>CM062297.1:543771946-546763300 GCA_031216915.1 Pictodentalium vernedei
CCCGCGAATTTCCATCAATAATTACGATTTTGAACATTTGGTCACTTTTAGGGTCCAATCTGGCCCCTGAAAAGGGGGTGGGAGTGTGAACCTTAGGATTTGAATAATCTTGTATTTTAGGGCGCCACCCTATAACGCCGTGTGTTCCGCGAATTTCGGTCAATAATTACGATTTTGACCATTTGGTCACTTTTAGGGTCCAATGTGGCCCTAAAAAGGGGTGGGAGGGTGAACCTTAGGATTTGAATAATCTTGTATTTTCGGGCGCCACCCTATGACGCCGTGTGTTCCGCGAATTTCGGTCAATAATTACGATTTTGACCATTTGGTCACTTTTAGGGTCCAATGTGGCCCCTAAAAAGGGGTGGGAGGGTAAACCTTAGGATTTGAATAATCTTGTATTTTCAGCGCCACCCTATGACGCCGTTTGTTCTGCGAATTTCCATCAATAATTACGATTTTGACCATTTGGTCACTTTTAGGGTCCAATGTGGCCCCTAAAAAGGGGGTGGGAGGGTGAACCTTAGGATTTGAATAATCTTGTATTTTAGGGCGCCACCCTATAAGGCCGTTTGCTCCGCGTATTTCCGTCAATAATTACGATTTTGACCATTTTGGTCACTTTTAGGGTCCCAATCTGGCCCCTAAAAAGGGGGTGGGAGTGTGAAACCTTAGGATTTTAATAATCTTGTATTTTAGGGCGCCACCCTATAAGGCCCTTTGCTCCGTGAATTTTCCATCAATAATTACGATTTTGACCATTTCGTCACTTTTAGGGTCCAATCTGGCCCCTAAAAAGGGGTGGTAGTGTGAACCTTAGGATTTGAATAATCTTGTATTTTAGGGCGCCACCGTATAAGGCTGTTTGTTCTGGGAATTTCCATCAATAATTACGATTTTGACCATTTGGTCACTTTTAGGCTCCAATCTGGCCCCTAAAAAGGGGTGGGAGTGTGAACCTTAGGATTTGAATAATCTTGTATTTTAGGGCGCCACCCTATAAGGCCGTTTATTCCGCGAATTTCCGTCAATAATTATGATTTTGACCATTTGGTCACTTTAGGGTCCAATGTGGGCCCCTAAAAAGGGGGGGGGGGGGTGAACCTTAGATTTGAATAATCTTGTATTTTCGGGCGCCACCCTGTGACGCCGTTTGTTCCGCAAATTTCCATCAATAATTACGATTTTTCACCATTTGGTCACTTTTAGGGTCCAATATGGCCCCTAAAAAAGGGGTTGGAGGGCGAACCTTAGGATTTGAATAATCTTGTATTTTAGGGCGCCACCCTATAAGGCCGTTTGTTCCGCGAATTTCCATCAATAATTACGATTTTGACCCATTTGGCCACTTTTAGGGTCCAATCTGGCCCCTAAAAAAGGGGTGGGAGTGTGAACCTTAGGATTTGAATAATCTTGTATTTCAGGGCGCCACCCTATAAGGCCGTTTGCTCCGCGAATTTCCGTCAATAATTACGATTTTTGACCATTTGGTCACTTTTAGGGTCCAATCTGGCCCCTAAAAAGGGGTGGGAGTGTGACCTTACGATTTGAATAATCTTGTATTTTAGGGCGCCATGCTATAACGCCGTGTGTTCGCCGAATTTCGGTCAAAAATTACGATTTTGACCATTTGGTCACTTTAGGGTCCAATCTGGCCCCTAAAAAGGGGTGGGAGTGTGAACCTTAGGATATTGAATAATCTTGTATTTTCGGGCGCCACCCTATAAGGGCCGTTTGTTTCGCGAATTTTGGCTAACAGTTACGAGTTTGACCATTTGGTCACTTTTAGGGTCCAATATGGCCCCTAAAAAGGGGTTGGAGGGTGAACCATAGGATTTGAATAATCTTGTATTTTAGGGCGCCACCCTATAAGGCCCTTTGCTCCACGAATTTCCGTCAATAATTACGATTTTTGACCATTTGGTCACTTTTAGGGTCCAATCCGGCCCCTGAAAAGGGGGTGGGAGTGTGAACCTTAGGATTTGAATAATCTTGTATTTTAGGGCGCCACCCTATAACGCCGTGTATTCGCCGAATCTCGGTCAATAATTACGATTTTGACCATTTGGTCCACTTTTAGGGTCCAATGTGGCCCCTAAAAAGGGGGTGGGAGGGTGAACCTTAGGATGTGAATAATCTTATATTTTCGGGCGCCACCCTATGACGCCGTGTGTTCCGCGAATTTCGGTCAATAATTACGATTTTGACCATTTGGTCACTTTTAGGGTCCAATGTGGCCCCTACAAAGGGGTGGGAGGGTGAACCTTAGGATTTGAATAATCTTGTATTTTCGGCGCCACCCTATGACACCATTTGTTACGCGAATTTCCATCAATAATTACGATTTTGACCATTTGGTCACTTTTAGGATCCAATGTGGCCCCTAAAAAGGGGTGGGAGTGTGATCCTTAGGATTTGAATAATCTTGTGTTTTAGGGCGCCACCCTATAACGCCGTGTATTTGCCGAATCTCCTTCAATAATTACGATTTTGACCATTTGGTCACATTTAGTGTCCAATCTGGCCCCTAAAAAGGGGTGGTAGTGTGAACCTTAGGATTTGAATAATCTTGTATTTTAGGGCGCCACCCTATAAGGCCGTTTGTTCCGCGAATTTCCATCAATAATTACGATTTTGACCATTTGGTCACTTTTAGGGTCCAATCCGGCCCCTGAAAAGGGTGGGAGTGTGAACCTTAGGATTTGAATAATCTTGTATTTTAGGGCGCCACCCTATAACGCCGTGTATTCGCCGAATCTCGGTCAATAATTACGATTTTGACCATTTGGTCACTTTTAGGGTCCAATGTGGCCCCTAAAAAGGGGTGGGAGGGTGAACCTTAGGATTTGAATAATCTTATATTTTCGGGCGCCACCCTATGACGCCGTGTGTTCCGCGAATTTCGGTCAATAATTACGATTTTGACCATTTGGTCACTTTTAGGGTCCAATGTGGCCCCTACAAAGGGGTGGGAGGGTGAACCTTAGGATTTGAATAATCTTGTATTTTCGGCGCCACCCTATGACACCATTTGTTACGCGAATTTCCATCAATAATTACGATTTTGACCATTTGGTCACTTTTAGGATCCAATGTGGCCCCTAAAAAGGGGTGGGAGGGTGAACCTTAGGATTTGAATAATCTTGTATTTTCGGGCGCCACCCTATGATGTCGTTTGTTCCGCGAATTTCCATCAATAATTACGATTTTGACCATTTGGTCACTTTTAGGATCCAATCTGGCCCCTAAAAAGGGGTGGGAGGGTGAACGTTTGGATTTGAATAATCTTGTATTTTCGGGCGCCACCCTATGACGCCGTTTGTTCCGCGAATTTCCATCAATAATTACGATTTTGACCATTTGGTCACTTTTAGGGTCCAATCTGGCCCCTAAAAAGGGGGTGGGTGGGTGAACCTTTGGATTTGAATAATCTTGTATTTTTGGGCGCCACCCTATGACGCCGTTTGTTCCACGAATTTCCATCAATAATTACGATTTTGACCATTTGGTCACTTTTAGGGTCCAATCTGGCCCCTAAAAAGGGGTTGGAGGGTGAACCTTAGGATTTGAATAATCTTGTATTTTAGGGCGCCATCCTATAAGACCGTTTGTTCCGCGTATTTCCGTCAATAATTATGATTTTGACCATTTGGTCACTTTTAGGGTCCAATCTGGCCCCTGAAAAGGGGTGAGAGTGTGATCCTTACGATTTGAATAATCTTGTGTTTTAGGGCGCCACCCTATAACGCCGTGTGTTCGCCGAGTCTCGGTCAATAATTACGATTTTGACCATTTGGTCACTTTTAGGGTCCAATGTGGCCCCTAAAAAGGGGTGTGAGGGTGAACCTTAGGATTTGAATAATCTTGTATTTTTGGGCGCCACCCTATGACGCCGTGTGTTCCGCAAATTTCGGTCAATAATTACGATTTTGACCATTTGGTCACTTTTAGGGTCCAATGTGGCCCGTAAAAAGGGGTGGGAGGGTGAACCTTAGGATTTGAATAATCTTGTATTTTCGGCGCCACCCTATGACGCCGTTTGTTACGCGAATTTCCATCAATAATTACGATTTTGACCATTTGGTCACTTTTAGGGTCCAATCTGGCCCCTAAAAAGGAGTGGGAGGGTGAACCTTAGGATTTGAATAATCTTGTATTTTCGGGCGCCACCCTATGACATCGTTTGTTCCGCGAATTTCCATCAATAATTACGATTTTGACCATTTGGCCACTTTTAGGGTCCAATCTGGCCCCTAAAAAGGGGTGGGAGGGTGAACCTTTGGATTTGAATCATCCTGTATTTTCGGGCGCCACCCTATGACGCCATTTGTTCTGCGAATTTCCATCAATAATTACGATTTTGACCATTTGGTCACTTTTAGGGTCCAATCTGGCCCCTAAAAAGGGGTGGGAGGGTGAACCTTTGGATTTCAATAATCTTGTATTTTTGGGCGCCACCCTATGACGTCGTTTGTTCCGCGAATTTCCATCAATAATTACGATTTTGACCATTTGGTCACTTTTAGGGTCCAATCTGGCCCCTAAAAAGGGGTGGGAGGGTGAACCTTTGGATTTGAATAATCTTGTATTTTCGGGCGCCACCCTATGACGCCGTTTGTTCCGCGAATTTCCATCAATAATTACGATTTTGACCATTTGGTCACTTTTAGGGTCTAATCTGGCCCCTGAAAAGGGGTTAGAGGGTGAACCTTAGGATTTGAATAATCTTGTATTTTAGGGCGCCACCCCATAAGGCCGTTTGTTCCGCGTATTTCCGCCAATAATTGCAATTTTGACCATTTGGTCACTTTTAGGGTCCAATCTGGCCCCTGAAAAGGGGTGGGAGTGTGAACCTTAGGATTTGAATAATCTTGTATTTTAGGGCGCCACCCTATAACGCCGTGTGTTCGCCGAATTTCGGTCAATAATTATGATTTTGACCATTTGGTCAATTTTAGGGTCCAATCTGGCCCATGAAAAGGGGGTGAGAGTGTGATCCTTAGGATTTGAATAATCTTGTATTTTAGGGCGCCACCCTATAACGCCGTGTGTTCGCCGAATCTTGGCCAATAATTATGATTTTGACCATTTGGTCACTTTTAGGGTCCAATCTGGCCCCTAAAAAGGGGTGGGAGTGTGAACCTTAGGATTTGAATAATCTTGTATTTTAGGGCGCCACCCTATAACGCCGTGTGTTCGCCGAATTTCGGTCAAAAATTACGATTTTGACCATTTGGTCACTTTTAGGGTCCAATCTGGCCCCTAAAAAGGGGTGGGAGTGTGAACCTTAGGATTAGAATAATCTTGTATTTTAGGGCGCCACCCTATAAGGCCGTTTGTTCCGCTAATTACGGCTAACACTTACGAGTTTGACCATTTGGTCACTTTTAGGGTCCAATATGGCCCCTAAAAAGGGGTTGGAGGGTGAACCTTAGGATTTGAATAATCTTGTATTTTAGGGCGCCACCCTATAACGCCGTGTGTTCGCCGAATTTCGGTCAATAATTACGATTTTGACCATTTGGTCAATTTTAGGGTCCAATCTGGGCCCTGAAAAGGGGTGAGAGTGTGATCCTTAGGATTTGAATAATCTTGTATTTTAGGGCGCCACCCTATAACGCCGTGTGTTCGCCGAATCTCGGTCAATAATTACGATTTTGACCATTTGGTCACTTTTAGGGTCCAGTCTGGCCCCTAAAAAGGGGTGTTAGTGTGAACCTTAGGATTTGAATAATCTTGTATTTAGGGCACCACCCTATAAGGCCGTTTGTTCCGCGAATTTCCATCAATAATTACGATTTTGACCATTTGGTCACTTTTAGGGTCCAATATGGCCCCTAAAAAGGGGTTGGATGGTGAACCTTAGGATTTGAATAATCTTGTATTTTAGGGCGCCATCCTATAAGGCCGTTTTTTCCGCGTATTTCCGTCAATAATTACGATTTTGACCATTTGGTCACTTTTAGGGTCCAATCCGGCCCCTGAAAAGGGGTGGGAGTGTGAACCTTAGGATTTGAATAATCTTGTATTTTTGGGCGCCACCCTATGACGCCGTGTGTTCCGCGCATTTCGGTCAATAATTACGATTTTGACCATTTGGTCACTTTTAGGGTCCAATGTGGCCCCTAAAAAGGGGTTGGAGGGTGAACCTTAGGATTTGAATAATCTTGTATTTTCGGGCGCCACCCTATGACGCCGTTTGTTCCACGAATTTCCATCAATAATTACGATTTTGACCATTTGGTCACTTTTAGGATCCAATGTGGCCCCTAAAAAGGGGTGGGAGGGTGAACCTTTGGATTTGAATAATCTTGTATTTTCGGGCGCCACCCTATGACGCCGTTTGTTCCGCGAATTTCCATCAATAATTACGATTTTGACCATTTGGTCACTTTTAGGGTCCAATCTGGCCCCTAAAAAGGGGTGGGAGGGTGAACCTTTGGATTTGAATAATCTTGTATTTTTGGGCGCCACCCTATGACGCCGTTTGTTCCACGAATTTCCATCAATAATTACGATTTTGACCATTTGGTCACTTTTAGGGTCCAATCTGGCCCCTGAAAAGGGGTGGGAGGGTGAACCTTTGGATTTCAATAATCTTGTATTTTCGGGCGCCACCCTATGACGCCGTTTGTTCCGCAAATTTCCATCAATAATTACGATTTTGACCATTTGGTCACTTTTAGGGTCCAATCTGGCCCCTAAAAAGGGGTGGGAGGGTGAACCTTTGGATTTGAATAATCTTGTATTTTCGGGCGCCACCCTATGACGCCGTTTGTTCTGTGAATTTCCATCAATAATTACGATTTTGACCATTTGGTCACTTTTAGGGTCCAATCTGGCCCCTAAAAAGGGGGTGGGAGGGTGAACCTTAGGGTTTGAATAGTCCTGTGTCTTAGGGCGCCACCCAAGAAGGCCATTTATTTTTCGAATTTCAGCTAAATTTAGAAAGTCGAATAAGGAACTGGGAATAAGTAACGGATTTCACAGCGCTGCGTCTTCACTGAAAATAATCACTGCTTGGCAAATCAAAAAATCAATACTGACTTAACATTGCCTGTTATATCGACACCAGAATAACTCCTGAAATATTACTTTCCATCAATGAAATGTGATCGACCAACTTGATGTTTTAAATAAATGAGTTTCCCACGACTTATGCCATGCATTTAACATGCAGAACAATTTATTATTTTTTAGAACAACGGGTCAAGCACTCCCGACATATCCGTACTTTTACCTGTTTATTCGAATATCTTCGCTCATAATTATTCTATCTGAACATATTATATACCGTCGTAAAGCTTGTGAGCTGTAGTTTAAGATGATATCTTAACCACCACAATCCGTTCGGTAATTAAAAAGTTCTAGACTATTATCTGTCAAAACAAACACAAATCCATATTCAACACAGGCATCCCATAAAATGCACTGACACACTATTTAAATGTACATCCATTTGGTTACAAACAGATTTGTTATATTTTGCACTCAATAACCTACGGATACTATACACCAGTTGTTAAATGTGTTTAGTGTTAGAGTCGATTTCCTGGAAAATAAAATGTCACTTAACACAACGTCATTTTCTGGGAAGTGGTTTAAATATAGCGCGTCTTCGCTGAAAATAACCACTGCTTTGCAAATCACAAAATCAATACTGACTTAACATTGTGTGTTTTATCGACACCAGAATAACACCTGAAATATTATTTTCCATCAATGAAATGTGATTGACCAACTTGATTTTTGAAATACATGAGTTCCCCGCGACTTATACCATGCATTTAACAGCAGAACAATTTATTATTTTTTAGAACAACGGGTCAAGCACTCCCAACATATCTGTACTTTTACCTATTTATTCAAATATCTTCGCTCATAATTATTCTATCTGAACATATTATATACCGTCGTAAAGCTTGTGAGCTGTAGTTTAAGATGATATCTTAACCACCACAATCCGCTTGGTAATTAAAAAGTTATAGACTATTATCTGTCAAAACAAACACAAATCGATATTCAACACAGGCATTCCAACCATCGTCGTTAAGCTTGAGTGACGTTTTCTGAGACATCCGTGTTGGATATTTATAATCTCAATATGGCGGGAAACAGTTCACTTGATAGTGAACCAGTGAGGAGAGAAGATCGTTCTTTGTACAGATGAAGTGGATAAGAAGATCATGGCGCAGTTGGAATTCAGGTTCAATTCACAGAGGTGTGAACCTCATAGTTCCCTTATGTTTTGGCAAAATAAAATACTTTGTGGTTACAAAAGTTAATTGTAGTTGAAGGGATTCAGCTACAACTTTGGTTTGGGGTTCCGAGCTGAGTTTTTTCATAGCGAAAAACACGGAAGAGAGAAAAACTTAGACGTATCCCCTGTAATCACAAAGTATGCAAATATTTCACACCAATGTGTTTTTTAAAACCACCAAGTAATACATTTCAAATGGTGTAATGCAATTAGCTTTTGAGTTGCACTCAAGTTTCCACTGTACATTAATTTATTTTTTATGTTTGCAAAAGTTTTTATGAAAAAAAACTTTTGCAAACATAAAAAATATTTTTTGTTCTGAAATGTTTTTTCTGTTCTGCAAGTTTTATTTTTTAAGAACATATTTTTTGTGTTTGTAAATTATTTTTATGACAAAAACTTTTTCATAAAAATAATTTACAAGCACAAAAAATATGTTCTTAAAAAATAAACTTGCAAAACAGAAAAAACATTTCAGAACATAAAAATATTTTTTGTTCTGAAATGTTTTTTCCATTTTGCAAGTTTGTGTTTGTAAATTATTTTTATGAAAAAGTTTTTGTCATAAAAATAATTTTACAAACACAAACTTGCAAAACAGAAAAAACATTTCAGAACAAAAAATATTTTTTATGTTTGCAAATGTTTTTTCTATTTTGCAAGTTTTTTTTATTTTTATAAATAAAACTCCCCAAGTTGGAAAACATTCCTGTCTTTTACACCCAACGACCTCTGGATACTTTACACCAGTTGTTAATGTTGATTGAAAGATACACTAACAAATAAAAGCTATAAAATATTTACCACAGGAATATTTCCCATAGAGTGAATGGATTACATTTTATGACTTTTCAAATGTGTATAAGAAACATTTATTAACAGTATAATTCAGTGGGTATTAAATGTACATTTAAATGCACATTTAAATGTACATTAAAAAGTATAAAAGGAGGAAGAATCTTAGGTTGATTCACACTTGGTTTTTTGACTTCAAGAAGACAAGACATATTTTCAAAGCTAGAAGACGATAGAAGAAAAAGATGAAGAGACCCATTGAAGAATATAGCGAGACAGAGAGTGAAGTAGATAACAAGAAACAGAGAGTAGAATCAGCAAGGGATATATACACCATTCACCCACTCCTACAAAGAACATCAAGAAAATTCCATTCCAAATCCCATGTATGCAGAATAACATTCAAACAATTTAATCAAAAGAATCCATTTGACACCCTTGGAAAAGTCTTTGACAGTATGGTAGAAGATATTAAAGAAGAATGTGGAGTAGAAGACAACGATCCAATGAGAATATCAGTTAACCACCCAGGATTAGAAATAGGTATATTTATTCCATTTACTAAGGCTTCGTCTATCACTGGTAACACCATATTAGATGAAATAGAAAAGGTTGTACAATCAAATGATAACTTTACTATCCATGATGGGCAATTATCTTTAGAAATAACACACACTTCTCTACCACAAGGGTCTGGGCGACATGCACCAATTTCATTTTCATTTGTTAATAAAATGGTTGGAAACAAGAGAAGTATTATTGAAATTAAAAATGTTAATGATTCAATGTGTCTCACACGGGCCATTGTAGTGGGAAAGTGTCATGTTGATAAAGATAATTCTGAACTTTGGCAAAAGAAATGGAAAAATATTAGAAATTCTGATAGACCAACACAAGAGTTGGAAGCTAAGGCATTGATGGACAAAGCAGGTCTTGATTATAATATTCCTTGTGGATATGAAGAATATTATAAAATACAAGACCTGCTTTACCCATAGTATGTCATCAAAATTCATCCACAGTATGCAAAAAGTGAATTTTTATTCAAACCTCCAGTTACCACCACTGATAGTAAAGTTATTCATATTTACCACCATGACCAGCACTTTGATACTATCACAACAATTAAAGGTTTTTAGGATGTCACTACTATTGTGAACTTTGCAGTAAAGGGGTCCAACAGAGAGAACGTCACATGTGCCCTTTTGGTTGTGTTTGCTATGCTCCAACAAAATGTATTCCCGAACATCCCATCACCTGTTACACTTGCAATAGACAATTTAGAAGTCCATCATGCTATAATAACCATATCACTACAAAGGGGAAAGAAGAAAAAACAATTTGTCAATTAGTTCAAAAATGTAAAAAGTGCAATTCATTAATATATCCAACAAAAGGAAAGCACATCTGTGAAGGTTTAAAAAAATGCAAATATTGTCAACAAGTAGTTAATTCTGATCACCAATGTTTCATTCCAAAATACACTTCACCCGAGGATGAAAAAATACCAAACATTCCATTTTTATTTTTTGATTTTGAAACCACACAAGACTCAGGAGTTCATATCCCAAATTTCTGTGTTGCTCATCGTGCATGTGGGGAATGTATTTGCAAATCTATAGATCAAGAATGTATTTCCTGTGACAAATTTGGATATAGGCAATCAATATTTAAAGGGGAATCTATTTTATCAGATTTTTGTGATTGGCTTTTCAGTAAGGAACATAAAGGCACAACAGCTATTGCTCACAATTTAAGAGGTTTTGATGGACAATTTATTTTAAGGCACCTCATTGAAACTGGTACAACAACTCCTGATGTAATTATGAATGGGAACAAAATTCTTTCACTTAAAGCTTGTGGTATTAGACTTATAGATTCATTAAATTTTCTTTCAATGAGATTGGCACAATTTCCCAAAACATTTGGCTTGACAGAATTAGCAAAAGGTTATTTCCCCCATTTGGCAAACACACAAGCTTATCAAAATTATATTGGTCCTTATTTAGATCCATCATTGTATATGCCAGATTCGATGTCTCCATCAGATAGGGAAGATTTTATCAAGTGGTACAACCAAAAATTTACTAGTAATGCCAGATTTGATTTTCAAAAAGAAATGGAATTATACTGTAAATCAGATGTAGATATCTTGCGTAGGGGGTGTGGGGAATTCAGACAAAAAATTATAGATAGTGATAGCATAGATCCCTTGAGAGAAGCATTTACCTTAGCCGATGCATGTACAAAAGCTTGGAGAAAAAATTCACTTCCAGAAAACAAAATGGCAATCATTTCAGACATAGGTTACCCTGCTAAAGTCAAATACTCCATTAAAGCCATTAGATTTTTACAGACAGTTGCACAGGAAGAAAACATACATATTCAACATGCACTCAATGGTGGGGAAGTTAAAATAGGGGGATATTATGTTGATGGGTTTCACAAAGACACAAATACAATCTTTGAATTTTATGGATGTATGTGGCATGGGTGCATGACATGTTACAAAGACAATACACATGAGAAAAATCCAATCAATTTGCTAAGTTACCAAACTTTATACAACAATACACAGGAACGCATACACCATTTAGAATCATTAGGGTATAACATGAGAATAACATGGGAACATGAACTTGATGATTTTTGCAAATCAAATCCTGAAGTAAAATCAACATTAAATTCATTTTTTCCAAACATGGATCCGATTAAACCACGTGAAGCATTATTTGGGGGGAGAACAAACGCCATTAAATTACATCATAAAATAGACCAAAACACAGACAAAGAAATAAAATACATAGACATCTGTTCACTCTATCCTTATGTCAATAAACACAGAGAATATCCAGTAGGTCATCCAAATATACTCACAAAAGAAAACATAGACATGAATAACATAAGACAGTACAGGGGGCTTATCAAATGTAAAGTTTTACCACCACAATCTCTACACATGCCAGTATTACCAATTCACTGCAACAAGAAAATGGTTTTTACACTTTGCAATACATGTGCAGAACAAGAATTAGACAAATGTGAACACACACCAGATCAATGCAGTATTACAGGTACATGGACATCTGTTGAACTTTTTAAAGCATTGGGGATGGGATACACATTACCTGACACTTATCAGATTTGGCATTGGGAAGAATGGTCTTCAGAAATGTACAAACATTATGTGAACAAATATTTAAAAATGAAACAAGAAGCCAGTGGATATCCAGATTGGGTGAAAACAGAAACAGACAAAGATACATTTAAGAAAGACTATGCACAAATTGAAAACATACATTTGGAAAATATTGAAAAAAATCCAGGACAAAGATCATTTGCTAAAACCATGTTAAACTGTTTATGGGGGAAAAGTGCACAAAACAATTTAAAAACAAAAACAGAATACATACAAGACCCATCAAAATATTTTGACCTGATACAAGATAAAGACATCATTATTAAAAATGTTGAATTGTTTGAACATGATAAATGTATTTTAGTCAATTACACAAAGTCTACAGATGTTTATGAACCTCACAAATCAGCTAATGTTGCAGTTGCATCTTTTGTCACAGCTTATGCACGAATGGAATTATATAAAGTAATAGGACGTTTGGGTAGACGAGTATTATATTTTGACACAGACAGTTGTATTTACATCCATAACCCCTCACTTTGGAATCCACAAATTGTAAACAGTAGGTTAGGTCAATGGACAGATGAACATCCAGATGCAAAAAATATTGAATATGTAGGATTAGGTCCAAAAAATTATGGTTACAAATACATTAAAGATGGTCAAATATACACTTCATGTAAAGTTAAAGGAATCACATTAGATTACAATACATCACAGAAAGTCAATTTTGAATCAATGGTGGAATGTGTACAAGACAGACATAATTACAAAATGAACATTGAATACACACATAGAATTAAACGCAACAAGAACAGACAAGTCACAAGTGAAAGACAAACCAAAACATTCAGATCTGTGTACACAAAACGTTTTGTAGTGGATAAATATGACTCAAGACCTTATGGGTTTAAGGTATAAAAGTACCCTTCAGATTTCTCATTTTAACTTTGAACACTGAGCAGGCAAGATGTCTCTACCACTTAATCCTACTTATCCTATATACTTGTCAGAGTTAAGAAGACTTTCGAGTTTTAGTATGACTACAAATCCTATTTTAAAATCCAAGAAAGAAGAATTAGCTAAAGCTGGATTTTTCTATGTGGGAGATGGTAAAGTAAAATGTTTTGTATGTGGACAAGGTTTAATGAATTGGGAAGAAAAAGATATTCCTTTGCAAGAACATGTTAAGTGGTCACCAAAATGTCCTTATATTCAATTAATAAGAAATTGTCAATTATACAAACCACCAACAAGTATGCAAACTCCCCCAGATAAAATATTATCAGTGATGGATTATGGGGTCACTTTAAATCAAATATTTTCAACAATGAAAAAATATGACAAGTGTCTAGATGATTTTCCAGATTCTAATTCTTTATTTACACTCATGGTGCTAAATGATCAAAGTACATCATTTAGTACCATAATTGCAAGACAAGCTGCAGGACAATTCAAAACTAAGTTAGATAAAATGTTTTCAGATAATGTAGAAAATGATTTTCCTGACTGTCCTGATGTACAAAGTGCATGGTGTAATATGGTACCTGATGCACAAAATACATCAGAACAGACAAAAGAATCATCACTTTGATTTCAAGCATGGAACCAGTAAGACGTATCTTAGACAACAAGATTACATGTAAGGCAATATTATATGCATTTCAATTGATCACTCCTGGTTATCTAACAATAACAAAAGAGTTTATTCATAATCAATTGGGAAAAGATGAAATATATGGGGAATTTTGTAATGCATTACAAATCATGAATGCTTTTTACAAAGATAATATAGAAAATATTTGGACCAGAGTTGTGTGGGGTAATATAATTTATGATAAAGAAATCATTAATTACTTGTATAGACAATGTGTACCACAAATAGATAGAAGAATAGATTCTTCAGAAACTTTATTTGAGTTAAAAGCACCCTTAAAACGAATACCTACTAAAAGACATGAGCAAGGTATGGAATCAGAAAGTATATAAGTGAATGATTTGACAAAACTTTTTCACAAAACTACAATTATGGCATCGAGTGAATGTTTATTGTTTCAACACCCTTGTAATATCTTTATTTCGGGACCTAGTGGTTCAGGAAAAACAGAATTTGTCAAAAAGCTTATTGATATGAAACATGACTTATTTCAAATTCCCCCACAAAAAATTATTTGGTGTTATAAAGAATGGCAAAATACATATACTTTACTTAAAGAAAGTGAAAATATTAAATTCATAGAAGGTATCCCTGATGATGAATATGAAATTATCAGTGATGTCACTATTCCCCATCTTGTAGTTTTTGATGATATGTTAGGAGATAAAGATGAAGAAAAAATTAAATTATGGTTCACATGAAAAGGACATCATAGAAATGCAAGTGTCATTTACATTACACAAAATATGTTTCAACAATCTAAATCTAGTCGTACCATAAGTTTAAATGCACATTATATGATTTTATTTCAAAATACCAGAGATAAAGGACAAGTTAAAGTATTGGCAAATCAAGTTCAATTACCACATTTAAATGCATGTTATCAAGATGCAACAAGTATTGATCATGGTTATTTATTAATTGATTTTCATCCTAGAACTCCTGAGTCTTTGAGATTAAGAACTGATATTTTTCATCCTTGGGTAACACAAAATGAACATGGTCCCATCATTTATACAAAACTATAAATTCCCCATGTTCTAATGAGTTGGTGTTAGTGAGTCAAAGTTTGTCAACGACTACACATCATCATGGTATCATTCATACAATCTTTGGAACAACTTGGTCAAGAAACAAGTCCATTTGCAAGACAAAAATTACTTAAGAAAGGTTTTAAGAAAATTTTAAAATGGTTTACATTAGCAAGAAGAATCATACTTAATAAGAAAATTAAATTGCCAAAACAAACTTTAACCTACATGGATAAACATAAACAAGATCTTGAACAACTTGCAAATCCCAGAGTTGATCTTGCAACAAAACGAAACATTATTTTAAAACCAGGAGGTGGTGGATTTTTTGGTGGTGTTATCATTCGTAACTTAATTCGATGGGATGGTCATAAGACAAGTAGATAAATCTATTCACCATTCAAAAAAACAAAGAGTAAGAAACAAAAGTCACCTAAAAGGAAACGAAAATCCCCTAAGAAAAGATCAAATAATTCATCAAGTTCTAGAGAGATAAAAAATCAACGAAAGGTAGGACCTAAATATATGTACACAAATTTTGAAATTGCACCTCATAGATCTCCATCTACAAAAACAAAAGCATTACTTGTGAAAAATCTTCAAAGACAAAGAAAAGTATCACCACTTAAGTTAACACGTGTAGTGACAATAACAAAAGATGGTGTTAAAAATCATGAACCAATATATTCTCTACAAAATACACAACATGTACCATTAAAAGAAAAGATTCCCACAATGGCATGTTTTACAGCTTTAAATACACCTAAACCTGTTAAAGGGATAAGGTCTTACTTTAAGTGAAATAAATAAGTTTGCACATGCATAAATAGCATTACATTTTTATATTTGTTTCATTTAATCATTAGATTCTATAAGAGCAAGATGGTGAGACAAAATAAGAAACAAAAAATTCCTTTAGTTAAAAAATATGGTGGTATGTTAGTAGGTTTAAGTCAAACTCCTCCAGCATTTCAAAAACAAATTATGAAAAATGCACCAAAAGAATTAATTATTGTGTGTCAGAATGCTATCATAATCTTTTAAAAGGTAACATACATCTAACAAAAAGTCAGAAACAAAAATTACATCCAAAGCGTCAACAACTACGAGCACTCGCTAGTAAATCAATAACTCTTAAAAAGAAAAAACAAATTTTAAATCAAAAAGGTGGTTTTTTACCATTACTTGGTTTACTTGGACCCGCTATTGCAGGAGTTGCAACAAATCTTGCAAATAAAATAGTCAGTAAAATATGAAAAAGATGGCTATTGTACCTTATCAAATGTTAGAAGATATGCAACGTTTTAGAAATGAAAAAGCTCAAAGACCAAGATTACCCCCTAACCCACAAGTTACAAATACTGCACAACTTCAAAATAATTTATCATCTGTGTTAGAAAATTCAGAGTTGTCCGAAAGTGAGAAAGAACAAAAGTATGGGGAAACTTTACAAAAATTTCTAATGTTACATAAGAAAGCATTACAGCCAACATTGGTTCCATTGCCTGAGTCAGGAGAAAAATCATTATTTTTACGAGATCGTATTATAGAAAGTGTCCCTGTTACAATGAGACGTAAAGCAACTTCATTATTATCTGCTTTATCATCTCATCCACACATGAGTTGGGATGATCAGGGTTTTCAAAACCTATTCCTTGGGAAATGGAAGTCTTTGTGTGACACATACATGTCTAAGTATAATCATGATATGTGCATGGAAGTATGAATACTGTCATATACAGAATGTCTATCTATCCCATTCAGAAAAAAACCCCAAATATTACACCACCTCACCTTTTTACCCCATGAAATTATACGCAACTTCTATCCCATTTAGAAAAATCCCTAAATATTATACCACTTCGTCCCTGTTTACCCCCGTGTAAGTTTATTGACTCGTTGAGAAAGCGATATTCTTTGTGTAAATATGAAATCCAAACCCCACTATATGTAAGTGTTTAATTTTATAATTTTACAGCTTGAGAATAGATTTCTCTGTGTGACACATTTATGTGTAACAAGTAAGTGTATACGAGCATACCTACTGCCACTGATCTGTTCTATTTACAAAATATCTGATAATCCCTCTACCTCCCACACTCTAGAGCTCACTTATTGAGATTGGACATCCATTTGTAATACATGTGTGTATTGATACTGAAACCCGCCTCACTCACATATCTCTAAGTATTACCTCATGTGATGTGAGTTTTAAAATCCTATTTCTCATTTAAAGAATGAGATTTTGTGGTATTATTGGAACTAAAGATAAAGATGTGTAATTCGGATTATACACCTCTGTTATCCCCCTTATGTAATTTCCTCCCACAAGAAACCACCCCCCCCCCCCCCCCCCATCTCCACACGTTTGGAAGATTATGAGAGACTCATGTTTCAGTGGAAATGAAGACCAATATGCGTGAACACCAATATGGTCCTTAAAAAATTTGTCGACGGGTCCTTGTCCTGCTGCAATTTATGAGAGGTATCCTCCCATGGGTTATAGCACGGTAGATCCTAACAGACAAAGGGTTTTTTTTTTTTTTTTTTTTTTTTTTTTTTTTTTTTTTTTCTCTCTTCACTCTGTAGATAATGTGAAGCACATCCAAATAATATAAAACCCCTACGTTGTAGCTCCTACACTTTAGAATCAAGCCCATATATGGACTTCCAGCACCCAATTAGATAATAGTTGCGTTTTCTGACTGTGATGTGTCTCGTGCTGTGTGATGTGCACCGAGCGCATACTCGGTGCACATCACACAGCAGGAGGACACACATAGTCAAATTATTCATTAAATCTTACGAATATTGTTTTTCCCTGATTATATAGATGGGAGGTACGTGTGTGTTTTCTGAGCGTGTGTGATTGGGGCGGGGGAGGTGATATGGGCGTGGGTTTTCTGGCCTCAGGCTTGAACATCAGTTTTCATACCTTCCCTCTGGAAATTCCGTCGCTCCACTTGGTAATATCCGTACATTTCATCCTTAAATGTGTAAATTTCAAATTTTTCAAGCGAGGTAGATCTAATAAAACAATGCGTAAATGAGTATCCAACACTGCATGTGCTCCTGCACCCGTCTAAAAGTGTTACAAGTAACAAGTGAACTAATGAGAAATTTGCGTCTTTCCTGCTTCTATTCAGTTCGTTAAGGAGCCATCTAATGAGAAATTTGCGTCTTTCCTGCTTCTATTCAGTTCGTTAAGGAGCCATCCAGCAAACCTTGTTTTCTGTAAACTGAAAATTTTTAAGACCAAGTTTATTTTAATCTTGTGAGAGGGAATTATGATGTTATGGTTTCCATTCCGGCTGTTTTTGGAAGGTATGAGGTTTGAAAGCAAATCAGATAAAATTTTGAATTAATATTTTTCTATTAAGAGAATGGAATTTTGAAACATTGTGTTTTCAAGCGAAAACTGTTTTGTTGGATGACGCCTTAACGATGAATCAAACTGTGTATAAATAATACCAATGAGCGCACAA
This sequence comes from Pictodentalium vernedei, assembly GCA_031216915.1. Lineage (NCBI taxonomy): Eukaryota > Metazoa > Mollusca > Scaphopoda > Dentaliida > Dentaliidae > Pictodentalium > Pictodentalium vernedei. Next base: position 543,790,314 of record CM062297.1, read on the forward strand.
TGATTTCGTGACAGGATATAACCAAATTCTTGTATTCATTCTTAATGTGAGTGGTCCAAATACATAAAAACGGACAAGGAGACCGAGTTTAATACAGTTCTGGCTGAAACAAATTATGATAAATATTCCAATACATATGCGTTTCGTTCTGCACGAAATGTCTGCATTAAGTTTTCATCACTAGAAAGTTTGTTGCAGACATGTTTTGCGGAGGTGAGGCCCCACAAACCCCCCCCCCCCCCAAAAAAAAAAAAAAAAATAAAAAATAAAAAACATGCATGGCGGTCATTTAATTAATTAGGAGGAGTTAGTTGGGAGACATTTTCTGCCTTGTTCTGAAAGTTGGTTTTCACAATTTTACAGCATTGCTAACCTTCAGCAAAATATTTTCTGTTGGACGAACATCAAGAGTAATGTGTACCATCCATACCAACCATTAACCGTTTCAGATGAAACAAAGTACCTTTGTATTTATTCTTATTTTTTGTATTTACTTTTGTTTTCATGTTTCATTTTCTCTTAGCACAAAAAGTGACCCAGTCAGCTTACCACAGTATTTCCTCACCAAGCATTCTGACACCCATACTGGAAAAGACCTATCCACATGCAATATACGTAGCTGCGGTTCTAATATAACCTATCCTAATGGGTGATGACATGAGCACATACCGATCACGGATAGGGCTTTTCCATGGCGGAGACTCGCGCTCCTCACTCAGCTTTATGACAGTACTTTTAGTCAATCTACTAATTACTGGTAGTCTTCAAGGTCTTACTATAATGCTTTTCATTCAGTTAATTTTAAGTGGAGACGTTAAACTCAACCCTGGGCCTATTAACATAATACACATTAACATAAGGGGACTTCGTAATAAAAAAGATTTACTCCACGCAGAGTTAGGGTATTGTGATATTATCGGTGTAACTGAGACTTTGTTAACTGCGGATGTGGACAGCAAGGTTATCAATATCCCAGGTTATCATACCCCGTTGCGTAGAGACCGGGATCATGGACTTGGAGGAGGGGTGGCTGTGTACATAAAGACGGGTATTGTTTTTAAACGACGACTAGATTTGGAACGGCCAGGTTTAGAATTAATTTGGACGGAGGTACGGCTTCAAAATCAAAAATATATCCTAGGTGTTATATATAGACCACCTGCTTGTACCAACATGTACTGGAACTTAATTGAAGATTCAGTTCAAGCGGCAAGAACTGATATGTCATTAAAATGCATTTTAATAGGTGATTTCAATGCCAATTGTCACGTGACAACTCATCCTAAGATTACATATCTGGAAAATTATTTTAATTTGACACAAGTGATAGAAACCCCTACACGTATCACCGAAAATTCATGTAGCCTAATCGATCTGGCTTTAGTGTCCTGCAAAAATCAAGTAGATAAATGCCTAATAATCCCACCTTTCTGTAGTGACCACCACGCAATTGGTGTAGTTTTAAAATCACAAAAGTCTCGTAATAAACCTTTCCGAAGGACTGTCTGCAATTATAATGAAATGGATATCAATGGGTTGCGGAACCACTTCTCACAAACAACTTGGGATGACCTTTTTAATAATGACGTAAATGACTCTACCGAAAGCCTGACCAAGTATATCATAGATACGGCCAACCAATATATTCCCCAGAAAACGGTTCTTATTCAGCCCATGGATAAGCCCTGGATGAATTCTCGCATACGGAAAATGATGAAATCACGTGATAGAGCTCATCATAAAGCAAAACAGCATAATAGGACGCAAGATTGGGCACTTTTTCGACAAATTAGAAATGAAACTATCACATTAATAAGAAAATCCAAAGCTGAGTACGACATTAAACTTGAAAATTACATTTCTACCTGCAGTTATGGTAAAAAACATTGGTGGTCCACTTTAAAATCTTTTTCTAAAGAACAAGACATTAATGAAAGTTTTCCATCATTAGAAGAAAATGGTGAAGTAGTTGGTGAAGCAAAAGCTGTAGCTGATCTGTTAAACGACTTTTTTATAGAACAATCGAGTTCAGTCAGTGACAAAGATTTACCTCCCCTAAGTTTAAGTAACTTTGATCTGAAGGAAATAAGTATCACTGAACAAGAAGTAACCTCTACTCTTCTTAAACTAGATCCTAAAAAGGCCAGTGGTCCTGACGCAATTAACAACAAAATCTTAAAATTATGCGCATACGAACTTGCTATCCCATTGACCAGGTTATTCAATCTTTCCCTAACGAGTAAAACTTTTCCAAATCTGTGGAAGATGGCTAGAGTCGTACCCATACATAAGAAAGAATCAATACATAATAAAATAAATTACCGTCCCGTATCTCTAACCAGTAGTGTAAGTAAAATATTGGAGAAAATTATATTTAAACACTTGTACTCGTTTCTAACTGAAAACAATCTCTTAACCCCATTACAATCTGGCTTCATTCCCGGGGATAGTACGATCTATCAATTACTTGACATTGACCATGATATCTCTTCAAGCTTGGACACAAATACAGATACAAGAGTCGTATTTTGTGATATCAGTAAGGCTTTCGATAGAGTCTGGCATAAAGGTCTTCTACATAAACTTAATTCAACAGGGATAAGGGGTGATCTTTTATCATGGTTTGAAAGCTACCTAACACATCGCTATCAGCGTGTTGTCGTTAATGGAGAACAGTCCGAGAGCAAATTAGTACCGGCAGGTGTCCCACAAGGCTCAGTATTAGGTCCCATTCTATTTAATATATATATCAATGATATTGTAAATGATATTATTTCAAATATAAGGCTGTATGCCGATGACACAACTTTGTATTTAGCAGTGGAAGATGCTAAGCTCTCAGCAAAAATTCTGAATGATGACCTGGAAAAAATTGCTGCATGGTCAAATACATGGCAGGTCTTGTTCAATCCTAAAAAAACAGAAACCCTAAATATAACCCGTAAAACAAGTCCCATTGATTGTCCAACTCTCTACTTACAGGGACAATACATTGAAGAAAAGGGTGAACATAAACATTTGGGGGTGACGTTCTCTAAAAACGGTTCCTGGGATGCCCATATTGATAATATTTTCAAAAAGGTGAGTCCAATGATAAACTGCCTCAGAAGTTTAAAGTATAGACTGTCCAGAGCCGCTCTAGAAATACTTTATAGGTATTACATTCTTCCAATCTTTGATTATGCGGATGTAATTTGGGATAACTGTAGTGATACGAAAAATATACTTCTCGAAAATTTACATTTAGATGCATTACGCACAATTATTGGTGTATCAAGGGGCACAAGTCATAATCTTATTTATAAAGAATCGGGATTTATATCATTAAAGGAACGTAGAAAACGACACAAAGTTATAACTGTCTTTAAAATTATTAACACGGAAGTACCTAATTATATACGTTTGTTAATACCACGCCCAGTGTCAGAAATAACCCATTATCCACTTAGAACATCCAATTTGTTACGCGAATTTAAATGCAACACACTTCGGTTTTCAAACTCATTTTTGCCATCATCGGTGAGACTCTGGAACAGTCTTGGTGAGAATATCAGAAACTGTGAAACAGTAAATGTCCTTAAAAGAGCTCTGTCAATTGATGACCCCACTGTCCCTAAATTCTACTACGTAGGGGGAAGAAAAGCACAGATAATCCATTGTCAACTGCGCCTTAATTGTAGCGAACTGAATGGCCATATGTTTGACAGATTTATCAAGGATAACCCTGGATGTCGATGTGGCTATCGCTATGAAGACTCAAGTCATTACCTCCTCTCATGTCCTCTCTATGTACGTGAACGCCAAACGATGCTCGAGAAACTGGAAAATAATGACAAGAATATCGAAGTTCTACTCCAAGGTAATCCGTATAAATCAGATTCTCACAATACTTTCGTATTCAATACTGTACAAGAGTATATTATCAATACAAAGAGGTTTGAAAATTAATGATAATATGGAAACTGAAGTGAGACGATAACCGAGTTTTCGCCATAATAACGGGTACACTGCTTATACCTTATCATCTGGTTGTGCCCAAGTTATATATGCAGCGACGTGATCAATGAGCACTGTTGCATTGCTTAAACGACTTGTGTTTTCAACGCTCTTCTGTTGTGTGGCACACAATTGAGAGGGGCCTTCGGCCTTTCTCAATGGTGTGCTGCCTAACAGAGTAGCGTCTACAGTAATCTCCCATCTGTATCATTTTTGAGGCAAGCATGCTATGAGGGCATATATGTGATTGGGTACAATGGACTGAGTGCAATTTTCATGATATGGGCAGTGTACACGTCATGACTATGGGTGTGTTTCAGAATTGCTTTGGAATTTACTGTGGACGAAACAAATGTTTTTCTTAATGTAGTGGTATCCTTATACTAACATCAGGTCACTTTTACACAATTGCACAAGCACTATATAATGTAATTTCTTTATGTAAGGGTACGGCGTTAAGATAGGCCAAGCCTGTTCGCCAAACCCCATTTCAATTTAATGAAATAAAATATTGTTTAAAAAAAAATGATCAGGGTGTATTAAGTTACGATGGAGAAGTCATAAAAGGTTCAAATATCATAGATTTAGTCAATGATGTTCTTAGACACCGAAAAGGTTTTAAACTGAGTGGATGGGAAATGTTTAGTCATGGATTAAAAGATACAAATATCCCTCAAGATTTTGTTGGTAATCGTGAACGTTGGTTATGGATGAATAGATTACCTATACCCAAACCCAGTAAATATCAAAGTTCTCCAGAAGATAGTTGGTCTGAAACTCCTCAATCATCCCCTCCAAAACGTAAAGTTTGTCGAGGTCATAGAGTGCAGTGGAGTGAAGACACACCAAAGTCAGCACTAAAGCGTAAATTGACAAAATGTAGATTATCTGAAAAATGTGAGGCTTATTGAATGATTTATTAACTGAAATATATTACAATACAAAACATCCTGCTGGTTATGGTGGTATACAAAAATTGTACAAAGCAGCTCATAGTAAAGATAATTCCATCACAATTGATCAAGTGAAAAAATGGTTGAAAGGAGAAAGAACTTATACTTTACATAAACCCATCCGTAAAAAATTTTCAAGACGTAAGACTATAGTGGGTGGTATTGATCATCAATGACAGATTGATTTAGCAGACTGACAAAGTTTACCATCTCACAATGACCAATTTCGTTATTTAGTTTGTGTTATTGATGTATTTTCCAAATATGCATGGGTAATACCCATTCACAATAAATCAGAAGAGACATTAACAAAATCTTTTCAGAGTATTTTAAAAACTTCTGGACGTAAACCTTTATCATTACAATCTGATAAAGGTTCTGAATTTAAAAATAAAGATGTGCAAAAATTTTTAAAGAAACAAAACATTCATTTCTTCACAACAGAAAATCCTGAAACCAAAGCTAGTATTGTTGAACGTTTTCAACGCACATTGAAAACACGAATGTGGAAATATTTTACACACAAACATACATTAAGGTACATTGATGTGTTGGAAAATTTAGTTGATGGATATAATCATAGTTTTCATCGAAGTATTCAAAGAACTCCTGCTTCAGTATCATTAGAAAATGAAGTAGAAGTATCTCAACATTTGTATGGTAAAAAAAAGTGTAAAAAGAAAAAAATACAATTTAAAGTTGGTGATATAGTACGTGTTAATAAAACCAAATGTACATTTGAAAAAGGGTATTTACCAAATTGGACAAATGAGTTATTTAAAATTACTCATGTAAAACATACAATACCACCCACTTATAAACTTGAAGATATGGGTGGTGAAAATATACAAGGGACATTTTATCCACAAGAAATTCAAAGTATAAAAGATGATAAAAAATATATAATTGAATCAATTCTTAATAGATGGTCAAGATGTGTGGGAAAGAAAATTATTAAAGAACTTAAAGTACATTGGGAAGGTTATCCAAAGAAATTTGATAGTTGGATAGCAGAATCAGATTTGATATAAAAAGAATATGTCATTAAATGAAACTTCATTGCCTAATGAAGCCACAAGTGTTGATGTACAAAGTCAACAAAGTCAACAATTTAAAATTTGTGGAAATCGTGTTGCAAAAAATCAAGTCACTTATTTCACACAGATTATTATCATTTATGGTATTATAATTACTGCCATTGCACATTTGAGTTTACAAATCCCTGATAAAGAATTGTGGTTAGTATTATTAAGTAGTTCATTAGGATATATTCTTCCAAGTCCAGGTTTAAAATATTTGAAACAACCACAAGATAAGAAAAATGAATTCATTTTACGAAACACTTCTGAGTGATAGTTCTATGGATATGTTTCCAAATAATAACCAATGTTGTTTTCAAACACAATTATCTAAACCCATTCATGTTGATAAAGAACATTGGGAAGTGGGATTAGTTGAAGTAATTTTACCTTCGGAAGCAAAAAATATTACAGATGAAGAATCTGTTTTTAAAATCTTTGTGACAGACAAAGATGTTGCTGCTGTGGAATTAAATATTTTATCAGGTGCATATTCAAATGGCGCTCATGTCATAGATGCAATGCAAACAGAAATTCAAGAAAAACTTGGAGACATATTTAAATCATTTGATGTATTATTTCATGTTGGATTTTCAAGTCTCCAAGGGCGTGTAAAAATAGTAGGAAATAGTATTGGGAAAGTGGGTATTAAAATGTCAGAAAGTTTATTACAAAAATTGGGATGTAAAGATGGTTTTTCTGTCATTTTTCCTAACACATCAAAAGGTGCATTTAAATATAATGTGGACTTAAGTGTGGATTTCAATCAAATCTTTATTTATGCTGACATAGCAGATTATACATTTTTAGGTGATATTGAAGCACCTATTTTACGTGTGATTCCATTTGAATCACATAAAGAGTCTTTGCATACTCATATAGAATTTGATAATGTACATTACGTACCAGAATCAAAATCTTATTTTGTTCAGATTAGTATAAATATAAATGGGAACACTGGTAAACCCATTCAGTTTGTAAGTGGCAAGACAGTTGTCAAGTTGCATTTTCGACAGAGACATAAATTAAATTTGTAAAAAATGATGCCGGTGTATCAAGGTGTACCATGGCAATATGGATATGGATTAGGGTCTATTTTTCGTACAGCAATAAGAACAGCTGCACCATTTATAAAACCAATTGCAAAAAATGCATTTCAAACATTAAAGAGAGATGGATTAAGACATGGTTTAGAAATAGCAAATGAATTGATAAAAAAACGTAAAGTACCTAAAGACATTTTATTAACTCATGGAAAAGATCTTTTGAAATCAGTTGGTGAATCTTCTTTAGGTATAAAAAAGACAAAAACAAGAACGAAAACGTCAGTCTGTGATTCGTTCTCGTAGAGGTAAGACACGTCAAAGACAAGCTTATTCAAAACGAAAATCAAGACCACTTGATATATTTGATTGAAAAAATCATGATGTTACATGGATCTTGCGAACATTTTGGTAGTAGTTTTGATCCAGATAATGTATCACCAACATCAAGTGGTATAGAAAATATTGGTGAAATTGAACAATTTCCTATTGCATCTTTAAATAATTCTTCACCAATAGAATTTTTAATTCCAAGACAAACAACCAAGTGGTTAGATCTCGCAGCATCTACACTTGAAGTTCAATTTAAAATTACAAAACAAGATGGGAGTGTTTTGGCTGGAGATACACATATTGCTCCTATCAATAATTTTTTTCATAGCATGTTCAGTAAAATTGATGTTACACTGAATGGCAATCTTATCACCACCAATACAGATCTTTATCCTTATAGAGCATATTTTGAGAATTTTCTTAGTTATTCAAGAGATGTGAAAAAAACACATCTAGCTGCTAGTGAGATGTGGTATACAGATACTCCTGGACACCACGCAGAAACAAGTAAAGCTTCGTCAAACAAAGGTTTGACTGAACGAGCTAAAATAATTGGTGGTAGCAAAAATGTACAACTAAGAGGAAAACTGCATTTAGATCTGTTTGTGCAAGATAAGTATTTACCAAATGGAGTTGAGATGAGAATTAAATTGCATCGTGCTCCAACTAAATTTTGTTTGATTGGTAGTGAACATGGAAAAATAGAAATTCAAAAAGCCATATTCAGAATACCGGCATTGGATTTATTTCCAAAATTTGCGAATGATCTTAATGCACAAATAGATCGAACAAATTATAAAATGCCCATAAGACGTAGTGAAATTAAAACTTTTACTATTGGAAGTGGTCTTCGTTCAAAAATAGAAGACCATCTGTTTCATAAACAGATGCCAAAACGAATTATTCTTGGTTTAGTTAATAATAGAGATATAAATGGAGATATTGGCACTAATCCATTTAATTTTCAACATTTCGATTTGAATAAGTTGGAAATCACAATAGATGGACATTCTATTAAAGCACGTCCCTTTGAACCGAATTTTGAAGGTGGACTTTATCTAAATTCATATTTATCATTGTATGAAGCTATGGGCTATTTTGGACAAAATCAATCATTTAATTTATCTTTGCAGGATTATGCAAAAGAGTATACCCTTTGGGGTATTGATTTGACACCTGATCAGAGTAGTAGTGGGCCCTTGGCTCACCCAATAAAGTCTGGCAATCTTAGGTTTGAACTTCAGTTTGCTCAAGCTCTTCCAGAGGTGATCAACGTTGTTGTCTATGCAGAATTTGATAGTGAGATAGAAATCAACAAATTCAGAGAAGTGATATTTGACTATTAAACAAGATGAGTCAGTGTGAACATTGCAAGATGTGTAAAGAAAAAATACAAACATTATTTCAAGAATGTGTAGTGATAGAACTGACAAAATCCATTCAACAGAAAATGAAAAATATCTGTGAAGAAGAAAATCCAACCAACAAAACAACATTAATAGATATGAACATTGCAGAGTGTTTACAGAAAGTGTGTCCAGTGACTATACTATATAATCTACACAAGAGAGCAAGAAAAATAAACTTATTAGAATATTGTGCTCATATAGACTGCCAAAAAGACATTCAAAAGTGGGCAGATTTAGTTAAAAGAGACTGGTCATATTATACAGCATATCTTGATTAACGGCTCCGTGCCAGCCTTTTTCAAGGCTAAGAAGATGGAAACCATACAATTACAAACTATACTTGACAGTTCTCAAAGGTTATCATCCTTAAATGGAAAAGTGTGTTCAATAGACTTGTTACCAAAACAAAAACCTAAACACAGACAAGCATATATTGTGAACACAGATTCATCAAAAGAACCAGGAGAACATTGGATAGCAATATATTTTAAAGACAATCATTCTGCTATCTACTTTGATTCATATGGTTTACCACCAATAGATAGAGACATATACAATTTCATAGTGAAAAATACAGATTCCTGGACAATAAATACAATGAGACTACAAAGTGAATTTACTGTTGTGTGTGGAATGTACTGTATATTTGCTTTAGATCATCTTGCAAGAGGATATGATTTAGAGACAGTTCTTACTGTCAAATTTGATCCAAGAAATTTTCAAGAGAATGATAGAGATGTTTGACGATGGTTTGAGCAAACTTATAGACATTATTTAAAATAACTGTAATAAATATCAGGTGTCAAAACAATCCCACAGAGGTAATTTTTTACATCTTTTAGTTTTTCAGTTTTTTTTTATTAAAGTCAATCAACATTTATATAATTTTCGCCAGACATTTGTGTAACAGAGAGATAGGGTTTTTTAGTTATTTTTTATATTTGTTTCAAAATCAGATCACTTGAGTGATATCAATTTTTTATCTGACTCCCAAGATTTTTTCAAAAAATCTTGGCTGTCAAATGAAAAAACTAGAATAAAAAAGAATCTTGATGTAAATAGGTTTTCTCATGGATAGGCAAACTCAGATCTCGGTGTATATATGTTCAGATTTCATTTCAATATAATGGTTCAACTTTAAATACAGTTTTGTGTTTTGTTAAAACCTCTGTGATAGTTTAGTCGATTTTGTTAGGTTAGTCCTATAATCCCTTTTTATCACTGTGTCCCTATTATCTCCCAACAGTAAAAAAGAGTTAAGAGTCACTTCTCTTTTTCACTGAGAGTATTAGGTTTTAATATTGTATGCATACTAATCAAAAACTTTTATAGTGTAACCTGATATACAGTTTATACTGTAGAGATAATTTTGATTGCTAAACATACATTGAATACTATTCTTACTATAGAAAAAACAACTATCACAGAGAGTTCGACCACAACGCGAATCCCTAAGTATTTTTATTTTGTGCATGTGTTCTTGTGTTTTATTGTAAGCATAATTTCCTTGTGCTCGCAACAAAACACAAGAAGACACACAAAATGCCATTTCCCCATTTACAGAAGTTGTATGCACAGAGTGGAGAGATGACAACCCAAAACCATATGGATAACCCCTAATATAAAATGATTTTAAAATAATATAGACATTGGCTCACACTCTAGGGAGGGAACTGTTTTTTTGTCTTTTCATAACAAAGACTTGGTTGTGAACATGAGAAGATATATCTCTTTCTAATAGTGTGGATAGCCCTGAAAAGGGCCGTTTTTAAAAATCTTCAGTTCCGTAGAGAGCTATGTGGTAAAGCCATCTCTTCTTCGGTGAAGAATTCACTTTCCCACACGTCTATAGTTGTTGGTAACATATCTTCATCTGTAAAGCAATCTTGTTCCCATTGATAACTTCGTCCTACAAGAGCTTCTTCCTGCATATGTACGGGGAGATCAAACCAGTGTTTAAGTCGATTCTTGTACTGGATCTCCCTGAACGGATGTGTGGCGGCTTTGATGAATGGGTGGTCTTCAGTCTTCTTAAGTTGTTCTTTCATGGGAAGTGTTGCTGACCACCACTTTCTCAAAGCCAAGGCGAATTCTTCATCAGCCCTCTCTTTCTTGGTTCTCTCATAATTCTCCATGGCTCTGTAATCAATCTTCGTTGGTTCCATGTCTTTTTCCTCTCTGTCAAAGATGATTTTCTTTAGTCAGACGATGAAATGTATCCAAATCCTCAACTCACCTTCTTTCTATAGACAATCCGAGGCTCGAAAATGCACTGAAGAACTCTCATGCAACAATTCGATCGAGTTCGGGAAAAAAATCAGGTGTGGGAAAATAAAAACTTGCAAAATACAAAAATAATTTGCAAACACAAAAAATATTTTCTTAGAAAATATATTTTGTGTTTGCAAATTTATTTTCACAAAAAACTTTTTCATAAAAAATTATGAAAAAGCTTTTTGTAAAAATAATTTGCAAACACAAAATATATTTTCTTAGAAAATATTTTTGTGTTTGCAAATTATTTTTCTATTTTGCGAAACACAAAAAACAAAAAACATTTAAGCTAAACAAAAATTATATTGCAAACCACAAAAAAACATTTAAGCTAAACAAAAAATTAATTTGCAAACTACAAAAAATAAATTAATGTTCAGTGGAAACTTATAAGCCAGAAATGTACTATAGGATCTGGTCATAAAGCATGATGCAGAGCCACTATAGCCCCAAGCATTTTTAACACTGAGTTTTCCATAGGGTCCATAGGGTTAGTGTTAAATTGTGTAACTTATAGCCCCAATAATTTGTAGTTGTGAAACTTATAGCCCCAAGAACTTATAGCCCCAAACCTGAATGCACTGTGCCACCAGTGCATTCAGGTTTGGGGCTATAAGTTCTTGGGGCTATAAGTTTCACAACTATAAATTCTTGGGGCTATAAGTTACACAGTTTAACACTAACCCTATGGACCCTATGGAAAACTCAGTGTTAAAAATGCTTGGGGCTATAGTGGCTCCCCTAACTACTCCCGATAGAGACACAATACTTTTTCGCCGTCAAATAGACTAAGGATATTTGTTGTTAGGTGTCTTTGGGTCCCAAGTTCTTTTCTCATTGCGTACTAAATTACTAACCCACCATATAATGGGCTCATTGCAAGGTAAGCCTTACTATTATAGTTACAAGACGCTATGAGAAACCTGAAGTAAGAATACGTCACTTCTAATGCAATTGTTTGATCTTCTAAATTAGTATCCAACATATTCCTAGTACTGGAAAGAATCATCCCAAGTGCACCTTGGTCTCTGTAGTAGTTTCTCTTAGTGTGTATTTAAAAAAAGTGCTTGCACCAGGGGGTGTGCCGTTGTTTCAGCTGACTACTGGGTCATCTTATCTCATCTTATCCATTTGTTTCCCTGTACTTTATACACGAGAGTAAGTCACACATTAGGTAAAAATACATAATTGTGAAACAGTCTGGTTTAAGGTTGCGTAATGCACAGATTGGGAGACAACAGGTACACAGCCAATCTGGCCATGTCTCCCTGTAGTCTACACTGATATTGTCACGCATGAATTGTGTTAATTTACATATTTTTTCTATATCCTTAAAACACTCTTCACTACCATATGTATCATTTCTATTTGTTTCATGTATACTGCAAAATAAAGAAAGAAAGCAACATGTCTTTACTGTTGGAATACCCCCCCCCCCCCCCCCCACACACACACACTCCTCCTACCCCTCTGCTCAGAAACTATAAAACACAGTTTAAAACGTGGTGGAAACCTGAGGAGATGCACCCATCGGCGCGTGTAATTGTCAAACTTCTTGGCTCAGACCAGACTAAAGCCAAAACGGAGTTCAAAATTCCATTCATTGAACATATATGCACCAGCAGCGTCTACTTTTGCCCAATATGAACACCTCCATGAGCACAAGTGCGTTGACGTGTTTCCTCCAGGGGCACAAGGATCGGAATGGCTTGTGTCAAATTGAAAATAAAAATTGTAAATTTAGTAGTTGAACTGCCCAAAGCGTACATGCCTTTGTTTATTTGTTTTGGTTGTTGGTATTTATATCCCTTTGTATACAGTGCAACTGAACGGGATAATTCATTATGAGTTGCACTACTATTTTACTTAGTTGATGCCTCGCTGTCAGATCGTCTAGCAAGGAAATAACCGATTGAATGTATCTACTGTAATGGCTTGAAAGGGCTGATTGAAATGACCCGTTGGCATGAAAAGGCAATTGAATATTTGGTTGTATATTGTTGGAAAACCTAAAAAATATTTCATCGTCAGCGCCGGGTTGCGCTGAACTGGGTACCATATTCCCCTACCATTACACTTTTCGAAAATCTACCATTAACAGAAAGATGCATTCTGTTTCCCTGTTTATAGAGGCTAACTGGTGTATAAGGGGGGGGGGGGGATATATATATTTTGAACTCTAGTTCACATAACAATATTTTCGCTTACATTTGTGAAAAACTGATATTGTTTGCACTGTTTGTGTGTACACAGCAAAAATTTACATTACAGTATTTTTAATGCCCTGATGGAATGAATTAGTAACGTTTGTGAAGTGTTCGTAGGCTTTGGCAGACAAATTAAAAAAATAGAATACATCTTTCATTGTTTTCAGCTCAGTTGGGTGACTGTAGGAAATATGGCGTTTCTACATATCCTCATTTTCTCTCGAGAAATATTATCGAGTGGGAGGGTCTTTTGTAATGGGGGATGGGGGGGGGGGGTAGATAGGGGCTTTTGTCACCTTTCCTCCCGGAATGGAAGCAGCAAGTGCATCATTTCAGCAACGAATTACATTAATGTCACTGGTAGTTAATCTATTAGGGTGAGTTTAAACACATATTCACAGAAATAAACTTGTATTGTATTACCCAATCTATCTGGTCACTTGTATTGGGTTTAATAGGAAACATTCTGTGCACTAAGGCTATAATGTGGACCGCCGAGGAGGCTTTTTGAGAAACTAAAACTCCCCTCTTAAACAATGTTTTATTCAAACTCTCCTGTTGGTCGCATAAGCTAAAACGTTTTATTGTCGAGTTTGCGTTGGGTTGGTTTGGGGGGGGGGGGGATACCAAGATAAAAAAAATACAATATTACACCAATGTCCACGTCAAAGTGTCACCTGGATTCGAACCAACTTGCAGCGATCTCTCCTAATCTTTGTGAAAGCCTAAAAACATGAACACAAGATCTATTTATTTATTTATTTGTGTTTAAGGTAACATACTTATGCACAGTGGCTAATCGTGACCGTGCCAGTTTTAGGGGTGAAGGAAGCCGGAGTACCCGGAGAGAACCACCGAGCATCGACGAGCAACTGTCAGCTCCTCAACATTCTAACTCTGTTCAAGCTCCGCTCAAGCAGGGTTACAGCGGTTGAAGACATATGCACCATCGACGTGCAGTACGACTTAGTACACGGCGTCATCGTTCCCCCATTTAGGCAACCGGGATAAAGTGCTTTGCCCAAGGACACAACACGGGTCATCCCGGACCGAACTCGGGACCTCTAGTCCAACAGTCCACCACTGAGACACCGCGCTCCCAAACACACGATCAGGGTCATTTTACACCCAAAGTTGTGAGTAGGATTAAATCGGAATGATCGGCCGATTTTTTCAAAATCTGTTGGATTTGAAAGCGTTAATTAATTTTTTTCGTTGTCCACTTTAGAAAGAATAAAAAAAGTTTGTAATTTTATGCCGGAAAGTGCGAGCATCTCTCAAAAAACATGAGGCATGAAAAAAGTGTCGAAAACGTTCTTATATTCATTTGAATGCAAAACGAGTGGACTTGCAATCAGATTATACAAAGTTTTAATTTATATCCTTTCTGAGCAGACGATTTTCGATTAGATCGGTTCAGTTATTCTGATCCGATAAAGCACTTTCAACACTATGATTTGGTTACTCTGTTGCATCCAGTGGTGAATGATTTATCCACATCTTACTACAAAATATGATTAAAGACAAATTTTATACGCCAATATCTCTCGAAATAATGGACAGAACCATCTGATCTCTTCAGCCAAGAATTCTGACACGTTACATAAGAGAAATCATGTCTTTTCCCCGGACTTTTTGTTCATAAAAAACCTTAATTCAAAAAATTCAGACATCTTCCAAAGAGTCGTTCATTTTTTGCCCCCTGTCAATATTCGTATCCATGCTCAAAGCCAGACTTTAAACTCGAAAACCTTATTCCAGAGCAAAGTTTGACTCATACAGCCAGAGACACCTCCACTAGTTCTTATGTCCTCATTATTTAAATATTGTGCAACCCAGATAAATGGAACATACCAATAATAACAAGGATTCGTCATCGACTGACAACCCAGTATTCAGACATGATATTGGAGGCTAAATTCTCCTTTTTAACGCTACGCACATACACATGTATCATTATGAGTAATTTATGTGTTTGCGGATTGCATTGGGATAGCGTTGTGTCGCTGGAGGGAGATTCTTGCAGAATATTGTGTTCTATTTTAGTAAAGTTATCTTGGAAAAAAGAAGGGTGAGATTATTGCATTCTCTCGCCCAATCTTGAAACGTTTATCGTGATGCACATTTTAAAACTCTCTTCAATGTTTTTCTTGTGTTTCACTATTTTTTAAAACGGTTCTAACAGCCCCAATACATAGAGATTATTACCATTATGTGGATGTACAAAATATGTATCAGAGTCGAGCTCCGGGTTCTAAGGGCAGATCACGACGAGTCGTGATCTACCCTTAGAACCCGGGGCGAGACTCAGATACATATTTTGTACATCCACATGATGGTAATAATCATTTTATCTTACAATATATTGGGGATAAGTCAAGAATGTAGACGAATATATAACGAACTATTTATTCGTACGGAAGAACAAAAAGAAAAAAAATGGAACTCACACGAAAGGAACGTGCTTGTATCCGACAACCTGATACAAACATCTATATCAGGGTGTCGGATACACGACAGTTGCGGAGTTAATACAGACAAAATACACGTTGATTGTAAGATAAATTAGTTTAAACACGATGGGTTGTATTATTTTGTTATTTTTTCATCAGACTAATTGCCCGATGATGGGATGATCCACTAAAGCTGGGTATGGATGAAGTAACTATTCCTACCCATTTGACTGACAATTTCATGGCAATCCCTCAAAATTTGGCTGAAATACAGCGTTTTCATGAAAGGCAATAATTTTTGCGAATTTGGTCTTTTTCAAGCCAGTACGAAACATCCCAGGAGTATATTTTGAAACGTCGATTTGTTCCCAGTAGTATGTCATGTACACGGACAGGGATAGTTGGCAGGACCCCGGTGCAGGACCCCGGAAGTGACGTCATGTCACGTGACCTAGTGCCGCCATGTTGTGTTGTCATGGTAACCCGCGTGAGCGGCCATGTTGTGACGTCATCTCCATAGTGATACGTGATGTGAGTGCGCATGCGCAGCGCGTGTTGTTAGGGTGATACATGTTTCCGTCGTCCATTTTGTATACTGGAGGCCGCCATCTTGGTTTCTATGGTAGCACGTGATTGCTATGTTACCCAATTTTTCTGCAATAAGACGGGGGTATGTTCGGAAGGTGTGTTCGATTGTAGAAGAATAAATCTAATTACCACAAACAACCCGACTAATCCCTCCAAATCACCAAAATCCACCCGAAATCACCGAAATGGACTTTATTTGATACGGATTTTCCATTTTATCGGTTTAGCACGTAGTGCTATAGTACCGAGGGGGTATCGGGGGTGAATTCGACTGAAGTGGAGTAATTTTCTGGTTCGGATTTTCCGAGAATCCTCGTTTAATTACCCAAATAAACCCGTCAAGTTGTATTATTTCGAATTCTTTCAGAATCCCTTTTTTGGATCCCATGACGTGTTATTTCCCTATTAAGAATAGCACGTAGTGCTCTAAGACAAATTTACCTAGAATCCATTATTTAAATTACAAGTAGGACCCATATGTGTACATGAAGGCCATGAAGCTAAGTTCCACCATATACTCATATGAGGATCTACCCAACAGATGTGTCGCACGAGGTCTAATTTACTATCCCTCATTTTGATTTTCCTTTGTACTTCGATGGAAAGTTAAAAAAAATAACAACACTAAATATAAATTTAAATTTCTTTTATTCAACAACAAAAATACATCTTTTTTACATTTTTTAACATTCTAATTTCTTATATTCAACAATATATAAAAGTTCAACTTTTTAAGTTTCTTCTTGGTACATTGCTCGTCCTCTTATGGTATGTAGATTGTCAGATATTCATAAACAGTCTTTCTGCAGATTGGACATCTTCTGAGTGGTTTACAGCAGTCTTTGCACAGGCACAAATGGTTACATGGTCGCGGAGCGACATTGGCTTCGGCTAATAAACACACACTACATTTTGTCCTCCGTGAATCTTCTTCTTGAAATGATGTGTCCATTTCTTCTTCTTCTTCGATGGCCATTTCTTCTTCTTTTTCAACGTCCATGAATTCAGGTGGTAAATTATGAATGTAATAACAGTCTGGAGAATATTTTCTGTGTTCTTCTATAACATCATCTTCTGTTTCCCAGAAACGAACAGTAATACCACAATGAAAACATCAATTATGATGATAGTCTGGAAATTCTCCACTTTGATCTGGCTGCTTGATCAAAGTAGAGAATTTCCAGTTAATTATATTTGATTAACAGCTTTTTGACAGGAATGTAACTGTGACGCTGTCTAACTGTGACGCTGCTGTGATGCAGTCATGCCCCTTCTATGTGTAGAGGCAATACTTAAATCATGGCTCCGGCAGTCATGTGCTGAATCATATTGCAAGCAGGCAAAATTGCTGTTATGGTGTAGTCATGCCCCTTCTATGTGTAGAGGCAATACTTAATCTTCAAACATTAGCTGTGAGCCATGTTGAAAATATTAATCTATAATTATGTCTTTGAAACAGCCATGCCTTATGACAAGAATTACTTGTCATCAGTCATGCCCCTTCTATGTGTAGAGGCAATACTTAAATCTTCAAACATTAGCTGAGAGCCATGTTGAAAATATTAATCTATAATTATGTCTTTGAAGCAGCCATGCCTTATGACAAGAATTACTAGATTGCTGGTAGGTATATTTTACAATCAGCATATTGACAGAAATGCAATTTCTATCATCAGCAGCCATCATCTGGCTGCTGGTGTTACACTGTCCTACACTTAAAGTCCAGCATAGGATGTTCTATAATTTATATCTATTCCTGTAGAGGCATGTTGTTGTTTACTTCTTGATAGCATTCATGCGCATGCCTATATCAGATGAAAACCCTGCTAAATATATAATTATGTTCTTTAAGCAGCCATGTCACATCTGAAGAATTTCTAGACTACCAGTAATTATATTTTATAAACAGCTCCTTGACATGAATATAACTGTTTACTTTTCGATAACAGTCATACCCTTACCTATATCATGTAATTATATTCGATAAACAGCTCCTTGACAGGAATATTACGGTGGTGCTGTCCATCACCAGCGGATATCACCTGGCCGCCAGTGCAGGTCTGTACCACACCAAGAGTCCTGTTCAGGCCGACCAATGCTTTATGCCTAATCGAATCCTTGAATCAACAATGTGCCATGTGTAGAGTTGTATTGGTGTTTGATTCTTGAAATCAGCCACGCCCATGTCTCTGTGTGAAGGCAGTATTTAAATCTTGAACTTTCAGTTGAAAGCCATGCTAATTATTTAAGCCTGCATCTGAAGCAGCAATATCCTATGGATAGTGCCATTCTTACTGTGGTGGGTTCTATCATCAACAGCCAGCACTTTGCTACTGGTGCTTCACAGTCCCACACTTAAGTCCAGAATAGGCTGTTCTATAATGTATGTCTATTCCTGTAGAGACATGTTGTTGTTTATTTCTTGATAGCATTCATGCCCTATATCATTTGAAATCTCTGCTAAATATATAATTGTGCTCTTCAAGCAGCCATGTCAAGAATTACTAGACTACCTCTTATTATATTTTATAAAGAGCTCCTTGACATAAATATAACGATTCACTTCTTGATAACAGCCATACCATTGCTTAAATCAGTTGAAAACTCTGCTAATTATATAATATGTAATTATGTTCTTCAAGCCGCCATGTTCCATGTCAAGAATTACTAGACTACCTGTAATTATATTTTATAAACAGCTCCTTGACATGAATATAACTGTTTACTTTTTGATAACAGTCATACCCTTACCTATATTAGTTGAAAACTCCGCTAAATATACATTATGTTATTATGTTCTTTGGGCAGCCATGTCCCATGTGAAGAATTACTTAACAACCTGTAATTATATTTTATGTTATATTTTATAAACAGCTCCTTGACATGAATATTACGGTGGTACAGTCCATAACCAGCGGTTATCACCTGGCCGCTGGTGTGGAACTGTACGACATTAATAGTCCTGTATAGGCTGATCAATGCTTTATATCTAATCGAGTCCTTGAATCAACCATATGCCATGTATAGAGTCGTATTGAAGTTTGATTCTTGAAATCAGCTACGCCCATGTCCCTGTGTGAAGGCACTATTTAAATCTTGAACTTTCTGTTATAAGCCATGCTAAATATTAAGGTTTGGATTTGAAGCAACCATATCCCACGATAGCGCCTTTCTACCTTCTTCATGAAAGCAGCTATGTCATGTATTCAAGTGCGGGTGCTAGACATTCCTACATCTAAAGTCCAGTATAGGCTGTTCTATAATTTATGTCTATTCCTGTAGAGACATGTTGTTGACAGGACTATTACGGTGGTACAGTCCATCACCAGCGGTTATCACCTGGCCGCTGGTGTGGAATTGTACCACATTAATAGTCCTGTATAGGCTGATCAATGCTTTATATCTAATCGAGTCCTTGAATCAACCATATGCCATGTGTAGAGTCGTATTGAAGTTTGATTCTTGAAATCAGCTACGCCCATGTCCCTGTGTGAAGGCACTATTTAAATCTTGAACTTTCTGTTATAAGTCATGCTAAATATTTAGGTTTGGATTTGAAGCAGCCATATCCCACGATAGCGCCTTTCTACCTTCTTCATGAAAGCAGCTATGTAATGTATTCAAGTGCGGGTGCTAGACATTCCTACACCTAAAGTCCAGTATAGGCTGTTCTATAATTGATGTCTATTCCTGTAGACATGTTGTTGTTCACTTCTTGATAGCAGTCATGCCCTTGCCTATATCAGTTAAAAACTTTGCTAAATATATAATTATGCTCTTCAAGTAGCTATGTCCCATGTCAAAAATTGCTAGATTATCTGTAATTATACTTTATAAAGAGCTCCGTGACAGGAATATAACTGTTTACTTTTTGATAACAATCATACTCTTACCTATATCAGTTGAATACTGCTAAACATATAATATGTAATTATGTTCTTCGAGCAGCCATGTCCCATGAGAAGAATTACTAGACAACCTGTAATTATATTTGATAAACAGCTCCTTGACAGGAATATTACGATGGTGCTGTCCATCACCAGCGGATATTACCTGACCGCTTGTGCGGGACTGTACCACATTAATAGTCCTGAATAGGCCGATCAATGCTTTACGCCTAATCGAGTCCTTGATTAAACCACATGCCATGTGTAGAGACGTATTGGTGTTTGATTCTTGAAATCAGCCACGTCCATGTCTCTGTGTGAAGGCAGTATTCAAATCTTGAACTTTCAGTTGAAAGCCATGCTAAATATTTAAGCCTGGATCTGAAGCAGCCATATCTTCATATCCTTTATAAAGAGCCCCTTGACATAAAAATAACGGTTTACTTCTTGATAACAGCCGTACCCTTGCCTGTATCAGTTGGAAACTTTGCTAATTATATAATATGTAATTATGTTCTCCAAGCGGCCATGTCTCATGTAAAGAATGACTAGACTACCTGTAATTATATTTTATAAACAGCTCCTTGACATGAATATAACTGTTTACTTTTTGATAACAGTCATACCTTGACCTATATTAGTTGAAAACTCCGCTAAAATAAATATTATGTACTTATGTACTTCGGGCAGCCATGTCCCATGTGAAGAATTACAAAACAACGTGTAATTATATTTATACTATACTATATTTTAAAAACAACTCCTTGTCAGGAATATTACGGCGGTGCTGTCCATCACCAGCGGCTATCACCTGGCCGCTGGTGCAGGACTGTACCGCATTAATAGTCCTGTATAGGTCGATCAATGCTTTATGCCTAATCGAGTCCTTGAATCAACCATATGCCATGTGTAGAGTCGTAATTGTGTTTGATTCTTGAAATCAGCCACGCCCATGCCTCTGTGTGAATGCACTATTTAAATCTTGTGGTGCTCGGCTGTACCACATTAATAGTCCTGTATAGGTCGATCAATGCTTTATGCCAAATCGAGTCCTTGAATCAACCATATGTCATGTGTAGAGTCGTATTGGTGTTTGATTCTTGAAATCAGCCACGCCCATGCCTCTTTGTGAAGGCACTATTTAAATCTTGAACTTTCAGTTAAAAGCCATGCCAAACATTTAAGTTTGGATATGAAACAGCCATATCCCATGGTAGCGCCATTCTACCTTCTTCATGAAAGCAGCTGTGTCTATGTATTCAAGTACTACATGATAGTACGCCAAGTTCTATTACCCTGAGTGGGACGGGATCACTATTGTTCTCTGTCAGAACTGAAGAACTGAAGGAGTGGACATCATTATTACCTTACAACAGTACTAAATAAGATCTCCTATTGCAATCTTTACACGGCGATCTGATGTTGAATTCCTTTAAGAAATTAATAAATCCATTCCCTGTTCATACACCACTCCGATATGTTCCTTTGTTGGAATTCGCACACAATGTTCTGAAGTCAATCTCCTTCAACGAATTATAAATGGAAACCCTTCACTATGACAGCATCGCTGTGGTCCAGTTATCGTCACACATAAACATGAAGATAACGATCTGTTTGTTCTGTTTGTATGTTATTGTGTGACTCTGACTGATTAAGAAAACTAAAATTGGCTGATAACTATTTTCGGTAAACGTACTAATCAATCTCTCACAGATGATTTGATTTCCAACACAGACACGTGGTATCGGTCATTAGTGATAATTTGACACACTATGATTTCCAAGAACTTTTTTTAACGTTTAAGGCCTTATCAAACCTATTTATTCCCAGGCCATAGTTGAGTTTGAAATGTTTTCTTAACGTTCTATAGGTCTTATCAAACCTACTTTTTCCTCGGACATATTTAACTTTGCATTATTATTTTCTAAATTGCATGTAAGTCCCAACTGACAAAAAACGTTCCTGATATATTATTAAGATGATTAGGACAACGGCTTATGAGTGTTACACACTAAGAACGGGTTGAATTAACTTTTGTACATGTAGAGAGGATCCGGGACCCAGGGCTGATGATGAGACTGCCGGGTGTATGTACCCCAAAGTCCTGACTGTGCCACATGATCCTATATCCTCTCTGCTGATTTGCTACTCTAACTTATTCCCAATAGAAATTAACACAAGTATTTTCCATCTGACAAAAGGTGTTCTTGATATATCACTAAGATTTCTCGGACCACAGACTATGAGTGCTATATGGAAATAGCAGATTGAATTAATTTCTGAACATGTAGGGAGGGTTCGGGATCCAGGGCTGATGATGAGACTGAAGGGTGTATCTACCCTCCAAAGTCCTGAGTGTGCCAAGTGATCCTATACCCTCTCTGCTGACTTGCTACCCTAACTTATTCCCAATAGAAATTAATACATGTATGTCATCTGACAAAAAGGTGTTCTTGATATATTACAAAGATTTCTCGAACCACAGATTATGAGTGCTATATGGAAATGTAGATTTGAATTAATTTTCTGAACATGTAGAGAGGATTCGGAATCCAGGGCTGATGATGAGATTGAAGGGTGTATCTACCCCCAAAGTCCTGAGTGTGCCATGTGATCCTGTATCATCTCTAGTGATCTGTTAGTCAAACTTTCTTCCAATGGAAAATAACACATGCAGTCCTGATATTTATATCTTCAGTTTTGCATCCAAAAGTTTCCAATAAGGAATAGAATAATTCAACACACTTGCAATTAAAACATTTGCATTTTTACAAATTTTAAAAACACCGGACTATGGAACGAAACATTCCACCCTACCCCCTTATTCTGGAAAGTGATACACTTTTCTATTTTCTAATCTTTTTTATTTTTACTTTGTGTTATACAACATTGTACGAGGAATCGCCACTAAATTCCACTCATGTTAACGCTCCATCGACGTTTGTCGCATTCTCAATATTTCACACCGAATATTTATCGCTTGACGAACCTACTCCATTAAATATTTTTCTCCACTGTCTGTGCATTTGTGATGTTGGTGGTCGGTTCAGATACTATGGCGGGTGGTGTTAAATTGGACGAGGTCCAGGCGGATCCTGATTACGATTTAGGTCACCTACTGAATGATAAAACAGATAATGATTCAGCAGCCATATTTAAGGATAGTGATTGTAAATATTTCCTTCCGGGTGAGTTCCGAAATGAGCTTAGGGGTGCACAAGGATCCTTCTCAGTATTTCATATTAATTGCCAAAGTCTCAGTGCTCACTGGGACCCTTTACATCACTTGCTCTCTGAACTCAACGACACAGAGAACACTTTCGATGTGATCGGTTTAACGGAAATCTTCAGAATCCCCACAAATATGTCATATACCCTAGAAGGATACCACCCTTTACAAACAAATTTGAGATCTATTGATGACGATGGTCATGGCGGTGTCGGTTTGTTTATAAAAAGTGATATTTCTTTTAGTATTCGAAAAGATCTTTCCATTTTCTACCGCACGTCTTCGAGTCCATCTTCGTTGAATTAAAGTACAAAAATTCCTCCAAGGTAATTGGAGTAATATATAGACCAAATACGGCCCGAGGGCAGATATCGACCTGTTTCAATCAAAAATCAACCAATTGACTGATGTCCTGAATAAAGAAAAGAAAGCCTCTATCATTATGGGCGATTTCAATATTGACCTCCTAAAAGTGGCGTCTCATTCCAAAACTGAATCATTTATTGACTTAATGTTTAGTGAGAGCTTCCTTCCTGTTATTACAAAACCAACCAGAGTTACAGATCGCAGTGCTACGCTTATAGATAATATATTCTCTAATGATGTCTCATTTTTTTCAAAATCTGGAATAATCCTTACTGATGTTTCGGATCACTTTAGGATTTTTTATGTCGAAATTTCACATTCCAAACCTGTTAGATCAAAACAGATCTTGACCAGAAAAATAAATTCCTATACTATCGAACGCTTTAAGTCGTTGTTATCCCAATGTGATTTTAGTCCGGTTCTGGAAACAAACTGCCCAAATGATGCTTACGAAAAATTCCTCAATATTTATTTGAATGCCTATGAGACATCATTCCCTCTTCAAGGCCATCAACAAAATAAGAAATATATAAAACAGCAGCCCTGGATGACAAAAGGTCTTCTAGTCTCTGCCAACAATAAGAACAAATTTCTTAACAAAAAATTAAAAGCTCCCACTGAGACGAATGTCAAAAATTATAAAAATTACTGTCGGATATTTAACAAAATTAAGAAACAATGCAAAGCCCTATATTATGAAAAAGTACTTTTAGAAAATAAGAATAACATGAGAAAGACGTGGCAAATCCTAAATAACGCATTGAATAAGAATAAAAACCAACGAACTGTACCATCATTTTTTAATCTTGGTGATACAAAGATATATGCACCAAATCAAATTGCACAAGAATTCAATAACTTTTTCGCCAACATTGGAATTCAGACGTCAAATCAAATAACCAAACCTAGTAAATCATTTGCCGAGTTCTTGAATTCTTCTTTTATGGGAAACTTCTTTATAAGCCCTACATCGTCTACCGAAATCTCAAATATTGTAAATACAATGAAACCTAAAGTAAGTCAGGACTGTGAAAATATCACGACCAGTATTCTGAAACATTCAATAAATTTAGTCGCTACTCCACTTGCACACATTATGAATAATTCATTCAGTCAGGGAATAGAACCAGACAGAATGAAAATTGCTAAGGTTACTCCAGTCTTCAAAGCAGGTGATGAGAATAATTTTACAAATTACAGGCCAATCAGTATTTTGCCTGTTTTTTCTAAGGTTCTAGAAAAGCTAATGTCTATAAGACTTGTAAACTTCTTAGATAAATTCGAAATTCTCTGTCACCACCAATATGGCTTCAGGAAGCACCATAGCACTCTGCACCCTGTTATGCACCTATTACAATATGTAGCGGAAGAAAATAATAAAAATAGTAAAGAAAGTACACTCGCCCTATTTCTGGATCTTTCGAAAGCCTTCGACACCATCAGCCATGAAATACTACTTCAAAAATTAGAATACTTTGGTATAACAGGGAATGCGAATAACTGGTTTAAGAGTTACTTACAAAATAGGAATCAGTATGTCTCTTTTGGTGACAGTAAATCTGATCTATCTAGACTAAGATGCGGAGTACCACAAGGCTCAATACTAGGACCTATTCTGTTCCTCATATACGTAAATGACATCTGCAATTCAACGAAACTAAATCTTTTATCCTTTGCAGATGATACTTCCACATACAAGGCTGCAACAGAGTTAAACAAGCTTGTGTCAGAATTTAATTAAGGAACTTCAAAAAATATTTGACTGGTGTGCCTCCAACCACTTTGTCTTGAACCCAAAGAAAACTAATTATATTGTCCTTAATCCATGTCAAGAAAAGAATGTAACACTCCAGAATATTAAGATAAATAATCATATTATTAATACCGGTGAGCGTCAAGGGTAAATCTATAAAGTTTCTTGGCATATCTATTGATGAAAAATTATCTTATAACGCCCACATATCTCAGATCTCCTCGAAAGTCGCTCTTGCGAATTATGCCCTCATAAGTGAGTGAAAAAAATCCTTCCTCACAAAGTAATGAAAACCCTATACTTTACACTCATACAAAGTCATTTTATCTATGGAATTCCCTTATGGGGTGCCTCAAAAGCCTGTAAACGTCTTTATAAATTACAAAAGCGATCAATACGAATCATAAACAACAAGAAGTACAATGCTCACACTGATCCTCTTTTTATTAATGATAAAATATTAAAAATAAAGAATTTGTATACCTTACATGTTTCCTTATTTATGTTCGATTGGCTAAATGGAAACCTATCAAAGTCCTTTGCTGACTTCTTTTCTACTATAAATAATGACTATATGAATAGACGCCAAACAGGACTCATACGTAGCCGTAGAACTAGAACCAAAGCGCTCGACAACCTGCCTGTCTTTGCTTTTCCGAAACTGTGGAATGGGTTAGATATATCAATCCGAAAAATAAGAAATAGGAAAGAGTTGAAGACAAACCTTATAACAAAAATTCTTTCCACTTATTCAGAGAATACTTCCTGTTCTAATCCCTACTGCCCGGACTGTGTTATTTAGTACACCCCCGAACCTTAAAAAACACCCAGAATGCAACCTATTTGCTTTCTTTTCTCAGTTTATGCCCACAAGTAATAATATTAACTTTCCAGGAATATTATAGTATTACACAAGTATAAACAATACAAGGTGCCACTAAGTCTTCATTCTGTGCATGACTTGTCTTCAGTGGGGATTTTTGTCTGGTATTCTCGTCCTTTCCGGTCTCCTGATTTGGTCTCAACTGTTCCAAAACTTTAAAGCTGTTATCCTCATAAAAATCAACCGAGGTTCGGATCAGTTAACCGATAAAATTTTTGAGACCATTTCAAGAGTACCATGCTGTAATTGATACCGTCCACCCAACATTCTTTTGTGCAAATGTCGCGGAGCAACCCTGTCTGTTGGAGCTAAAACAGAAATAACAATGTTGCACTTTTGCATCATTTTCTTCTTCGAGTCTCCTCCGTCATTCTGTAGTTTTCTCTTTTCTGTCAGAGGGAAAGGCGGGAAGACAGCCAATCTGGCTATGCCTTTCCCTGCCGGTATACAAAAATTGTTATATCCCATTATCTATGTACATCTGAAATAATATTATTATATACGAGAACCCTGTTATGATGTAACCATACGTATATATTTATCATTCTGTATTTTTGTATATTGGTAAATAAACATATCATATCATATCATATCATTGCGTTCTGTCTCCTGTCCCCAAATAAAAGAATCCAGCTTTTTAGCTCATCTGACTTTCAGTCAGGAGAGCTATAGTGATCACTCACCGTCCGTCGTCCGTCGTCCGTCGTCTGGCGTCCGTCGTCCGTCGTCCGTCGTCCGTGAACATGGTGTTTGCGTCTTCTCCCCCCAAACCGCTGAACCAATTTAATTGATATTTGAGATAATAGTTTGTTATGACATCGCAATTTGATTTTGTTCAAATCAAGTTGCCCCGCCCGTGGGTAGGGCCACACCCAAAAAGTGTGCTGAAATCTTAAAAAATCTTCTTCTCATGAACCAGCAGTAGCAGAGGCTTGATATTTGGTGTGCAGCTTCCTTTTGAGGTGTAGACTCAGATTTGTTCAAGAGAAGTTTGTGGGGCTATACTTGGCGTCGTTATGGGAGGGGCAAAATTTTTGGCCCCGCCCAAAATTTCTATTTTCCAAACCGAGAGGCTGATTTGAACCAAATTTTATGTGAGGGTTTATTGGGTCATAAGTACCTAATTTATGCTGATTTTTTTTTCCCGTAGCCCCATGGGAACCGCAGGAGCTAAAAATAGAAAAAAATTAAAACGCCCATATCTCCAAAACTGCACGGCACCGAGAATTTTTATTTGGTGTGAAGCTTCCTTAGGGCCAACAGAAAGAATTGGTAAAAAAAAAATTGCCATCGGTTTTATCATAGGGTACAGTTTCGGGACATTGAAAAAGTGCTGAGTCAGCACTTTTTAACACTGTAGGCAATGGGAAAAACATTAAAAAATCTTCTTCTCCAGATCCAGCAGGCAGAATCTTTTGATATTTGGTATGCAACATTGGAGGGTGGATCTGATTCAAGTTTGTTCAAATCGGCCCCCTGGGTTCATATTTGGGCTCAGTATCGGAGCCCGATTTCGAACTTAGTGCATTTCAGGCAAATTTCTTAAAAAATCTTCTCCTCCAGATCCAGCAGGCAGAATCTTTTGATATTTGGTATGCAACATTGTGGGGTGGATCTGATTCAAGTTTGTTCAAATCGGCCCCCTGGGTTTATATTTGGGCTCAGTATAGGAGCCCAAATTTGAACTTACTGCATTTCAGGCAAATTTCTTTGAAAATCTTCTTCTCCAAGATCGAGCAGGCAGAATCTATGCAAATTTCTTTGAAAATCTTCTTAAGATCCAGCAGGCAGAATCTTTTGATATTGGGTATGCAACATTGTGGGGTGGATCTGATTCCAGTTTGTTCAAATCGGCCATCTGGATTCATATTTGGGCTCACTATAGAAGCCCAAATTCGAACTTAGTGCATTTCAGGCAAATTTCTTTGAAAATCTTCTTCTCAAGATCCAGCAGGCAGAATCTTGTGATATTTGGTATGCAGCATCCTTAGGGGGGTGAGATTCAAGTTTGTTCAAGCCATGTCCCTTGGTCCATATTTGGGCTGATTGTGGGAGCTTGAATTGTAACTTTGTTCGAAATGAGGAATTTTCTTAAAAAATCTTCTTCTTCAGATCCAGCAGTCGGAATGTTTTGATATTTGGTGTGCAGAATCCTTAGGGGTGTGAGATTCAGGTTTGTTAAAGCCAAGTCCCTGGGTTCATATATGGGCTCCCTGTGGGAGCCCGAATTATGACTTAGTTCGGTATGAGGAATATTCTTTAGAAATCTTTTTTTAGATCCACTGGTCAGAATATTTGGATATTTGGTTTCAGCTTTTCTTAGGAGGAGCAGATGCAACTTGTTGAAATCAATTCTCTGGGTTGATATTTAGGCTACCATGTCAGGTGAGCGCCCTCAGGCCCCCTGGGGCCTCTTGTGTCAGTTCATTCGGGGTTTTCACACTTTCACTTTGTAACATGAACTGAAATGTCTTGAGACGATTTTCCTCCAATGCATACTTGATGTGTTTTGGTGGTCTTTGTTCTGTTTTCTTTCTTATTTTTTCTTCTCCACGTAATAACTGCTCCAGTACTGGTGGTGAAACATCACGAAAATACGTTTCGAATGAAACGCTCATTCTCTCTACAAAGTCTCTTGGATTTCTTGTTTCTTGGTTTCTTGATTGATAATCATTCAGTGCCATCCTGATCAAACATGGAATAGTGAACATTCTTCAATCCTTTTTATCTTCATTCTTCTTTGGTTTTCTTTCTCTTTTTGGTTTGGGTTCTCCTATTTCAAGGCTTCGCTTCTTTGCAATATCCACTGCTTTGGTCACTTGTTCCCAATCTCTTGTGGTAAACTGGAACCCAACGTCGTTCTTGAACAGTTGAATCTGTAAATCGTTGTTAAGTTTGAAGACGGTCACATTAGTAGACATCCTTCTTCTTTGGCTGTCGAAACACAAATGAGCTGAACACCAAGTGCACCAGTTTTTATAGTTTTTCTTCAATACAGCGACATCTAGTGGCTGGTTTCCTCTATGACGTCATTAACCAACAGATCATTATCCATTAGATCAGTGGTAAACATGTTGGATATGGTTTCCATCGGTACACCGCGACAGCGATGTTTCAAGTAAAACAGACAGTATTGTCCACACACTCGTAATGGTCCTTGAAGGCGTTTTGTATTATACTTCCAATATCTGGAATTCTTCTTCAGGAAATTCTCGAATGGTCTGTGTTGTGGTGGTAATCCATAGGAATCAAAGTATTCTGCGTTGTGGTGACTCACAAAGAGAGCCACCCAATGTTCTCCTTTTCTGTGGTCTGGATCCGTGTTGGCTATCAAAGCCACTGGTCTGTGATCTGGTAATCTTCTTGGTAATTTGTTTCTTGAAAATACACCCAAACATATTCTCTTCAAACAACTATCTGATCGAAGTGCATTCTCTAACTGCAACGTGTTCATGTTGAGTAATCGAAGATTACTTGTCTATTCTTATCCACTTCTATGATGTTCTGGAATTCTGCATACACCAGTACGTTGATTGTGGTTGGTAATGGGTTTTCGAAATGGACTTCTAGTCTCAAGTTTCCTCTCTTCACCAGATCGAAGTGTTGTCCATGTGATAGATCTGGAGTCAGGTCGAATACGAATAGGGTGTATCCATTTATGTACTCTTCTCGGCTGATGTGGTTTCCTTCATTCTCATACATTTGTCCATTTCCTTGGAACAGAGTTGCATAACATCTCGCCACTTCTTGTTGTTCGAATTTAGGTTGTAATGGTTTGGCTGGAATCTGCTGCCCATCCACGTACAATGCCAAGTAATTGATTTTGTAGTTCTTGAAATTATATGGATTCTTTGAAAAGTTTCCATTGAAAGCATCGTTGTCTACACATCCCACTACGATGCGTTTCGAAGAAGAAATCCCTTGTTATCATCTGTCAAATCTTCCATGTGTCCGGCCGTATCCTTGTACCATAATGCATTAATCAGTTGTGACTTCTTGGCAGCTGGTCCACAACTCAACAAAGTTTCTATGAAAGCTCTGTAGTGATAAGTGTTGTTGGAAAGAGATACCAGTTTTTCATTCAAGCTGATATCGATTTGATTAAATAAAGAATGCATCCATAAATTGACTGGGCCCACTTTGGCAGCGGGTGCAATTGATGCCCCATTGGAATCTACAACCGTTGCTTTAACATACAAGTATGTCTGTGCCAAATTCAAATAATCATCTCCTAATCCTGCAATGTGGAATTCTATTGGACCACTGTTTCCTATAGTCGCCAAAGGCCTGTGTTCTACCCACTGCCCACGTTCCACACTAGTCTGTGGTATGGAAAACAAGTCGAATTCGCTGTTGACACACTCACAAGATTTTTCATTAATGAGAGACATCATGCACCGAGATGGTCTTGGGTCTGAACAGTTCTCCTTCTTTTTGTCGATTTGCTAGTTTTGCATGGTGCGGGCCTTTTTATACTTTTCCTGCTGGGTGGTTTTGAACCACCAACCACTTCATTCCAAGCTCCTGCACCAGCCTCTTTGACTCTTTGACATTTTTCCCTTCAATGACATCTTCGGCAAAGGCTGCTCCTTTTCTCACGAGTTGTTTTCCCACGGTCCTGGCTGTAGTTTTCAACAAAGGTAACACCATATTCTTCAGTCCTCCCAATATACTTCCCAAACCATATCCTCTCTGTATTTGAGCTTCAGAAAAAGTCGGTAGACCGTTCCCAGCTTGTTTCGTGTAATATTCTTCGTATAATTTGGACTTACAACAATAAGTCATGTTTATGTGAAATGAAGAGATCTACGATTTCTGAAATGAAGTGTCACTGTCACTTTCCCGAACTCGAATGGTACTATGGCTCCTGTGTCACCCCTTATATACACCCGGACGGTACTGAAATTTTTTTCGTTCTACTGGTACATAATACACATTCTCAAATGTTTTAGAGATGATATCCCCATATTTTCCACGTATGGGTACGATATGGAGAAGTGGTATTCTTGTATCTCCTACGACTTGGTCACGAACCAAGTCACAGTATACATAGAGTGAGTAAAATCCTTGGTTGACATCGGCAACTCTGGAAGAATTGTAAGTTCCTGATTTAAAAACACATTCATTAAATCCCAAAATATTTTGAAGAGTAGGGCTCAATGTGACCACGACTCCATCACGTACCGTGATACGAACTTTACCAGTCACTTCATCCAGTTCAAAAGCTACCTTATCGTGACGAGGCAAGAGTAATTCTTTAACACCATTGATAGCTCGTATCACATCAATGGGATCCGAATAACGACCTTCCTTGAGAGTAAGTCGGTAATTCTTTTTCGAAGACCAGAACACTGTAACAAAAGCTTCTTCTCCATGAATATTGAACCAAGTATTTGGATATTGAATCTCTGCCAGACCTACTTCCCATTTTCCCGTGAGATTCACTGATTGTGATAACTGAGTGGTGTACGTAGTCAACGTGTTTTCTGGAAACACGTTCATACAACTATTACTTGATAGAGTCAAATAAAACATTACTTTTTCTTAATGGTTGAATTTGGTTACAAATATCCTATGCTACTACTCAAGAGAGCAGTCCACAACTTGCTGTCTGTGTTTTCGAGAGTGAGATTAACGACACTGGTAATGATGATGATATACAAAATGATTATTTGTGAAAAATAAGTGATCTCGCTCCTTGGAATTCTTTTACCAAACAGAGGCCAAGAACCGTTCGATCCTTCTTCCATTTTGAAGAAACTTCAGAGGTTCACTTCCTTTTATAGGTGAGCTGACTCTGTTTGATCCACGAATTGAACGAAGTTGGGTATCCCAACCACTTTACGAACAATTCCCTTTTCTTACCTCGACCACGTTTCTTGAGTACGTGTTCGATTTTGTAAATAGTTCTATGTGGAACTCGTTGAAGCTCTTCAGTGTAGAACGACCCTTTCAATATTTCTCCATTATCATCTTGTAAGATGTATGTGACTGGATGTCCTTTCTTGATGGCTACTACTGTGAATAACTCTTCGGTCCAATTGGGCAAATAACCTTTCTCAAAAGTTTTCTTAACTTTATTGATTCTCACTCTGTCTCCTACTTTGTACTTTGGTGTCTTGTGTTTTATGGGTTGCCCATACAACCTTTGCCAAACCTCTTCTTGATTTTCAAAGTTCACGGCAATGGGGGCCATACCTATACTGCGATGATGAGAATGATTATATGATTTCACCAAGTTTTGAAGTGAAAAAGTTAGTGTATTGTTCTTGGTAAAATATTTCCACAATTTGGTTTTCAAAGTTCTATTGAATCTTTCTACTATGGAACATTTTGTTTCCACATTTTGTGTAGTGAAAAAGTCGACTTTGTGATCTTTGAGAAAATTCTGAAATTTTCTGTTTAGAAATTCTTTGCCTTGATCAGTTTGTTAATTTTTCTGGTTTACGACCTTGTTTGAAAATTTTACTAAAAGCTTTCACGATGGAATCACCAAGTTTGTTTTGTAATGGTATCACCCAAGCATATTTACTGAACACATCTATACATGTCAACGAAAATTTTATGTTTTTGTTGAATTTACTTATGTTTGAAACATCTAGCAAGTCAGCTTGCCATTGTGCATCTATACCACTAACTATTACTTTTCTTCTAAGAAATTTACGACGAACAGGTTTGTGAAGAGTGTATGTGTATTGAGTCTCTAACCATTTTACAACTTGTTTAGTTTTTTTCTTGGATGCTCTACGAAGAGCGTCTACACCACCAAAACTACCACGCACTTCAGAATCATAGTACAGTGCTTCCATGACTGCCTTGTTCAAGTGTCAATTCTATTTATACCTTTTTTCGGTCCACTTTGGCGTTTCTGTTTTCTTTGGTTGTTTTGGTTCCGACTTTATCGGTGCCTGTTTCATAAAATCCCAACGTTCTTTATGACCAATTAATTCTTGGGGTATGTTACTATCTCTCAAAGCTTCGGCCAACATTTCCCATCCCTTTGGTTGGAAAGATTTTCGTCTTCTAAGTAAATCGTTTAGAAGATCTGTTACATTCGACCCTACCACTGTTTGATCTTTGTAGACTAATTCACCCTTCTCATTCCAAGATATGTTTGGGTCACTTCTAATACGATTCAACAACAACTTTCCCTTTCTCTTCATTGTCATAGGTACAGAATCGAAAATGTCTTCATCTTTATTATCTTTCTCGAATTCGACTTTAATTGGTCGAGCCATTACCTTTTGTTGAAATGTCAAGTATCTTTGTAAAATTTGATTATATTGAGTCATCTTTTCATCAGCTGAAAGAAAAGGGGCATCGAGAATATCTCTCATTTCTCTATCCAGTGATGAAACAGCCAGTTCATCCAGTTGCCTTGGAGTCTCTTGTAGACGTTCCAATAACCTTGGTTCTACCAAAGCCATCTTCTTTGCATATTCCATAATCCAAATATATCTTTAACAGCACCCAATAGTACAGGAGGTAGCAATGCCCCCAAGAATCCCCCTTTCTGCAAGATTTGTCTCCTCTTTTTGTCAGAGGTACCTTTATTTGCCACTGCCCTCACTAGTTGTTTCTGACGAACGAGTTTGGTTCTCTGAGCTTTGGTCAGAGGTACTGCTCCCTTCAGTATATTCGAGGCGCAGTCACACAAACAAGTTATCAATTCATTGTCTGCATGTTTTAGTATGGATTTGACGAGTGTGGGTTTCGATTTAATAAGAACCTTGAGAAGAGCAATGTTGCGCTTGAGACGGTCAGACATGCTTCTGACTCGAGTCAGACTTGTTGCTCCCCTTTTATACTATTCGGAGGTACACATATTGGGTTTCCCCTGGGAAAATTTGACTTCTTAATCTCATGTGTTCAGGAGTATCTTGTTTGAGATCTATTAAAAGGTAACCATATGGTGTCGAAGTGGCATCTTCAAAAACTTCTCTCAGAAACTTGGAATGACCAGGATACATCTGTGCTGCCAAATGTGAGATCTGCGAACGATCCCTAGGATTTTTAAACAAGATCATGTAATGACTATTGAGAGCTACAGTCCTGTGGACTTTATTTTTATCGAATAAATTTTGAACAATGTAGATCACACTAATGTTACGGTGATGACTACCTTTAGTAAATAATCTAGACACGATAGACGAATTCTACTTGGGGTAAAGTATTGTATAATGGTTGCCATTCACTATAACACCAAATGATGTGACTTAGAACAGGTGATATAATATTTTGAATGTTTTGAATAACCCGATTTACAAAGGATGATTTACCACTACCCGTGGGACCACACAATAAACAAGTGAATGGATGCTTCCAACGAGGATCCATCTTTGTTGTTCTATGTGAGTACTACTTCCCTTTTATACCTTTTGGGGAGGTGGCCCCCACTGAACGTGGGGACTACTCCCCCTTTTATACCTTTTGGAGAGGTGGTCAATATGACCCGTCATCCAAAAAATATTTAAAATTGGTGGCCCTCTGACTTACTGGCTGGGGACAGTTTAAGTTTGTTCGATATTTGTCAAGAAGATAAACATCAAATAAATTAAGCGTCATTACCACCTTTTTTTCTTGTTTCTTCGTTTTATACTTTTTTTCTTCTTTTTTTTTCTTTTTTTATAAAAATCATCTATTTACAACATCTATTTACATCTTCAATTAGAATCCAATTGTAACAGGTTTCTTGATGGTCATAAATTCAATCACCAAATCCATAATACAACGTCTCTGTTCATTTGTGAGAGGTTTCTCGAACATATCTTCATATTCTTTCTGTACTGGTGGTGGATTCATTCCAGAAGTCTTATGGTGCCACAGTAGATGAACATCATTCTTGTTAACTCTTTCAAGTGCGTCACTAAAACATGTTATAATCTTCTCTTCTTCAGACATCATTAGGCATACATTATGCTGAATCTGACTTGGGTGATCGACTGTACATCCATAGCATTTTTCTTTCACTACAGCGTCAATGTTCTCTTCGACATAATGAGCATATGCCAAGCAAAGTTCATGCTGCAAGCGAACTTGCCTGAGTTCACTATCAATTTCATCAACGAACAGTGGTCGTGGTTGGGTTATTCTCACTGTGATCTTCTTCTTCTTCAAAGGTGGTTCTTGATTTGGTTTTTTGAAGTCTTCATGGTTAGTAGGTTTAGTGTCTTCGGGAACTTCAGTTAAAGTTGTTTGTTGGGTTTTGATGGCTGCATCTACTTCTTCTATTTGGGATTTCAAGGCATTCCATTCTTCTAAAGATAGAGCAATACCAGTCTTCGTAGGATAAGGTTTCTGGTCTTTTCCCTCAAAGTATCTCCTGAGATGAATCTTCAGTTCACCCTGGTACTGGGTGGCGTTAGCATAAGTCTGCTTGGTGCCAATTCGGAACATCTTCTCTGGTCAATGGTTCGATCGTGAATGATGCTAAGTCCATGCTTTGTCTAATCTTATATATCTTTGACGGACGTGATTGAAAACATCACACCAGTTCAACAAATTTTGATTGAGTTTTTGATTCTTGGTTGGGGTTTGTGTTTGTTTCCTATAGGATTATAGGTTAAAGTTGGAAAATTTAGAAAATTAGTATAGAAAGTAATGGGAAAGAAACACAATGGGAATACAGAAATTTGATTGGTTGATTAACTTCGATCTGATTGGTCAGTTTGGTGATCAAACTGCAATCTTGATCCTTAAACTGTAGGATATGGCCCCCTGCATTTTATACTGGCATGGGACAGGTCAAGCTACAAACCTCTGTCCAATGGAGATAAGTCAAATAGCTCGAGTGCACTCTCACCCCCTACAGTTCGTATCCTCTTTGAGGGAATTTTTTGTTTTGTTCATCAAAAAAGAAAACGAAAACAACATGTCCAACTTAGCAATTTAGTTTTTCTATCATAAAAATTTCTCATTTCTTTTAAATATTCACAACAGAGAATTTCTTAGTAATGATGATGATGATGATTTATTCCTTTGGTTATACAATAGGGGTAGCCTAAAAGACACCAGAAATCAACTTTAAAAAAATGAAATGAAACTAAAAAGTAAAGAAGTATCATCTGGTTCCAATAGGTTTAACCTAAAAGATACCATGAATCAACATGTTTTTTAAAATAAATGGAACTAAAAAGTTTTGAATGAAACTAAGTTTTGAATGAAACTAAAAAGTAAAGAAGTATCATCTGGTTCCAATAGGTGTAACCTAAAAGATACCATGAATCAACATTTTTTAAAATAAATGGAACTAAAAAGTTTTGAATGAAACTAAATTTTGAATAAAGAAGTATCATCTGGTTCCAATAGGTGTAACCTAAAAGATACCATGAATCAACACTTTTTTTTAAAAATAAATGGAACTAAAAAGTTTTGAATGAAACTAAGTTTTGAATGAAACTAAAAAGTAAAGAAGTATCCTCCACTTCCAATAGGGTTAGCCTAAAGTATATCAGGAACATGATGATGATGACGATAATGATGAAAAAACTCTCTGTATTAGAATAAATAAAAAAATTGAAAAAGTCTTTACACTAGAAAAATGTATTGCCTTGTAAGACTTGCCATTTAGAATTTTTTTTTTGAAGACTGCCATATAGGACTTTTTATTTAGAGAGAAAAACTTGCCATAAAAGACTTTTTGAGGACTGCCATGTAGGACTTTAGAGAATATCATAAAGGACTTTTTACTTTGAGAAAAACTTGCCACAAAGGACTTTATGAGGACTGCCATATAGGACTTTAGAGAAAAACTGCCATGTAGGACTTTAGAGAATGCCATATAGGACTTTAAAAATTTGATGAGCCTAATATGATTGAGTAGACCACCTAAAAACCATTTCGGTTTTTTAGGAATTTTTCGGTCATCTAAATATGAGTTTTTGTAGGCAAACTTTAGACTTGGTTCAGGTTGTAGAAAAATATGACACTCACTCAATTGTTTCTTCTTTAAATCTCTTGTGGTATGGTGCTAACTCCATCTTCTAAAACTCTTCATTTTGGGTAGAAATATGATAGTCCATCTCTGCTCTGCTGGTAGGTATACATAGTGTTGTCATTCATCACAAATCCTTGGTTGATGTCGGATCCACTTTGTTGAGTCTTCAAAACTTACAAATATCTGTCTTTCGTTAAATCATTGTGGCGTTTGCTGATTCCTTTACAACTGAATTTATTGGTGGCACCGAAACAATAATATGTTTTACTACACAGTCCAACAATGCCGGTTCCTTGCCATTCTACCTTGAACAAGCCTGGAGTTCTCCTGTCAAAACGCTTTCTTTCTTGGCAGCATGAGGGTGACAGCCATTCTTTGCCTTCTAATTTGGTTTTCACATAATCATCTCTGTGGAAATCACAACACTCTGATGGAAACCACTTGTGATTCTCTTTGTAAAATTCTACTCTCTTCTCTGGTTTCACTAATTCATCTATGGATGGTATCGAGGTACATAGATATGCAGAATCTGTGTCCATTTCAGCATATTCGAAATCTTGGCGGTTGATAAAAGTATCAATGACATCGTAATAGAACTGAAGCATCCGGAGTTTCGCATACTGGTAAACAAAGAATCCGATGTGAAGTGGCAGATCCAACTTGATGGTCTTCTTGTTGAGTTCGACTTCATATAATGTTTCATCTAATGGATTCAAGGCTCTGAAGGACATGTCATTTACAGCTTTGGTAACTTCTTCGTCATCGCAATAGCACACACGTCGATGCTTCTCTTTGTTGGTGACGGTTTTGCCATATCCAGAATTTCCCAACAGCTTCATGGTGTCGGCAACGATCGACTTGTCAGGGTCAACATCTCCTTGTCTTCTTGCTTCAGATACTTCATTTCCAAATTTGTCAAAACATCTTCTTGGTTTATATTGGATAACTTGATAGACGTGATCAACTTCAATACCATGCTGGAGGTACCACTGCAGTAAAGGGTTTGCAAACAACATTTTTTCTGCTCCATAGCTTCCGATCAAACTTCTACGGGGTTTCTTCACGATTCCATTCTTCTCGGCAAAGGACTTCATGTGTTCACCAATATCATCTATGGAAATATCTGTATTCTTGAAGATAGGTGTCATCTCTTCAAAGTACTCTTTCAGGTGATCTGGTACATGTATATCACATTCGACCAAACCAAACAGTTCACCGGACTTCACTTTGTTTAGTATTTCTTCATCTGTCATCGCACCATCTATTTTGTCTGAAAAGTTCTCTTTCAGGAAGGCTTTGAGTGTGGCATCGGTCTTCTTCATCTCTCTCCACTCACACTCCCAGATTTCAATAAGTTTATAGCCCAAATCGGTGATGTACTTTGCAGTGGTACGAGTGTCTTGTAGCAGTTCTTTCATCGGTTTATCTCTGACTTCATTATGGGTGATAGGAAGGCCATTCTTATCTTTCATGCAGGTATGTCCATGCCAGAAGCAGCCATGGAATTGGTATACAGTCTGTGTCTCTTTGCACCAACCATCAACAGGCAACTGTCTTCGACCAATCATTTTTTCAGCTCCGTTAAACTGATGTCTGATGTGGATGTCATCTCTCATTGATAGAAACTCTAACCATTGTTCAGCCATTTTACCATACTTCATTGGATGTTCTGGTTTAAACTGTTTTCTTCACGACGTCTAATACTCCAACCCGTTGGCATCTCTTGCATTAGGCACCAAAGATATTCGCATCAAAGCCTATAATACTTCCACATGGTTTTGATGCTTTGCCATATTTTGTTTCTCTGATTCTGGTAACATCTTTCTCGTAGTATCGGTTGAAGATAATTGAAGGTCCACCACCGATATTATCTTTCACCAAGTGATGCAGGTCTTTGTTTTTCTGGTTAAATAATGTGAAGTAAGTGTCATCATTCATGGTCTGGAACAGGTATTTCAACGTGAGACCCGGAACACTGATACCATCTTTAAACATGTCGATGTGGCGTTCTTGGTAGAAAGTAAACTGCTTGTCACTGCTTCAAGGAATGGTTTTACATCTCGGTTATTATACCAGATCAGAAAATCACGGAAAGTTGTCATCTCCAGGTCGTTCCATACATGCTGGCAGTACTGATATTCTTCATTGGATATATTTTCTTTCTTGAAAGAACTGTAGAAGGCGTCATGGTCTGGTAGGTGGTCTTGATCCAATTTGTTCAAGCTCTCGATCCATTCATATGGTAAAAATCCCTTCGTCACGGAGCAGCCAAATGCTTTCAAAAACTTGTCATAGCTGAATCCTGGAGCGAGGTAGTTGCAAATATCAACAAACTTGAAAGATTCTGTCGAGACGCACATGTAGTTATTCGATTTCTTCACTGCAAACTTGAGTGGATTCTGTCTTCAGGTATGTCATCAGGCCACGCTTGACTACATTCATATCATATTTTCCAGAGTTGAATCCGATGACGGGCATCTCTTTCAGGCAGTCTTGCAATTTCTTCTCCAACTTTTGTAAAGGGTGCATCTTGGATGTATCTTCTCCAGTAGCTCTGGCTTCCGCTTCCAGCGTTTCATCAATTTTCTGTCTGA
Organism: Pictodentalium vernedei; assembly: GCA_031216915.1. Lineage (NCBI taxonomy): Eukaryota > Metazoa > Mollusca > Scaphopoda > Dentaliida > Dentaliidae > Pictodentalium > Pictodentalium vernedei. The sequence goes on from CM062297.1 coordinate 543,830,297, forward strand.
GTTTAAACAAGGTCCAAGCATGATAGGTCTGCATCAGTTGGTGGCAATGAGATGAAATAGCTGTGAGGTATGTCATCATTTCTTCAACAAGTTCTTGAGAATTTCCATTTGTAATAAAACATTTCGGTTCTTGGTATTCTGGAACATTACTACATACACTCACACTCAATGGTCGGTGTTCTGCTTCCCATATCAGTTTATCACTGTCAGCAGGTAGACTGGATTTGACAAAGTAACTTTCAAAATCAAACGTTGCACGGTATGGATAAAACTTCTTCTCTTCAGGTACTTCTATACCTTCATCTTCTAACAGATCAAATATGGACTGGGATGGATGGTATACACCGCCAACATACTGGTAATTTACTTCATCTGTACAGGTTTTCTCATGACGATTTAATTTCTTCACAGTGTGCCATAATTTGCCGCATTTGCGGCATTCAAAGGATTTGCAGTATTGGTCTATATCGATGATGTAGCTAAAATGATTCTTGTAAACGTTCACATACATGGTATCTTCATACTTTCTGTGAGATCTCTGTACTAATTTGGCAACAATTTGGTCATCATCATTCTTGACAAGTTCATATACTTGGATATTTACTTCAAAACATTTCTCCAAGTCAGGTAATTCGGCTAAATTTACTCCACGGAATTCATTCTTTGGCTTCTTTGTATACTTGTTGTACATGACATCTGTTGTATTATTCAAGTTGTCTGTTGTGAAACCACTCCATAAAGCTAAACAGCGGAACATGCACAGGTTGTCTTCGTAGGTAAAATGGCGATTTCTATCTTTCACCAAATCATTTACTGCTTTGTTCTGGAGAATGTAGTCGGGAAGATCTTCTGCCATTCCAATTGGGTGGTCTTTCAGCTTATTCACATAAAATGTGACGTTCGTAACTCTCTCCACAAACCATTTGGTGTTGGGTCGTTTTAATTTGGCCCATTCCAGGATATCTTCTTCCATGACATCATCAAGGAATTCATCAAAGTCTTCTTGGCAGCATACAAGTTGTGGAACATCAAGTACCCGGGCGTTGTTTTGTGATGGATGGTAATACTTCAGTTCATTCGTTCCATTGTGTCGCAGAATAAAACCAAAACTCAGATTAATTTTAAATCTTAGCTGTTGTGGCAGAAATATGGTAGGCATCAATTCATCATTCATCATTTTCAGGTTCACATCGTTGATCCGGTAGTTATATTGGTCCTGGACTCTTCTGTTCATTGTGTGGCGAGTTCTAATAGAACTCCAGTTATCTTCGTACACGGTCAACATCTCATAGGGCTCTTCTTCGGACATCATATTCTTTTCAAACTCAATTGGGTCAACATCTTAATGGGTGGTCGTCGTGATCCGTGGTTGTTTAGGTGGTCCTCTCTTCGGTTCATCAGTCTTCCTTTTAGATGGTACAGGAACTGGTCGGTGGGCAACGCTCTTGTGTCGATTAAAATGGAGTAGTTGGTTGAACTCCTGGCCGCAGTCCATACATGTATAGGTCTCCAAACATTTCTTCAGATGGTCAAGGAGATACTCTTTCCTCGTAAAGGTCTTGTTACAGTTGGTACAATCGTGGGTCTTCTTCTCTCCGGCGTGCTTGGTACGCACATGGCGATTCCGGTTCCGACGGTCCATAAAGGTCTTTCAACACTCTTCACAGGCATAAACATCAGTTCTGGTAACGGCAGTAGCAGCATCAGACTCCATCTTCATAAAAGTTTTGCGAAGGCAAAATTGCTATAGAAAACTCTCTAGCGATGTGTTCAGTTCGAAGGATCGAAACAGAATGACGCGACGTTATTCTTCTCCGGAATTTATTTCGACGTGACGGACGTTTTTGAAAACGTCACGACGTCACAACGTTTTTTCATCGATATTTTCATTCTCGATGGGCGTTTGTGTTTGTTTCCTATAGGATTATAGGTTAAAGTTGGAAAATTTAGAAAATTAGTATAGAAGTCAATGGGAAAGAAACACAATGGGAATCCAGAAATCTGATTGGTGGATTAACTTCGCTCTGATTGGTCAGTGTAAAAACATCTTGTTCCTCATTAATTTTATTATTTAAAATCATGTAGTTAGGCGGGGGGGGGGGGGGGGGGGCATTTAAAGAAATTGCTAAATATAGACCCTAACAATTAGTTAGGGGGTCAGTTAAGGATGTTACTAAAAATAGAGCGTAGGAATTTATAAAAATATAGTTCCAAGTAGAAGCAGAGGATTCTGGGTAAATTTGTCGTATAGCACTACGTGCTACTCTTAATAGGGAAATAACACGTCATGGGATCCAAAAAAGGGATTCTTAAAGAATTCGAAATAATACAACTTGACGGGTTTATTTGGGTAATTAAATGAGGATTCTGGGAAAATCCGAACCAGAAAAATACTCTTCTACAAAGGAACACACCCCCGATATCCTCTCGGTACTACGTGCTAAACCGATAAAATGGAAAATCCGTATCAAATAAAGTCAATTTCGGTGATTTCGGGTGGAGTTTGGTGATTTGGAGGGATTGTCGGATTCTTTGTGGTAATTAGATTTACTCTTCTACAATCGAACACACCTTCTGAACATACCCCGTATTATTGCAGAAAAATTGGGTAACATAGCAATCACGTGCTACCATAGAAACCAAGATGGCGGCCTCCAGTATACAAAATGGACGACGGAAACACGTGCCACCCGAACAACACGCGCTGCGCATGCGCACTCACATCACGTATCACTATGGAGATGACGTCACAACATGGCCGCTCACGCGGGTTACCATGACAACACAACATGGCGGCACTAGGTCACGTGACATGACGTCACTTCCGGGGTCCTGCACCGGGGTCCTGCCAACTATCCCTGTCCGGGTACATGACATACTACTGTTCCCTTACTGAGAGAATCCCTTCTTGAACTTTTAATAAATCGTTAAGGCTGCAGAGATAGGGTAAACTCGAATTGGCATTGCTTAGTCCGCAAACAAATGGTTTGCGACACTGCCTTTCAATCTTACAATAACTCCAAAAATAGACGAAAAATGCGGATGTATTTATGGCGAAATATCGGTAAATTAGCTAATCAGATACCTGCATTGGAGAAATGTAATTGCTAGTCTCCCTCTATTGCAGCAAAATGCATGGGCGTCGCGTTTCCCCTTTGAGCCCTGAAACCGCATGTAAGTCCCTAGAATCGCGTAGGAACCCACAGAACGCCCCCCCCCCCCCCCCCCCCCCACGTTGGTGTTAATGCAAAGACTTTTCTACTCATTATTAACCTGTCACCGATCGGGCTAGTTTGGCATTTTTTCTGTCTATTTGATAAACTCTTCCACTCGAACCGCTCACAGCTTTATTCAGGACCGTAAGGTTGGAATTCAACAACATTTTACCTTAGATCGCATTAAATTGACATTGTGGAAGGAAGGGGGGTGGGCTGGGCTGTGGGGGGGGGGGGGTTGTGGAAGGAGGTAGCCAGTCACGCCTATTAGACAGTATTATATGTGGAATGGATCAAGATTTGACGATAGTAGATGGAACCTTCAGAAGTACTGTGTCATTCTTGCTGTTGGCGTGGAGTCACGCTATGATTCAAGGCATGACTTATTCCAAGTCAGGTGCATGCTAATGAGGTCTAAACAACGGGTTGGGAAGGCCTGAATTTATTTCTTGGGATTAACAACACTTTCGACAGCCAGAGTCACCTCGTGTCGGACAGTTTTATTGGCGGAGGAAGCCGAAGTACCCGGAAAGAACCACCGAGCAATGGCAAGAAATTGTCAGACTCCCCAACGTACTAACTCCACATAAGCAGGGTTAACATTGGTTGAAGACAAGTGCACCATCGACGTTTAGTACGCCTTAGTACACAACGCCACTTGGGTATTTCGGATTAAGTGTCTTGCCCAAGAACACACGCGTTTACTGCAGGTGGGATTGGAACCGAGAACCCTTCGGCCTGCAGCTTACATCTCTACCTACCGAGCCACCACACCGCACACCCAGTGAAGGCCTGAATGAAATGACGACAATTACATGTATTTATCAAGCAAGGTATGTTTTTGGAATGTCTCCGGTGAAGGTATGCCATAATAATATAGTTGGAATAAATGACATTTTACTGAACGGTCCTGCGTCACGACAATTACATGTCTTTACCGTTGGAATACCCCCCCCCCCCCCCCCGCCGTCTTCACCCCCGCGCCCCCACATTCCCTCTACACCTCTGCTTGGAAACTATAAAAACTCAGTTTAAGACGTGGTGGAAACCTGAGGAGATCCACCAATCGGCGCGTGTAATTGTCAAACTTCTCGGTTTTGACTAGATCAAAGCCAAAAACGGAGTTCAAAATTGCATTCTTTGACGACATATGCGTATCCTCTACTTTTGCCCAATATGAACACCCCCATGAGCTAAGGTGAACTGACGTGTTTCCTCCAGAAACACAAGGCATTGGAATGGCTCTTGTGAAATTGAAAATAAAAATTGTAAAAAAAAAAATGTTTAGTAGCTGCACTGGCCAAAGTGTACATGCCTTTGTGTATTTGTGTTGGTTGTTGGTATTTATGTCCGTTTGTATACAGTGCAACTGAACGGAATAATTCATTATGCGTTGGACTACTTCCAAAGTTGCAGTCAGAAATAATACAATCTGCGAACAGAAGCTTATGAGAAAACTATTTCTGTTCGAAAAACTGTTGAAATATTTTACTTAGTTGATGCCTCGCTGTCAGATCTTATACGAAGAAAATAACTGATTGAATGTATCCACTGTAATGGCTTGAAATGGCCAATTAAAACGAGCGCTGTGAAATCCGTTACTTATTCCCAGTTCCTTATTCGACTTTCTAAATTTAGCGGAAATTTGAAAAATAAATGGCCTTCTTGGGTGGCGCCCTAAGACACAGGACTATTCAAACCCTAAGGTTCACCCTCCCACCCCTTTTTAGGGGCCAGATTGGACCCTAAAAGTGGACCCTAAAAGTGACCAAATGGTCAAAATCGTAATTATTGATGGAAATTCGCGGAACAAACGGCGTCATAGGGTGGCCCCGAAAATACAAGATCATTCAAATCCTAAGGTTCACCCTCCAACCTCTTTTTAGGGGCCATATTGGACCCTAAAAGTGACCAAAGGGTCAAACTCGTAACTGTTTGCCGTAATTCGCGGAACAAACGGCGTTATAGGGTGGTGCCCTAAAATGCAAGATTATTCAAATCCTAAGGTTCGCTCTCCCGCCCCTTTTTAGGGGCCAGATTGGACCCTAAAAGTGACCAAATGGTCAAAATCGTAATTATTGACCGAAATTCGGCGAACACACGGCGTTATAGGGTGGCGCCCTAAAATACAAGGTTATTCAAATCCTAAGGTTCACACTCCCACCCCTTTTTAGGGGCCAGATTGGACCCTTAAAGTGACCAAATGGTCAAAATCGTAATTATTGACGGAAATTCGCGGAACAAACGGCCTTATAGGGTGGCGCCCTAAAATACAAGATTATTCAAATCCTAAGGTTCACCCTCCCACCCCTTTTAGGGGCCAGATTTAACCCTAAAGTGGCCAAATGGTCAAAATTGTAATTATTGATGGAAATTCGCGAAACAAACGGCGCCATAGGGCGGCGCCCTAAAATACAAGATCATTCAAATCCTAAGGTTCACCCTCCAACCCCCTTTTAGGGCCCACATTGGATCCTAAAAGTGACCAAATGGTCAAAATCGTAATTATTGACGGAAATTCGCGGAACAAACGGCCTTATAGGGTGGCGCCCTAAAATGTAAGATTATTCAAATCCTAAGGTCCGCCCTCTCACCCCTTTTTAGGGGCCAGATTGGCCCCTAAAAGTGACCAAACGGTCAAAATCGTAATTATTGACCGAAATTCGGCGAACACACGGCGTTATAGGGTGGCGCCCTAAAATACAAGATTATTCAAATCCTAAGGTTCACCCCTCCCACCCCTTTTTAGGGGCCACATTGGACCCTAAAAGTGATCAAATGGTCAAAATCGTAATTATTGATGGAAATTCGCGGAACAAACGACGTCATAGGGTGGCGCCCGAAAATACAAGATCATTCAAATCCTAAGGTTCACCCTCCAACCCCTTTTTAGGGGCCCGATTGGACCCTAATAGTGACCAAATGGTCAAAATCGTAATTATTGAAGGAAATTCGCGGAACAAACGGCCTTATAGGGTGGCGCCCTAAAATACAAGATTATTCAAATTCTAAGGTTCACCCTCCCAGCCCTTTTTAGGAGCCACATTGGACCCTAAAAGTGATCAAATGGTCAAAATTGTAATTATTGATGGAAATACGCGGAACAAACGGCGTCATAGGGTGGCGCCCTAAAATACAAGATCATTCAAATCCTAAGGTTCACCCTCCAATCCCTTTTAGGGCCCACATTGAACCCTAAAAGTGACCAAATGGTCAAAATCGTAATTATTGACCGAAATTCGCGGAACACACGGCGTTATAGGGTGGCGCCCTAAAATGCAAGATTATTCAAATCCTAAGGTTCGCCCTTCCACCCTTTTTAGGGGCCAGATTGGACCCTAAAAGTGACCAAATGGTCAAACTAGTAATTATTGACGGAAATTCGCGGAACAAACGTTATATAGATTATTCAAATCCTAAGGTTCACCCTCCCACTCCTTTTTAGGGGCCAGCTTTAACCCTAAAAGTGACCAAATGTTCAAAATCGTACTTATTGATGGAAATTCGCGGAACAAACGACGTCATAGGGTGGCGCCCGAAAATACAAGATCATTCAAATCTTAAGGTTCACCCTCCAACCCCTTTTTAGGGGCCATATTGGACCCTAAAAGTGACCAAATGGTCAAACTCGTAACTGTTGACCGTAATTCCCGGAACATACGGCGTTATAGGGTGGCGCCCTAAAATGCAAGATTATTCAAATCCTAAAGTTCGCCCTCCCACCCTTTTTAGGGGCCAGATTGGACCCTAAAAGTGACCAAATGGTCAAAATCGTAATTATTGACGGAAATTCGCGGAACAAACGGCCTTATAGGGTGGCGCCCTAAAATACCAGATTATTCAAATACTAAGGTTCACCCTCCCACCCCTTTTAGGGGCCAGATTTAACCCTAAAAGTGACCAAATGGTCAAAATCGTAATTATTGATGGAAATTCGCGGAACAAACGGCGCCATAGGATGGCGCCCTAAAATACAAGATTATTCAAATCCTAAGGTTCACCCTCCAACCCCTTTTTAGGGACCACATTGGACCCTAAAAGTGACCAAATGGTCAAAATCGTAATTATTGACCGAAATTCGCGGAACATACGGCGTTATAGGGTGGCGCCCTAAAATACAAGATTATTCAAATCCTAAGGTTCACCCTCCCACTCCTTTTTTGGGGCCACAATGGACCCTAAATGTGACCAAATGGTCAAAATCGTAATTGTTTGCCGTAATTCGCGGAACAAACGGCGTTATAGGGTGGCTACAATGCAAGATTATTCAAATCCTAAGGTTCACCCCTCCCACCCCTTTTTAGGGTCCACATCGGTCAAGCGTTGGAAAAACAATAAGTGTTATTTGTCTGTAAATGACCACTTGATGCACATTGCTTTTCATCGTGTCCTTCATTATTATCTCGGATTGCATTATGCAACTGAAACCCAGTGAAGGAGTTCAAGATTTTTGTTGAGTAACCAGACGATTGTTTCGAAATAGGGTTTTGTAATGATTGACTTATAATTGTCATTGAAAGATGAAGTAGTTTTATTTTTACTCACTCACACATTTTGTAATTAGCGATAATTTTAGTTTTGATGCCGAAATATCGTCACATCATTCAACAAATTGCTAACACTGATATATACATCAATCCCTGTGTATAAGCTTCCAGTGGTGGGCCATGGAGTGGTGGGGGTGGGAGACGGCAGGTGGACCCAGGTGCAAACTGCCACTTACTGTTTTTAACTCCATCTTTCCTCGGGAGGCGCCAGAATCGATCTCAGAGCTTCAGAATTTGAAATGTCAGACTGCACTAAGTTTATATAAAATGAAACAAACCTATCACCCAGAAGTAATTTCTTTCACTTTATATAAGGTTAGTGAATTTTGCTCCCTAGAGTGCCCACCCGCTGTCTCTGGACACTTCGGCTAGTGTCCAATCCGTGTACATCTAATTTTCTTCTTTATATTTCTTGCCCAGTTAGCACATACGATTACCATTGAAGCTGATTTTTTCTTCTTTATATTTCTTGCCCTGTTAGCACATACTATTACCTTTGAAGCTGATGTCTTGGCACAATCCTTACTACCTTTCTCTCACAGATACTGGCACAGATTGGGCATGAAGTAATTGGTTCTTGATTCCCCTCGCCCACTATATTGTGTATGATACACAATAATGTGTTTAGCAGGAGACTGGAATTAACAAACAATGAATTATGTACGATATAACACTTTGCCCCCCCCCCCCCTTCCAAAAAGTGCACCAAGGCATTTCTTTTAATGCTGTCTTAGTCTTTGTTGAGGAAAACAAACGCAACAGTCTCTATTTATCACAAGGGTGTAACTCGACAATGCATTTAAAAAAAGACAATGCTATTTTCCGGTAATATTTCCCGGTACTTTTCCCGTTGTGGCCTACAGAAATCAGTCGCCTAGCCGCCTGGCTTGGGGGGGGGGGGGGAGGGGCTGGGTGCTTTGGCGGTGGGATAAGGTGATCATGACCATGTTTCACATAACAAAAACTCCCCAAATCATGATTGTCCCCAATGGAGCTACACACACTAAAATTACTTCATGTTGAATCTTAAAGCACGGGGTTTTGCAAAATGTTCTGTTTGGTCTTCATGACATTGCCTCACTCCCCTACTTCCCTGAAGGGAAGTACGAGGAGTGGAAATGACCGAGGTCCTAGTTAGAATTGAGGGGGACCTTCGAAATCCCACCAAGTCTTTTCAAATATCAAGGTTGCCCACACACACACATACTTTAAGAACGAAAACAAACTGGCTAGCCCCCCCCCCCCCCCACCCCCACAGACAATTATAAAATCCGGGCTACGCCCCTGCTATATTGTATATAACTATATATAATCGATTTCTCTATTTTCGAAATGGGGATGGGGGGGGGGGGGCGGGCAAGTTCGATATAACGCTGACATATTTCGAAGGACTGACCCATGGAATTGGGCGCACCCCCCCCCCCTCCCCACGGTTGAGGGTCTGGAGGCCCCTCTACGTATATTTTTTTCAAATTCTGAAGCACTGAAATCGAGTCTGATGCCTCCTGGGAATGATAGATGTTAAAAACAGTAAGTGACAGTTTGTATTTGGGGTAAGTGACAGTTTGTATTTGAATTGAAGATCCCCTCCCGTCCCACCACTGGGAGCTCACACACAGGGATTGGTGGAGTGTGCACATGGGGTCCCATTTATAATGACTCCTAAGGCTTTGGGTGTATTTGGGGTAAGTGACAGTTTGTATTTGAATTGAAGATCCCCTCCCGTCCCACCACTGGGAGCTCACACACAGGGATTGGTGGAGTGTGCACATGGGGTCCCAGTTATGATGGCTCCCAAGGCTTTGGTGGGTATCATTGGGGTATCAAGAATAAACAGAAAGATAGTGCTTGAAATACATGTATATTGTTACTGATAGAATAAAGAATAAAAAGATTAAAACAGCTATGATAGTGGACTGTTTTTAGTTTGAAAACCAAAAGCTATCTCACTGTTTAGGAGAATTGCTTTTATTTTAGAAGGGTTTTGTAATATGTTTTAACTATTGTTATTTTATGTACTTAGCAGATGCCTCTCTTATGTTTCTCACTGTTTGTATCATTTTATTTTTATGTAATTTATTCAGTAAAACAATTTTAGATTTGTTTAACTTATCTTTTCTTTTAAAGTTTTCTCAATAAGTGAAGGGTGGTGGAAATAAATGCATAATGGGGACGGGTCAGTGGGTGATCCCATACTGTCAGAACGCACTTGTTCCAGTCGTTTGTGTTTTTCCCATTTGCATTTCTCCGAGGTAATTATATTATTAAATACATAAAAATATATTATGCGACAATCAACTATTTTTACAAGATTATCACCCACTGAAGGTCTCTGTTTCGTAGTAGTCAGAGTGGATTTCGACAATGACGGACAACCCGATAGTACACATTAACTGAGGTATGCAATCAAACAAGGTTTGATAAAATAAAAATAAGAAACTTGCTCATCAGGCTTTATGCGGATTGATTCGGTTGAGGGGGCTGATGTCGCCTTACACACAAATATCACTCCACAATAACACTGATCATAAGGAACAGATCAAGCAAAAGCAATTATTTATACCTTCTTCAGATACTAAAGCTCACTTCCATAAATGAGGTGTTCACCCGACAGTGGCCGATAAAAGCCCAACCCATAACTGATATTCCAACCTATCTGCTTATTGACAGACATGTACCAACACTACAAGTAATTATACAATTAAGTAGGTGAATAAATATGTTTTTGGTCAGCATATGCCAGACCAGAATATGATATTAGAAGCACACGCGTGTGGTGATGGTCTCTGAAGTTGAACACGTCTATAGTGGGTGCTTCATATTGGACTGTATTTCTATTTTCACACAACATAGCTTGGCGGATTTATTAATTGTCCCACTGAGATGTTCAATGTTAGCAGTAACTTAAGCAAATCTGTAATGCCATATCATGGGTTTACAGAAGGATGCAATCCAGAAATGACCACTGTATGTGTTCCATCGGAGAAGACTTTTACTGTAGATAATGCCTGCTGATATCCCCCGTGTCCGGTTTTGCTAGCCCCTATCAACACATAACTACCATTTTAAAGCCCAGATAGAGGTCCCAAAAAAGGTTTTCTATCGGGCCAGTTGAACTGTCAATCGCCTCTATTCCAAAGGGGTCCCCATCAACACCAAGAAAATCCAGCGACGATTGCCAAGTATAGTAACTGTTTCTAATGTACCCATTTGTGTCCTTGATGTTTTGTAACTGGCCCTTTTGGAAGTCTTAGCATGGTCCTAAATGATGTCCGATCGGGGCACCCGAGATGTCAATCTTTTTAGTCCTCGCTGCCTCTCATAAACCACAAAATATCTAGCTCTTTTCACAAACTTTGTTGATATTTTGTAACTGACCCTTTTCGGGGTCTTAGTAGGGTCCGATATGGCGTCCGATTGGGGATGACGTCGTGTCAATTTTCTATTCCTCGGATGCAATCTATCAGCAATAAAATATCTGATGATTTTTACCTATTTTTGTAACATTTTACAACTGGGCGTTTCAGGGCTTCAGTAGGGCCCATAAATAGGGTCGAAGGATGAACCCGAGGATTTGAATAATCTCGTAATTTACAGTGCCACCCTAGAAGGCCATTTGTTCTCAATATTTCAGCCAATAATTACCATTTTGACCGTTTGGTAACTTTTAAGAGTCCAATTTGGCCCCAAAAAAGGATCGGGAGGGTTAACGTTAGGATTTGAATAAGCTTATATTTTCGGGCGCCACCCTATAATAATAAAATAATAACAGTAAATTCAGTTTAGAGCCGTGAATCCACCTAATTGCTCTCAGGCTTTACACCAAAAACAAAAAAAAAACAAAAGATAAAAAAACAAAAAAAAAACGCCGTTGGTTCCGCAAATTTCCATCAATAATTATGACTTTGACCATTTGGTCACTTTTAGGGTCCAATCTGGCCCCTAAAAATGGGTGGAAGGGTGAACCTTAGGACTTGAATAATCTTGCATTTTAGGGCGCCACCCTATAACGCTGTTTGTTAAGCGAACTTCGACCAACAATTACGATTTTGACGATTTGGTCACTTTTAGGGTCGAATGTGGCCCTAGAAAGGGGCTGGAAGGTGAACCTTAGGATTTGAATGATCTTGTATTTTAGGGCGCCACCCTATAACGCCGTTTGTTCCGCGAATTACGATAAATAATTATGATTTTGACTTTGGTCACATTTAGGGTCCAATGAAGCCCCTAAAAAGGGGTGCGAGGGCGAACCTTAGAATTTGAATTATCTTGCAGTTTAGGGCGCCACCCTATAAGGCCGTTTGTTCCGCGAATTTCCGTCAATAATTACGATTTCGACCATTCGGTCACTTTAAGGGTCCAATGTGGCCCCTAAAAAGGGGTGGGAAGGTGAACCTTAGGATTTGAATGATCTTGTATTTTAGGGCGCCACCCTATGACGCCGTTTGTTCCGCGAATTTCCATCAATAATTACGATTTTAACCGTTTGGTCACTTTTAGCGTTAAATCTGGCCCCTAAAGGGGTGGGAGGGTGAACCTTAGGATTTGAATAATCTTGCAGTTTAGGGCGCCACCCTATAAGGCCGTTTGTTCCGCGAATTTCCGTCAATAATTACGATTTTGACCATGTGGTCACTTTTAGGGTCCAATCTGGCCCCTAAAAAGGAGTGGGAGGGTGAACCTTAGGATTTGAATAATCTTGTATTTTAGGGCGCCACCCTATAACGCCGTGTGTTCCGCTAATTTCGGTCAATAATTACGATTTTGACCATTTGGTCACTTCTAGGGTCCAATGTGGCCCCTAAAAAGGGGTGGGAGGGTGAACCTTAGGATTTGAATAATCTTGTATTTTAGGGCGCCACCCTATAACGCCGTGGGTTCGCCGAATTTCGGTCAGTAATTATGATTTCGACCGTTTGGTCACTTTTAGGGTCCAATCTGGCCCCTAAAAAGGGGAGGGAGTGTGAACCTTAGGATTTGAATAATCTTGTATTTTAGGGCGCCACCCTATAGCGCCGTGTGTTCCCCGAATTTCGGTCAATAATTACGATTTTGACCGTTTGGTCACTTTTAGGGTCCAATGTGGCCCCTAAAAAGGCGTGGGATGGTGAACCTTAGGATTTGAATAATCTTGCATTTTAGGGCGCCACCCTATAACGCCGTGTGTTCCCCGAATTTCGGTCAATAATTACAATTTTGACCATTAGGTGACTTTTAGGGTCCAATCTGGCCCCTAAAAAGAGGTGAGAGGGCGAACCTTAGGATTTGAATAATCTTGCATTTTAGGGCGCCACCCTATAACGCCGTTTGTTCCGCGAATTACGGCCAACAGTTACGAATTTGACCATTTGGTCACTTTTAGGGTCCAATATGGCCCCTAAAAATGGGTTGGAGGGTGGATCTTAGGATTTGAATGATCTTGTATTTTCGGGTGCCACCCTATGACGTCGTTTGTTCCGCGAATTTCCGTCAATAATTAGGATTTTGACCTTAGGATTTGAATGATCTTGTATTTTTGGGCGCCACCCTATTACGCCGTTTGTTCCGCGAATTTCCATCAATAATTACGATTTTGACCATTTGGTCACTGTTAGGGTTAAATCTGGCCCCTAAAAGGGGTGGGAGGGTGAACCTTAGGATTTGAATAATCTTGTATTTTAGGGCGCCACCCTATAAGGCAGTTTGTTCCGCGAATTTCCGTCAATAATTACGATTTTGACCGTTTGGTCACTTTTAGGGTCCAATGTGGCCCCTAAAAAGGGGTGGGATGGTGAACCTTAGGATTATTTATTTATATTTATTTATTTATTGGTGTTTAAGGTCACATACTTATGCACAATGGCTAATCGTGACCGTGACAGTTTTTCGGGTGGAGGAAGCCGGAGTACCCGGAGAGAACCACCGAGCAACGGCGAGCAGCTGTCAGCTCTCCAACATCGTAACTCTGAACTCTGAACCGCAGCACAGGCAGGGTTAGATTGGTTGAAGACATGTGCACCATCGATGTGCAGTACGCCTCAGTACACAGCGTCATCGTGCCCCCATGTAGGCAATCGGGGTGAAGTGTCTTGCCCAAGGACACAACGCGGTTGCCGCAGGCGGGATTTGAACCGAGGACCTCTCGGCTTGCAGCCTGCACCTCTACCAACTGAGCCATCGCGCCCCCTGAACCTTAGGATTTGAATAATCTTGCATTTTAGGGCGCCACCCTATAACGCCGTGTGTTCCCCGAATTTCGGTCAATAATTACAATTTTGACCATTTGGTGACTTTTAGGGTCCAATCTGGCCCCTAAAAAGGGGTGAGAGGGCGAACCTTAGGATTTGAATAATCTTGCATTTTAGGGCGCCACCCTATAACGCCGTTTGTTCCGCGAATTACGGCCAACAGTTACGAATTTGACCATTTGGTCACTTTTAGGGTCCAATCTGACCCCTAAAAAGGAGTGGGAGGGAGAACCTTAGGATTTGAATAATCTTGTATTTTAGGTCGCCACACTAAAACACCGTGTGTTCCGCGAATTTCGGTCAATAATTACGATTCTGACCGTTTGGTCACTTTTAGGATCCAATGTGGGCCCTAAAAAGGGGTTGGAGGATGAACCTTAGGATTTGAATGATCTTGTATTTTAGGGCGCCACCCTATGACGCCGTTTGTTCCGCGTATTTCCATGAATAATTACGATTTTGTCCATTTGGTCACTTTTAGGGTTAAATCTGGCCCCTAAAAGGGGTGGGAGGGTGAACCTTAGGATTTGAATAATCTTGTATTTTCTGGCGCCACCATATAAAGCCGTTTGTTCCGCGAATTTCGGTCAATAATTACTATTTTGACCGTTTGGTCACTTTTAGGGTCCAATCTGGCCCTAAAAAGGGGTGAGAGGGCGAACCTTAGGATTTGAATAATCTTGCATTTTAGAGCGCCACCCTACCCTATAATGCCATTTGTTCCGTGACTTATGGACAACAGTTACGAGTTTGACCGTTTGGTCACTTTTAGGGTCCAATGTGGGCCCTAAAAAGGGGTTGGAGGATGAACCTTAGGATTTGAATGATCTTGTATTTTAGGGCGCCACCCTATGACGCCGTTTGTTCCGCGTATTTCCATGAATAATTACGATTTTGACCATTTGGTCACTTTTAGGGTCCGATATGGCTCCTAAAAGGGGGTGGGAGGGTGAACCTTAGGATTTGAATAATCTTGTATTTTAGGGCGCCACCCTATTAACGCCGTGTGTTCGCCAAATTTCGGTCAATAATTACGATTTTGACCGTTTGGTCACTTTTAGGGTCCAATCTGGCCCCTAAAAAGGGGTGAGACGCCGAACCTTAGGATTTGAATAATCTTGCATTTTAGGGCGCCACCCTATAACGCCGTTTGTTCCGCGACTTACGGCCAACAGTTACGAGTTTAACCATTTGGTCACTTTTAGGGTCCAATATGGCCCCTAAAAAGGGGTTGGAGGGTGAACTTTAGGATTTGAATGATCTTGTATTTTCGGGCGCCACCCTATGACGCCGTTTTTTTCCGCGAATATCCATCAATAATTACGATTTTGACCATTTGGTCACTTTTAGGGTCCAATCTGGCCCCTAAAAACGGGTGGGAGGGAGGGTGAACCCTAGGATTTGAATAATCTTGTATTTAGGGCGCCACCCTATAACGCCATTTGTTCCGCGAATTTCCGTCAATAATTACGATTTTGACCATTGGTCACTTTTAGGGTCCAATTTAGCCCCTAAATAGGGGTGGGGGTGAACCTTAGGATTTGAATAATCTTGTATTTTAGGGCGCCAACCTCTAGCGCCGTGGGTTCCGCGAATTTCCATCAATAATTACGATTTTGGCCATTTAGTCACTCTTAGGGTCCAATCTGGCCCCTAATTAGGGGTGGGGGTGAACCTTAGGACTTGAATAATGTTGCATTTTAAGGCGCCACCCTATAACGCCGTGTGTTCGCCGAATTTCGGTCAATAATTACGATTTTGACCGTTTGGTCACTTTTAGGGTCCGATGTGGGTCCTAAAAAGGGGTTGGAGGGTGAACTTTAGGATTTGAATGATCTTGTATTTTAGGGCGCCACCCTATGACGTCGTTTGTTCCGCGAATTTCCATCAATAATTACGATTTTGACCATTTGGTCACTTTTAGGGTCCGACGTGGCCCCTAAAAAGGGGCGGGAGGGTGAACCTTAGGACTTGAATAATCTTGTATTTTAGGGCGCCACCATATAACGCCGTGCGTTCGCCGAATTTCGGGGAATAATTACGATTTTGACCGTTTGGTCACTTTTAGGGTCCAATGTGGCCCCTAAAAATGGGTGAGAGGGCAAACCTTAGGATTTGAATAATCTTGCATTTTAGGGCGCCACCCTATATCGCCGTTTGTTCCGCGAATTACGGCCAACAATTACGATTTTGACCATTTGGTCACTTTTAGGGTCCAATGTGGGCCCTAAAAAGGGGTTGGAGGGTGAACCTTAGGATTTGAATGATCTTGTATTTTAGGGCGCCACCCTATGACGCCGTTTGTTCCGCGAATTTCCATCAATAATTACGATTTTGACCATTTCGTCACTTTTAGGGTTAAATCTAGCCCTAAAAGGGGTGGGAGGGTGAACCTTAGGATTTGAATAATCTTGTATTTTAGGGCGCCACCCTATAACGCCGTTTGTTCTGCGAATTTCCGTCAATAATTACGATTTTGACCATTTGGTCACTTTTAGTGTCCAATCTGGCCCCTAAAAAGGGGTGGGAGTGTGAACCTTAGTATTTGAATAATCTTGTATTTTAGGGCGCCACCCTATAACGCCGTGTGTTCGCCGAATTTCGGTCAATAATTACGATTTTGACCATTTGGTCACTTTTAGGGTCCAATCTGGCCCTTAAAAAGGGGTGGGAGGGCGAACCTTAGGATTTGAATAATCTTGCATTTTAGGGCGCCACCCTATAACGCCGTTTGTTCCGCGAATTACGGCCAACAGTTACGAGTTTGACCATTTTCACTTTTAGGGTCCAATATGGCCCCTAAAAAGGGGTTGGAGGGTGAACCTTAGGATTTGAAGGATCTTGTATTTTTGGGCGCCACCCTATGACGCCGTTTGTTCTGCGATTTCCATCAATAATCACAATTTTGACCATTTTGTCACTTGTAGTCCAATCTGGCCCCTAAAAAGGAGTAGGAGGGTGAACCTTAGGATTTGAATAATCTTGTATTTTAGGGCGCCACCCTATAACGCCGTGTGTTCCGCGAATTTCGGTCAATAATTACGATTTTGACCATTTGGTCACTTTTAGGGTCCAATGTGGCCCCTAAAAAGGGGTGGGAGGGTGAACCTTAGGATTTGAATAATCTTGTATTTTAGGGCGCCACCCAATAACGCCGTGTGTTCCCCGAATTTCGGTCAATAATTACAATTTTGACCATTTGGTGACTTTTAGGGTCCAATCTGGCCCCTAAAAACGGGTGAGGGCGAACCTTAGGATTTGAATAATCTTGCATTTTAGGGCGCCACCCTATAACGCCGTTTGTTCCGCGAATTACGGCCAATAGTTACGAGTTTGACCATTTGGTCACTTTTAGGGTCCAATATGGCCCCTAAAAAGGGGTTGGAGGGTGAACCTTAGGATTTGAATGATCTTGTACTTTCGAGCGCCACCCTATGACGCCGTTTGTTCCACGAATTTCCATCAATAACTACGATTTTGACCATTTGGTCACTTTTAGGGTCCAATCTGGCCCCTAAAAAGGGGTGGGAGGGTGAACCTTAGGGTTTGAATAGTCCTGTGTCTTAGGGCGCCATCCAAGAAAGCCATTTATTTTTCGAATTTCTGCTAAATTTAGAAAGTCGAATCAGGAACTGGGAATAAGTAACAGATTTCACAATGCTAAAATTGTGCCAAATCGAAAAACATAAAAACATCTATTTTTAATTTCTTGAGCTCTACAACATACTAAAATTTCATAAAAATCTGACGTATATTCATTTTTGATCAAATGGCCCTCTATAACGTCACCCCAGCCTTCGGCTATAACGATTGAGAAATTTCTTGGACGTCAATACATTTTAGATATGTTTTTTCGCGTAGGTTACAGTCCCAAATTTCGAAAAGGTAGGGCTGAAAATGAGTTTGAAAATAAAAGATATGGAAAATGAAAGTGTCAATGACACTGTAGCTCGACTTGACAAACTTGAACTTAGTAGGTTATAAGTGAAATGGCAAAGTTGAAGATCATTGGTTCCAATGTTATTTGATGAAACTTCAACATAACAGCACTGTGTGTGCGCAACGTCAGAGCAATCCATGCATTTTGAATGTAAACTGTAGGGCAAGCCACAAGAAAATGCTGATACACAAGTGCAGTAAGTTTAAAGGTCATTGTAAATGGCAACTTTTTTAACAGAAATGAATGCTAATCCATAGCTCTTATTTGGAGGTTTCCCCCAATGAGCACAGCAAGTTCTAAAACAATCCTATAATAAATGCGCCCTGTATGCCATGTCAAAGAATGCTGATGCACAAATACACTAAATTTAACGGTCGTTGCTAACAGCGACGTTTTTTGACGGGAATGATAGAAAATCGATAACTCATATTTAGATCACCCTGAATAAGCAAACAAAGTTTCAAAACGACCCGATAATGAAAGCGCCATCTGAGGCATGCCAAAGAAAAATGTTAATGCACAAATGCATTAAGTTTGAAGGTTGTTGCTACTGGCAATATTTATTTATTTTTTTTTTCATGGAAATGAAAATGAAATGGCAAAGTTGAAGATCATTGGCTGTCATGAGAGAAATTTAACAACACCATTGCATGTTTCACAGCTAACCACTACCAGTTTTGTATAGTCCCGTCGATAGGGTATTAACTGATGATTAAAATGTCAAAAATTGAGGTAAAAAATTAATGACTTTGAAAGGAAATTCTCGACAGACAAAACGGCAAGGTTGAAGGCCGTTGCTAACGGCAACATTTTTGGCGGAAATGGAGAAAATCTATAAACTCACATAGACGTCACCCCAAAAAAGCATGCCAAATTTCAAAACCGATCCATTCATAAATCCACCCTGCATAGCGTGCCAAAGAAAAATGTTGATGAAAACCGGCAAAGTTCAAAGATCATTGTTAACAGCAAGATTTCTAGATCGAAATGAAAGAAAATCAATATCTTGCATCTAAAGGTTACTCTAAACCAGCACTCCAAGTTTCAAAGCAATCGGATCATAATGTGACCTGTGCTGTGTGCCAAAGCAAATTGTCGATACATAAAAGGAAAAAGTTGAAGGTCGTTGCTAATGGCAACGTTTCTGACGGAAAGGAAAGAAGCTCGCATCTGGAGGTCCACCCCAAAAACATACCAAGTTTCAAAGCGATCCATTCATGAATGTACCTTGTAGGGTGTGCTAAAGGTAAATGCTGATGCACAAATACACGAAGTTTGAAGGTCGTTGCCAATGGCAATGCTTTTTGGCGAAAATGGAAGAATATCGATAGCTCCCATCTAGAGATCACCCCAAACAGCATACCAGATTTCAAAGAGATCCAATCATAAACGTGCCCTTGAGGTTTGTGCCAAAGGGAAATATTGTTGCCTAACTAATCTAAGTTCAAACGTCGTTGCCAACGGCAACGTTTTAGATGGAAATGGGAGAAAATCAATAGATCTTATCTAAAGGTCACCCAAAACAAGCATACCAGATATCAGAACGATCCGGTCATAAATGTGCCCTGTAGGGTGTGGCAATGGGCAATATTGATGCCTAACTCGGCAACGTTTTTGACAGAAATGGAAGAAAATCAATAGCTCCCATCTAGAGGTCATCCCAAACAAGCATACCATGTTTAAAAGCGATCCGACCATAAATGTGCCTTGCAGTGTGTGCCAAAGAGCAATATTGATGCATAACTGCACTAAGTTAATGAAAGGTCATTGCCAATGGCAACGTTGTTTGACGGAAATGGAAGGAAATCAAAAGCTCCCATTTAGAAGGCACCCCAAACAAGCATGGCAAGTTTCAAAGCCATCCGATCATAAATGTTCCCTGCAGTGTGTGCCAAATGAATATATTGATGCCCGAGTAAACTAAGTTAAAAGGTCGTTGCCAACGGCAACAGTTTTTGAAGGAAATGGAAGGTGTGCCAAAGGGAAATAAGGATAGCTTCCATCCAGAAGGCATCCCAAACAAGCATAGCAAGTTTCGAAGCCATCCGATCATAAATGTGCCCTATGGTGTGCCAAAGGAATATATTGATGCCTGACTAAACTAAGTTCAAAGGTCGTTGCCAACGGCAATGTTTTGTGACAGAAATGAAAGAAAAAGCATATCAAGTTTCAAGGCGATCCAATCATAAATGTGCCCTGCAGGGTGTGCCAAAGAGAAATATTGATGCATAACTGCACTAAGTTCATCAAAAGTCGTTGCAAACTGCAACTATCTGGAGGTCACCCCAAACAAGCATAGCAAGTGCCCCTTAGGGCGTGCCAAAGGAATATATTGATATCAGTCCAAACAAAGTTCAAAGGTCGTTGCCAACGGTAACATTTTTTGACAGAAATGAAAGAAAAAGCATATCAAGTTTCAAGGCGATCCAATCATAAATGTGCCCTGCAGGGTGTGCCAAAGAGAAATATTGATGCATAACTGCACTAAGTTCATCAAAAGTCGTTGCAAACTGCAACTATTTTTGATGGACATGGAAAGAAATCGATACCTCCCATCTGAAGGTCACCCCAAACAAACATATCAAGTTTGAAAGCGATCCGATCTTAAATGTGCCCCTGAATGGTATGCCAAAAGAATACCTTGATGCCTGTATTTATTTATTTATTGGTGTTTAAGGTCACATATTTTTGCACAATGGCTAATCATGACCACAACATGAGTATCAACTCAAGACCAGGGGTGAGCGTTAATAAGCCATGTTGCCCATTTTAAAGAGGGTTTGCACCTCCCAAGCAGTGGTGACTGAGTAATATTTTACCAGTAACACAGAGCCTGTTTACCACAGTGAACAGGCACTGCTTCACTTCCCGGGGTTCCCGCGGGGAAGGTTGATGCCTGACTAAACTAAGTTGAAAGGTCTTTGCCAGCGGCAACGCTTTGCTAACGGAAATAGAGGAAAATCGATAGCTCCCATCTAGATGTCACCCCAAACAAGCACACCAAGTTTCAAAGGGATCCTATCATAAATGCGATCTGTGCAGTGTGCCAAATGAAATTGTGTACGTACATACGTACGTTCGTACGGACGGACGTACTCCGACGGACGAGAAGTGATGGCAATAGCTCAGCTTGACTTTGTCAAGTTGAGCTAACAATTAATTGCTAGAGAACGAGTTTAATTTTTTTTGTGGCCCAATATGTTATAAGAAAATTTGGCATGACACATGAGAAATTCTTACAGCTCATAGAACGTTCAACCTAAACTTTGATTTTGGGGTCGGTCCTGTGATCACAAAAGTCATCTCTCAGATTGTGACACACTTGCACCAATGGGTTGAGATCTGGTAAATATGTACTACTCAAAGTTTGCTAAGCTCCAAGTATATCCAACTACCTGTTTTACGTTTTAGTTGAAATATTGTTATGAAAAATGTATATATTTTTTATTTAATTATATCTTTAATGATTTAAGTACAGAAATTAAGATTTTATTTGTGTTTGACATTATTTTTTAGCTTTTGAATACGATAACCATGGAAAATGGATGTTATTGGTAAAAGAGGAAATTTTTCAAATTTGCCAAAAAGTTGACGGAGCAAACTGGTATGGCTTCAATATCGAGTATGAGACCCATTACTGTTAATTACAGCTTGACAACGCCTTCTCATGCTCCCAATCAGCTTCCTGGTGGTCCTTTGTGGGATGTTGTTCCATTATTGGGCCAGCATGGCACCAAGATCCTGGACACTTCTTGGCTGGACTGGACGGGCTGAAATTGCAAGCTGCAACTCATTCCAGACATGTTCGATTCGATTGAGGTCAGGGGATCTTGCTGGCCAGTCCATGCGCTCAATCCCATCCCTCTGTCGATACCCCCCGACAGCATGGGCAACATGAAGACGGGCATTATCGTCCATCAGAATGAATCTATCAGCCACTGCACCTGCATACAATCTGACGTGGACATCCAGGATCTCATCAATATACCGCTGTGCAGTCAATGCACCACGTTCAAGGAAACAGAGCTCTGTACGTCCATCCCTGCTGCTGATGCCGCCCCAGACCATGATTGACCTTCCACCACAGAGGTCATGCTCAGCAATGTTGGCTACATGGGGTCGCTCTCCTGGACTTCTCCATACCACAGAACGCCTATCTGTGTGCACTAGGCAGTACCTTGACTCATCTGTAAAAAGGACCGGTCGCCAATCTACTCTGGTCCATCCAACGTGGTCCATGGCCCATTCATATCGTGCCTGGCGGTGGTTCTGGGACAGCGGAACGCGAATCCATGCTCTTCTCGATCGGAGACCACATTCGTGCAACCTTGCCTGGACAGTCTGCGTCGAAACATTTACTCCAGATGCATTCTGAAGGTCACTGCGAAGCCGGGTTGTTGTGGCAAAGCGGTTCCTACGGGGCTGAATGATCAAAAACCAGTCATCAGCTGCAGATGTTGCCGTCTCTGCCACCACCATGGCGTCTTACTGATGTGTCATACTGCTGAAATTTTGCCCAGGCTCTGGTGATCACCGTACGGCGCAAATCAAGGGCTTCACCAACCTGACGATGGGTAGCTCCTTGCTCCACCATCCCTACAGCCCGCCACATTTCTGCTTCAGACAAATGTCTTCTTACATTTGTATTTGCCATATTCAATCATTAATCACAAGGGTTTGTGTTGAAATGATGATTGAATACTCTGACTGGTGTGCCATACTGCTGAAATCTTGCCCAGGCTCTGGTGATCACCGTATGGTGCACACCAAGGGCTTCACCAACCTGATAATGGGTAGCCCCTTGTTCCACCATCCATACAGCCCACCACATTTCTGCTTCAGACAAATGTCTTCTTACATTTGCATTCGCCATATGCAATCATTAAATAACTAGGGTTTGTGTTGAAATGAAGACTGAATACCCTGCACATGTCATGTACATGTAGACAGTACACGAAAACATGAAAATCAAGGGGTACATAATTACCATGACTGTCACGAAAAGTCCGCCTGTCAAGAGAGCTAATGAAAACACTGGGGACCATCTCAATACATTCCTCAATCATATCCACCAAAAATATCGCAAATGTGTCACGAGAAAATTTCACAATGATGTGTCAAATATGTGGTGCTCAGCAAACTTTGAGTAGCATATTATAAAGAGGACCAATGCTTCTTTTCTCTGATAGACCTGGGGCCAATCCTATAAAACGTTTACAATTGTATTTTTGGTTAAGTTGTGTTAACAACTGAGACCTATGGTTTCGTGATGGTCGCCGTCAGTGTGTGCAGTAACTTGAACAAACGTTCTCCGATTTGATTAATATTTTCCATATAGGCCTTTTGCAATAATATCTTAAACAAGTTCGAAAACTGGCTGGGCCCGTTTCTTCATTACAGATTTATGGGCCTTAATTAGTTAATTTTTAGGAATTTTGAGCTCGTTCGCACAATAACTTCAACAAACGTTCTCCGATTTGATTAATATTTGCTATACAGGTCGAGAAGACCATGTATTCGCATTCAACTGTCACAGAACCACCACCAGGCACGATATGAATGGACCATGGATCATGTTGGATGGACCAGAGAAGATTGGCGACCTGTCCTTTTTACAGATGAGTCAAGGTACTGCCTGGACAACACAGATGGGCATTCTAGGGTACGGTGAAGACCAGGAGAGCGATTCCATGCAGCCAACATTGCTGAGCATGACCGCTATGGTGTAGGGTCAATAATGGTCTGGGGTGGCATCAGCTGGGATGGACGTAGAGCTCTGTGTCCTTGACCGTGAGTGGTACATTGACTGCACAGCGGTATATTGATGAAATCCTGGATGTCCACGTCAGATTGTATGCAGGTGCCGTGGGTGATAGATTCATTCTGATGGACGATAATGCCTGTCCTCATGTTGCCCATGTACCTACAGAGGGAGGGGATTGAGCGTATGGACTGGCCAGAAAGATCCCCTGACCTCAATACAACCGAACATGTCTGGAATGAGTTGCAGATTGCAATTTCAGTCCAACCGAGACGTGTCCAGGAGCTTGGTGCCATGCTGGGCCAAGAATGGAATAACATCTTACAAAAGACCACCTGGAACCTGATTAGGGGCATGAGAAGGCATTGTCAAGCTGTAATTAACAACAATGGATCTCGTACTCGATATTGAACCCATATCAGTTCGCTCCGTCAACTTTTTGGGGAAATTTGAAAAATTTCCTCTTTTAACAATAATATCCATTTTCCATGGTTATCGTATTCAAATGCTAAATAATAATGTCAAACACAAACAAAATCTTAATTTCTGTGCTTAAATCATTAAAGATATAATTAAATAAAAAAATATATACATTTTTCATAACAATATTTCAACTAAAACGTAAAACAGGTAGTTGGATATACTTGGTACTTAGCAAACTTTGAGTAGTATATATGCATGCCATCTGAAGCCCCCGTCTGAAGTCATTTTCAGAAGAACAAGCTTACAGGTAAAATATTTTATTTTTTAAATTCAGTCATTTCAAGGACATACATATTTTAAAACAACATATTGTATAATATAATATATTTGGGGAAAAAAATGTTTCACATGTGGAAACCAGTAATTATAACTGAAAAACTATCACAAAAAAATTGTGGATTTCAAAACTCATTATCTTGTATTAAAAAGCCATTTGTACTTCACCATGAACCGTAAAGAAAAAAACTATCATGATGATACACAACATTATTAGTTTTAACACAAATGCCTACTTTTTACAACCTGAAATAATCTCAAGGGGATACTTAAGGTTCTACAGTTGGGACAAGAATTATCTCACGAGTGACTGCAAGAGAATATAAGTTTCCATGAGCGGCTGACTGGCATAAGTAAAAACTTGGATTTCCTTGCTCAGGGTTCCTGCATGCAAGGATTGGTAAAATTCAAGGCTGTTTCTCGACATATTTCAGTATTTTTCCAAGCCTTTATAATTGCCAAATTCAAGGATTTTCAAGTCCTGCCTTCACTAGTTCTAACTAGGGCCCCCAGTCATTACCCCTCCTCCCACTTCCCTTGAAGGGAAGTGGGATGAGGGGGTAATGACCGGAGGTCCTAGTTAGGACTACACCTTCCCAAACTCTGGCGCATAAAATTCTAGTTAAGACTACGTGCTTCGTTACCATTTTTATTTCAGGAATATTAAACACTTTTCAAGGCCTTCTGGCACATTTTAGAGGATATCAAAGCCTTGTATGACCCTTAGTCAAATTCAAGACCGTTCCTTGAATCCAAGGCCCGTGGGAACCCTGTAATGTTGTCACAAATAAGAAAATTCTGGTACCTACTCAAAAACATTAGGTATTTTTTTATAATACACGTTTCAAGGTTTTAATATGTTTTAATAACTGTAATTAAAATACTTAAGTGCCAAAAAGGCACAGTGAAATCAATCTAAACTTGTTGCTTAATGCGTTTTACTTCCAGAAAGATAATCTCTTAAAGACTCTCATGTCTGTGGTTACAAGAGATATTGAAAGATATTTGTTAGACATTTCATGTTATCTTATAAGGTAGCATGTACATGTTAATACATTTTTCTACTCCAGGTCAAATATGGCCTGAGACCTCTTTTATATAATGATTGTTACACACTGGATGATCACATATAGAATAAATAGGTATTTGGGCTGGTAATCAGATTTAAACCACGAGTAGGAAAAGGGTTTTAACCACTCGGTAAAACCCTTATTCTACAAGTGGTTTAAATCTGATTACCGGCACTAGTACCTACATATATTTGTTTTCTTTATACCATGCTCTTAATAAATAATCGACTTTGTCACTTAAAATGGAGAAAAAAACGACACTTTCTATCACAAACACACAGGTTTGTTTTGTTTACATCTGCGCCAGTGGGCAGTACTACCGACTGTACGTGAATGCTTGATTGACAGCAAGACACATTGTCAAAGTTGATTGAATTTACCTTGCTTTTTCAGTCAAATTATTATTAACAATTCTTAAATTTTATTTTAAATATTTAATTTTAGGTATTTTAAACTTAGTAAGTCATTGCACGTAGTAGATGGTACCTCAAAATATCATATGTTTGAATGAAACATCGCGAAGTGGGAATGTACTGAAGATGGCAAATTGCGTCACGTCAAAGGTCAAGTTTGATGAACTTCTGACTTTTGGAGTAAATTTTTTTTAAACTACAGTAGAAGCTTTACGCCAGTAATAGTAGTGGGTTTAAAACCTAAAATTTAACATACAGGCTTTTCACAGGTAGTAACAGTGGTGAGAATGATATAAAATGTGATAAAGTTATAATCAACAATTTTTCTTCTTCATTTGCAATAGTGTAAAATGCATAATCTGAACCTTGCTGTAAAAAAATAGAATGTCTACAATATTTATTTTACAAGAAGGCTAAAGTTCGTACGCATTTCAAAGGAAACAATCTGGGGCATTCAAAGACTTTTCTTGGGAATTTCGAACACTTTCCAAGACCTACATCTAAATTATTTACTCCTCTCTGATGATTAAAACAAGCCAGTTAACCTTTTACCTAACACGAACAGCAGATGACACTTCCAAAAATATTTCTTGAATAACTGAAGAATTTCATCATTGTCTCAAAAAAACACAGCTCATGCCCCTCCTCGCTGTAACACACTCATTCCAATGAGGGGGTCAATAGCTGTTTTTGAGGCAAAAATTGATAAAGAAGTTTGAATGTGATTTTTGTGAATAATGCAGGCCAGTTGTGTCAATTATTTATTTATTGGTGATTAATGTCACTTTTAGCATCTATGGCTATGTCATACACAATACAAAGTAATGTTTATTCAATTGTTTGTACATAAGCATCATTGGACCTCCACCACAGGCATTGGTTACCAGCTCCTATTTCTCCAGTAAATTAGAAATGTTTACTACAGTGAACAAGTGATGCTCCACTTCCTGTGGTTCTCAACTTCCAACAGGGAAGGTTATGACCAAAACTTATGTAAAGGGTAAATAACTCTTAACCCTTTACCCAACGCAGATGATATAAAAATTTATTATTTTAAATATAATTTTTTGAAATTTTTCAAAAAGTTCAACAAAACCATATCATATGACCCCCTCATTGGAACGAGCTCGACGAGCTCATTCCAAACAGGGGTCACATGATATGGTTTTGTTAAAAAAATGTTTAAAAATAATATTTTTTCAGCTGATGAATTTGCATATTATGCGGGCGGATGTGGCCGATTCATTGGGGAAAGGGTTAATGCATGTATTGCTAATCTATAACACTTGCACTTCATACAATCCTTGTGAACAATGTTCTCGTGGTCGAGTACCAATGGTCCCAACTGCACTAAATAAATTGTTTTGGCACCGAAAAATACAGAAATTGGCACCAAAATTTGGCATCAAAAATATAATTTTGATAGGTCTAAAAAAACAATGGCTTTGTGGTTTATTATTTCAGTGCTTCATTTTCAATAAAATTCTGTCTGACGACTTATGCAAGACAGAATTCGCACTGTCAAGTAATCTCTTGGTGATGGACATAATCATGGCTCTTTGATATGGGTCAACCCAACTGACAGTTTATCCATTTTGTCTTGATTTTTATCAAAACATTTCCTTGTTTGTTAATCTTTTTCAATTTGCTTCATTTTTAATAAACAGTGAGGAAATAATAAAGATGAAATTATAATGTAAATGTTAATAATAGCCTTTTACTTTATATATTTATTTATTTATTTATTAGTTTTAGTTTTTTATTATCAACATTTTTATCATTTGTGTTTTTTTTTTACTGAAATTCTTACAAGAGCCAGGTCTGGGTGGTATTATGGCATGAATGAAATGCTTCAACACTAAACAGTTTCAAGCAAGAAAGTTTTACTTTTAAAGATATAACATTCATTCACTTAACTGGTTGAGTGCTAGAAGCAACTATCATGGCTTTAAAAAAGATGAGGGTGCCAGAGCTAAAGCTGATATTTTCCTTCTAATGTTTCATATTCAGTCAAATGCAAATAGTATTTTGTTCATATAAATTTGTTTCATTGCAACTTATTGAAGAGTTCCTGTGCGCACTAAAAATAATTTAGCCTTCAACCAGTTATTTCAAGTTTAATAGTGATATAAATACAGAACACAACTCAGGAAGAGGACAAGAAAAAGAAATCAATGACCCTCGGTGGAGTTTTTCTTGTATTTCACAAGCCTTCAGCAGTCATAAAATACAACAAAAACTCCACCTTGGGTCACAGATTCCAGTCCTGTGTTCTCCACTCTTGTTGTATTGTGTTTGATTATTTCATCACGCAACAGCACAGCACACATTGCATTCAGTGTGTAACAACCTTGACTAACCAAAAAAATTAGCAGCTTTCTAATTATCATTCTAATGGGTGAGTAAAATATTACAAAATTAACAAGTTTCTAATTATCATTATAACTAAGACAGATAGGTGGCAGTGATGAAGCAAAATCTGAAAAAACAAATTTTAAAAATATATTTCCAAATAAATTATAGGTGATGAGAGAATTGCTGTAATGAATAGCAGATATAAAGAGGGGTCACATATTAATTAAAGAATATTCGTTTAAATTTCGCATGTGTACAGTGCCATCATTATGTATGAGTATACATGTGTTTAGTACAAACTTGGATGGTGAAGTCATAAGTTAATTTATTGGTGTTGAATGTACTTATAGGACATACTACAATAACTGGTTGAGTTCTGGAAGCCAATTTTGGGCTTTATCCTGAAGTGCGACTACCACAGCTTAAACACTTCATATTCTGTGGATGTGCTTCAATTAATTTTTGATGTGATATTATTTAGTCTGGGTGGATTTGTCCTGTTACAAATTATGGGAGAGTGCCTACAGGTGCCTCCCATAAATTGTAACAAGGCACTAACATGTGAACAAAATTTTGACAATCAAAAAAAACTTGGCATTCTACCAGTTAACAAATTAATTTACAACAATACAGTCCAATTTTGGAGAAATATATTTTGAGCCTTCTGGAGTCGATATTAATTCACAAAAACTATCTCTGTGGTTTCAATCACAAGCCAGGTGTTGATACAAAATCTGCCAAGTCACATTTCCATAAAGCCCATGAAGTTATGGCAGTTAGGAATTGAATACCTGAACGTTAATTTAATATTTCAGAACTTCCTTTCACAAACAGATATTCAAATATTTGTTTCAGCACCCAAGATGATGACACAGATATAAAAAAAAATTCAATATGAAGCACCTATTTTGGGTGTATCCAACTTTTAGTTATGTGTCTCACACTTCCCACCTGTAAAACAAGGAACTGAAGGTAAAATGTATTTGTTGATCTCTCTACTTTATGTTTCATCCCAAGGAATGAAAGTGGTATGGACGAAATTAGATGGCATTAATTGGAATTCTCAGATTTTGCTGAGAATATTTGAGAAAAATATTGTTCTTCAAAAAATATTTAAATTATTAAGTGGTAGAGTGTTACATTTTTCAGGACCACAGATTTCTTTCCGTCATATATTGCCCTGTTACATTTGATTGGATAGTGCCACTAGGCACTACCCAATCAAATGTAACTGAGCAATGTGTCATTAACAAAATCTGATTCTTGCCAGTCAATATGAAGCCTATTCCAACAGAGTTTAGATGTTATAGTCGCAAACTGCAGTATTTCGTAAAGCCTATATATGGGCTTCCAGCACTCTACCAGTTAAGTGACAGACATATTATTTTTTAAACATTTACATAAAAATCATCTGTTAGGGCATTTTCATGTTAATTTATAAAACATAAAATACAGACAAACATTCTGGTCATCAAATATTTATAGTTATTTTTTTATTGGTATTTAGGGTCAATTTCAGCACCTATGGCTTTACCATGACCACAACACACATATAAAGTCAAGCTCAGCCTAATATTTTTACTTATGCTGCCCATTTTAGAGAAGTCTTTCCAGGAGCCAATACTATAAAGCTTTACAATTGTATTTTTCATAACAGTATTTTCTACTTGTCAATATCAATCCATAAAATAAATCATTAGTGTTCACCTACTGGGAAATTGCCACTGCCACGTCTTTTGAAATGCTAATTGACCCATTTCAGTTAATTATTTCCGTAAATAGAAAATACAGTTCTGGAAAATACATTTGTAAACGTTTTATAGTATTAGCCCTAGGTCTTGTTTTACAAGTAGAACAGATGTTTATCATAAATAGACAAGTGCTGCTCCACTTCTCTGGGTTCCCACATGGAATTTGGGTAAAAAAAAACTTGCTGAAATCAGCTAATTTGCTGAACTCTTGTCATTGCCAACACCAGTTATATATGTGTATATTATACACATTTATTATACGCTAAATGATAGATTATCAAAAAAATTATTGAATGATCGCAACCAAAAGGGGACTTTCTCATCTAGACATTATTTGGAGTCATCCTATCAAATTACAATGAAACCCCTTCATAAATACGACTTGTAGACTGTGCTCAAGGTTTTCAGGCTTTGGGCCACTGTAGCCATCACAGTTGACCGATCGCGACCAAAAGGGGACGTTCTCATCTAGATATTATATGGAGTCATCCTTTTAAGTTACAATGAAATACTTCATAAATACGACCTGTAGACTGTGCTAAAGGTTTTCAGGTTTTGGGCTTGGGCAGCCATCACGGTTGACAGATCACGACCAAATGGGAAAGTTCTCATCTAGACATCATACAGAGTCATCCTACCAAATTATGATGAAATCCCTTGATTTTAAATGTGACCTGTAGACTGTGCTAAAAGTTTTGGGGTTTCGGCAGCCGCCCCATTTGACTGATCATGACCAAAAGGGTACGCTCACATCTAGACACTATACAGAGTCATTCTACCAAGTTACAATGAAATCCCTTCATAAATACGACCTGTAGGCTGTACTAAAGGTTTGGGGGTTTTGGGCTCGGGCAGCTATCATGGGTGACACATCGCGACCAAAAGGGGACGTTCTCATCTAGACATGACCTCAAAGCTGCATGTGAAATTTCGTGATGATCAGACAAGAACTACAGGGTGTAGCCTGTCCTAAAGGAAAATGTGAACAGATTGACAGACTGACAGACTTCCGCACACGTGATTGCAATAGCCTATCTTGACTTTGTCAAGTTAAGCTATAAATAAAGTTTAGGCAATTAGTTATAACTTGCCTCCCAGACATTGTTTAGACAGTGCTTGCATTTTATCGGGGCTGATCAGCCCAGGCCCTGAGATCAGCCCCGAGAGTGCTTCTGTCAGGGCTGTTTTTCCAGCCCCGACAAAAATTTGAACAAAAACTAAACTATTAAGGTAAGTTTAAAAATCAGCCCTCAGTAGGCCCCTTCCCTAAAATCTCGTGGACTTATTTCAGGCCCCGACCATTTTTAAAATGCAAACCCTGTTTAGAGGGTCTTGTTATACCAATAAAGCATAAAGTCTACAACAATAAACAACCACTGCCCCACTTCCTTGGGTTCCTATAAGATGCACCATTTGCCATGCACTGAAAAAGTTACATATTCTCTATAGTTGACTGCACTCATTGTTTTCTCATCATCATTCAGATTTTGATCAAACAAAAATGTTCACCCATATCAAAGGCAGAAAAAATATCACTGAAATATTCAATTTTATTTTAACCAAATGATGTGATTTCAAATTTCAAGTTATTTTTTAAACTACTGTGAGTTCAACACAATCCATTTTCATAAAATGTATTCACAAATCGTGTCAAATAAGTAAAGATGCATGATTTTGAGTTCACTAACTTTCTTGACTTAACTTTTATACAAAATTTAAAATGTGACCATAATAGTTGAATAGTTATATTTTTGACTGACCCTTTACCTAGCATAAAAGGCAGACGACACTTGCAAACAAAATTCTTAAATAACTAATTTTTGTTCATTTTTTGTATCAAAAACATAGTTCATGACCACTCAATGGAATGAGCTCAACGAGATCATTCCAGTGAGAGGTCATAAGATGCTTTTGAGATAAAAAATAATGAAAATTGAATGGTGCTTTTTGTGAGTAGCATTGGCTGGTTTGGGCAGTTACGTTAAAAAAAGTGGTTATTAGTTTAATTATTTTAATTTTTCATACACAGCTCTCAATTTGCTGAGTATTATTTTGAATTTTTCATGAAATCAAGTCATGGCTGCCTATCTAGCCAATGGTCTTTTGTTCAATTCAGTCATCATTGAGTTGCGTTGAGGGAGCTCCTTATTGGGATGTTCCTTAACCTCTAATTTAACACAATCAGAAGACCAACATCTGAAAAAAAAATAGGCCGATGAAATCGTCAGATGTGTACCCATACGCGCAACTAGTAGAAAGCTGTATGACGGAGGGCCACCACGGATGCCGACATTATGTACACCATACAAGGTATGGTTACATATAGAAATGCACTGGAGGAATGTCTAATTTGATGGATAAAGGGTTAATATCTGCGGATCAAATTATCAGATTTACCTACAAAACTATACAGCACAGCACATCAGTAACCTGAATAAATATATAAAGTAACATGACAATTGGATTGATATTTTTTGAGTTATCTCATGCCAAAGGGATTGGAGGAATTTTCAATTTGAAGGATAAAGGGTTAATATCTCTGGATCAAATTATCAGATTAACACCAAAAACTATGCAGCTTGGTACATCAGTAGCCTGAACACAATTATAAAGTAACTTGACAATCCAAGCAATATTTTTCAAGTTATCAAATGCCAAAGGGATTGGAGGAATTTTCAATTTGAAGGATAAAGGGTTAATATCTCAGGATTAAAATAACAGATTTACACCAAAAACTATACAGCTTGGTACATCAGTAACCTGAACACAAATATAAAGTAACTTGACAATCCAAGCAATATTTTTCAAGTTATCGAATGCCAAAGGGATTGGAGGAATTTTCAATTTGAGAAGGATAAAGGGTTAATATCTCAGGATTAAATTATCAGATTTATACAAAAAACCATACAGCTTGGCACATCAGTAACCTGAACACAAATATAAAGTAACTTGACAATCCAAGCAATATTTTTCAAGTTATCGAATGCAAAAGGGATTGGAGGAATTTTCAATTTGAAGGATAAAGGGTTAATACCTCAGGATCCAAATAACAGATTTACACCAAAAACTATACAGCTCGGCACATCAGTAACCTGAACACAAATATAAAGTAACTTGACAATCCAAGTAATATTTTTCAAGTTATCGAATGCCAAAGGGATTGGAGGAATTTTCAATTTGAAGGATAAAGGGTTAATATCTCAGTATCAAATTATCCGATTGACACCAAAAACTACACAGCTCGGCACATCAGTAGCCTGAACACAAATATAAAGTAACTTGACAATCCAAGCAATATTTTTCAAGTTATTGAATGCCAAAGGGATTGGATTAATTTTCAATTTGAAGGATAAAGGGTTAATATCTCAGGATTAAATTATCAGATTTACACCAAAAACTATACAGCTCGGCACATCAGTAACCAGAGCACAAATATAAAGTAACTTGACAATTCAAGCAATATTTTTCAAGTTATCGAATGCCAAAGGGATTGGAGAAATTTTCAATTTGAAGGAAAAAGGGTTAATATCTCAGGATCAAAATAACAGATTTACACCAAAAACTATACAGCTCGGCACATCAGTAACCTGAACACAAATATCAAGTAACTTGACAATCCAAGCAATATTTTTCAAGTTATCGAATGCCAAAGGGATTGGAGGAATTTTCAATTTGAAGGATAAAGGGTTAATACCTCAAGATCCAAATAACAGATTTACACCAAAAACTATACAGCTCGGCACATCAGTAACCTGAACACAAATATAAAGTAACTTGACAATCCAAGTAATATTTTTCAAGTTATCGAATGCCAAAGGGATTGGAGGAATTTTCAATTTGAAGGATAAAGGGTTAATATCTCAGGATCAAATTATCTGATTTACACCAAAAACTATACAGCTCGGCACATCAGTCACCTGAACACAAATATAAAGTAACTTGACAATCCAAGCAATATTTTTCAAGTTATCGAATGCAAAAGGGATTGGAGAAATTTTCAATTTGAAGGAAAAAGGGTTAATATCTCAGGATCAAAATAACAGATTTACACCAAAAACTATACAGCTTGGCACATCAGTAACCTGAACACAAGTATAAAGTAACTTGACAATCCAAGCAATATTTTTCAAGTTATCAAATGCCAAAGGGATTGGAGGAATTTTCAATTTGAAGGATAAAGGGTTAATATCTCGGGATCAAATCATCAGATTTACACCACAAACTATACAGCTCGGCAAATCAGTAACCTGAACACAAATATAAAGTAACTAGACAATCCAAGCAATATTTTTCAAATTAACGAATGCCAAAGGGATTGGAGGAATTTTCAATTTGAAGGATAAAGGGTTAATATCTCAGGATCAAATTATCCGATTTACACCAAAAACTATACAGCTCGGCACATCAGTAACCTGAACACAAATAAAAGTAACTTGACAATCCAAGCAATATTTTTCAAGTTATCGAATGCCAAAGAAATGGATATGGACAGACAGATGGATGGACGGATGGACAAAGGATGGACGAATGACGGATGGTCACCCCGGATGCCGGCATTATGTGTACCATACATAGTATGGGTACACATAAAAATATGTCTTCAATAACTAAAAATTTCATTTTCTGCCTCAAAACATAGCCTATGAACCCTCATTGGAAGGAGGTGAAAAAACTCATTCTGAGCAGGTGTCAAAAACTATATCGTGAAGCAAAAATTGAAACAAGAGATTGTCACTCGGAAGTGACTTTGCCCCTGATGCAGCAATGACCTTGATCTGTGACCTAGATCACCATGGAACAAAAATATTTTTTTATGTGCAACACACCGTATCCCCATAAGCAACATGTATGCCAAGGTTTCAACAAAAGCCAACAAAGCATCTCAGAGTTATGGAGTGGACATGAAAATCTTCCTGAGGAACAGTTGACCTCGATCTGTGACCTTGACCTCCCTCGAATAAAAACAAATTTTGTGCTTGTCTCCCCATAAGCAACAAAGGGCTGCATGGTATTCAGACTTTAGTACCGGTGACGGTATTGAAAAGAATACCATGGTATACTGGTATACCATGAAACAGTTCAGATTGAAAACAATGTGACAACTGATTTTATGGCTAATTTTCGTATTAAACAATAGGTTCAATAACTTTGTAGACATGGATTATTGTCGTCTTCCATTCAAATCATTCATTTTCCCAGAGCAGTAAGTGATACTTCTATCTTCTGCTTCAAAAATATCTTTTTTATTCATGATATCCCTTACATTTAATATGTGTTTGCCATATTGAACCTATTGGTCATTATTTCTATTTTTATTTCAAGAAAACGCGAATTTCAAGTAATAATACCAGACCCCAAAATTGTATACCGTTACTCACGGTATACTGGTATTCATTTTTGATGAACGGTTTTGAACTGGTGACAATTTCAATACCGGTACCAACTGGTACACCGTAATACCGTGCAGCCCCAAAGCAACATGTATGCCAAGTTTCAACAAAATCCAACAAAGCATCTCAGAGTTAAGGAGCAGACATGAAAATCTTCCTGATGGACAGATGGATGGACAGACAGGAATGACAAACACTATATGCCCCTGAAAAAATTTTTCAGGGGCATAAAAATATCAAAATTTTAATGGCAGTTTTTTGTGAACAGTGCTGACTAGATATGACCATTACATTAGGAATGATGTATTGGGGTCTTAACAGCACTTCAACAGCCAGTGACACAGTTTTATGGGTTGATGAAGAAAGAGTACAAAGAGAAAACCACCAAATACAATTGGGAGATTAATCAAAACCAAGTTGCTTTCGGTTACTGAAAACAACTGAAAATTGCAACTGAGCATTTCCTGAAAACCTGTTGCAGCAGGTAACTGGAAAGAGAACTTTTGCATTGCAACTTTAACAATGGCGGAAAAATCTCCAGTTCCAAGTTCTGTGTGGAAATACTTCACACAAATTCACTGATGTGCCATTCCCTGGAATGGACATTAAAGTAAGAGTAATTCTCTTTTTCATGACACACAAATTTTGACCAAGTTTTTTCTTTCTATTAGAAGGGGGTGTTTCATTTTTCTCTTTGTTGGTGAAGCACACACAAATTATTTTCCACCTGCTTAAATTCAATTTAGAACTTTCAGGGAATAGACACCCCAACTATGAATCAGCACAACTGAACAAAAAGTAAAACTATTTGAAAATACAGCTCTTGTGAATTAATGTGTACAAATTGTAACCAATTTTTCTTTTGCTTAGCAACAGTGGATTACGCATTGACTGGAGATCCCAATGAGAAAGAAAGTCAATATTTGAAGTAAAAAAATCAATGTATATTGTTTAATTCCTTATCAATTATTTTATTCATGAGGAAACACTGTTTAACTGATAGAGAGCTAAATTATTTTTGGTTTGCAAAATTTGTTCTTATGTCTTTGCCTTGTTACAATTTGTTATAAATTGCAACAACGCAAATCCTTACAGACTAAATAATTTCACTTCAGAGATGATATAAAGCACATCCACAGAATATGAAGCCTTTAACTTGTGGTACCCAAATTTAGACTTCCTGCACTCAACCAGTTAAATGAAGGTGGACTTTTAAAAATAATGGGAGTGTATGTCACCTATTTTTGTTCAAACACTCTTAAATTTCGACCATGAAACTCAGACTGTTAAGAATAAAACAGAACAAAATATGGAAACACATAGAAATGAAATATATTTAATAAAAGACTCTTTTATTAAATGTATTTCACTTGTATCCACATGTTTTGTTTTATTTATTATCAGAGCTTTGATGGTCAGTGATTTGACATATCCCAATACAGGAATAAAGGTCTCATTTTTGGGGATTTTTGAAACAGATTCCCTTTTGGGAGGCCAGTCACAACACTTAATTTTGAGGATTCTCCTAGGCATTCATATCTGGTTAACTACCATTTTATACTGAAAAGGTTTTTGAATTTTTCTTTTGGTAACTTATAGAATTAAATTAAGACAAAACGGAAACCATAACCCAAGTCTTCTGATTCTCTGGTTAAAAAAAATGAACTGACACCCAAACCGAGGCATTCCATAACTTCCCAGCTCTACCACCCAACACAATCAAGCAAATGTCAGACTCTCCAACATACTAACTCTACACAACCAGAATTATCAGCAGTTAAAGTTAAGTGCACCATCGACATGCAGTATGCCTTAGAACACGGTGCGACCAGGCCACCCTGTGGGCAATCAGGACCAAGTGTCTTGCCAAACACAATGCAGTTACTGTTGGTGAAGATCAAACCCTCAATCTTTTCAGTTTAAATTCCAGTGGTCTAACCAATGAGTCACTGTGCAACTTTTACATAAGGTTAAAAGTTAAGACTGTATTGTTGTTTGTCAACAATGCAAAAGGTGAGACTTCTTAGAACAAAAAAAGTACTGGAAATATGCAACATCACTTTTAACCCTCTGCATGCTGATTTCAAAATGGCAAAGTTTTTAGCAGCAAATATTTCCCATAAGGCAGTTTGATAGTTAACCAAATAAACCTTGTTTGACAGACTCAATGAGCTCTGTCAAACAAGATATAATTGGTTAAATTTATAGTTAAACAAGAGAAAAACAGAGCGACTGGAAAAAAATCTGTTGCACTACCATATTGCTAGGGGGTTAAGTAATTTCAATGATCTTTGTCACTTAAAAACAATTTTCAAGTACATGTACTTGATGTCCTCAAAATTTTATTTTATTCAGTGACATTTAAGGAATTCAAAGACAAACTGTTAACTTTAGGACAGGATTTTCTCCTGTCTCCTTAGTCTGTTGCTTTTTCACAAGCTGCTTGATATTGGCAAAGTATGCCTAAGAGCAGAAGCCAGATACATAAGCTATTCACTGTTGAATTTAGATAAATAAATACATCAGTTACAAGAAACACAAAGAAAATGTACACAAGTTTGAGGAATTACCCAAATACAGAAAATAATCATCTTGATTCATAGTGAGTATTAATACAATCTTGCACTGAAACGGTGAGCTAGATAACCAGTTCCGAACCAGTTATTGACCTAACTAGTCAGAAAAGTTGCCAATTAATTATTTGCAATATCAATAATGATCAGCTTTCAATCGATAAAATATATATTCAGCCCCCACAAAGTAGATCTTCTGTTTATCAGGCCATTTTTTTGTAAAATTGCATGTGGGCGGGCATTTTTTTATTTTATTTTTGTAATTATTTCTTTGACATCAAAAGTTTATGTTCTTGGTTTGTTTTATGTTTTAGGCCTCATAATCTATGGAAGAACATGGGTGGTGGTGTATTTTGCTCCTTGAGTGCAAGAAGGCTTTCCAATGCTAAGCATTGCAAAGCCTTCTTGCGCTCACGGGACAAATTTATCAATTTTATTAATTTAGGTAAAATATCAGAAATAAACCATTTAATTCTTATTTTTTCCAAGTTTGCATTGGTCATAAAAAGAGAGCATGCGGCAGCCAAAAGGACCATGTGAGAGTGCCTGAGAAACAGATTTGTAACTTTTTTAGGTCTTTCTTTTAAAGTTGGCAGTCCCATGATTTTTTTATCCATCAAACCTGCACATAA
Organism: Pictodentalium vernedei; assembly: GCA_031216915.1. Lineage (NCBI taxonomy): Eukaryota > Metazoa > Mollusca > Scaphopoda > Dentaliida > Dentaliidae > Pictodentalium > Pictodentalium vernedei. The sequence continues at coordinate 543,868,930 of CM062297.1, forward strand.
AAATGCTTGAAACATCTATTGCATTGCACAATTTATTTAATAATGTATGAGCAAAGTTCAGAGGCTTTGCATCAAAGATTTCTGATGTTCTTATTTCTTCAAAATGTTGCGTGGTGTCTGTCAGTACTGCATATTCGCAGAAACTATTTCATCATGTACCTCTGACCAAACACTGTTGAGTACCAATATGAATACTTAAGTAATTCCTTACTGTTTCAATCTCATAGTCAGTGTATGAATGGTGGAGGACTTCTGGTTATATTATATCATGTGACTTTCCTTTGATCGGATTGGCTAAGAGGTACTATACTATTTCCAATTGTTGTAGCTATCAAGGTTTATAAAAATAACTGTGCACTGTTTCCATGCACTATACCCTTTCTAACGACATAATCTAGGATGTTCAACTGATGGAGTACAATGCGCCCTTTTTGGGGATTTTTTTCTGTTTCATTATTTCCAAGTTCAACTGGAGGTAGCCACAGGGGGGAGTGGGGGGGGGGGGCAATCCTCCACCAGAAATATCACCCTGATACAGTAGTAACCTTGGTGGTAATATATTACATTAAATTAACACAGCCACTGTTGGTAGTATTTACTAAAATAATACAGATAAGATTACCTGTATTTGATAGGAACTGATAAATATCTTTGTACTCTGTGGTTCAACTGGTCTGCATCTTTACGTTCAGATGAACAGTTCAATTGGTCTGTATCTTCAGGTACAGATGAACAGTTTCTTTGGTATTGAATGTTTTCAGAGATCTTAGTATCACATATTCAAGTCATACATACATCAGGAATGCATAATTTCAATAATTAAGACAGCTGAAACCATCTCTGACCGATAAACTTTTAATTTCAAGGTCACTGTGACCTTGACCTTTGGCACAATGACATAAAAAATACATAGGGTTCTTCCTCTCCTTATGCCTGATCCACATACAAAGTTTGGTTTCGATCAGGCAAACAACATTTTAATTAGAGAGCGGAAACCAACTCTGACCGATAAAACTTTAAATTCAAGGTCACTGTGCCCTTTACCTTTGACACAATACCCCAAAAATAAATAGGGTTCTTCCTTTCATCATGCTCAACACATAAGCCAAGTTTAGTTTAGATTGGGCAAGCAAAATTTCAATTAGAGAAGCCAACTTTGGTAAATGTTTAAGTTCAAGGTCACTGTGACCTTGCATTTTGGCACAATGACCTCAAAATAAATAGGGTTCTTCCTTTTATCATGCCTGACACACATGCTAACATTGGTTTCGATAAGGCAAACAGCATTTTAATTAGAGAGTGGAAACCAACTCTGGCCAATAAAACTTTAAATTCAAGGCCAATGTGACCTTTATCTTGGACACATTACCCCAAAATACATAGGGTTCTTCCTTTCATCATGCTCAACCCATAACCCAAGTTTAGTTTAGATTCGGCAAGCAAAATTTTAATTAGAGAAGCCAACTCTGGTAAATGTTCAAGTTCAAGGTCACTGTGACTTTGACCTTTGGCACAATGACCTCAAAATAAATAGGATTCTTCCTCTCATCATGCTTAACCCACATGCCAAGTTTGGTTTCAGTCAGCCAAGTGGAATTTTAATTACAGAGCGGAAACCAACTCCGAGTAAAAATTCAAGTTCAAGGTCACCGTGACCTTGACATTAAGCACAATGATCCCAAAATGAATAGGGTTCTTCTTCTCATCATACCTAACCCACCTGCCACATTTGGTTTCAGTTGGCCAAGCAGAATTTTAGTTAAAGAGCGGAAACTAACTCCATCTACAGACAGACAGACAGATGGACACCACCACAGCTATATCCCCCTCCCCCAAATTATAATTTCAGGGGGATAAAAATGCATGTCTTGGGCAAGGTCATCGATAATAGACAGTGTACTTAGGATTGGAATCCTAATGTGTATCAAGATATAATATAAAAATAATGTTGTTGACTATGCCAAAATACTGGTCCTTGCAGGTCCTTGTGGAAGAATATTCTTCGAGGACCAAGCCTGAATATTAGCAACCTGTCATTTGCAAAATGGGGTCCCCAGAGGGTGAATTTGCTGATGCTATCCCATACAGTGGGCCAATTTATTCTCTAGGTACATCTTTCTGGTTTGGCTTGAGACCTTGATTCAGACTGAGGTTCACAGAAGGTAAATTTTGTGCTGCTACCCTGCTGTGCAGGGTAGCATCACCAAATTCACCCTCTGGGGACCTCATTTTGCAGATGACAATCTGTTTATTTTCAGGCTGGTCGAGGACCACTATATTGACATAGTCAAATCCAAGCTGTGCATTATTTATAATTTAGCCCATAGTTAGCCAGTTTTATAGTTCAGGCACTTCTACAATCTGGTGTTAAAATGTCCTTCGCACATGTTCTAGAAAAATTCAAGACCAGGGATGCCTGGGAAGGGCATTGTCCCATGGGGGCAGCTGCCCTCCCTGCCTTCAAACCACAGGTGTGGGAGGGGGCAGACAATGCCCTTCCCAGGTTCGTCACTCAATTTTTTCAATGATTTATTCTCAAAGTAAAGCTAAAATACACCCCAAATATATTCTAGGAGCTCTCTAAATTCATTGGGGGAGTTGGGGAGTTTGGTAGGAGGTGTCGCACACCTTCTCTCAAAATCCCCCATCTTGGGCTTTTGGGACATGCATGCTTCAGCATATCATGGCAGGGCTGCTAGTGCGAGTAAATGCCCTTTTCCTGGGGTCTGACCCCCTCCCCCCACCCCCTGCCCTGAAGTGCTTCCGGCTCCCCTGTTAAAGACCCAGTTAACTCACAGAAGCCTGGTATATCAATATAGAGAGAAATTATTTTCTTGTGAAATGTCATCTGCCCATTGAGGCAAATGATGCTTGGCTAGGAAAAAATCTGCTTAGGTAGAACAAATTTTACACCTCAACATTATCCAGACTGCTAATGTCAGAGCACCTGCTTTTTACATCAGAGGTTCATGGAGCAAAGTTTAGCATAAATGAAATTTGTGTGGAATCTTATACTCCAAAATGGCTGTCACACTTCAACAGTAAAATTCTTAACACCAGTACTGCTTTTCAGTTGCAAGAAAGCCTAAAATGTTGAATTCAATATCCAGAGTTCATCATAATTTCTTTTACAAGTTCTTTAACAAGAATAATGTTTTTAATTTTTTGTTTTTTGTGATGGGGGGAATGATATCACAGCTAAATTTTATTGCTAAAAACAAAAACATCTTATGTACAGAAAAGTAATAATTATAATAATCTTTTGATGCATGAGGCCTTCTCAGTATCAAACTAAACTAAAGATCACGTTTTTGCTGCACTGGTCTAACCTTACCGTGCACTCTTTAGTAAAATAACCTCTTAGTCCTTTATCAAACAAATCATCCAAATTCACACATCTGTGTATGCAAAAAAACCATATAATCTTTCTCAAGTTTTTTTTTTAAACATTCCATATCCACCCTTGACTTCCCTGCACACACATACATAATTGGGGGGGTCATATCACCAAACACAATGTCCTTGACAATGTAGTTAGGATTGGAATTCTGATGGGTAGCGAGATTCATCCATCAGTTTGTTCAATAAAATATACAGTGGAGCCCGCTTAATTGGATACCTCTGAACTGAATAACTCTGTTAACTGAATATAATTTCCCAACACAAAACCATTTACCATACCTCCAGTACAAATTTGACCTGTTAATTGAATATAGGTCATAGAGAAAACTCCTGTTAATTGAATAAAAAATCATGTAACCTGTCAAGAAATTACCCTGACTCTCCCTAGTTTTCCTTTGTTTATAGACCTATTTAGTCTCAGTACATCCAATACAGGCATTTAATCTATTATATCTTATTTGACAGAGCTCATGGAGCTCTGTCAAACAAGATATAATAGAATAAATGCTAAGTTTATAGAATACAGGAAAGTGATACAATCCCTGTTAATTGAATACTCCTGTTAACTGAATAATTTTCATTGGCAAAGTGGCTATTCAAATGAGAGGGTTCCACTCTATACACATAGACTAGGTCTAGCTTTTCAGCACTTTTACAATCTGGCGTTAAAAAGACCAAGTTAACTCACAGAAGCCTAGAATATAAATATAGATAGAATTTATTTTCTTGTGACGTGTCATCTGCCTATTGAAGCAAAAGACACTTCACATGAACTTTTTCTCATCATCATTAGGCTGCAATAAAAAATAATCAAGATTTTCATCCCCGCACACTCCTATTTTTTCAAGCCGTCACAATTTTTTTTTATTAGCATTTAAAAAATATTTGTCATATCATCTCCTTTTAGAATAACCACTAGAAAATTACTCTTATAATAATTTTCCCTTTGTTGATAATTCCAGTCCTTGAGATCATTTCTTGGGAAGCTCTCAGTGTCAAGTATTGAAATTATCAACGGAGTGAAATGTGATCAAAATTTTCTTGTGGTTATCCTACAATGTATTTCTGCTGGTACTGTATATATGACCCAGGTAGCCTTTGGAGCCATTCATGGAGTCTTATTACTCAAATTTTATTCCCATTTAGCTGAGCAATCTCTTGTTACAGGTTTTAAACACATATCCCCCCCCCCCCCCCACCCTTCTCCCAACCCACCAGTTCCTAGGGCTCTCGATTATCCAGTCTCAGGTGAAATAAAAAAAATTCACCCACCCACCCCAGTTTGAGAAAAAAGTTGGATGAAAATGTAGGAATTTTTTTATTGTGGCCTTATTCACCCTGCCAAAACACCTGCTCTCCAACATGAGAAGTGAATAGACTTTGACATAAGTCTTCTGAATGTTGCTGAAATTTGTGCTGGATTTTTTAAAAATCCACTTCAGTAGTCACAAATCAACAGTAAAGCTCTTAGCACCAACATTGATTGTTTTTCAGTAAAAAGGAAGCCTAACTAATTAATTCAATATTCGGTGTGCATCACAATTATTTTTAAAAGTTCTCTTCCTACACTAATTTGAGGAAGAGGCTTTGGAATGTATATCACAGCTAAAATTCATTGCTAAAAACAAAACATCTTATGTACAAAAATGTAATAATTATATTAAAGTTTTGATGCTTGAGACCTTGTTAGCATAAACCTTAAATGAATATCATCTTTTTTCAGCACTGGTCTAACCAAAGCATGTATTGGTTAGGCCCCACAAAGTAGATCTTCTGTTTCTCAGGTCATTTTTTTGAAAAACTGCATGTGGGCAGGTGGTTTTTTATTTGTTGCAGTCAAGGGACAAATTTATAAATTTTATTAACTTGGGTAAAATATCAGACAAAAACAATTTAATTTTTATTTGTTTAAGTTTGCAATGGTTATAAAAAGAGAGCATGCAGGAGCCAAACAGACCATCTGGGAGGGCCTGAGAAACAGATTTTTAACTTTTTTAGGCCTTAGTTAAAATATTCTCCTAATACTTTTACATAACAGATCATCCAAATGCACACAGTTATGTGGACAAAAAATTGCACGTTCACAACTAAGACAGACACAGCAACATATAGAGTTTCTTGTCTAAGCTGAAAAATCCCCCAAAACATGTAATCCTTTTTAAAAATTTTTTTTTAAATATTACATATCCACCCTCCACTATCTTGCACACGCACACACCCACACACAGTCTTGTCTTCCCTACATACCGAGGTACCCCATTGTTTGTCTTTTGTGTGGACTAACGGTTTCTACCTCGTTTTGCCGGTACAGTTCTGGGAAAACAACCGAGGTAAAGGGTTTCTTTTGTCTTTTGTACCTCGGTAAGGCGAAACACGCAAACTCTTTTGTCTAGTTACCTCGTCAAGTTGGTAAGACAAACCCACACACACACACACACATACACACACTCACACACACACACACAGAGTCTTGTCTACCCTACATACCGAGGTACCCCATTGTTTGTCCTTTGTGTGGACTAACGGTTTCTACCTCGTTTTGCCGGTACAGTTCTGGGAAAACAACCGAGGTAAAGGGTTTCTTTTGTCTTTTGTACCTCGGTAAGGCGAAACATGCAAACTCTTTTGTCTAGTTACCTCGTCAAGTCGGTAAGACAAACCCACACACACACACACACACACACACACACACAAAAAGGTAATGACTTTCAATTCAATGGAGAATATTTTCTACAAATAATGGGTTGTCCTATGGGTAAAAGATTCAGTCCTAATTTTGCAAGCATTTATGTAGCGGAATGGGAGGAAAATGCCTTAAGCAAATGTGCAAAGCATCCTCTCGTATATCTCAGGTATTTAGATGACATTTTTATTATTTGGGAACATTCAAAAGAAAATTTTGATGAATTTTTAGAAATTTTGAACAATCACGATCCAAATATTAAATTGAAAGCTACTATCAGTGAAAATTCTGTTGATTTTCTCGATGTGACCGTGTATAAAGGCAAGCAATTTCAGGCGTCCGGTCATTTAGATTATAAAGTGTATTTTAAACCAACTGATTCACATCAATTGTTGCACACAAAATCATTTCATCCTCAACATACATTTAAAGGTATCATCAAATCACAACTCATTCGTTTCCACCGCAATTTAAGTGATAAGGTAAATTTCAATGAGGCTTGTTCTACTCTATTTGGCGCCCTCAGATCGAGAGGGTACTCGCTGCGCCTTTTGCGTAGCCTGAAATCCCAAACCCTGAAAAAGCTCGAAAGTCCAGCTGAAACTACCGATTTCGAACCACTGAAGATTGAACACAACAGACCGTTGCAAAATAGTACTGGCGCGGTATTTAATTGCAAAAAGCCTCGTTGCAGACTGCATACTTTTATGCCTGATCAGAAAGAGGAATTTTCCTCCGAACAAATGAAAAATCATTATCAGATCCGTAACCCCCTCCATTGTGATTCACCAAACATTATTTACCTTATCACTTGTAAGCAATGTCGGAAACAGTATGCTGGTCAAAGTCAAAATCCTTTCCGAGAACGTGCTACTAGACACAAACAGGATATAAAACATAATGCTGATGCCCCAGTAGCACAACATTTTAACCTTCCTGGCCATTCTTTGGACGATTTCGAAATCCACCCAATTGAACAACCACCAATTAAAGACACATTAGAAGAAACGGATGAATTTAGAAAAAAACGTGAAGCTTTTTGGAGCAATACGCTTCAAACCCTCTGGCCATTTGGTATGAACATATCAGAGGGCGAATGCGAAAGGAGGTCCATCATTCCTTTCACTTTAACGTACAACAGAATGAATATCGAAATAGCAAAAATGTTAAAAGATGAATTCAATTTTACCAATGCTAAATTAAATGAACCTTTGAATCTTCGACCTGTCATCGCCTATAAGAAAAACAAAAGCTTGCGTAACATCCTTGTAAGGACTAAATTAGAGCCCATCAATGAATAACATCAATTATTGCCAGTCAGTTTAACCAGTTCCTAAGGTCATCACTTAGTTTAAATCAATTTTGTGTAATTTTTTGTCATGTTGGAAACCCATCAGGGTTCAGTAAATGAAAACAATTTTTCGGCGGCATATTAAAAGGAAAAAAACGTTTCAGTATGAAATGTCTGTGCCAGTGCGATTTTTTAACCTCAAACACACACACACACACACACACACACACACACACACACACACACACACACACACACACAGTCTTGTCTACCCTACATACCGAGGTACCCCATTGTTTGTCCTTTGTGTGGACTAACGGTTTCTACCTCGTTTTGCCGTTACATTTCTGGGAAAACAACCAAGGTAAAGGGTTTCTTTTGTCTTTTGTACCTCGGTAAGGCGAAACACGCAAACTCTTTTGTCTAGTTACCTCGTCAAGTTGGTAAGACAAACCCACACACACACACACACAACACACACACACACACACACACAGTCTTGTCTACCCTACATACCGAGGTACCCCATTGTTTGTCCTTTGTGTGGACTAACGGTTTCTACCTCGTTTTGCCGGTACAGTTCTGGGAAAACAACCGAGGTAAAGGGTTTCTTTTCTCTTTTGTACCTCGGTAAGGCGAAACACACATACTCTTTTGTCTAGTTACCTCGTCAAGTTGGTAAGACAAACCCACACACACACACACACACACACACACACACACACACACACACACACACACACACACAATTTTGGGTCATAACCATGCTGAAAGCAATTTATTTTTGACATGCAAGAAACCCTTTTGGTTTGAACAACATTAAAAGCATACCCCATTATATATACCTGGTTTAACATTTAGCTCTGAATTATGTCAAATAAATATTTTGAGTTTTATTTCATTTTATGCAACACACAAGTTCAGTTTGTTTGTTTCGTGGGGTTTACCCCTTATGGGCCTGAAGACTTTTATACATTTTTGCTATACTTTGAAAGTCTACCTCCAATGGCTTTGCAGTTGTTTCTAATCAAGTCTTAGCTGCTTACAGAGGCAGCCAAGACTTGCCTAGAAACAACTGACAAGGTACTTAGAAAACAAATATTGAGTTTACTCACACAATGCATGTTGGGGCACCTGTTCCTTTGCATTAAAAAGTTATTAATGTCAGAATTTGGCCCTCAAGGGTTAAGGTAAGTTTTTAGCTACATATAAGTGTAAAGACAAGTTTAACAGGTGCAACACCACCGGTATCCCCCACCAAGAAGTGGTTTACTAAAAAAGGAACAAAGTTGTTGGGGGTTTGTGGTCATCTGCTTACAAAAGATATATACACCGGTCGGACAAATGGACGAATGGCCAGAACCCATTTCTATATCCCCTGCAAACTTCATTTTGGCATGGGATAATTAATCATTTATAACTATGCTGTCATTTTGATAGACTCAGTGATGATGAGAACATTAAAAGATTTAAAAACAAGAGGCCACATGAGGCCTGAAGCGCTTATGTTGAATAGAACACTATATAAACAGAGTCCAAAAATGAGTCTACATTAAGCAATGCATCTCCATAGGATACACTGTCAATCCTTGAGACCCTCAGGAGTGACAAAAATAATCCAGGTATCATGCTTTTTCTTCGGCTGATCATAAAGTAAAATGTAGAGCTCCCCTATGAAGCCCCTTGATACAACTTATGTGGATTAATCTTAGTTACACACCTCTAGAGGGTATTGAATACAAAACTTTTAATTCTTCAGCAAAATAGCTAATTCCAGCTATAGGGAGCCCAAATATTAACCCAGGCTCTCGATTTGAACAAAGTTGAATCTGACTTCCCTAGAGATGTTGTGTACCAAATATGAAAGCATTCTGACTGTTGGATCTGAAGAAGAGAAATTTTAAAGAAATTTCTTCATATTGCACTGAGTTAAAATTTGGGCTACCATAGTGAGCCCAAATATTAACCTACGGATCCGATTTGAACCAACTTGAATCTGACCCCACTAGAGATGTTGTATACCAAATATGAAACCATTCTGACTAGCGGATCTGAAGAAGACGATTTTTGAAGAAATTCCCTCATATTTTACTAAGTTAAATTTCAGGTTCCCATATGGAGCCCAAATATTAACCCAGGCACTCGAATTGAATAAACTTGAGTCTGAAGAAGATTTTTAAATAAATTTCCTCATATCGCACTAAGTAAAAATTTGGGCTACCATAGCGAGCCCAAATATATACCTAGGGATCCGATTCGAACAAACTTGAATCTGACCCCACTGGAGATGTTGCATACTACATATGAAAGCATTCTGACTGGTGGATCTGAAGAAGATTTTAAAAAGTTATCCCCCATACTGAACAAAGTTAAAATTTGGGCTTCTGTAGGAAGCCCAAATATTAACCTAGGGACATGGTTTGAACAATCTTGAATCTGACCCTCATAACAATAAGGTATACCAAACATTAAAAGATTCTGACTGGTGGTTCTGAAGATTTTTAAATAATATTCCCCATATTACCCTAAGTTAAAAATTTGGGCTCCTGTATTGAGCCCAAATATGAACCAATGGGCTTTATTTTAACAAACTTGTATCTGACCCCCCTATGCATGCTGTATACCGAATATCAAAAGATTCTGATGATTGGTCTGCAGAAATAATTTTTTTTAATTTTTGCAAATATGCTGACTCATCATTTTTTCGATGCCCATTACAGAACACCCCAACATAACCGATGGCAATTTTTTTTTTTTACCATTCAATTCTACTGGTCCTAAGGATGCTTCATACCAAATAACAGCCCTTTTAGCAAATGCCATCCAGCACCGAGCACTATTTCCAACAAGAGGCCCCAGGGGCCTAAGGGCGCTCACCTGACATGGTAGCCTAAATATCAACCCAAAGAATTGATTTCAACAAGTTGCATCTGCTCTTCCTAAGAAAAGCTTATACCAAATATCCAAAGATTCTGACCAGTGCATCTAAAAAAAAAAGATTTTTAAAGAATATTCCTCATATTGAACTAAGTTATAATTCAGGCTCCCATAGGGAGCCCATATATGAACCCATGGAATTGGCTTTAACAAACTTGAATCTCACCCCCCTAAGGATGCTGCACACCAAATATCAAAACATTCCGACTGCTGGATCTGAAGAAGAAGATTTTTAAAGAAAATTCCTCATTTTGAACTAAGTTACAATTCAAGCTCCCACAGTGAGCCCAAATATGGACCTAGGAACATGGCTTGAACAAACTTGAATCTTACCCCCCTAAGGATGCTGCATAAAAAATATCAAAAGCATTCATCTGCTGATCTGAAGAAGATTTTTAAAGAAAATTCCTCATTTTGAACTAAGTTGTCATTCAGGCTCCCATAGTGAGCCCAAATATGAACCAAGGGACTTGGCTTGAACAAACTTGAATCTCACCCCCCTAAGGTTGCTGCAAGCCAAATATCAAGACATTTCGACTGCTGAATCTGAAGAAGAAGATTTTTAAAGAAAAATTCCTCATATTGACTAAGTTATAATTCAGGCTCCCACAGGGAGCCCAAATATGGACCCAGGGACTTGGCTTTAACAAACTTGAATCTCCCCCCCCCCCCCCCTCCCAAGGATGCTACACACCACATATCAAAACATTCCGACTGCTGGATCTGAAGAAGAAGATTTTTAAAGAAAATTCCTCATTTTGAACTAAGTTATAATTCGGGCTACCACAGTGAGCCCAAATATGACCCCAGAGACTTGGCTTGAACAAACTTGAATCTCACCCCCTATGTTATAATTCAGGCTCTCATAGGGAGCCCATATATGAACCCATGGAATTGGCTTTAACAAACTTGAATTTCACCCCCCTGAGGATGATGCATACCAAATAAAAAACATTCTGACTGCTGGATCTGAAGAAGATTTTTCAAGAAAATTCCTCATTTTGAACTAAGTTATAATTCGGGCTACCACAGTGAGCCGAAATATGAACCCAGAGACTTGGCTTGAACAAACTTGAATCTCACCCCCTAAGCATGGTGCATACCCAATATCAAAAGATTCTGCCTGCTGTATCTTGAGAAGAAGATTTTCAAAGAAATTTGCCTAAAATGCACTAAGTTCAAATTTGGGCTCCTATACTGAGCCCAAATATAAACCCACAGGGCCATTTTGAACAAACTTGAATCAGATCCACCCCACAATGTAGCATACCAAATATCAAAAGATTCTGCCTGCTGGATCTGGAGAAGATGATTTTTAAAGAAATTTGCCTGAAATGCACTAAGTTCGAAATCAGGCTCCTATACTGAGCCCAAATATGAACCCAGGGGGCCGATTTGAACAAACTTGAATCAGATCCACCCTACAATGTTGCATACCAAATATCAAAAGATTCTGCCAGCTGGATCTGGAGAAGAAGATTTTTTAATGTTTTTCCCATTGCCTACAGTGTTAAAAAGTGCTGACTCAGCACTTTTTTCAAAGTCCCAAAACTGTACCCTATGATAAAACCGATGGCAATTTTTTTTGACCAGTCCTTTCTGTTGGTCCTAAAGAAGCTTCACACCAAATAAAAATTCTCGGTGCTGTGCAGTTTTGGAGATATGGCAGTTTTAAGGTTTTTCCTATTTTTAGCTCACCCCGAGGTTCCCATGGGGCAATGATATCATATCAAATTTGGTTCAAATCGACCTCACAGTTCTGAAAATAGAAATTTTAGGCGTGGCCAAAATTTCTGCCCCTCCCATAACGAAGGCAAATAATGCCCAACAAACTTCTCTTGAACAAACTTGATTCTAAACCTCAAAAGGACTCTGTATACCACATATCAAGTCTCTGCTACTGGTGGTTCATTAGAAGATTTTCAAAAAATTTGGCCATTTTTTCCCCCACCCCTCTGCTCAATATGAGCCGAAACCTAATCTGCATAAAAATCAAAATGCCCCTATATATCCACTACTTACATGAAATTTAATTAAAATGTGGCCAGTGGTTTAGGAGAAAGAGGCTCAAACACCACCTTCATGCAGGATGACGGACGACGGACGAAGAGTGATAAGAAAAGCTCACCCTGACTTTCAGTCAGGTGAGCTAACAAGAGGCCCAAAGGGGCCTTAATCGCTCACCTGACAAAGTGGTTCAAAGAAGTATTTTGAGTCACATTCAGTTAGTCATGGTTCATCAACACTACAGAGGAAAGAAGCCATGAAATTATTCATAACTCTGGTGTCCATGTCAGATGCTTATTATCCAGGGCATTTAATTAACCCTAGGGAATATGCATTGTTGAGGCATTTGCCGACCTAAAACACATTTTCGAAGATAATAAATTTGCCAAGGCATTTTCATGAATGTTGCGATTTTTAAGCACATGTTCAAATTTTTTCCTTTAGGGAACACCAAACTCGAAGGATTATCACATTAAAAATTGATTTTGAGGTCGATTTTGATGTTTACATATCAATGTTTATTCTAAACATAATTCGCAGTGTCATTGAGATTTGAGGTAAATCCACTGAACGTACTGAAAAGCCATCTCATGATCTGTTCAGTTGACACGCTACTGTGGTGTGCCTTAATTGCTCACCTGACAAGTTGTTCAGAAATATTTTGGATCACATTCAGCTAATCATGGCTCATCAACATTTCTGATGAATGAAGTCCTGAAATTATTATAGGGGTCCTTTTTTTTTTTACATAAATTCACTCAAATTCCTTCAAAATGCATTTTGTAGCAATTTTTTTTCCTCCGCTTAATTGATCCCCGGGGGCTGGTGGTCATAGGGGTATTTTTGGGGGGAGGCTGCATAAAATCACTCTAAATCTTTCAAAATATATTTTACAGCCAAACATTTTGTTACATCTAACTGCCCTCCTTTCCCGCTCACCCTGCCCCCCCGGAAAGGGAGGGGAGGACATAGAGTAAAAATATTTTTGCATAAAACCACTGTAATTCATCTAGGAACTCGATTTTGAAAAGAATTTAAAAACCGGACCCAAAATTTTCAGGCTAAATTTCTCAAAATTGAACAAAATGCATAAAAAACAACTTTTTTTCCCACAAATTTTGGTCCAAAATTACAAGTCTGAACTGGACCCCAAATTTTCAGGCTAAAAATGTTTTTTTGAATTTTGGTCCAAAATTTCTAAATCCAAACCTGACCCCAAATTTTCAACCCAGGGACACGATTTGAACAAACCTTAATCTCTGAATCTGCCCCCCCCCCCCCCCCCCCCCCCCCCCCCCCCCAGATATTGTATACCAAATACCAAATGTTAAAGGATTCTGACTGGTGGATCTGAAGAAGAGTTTTAAAGAAATTTTCTCATATTGCACTAAGTTAAAATTTGGGCTCCCAAAAGGGAACCGAAATATTAATCGAGGAACTCGATTTGAACAAACTTGAATCTGGCCCCCATAGAGATGATGTATGCCAAATATGAGAGGATTCTGACTGGTGAATCTGAAGAAGATTTTTTAAGAATATTCCACGTATTGCACAAAGTTCAAATTTGGGCTCCCATAGGGAGACCAAATATTAACTCAGCGACTCGATTTGAACAAACTTGAATTTGACCCACTATAGATGTTGTATACCAAACATGAAAGGATTCTGACTGGTGGATCTGAGGAAGATGTTTTAAGAAATTTCCTCAAATTGCACTAAGTTAAATTTTGGGCTCCAATATAGAGCCCAAATACTAACTCAGGGACCCAATTTGAACCAACTTGAATCTGACCCCCTAGAGATGTTGTATACCAAATATGAAAGAATTCTGACTGGTTGATCTGAAGATTTTTTAAGAAATTTCCTCAAATTGCACCAAGTTAAACTTTGGGCTCCAATAGAGAACCCAAATACTAACTCAGAGACTCGATTTGAACTAACTTGAATCTGACCCCCCAGAGATGTTGTATACCAAATATGAAAGAATTCTGACTGATGGATCTGAAGAAGATTTTTTAAGAAATTTCCTCTCCAATAGAGAGCCCAAATCTTAACCCAGGGACTTGATCTGAACAAACTTGAATCTGCCCTCCAGAGATGTTGTATAATAAATATGGAAAGATTCTGAATGGTGGATCTGAAGAGGAGTTTTTTTTAATTTTTGAAAAAAATTATGGGTGCTATTAGAGTTATGCTCCTTGTGGTGCCCCCTGTGGGCGTGGCAACTTTATTTGAACAAATTTGAATTGACATATGATAAGGGACATGCACACGAAATTTGGTTCAAATAGGCCCAGTAGTTTGTGAGGAGAAGTCGATAATGTAAAGTTCAAGATGGATGATGAAGACAGATGACGACAGACGGCAAGTGATAAGTTTGGCTCCCTTCGGTGAACTAAAAATGACCTTCAAATTTTATTAGCTTTTTTTCTAATTGTGCCTTCAAAACATAACTTATAACCCCTCACTGGAATGACCTCATTCCAATGAGGGGATCATAAGCTACATTTTGGATGCAAAAACTGAAAATCTTAATTATTTGAGATAAAAGATTTAACACTTTACCTAACGAATCAACCGCATCCATCTATGTAATATGCAAATTCGGCAGTTGAAAAAATATTATTTTTCAAAAGAGTTAAAAAAACATATCATGTAACCTCATTGGAATGCGCTTGTCGAGCGCATTCCAATAAGGGTTCATATAAGGTCTTGTTGACATTTTTTGAAAAATCTGAAAAAATATTTAAAATAATAAATTTTGATGTCATCTGCATTGGGTAAAGTCTTAATCCAACTGACCCACAGGAGTAAGAAATCACATGTCTCTTATCATAAAATTATGTCATATTGCCCTGTTATGAAATGATCAATTTGTTAAGCCAATATAAAGAATGAAAGTGTCAATGGCTCTGTAGCTTAACTTGTCTGTGTGTTGTGTTTGATGAAAAGGATAATGTTCAATGTTTATGAAAGAATTATGAAATAAGACAAGAATTGTGATAATTGAGAATATGTTAATTTCTGTTCCCTGTATGCTATGTTTTTAATAAAAATAATATGTGTACACTGTACTAAAGAGCTGAGGGGTGGGTTAATATGACCTCACAGTTAATGTATGTGGCCCTCACAGTTAACGTATGTCAACGAAAGTTACCAAGTTACAGTGAAATTATTCCAAAACGAGTCATCCTATCAAGTTACATTGAAATCCCTTCATAAATATGGCCTGTAGACTGTGCTAAAGGTTTTTGGGCTTCAGGCCTATGTTGCCATGACGGTAAACCGATTGCAACTAAAAGGGGACGTCCTCATCTCGACATTATACTGAGTCATTCTACTAAGTTACAATGTAATCCCTTCACAAATACGACCTGTAGTCTGTACTAAAGGTTTTCGGGTTTTTTGGCTCAGGAAGCCATCATGGTTGAATGATCGCGACCAAAAGGGGGCATTGTTATCTGGGCATAACCTGGAGTGATCCTACAAAGTTACAATGAAATCCCTTCATATATATGACCTGTAGACTGTGCACAAGGTTTCCGGGATTTGGGCCCCTGAAGCCGTCACAGTTGACCAATCATAACCAAAAGGGGATGTCATCAACTGGGCATTATATGGAGTCAACCAAACAAGTTACAATGAAATCCCTTCATAAATATGACCTGTAGACCGTGCTAAAGGTTTTTGGGCTTCGGCCCCTATAGCCATCACAGTTGCCCAATTGCATCCAAAAGGGGATGTTCTCATCTAGACATTATATGAAGTCAACCTACCAAGTTACAATGAAATCCCTTCATAAATATGACCTGTAGACTGTGCTAAAGGTTTTCGGGCTTCGGGCCCCTGTAGCCGTCATAGTTGCCCAATCGTGTTTAAAAGGGGACGTTCTCATTTAGATATTATATGAAATCAACCTACGAAGTTACAATGAAATCCCTTCATAAATATGACCTGAAGACTGTGCTAAAGGTTTTCAGCCTTTGGGCTCGCGCAGTCATCATGGTGAATGATCGCAACCAAAAGGGGACATTCTCATCTGGGCATCATCTGGAGTGATCCTACGAAGTTACAATGAAATCCCTTCATAAATATGACCTGTAGACTGTGCTCAAGGTTTTCAAGCTTTGGGCACCTGTTGCCATCACAGTTGACCAATCCCGACTAAAAGGGGAGGTCATCATCTAGGCATTATATGGAGTCAACCTAACAAGTTACAATGAAATCCTTCCATAAATATGACCTATAGACTATGCTAAAGGTTTTGGGGCTCGGGCAGCCATCATGTCAGAATGATCACGACCAAAAGGGGATGTTCTCATCTAGTCATTATTTGGAGTCATCCTACCAGGTTACAATGAAATCCCTTCATAAATATGACCTGTAGACTGTGCTAAAGGTTTTCGGGCTTCGGGCCCCTGTAGCCATCACAGTTGCCCAATCACGTCCAAAAGGGGACGTTCTCTAGACATCATATGAAGTCAACCTACCAAGTTACAATGAAATCCCTCCATAAATATGACCTGTAGACTGTGCCAATGGTTTTCGCGTTTTGGGCTTGGACAGCCATACCGGTTGACAGATCACGACCAAATGGGGAAGTTCTCATCTAGACATCATACGGAGTCATCCTACCAAGTTACAATAAAATCCCTCCATATTAAATATGACCTGCAGACTGTGCTAAAAGTTTTGGGTTTCGGGCTTGGGCAGCCATCACGGTTGACAGATCATGACCAAAAGGGGACGTTCTCATCTAGGCATTATGCAGAGGCATCCTACCACGTTACAATGAAATCCCTCCATAAATACGACCTGTGGACTGTGCTAATGGTTTTTGCGTTTTGGGCTCGGACAGCCATACCGGTTGACCGATCACGACCAAAAGGGGACGTTCTCATCTACACATTCACAGACCACAATGTGTAGCCCAGTAGTTCATGAACTGAATGGATACTGGTGTTCCATAAACATCCTGGGGTTGAAAATCTATCCTGATGTGTGTTTTTATATTCTGTGATATTGTGTTGGTCCCTCTATGTAAAAAGTCCTATAAACACCCATGGTAAAGGCTTTTTTATTTATTGTTCTTTAAAGTCAATATCAGCATCTAATGCTATATATTGACCACAAAATGAATATAAAATCAATTTTAGCCAATCATTTATTCCAGTGTTGTCCACTTTAGATGATTTCCATCCCAGGCATTGGTTACCAGGTTCTATTTTACAAGTAAAGCAGAACTTGTTTATCACAGTGAACAAGCACCCCACCACTTTCCAGGTTATTATGGGGACATGGAAAAGGATTAGGGAGAGGAATATTTTGATATCAGAGGACAGATAGTCAAACTATGCATAGAAAGAAAAAAGAATCAAATTTCTGCATTCTTTAATAATGCATAATAAACTGCATTCACCAATCACCTAACAGATGCAACCAACAGTGTAATTTACGAATAGAGCAGTTGAACTAGAGGCTCTAAAGAGCCTGTAATCGCTCACCTGGAACTACATATAAAAATGTGATTCCCCATAGGCTTTCCATGGTAACTATGAGCTGCAATTGTGGCCATGTTTGCAACATTACATGAACATTACATGAAGATCATTGGTAGAAGGTGTCTCCGTTCTCAAGCATGTGAAGTTTCAAAACAATTGAATCCATCAAACAGAATCATAGAATGTCTCTGGTGACCATATTTTCCAACCAACGGGAACAAAAAGAGGATCGTTTGTACAGGGCCTCTTATAGACCATTCCTGCCAAGTTTTGAATCACGTCGGCTCAGTAGTTCCAGAGAGAAGATGAAAATGTGATTTCCCATAAGGTTT
Organism: Pictodentalium vernedei; assembly: GCA_031216915.1. Classification (NCBI taxonomy): domain Eukaryota; kingdom Metazoa; phylum Mollusca; class Scaphopoda; order Dentaliida; family Dentaliidae; genus Pictodentalium; species Pictodentalium vernedei. The sequence goes on from CM062297.1 coordinate 543,887,083, forward strand.
TTCAACACGATCAACATTAAATGAGGAACGTTGGTAGAGGGTATCCCAGTCATCAACCATGCAAAGTTTCAAAACATTTGGCCCTGTGGTTTCAGAGAAGAGTTTTCAAAATTGACCAATCAGAATCAAAGAATGCTCATTGGTAGAGGAGGTGGCAATGTTTTTCATCCAACAGGAACAAAATGAGTAACAGTTGAAGAGAACCTCCCATAGACCATGCCTGCCAAGTCTGGTTCACACTGGCTCAGTACTTTCAGAGAAGATGATGAAAATGTGATTTCCTATAGGGTTTCTATAGTAACTATAAGCCACAATTTCAGCCATAATTGCAACCCGATGAAGATTAAATGAGGATCATTGGTAGAGGAGGTTACAGGCATCAGTCACATTAAGTTTCAAAACATGTGGCCTTATAGTTTCAAAGAAGATTTCTTGAAAATGCACATTTATGAATTCTGTTTCAACAAAAAAAATCAGTAAAAGGTTAAATATTTTGAAAATTACAATTTTTTCTGACAGCATTCTCTTTCAAATTGCTTTGGATAGGAAAAGGATTACAGGAAACACATTTTACTCCAATTTTGTCATATCTTAAATGATTACTGATCAGCTTCACTGACATAATGGGAAAAGAAAATAAACAAAACTTCCATGCTTTCCAAACACCTGTCATCAACCAGTATTTCTGATAAGTAACTTGAGAGTAATACATGTATTAACATAATTACAGCTGCAGTTGTTTACAGTACAAGTCAGAATAAGTTGAAGGATAATCCTATAAACTATGTATCTTTCTCTTCCTACACTGATAAGACCAGCAGCTGACATCATTTTCTGGAAAGCTCTCACTGATAGCTTTACCGAAAATGTCAGATTCTGATCTTGTCAATGCAGAGGCAGCAGTTTACTTAGTTTATTGCAGTTATGCTACACTTATTTTGACGTGTACTGTACATACAATATTTTGGGTTTTTTTCCCAGTTCTCAGTGGAGAAAACTGGAACCATCCCTTACCAGATTCTCAAAAAACAAGTATTTTGCTGACAGTACCAATCTCCGTGCAGACAGGAGAGGCATTGGGTTAAGCATTAGAATATAGCCTCTGGAGGCCACATATTTCCATCCTCTCAAAGACCATTCCTGCAAAGTTTGGTTCACGTCGGCTCGGTAGTTCCAGAGAAGATGATGAAAATGTGAAAAGTATACGGACGCCGGACAACGGACGACGACGGACGCCAAGTGATGAGAAAAGCTCACATGGCCTTTTAGGCCAGGTGAGCTTAACAAGAGGCCCCAAGGAGCCTTAATCGCTCACCGGCCAAAGTGGTTCAAAGAAGTATTTCGGGGTCACATTCAGTTAGACATGGTTTATCAACACTACAAAGGAATGAAGTCATGAGAGACAAATTTTATGGAACTAGGGCCATGGCTTGAACAAACTTGAATCTTACTCCCCTAAGGATGCTGCATACCAAATATCAAAAGCATTCATCTGCTGGATCTGAAGAAGAAGATTTTTAAAGAAAATTCCTCATTTTGAACTAAGTTATCATTCGGGCTACCACATAGAGCCCAAATATGAACCCAGGGACTAGGCTTGAACAAACTTGAATCTCACCCCCCTAAGCATGCTGCATACCCAATATCAAAAGATTCTGCCTGCTGGATCTTGAGAAGAAGATTATTAAAGAAATTTGTCTGAAATGCACTAAGTTCAAATTGGGCTCCTATACTCAGCCCAAATATGAATTTGAACAGACTTGAATCAGATCCACCCCACAATGTTGCATACCAAATATCAAAAGATTCTGCCTGCTGGATCTGGAGAAGAAAATTTTTTAAGAAATTTGCCTGAAATGCACAAAGTTCGAATTCAAGCTTTTATAGTGAGCCAAAATATGAATCCAGGGGCCGATTTGAACAAACTTGAATCAGATCCACCCCACAATGTAGCATACCAAATATCAAAAGATTCTGCCTGCTGAATCTGGATAGGAAGATTTTTTAAGAAATTTGTCTGAAATGCATTAAGTTTGAACTTGGGCTTCTATAGTGAGCCCAAATATGAATGCAGGGGGCCGATTTGAACAAACTTGAATCAGACCCATACCAAGATGCTGCATACCAAGTATCAAAAGATTCTGCTCACTGGTTCTGGAGAAGAAGATTTTTTAATAATTTTTCTATAATTCATACGGTGCTATCAGAGTTATGCCCCATACAGAACCCCCAAGGGTCGTGGCCATTTCATTTGAACAAACATGAATTGCCATATAGTAATGAACATCCACATGAAGTTTCGTGAAAATCGGACCAGTGGTTTCAGAGGAGAAATCATTTGAAAAATGTTCACCACGGCGACGAACGGCAAGTGTTAAGTTGAGCTCCCTTCGTTGAGCTAAAAAAGGAAGGGAGGATTCAAACAATTTCGGCAAAACCAAATTAATGGAATCAAGCTTGTGAATCTCGTTCCAATGAGGGGGGTCACATGATATGGTTTTGTTGAAATTTTTTGTTAAAAATAATTAAAATGAAAGTGTCAATGACACTGTAGCTCAACTTGTCAAGACAAAGACATGCACATGTATAGTATGTGACACAGCAATGACAAACATCTAGGTAATGACCTGATAACAAAGGTACATATAAAGTATTGTAATGGTCTGTAAATAAATACTGACCGTTGCCTGTAACAAATGTATAGGTAAAGTATTGTAAAGGTGGGTGACAGTCAGATGCTAAACTAGAAAAGAAAACTTTGAGTCCCAGAGTGGGTCTGACTGAACCCCAAAATATTTGTTCTCATAGGACAGTGATAACAAAGGCACCCCAAAACACACTCGTTCCTGTCCCAAGGTGAAAACAAAGGTACCCAAGAAGTTTTGTGAAGATCAATTCATAAATACGAGCTGTATAGAACTTGTGACAAAAAACTGATTGGACCTAATTTTGGTACAAAATGGCCACTGGCAGCCATCTTGAATTTTGGACCGTACCCAGAAACACTCATTCTCATCCCAAGGTGATAACAAAGGTACCCAAGAAGTTTTGTGAAGATCGGTTCATAAATACAGCCTCTACCCTGAGCCGTATTGACATGTGTGCTCACATTGTGCAAGTAGCACTGAATAAGTCAAAGTTCATCTAATTTGCATAATTTCTGCACGAAAAAAAACCCCTTAGAATATGTGATGTATTCCATGTTACTAAACATTCATACAAAAATTTATTCAAATCAGAACTTTCATACAGAAGTTCTGTACAAAAGACTGATTGCACTAATTTTGGTACAAAATGGCTGCTGGTGGCCATCTTGAATTTTGGACCACACCCAAAAACACTTGCTCTCATCCCACGGTGATAACAAAGGTACCCAACAAGGTTCGTAAAGATTGGTTCATAAATATGGCCTCTAGTCTGAGCTGTATAGAAGTTGTGTACAAAAAACTGATTAGACCTAATTTCGGTACAAAATGGCCACTGGCAGCCATCTTGAATTTTAGACCGCACCCAGAAACACTCGTTCTCGTCCCAAGGTGATAACAAAGGTACCCAAGACATTTCGTGAAGATCAGTTCATAAATACAGACTCAAGTCTGAGCCGTATTGACATGTGTACTTAATGTGTGTAAGTCACACTGAAATATCAAAGTTCATCTAATTTGCATAATTTCTGCACGAGAAAAAAACCTGTATTATATGTGATGTATCCCATGGTACTAAACATTCACACAAAAAATTATTCAAATCAGCGCTTTCATATGGAAGTTCTGTGCAAAAATCTGATTGCACCTAATTTTGTACAAAATGGCTGCCATCGGCCATCCTGAATTTCGGACCGGACCCAAAAACACTCGTTCTCGTCGCACGGTGATACCAAAGATACCCAAGAAGTTTCGTAAAGATCGGTTCATAAATACGGCCTCTAGCCCGAGCCGTATTGGCATTTGCACTTACAGTGCTGAAATTAACACCAAAAAACATCAAAATTAGTCTAATTTGCACAATTTACGCACGAGAAAAAAAACCGTATTATATGTGATGTACCCCATGGTACTAAACATTCATACAAAAAATTATTCAAATCAGAGCTTTCATATGGAAGTTCTGTACAAAAAACAGATTTCTGCATCATCGGTACAAAATGGCGGCTGGCAGCCATCTTGAATTTTGGACCGCACCCAAAAACACTCGTTCTCGTCCCACGGTCATAACAAAGGTACCCAAGAAGTTTCGGAAAGATCGGTTCATAAATAAGACCTCTAGCCCGAGCCATAGCCAACGTACGGACAGATGGACAGACGGACGATGGGCCATGACAATAGCTCAAATTTGAGCTAATGACAAATTTTGATATCGGGAGCATTGTTTAAAGGGTTAAAGCTGCATCAAATTAATAATTCAAGCTATTCCTAGAAAAGTAAACACCAATCTCTCATGCAATGCTCCAAAAACATGTTTAGTTTTTTGCTAATGCTAAAAGGATCTCAGGAACAGACAAAAATACAAACTCGCTCACACTCCTTCCAGGCACTAATATTCTTTTTCAAAAAATGATATGGACTACAAGATGGAAGATTGTTTGTTTAGAATAATATAAAGTCAATTTAAATGTTTTCCTTTGCAACTTGAAATGGAAGCCTTTTTTTATGGAAATGGATTCATAAAAATACAATGCTGAGTACATAAGATATGCTTTCATCCCAGACATCCATCAGGCTCCAAAGTGGCAAAATACCAGACAACAGAAAACAAAATTTTGTCATTCAGAAAATAGGAAATGCCTGGTTTCTTTCATCTCAACAAAAATGGGTGGATTCTTACCACTAAGGAAAATATTTGTATATTACAAACATTATGCTTTTCCAGGAAACTAAAAGAAATGTTTCAGACCATACAAACGTACCTCACCAAAATTAACTTTCAGTCTTAGATGTGCCTTACCATTAGTGATCAGACTATGATTACTCAAAGTCAGGAGACTTTATCAGCATTCCCCATGTTTGGTCACGTGGGGTGGGAACATGTTACATTTGTTTCCAAAACAATAAGCATGTGTGGAGCGAAGTAGGGAGCCAGCAATGGCTGTGACCATCAGTTGCTTCATTTGTCCCTCATTTCCTTTCATATAACTCAACTATGTAAACACCTAATACACAGGCATTGATATACATCAATGCATTTCGACTTTGATTTACCATATTATTAACAATATTACAATTGATACTTACTATACAGGTTAATTTTAACCAAGCCAAAAAATAAGCAGACTGTCATCTGCAAAATGAGGTACCCAGAGGGTGAATTTGGTGATGCTACCCTGCACAGCAGGGAAGCATCACCAAATTTACCCTCTTTGAACCTCAATCTGAATCAGGGTCTTAAACCAAAACAGAAAGAGGTATCCAGAGGATAAATTGGCCCACTGTATGGGATAGCATCATCAAATTCACCCTCTTGGGACCTCATTCTGCAAATGTCAGATTGCTTATTTTCAGGCTTGATTTTAACACAAATGATCAAGCACGTAATATACCCAATATCTATTTATTTGACGCTGAATCAAATTCACATCTGCAATTATTGGGCCAGGATGGTGCCTGTTAATTAACCCATGTGTATTTGTTTTGGAAACAAATGTGACATATATGCCCCTCCCCCCATGTGAGCCCCCATGTCAGTGAGCAAACATGGTAAATGCTGATCCTCTCGATTAGAAAATGTTATCAAAACAAAATCTCTCTAACATGATTTTATTCAATTCCATTAGACTGTTTGATGAGAACTTTAGTAATACAGTGAAGTACACTGAGCTGAGCTGCTTACCTCTTCACTAGTTTAGTGCTGGAAGCCCATATATGGACTCCACTGAAAAAAGTGATAGTGCTCAATTAAAAGGTTTCATATTCTCTACAAATGAACATTTTCTTTGTTGTGTCACAATGTACTGAAGAGTATCTATAGGCACTCTCAAAAAATTATCACAAGCCATAATGAACCAATTCTAACAACCAAAATTAATTTAGCACTATATCAGTTAATTGCATATAAACAAAAAACCATTTACCATACCATCACTACAAATATGACATGTATAATTGCATAGAGGTTATTGAGTAAACTCTGTTAACAGAATAAAAAATCTTGTGATTTATTGAAAGAATCCTGCTGACAACCACTGAATTTCCCATGTTTATAGTTTATAGACATATTTGGTCTCTGTACATCAAATAAATCTATTATATCTTGTATGACAAAGCTCTACGAGCTCTCGGTGAGAGCTTTCCAGAAAATGATGTCAGCTTCTGGTTTTATAAGTGTAGAAAGAGAAAGATACATAGTTTAGAGTGGCTATCCTACAACTTGTTTTGACTTGTACTGTATACTATAATAGAATAATTGTTTAGTTTATTACTAGAATACAGGAAAATGACACAACTGGTAAGTGATTGATTTTAGTTGAAAGCTTAATCATTTTATGAGGATTGTTGAACAAGTTATACTACTTATATTAATGCCTCTCCTTGGCAGGCCTAGGGTGTGTCATAAGTCATTAGCCATGAATACCTTGATAACAATTTTGATTCCCAAATAGAGCATCATAGCAGTTTTAGGTACACTATTTTTGGACTTGTTTTAACAGAACTAAGGCACAGAAAATCTGATTTTCAGATTCAGTATTAATTAATCATGGAAACTTGTAGGGATGTGGGGTAAAATTATAACTGATTTTCTCTACAAATGGAAATCCTCATTAACTGGTGAAGTGTTAAATTTGCTCTCAACATCAAAATTTGTTCACTCGTCTTTGCCTTGTTAAAATTTATGAGACAGCACCTACAAGGCAAATCAATGCAGATGAGATAATTTCATTTCAAAGATAATATGAAAGACATCCACAAAATATGAAGTCTTTAAGATGAGGTACCTGCTGTTCAGAATAAAGCCCAAATATGGGCACTCTACCAGTTAAAATGAAGAGTACAGAGCAAGAAGGGTTAATAAGTAAAACAGATGATCTTAGTAGCTCACTCTAAAAGATGCTTTCACACTGTTTGAAAGGGCTCAGAGTCCTCCAGCAGTGTATCCTAGATCAGTATTTCATCAGGAAATAGATACAGTGAACCCTGCTAATTGAACAGCCACTTTGCAAGTGACAAATATTCAGTTGACAGGAGTATTCAAATAACAGGAATCTTGTCATTTTCCTGTATTTTTGTAATAAACTGAGCTTTATTCTTTTACATCATAATGGACAGAGCTCTCTGAACTCTGCCAAAGAAGATATAATAGATTAAATACCTATATTTGATCTACTGATGCTAAATAGGTCCACCTGGGGTGCGGTGGCTCAGTGATTATGGCATTGAACTTCAAGGGGCCACAGTTCGATCCCCACTAGGGGTAGCCACCTTGTGTTCCCAATTGCCCACGTGGGGGCATGGTTGCATGTGTACTAAGGCATACTGCCTTCAACCAATGCTAACCCTACTTGTGTGGAGTTAGTACGTTGGGGAGTTTGACAGTTGCTCACCATTGCTCAGTGGTCCTCTCCAGCTATTCTTGCTTCCTCTACCTGTAAAACTTTCAAACACAGGGTGACCCTGGCCTCAAAAGTGTCATTAAACCCCAATAAATAAATAAATGGGCCCATGATCAGGGAGATTCAGTGATTGCCAATGTAATTCTTCATTTGGATACAGGATTTTCTATTTAAGAGAGCTTACTCTATAATCTATATGCAATTAACAGGTCATATTTGTACTCAATATACTGTAAATGATGTGTCGTTTGAAATTTATGTGCAATTAACAGGATTATTCCATTAAAAGATAAAACTCTGCTAGTTAGTAAGTTGGAGAGTCTGATAGTTGCTCGCCTCTGTCTTGTGATTCTCTCCAGGTACACTGGCTTCATCCACCTGTGTAAAAGAATCTGACATGATGTGACCCTGGTTGTCGAAGGTGCTGTAAAACCCCAATAAACAAATAAACAAACAAACAAGAGGTATCTGTAAGATTTCATCAACTTTCCACATTTAGTAACTGATTATTTGAACATTCTTTTTTAAGTAGTTGCATAAAACAAGAAATCAAACCTGGAAATAAGCAATCTGTCATTTACCGAACGAGATCCCCCGAGGGTGAATTTGCTGATGCTATCCCATGCAGTGGGCCAATTTATCCTCTGGGTACCTCTTTCTGTTCAGGCATGAGACCTTGATTCAGACTGAGGTTCATAGAGGGTCAGGGTAGCATCACAAAATTCCCCCTCTGGGGATCTCATTCTACAGATGACAGTCTGCGTATTTCCAGCCTCGAATTCAGAAATCAATATGAAAAGATAACATGAACAATAAATTGGTGAGAATCAGTAAAAATTTAAACTTACAGTCCCACAGTACAGCTCTACCATTCAAGAACATGGGCTAAGAAGAGTGGATTTTCAGAACACATGTTCTGTGTTTTGAAGAATTTCAAAGCTCAATCTCAGAATTTCTTCCCCTGAGCTGATATTTATTTCTTTCTTTAAGGTCACTCCTAGCAGGTATGGCTATATCATGACCACAATACCAGTATGAAGTTAAATTTACCCAATCATTTGTATCTATGCTGCCCATTGGAGAGAATTTCAGCCTCAGGCATTGGTAACCTTGTCCTATTTTACCTTTTATAAGAACATGTCTACTAAAAAAAACAAGCACTGCTCCACCTCCTGGGGTTCCCACAGGGGACCACTGAACTTTTAAAATACAATTACACCAATTTATAGGGCACACTTTGTACCACACCAGCAAAATCAAATTACCAAATATTCTTATCACCTTTTATCATCATCCAGTGCATATCTATATTTATTGGTGTTTTAGGTCACATATTTCTGCACAATGGCTAATTGTGATTGCAAGATGGAAACAAAGTTATGTCCAGCAATTGTTTATACCCATGTTGCCCATTTTAGAGGACTTCCACCCCAAGCAATGGTGATTGGGTTCTATTTTACCAATAAAATGGTGTTCATTTACCACAGTAAAGAAGCATTGATTCACTTCTCGGGGAGTTCTCACGGAGGGAGGGGGGAGGCAAAGTACAGGAAAAATGTATAAAAATCTCCAGCCAGGCTTTTCAGGATATTTTTTTTTCTAATGTATTGAATAAAAAGACTAAATCTGAGCAGTGTTACGCATAAAAAATGCCATCAGACTTGTTTTTTGTTTACAAATTTTGCTTCCAAGATATAGCTTATGGCTGTTCATTGGAAATAGCTTGTCCAATGAGAGATCATAAGCTACATTTTGGAAGCAAAAAAAGTAAATTATTTAGTTTGTCAAAAATAAGTCAAGTGTTGTCTGCTAATCATGTTAGGTAAGGAATTACATCAACTACCATACAGAAACAGGTTTTTCACATCTCTCTAGTACTTCCTGGAAAAAGTCGATTCATAACCGATATCACAACCATAATATCCTAAACATCTTTCCTTCACTATAAAAATTCAATTCCCTCATATTTGACATTTCCTATTTTCATTTCAGGCATAATAATGTCACCTTTAATATTAAATGCTAAAATATATGTAGCAATTTTTCCATTGTCTTCTTCTGATTTTACAGCAACGATCATCTGATCATTAGTATTAGGTATAAACTTGAATGAAGAAAACCCATGGGTTGGATGTAAGTGTCCTATTGTTTTTACGTCTATATTTTTAAAATTTTCATCAGTTGTTATCAATAAATTTGTAGCACGTCTTTCATCTGCTTTTTCTTCATAGCTTTCTTTACTTGCTCGCCGAGGAAGGAAGAACCATTTTTTATGAATGTCACTCCAAACAGCAGATTCATGAATCAAGTATCCTATAACATTAAGAAAAATTCAGCTAAAAATGAATTAGAAATTAGTAAGGGGAGATACCACTCATCAAACATCATATAGAGTGGAGCAATCAGGAATATTGACGTTACCAAGCAGAATTTTGTATGATGAAGAATTACTGATGGCAATAAAGCAATGATCAGGTGGATGAAAAGAAGAAAGAAGAGAGTTGTACAGAAAATTCATCACAAGCTAAAATTCAGAGTCAAGGGAGGAGATATGTCGAAGTGAGAGAATAGGCAGTTCAGCTATCTGAACATCGTGGCTTCTCAGTGGGGAAGCCAAGACAATCAGATATCTGAACTAGGAGAGGAAGCTCCAGACTTTATGAAAAGAATGAGAAACAATAACACCAGCAGAAAACTGCACAGCTCTGAGAATATTTGTAATTATTTGTTTTGGTTTAATAAATAAATAAAGAGATTTCTACTTGGTTAGTTTCAAATCGCCAGATAAATCAGCCCTCGGTATCTTCACAACAGCCTTCGACCTTCTGTCTCAGGCTGATATGAAGTTATCCTGGGCTGATATTGGTAACAGCACATCAGCCTCCGACCATTGGTGTTAGGCTGATACAAATATATCTCGGCTGATATGAAACTAACCAAGTAACTAGACGCAAAGTGATGGGGGCCATCACTGTGGGCCCCGCATTTGAAACCGAACAATTTGAACACAGTACAGTGCAGTAAAACCTTCCTTGAGAGACCACCTGTTTTGAGAGGCCAGTAAAATGATGTACCGAATAGCTGTTTGGGGTTCCAGGGTCCAGGGTATTAATATCATTATTACATTATTATATAAAAGAGATATTTACAATGAAATGTCTTGTTTCCAGATAAATTTCACACAACAGCAGCCTGTATGATGGATGAGGATCTTTTCTGCAGCTAATATGTGAAATTTCAATGTTCAAGGGCAATTACTCTTCAATAAACGAAAGGATTGAAATGAAATTAAAACTTAATGTGGCAGTATACCATACAATATCTTCAGGCTTATTATAAATGGAACACATTGTGTTCACCCCCACCAAAACCTGGTTAACAAGTGGTTGCCTGCATTCATGCATAGCAAAACAGGTCAGAATTTTTCTTAAGTCTAAACTAAGAAAAAATTTGAACAGCGCATTGAACAGTGTAAAAAAATCTCCACAATCGGTAAAAACTGTCTGGTCAACAGTTAATGTTAACTTATATTGAAGTAAATAACACGCACATGAAATTTGAAAGCCCTATGATACCAGTGGTTGCCTGCAATCATGTATAACAAAACAGGTTATAAATAACAAAACAGGTTATAAATTTTCCAAGTCCACACTACAACTTCAACACAAAAATGAAAGGGTGCTTCATTTGATCAGTCTCAATAGTGTGTATATATACTACTCAAAGTTCGCTAAGCACCAAGTATATCCAACTACCTGTTTTACGTTTTAGTTGAAATATTGTTATGAAAAGTGTATACATTTTATATTTAATTATATCTTTAATGATTTAAGCACAGAAATTAAGATTTTATTTGTGTTTGACATTATTTTTTAGCTTTTGAATACGATAACCATGGAAAATGGATATTATTGGTAAACGAGGAATTTTTTCAAATTTGCCAAAAAGTTGACGGAGCGAACTGATATGGGTTCAATATAGAGTATGAGACCCATTATTGTTAATTACAGCTTGACAGCGCCTTCTCATGCTCCCAATCAGGTTCCAGATGGTCCTTTGTGGGATGTTGTTCCATTCTTGAACCAGCATGGCACCAAGCTCCTGGATACTTCTTGGTTGCACTGGACAGACTGAAATTGCAAGCTGCAACTCATTCTAGACATGTTCGGTTGGATTGAGGTCAGGGGATCTTGCGGGCCAGTCCATACGCTCAATCCCCTCCCTCTGTCAGTACTCCCGGACAGCATGGGCAACATGAGGATGGGCATTATCGTCCATCAGAATGAATCTATCACCCACTGCACCTGCATACAATCTGACATGGGCATCCAGGATCTCATCAATATACCACTGTGCAGTCAATGTACCTTGGTCAAGGATACAGAGCTCTCTACATCCATCCCAGCTGATGCCACCACAGACCATTATTGACCCTCCACCATAGCGGTCAAGCTCAGCAATGTTCGCTGCATGGAATCGCTCTCCTGGTCTTCTACATACCCTAGAATGCCTATCTGTGTTGTCCAGGCAGTACCTTGACTCATCTGTAAAAAGGACAGGTCGTCAATCTTCCATAGCCCATTCATATCATGCCTGGCGGTGGTTCTGGGACAGCTGAATGCGAATACATGGTCTTCTTGATCTGAGACCACCTTCGTACAACCTTGCCCGGATAGTCTGCATTGAAACATTTACCCTGGATGCATTCTGAAGGTCAATGAGAAGCTGGTTGCTGTGTTAAAGCAGTTCCTACAGGCCTGAATGATCAATAACAGGTGTTCAGCTGCAGATGCTGCCCTGTCTCTGCCACCATTTCGTCTAACTGGTGAGCCATTCTGCTGAAATCTTGCCCAGGCTCTGGTGATCACCGTATGGTGCACACCAAGGGCTTCACCAACCTGACGATGGGTAGCCCCTTGTTCCACCATCCCTACAGCCCACCACATTTCTGCTTCAGACAAATGTCTTCTTACATTTGCATTCGTCATATTCAATCATTAAATCACTAGGGTTTGTGTTGAAATGAAGACTGAATACCCTACACATCTCATGTACATGCAGACAGTACACGAAAACATCATGGAAATCAAGAGGTACATGCTTTCCATGACTGTCACGAAAAGTTTGCCTGTCAAGAGAGCTAATGTAAACATTAGGGACCATCTCAATACATTCCTCAATCATATCCACAAAAAATATCGCAAGTGTGTCACAAGAAAATTTCACAATGATGTGTCAAATATGTGGTGCTTAGCAAACTTTGAGTAGTATAATTATGAGAATCGGTCAAAACAAACTTGAGTAATAATAATTGTAATAATATACACATTTATATAGCACCAAAATTATAGTTCAGAAGATATAGAACCATATTCTAAGGTGCTGTACATGTTACTGAGCTTGTGCACATATACAAACAGAATATATACAGTATCTTACAGTCCCGAACATCATTTATAGGCTTTTTGAAACAGGTATGTTTTGAGATCTTTCTTGAAAAGGTTGACATTTGACAGTCTTTTTAGGTGTTCTGGTAAATTATTCCACAAGTGAGGATCAGCAAATGAGAATGACTTATCTCCAAATGTCTTACACCTATGTTTTGGAACATGTAGTAGCATTTTACCATCAGACCTCAGGTTATATTGACACACATTCTTGGTATTAAGGAGTTCTTCTTAGTAGGCTGGTGACATGTTGTTTTGTGTCTTAAAAACTAATAATAATAAAGTTTTGAAAATTATTCTGTACTTAACTGGCAGCCAGTGCATATCCCTCAGAACAGGAGTTATGTGTTGAGATCATGATACCCTACATACCACTCGGGCTGATGCATTTAGTACCATCTGCAGGCAAGAGTACTGATATTGTGGAAGGTTGAACAGTAAGGCATTACAATAATCCAAATGTGAAGTTACAAAGGCATGAACTAGGGTTTTTGTTGAGTCTTTGGTGAGGAACTGTCTTATCTGTTTAACTTTGTATAGACATCTGAAAGCCTTATTGCACATATTTGTAACATGTCTGTCCATAGACATGGTAGAGTCGAAGAAGGTACCAAGATTACGTACACTGTTACTTGCACTGACGGCGGAATCTCCTACCTTCAATGAATTGATGTCAACTTTTGTGATTTGCTGTCCTGAACCAATTATTAAGAATTCAGTCTTATCATCATTTATCATTAATTTGTTTGAAACCATCCATGTGTGAATGTCCGAAATACATGATACAATAGTTTCTAGAGCTTTAGTTTGATCCTTGATTGACGATCGAAAAGAGAAATAGACCTGTGTGTCATCAGCATAACCATGGACGTCAGGCAGGTGAGATTCAATGATGGTGAATATTTTTGAAATATAGAATGGAAACAGAACAGGACCAAGGCAACTGCCCTGTGGGACTCTACATTCAAGATGGAAGTCTTTTGACAGATTACCGTTTATTGATACACACTGCTGTCTATTTTTGAGGTATGATGATAGCCAGCTAGCAGCAACACCTTTAAGTCCAAAATCAGAATTCATTGTCTCTAGCAGAGTTTTATGACAAACAGTGTCAAAAGCAGCACTAAGGTCTAAAAGAAGAAGCAATGTTACCCTTCCGGACTCCATATTAAGGAGGATATCATTCTGAACCTTGAGTAATGCCGTTTCAGCCGAGTAAAATTTTCTGAATCCAGACATGTTGGCCGGTAATGGAGCATGCATGTCACTATGTAACATTAGTTGGTCAATTGCGGGTTTTTCACACAGCTTAGAGATGAACGGTAAGTTACTCACTGGTCGGAAGTTTTTAAACACAAGTTCCGCACCTTGTTTCTTCAGAAGAGGATTAACAATTGCTATTTTCCACGCATCAGGTACATATCCTTCTAGCAGAGACATATTGATCATTTTTGTGATTACGGGAGCCAAAGAGTCTACACATGATTTGACAATAGATGTTGGCATTGGGTCGAGTTGTCATGAGGCATTTGAGGATTCTTTTATTAATTTGGTTATCTCGTGGATTTCTAAAGGTCGAAAAGTTGAAAGCTCTTTTTCTGATGATCTCTGTTTGATGTCAATTTTGTCTACATTTATATTCTTAATTTTTTCCTGAATTAATTTTATTTTTTCTGATGAAGAATTCACCAAACTGATCAGCTAGCTTTGATGGATCATCGTGTGGTGAAAATGACACACTTTGTTTTTCTGTACACAGATTTTTAACAACTTTAAACAGTTTTTTGCTGTCACCATTACAAGCTTCAACACATGTTGTGTAGTAAGATTTTCTGGCATCTTTTAGTTTGTTGGAGAACTGATTATGAATAGTCTTATATGCTGCTTCCTCACTGTAAGATTTAGATCTTTCCCGCACTTGCTTTCGACGATTAGCTTTCAGAGTTCTCAGTTCATTAGTGAACCAGGGTATACTTGGGCGAATAATTAATGTTTTTTTTTTTTTCAGAGGGGCATGCTCATCCAGTACAAAAGACAATGTGTTGTATGATTTTGCCAGATCATCCAGGCTAGCACACTGAAAATTACACAAATCTGATTTTTTTGCTTGTTAATGTCAATTTGATTGAATTTTCGGAGTGTTACTTCTTTACATGTCAGTGATGGTTTTCGAACACCTAGTGTGCACTCAACAAATGAATGGTCAGATAATCTGAATGGGATTAATGGCTCAGAAAGCTGAAAGTCATTAGTACATCTTGTGATGATAAGGTCAAGAGTGTGTCCAGAGGTATGAGTAGGCCCAGTAACATGTTGTTGTAAACCAAATGTTTCTGAGAGGTTCATAAACTTGTTAGCATCACTGCCATTGTTGTCATCCATATGTATATTAAAATCACCGATGATAAGGAGTTTTTCAGAACACATAACAATGGATTCAAGGTACACAGAAAATTCTTCAAAGAAAACACTGGTCGAGATAGGATGATTTTTGGAGTAAGGTGGTCGATATACACCCAGAGTTCAGATGTTGGTGTCAGCCCAGCATATAGTCCATTCGGCATATTCAAAAGAGGATTTATCTCCTTGGGTTGAGGTTTTAATTTGTATATTCTCTTGGCACATGAGACCAATTCCACCTCCAGTCCTAGCATTAATCCTAGGGGCACTCTAATATATGACATGTGAAAAATTATCATTTTTTTACGATCAAAGTCCCACAACTCTAGAATGACTAAACTGAAAATCATAAAAACTGAAAGGGGTTTTGCCTTTACTGATTGTAACATTGCTACAAAATTGCAAAAGATTTGGTGAAAGCATTATTGACTTATCATGTGACATGTAAAAAATTGCCTTTTTTTTTAAGATTAAAGTCTCATAACTCTGGAAAGAAAAAACAGAGAACTGTCAAATGACAAGGAGCTTTGTTTGATCAATTTCAATATTATGTATAAATATTTTGAGAAGGAAACTTCAGTTATTGTACGACATTGGAATATGCTGACGGACAGCAAGACAGATGGACAGAGTGATTACTATAGTGCTTCCGCCAGAAGTCGGCGGGTGCCTAATAACCTCTAAATAACTTCCAAACATGAAACCATTTATCATATCATCAGCTAAAGGTCATAAAGTAAACTCCTGTTAGGGTATCTTCTGTTTAAAAATTTTGATCGCAATCTTCTCTCCCTCCAGGTGCATTGATTAGCAATTGGTATAAATTGATTTGCAGTTTTAGAGCAAGGATAATTAAATTTCAGTATATTGTTATGCAACCCATTTCATTTTATTTTTGTCTGAAATACTCTGCTGTGCACATTTCATCATCACTGTGGTCTAAATTCATGGCTGATGCTGCCCTCACAATTCAGAAATTTCCCCTTCTGTAACAGTTTGCTGTAGCAAATTTTATGGGCTTCACATTGACTACAGCATTATAATGCAGTTCAACAGGCATTCTTTTTTATGGGTTTACATCACTGACACACTAATAAGACAATAAGTTTGCTTAGCTCGATTTACTAATTCCCTCGAATCAATCTGTGTCACTTGTTTGTGACTGAAACTTTGAAGCTTCGTTCTGGAGCCCAGTTTGTGTTGTACATATGAGCAGTTGTTGTATTTATGTTGGATTTTCCAGAACATGCTGATCACGTTCTGGAAAATCCAACATAAATTCAACAACTGTGCATGAGTACAGCACAAATTGTTTCCATGGGGATTATGGTATGAAAAACTAATGATACTGAATGACTGATCGGTGACTGGACATGGTGACTTAGAAAGTGCAACATGCCTTTGTGAGCAAACCCAATCAGTTGTCCCTGTGTTGATGGTTCCGTAATAGCAATCTTAGCGATTAACAAGCATGTCTGACAGTCATCCTGGCACAAATCTTAGAAAGACTTTGTATCACAGTGAGTGAAGTATTTTTGGATATTTGTTCGCGACCGGGAGATATTGCCTCTGAAAACGGCGATGCAAAACCGAACGAATGATACCCTGCCTGTTAACTTAACACAGAATCTTGGGCTCTATTAAAAAAGAATTAGTCAGACATGCACTGAATAGACCACATTTATTGAACAATCCAGCCCAAGTACCTACATATCAAAAGAGACATTTCATCTATTATATCTTGTTTCACAGAGCTCAAGGCTAGAATGCAGGAAAATGAGTATATTCCTGTTAATTGAATATTCCTGTTAACTCTTTACCCACCATAACAACCAAAACCTGGTCAGGGCTTTTCACAAAAACTTCCATTCAGTTTTCATTATAATTTTATTTTTTGCCTTAAAAACATAGCTTATGACCCCCTCATTGAGCTCGTTCCAATGAGGGGTCATAAGCTATTTTTTGATGCAAAAAAATGAAGAAAATTTAGTTATTCAATAATTTTTTTTGCAAGTGTCATCTTCTTTTCATGTTAGGTAAAAGGTTAACTGAATATTTTTCACTGGAAAAGTAAGTATTTAATTGACAGGATTGTGCTGGTTGCAAAGCATCTATCTTTTTGATAATTTTCAAAAAGGTTTTCCACAAAAATGCTTTGCAAGTACTGATGATTTTTACATCATGAAACATGAGGCCCATTGCAGCCTGCGAAGTATCATGAACTTCAAGTCTGCCCATCACACAAAAAACACTAGAGGTGTCTGTCCCAATGGGGCTATAAATACCTCCATATTCTACACCAAGTAGAATGCAAAAATACACTAAGTTGAAAAAGGGCTATAACTCTGTCAAAATGAGTCTGGCCAAACTCGAAGGTGTACAGGTTTCCACTCTGGCTAATTTCTATACAAAGTTTTCAAAAACTAACCGAACAAGCACAGACAAAAAGTGCAATAACCCTGCCAAATTCAGATTAAATTAATCAGATGTCACAATTACAGAGTGCAAAATTTTAAAAATGACTCTAACCGACTGGCCATTCATGTGGGTTGGAGATGGCTAACCGAGCACTCAGCTATATAAAAATTCTTGGGAAACTGCTTTTTTTATTATATAAACAAGCTGAAGTATTCAAAAAATGCATGGAATTGAAATATATATAGCCTCTCATAACAAAAGTTTAAAAATCTATCAAGACACAAGAAAGGCTGCTCAACAGGTACAAAACATTAAAAAGAAAATTGGAATACAATCTTGGATAAAGATCTGTCCATGGACGATAAATTAAAATTAAAAAATATCAAAAAGGGCAATGACTCTGCCAATATGGGTATTGATAAATCATTTCAAAAAGGATGCTGTGTATATTATGTCAACCACAAAAGCACACAGACCAGTTGGTGGAAAGAAGTGTTTTTACTCTTTCTTCCATTCTACATTATCCAAAAATATGCATCACATACATTTAGCAACCCTATACATTGTATGTTTGAAGGAGCTCAGTTTTAACAAAATTTGTAACTCAGTGTGCTGACTGTGCCTTATGTCAAATCTGAAAGATTTTGTCATCAAATTTGTGGGGAAAAGAGTTTGTAGTTCAGATCCCCCGGATATTGATGTGCTCAAACTTGGAAGTTATATGAAGGTCAGCTCCATGGATGCTGCTGGCAGATATTCCCACAAAGACTGCATTGCTCTTGTCCCCAGAATAGGTATAATCTTTTTAATTGTTAAGGTCTCGCAGAACTAAATATTTTCCCATAGGCGACCATTATAACGTTCAGGTGTTCAGGTGGAAAAAAATATGATCGCATCACTTTAATTTTGGCATTCAAATATCTCTGTCAAGTATAGCCCTTCAGACAACTTTTTCTGATCTGAAAACAGGGGGTCATGCAACAAATAAGAGAGAAAAACTGATACAAAGGGAAGTACCGGTCACGTGCACATATTTTTCAGGGAATTCCCTACAAAAACACACAAAAAGTAAATTGTATTTTTTAGGTCCAAAAGTCATCAAATCACCCTCTTTTTTATCAGGAATATTCAACAATAATGCAAGATGTCAATAGAATGTTTCAAACTTTTATTGAAACAACGGATTTTCCCAAGGCTGTTTATTTTTAGAGATTGCGTCATTTCCGAGTGCAACATTTTAAGGCGGTTCACTCTAATTTCAATATTTAGTTCCGCGATACCTATAATCATCCCCAACCCCACCAAAGAGACATTTTACCACTTCCATGAGATAAAAGAGTCATTTCTGCATTAGAATCCAACTTTTGGCTTTGGCTGAGTCAAAAACATGGAAAATTTGCTCCTTTAAGGAAAAGTGTCCAAACTTTGTCAAGTGGGCTTGAAAACTGGTATTGCCTCAAAAAGATTTTTCTATCCTGTTACTTTGTAAATTAACTGAGAAGGATGAGAATTTACAGCTTTCTTTAAAAAACTACCCTGATCCCAAAATAAAACTAACATCTGCATCAGCACAAAATATTTTTAGAAAAAATCTGTCTCATTTAACCATACTGCAAGCAAAACAGTGTCCCAACCCCCATGGAACAATATGGATGTCAATTTTGTTTCCAAAACTGGGGATGCAGCTATATATTTCACCAATATGAGAGGACTCTACCAGTTTATCCTAACAACTGATGTCAAATTTTATTCCACCATCTGATGTAGTAAAATTTTGCCCTGAATAGGACCCCCCGGTATGCCCCTTTTCATCAAAATATGTGATATAATTCATAATTTAATTGATATTGACCCAAAACAAACCTACTGTGATATGAACTTTCCCATCTGTAATAGTTTTTAAATCACAGTCTGGCTTCTGAAGACATTTCACATTGTATTGATGAATATTTTGCAATTTTTGTAAAGGAAAAGCCTCAGTTTTCTCAGTAAAGGCACATAGAGTCATTGGTATGGCACTGACAAAACATAAAACAGTGTTTTTTTCCAAAAGAATGACCAGTACCTACTACTTTGATATCTCATAACACTGGTAAGATGCCTAAAACCATCAAATATTGATTCTATAGTGCTATGCTTATGCTGCAAGTTCCCATAAGTGCACTTTCATAACCTTTGTTTTAATCCCCACAGACACCCATTCTGGCAAAAAGATTGCAATTGTTGAAAACATGTTTCCAAAGAGGATGAATCAGACATTTGCTTCAAGAATATAGTGGTATTTGATGTTTAATATACTTGTGTGTGGGGGGAGGGGGGGGGGGGGAGTTAGTCAGCTGCCAATTATTGAAAATGTAGATCCAGGCAAGTGAAAAGCAAAGAAACACCATGTCTGATGAAGAGACAGACACACAGACAGACAGACAGACAGACAGACAGATAGGCTTGCAGTCACACATGTAGGAGGTCTACATGAGAGTACTGAATGGCATACAGTGAAAAATATAGTGAAAGAGCCAGGGCAAGGTTGTTAAATTGAAAAATAACTCAGTGGACCATGAGTGCTGAAGCCTCAAAGTAAATCATAAGAAACTGAAAATGTATGATACTAACTTCAGTCTCTAAAACATGCTGTTTAGTCTTTCCGAATGTTTATCATCAGCAGAAGGGTTAAATATGTGTGGGAGAGAGGACTTGGTTCAGGGAAAGAGCAATATTTCACAACTGTCACTGTAAATTTATGCTGTATCAGGGGGACCATGGCAGCACTAGTACTAGACAACTATATTGGTAGCTATGCACAAATGCCATTCACTCACATTTGTAATTTTATTATGTTATTTCCCACTGTAGCCCCACCCCTTCCTCAAATTTGTGTTCCAGGATACTCTTTCAATGAAGGAATTGTTTTCCAACATTTTGAAGAGCATAATATAGAAGAGAAAAACTTCTAAATAATAGTGAATAGAAGGGCAGTGTAGGTTTTCTGTCTGTGTTTGAATGGTGATTTGGGAGGGGGTTGGAAGTTTTGGAATCCTCCCTGCCCCTAGAAATATGAGGAGAAGCCATGGTTTAAATAAATATGTTAATAGGGTAAGATAGGCTGTTAGTCAGCAGCTGCCAGAGGTTATAGTGTGCTCCTGGGGAATCCACTTGCTCAAGATGTGAATTTTCTTGCATGAACAGCCTTAGTTTTGGAAATATATAGCTTTAATTGCTGACTGTGACAAAAATGTAACTTCTCAAAACAATAAAATGGTTTGGTAAGGTGTATGGTCCCCAAATAAATATTTAAATGTGAAATAATCCCCCAAAATAATAACTGAATCTGGTCTGGAAGCCAAAAAACATATTTCCTATAGGTCTCGCAGAACTAAATATTTTCCCATAGGCGACCATTATAACGTTCAGGTGGAAAAAAATATGATCGCATCACTTTAATTTTGGCATTCAAATATCTCTGTCAAGTATAGCCCTTCAGACAACTTTTTCTGATCTGAAAACAGGGGGTCATGCAACAAATAAGAGAGAAAAACTGATACAAAGGGAAGTACCGGTCACGTGCACATATTTTTCAGGGAATTCCCTACAAAAACACACAAAAAGTAAATTGTATTTTTTAGGTCCAAAAGTCATCAAATCACCCTCTTTTTTATCAGGAATATTCAACAATAATGCAAGATGTCAATAGAATGTTTCAAACTTTTATTGAAACAACGGATTTTCCCAAGGCTGTTTATTTTTAGAGATTGCGTCATTTCCGAGTGCAACATTTTAAGGCGGTTCACTCTAATTTCAATATTTAGTTCCGCGATACCTATAAAATAAAATTTATCCCTGACTTTTGGGTCTTGGCTTTCTTTAATGTTTTCTCAGCTTCATTTGTTTTAATTTTTTATCAAATTATGTTTAAAAGCAGCCATGACTAGATTTTATAAATAACAGAAGAAAATACTCTCAGATTAAAAGTTAATCATCTTGTCATAGCAAAATGATGTCCGATCATTATACATCAGTGGCCTTGTCTGAGGTGTGAAGTCCGAAAAAAAAAATATTTAGTGGTGATGAGCGGATAAAAAGGAAGCCCCCATCAGACAAATACTGATGGTTTGAATACACAATCGGCCGATTGTCGATACAGACATCAGATGGTCTGTGTAAAAGCGTTTCGGTGTTTGAGTATTCGAACTTCATGGTAATTCAGCCACTAAACTCCCAATCCAGGCAATTTTTTTAATCATTTCTTCTAAGCCTAATACACCAAAAGGAATATACAAAATGCTGTGAGCAGTTTGTACAAACGCAGGGTTAATATCGACTAGAGGTGTGATTACCCCCACCCTCCCCTCCCCACCACCATATTCTAAGATGAAAAGGGGCATAACTCTGGGGAAAAAGGTCCAATCAAAACAGATGCACAAGTTCCCATGGTAGTGATCATCCATAACAAGCTTCATCGAAATTGACCCAAAAACATCTGAGAAAATCTCTGAATAAAATTCTAGGCAATTCAGACATTCTAAGATCAAAAGGAGTATAACTCTAGAAAAAAAAGTCTAATCAAAACTATAATCGCAGGTGCACAGGTTCCCATGGAAGTTAACAACCATACCAAGTTTCAAAGGAATCAACCAATAAACATCTGAGAAAATCTCTGGACAAAATTCTAGGCCTGCTTTTTCATGTTGAAAAGGGACATAATTTTGGTACAAATAATCTGACCGGAACTTTAATCGTAGGTGCACAGGTTCCCATGGTGGTGAACATTCATACTAAGTTTCAAGCAGGTTGGTCCATAAACGTCCCGAGAAAATCTCTGGAGAAAATTATGTTTATGGATGGATGAACAGACAGACGGATGGACAAGGTGATTCCAGTATACCACCTCCCCCCCCCCACTCCCAACTTGTTGCGGGGGTATAATGAAATGTCTCAGGCCCCGTGCGGCACCTGTAATGCCACTTATGACGTTAGACTCTTAACTTTTTTAACAACACTTTTCAATTTAATTAAGATATTCAGAAACCACGGTAGACCAAGCTTTTTATATAAATTTGAAATTTATTTCAAATACTTTAAATATTTAAACAAAAAAAAACCTTCTGTGATGAAGAACACTCTCAAAATATAATCAATTTCACTTTCACTGTTCTTAGGTGAATTTAAATCAACTTGAGTGCTTTTCAAGATTAAATGCACATCTTTGCTTTTAGTTAACTGGTTGAGTGCTAGAAGTGTCTGTCATGGCTCCAATGAAAAGAGATGGAAGCCACTTTAGTGGCTCAACACTGTATACATTAGCTTGATGTTTGCTCAGCAGCAGCAGAAATTTTTTTTATATAAAGGTGATTGGTTGCAATTTATTGGAGAGTGCCTATTGGCACTCTGCAATAAATTTCAACAAAACAATAATATATGAACAAAATCTTGCTACACTGTTGCCACTATTGCTGGCTGTGTGGTGGCTTTGACAAAAATACCCAGACTTCTCCCTCATGTCCACTGACTTCTCCCTCCTAGCCCCTGACTTCTCCCTAAAATCTCTGGAGGGAGAAGTAACTTCTCCCTAAATTCAGCTGCCAGGCTGACCCCCTGCCCTTGGCATTTCAATTCTAAATGTTGAAAGTGTGTTAATATGTTCCAGTAGGGTCTCTAGATGTGCATGAAGATTTGGATTTTTGATTCAGCCCTGTTGGAGCACCCGTAGCACCACTTTTGTCATTAGAGAACTGGTTTGTGTCGAAAAGCTCCTTGGGATTTTAATTCAAAACATTGAAAGTGTTTTCATACGTTCCAGTGGAATGTCTAGATGTGCATAAAGGTTTTTGATTTTTAATTTAGACCCAAGTGGTGCCTGTAGCGCCACTTTTGTCCTTAGAGAATCGGTTTCCGGCAAAAGCTCCCAGGTGTTTTAATTCCAAACGTTGAAAATGTGTTCATATGTTCTGGTAGGGTCTCTAGATGTCTCATAAAGGTTTCGGAATTTTGATTTAGCCCTATGTGCTGCCCATAGCACTAGTTTTGTCATTAGAGAACCGGTTTGCAGCAAAAGGCTCCTTGGGGTCTTAATTCGAAATGTTGAAAGTGTGTTAATATGTTCCAGTAGGGTCTCTAGATGTGCATAAAGGTTTTGGATTTTTGATTCAGCCCCGTGGGACACCCGTAGCGCCACTTTTGTCGTTGGAGAATCAGTTTGTAGTGGAAGGCTCCTAGGGTTTTTAATTTGAATCATTGAAAGTGTGTTCATATGTTCAGGTAGGGTCTCTAGATGTGCAGAAAAGTTTCAGATTTTTGATTCGGCCTTGAGTGGCACCCGCAGCGCCACTTATGTCATAAGAAAATTAGTTTCTGGTGGAAGGCTCCTTGAGGTTTCAATTCAAAACGTTGAAAGTGTGTTAATATGTTCAAGTAGGGTCACGAGATGTTCATAAAGGTTTGGGATTTTTGATTCGGCCTCGTGGAGCACCCGTAGCACCACTTTTTTCATTAGAGAATCAGTTTGTGGCAAAAGGCTCCAAAGGGTTTTAATTCGAAACATTGAAAGTGTGTTAATATGTTCAAGTAGGGTCTCTAGATGTGCATAAAGGTTTTGGATTTTTTATTCAACCCCATGGGGTACTCGTAGTGCCACTTTTGTCATTAGAGGTTCAGTTTGGGGCAAAATGCTCCTAGGGGTTTTAATTTGAAACATTAAAAGTGTGGTCTTATGTTCCAGTAGGGGCTCTAGATGTGCATAAAGGTTTCAGATTTTTGATTCGGCCCTGTGTGGAACTCGTAGCGCCACTTATGACGTTAGAGAATCAGTTTCTGATGGATGACTCCTTGAGGTTTCAATTCAAAATTTTAAAAGTGTGTTAATACGTTCCAGTAGGATCACTAGATGAGCATAAAGGTTTTGGATTTTTTATCTGGCCCCCATATGTTCTCCAGTCGTGCCACTTTTGTAATTTGACAATTGGTTTGTGGCAGTAGGCTCCTACAGGTTTTAATATGAAATGTTGAAGGTGTGTTCATATGTTCAGGTAGGGTCTCTAGATTTTGGATTTTTGATTCAGCACCATGTGGCACCCATAGCAACACATTTGTCATTAGAGAATCAGTTTCCTGTGAAAGGTTCCTAGGGGGGTTAATTCAAAACATTGAAAGTGTGTTCATGTGTTCAGGTAGGGTCTGTAGTTGTGTATAAAGGTTTCAAATTTTATATAATACCTTTTCATTTCTGTCTGTGTGAAGCATTAACCAATAATCAAGAATGCAAATACGGGGATATGCTATAGTGTGCTTTGCACACAAATGACACCATCTAGTATTGCTTTTTCACGATTCAGGCTTAATTTCACAATATTTTATTTATGGAATCTCCATCCACTGGTGTAAATGTGATGCAACGGAACTGCGATCCAATCAAGAAAAAAGAGCAACACAAAGCATGGCATATGCCACCGATGGCATCATAAAAGGGTAGGTAAGTCTCTCGAAGGCATAACCAAATCAAAAAGAAGCTTCCTCTAGACACCAATAACGCATCCAAAAAAAAATTTGATTTGAGTCAGCATTCATTACTTATTGAATGGAAACCAAATTCAATATGGCGGTCATGGCAGCCATATTGAATTGGCTAGCTGATCCAAAATCAAAAGGAAGCTTCCTTTAGACACCGATAATGCATAACCAACAAGAGCACCGTGTAGCGGGACAATATACGCCCGTTTTGTATTTTTGAAGGGTTGGGGTAAGGATGGGGGTGAGGGTGAAAATTGTTTGGACCAACCCCATATTCGAACTTGACCTGTATTTTGTTGTGATTAAACAACATACCAAGTTTGGAACCAATCGGAAAACAAATAATAAAGGTTATCATCCGGAAACCAAATATTTGATGCATTCCATGTCCAACAAGGTCCATAATTCAGGGAAACTTCGAAGTTTGAACTGACCCCATATTCAAACTTGACCTGTCTTTTGTTTTGATTAAACCACATACCAAGTTTAGGAGGCAATCGAAAAAAAAATACTAAAGTTATCATCTGAAAACCAAATGTTGACGAACGAACAGACCGACGAATGGACAAATGGATGGACAAATGGACAGACAGACAGACTGATTCCATAATTCGACGGTTTTTCAACAGGTGTATAAAAAATCAGTTAGGCCATACTAAAGTTACAATCCGGAAAACACAAAATGCACAAATTCAAGAGGAATAACTCTGGAAAGGTACATGCGATTTTGGCCGAAAGTGAACTTGAGCTGTGCTTTGTGGTCATAAACAAAATCTGAGAATTTGAAACAAATTAGTCAAGGCAAACTAAAGTTATCATCCAGAAACCACAAAATCCACAAACTTGCAATCATTCAAGGGGAATAACTCTGGAAAGGTATATGCGATTGTGGTCAATAGTGAACTTGAGCTGTATTTTGTGGTCAAAAACAAAAAACTGAAAATTTGAAATAAATCGATCAAGGCAAACTAAAGTTATCGTCCGGAAACGAAAAGTTGGGCTAAATTCCCATAAACAAAGGGCCATAACTCTACTGCAAATGGGACGCTAGAAATGGAAATCGAACCCATTCTGTATTTTGTCATACTAAATCCACATGCCAAATTTAACTCAGCTCAATCCGTTACAACTAAAGTTATCGTCCGCAAACGAAATGTGTCCATGGATGGACAGACGGACAGATGGGTGGAGAGACCATTCACATAATACGTCCCATTTTTCAAATGGGTGTATAAAATCAACATCTGAAAAATTTGGTGTCAATCCCTCAAGGCGTTCAGCTTTAAATGAACGGAAATCAATTTTTTATTCAAAAATTGTGTTTTCAAAGGGCCATAACTCTGCAGCGGATGGACTGAGAAACACCAATATCGAACTTGACCTGTACTTTATTGCTACAAACAACATCTCAAAGTTTGATGTTGATCCGTCAAGGCGTTCGACTTTAAATGAATGGAAACCAATTTTTTTTCAAAAATTGTGCTTTCAAACTGCCATAACTCTGCAGCGGATGGACTGAGAAACACCAATATCGAACTTGAGCTGTATTTTATTGCTACAAACAACATCTGAAAGTTTGATGTCGATCCGTCAAGGCGTTCGACTTTAAATGAACGGAAACCATTTTTTTTCAAAAATTGTGTTTTCAAAGGACCATAACTCTGCAGCGGATGGACTGAGAAACACCAATATCGAACTTGACCTGTACTTTATTGCTACAAACAACATCTCAAAGTTTGATGTTGATCCGTCAAGGCGTTCGACTTTAAATGAGTGGAAACCAATTTTTTTTCAAAAATTGTGCTTTCAAACTGCCATAACTCTGCAGCGGATAGACTGAGAAACACCAATATTGAACTTGACCTGTATTTTATTGCTACAAACAACATCTGAAAGTTTGATGTCGATCCGTCAAGGCATTCGACTTTAAATGAACGGAAACCATTTTTTTTCAAAAATTGTGTTTTCAAAGGGCCATAACTCTGCAGCGGATGGACTGAGAAACACCAATATCGAAGTTGACCTGTATTTTATTGCTATAAACAACATCTGAAAGTTTAATGTCGATCCGTCAAGGCGTTCAACTTTAAATGAAGGGAAACCAATTTTTTTAGAAAGATTGTGTTTTCAAAGAGCCATAACTCTGCAGTGGATGGACTGAGAAACACCAATATCGAACTTGACCTGTATTTCATTGCTAAAAACAACATCTGAAAAATTTGGTGTCAATCCGTCAATGCGTTCAGCTTTAAATGAACGGAAACCAATTTTTTTAGAAAAATTGTGTTTTCAAATGGCCATATATCTGCAGCAGATGGACTGAGAAACACCAATATCGAACTTGACCTGTATTTTAATGCTAAATACAACTTCTGAAAGTTAGATGTCGATCCGTCAAGGCGTTCAACTTTAAATGAACGGAAACCAAATTGTTTACAGACAGACAGATGGACAGATTGATAACATAATACGACCGTTTTTTAAACCGGTGTATAAAAACTTTGAAATTGATTTGAGTCAGTATTTATTAGTTATTGGGCGGAACCCAAATTCAAGATGGCCACCATAATGAATTGGCCACAGGCAGCCATCTTGGATCAGCTAACTGGTCCAGCATCAATAGGAAGCTTCCTCTCGGCACCAACAATGTACAATTAAACAAGGTCAGTCTTGCAGAACTTTAGTTATAGAGCAGAAACCAATTTATTTATTGGTGTTTAAGGTCACATACTTCTGCACAAATGGCTAATCATGACTATGACAGTTTTACGGGTGGAGGAAGCCGGAGTACCCAGAGAGAACCACCGAGCAACGACGAGCAGCTGCCAGCTCCCCAACATCGTAACTCTGCACTGCGGCACAGGCAGGGTTAGATTGGTTGAAGACATGCGCACCTTCGACGTGCAGTACGCCTTAGTAAACAATCCATGTGGACAATGGGGGTTAAGTGCCTTGCCCAAGGACACAGCAGAGAGTCTGAATCAATCACCCAGACGGTCACAGAAACCAATTTCATTGGAGGTCACTGTGACCTTTGACACATTATGGTCAAAATAAATAGGCTTCTTCCAATCCTCATACCTAATCCACATATGAAGTTTGGTAAAGATCTAGCT
This sequence comes from Pictodentalium vernedei, assembly GCA_031216915.1. Lineage (NCBI taxonomy): Eukaryota > Metazoa > Mollusca > Scaphopoda > Dentaliida > Dentaliidae > Pictodentalium > Pictodentalium vernedei. Next base: position 543,915,510 of record CM062297.1, read on the forward strand.
GGTAGAATTTGAGTTAATTGACGGAATGCAGCGGAAACCTGTTTCAAGTACATTTAATGTTGAAGGTCACAGTGACCTTGTCCTTTGGGACATCAACATCAAAATGAATAGGGTTCTACCTCACACCATACCTAACCTCCATTCTGACTTATATCAAGAACAGTCTTGCAGAACTTTAGTTATAGAGCAGAAACCAATTTCAAGGGTATTTAACATCAATAGGAAGCTTCCTCTCGGCACCAACAATGTATAATTAAACAAGGTCAGTCTTGCAGAACTTTAGTTATAGAGCAGAAACCAATTTATTTATTTATTTATTGGTGTTTAAGGTCACATACTTCTGCACAAATGGCTAATCATGACTGTGACAGTTTTACGGGTGGAGGAAGCCGGAGTACCCAGAGAGAACCACCGAGCAACGACGAGCAGCTGCCAGCTCCCCAACATCGTAACTCTGCACTGCAGCACAGGCAGGGTTAGATTGGTTGAAGACATGCGCACCATCGACGTGCAGTACGCCTTAGTAAACAATCCATGTGGACAATGGGGGTTAAGTGCCTTGCCCAAGGACACAGCAGGGAGTCTGAATCAATCGCCCAGACGGTCACAGAAACCAATTTCATTGGAGGTCACTGTGACCTTTGACACATTATGGTCAAAATAAATAGGCTTCTTCCAATCCTCATACCTAATCCACATATGAAGTTTGGTAAAGATCTAGCTGGTAGAACTTGAGTTAATTGACGGAATGCAGCGGAAACCTGTTTCAAGTACATTTAATGTTGAAGGTCACAGTGACCTTGTCCTTTGGGACATCAACATCAAAATGAATAGGGTTCTACCTCACACCATACCTAACCTCCATACTGACTTATATCAAGATCAGTCTTGCAGAACTTTAGTTATAGAGCAGAAACCAATTTCAAGGGTATTTAACATTGGAGGTCACTGTGACCTTGATCTTCATCACATCGTGGTCAAAATAAACAGGCTTCTTCCACTCATCATACCTAACCCACATGTGAAGTTTGGTAAAGATCCGGTTGGTAGAACTTTAGTTAATTGACAGAATGCAAAAAGTTAACGGAAGGACTCCGGACATGGTGATAACATAATGCCCCCCTCCTCGAAGAGGTCGGGGGAATAAAAACTGCTTCTGTGTTAACCCTTTGCCCAATGTAACGACCAAAATGGGCCAGCGCTATTCTAAATGAAAGTGTCAATGACACTGTAGCTCAACTTGACAAACTTGAACTTGGTAAGTTATAAATGAAATGGCAAAATTGAAGATCATTGGTGCCAATGTTATTTGATGAAATTTCAACATAACAGCATTGTGTGTGCACAACGTCAGAGTAATCCATGCATTTTTAAATGTAAACTGTAAGACTGGCTAAAGGAAGACTGTTGATACACAAATGCAGTATGTTCAGAGGTTATTGTAAATGACAACTTTTTTCACAGAAATGAATGCTAATCAATAGCTCTTATCTAAAGGTCTTGCCTAATGAGCACACCAAGTTCAAAAACAATCCTATGATAAATGTGGCTTGTAGGCCATGTCAAAGAATGTTGATGCACAAATGCAATAAATTCAAAGATTGTTTCTAACAGCAACAGTTTTTGATGGAAATGAAAAGAAAATCAATAGCTCCTATCTTTTTCACCTTGCATAAGCATACAAAGTTTCAAAACAACCTGATAATGAATGTGCCCTCTGAGGCATGCCAAAGGAAGATGTTAATGCACAAATGCACTAAGTAGAAGGTCATGCTTGTGGCAATGGTTTTGGGTTTTTTTTATGGAAATTCATAAATATACCCTGCAGAGAGTGCAAAAGGGATAAGTTGATGCACAAATGCAGTAAGTTCAAAGGCTGGTGATAACGACAATAATTTTTTATGGAAATGAGAAAAAGCAATAGCTCACATCTAGAGGTCACCCTGAACACACATACCAAGTTTCAAAGTGATCCGATCATAAATGTGCCCTGAAGGGTGTGTTAAAGGAAAATATTGAGGTCTAACTAAAGTAAGTTCAAAGGTCAGTGGCAACATTTTTTGACAGAAATGGAAGAAAATCGACAGCTCCCATATAGAAGTCACCCTATACAAGCAAACCAAGTCTGTAAGCGATCCAATCATAAATGTGCCCTGCAGGGTGTGTCAAAGGGAAATATAGATGCTTAACTACACCAAGTTTTTACTAAGTTCATCAAAGGTCATTGCCAATGGCAACATTTTTTTACGGAAATGGAAGAAAATCGATAGCTCCCATATGGAGGTAACCCCAAACAAGCATACAAAGTTTTAAACCGATCTGATCATAAATGTGCCCTGTAGGGCATGCCAAAGGAATATATTGATGCCTGACTAAACTAAGTTCAAAGATCGTTGCCAGCGGCAACATTTTTTGATGGACGGAAATGGAAGAAAATCAATAGCTCCCATCTAGAGGTCACCCCAAACAAGCATGCCAGGTTTCAAAGCAATCCGATCATAAATGTACACTGTAGGGTGTGCCAAAGGGAAATACTGAGGTCTGACTAAACTAAGTTCTAAGAACGTTGGCCGCGGCAACATTTTTCGATGAAAATGGAAGAAAATCGATAGCTCTCATCTAGAGGTCTCCCCAAATAAGCATGCCAGGTTTCAAAGCATTCCGATCATAAATGTGCCCTGTAGGGTGTGCCAAAGGGAAATATTGTCAAGCTCGTTCCAATGGGGGGTCATAACCTATGTTTTTGAGACAAAAAATGAAAAAAATTAGTTATTCAAGAATTCTGTTTACAAGTGTTGTCTGCTTTTCATGTTAGGTAAAGGGTTAATAGTGCTATACATTTTAAGTGCACTGAATTCAGCATGGAAAATTACCTGGAAAACTTGTCTCAGTTGCTTTTCGCAATGCATTATAGTTATCTATCCAATCAATGTGTTTAATATCTCCACTAGGTCCAACAGATTTGATCCACTGTGGGTTGTTATTTACTACTTTTCCATGTATTGTTGTCCATTCCTTTCCAAGTCCCCCAACAATTAGCCTACCATCTTTTACAGCTGCCCATTCTGCTTTAAATCCTGAAAAAGAGGCAAACAATAACTGACTGACTTACATGTATAATGCAGTAGAGATGAGCAATATACTGAAAAACCAAACCAATACCCACATCATGGGGATACCAAAACCCTAAACCGAACCAACAGTTGAACCAACAGCTGCATTTGCTATTTATAAGGCCCTGTTGAGGCTTGATAACAGCTGAAAGGTTCATTTTAATGAAAGAAGTGTGACAGATTTTCTTTTTAGTTCTATTAACCCTCAATGGTCAGGAAATTGTCCTGAATTCCCAGTGGACTACATCCTGTGCATGCCAAGTTGCTTAGCAGTTTATGGCAGCTATTTCTAGACAAGTCCTGACTAGAAATCACTGTCCAGATGATTTGGCTGTTGTCAGCAGGACTTCCTAAAGATGGCATGGTCAGGGCACATGCTCAGAGATTGCAAAAGCCTGAAATTGGTCTTTAAATGTAAAGGTGCATTTAGAACATGACACAAAATTAATGTAGATGTGATTTGTGTTCATAAAAGAATGCAGCTGTTGAGCTCATTGCAGTGGCATTTATAGCATTCTGGTCGAGTAAGACAAGAACAACTTATTCTGGTTTTTCCAGATGTGAATTCCCCTTTGGTATTATCAGAAAATTTCAGTCAACTCAGATACCGAATTCCAAACCGACAGCAAGGTATAACCCCACCTTAAAATACTGAAAGCAATACAGTGGAGCCCACTTAATTGGATATCTCTTAACTGAATAACCCTGTTAATTGAATATAATTTCCCAACACAAAACCATTTACCATGCCTCCAGTACAAATTTGAGCTGTTAATTGAACATAGGTTATAGAGTAAACTCCTGTTAATTGAATAAAAAATCTTCTAACCTGTCGAGAAATTACCTTTACTCTCCCCAGTTTTTCTTTGTTTTTTGACCTATTTGTCCTAAGTACATCCAATACAGCCATTTAATCTATTATATCTTGTTTGACAGAGCTTAAGGAGCTCTGTCAAACAAAATATAATAGAATAAATGCTAAGTTTATCTCTAGAGTACAGGAAACAGACACAATCCCTGTTAATTGAATACTCCTGTTAACTGAATAATTTTCATTGGCAAAGTGGCTATTCAATTAAGAGAGTTCCCCTGTACTGAACTTAAAATTCCAATCCCACCCATCTCTATAATGCAGGACCTCTTAAAATTTCCAGAAACTTAATTTTTCATGTAGGACATTTCCATTCTCCATGCCAATAATTGTTTTCTCAAATGTTTTTGCATTCACGGCTGTAGGTAGCCAACACTTACCCAGAAACCACTGCCAGGATAATTTTATAATCAAGAAGACTTCCTGCAGCACTTCTTGTGGAAGCATATAGTCTGTGGGGTTTAAATTAAGCTAATGATGGAATTAGATGTTCAATTGTTAAGCTGTAATTGCAGACAGTCATCAAGGCAAGTAAGTGAGAAAGTCACTTTTGGAGTAAATTTTCATAAAATTCCAAATTTCATCCCTATTATGATAAATTTCCCATTTGGAGTGGTCCAGGCCCCCATTCCTAAAATGTATGAAAATCTCTTGGAAATTTTGACCAAGATGTGACCTAGTTGAAAATCAACTTTTCAACCCACAACACTGTGTAATCAGACCTGTCGAAAAATGAAATGCAAAGACATTGTTCCACAGAAGGGGGCAGGAAAGTGGAGAGATTTTCAACCAGATTCTGACCCTATCAAGATTTGGTTGAAATTCTCCATCCCCTTTTGTAATCACAGCACTGCACATTATGAAAGTATTCACCTTAACCCAAGAAAGCTTAAAGGGCTTAAGGAATATGTAGAAAGGAGAGCTAAGTATAGGTTTTTATGTGTGACTTAGAGTGTTACCAAGAATAATTTGTGATTACTCTTGACAAGTTGTTAAGAGGATTGTAGCCCCAACCTGTCCTCTCTATGATGCCATCAGTACGCCATTCCACATGTCATTAACAGGTTCATATCAACCTAATGCCAACCAAATTTGAATGGCTGAAACTTTATGGTGTCGAAAGTGAGTATTGGTCTGGATGAGTGTTCATCTACCGCCATTAAAACAGGCCTGTACAAACTGGGCAAATATAGGGCTGCACAGTATTTGATTTTTCAGTACCGAATATGGTATAAAATAAAATACCGCGGTATGACTAAATACTGTGAGCGTCAATTGCTTTACATTTCCGGGATGGGAACTTCAATCACAGGCGTCTGGAAACCTGATCTAAAGAGATATATCACACATACTTCGAAATACCCTTTCTTATATAGATAATTTTCATGTGTATATTAAATATATAAGAGGAGGTATTTTGAAGTAGAGGTGATATATCTCTTTAGATCAAGTTTCCAGATGCCGTTGCTTCGATGAAGAACAAATATTGTTTTTTCAACGAGCATTTTACAGACAATGTATTTTTAACTTTTTTGCTGTTATGAATTTCTTCAATCCAACAAAAGTGTTAAAAAACGATTGTCGGTAAAATGCTTGTTACAAAAAAAACTTCGGTCATTTAATCTCAATTAACTTCACTTGCAGCTAATAAAACACCAGTATGGCTTTTCTATTGTTGGTGGCAGAATGCTAATTGGGTTTATTCGGAATATATTGAGACAGGATGTACTCGAATAAAGAAGCATCAAATTTATTGTTCTCTTAATTGTGCTACGGGCAATGGAACAGCATGTCCGATAATAAACATGCATTGAATTTGCAAAGTTATCAATTACCAATTTCACACCATTCGATGGAAGCTTATTTCGATGGATTAACGGGGGGCGCATTAGTCTAAAGTAAGTAATTTTTCAGTCTTACTTTGATATGAGATGCAATTGGTTAGCCCCACATACATCGCATTTCGCATTTTTGTGGCACATATGGACTTTTTTATTCGATAATACCGTGAAAGTCAGTATACCGATTAAGTTGAAAATTGCTCGGTATTTACTCGGTATCGAAAAAAATATCGAGTTTCGGTAAAATACCGAATTACCGTGCAGCCTTAGGCAAATGGTTGTTTCATCAGCTTATTGTTTGCATCTAAAGAAATAAATAGTTGTTAGACTAAACATCCGCAGATAAAGGCGGAGGGGGGGAAGCATCTTTGAGGTATTCAAAACATTGGAAATTTTCCAGGTTGGTAAAGGGGAATAAATCTGTGGAGAATTATTGTTGTCGTCATAGAGCTGTATACAGTACAGCCACAGTGGACTTCTCACTTTCCATGGGTGGGCAATATTTCCATGGATGCCATAATATTAGATTCCAAACAATAATTATAGGAATAATCCTTAAAAATTTAATTAATGAAGCACCGGGTACAACCCAGTGCTTCATTAATTAAAATTTTGCTGATGATGATTTTTATTACTTGGTACACAACTTCAATGTGTGTGTAACTATGCAAAAACATTTCAATTCTGTACATTACAAACTACAGCAGGAGTAGTTTTAGTCCAAACTTGGATATGAAGGCCATAATATATGTATGATATTTTGGTGTGGTACGTCCGGGGGTCCAGCATACACCATATTGGTGTCAGGATCAATGAAAAGTGTTTACAATTCAAAAACTCTACCTTGCCTCATCAGGGCAATACATGTACACCACATCCTTGAACTAAAAAGATATACTTTAAAAGATTCACAGAACAAAGGATACACAAAATGAAACACACGTGCATTGTTCTAGATGCTGAATTTCTCTCTCACTAATTCAACTTCAGACTTTCATCCCCGTCATTAAAAAAACAGTTATTAACATTTAATTAAATATGTTACATGTAGTTCTCACTGTAAGAAAAAGTTATTGATTTAAAATTTGGCCTATATCTGTTCGTTTCATGTATCCAGTATTCTCTGAAGCACTCACATTATGCTTACTAATTTAAATATGGTCGTTATCCATCTTCCCAAGAAATTGCTTTGAGAGAAAAAAACTATCACATTTATGGTTTATCAAGCGACTGTCAGGTTTATATATCACAGCAATGTCCTAGAAGTACATATTTTTTTTATCACAAAACAACAAGATTTGGTGTATTTCTCCTATAAGGCAAGGTAGGGGTTTTGAACTATAAACACTGCTCATCAACACTGACACCAATATGGCATATGTTGGACAGAACATACCACACCAAAAACTGATATTAATAATAATAAGGCCTTTGGGTCCACATTTGGAAAAGAGTTGATTGCACCATGAAGGCACCCAATACCCAGTCACTGAAAGTCAATAAAGAGCAATAATATTATCTTTTCCATTCTCTATGTATGTTACAGTAAATATGTGAATCCAGTCAATACGCATATTAACTAACAATTTCAGTCAATACGCATATTGACTGTTTCACACTTAGGGAATTCCAGAACTGACTAAAACTTTCAGTGAATACCAATATTAACTGAAATTTTAGCTCAGTTAATACATGAATTGACTAAACCATCAAGTCATAAGTACAAAGAGCAGATAGATCTTCAAGTAAATTATTTATTACCTTTATAAAATAGTCTTTACAATACATAATAATCAAGGAAGCACTTGTTTAATATATAAAACTCTCTCCTGGTCTTGTCAGCCTCTTTGATTTTATCCAGTAATTCATAGTATGCTGCTTCAGATAGTAGCATACTGTTCCCTTGTGCATGTATCCTGAACATATCCTCTTTAACTCTTTATCCATCACAGAAGATATCAAAATTTATTTTTTTAAATACCATTTTTTAAAAATTTTCACAAAATTTCAACAAAACCATATCATGTGACCCCTCATTGGAATGAGCTCAATGAGCTTGTTCCAAAGAGGGGTCACATGATATGGTGAGCTCATTCCAAAGAGGGGTAACATGATATGGTTATATTGAAATTTTTTTAAAAATAATATTTTTTCAGCTGCTGAATATGCATATTATGCAGGCAGATGTGGCCGATTCATTGGGTAAAGGGTTAAATTTCTTATATGAGGCAGACATGTTCACTTTGTGAAGCTGGACTTTCTGCTGATCAGACGATGATGATCAAATGGTTTCACACGCCAAAGGCATGCAGGGACGCTGTCGGGCAAGCCCTTTCAACCCTCTGTATCAGTATAATAGAAGTCCAGCACAATGTCAAAGTGTGTTAAAAGAGGAAAGGGACTAAGTCCAGGTTAGCGACATTTGTACTTTTTCTGTTTCTTTTTCTGCGGAGGAGGAAGAATTTTTCTGACGTGACGATGGAAATCTTGGTTGCAGATCTATGTGCTTCAAATACCTGATCGGTGTATTCTTCTATTAGTTGTCTTTGCCCTTCTTTATTGTAGTTGTTTACATACAGTAAAACCTGTCTTCGAGACCACTGTCTTGAGAGACCACCTGTCTTGAGAGACCACATCTGCCAGGCACCAATTGATTTTACTCTATAATGGACCTGCTATGGGAGACCACCTGTCTTGAGAGACCACCTGTCTTGAGAGACCACTGTGACCTCGAATGGAATGGTTTAACGTGATGAAGGCGCGCAGGGACGGTATGGGGAACAAGCCCCTTTCGACCCTCATTGACTGTTAATGATTAATTTTCACATGTCTGCTCGTGTTGAAGGAGGAACGGGTTCAGGTACTCGCCAGGTGTCACCGGTTGCAGCATGATGATCTCTTTGACTGATGTCGGTTGAACCCTCGGGTGAGGACCAGTGTGGGAGGTTGTGTCCTCTCACAAAGGTACTACCTCTCCCCGAGGGTGCAGTCGATCTGGATTTTCAGGCAAGTATAGTCTGCCACTTCGGAGAAGATTTTAATTGCTGGCCATCACTGGCAAGTATAATCTGCCTCAGGCTGTCTCTGTTTGATAGGATGTCTTTGAAGGAAACAACAACGACCCCTTTCGGGGACCACCAAGTAGAAGACCCAAACTTCCCTGGTTCGGGGGCAGGCCTGCATTGTAATCCTAATGGGTTGGGACAAAACGATGCGCAATGCGCTTACAAAAAGGGGCAGAGGTGGGACGCAGGACCAATGCTCGCCTCCCTTAAAGTGGTCGACCACTTTTAGGGATGGAGTGGAGGATGTTCAGGAACCATGGGGGTTACCGTTTCTATAACGTTTGGACTGTCCATAGCGGTTATTGGGGTGCTGATCAAAAAGCATCTTCTGTGTACCTGCTTAAAAGAAGAAGGCAGAATTAGTTTTCATTAGAATATGTAAAAATAAAAAAGATAAAAGTAGCACATTATGTTTTAATTGTGATCACAGTTAAGCTGTTAATCTGCCTGTTAGATCACCTTCTTAGGGTGATAGTGAGTTTGTAGCGGGAGGGTAACAGGTTTACACACTAAACCGCACCCGAGGGTGTTTTTGTTATGCCCTTCGCTGGTTTCGACCATATTTAGATTCGTTTGAGTCTATTTTGGATCACGATTAGAGACTGCAAATCCCACCTCCAGCCGGGGAGGCCCAGCCCACACAAAGCACTCTCGCCTGGTATTGCGAGCGTCCCGTGTGGATCGAGCTCCCCCGGCCGGAAATGAGATCTACAGTATCCAATCGTGATGTAATTTTAGTTGAGTCAGTGAAGGCAGTCCTTTCTGGTAGAAGGCCACAGTTAAGCTGTTTTTCTGCCTGTTTATTCACCTTCTCGTTCCCTATTTATTTAGTTTTTTAACAATGTTTAATCCTGATGTAATTTTGTTGAGTCGGTGAAGGCAGCCCTTTCTGGTAGAAGGCCACAGTTAAGCTGTTTTTCTGCCTGTTAGTTCACCTTCTCGTTCCCTAGTTTTTTTCGAGGGGTCTTAGTTTTGGTTGCAATTTTTGGGCTTTTGTCGGCTTTCGCAAATGGCTCCAAGTTCAGAGATTAGTTCGCTGTCGCCTAACCCATCATGATTTTTCGCGGCCAGGGTGGCTAGGCGGTCTTTAATGGTGGGGATATCGGCCCTGTCGTGGAGTGTTTTGATGGGTGTGTCCCATGGGGCGCGGAGGGCAACTCTAAGCATGTGATTTTGGACCTTCTGGAGTTTTCCCATATTAGTTTGATTGAGGTCAGTTAGTATGATTGCTCCGTATTCAAGTACTGGGCGCACAAAGGCTTTGTATAGTTTGAGTAGGGTGGACTGGTTGGCTCCCCATGAAGTTCCCTAAAGCATTTTCAGTAAGTTAATGCTTTTGGTGGCTTTTTTCGCCATGTCGTTGGTATGTTTGTTGAAGGACAGTTTTTGATCAATGGTGATCAATGGTGACCTGGTACCAACTTGTATTTTTATGCCATAATGGACCTGTCTTGGGAGACAGCCCCTTTGAAGACTGAAACCATGACAAAAACTTTTTACCTGTTCTGGAATTGGAAAATCCATTGTGGTTATACTAATATAATTAAAAACTCTTAATTGGGTTTCAATTGCTATTCAGTTACATAACTCATTAAAGATGGAGATGGAGAACCCTGTGAAAAGATTAGGATTATTTCTGAATAAACAATTTCATACAAACCTGAAATGTGACAGATAGGATTATAAAAATAAATTTGTGTTGAAAATCTTCAATGACGATTTTCAACACTAATTTATTTTTATAATTTTTATAACAGTCCATTTCAATTTGTTACAAAAACTTCATAAAAAAAGAACAACTACAAAGTAATTACAATGAAAGTGTCAATGACACTGTAGCTCAACTTGACAAACTTGAACTTGGTAAGTTATAAATGAAATGGCAACATTGAAGATCATTGGTACCAACGTTATTTGGTGAAATTTAAACATAACAGCATTGTGTGTGCACAACGTCAGAGTAATCCATGCATTTTTAAATGTAAACTGTAAGACTGGCTAAAGGAAGAATGTTGATACACAAATGCAGTATGTTCAGAGGTTATTGTAAATGACAACTTTTTTCACAGAAATGAATGCTAATCAATAGCTCTTATCTGAAGGTCTTGCCTGATGAGCACACCAAGTTCAAAAACAATCCTATGATAAATATGGCCTGTAGGCCATGTCAAAGAATGTTGATGCACAAATGCAATAAATTCAAAGATTGTTGCTAACAGCAACAGGTTTTGATGGAAATGAATAGAAAATCAATAGCTCCTATCTTTGTCACCTTGCATTAAAGCATACAAAGTTTCAAAACAACCTGATAATGAATGTGCCCGCTGAGGCATGCCAAAGGAAGATGTTAATGCACAAGTGCACTAAGTAGAAGGTCATTGCTTGTGGCAATGGGTTTTTGGGGTTTTTTTTATGGAAATTCATATAATATACCCTGCAGAGAGTGCAAAAGGGATAAGTTGATGCACAAATGCAGTAAGTTCAATGGCTGGTGATAACGACAATAATTTTTTATGGAAATGAAAAAAAGCTCACAATAGCTCACATCTAGAGGTCACTACGAACACACATACCAAGTTTCAGCGTGATCCGATCATAAATGTGCCCTGAAGGGTGTGTTAAAGGGAAATATTGAGGTCTGACTAAGCTAAGTTCAAAGGTCAGCGGCAACGTTTTTTGACTTTGTCAAGTTGAGCTAAAAATCCATTCTTCTCCAGTTCTGAATTTTGTGGTTGGTTATTCACTGACTTGAGAAAATCTGAAACCTGTTATGAGAGACCCCTGTCTTGAGAGACCACTTTTGTGTGGCCCAAAGGGCGGTCTCTCAAGACAGGTTCTACTATATTTGATATATTGGCTGTTGGTGCCGATGAAGTCGATTTTTCAGCTGCTGTAGAGTTGGATGGCGATCTGGTTGACAGATTCTATAAACTCAGCTGTTGGTATGCCCGAGCGGTCTTCTATTTCCTCTACATCTGATTGGTCCAGGCAAGAAGGAGATCCAGGTTGGGATTGGGGGATTTCCATCTCCTCCACCTCCCTGCCTTCGGACCTCTCTAGTGAAGAGGGGGTTGGCATGGGAGGGGAAGGTGGTAGTGAAGTGAAAGGTGCAATGGTGAGAGTTGTGGTGAAAATGACTGATCAGACATTGGATTATCCCAGGATTTATAATAATCAGGCATAATCAAGTATAAGCAAAGGATGAAAACGGGGTCTTCCCGTTTCGCCGATGTGATTCTAATGGGGTAGGTGTCAGTAATCCGCAGATCAAAGAAGTGCCGCGATAATTTGTTAATTTGGATGTTGGGAGATAATTTTTATCAATTTAACCCATGTACCACAGGGAAACTCACAAGTAACGACGAATTGATTGAATGTAATGTAATTTTTATAAGTATAATATAATAATATGAACATTTAAAGACATAAAGCACATTTTTTAAAAACCCGAATTTCGACTGAATGTAATGTAATTTTTTTATTGATTTATCAACGCAATAAACGAGCAAGTATAATATAATAATATGAACATTTAAAGACATAAAGCACATTTTTTAAAAACCCGAATTTCGACTGAATGTAATGTAATTTTTTTATTGATTTATCAACGCAATAAACGAGCAAGTATAATATAATAATATGAACATTTAAAGGCATAAAGCATATTTTTTAAAAACCCGAATTTCGACTGACTCTGTCTAAAAATAACAATAAACGAGCAAGTATAATATAATAATATGAACATTTAAAGGCATAAAGCACATTTTTTAAAAACCCGAATTTCGACTGACTCTGTCTAAAAATAACAATAAACGAGCAAGTATAATATAATAATATGAACATTTAAAGGCATAAAGCACATTTTTTAAAAACCCGAATTTCGACTGACTCTGTCTAAAAATGACAGTGCGTCAATCTGACCTTCCCTAAAGAGTCTTTTATAATAAGATAAAGCATTGTCGATGGCACGATACTTTTTTCTTCGTGGGGCCACCTTCCCACCATGTCTCAACTGCAGAATTGTTGATTCTGTGAATGCTTGTTCTTTCTTAATGAAATCAACTAAGAAGAACAAGTTAGGATGGGTTCCGGCAATTGCCTTCTTCAACTTGCTGTGCCATCCTTCTACATGATTTGTGGTGCGAGGGCCGACAGTCTCGTGATGGTTCCACACATTGAGGTTGCTACTCTCAACCCAGTTCGTCGTGACGTAGTCTGTGAACTTGGTAACTCTTGGGTCGACGTCTCTCTCCTCCAACGCTTCTTCCCATGCCTCTAATACAAGAAGCCATACGTCGCTGACCATATGTGGTGGTACAAATGGAAGGCCGATAGCACGTCGAACGACCGCATGAATGTTGTCATCTTGCTTGTAATCGTCTCTGAGGCTGCACTTTTCTGTTGCATACTTGTACACTGCTTGGGCGTAGTGGAAGTGACAGCCTTTGATGGTCGCAGAAGAGAAAACTTGCCGTAAAGCATTTTGTGCAGCAGTTTCGAAATCAGTAAAGATTGTTGCTGGTTGTAGGTGAATGTCTAAAGATGAAGCCTTCTGGCGTATGGTGCTGAAGAATTTTATATAAGTTGACTTGGTTTTATTAGGCAGCAAGCCATAGACTAATGGCAACATCTTATTGTCGACGAAAGCATGGATGGTATACAGCTGATAAAAGAGTTTCGGTGATTTCTCAAATGTCCCATCACAGAAAAACGAAGTCGCTTCGTCGAGGAGGTGTAAGTTTGACGCTGTGCTGAAAATGAGGCAGTTGACGTCGCTTGGATCTGACAGTAAAAACTGATCTCCTGCAGTTGTTTCCATGTAACTATCAGGTAAGCTGATTGCTGAGCGAGTTTTCGGAAGAGCCGGTATGGTTTTCGCACGAGACCTGTATAATGCTGATTTGATGCTATAGAATGTAGGAACTTTAGCAATGATGAGTGGGTCGGTATCCGATCTGAGAGAACCAAGCTCCTCTTGGTAAAGTGCGCTCACTGATTTGCTGTCGTGTCGAACGGTTTTCTTTAAATCTGCTAGGAAAGCATCGGCTACAATCTGCTCCATATCTGGTGGATGATTATGCTGCCCCATCGGCGAACTGATAAAATCGTTTTTCGTGTTGATAGTTGACCGACATCCTAAAGAATCTTTTTTAACGCAGTTCCAATGTATATTTGGTTGATTCTGAGACTTCACACGAAATTTATAACCACCATAAACTAAGTGTCTACCACCTCTCTTATTAGGGATGAAAGAAACATTTACTTGTTCACTTGCCATGATGAATTGAAGGAAATGTTGTTGATGTACAGCATGAAGGGTCATATTATATACTATTGAGATGTTTGAAGTTGTTTAGTTGTTTACAGTTGATCAATGTTAACTGATTGTTAATCACTTTGGGACCATGAACTCAGCCGGTGAAGAAGAGTTAATATCAATCAGTGGGATTAACAACTTGTTCACACCTCCACCGGCGATTAGTTTTGGTTTGTTTATTTAACCACATCGGTGAAACGGGAATAAATATGAGAAACCACAACCTCACATCAAGGATTTATATTAATGAGGCATAATCAAGTATAAACAAAGGATTACAACATTTTCCTTTAAATATGAGCAGCTAAACCTCACATCAAGGAGAGAGACAAACAACAAAAATGTTAGTGAGTCAAACAACATAAAGGTTGGTGATTTTAATAATAAAAAGGGTGGGTTTGTTGCTATTCACAAATGTCCAAATAGGTCCACAGCTCTTAGGCCCAGCAGGGAAGGGGGGTACCACTTCAGGTTAATGAAAGTGTCAATGACACTGTAGCTTAACTTGTGTGTTGTGTTTGATGAAAAGGATAATGTTCAATGTTTATGAAAGGATTATGAAATAAGACAAGAATTGTGATAATTGGGAATATGTTCATTTCTGTTCCCTGTATGCTATGTTTATGATAAAAATAATATGAGGTGTACACTGTACTAAAGAGCTGAGGGGTGGGTTAATATGACCTCACAGTTAATGTATGTGGCCCTCACAATTAAAGTATATTAACAAAAGTTACCAAGTTACAGTGAAATTATTCCAAAAACGAGTCATCCTATCAAATTACATTAAAATCCCTTCATAAATATGGCCTGTAGACTGTGCTAAAGGTTTTGGGGCTTCGGGCCCCTGTAGCCGTCAGTTTCCCAATTGCGTCCAATGGGGAAGTTCTCATCTAGACATTATATGAAGTCAACCTACCAAGTTACAATGAAATCCCTTAATAAATATGACCTGTAGACTGTGCTAAAGGTTTTTGGGTTTTGGGCTCTGGCAGCCATCATGGTTGAATGATCGCAATCAAAAGGGGACATTCTCATCTGGGCATCTTCTGGAGTGATCCTACAAAGTTACAATGAAATCCCTTCATAAATATGACCTGTAGACTGTGCTCAAGGTTTTTGGGCTTCGGGCCCCTGAAGCCGTCACAGTTGACCAATCACGACCAAAAAAGGATGTTATCATCTAGGTAGTATATGGAGTCAAACTTACGGGTTACAATGAGGTCCTTCCATAAATATGACCAATAGACTATGCTAAAGTTTTTTGGGTTTTGGGTTCGGGCAGCCATCAAGGCTGAATGATCGCGACCAAAAGGGGCCGTTCTCACCTAGACATTATTTAGAGTCATCCTACCAAGGTACAATGAAATCCCTTCATAAATATCACCTGTAGACTGTGCTAAAGATTTTCAGGCTTTGGGCCCCTGTAGCCAACACAGTTGCCTAATGGTGTCCAAAAGGGGCTGTTCTCATCTAGACATTACATGAAGTCAACCTACCAAGTTACAATGAAATCCCTTCATAAATATGATCTGAAGACTGTGCTAAAGGTTTTCGGGCTTTAGACTTGGGCAGCCATCATGGTTGAATGATCGCAACCAAAAGGGGACATTCTCATCTGGACATCATCTGGAGTGATCCTATGAAGTTACAATGAAATCCCTTCATAAATATGACCTGTAGACTGTGCTCAAGATTTTCGGGCTTCAGGCATCTGTAGCTATCACAGTTGACCAACCACAAACAAAAGGGGATGTCATCATCTAGGCATTATATGGAATCAACCTAACAAGTTACAATGAAATCCTTCCATAAATACGACCTACAGACATGCTAAAGGTTTTGGGGCTCAGGCAGCCATCAAGGCTGAATGATCGTGACCAAAAGGGGACGTTCTCATCTGGACACTATTTGGAGTCATCCTACCAAGCTACAATGAAATCCCTTCATAATTATGACCTGTAGACTGTTCTAAAGGTTTTCGGGCTTTGGGCCCCTGAAGCTGTCACAGATGCACAATCGTGTCCAAAAGGGAACGTTCTCATCTAGACATTATATGAAGTCAACCTACCAAGTTACAATGAAATCCCTTCATAAATATGACCTGTACTAAAGGTTTTTGGGCTTCGGGCTCGGGCAGCCATCATGGTTGAATGATCACAACCAAAGGGGACAATCTCATCTGGGCATCATCTGGAGTGATCCTGCGAAGTTACAATGGAATCCCTTCATAAATATGACCTGTAGACTGTGCTCAAGGTTTTTGGGCTTCGGGCACCTGTAGCGATCAGTTGACCAATCATGACCAAAAGGGGATGTCTTCATCTAGGCATTATATGGAGTCAACCTAACAGTTTACAATGAAATCCTTCTATAAATATAACCTTTTGCCTATGCTAAAGGTTTTTGGGCTCGGGCACCCATCAAGGCTGAATGATCATGGCCAAAATGGGACGTTCTCATCAAAACATTATTTCGAGTCATCCTACCAAGTTACAAATCCCTTCATAAATATGACCTGTAGACAGTGCTAAAGGTTTTCAGGCTTCTGGCACCTTTAGCCGTCAAAGTTGCCCAATCATGTCCAAAAGGGGACGTTCTCATCTAGACATTATATGAAGACAACCTACCAAGTTACAATGAAATATCTTCATAAATATGACCTGTAGACTGTGCTTAAAGTTTTCGGGCTTTGGGCTCGGGCAGCCATCATGGTTGGATGATCGCAACCAAAGGGGACAATCTCACCTGGGCATCAACTGGAGTGATCCTACGAAGTTACAATGAAATCCCTTCATAAATATGACCTGTAGACTGTGTTTGGGCTCGGGCACCCATCAAGGCTGAATGATCGCGATCAAAATGGCACGTTCTCATCTAGACATTATTTGGAGTCATCCTACCAAGTTACAATGAAATCCCCTCATAAATATGACCTGTAGACTGTGCTAAAGGTTTTCGGGCTTCGGGCACCTTTAGCCGTCACAGTTGCCCAATCATGTCCAAAAGGGGACGTTCTCATCTAGATATTATATGAAGTTAACCTACCAAGTTACAATGAAATCCCTTCATAAATATGACCTGTAGACTGTGCTAAAGGTTTTCGGGCTTCGGGCTCGGGCAGCCATCATGGCTGAATGATCGCAACCATAGGGGACAATCTCATCTGGGCACCATCTGGAGTGATCCTAAGAAGTTACAATGAAATCCCTTCATAAATATGACCTGTAGACTGTGCTCAAGGTTTTCGGGCTTCGGGCACTTGAAGCCATCACAACTGACCAATCACGACCAAAAGAGGATGTCATCATCTAGGCATTTTTTGGAGTCAACCTAACAGGTTACAATGAAATCCTTCCATAAATATGACCTTTTGCCTATGCTAAAGGTTTTTGGGCTCGGGCACTCATCAAGGCTGCATGATCGCGATCAAAATGGGATGTTCTCATCTAGACATTATTTGGAGTCATCCTACCAAGTTACAATGAAATCCCTTCATAAATATGACCTCTAGACTGTGCTAAAGGTTTCCGGGCTTCGGGCCCCTGTAGCCGTCACAGTTGCCCAATCATGCCCAAATGGGGGAAATTCTCATCTAGACATCATAAGGAGCCATCCTACCAAGTTACAATGAAATCCCTCCACATTAAACATGACCTGCAGTTTCTGGCTTGGGCAGCCATCACGGTTGATAGATCATGCCCGAAAGGGGACGTTCTCACCTAGGCATTATACAGAGGCATCCCACCAAGTTACAATGAAATCCCTTCATAAATACGACCTATAGACTGTGCTAATGGTTTTCGGGTTTTGGGCTCGTGCAGCCATACCGGTTGCCCGATCGCGACCAAAAGGGGACGTTCTCATCTAGACATGACCCCAAAACCTGCATATGAAATTTCGAGACGATTAGACAAGAACTGCGGGGTGTAGCCCGTGCTAAAGGAAAATGTGAACAGACGTCACAGACTCACAGAGTAACAGACTCACAGACTCACAAACCCACAGACTAACAGACTTCCGCACGCATGATGGCAATAGCTTATCTTGACTATGTCAAGTTAAGCTAAAAACAAGAGGCAGGGCTTAGATGGGGATTCTCTAAATGCTAAAGACAAGGAAATTGAAAGAATCCAGGAAGATTTTAATAAACAATTTTCTGAGTCTGAGTCAAGGCACACAAGGGAGCTAGAGCAACAGGGAAATACTATTTCCAATCTCCAGGAGCAACTGGTGCTTGAAAAGGCTACTGCAGCCAAAGACAGGGCTTCACTAGAGGCCCAAATCTAGGTAATGAGGTCCCAGATTGAGAAACTAATGGGGAACAGTACAACAGGAACACAAGTAGATTCTCCCCACTAGCTCCCCGTGCAAGCTGGTTACAGTAGCTGAGCTCCATGCTGTCCAAGGCTCGGCGACTAGTCTCTCAGGCAAAGTAAGTACAATGTCTGAGCATCTACCAGGGATCGAATGCCTGGTCAACCTAAGTAAGGAGGGAGGTGACATCGAGCCCTGTAATGGTCTCACAGAGCTAGATATCATCTGCCCTGTTAAAAGATACAAGGACCTTATAGCCACTGAAGCCACTGAAGCCACACAAGGCTCGTCTAACACTGCCAGCAGGATAAATAATGTAAATGGCAAAACAACCCTTAAAAGGAAAAGTGATAGGGGAGATCTGGAGGCGGGGGTCACAGGAAACAGAGGATGAGAATGGGTTCATCGAATACCAAGACAGATGGATCAAAAAGGTAAGAAGCCTTCTGTCTCATGCCTCTAGCTCCTTTGAAACCGTCTCTAGCAATTAAACCCAATCTCCTCAGGTACCATGTCAGGAATCATACCATAAAATCTCATATTCGGATGCTGTTACATGAAGGACCCGTAATGACAGGCCACCACAGCTCCAAGCTAAAACAAGAGGCCCTAGGGGGGCCTGAGGGTGCTCACCTGACATGGTAGCCTAAATATCAACCCAGGGAATTGATTTGAACAAGTTGCATCTGCCCCTCCTAAGAAAAGCTTAAACCCAAATCTTAACCCAGGGACTTGGCTTGAACAAACTTGAATCTCACCTCCGTAAGGATGTTGTATACCAAATATCAAAAGCTTCTGACTGCTGGATTTGAAAAAAAATATTTTTAAAGAATATTCCTCATATTGAACTAAGTTATAATTCGGTCTCCCTGTGAGAGACCAAATATGAACCCAGGGACTTGGATTGAACAAACTTGAATCTCAAACCCTAAGGATGGTGCATACCAAATATCAAAAGAATCTGATTGGTGAATCAGAAGAAGATTTTTAAAGAATACTCCTCATATTGCACTAATCTGTACATTTGGGCTCCCACATAGAGCGGCTGAGCCCAAATATGGATCCTGGGATTTGATTTCAACAAACATGTGAATGAATCTACCCAAGATGTTATATGTGAAAAATGAAAGCATTTGGAGCAGTGGTATGGGGGAAGTAGCTTCTTTAATGTTTTTCCCATTACTCACAGTGTTAAAAAATGGTGATTCAACACTTTTTCGAAGTCCTGGAAAAGTACCCTATGATAAAACAGATGGCAATTCTTTTTTGGACTATTCCTTTCTGTTGTTCCTAAGGAAGCTTCACACAAAATAAAAATTCTCAGTGCCGTGTAGTTTTTTTTGGAGATAAGGGCATTTCAAATTTTTTCTATTTTTTAGTCCTGCAGAAGCGATGGGAAAAATGTTTTTTGCATAAATCAGGTACTTATGACCCAATAAGCCCTTATATCAAATTTGGTTTAAATCGGCCTCTCAGTTTGGAAAATTTAAATTTTGGTACAATTTGCACTCCCACAGGAAGCCAAAATATGAACCCAGAGACTTGGCTTTTACAAACTTATATCTCACCTCCCAAAGGATATTGTACCAAATATCAAAAGATTCTGACTGGTGGATGTAAAGAAGATTTACAGGGAGCCCAAATATGAACCCAGGGACTTGGCTTCAACAAAATTGAATCTCACCATCCTAAGCATGCTGCATACCAAATATCAAAAGATTCTAATTGGTGGATCTGAAGAAGATTTTTAAAGAATATTCCTCATACTGCACTAATTTAAATATTCGGGCTCCCTTATTTGGCCTAGGTATTTGATTTCAATAAACATATGAAACAATCTTCCAAAGATGTTTTATGTGAAATTTGAAAGCTTTTGGAGCAGTGGTTTGGGAGAATAGTCTTAAATCTTTTTCCCATTACTCAGTGTTAAAAAAATGCTGACTCAGCATTTTTTCAAAAGTCCCGAAAAAGTACCCTATGATTTTCATTCTGTTGGTTCTAAGGAAGATTCACACCAAATAAGAATTCTCAGTGTCGTGTAGTTTTGGAGATATGGGCGTTTTAAATTTTTTCTATTTTTAGCTCCTGTGGTTCCCATGGGGTGACAGAAAAATTTTTTTTTGCATAAATTAAGTACTTATGACCCAATAAGCCCTCATATCAAATTTGGTTCATATCAGCCTCTCGGTTTGGAAAATAGAAATTTTGGACGGGGTAGAAATTCCTGACCATCCCATAACAACAGCAAATATAGCTCCTCGAACTTCTCCTGAACAAATCTCAGTCTACATCTCAAAAGGAAGCTGCACATCAAATAGCAAGTCTCTGCTACTGCTGTTTCATGAGAAGATTTTTTAAAGATTTAAGCACACCTTTTGGGCATGGCCGTACAGAGGGGCAAGGCAACTTGATTTCAACAAAATCACAATGCGATGTCATAAACTATTATCTCAAATTTCACTTAAATCGGTTCAGCGGTTTTGGAGGAGAAGACACAAACACCATGTTGACCCCTACCTAATCCATTCTTGGACATCACTTAAATCGGTTCAGCGGTTTTGGAGGAGAAGACACAAACACCATGTTGACCCCTACCTAATCCATTCTTGGACATCATTAGAGTCCATCTGCGCACAAGTAAGATTGATATAGACAGAGCCATCCCAGGCTGGAAGTGGGAAAGTTCATATCAAAAGCAACAGGTAAAAAGACTTGGAAGCTTAAGGTCATTGCTCCAAACAGGGACACGAAAATTAAGCTCCTTAACAATGGGGCCCTCATAGCAGGACATAAACACGAAATAGAGGAGTATAGATCTACTCCTCAACCCCTCCAATGCCATAAATGTAATAAATTTGGGCATCTTTCAAGCAAATGTCAGAGGAATCTGACCTGCACGAGATGCGGAGGTAACCACTTCACCAGCTCATGCAATGCACTCATCCCCCCCATGCCATCTGCTCACTCATTGCGGGTACTCTCCACAAAGTTTTACGAAAATGTGTTAATGCCGATCTCACCGATATCTGCAAAGATATCAGCAAGGTAGTGTCCAGTCTATTCAAGTCCCAAATCTCAATTAGAAATGCGATAATAATTATGCAAACAAATAACACAACTACTAATTGGCACTTATCATGGATAAGCTCCAACTAGCAGAGTGGAGTGCCAGGAACGTTAACAACAAAAGACTACTAATGAGCCACTACTTCAAAGATGCAGATTTAATCGATGTCTGTGAGACATGCCTATCAAAGGAAAAAAATCTCTCACTTAGTGGATTCAGCGTTGTTAGAAGAGACTGCCAGCTCACCAAAGGGGGAGGTGTTGCTTTTTTAATAAAGCTGAACATTAAATACAAAACAATCGAAACAGACCATCTTAACATTGAGGTGGTTGCAATCAAGATCACAGCCGATAACAACAAAATTGCAGTTGTATGCTATTTTAATGCCTCTGACAAAATAGTCAATGAAAAAGTATTTGAATTCTTCACAGCATAATACATCACTGTATCTTCCTGGGAGATTTCAATGCGAAACCCCAATACTTCGACAGCCAGTCCACTAGCCCCAATGGTGAGGCTCTTCTCAATATCACCGGAAAACTAAATTTGCATGTCCTAACCGATGATCAAACAGCGACCTACATTAGCAGCAACCCACTGCACAGATCAGATATACTCGACCTCATTATCACTACCAACTCCCTGATCAACTATCTTGGCATCCATAGGGTCAGCGATGATGATCTAGGCATTGACCAACTCCTGGTCCATGCCACTTTGAAAAAAGGCAATGCCCCCCCCCCCCCCCCCTTCAGATACCCCCCAACCATCAGAACATGGCCAAAATCAACTGAGACCTCTACCACAAAATTGTCGATGTTAAAATATTTCATGACAGCCCCTCCAATGCCAGCCGACCTCAAAAAACAATATGCAGACCTTAAAAACATTATAAACGCGGCATTAGATGAAATCTGTCCAAAAGAAGAAGTGTGCCCCTGGACACGAATCATCTTTGGTGACACTCTCTCTCTCGTCAAAAATAAATGTAAAGTCCTCCATGCCCTTAAAGCAGAAAGCAATCCAAATAAAAAGAAGGAACTAAAGACAACTTACAACCATCTTCATGGCGAAGTCAAGAAAGCCATCCAGGCCGTGCAACAAAGAAATTGGGAAATGGGCCACCTCACAACTCAATGGAACTAAGAATGCAAAAAAGTTCTCAGACCTCCTTGAAGCATAATAGCAACAACATATCATCGAAACCCCTCTTAAGAGAAGATGGCACAACTGCCACCAACGATAAGGAAAAGGCTGACACCTTTGCAGACCTCCTTACAACAACTCACTGCCACCATGAAGGTCCCAACTTTGACGGTGAGATTAAAACAGCAATCTACAACTTCATAAATAACAAGTGCATCGTCAGGCAGTGGATCAATATACGGCCGCTTATGAAGAAATTGCACTTATGAAGAAATTTTTAGTTGAACAAATGGTCAATAATTCCTTCAAAAATAATTGTACAGTCCTGGCTTACGACCCATTAAAGTTGAATATATTGTTTTCAAGTTATTGCGTGGAGAGTGGAGAATCAACAGTCACCAAAACTCCTAGATACTGACTGACTGACTGACTGTCTGGCTGGTTGGCCTGCCTGCCCAGACAGACAGACAGAGACAAATGGATGGATGGAATCTGTTGGATTATCACATGGACAATCAAAAGTCCCTAAAAATCCAATATGGTTGCCAAGGCAACCTTCCTGGATATGCCAGAATGCTGGTTATCGAAAGGAATCATCCTCTAGTCATGATAAATTAACCATAAAAAAGCAGCATCTGTTGGATCAATAGTTTTCAAGTTATCGCGTGGACAATCAAAATCAAAAGTCCCTGAAAATCCAAGATGGCTGCCATGGTGGCCATGTTGGATATGCCAGAATGCTGGTTATCGAAAGGAAAAATCCTCTAGTCATGACTAATGAACCATAAAAAAAATAGTATCTGTTGGATGTATTGTTTTCAAGTTATCGCGTAGACAAAGTTAACGGACGGACAGATGGATGGACGGACGGACATTGCCATACCATATACGGCCCGCTCATATGAGCGGCTGTATAAATACCACAAGTTTATCCTGACCCTAATTTTGATACTGAATCAGAGATTGGGGATGATGACAACCTTGTCACCCCTATCACGAACAAAGAAATCATAAATACCATTAAAAAGTGCAAAAATTCTTCCTTGCCGGGGAAGACGAAACAGCTACTAAATCCTCAAATAATCCCCAAACTCATTCATTTCCAAACTAAATTCCATCTACAGCTTATGTCTCACCCCGGCTACTTTCCCAAATGCTGGAAATCAGCTGCAGGCGTCATGATACCCAAACCAGGAAAAAGACCTCAGTAACCCAGCTAACTATCGACACATAAGCCTCCTCAATTGCATGGGCAAGATATTCGAAAGAATTCTTACCAATCGACTGAGGGAGCACCTAGAGGACACCAAGTTTTTCAATGAATGGCAAAGAGCTTACAGGACACAAAAAGAAGGCATGGAACATATTTATCGCCTAGTAGAATTAATGAAAAAGGCCATCCTCAACCAAGACACAGGCTCTGAGGTCCTACTTGATGTTGAAAAAGCATTCGACTCTCTCTGGCACAACGGTGTTCACTACAAACTATCAAAACTTAAACTCCCCACAAAACTTCTGAGACTCCTCTCTTCCTTCTTAAACGACAGGAATAATAAGGTCAAGATCAACAAAGGAATTTCCTGTGAGGTCCTCCTTCAAGCCGGTACCCCCAGGTGTCCGTCCTCAGCCCCCTTCTCTACATTATTTACGTTAATGATCTCAAAATTACAAACAACTGGGTCCAAATCTCTCAATTTGCAGACGATAAAGGGCTATGGGACTCTGGGCCTTGAACCTCCCCCATCAAAAAAAACCTTCAGAGACCACTAGATGACCTAGAGAGCTGGTGTGCAAAATCTCTCTTGTCAAAAATAAATGTAAAGCCCTCCACGCACTTAAAGCAGAAACCTTACAAATATGGATGTCACTGGAACCGGCTCATTAAGCCGGTTCCAATGACAGCCATATTTGTACAATTTTATTGACAAAGGGTCAGGATTTTTCAAATCATGTCAGCCTTGTACTGGGCAGCGAGAATCTACATGGAATCTCGATGTTTTTGTTGCATGAATCTTTGCGTGAATCGATTCTCGTTGAAATATAAGCCCTGAAAAACATTCATTTATAATTTATGATGAAAATAATTAATGATGAATAAAATTCAAATAACAAGTCACCCGGACACCAAATTTTCAGTCTAAATATGAACCCAGGGATTTGGCTTGAACAAACTTGAATCTCACCTCCCTAAGCATGCTGCATACCAAATATCAAAAGATTCCTATTGGTAGATCTGAAGAAGATTTTTAAAGAATATTCCTCATACTGCACTAATTTAAATATTTGGGCTCCCATAGAGAGCCCAAATATGGACCCAGGGAACTGATTTCAATAAACATGTGAAACAATCTTCCAAAGATGTTATATGTGAAATTTGAAAGCTTTTGGAGCAGTGGTTTGGGAGAAAAGTAGTCTTATATGTTTTTCCCATTACCCACAGTGTTAAAAAATGCTGACTCAGCACTTTCTCAAAGTCCCAAAAAAGTACCCCATGATAAAACAGATAGCAATTTTTTTTTACCACTCCATTCTGTTGGTCCTAAGGAAGCTTCACACCAAATAAGAATTCTCAGTGCCGTGCAGTTTTGGAGATATGGGTGTTTTAATTTTTTTCTATTTTTAGCTCCTGCGGTTCCCATGGGGCAACAGGAAACAAAATTTGGGCATAAATTAAGTACTTATGACCCAATAAGCTTTCACATCAAATTTGGTCCAAATCTGCCTCTCGGTTTGGAAAATAGAAATTTTTTTGGAGGGACAAAAACTCTTGCCCCTCCCATAACGACGGCAAATATAGCCCCACAAACTTCTCTTGAACAATCTGAGTCTACACCTCAAAAGGAAGCTGCACACCAAATATCAAGTCTCTGCTACTGCTGGTTCATGAGAAGACGATTTTAAAGATTTAAGCACACTTTTTGGGCGTGGCCCTACCAAGGGGCGAGGCTACTTGATTTGAACAAAATCAAATTGCGATGTCACAACAAACTATTATCTCAAATATCAATTAAATTGGTTCAGCGGTTTGGGAGGAGAAGACACAAACACCATGTTCACGGACGACAGACGACGGGCGGCGGACAGTGAGTGATCACTATAGCTCTCCTGACTGAAAGTCAGGTGAGCTAAAAAGACCTTTGAAGCACCAAAATTTAATTTTCAATGCAAACTTACGTAGCAGATGTGATTTTAGCCATTCTTTTTAATGAAATCTGATATCTTTTTAACCTTTCTCTTTTCCAGGTCCAATACATAGGGATATCTAGTGTTTTTAAGTGGATACTGAAAATTATCTCATGAGTGACCAAGACAAATGTTTATTTTTCGCGAGTACTTGAACGAGCGAAATTAACCATTTATCTTGGTCCCTTTTCATTATACGTTTTCAGAACACACTGATCATTTCCAGTGATAATCTGACTTGTATTCACCTTGAAGTGATGCTTTGAAAGCCACCATTTTGATTGATACTGTGAAAGTGAAAATTTCTATATCTTCACAGTGGGGGATATGATTTCTATCTTTCCACAATTTCTTCAATAATCTATCGTTTAGCGTGTAATAAAGTATGAACTGAGTTGAGATGATAGGTTGTTCTTGTGGGCAACTATAGTTTTTGTTTTACAGGTTTGAAAGACTTTGATTTTTGTGTGTTTTATGTCACGTGATAAAACATTACAGATTTATTGTTTGGTCTTGAAAGTTTGATGGTCAGAGATTTTTTGTATGTATATACACGTATATATTGAAATACTGATTTGGTAAGTATTTATCAGATCGGGGTATTTATCTTAAGTTGAATTACTCGGTTTGTCATTTTTGTTAGTCAGTTTGCTTCCATTCTCAATCGCTGCTTAAGCGAATTCCTATTTTCAACTAGTTTCTATCTACCGATTTATCATTTTGCTGTTGTCTGTACATCCAGGCCTGAAAATAAGCAGTCTGACATTTGCAGAATGAGGTCCCCAGAGGGCGAATTTGATAATGCTATCCCATACAGTGGGCCAATTTATCCTCTGAGTATCTCTTTCTGTTAAGTTTTGAGACCCTGATTCAGACTGAGGTTCACAGAGGGTAAATTTAGTGATGCTACCCTGCTATGCAGGGTAGCATCACTAAATTCACCCTCTGGGGATCTCATTTTGCAGATAACAATCTGCTTATTTTCCGGCTTGTGTACATCTGTTTTAGCAACTGCATAACTGGTAATGTTTAGGTTATTTTACAACTACCCTGCACAGCACGATGAAAGTGATAGTGATGGAGTTGTGAGATGTGATGTCAGCCTGATTTGGATAGAGAGGGAACTGGATCCACAAACTGTTAAGTCTGTATTTTTGAAGCGAGTTATTATGTGCTTGGGACTATGGCAATATGTATATATACTATTGGTTTTATTCTACTGATATATGCAGTGATTTTTTAAAAGTTTGATTCCTTGTTTAGTACAGTACAGGATTTAATTATAGAGGTGTAAGTCATGTTTGGTAACTACAGTACAGCCTATAACAAAGTATACTGTTAGGCGATATTCTTTTGTTAATGATGCCATATTAGCACTAGGGCTGTAACGATTAATAATGATATATTCGAACCGCTATACACTGCTCACCATTCAATATGTATCATGGTACACTGTGTATCACGATACAATAGATATAAATAATATCAGGCAAACCAATTTCGTAGTTTGTGATAGCTGGTGCAGTGAAACCCTGTTTTTTTTTTGCATAACAGCAATGAAGTGCAAAATACGCCTTTAACACAGGATTATTCAGTTAACCAAAGGTTTGTGAATTCCCTCTAATTTGCTAAATATTTATTTCATTAATCCATTATATCTTGTTTCACAGAACTCACAGAGCTCTGTCAAACAAGATATAAGGGATTAAATTGTTTGAACATATTTTCTGAAAGGAAAAAAAACACCCCTGGAAATGGGTCATAAAATCAAAACCTGAAATAAACTAGGGGTACTGTGAGCAAACTCACAAAGTGATACCCCCCCCCCCCCCCCACACCTGAAATGTATAAGTTAGATTATCTCCCCTTGGAAATGTCAGAACGGAATTATATTGCTTCATGCACATCTTCATATGGAGTTCTTTCATTGTGTAAAGTTTCATGAAAATTCTTCAAACGGTTTAGGAGGAGTTGTGCTTACAAGGATGGACAGATGGTATAAGTTAGATTATCTCCCCTTGGAAATGTCAGAACATAATTATATTGCTTCATGCACATCTTCATATGGAGTTCTTCCATTGTGTAAAGTTTCGTGAAAATTCTTCAAACGGTTTAGGAGGAGTTGCCCTTACAAGGATGGACAGATGGTATAAGTTAGATTATCTCCCCTTGGAAATGTCCGAACAGAATTATATTGCTTCATGCACATCTTCATATGGAGTTCTTCCACTGTGTAAAGTTTCATGAAAATTCTTCAAATGGTTTAGGAGGAGTTGCGCTTATAAGGATGGACAGACGGTATAAGTTAGATTATCTCCCCTTGGAAATGCCAGAACATCTGCATATGGAGTTCTTCCATTGTGTAAAGTTTCATGAAAATTCTTCAAACGGTTTAGGAGGAGTTGTGCTTACAAGGATGGACAGACGGACAGACAGACAGACGGACAGACAGACGGACAAACTTTGTTTGCGGGGGGTATAATGAATGCCAATGATCATCACTTTGAGAAGTTACATATTGTTATTTATTTATTTATTTATTGGTGTTTAAGGTCACATATTTATGCACAATGGCTAATCATGACTGTGACAGTTTTACGGGTGGAGGAAGCCGGAGTACATGGAGAGAACCACCGAGCAACGGTGAGCAACTGTCAGCTCCCCAACATACTAACTCCACACAAGCAGGGTTAGCATTCGTTAAAGACAAGTGCACCATCGACGTGCAGTATGCCTTAGTACACAACTCCACCGTGCCCACACGCGGGCAATGGAGATGAAGTGTCTTGCCCAAGGACACAACGCGGTTGCCGCAGGTGGGATTCGAATCGAGAACCTCTCGGCTTGCAGCCTGCACCTCTACCTACTGAGCCACCGCGCTCCCTACATATTGTTAAAAGAGAACATTCAAAAATTTTGTAATAAAAGGAAGCTGATCCCCGTCTGTGACAACCTGCGTTGTGTCCTTGGGCAAGCCACTTTATCCCAGTTGCCTACATGGGGGCATGATGACGCTGTGTACTAAGGCGTACTGCACGTCGATGGTGCACTTGCCTTCAACTGCTGTAACCCTGCTTGAGCGGAGCTCAAACAGAGTTAGAATGTTGAGGAGCTGACATTTGCTCGTTGATGCTTGGTGGTTCTCCCCGGGTACTCCAGCTTCCTCCACACGTAAAAACGTCACGGTCATGATTAGCCACTGTGCAAAAGTATGCGACCTTAAACACCAATAAATAAATAAACAAGAGGCCCCAAGGGGCCTGAGGGCGCTCACCTGACATGGTAGCCTAAATATCAACCCAGAGAATTGATTTCAACAAGTTGCATCTGCTCCTCCTAAGAAAAGCTTATACCAAATATCCAAAGATTCTGACCAGTGGATCTAAAAAAAAAAAATAAGATTTTTAAAGAATATTCCTCATATTGAACTAAGTTATAATTCTGGCTCCCACAGTGAGTCCAAATATGGACCTAGGAACTTGGCTTGAACAAAGTTGAATCTCACTCCCTAAGCATGGTACATACCAAATATCAAAAGATTCTGCCTGCCGGATCTTGAGAAGATTTTTAAAGAAAATTCCTCATTTTGAACTAAGTTACAATTCAAGCTCCCACAGTGAGTCCAAATATGGACCTAGGGACTTGGCTTGAACAAACTTGAATCTCACCCACTAAGTTCGAATTCGGGCTTCTATAGTGAGCCCAAATATGAATCCAGGGGACCAATTTGAACAAACTTGAATCAGATCCACTCCACAATGTTGCATACCAAATATCAAAACATTCTGCCTGCTGGATCTGGAGAAGAAGATTTTTTAAGAAATTTGCCTGAAATGCACTAAGTTCGAATTCGAGCTTCTTTTGTGAGCCCAAATATGAATCCAGGGGGCCGATTTGAACAAACTTGAATCAGATCCACCCCTCAATGTTGCATACCAAATATCAAAAGATTCTGCCTGCTGGATCTGGAGAAGAAGGTTTTTGAAGAAATTTGCCTGAAATGCACTAAGTTCGAATTCGAGCTTCTATAGTGAGCCCAAATATGAATCCAAGGGGCCGATTTGAACAAACTTGAATCAGATCCATCCCTCAATGTTGCATACCAAATATCAAATGATTCTGCCTGCTGGATCTGGAGAAGAAGATTTTTTAAGAAATTTGCGTGAAATGCTCTAAGATCGAACTCAAGCTTCTATACTGAGCCCAAATATAAACCCAGAGGGCCTATTTGAACAAACTTGAATCAGATCCACCCCACAATGTTGCATACCAAATATCAAAAGATTCTGCCTGCTGGATCTGGAGAAGAAGATTTTTTAAGAAATTTGCCTGAAATGCACTAAGTTCGAATTCGAGCTTCTATACTGAGCCCAAATATGAATCCAGGTGGCCGATTTGAACAAACTTGAATCAGATCCACCCCACAATGTTGCATGCCAAATATCAAAAGATTCTGCCTGCTCGATCTGAAGAAGAAGATTTTTAAGAAATTTGCCTGAAATGCACTAAGATCGAATTCGGGCTTCTATAGTGAGCCCAAATATGAATCCAGGGAGCCAATTTGAACAAACTTGAATCAGATCCACCCCACAATTCTGCCTGCTGGATCTGGAGAAGAAGATTTTTAAGAAATTTGCCTGAAATGCACTAAGTTCGAAATCGGGCTCCTGTACTGAGCCCAAATATGAACCCAGGGGGCCGATTTGAACAAACTTGAATCAGATCCACCCTACAATGTTGCATACCAAATATCAAAAGATTCTGCCTGCTGGATCTGGAGAAGAAGATTTTTTAATCTTTTTCCCATTGCCTACAGTGTTAAAAAGTGCTGACTCAGCACTTTTTCAAAGTCCTGAAAAAAGTACCTTGTGATCAAACCGATAGGGATTTTTTTTAACCACTCTATTCTTCTAGATAAAAGTAAGCTTTATACAAAATAAGAATTCCCTGTGCCGTGTAGTTTTGGAGATATGGCAGTTTTAAGGTTTTTCCTATTTTTAGCTCCCGAGGTTCCCACGGGGCAATGAGAAAAATTTTTTTTGCATCAATCAACTACTTATGACCCATTATCACCTCATATCAAATTTGGTTCAAATCGACCTGACGGTTCTGAAAATAGAAATTTTAGGCGTGGCCAAAATGTTTGCCCCTCCCATAACGAAGGCAAATAATGCCCGACAAACTTCTCTTGAACAAACTTGAGTCTACACCTCAAAAGGAAGCTGCATACCAAATATCAAGTTTCTGCTATTGCTGGTTCTTGAGAAGATTTTTTAAGAAATGGAGCATTTTTGCCCCATCCCTCTGCTCAATATGAGCTGAAACCTAATTTGACAAAAAATCAAAATGCCCTTATATAGCCCCTGCTCACATGAAATTTCATTAATATGCGGCCAGTGGTTTGGGAGAAAAAGGCCCAAACACCACCTTCACGACGGACGCCGGACACCGGATGACGGACGACGGACGAAAGGTGATCAGAAAAGCTCACCCTGACTTTCAGTCAGGTGAGCTAATAAACCAGAGGCTCAACTTGTCTAAACAGATGAGTGTATCAGCATGTGATCAGCAGCAAGAGCAAGGTTTAGCTCAACTTGACAAAGTCAAGCTGAGCTATTGCCATTACTTCTCGTCCGTCGGCGTACGTACGTACATACATACGTACGTTAGAATGTACATGTACATATGTCCACAAATTCCTTGGGCACACCTCACAGGTCGTATTTATGATCAGATCGCTTTGAAACTTGGTATGCTTGTTTGGGGTAACCTCTAGATGGGAGCTATCAATTTTCTTCAATTTCCATCAGAAAATTTCGCCGCGGGCCAACGTTCTTAGAACTTGGTTTAGTCAGACCTCAATATTTCCCTTTGGCACACCCTACAGGGCACATTTATGACTGGATTGCTTTGAAACCTGGCATGCTTGTTTGGGGTGACCTCTAGATGGGTGTTATCGAGTTTCTTCCATTTCCGTCCAAAAATGTGCCGCGGCCAACATTTTTAGAACTTAGTTTAGTCAGACCTCAATATTTCCCTTTGGCACACCCTACAGGGCACATTTATGATCGGATTGCTTTAAAACCTGGGGTGACCTCTAGATGGGAGCTATCGATTTTTTTCCATTTCCGTCCGTCAAAAAATGTTGCCGCTGGCAATGATCTTTAAACTTAGTTTAGTCAGGCAGCAATATATTCCTTTGGCATGCCCTACAGGGCACATTTATGATCAGATCGGTTTGAAACTTTGTATGCTTGTTTGGGGTTACCACTAGATGGGAGCTATCGATTTTCTTCGATTTCCGTCAAAAAATGTTGCCACTGGCAATGACCTTCAATGAACTTAGTAAAAACTTAGTGCAGTTAAGCATCAATATTTCCCTTTGACACACCCTGCAGGGCACATATATGATTGGATCGCTTGCAAACTTGGTGTGCTTGTGTGGGATGACATCTGTATGGGAGCTGTCGATTTTCTTCCATTTCTGTCAAAAAATGTTGCTGACCTTTGAACTTAGTTTAGTCAGACCTCAATATTTCCCTTTAACACACCCTTCAGGGCACATTTATGATCGGATCACTTTGAAACTTGGTATGTGTGTTCGGGGTGACCTCTAGATGTGAGTTATCAATTTTTTTCATTTCCATAAAAAATTATTGTCGTTATTACCAGCCTTTGAACTTACTGCATTTGTGCATCAACTTATCCCTTTTGCACTCTCTGCAGGGTATATTTATGAATTTCCATAAAAAAAAACCTAAAAAAAACCATTGCCACAAGCAATGACCTTCTACTTAGTGTGCATTTGTGCATTAACATCTTCCTTTGGCATGCCTCAGAGGGCACATTCATTATCAGGTTGTTTTGAAACTTTGTATGCTTTAATGCAGGGTGATAAAGATAGGAGCTATTGATTTTCTTTTCATTTCCATCAAAAACTGTTGCTGTTAGCAACAATCTTTGAATCTATTGCATTTGTGCATCATCATTCTTTGGCATGGCCTACAGGTCACAACTAGAGGTGCTGTGAGCAAGCTCACAAAGTGATACTCCCCCGCGCAGTTGCGCTTACGAGGACACAACCATATGATGTAGCAATTGAAATGTATAAGTTAGATTATTTCCCCTTGGAAATGTCGGAACGGAATTATATTGCTTCATGTGCATCTTCATATGGAGTTCTGCCATTGTGTAAAGTTTCATGAAAATTTATTGAACGGTTCAGGAGGAGTTGCGCTTACGAGGACACAACCATATGATGTAGCAATTGAAATGTATAAGTTAGATTATCTCCCCTTGGAAATGTCGGAACAGAATTACATTGCTTCATGCGCGTCTTCATATGGAGTTCTTCCATTGTGTAAAGTTTCATGAAAATTCATTGAACGGTTCAGGAGGAGTTGCGCTTACGAGGACACAACCATATGATGTAGCATGTGAAATGTATAAGTTAGATTATCTCCCCTTGGAAGTGTCAGAACGGAATTACATTGCTTCATGCGCATCTTCATATGGAGTTCTTCCATTGTGTACAGTTTCATGAAAATTCTTCAAACGGTTTAGGAGGAGTTGCGCTTATAAGGATGGAGAGACGGACGGACAGGGTGATTCCTATATACCCCCCAAACTTTGTTTGCAGGGGGTATAATTATCATAGAATTGTTTTTGAACTTGGTGTGCTCATTAGGCAAGACCTTTAGATAAGAGCTATTGATTAGCATTCATTTCTGTGAAAAAAGTTGCCATTTACAATAACCTCAAGAACATACTGCATTTTTTGTATCAACATTCTTCCTTTAGCCAGGCTTACGGTTTACATTTAAAAATGCATGGATTACTCTGACGTTGTGCACACACAATGCTGTTATGTTGAAATTTCATCAAATAACATTGGTACCAATGATCTTCAATTTTGCCATTTCATTTATAACTTACCAGGTTCAAGTTTATCAAGTTGAGCTACAGTGTCACTGACACTTTCATTTTGATTTGCTATGATACAACCAAAGGCAACTTTTTTGGCCATTCATTTCTGCTGGTCCTAGGAAAGCTTCCTAGCAAACTCTGTTCTGTGAAGTATTAAATGAAAGTGTCAATGACACTGTAGCTCAACTTGTGTAAGACATGTACATGTACAGTATGTGACACAGCAATGTACAGGTAAAGTATTGTAAAGGTGGGTGACAGTTAGATGCTAATCTAGAAAAGAAATCTCCATGGGGTTAATGTTACAATGGGGGTCCTTGTATGGTGCACCATAAGCCAAATGTTAGAAAATGTTTTGGCCTGTTTGATTAAAACCCTTCTACAGTTGATTCCTACTAATTAATAAATATCTGTCCAGTCCTTCTTAAAACATAGGTATTTGAATTTTTTATCTTTAGATTATAGGGTTCCCACGGGTGAGGAGGTTTTATTTTTCTCACTGGAAATAGAATATTGGGTTGTGCTAATGTTTACCCTCCCCAAACAACACCAAATATTAACACAGGAACTTGGCTTCAACGCATTTGAATACAGACATCATAGGGATGCTGAATTCAAGAAACATTATTATGTCTGGTGTTTTTGGAAAAGATTTTTAATTGTCTCCCTTTTTTGAGTCCCCAAGTGGGTCTGACTGAAACCCAAAATATTTGTTCTTATACCACAGTGAAAACAAAGGCGCCCAATAAATTTATAGCAAACATGACTGACATAAAAAATCTTCTTTACAGGTTCTGTATAAAAAATGTAATACACACAATTCCTGTAAATATGACTGCTGACAAACGTAGTCCCAGAACTTCTGTACAAAAAACTGATTGCACCTAAGTTCGGAATAAAATGGCCACGGCAGCCATCTTGAATTTTGAGCTGCCCTCCAAAACACTCGTTCTCATCCCAAGGTGATAACAAAGGTACCCAAGAAGTTTTGTGAAGATCGGTTCATAAATACAGCCTCTAGCCCGAGCTGTATTGAGATGTGCAGTTACTGTGTGCAAGTAGCACCGAATAAATCAAAGTTCATCTAATTTGCATAATTTCAGCACGAGAAAAAAAAACGTATTATATGTTATGTATTCCATGTTATTAAACATTCAAACAAAAAAAAAATTTATTCAAAACAGAACTTTCACACAGAAGTTCTGTACAAAAAACTGATTGCACTAATTTTGGTACAAAATGTCTGCCGGTGGCCATCTTAAATTTTTGACCGCATCCAAAAACAAGGGTCTTCATCCCACAGTGATAACAAAGGTACCAAAGAAGTTTCGTAAAGATCGGTTCATAAATATGGCCTCAGGCCCGAGCCGTATTGAATTGTTGACAGATGGACGACAGGCCATGACGTCAAAGTTGATCTGAAAATCAGAGCTCACCTCTAGAGGTTGCTCCAAACAAGCACCCCATGTTTCAGAGCAATTGAATCAAAAACAAGAACAGTGCGATGTTTCAAAGAAAACTGTCGACAGACAAATTGGCAAAGTTGAAGGTCATTGCTAAGGGCGACATTTTGTGACAGAAATGAAAGAAAATCTATAGCTCTCATCTAGAAGTCATCCAAATTAAGAATTCCAAGTTTCAAACCCATCCATTCACAAATGTTGATGCAAAAATGGCAAAGTTCAAAGTTTATTGTTAACAGAAAAAATTGTCAGTGCACAAAAGGGCAAAGCTGACAGTCATTGCTAACAGCAACTTTTTTTGACTGGAATGAAAGAAGCTCCCATCTGGAGGTCCACCCAAACAAGAGTTGTGTGAGGCATGGCTAAATACGTCTGTTGGCCATTTTGAATTGTACCAACTTGAGTTGAGATCAAATGATCCAAACTGGAGTTATTGGTCAGAAACCCCAAAATTTAAAAGACGGATGAATTCTAAGTAAAAAAAGAACTGTAACTCATGTAATAATAATTGGCAGGAGCCCATATTCGAACTTGACCTGTATTACTAGCTGGGTAATACACATACCAACTTTGGTTAAGATCAAATAATCCAAACAGGAGTTATCAGTCTGAAACAAATGAAAGTGTCAATGACACTGTAGCTCAACTTGTTAAGACATGTACATGTATGGTATGTGACACAGCAATGACAAACATCTAGGTAATGACCTGATAACAAAGGTACATATAAAGTATTGTAACGGTCTGTACATAAATACCGACCGTAGCCTGTAACAAATGTATTGGTAAAGTATTGTAAAGGTGGGTGACAGTCAGATGCTAAACTAGAAAAGAAATCTTTGAGTCCCAGAGTGGGTCTGACTGAACCCCAAAA
The DNA here is from genome assembly GCA_031216915.1 of Pictodentalium vernedei. Classification (NCBI taxonomy): domain Eukaryota; kingdom Metazoa; phylum Mollusca; class Scaphopoda; order Dentaliida; family Dentaliidae; genus Pictodentalium; species Pictodentalium vernedei. The sequence continues at coordinate 543,951,693 of CM062297.1, forward strand.
TATTTGTTCTCATAGCACAGTGATAACAAAGGCACCCCAAAACACACTCGTTCCTGTCCCAAGGTGAAAACAAAGGTACCCAAGAAGTTTCGTGAAGATCAGTTCATAAATACGAGCTGTATAGAAGTTGTGACAAAAAACTAATTGGACCTAATTTCGGTACAAAATGGCCACTGGCAGCCATCTTGAATTTTGGACCGCACCCAGGAACACTCGTTCTCGTCCTAAGGTGATAACAAAGGTACCCAAGAAGTTTTGTGAAGATCGGTTCATAAATACAGCCTCTAGCCCAAGCCGTATTGACATGTGCACTTACAGTGTATAAGTAGCACTGAATAAATCAAAGTTCATCTAATTTGCATAATTTCTGCACGAGAAAAAAAATCTGTACTATATGTGATGTATTCCATGTTACTAAACATTCATACAAAAATTTATTCAAATCAGAACTTTCATACAGAAGTTCTGTACAAAAGACTGATTGCACTAATTTTGGTACAAAATGGCTGCTAGTGGCCATCTTGAATTTTGGACCACACCCAAAAACACTCGTTCTCATCCCACGGTGATAACAAAGGTACCCAAGAAGTTTTGTAAAGATCGGTTCATAAATATGGCCTCTAGCCTGAGCCGTATATAAGTTGTGTACAAAAAAACTGATTAGACTTAATTTTGGTACAAAATGGCCACTGGCAGCCATCTTGAATTTTAGACCGCACCCAGAAACACTCGTTCTCGTCCCAAGGTGATAACAAAGGTACCCAAGACGTTTCGTGAAGATCGATTCATAAATACAGACTCCAGCCCAAGCCGTATTGACATGTGTCCTTACTGTGTGTAAGTAGCACTGAAAAAATCAAAGTTCATCTAATTTGCATAATTTCTGCACGAGAAAAAAAACCTGTATTATATGTGATGTATCCCATGGTACTAAACATTCACACACAAAATTATTCAAATTAGCAGAAAGAATTTTTTGTTTTGTTTTAAACTACTGTGTTCTCCCTAGTGACCCCCTCCCCCCCCCCCCCCTCCAATTTTAAACAAGAGGCTCCAGGGGGCCTGAGGGCGCTCACCTGTCATGGTAGTCTAAATATCAAACCAGGAACTTGACTTGAATAAGCTGCATACGCCCCTCCTAAGAAAAGCATATACCAACTAGATGAAGCGATTGTGCCCACACAATACACAGGATTTTCCTTCTATTTTCAGTTCCTGCACTTTTACGTCCCAAAATTGAGATAAACGCATAAAAAACAGATTTTTTTCCCAAACAAAATACTTTCAGCCTAAATTTTTTTCTTCTTCTTAAAACACATAAAAAACGATAAAACTAATTTCAGGATTCTGGTCCAAAATTTTTGAAGTCCCACCCGGACCCCAAATATTCAGTGTAAAAATTTTTTATTTTTTTTTGTCTTAAAACTGACTGAAATGCATAAAAAACAAAAACAAAAATTTCCAGATTTTAGTCCCAAATTTTCGAGGTCCCACCCGGACCCCAAATTTTCAGGGGAAAAAATTTTTTTTTTTTTTGTCTTAAAATTGACCAAAACGCATAAAAAACAAAACAAAACAAAATTTTTTCGGATTTTGGTCCAAAATTTTCTAAGTCCCACCCGGATCCCCAAATTTTCAGGGAAAAAAAAAAAAAAATTTTCTCTTAAAATTCACCAAAACGCAGAAAAAACAAAAAAAAAATCTTTTGGATTTTGGTCCAAAATTTTCTAAGTCCCACCCGGACCCCAAATTTTCAGGGTAAAAAAAAATTTTGTTTTGTCTTAAAATTGAGAGAAATGCATAAAAAACAACAAAAAAATTTTTCAGGATTTTGGTCCAAAATTTTCTAAGTCCCACCCGGACCCCAAATTTTTAGGGAAAAAAAAAAAAAAAATTTTTTTCTCTTAAAATTGACCAAAACGCATAAAAAACAAAAAAAAAATTTTTTCGGATTGTGGTCCAAAATTTTCTAAGTCCCACCCGGACCCCAAATTTTCAGGAAAAAAAAAAAAAAAAAATTTTTTTCTCTTAAAATTGACCAAAACGCATAAAAAACAAAAAAAAAATTTTTTCGGATTGTGGTCCAAAATTTTCTAAGTCCCACCCAGACCCCAAATTTTCAGGGAAAAAAAAAAAAAAACATTTTTTCTCTTAAAATTGACCAAAACGCATAAAAAACAAAAAAATTTTTTTTTCGGATTTTGGTCCAAAATTTTCCAAGTCCCACCCGGACCCCAAATTTTCAGGGAAAAAAAAAAAAATTTTTTTTGTCTTAAAATTGACAGAAAGGCATATAAAACAAACAAAAAAAAATTTCTGGATTTTGGTCCCACCCTGACCCCAAATTTTCAGGGGAAATTTTTTTTTTTTTTTTTTTGTCTTAAAATTGACCGAAACACAGGAAAAACAAAAAAAAAATTTTTCAGATTTTGGTCCAAAATTTCTAAGTCCGCAACAGGACCCCAAATTTTCAGCCTAAATATGAACCTAGGGACTTGGCTTCAACAAACTTGAATCTCACCCCCCCCCCCCCCCCCCCCCCCCCCCCAAGGATGCTGCATACCAAATATCAAAACATTCTTATTGCTAGATCTGAAAAAGAAGATTTTTCAAAAATACTCCTCATACTGCACTAATTTAAACATTTGGGCTTCCACAGAGAGCCCAAATATCGACCCAGGCAATTGATTTCAATAAACATGTGAAACAATCTTCCAACGATGTTATATGTGAAATTTTAAAGCTTTTGGAGCAGTGGTTTCGGAGAAAAGTAGTCTTATGTTTTTCCCATTACCCACAGTGTTAAAAAATGCTGACTCAGCACTTTTTCAAAGTCCCCAAAAACTACCCCATGATAAAACAGATGGCAATTTTTTTTTTACCATTCCATTCTGTTGGTCCTAAGGAAGCTTCACAACAAATAAGAATTCTCAGTGCTGTGTAGTTTTGGAGATATGGGCATTTTAATTTTTTTCTATTTTTAGCTCCTGTGGTTCCCACGGGGCTATGGGAAAAAACATTTCTGCATAAATTAGATACTTATGACCCAATAAGCACTCACGTAAAATTTGGTTCAAAGAGGCCTCGCGATTTGGAAAATAGAAATTTGGGGCGGGGCCAAAATTTTTGCCCCTCCTTTAACATCGTCAAATATAGCCCCTCCAACTTCTCTTGAACAAACTTGAGTCTACACCTCAAAAGGAAGCTGCATACCAAATATCAAGTCTCTGCTATTGCTGGTTCTTGAGAAGAAGATTTTTTAAGAATTGGGAGCATTTTTGCCCCATCCCTCTACTCAATATGAGCCGAAACCTAATTTGACAAAAATCAAAATGCCCTTATATAACCCCTAATCACATGAAATTTGGGAGAAAAAGGCCCAAACACCACCTTCACGACGGACGACGGACGAAAAGTGATCAGAATAGCTCACCCTGACTTTCAGTCAGGTGAGCTACAAAACAAAAAAAACAAGCGGATCGAATTGAAAAAACTTGAATTCGACACCCCTAGAGATGTTACATACCAAATATGAAAGGATTCTCTCTGGTGGATCTGAAGAAGAAGAATTTTCAAGAAATTTTCTCATATTGCTCTAAGTTAAACTTTGGGCTTCAATAAAAAGCCCAAATATTAAGCCAGGGACCTGATTTGAACAACCTCCAATCTAACCCTCCCAGGGGTGTTGTACACCGAAAATCAAAAGAATCTGACTGCTGGATCTGAAGGAGATGATTTTAAACGATAATTCCCCATATTGCACTAAGTAAATATTTGGGCTCCCTTGGAGAACCCAAATATTAACCTAGAAACTCAATTTGAACAAATTTGAACCTCACACCTCTAGAGATGTCACATACTAAATATGAAAGGATTCTCACTAGTGGGTCTGAGAAAGAAGATTTTTAAAGAAATTTTCTCATATTGCTCTAAGTTCAAATTTGGGTTCCAATAAAGAGCCCAAATATTCATCCAGGGATCCCATTTGAACAAAATTGAATCTAATCCCCCTAGAGATGCTGCATACCAAATATCAAAAGAATATGACTCGTGGATCTGAAGAAGATTTTTAAAGATTATTACCCATGTTGCACAAAGTTAATATTCAGGCTCCCACCGGAAGCTCAAATATGAACCCAGGGACTCGATTTGAACAAATTTGAATCTTACATCTCTAGAGATGGCACATACCCAATATGAAAGGATTCTCAATAAGCAGGTCTGAAAAAAAAAGATTTTTAGCTCAACTTTGGCAAAGCCAAATTTGAGGTATTGTCGTGGCCCGTCGTTCATTTGTCTGTCTGTCTGTCAGTCCGTCGCACCATCAACATGGCTTGGGCTAGAGGCCGTATTTATGAACCGATCTTTACGAAACTTCTTGGGTACCTTTGTTATCACCGTGGGACGAGAACAAGTGTTTTTGGGTCTGGTCCAAAATTCAAGATGGCCGCTGGCAGTCATTTTGTACAAAATTAGGTGCAATCAGATTTTTGCGCAGAACTTCCATATGAAAGCGCTGATTTCAATAATTTTTTGTGTGAATGTTTAGTACCATGGGATACATCACATATACTACGGGTTTTTTTCTCGTGCATAAATTATGCCAATTAGACTAACTTTGATCTATTTAGTGTTACTTTCAGCACTCTAACTGCAAATGCCAATACGGCTCGGGCTGGAGGTTGTATTTATGAACCGATCTTTACGAAACTTCTTGGGTACCTTTGTTATCATCATGGGACGAGAACGAGTGTTTTTGTGTGCGGTCTGAAATTCAAGATGGCCACCAGCAGCCATTTGGACCGAAATTAGTGCAATCGGTTTTTTGTACAGAACTTCTGTATCAAAGTTCTGATTTGAACAAATTTTTGTGTGAATGTTTAGAAAGAGGGAATACATCATATATAATTCAGGTTTTTCTCTCATGCTGAAATTCTGCAAATTAGATGAACTTTGATTTATTCAGTGCTACTTATACACACAAAGTGCACATGTCAATACGGCTCGGGCTAGGGGCTGTATTTATGAACCGATCTTCACAAAACTTCTTGGGTACCTTTGTTATCACCTTGGGACGAGTGTTTTTGGGTGCAGTCCAAAATTTCAAGATGGCCGCCAGTGGCCAATTAGACAAACTTTGATTTATTCAGTGCTACTTATAACAGTAAGTGCACATTTCAATACCGCTCTGGCTAGAGGTATCTAACTGTCACCGACCTTTACAATACTTTACCTGTACATTTGTTACAGGCTACGGTCAGTATTTATGTACAGACCTTTACAGTACTTTACATGTACCTTCATTATCAGGTCTTTACCTAGATATGTATCATTGCTGTGTCATACGCTATGCATGTACATGTCTTACACAAGTTGAGCTATAGTGTCATTGACACTTTAATTTAAGAAATTTTCTCATATTGCACTAAGTTAAAATTTGGTCTCCAATAAAGAGCTCCAATATTCATCCAGGGATCCCATTTGAACAAACTTGAATCAAACCCCCCCTAAAGATGATGCATACCAAATATCAAAAGAATCTGACTGGTGGATCTGAAGAAGATTTTTAAAGAATATCCCCCTCCCCCCCCCCCCCCCCCCCATCCCACCAAGTTAATAATCAGTCTCCCATAGGAAGCTCAAATATTAACTCAGGGAGTTGATTTGAACAAATTCAAATCTTACACCTCTAGAGATGTCACATACCAAATATGAAAGGATTCTCACTAGTGGGTCTGAAAAAGAAGATTTTTTAAGAAATTTTCTCATATTGCACTAAGTTACAATTTGAGCTCCAATAAAGAGCCCAAATATTCATCCAGGGATCCCATTTGAACAAACTTGAATCTACCCCCCACCCTCCCCCTCCCCAAAGATGCTGCATAGCAAATATCAAAAGAGTCTGACTGGTGGATCTGAAGAAGAAGATTTTTAAAGATTATTTCCCATATTGCACCAAGTTAATATTCGGGCTTCCATAGGAAGCCCAAATATTAACTCAGGGACTCAATTTGAACAAATTTCAATCTGACCCCTGTAGAGATGCTGTATACCAAGTATCAAAGGAATCTGACTGTATGATCTGAAGAAGAAGATTTTTAAAGCTTATTCCCCATAGCGCCCTAAGTTAATTATTTGGGCTCCTCTGTTGAGCCCAAATATGAACCGAGGGGGGTCGATTTAAACACACTTGTATTTGACCATCCTATGCATGCTGTATACCAAATATTAAAAGATATTGATCAGCGGTTCTGAAGAAAATTTTTTTCAATTTTTGCAAATATGCCGACTCAGTATTTTTTCAAACGCCCCCTACAGAACACCCTAAAACAACCGCTGGCCATTTTTTTAATCCATTCTACCGGTCTTACAGATGCTTCATACCAAATAACAGTTCTCTGTTCCGTGTAGTTTGGAAAATATGGGCATTTGAATTTTTTTCTAGGGTGTACCAAAACAATTTCGGGCATCATTCAAGTGCTTTGGACCCACTTTCGCTATATGCCAAATTTGATTCAAATCGGCCCATCGGTTCTTGAAATCGAAATTTGGGGTGGAGCCCAAAATGGATATGTGCCCACAGAGAGCCCAAATACTGACTTACCAACTTCTCTTGAACAAACTTTAATCTTCAACACCAAAGAGTGTTACATACCATCTATCAAGGCAATTTCTCTAGTGGTTCGTGAGAAGATTTTTAAAGATTTTTTTGGCTTTGGCATCATTGCATAGAGCCGGAAGAAAGCAGCCGCTCCATTTGAACAAAATAGAAAGGGTATACCCCAAGGATGGTTTGTGGAATATATGTTTGAATTTGGCTGAATGGCTGTGGAGAAGAAGCAGATTTGCAAAAGTTAACAGATGACGGACGACAGACGACGGACGCCAAGTGATGGCAATACCTCACACTGACTTGCAGTATGCGCTAATGAAAGGAAGCTACTGGAAATGAATACATGTTGTTCAAAGTATTTCATAGTTGTACTTGCAAGGCATGAGAGATCATGTGTATCATGATACATGTCAAATCGTGCAGACTGAATCATGATACATATCGTATCATTAGGGAAACATATCATTGCATCTCTAATTTGCACCATATTTTGGCGATATTCTTATACATGCAGCATTAATGCGATATTTTCAACATGCCGTGGCGAAAATCGCAAAACAAACACGTGCATGGCAGAATATTTTCATAACTATTGTTTGTTCACGATTGTCCTCGAGAGTATGTTAACATAAGTTAAAATTTGGGCTATCATAGGGAGCGCAAATATGAGCCCAGGGGCTCGATTTGAACAAACTTGAATTTCACCTCCCAAGAGATGTCGTATACCAAATATGAAAGGATTCCGACTGGCAGATCCGAAGAAGAAGATTTTTAAAGAAATTTCATCATATTGCACAAAGTGGAAATTTTGGGATACAATAGAGAACCCAAATATGAACCCAGAGACCCGATTTGAACAAACTTGAATCTGACCCACCTAGAGATGTTATATACCACATATCAAAGCATTCTGACTGGTGGGTCTGAAGAAGATTTTTAAAGATTATTCCCATATTGCCCTAAGTTAAAAATTTGGGCTCCTGTATTGAGCCCAAATATGAACCGAGAGGCTTCATTTTAACAAACTTATATCTGAACCCCCTATAGATGCTGTATACCAAATATCAAAAGATTCTGATGTTTGGTTCTGGAGAAAATTTTTTTTTAAATTTTTGAAAATATGCTGACTCAGCATATTTTCAACACCCTCTACCAAACATCCTGTTACAACCGATGGCAATTTTTTTGTACCATCTAATTCTATGGGCCCTAAGGATGCTTCATACCAAATAACAGTTCTCTGTTCTGTAGGATTTGGGAAATATTGGAGTTTGAAAATATTTTCTATTTTTAATTCCAGTGGTTCCCACAGGGCCACAGGAAAATTTTTTTTGCAGGAATCAAGTACTTATGACCCAGTAATAAAACAAACCAAATTTGGTTCATATCGGACCATCAGTGCAGAAAATAGAAATTTTGGGCGGGGTTAAAAATCTTTCGCCTCCCATTACAAAGGCAAATATTGCTTCACCATATTCATTTGAACACATTTGAATCTACACCTCAAAAGGAAGCTCCATAGCAAATATCAAGACATTGTACCTGCTGGCTCGTGAGAAAATATTTTTAAAAAAAATTTGGAGCATTTTCCCCCACCCCCTCCCCTATAGGGCTGGACACGCGAGTTGAACAAAAATACAATGCCCACTCAGCACCATCACTCACACAAACTTTCACTTGAATCAGCCCAGTGGTTTTGGAAGAGAAGCCCAAAACATAGTGTTGATGGACGACGGATGGACAGATGGATGACGGATGGAGAGCGATGAGATTAGCTCAACTTGACTACGTCAAGGTGAGCTAAAAAGGAAACAGAAATTTAACGTTTACAGTAAATTTCCTTTCTTATTATACCCACCACAATTGTTTACAACAGGCTTGAACTACGGTGGAAGTCCCTAACTCGGAAGTATACTCTATTTCATTCTTTCTCAAATGATTTGGGCAATAAAAGTGGTGTAGGGGCTCCAAGAAAAAATAAGCCAAAACTGGGTCGAGTGCAACTAGTACACACCCAGTAGGGGACACTCTTCTCCTAGTACTAATCCATGGCTTCCGGTACCAGTGTGCAGACATATAAACATGCCATTCTATTTGAATCTGCCAACACTGGAGTTATGTGATCAACAGGGAGGAAGGATTCTTACCCGAATAAGAAGACGGGGGGGGGCCTCCGGGTAAACAATTGTGGTCAGTATAATAAGAAAGGAAATGTACTATAAAATTTAAATTTCTTATCAACCTACCTCACAATTGTTTACAACAGGCTGAATAGACAATAGGAGGAGGGAATCACATAACCAACCCCCACATAACATCACTGGAACCATGGACAGAAGGAAGAGTACCCAACGCCTGTAAACCATAGCATCACAAACACGAGAAACAACAATGAGAGATCAGGCGTATGGCTCTGTGTGACACACAGACAGAAAGGAGAGTAACCAAGCACAGGGCTGGAAATCACCTTGGAAGAAGCCTGATTTCTAGGGTTTCATTGATTGATTGATTTTATTCAGTAGTACAACATGTATACAGTTAATAACAAAAATATACTTAGAGGTAGCATACTTCAGAACTACATGACTGCACCACTGGGAAATAGCGTAGCCACTAGAGGCTATCTTCCTGCCATTCCCGTTTAAAAAAAAATGAACAAGAAAAAGGAAAAAAAAAGCAGAGAAAGGAAGAGAAGAGAAAAATGAAAGGAGAGAAATGAATACGAGAAGCAGACGTGACAATCCTGACAACAGCATGTTCACTAATAAGAGGGGATTTTATAGCCATACTGCAGATGACATGTTAGACTGGTTCTTTCCATCATGTGAGAAATCTGTTCTATGTTTTCTAGCATGTCATCCCCTGAGTTCCAATGTGCTCCGTATGTCAGCAGGCATACAGAACACACTGGAACCCTGGGGACGACATGATGATGATTGAGTTGAGGAGAGAGATAGTGATGAGACAAACAGAGCTACGACCTACAATCAGGGCATACTGGATTGTTACAGTTGACATGTATGAAGTTGAATTGTTCAGTTATAGTCTTTTTGAATAGTGATCTTGGACATATCAACGATATTATAAATTTTGAACAGATGGTTCAATATAGTTCCTAGGGAAAGTATGAATGGGAAGGTTATCCGAGAACTGGGTCCTCGGTTTATATGTGCGCAATTTACCTGACTGTCTGGTGTCCATACCAATGGGTTTAGTTATATTTTAAAGCTATTCTCAAAACATTCAGGTAACATTTTATTATGCCATTCATGCATAAACAGCTGAATGTGAAGTTTATACAAGTCTGTTAATTTTAAGATACGGTGGTTTCTAAATAGTGAGTTGGTGTGTGCACTGAATTTTTTGTTGGATATGATTTGGATGGCTCTCTTGCAATTTAGTGCAGGGGCGCGGTGGCTCAGTAGGTAGAGGTGCAGGCTGCAAGCCGAGAGGTTCTCGGTTCGAATCCCACCTGTGGCAACCGCGTTGTGTCCTTGGGCAAGACACTTCACCCCACTGCCCACATAGGCCACGGTGGTGTTGTGTACTAAGGCGTACTGCACGTTGATGGTGCACCTGCCTTCAACCAATGCTAACCCTGCTTGTGTGGAGTTGGTATGTTGGGGAGCTGACAGTTGCTCGCCGTTGCTCGGTGCTTCTCTCCGTGTACTCCGGCTTCCTCCACCCGTAAAACTGTCATGGTCATGATTAGCCATTGTGCAGAAATATGTGACCTTAAACATCAATAAATAATAATAATTGTAGTTTTGTGAGTGCTCTTGTGGCGAGTGAGTGCCCCCAGATTTGGATACCGTGCAGCATGTGACTGTGGATTAAAGAGTAATATAAAGTTATCAAGTTATCAAGCATTTTTGTGGCAGAATTATTTTGGAACAGACAACTGAAAGATGGTGCCTGAAGTTCAGATTTTCATCCACAAAAATTCCTAAGAATTTGACAAATTTTTCTTCTTGATTATTTGCGATAGGAGTTATGATTGAGTTGTTAAGCACAATTCTCCTACTTCCAACAGAGTAACTATCACCCTGTGGATGAAAGATGATAAATTTTTTCTTACGTTCATTGAGGACGAGTTTATTCGCCATACACCAATTGTTTACCTTGTTGAGTTCATTGTTAGCTATTTCTATGATTGATTCTAAGTTATTGCCAGCCGTGTAAGAAGTAGTGTCATCAGCATATGATAACATTTTCATAGACGTGGAATTTATAATATCGTTGATATAAATAATAAAAAGAAGAGGACCAAGAATAGACCCCTGAGGAAAACCTGTATATATGTCCAGAAAGCCTGAACAGACATTTTGGAATGGTACCGATTGACATCTTTCTGTGAGATAATTTTTAAACCAGGTGTTTGCATGCCCTCGGATTCCATAGACTTCTAACTTTTTAAATAAAATCGAGTGATTTATGGTATCAAATGCTTTGGAAAAGTCTAGAAAAAGAGCTAAAGTACAGTCTTTTGTCGGCTGATCGTTCATTTCGCAGACACTATTGACAAGATGTAGTACCGGATGTATTATTGAGTGTGCCTTTCTAAAACCAAACTGATGTTGGTGAATTATCTTGTTATCCTCCAGGAAATGTACTGACCTAGAATACATAAATTTTTCTAATATTTTACAGAACGTTGGTAAGATGCTGATGGGTCTATAGTTGTTGAATAGTTGTTGATTGCCAGATTTGAAAACAGGTATTATTTTTGCTATTTTCATTTTCGCTGGGACAAGGCCAGTTGAGAATGAAAGGTTAATTACGTGTGTTAAGGGTTCAGCGATTTCATATATGATTTCCTTTACCATTTTGGAGGACATATTGTCAAGGTCTCTACTCGGTTTTGGGTTTAGTTTTTTAGTGCACTGAATTACTTCGTGTGGAGGAGTTGGCAATATAAAGAATGATTCTTCACTGTTTCCCTCAATATACTCGGAAAATAGACGACAGGAAGGAGGCAATGTTTTTTGCCAATGTTAACGAAATATGAGTTAAATTTGGCAGCTATTGCTTTCGTGTTGGTTATTTCAACATTATCATTGACAAATGTTGACGGGGCGGTAAGGGTAGGGTTGAATTTATTAATTAATTTCTTTAATATTTCCCACGTTTTTTTCATATTATGTTTGTTTTCTCGAAGTATATTGTTATAATAATCTGTTTTATGAGCTCGTTTTCGTCTGTTGTAGATGGTTCAGTATGTTTGGTATCTCAATTTGTTTTGCATTGTTGGGTTTTTTAATTTTTTTACATACAGTTTGTTTTTTTCCAATGATGACTTTAAAAGACCCGATGTCCTCCACGGTTTGCGCTTTACAATTTTTGGGGGAACTTTAACAATTTTTTCTGGAAATGCGCGGTCAAAGGCTGTATGCACAATGTCAAGTAGAGTATTGTAGGCTTCATTTGGACATAATGCGTTCATTACGTTGGAGAAATCACTTGCAGACAATAGGGATTTGAAGTGGTTAGTGTTTTCCGGCTTAAATGATGTTTTTGGAGTTTGTACTGCGTGGACATGTCTTTTGGCTGATTCGTCTACATAAAATGTTGAAAAATGATCGCTTACATCAGTGATAATTATTCCAGATGTTTGTGACTTGATTTTATTGCAGAAGATATTATCGATTATAGTGGCAGAGTGATCCGTGATTTGCGTTGGTCTCGTGATAGCAGGCATAAATCCAGCACTGAATATGGTATCTATGAACAATTATTTTATAGGATTTACAGTACTGTTCAAAGCAATTATACTAGAGTTGTGGGCAAAATTGAAAATTGTAATAAGTTTAACAACATTATTGATATTAACATTCTTGCTCAAAGCCCAAACAAGTGACTAACAAAACAACTTATAGTGAGAATATACACCTGGACTGAAAATTATTACCTGGATTGAAAATTATTATTATCTGGTTGAATGCTAAAAGCCGCTATCAGGGCTTTCAAAGACTTAGCCTGCCACAGCAAAAGTCAACATTTTCATTGCTCATGTTTCCTTTTCAGTCAAATGCAAATAATATTTTGTTTATGTAAGCCCCTTATATCACAGTTTATTGGAGATTGCATGTAGGTACCACCCAACAATTTGCAATAAAACAAACTTTGAATAAAAAATCCTGGACCACACAAAATAGTTTAGCCCTTTCACATGATGGCTGTCAATATGATATTGTGTATAACTTGGTTTCACAAGTAACCAGCAAAATAAGCTATAAGGAAGTTGTGTACCTGGACCGAAAATTATTTGCTAGGATTTACAGTTTTATTCAAAGACCTATACAATAGTTGTGGACAAAACTGTAATGGGTGGAACAACATTACTATCAAAACAATCTATGGTGAGAATGTATATATGGATTGGGAATTTTATTATAGGCTTTACAGTATAACTGTCCAAAGCAATAAGGGTAGAACAACATTACTGAGATTTGCATTCTTACTCAAAGCATAAACAGGTGACTAGCAAACAACCTGTAGTGAAAATGTATACTTGGGCTGAAAATTATTACCTGGGTCGAAGTTTATTATGAACTGGTTTAGTTCCAGAAGTCACTCAGGACTTTCCAGAAATGAAGTTACCAGTGAAGAGTCAACTTTTTTCTTGCTCAAATTTCCTTTCAAGTAAAATGCTAATAATATTTTGTTTATTTTAGCTTGACATATCTCACATCATTGGAGATTGCTTGTGGGCACCCTCCAATAATTTATAATAAAACAAACTTTAAATAACAATCCTAGACCACTCAAAATAGATTAGCCCTCAGCTAGGTACTGAGAACGAAAAACACTACTGATACCTCCCGTCCGCAATGAATGATATAAGTTTGCAAAATCTCACATCATTGGAGATTGCCTGTGGGCACCCTCCATTAATTTGTAATAAAACACACTCTGAATAACAATCCTAGACCACTCAAAATAGTTTAGCCTATTATATCCTATCCTATCCTACTATCTATCTGGAGTATTCTAGAGTGAGAATTACATTTTACAAAAAGTAGAGGGATTCAGGACAGCATATCTTTTGACTGTCTACAGGACATAATGTATAGTTTCATTTCACAAGTAACCAACAATGAAAGTGTATAAATGGTATGAAAAGTACATAATACAAAAAGAAGAGGGATTCAAAACTACATATCTGTTGACTATATATCTACTGGCTGTCAACAATTCCTTATGTATAGTTGGTTTCAGTGTGTAAAAGGACTGAAAATTACATAATAAAATAGTAGAGGGATTCAGAACTACATATCTGTTAACTAGATAACTACTGGCTGACTACAATCCATTATGTATAGTTGGTTTTACAAGCAACCAGCAAAATAACCTGCAGAGAAGGTGCATCTCTGAACTGAAAATTATTTGATAGGATTTACAGTTTTGTTCAAAACACCTACATACTAGTTGTGAGCAAATCTGTAATGGGGGAAACAGTAGTACTGAATAAGCAATCTTACTCAGAGCATATACAGATAAACAACTAAACATCCTAAAATGAAAATGTATATCTTGATTGGAAATTATTTTATAGGATTTATAGTTTATCCAAAGCAGTTATACAACAGTTGTGGACAAAACTGTAATGTGTGGAACAACGTTAATGAGATTAGCATTTTTACTCAAATCTTACACAAGTGAAAAGCAAAACAACCCATGGCCAAGATGTGAACCTGGATTGAAAGTTATTTTACAGCATTTACAGTATTGTCCAAAGCAATTATAATACAGTTGTGGGCAAAACTATAATGAGTGGAACAACAGTACTGAAAAAATTAACATTCTCGCTCAAAGCCCAAACAAGTGACCTATAGTGAAAATGAACACCTGGATTGAAAATTATTATATACTGGTTGAGAGCAAGACGCCACTATCAGAGCTTTCAAAGGTTAAGGCTACCACCAGGAAAGTCAACATTTTCCTTGCTCAAGTTTTCTTTTCAGTCAAATGCAAATAATATTTTGTTTATGTAAGCCCATTACATCGCAGACCATTGAAGATTGCCTATGGGCACACTCCAATGATTTGTAATAAAACAACTGGGTTGATAACAGCCTGAGCAGATCAAGGAAGGCCTAAAGAAAAAAGGTCTTCAGATTGCTCCTGCAACTGACGCAAGTAAAAGGTGGAGAAAGTAGAAGCGTTTCTCTAGTAGGCTGCCTGCATAACATCTGGCAACTTCTTGATTCTTGGCCAGAAAGGAGCAATCAGTGATAAAAGTAACACTGTTGGTTCACCATCCAGTAAAAAAGTAACACTGTTGGAGGAGCTCCTGATGAAGGCCAGATCCACCGTGAGGGTGTGAAGCTCACAAACCTTCTGGCTGAGGCAAAAATCATTAGAAAATCCATCTTGTATGTGACAAAACGCACATCCACCTGGGATAATGGTTCAAACAGTGCCTCCACCCCCCAAGCAAAGCAGCACCCAGAAAGATATCATCTTGGGATCAGCTGCAAAACCCTAGGCCTTTTCGAAGAAAAGTGCTGAATAAGCTTGGAAAGGTACGGAATAGTGCTGATACGACGCTTTCCCACATACAGAAAAAGGTCTCCGAAAGCATAGACCTGTACCCCTTGATGTAACAGGTTGGAGACCCCGAGAATCAAACAGATATACCAGAAACTCCACAATCTGTGTAATCGAAGGATTGGCAAAATCAAGAGAATGATCAGCACACCATCAACAAAAGACCTTCCACTTAGGCACATAGGCTAAACCAGTGGAGTGCAGCCTTGAAGAAGAAATGCACTCTACTGCTTGTCTAGAAAAACCTCTACGGAGGAGACAGCACTGGACAAGAGATATGCCTGAAGGTACACTGAAGTTGGGTCGATGTCAAACTTCCTTGGGTGACCTTGACAAAGAAGGCAGAGGGAGATGTACCGGAACCGCCGCCAACAGAGAACGGAGCTGAACGGAGCTGATTGATCCACATCCGCTGAGGCAACAGGGGAGTGATCAGAATGATTCAACAACTGCAGGTTCATATCTTGGCTAGAACCTGAGGCAGAATCAGAACCGACGGGAATGCGTAGCCAACTAGACTGGTCCAATCGAGTGACAGAGCATCCATGACAAAAGCCAGAGGATCTAGACACAGACACGAAAGCATGCTCCAGATGGTTCCAATGGGTTGCAAACAGATCGATGTGGGGATGACCCCTGAGATCGCAAAGTGACTGGAACACTGCTCTGTGAAGCATCCACTCAGAGGAAATGACCCTGCCCTGTCAAGACAGGGAGTTGGGTAGGACGTTAAGACAACCGGTAATGTAACGAACCGCCACCCCAGAGTTGATGTCTTGAGCGAGCAGTAGAAGATCCCGGGCCAATTCGTACATGGGAACCAAGTGTGTGCTGCCCTGGTTCTGAATATAAGTGACCACTGTCGAATTGTCGGACAACAGAAGGACCTGACGATTCGAAAGTGGGAGATCCACAGCCAGAAGCTCAGAAGAAGAGCAAGAAGCTCCTTCTGGTTTATGTGAAGAGCTGGTTGATCCCAGTCCCAAAAAACACAAAGGGAAAGACCTGGAGGATCCAACATCATGCCCCATCCGAGATCGCTGGCATCTGCCGTCAGAACATGATCAGACGTAGGCAAGTCCAAAAGAACTCCCTGCATAATCCACTGAACATCCAATCTGGGGAAGAAGGTGATGACTGAGAGATGCTGGTAAGTGAAGCACCAGATCCACAAAACCGACATCGGCCTCCAACGACTGAGCAGAAAGTGTTGGAGAGGTCTGACATGCAGCCGACCTAAAGGAATGAGATCCGCCACCGAACTGCAGAGACCGAGCAACCGGAAAAACTCTGAACTGTCGCAGATGTGGATTGCGTCAGAGTCAGGGTGAAAACCAAGAGATTCACTGCCTCTGCATTCAGCTGAGTATAGAAGTTCATCCCCATATGACAAAACAACTGAGAAGGGACCAGATCTGACTTCTCCTCGTTGACTCAGAACCCTAGTGACGAAAGCATGCGCAACAGTGTGTCGGACTCCTGAAGAACAGCATTGATGTGTTTCTGGAGGATATCATCCAGATATGCCGAAGTCACCTGGACTGCACCTGGACTGTGATATCACATGTGACATCAGTCGGATGAAGGCCCAAGGAGACAGATTGAGGCCAAAAGTCATGGCCTTGAACTGTTAAACTCGCCCTAGAAAAGCGAACCTGAGATACCTTCGGGATGTCTGATGAAGCAGAATGTGAAAGTAAGCATCTGGCAGGTCGATGCTGGAAGCGAAATCTCTCTGGTGAATGGAGTGGCAAACCGATCTGAAAGTCTTCATGTTGAACTTGGGAGCAATGATGGATTGGTTCAGGCTACTCAGACTGATAACCGGTCAGTGTCGGCCATCCTTTTTCGGCACCAAGAACAGGAGGGAATAAAATTGCACTGAATTATTGTTCTTGATGACCTCAATCATCGCCCCCTTTGACCGGAGAATGTCTATCACCCTGAACAAAAGTTCCCGACCTGAAACGAATGAGTGTTCTTGACGACCTTGATCGCCCCCTTTGACAAGAGATTGTCTATCTCAATGACCAAAAGTTCCTGACATGAACCATCTGAAGGAACTTGGGTTGGAAGCGGCACCCTTGACAGAGTGGGGTGCCTCCGAAAGGATATCCGCAGACGGGACTGATTGGATTGGATGGATGTGATCGTGGCCCAATGGTCTGCAAACTCTTGATATCCTTCCTCCAACCTGGGACAAATCGAGGTGAGGACCTTCACTTCGAGGCCTGTGAGAGGAGAACCCACCTCCTCTGTTAGTAGAAGTAGAGTCCAATGCTGCAAAGCTTCAACCACTTGTACTGACTGGTATGGTCAAAGGCACCCAGAAGCAGGTTGCTCACAGAATGGCTGAAACCTCTGGCTGGTCTGATGGTTTGAGTTCCAGAAACGCAAAGTCAAGAGCCAGCCCCAAGTCAGAAGACTGATGGCTCTTGACGTCAGGTGTGTATGACCCATCCGATGAGTCGGAAGACATATAGCCCATCTCACTGATGCCTCCCATGGTGTAGGTACACCAGAGAAATCAGAAAGTGGCCATCTTCCAATCCCGGGAGGCGCCGCAGCCGAGGGTGTCTGGAAACCACCAGGAGTCTCACTGGAGGCAACGAGAAGGCTCTTTGAAAGAACCTACATGAGCAAGGAGAGGCCTCCCTAAGCTCACAGCCTGAATCTGCCGGTCTGACGTGGGAAGAACCAGGCAAACAAAATGGCTTCACATCTGACCCCCTTAACCAGCAAAGGATCACGATCCTCAAGAACACCCGATGTGGAAATGATGGTTGGCAGTCGAAACATCAGAAGGCAGATCTGATAGGGGTATGAATACCCCAAGGATCTGGTGTGCGGGAATTCAGGCGAGCCACCGTGGACCTCTGAGGGACAGAAGGTCCAGGCTGCACAGATTGCACTGGGCTCGCTTAACTGGCCGAAGGACCAGAATGCATGGACGGACGCACAGCAGAGTACATGGTGAACCCACTATGGATATCTGAATCCAAAGCAAACTTTGCTTGGTCCAAAGGCTGGAAGACTGAAGAAGAGGAACCGAATGGCAAACCCTGTCCATCTTCACTGAGTTGAAGTCAGGGAAGGTTGAGGTTAAGAACCCACATCCATCGAAGTAGAAATCCCTGCTTCAAATTGTGAGTGATTTTAAAAATTTCCCAACATCAAAACTTAATTGAATGTTTCTGTTGACGCAACTCAAAAGATGAAAACACCATCAAGAATAGAGGTGAGCGATTATTCATGCACATTGGACAATTGTTTTATGAGCAATGGTGCCCGAGAGCGATCACGTGCCTTTCCCATGCGTCACAGAACAACAACCAAACAAAATTTTTGTTTTGTTATCAACTGCTGTGGTTCTCTCTACACCCCCTCCCACCATCAAAAAAAAATCAGGCATAAATGAAATACTTATGACCCAGTTCAATACTACATGACAAATTTGATTCACATCAGTCCATTAGATCTGAAAATAGAAATTCTGAGTGTAGCCCAAATTCGGGAGCCCAAATTTTGACTTACTGAGTTACTTTGAAAAAAAGTCAATCTGCATCACTAAAGTAAGTTCCAAACAAGAAATCTAAGCATTATTGCAAGTGGCTTATAAAAAGAGGATTTTAAAAGCATTTTAGGCTTATGGAGCATTAACCTCACCCAAAGGGGTATAGTAATTTGGGGTGGGGGGGGGGGGGGGGAATCAGAAGAGTAAATTCCACCAGCCTGAAGATGGCATCAGCTTCAATTGATCAAGGAAGAAAAGGTTTACTCCAAAGATGGTCTGTGCCATAAATAAATGAATTTGGCCCAGTGGTTTTTAAAGAATAAGAAAAATTTCAAACTAGAGAAACTGAATTTTACTGCCACCAATGAATTCAAGTCTGTGTGAAAATGGTTAAAGCATCAAAAATAAATAAAACAGAAAGAGAATTTATGGAGGCTTATTTTGGGGGGTAAAAATTTTTTAAAGAAATCAGAAATACGTTTTTGTTAACAGTATTACATGAAATAAAATCTTTGAAAATCACATTGAAGTCTTGAGAGGGTTAAATTCAAGATATTAATACAGGAATCAGAGAAATTTTTTCAAGAAACCAGAAAACACATATATGTGCACAGCATTGAAAAGGTTCGATCAAGGCATTAATAAAATCTTTGAAAAAACACTGAAGTCTTGAGAGGGTTAAATGAAAGACATTCATACAGGAATCAGATAAATGTTTCCAAGAAATCAGAAAAAACATACATGTGCATAGCACTGAAAGGGCTCAATACAAATAAAATCTTTGGAAAACACACTGAAGTCATGAGAGGGTTAAATTAAAGATATTCATACAGGAATCAAATCAATATTTTTTCCAAGGAACCAGAAAAAAACGTGCAAAGCACTGAAAGGGTTCAACATGAAATGAAGTCTTTCGAAACACCCTGGCATGTCATGAGGGGGTTAAATTAAAGATATTCATACAGGAGTCAGGTTAATCTTTTTCCAAGAAACAGAAAAAACATATGTGTATGCACTGAAAGGGTTTGATCCAGGAATCAGAAAATGGACATTCTTCAACTGAACAATTTCATTTTCTGATTAAAATATCAAGATTAACAAGTGTGTCCGACAACTAATTCAGATTATTCTAGCTTGAATATGTGTAACAGATATTCCTCCAGTATAAATTTTTCAATACTCTCTACCGGGCACCCTGATAGAACCAGTGGCAAATTTTTTAACCAATTCATTCTACTCGTCCTACTGATGCTTCATACCAAATAACATTTCTCTGTTCCGCTTGGTTTGGGAAGTATGGGCTTTTGAACTTTTTTTCTGTTTTTTGCCCCTGAGGCTGCCATGGGCTGTGAAAATTTGAAGGGGGGGGGGGGGGGATCAATCAATTACTTAGGACCCACTTATACTATATGCCAAATTTGGTTCAAACTGGCCCACCGGTTCTTGAAATAGAAATTTTTTGCAAAGCCCAAAATGGATATGCTCCTAGAGAGCCCAAATATTAAACTACCAACTTCCCTTGAACAAACTTTAATCTTCAACACCAAAGGATGTTCCATACCAAATACCAAATGGTGGTTTGTGAGAAGAAGATTTTTAAGCTTTTGGGGCATTAGCCAGAGCCTGAATATGTCAGCTGCTTCATTTGAACAAAATAGAAAGGGTATAGATGATCTGTGCAATATATGTTTAAATTTGACCTCGTGGTTGTGAAGAAGAAGACAAGTTTGCAACGGATGACAGCCGACAGATGCTGGACGCCAAGTGATGGCAATAGCTTCCACTGCTGAAAACACAACCATGCATGTCTGGATGGTGAAGCGACAGCTATGAGTCCATAATTCAGAACAGGAACTTTGTCAACATTGAGTCAAAAGGTATCACTGTTGATGAGCAAAAAGAGACATATCTTCACAAGATGGCGGAAAAAATGAAAGTGTCAATGACACTGTAGCTTAACTTGTTTGTGTATTGTTTTTGATGAAAAGGATAATGTTCAATGTTTATGAAAGGATTATGAAATAAAATAAGAATTGTGATAATTGGGAATATCTTAATTTCTGTTCCCTGTATGCTATGTTTTTAATAAAAATAATATGAGGTGTAAACTGTACTAAAGAACTGAAATGTATGTGGCCCTCACAGTTAAAGTATGTTAACAAAAGTTACCAAGTTAGTAGTTACAGTGAAATTATTCCAAAACAAGTCATCCTATCAAGTTACAATGAAATCCCTTCATAAATAAGGCCTGCAGACTGTGCTAAAGGTTTTCAGGCTTCAGGCCATTATGGTTGACCGATATCAACTAAAAAGGGGACGTCCTCATCTCGACATTATACCGAGTCATTCTACCAGGTCACAATAAAATCCCTTCACAAATACGTCCTGTAGTCTGTAATAAAGTTTTTCGGGTGGGTTTTGGGCTTGGGCAGTCATCATGGTTGAATGATCGCAACCAAAAGAGGACGTTCTCATTCTGGGCATTATCTGGAGTGATCCTACGAAGTTACAATGAAATCCCTTCATAAATATGATCTGTAGACTGTGCTAAAGGTTTTTGGGCTTTGGGCCCCTGTAGCCATCACAGCTGACCAATCAAGACCAAAAGGGGATGTCATCATCTAGAGGCATTATATGGAGTAAACCTAACAAGTTACAATGAAATCCTTCCATAAATACGACCTATAGACTATGATAAAGGTTTTCGGGTTTTGGGCTCGGGAAGCCATCACGGCTGAATGATCGCGACCAAAAGGGGGCAGTCTCATCTAGACATTATCTGCAGTCATCCTACCAAGTTACAATGAAATCCCTTCATAAATATGGCCTGTAGACTGTGCTAAAGATTTTCAGGCTCTGGGCCCATGTAGCTGTCATGGTTGACCAATCGCGTCCAAAAGGGGACATTCTCATCTAGACATTATAGGAAGTCGACCTACCAAGTTACAATGAAATTCCTCCATAAATATGACTTGGAGACTGTGATAAAGGTTTTCGGGTTTTGGGCTAGGGCAGTCGTGACTGTTGACAGATCGCGACCAAATGGGATGTTCTCATCTAGACATTATACAGAGGCATCCTACCAAGTTACAATGAAACTTCTCCATAAATAAGACCTGCAGACTGTGCTGTTGGTTTTCGGGTTTTGGGCTCGGGCAGCCATACCGGTTGACTGATCGCGACTAAAAGGGGACGTTCTCCTCTAGACATGATCCCCAAACCTGCATATGAAATTTTCTGACGATCAGACAAGAACTACTGGGTATAGCCTGTGGTAAAGGAAAATGTTCACAGACTAACAGAATTCCACATGCGTGATGGCAATAGCTTATCTTGACTTTCTCAAGTTAAGCTAAAAAGAATGACACATTGGTTATATGCCTGCACACTGGTACCAGAAGCCATGGATTAGTATTAGGAGAATAGTGTCCCCGACTGGATGTGTGTCGGTCGCACTCGACCCAGTTTTGGCTTATTAGGCTTTCCCAAACCCAGTTTGGGAAACCCAGTTTGGGAAAGACTCTTATTATTCTTCTTTTTCAAATTTTTTTAGGCTTTCCCAAACAAAGTTTGGGAAAGACTATTGTTATTCTTCAATTTGAAAAAAATTGTCCTTGTTATTTTTCTTTTTTTCTTCCCCCCATAATTCTGTCTGTGGTATAGCTTGAAAACCAGCTGAACGATTTCAACTAAATTTGGCACACTTATGTAGCACCATGGGAACTCGCAAAATCCCATTTGCCATGTCTGTGAAAAAGCGTATTTTCAAAATATTCTGCAAAAACCTTCAAAATTTCACCATTTTTCGAATGTCTCAAAATTGTTTACCGTTATTTAGCTCAAATTTTCCACACATTTAGAGCATAATATGATACACCACAATCAACACTCAAATCGTCCAATATTAACCCCCATTGGCCAAAAATATAGCTTTTTTCTTCAAAATTGACCAACTTCAAGGGCAAATTTCTCTAATTAAAAGGTAGTTGTAACAATTATTTTGGTATGGCTAGATGCAACAATGATTGTGGAAGAAAGTTACTGTTTACTTTTTAATCTCAGATTTAATCCTCAAGCACAATGAGGGTGAGAATAAGAGTACCGTTTGAAAATGCCAAAATTGGCCAACTTTGGTTGCTTTTTCTATCATTTTGGAAAGGGGTAATTTCAAACACTTTTCATGTACGTATTCACAATTGATTATCGAGCATATATGCTGTTGTAAGTTTGGTTGTAAAGTTTAACCCTATCACATTCTGGTTGCATAAAAGTAGGTACCGTCCAAAAAAACTCCAATTTTTTCAGAATTTGGTAAGTTTAGGTGACGATTTACTCCATTTTTAATTGCTTGAGCTCTGAATGTTTTCTATAGCTGCTTGCAGCAGTCAAAGTATGACAAATTTTGTTCTATATGTTATTATTAAAAGTTTAACCCTTGGCAGATTTGAGACTTCCCATAAGGGTACTGTCAGAATAATTGTTATTTTCGCGAACTTTCACATGCACTTTCTCAGCACTGGTGCCATATTGTCTCAAAACCTATTCCATGAGAAGATAGGGCAATCATCCAAGAACAATTTTGCTGTTAGATGTTTTAACCCTCACCCAGTTGTCAGGCCTTGAACAGGAGTACCCTCAACTTGTACATGTTCATTCAAATACCAAGATTCAAGATTAGTCCATGTCTCTTTTCAGACACTCAGTCTGTGATTGATGTTCACACATTAAGAGCATAATATGATACACTAAAGTCACCACACAAATATTTCAAAATTAACTCCTATTGGCCACAAATGATATGAATATATCATTTTATCTTCAAGATTTACTAACTTCAAGGGCAAATTTCTCAGAATTGAGAGGTTGTTGTAAATTATTTTTGAATGCATAGATGCAACAATGATTGCAGAAGAATGTTACTGTTTAGTTTTTAATCTCATCTTTAACACTTAAGCAAATGAGGGTAAGAGTACCATCTGAAAATGCCCAAACTGGCTAACTTCGATTACATTTTCCTGTCATTTTTAACCCTCAAGCACAATGGGGGTAAGAGTTCCATTCGAAAATGCTAAAATTAGCTAACTTCGATTACATTTTCCTGTCATTTTGGAAATGGTTAATTTTAAACACTTTGTTTTGCTCTCGGTAGAGATGCTTAATGAACAAATCCGCTGCTGTAAGTTATGCTTTGGGGCTTAACCCAACATATGCTTTGGCCACGTAAAGAATGGTATTGTCTGACAAAAATTGATTTTCAGTGAATTTTGCATACATCTGTACTCATTTCCTCTAATTGCAAGGTTGTTGTTGCAATTATTTTGGTATGGATAAACGTAATAATGATTGCAGAAGAAGTTACTGTTTACTTTTTAATCTCAAGATTTAACCTCCAAGCACAATGAGGGTGAGAATAAGAGTACCATTATAGAATGCCAAAAATAGCCAACTTTGGATGCTTTTTATCTATCATTTTGGAAATGGATAATTTCAAACACTTTGCTTTGCTATATGTAGTCTGCATTTTCACATTGGAAAGTTGGGAAAGCCTGTAATTTGTCCAACAAATTACAATTCTCTAGTTTTTTCTTGGTGCTTTTGCGCCACTTTTCTTTCCCAAATCGCTTGGGAAGAACGAAATAGAGAGTATACTTCCAAGTTAGGGACTTCCACTGTAGTGCAAGCCTGTTGTAAACAACTGAGAGGTAGGTTAATAAGAAATTCCCGACCGCAGGTATTTAACTGTATCTGACTGAGAGCTTAGTTTGGATGTGCAAAAGACCATAATTCCAAATCACAGGTTAAACGACTTTGTCTGTGATATATTTTGGACACATTTTAAAATATCTCTTATTAATTTTAACAAAATATGAAGTACTTACATGTTTGTTTGAATTAAACTCCAAAGTGAATGAAAGTGTCAATGACACTGTAGCTCAACTTGTTTAAGACATGTACATGTATAGTATGTGACACAGCAACATCTAGGTAATGACCTGATAACAAAGGTACATGTAAAGTATTGTAACGGTCTGTATATAAATGCTGACCGTAGCCTGTAACAAATATATAGGGAAAGTATTGTAAAAGTGGAGGTGACAGTTAGATGCTAAACTAGAAAAGAAATCTTTGAGTCCCAGAGTGGGTCTGACTGAACCCCAAAATATTTGTTCTCATAGCACAGTGATAACAAAGGCACCCAAAAACACCGTTCCTGTCACAAGGTGATAACAAAGGTATCCCAAGACGTGTCATGAAAATCAGTTCATAAATACAGACTCTAGCCCGAGCCGTATTGACATGTGCACTTACTGTCTAAAAGTAGCACTGAACAAATCAAAGTTAATCTAATTTGCATAATTTCTGCACGAGAAAAAAACCTGTATTATATGTGATGTATTCCATGTTACTAAACATTCAACAAAAATTTATTCAAATCAGAACTTTCATACAGAAGTTCTGTACAAAAAACTGATTGCACTAATTTTGGTACAAAAAGGCTGTTGGCGACCATCTTGAATTTTGGACCACACCCAAAAACACTCGTTCTCGTCCCACGGTGATAAAAAGGTACCCAAGAAGTTTCGTAAAGATCAGTTCATAAATACGGCCTCCAGCCTGAGCCGTATAGAAGTTGTGTACAAAAAACTGATTGGACCTAATTTTGGTACAAAATGGCCACTGGCAGCCATCTTGAATTTTGGACCGCACCCAGAAACACTCATTCTCATCCCAAGGTGATAACAAAGATACCCAAGAAGTTTTGTGAAGATCGGTTCATAAATACAGCCTCTAGACCGAGCTGTATTGACACATGCACTTACTGTGTATAAGTAGCACTGAATAAATCAAAGTTCATCTAATTTGCATAATTTCTGCTCGAGAAAAAACCCCTTATTATATGTGATGTATTCGATGTTACTAAACATTCATACAGAAATTTATTCAAATCAGAACTTTCATACAGAAGTTCTGTACAAGAAACTGATAGCACAAATTTTGGAACGAAATTCAAGATGGCAGCCATCTTGAATTTCGGACCGCACCAAAAAACACTTGTTCTCGTCCCACGGTGATAACAAAGGTACCCAAGAAGTTTCGTGAAGATCGGCTCATAAATACAGCCTCCAGCCCTAGCCGTATTGACATGTGCACTTACAGTGTATAAGTAGTACTGAATAAATCAAAGTTCATCTAATTTGCATAATTTCTGCACAAGAAAAAAACCTGTATTATATGTGATGTATTCCATGTTACTAAACATTCATACAAAAATTTATTCAAATCAGAGCTTTCATACAGAAGTTCTGTACAAAAAACTGATTGCACTAATTTTGGTACAAAATGGCTGCTGGTGGCCATCTTGAATTTTGAACTGCACCCAAAAACACTCGTTCTCGTCCCACAGTGATAACAAAGGTACCTATGAAGTTTTGTAAAGATCGGTTCATAAATACTGCCTCTAGCCTGAGCCGTATAGAAGTTGTGTACAAAAAACTGATTGGACCTAATTTCAGTACAAAATGGCCACTGGCAGCTATCTCAAATTTTGGAGGGCACCAGAAACACTCGTTCTCATCCCAAGGTGATAACAAAGGTACCCAAGAAGTTTCGTGAAGATCGGTTCATAAATACAGACTCCAGCCCGAGCCATATTGACATGTCCACTTACTGTGTATAAGTAGCATTGAATAAATCAAAGTTCATCTAATTTGCATAATTTTTGCACGAGAAAAAAACCTGTATTATATGTGATGTATTCCATGTTACTAAGTATTCATACAAAATTTTTTTCAAATCAGAACTTCCGTACAGAAGTTCTGTACAAAAAACTGATTGCACTAACTAAAGTACAAAATGGCTGCTGGTTGCCATCTTGAATTTCGGACCGCACCCAAAACCACTCGTTCTCATGCCATAGTGATAGCAAAGATACCCAAGAAGTTGCGTAAAGATCGGTTCATAAATACGGCCTCTAGCCCGAGCCGTATTGGCATATAAAGTAACATTAAATAGATCAAAGTTAGTCTAATTGGCATAATTTATGCACGAGAAAAAAACCTGTATTATATGTGATGTATCCCATGGTACTAAACACTCATACAAAAAATTATTCAAATCAGCGCTTTCATATGGAAGTTCTGTGCAAGAATCTGATTGCACCTAATTTTGTAAATGAAAGTGTCAATGACACTGTAGCTCAACTTGTCAAGATAAAGACATGTACATGTATAGTATGTGACACAGCAATGACAAACATCTAGGTAATGACCTGATAACAAAGGTACATATAAAGTATTGTAACGGTCTGTACATAAATACTGACCGTTGCCTGTAACAAATGTATAGGTAAAGTATTGTAAAGGTGGGTGACAGTCAGATGCTAAACTAGAAAAGAAATCTTTGAGTCCCAGAATGGGTCTGACTGAACCCCAAAATATTTGTTCTCATAGCACAGTGATAACAAAGGCACCCCAAAACACACTCATTCCTGTCCCATGGTGAAAACAAAGGTACCCAAGAAGTTTCGTGAAGATCAGTTCACAAATATGAGCTGTGTAGAAGTTGTGACAAAAAACTGATTGGACCTAATTTCGGTACAAAATGGCCACTGGCAGCCATCTTGAATTCTGGACCGCACCCAGAAACACTCGTTCTCGTCCCAAGGAGATAACAAAGGTACCCAAGAAGTTTTGTGAAGATCGGTTCATAAATACAGCCTCTAGCCCGAGCCGTATTGACATGTGCACTTACAGTGTATAAGCAGCACTGAATAAATCAAAGTTCATCTAATTTGCATAATTTCTGCACGAGAAAAAAACCTGTACTATATGTGATGTATTCCATGTTACAAAACATTCATACAAAAATTTATTTAAATCAGAACTTTCATACAGAAGTTCTGTACAAAAGACTGATTGCACTAATTTTGGTACAAAATGGCTGCTGGTGGCCATCTTGAATTTTGGACCGCACCCAGAAACACTCGTTCTCGTCCCAAGGTGATAACAAAGGTACCCAAGACGTTTCGTGAAGATCGGTTCATAAATACAGACTCTAGCCCGAGCCGTATTGACATGTGTACTTACTGTGTGTAAGTAGCACTGAAAAAATCAAAGTTCATCTAATTTGCATAATTTCTGCACAAGAAAAAAACCTGTATTATATGTGATGTATCCCATGGTACTAAACATTCACACACAAAATTATTCAAATCAGCGCTTTCATATGGAAGGTCTGTGCAAAAATCTGATTGCACCAAATTTTGTACAAAATGGCTGCCATCGGCCATCTTGAATTTCGGACCGGACCCAAAAACACTCGTTCTCGTCCCACGGTGATAACAAAGGTACCCAAGGAGTTTCGTAAAGATCAGTTCATAAATACGGCCTCTAGCCCGAGCCGTATTGGCATTTGCACTTACAGTGCTGAAAGTAACACCAAAAAACATCAAAGTTAGTCTAATTTGCATAATTTACGCACGAGAAAAAAACCCGTATTATATGTGATGTATCCTATGGTACTAAACATTCATACAAAAAATTATTCAAATCATAGCTTTCATATGGAAGTTCTGTACAAAAAACAGATTTCTGCATCGTCGGTACAAAATGGCGGCTGGCAGCCATCTTGAATTTCGGACCAAACCCCAAAACACTTGTTCTCATCCCACGATCATAACAAAGGTACCCAAGAAGTTTCGTAAAGATCGGTTCATAAATACGGCCTCTAGCCCAAGCCGTATCCAATAGTTGACGGACAGACGGACCATGGCATAAGCTCAAATTTGGCTTCGCCAAAGTTGAGCTAAAAATGGCTGCCAGCGGCCATCTTGAATTTCAGACCGAACCCCAAAACACTCGTTCTCGTCCCACGGTGATAACAAAGGTACCCAAGAAGTTTCATAAAGATCGGTTCATAAATACGGCGTCTAGCCCGAGCTGCATTGGCATTTGCACGTGCAGTGCTGAAAGTAACACTAAATAAATCAAAGTTGGCCTAATTTCCATAATTTACACACCAGAAAAAAACCTGTATTATATGTGGTGTATCCCATGGTACTAAACATTCATACAACAAATTATTCAAATCAGAGCTTTCATATGGAAGTTCTGTGCAAAAATCTGATTCCACCTAATTTTGTACAAAATGGCTGATAGCGGCCATCTTGAATTTCGGACCGGACCCCAAAACACGTCTCACGGTGATAACAGAATGATGACAGAATGGTGTCCATATCAAAACCAACAGGGAGTATTTTTGATTCAGTTGTCAAAAGTTAGCTCAATTATCTATATTTTTCTTCCAGGTGTTACTGTAGATAGATATATATATATATATTGTTTTAGTGTTGTATAGATGTAATGTTTAATAAAAGATAGTTATATTAGTGTTTAGTTTAGTTTCTTTATCGGATATCAGTAACGTGTTACCTATCTTCGCGCGAGTCATTTTCGGTGTTTTGTTTTTTGTTTTGTTTACGATTTCGACCGGTTTTTCAAAATTCAAGCTTCTCATTCTAATTTGGGCTATGGTTGCTATGGATGGTAAGTGTGTTGTGACGCGAGAGGTTCAGACCAGCAGGGTAGAGACGGTTAGTATAGGTGTACAGGTGGGGGGTGCGGTTGAGGCCAGCACAGGGGGTGCTAGTGAGTTACCAACAGACGGCCAGCGGTCGGATGTGTGTAGGCACTGTGATATGGTGTATGAGGATGGGCGTGAGCTGGGGGAGTTGGGGATGTGTGCCATCTGCATAGAGTTAATGCAGCTGCTAGAGGCATATGTAAAGTTGGAGGAAGAGGTGCAGGTGGTGAGGGGGAAACTGGGGAAGGCAGGAAAGTCTGGTGTTACCCCAGTTAGGGTGGCATTCGATGGGGGATGGAAGGTGGTGGGTAGTAGAAAGCGGACTTTTGACGTGGATAGTGGGTCTTTTGGGAATAAGCAGGTGTGTCGGGTTGAGGGTAGGGGAGAAGTAGGGGCTAGAGTGTCAAATTCCCAGGCTAGTAGTGTGAGTCGGGGGGCGAAAGGGCGTATTCGTTTAGAATCGGATAGTGAGGGAGATAGCGATGACCGTGGAGTCTGTCAGATGAGGAGTCAGAAGGAAGGTTAGGAAGGTGGTAAACGAGGACAAGGTGGCTTGTAGTGGGAGTGGGCAGAAGGTGGAATGCAGTGTCCAAAATAGATTCAGTGTGTTTGGTAATTTCGAGAATTCTGAGGAGCAGGTTGGGTCTGAAGAGGTGGAGGTGGAGGTAGGCATGGAGGTTAGTGTGGCGGAGTGCAAGACTGCGAGCCAGTCCAGTGGGAACAGAGGTGGTAACAGGGGTAGTAGGACAGGAAAGAGGCTGTTGCTGGTTACAGGGAGTAGTATAGTGCAGGGGTTAGATAGGGTGGTGTGTGGGCCCGACAGTGTCAACAGGACCAATTTGTGCTTTCCGGGGGCTAGGGTGGAGGACCTAAGGGACAGAGTGGGTGGATTAGTAAAGGGGTCAGGCCCAGACCCAGTGATTGTTGTACACGAGGGGACCAACAACATCAGGGAGAGAAAATCAGTTCAGCTTATTGAGACTTACAAGGACTTAATAACTCAACTGAAGGCCAAGAATGCACAGGTAGTGGTTTCGGGGCTTTTCCCAGTACTAGCTGGAGGGGGAGAGCGTAATTCACGGATCATTGGGACCAACGAGGAATTGGGGGAGCATTGTAAGGAACTTGGGATACCCTTTGTTGACAATTGGGGATCACTTTGGGGCAGAAAGGACCTATACGGAAGGGATGGTCTCCATCTTAGCCCAAGGGGTACAGAGGTTTTAGGAAGAAATATGTTGCAGGTGGTGGAGCCTTTTTTGGTACAGGAAGGGGAGGGGGGATCAGTGAAGGGGGGAATGAACACAGGAAATGTGTCATGAACCATAGGTGTAAAAAATGGGACAAGGAGGATAAGGAAAAGGGACCAAAAATCCAAATCAATAGGAATAGCTTCCCAAGGAAAGCACAGGTACACAAAGCAGGATATACAAACATACAGGGACTAGATAATAATGGGACCAGTAGGCAGAAGCCAATGAACCTTGATACCCTGAAAGTGGGTTATAGCAACATCCAAGGTCTCCACCGGAAAGTAAGTGAAATTGCTACATTGATCGAGGCAGAGGAGTTTGACGTCATGGGCTTAAGAGAAACCTGGGTAAGACACAAGGAACTGGTAGACCAAGTAAGGGGGTACGTATGGATAGGTGTAGGGCGAACGGAAGGCCAGAAAAAAGGGGGGAGGGGTAGGCATGTACATTAAAGAGGACTTAAAACCAACGCTGATCACAGACCTGGAAAACATCAGCACCCTGGCTGAGGTATCGAAAGAAATTGGATGGGTAAGGATCAGTCAGAAAAACAAACGTATTGCCTTTGGGGTTGTGTATTGTGCTGTGGAGGGAAGCAAACCTGAATGGAATGATTCGATATACTCAACACTAAGGTCCAATATCACCGAACTACAAAACAAGGGGCTCGGTATAATTCTGATGGGTGACTTTAATGGCCACATAGGTAATGATGAAGAAGGCATAGAGGGTGGGGACAATAAAGTCAACAGGAATGGCAGGAAGCTGTTGAACTTCACAAACAAGCTCGGTCCGAAGATTCTGAACAGGGATGCGAGGTGTAACGGAAAATGGACCTGGGAGAGGAACGACAGAAAATCAATAATCAACTACATCCTCACAGATATTAATTTATGGAGGGAGGTGATAGGGGTAGAAGTGGATGATGAGGGTAAAATGGAGGTGGATAGTGATCACAACTTGATTACAGTGACGATCAGGGCCAAAACTCTAGTAAAAAGCAAAGGAAGCTCTAAGGAGATTTGGGAACTCAAAAAAGATGCTGACTGGACGAAGTTCAATGAAAAACTGAAACCAAAGCTTGCAACCATACCCAAGAGGGGCAGTGTCCAGAAGATGGCCGACGTCATAGTTGCGAGCCTGGTGGAGGCAGGAAAGGAAAGTGTAGGAAAGGTCAGGGTGCCAACACAGGAACATGGGTACAGAGTGAATGAAGAACTGAAAAGGGCCATAAAGGGAAGAAAAGCTAAATGTGCTGCATACAGGAGGAGTAGAAAACTTAAGGGGGCGGAAAGCAAAGAGGCCACAGTAGCAAAGGAAGAATACCACCAAGCACGAAATAAAGTAAATAAGATTAAAGATGATAATCGGAGAGTACGTAATAGCAGTCTTATTAGGACGATAAGAACGACATGGGGGTCGAGTTCGAACGTATTTTGGAAATGGGTGAATAAACGTAACAAAGGAAGTAACCCACAGAGTATTAAAGTAGATGGCAGAGTTACAGACGAGCAAGATCAAGTCGCATCAGAACTAGTCAAGCACTGGGAAAAGATAAACGATAAGCGATGGGGCATGGGGAGCCCACCTGAGTGTCCGAATCAGGTCGAGGAAAACCTATCGAACTTCGTGTGCAGCGAAATTAAAACGGAGGAGGTGCGAAAGGTGATATCAAAATTAAGGGATGGAAAAGCGGGAGGAGTGGATGAAATTCCTAACGAGTTTATCAAAAAAGGGGAGAGGAACTCGTGGAAAGACTAACTGCCCTATTCAATTTAGCCATAGAAAATCAAGAGGTCCCAAAGGAGTGGAGAGAAAGCAAAGTGACATTTATTCACAAAAAGGGGGAAAAAGATGTTTTGGATAACTATCGAGGGATCTCTGTCAGTAGCAACATTGGAAAGGTTTTCTGTAAAGTCCTTTATGGGAGACTAGAGGAGGTGATTGAATAGAAGGGTTTTTTGGGAGAAATCCAGAATGGCTTCAGGAAGGGAAGGAGAGTAACTGACCATCTAGAAATCCAGAATGGCTTCAGGAAGGGAAGGAGAGTAACTGACCATCTTTTCACGCTATCCCAAATGATAGAATCCGCGAAAGCAAAAAAGAAAAAGATGTTTATGGCCTTTTTGGATGTCAAAAATGCATACGATAGAGTATGGAGGGAGGGTATGTGGCGCAAGCTGGAGGCTCTGGGCTTAGGAGGCAAGTTTGTTGGAATTATGAAAGCATTATATAAAGATGTACAGAGTGAACTTAGCCTGGGAAACATTACAACAAAACGTGTGCCTATGGAGATAGGCCTAAAACAGGGGTGTATCTTTTTGCCAATCCTGTTTGCATTGTACATCAAAGGTTTAGGAGATGAACTCCTGCGTAGCGATGAGGGGGTAGCAGTTGGGGACTTGAAGATCCCAGGGCTACTTTTTGCAGATGATATGGTGCTAGTGTCAGAAAGCGAAGAGGGGCTAACGAAAATGCTGGGAATTGTTGGGAAATATGGGAGCAAATGGAGACGCGAACTTAATGAAAGCAAGAGCAAAGTTATACCTGTGGGCCGTAAAGTGGACCCCACTCGAAGGTGGTGAGTGGTTTAGTTCTGCATTCCGGAAGGGAGCAGCAAACTTCTCAGTGTGGGAGAGACAGGTGATTACGAGTATTTGGGGGTAAATATAAACATTACAGGAAGAGGCATCTACCGAATCCACACAAAATTGATTCTAAAGGGGAAGCGAATCCTTAACCAAATGAAACTTATAGGGAGAAACAGTTTCAATAAGGTTTTCGTGGGGAAAACCATTTGGGAAATGGTGGGGCTGCCAAGTATAACATACGGTACGGAAGTGGTACCCCTAAACCAGACGGCCGTAAAGAGCTTTGAAATCTTGCAGAACGATGCAGGCCGATGGATAATGGGGTCGAGTAATGCCGCAGAGCTAGAAGCAAGCAGGGGTGAGCTTGGGTGGATGAGGATTAAGGACAGGATAGACCTGTTGAAACTCGGTTATCTTAATTATTTGGTAAATCTCCCCGACAGCCGATGGTGTAAAGTAATGTTCCTGAGAACTTTCAACTCAAATATCAAGACGGGGTGGGTGGTCCAAGTGAGGGAGCTAGTAGAGAACTACTCATTGGAGCTCTCGGACCTGGACGTTGGGGCAAGCCAGGGTAAAAAAATCGTCAGAGAAAGGGTCTTGGAGGATTGTAACCGTAATTGGCAAAGGGAGTCAAATCAAAGAGATCTTTGGGTGGCCTGCGTGATAAAGAGAAACCTGGTTTTGAAGAGTACCTTGATGGCACCTTTGGGGGGTCACTGTTGTTCAAGCTGAGGTCGCGATCCCTGGAGCTGAGGGGAAAAATTGGGAAAGATGGTGAAAGGGAGTGCCAGATGTGTAACTTGGGCATGGTGGAGACCCTGGAACACTTTCTTCTAGAATGCCCAAAGTATCAGTCTAAAAGAATGAGATTCACTGGGAGTATAATGGGGAAGTGGGATGGGAGAATGAAGGACATGTGGTTAGGGGGAGACTCAAAGGAGAGGGTTAATATGCTAATCGGAGAGATTGGGAAGAATGGGGCAAGGGATGTCATCAAGCAGTTCGTCTCCGTGTGTTGGCAGGAGAGGAGAAGCGTGGGAATAGGGAGGCAGTTGGGAGTTCAGGGGTAACCATGGTCTTCTCGTCCGAGAACCGCGACAAATCAGCGGCTGGCCAAAGTGTTATTATTATTATTAACAAAGGTACCCAAGAAGTTTCGTAAATATCGGTTCATAAATACGGCCTCTAGCCCAAGCCATGTGTACAGCGCGATGGACGGACAGGCGGACAACGGGCCATGACAATGCCTCAAATTTGGCTTCGCCAAAGTTGAGCTAAAAATATCCTTCATAATTCTTCGTAATATTCAAAAATTATCCGGACTTATGTACACATAAGCAAGAATACGTCCACCCAGCAGTACGAACCGATGAATTGACTGGAAAATTCTGTGTTCAATTTCAGGATTGTTTTTCAGTTTCGTGCTTATTAAAACATGTCTTTGACTCTTTGTGTACTTGTTTGTTTCGTAATTGCATTGAAATGATCGCTGTTGACAATTATTTGAGTGTTTATGTTTGTTTACTGTTTTGCATTGATATTACTTCACAAATCCTTTATGTTTTTTTAACTGAAATGATTACTGTTAATAAATAATCATGTGTTGTTTTTAAATATGTATTTTTGTACTGTTTGTAACTTGTTCTTTGGGGCTTTTTTGATTTGAAATATAAAAATACATTGTAATATTTTATGTTTATCTTTCAAATGCTATAATTTTTTTCTTCAAAGTATATATTATACATACAGCGTTTACAAGTTACAAGTAAAATAATATAACATATGCTATTTGTTCTAGATTTCCATGTATTGTAATTTTGTATCTTGATGTGGTGTGTGTGTTGTAAATAATATAAATATACTGTCAACAATATAACAAAAATTGGTTTGGAAGTTAATAAGTTATACAGGGTTTTTCGATTTCGTCATCTTAGCGCATTTGACCGAGCAAATTACGACCAACTGACGCTTTATTCCTATAAAAATACTGTGATATAATCATCATATTCAGATATGAATGTGACGCAAATATTGCCTAAGTAGCACATTATTAGCCCGGCCAGGTTTCCACTTTATTGTAGGCTGTACTGTACTACGAACCAGCTTCAAGCATGGCTTGCATCTAGGGTGTAACCCCTTTCAAGCTTTGGTTGGTACATGTATTGTGGATATTTGGCTACTACTTTCCAGCTCCTAGTGATTGGTTTGTCTATCAGTTCTGTTAATTCATCCTTGTTTCCTTGGCAAAAAATTGCTGTAGAAAACTGGTGCTTCTACGGCAATTGCTGTGAATCCTGTTCGATGGTGTTAAAATCATCAGGGAGCAGGGCATAACCTCAATTGCCATGTATATGTAGTATGCGATGAAATGAAAACTTTGAAGTAACTTTAACATGTGAAAGTAGTTCAAGATACATATAATCACAATCAATGTGCAGAATCTTTCACTCAATTAGATCATGCCAATATCATGAACCATGTGAATGCTGAGAAAAAACCTTGGAAGTAAACAGGCGACTTGCTCCATATGTATAATATGAGTGAAAATAAGATGCAGCATAACCACAAACGAAGTATTTCACTGCTTCTATGTTGATAACACCAGAATCTGACATCAGTTTCTGGAAAGTTCTGGGAGAGCTTTCCAGAAACAGATGTCAGGTTCTGGTGTTATCAACATAGAAGAAGCTGAACGCATAGTTTCTAGTGGTTATGGAACACCTTGTACTGTAAATTGTAAGATTAGCAATGCAGCATATTGCAACCCGCATGGTTTGATTCCTGGTGTAACCAGGAAATTGTGCAATTTCTGCCACCACAAGGCTTTCTGAAGAAGCCATCCTCGGAAGCATTTTTGCTGTGGATATTTTTTGTTTCTTTGGCATTTTCCTAAGCACTGCTGATTGCTGGGGGTGAATTACCAGGGCTGGTCTATTATAATTATGCTTTATAGCTTGTAGAGCTGGCACCATTAAGAAATTTCATGATGATTGATCGACATTTGAAGAAGACTTTAATCATACTCTGTGACCGGACCCCAGAAACAACTATAAAGAAAACAATATTTTCGATCATTAGTTCCTTGGGCCAGATATTCTTTAGGCATGTAGACATACTGCACATTTACTGCTCTCCAAGGAAAATTCAAAAGGCTCAGGTTTGGACCTGAGGGGGTCAAAAGTCTAACAATAGTCAATAGCTGCATTGAGATTACGAAGGCAATTGCACTCTTTGGCAAATTGAGAAGGGCAATTATTTGCACTCCCATACTTTCTAGAATGTCAGATCTGGTATCATGTGTGGTATCTTTTTACTTTTTTCCCTTATCAATTACAATGCATTTTAATATCCTACCTCATCTGACACATCTTACGAGCATGATGGGGAGGAGTGTAATAACTAAAAATGCATCAGCCCTGGGTGATAAAATAAGTCAGGGAGCCCTGTAGTGGATTCAAAATGTTAACATTGCATTATTATCAGTAATGAAGTGATGAAAACCCATAATCGCTGACTTTGAAATTGTAGTCGATTATCACAGGTCTTTCAGACAATTAGTCAACTTCTTGATTAATCATGACCGGTCTAATAGCTTGGTAGGGTAAAGTGATGATAAATGGCCTGTCAAATAATATTACCAGAATATGTGATTTTCAACATTAGGACTGATATTGTACTAAGCCACATTTGGAATTAATATTATAGTTTAATACTGTTTTTAAAGATTCAGCTTAGTGTGATAATTGTATACAAGTTATACAGTTGTGTGTCATTTTGTATTTTCAAATTCCCTCATAGTTTTATATAGAGAGTAATCGCTTGACTGGACTTTTTACATGAAATAATTCATGAGAGGTGAGGGACGTTGTACAAACACTAATGCGCACAAGTGTTTTACAATATAGTCCCTCGCCTTGAATGAATTATTTCACGTAACCAGTCCAGTCAAGCGATTACTCTGTTTATTACTTTTCATTATTAACGATAATTATATTATTTAACCCTTTACATGTACCTAACGTAACGGCTAGTGCTATTCTAAAAAAATCGCCAATTAATTTTGTTGTTTTAATTTGTCCCTAAAACATAGGTTATGACCCCTCATTGGAACGAGCTCATGCCAATGAGGAGGTCATAACCTATGTTTTCGAGACAAAAAATGAAAATAATATCTATTCAAGATTTTTTTTTGCGAGTGTCGTCTGGTTTTCATGTTAGGTAAAGGGTTAAAAAAAAACAATGAAGTCTCCATTACACCCATGGCAAAGCATCTTCGTTTGCATGCACGCATACATGACCCAATTGTTGATTGCATAATTCACTTGTGAAATTATCATTCATAATCAAACCCGAAAAACCCAGTAAATCACACTTTGGAAAGTAATAAAAATGTATGATAAAGTTATCAAATCGTACCAGTACCACTGAGTTGGTTGTGGCACAGGTCTGCTGGATATTATTATACTCATATGATGCCCTCAAGTTTGGTCTGTTGCAATGAATAGCTTCAATGTTGTCAATAAAATCAGGCAGACTGAGCTTGTTCCAATCACACCCATATTTGTATGATTTTATTAGCAAAACAGCTATGAACTTAGAGAGAAAAACAATTCAATAATAAAATGAAAAATACATGTATATCAAAAATTAAAATATGGGCTGAAATGTCTGTTTTGGTCAATAAAAGGTAAAAAAAAATATCACCAAAAAATGGGGACACAAATGTGATTATACTAAACACCTAGGCATACCGAGGTGAAGGAAAATAGAGATGAGAATGCGTTAAAAGGGATATGGGGGTGGTGTGTTATATAAATAGATTTAAGCAGTATGTGCATGGTTTTAATGCCATATTTGAGAAATATGGGCATTATAGTAATAGCGTTTGCTGAAAAATCTTCCTCTCAGTTTTAGGAGGTTGCTTGGTAATTAGTATTTATAGCGGCTGCATCTCAGTAAGCGACAGTATGAATTGTTAATCACATTGTGACTTGTTTATTAGTTCTCTTTGTAGCTGTTGGCAAGTGTCTTCTTTGTTATGACAGTAAAATTGTTGTGGACCAATATTATGAGATCAGGAATAGTACTTTCAGAAGTGGTGATTTTCATTCGCCAAAAAAAAACTTTCCGTAAGACAACAGACGTGGTCAGCACTCATCACTGACCAACAGGACAGGCAAATTAAAAGGTTACTGACTTAAAAGTTTCTGACAATTCTAAAAGTCAAACTTAGACCGACAGACGTTTGACAACACATAAAACAGTGGCAATTGCAAAAGACCTGGTCAGGCAAAGAGGATGAAAACCTCGAAAACAAAAAGTGTTAACAAAACACCGAGGCAAAATTAAAGCCATTGACACTGAGCCAAAAAATGGCTAAAAAATATACTGTATATATACATATACTAAATGCAAGCTGTAGCTTTGGGTGTATCGGGCACAGCCGGGCGATACCTATCACAGTTCGCCACAAAAGCTTAATAATGGCATAAAGCCAAGGCAATAATGGCAAAACAATAAACAAAACTAGAGGCTCAAGTGAACCTAAAATGCTAACCTGGCTCAAGTTGTCAAAAGAGATGAGTACAGTACAGTCACTGTGTAGTGGCTGTAATGCTAGCGCGGTCAGTGATATCCATGCATGTGTTTACAAGGTAATAAAAAACAGCAGCAGCAAAATTTTAATTAATGAAGCACCAGGTCGTACATGGTGCTTCATTAATTAAATTTTTGATGATTAATTTTATTCCTACAATTAGTGTTTGGAATCTAATATTGCTTCCGTGGAAATACTGCCCACCCATGAAAAGTGACCAGTCCATGGCGGTTGCCGGTTGATCTGTATGTCAGTAAGTGATGGGACAGCAAGAGCATTTTTTTTGATTTGTCATGACACAACTAAAGGCGATTTTTGGGGGAGCATTCATATTTGCTGATCCCAGGAAAGCTTCTTAGGCAAAAAACAGTTTGGTTTTGTGAAGTCTCAAAAAAGTGTCTGTATGAATTTTTTTTACTTCTGTGGTTCTCTCTACCACACCCCACAAAAACTTTTTTGGGCATAAATCATAAATCAAGTACTTATGACCCAGTTGTACTACATGACAAATCGGGTTCAAATCAGCCCATTGGTTCTGGAAAGAGAAATTTTGAGTGGAGCCAGAAATGGGCATTCTCCCACAGGGAGCCCAAATTTTGACCTACATTGTACTGAGTTCCTTTTAAAAAAATTTGAATCTGCTGCATCACTAAAGTAAGTTCTATACCAGAAACCTACGCATTATTGTGAGTGATTTATGAGATGATTTGTAAAGCATTTTAAGATTATGGACACCCTAAGGGGCATAGTAAATTTGGGGAAAAAAAGAGTAAGAGTACAGTGTAAACTCCACCAAGATGCTTTGTACCAAATTAGTTTAGACGTGGCCTAAAGGTTCTAGAGACGAATACTTAGTTGATGGAGCACAAGAAAGATAATGAATCGTAATTTTTCTGATCACCAACAGTGTTAAAATGGGCATCCCCATACGGTACCCCGTGACAAAATCAACACCAATTTCTTTGGTCCATCTGATTCCACTGGTCCCAAGAAAGCTTCATACTAAATAACAATATTCTGGTCTATGCAGTTTTTGAAATATGGGCATTTCAATTTTCAGCTCCTGGGGGTCCCATGGGGCAGCAAACAAAATTTTGGGGCGTAAATCAAATAGTTATGACCCACTTATACTATGTGCCAAATTTGGTTCAAATCAGCCCATCGGTTCATGAAGTAGGAATTTTGGTAGAGCCTAAAATGGGCACACTACCACAGAGCCCAAATATTGACCTACCAACTTGCCTTGAACAAATTTCAATCTCCACCACCAAAGGAAGTTTCATACCAAATATTAAAGCATTATCTGAGGTAGTTCATGATAAGAACTTTGAAAAACAGTTTTTTGCCTTTTGGGCATTAACTCCATCCAAAAGGGGAGTAGCAACTTTTTAAGAAAAAAAATCCAAAGAGCCTACTCCACCAAGATGTTTTGTACCAAATTAGTTTACATTTGGCCCAAAGGTTCTGAAGAAGAATGCTTAGTTGATGGAGCCCAAGATATATGATCATGACTCAGCACTTTCTCATTGCCAACAGTTTTAAAATGGGCCTTGCCATATGGCACCCCATGACAAAACCAATTGTAATTTTTTGGGTTCATCTGAATCCATTGGTCCTTAGGAAGCTGCATTCCAAAAAAAACAATATTCTGGTCTATGCAGTTTTTGAAATATGGGTGGTTGAATTTTTTCTATTTTTTAACTCCTGGGGTTTCCCGGGGGGGGGGGGGGCTTCAATCAAGTATTTATGACCCAATTATACTACATGCCAAATTTGGTTCAAAACAGCCTATAGCTTCTTGAAATATAAATTTTGGGTGGAACCCCAAATGGGCATGCTCCCACAGAGAGCCCCAATATTGACTACCAACTTGCATTGAACAAACTTTCATCTTCACCATGAAAGGAAGTTCCATACCAAATATCAAAGCATTCTCTGCAGTGGTTCATGAGAAAAAGATTTTTAGGCTTTGGGAGCATTAACCCCAGCCCGAAGATGGCAGCAGCTTCATTTGAAAAAAGTAGAAAGGGTACTAGTATACTCCAAAGATGGATGATGCCATATATGAATGAATTTGGACTGGTGGTTTTAAAAAAGAGAAGTTTCAAATTAGTTGATGGAGTAAAACAAATACATATATGATGCAAAGCATACAGTACAGTCGCTGTGGATTGGTCATAATCCACACGTGGGCAGTGTTATCCACGCATGCGTTTACACGGTAATAAAAATCATCATCAGCAAAATTTTAATTAATAAAGCACCAGGTTGTACCCTGTGCTTCAATAATTAAATTTTTGATGATTATTCCCAAAATTAGTGTTTGGAACATTTTACTGCGTCCATAGAAATATTACCCACCTGTGGAAAGTGACTAATCCGCAGCGACTGCACTGTAACAAGCACAATCAAAGTTTCAGCCAAAAGAACTCCAGGTTATACCTGGTGGTCCATTGGCAGAAACATTTCTTGCAGTTTTTGTCCACATGTACAGAATTTGAAAGTGATAACTCCACTCCCTGGGTGATTTAATTACAATCAACTCTCCATGAACTGTAACAGTGATCTGTGTTGTCAGTGTGCAAAATTTGACAAGAACTTTTGTTTCGGTCGCATGGTGGTTATGCAAATTTACATCTATGCGAATGGATGACCAGTTAGCCAAAAGTTGCATCTTGAATGGTAAAGTCTGAGTCACATGACTGGTAGAGTGCTAAATTTTTTCTTAGCCTCAAAATTTGTTCACGCATTTTTGTCTTGTTACAAGAAATGGGAGAGTGCCTTCATGAGAATGAAGGACATGTGGTTAGGGGGAGTCTCAAAGGAGAGGGTTAATATGCTAATCGGAGAGATTGGGAAGAATGGGACAAGGGATATCATCAAGCAGTTCGTCTCCGAGTGTTGGGAGGAGAGGAGATGTGTGGGAATAGGGAGGCAGTTGGGAGTACAGGGGTAACCATGGCCTTCTCGTCCGAGAACCGCGACAAATCAGCGGCTGGCCAAAGTGTTATTATTATATTATTATCAACCTTGTAGTTCTATTTCAGTTCCCCAAACAAACTGTCACCAGAAGGATGAATGATTGTACAAATACATATTTTAATATTTTTATTAGTTCAGAAATAATTTTTTTTCCATCAATTTGCTTTAAAATTGCCTTTCAGACATTTTTTATTCAAATTTTTGAAAATAAATTATTGGTTGAAATAATGAAAAAAGTGTTTCTTTGTGTCCTGTTTCCTATTGTCCTACTCAAAATTGTTTCTTAGTGTCCTGTTTCTTAGTGTCCGATCACCACTTTAGGTACCTGCAGTTCAGAATAAAACCCAAATATGAGCTTCTAGCAATCTACCAGTTAAGCAGCCTTTCTTGTGTCTTGATAGATTTTTAGTCTTTTGCCATGAGAGGCTTTATATATATTTCAATTTCATGCAATAAAATATGAATACTTGTTAATGATAAAAATGCAGTTTCCCAAGAATTATTACATAGCAGAGTGCTCGGTTCAGACATGTTAACCTTCAGAATAATTTTTCAGGGAACCTGAGGGTGATTTTCAGGAAATGGGATGGATTTCAGGGAAAAGTCTGTGCGGGGACAAAACAGTAGATAAAACTAGCAAATTTTCAGCTCATAGACCATCATTAATACCAGCTTATATCCAGATCTAGTTGTCATTTATGCTGTTAAAACATCATAAAATAATTGTTGATTTGACCCTGCCCAACCCCACCATCCTCTTCTTCATAACCACCACCCCCCACCCCAGAGCACACCACCTGTGGTTTGCTTTTACCAAAGTCTGCTCAGATAATAATTTCCAACGTCTGGAAATGTTAACAGGAAAAGATGTCCTAATGTTCAGTTACTTCAAGAAGATTTGTACTTGTGAAGTTTTTTTTATCAAAATCCTTTATGCATGTGTGGACGTTTGTGCCCTAAACAAAACTTTTCTTTTCATCATTGAAGGATTTCGTTTTTTAGCTCACCTGACTGAAAGTCAGGGTGAGCTTTTCTTATCACTCTTCGTCCATCATCCATCCGTCGTCCTGCATGAAGGTGGTGTTTGAGCCTCTTTCTCCTAAACCACTGGCCACATGTTAATTAAATTCCATGTAAGTAGTGGTTGTATAGGGGAATTTTGATTTTTATCCAAAATAGGTTTTGGCTCATATTGAGCAGAGGTGTGGGGAAAAAATGGCCAAATTTTTTGAAAATCTTCTTGTAATGAACCACCAGTAGCAGAGACTTGATATGTGGTATACAGAGTCCTTTTGAGGTTTAGAATCAAGTTTGTTCAAGAGAGGTTTGTCGGGCATTATTTGCCTTCGTTATGGGAGGGGCAAAAATTTTGGACATGCCTAAAATTTCTATTTTCAGAACCGTCAGGTCGATTTGAACCAAATTTGATATGAGATGATAATGGGTCATAAGTAGTTGATTGATGCAAAAAAAATTTTTCTCATTGCCCCATGGGAACCTCGGGAGCTAAAAATAGGAAAAACCTTAAAACTGCCATATCTCCAAAACTACACGGCACAGAGAATTCTTATTCTGTATAAAACTTACTTTTATCCAGTAGAACAGAATGGTTAAAAAAAATCCCTATCGGTTTGATCACAAGGTACTTTTTTCAGGACTTTGAAAAAGTGCTGAGTCAGCACTTTTTAACACTGTAGGCAATGGGGAAAAGATTAAAAAATCTTCTTCTCCAGATCCAGCAGGCAGAATCTTTTGATATTTGGTATGCAACATTGTAGGGTGGATCTGATTCAAGTTTGTTCAAATCGGCCCCCTGGGTTCATATTTAGGCTCAGTATAGGAGCCCGATTTCGAACTTAGTGCATTTCAGGCATATATCTTAAAAAATATTCTTCTCCAGATCCAGCAGGCAGAATCTTTTGATATTTTGTATGCAACATTGTGGG
The DNA here is from genome assembly GCA_031216915.1 of Pictodentalium vernedei. Taxonomy (NCBI): domain Eukaryota; kingdom Metazoa; phylum Mollusca; class Scaphopoda; order Dentaliida; family Dentaliidae; genus Pictodentalium; species Pictodentalium vernedei. Next base: position 543,995,322 of record CM062297.1, read on the forward strand.
GTGGATCTGATTCAAGTTTGTTCAAATCGGCCCCCTGGGTTTATATTTGGGCTCGGTATAGAAGCTCGAATTCGAACTTAATGCATTTCAGGCAAATTTCTTCAAAAATCTTCTTCTCCAGATCCAGCAGGCAGAATCTTTTGATATTTGGTATGCAACATTGTGGGGTGGATTTGATTCAAGTTTGTTCAAATCGGCCCCCTGGATTCATATTTGGGCTCACTATAGAAGCCTGAATTCGAACTTAATGCATTTCAGGCAAATTTCTTTAAAAATTCTTCTTCTCCAGATCCAGTAGGAAGAATCTTTTGATATTTGGTATGCAACATTGTGGGGTGGATCTGATTCAAGTTTGTTCAAATCGGCTCCCTGGGTTTATATTTGGGCTCAGTACAGAAGCTTGAATTCGAACTTAGTGCATTTCAGGCAAATTTCTTCAAAAATCTTCTTCTCCAGATCCAGCAGGCAGAATCTTTTGATGTTTGGTATGCAACATTATGGGGTGGATCTGATTCAAGTTTGTTCAAATCGGCCCCCTGGGTTTATATTTGGGCTCAGTATAGAAGCCCGAATTCAAACTTAGTGCATTTCAGGCAAATTTCTTAAAAAATCTTCTTGTCCAGACCCAGCAGGCAGAATCTTTTATTTGGTATGCAACATTGTGGGGTGGATCTGATTCAAGTTTGTTCAAATCGGCTCCCTGGATTCATATTCGGGCTCACTATAGAAGCCCAAATTCAAACTTAGTGCATTTCAGGCAAATTTCTTAAAAAATATTCTTCTCCAGATCCAGCAGACAGAATCTTTTGATATTTGGTATGCAACATTGTGGGGTGGATCTGGTTCAAGTTTGTTCAAATTGGCCCCCCTGGGTTTATATTTGGGCTCAGTATAGAAGCTCGAATTCGAACTTAGTGCATTTCAGGCAAATTTCTTCAAAAATCTTCTTCTCCAGATCCAGCAGGCAGAATCTTTTGATATTTGGTATGCAACATTGAGGGGTGGATCTGATTCAAGTTTGTTCAAATCGGCCTCCTGGATTCATATTTGGGCTCACTATAGAAGCCTGAATTCGAACTTGGTGCATTTCAGGCAAATTTTTTAAAAATCTTCTTCTCCAGATTCAGCAGGCAGAATCTTTTGATATTTGGTATGCAACATTGTTGGGTGGATCTGATTCAAGTTTGTTCAAATCGGCTCCCTAGATTCATATTTGGGCTCACTATAGAGCTCGAATTCGAACTTAGTGCATTTCAGGCAAATTTCTTTGAAAATCTTCTTCTCAAGATCCAGCAGGCAGAATCTTCTGATATTGGGTATGCACCATGCTTAGGGGGGTGAGATTCAAGTTTGTTCAAGCCAAGTCCCTGGGTTCATATTTGGGCACTGTGGTAGCCCGAATTATAACTTAGTTCAAAATGAGGAATTTTCTTTAAAAATCTTCTTCAGATCCAGCAGTTGGAATGTGTTGATATCTGATGTGCAGCATCCTTAGGGGGTGAGATTCAAGTTTGTTAAAGCCAAGTCCCTGGGTTCATATATGGGCTCACTGTGGGAGCTTGAATTGTAACTTAGTTCAAAATGAGGAATTTTCTTTAAAAATCTTCTTCTTCAGATCCAGCAGTCGGAATGTTTTGATATTTGGTGTGCAGCATCCTCAGGGGAGTGAGATTCAAGTTTGTTAAAGCCAAGTCCCTGGGTTCATATATGGGCTCCCTGTGAGAGCCCGAATTATAACTTAGTTCAATATAAGGAATATTCTTTAAAAATCTTCTTTTTTTTTTAGATCCACTGGTCAGAATCTTTGGATATTTGGTATAAGCTTTTCTTAGGAGGAGCAGATGCAACTTGTTGAAATCAATTCTCTGGGTTGATATTTAGGCTACCATGTCAGGTGAGCGCCCTCAGGCCCCTTGGGGCCTCTTGTTTAAATTCCATTTGAAATTTTCTGGGTACAGACAGCCGACAACAGTCAACAGCTCTGTTATCAGCACAACGGCATACATGTATAGTTAGAAAATAAGTCCTTTGTGTATAAATCTGCAGTCATAATTTTTCGGCATCCTAAGTGACTTTAGCCTATTTTTAAACTGAATAATAGTTGAGGTCAAGGTGTGGTTTACATTTTGATTGTGTTTGGAAAAGGGATGAGAATTAAAGCCATTCTGTGAACAAATAAATATATATTATTTAACCCCTTTTCATATATTTTATTTACCAAAAAACTGCATTTAAATGAAGGTGGAGATTTCAATTTTTTAAAAGTATGTCACCTATTTTCACTTCGACGCTTGCACATTGATCACGAATCTCCGATTGCGAAGAAAAATACAGAAATAAACATGAACACAGCTGAAATATATATCATAAAAAAATACCCTTTCCTTAAATAAATTTAACTGAAATCCTTATTTTACTGCTACGTGAGTTTTTACCAGAGTTTGAAATGCATGTGATTTGACTCTGAACATTTTACATAAGTTACAAAGGGAAAGAAATATTGAACTGTTGTTTTCCAGGATTTTGGGTCCAAAACTGATTCACGTCCGGGAGGCCGGGAACTACACTGAAATTTCAGGAGTTTCCCAGGCATTCCGGGAGAGTTAACATGTCTGACTCGGTTAGCCATCTCCAACCCATGTGAATGGTCAGTCGGTCAGAGTCATTTTGAAATTTTGCACACTGGTTGTGATACCCAATTCGCACTTACTCGCTTCATCCACACTCCGAGGTAGCCTACTAATTAACATTCTACCAACTATATACAGAGTGGCAATTTTCGGTGATGGCTCAGCCCGGATACACCCATATCGTCCGCTAGCCAAATCGTCCGCCATTGACCCCGAATCGTCCGCTACAATTTTACCCAATTCGTCCGCCAGAGAAATCGAGGTTCGGCAAAGAGAAAAAAAACAACTCCCAATTCTTTTTTCACTTATTTTTGTATATTTATTTATATAGCACATAGCAATGGAAATACTTGAAAAAATAAATATAGTATATAACATTTTTTTTAAAATACATAAAGGGCACATCGAAATTTGTCAAATATACATGAAAATACATGTAGGGCACATCAACATCTGTGAAATATACAGGAAAATACATATAGGGCACATCGAAATTGGTATAATTGCGAAATAATGGGGAAAAGTTTAACATTTTTGCCAGCGAAATTTAGCTAAATATGGATTACTTAGTGTCGAGAATACTACTCATTCATGATTTTATGCCTTGAAACGGAAGCACTACTTTCTCGAATGTTTTATCAATTAGGAATAATTACGAAATAATTGGAAAAATATGTTGAGAATTATTAAAAGGAAAACAAACGGGAAGGTTTTTGCAAAACATGTTTCCAATTATTGCGTAATTATTCTAGGAATAACTACGAAATAATTGGAAAAATTTATTGCAGAAACTTTCACGTTTTTTGTTTGAATAACTGGGTATGTTGAGAATTACTGAAAGGAAAAAAAACGAGAAAGTTTTGGCAATAATTTTTTCCAATTATTGCGTAATCATTCTGCACAAGACAGATTTTCTGTATTTAGAGACGACATGGTACAGCCATAACATCTCCAGTCTGGAAGAACTTCTAAACCCTTATTCGTTCTCCAGTTAAAGTCTTGTGATTCACAAAACAAATTGGAACAATATACTTTGATCAGTAATCAAAGTTGATAAACAAACAATGTCAGAATAATCAGGCAATTAATTAAATGATTGAGTAAATGTCACAACGACTTTGATTTTACCGTACATGATTAGCCACTCAATCTTATAGGTGTTTATTGTCCCCAACTAAAACAAACATGATTATGAAAATGTTTCAAAGTTATATCAGTAAAGAACATCATACTGAACTGTGTGGATGTTCATTTTTTGTGAGAGATATGAACTTAATTCCTATTCAATTCTTGCTGGACTACACATGGGATATTCGCTGTGTTTTGTTAAATTCGCAAACAAGTAAGTATATAAATGAATTAATATAAATTAATAGCAATAACAATGACAAACAAAAAGTCCTAAAAAAATAAATGAAAAAGAAACTAAAAAATTAGCAAAATAATTATTTCATAGCGGACGATTTGTGTAAAATTGCGGCAGCCGATTTGTGTAAAATTGCGGCGGACGATTTGGGTAAAATTGTAGTGGATGATTTGGCTAGCGGACGATATGGGTGTAATTCGCTCAGTCTATATAACTTGCATTTACTCGAATAAATTGACGGTTATATCACATGTATTGCATCAAAGGACTAAATTATGTCTGCACATATATTTAAACCTTTCAAATGACCCTTACTTACTTATTTTCCTTCACCTCAGTATCCCTTGGTGTTTGGTAGGGCCCCACAAAAATGCCTTTTGCCCCAAAAATGGTGGTCCAAAATATCTGCTCCAAAATGGCTTCGTTGAAATGTCCACAGACCAAAATGACCAGTCACTAGGGGTTACATACCTTTGTTTGTTCTACCATTCCCATCGGAAAGTATTACCCATGGATATACCTTATGACCATCTACTTCATAAATAATGCCTGTCCGGTCATCAAATGTTAAAATTTTACCATCGTACACTATCAACTCTGATAACTCCATACCCCGACCATCTTGGGCCAGTGTTGAAACCAAAGTATGTGTCCTGTCATCCAACCTCACAGTTACGAAATTATGGTCATCAGAAACTGTCAAATTTGCTTTCAGAAAACTACTGTACCACGCATTTTTGTCAGTGATGTGTGAATCTGTGTCCAAGTCTGTTATAAAACCAATTTTGTACTGCAAACCCAATACCGTGCGGAGTGGTGGCGTCAATGGATATTTGTTTCGAATAAACTGTGAAGCGTTGATGATATGTTTACAAGTGCGCAGATTAGTTGTGATACTAGAAATGAAATATATAACCAGAACTGCCACCGCAGTAGAAAACAACGCGAAGTACATCACTGTTCTTGTTTTCAAGTGAAGTTTGGCATTGCCGACTCTGTACGGAGTTGGCCTTCTGATGGCTCTCATCCAATCATGCACAGGCGAATTATAACCGTTTGGCCTCATTTCTCCGCTGGATACCTGCGCATTATTCAGCAGAAAATAAAGAGGCATATAACCCTTTCTCTTTGACTAATTGTGTGTATTTCATTCACTTGACGTGTCGAAAGCTTTAACCGGAAGCGGCCATGTTTTTACCTTTTTCAGCTCTGTAAAATTTCAGGACTTGAGAATGGACCATATATGGTCGTTATCACGGAGTATAGAATCAACCGGAGAATCTACTCGAGTCAAAACCTGATATTAGCCCAGTTTCTGTCCCCCTGGTGGTTGGCGTCAGTTTGAAGCAAAATGTCGTCTTGCAAATGCGCTGCTAACAACTGCGATAATACTTAAAAAATACTGTGGGTGGGGGTGTCATTTTATTGCACTCCGAAAGATAATTATAAGTTAGTTGACAGAATAATTGCAGACCCAATTTAATACAATAGCGCACCGTGTTTGCCAGACTATCAAGTTTTATGCATAAAAATGCCGACTGGAGCAGGCTAGAGAGAAGAGTGAAAATCTTGAATGAAATGGTTCGTTTGACCTTCAAGTTCAAATTATTTGCAGTACAACTCGAAAATAACACGACATGTGCGGTGTATATGTATGTATATGTTTGTTGCTTTGTTTGTGGTCTACTATGAATGTGTGAATTGCAGACTCCATTGTTTTTCTCCCTTGCAGTTGCACGTTTCGGCCCAATAATTTTCGTGTACTATTCGGCCTCCCATTGGAGGTATATTTTTAGTATTAAAAAAGGGGGGAGTGAAAATGTCTGCTCCCACTCCTACCCAAGGCAGCATCTAATATATGAAGTATATAATTAAATATCACAAATTATCCCATTTATTTATCTAATTATTCATTTGGGTTTTATTACACTTTCCACATCCAGAGTCATATTGTGTCGGGAAGTTTTACATCTGGAAGAAACTGGTGTACCACTACCAGTAGCAGAGAGCCATGGAAAATCATTGAGTAAAGTTCTACCAGACTCAAAGTTCTAGATGCTTTGTGAAAACAGCATTTTCAGTTTCTTCCCCTGTAATTTGGTTCCCTCTTGAAAACTTATGACAGCAATTCAGCCCTAATAAGTTATTTATCAGTTGTTACTTTCTGTAGATAAGGCTATTTCACAACCATAATAAATGTATAAAGTTATCAGTGAAGTTCAATAACCATAATTTATATAATAATACAGAGTGCTACATACAGTAGCATGTGATCTCTTCCCAATATTACAGGTGCAAAATTGTAAATTAACAAATTTGATTGGAAGTCCATCTGAAAAATTACAGATACTGCTCAGAACATTTTGAGAACATAATGTTCTGTTCATGAATCCTAATGATTGGAAAAAAAACTGGTTGGGAATGCTGTCCCAATTCTGTTTTATGTTCCCAATCCATCTACTAAACTCTTGACTGAAAAAGAAAATTATCAAAGAGAAAGACCGAAGGTCTCCAGCTCAAAACACAATGTACTGAAGGTAACAATACACTCCAAGAAGGAAACAGATGAGAGCTCTTATACAATATCAAAGAGTAAATATCAGTAGCAGGCCTCGAAATAAGAGGTGAACGCCTGTACCGTTTGCCTATCGGTTCAGCAGATTTGTTTTCAGGCGAACGCTCGATCGGTTAACCAAAAATCGCGCCGATGACCGACGAAGTTAGTTGTTACAGGATGAGAAAAGTTTTCAACGTTTTTCCTCCCACTGATTTAAAAGAAGCACTGCAGTGAACAAAACAAGAACAAAATGCTTGTGCTCATCAGCGTGTTTCAATCATTACTGTTCTTGTGGGGGGTATAAATCTATGGTATTATAGCGGTACTGAAGATCTGCAGTACCAACTCACAGTGCCTTCTGGCTCTCGAAACAATTAATTTGTTTCGATTCTGAGAAAGACGATTGTCTGTTACAGCTAAAAGGATCTAACTGCTCTGTTAATACATTTACCGCACGTGAGGTTTTAACTCTCGCACTGCGCGAAGCTGAAAAAAGTCTTCAACGCAATAAAAAGGAGACATATTGAAAATCAAATGAGCTGTTGTTAATTATTTGCATTCCGCCCCTTTTTACCCTACCAATCCATGATAAAAATTTTCAAACACATTATGGAAACGTCTTTTATTCACCAATGCTGACTTCTTGTTTACGTGCTTATTCCATTTGAATAAACAGCCAGCATGGTTGTGAACATGGGTTTTTCCAAATGATTTCGAACACCGTGGCACAAATGAAGTTTTAGTTTGGAATTTTGGATTACATTCTCCGGATTCCGAAATGTAGGGGAAGGTAGATACGATTTACAATTATTTCTTTTCCAATGTTAATCAGAGACTGCCAATGCAACTCCCATGCCCTAAAGTTCAATGTATGCGTAATACAGACGTCCATCGACGGTATTTGAGTCATTTGACCCCATACCCACACAATTGCCCAATTCCCACTCCCAGTTCGAGACAAATGCGTTTGGGTTTCTGAAATAATAAGCCACGCAGTAAAACAAACAATTACAATTCTTTAATTTTCATTAGACACAAAAATCATATAAATCAAAGAACAACAAATGTTAATGCGTGCACACGTGAATGTGTATGGGGGGGGGGGGGGGGTGTATGTACCTGTTTTGTACTTCGCCTGCCTTGTGTCTAAACGCCAAACTAATTTGGGAGGAACTGTAGTTGGGTATGTCAGAAGCTTTGTCAGTATTAATACTTTTAATGCAATGGTTAACCAATAGGTTTATGAAAAAAATCTAGGTAACCGATCAACAGGTTAACCATTTTCAAATGAGGCAACCTGCTGGAAGGTTTATCAAAATCTTGTTATTTCGAGGCCTGCAGTAGGGTTAGAAAAGTGACTGAAAACTTTTAAAAGGTAAATTTGGAAAAAATAACACTGATCAAATTTTGAAGCAAGTCTCTGTTTCTACCTGAAAATCTGCAAACACTCTTCATTTCTCAGGTAAAAATGTCAAAACGACACAAGAAGGGTTACCGGTGGAGAGATGAAGACAAAATTAATAGCTCTGCAGATATATTATTATGTTGATACGCGGGAAGACAAGTCATCAAATATATCATTCAGCTCTTTGTCATTATCTGCATACATGGAAATGTCAAATTCCAAACTTTTGACCTACAAAAACCTAAAACAAGTCAAAAAAAATCTAAACACAATAGGACAATTATCAAAGTCATGTATCTTTAAAAAAAATGTTTTAACAGTAGATTAAAATGTTTATTTTAGCATTTGCAATTTATATTTAGTAAGATAATAATTTGTGTTACAATTTATTTATTATTTTTCAATCAAATGTCATGTAAGTTACAAGAATAAAACATTCCGGTAACGGCACATGAAACAGTGGTAGGAACACAAAGCTCTGAGAAGTGTCTCAACATTTCTGATTACAATTCATGTAATTTTTACTGGTTTGAAATTAAGGCTGAATGACATCCTCATGTATCAATTTCAGTATGGAGGGGGGGGGGGGGGCTGTTTTCCGGAATGTAGCAGCAGCAGCAGCAGCAAACGTTTTAGTGTAGGAGAGACATGATGTGACTACAGGTATCTAGGGGTAAATACAAACATCACGGGAAGAGGCATCTACCAAAACCACACAAATAAATTCATTCTGAAGGGGAAGCGAATCCTTAACCAAATGAAACTTATCGGGAGAAACAGTTTCAATAAGGTTTTTGTGGAGAAACAGTTACAGTTACTAAACTGAATTCATGTTTCATTGTTTGTACATTTCCTGGGTGACTAGGTGATTTGTAGATATTACTATTTTATTTGAGAAACTCTTATCTAATTTGACTGGGTTATTTTTTGTTTGAACTTCAAAATCATTTTTCAGGACCGGAGAGTGATATATAACAGAAATGTGGTCTACTGTGAAGTTTGAGAAAGTTAAAACCCCTATACTTTATCATGTTCACCTTTTATCAAACAGGAGCAGAAGATAACAGTATAATTATTTTTCTGAAAAATCTCCTCAAAGTCTCTTTGGGGGGGTACCACAGATTATGACCTCTCTCTCGTCTATCATTGCAAAAAAAACATGTAAAGCTTGTTTCATTTAGGGGGCATAAGGTTTGTTTTGTTTTGTTTTTGAGAAAAAAAGTAATAAAATTTGAATGGAGATTTCTTTATATAATAACACAGGAAGATTTGACTTATTCATGAGATAAAGGCTTGCAAAAGGAATTCTAGGAACACAAATCTACAATATATGATATGAAATGATGAAAGAATGAAGTTAAAAAATGTGTGGTTCAGGACAAATGAAGACACTGGAACAGTTTCTTGGAAGGGGCTCTCATGTTCCATAAACTGAACAATACAATTCTTGGGAGGAAATGGAGACTTGAGACAGGAGGCTTAGTTGGATGAGGGGATGAACAGTCATTACTGTAAATGGAAGACTTAGAGGGAAAGTGCAAAAATTTTAGACAAAATTAGTGTCTGAATTGTTGAGGATCATGAGGGAGAATCATGGATGAATGAGTCTGGTGCTGTAGGTTTTGCTCATCTGAGAATCATTATGGATCAACAACTGGGCAAAACATATTCATTTGTGTGGTATTAGGTTTCTTTCTGTCAAAATCTTCAGCATAGGCCATTCACAGCAGAGGAAGGTGGTTGTGCTCTTTTGAGTTCATTTCATATGAACATGACTTATCCACCATGTTAATGGCATGTTACAGTGCGAGATACTGAAAATATTGCAAAATCTCAAAGAGATAATCTCAGGAAAGTTTATGCAAACAAAGTTTTTATTACTTTTGATTGTACTAACCCAAGTTAGTCACAGGTGGTATTCAGCTCTTGGGAATCAATATTTTAATTTCTCTAATCAGGTTTGTCCTATGAGACTGAAACTAATTTCTGAGTAGTAGAACCTATTTGATTCATATCCTTTTTCTTAAACAGCTGCAGAGCTTTTCAGACGAAAGAGGATGTTTTTTTTCCATAAATTGTCCCAGCATAACAACATGGGATGAGTAGCTGATAGTTTGTGAAATCAATATATATAAAAAAAATATTATTAAATATTTTACAAGAATTAAAATTTATAAGCCAATTTTCAATTTTTCAATAAATATTGTTTAAACAAAAAAACTCTGATAATTTTGCAATTATTCATTGAAAGGTGCCACTGGCAATTAACAATGAATAATTGCAAATATATTACAAGAATTAAAATTTATAAGAAATAATTGTATTAAGAAACGAATCAAAACTTGTGATATATTATGTTCCATTAAAATCCTTTAATTTTGCAATAATTCATTGTACGGAACCACAGGTACATAACAATGAATAATTATTAGCAAATAGATTACAGAATTAATTATATTAAGAAACGCACCAAAACTTATAGAATATTAATTAAATTTGATAAAAAATCTTATAATTTTGCCAGTATTCATTGAAACACACAACCTTGCTTAACCATTAGTAATTGCAAAATTATAAAAAAAAATTAAGAGAAGTTTTTATAATTGACAAAGTATAAAATTAGTGCAAATACATAAGAATTTATGCCAAGAAAAGTGTTTTGAAAAATGTGCTATGTTGGACATTTAAAAAATGCCATGCTAACCAGTATTTCATACGGCATAAATATTATTAGAGTTATTTCCCATCACATGTTTTGCGATTTCAAACACTGGCGGACGATTTGGGTAAAAATGCAAGCGGACGATTCGGCTAGCAAAAATGAGTTACAGACAACTTAAACCAAAGACAACTCGGACCACTTTTGAAGACAACTCGGACCACTTTTGAAGACAACTCGGACCAACTTTGAAGACAACTCGGACCACTTTTGAAGACAACTCGGACCAACTTTGAAGACAACTCGGACCACTTTTGAAGACAACTCGGACCAACTTTGAAGACAATTCTGACCACTTTTGAAGACAGCTTGGCCCAACTTTGAAGACAGCTCGGACCAACTTTGAAGACAACTCGGACCAACTTCAAAGATAAGTCGGAGGAATTTCACAAACATGTCGGGTCACTTTTGAAGACAGCTTGGGTTGTCTGTGAAGTTATTTTGTCAAACAGACACACATTTCATCACACACTTTTATTTTTGATAAATGTTTGTAGCACAACTCTATAGGTAATCACTCAACCTGTTGTGTGAAAATTAGTGTAAACAAATTGAACAAATTGAACAATGTTGTTTGTTTAATAATAATAACTCGTCTTTTCAAGAGTTGCCCTAAAAGCTATCCGACACTGTGAAAACAATTTAAAAAACTTGTGTTGTTTCAGAGACTTGCTTTTCTATATATTGTTGTACGTTTTTGAAATTTTCATCAAACGTAGATGTAATTGGTATCAGCGAAACATGGTTAAAGCCAAGTAAGACATTTTTGCTAAGTGGATTCAACATCATTAGACGAGACCGTCCCACACAACGTGGAGGCGGAGTCGCTCTCCTCATAAGGCAGGACTTAAAATATAAAACGATATCAAGCGATCATCTCAACGCAGAGGTGATTGCCACTGAGATTGAACTAGATCATAAAAAAGTTGCCGTAATCTCATATTACAATGAACCGAAAAAAACAGTTGACAGCAAAGTCTTTGAATTCTTTGTGAAAAATCACAAACACTGTATTTTCTTAGGTGATTTCAATGCCAAACATCAGGTTTTCGGATGCAATAAAACGGAGCCCAATGGCGACGCTCTCTTCAATATCATCGAACAATTTGATCTTTTTGTATTAAATAACGACCACGACATTACTCACGTCAGTAACAACACCCTCCACCAATCCGACATCCTTGACCTAATTATAACCAGTAAATCACTAACTAATCAAATGCAAGACATATATGTGGGGGACGATGATTTAGGTAGCGACCACCTGCCTGTTCATGCTACATTACACGGTTGCAGCGGACCCGCAAGATACCCCACAATGAGGAGGAGGAATCTATCCAAAATTGACTGGGACCTCTTCAGAAAAATAATTCAGGTTAAAATAAACAAAAACGACCCAATGAATACCTGCGAGCTCGAGCAAGCATGTACCAATCTCAGTGAAGTCATTAACAACACTCTTGATGAAATTTGTCCCAAACAGACAGTTAAACCGCGGGCCAACAGAATAACTGAAACCACACTCCAAATAATAAAACAAAAAAAGAAAGGCCTTCCGTGCATACAAATCAGAAAAACTTCCAACTAAAAAGGTCGAACTTAAAGCCGTGTATAATCGCCTCCACGGCGAAGTTAAAAAAAGCAATAGCAAACGACAATCGCGTGAGATGGGAAAAAGCAACGGAAAATCTAAATGGACTCAGGGAGACTAAAAAGTTTTGGGATACTTTTAAAACCCTTACTGGACAAAAACATAAAGACGCCAACAGTAAGGCACTAAAGATCAACAATGGAACTATGGCCCTGGATGACAAGGCGAAGGCTAGCGCCTTTGCTGAGCTCCTTAAGAAATATCATCGTCCACATGAAGGCGATAGGTTTGATGACGAGTTCAAAGAAAAAGTAAACAAATTTGTTCAAGACAACAAGACAACGTTTAACGATGCCAACTTCAGCCAAACGCCCGAGGACGGGGATGGCCATGAACTCACGAAACCGATAAGCAAAGAAGAAGTGGCTAACACAATTAAAAAATGTAAGTCTTCTTCTTCCCCAGGAGGGGACGAGGTCTCATACAAAATCCTGAAACAATGTCCCAACACTTTTTTCGGTAGACTCACTAACCTCCTAAACTGCTGTCTCTCTAGTGGATACTGCCCAAAATGTTTGAAAGTAGCTACAGGAGTCATGATACCCAAACCCGACAAGGATTTGAGCAACCCAGCTAATTACCGCCCAATCAGCCTACTTAGCTGTATTGGAAAAATTTTCGAACGGATTCTCACGACTAGACTCCGCAGCCATCTCGAATCAATCAGCTTTTTCAATAAGTGGCAAAGGGCATACAGGAACCAAAGAGAGGGAATCGAGCATGTTTATAGACTGGTAGATTATATGAAAATGGCGTTCAGTCAAAATGAAATAGGAACCGCGCTATTACTCGACGTAGAAAAAGCGTTTGACTCTGTCTGGCACAATGGCATGAGATACAAACTAGCTAAAATGGGGCTACCTACCAAAATTCTAAGGATCATATCATCATTTTTATCTGATCGAAAAATCAAAGTGAGGGTCAACCGCGAAGTGTCAGCCGAGGTAAAACTCGAAGCGGGCACTCCACAGGGTTCGGTCCTCAGCCCGCTTCTATTTATAATATATGTGAATGACATTGACAAACTAGGGAAGAACCATGTTGAACTATCTCAATTCTCAGACGACAAAGGAATGTGGACGGCCAGTAAGTCTGGAAACATAATACAAAACCGCCTGCAGGATACCATCCGCGACCTGCAAGACTGGTGCGCTCTGTGGCGCATCAAGCTAAATGCCACGAAAACACAAAGAATCACATTCTATAAAAAAACAAAGGAAAAAGCCTGTCCCCAATATTGAGCTTAAGCTTTACGATCATAAACTTGAAGCTAGTAATGAGGCAAAGTTTCTGGGATTCAACCTGGATAGCAGTCTCAATCTAAACAATCAGATAAACTCAGTCACCGTCAAAGCCACTAAACGCATCAATTTCCTGAAAATGATTAGAGGTAAAAATTGGGGAGCCAATAAAGAAATTCTTCTCAATCTTTACAAATCATATATACGCCCAGTACTTGAGTATGGGGCCATAATAACAAGTGACCTGAATAAAACCAACATTGAAAAACTACAACGGGTCCAAAATCATGCCTTGCGCGTGGCTCTTCGCAAGCCCACGTGGACATCGATAAAACAACTTCACGAGATAGCAAAAATAGACTCTATAGCAATGCGCTTAAAAGATCTTCAAAGCAAAACTCTAAATAGACTTCAAGACAGCGAATTAATAATAGAACTCAATGCGCATCGCGTCCTCAATAGGAAAACTAAATAATCTGGGGCATGTCTATCGAAAGGGTTAAAGATTACATCATTGTGATGGGGTGAGCCAGGCATTCTGTGACCTAAATTTAGAACTGGCTGCGGGTGACACGATACGCACGAAAGCTTGCCTCTGTTACCAGTGGGAGTTGCAAAAAGCGAGAAAAATCTCCACCTGCTGCCGGGTCTCCCCTCCCTGAGATATAAATCTCGGGGAAAAAATGCGGGCTTCCCCATCCAAAAGGACGGAAAAGTTGTAAATTAAAAACCGAATTGCTCTAATTTCCAGCTCTCTATCTTTTCTACCTCCTCTATCTCATCAGACACACGACCAAACTGAATGACAAACTATGAGGGATTGAAACAATCCTCAAGCAAAGATGTGCAGAAAACCTAACAAGACCAAGGCAAGGATTGAAACAATCTTGCCAACAAACAGCCCTTTTAAGGGCTTTTTTTTTTCTTTTTTTTTGTGGATAGGGAGGGGGGGGGGGGGTGTTGGAGGTCATTTGGAATTCCCGAAGGATAACCAGATACCTCAAAATCACATACGGCATCCTATCTTCCAGAAGGCTTGATGGATGACTCCCGGTTTTTTCAAACTAAACTGTTGGAGCTTTCTCCATTCCTTTTTTGTAACCGCTATGGTCATATACCGGGGCCGCTACCAAACCGGCGTTGCTGTTTGGTTTTCTTTTTTCTTTTTCCCTTAAAATTGCCATCGCACAACATTATATTCTGGCTCGCCACCATGGTGGGACTCAAACCTCTACCATCGCCAAGCTGGAACCGAATAGAGCCCACTCTCTAATAGTCCTAATGGCGTTGATGGTTTGGTCTTTGACAATCTATCACTCCAATGCAAACTGCCGGGAATTCTAACCGCGTACATACCCCTTCAGACCCCATTTGAGGCAATAGGAAAGCTAGGCCTGTGTAATCCAAGATCCAAGTGAAATAAAATAAGGCTAACCGGGTCGCAAGAGATTTGTAAATCCGACATCGTCCCTGCGTGCCTTCGGCGCGCTAAAACCTTTCATTCGTTCATTCAATTTTCATCATTTCAGTCATGGCTGATGTGTGCATAGACTGTAAGGCCACAGTCCGTCCTCGACAAGAGGCTATACTTTGTGAAGGGTTTGATAGGTGGCAACACAGAACCTGCAACACTGGCATTAATCGGAACCAATATCGCAGAATGGTGAAAGAATTGATTTTACATGTCACGACTGCAGACAGACACAACAAGTGGCAGATGTCACTGCACTCACGTCAGATGCCGAGAGCACTAGAATAAATCTATCACCAACTGCTACAGAAACGGAGACAGCACCAGCAAAAGGAAATCTTACATACATTGTAGACCAACCAGAAAATACCACAGAACACTCTACGTTTGATTTAAGCAATCCAGCGTCATTTTCAATGCCAGATGAAATAGAGGAAAAGTAAGTATATGTCTTTTTTAGATTTTTATATTTATTTCATGCGTTTGCCTGCTGCCTTGAACGTCTCTTGTCTGCTTCTTTGCCTCATCTTCAACATCAGATCTACAATTAACGGCCTGAAGCAGTCTATACTTGCTCATGATGGCTACAAAGAACTTTTTAACCCTGAAGTGGCAGACTATACTTGCCTGAAGATAATTAATGGAGAAACCTGCAATATGTTCAGACATCTCTTCAACAACTGACAACAGTGACCGTCTCTTGCCTGCTTCTTTGCCTCATCTTCAACATCAGATCTACAATTAACGGCCTCAAGCAGACTATACTTGCCTGAAGGGTTAGAGTGTTACATGCTTTCCTCAGATCTGGTGAAGACACCAAACAGGTTCCATTGGCATTTGTCCTTATGTCGGGAAAGGGAAAGGAAGATTATAAAAAAGGGAAGATTTCACAAACGTATTAATAATTATATACTTTTTATAGTAATAATTATATAGTAATAATTATATACTTTATGTGATATGGGATATCTACTCATCAATGATGCTCCAGGACAGAAAGGGTTAATATATACAGAGATTTGTTAATTTCAATTCGGTCGAGATACGAATCTATTTCCTGTATTAGCAGATGAAAGTGCATCCTATCTATATTGAGCAAAATGTTCATATAATAAGTTCAACAAACGACCTATGGTCGTTTGTTGAACTTATTATATGAACACTTCTCATGGGATATCTACTCATCAATGATGCTCCTGAATAGAAAGGGTTAATATATACAGAGATTATTATTTTGTTAATTTCATATCGGTCGAGATATCAGCCCACTGTAACTTCACAGCAGCCATTTCCATTTTAAGCACGATTAATTTCAAAATTGATTGTAAAACTTGCTTTAGACATCGTAAAATACGAATATATTCTTAATACTGCAACAAATTAGCTGGAATAATGTATTATATGAATGAGAGAATGAAATTTCGTTGAAATCGCCGAGTACACTTTTTAGTGAGTCAAAACTCAATAAAAGTCAATTTAATGAAAATAATTTTTTTTGTTACTTTTATATGATTATATGTATATTGCACATAATTCTGTACATTTATGTTGAATTTCAGTGTAAATGATCCATTAATAAAAGAGTTATAAAAAGAAATATTAAATACAACAGTACTAGAGTATTATTTACATTTATGGGGGTACATAGCACTGGAAATAAACAGAACAACTAATAATCAAAGAAATACACCCCCTCCACCCCACCGTTCCCCGCAACGCTAAGATGATTTATACTTTCTTGTGAAACTGCCCATTGTCATAACAAACCCAAGCGTCAAACACTTGTCTAAAGTCCGGCGACCCCGAATCACTATCAAAAGGCTGAGAAGAACAAATCTTTCTTATTTGAATAAAGGCAAAAAGAGGACAATAAATAATAAAAAAAAACTTAATCTCTTTTGACGAATGTTATTTTAGCAATTTTAGTTGAAATATACTTCATCTAATCTACATCACCCTAAGTAGGTAATAAATGAGAGTTCGAGCTCACCTGTATATGTACGTGTACGTGTACATGTACACCTCCATAGGATTTAGTGTTAAAATCGTGTACGTGTACAAGATTTTAACGGTTTTTTAGGGTGAGCTCGAATTTTTTTAACACTGAATTGTATCCTAGACGCACGTAGTTTTACGTACACGTACATGTACCGTTTTGATTGAAATCTGCAGATGAGTTTTCCCCATAGGATTCAGTGTTAAATTGCGAGCAAAAAAACGTTTTGAGAGTTCGAACTCATCGTCTTGTCGATTCTAACAATCCGCATCCGTACACGATTTTAACACTGAAACCCTATGGAGAGTGTTAAATTGCGAGCAAAAAAACGTTTTGAGAATTCGAACTCATCATCTTGCCGATTCTAACAATCCGCATCCGCACACGATTTTAACACTGAAACCCTATGGAGGCGTACACGGAGATCCACTTGCAGATTTTAGGTTGGAAATCAACTCGCGTGAAGAGGTGATGTTTGAATCCGCAAACCCACTGCAGCATTTCTCGAAGTGAGACTGGGCGCACGTTATTGCGAGGTGATCTCAATGAGCACTTGATGGAAATGTTTTGAACGAAGAGTGTTGTCGTCGGTGTGTTGGAAATTCGCGAACCCGCTGTTACGTTTTTGATTGATATATATAGGAGAGAAAAAAAAATATAAATAATAGTTATTTAGAAAAATAAATATATCAAATCGAATAGATAATAAAAAATACGTAAATCATGAGCGATTCTCAGGATATTAGAGTGAGGTTTCTTTTAAAAATGCTGATGAGAGCCTATGCATTCTGCGTGAACGAACAACTAGGTTGTCTCTTGTTAGAACGATGCGTCGGATGTCGGGATCACCTAGACTTCGATCACGAGAATCATTCGTGTCTGTGGATGGAAAGGGAAGATATGGTCGTCAAGTATTTCGAACCAGCATTCGAACGCGTTCAAATCAATGAAGTGATCGCGTTTTGGAAGAGATTACTCTACTGTAAGAATCGAAGCAAGCCCACAGATTCGGAAGAACAGAAATTGGCATGTAAAAGTCTGACTTTACGAGATAAGGGATGCATCTTGAAATTATTGTTCAATGAAGCATTCGTCTAAGTTTTCTCTTTGATATAAAATAAGGGAGAATAGAAAATAAAAATAAATACACACATAAATTTTTTATCTAATATTAGAAAAAAAAAAATACAAAAATGAGAACCAGAAATAAATTGTATCCGACGTTAGTGGACGACGAGGACAAGAAGCCGATCGACGTTTTGCCGATGGCACCGTCGCTAGAAGAAAGAGAAAGAGGAGAGAGGTATCGCATCGATCAAATCAATAGAATCCAAGAGTATCTAACTCGAGAGAGAGATTCTCGCCATTCTCTCAAGAAGAAGTATTCGCATTTCATGACATTCGTCAACGCGATCGACACGACACTCATCACGATTTCCATGGGTTTACACGCAGCCGGCTTCAGATTGTTGTCAACTGCGGTCGCCATTCCGATCGTGTTGACCGTAGAAGGAGTGGCCCTCGCCGCCGGATTGTTTAGCACGCTCGGAAACTTTTTGAGTAGGAAATTATATCTGAAGGCGAGGAAACACGACAAGATTTGCGTCTTGGCCGACTCCAAGATCGACACGATATCCGAAATGATCTCTATGGCATTGAAAGATGGTAGGATATTGGATGGAGAATACTTCGCGATATTGAGCGAGAAAACGAAATACGATGCCATGAAGGAAGCCGTGAGAATCAAGACTCGTCAGATCATCAAGGAAGAGATGAAGGATTCTCTCGTGGAAAAGGGGAGGAAAGAGGCCAGGGAGGAATTCAGTAAGATGATAGAACTCAAGAGCAGCGATTGAAAAAAAAATATATATAATAAGAACAGAATTTTTAAAAAAAAAAAATTAAATTTATATATAAAATAAAAAAAAACGAAATTAATTTAAATAACTCTTAAAAATGTATTGCGTAAAGTGTAAGAGAGTTACCAAGACGAGTAATTCTAGAGAAGTGTGAACTAAAAACGACAGACAGATGCTTCGCGGAATTTGCAACGTGTGTGGTTCTGTCAAGACACGATTCGTCAAAAAAAAGAACGCGAGCAAAGGTAAAGGCATCGTGAATAAAATGATCAATAATCTACCTTTTGAAATGCATCTGCCCGGTCACAGTTTCACAGGACCCGGAACGAAATTGAACAAGAGACTCAACGCCGATGTGACACCCAAATCTTGGAGCAAACCTGTGAATAGGGTGGACGCAGCCGCGTATGATCACGATCTGTGCTACGTCGGACATCCCGACACCAAGACTCGCAACAACGTCTGCGATAAAAACATGTTGGGGAAATTGAGAGGCATATCGAATCCGACCAGGAGAGAGAAGATGGAACGTTCGCTGGTCAGCAATCTGATCGGTGCAAAACGTCGATTCGGATGGGGCGTTCAAAAAAAAAAAGCACATCTGAAAAGAAGAAGAAATGATTATTGACGAGCGAATTGGCCGAGGAGTTACACAAACCCATAGTGCATAAATTTCGAAAGAGAAGGGTGTTCGTGAAAGGTCTGGATGATATTTGTTCTGCCGACTTGGTCGACATGAGATCGTTTTCGAGGTGGAATGAGGGCATCAAATATCTATTGACGGTCATCGACGTGTTTTCCAAATACGGTTGGATCAGAGCTTTGAAGAATAAATCGGGACCTTGCGTCGCCGAGGCTCTGAAGAGCGTGTTCGACTCGTCTTCTCGAAAACCGAGTAAATTGTGGGTGGATAAGGGAAAGGAATTCTACAACAAGCACGTTAATCGATTGGTAGACCTCTACTCGATCGAAAACGAAGAGAAAGCCAGCGTGGTGGAACGTTGGAATCGAATGATGAAGGAGAAGATGCACAGATACTTCACAGCGAATTCGACCAAGAAATACATATACGCTCTGAACGGTCTGGTCAAAGATTACAACAACACGCAACACAGATCGATCAAGATGACTCCCACGGAAGCTAGTGATCCTTGAAACGAAAAACGGGTCTACGCGAATCTATTTCCTGAGAGATCTAAGATCAGGAAGAAGTCTAGAACGCCGAAATTTGCGGTCGGTGATCGAGTGAGAATCTACGCTTATAAGAAGCACTTCGAAAAGGGTTATACTCCTCGATGGACCTCGGAAATCTTCGTGATAATCAAAATATTTCACACCGATCTGGTGACTTACGAAATCGAAGCTTTGGATGGAGAAGAGATCATCGGAAAGTTTTACGAACAACAATTACAGAAGACAAAGTTTTGATGAAGAAAACAAAATTTTTTTTATTTACTCTCTTTAACATTTTCTTGTTTACACACATATATATAAGAGAGAAAAAAATAATAATAAAAAATAATTAAAAACTATTTTTAGATAAAGAAAGCAAGTTAATTAATAAACAAAAACTAAAAATCCTTTAAAATGACAAATATACTAGATATAGCACAAAGCATAGTGAAAGATGAAAGTATTCAAGAATATGAGGTTCACGAATACGAACCGGTAACCGGAACGAGTTTGAACAATGCAGGAGAGATAAGAATCAACGTCAAAACTGAAGATCTATTCGTACATCCTAGCGAGAGTTACATAGTGGTGCAGGGACGTCTCACCAAGGAAGATGGGAGCGACTATGCCGACGACGACATGGTTACTCTAGCCAATAATGGCATTATGCATCTATTCAGTAACATAAAATACATGCTATCCGGACAAGAGATAGAATCTGTGTTTCATCCCGGTCAGGCCACCACGATGTTCGGACTCTTGACGTATCCTGATGATTTTTCAAAATCCAGAGGACTTAATCAGTTGTGGGTGAAAGACACCGTCGGCCCTGCTAGCGCAGGCGCCGCCTTGATATTCGACTATGTCGTCAAGACGTCCAGACCTAAAGGAACGTTTTCGTTCAGGATACCTTTGAAACACATCTTCAGATTTGCAGACGATTACAACAAGATCATGTACGGATTCAAACACAATCTGACGTTGATTCGAAAAGGAAACAACGATGCAATAGTGAGACTCACTGCGACCGATGCGGGTAAGATAACTCTACACAAGATATCGTGGTTCGTTCCGCACGTGGAGCCTTCGATCGTGGAGAAAGCGCGTATCTACAAGATCATAGAATCCAAGAGTAAATTACCCGTGGGATTTAGAATGAGACAGTGCGACACGGCTAGCATTCCTCCCTCCACGAATCACTTCGATTGGAGATTGATGGTGAAATCCGCTTCCGACAGGCCGCGTTTCATCGTGGTTGCGTTTCAGACCGATAGGGACAGGTCTCAGGAAAAGAATGCGTCGCTGTTCGATCACTGCCATTTGAGAAACATGCAAGTGTTTCTGAACGCCATGAGATATCCAGCAATTGATTACAACGCGTCGTTCGACAAGAACGATTTCTGCAGACTGTACGGCGATGCCACTGATTTTAGAAAGAAGTATCATGGTCTAGACGAATTGATGAGCAACCCCAACATGTCTCCCGGTGAATACAAGTCGATGTATCCCATGTTCTTATTCGACGTCAGTAAACAGAGTGAACGACTCAAGAGTAGCGTGTTAGACATTCAGATCAAGATGCAATTCGATAGGAACTTGCCGAGAAAAACCGAAGCCTTCGCCCTGGTCCTGTCGGACAGAGAATTACAATTCGAATTGGATGGAAATAAGATGTCGATCATTCGATGAGAGATGAGTGTGAAAAAAAAAATAAAAAATAAAAAGTAATGAGTAATTATTAAAAACAAAAAAAAAAAAATAAAATAAATAAAGTAATGTGATCTAGAGAGATTGAACATCTTTCTAAATCTCATTACTTTTTTTTTGTTTTTAATAATCACACATTATTTTTTTTTTTTAATTCATTATTTTTCACGCATTCACTGTTTGTTCAAAGGAACTAGTTCGATCAGTAGACTCACCACGGAAGTGGCGGCTTCGGGATTATTGGTTTTCATAATGAAATTAATCCTGTCTCCGGCGTTCACTTTGAGAGGCGTGCCGAACATGCTAACATTCGCGTGTTGATTCTCAGTCTTTTCGACGCTGTATCTCTTATCGCTCTCTACACCATTCACCATGAGATTGACGACCGCTCTGTTATTCATATCCGAGGAAGCCAGACTCATTCGAAGGATTTCACCTCCCAGTGGCATGGGATATCCCACCTGACCATGTTTCGATCCGCTACCTCCATTTCCGAAAGACCACTCAGCTTTTCCTTCATCTAAGGCGCCGGCCTCTTCGGCCCACACAGTGATCAATTGTCTAGCATATTTGACTTTCTCCACTACTGAAATCAGGGTGCAGGCATCCGTCATGTTCACAGGATCCGGTAGATTTGTGAGCGCGTGTCCACCCATGTCTAGTTTACCTTCCATGATGTCACCCTTTCTCCAGACCGAGTTGTCGTCCACGTACTTTCTGCTGACCGCGCTGGAATCGAATTCGGGATCGTGACTGAGTCCGAATAAATTGTGACTGTTCATGTCGATGCCACCCTCCATGGTTCCGCCAGATTGTTTGTTCAGGTAGAGATCGTCCACTTGCGATTCTAGGTATTCTTGTGATTGTATCACGGCAGAATCTACGTAGCCCTTGTTGACCGCGGTTGAGTCCGCATCCGTGTTGTCAATCTTCGACAGATTCAATATCTTGTTGAATCCCGCATTCAGATCCGATTTCATTTCTCGTCTGTCAGACTTTCTCTGTTCCAGATCTATGTAGTGTTTGGTCGCCATGTCCTTGGGATTCGTGGGAGTGGCCACGTTCGTTATCTTGTTAGAATTAGCATTCAATTCTGAGTGCATCGTTTTCTGAACGTATCTATTTCTCAGGTGTGCGCTGAATCTCGTGTGAGAGTCGTCTGCGTATTTCTTGGTCGCGGCATCAGTGGGATCTATGGGATTTGCGATGTTCACCAAACGTTTGGATTTCAAATCCAGATCATCAGTCATGGTTTTATCCACGTAATTATCTAGCAGGATTCGTTCGAAATCGGCGTTCCCCCTGTCGACGTATTTTTTAGTCACAGCATCTGCGAGATCTATCGGCTCGGGAAGATTGTAGAGCTTCTTATCGTTCATGTTCAAAGGTTCTTCTCGAGGTTCGTATCTCCAAACGTAACATTCGTCCAAGTTGGCAACGTCGTAACCATCGTCGACTTCGAACGTCTTCCTCTTCTTTCTTGGGTTGACTTTTTCGTCGTCACTTCTACCAAATTTATCGACTGGCATGTTGTTGTGGGATTTTTTGTTTTTTAGAAAAATATGTTCAAACGCAGTTTATTAAAAATGAACTATGTTATTTTATTTTTCATTTTTATTCGATTAAAAATTTTTTTAAAATAATTTTTTATCTTTGTATACTATAAAAAAAATCTCTCTCTAATGTAAATCATTGAGAATGTCTTGAAATCGATCTCCTTCAGACCATCTCTTGAGAACGTAGAGACATGGGTGACCGCAAACACTTGATGTGGTGATTGCACTTGTTCCGTGTTGTAACGAACCATCGATTTGTTGAAATAGTTCTTTATTTCTTTTGGCGGCGAGATTCCGTAGCTGTCGAAATAATAATTTTTCTTCTTCCCGTGCTTCATCCACGCCACCCAGTGAGTGCCTTCACCCGATGAATCGTCTAGATTTAAAATTCCGCATTCCGATTGTCGAGGTCTTCTCTTCGGCAAGGCATCTCTGGAAAACACTCCTAGAAAATCTTTGATTTTCAAATCTTTTGCCGCATTCAACAGATCGATGTTGGATAGGGGTTCGTTAGGTAAGACGACACCTTCTATGGATATCTTTATTTTCTTATTCATAAATGCGTATATATTTTTTTTATTTATTTATTTTATTATAATTCACTAAAAATGATGTTATTTTTTTTTTTTTTTTTCTCTTTTTTTTTTAAACTAACATTCTCGATGTCTCTATCATTTTCTATAATTTTGATTTCATCTAATTCCTCTTGATTTTCTGGACTCTCGATATCTCTATCGTATTCTATAATTTTGAATCCATCTAATTCTTCTTGATTTTCTGGACTCTCGATGTTACTATTGATTTCTATAATTTTGAATCCGTCTAATTCCTCTTGATTTTCTGAAATCCTATCATCCACAATCATATCTGGAATCTTATCATCCACAATCGTATCTAGAATCCAATCATCCATATTCATATCGTCTCTAATTAGATCCGCAGTCCAACATCCGAGTGCCAAAGTGCTTATTTTATCGTCTAACACGAATCTCTTATCATCGTCGGCCATCAGCGAAATCTTGTTGACTATTTCGGTATACAAGTCATGATTTTCACTTCGAATCGATTTCATAGTCTTATACACCGGACCACTTCCTAACAGAAATCTTTATACTCTTGGAAAGAGATGTTTTTCTTCACCACGCATGCTTTAACTCCTTTGCACTTCTTGATCTCTTCATCATCTTCTAGACGATAAGCATACAGTTTGGGTCTCAAGCCCACGAATTCGACGATTTGTTTACCGCCGCTCTTGTCCTTAAATTTACCCAACACCTTCTTGTTGTCGTTCGATTGAATGTTGGACGGGTGATCAACGGGATAATTACTCATGTCGAACCACTCGGCCACGTCCTGAGATATATCTCGGTAGACGTCTTTCGTCTCTATCTCGTAAACTAAACTGTCCGTGTCGGTGAACAGTAGTTTGGCTTTATCACCAAATTTTCGTTTGACGTAATTGTAGTGAAACTCGTACATCAATCGCTTGCTGATATCTAAGATGATCGGTCCGAGATAATACGGTTTGTCTTTTGCATGTGAACAGCCACTAGATTTTCGTCGAATATGGTTCGGTGTTTGTAATTGGGTTTCGCCACTAATGTTTTAGCTCTTTTCTCAGACGTGACGAGTCGAACATCAGTTCTCTTCCTGATGTTTTCCATCGATTTACCGTACACGCAGTTGTTCATGAGTTTGAAGGAATCTTTTTCGAAATCGTTCTCAGCTCGAGTTCTGAGATTCGTGTTGAGATCGATGTATTTTTTCATCCAAGGCTCTTCGTCGAATCGAATGATGCGATGTATGTTGACTAATTTCATCCTGTAATCGACGTACTGTTTCAAATTCTCGCTGTAGATGACGTAGTTTCGTTTGTTAAATAAATTGGGAATGAGTTTTTCCTCGTCTCCCTCGTTCGGTTCCATTCGTTCAGGAGCCAGCGGATAATCGTTGTGTAGATCGTGTAATTCTTTCGGATAGTTCAAATCGACTTCTAAAATGCAAGGATAGTCTCTCCATTTTTGCATCTCTTCCGGTTCCTTCGCCCATTCGAAATTTCCAATCGGTAAAGGATGACTCATAGCCCAACCATACAGATTATTAGCATCCCAATACTGTATGTATTTAGTCGATCGTTTCGAATCGAAACCTTCTTTCATGTAGGGATTGTTAGCCTCAGAATGTCTGTGGGAGATCATCGAGACGCCACCTCTCGCAGCCCTTTCGAACATGAGCAACATGTCCACGTCGGATAATAATTCCAATTGGACTTCGGTGGTCTTCAACAGAGCGTCCCATGCCAAACCGGGTGCGGTGAAATACCAAGTGGGATCCAGATCGTAATTTCGACAACAGACGTCTCGAAAATTTTCAAACACATCTGCCAAGAGTAGAACGTCAGTCATCAGATAGAGATCGTGAAAATCTCTCATGGTTTTCATATCGAATGATTTCCACACGTTTTTAGTGTGTTCGTAATTCTCGTCGGAAATGTCGGATTCGTATAATTTCGAATAAAAATCTTCTTTCGAAGGTAGTGCGGTGTCTTCGAATCTCTTTAGATCATTCATGTAATCGTAAGGATAGACTCCTTTCCTCAACATGACGTCTACTCATTCTTCAAAATGTTCGCTCATGATTTTAAATTTATCCTTGCTCATGTTATCGACTAATTTTTCCAGAGCGGTCGACATGAATTTAAAACTGTCGATGAAACGTATGCATCTATGAATGAATTTCGTTTTTTCTTCCAATGTCTCTCCGTCGATTACTCTTTTCTCCTCCATGAGCTTCCATTTCATGAAGGAAATGTATCTTTCTTCGCTGTTCGCGATGCAATTTAATTCTTCGTGTGAGGTGCCGAGATTTTTCACGAACAGATGACTGTCGTAACCCGAGAGATTGTGAAACATCACCGGATAGAAAGTGGCATCTCGATATTTTAAATTACACTTGCTGTGAGCCGGACCACGATACAGACCCGTGTAATGATCGTGGTCTCTGACCTTCCTATTTTCTGTCGAATTCTCGTCGAACGATTGTCTGCATATGTGACATTTGGTGGCTCTGTTATTTTCATCCTGCTGCTCTCGCGTGATGATCATTTTTGCCGGAGCTTTTAATTTGTCGTATAACATTTGAAGTTTCCATTCTAACTCTTCCACGAACCTTTGAGCCACATCGTCATCTTCATACTGTTTCATGTAGGTGAAGGGACCCATGTCGTGTTGTGAGTCGAAAGCGCATTTCACGTAAATGCAATAGCCCGAAGGTATGTGTTTTTGATATCTTTCGACGTAACTTTGAAGAGCGTTGGGTTGACAGGAACTCATTTTCGCGGTGAAACATTCGAAATCGGCGTACACGACGAATGGTACTTTTAACCTTCTATTGTGATTTTCAAACTTCACGATGGTGTTGGGTTTGGGCATTTCGACGGCGACACCTTTTTTTTTGTTGCAATATTCCTGATGTTTTGCCAACGAGTCTTCGCTGTGAAACATGTTCATGCAATGTAACATAAAGATATCTTTCCGTTATGATTATTATTTTGTTTCGACAGTAATCTACTCGGATGTTTAACCCAACAATAATGACGATTGTCACCATTCAAAATCAATAATAAAATAATCGTCTTTTCTCTTCCAAGATACGAAGTCAGTCTGAGCGGATGGATCTTTTGTTTTTCATCATCGTATCCCAAGACGTTCACCGCAATGGTGGGATTTTGAGCCTCGAAACATTCGATGTGTTTTAACTGCGTTGGAAAAGTCACTCCAGTCCAATCGAGATTTTTAGAAGTTTCCTCGTACTGAGAAACTCTATTGGAGTTTATTTTGACAGGGTATAAAGCGGATGTGACTGCCCATTTAAAACACTGATCATCGTTATTTTTCACGTTGATCACGGCGTATTTCTTAGCGAGGAAATACGGTAATTTCACGTAGGAATACCCTTTCAACAAATCGTTTTTAGTTATGTGAATTTCGAGTTTCAACACCTCATCGAACATCCAATTACTACCTTCATGTTGATAATTTGCGAGAGACGTCAACATCTTGTCTTTCATCTTTTCGAAAATGTCTGATAAATCTGAACCTTGAAATACGGGTTCGACATTAGATCTGAAATATGCATATTTCACGATGCTCTCGCCGGACTTCACGTCGATTTTATTCATCACGCAATGGAGTATCATCTTAATTTTTAGTCCCACGTTCATGTATTTGTGAAACAAATCCAATACCTTTTTCTTCACCCATTCCATGAACAATTTCGGATCGATTTTCTTCAACGAGGGAACCACGTCAAAAGTTTTAAAAATGCCTTTGATCGCACTCTCCCGTTCCACAGACTTCAATTGAAATAGTTCTGCAGCAAGTCGTGCTAGATATTCTTCTCCTTTCCCTTCGTCTATTGCTCTTCGAAGTTCGTTCGATATATCTCGTTTCCCTAGAGTCTGATGTGCATCACTCATTTTCGTTTTTCTTTTTTTTTCGTTGGAAACTTGAAGTTCTTCAACGGCTTTTCGTTTAGTCGTCTTCTTATTTTTCACAATCGAAGCGTTTTCGGGTTTTTTCGACGTCGGCATTTCGATTCCTTTTACTATCTTTTTCTTCTTCTCATTTTTCACAACCGATGCATTTTTTGACGTCGTTGCTATCAGCATTTCGATTCCTTTTACTATCTTTTTCTTCTTCTCATTTTTCACAACCGATGCATTTTTTGATGTCGTTGCTATCGGCATTTCGTTTGCCTTTCCATCATTTCGCAAATGTTTCTGTAAGACTTCAATCTTTTTTGATTTAGTTCTATGATTTCTGAAATGTGAAATTTTTAATAGTTTACAAATCTCGTTTAACTGAGGTATGGTTTTCTCATTTAAATTTTCCAATTTTTTTTTATCTGTTTGTTTCATTTTGTAAGAATATCTTTTTTCGAATTTTGTATTTTAAATAATTTGTTTAAAAAGTTTTGTTTTTTTAATGTGAAAAAAAATTATTTTTTTGATGAAATTAATCGATTTTTTATGTTCCTTAACGTTAAAAAAAAAAAACGAGAAAAAAAGGATGTTAAAAATTTAACTTATATATATATAAAGAGAAAAAAAACTTTTTAAACAAATTATTTAAAATACAAAAATTTAAAATATACATTATTTGCAAGAATTCGTAAAACAAAAAAAATCAAATAATCGATCATGACGACAACATCCACGATGGAATCTCGACATAAACATCCACGTTGTTTAATAAATCATTATTCTCAAAAAAACCAAGAAGAAAAAAATCGTAATTTATATTTACGCGTTTCGAAAGAAAACGATACAATTTGCGATAGAAAATCGAATCGTAATACTATTAGCGAACAAAAATTAATCAACAATGTCGTTCGAACTATTAAAAAAGAAGGTTCAAGACAAATAGAACTCTTATGACTTTTACGCGAAGTCTCGCACGAAGTTCAAAACAAATTTCCGCGAAGCAGACGCGTGTTCATGTCACCCGATTCCTTCTCAATAGATGATGATAACTGCAAGATGCGAAGGCTAATTTTTAAACGTTCGATGTCTTGCCCGTTCTAAAAACTCATGAAAAAAAATTAAATTAATACGAAAAAAAGGATGTTAAAATTTAACTTTTATATATATTTAAAAAAAAACAAACTTTTTAAACAAATTATTTAAATACAAAAATTTAAAATATACATTATTTGCAAGAATTTGTAAAACAAAAAAACCAAATAATCGATCATGACAGCAACACCTAAAAGATGCGAATTGAAATTGAAACGAGTCAAAGCGTGTACGAAATTAGGTTTTAAAATCTGTACATTACAACAACACAATCCCATCGAATTGAACGAGGTCGAGACGATGGGCTTAGAGCGCTACTACGACAAATATCATATGTGTTTGAAATTGGATGAAGCCATGCTCGATTTGTTTTGCGAGTACCAAAGCGATCTGGTGAATAATATCATCGTCGCCGAAGACAGAAAATTCGACAAGGACGATTTGTTGTTGTTCTTTAGAAATTACATATATCCAATAATCTCACTCGAACTCTTGGACAAATCGGGTGGTGAGAGCGCGTTCACTGAAGTAAAAAAACTTAAAAGAGTAAAGATAAACATACAAGACATTTTCGTAAGTGAGAAAATGACGCATGTCAACATGCTAATAACGGACTTGGAAATATAAACAATAGAGAGGTTGATTTTAGCAAAGAAGAAGGAAAAAAAGTAATGAGATCTAAAAGTGATCTCATTACTTTTTACAAAAAAAATTTTCACATTAAAGAAATTAAAATTAAAAACAACTTTTTTTTTATATATATATATAAAGAGCAAAAAAAACAAAACTTTTCTTTTTAACAAATTATTAAAATACAAAATTTAAAATATACATTATTTGCAAGAATTTGTAAAAACAAAAAACTAAATAATCGATCATGAGGACAACAACACCTAAAAGATGCGAATTGAAATTGAAACGAGTCGAAACGAATAAAAAATTCGGTCATAAAATCTATAGATTACAACGACACGATCCCATCGAAATGAACGAGGTCGAGACGAAGGGCTTAGAGCACAAATACGATAAATACAAGACGCCTTTGAAATTGGATGAAGCCGCACTCGATTTGATTTACGAGTACCAAAGCGATCTGCAGAACATCGTCATCGCCGAAGATAGAGAATTCGACAAGGACGATTTGTCATTGCCCTATGGAAATTACATATTTCCAAACATCTCATTCGAAATCGTGGAGAAATTGGGTGGTGAGAGCGAGTTGACCGATGTAAAAAAACTCAAAAGAGTAAAGATAAACATTCAACATGTTTTCGAAAAAGGAGAAGACACGAGTGTCAACATGCTAATAACGGACTTGGAAATATAAACAACAGAGTGATTGATTTTCAGCAAAGAAAAATGAAAAAAAAAGTAATAAGATCATCTTTAGATCTCATTACTTTTGTTTTTGTTTTTGTTTTCCTTCTTCTTCACTATCACCATATAATATAATAACGTTTCCTTTTCTCTCAATTTTCAGTGTCGATTCTTCTTCTTTTTCTTTTTCTTTGTGATATGATACGTTTATAACAACATTTTTGTTTATCCGAATCATAATTATGAACGAATGTTGTGCATCTCTTGGTAACACTCGCATCATTACCATTCTCTTCAGAAGGTAGTGGTGATGGTGGAAAGCATCGTCTCATTCTCAACCATCTATCCCACGCTTTATCTATCTCTTTCATTAGTTCTTTCCTTAGATATCCATCATTAGCGTCTAACCATTTTTTTATTTTTTCGCTCTCTGTCTTGTGATGTTCGTCATTATCGTCAAATTGTCTCTCCACCTTTTCATCCAGGTGATAAATTTGTTTCTCCACCTTTTTACCCATTTTACATATATTATTTTATATTTTCTATGATTTATATTTTATATAATTTTATATTATAATAACATATTCAAAATCGGTATATTCTTAAATGGCGAATTCTCACCAAGCAACAAACCCTTGCCGAGTCGCTCAACGTTCTGTCCACTCTTCAGATAGAGGCCGTTTCCTCTCAGAGAGTTGCCACCTCTAACAGGTTCTAGATACAATTCTTTACCGCTGTCGTCTACGTGGATGCGACACACGGCTCCTCCCTTCTTCAAAAACAGTCCGCTGCCACCCATTAATTTCTCAACTGCTGAACTAGCGAGTCCCGTGAGAGCTCCCACGCCGAGAGTCTTTCTGAGAAAGGGTAGTGCCTTTGCGGCGAAGGGTAATGCTTTTGCGGCTATTCCTGCCAATAGCGGTAGGAAACCGCCTTTCATTCTCAAACTGTATCTCAATTGAGCGGGACTCATTCTCACCGTCAACCCTCTTCCATCGCGAATCGCTTTCTCCATCCTTTTGATTTGACTTCTGGTTCAGGCGATCGAATCCTGACTGCCTCTCGTCAGATCTTCGTGAGTGAATTTGAATCTCACCGCCTCGCCTCGAGTTGTTAACGCTCTCTTAAGTTTCTTCCTCTGTCCTGCGGATATGTTCACGTTTTTAACCATGTATTCTGTCATAATTCTGTTTTTTAAAATATATTTACTTCAATTGTTTCTTGTTTAATAATTATATTAAAATAATTTTGTAAAATTAATATTGCGTTTATTTTATTTTTGTTATCTATATATATACACAATTTTTTTGCTTTTATATTTCTCTTATGTGAAATCGTATCATCACTCTCTCTCCGCGAAGATCTAACAGTTCACCATTTTGATCCGTCAACGTGGTTTTGAGACTATACAACGTGTCTAAAATCACTGGTAGATAAACTAAATTTCGAGGTTGCCCCACGATCTTATAACCCGGCGACACGTTTGGAAAGAAGGAATAGATCGTCGGTTGAGTGCTACCATTCACGTAGCTTCCAGCAATCACGTCCACGTTCACCAGAATGCTATTGACTGCAAGAATGTCGACCGTATTTTCAGATGCCGCGTGGCCTCGATACATCTTTCGATCGAATCCCAGCATCTTGCCTATAGAATCGTCCATGTTGAAATCCACTCGAAAATTATCTTCCAAATCCAACATCGTCTGTAAGGTATTAGGATTGGGAGCGAGTCTGATCTTGTTGCTTCCCTTTCCATCTTCATTCGCGTCTGAATGTAATTGTTCAAATCGTCCATGTCGTAACTCCCTTTGGGAATTCGAATCTCCAACCAATCCATTCCGTCGGAATACTTGAACGAGTTATTCTTTTCGGTGACGTTGGGAAAGGAATAATAAGTCTCCAGATTCACCAACGCCATCTCGTATCTTTTCTCTCTATTCAATTTGATGGAAGGTTCAAATTTCATAGCGAATCGAGTCGAATCGCCACTCACCACGATTTGAATGGATTGTTTTGCAGCCGTATTCTCGGCTATCCGTTCTAACAATTCTCCATGTTCGAACATTATATTTAATTTTATTTTTTTATTCAAAACTAATTATTTGAAGATTTATTATTTTCTAAATTTTATTTTCATGCTCTATCTTATTATTATCATCAGAAACATAAAACTTGTCGAATCCGCACCAATATTTTCCGCGATTAAATTCGCTTGTCAAATCGATCACGTCGAAATTGTAAAGTCCACCATCCCAAACCCTCTTGCAGAATCTCCTGAATTCCGCCGCGCTCATGTCGTTTGCGACGTGATCGCTGTAGATGTGATTGAGATTCTTGAGATCTTGGCGAAAGAGACATAGAAAATTAGCGTTCTCCCTTATCGTCTGTCTGGGCAATCGAAAATAATTCTGCGACAGGTAGAAACAGTCCACGTTGCTGTGTCGACCCCTAACGTAATATGATTCGCATCGGTTCTGTCTCTCCAAAAGCAGATCGTCGAAAATCATGAGATTCTTATCTTCCGATTTCAGTTCTCTAGGATCTGGAACGTCGCTAGCGTTCTCATAAAATCGAAACTCGACGTTCGAAGATGCATTTCTCTTCATCAGTTCCATCGCTGCACCGTCCAAAATGGTTGAAAGTGGAGCTTCGCTCTTGTCGAATTCCTCCCTACTGTCAAAGATTCTGGCTATGACGTCCTTGGGCAATCTACGATCCATACACTCTCGAAGCAATCTGTATTCGGGTTGAAACAAGCTCTTGCCAAACACGAACAATCTGTCGTAATCCAACCAGTCAGGTCGGGACAACAGATTCATCAACAGATTGGTCTTTCCACAATTCGATTTTCCCACTATCAAACCTCTTATGCTTTTGGGAAAGAACTCGTTATTCAACCTCTTGGTCGCGGCTTCGTTCCAAGACATATCTTTAATGTTCATCTTTGTTTTATTTTTTTTTGTTTGTTATTTTAGATTCTTTTCAAACGCAAATTTTTTATGTTTTTCAAACTCTGTTTTTAATGTTATTATTTATTTATATCACACCGTCGCGAGTTCTCTTCAATCCGGATCCACTCATCATTTTGGCTTAATCTTGTATGGGCACCACAGCATCCTTAAAATCTTTCCAACTTTTTGGCGTTCGCTCTAACGCAGCTCGCTTCACCGGCGGACTGATCAACTTGTCGATCAACGCGTCAGCTGCCCTCTTGCCAGCCACAGAAGCTATCCTACCACTGGCTTCGGAAGCAGCTTTCTTACCAGCATCCAAAGCCGTCTTCTTACCAACCTCAAATGCAGTCGATGCGAGTTTTCTACCCACATCGCTCGTGAACGCTCGCATTATAGAATCGGCGATGCCAGAACCGCCTTAAACGTAAGTCCTGACGTATCCCCTGTTCTTTATCACCAACATATTTTATTTTTATGATATATTTTGTTTTTTCACTGGTAAATCGTTTTGTTGTTTTTAAATACTTTTATTATTCTAGTGTAATAATTTACTGTTTTATTTTTTTGTTTGTTTGTTTGTTTGTTTCTCTCTACTTATTATATACACATCAATCCTTCAATTCGTTCATCAGCCTTTTATACTGGTTTTTATTCAAAACCTTCTGTCTTAACAATTCGTCAGATATAGCAACTATCTGATTATCTAATCCTGTGTTACCAGCCCGTCTGCTCGCCATCAACAAACTCAATCGCTCGGAAGAAAAGTGGTTTTCACCCCTTTGCCAGTCACCAATTCGACGAACTTCTTGTTCATATCCCATATGGGTTTCACCACTTTCGTCCACTTGTAACCTCTGTTGGCTTTGGGTCTCGTCTCTCTGGCATCATTATTTCTCTTCATGGCGTGGGTCTGAACCAGAATGTCGCCGTAATTGTCGAAATCCTGATCCGTGTAATCGCTAGGCTTGTCGTAAAGGAGCAATCTGCGCAGACCATCAGTCAATTCGTATTTGTTCGAACCCACGATCAATTCATCATCGTCAATTTCTACTTCTGTGTCTCCTACAAAAATCCTTCCCTCCGAATCCTTATAAAATCCATACGACTGATCTCTCTTACCACCACCATCATCAGACGATGCGACGCTACTAGTGGTGATAGTCGAAGCTGTATCATCAGACTCGCTCTCTGTTTGAATTCCCGTGGGAACGTAATCCGGTGTAGATTGAACGGAATACCGATTTCCAAAACTAGGAGGCAACGAACCCATTCTCAAAGAACTCTCCTTTATGGGTCTCAATTCTTCGACTATCTCCTTCCTGCTTCGCTCTTGACCCTCCGTCACGGGTTTAAATATTTTTGTGGCTTCGCGTTTGAGTTCCATCTCACCAAGACGTCTGCTCCTATCAGCTGACTGAATCCCCTTCTTAGCACGTTCATACTCTTCTAAAATTCGATCTAGGTATCTAGGATCCATCTGTAAAAACATCTTTGGTTTTAATTGTTTTTATTATTTTCAAAATTAAATGTTTAATTATATTTTTATTTTTTAAGTAATAAAACTCTTTCCGTCTTTAATATAATAATCTGAAAATATTCACATCTCAACTGACTGTGTTAATTGAAGTTTAAAAATACGTTTAAACAGTACATGACAAACCGGTTTCTGATTTAACACATTTTGACAGTAGTTTTTACATTTGTCAAAAGATTTTCATTCACACATCAAACAACCATTCACTCAGTGTCGAATTAAGAGAGAATCCCTTTGATGACTGTTAAACAGTTTCAACACACAAAAGAAAACTGATTTTAACGCTGAGAACTTATTCATTACAAAATCTCTCTCCGATTGCTATCATGAATATATTAAAAATGTTACCACTCAAAACCTAATTGAGCGGAAAATGCGTTTTAAACATTCCGATAAGTGTTTGACATTTTTCGAAGGAACGCTTAACAGTCAATCTCTCTCATCAAGACAAAACACGAATATCTATTACAGATCAACTCTTTCGAACAAAAAACCCTCAAAACTCAATTTCTATCCATCCCATCAAGAGATAACATGAATGTCTATAATACAGACCATATTCATAATCGACTCTTTTGAACAAAAAACCTCATTCACTCATAACGATAACATGTGTTAGTTTTTACTTCAGGAAGACGTGACTGGGTTCGCGAATTTCCAACACACCGACGACAACACTCTTCGTTCAAAACATTTCCATCAAGTGCTCGTTGAGATCACCTCGCAATAACGTGCGCCAGTCTCACTTCGAGAAACGCTACAGTGGGATTCAAACATCACCTCTTCACGCGAGTTGATTTCCAACCTAAAATCTGCAAGTGGATCTCCGTGTATGCCTCCATAGGGTTTCAGTGTTAAAATCGTGTGCGGATGCGGATTGTTAGAATCGGCAAGATGATGAGTTCGAATTCTCAAAACGTTTTTTGCTCGCAATTTAACACTCTCCATAGGGTTTCAGTGTTAAAATCGTGTACGGACGCGGATTGTTAGAATCGACAAGATGAAGAGTTCGAACTCTCAAAACGTTTTTTTGCTCGCAATTTAACACTGAATCCTATGGGGAAAACTCATCTGCAGATTTCAATCAAAACGGTACATGTACGTGTACGTAAAACTACGCACATCTAGGATACAATTCAGTGTTAAAAAAATTCGAGCTCACCCTAAAAAACCGTTAAAATCTTGTAATCATACACGATTTAACACTAAATCCTATGGAGGTGTACATGTATACGTACACGTACAGGTGAGCTCGAACTCTCATTTATTACCTACTACCCTAACTAAATTTTATTTTTTAAAAAAGTCCGGCGAAATGAACCTCCGGCGAATTGCGACTCCGGCGAACAGTCCAGTCCGGCGAAGTTGTTTTCCGGCGAAGAGTCCATTCCCCTTTCGGAGTCGGGGGTCGGGGTCGGAGTACACTTTTTAGTGACAACCGTTATGTTGACCGACATGGTTTAAGAAAACAGTCGTTTGTCTGGTAACCGTTTTTGCCCGGTTACGCGGCAAATCTCATAAAAAACAATTAAGTTCTATTAAAAACGAAAACGTCATGAAGAAAATTTCAGCTGTTATTTGTTAATAAATTATCCATGTTTAAAAAAATATAGGTTATAACATTACTCGAATTTAATGTTTGGCATTTTCTGAGAGATTCTAACTGCCGTCATTTCTGTGTCCTAATTTTGTTGCAAACAAAAAATCGGAAAAAAATATTTGCCGATGTGTGTCGGTGTCCTTGCATAAGATTCCGAAAAATGCAATGTATATGCGTTTTGCCATAACACATGCCTACAAGTACATGAACTGCTGAAACTGGCAGTAGTAATTTTATATCAGAAATTGTGTGTTTGAAAAGGTAGCCTATTTGACCGACACTGAACCAAGTAAATTCCGTAGTAAATTATGTAGTTCTATGTAGTTTTATGTGGTATCTATGTAGTTCTATGTGGTAATTCGTCGCACCGTTCCGCAATGCGTCAACTCGGTGCTACTAGAAACCGGAATCGACCGGAATCGACTCATATTTTACTGATTTTTTTTTTTTTTTTTTGTACTTTTACCAATGGCATTCTATCTAATACGTTTCCACGTGCAAGATTTAGTAAATGTCAAAGGATTTCAGGGTACAGAAAGAGGTTAGCAAAGAGTCTTCCTCGTTTAAAAGCTTTTTTACAAGGAAGTTGAGCGTGGAATGGTTGGAGTTGGGAATTATAAACTGTCAAAAGAATTTGAAAAATTTTAAGTGCCGGCACAGATTTGGGGAACGAAGTCTTCGATGGACAGAAATCGACATCTGAAAAAATTCATGACCCACAAAAAAATGGTTTCTAGAAAAGTAATATCATCCGATGGTAATAGGTGCGTACTTGTAGAAGGGAATGGTGGGAAGAAGCCAGGTCAACGAAAAAGATGCAGGACAGCCATGTATGAACCCTGTAGTACGTAACGATCCAAATCAAACATGAATGGGTATTCAGTCTTTTTGTTAATCTATGCATTGTTTGCTTCCAAATCCAATGTAACAATGCTCGATTCTCACACACGACAGGGGCTTTCTGTTTGTCACCGGTAGTGACACACTTGCAACAAGTGGATACAGTTAGCCCATTGTTCGTGGGAGCGAATCGACTTGTTACATTGGGTTTGGGGAAAGTTCGGGATTCATGGGTATACAACTACAACAGCCCAAATCGACTTATAGCTGAACAAACTAAAAAATGATTTTTTTAAAATAAACGATAACAAACGAAGGACTGAACGAATGAACGAACGAATGGATGAAACTTCTTATATCACAATTAGTAGGAACGAACGAAAGACTGAACGAATGAACGAATGAATGAATGGAACTTCTCATATCACATAATCAGTATATAGGAACGAACGAACGACTGAACGAATGATCGAACGAATGAATGAATGAAACTTATCATGTCACATAATTAGAACGAACGAACGAACGAACGAACGAATGAAAGAATGTTATATATCTACACCCGGTTATAATTGTTATTCATTTTAATTTTGTATCTATGTGTAAATAATAAAATAACTAAAATTGAAAAAGCGGCATCTTCTTACTTTGTCAAATGACCCAAGTTTTAATGCATACCTCTGCGATAGAAACTTCGTGGGTCCTAAAGGGTCCTACTAGAAACCGGAATCAGCAGAGAGGAGGAGAGGGGATTGCAGTTATGGGCCTTCTTTTCCGCCCCCTCCCCTGTCACCTCGCCCAACTTTCAACGACCCTTGCCGACTTTGGCGGTTTTCTCTGAGAGAGCACAGGGTCGAGTTCTGTGCGGGTTTCTTTTTGAACAATCATGAACCAACCAAGATGATGATTCGCTAAATTTCTCATTCAAATTGAGCAAATTTTAATCTTGATTAGTTTCCGTTTTTGATGCCCGACCCCCTCCCAATCCCCCCCCCCTCACACACACACACATTTCAGTCAGCTTCAAGTTTGATATTCTCGCTTCTCGAGCAATAATTAATTTTGAGTTGTATTGGCCATGCATGATAAAACATCGAGTTCAAAATGACGCGACAAGTTACTTCCCTTGGAAAATGTTTCGATCAAAAGAAAAAAAACTTTTAAACGAGGAAGACTCTTTGCTAACCTCTTCCTGTACCCTGAAATCCTTTGACATTTACTAAATCTTGCACGTGGAAACTTATTAGATAGAATGCCATTGGTAAAAGTACAAAACATTGCGAAAAATCAGTAAAATATGAGTCGATTCCGGTCGATTCCGGTCTTTAAAGTCGATTCCGGTTTCTAGTAGGACCCCGTCAACTGGGCCAACGATGAGCTTCACAGAGTTATTGCCCAGTTTTTAGTTGAAACAATATTTTTATTAATGAAAACACTGTAGTTGTAGATAATATGTTTTACAATAAAGGAAAGAAACAAATATAATTATGAAGCAGTGAATGCAGCATACAGAAACAATACTAGTTAAATCATAAAAATGAAGGGATTCGGCAGAAAGCTTGATGCTTATGTCTCTCAAGGTCTTTGAGTGGGTCCTACTATTTAACGAACACAAACGAACATAAACGAACAGAAGAGAAAATAATAGGAAATACAAGTTGAAAATGATTGAGGGCGCATATGCAGGTGTATGTGGGTATATATTATTCGTTCGTAAAATTTTATTCACTTCTGATGAGTATTTTGATGATTAATAAGGTTTATAAAATGTACGACGGCGCGAAATTCTTGTGTTCGTTAAGTAGTAGCCTGCTTGAAGCTGTCGACAAGATGCGACAAAGATGTGAAATCAATTAGCCGTCTATCTATATTTTAGTGATAAATAAAGATTATAGCCATTATTTGGATTGACAAACATGAATCAAACTCTCGCTTTGGATTCCGAGGACGCATCACGGCGAGTCGGGGACAAACCGTGATCTACCCTTAGAAAGCGGAGCAAGACTCGGATACATGTAGCATATTGTACACCCACATAATGATAATAATCTAAAGATCTTAAAATATCTTGGGGATAAGTCATTAAAGTCCATTTTATGCTTTCCTGAACACTTTCCCCGAACAAGCTCACCCTCCACCAACGTGGGCTCCCACTAACGAGAGAGGACAACCAGGCGCGTAACCAGGAAAAAGTTTCCAGGGGGGGGGGGGGGGGGGGGGTATAGCCGTCAGATGCGCGAAAGGCGGGGGTGCTGGGCGGTCCTTCTCCAGGAATTTTTTTTCGGGGGGGGGGGGGGGGGGGGGGGTTCTCCCCCAGGAAAATTTTAAAATCTAAATCTAAGTCTACTGGCGGAAAACATTTGGAAGGGGACACAGCTAGATTTTGGGGAGGGGGTAAGTGCCCCAGCCCCATGTGGCTACGACATTGGGGACAACCCTACCCATACTCTCCTAGAAACGCGACCCGAGAAAAAAATCCCAGCCCCCCCCCCCCCGCCCCACACTGACTCTCTCCAACGAGGGGGACACCCCGGGCTCTTTCTGGGAAGCGGGTTCCATGATACAGTAACCGCTTCGCGGTGATGTCTTCTACATACATCCCATCCCGTTTTTTTTTTTATTTAAATTAAACTCCCCTCATCCTTTGCCCAGGCTTGGCACCGGTGGACTTAACAAAGTCAAATCAGGCGGATTTTGAGTTTTTATGTTTTCCAAACAATTATTATATTTACTTCTTTGGTAGATATATTCTGATTTTCTTTTCAATTCACTGCCTTACCATAATTATATTTGATGTGGAAGAATGAGTTTTCCGAAATAAATTTATGAATTCTGTCTACAAGATTCGACACATGTGTGAAATTAATCAGTTGTCAATCCGAGTTGGATTATCGCTAAAATAAAAAAAAAAAGGGGGGGGGGGGGGGATATAAGTTTAAAATGTTGGAGAGCGTAAATTTTAACCGTGTTATTTTTCTTATCTTTCTGGATTTCTGTTTTATCGTTGACAGTCAAGTCTTCTGATCTTTAACGGGGATAAGTTGTTTTTGTAATAAGTGCAACTTGATTGTTTTTATAACAATAACTTTGGTCTTGAGAACAAAAACATATCAGCCTGTTTGAAGTACAGCTTGGTTGTTCTGGCAATAATAAATTTCAAGCTAATGTGGGTACTCAAAAGTATATAACATAGTCTGATTTCCTAACTTTTCAGTCTCATCTTCGATCTGATTAGTACAATGTCTTCTCTAAAGTATCCTTGTGGTTTATGTGGTGACGAGTGTCATGAGATCAAAAGTATAGGGTGTGACTTATGCAGTCGGTGGTTTCACCCACAATGTGAAAGTCTCAGAGCTCAACAGTTTGGCTTCTTCACAAAGTCCAGTCTAGACTTCTTCTGCAGTTCCTATCTGATTCAAGAAGGTAAGTTTGACTGGGAATTAGCTCACATGCGGTTGATGTCTGCTTTAGGTGAGGGCAAGTTGGAAGAAGCTGTATTCGCTCCATTCGCACCTCTGAACTCAGAGTGCGAGCATCCCAATTAGAATCTCAGTTATGGAAACACAGGAACTACCAGCGCGACTGAAGAAAACGATAGCAGCTCTGGGCGTCTCTTGCCCTGTCACCTGGACTATCCAGGAGACAGGCAAGAACGTCCATCTGTCTCTTGAGTTCAAGATCGAGGAAGATAAGAAATCACCACCCTACTCGGGGAGAGGTAGTACCTTTGATGAGAGGATCCCGTCTCACACTGGTCCTTATCGAGTAGGTCAGGAGGCCCTGAAAGGAGAAAGAGAAGAAAGAAAAGCCCGTCTACCAAGCGGAGGAATTCCCGACGCTTGGAGGCATTCTTGGAGATGAAGAAAGAGAAAGGTGAGGAAAAGAGCCAGAGGCGGCCACCACTTCCCCTCCCACTCCCACAGACAGTCCCATCCAAATGCCGGCTTCCCAGTCGGTATTGTCGGATGTGGAAGAGTCTGTGGAGACTGAGGTGAAAATGGAAGCTGCCCTCTCGCCTCTTCCTGATCCCCACTCGCCTCTTCCTTCTAAACCAGAATGCCAGGACGCGGACGACAGGATAGATAGAGAACATCTTACGGGAACACGAGATACAAGGGGACCTTCACAGGCAAAATATGGACAGGCAATACCAAGTATTCCTCCAAAAAGTCGAAGAAGCCAAAAAACTAATAGACACCAGAAATGAACAACAACAAAAGACTCAGCAATCACCCACAACCACTCCAGACTCGGCTAGGACCAGACCCTACAAAACTCAGCAACCACCATCAGGCAGCCCACCAACAACACCAACTACCACTGCCTCTCCTTCCAAACCCCCACCTCTGAAAAAGAAGCAGAAAAGACACAAGCGCCGCTAACAACCCACAACTTCTCCTCCTTTACCACGGTCTGACACTTTCAAATTCTACAGCTAATGGGGGTCGAAAGGGGCTTGCTGCCCAAATCGTCCCTGCGCGCCTTCGGCGCGAAAAACCATTTGATCCGTGTTTGTGAAGCTATAAAACGTGAAGCAATTTTTTTACGCCTCTTCCCACTTGTTCAGTTATCAGACGTTCGTCGATACCACCCCATGAAGTCCTACAATAGGGATACACAGGCGTCCGGCCTTCTTGGATCACACTGGATCGAGTCTGTTCCCACTGCTGTGAGATCAAATGGCAATTGTCTATTCAATGTAGTGTCAGTGTGCTGAATTGGGGATGAGTTAATGAGCACCGAACTCCGGGTCAGAACATGTATAGAGCTGCTGCTAAATAAGTCATTTTATGATTCGTTTCACAAAAACACCGAAATTCCTTTGGTCAGCCCGTCCCTAGATGATGATGTCAATGTGTGTGCGCGTCAAAAAGTCCGATCTTCAGCGTGGACCATGCATGCTGTTGCGTCAGTTATTGGACGGCCCGTAAGATCTGTGTACCCAACAGTGAATGGCCCAGCTGATGCAAATATCCGAATACTTAATACAGTTTTCAAACCAAGAGTTGGCACAAAACATAAGTCTATTTCGATATTGTGGGCAGGTGAACAACCAGACATCAAGATAGAATGGAGTCCTAATCATTTTGTGCCACTAATTTCATCTCAGCCAGTGCCACCAGTAATTCATGTCATTTCTGATGTTTCCGATTTGGATTCCGGGCGAAGCGATGAGGTAATTGGTGTTTCGGAGAGCATATTGGAGGATAGTATGCATATCGAAGGAGATATTGAGTCACACCAGCAAGCTAACGTCACATCTGACCCGGGGGTTTTCAGGAAAGCTTAAACTGGGCTTTAATGACTTATCCCCAAGATATTGTAAGATCTTTAGATTATTATCATTATGTGGGTGTACAATATGCTACATGTATCCGAGTCTTGCTCCGCTTTCTAAGGGTAGATCACGGTTTGTCCCCGACTCGCCGTGATGCGTCCTCGCAATCCAAAGCGAGAGTTTGATGCATGTTTGTCAATCCAAATAATGGCTATAATCTTTATTTATCACTAAAATACTCATCAGACGTGGATACAATTGTACACACGATTAAAATAGGCGCTTGCCATCCTCTTAAACCTAAATTTCGCTGTTTTCCTCAGCGACATTCTTCCTCAGATAGACAGCTAATTGATTTCACACC
Organism: Pictodentalium vernedei; assembly: GCA_031216915.1. Taxonomy (NCBI): domain Eukaryota; kingdom Metazoa; phylum Mollusca; class Scaphopoda; order Dentaliida; family Dentaliidae; genus Pictodentalium; species Pictodentalium vernedei. Next base: position 544,038,115 of record CM062297.1, read on the forward strand.
TTTGTCGCATCTTGTCGACAGCTTCAAGCAGGCTACTACTTAACGAACACAAGAATTTCGCGCCGTCGTACATTTTATAAACCTTATTAATCATCAAAATACTCACCAGAAGTGAATAAAATTTTACAAACGAATAATATATACCCACATATACCTGCATATGCACCCTCAACCATTTTTAACTTGTATTTCCTATTATTTTCTCTTCTGTTCGTTTATGTTCGTTTGTGTTCGTTAAATAGTAGGACCGCTTTGAGTTACAAAATAAGTATTACTGGAACCACTGGAGTACCAAATGCAAATTGTTTAAACTATGTGATGAAAGATATTTAAGTAAAAAGATAGATACTTTAAAAGAAGAAAGGAATTACAGTAATAAGATAAAAATATAAGATAGTATAAGATAAAGCCAACATGGAATCAAACACAAGCAGCCGAGGGACAAACGACATTCAGAAAATGTGTAAAAGGACACTGAGTTGACGCAGCATGCACACCCTCGAGGGGGCATAACAAGAAGAGCTGGAACTGGTCTGGAGGTATCAGGAAAAACATATCCGACAAGAGAACAGATTCAGCCATTGTATTTAAGGCTAAGTCTTAGAGTACAATCATATCTGGAATCTTATCATCCACAATCGTATCTAGAATCCAATCATCCATATTCATATCGTCTCTAATTAGATCCGCAGTCCAACATCCGAGTGCCAAAGTGCTTATTTTATCGTCTAACACGAATCTCTTATCATCGTCGGCCGTCAGCGAAATCTTGTTGACTATTTCGGTATACAAGTCGTGATTTTCACTTCGAATCGATTTCATAGTCTTATACACCGGACCACTTCCTAACAGACAATCTTTATACTCTTGGAAAGAGATGTTTTTCTTCACCACGCATGCTTTAACTCCTTTGCACTTCTTGATCTCTTCATCATCTTCTAGACGATAAGCATACAGTTTGGGTCTCAAGCCCACGAATTCGACGATTTGTTTACCGCCGCTCTCGTCCTTACATTTACCCAACACCTTCTTGTTGTTGTCGTTCGATTGAATGTTGGACGGGTGATCAACGGGATAATTACTCGTGTCGAATCACTCGGCCACGTCCTGAGATATATCTCGGTAGACGTCTTTCGTCTCTATCTCGTAAACTAAACTGTCCGTGTCGGTGAACAGTAGTTTGGCTTTATCACCAAATTTTCGTTTGACGTAATCGTAGTGAAACTCGTACATCAATCGCTTGCTGATATCTAAGATGATCGGTCCGAGATAATACGGTTTGTCGAACTTCAGATGCGTCTTTTGCATGTGAACAGCCACTAGATTTTCGTCGAATATGGTTCGGTGTTTGTAATTGGGTTTTGCCACTAATGTTTTAGCTCTTTTCTCAGACGTGACGAGTCAAACGTCGGTTCTCTTCCTGATGTTTTCCATCGATTTACCGTACACGCAGTTGTTCATGAGTTTGAAGGAATCTTTTTCGAAATCGTTCTCGGCTCGAGTTCTGAGATTCGTGTTGAGATCGATGTATTTTTTCATCCAAGGCTCTTCGTCGAATCGAATGATGCGATGTATGTTGACTAATTTCATCCTGTAATCGACATACTGTTTCAAATTCTCGCTTTAGACGACGTAGTTACGTTTGTTAAATAAATTGGGAATGAGTTTTTCCTCGTCTCCCTCGTTCGGTTCCATTCGTTCAGGAGCCAGCGGATAATCGTTGTGTAGATCGTGTAATTCTTTCGGATAGTTCAAATTGACTTCTAAAATGCAAGGATAGTCTCTCCATTTTTGCATCTCTTCCGGTTCCTTCGCCCATTCGAAATTTCCAATCGGTAAAGGATGACTCATAGCCCAACCATACAGATTATTAGCATCCCAATACTGTATGTATTTAGTCGATCGTTTCGAATCGAAACCTTCTTTCATGTAGGGATTGTTAGCCTCAGAATGTCTGTGGGAGATCATCGAGACGCCACCTCTCGCAGCCCTTTCGAACATGAGCAACATGTCCACGTCGGATAATAATTCCAATTGGACTTCGGTGGTCTTCAACAGAGCGTCCCACGCCAAACCGGGTGCGGTGAAATACCAAGTGGGATCCAGATCGTAATTTCGACAACAGATGTCTCGAAAATTTTCAAACACTTCTGCCAAGAGTAGAACGTCAGTCATCAGATAGAGATCGTGAAAATCTCTCATGGTTTTCATATCGAATGATTTCCACACGTTTTTAGTGTGTTCGTAATTCTCGTCGGAAATGTCGGATTCGTATAATTTTGAATAAAAATCTTCTTTCGAAGGTAGTGCGGTGTCTTCGAATCTCTTTAGATCATTCATGTAATCGTAAGGATAGACTCCTTTCCTCAACATGACGTCTACTCGTTCTTCAAAATGTTCGCTCATGATTTTAAATTTATCCTTGCTCATGTTATCGACTAATTTTTCCAGAGCGGTCGACATGAATTTAAAACTGTCGATGAAACGTATGCATCTATGAATGAATTTCGTTTTTTCTTCCAACGTCTCTCCGTCGATTACTCTTTTCTCCTCCATGAGCTTCCATTTCATGAAGGAAATGTATCTTTCTTCGCTGTTCGCGATGCAATTTAATTCTTCGTGTGAGGTGCCGAGATTTTTCACGAACAGATGACTGTCGTAACCCGAGAGATTGTGAAACATCACCGGATAGAAAGTGGCATCTCGATATTTTAAATTACACTTGCTGTGAGCCGGACCACGATACAGACCCGTGTAATGATCGTGGTCTCTGACCTTCCTATTTTCGGTACGTTTTCTCGTCGAACGATTGTCTGCATATGTGACATTTGGTGGCTCTGTTATTTTCATCCTGCTGCTCTCGCGTGATGATCATTTTTGCCGGAGTTTTTAATTTGTCGTATAACATTTGAAGTTTCCATTCTAACTCTTCCACGAACCTTTGAGCCACATCGTCATCTTCATACTGTTTCATGTAGGTGAAGGGACCCATGTCGTGTTGCGAGTCGAAAGCGCATTTCACGTAAATGCAATAGCCCGAAGGTATGTGTTTTTGATATCTTTCGACGTAACTTTGAAGAGCGTTGGGTTGACAGGAACTCATTTTCGCGGTGAAACATTCGAAATCGGCGTACACGACGAATGGTGCTTTTGACCTTCTATTGTGATTTTCAAACTTCACGATGGTGTTGGGTTTGGGCATTTCGACGGCGACACCTTTTTTTTTGTTGCAATATTCCTGATGTTTTGCCAACGAGTCTTCGCTGTGAAACACGTTCATGCAATTGTAACATAAAGCTATCTTTCCGTTATGATTATTATTTTGTTTCGACAGTAATCGACTCAGATGTTTAACCCAACAATAATGACGATTGTCACCATTCGAAATCAATAATAAAATAATCGTCTTTTCTCTTCCAAGATACGAAGTCAGTCTGAGCGGATGGATCTTTCGTTTTTCATCATCGTATCCCAAGACGTTCACCGCAACGGTGGGATTTTGAGCCTCGAAACATTCTATGTGTTTTAACTGCGTTGGAAAAGTCACTCCGGTCCAATCAAGATTTTTAGAAGTTTCCTCGTACTGAGAAACTCTATTGGAGTTTATTTTGACAGGGTATAAAGCGGATGTGACTGCCCATTTAAAACACTGATCATCGTTATTTTTCACGTTGATCACGGCGTATTTCTTAGCGAGGAAATACGGTAATTTCACGTAGGAATACCCTTTCAACAAATCGTTTTTAGTTATGTGAATTTCGAGTTTCAACACCTCATCGAACATCCAATTACTACCTTCATGTTGATAATTCGCGAGAGGCGTCAACATCTTGTCTTTCATCTTTTCGAAAATGTCTGATAAATCTGAACCTTGAAATACGGGTTCGACATTAGATCTGAAATATGCATTTTTCACGATGCTCTCGCCGGACTTCACGTCGATTTTATTCATCACGCAATGGAGTATCATCTTAATTTTTAGTCCCACGTTCATGTATTTGTGAAACAAATCCAATACCTTTTTCTTCACCCATTCCATGAACAATTTCGGATCGATTTTCTTCAACGAGGGAACCACGTCAAAAGTTTTAAAAATGCCTTTGATCACACTCTCCCGTTCCACAGACTTCAATTGAAATAGTTCTGCAGCGAGTCGTGCTAGATATTCTTCTCCTTTCCCTTCGTCTATTGCTCGTCGAAGTTCATTCGATATATCTCGTTTCCTTAGAATCTGATGTGCATCACTCATTTTCGTTTTTCTTTTCTTTTCTTTGGAAACTTGAAGTTCTTCAATGGCTTTTCATTTAGTTGTCTTCTTATTTTTCACAATCGAAGCGTTTTCGGTTTTTTTCGACGTCGGCATTTCGATTCCTTTTACTATCTTTTTCTTCTTCTCATTTTTCACAACCAATGCATTTTTTGACATCGTTGCTATCAGCATTTCGATTCCTTTTACTATCTTTTTCTTCTTCTCATTTTTCACAACCGATGCATTTTTTGATGTCGTTGCTATCGGCATTTCGTTTGCCTTTCCATCATTTCGCAAATGTTTCTGTAAGACTTCAATCTTTTTTGATTTAGTTCTATGATTTCTGAAATGTGAAATTTTTAATAGTTTACAAATCTCGTTTAACTGAGGTATGGTTTTCTCATTTAAATTTTCCAATTTTTTTTTATCTGTTTGTTTCATTTTGTAAGAATATCTTTTTTCGAATTTTGTATTTTAAATAATTTGTTTAAAAAGTTTTGTTTTTTTAATGTGAAAAAAAATTATTTTTTGGATGAAATTAATCGATTTTTTATGTTCCTTAACGTTAAAAAAAAAAAAACGAGAAAAAAAGGATGTTAAAAATTTAACTTATATATATATAAAGAGAAAAAAAACTTTTTAAACAAATTATTTAAAATACAAAAATTTAAAATATACATTATTTGCAAGAATTCGTAAAACAAAAAAAATCAAATAATCGATCATGACGACAACATCCACGATGGAATCTCGACATAAACGTCGACGTTGTTTAATAAATCGTTATTCTCAAAAAAACCAAGAAGAAAAAAATCGTAATTTATATTTACGCGTTTCGAAAGAAAACGATACAATTTGCGATAGAAAATCGAATCGTAATACTATTAGCGAACAAAAATTAATCGACAATGTCGTTCGAACTATTAAAAAAGAAGGTTCAAGACAAATAGAACTCTTATGACTTTTACACGAAGTCTCGCACGAAGTTCAAAACAAATTTCCACGAAGCAGACGCGTGTTCATGTCACCCGATTCCTTCTCAATAGATGATGATAACTGCAAGATGCGAAGGCTAATTTTTAAACGTTCGATGTCTTGCCCGTTCTAAAAACTCATGAAAAAAAATTAAATTAATACGAAAAAAAGGATGTTAAAATTTAACTTTTATATATATTTAAAGAGAAAAAAAACTTTTTAAACAAATTATTTAAATACAAAAATTTAAAATATACATTATTTGCAAGAATTTGTAAAACAAAAAAACCAAATAATCGATCATGACAGCAACACCTAAAAGATGCGAATTGAAATTGAAACGAGTCGAAGCGTGTACGAAATTAGGTTTTAAAATCTGTACATTACAACAACACAATCCCATCGAATTGAACGAGGTCGAGACGATGGGCTTAGAGCGCTACTACGACAAATATCATATGTGTTTGAAATTGGATGAAGCCATGCTCGATTTGTTTTGCGAGTACCAAAGCGATCTGGTGAATAATATCATCGTCGCCGAAGACAGAAAATTCGACAAGGACGATTTGTTGTTGTTCTTTAGAAATTACATATATCCAATAATCTCACTCGAACTCTTGGACAAATCGGGTGGTGAGAGCGCGTTCACTGAAGTAAAAAAACTTAAAAGAGTAAAGATAAACATACAAGACATTTTCGTAAGTGAGAAAATGATGCATGTCAACACGCTAATAACGGACTTGGAAATATAAACAATAGAGAGGTTGATTTTAGCAAAGAAGAAGGAAAAAAAGTAATGAGATCTAAAAGTGATCTCATTACTTTTTACAAAAAAAATTTTCACATTAAAGAAATTAAAATTAAAAACAACTTTTTTTTTATATATATATATAAAGAGCAAAAAAAACAAAACTTTTTTTTTTAACAAATTATTAAAATACAAAATTTAAAATATACATTATTTGCAAGAATTCGTAAAAACAAAAAACTAAATAATCGATCATGAGGACAACAACACCTATCGAAATGAACGAGGTCGAGACGAAGGGCTTAGAGCACAAATACGATAAATACAAGACGACTTTGAAATTGGATGAAGCCACGCTCAATTTGATTTATGAGTACCAAAGCGATCTGCAGAACATCGTCATCGCTGAAGATAGAGAATTCGACAAGGATGATTTGTCGTTGCCCTATGGAAATTACATATTTCCAAACATCTCATTCGAAATCATGGAGAAATTGGGTGGTGAGAGCGAGTTGACCGATGTAAAAAAACTCAAAAGAGTAAAGATAAACATTCAACATGTTTTCGAAAAAGGAGAAGACACGAGTGTCAACATGCTAATAACGGACTTGGAAATATAAACAACAGAGTGATTGATTTTTAGCGAAGAAAAATGAAAAAAAAAAAGTAATAAGATCATCTTTAGATCTCATTACTTTTTTTTTTGTTTTTGTTTTCCTTCTTCTTCACTATCACCATATAATATAATAACGTTTCCTTTTCTCTCAATTTTCAGTGTCGATTCTTCTTCTTTTTCTTTTTCTTTGTGATATGATACGTTTATAACAACATTTTTGTTTATCCGAATCATAATTATGAACGAATGTTGTGCATCTCTTGGTAACACTCGCATCATTACCATTCTCTTCAGAAGGTAGTGGTGATGGTGGAAAGCATCGTCTCATTCTCAACCGTCTATCCCACGCTTTATCTATCTCTTTCATTAGTTCTTTCCTTAGATATCCATCATTAGCGTCTAACCATTTTTTTATTTTTTCGCTCTCTGTCTTGCGATGTTCGTCATTATCGTCAAATTGTCTCTCCACCTTTTCATCCAGGTGATAAATTTGTTTCTCCACCTTTTTACCCATTTTAAATATATTATTTTATATTTTCTAGGATTTATATTTTATATAATTTTATATTATAATAACATATTCAAAATCGGTATATTCTTAAATGGCGAATTCTCACCGAGCAACAAACCCTTGCCGAGTCGCTCAACGTTCTGTCCACTCTTCAGATAGATGCCGTTTCCTCTCAGAGAGTTGCCACCTCTAACGGGTTCTAGATACAATCCTTTACTGCTGTCGTCTACGTGGATGCGACACACGGCTCCTCCCTACTTCAAAAACAGTCCGCTGCCACCCATTAATTTCTCAACTGCCGAACTAGCGAGTCCCGTGAGAGCTCCCACGCCGAGAGTCTTTCCGAGAAAGGGTAGTGCCTTTGCGGCGAAGGGTAATGCTTTTGCGGCTATTCCTGCCAATAGCAGTAGGAAACCGCCTTTCATTCTCAAACTGTATCTCAATCGAGCGGGACTCATTCTCACCGTCAACCCTCTTCCATCGCGAATCGCTTTCTCCATCCTTTTGTTTTGACTTCTGGTCCAGGCGATCGAATCCTGACTGCCTCTCGTCAGATCTTCGTGAGTGAATTTGAATCTCACCGCCTCGCCTCGAGTTGTTAACGCTCTCTTAAGTTTCTTCCTCTGTCCTGCGGATATGTTCACGTTTTTAACCATGTATTCTGTCATAATTCTGTTTTTTAAAATATATTTACTTCAATTGTTTCTTGTTTAATAATTATATTAAAATAATTTTGTAAAATTAATATTGCGTTTATTTTATTTTTGTTATCTATATATATACACAATTTTTTTGCTTTTATATTTCTCTTATGTGAAATCGTATCGTCACTCTCTCTCTGCGAAGATCTAACAGTTCACCATTTTGATCCGTCAACGTGGTTTTGAGACTATACAACGTGTCTAAAATCACTGGTAGATAAACGTTTGGAAAGAAGGAATAGATCGTCGGTTGAGCGCTACCATTCACGTAGCTTCCAGCAATCACGTCCACGTTCACCAGAATGCTATTGACTGCGAGAATGTCGACCATATTTTCAGATGCCGCGTGGCCTCGATACATCTTTCGATCGAATCCCAACATCTTGCCTATAGAATCGTCCATGTTGAAATCCACTCGAAAATTATCTTCCAAATCCAACATCGTCTGTAAGGTATTAGGATTGGGAGCGAGTCTGATCTTGTTGCTTCCCTTTCCATCTTCATTCGCGTCTGAATGTAATTGTTCAAATCATCCATGTCGTAACTCCCTTTGGGAATTCGAATCTCCAACCAATCCGTTCCGTCGGAATACTTGAACGAGTTATTCTTTTCGGTGACGTTGGGAAAGGAATAATAAGTCTCCAGATTCACCAACGCCATCTCGTATCTTTTCTCTCTATTCAATTCGATGGAAGGTTCAAATTTCATAGTGAATCGAGTCGAATCGCCACTCACCACGATTTGAATGGATTGTTTTGCAGCCGTATTCTCGGCTATCCGTTCTAACAATTCTCCATGTTCGAACATTATATTTAATTTTATTTTTTTATTCAAAACTAATTATTTGAAGATTTATTATTTTCTAAATTTTATTTTCATGCTCTATCTTATTATTATCATCAGAAACATAAAACTTGTCGAATCCGCACCAATATTTTCCGCGATTAAAGTCGCTTGTCAAATCGATCACGTCGAAATTGTAAAGTCCACCATCCCAAACCCTCTTGCAGAATCTCCTGAATTCCGCCGAGCTCATGTCGTTTGCGACGTGATCGCTGTAGATGTGATTGAGATTCTTGAGATCTTGGCGAAAGAGACATAGAAAATTAGCGTTCTCCCTTATCGTCTGTCTGGGCAATCGAAAATAATTCTGCGACAGGTAGAAACAGTCCACGTTGCTGTGTCGACCCCTAGCGTAATACGATTCGCATCGGTTCTGTCTCTCCAAAAGCAGATCGTCGAAAATCATGAGATTCTTATCTTCCGATTTCAGTTCTCTAGGATCTGGAACGTCGCTAGCGTTCTCATAAAATCGAAACTCGATGTTCGAAATTGCATTTCTCTTCATCAGCTCCATCGCTGCACCGTCCAAAATGGTTGAAAGTGGAGCTTCGCTCTTGTCGAATTCCTCCCTACTGTCAAAGATTCTGGCTATGACGTCCTTGGGCAATCTACAATCCATACACTCTCGAAGCAATCTGTATTCGGGTTGAAACAAGCTCTTGCCAAACACGAACAATCTGTCGTAATCCAACCAGTCAGGTCGGGACAACAGATTCATCAACAGATTGGTCTTTCCACAATTCGATTTTCCCACTATCAAACCTCTTATGCTCTTGGGAAAGAACTCGTTATTCAACCTCTTGGTCGCGGCTTCGTTCCAAGACATATCTTTAATGTTCATCTTTGTTTTATTTTTGTTTGTTTGTTATTTTAGATTCTTTTCAAACGCAAATTTTTTATGTTTTTCAAACTCTGTTTTTAATGTTATTATTTATTTATATCACACCGTCGCGAGTTCTCTTCAATCCGGATCCACTCGTCATTTTGGCTTAATCTTGTATGGGCACCACAGCATCCTTAAAATCTTTCCAACTTTTTGGCGTTCGCTCTAACGCAGCTCGCTTCACCGGCGGACTGATCAACTTGTCGATCAACTTGTCGATCAACGCGTCAGCTGCCCTCTTGTCAGCCACAGAAGCTATCCTACCACTGGCTTCGGAAGCAGCTTTCTTACCAGCATCCAAAGCCGTCTTCTTACCAACCTCAAATGCAGTTGATGCGAGTTTTCTACCCGCATCGCTCGTGAACGCTCGCATTATAGAATCGGCGATGCCAGAACCGCCTTAAACGTAAGTCCTGACGTATCCCCTGTTCTTTATCACCAACATATTTTATTTTTATGATATATTTTGTTTTTTCACTGGTAAATCGTTTTGTTGTTTTTAAATACTTTTATTATTCTAGTGTAATAATTTACTGTTTTATTTTTTTGTTTGTTTGTTTGTTTGTTTCTCTCTACTTATTATATACACATCAATCCTTCAATTCGTTCATCAGCCTTTTATACTGGTTTTTATTCAAAACCTTCTGTCTTAACAATTCGTCAGATATAGCAACTATCTGATTATCTAATCCTGTGTTACCAGCCCTTCTGCTCGCCATCAACAAACTCAATCGCTCGGAAGAAAAGTGGTTTTCACCCCTTTGCCAGTCACCAATTCGACGAACTTCTTGTTCATATCCCATATGGGTTTCACCACTTTCGTCCACTTGTAACCTCTGTTGGCTTTGGGTCTCGTCTCTCTGGCATCGTTATTTCTCTTCATGGCGTGGGTCTGAACCAGAATGTCGCCGTAATTGTCGAAATCCTGATCCGTGTAATCGCTAGGCTTGTCGTAAAGGAGCAATCTGCGCAGACCATCAGTCAATTCGTATTTGTTCGAACCCACGATCAATTCATCATCGTCAATTTCTACATCTGTGTCTCCTACAAAAATCCTTCCCTCCGAATCCCTATAAAATCCATACGACTGATCTCTCTTACCACCACCATCATCAGACGATGCGACGCTACTAGTGGTGATAGTCGAAGCTGTATCATCAGACTCGCTCTCTGTTTGAATTCCTGTGGGAACGTAATCCGGTGTAGATTGAACGGAATACCGATTTCCAAAACTAGGAGGCAACGAACCCATTCTCAAAGAACTCTCCTTTATGGGTCTCAATTCTTCGACTATCTCCTTCCTGCTTCGCTCTTGACCCTCCGTCACGGGTTTAAATATTTTTGTGGCTTCGTGTTTGAGTTCCATCTCACCAAGACGTCTGCTCCTATCAGCTGACTGAATCCCCTTCTTAGCACGTTCATACTCTTCTAAAATTCGATCTAGGTATCTAGGATCCATCTGTAAAAACATCTTTGGTTTTAATTGTTTTTATTATTTTCAAAATTAAATGTTTAATTATATTTTTATGTTTTAAGTAATAAAACTCTTTCCGTCTTTAATATAATAATCTGAAAATATTCACATCTCAACTGACTGTGTTAATTGAAGTTTAAAAATACGTTTAAACAGTACATGACAAACCGGTTTCTGATTTAACACATTTTGACAGTAGTTTTTACATTTGTCAAAAGATTTTCATTCACACATCAAACAACCATTCACTCAGTGTCGAATTAAGAGAGAATCCCTTTGATGACTGTTAAACAGTTTCAACACACAAAAGAAAACTGATTTTAATGCTGAGAACTTATTCATTACAAAATCTCTCTCCGATTGCTATCATGAATATATTAAAAATGTTACCACTCAAAACCTAATTGAGCGGAAAATGCGTTTTAAACATTCCGATAAGTGTTTGACATTTTTCGAAGGAACGCTTAACAGTCAATCTCTCTCATCAAGACAAAACACGAATATCTATTACAGATCAACTCTTTCGAACAAAAAACCCTCAAAACTCAATTTCTATCCATCCCATCAAGAGAAAACATGAATGTCTATAATACAGACCATATTCATAATCGACTCTTTTGAACAAAAAACCTCATTCACTCATAACGATAACATGTGTTAGTTTTTACTTCAGGAAGACGTGACTGGGTTCGCGAATTTCCAACACACCGACGACAACACTCTTCGTTCAAAACATTTCCATCAAGTGCTCGTTGAGATCACCTCGCAATAACGTGCGCCAGTCTCACTTCGAGAAACGCTACAGTGGGTTTGCGGATTCAAACATCACCTCTTCACGCGAGTTGATTTCCAACCTAAAATCTGCAAGTGGATCTCCGTGTATGCCTCCATAGGGTTTCAGTGTTAAAATCGTGTGCGGACGCGGATTGTTAGAATCGGCAAGATGATGAGTTCGAATTCTCAAAACGTTTTTTGCTCTCAATTTAACACTCTCCATAGGGTTTCAGTGTTAAAATCGTGTACGGACGCGGATTGTTAGAATCGACAAGATGAAGAGTTCGAACTCTCAAAAAGTTTTTTTGCTCGCAATTTAACACTGAATCCTATGGGGAAAACTCATCTGCAGATTTCAATCAAAACGGTACATGTACGTGTACGTAAAACTACACACATCTAGGATACAATTCAGTGTTAAAAAAATTCGAGCTCACCCTAAAAACCGTTAAAATCTTGTACACGTACACGATTTTAACACTAAATCCTATGGAGGTGTACATGTACACGTACACGTACAGGTGAGCTCGAACTCTCATTTATTACCTACTACCCTAACTAAATTTTATTTTTTAAAAAAGTCCGGCGAAATGAACCTCCGGCGAATTGCGACTCCGGCGAACTGTCCAGTCCGGCGAAGTTGTTTTCCGGCGAAGAGTCCATTCCCCTTTCGGAGTCGGGGGTCGGGGTCGGAGTACACTTTTTAGTGACAACCGTTATGTTGACCGACATGGTTTAAGAAAACAGTCGTTTGTCTGGTAACGGTTTTTGCCCGGTTACGCGGCAAATCTCATAAAAAACAATTAAGTTCTATTAAAAACGAAAACGTCATGAAGAAAATTTCAGCTGTTATTTGTTAATAAATTATCCATGTTTAAAAAAATATAGATTATAACATTACTCGAATTTAATGTTTGGCATTTTCTGAGAGATTCTAACTGCCGTCATTTCTGTGTCCTAATTTTGTTGCAAACAAAAAATCGGAAAAAAATATTTGCCGATGTGTGTCGGTGTCCTTGCATACGTTTCCGAAAAATGCAATGTATATGCGTTTTGCCATAACACATGCCTACAAGTACATGAACTGCTGAAACTGGCAGTAGTAATTTTATATCAGAAATTGTGTGTTTGAAAAGGTAGCCTATTTGACCGACACTGAACCAAGTAAATTCCGTAGTAAATTATGTAGTTCTATGTAGTTTTATGTGGTATCTATGTAGTTCTATGTGGTAATTCGTCGCACCGTTCCGCAATGCGTCAACTCGGTGCTACTAGAAACCGGAATCGACCGGAATCGACTCATATTTTACTGATTTTTTTTTTTTTTTTGTACTTTTACCAATGGCATTCTATCTAATAAGTTTCCACGTGCAAGATTTAGTAAATGTCAAAGGATTTCAGGGTACAGGAAGAGGTTAGCAAAGAGTCTTCCTCGTTTAAAAGCTTTTTTACAAGGAAGTTGAGCGTGGAATGGTTGGAGTTGGGAATTATAAACCGCAAAAGAATTTGAAAAATTTTAAGTGCCGGCACAGATTTGGGGAACGAAGTCTTCGATGGACAGAAATCGACATCTGAAAAAATTCATGACCCACAAAAAATGGTTTCTAGAAAAGTAATATCATCCGATGGTAATAGGTGCGTACTTGTAGAAGGGAATGGTGGGAAGAAGCCAGGTCAACGAAAAAGATGCAGGACAGCCATGTATGAACCCTGTAGTACGTAACGATCCAAATCAAACATGAATGGGTATTCAGTCTTTTTGTTAATCTGTGCATTGTTTGCTTCCAAATCCAATGTAACAATGCTCGATTCTCACACACGACAGGGGCTTTCTGTTTGTCACCGGTAGTGACACACTTGCAACAAGTGGATACAGTTAGCCCATTGTTCGTGGGAGCGAATCGACTTGTTACATTGGGTTTGGGGAAAGTTCGGGATTCATGGGTATACAACTACAACAGCCCAAATCGACTTATAGCTGAACAAACTAAAAAATGATTTTTTTAAAATAAACGATAACAAACGAAGGACTGAACGAATGAACGAACGAATGGATGAAACTTCTTATATCACAATTAGTAGGAACGAACGAAAGACTGAACGAATGAACGAACGAATGAATGGAACTTCTCATATCACATAATCAGTATATAGGAACGAACGAACGACTGAACGAATGATCGAACGAATGAATGAATGAAACTTATCATGTCACATAATTAGAACGAACGAACGAACGAACGAACGAATGAAAGAATGTTATATATCTACACCCGGTTATAATTGTTATTCATTTTAATTTTGTATCTATGTGTAAATAATAAAATAACTAAAATTGAAAAAGCGGCATCTTCTTACTTTGTCAAATGACCCAAGTTTTAATGCATGCCTCTGCGATAGAAACTTCGTGGGTCCTAAAGGGTCCTACTAGAAACCGGAATCAGCAGAGAGGAGGAGAGGGGATTGCAGTTATGGGCCTTCTTTTCCGCCCCCCTTCCCTGTCACCTCGCCCAACTTTCAACGACCCTTGCCGACTTTGGCGGTTTTCTCTGAGAGAGCACAGGGTCGAGTTCTGTGCGGGTTTCTTTTTGAACAATCATGAACCAACCAAGATGATGATTCGCTAAATTTCTCATTCAAATTGAGCAAATTTTAATCTTGATTAGTTTCCGTTTTTGATGCCCGACCCTCTCCCAATCCCTCCCCCCCCCCCCCCCACACACACACACATTTCAGTCAGCTTCAAGTTTGATATTCTCGCTTCTCGAGCAATAATTAATTTTGAGTTGTATTGGCCATGCATGATAAAACATCGAGTTCAAAATGACGCGACAAGTTACTTCCCTTGGAAAATGTTTCGATCAAAAGAAAAAAAACTTTTAAACGAGGAAGACTCTTTGCTAACCTCTTCCTGTACCCTGAAATCCTTTGACATTTACTAAATCTTGCACGTGGAAACTTATTAGATAGAATGCCATTGGTGAAAGTACAAAACATTGCGAAAAATCAGTAAAATATGAATCGATTCCGGTCGATTTCGGTCTTTAAAGTCGATTCCGGTTTCTAGAAGGACCCCGTCAACTGGGCCAACGATGAGCTTCACAGAGTTATTGCCCAGTTTTTAGTTGAAACAATATTTTTATTAATGAAAACACTGTAGTTGTAGATAATATGTTTTACAATAAAGGAAAGAAACAAATATAATTATGAAGCAGTGAATGCAGCATACAGAAACAATACTAGTTAAATCATAAAAATGAAGGGATTCGGCAGAAAGCTTGATGCTTATGTCTCTCAAGGTCGTTGAGTGGGTCCTACTATTTAACGAACACAAACGAACATAAACGAACATAAACGAACAGAAGAGAAAATAATAGGAAATACAAGTTGAAAATGATTGAGGGTGTATATGCAGGTGTATGTGGGTATATATTATTCGTTCGTAAAATTTTATTCACTTCTGATGAGTATTTTGATGATTAATAAGGTTTATAAAATGTACGACGGCGCGAAATTCTTGTGTTCGTTAAGTAGTAGCCTGCTTGAAGCTGTCGACAAGATGTGACAAAGGTGTGAAATCAATTAGCCGTCTATCTATATTTTAGTGATAAATAAAGATTATAGCCATTATTTGGATTGACAAACATGAATCAAACTCTCGCTTTGGATTCCGAGGACGCATCACGGCGAGTCGGGGACAAACCGTGATCTACCCTTAGAAAGCGGAGCAAGACTCGGATACATGTAGCATATTGTACACCCACATAATGATAATAATCTAAAGATCTTAAAATATCTTGGGGATAAGTCATTAAAGTCCATTTTATGCTTTCCTGAACACTTTCCCCGAACAAGCTCACCCTCCACCAACGTGGGCTCCCACTAACGAGAAAGGACAACCAGGCGCGTAGCCAGGAAAAAGTTTCCAGGGGGGGGGGGGGGGGGGGTATAGCCGTCAGATGCGCGAAAAATTTTTTTAAAATCTAAGTCTACTGGCGGAAAACATTTGGAAGGGGACACAGCTAGATTTTGGGGAGGGGGTAAGTGCCCCCCCCCCCCCCCCAGCCCCATGTGGCTACGACATTGGGGACAACCCTACCCATACTCTCCTAGAAACGCGACCCGAGAAAAAAATCCCAGCCCCCCCCCCCCGCCCCACACTGACTCTCTCCAACGAGGGGGACACCCCGGGCTCTTTCTGGGAAGCGGGTTCCATGATACAGTAACCGCTTCGCGGTGATGTCTTCTACATACATCCCATCCCGTTTTTTTTTTATTTAAATTAAACTCCCCTCATCCTTTGCCCAGGCTTGGCACCGGTGGACTTAACAAAGTCAAATCAGGCGGATTTTGAGTTTTTCTGTTTTCCAAACAATTATTATATTTACTTCTTTGGTAGATATATTCTGATTTTCTTTTCAATTCACTGCCTTACCATAATTATATTTGATGTGGAAGAATGAGTTTTCCAAAATAAATTTATGAATTCTGTCTACAAGATGCGACACATGTGTGAAATTAATCAGTTGTCAATTCGAGTTGGATTATCGCTAAAATAAAAAAAAAAAGGGGGGGGGGGGATATAAGTTTAAAATGTTGGAGAGCGTAAATTTTAACCGTGTTATTTTTCTTATCTTTCTGGATTTCTGTTTTATCGTTGACAGTCAAGTCTTCTGATCTTTAACGGGGATAAGTTGTTTTTGTAATAAGTGCAACTTGATTGTTTTTATAACAATAACTTTGGTCTTGAGAACAAAAACATATCAGCCTGTTTGAAGTACAGCTTGGTTGTTCTGGCAATAATAAATTTCAAGCTAATGTGGGTACTCAAAAGTATATAACATAGTCTGATTTCCTAACTTTTCAGTCTCATCTTCGATCTGATTAGTACAATGTCTTCTCTAAAGTATCCTTGTGGTTTATGTGGTGACGAGTGTCATGAGATCAAAAGTATAGGGTGTGACTTATGCAGTCGGTGGTTTCACCCACAATGTGAAAGTCTCAGAGCTCAACAGTTTGGCTTCTTCACAAAGTCCAGTCTAGACTTCTTCTGCAGTTCCTATCTGATTCAAGAAGGTAAGTTTGACTGGGAATTAGCTCACATGCGGTTGATGTCTGCTTTAGGTGAGGGCAAGTTGGAAGAAGCTGTATTCGCTCCATTCGCACCTCTGAACTCAGAGTGCGAGCATCCTAATTAGAATCTCAGTTATGGAAACACAGGAACTACCAGCGCGACTGAAGAAAACGATAGCAGCTCTGGGCGTCTCTTGCCCTGTCACCTGGACTATCCAGGAGACAGGCAAGAACGTCCATCTGTCTCTTGAGTTAAAGATCGAGGAAGATAAGAAATCACCACCCTACTCGGGGAGAGGTAGTACCTTTGATGAGAGGATCCCGTCTCACACTGGTCCTCATCCGAGTAGGTCAGGAGGCCCTGAAAGGAGAAAGAGAAGAAAGAAAAGCCCGTCTACCAAGCGGAGGAATTCCCGACGCTTGGAGGCATTCTTGGAGATGAAGAAAGAGAAAGGTGAGGAAAAGAGCCAGAGGCGGCCACCACTTCCCCTCCCACTCCCACAGACAGTCCCATCCAAATGCCGGCTTCCCAGTCGGTATTGTCGGATGTGGAAGAGTCTGTGGAGACTGAGGTGAAAATGGAAGCTGCCCTCTCGCCTCTTCCTGATCCCCACTCGCCTCTTCCTTCTAAACCAGAATGCCAGGACGCGGACGACAGGATAGATAGAGAACATCTTACGGGGACACGAGATACAAGGGGACCTTCACAGGCAAAATATGGACAGGCAATACCAAGTATTCCTCCAAAAAGTCGAAGAAGCCAAAAAACTAATAGACACCAGAAATGAACAACAACAAAAGACTCAGCAATCACCCACAACCACTCCAGACTCGGCTAGGACCAGACCCTACAAAACTCAGCAACCACCATCAGGCAGCCCACCAACAACACCAACTACCACTGCCTCTCCTTCCAAACCCCCACCTCTGAAAAAGAAGCAGAAAAGACACAAGCGCCGCTAACAACCCACAACTTCTCCTCCTTTACCACGGTCTGACACTTTCAAATTCTACAGCTAATGGGGGTCGAAAGGGGCTTGCTGCCCAAATCGTCCCTGCGCGCCTTCGGCGCGAAAAACCATTTGATCCGTGTTTGGGAAGCTGTAAAACGTGAAGCAATTTTTTTACGCCTCTTCCCACTTGTTCAGTTATCAGACGTTCGTCGATACCACCCCATGAAGTCCTACAATAGGGATACACAGGCGTCCGGCCTTCAACGGATCACACTGGATCGAGTCTGTTCCCACTGCTGTGAGATCAAATGGCAATTGTCTATTCAATTCAGTGTCAGTGTGCTTAATTGGGGATGAGTTAATGAGCACCGAACTCCGGGTCAGAACATGTATAGAGCTGCTGCTAAATAAGTCATTTTATGATTCGTTTCACAAAAACACCGAAATTCCTTTGGTCAGCCCGTCCCTAGATGATGATGTCAATGTGTGTGCGCGTCAAAAAGTCCGATCTTCAGCGTGGACCATGCATGCTGTTGCGTCAGTTATTGGACGGCCCGTAAGATCTGTGTACCCAACAGTGAATGGCCCAGCTGATGCAAATATCCGAATACTTAATACAGTTTTCAAACCAAGAGTTGGCACAAAACATAAGTCTATTTCGATATTGTGGGCAGGTGAACAACCAGACATCAAGATAGAATGGAGTCCTAATCATTTTGTGCCACTGATTTCATCTCAGCCAGTGCCACCAGTAATTCATGTCATTTCTGATGTTTCCGATTTGGATTCCGGGCGAAGCGATGAGGTAATTGGTGTTTCGGAGAGCATATTGGAGGATAGTATGCATATCGAAGGAGATATTGAGTCACACCAGCAAGCTAACGTCACATCTGACCCGGGGGTTTTCAGGAAAGCTTAAACTGGGCTTTAATGACGTATCCCCAAGATATTGTAAGATCTTTAGATTATTATCATTATGTGGGTGTACAATATGCTACATGTATCCGAGTCTTGCTCCGCTTTCTAAGGGTAGATCACGGTTTGTCCCCGACTCGCCGTGATGCGTCCTCGCAATCCAAAGCGAGAGTTTGATGCATGTTTGTCAATCCAAATAATGGCTATAATCTTTATTTATCACTAAAATACTCATCAGACGTGGATACAATTGTACACACGATTAAAATAGGCGCTTGCCATCCTCTTAAACCTAAGACACAAGAATTTCGCGCCGTCGTACATTTTATAAACCTTATTAATCATCAAAATACTCATCAGAAGTGAATAAAATTTTACAAACGAATAATATATACCCACATATACCTGCATATGCACCCTCAACCATTTTTAACTTGTATTTCCTATTATTTTCTCTTCTGTTCGTTTATGTTCGTTTGTGTTCGTTAAATAGTAGGACCGCTTTGAGTTACAAAATAAGTATTACCGGAACCACTGGAGTACCAAATGCAAATTGTTTAAACTATGTGATGAAAGATATTTAAGTAAAAAGATAGATACTTTAAAAGAAGAAAGGAATTACAGTAATAAGATAAAAATATAAGATAGTATAAGATAAAGCCAACATGGAATCAAACACAAGCAGCCGAGGGACAAACGACATTCAGAAAATGTGTAAAAGGACACTGAGTTGACGCAGCATGCACACCCTCGAGGGGGCATAACAAGAAGAGCTGGAACTGGTCTGGAGGTATCAGGAAAAACATATCCGACAAGAGAACAGATTCAGCCATTGTATTTAAGGCTAAGTCTTAGAGTGCCATAATGGCGCGGTACTCGCTGCACTGCCACCAAGGCGATCCGTGGCCACACTGTATTACACTGATGTTCTTTTATACAGTATAGCCACAGATCGTCCTGATAGAGACAGGAATACAAATTATCTACTTGAAGCGTTTCGTTTCCATAATGTAGTCCCGCACCTTTTCAAATACGAGGCGATTTGCATCTTCATTTAAGTGCTTTGATCCATATAGGAGCATAGTGACGTTCACAGGAAACGGTATCTGCCCAACGGTGCTGGCTGGGGCATTCGAGTAGAGCTGATATGACAGCAAGAAATGGTAAGACGATTCGACTGCACCACATTGACAGTTGGGCAACAATGACGGGTGTTTTGCATGTAGATGAGAATTGAGATTACTACAACACAGACGCAGTCTGCAATGGTATATCTGTGCCGCACAACACTTAGCATTACTGAAGAATGAGGGTGGTCGTTGGTTATTGCGGTTTAGGAATCTCTTGAAATTGCTAATCGAACTGTTGTTTCGAACAGGCAGCTGAATGTTATTCCACAGTTTTGTTACATCGGGAATGAATGAAGACTGGTATAACTGGATGCGGCAGAAGGGTACGCGATGGTTATCACTTGTACGCAACATATGGCTTTGTACTGGTTGCTGATATGACAGGGGGCACTTTGTTTGCAGTATATGGAGGCGTAAAATGGTGGTTCATTTTAAAGAAATGCATAAACTTGTGTTTCCGACGTCTATCCTGAAGGGTATCCCAAAACGTTACAGTATATAATACGGCTTTGCTTGAGCTCATGGTTGCTCCAGCGACGATTCTGGCAGCAGCTATTTGAATCTTCTCTGTGTCAGCGGCATTAGTTTCAATACAGTTGTCCCACACTGTGTCTGCATATTCTAAGAGAGGTCCGATGAAGGCAAAATAAACTTTCTCAAGTACACTTCTGTCGAGGACAAATTTGTGCATCCTCGTCAGGTCTATGCGTGCCCAAGCCTTTGAGGAAGTATCGTCAATATGATTATTTCATGTACAATTGTTATTTTATATAACACCTAAGTGTTTGTGACAACTTACCTAGGTTAGTTGCGCATTAGAAAGATATAAAGATGGGTGTAATGACGGATTACTTTTGCGAGATATAAGCATACTTTCCGTCTTTTACCCAGTTTTTCGTTACCTTATCGAACAATAATTGTCAATATGTTTTCAAATTGACTGTGTTATGCTTTTGAGCCATTATGTGGGCAGTTTTGAGTTGAATAACTCTATTGTCGGATTTCTCCTTCAAAAATCGAAAGTGAGAAACAAAAAAGAAGAAAAGAAAAAAAAAAGGTGTATTTTAGTTAAAAATCAACTTGAATTCCCCTTCTTTTCAAAATATTCAGAGAATATCAAAGAGGGAGGGGATCTAGTATCTTCCCGTACCTTCTAGTAATAGGATCCACTGTAAAATCCCCCCTTCCTATGCAGGGCTGCATCAACGGAGATACGTGTGTTAAGGGTGTCTCACTATGCAGCCCCTCCCCAACTTTGATATTCCGGTTTAAAGAGTCGGGTATTTTGTGGCATTATATCCACTAACGCCGAGTGTGTGTGGTGGTGGTGGTGGTGGGAGGGGGGGGGGGGCACAGAGCAACTGCCTCGGATGGGGCCCAGGAATTTTTTATTTTGAAAATTTAAAAGTGTAAGTAGACCTGTGGATACGTCTGAGCCGAAAGTCGTGGGAAGGCTTTTGACACGGACCTCCGACGCTTGTGGAGGGGGCAAGAGTACGTAGTTCCATTACTGACGAGGTTCCATGAATATAAAAAGACACTTGTTCCAGTTTGTTGGTTTTCTACCGGTCTTTCCTGAATTGTGGTGGTCACGATTCTCTTTGGAGAAAAAAATGCACCACACACAGAAATACAGGTACCTGTAATAAATTGCCCATGTTGTAAGGAAATAATTGAGTAGATATTGTCAAGAAAACGCAGGAGAATGCTTCTAGCACTAATTTAAAAAAAAAAGTTGGAGGGAGGACCTCTGCCCCCCCCCCCCCCCCCAAACACACACACTTATCTATTTGCGTCTTCGGCTATCACGGAGCCCGTGATATCCATTCTACACCCCCCCCCCCCTTTCCAGGGCCGCTCTCGCTCTCTACAACTCTGATTGTAACCCATCGTTAACAGCAGTTTCCTCCCGAGTAAGATAAGGTTTTGCACAGTAAAACACCAAATTGAGCAAATAAACCACCATACAGTATCCTCTCAAAAGGGAAAATGGGGTCACCTTCAAGATGCTGGAATGGGGTTTTAACTTTTCTTTTATCCCCCCCCCCACTCCCACCCACCCCCACCCCCCCCCCCGAAAAGTTTAAATTTGCTATTAAATGGAGCCTTCTGGCGGATTTAGGATAGAAATTTACTTTATTTTTTGCCCCGTCAAAAAGACATTTTTTTGCAGCAAGCATTAACTTTACAAGTTCACAAGTGGTATCCGGTGGCCAAGAGTGATACATACCTTTTGACTGCACAATTCCTGACGTGATAACTTCATCATCATTCAAGGAACAGTCTTCTTAACAGTTTTCTACGATTCATAATTTTTTTTCGGATGGGGGGGGGGGGGGGGGGGAATCCAGATCTGACCCAAGAGTTTACGGTCCTGGGCCTCCCAAAGTTCCAGGTCTTGGGTTCACCATTCAGTCCCACCTTATTCAGTGATGACGACACTATTTTGTGGACATGGGGGCTTGTGCACTCTGATGCAGGGCTAGAAAATTTCCCAACATGCATACAACAAAGGAGGCAGTTTCCCCGACTTTGGGTGGAGGGACCCTTCGCACAACCCCCGGCATTATCCCTGGCCCTGGTAGTGAATGGTGGCTAATATATGTGTAACACGAGTTTGCAATCATGTCAGTAATATCTTGGGTGGGAGGGGGGGGGGGCATTGTCAGGCCTGAACCAAGAGTCCAGAGTCCTGGAACTTGGGTCACTATCCTGTCCCTCCCCTTCCACGGTCCTGGGCCTCCCAAAGTTCCAGGCCTTGGGTTCACCATTCAGCCCCACCTTATTCAGTGATGACGTTACTATTTTCTCGACATGGGGCTTGAGCTCTCTGATGCAGGGGCTAGGATATTTCCCAACAACAAGCATACAATAAAGGAGGCAGTTTCCCCGACTTTGGGTGGAGGGACCCCTCGCATAACCCTTGACATTATCCCTAACCCTGGTAGTGAATGGTGGCTACTATATGTGTAACACAAGTTTGCAATCATGTCAGTAATATCTTGGGGTAGTGGGGGTTGTCAGGCCTGACCCAAGAGTCCAGAGTCCTGGGCCTTGGGGTCAATACCCCCCCCCCCCCCCCCCCCCCGTATTCAGTAGTGACGTCAGAATTTCCATGCCATGGGAACTTGTGGTTCAATACGTAGGGGCCAGGGCATTCCCCAAGAACACAATGAGGGGTGTAGTTTCCCTGATGCGCATAGCTAACCCTCCCCTATGGGGTGTGTAGCTGGGACTGCAGCCCTGACCTCATATCCCTTCCAGCACTTCCTCTGACCATAGGGTGGCCCCGGTAGAGAATGTTGACTAATATATGTATAATGATCTACAAACTTGCAGTTATTTCAGTGATATCTGACTGTCAGCTGAAACACCCCCCATCCATTTTAGATAACAATTGCTCGGGGGGGGGGGGGGGGGGGGCTCACATCTGATCCAAGAGTCCAGGGTCCTGGGCGAGGGCCTCCCGATGATAACACGAGGGTCCAGAACTTTTGGGTGGACTCAGTCCTGACCCAAGAGTCCAAGGTTCTGAACTCCCGGGTCATACCTTGGCCTCTCAAAAGTTCTGGGCCCTGGGGTACTATCCTGGGAACCGGAAGATTAGACCTTGGCAAGATTCGATCTCAGGAAGATTCGGTCTGGGAAGATTCAATCTTCAGTAAAGAACAACACATTCACACTGGTTCAATATATTTATTTTTCAATTCAGGATTCTTCTTATTTTTCATTCCAAGCAACAAGTTAGAGTAGTATCATTTATTAAATGAAAAATAACAACAGATGATTGATACAATATAGTCACAATTTTGCACACATTTCTGATCACATATATCTTTTAAAACATTACGGCGAAATACAGAAATAGTGTATTGAAATTTCAGTAAATTATAGGTGATAACGCTGTCTTGTTTTTTTTATCACTGTTAATACCACTACCTAACACCAGTTTCTAGAAAGCTCATTGGGCTTTCAAGGAATTAATGTTACGTAAAGCACTGTACTGGTATTTTGAATGGTTAAAAAACAAGACTACATTTAGTAGTTATACGCTACTCTTATGATAGGGAAGGAGATTTTTCTCAGCATTCTATTTCATCAAAAGGCCGAGAGCAGGTCCCAAGACCACAGGAAGTAGTCTTGCAGTTTGTGGGGTCGACATCTCTTGTGGGCCGACTTCTCCCAAATTGTTGGAGGCCGACTTCTTCTCCGTTTTCTGTTCCTATCAGGCATGTACACAACATAAATAAGATTTGTTGTCAGGTTTATGTGCAATTTCAATGTTTTGGGGTATTTCCAACATGAAATATACGCTGGTTCTCAACTCCTAAAAGGTCCGTAGCCGGTCAAATCACCACATCGACAAACAGGCACAGTGTTAACATTTGGAAATGATTCATATGCCTGCCATTGCGTATCTAGTCTTTTAAGACATCAATTATTAGAATCTGAACCCAAATTTTGTTGGATCTGTTCATTTGAAAACGTTTGCACTTGATGGATACAAACTGGTTCGATACCGGACAAATGACTGTATTCCGGCTCCAATTGATGTTCTAGTGAGGTAATAAACAGGGGTCGCGTCAATGGAGGGATGGGCAGGTGACTAAGTCCCCTTATGGGGGTCTACCACATCCCTCCTCCGCCGGGGAAACTATCTCCTCTATTGTGGGTTTGTCTGTTTGGGGGGGGGGGGGGGGGCTTGGTTGGAACGGACCGATTCGGCCTGAGTTGATTCGGCCTTGGATCGAATCGGCCTAAGAACCACTGGGGCAATTGGGTTTGATGCAGATCATGTGAGCGATACAGTTAACAATTTCCAAGGTCTATCGGGGAAGGGGAGGGCTGGAAAAAATTTGCAGACACAGGATCAAAATGTTTTTTCCGCCCCTCAGATACCCACCACCCCCTATCTGCTATTTTTCTTATTAAACACTAAATCAGACCGATTAAATCACAATTTCAAGTAGTTTCAAGCTGATATTTGAAAATACCTGCCATGTATTTTAATTTGTCTGATGCAAATTTGCCAATGACTCCTCCAATTGTGGCAGACATGGAATTGAAAAAATGCACGATTGAATACTTCTCACGAAGAGGATTTTCAACTAGGAACTGTTCATAAGTATTTCTTGTGTATTAGTTTTATTTCAGGAAAGTTTTTTTTATATATTTAGTTTGCATGTGTGATAGGGGAGGATCGTAGGGTGAAATAAGGAGGTTTAGCTGATACGTTTTTCCGATTTTGCTTTTGTTTACATTAGTTACCTTTTTTCGTGTGTTTGGGACCTTACTGTTTTGTCCTTTTCAGTCATTAGGTTCTGTAATATTTATAAACATAAACATAAACATGAATGGTAAGTGCTCGACGGTGTCCAGACGGAGGTAAGTGTGGTTATTAAAGGGGGTCTGGGAGAGGTGAGTCGAGTAGTGCAAGTGGGGGAGAGTGAGGATACGGAGGAGTGCAGACAGTGTAATATGAGGTATGGTGGTGGTCGGCCAATGGAGAGGAGTGGGGTATGTGCGAACTGCAGGGACATTTTACAGTTCTTAGAGAAGTGGATTCGAGCGGGAGATTGCAGAGCTGAGAGGGAGGTTGAGGAGGGCTGGCGTATCTGGAGTTACCCCGTTGAGGGTTACCTATGATGGTGAGGTGGAAGGTGAGTGGAAGGCCCTTGTGGACTCAAGGAGGAAACTGAGAGGCAGAAAACGTGGGGGAAGAATGCTTGATGTTGGAGGTGTAACTGAGGAGGGGGGTTCTAGTAGGAAAGTTCGGAAGGTGGAGTCAGGACAGGGCTGCATAGAGTCGGGAAACCAGAGTCGGCGTAAAACTGCCAAGGTTGCTAGGCGGTGTTTAGAAAACAGGTTTAGTGTTGCAGACTGATACCCCTCTGATACCCTTGGGGGTGAGAGTGAGGGGGAATTTGTGGGGGGGGGGGGCGAGATGGTTGGTGATGTTGATGTTGATAGTCCATATGGGGTAAGGAGGTCGGTGAAGAGAAAGAGGGGGGCAGAGGAATGCAAAACGAAGGGAGTTGCAGGCGATATAGGAACTGGGACCAGAAGAAGAAAATTAGTTGTAGCGGGAAGCAGCATTGTACGTGGGATTGACAATGTGGTTTGTGGTCTTGATAGTTCTAATCGAACAGTCTTGTGCTTTCTGGGGGCGAAGGTGGAGGATCTGAGGGATCGGGTAGATGGCATTGTGGCAGGGGCAGGTTCGGAACCGGTAGTGGTGGTCCATGTGGGGACCAACAATATCAGGGAGAGAATGTCAGTAAGTTTGGTGGAGGCGTATAGAGACCCAGTCAGCAAACTGCTAAGTAGGAATGCAAGGGTTGTTGTATCCGGTGTCCTTCAAGTCTTTGGAGGTGGGGACGAACGGAACTCAAGGATTTTGGCGCTAAATGAGGAGTTGGAGGACTATTGTGTTGACCTGGGCATACCCTTTATCGACCATTGGGACACGTTTTGGGCAACGCGACCATGCACAGGCGAGCTGCATCTTAGCAGGGTGGGGAAGCGGGTATTGGGGGATAAAATTCTGCGGGTGGCGGAGCCTTTTTTGGAGAGAAGCAGGGTGGGAGGCCAGAGGCAATTATAATCAGAGTGGATACAGGTGGGCTGAACGAGAGCGCGGGGGACAGATTAAGGTTACCAAGACTAGTGCCAGAAAACAATGGGACCAGTAGGCGGAAGCCAATGAATCTCGGTACCCTGAAAGTGGGATATAGCAACATCCATGGTTTCCACCGGAAAGTAAGCGAAATTGCTACATTGATCGAGGCAGATGAGTTTGATGTCATGGGCTTAAGCGAGACGTGGGTAAGACACGAGGAACGGGTAGACCAAGTTAGGGAGTACGTGTGGATAGGTGTTGGGCGAACGGAAGGCCAGAAAAAGGGGGGAGGGGTAGGCATGTACATTAAAGAGGATTTAAAACCGTCGCTGATCACAGACCTGGAAGATGTCATCACCACGGCTGAGGTATCGAAAAAAATTGGATGGGTAAAGATCAATCTGTGAAACAAAATTATTGCCCTTGGGATTGTGTACTGTGCGGTGGAGGGAAGCAAACCCGAGTGGAATGACTCTATATACTCAACACTAAGGTCCAATATCACTGAACTTGAAAACAGGGGGCAACATTGGAAAAGTTTTCTGTAAAGTCCTTTATGGGAGATTAGAGGAGGTGATTGAAGAGAAGGGTTTTTTGGGAGAAATCCAGAATGGCTTCAGGAAGGGAAGGAGAGTCACTGACCATCTTTTCACGCTATCCCAAATGATAGAATCCGCGAAAGCAAAAAAGAAAAAGATGTTTATGGCCTTTTTGGATGTCAAAAAGGCATACGATAGAGTATGGATGGAGGGTATGTGGCGCAAGCTGGAGGCTCTGGGCTTGGGAGCTGAGTTTGTTGGAATTATGAAAGCATTATATAAAGATGTACAGAGTGAACTTAGCCTGGGAAACATTACAACAAAATGGAGATAGGCCTAAAACATGGATGTATCCTTTCGCCAATTATTTTTGCATTGTACTTCAAAGGTTTAGGAGATGAACTCCTGCATAGCGACGAGGGGGTTGCAGTTGGGGACTTGAAGATCCCAGGGCTATTGTTTGCTGACGATATGGAACTAGTGTCAGAAAGCGAAGAGGGGCTAGCGAAAATGCTGGGAATTGTTGGGAAATATGGGAGCAAATGGAGACTCGAACTTAATGAAAGCAAGAGCAAAGTTATACCTGTGGGCCGCAAAGTGGACCCCACTCGAAGGTGGAGAGTGGGGGAGTTCTGCATTCCGGAAGGTAGGAGCAAACTTCTAAGTGTAGGAGAGACAAGTGACTACGAGTATCTGGGGGTAAATAGAAACATCACAGGAAGAGGCATCTACCGAAACCACACAAATAAATTGATTCTAAAGGGGAAGCGAATTCTTAACCAAATGAAACTTATAGGGAGAAACAGTTTCAATAAGGTTTTCGTGGGGAAAACCATTTGGGAAATGGTGGGTCTGCCAAGAATAACATACGGTACGGAAGTGGTACCCCTAAGGAGCTTGGAAATCCTGCAGAACGACGCAGGCCGACGGATAACGGGGTCGAGAAATGCCGCAGCACTGGAAGCAATCAGGGGTGAACTTGGGTGGATGAGGATCAAGGCGGCTGTTAAGAGCTTGGAAATCCTGCAGAACGATGTAGGCCGATGGATAACGGGTTTCGAGTAATGCTGCAGCGCTAGAAGCAATCAGGGATGGATGAGGATCAAGGACAGGATAGACCTATTGAAACTCGGTTATCTTAACTATTTGGTAAATCTCCCCGACAGCCGATGGTGTAAAGTAATGTTCCTGAGAACTTTCAACTCAAATATCAAGACGGGGTGGGTGGTCCAAGTGAGGGAGCTAGTAGAGAACTACTCATTGGAGATCTCGGACCTGGATGCTGGGGCAAGCCAGGGTAAAAAAATCGTCAGAGAAAGGGTCTTGGAGGATTGTAACCGTAATTGGCGAGAGGGGGTTAAATCAAAGAGATCTTTGGGTGGCCTGCGTGATAAAGAGAAACCTGGTTTTGAAGAGTACCTTGATGGCACCTTTTGGGGGTCACTGTTGTTCAAGCTGAGGTCGCGGTCCCTGGAGCTGAGGGAAAAAATTGGGAAAACAGTGAAAAGGAGTGCCAGATGTGTAATTTGGGCCTGGTGGAGACCCTGGAACACTCACTTCTAGAATGCCCAAAATACCAGTCTAAAAGAACAAGATTCACTGGGAGTATAATGGGGAAGCGGGATGGAGAATGAAGGACATGTGGTTAGTGGGCGACTCAAAGGAGAGAGTTAATATGCTAATCGGAGAGATTGGGAAGAATGGGGCAAGGGATGTCATCAAGCAGTTCGTCTTCGAGTGTTGGGAGGAGAGAAGAAGCGTGGGAATAGGGAGGCAGTTGGGAGTACAGGGGTAACAAAGGCCTTCTCATACGAGAACCGCGACAAATCAGCGGCCGGCCAAAGTGTTATTATTATTATGGAATTTATATGGATCTGAATTTACCTAAACCCCTAATATGATAGTTTATATGTTATTGATGGCCTGTTTCGCCATATAATTGATAATAAAATGTAAAACAAGGAGAAAGTTAGTGATTTTACGTGGGTGAAAAATTTTCTTTTTTGGTCATTTACGCATTTTTTTTCCAGCCCCGAACCACCCACACACCCCATCCCCGTGTCTGGAAATTATCGGACGCCCCTCCCACCCACCCCACATTTTATATCACGATTTTTGTCATTTCAGTAAATTACAATTAAAACGGAAAAAGAATTAAAATGAAAAACAATATTGATGCAACTGAAGTGAAAATACAAATTAAAATGTGCACACAAAGTATACTTGTGCGAAAAATGATTTCTAGGGATTTCTTTTGGCGTATTTGGGAAGACTACAATTAATGTTACTTTGGTATTAAAATTTGACAAACCTAACAGGGATACGCGTTGTTATAACAGCTGATGTTCCCACTGGGCATGACAAATTTTCATCACCGAAGTCAAGCTCTCGTCTTTTTGTGTCCATATAAAAATGATCGCCAATGCCACTTTCACATTTCCCGTGTTGCCAAAGCATGAAACTGCATTACTGTTGTCCTCAAAACAGCCATTCATATTGATTACGGTACTGTGAAACAACATTTCAAAACATTATCCAGAGTGAATGCAACGTTATCACTCTAAAACGGCTTTACCTGTGGTAAAAATTTGCGACCATACGAAAACAGACACTAATCCCACTGAGTTGTGATTGTGAAAACAGTTGTTCAGAAACTAGAAATCAAAGCTGATGTTATATCTACATTTTATTTCTATTTTGTGTCTGTGTCCTCAGACGGGCTTTCAAAAATGCTGTTAGACACAGGGGGGGGGGGGGGGGGGGGGTCAGGCAAAAAATTACGGATACAAGGTGGACATTTTTACATTTTCAATTTTTGGGACCCACCCACCCCCCGGAATGCAAATGTTTGCCAGTCATGTGTTGGACACCCACCCATCCCGGCACAGTTTTTCCTCAAAGACAATTGGGGACCCACCCCCAATTTATAAAATCTGTTTAACGAAGTATTCAAATTACCTAAATCAAAAAAAAAAAATAAATGAATAAATACTTTTCCCAAACATGAAAGGTGCCGCAAACCAACTTGTCTGATATCCCAGCCCTGCTCTTGGGCATCCAAGGCATCCCTAGCCACAGATGACCCCAAAACAATCTCTCTGCATATAAAGCCACACGGAAATGCAGCATCAGACCCCCAGGTAACCACTGGAAACCCGCCTCCACCAACTGAATTGTAGATATACACCCATTCATATTCCAAGCAACACAACCCTTACCCCGATGTACAACATGTCTATGCTGTTCAGACACCAGTCGAATCCCACCACCAGAAGCCCTGCCCAAAATATATTGTTCCCACCTGGATATCTTCAACTGCCCACAAGAAATAGTTGTTTTTCATTTCATTACTTTTTGGTTAATTGTTTAGTTTGTTACAACTGGTCTGAGAGAGACCTAATACTGAAGTTCTTTGACCCATGCCAGGGTGTCTTGTCTGAGATGAATTGCCTCTTATTTATTTTTGTTTATGTTAGTGTCACTAGAATCATATTTACCTTGAAATTATACACGTTTTTCCACAATCAAGATTTTTATTCTAGCAATCTTTCAATTATTCCATACATGGAAGTACACTAGACCAATGGCATGAGGCACCCTGAGGCTTACAGAAGAATCAAATAATAGGAACTACAAAGCACTAATAAGAGGCAGACTGCCTTAAGTAGTAGAAAATATAAAGGAGTGAAAATCATGACCAAATAGCTGGGAATCACTTTTTTGTTTTGCAAATTTTTTGCCAGACCCAGAACAGGACTCACCCTCTAATGAAGTGTAAAACATGGGGGGAAAATTCTAACATTGAGCCCCAATACATTATCAATGCTCTATTCTGTTCTAAGTTATGAATCTAAGCACTTGCATTCACTTTGGTTGTAATTACTTGTCTGTAAAATGATATTTGGCAAAAAATTGCATGACACCGGCAAAAACTGCACTCACCCACCCACCCGGGCCTTGTATCCTGACATTTTTTTTGCGACCCCCCCCCCCCCCCACCCCCGTTAGACAGAGAAATAAGCCCATTGCCGTTTAGCCATCTTTGACGTTAATGATATGCAAGGTCAGAGGTAGCTTCGGGTGAACAATTCGATCAGACTGTCTGTCAAGACTGCCATACATGCGATAGAAACAACCAAGATGTTTCGCTTGAAACGAGAAAATGTGCATTGTCGATTTAATACTAATAAAGATAGAAAAAATAACACACTTTCAACATTTCATTTATTGGACAGGGCAAAATAATATTGATTTTTTAGTGAAATGAATACAGCAATGAACCCCTTCCCACAAGCGAAGGTAGACTCGGCATCATGGTTTTGTTGTGTTGACGAGTGACAAAACTGCAGATATATCACTGAAATGACACAAAAATGTCTGCGTGAGTGAAAATGCAAACCCTGGGTATCCAAACAACCAACCATACAAATATTTTCAAGCATAACACACAGATGTTCCAGCTGGAAGAGGTTGGGGTGGAGGGGGCGTGGTCCCTAAAAAGTGAATGAAAATAATCTGCTAGTAGCATTGTCGCGTGTCTACTAATAATATTTTCTTCATATACAGTACAAGTCAAAATGAGTTGAAGAATAATCACGACAGGTATAAAACTATAGGTGAATGTTTCCTATACTAATAACACAAGAACCAGACATAAAAATATATAAATTCTTCTTTTGACTATTTTCTTCTTCAACTCAAACTTACATGTCACACAGTGGAAGCTGTCTTATTACAAAAACACCCACGAAGTGGAAGGTCACGCAGGGCCGGGGAAAGGAAACTCGGACGCAGGGTTAATTCTGTGACGGCCCCCCTTTCAAAAATGTCGGGATTTTGTACAGATGATAAAGGCATTTGCAGCGAGTGCCGAAGGCGCGATCGATCACAGAATGGTTGGAGGGGCGGCGTTTCTCCCCCAACAAAATTTTTAAATCAGTTATTAAATGGAGTCTTCTGACGGCTTTTGGGATAAAAAATCACGTTATTCTTGGCCGTCAAAATGACGTTTTTAGTAGCATGTTTCAAATTTCCAAGTTGATCAATGAGTATCCAATGACCTACCGCCCATAGCTATATTGACTGCACAATTCTTGAAATGATAACTTGGTTACGTCAAGTTGATTTAATAAAGTTATTACTTCAAGAATTATGCAGTCCATAATTACAGCCGTTGGTCAAGTGCATAGCTTCATTCACGATACAGGCCCCTTCTTAACTGTTGGTACAGGAGTCAGAACCTTGTGGGAGGGGGACTAGGTCAAACATGGCCATAAAGCCAGTATTTTCTTTTTGTTTTTTTTTGTTTTTGTTTTTGTTTTGGA
Organism: Pictodentalium vernedei; assembly: GCA_031216915.1. Classification (NCBI taxonomy): domain Eukaryota; kingdom Metazoa; phylum Mollusca; class Scaphopoda; order Dentaliida; family Dentaliidae; genus Pictodentalium; species Pictodentalium vernedei. The sequence continues at coordinate 544,070,442 of CM062297.1, forward strand.
AAGCCCTTTGAAAGGACGTACCAAACCAACAAAATTAAAATACAGTCTTTCGGGTCATGTTTGGACTAGAGGGTAGGCAGGCGAAACCAGGATCCTTGACTCCTGCCCCCCCCCCCCCGCCCCCGAGATCCAGGCTCTGGGAGTTACTACCCTGGGCCGCACCCTCTCCGCGACCCCGGATACATGACCAAAATGTGCATACATGGATATTGTATTACAGAACACACGGGGTGATTTTGTACTTCTCCTCTAAGTAGATGGATATACATATATTTCCAACATATTCTTGCCAGTTTGTAGAAAGTTTGGGACTCAACAAGCTAATCTGCAATTTACCACCAGATAGCTAACTTATCAGTGCTCCTTAAACTGCAGATTTGCTTTGTGAGTTAAAAGTTTCTACTGGCTGCCAGGCATGGTCAGTGGTTGATGCCCATGTGCATTGTTTTGCACAGGCAAAATTCCAGTCAGCGGACCTCCAAGTGGAATTCAGAAATCACTTGACTTACAGTACGAGTCGGAATATGCCGTATAATAACCACTATAAATTACTAGTATGCATCTTCAGCTTCACCAGCAACACAAGAACCTGACATCATTTTCGGGAAAGCTCTCACAGAAAGCTTTCCGGAAAATGATTTCGGGTTCTTGTGGGCTACTTTGTTCATTGTTATGCTACGACTCATTTTGATTCATACAGTATTTGTAGACTTGAACATGTGCTTCTACCTTGTACCATGCATTTATACTCATAAGAAGTCTTTTTTCCAGACATTTCATACTTGGCTATTAAATAAATAATTGTTCATTTACAGATTAGTTCTATTAAAAATTATTCGACTGTAGCCATAGCCACATTTCAATATTTCGTGATTATAAAACAAATTTAAAATAAGAAGTTTTGACTTGCTGAAATAATCTACAATTGTAGTACTCTGATCACAAAAAGCAGAATAATATATTTTGTACTTTACTTTTTAAACCTTTACCCACAACATTAAAACTGGAAATTTAAATTTAATTTTTTTTCAAATTTACACAAAAAGCCTCAAGCAAATCGAATCATGTCATCCTCGGAGGAACAATCTTGTTCCGATGATAGATCACATTATGTGTCTTCTACAAAACTTTTAAAAAATATTTTTACCTGCTAATTCATGAATTTAGTGTGAAGTTGCAGTCAGTTTGTTAATTAAAGGTTAGGCAGTGAGGTTTGTGGATTATGGAGATTCTTATCAATCCATTTTCCAATGTTTGAGAAAAAAAGAATTAACAGTACCAAAAGGGTAAATTCCCACCACTCATGGGTGTGGTGTTTGGCATATCAAAGCTACGTCAACCAAAAAATTAGTTTTCCTGAAATAATATTCATTCGGGGACATTATAAATTACATTTTGAATTTCTATGCATTGGAAAATATAATGCAATAGGAATTCCAGTGCAATTAACCCTCTTAGATGCTCTGTATAAACCCAAAACATGTTAAAAAAGGTTACAGTATACATGTACTTGTACATATATTTTTATATCCGAATCTTGTGTTATTAGTATCGGAAACATTGCATCTATAATTGATACCGGTAGTGGTTATTCTTCAACTCATTTTGACTTGTACTGTATATGGACACAATATTATTAGTAGACACGCGACACTGCTACAAGCAGACGATTTTCACTCACCTTTTAGGGAACACGCCCCCTCCACCCCAACCTCTTTCAGCTGGAACATCTGTGTGTTATGCTTGAAAATATTTGTATGGGTTGGTTGTTTGGATACCCAGGGTTTGCATTTTCACTCACGCAGACATTTTTGTGTCATTTCAGTGATATATCTGCAGTTTTGTCACTCGTCAACACAACACAACCATGATGCCGAGTCTACCTTCGCTTGTGGGAAGGGGTTCATTGCGACATTCATTTCACAAAAAAAATCAATATTATTTTGCCCTGTCCATTAAATGAAGTGTTGAAAGTGTGTTATTTCTTCTATCTTTATTATAGTTTTAAATCGAAAATGCACATTTTCTCGTTTCATGCGAAACATTTTGGTTGTTTCTATCGCACGAAAACAGTCTTGACAGGTCGTCTGATCGAAGTGTTTACCCGAGGCTACCTCTGACCTTGCATATCATTAACGTCAAAGATGGCTAATCGTCAATGGGCTTATAAACAAACAGACAAATGTTAAGTGTGCTTTATTATATATATGAAAACATAACATTGTCGACGTGGTAAAAACGATAAAATGGCACAGCAAACATATGGCAGACTCGGTGAATTTCATTTGAACAATAACGAACAGGATTTCATTGAGTACGCGAAGCAAGCAAATTTCTATTTTCGTGCAAATCAAATTGACGATCCTGTCACACAGAAGTCCATATTTTTGGCCTCAGTTGGCACAGAAACTTTCAAACTCGTAAGAAATTTGTTGTGTCCAGATGTATTAAAAGACGATAAGACGTCTCTCATTGATGTTATCAACGCAGTACGGAACCATTTGTCACCGAAACCAAATTTCATATTCGCGAGATCCGCATTTTTTGACTGTACCCGAAAAGAAGGTCAGACTCTCGTCGAATACACATTTGAATTGCGTAAACTGAGCGAACATTGCGATTTTGTCAATTTGAACGAGATGTTACGTGATAAACTGGCCCGTGGATTAAAAAATTCAGTGATTCAAAAACATTTTTTTTTAAATTGATCCAGAAAAATTAACCCTACAGAAAGCCGAACAAATTGCAATTCAAGCCGAAGCAGCTCTGAAAAGTGTAAACAGTTTGAATAAAGAAGATGAACTATCCAGCGCAGTCCATTCTATTCAGTTTCGCCACAAGCCACGGTATACCCAGAAGCTAAACACACCTCAAAATCAGCGTCAGCAGGATGCAAATTGTTCTCGATGTGGTGGAAAGCACAATAGTTTCAACTGTCAAAGAAAAATATTCCTGAGATGCACAAAATGCGAAAAAAGTGGACATATAGCAGAAAAGTGCTTTTCAAAAAAATATCGGTCAGTGAAAGCAATTGAACTTGCACCTGATGGTGAAAATTATAACTATTCCCCACAAGACGAAGACTCGGACGCTGAAGACTGCTATAAAATGTTTCACACAAACACATAGCGTAAACCAGCAGTCAGTAACAGCTCTCCTTATATGTAACTGAACTCACCTGTCACAAACAAAACATTTCCATGGAAATTGATGCAGGCTCTTCATGTTCTATCATGAGTGAAGCAGTTTTCAGAAAATTTAAACAAAACTGTCATGACAAAGCAAAATTTCATTTATGACCTCTGGATAAACCGGTTCGCGCATACACAAATCAAAATATAAAAACAAAGGGTATGTTCAATGGAGAATTTACTTTTCAGGGGCAGACTGTTTCAAACCCAATTATAGTAGTTGATCATCAAGGGCCCTCCCTACTGGGCCGAGATTTGCTGAGTAAAATAACTGTAGATTGGATTCAAGTTGCATGCACCAATAAGAATAATATGCAGGTCAAGAATGCGGAAGCTTTTCGATTTTTTTTTATTATTTGGGTTTAACGACACATTAACAGCCAGGGTCATATCATGTCGGTGACAGTTTTACGGGTGGAGGAAGCCGGAGTACCCGGAGAGCCACCGAGCAACGACGAGCAGCTGTCAGCTCCCCAACATCGTAACTCTGAACACTGCACCGCGGCACAGGCAGGGTTAGATTGGTTGAAGACATGTGCACCATCGACGTGCAGTACACCTTAGTACACAGCATCATCGTGCCCCCATGTAGGCAAGCGGGGTGAAGTGTCTTGCCCAAAGACACAACGCGGTTGCCGCAGGTGGGATTCGAACCGAGGACCTCTCGGCTTGCAGCCTGCACCTCTACCTACTGAGCCACCGCGCCCCCAGCTTTTCAATTAGATTGGTATAAACAAAATAGACCCCATTGACAATTTTAAATTCTTATTTGAACCAGGATTAGGCAACCCGATGGGTGTTACAGCTAAAATATATGTTGAAGATGGAACAGTTCCCATTTTTCAAAAAGCACGGCCCATACCATTTGTTGAAAGGGAAGAAGTCGAGAATGAACTTGACCGTTTATAAAAAATGGGCGTATTAGAGCCTGTAAAATTTTCCAACTGAGCATCCCAAATTGTTCCTGTAAGAAAAAGCAATGGTAAACTTAGAGTATGTGGAAACAATAAAACAACAATAAACAAAGTATCAATATTAGACCGTCACTCACTCCCCAAAATAGACGAGTTGTTTTCTGTGTTAGCAGGGGGGGGGGGGGGGGGGGGGGCATATTTCAAAGTTGGATCTCTCAGATGCATATGCACAACTGAGTCTTGATAAAGAATCACAAAAATACACCACTATCAACACCCATAAAGGGTTATTCCAGCATACACGGGTGCCTTATGGTATAAAGTCTGGGCCTGCAATTTTTCAGCGGGCGATGGAATCATTGCTGGCTGGTATACCAGGAGTACTTGTATTTCAAGACGATATTTTAATTGCAGGCTCCAGTCAACAAAATCATAAAAAGAAATTGTGGAAAGTTTTGAACAAATTGAGTGAAGCTGGCTTAAAACTGAGCAGAGATAAATGTAAATTTTTCCTTGATTCTGTCCAACATTTAGGCCATGTTATCTCAAAAAGGGGCATTGAGCCACAGCCTGAGAAGCCCAAGGCCCTTTTAGAGATGCCTAAACATGCAAATACTTCAGAGGTACAAGCTTATTTGGGCCATATAAATTTATAGGAAATTCTTACCCAACTTAGCTGACGTTTTATCACCAATACACGAGCTTTTGATGAAAGAGGCAAAATGGAGTTGGAAAAAGAAACATGAAAAGGCATTTAACAATGTCAAAACACTCATTAAAAAGGCAGATGTCCTGACACACTTTGATCCAACTAAGCAGTTGATTGTCACTTGCGATGCTTCACCAAAGGGATGACTTCATAAACTGGAAAAAAGTCCGGTTACCTCCAGCCAAATAAAAAAGTTGACTAGTCGGGATCCAACCCTTGCAAAAGTAATATAGTATGTTTTGACAGGTTGGCCAGTATTGTGTGAAGATGTATTTAAACCATATTTAATAACAAAAGATGAACTTAGTGTTGAAAGTGGTTGTTTGTTATGGGGATCTCGGGTAATTGTTCTACCAAAGGCACGAGAAAAATCATTTCTGAACTCCACGATACTCATCCTGGTATCACATTGATGAAATCTGTTGCAAGAAGTTTTTAATGGGCCGCATGCTCAAGTCACTTTCAGCTGTTTTGCCTTCTCTTCAAAAAAGAGTTGACAGCCAACAAGAAAAAATGAAAACGCTGTATGACAGAAAAGCCAAGAGCAGAGTTTTTTAAAACTGGTGACACTGTCTGTTGAAGAAATTATCCCCAAGGGCCAAAATATTACCTTGGCATTGTCAGTAAAATATTAGGAAAAGTTAACTACGAAATCAAGACTGAAGGGAGTAAACAAGTAAAAAGGCATGCAAATCAAATTTTCCTTAGAAACAGAACCGTAGATTGTAGAGCTGCAAATCAGTCACTTGATTTACTTGATTGTGAGGGTGAAATGGCAGATGTAGTTCCACCCACGCATACATCACATAAAGCAAGTGATGATACACATGTAGCTAGAGGAAACTCAGAAAATCTTGAAGGTAGACACAAAAGACAAATTAGAAAAGCAGAACGTTTGATTGAGGTAATATAGATATGTGTACACCATTATATTCTAGCACAGGTAATATTTAGACTCAAATTCTTGTTTATTATTATTATTTTCATACTTTGTTGTATGGTTCAACAAATGTTTCAGTACTTGATTATCAAAAACATTGGGAAGGAAATGATGTTATATCTACATTTTATTTCTATTTTGTGTCTGTGTCGGGATCCTCAGACGGATTTTCAAAAATGCTGTGAGACTGAGAAATAGACAAATGTTAAGGGGTCGTACAACGTAACTTTGGTCAATTTGTTGACATTTTTCCGAATGCCTCAGAAACAGATAAGAGAAGTAAGGAAAGGCAAATTATATTCCAAAATAATGAGTAAAGTGCATAGAAAAGGTACATATAATTTTTTCCAGGAAAAAAGTGAATTTTATGATTTTGATGAACATTAATTTGCCAATGGCATAAGTAACGAACCGGTAAAACCACAAAATGATCGGTAATTCGAAAGCCTTGTCTTCAATGTAATTATAACTTACTACAGACTCAGAGAAAGCGTTTTTATGACACACACTCTGGTGTGTTTTGATGTTGGAATGCAATACAACCAACACAAATTTTGGATGTTCTGGATGTGGCCATGTTACACTGATGTTTATTCTGGTCATGTGATTACAATGTGGTTCTTGCAGAAATACTCATTTTGGGCAATCGTCGGAATGAAAGGACGTGATCACATCCTTTATTTGCTCGAGACAATGTATGAGCGGATTTGCAAACAGGTTACAGCAAATACTTGAGCTGTTAATGTCATAACTGCAAAATATGGTTCGAAATTCCCCCCCCCCCCCCCCCGTGTTTACAGGCCGTCTGAACGTTTTTGTTGACAAAAAATCTGAATTATTGCGCACTAAAAAGACAACATGAACCACTTGTAAAAAAAATAACCGAGTGTATAAAATCGGGACGATACACATAAAATAAGGCAATATTCATAACAAAGTAAGCAGAATGCTTCAGAAATCACTTTTTCTCGAAGTATATTCCAAGTGACCCGGAACTATATTGAGAGTGTTGATTTCCCCCGATGTTGTGAAGTTATTTACTTCCTAGTTACCATGGAATTTGTCGCGGTTGTGTTTGATGTCTGCAAAGGACCGATTGAAGATGGGTTGAAAATGATGCATTCGAGCTTTTAGATAAGGTGCGATTGGACGATGCCGTGAATTTAGTTTTTTCTTGCAGTCAACTATACTAACACAAGCGTCGATCAGTGTCTTTTGTCATCGTTTTACACTGACAAATGTGACAAATCTCCTTCACCAGAAACTTTCTCGCAATTTGCATATCATAATAAACATAACCACTGTCAGCGTGACCGTGTGGTCAAAACCCAAACGAATTATCGAATCCACGGTCAAATTTAGCCGAAATTGGCATTCAAACAAATGAAATACTCGAAATATTCGCAATTTCTTCATTATTCATGCTGAGTTACTTTTTAACCAGACCACACGCGTTCAGTTTCGTTTGTCGGCATCAAATTGATATTGTTTGTGGTTATAATAGTACGAGAAAGCGTAAGAAGCCAGATATTTTCCCATTATCTATAAATTAATTAAAATTGATAATTCCTTTTATTTTACTGAAATTATGAATTGATAAGGTGGGTGTGTTGCGATTATTATTCCCCAGACCCGGAAGTTGGAAAGTCAAAGGCGCATCTAGGGCCGTGGTGACCTTTGTCCTATAACCCATATATGTACCAACATTCTCCCTTGTATCTCAACCACTGCTACTCCAATTTGAAGGATATTTGGTGTTGTGATCGAGCATCATGGGGAAACGATGCCTGTGTAGCTGCTGTAGCATGTGTTTCTTCCACACATTTTTTCCAGAGTTATGGTACATTTTCACTCTTTCGAGTTAAAAAATTTTGTTTATAACTAGTTGATTTGTTGCAATTTGTTGGAAAGTGCCTGCTGACACCCTCAAATTTATTGCTTCAAAATATTTTTGGTGAATATTTTGTTCCAAGTACTTATCAAGCAACAAGCTAATGAATATTCTGTATAAAGCGACCAATCTGATGTTTGACACTTTTATCGGAGCTGTTATGGAGGCTTATGGAACTCAACATGTTAATTAGGGCAGGATTTTTCTATTCACCCATTAATCGATAAATTAAGTATTATAGTTGGAAGTGAGAAGCATGAAAGGTTCAGAACTTAAAGTCTAAAAAGAATGTTTTGCAATGTAACATGATTTTTGCAGATACACTTATTTGGAGGGTTACCTATCTGATAGTGTTTGGAACATGTGTGTCGCCAGGATCTTCAAAAAAGAAAAAAAGTTAGACTTTGAGAAAAAAGGTATATGCTTTGAGTGCCGGAGGTAGAGTCATACAAGGAAGAGAGCATTCCCCCCCCCCCCCCCCCGGGAAAGTTTTTGTCAAATGGAGCTCACTTGTCACCTTTTGGGGATTGCTTTGTGTACTGCGTTCTTGAAAACAATATGAGAGACCCTCTGGATGTGCCCTTCTGATCTCAATATCCCAATAAGCCTCCTTTGTGAAAGTACATGCAATAATGGTTATGTAAGGTTGATTTGATGTGTTTTGAATAACGATGTAGTTTTAAGTACATTAGATGGTTTATTGCAGTGACAGGTTGCAGTTACCCTTATTTCTTCTCCAACAGATATCATGAGTGCATTGGTGTCCAAGAGTAAACGAAGCTATGATACTTATTGATAAACCAGACAAATTTAACAATTTAAGCACTATCAAATTGATGCATGGGATAAAAGGGGTTACATTTGTAAATATATTTATTCAACTACAATGTATGACTTTGCAGTGCATTCTACATAGGAGAATATCATAGTTTTTTTCAAAACCACCACAGTGACACATACATCTTTATATTGGAAGACACTCTTTCGTCCTTCCATACTTCTTCTAGTGGACTCCTTCAAATTGACCTTTGTCGAAGAAAATTGCAGGAAATTTGACCAAAGTTAGGTTGGGCGTCCCCTTAAGTGTGTTTTATTATATATATGAAAACATAACACCTGAATTATCTGTCCAGCTATGTTTTCACAATAAAGTTCTCTAAAATAAAACAATTCAGAATTTCTGTTAATTATGCTTTATTTACCTAAAATATACTTAAAATATACTTTAATCAATTATTTGTCTTTGTCTGAAAGTGGGCCATTTCGGCCTAAAAAGTGAGTCAGTTCGGCCTGAAAATAGGCCGAATTGAGTCAGGCCAAATCGTCTTTGGTCGAATCGACTCAAAGCCGAATTGTCCCCGAACCAATTTGAACCCCTGCCTTTATCTTCTTCCTGTTGAGTTCTGACCACCATCTGGCGTATATTTCTGCACCTGGTTGGGGAGGACAGGCTCGATTCCTTGTCGCCGATCTCCCGGCGCATCCATTGTAGTCAGTGTGGCAAGAAGGGTTATGTGCCCACCCCCACCCAACCCACCCCCCCTCCCCAGTTGACTAAAAACCTGAAAACCCCACACAAACGTTGCATAAAACACCAATCTGAATTTTATGGCAGCGTAGAACAGCAACGTGTTAGCCTGGTCGATGTATTTTATGTTAAATTGTTATAACAATTTGGCACCGTCGATGCATTTAATGTCAAACTGTTATAACAGTTTACCAAAATTGTTAAAACAATTTTGCATCGTCGATGAATTTTATGATAAATCGTTATATCAATTTACCTAAATTATTATAACAAGTTACGGTAGTTAAATTGTTACAACAATCAAATCATACCTCAAGGATCAGCAACCAATAAGAGTTTTCCTCGCGGCGGCATTAAAACACTGAAAGCGATCGAAAATAAATTCCATCACTTTCCAACCTGGATATCGAAACCTGAATGGCCTCTGGCAGTGTTGGAATCTTAAAAGCTGTCACAAAAATCGACCACTTCCGGGGTAGGCACCTGTAACCTAGAGTGTTTGTTAAATTGGTGGGTTCCTTTAGGTTGAGGTTTTTCTCACAATGCACCCAGAATGCGCATTACCAACAGTATAGTATGCACCAGATCGGCTATTTTAATTTATTTTCCCCACATTACGTCATATTCCAACGTATTATGGGTCAGATGTGTTGTTATAGTAACACCGCCCTTCCCCGCCCCCTATTCTCCCCACACAAACTGCTCTGCTACTTGACTCTCAATTTTACCCCCATTCTCTTTCTTTCTCTGCCCTGTTCAACAATTAAAAATGTCTAAGCATTTCTCGTGTCTATGCAAAAAAAAACACTGATATTTTTTACAGCCGCGGAAAACCATCATCACGCAGATGGCTTATGATTGGACTACCCCAGAGGGTGAAAAGTGAAGGGTTCTTTTTTGTTCAACATGATTTGAGAGTGGAGTTTGTAACATGATACTAAATAAACATACAAATCTATTCCATGCAAGTTACAGGTTTCTCTCTGACTCGTTTCTATGAGAGATTCTCTTCTATTTTAGATAATGCTTCATCGAACTCATTTGTCAACATATGTTGTAAACATATTTTAACCTCTTGAACCCGAAGGCTCCACATGCCTCCAAATCATAGATGAACGAATACTAATTGCAGGCAGTTATCAGTATACCGAATACATTGAGATAGGATTGATTGAATTTAACTAAATTGTTATAACAATTTAGTCCGACCAATCACATCTCATGGATTAGCGCCCAATCCGCAGTTTTCTTCACGGCGGTGTTTAAACCCCGAAGTGATAAAAACAATTCCATCACTTTCCACTCTGGAACTTGGAGCCGGATACCTGAAGTAGTAACCTTAAAAGTGGTAAAAAAATCGACCACTTCCGGGGCAGGCACCTGTAACCCTGACGGTGTGTTAAATTATTGGTTCCTTGGTTAGACATTTTTCGCGCAATGCACCCAGAAAGCGCATTACTAGCAGTGGAGTATGCACCAGATCGTGTCCAATCTTAATTTATTTTCCCCGCATTATATCATATCGCAATGTATTATGGGTCAGACCAGATGTGTTGTTATAGTAAACGCACCATTCTCCGCCCCTTGTAATCTCCCGCGCAAAACTGTTCTGTTACTTGACTCTCACTTCCTCCCTCTTTCTCTTTCTTTCCTTGCCTTGTCCAACAAGTGATAGAGTCTAAGCTTTTCTCGTTTCTATGCAAACAAAGAAGATATTTGTGACAGCCGTGGAAACCAATCATCACTCAGTTGACTTTATGATGTGAGAACCATAGTGAGGGAATCCTAGGTACATTTCGAGACGTGTGTGACTTTGAAAAACTGGTTGAGTGAAGAATAGAAATTATATGTGGCATATGCACTGAAAGGACGGGCTTAGTGGTTATTGGCCGGCCGTGTACACCCAAACCGGCCTCCAACGAAACCGGCCTCCAACATTTTTACCCAAACCGGCCTCCAGTGAACCCAAACCGGCCTCTACATTTTTCCCAAACCGGCCTCCAAACGTTTATCCTGAACATCCGCCACAGTTTTACCCAAACTGGCTTCCAAGAATTGTACGGGTGGGAAAAAGAAAAACACAGACTTTTTAAATTATGGACATCCATTTATTAACACAATAATTCAGTAATCAATCTAATTTTTGTTAATAAAAACTGCGACAGATGACCGAGTTTGTCTTTAGTTTTTTCATTATAGTATCGTAAAAAGTCACAAGAACAAAAACAGACAAAAAATATTTTGATCTGTTGTTTGTAGCAGAAGATATGATTTCAGTGGTTTTCTGCAAAGCACCCTGTTACAACCAGTAGTGTATAAATTTACCAATAATGTCGAAATCGACCAGTAATGTCGAAAAAATTAACCAGTAATGTCGAAATCAACTAGTAATGTCGAAAAAATCGACCAGTAATGTAAAAATCCGTAATGTCGAAAAATTAACCAGTAGTGTCAAAAAGTGACGACCAAAATGACGATTTTTCGCAAAAATATCAATATTTTTTCGGGTTGCTCAAATTGTACTTTTGCCTATATTCATCGACTTTTAACCATTTTCGCGCAAGTTTAAACACATTTACCCCAGTAAATATGGAATTTTATGTTTAACAATTATTTACCTCTTTCATGTGCACAACATATCCCATCCTATTTGCTCTCTCTCTCTCTCTCTCTCTCTCTCTCTCCTCTCTCTCTCTCTCTCTCTCTCTCTGTCTCTCTCCCCCCTCTCTCACTATTTCTCTAACCCCTCCTTCCCCCTCTCTCTCTCTCTGGATAGATAATGAATTGATACGACGCTGAAATATTTAGTCTAGTATTTAGCGCTCGCACAGATAGACATACAGTCACACATGTAGGCTGGCAAGTGTGTAGGCAGGCAGGTTAGCAGCATCCAGGCAGACGGACAGAAATCCAGACAAACAGATAGCAATGTGGCGTGTGAAAAATAACCCCTAGACGTGGATAGACAACTGAATGACGGAAAGACAGGCAGACCTACATACAAAGATTGATTGGTTGGTTGATAGATTGATTGATTTCGTTTACGACACTTAGTTTAAAGCACGCGCACCATACACGTGTCATTTCGGCATGTGGCTTGGCACACGAAGTCAACGTGCACCTGGGATAAAGTGTCATTCCCAAGGACACAACTTAACTGACCTCGTCAGGTATAGAACCCGGATATTCATCAAATTGAATTGCGAGGCAATTTCTCGATTGAGCTAATAGTGCTCCCCACGTACATGCGGGTACATGCGGGTGACGCAGACTGACTGATTGATGGGTGTAGGTAAAATGACTGGTAGCAAATTGGTAGAACTAGATGATAGACATGTAGCAAATATCGGGTAGTGACTGACATTATAATAGTCAGTCATTAAAGCACACGACCAAGGGTGTCATCGGGGGGGGGGGGGTGGCTATACCCCCCTTCCCCCTCGGAAAGAGTTAGTGCTCCTCATTTTGGTCGTCACTTTTTGACACTACTGGTTAATGTTTCGACATTACGGACAGACAGACAGACAGACAGACAGACAGACAGACAGACAGACAGACAGACAGACAGACAGACAGGCAGACAGACAGACAGACAGACAGACAGACAGACAGACAGACAGACAGACAGACAGACAGGGCAAAGGCAGAGTGAGAGAGAGAGAGGAGGGGGGAGTGGGGGCAAAGGCAGAGGGACATGGGATAGAAAGAGAGGGGAGATAGAGAGAAAGAGGAGATAGAGAAAGAGAGAGGGGAGAGAGAGAGCGAGAAAGAGTGGAGATATATATATATATATATATATATAGAGAGAGAGAGAGAGAGAGAGAGAGAGAGAGAGAGAGAGAGGGGGGGCAAAGGCAGAGGGACATGGGATAGAAAGAGAGGGGAGATAGAGAGAAAGAGGAGAGAGAGAGAGAGAGAGAGAGAGAGAGAGAGAGAGAGCAAATAGGATGGGATATGTTGTGCATATGAAAGAGGGAAATAATTGTTAAACATAAAATTCCATATTTATTGGGGTAAATGTGTTTAAACTTGCGCGAAAATGGTAAAAAGTCAGTAAATATAGGCCAAAAGTACAATTTGAGCAACCCGAAAAAATATTGAAATTTTTGCGAAAAATCGTCATTTTGGTCGTCACTTTTTGACACTACTGGTTAATTTTTCGACATTACGGATTTTTACATTACTGGTCGATTTTTTCGACATTACTGGTTGATTTCGACATTACTGGTTAATTTTTTCGACATTACTGGTCGATTTCGACATTACTGGTAAATTTATACACTACTGGTTGTAACACACCCACTGAAGTACTGTTACGGTTAATCACAGAGAACACTTTAAAAAAACATTAACTCTTGTAATAGCAAATGTCCCTTCCAAGTTGTCCGCAGATTTGTGCATGACAAGTTGGAAAAACTGAAGAGTAACCAATCAGCATTCAGTCTGGATAATACCACATTGTTTTGGGAAAGCCTTTTTGAAAATGTAACCTTTTCAGGATTTTAGGGATTTGGAAACTACAAGTTGTGTTTATTTCAGTTTTGGGTATTTTTCGGATGGATGATTATTGGATTTTCTGTACCGGTATGTGCATACAATTTTAGGAAAAGGAGGTAGGCCAACATTTTTCTTTCACAATTCTTATCTAAATTTTGCTACAATGTCATGAAAAGCTATTAATAGGCGAGTGTGGCTAAAGAGGTGCGGAGGCCGGTTGGGTTAAAATTGTGGAGGCCTGTATGGGCGAAATTGCGGAGGCCGGTTTGGTTGGAGGCCGATGTGGAGTGTAATTCTGGCCGACAACAAGAAAAAGTCACGTGAAGACCTTGAAGTTCGCACCCCATAATCAGGTAGAGCTATATCGGTACAGCATGTAAGCCGTGTCAGAAAAAACAACAACACCAAGGCAATGCCAACGCTGGAACGAGCTTATAAATGATTAGCAACATTGGCCTATCGGGAAACTAACTATATGCCAGTGGATACATTAGTCCAGGAACAGTTCATCGATGCCCTAGACAAGTCGAAAATGCACTATTAGGGTAGCTGCTACGTTCAGGTCACTGATCTACCGGTAGAATAAACTACTCATGGAAAATAAAATAGTGAACGGGCGAAAATGACCCTTATCTGGAATGGATTACAAAGTTTGCAAGTTGACTTGCACGTTTGCAGGCATCATCCACGTGACCGGAAATACTGGTTGATATGGGGACAACAGGTCAATTGTATCGCGTGAAGTGTATACCATTTCTGCCAAAAAAAAAACTAATATTTGTCACAGCCGAGGAAACCAATCATCACTCAGATGGCTTTTGATGTAACTGCCCCAGTGATGGAATCATTGGTACATTCCGGGACTTGTGTGACTTTGAATAACTGGTTGAGTAACGAATAGAAATTATATGTGGCATATGTACTGAAATGATGGGCTCAGCAGTTATTGGCCGACTACAAGAAAAAGTCGTATGGAGAGTGTTTCAGATACCTTCAACAGAAGTGCGCACCTCATCATCAGACAGAGCTAAAACGGGTACAGCATATAAACTGTGTCAGAAAAAAACTCAGCGAAGCACAGCCAAAGCTGGAGCAAGCTATTAGACAATTAGCAACGTTGGCATATGGGAAACTAACCATATGTCAGTGGGTACATTAACCCAGAAACAGTTGGTCGATGCCCTAGACAACTCAAAATGCATTAATGAGGTAGCCGCTATGTTCAGGTCATGAAACTACATCTACCAACCGAATAAGATACTGTAGAGTTTTTTTTAGTACAGACTATAGCTGTTTTATAACTGTTCTGTGATTGGCTCAATTACAGTGGAAGTGCGCATGTGCTAGCGCCAGTATATATAGTGCTTTGGACCATGCGGCTCTCTCTCCTCCCTTGGTTCGGGTTTATGAAGAACAATCAGGCATGGGTACAACGGGTATAATTTTAGCAAGACTGTCTTTTCGTTTATATGTTTTCATCTGTAAATATCTCATAATCGGTTAATAAAATCATGTGTTACTAGTTAAGGCGTTTGTCCGTCAGTCGTTCTGGTTTTAGAGCAGACCATATTCAGTACAACTCTACATTGGTGGCAGAGGTTGGGATTTGTTAAACAGAATGACTAGTCGGGCTGCAAGTGACGCCGTCATAAGACAAAAGAGCGTGACAGATAGGTTGACGTCGTCATTGAGGATTAGAAGATTATGAAAACAGACAATACAGAGAAGAAGCAGCAAGTTGGAGACGATGGGAGGGTTAATAGGCAAGTCACCCGACTTCTCGGAGATAAAAAGATCATTAGAGTTTTCAACAAGCAGTTGGAACAACGAAGTCCGGTGAATGGGCGTTATACGTTCAGACAGAATAGGAAAGCCCCACAACGTTTTGGTTGGGTTTATTAACTGATGCTACGATGTAGAATTCAATTATTTATGGAGTATTTCTTTACTTTTTGCAGAATCATTATGGCATGGACCAAGACTACGTGTAGAGAGACTCCAAGCCGTCCTATTAAAGCTGTATTTCCAGTTAGTGATGAGAAATCGAAGGATAAAGACCGAAAGGGACAGCCTTCTAGAGACTTCCGTTGCGAGAAATGTGGACAAAAATACAGTAATGATAGTTCTCTTCGTCGTCATATGTACGACAGTCACAGAGGTCAAGATTATTCATGTACTAAGAGTCCAGACAGGAAGTTTTCGAGACGTTATAATCGTGACCGACACTTCTCGCTTAAGCATGGGTAAGCACTTTCGACGGAGCGTGCTACGTTAAGGAAGCCAACTCCAGCAGAGACAGTGAGCAAAGCACCTAGTGACAGTGGCAGTGTGCGCAGTGACCATGAACTTTCGTTATACCCATCGGAAGGAGAAAGTGATTTTTCTGTTCTCAACAGTCGTCGTGAACGAGGCCGTTCAAAGAAAAGGAGTAGGCCATCAGAGTTCAGAGATATTAGTGTCCCTAGGCCTACGGTTACAGAAGGTTGTACATACGTAGAGGAGAAAGTAGTTCAAAGATTTTATAAACATAATCAGTTAGTGGAGACCGTTATTCGTGAAAGAAACTTTTATGTGCCTATTTAATTTCGCGGGACGCTCTTGAATAACAGAGGGGGCTATGTAGAGTTTCTTTTAGTACAGACTATAGCTGTGTTATAACTGTTCTGTGATTGGCTCAATTACTGTGGAAGTGCGCATGTGCTAGCACCAGTATATATAGTGCTTTGGGCAATGCGGCTCTCTCCCTCTCTCTTCCCTTCCAGGCGTGGGTACAACGGGTATAATTATAGCAAGACTGTCTTTTCGTTTATATGTTTTCATCTGTAAATATCTCATAATCGGTTAATAAATCGTGTGTTACTAGTTAAGGCGTTTGTCCGTCAGTCATTCTGGTTTTAGAGTAGACCATATTCGGTACAATTCTACAATACTCACGAAAAATAGAATAGTGAACGAACGGAAATGATCCGTCATCTGGAATGGATCACTGAGTGTGAAAGTTGGCTTGTACGTTGCAGGCATCATCCATGTGGCCGGAGATACTTGTTGATATAGGGACAACGGTGTTAATTGTATTGCGTGAAATGTATACCAGAATTAAGCCAGAAAAGATAGTTGAATTATTAACAGTACGAGAAAGTGTTAGCCGCGCATATGGAAGATCGATAGAATGATCGATAGAAATGGAAGCGCAAGACGACATCCCATGACTCATGTTGGTGTCTGACATTTTCGTCTGAAGGAAGTATTGGGTGGATGTCCTGAAGAAGCATCTTACCAGCTCGACATGCGAGAGGCTGTCTCATTCATGACGAGGAAAATTGTTCCATCGAAGGCAGTCTTGGTTGTTCCAGGGTTACCGAAGCAATAACTAGTAACATTCCACCGATACGTGAAATGATTATACCATTACGAACAATTGAAAGGCGACAGCTGAGGCCCATACAGAAAATGATAATGGAGAAGTCAACGGAAGGCAAAACGTGTCAATATTTAATAGTTCCGAAAACATAGATAGTTCAATGACAATAACGTCCACATGAGACAGATGCCAGTAAATAATAACAATAAACAATATAAAGATAACCATATGACTTGAATCAGAATTCTGTTACCCAAATAGCAGCGTCGCCTGGAATTGAGTTAATACACTACACTATTTTATTTTCATCTTTTATCGCTACCCTGTCCTCTTTCCTCCGAGCCTTTTTAAAGTAATGTGAAGCGAATTATTTTGGGATCTACTTTCATTGTTTCGTATGGCAGTAATAAACATCTATAAACTTAATCCGGTGCTAATGTGTAAAAAGCTTATTAGGGATTGTCCCGACAATGGCATAAGCTGGTTTAATTCTTTGTCCTTCCGCTGGTTTATCACGGTCCTCTTACGTGGAGGCCTACATCGACCTTGTCCCCCGTCGGGTTATTCCTCCCTCACTCTCCCCCATAATCTCCCGGCGTTCAGTCAAAAACCGTTTCATAATTCCACCCATTAGCGTTTTCTCTACCTCCCCAACGATACCTGACCCTTTCCCTCACGTCATTTCTCATCCACTTATCCTTATTTTCATCCCAACTTTTCTATTATTTTCCCAAGGACTCTTGTTGTACTGTGCAATATTTGGGGCATTCTAGAATGAAATGTTCCAGGGTCTCCGTTACCCCCAAGTTACACATTTGTCATGCCCTTCCCTCGTTTTTCCCGATTCTCCCCCTCAACTTCGGTGACTTGGATCTCACTTTGAACAACAATGCCCCCCCCCCCCCCCCCCACACCCGAACGACCCATCCGTTTAGGTACTCCTCAAACGCTGGCGAATCTTTTTTTATATATATATAAACCGTCTAAAGAGTTCTTGGTCCTAATTCAAACTCGTAGGTCTCTATTGCAACCCTAGAGCACCCTTCCCCCGATAAAGCTACTCCTCTGTTTCAGTCCTCCTTCTAGATCTTCAGTCTTTGTAGAGCAATTCTCCATTAGCTTGCCTTAACCATCCTGTCTGAATGTTAGAGTTCCATAATGGTTAAACGTCGTTTTACACCATCTGCAGTTTTGGAGATTTCCCAGATAATTCAGGTAGCATAATTTCCCTATATCTATTCTATTCTATCTTTAACGGGCATCCAACCGAGAACACCTCCGACAGCTTCCAATACGGCTCCGTTTCTAGATCCGGCTATCCACCGGTCCGCATCATTTTGTTGGATCTTCAAGTTCCTCACTTCTGTTTGATTTAGAGGCATCACATCTGTTCCATATGTTATACATGGTAATCACACTCTCTCCCAAATGATTTTTCCAACGAACACTCTGTTAAAACTATTTCTGCCAAGTAGTTTTAAATGACTGAGTATTCTTTCCCCTGTTTCCTAAATTTATGTGTGTGGTTTCTGTATGTGTGCCCTCTACCTGTAAGACATAAATTGACTCCCAAGTATTCATTTTCTCCCGTTTCCCTGTCGTTAAATTCTTGCTTTCCTCTTCACCAACAGGAAACTTACCCACTCTCCACCTTCACGACGCATCAGGTATTACCCTGCTTTTGTTTTTGTTCAGTTCAAGTCGTCATTTATCCCCGTATTTTCCTATACTATGGTTGACAGTTTTTGTAGTCCCTCTTTACTCTCAGCAAATAAAACCATGTCATCAACAAAGAATAGCCCTGGAATTTTTGTCTCTGTAACTTTGACCCCCTTCTGTGCTTGCAATCAACAGAAACGGAATCGGTGACAAGATGCACCTCTGCTTAAAGCCTTTCTCCATTGGGACCCTTTTTGTTGTGATTTTTCCCAGGTTGAGTACGCCATGCACCTTCATGTACAATGCTTTCACGATTCTACGACAAAATTTCCCCAAAGTCAGAGGCATTCAAGTTTCCGCCACATCTCCTCCCCAATACTCTGTGGTGTGCCTTTTTCACATCTTGGAGTGCCATAAACATCTTTTTCTTATTGACATTTGTTGATTGCGAAAGAGCAAATAAGTGGCCAGTGACCCTTCTTCCTTTCCAGAACCCATTTTGGATTTGCCCAGGAATCCCCTCCCTTCCACACCTCCCGCAAGCCTTCCATAGAGAATCTTGTACAATAACTTTCCAATATTGCTACTAACGGATATCTCCATATAATTATCTAAAACTACCCTGTCTCCCTTTTTATGAATAAAGGTTACCCTGTTTTCCTTCCACTCATTGTGGACCTCTTTCTTGTTTTCTGATAGCCATGTTAAATAATGCTGTAACATCAGGTCGGGGAGAGGGTGGGGGGGGGGGGGGGGGGGGGGGCAGTGAGCCTGAGGGGAGTGGTTGATTTGGCCCAGGAGCCCGGAATTCTTGGGTCAGGCCTTCCCCCCCTCCAAAGTTCCGACTCCTGTGCAACCCCACCCCCACCCCCCGAAATCACTGGATACTCAGCGATGAACATGCAAATTTGAAACATGCTGATGAAAAAAAAACATTTTGACGGACAAAAAATAACGGGATTTTTCTATCCCAAAAGCCATAGAAGTCTTTATTTAATAACTGATTTCAAAATTTTCTTGTGGAGGGGGGGAGTCCAGAATGAACAACCGACGCTGCACAGAGAAGAACGACACTCGTAAAATAAAGACTCATTCTGCATAATTTAACGGTCAAATTCAAAAGTAATCGCCGCGGCGCTATTCGGTGTCACATTAAGGGAATAACCCAACCACATTCTGATTGGTAGGCATCAGATAGAAGTTAGGGAGCAGTTAGTTCCAGATAAACTGTCTATCCAGAATTCGTGATCGAGTCTGACATTTTCACAGTAGGGAATCTAGAGGCTATAGTTTGATGATCGTGGCACAAATATAAAGCCAAGTATCCAGAAATACCCCCCGATTATTTTTATAGAGGCTACTCATATTTCACACTGCTCAATCGACTGGGGGAATATCGGTGCAATCATACGTTTCCCGGTGCAGACAGGAAGTTTCATGGTGTTTTTTTTGTTGTTGCGATTTTGATGACAATAATGCAATCAAGAATTATACAAACGCCAATGAACAGAGAAATACAAAGGTATGTATGTATACTTTGGCATTTATTAGTTACCGGAACTATCGGACAGCACCCCTGTCCACTTGGTTTCCGAAATTATCGTGTTTTAATAAGAAAGATAGGCTGCACCATTTGAGAGGGGTAGGTGACTTTTACCCCCGACATTGCTTCGCGGGCTGACTTCTATATCAATCACCAGTTTCATAAACAGGGCAGGCAATCTAGAAAATCAAGGAGTGCAAAACAATTGTCCTCCTCAGATTGCTTGGGAGTGCAATTGCACCTGAAATTTTCAATGCACAAACGTGTATGCTCTTTCGGTTATATTCACTTCAAAGTATTAATATTGTGACTGAAAAATTGTACTACATTCAGCTACACAGTGGAAAATTGGCACACACATCTTCTCATTATTCAAAATGTTGCATACAATTCTTATGTGACTGTCTTCTGCACTCAAAATGTATCGAAATGAAACACAGAATGGGTCGTGAATTATTGCGAATCAATGCAACATAGACAAATCTTCCCCTGAGTTCCAATGTGATCTCTGTGCCATTAGGCGCAGAGAACACATTGGAACTCAGGGGACGAAATGATAATAGATTTTAAAGGCAGTCCCAAACAGGTCTGGCATTCCAAAAAATCAAGGGGTGCAAAAAATTGCCCTCCTCAATTTTTTCTAGGCGTGCAGTAGGCGTGCAGCACTCCTGCATTCCTAAAGAATGACAAGCCTGCATAAAACATATATATAGTGGCAAAGATGTCCACAACTTTGGGATAAATATCATGGAGATATCCAGATGAAAAACAAGTCGGTAATGGGCTAAAATACGTTTAATGGGGCCTAGAACGAAGAAGGTATGAGTTAGAAAGTAGCACAGCGAAATTTCGGTCGACATCAACTGAGTGTTTTCGATGCAGACCATCACGGAGTATGTATTAAATGCAACAAGACAGCTGCCTTTTTCGAAATCAATTGGTCCTGATTAGTTCTGACGTCAAGTCTGCACATATTCAAATGCCAAAATGAAAAAGGGAAGTGTTAAAACGTGGTAGAATGTCAGATATCGGACATGTGGGTCCCAACTGCACTCATCTATCCCTCGTTTATGAGGCCCATCTATTTTCGGGATCCAAATAAACATACCGCCGGTACGGGTACTCATATTAAATTTCCAGAAAAAAATCCGTCATGCACCCTTCTTAATTGAGTCCCTAATTGTTTTATTTCATTCCAAATGACTGTTTTCATTTTATATCCATTTCAATGTGATGTTAAATGAAGAATAACAGTCAGACAAGGATTAACTCATATTCTGTTATTTTATAGCTAAATAAAGAATATTCTGGGAAATGAACTCTTGATTTCACCCCTGTACTATTATTTAATTTTGAGGAAATTTCCACCCTGTACTATTATTCCACCCCCATATGCAGGGACGTGGCTAGAGGATAACGATTGGGGGGACGGGGGGGGGGGGGGGGGGGTGGGGTGGGGTGTAGGGTAGTGAATTTCCAACTAGTTGGAAATTCACTACCGAGAAAAATTTAGAAAATTAATTCATGAAAGGGGGCATTAAATTGATTCAAGTGACTGAAATACCAATACATTTATGATAGAATTATCAGGTTATTATTATTTGGTATTATTCTGGAAGTTGAATATAGGCTAAACAAATGCTCAAGCTTTGAACTTGGAACAATTCACACCGTCCTAACATTAAATCAGATCTTATGTAGGAATGATCAATTTTCGATATTTCATCATTTTGTAACTGTGAATGATGGAATTAACTAAGGATAACGATTTTACATGATGTAATTTTCTTGATGTGAATTTCGAGGATTTTTTTATTATGATAAGTAACGTACTATAGAAATCTCGTTCCGGTTGACATCATGTATTCTTATGAAACTCGATATTGCGTACATTGTAGTTGTAAATTGTTACAGAATTTTTGCCGATTTGAAACCAAGTTGGAATTTTAGGAAGTAAAGAAGACATCAGCATCACCAAAGAAGCTCTAAAATCGAGAACGATGAAATTTCCACCTACTCATGACTTACCCTCCGAATTTCCAACAATAGGAAATTTTGGCCAGGATTGGGGGGGGGGGGGGGATTACCCCTGTCGCCACGTCCCTGCCACAATGTTTATTTGGATTTCAAGAGACCTTGATGAGGAAACCTATATAGGACTGACAAAATTGTAGTTGCGGAACTGGTTGGGGTCCTTCTGAGATACCTATAACATATGTTCAAGTAACTGTTTTTTTTTTATATAGCTAAGTAGTATGTCTCGTATGTTTGAGGCATAGGTTGAAGGACCCCGGTGGGGGACTCCGGAAGTGACGTCATGTTACGTGACTCAGTGGCGCCATATTGAGTTGTCTTGGTAACCCGCGTGATCGGCCATGTTGTGACATCGTCCCATAGTGATACATAGTGTTAGTGCGCATGCGCAGCGCGTGTTGTTAGGGTGATACGTGTTTCTGTCGTCCATTTTGTATACTGGAGGCAGCCATCTTGGTTTCTATGGTAGGACGTGGTTGCTATGTTACCCAAAACCTTCTCATATGATAGGGGTATATTCGGAGGGTGTGTTCTATTGAACAGGAGTAATTTTCCGATTCGTAGAATTAACACAAACAACCCGACAAGTTGTACTATTTCGAATTCTTTCAGAATTCTCTGCTTCTATCTATGTATGTAATAGTTTTCGTCTACCTGATCATTTTCGTTTGTCCTCGAGTATACTCCAGTACAGTAGAAGAGCCTATTAACTGGAACAGCTTTGCTTATTGCTATATTTAACTGTTCTAGTATGTTCTTGTTAGTTCTGACCCTATTCCGAGTACTCTTGTTGTTTCATTTATCTAGATCACCCAATCAGTTCACTTTACTGGCACTAACTAACCAATCAGATTGCTTGATTTTCTATAATCTGTATGCAGAGTTATCTCCCTTCTATATAACAAAAGTCTCTATCATTCCCAAAACCAATAAGCTATCGAGCAGTTACTGAAAAGTCATTGCTCGAACGTCTCGAAGCCCATCGAGCAAATGAGCTATCGAGCAATTGCTCGTTCGACTGACTCGCACATACGACTCTTAGCCTCATTTCAGTATTTGAGGATACCTATGGCCTGATATCTTCCAAGGATACTTTTTGGAGAATCCCCTTCTAGTCGTGTGAGGCCATGAGGGCACACCCTCCGAACATACCCCTATCCTATTAGAAGTTTTTTGAGGGTAACATAGCAACCACGTGCTACCATAGAAACCAAGATGGCGGCCTCCAGTATACAAAATGGACGACGGAAACACGTATCACCCTAACAACACGCGCTACATATGCGCACTAACACCACGTATCACTATGGGGATGAAGTCACAACATGGCCGATCACCATGACAACACAATATGGCGCCACTGAGTCACGTAACATGACGTCACTTCCGGGGTGCCCCAACCTATGCCTCAAACATACAAGACATACTACTTAGCTCAGTTTGGTGGCAACGGCATAATCATATCATAAACTTAATAATATAGACCGTCCATCTATAAAGATATATAGCACTGTACAACCCGTATTGTAACCTAAAACAGTGTGTGCTATGTACAACCCGCATATGTGAAAAAATCCTGCATATGTAAAAACTGCTAATGTAAAAAAAAATCAACTGCATATGTAATAAAAAACCGCATAGGTGAAAAAAAATGGACCAAATGTAAAAAAAAGTTGAAAAAAGTTTAACCACATTTGTGAAAATGTACAACCCGCATATGTGAAAAATCCTGCATATTTAAAAACTGCAAATGTGAAAGAAAATCAACCGCATATGTAATAAAATCCCACATATGTAAAAAAAATGGACCAAATGTAAAAAAAGTTGAAAAAAGTGTAACCGCATTTGTGAAAACTTTTTTACTGCAAATGTAATAAAAAATGAAACTGCATTTGTAAAAACGTTTTACTGCATATGTGAAAACTACTCGAACACGAGGATTTAGTATTGAGACTTTCAAATTTATAAAGCTATCCTTAGAGGCAGGAGTTTGGAACATAGTTGGGGTTGGTGGGGGGGGGGGGGGCTAGGCGGGGGTGGAGGAAATTGTCCAATGATTCTCAACCAATTGGGTGAGCGATGGCAAGGAGGTGAAGGTGTCCTTACAGGTCAATGCATGAGAACAATGTCGAAGTGCTTGATTATAAAGCCCAGGTGTAAAAAGTTACTTTAAAGGAGGCTAATTGTCAGGTTTCTTTTCGATTGGAACCAGGGGTTGCTCCAATGGAGTGGGGTGTGTTGGAGGTGGGGTTGGTGTCAGGGGGCTACAGCCGAGCCCACTCCCCCTTCTATCACCACTCCTACCCCCCCCCCCCCCCCCCGCCTCCCTTCTGTCGGGAAATTTGGCCAGTTGGTCGGGGAGACCATCTCTTGTGCGGATCCTGCAGACCTGCCGTGCGTGACTCTCAGATCACCCTAAAAAGTCGAAATTTGCATTGTGCATGTTCAGTTTTGCATTGAATAACATACAGAAAAGTGAAAGTTTTAGAAAATTGTTGGACAGAAATGCCTCCATTTCAAGAGTTCATGACAATAATTCTGTTTTCTCGAAGCGAGTTAGTTGCGTTTCCATTGGGTTTTTCTCACCGCGTCGAGCTATGGTCGGCGCGATGGGTCTCACGACCACTCAACCTCCCCTGTCGGAGAGTGTAGGGATTTTCTGGCACCACCCCTGATTAGAACCACGCTTAGTGGAATTCACAAAATACAAAAATACTGACAGAGGTATACATTTTATTCAAGGAAGAGCGACAACAAACAGAACATCACTGTTTGGGCTTGAAGATAGCGATCCATTGCGAGTAAAATGTTCCTTTTACTTGTTTGGACCACTGTATTTAAGCCCAAAATAGTGATGTTCTGTCTGTTTGCAAAGTCACCTTCCTTGAATAAAAAATGTCGTTGGCTACATCAATGCCCTTCTAGCATCACTCGCTCCACTTGCCCTGACTTGCGTCCACCAGCCCTGATTATTGGTTATGCCTTCAGGTCACATTTGAGGTTAAAACTAATGGCTATTCCCACTGAGCACAGATGGTGATGATGGCTGTACTTGACAAGATGACTTCTGAAACCTGATTGGAAAGGAAAGATAGAACAAAGAAACGTGCCATGTGCGAGAGCCATGACTTGCTTCATTTGAACCCAGTAAATTACGCTTATTATATAATTGTTGTCATTTAAATATGTCAGGGTGTGGTGTTAGAATTGAAAGTATTGGCACCAGTGCAAGATTGTTTCTCGACTGATTCAGCTTTATTCATTCTGGCTTCCGTTTCAACGATGTCTTCAACAGGCTCCAAAATGGCAATAAATGTCTTGTCCTTGGACACAAATCTGATTGCGTGGGCCAGTCGCGAACACATGACCTCTAAATCACAAGTTTGAAGGGCTAACCAAAAACCAGTGTTTCTCCTCCGCCACCTTCTCCTCCTGCTACTGTGGTGACCATTGCACTTCTACAACAACTACTACTACTGCTATTACTACTAGCAGTAGTACTACGCCAACTACTGCCAACATCTGCGCTACTACCGCCACAACTGTGACCACGACTACTACTACTACAACTTCGTCCGGAAAAACCGGGTTTAGGGGTCATGTGGACACATTTACGGACAGACTAACCCTAACCCTAACCTAACCTTAACCACCCTAGAACTTCTATCTAGCACTAACCCCACCCCTCCACCCCAAAACCACACCCTAACCCTACCCTACCCTACCCTACTCTGGCCTAACCCTAAAACCCCCACCCTTGACCCTAGCCCTTACTGAAACCTAAACCCCCGACCATAAGCCCTACTCTGAGGCTACCCCTACCCCTACCCCTAACCCCACCCCACCCCACCCCTGATCCTAACCCTACCCTAGCCAAACCCTTTTTTTTCTTTGGTTTAGGGGCTATTTTAGGGGCTATTCTTATTGTAAGCCCCTACACCAGATATGCCCTTTAAAAAAACAAAAAATGGCCCCTAAACCATGGACGGACAGCTTTCCACGGCCCCTAAACCTCTTTAACGTTCTATTGCAGATGTGCTTGTGAGTGGTTTTTTTTTGTCTTTTTCCCGGTTGCACACCTCACAATTTGCACCTCACAAGTGGGTTAGGAACCTCACAAATGGTTACTGTACTAACCCAAACCCCTTTCGTACTGACCCTACGTAAAGGACGGACAAAATGAAGCCCACAAGTTCATGTGCGCAGACAGACAGACAGACAGACAGACAGACAGACAGACAGACAGACAGACAGACAGACAGACAGACAGACAGACAGACAGACAGACAGACGTTGTAGTTATGCGGTGTGTTCGTTGGGATCATACAAGCCGCAAAACGGCAATTTTGGGTGAAGTGGAGTGGGGGTGTACCCATCTCGTCGGTGGGGGTGCGGGAAAACTTTTGTTTTTTAGAGAGTCAAAGGGTTCTTCGATTTTTAGCCGTAAACTTAAACTTTACTTTCAAAATACGGTCACTTATTCTCGCGTGAGTCCCGAAATTTGCGCAACATACAATTGCCTACTAATTGCCACAAACACGACAGACAGAAACGTATTTGGTGGCCCTTGTTAAAGGTGAACTTGAACCCAGGGACCGGGCCCCCAAAAACCCCGGGCACTCGGTTTTACCACACTGGCTCCACCCCTCCTATCAATGGCCCCGGAGGTTTGGTCCCATAAGTTACACATCCCATTTGTCACACAAATTTGTTTTGTTTTTTTTAAATCCCCTGATGATGAAAATGGTCACTGAATGAAATTAATTCAGAACAGACCATTAACACCAATAATAGGTGTGCAAGGGTGGTGTTTATATAGTCATTTAGACTGTGTGACAAATGGGATGTGTAACTTATGGGATGGTACCGCCCTGGAGAACAACGACGAGATGTCGAGATCGTACTGCATCTGAATTGTTCAGTTACCATGCCCAAAATAAGAATGGTGAAACTCCGTGCCAATAATGATATCTTTATAAATTTGAAAATCGCAAGATCAAATCCTCATGTTCGAGTTGTTTTCACATATGCAGTAAAAACGTTTTTACAAATGCAGTTTCATTTTTTATTACATTTGCAGTAAAAAAGTTTTCACAAATGTGGTTACACTTTTTTCAACTTTTTTTTACATTTGGCCAATTTTTTTTCACATATGTGGTTTTTTATTACATATGCGGTTGATTTTTTTTTACATTTGCAGTTTTTACATATGCAGGATTTTTTCACATATGCGGGTTGTACATAGCACTTTTAGGTTACAATACGGTGTTTTCGAGCAACTTTTAATGGAGGATAAAAGTTCCAGGATTTGGTGGAAAATGAACTGAGCTTGTAAGTGTGAATAAAATTTTAAAGTGCATGTTTTGGGAAAAAATAAAAACTATTGGTGACAATTGACTTCCGAAATGTGTGAGAGAAGATAAACATTGGGTGGAGTTAGGTAAAAATATGTCGATTTCATTCTGTGCGAAACTGAACGGGAGAAAAGGAATCGCCAAATTTAAAGGAAAAATTCACCATGGCGACCTATATTTTTTTTCAGTATATTTTTTTATGAGATGATAAACTAAATGGATAGATGGTTGTTTTTGCCCAAATCAGCTTGATGAGATGGAGAGAGGAGGAAAGAATAGCACTGTCGTTAATGGACTAAAAACCCACTGGATTCTTACCATCAGGTGAATCATACTCTTCGTCGAGTAAAGGCAATACACAGGAGACGGCCGAAGTGACTGAAATAAAAAACACCACTTTCCTGTCACTATTATCTCTAAAAACAATGTTATCGTTTAGCCATGCCTACATCAATTAAACAGTGTCGTCATCGGATTCGCAGCAGCAGCTTGTACATGATTGAGAAGTGTAATAGGTACGGGTGTTATACATGTTGGTACCTTAGAAGGACCCTCACCAGTTCCGCAACTACAATTTTGTCAGTCGTATTTAGTTTTCCTCGTCAAGTACTCTTGGAATTCAATAAACATTGGTGCACATATATTATGCTCGTCAGTTAAAAAAGGAAAGAAATTAGAAAATCTTTTGGCGGCCACACCATACTTTCGCATCCAACATCCGGAACTCGATATGGCCCCCTCAAAACCAGCCATTCAGATTTGTTACTAAAAATGGCACCCACGTCTGCTTTACTGTACTGAACGCTGCGTTGGTATTGTTTCCCACTTTATAAATATTTTTTGTCATTGCTGCCGTTCTTGTGAAACACAATTCGATTGTGTGCTTGCCTGCCGTTCTTCGAAAGAAACATTTTAGCTTTTAAGAAGCCGAAGGTACATTGTAGTTGAGAGTTGTGATGAACGTCGTTACGTCGGGACGTACATGAGTGACTGTAACACGAAAATAAGTATGGAAATAACATCGCAAAATACACACTCTTCTGACACACAACCATTGTTCTCTTCGGGGATGAGAACAAACGCCGATTTGGTAAATTATCGAATTTTAATTGATAAAAAGACAAAAGACGAAAAATGATGCTTTCAATGCCGATCAACAGATCAGTACACGCGTGTGCAATGTTGATAAATAAAACCGGTTTGTGGGGGCAAATTGAGTCCCGGATGTAAAATGGCGCTATGTAAAATGGTCTATTAGTTTCGTCACATTATGGAATCAGTAAGTTTTCTAAAATGTATGTATATATAATGATGTTAAATATTTCACAATTTGGGAAATGTACACATTTAGGCCTATGTTACTTATACTTGAGTCGTGCTGTCAAAATAAAATCACTAGAAGACTAAGCAAATGTTGATTTCTTCCAATCAGGTACTAAACCGAAAAAAGTTCGCTAAAAGAGTGAAGATCAAATATCACAAGATAGTCCGGCAACCAAGGCGCCGTTGCGTGTTTTAGCGTCTAAAGATTTTTTTCTCAGTGAATTATGCTTGTCCACAACACCCACTTGAAGAATCAATCGGCTGGCCTTTTGTCAGCCTTGAGTAATTTGTGATATTTCCATTTTTAAAAATGGCGATCAAAATGGCGGCCATTTTTACAAACAGGAGGATATTAACGAACGTGGAATGCTAATTGAAACAAATTAGCATCTTTTTATCCTACTGGTACACAGTTTTAATTTTGTGCAAAAATCAGACTGTCTAAATCCAACATGGCGGATAAAATGGCGACAATTCAGAAAAATCGATTTTTTTCACAAATTTCACCATTTTGTTCCAGATTACTAGTGCAATCATGGTCGTAATGGGTGTCTCCATAAACATGGGAGATGTTATTTTCTGTTCCAGATAGTGGTGCAAGAGTAAGGTATACACCTCTGTCGACAACCTGCTTTTTGTAATCCATAGCAAGTTTCACTGCCTGTTGAATTACAATCTTATCAGCTTCTTCGTGACTGGTTTTCATGTCACGCCTTTCTAAGAGGACACATTTGTTAATTTCAATTGGAACGTTGTCTTGGCCAGTAACGACAAGTTTGTGCACTTAGTACTTTCACCACCAAAACTCTTATTTGTCTTGAAATACTGACAAGGTATACTGATGAGCTGCCTTTTATTCCCAGTGACGGTCAGCAAATCATCAGCTTCATTGAACAGTGCAGTTGGAACTGGCCCCAGCTCATAAGAGATTACTTCCTTGATGTCAATATCTCATACTCGACTGAAGACCTACTACTCTTGAATAAATCAAGTTGCAAACATAAACGTGGGTGTCACCTACTTTTATGACCTTCTTCATAACGGACATTGTCACCACTGGTGTGGAAAATGTGTCATAGCCTTTCAAAACTCAAACCTCTTCTCTTGAAGACTGAGAGCCCAGACACTGAGAGTTTCTGGTTTCAAAGTGATACCTATTATTCCAGATTTACCAGGTCCATAACGCATGCATGTGGTTTCGATGTACTTGTCGCTCCAAATTCCATTCCAAATTCCATCTGTATATCATTAAATGATTCCCTTTCATGAAATGTTCGAGAATGACATGGGCAGAGCATGTATCTCTCGTAAATAGTAAAGGTCATATCAAGCATAGTTAACGCTCTTCGTATAACGACTTCCACGTTTCCGAAACAATATGTTGATCAGGAAATGATACGGGTGGGTTCTACGCCAGTTTAGGTCATGAAATTCGCGCTAAATGCTTCAAATGTTCGAAACGTGATTTTTAGGTCACTTTTGCGGCCATGGTTATTCGGGCCTAATATTTAAAATTCCTCAAAGCTGCCATGAGGCCAGCCGACGGAATATTGATGTGGGATGTCTAAACTATCGGAAACCACCGAGAAAACTAATTTAGACGTCAAAACACGCAAGAGCAAAAAAGTGGGTTTGGCTGCCGGACTAAGAAAACTCCAGTGTGACCTTTTAGAAATACCTCGGTTATATTTCTCTGTATATTAGCGTTTTTTATGCTAGATTGCATTTGTGTCATCAAAAATCGCTAAAAAAAAACACTGAGAAATTTACTGACTGCTCTAGAAATTGATGTTTGCACCGATATTCCGACAGTCGATTGAGCAGTGTGAATTTAGAGAGTATAACTAAAGTGAATGTCAGTCGCCAAAAACTCCACCATGTTGCAGCACTGGAATGTGGATATCGAACCACAACTCTGTGCCCATATAATGTAACTTGTGTAACAAATTCATAGTCTCAAGCTTTACAAATCATTAAAACGCCCGGCACTGGAAATATGGTGCCATAATAACAAGTGACCTGAGCAAAACTAACATCCACAAGCTACATGGCTACATGGTGTATGTTTGTGGATGTGTTTTTTTCCTCCATCACCCCGCCATCTGTTCCCCATGAAGTCAGACCAGATGGCCAAGGCTCAGCATTCACTCTCCCTTATTGGCTGAGTGATGACTCCCACTTTCAAAAACACATATTGGTACATATTTTTCCTTTTTTACCGTAATGGATAATATACTGGGGCTGCTCCCAAACCAGCAACTGTTTGGGTTTCTTTTTCTTTTTGCTAAAACAACCATCAAACTGCGATTTCAGTATTACCATAAATGTGCCCATGTTTCTAAATAAAACACAGAGCAGAATTCTTGTAGTTATGCACAATTCCTAATCACTTTCCAGTTCGAGGTTTTTGAGGATCTGACCCCAGTACCCTACTGCCAGTGCGCACACTCAAACCAAATAAGATTATTTACCCTCGCTTCCGCCTCTCGTGGATTCATAAGCAAATAAAATTTTTCGGGTCACAAGGGATATCAAATCCCACATCGTCCCTGTGCGTCTTCGGCGCGCTGAAACTTTCCATTCATTCAACTCAGCAGAAATTAATTGTCTACTTCAGAATTAGAACATATGCCTTTGTAAAACTTAATACAGGAAATAATGAAAAGACGGAGGTGCAACAATGTGTAAGTAATTGCAAAGTTACTAAAGTTATCTTCCAATCTTGCTGTTAAAAATACTTTTAGATTAACAATACGCGTTGGGGTTTGGGTGGGGGGAGAGGAAGGGCATGCCCCATTATTTAGTACTTAAAGCTTTCGCAAGCTCATGGAAATCCTTCAGTCAAACTGAGTGTGTGTGTGGGGGGGGGGGGGGGGTGCTATGTGAAGTATCTTTTTTTTTATAACCAGCAATTCCAACTCTCTTCTTTTTCTTTTCAGAACCATTAACTATCCATGCATAGCATGTTCAAGAGAAGTGAAACTAAGGCAACAAGCCCTTCTGTGTGATGGCTGCAACAGATGGCAACATCGTACCTGTGGAACTGGAGTCAATCAGGGAGATTTATAGAAACGACATTAATATAAAAACTGACATTTCATGGGTGTGAAAAGATTGCAGGACGGCACAGACCTCTCATCACTCTACTTTGCATTTGCAAGAACACTAGCTGCTACGTTTTTACGGGAATTAATGTGTATGCTATTTTTTTTGCCGGCGGAACGAATGAACCTTATGTTTCGTGCATATAAAGAGCATGTGCAACCAGGTCACCTAGTAGCTATTCAAAACCTACTTGACTATACATTGAACGTGTATGGATCGATGATAATATTTGGGGACCAGTTAATTTGGAGTGTCTTCGGAATGGCGGTTCGCACTAATAATGATGTCGAGGGTTGGCACCACCAATCAATTATGTAACAAAACGAGGAATAATAAAATAAATTTGTATGAACTGATCGAAGTGCTGCATATGGAAAGCACAAATGTTAACATGCAATGTCAACTTGTGTCTCAAGAGACATTACAACGATATCAAGGGGAAAAGTTAAAAAATTATCACAAGGAATTTTTTAATATATGGGATGATTATCGTGAAAAGCGACTAACTCCTCGCAGTCTTTTACAGCTGGTGCTGCCCATCACCAGGCCACTTATTAACCTCCTAAAAGTGCTACAAACGTTGATTAGGTTGATTTATTTATTTATTAAGGTTGTAAATATAGATAATATTAGAGGAACTCGCAACAGATGGTGCCTCAATAAGTACATCATGTTGATTATTAGTCTCTTTTTGTGGTGGGAAAGATAATACATAGCCTCATAATGTGACACTATAGTTAATGGTATTTAATAATTTACCTTAGAAACTCACGTGCAGTAGCATGTTGCCTACCATTTTGAAAGTCAGTTTGGGAGAATTTACCAAATTTTACATATTTTGGCTTTAAAAGAATGACGTTTTTATGAAATTGTGGTCATATAGGGTGGGTTTTAGAACTGGGAGTTATTACGGGGATATTAGATAAATGTGTTATATACACATTATATTTGTAAATGATCTTTTATAGCGACACGAGACGTTTTCGGGGTTACTGGTCCCAAGGAATATTCGTCAGCCCTGCTAATATAGCAATAACATGACTTGTGGAGTGCATTACGATTCATTAGCGGCCCATCAGAAATGTGCAGATTGACGTGGCAATCCTCAACTTCGGTATGGCATTTGATACTGTACCGCACCAGAGGCTGCTGAAAAAACTAAGCAACTATGGAATCAGAGGCAGCATCCTTGTATGGATCCAGGAATTCCTTTGCCACAGAACCTAAGAAGTAGTTGCAGAAGGAGAGTACTCTGAAAGTGTTCCAGTTGATTCAGGCGTTCCACAGGGGACTGTTCTGGGCCCGCTACTGTTCCTCTGCACATTAATGATCTGACAGACAAAGTAACACCACAGGTACGGCTATTTGCCAATGACTGCCTTCTCTACCAACCTATCAATTCCACCAGAGACCAGGAGCTGCTACAACAAGACTTAACCAACCTCCAGACTTGGGCAAACATGTGGGGTATGAGGTTTAATGCCAAGAAATGTTACACCACGCGTTCATCACAGAAAAAGAATCCATTTTTACAACATACAAGGACATATTCTCCAGGATGTTGACTCAAACCATTATCTCGGCTTGACATTCTCAAACAACTTAAAATGGGACACCCACATAAATAAGACAAATGCCAACGCAAACAGCACAATGGGCTTCATCAAAGAAATCTGAAGCACGTTCCGAAACCCATGAAAGTGTAGAGATTCAACACATGTATTTACGGTTGCTACGATGATTTATTTACACTTATGAATCAATATTAAAAGGATAGGGAATTATATACACTCGATCATCACCAAGAAAAAGCAAGTTTCATTAACATGTCTGCCTGTCGTCAACCACAACAACCAACCTCCAACCTCTGTTTCAAAAACCCCGCTTGCCAACCAGTCTCCTTTTCTCTCATTTCATCTCATCCCACTTTTGTATAGCCGATACCTATCTCACACCTTACACCCAGCTCATTACACTACTCCCTCCTTTTTTTAAAAGAGAAAGACATGACCATATATTAAATTAATATTAACGGATGTGTATCTACAAATGTGGAACTGTTTAATATTGCTACTCCGCCTGGTCACTGGCATAATTCTGAACATAACTATCCATCCATCGGGGCTGTCGCCACACACGTTGAGTTCTGTTGTTGAGATTTTGGTTTGTGTCTGTCTCAGATGATACAATGTCATTATTTACTATAATTTCCCCAAAGGTCTGTGGTAATCCATCTTCCACTGGGCTCAATTCTGTATTCGGGGTAGTTGTAGCTAATCCATCCTCTATGGAGCTCGGTCCCGTACTCAAAGTATTTTGTGTTCCTGTCTGAATTGCTGGATTGTCTTCTATGTTACAAAATGATGTGAATACTACTCACGAAGAGAAGTCAAGACAGTTTACACAGAGTTGCTTATAAGTATTTCTTTTTTATTTGTTTTATTTCAGGAAATTGTATTATATATTTAGTTGTATGTGTGTTAGAGAAGGATTATAGGGGTGAAATAAGGAAGTTTAGGTGATTGGTTTTCCCGAGTTTTCATTTATTTACTTTAGTTGCCTTTTTTCGTGTGTTCGGTATTTTTCTGATTTCGGTCTTTAGACTTTAGGTCCTATAAATATTTGTAAACATGAATGGTAAGTGTTCGACGGGTGTGCAGACGGAGGTGAGTATGGGTATTAAAGGGGGTATTAAAGGGGGTCAGGGGGAGGTGAGTCGAGGGGTGCAGGTGCAGGTGCAGGTGGGGG
The DNA here is from genome assembly GCA_031216915.1 of Pictodentalium vernedei. Classification (NCBI taxonomy): domain Eukaryota; kingdom Metazoa; phylum Mollusca; class Scaphopoda; order Dentaliida; family Dentaliidae; genus Pictodentalium; species Pictodentalium vernedei. The sequence goes on from CM062297.1 coordinate 544,105,239, forward strand.
TATTGAGGATACACAGGCCTGCAGGCAGTGTGATATGAGGTATCGTGGAGGTCGGTCAATTGATAGTAGTGGGGTGTGTGCCAACTGCAGGGATATTTTACAGTTGTTAGAGAAGTGTGTTGGGGTCGAGCGGGAAATTGCGGAGCTGAAGGGGAGGTTGGGGATGGCTGGTGTCTCTGGAGTCACACCAATGAGGGTTACCTATGATGGGGAGGTGGAAGGAGGATGGAAGGTCGTTGTGGACTCAAGGTGGAAACAGGGAGGCAGGAAACGTGGGGGAGGAATGCTTGATGTGGGGGTGTAACTGAGGAAGGGGGATCTAGTAGGAAAATTCGGAAGGTGGCGTCAGGACAGGGCTGCGTAGAGTCAGGCCAGAGTCGGCGTAAGGCTGCCAAAGTTTCTAAGCGGTGCTTAGAGAACAGGTTCAGTGTGTTAGATTCCGATACCCCTGGGGATGAGAGTGAGGAGGGCATTGAGGGGAAAAGGTGGCTGCTGATGATGATAGGCCAGATGGCTTAAGGAGGGCGGTGAAAAGGAAGAGGTGACCAGAGGCATGCAAAACGAGGCGAGTTGCAGATGATATAGGAACTGGGGGAAGAAGAAGAAAATTAGTTGTAGCGGGGAGTAGCATTGTACGTGGGATTGACAATGTGGTTTGTGGTCCCGACAGTTCTAATCGAACAGTCTTGTCCTTTCCGGGATCGAAGGTGGAGGATCTGAGGGACCGAGTAGATGGTATTGAGGCAGGGTCAGGATCGGAACCGGTAGTGGTGGTCCATGTGGGGACCAACAATATCAGGGAGAGAAGGTCAGTAAGTTTGGTGAAGTCGTAAAGAGGTTTAGTTAGCAAACTGCTAAGTAGGAACGCAAGTGTAGTTGTATCCGGGGTCCTTCCTGTGCTTGGAGGTGGGGACGAACGGAACTCAAGGATTTTGGCGCTGAATAAGGAGTTGGAGGAATGCTCTGGGGATACCCTTTATTGACCATTGGGACACGTTTTGGGGCAACGCGAGCATGTACGAGCGTGACGGGCTGCACCTTAGAAGGATGGGGAAACGGGTATTGGGAGATGGCCAGAGGCAAGTATAACAAGAGTGGACACAGGTGGGGTGAACAACAGCGAGGGAGACAGAATAAGTTTACCAAGGCTAGCGCCAGAAAACGATGAAACCAGTAGGCAGAAGCCAATGAATCTCGGTACCCTGAAAGTGGGTTATAGCAACATCGAGGGTCTCAACCGGAAAGTAAGTGAAATTGCGACATTGGTCGCGGCAGATGAGTTTGATGTCATGGGCTTAAGCGAGACGTGGGTAAGGCACGAGGAACGGGTAGACCAAGTTAGGGGGTACGTGTGGATAGGTGTTGGGCGAACGGAAGGCCAGAAAAAGGGGGAGGGGTAGGCATGTACATTAAAGAGGATTTAAAACCGTCGCTGATCACAGACCTGGAAGATGTCGGCACCTTGGCTGAGGTATCGAAAGAAATTGGGTGGGTAAAGATCAGTCTGAGAAACAAAAGTATTGCTCTTGGGATTGTGCACTGTGCGGTGGAGGGAAGCAAACCAGAGTGGAATGACTCGATATACTCAGCACTAAGGTCCAATATCACAGAACTAGAAAACAGGGGGCTCGGTATAATTCTGATGGGTGACTTTAATGGACACATAGGTGATAAGGAAGAAGGCATAGAGGGCGGGGACAAGAAAGTCAACAGGAATGGAAGGAAGCTGTTGAACTTCACAAATGAGCTGGGTCTGAAGATTCTGAACAGGGCCGCGAGGTGCAAGGGGAAATGGACCTGGGAGAGGAACGACAGAAAATCAATAATATTCTCACAGATATTAATTTATAGAGGGAGGTGATAGGGGTAGAAGTGGATGATGAGGGTAAAATAGAGGTGGATAGTGATCACAACTTGATTACACTGACGATCAGGGCCAAAAACCAGTAAAAAGCAAAGGAAGCTTCAATGAGATCTGGGAACTCAATAAGGATGCCGACTGGGCGAAGTTCGAAGAAAAATTGAAACCAAAGCTTGCAACCGTACACAAGGGGGGGAGGGGGGGGGGGCAGTGTCCAGAAGATGGCCGATGCCATAGTTGCGAGCCTAGTGAAGGCAGGGAAGGAAAGTGTAGGAAAGATTAGGGTGCCAACACGGGAACTTGGGTACAGAGTGAACGAAGAACTGAAAAGGGCCATAAAGGGTAGAAAAGCTAAATGTGTGGCGCATACAGGAGAAGTAGAAAACTTAAGGGGGCGGAAAGCAACGAGGCCACGGTAGCAAAGGAAGAATGCCAACAAGCACGAAATAAAGTAAACAAGATTAAAGACGATAATCGGTGAGTGCGAAATAGCAGTCTTATTAGGATGATAAGAATGACAGGGAGGTCGAGTTCGAACGTATTTTGGAAATGGGCGAATAAACGTAACAAAGGAAGTAACCGACAGAGTATTAAAGTAGATGGCAGAGTTACAGGCGATCAAGATCAAGATCAAATCGTATTAGAACTAGTCAAGCACTGGGAAAAGGTAAACGATAAGGGATGGGCCATGGGGAAGCCACCGGGGTGTCCGAACCATGTCGAGGAAAATATATCGAACTTCGTGTGCAGCGAAATTAAAACGGAGGAGGTGCGAAAGGTGATCTCAAAATTAAGGAATGGAAAAGCGGGAGAGGTGGACGAAATTCCTAACGAGTTTACCAAAAAAATGGGGAGAGGAACTCTTGGAAAGTCTAACCGTCCTATTCAATTTAGCCATAGAAAAACAAGAGGTCCCAAATGAGTGGAGAGAAAGCAAAGTGACATTTATTCACAAAAAGGGGGAAAAAGACGTTTTGGATAATTATCGAGGGATATCTGTCAGTAGCAATTTCGGAAAAGTTTTCTGTATGGGAGATTAGAGGAGGTGATTGAGGAGAAGGGTTTCTTGGGAGAGATCCAGAATGGCTTCAGGAAGGGAAGGATAGTCACTGACCACCTATCCCAAATGATAGAATCCGCAAAAGCAAAAAAGAAAAAGATGTTTATGGCTTTTTTGGATGTTAAAAAGGCATACGATAAAATATGGAGGGAGGGTATGTGGCGCAAGCTTGAGGCGAGTTTGTTGGAATTATGAAAGCATTATATAAATATGTACAGAGTGAATTTAACCTGGGTAACATAACAACAAAACGCGTGCCCATGGAGATAGGCCTAAAACAAGGGTGTATCCTTTCGCCAATTCTTTTTGCATTGTACATCAAAGGTTTAGGAGATGAACTCCTGCATAGCGACGAGGGGGTAGCAGTTGGGGACTTGAAGATCCCAGGGCTATTTTTGCAGACGATATGGAGCTAGTGTCAGAAAGCGAAGAGGGGTTAGCGAAAATGCTGGGAATTGTTGGGATATATGGTAGCAAATGGAGACTCGAACTTAATGAAAGCAAGAGCAAAGTTATACCCGTGGGCCGCAAAGTGGACCCCACTCGAAGGTGGAGAGTGGTGGAGTTCTGTATTCCGGAAGGTAGCAGCAAACTTCAGATTCAGATTCTTTATTCACGGTACACATACATGTAAAATGGTTACAAATAAACATATTGCACAAACGTAATGAGAAGTATACCGTGGGAAGTGGCATAGCCAGATTGGCTGTCTACCTGTCACCCCCTGGAAGAAGATGGGGTGATTGCAAACAGACTGTGACTGAAAGAATGAACTGAGAGCCAATTATGTGACACATGATGGAGAATGACGATCGAATCATTACTTTTCTGAGATTAGAGTATTAGTGTTTCATTTTCGCCAGCGGTAAGACGGTGATTCAAGGTAGGCAAGAAGCAACCTGCCTATAGGACTCCCTCCACTACTTATCATAACACATGAGGGCGGCAACAAGTCCCATCGTGAAGTTCGTATCATTTAGACTGCGACAAGGAGGTTGGTCATCATGTTTGGGCGTGGTGTCTACGTTAGCTGCATCATCATCGTAGGATGACGAATGTTATGATTTATTTGTTTAGACTTTTATTTGCAAGTTCTTAATTGTATCCATATAGTATTTTACATAGCACCACTGTAAGGAGGAAGCGCGACAGGCTGCACAAGACGAGGATTCCAGATTTAGACGCGGACCACGACTTTGACAATTTACGAAGTTTACGAAGTGCAATCAGGGCAGTAGGGATTGGTGCAGTTGACATAACTGGAATATGAGGAAATGAATGTGGAAGTTAACTTGTTCTTAAGCATGCTTCTGTCGCTAATATTTCGAGTTGTGTCGTCTAGAGCATTCCATAGTTTCGGGAAGGAGTATAAAAGAAATTTATCCAGAGTTTGGGTCCGTGTTTTATCTATGTATAGGAGGCCTGACTGTCTAGTTCTCCTACCAGATGGATTGTCAGTAATTTTAAATATATAATTGAAAGACACCGGTAATCTGCCGTTCTGCCAGTCAAACACAAACAGTAGTGTATGTAGCCTAAACAAATCATCAACCTTGAGTATTTGGTTTTCTTCAAACAGGGGATCTGTATGAGAATTGTACTTTTTGTTATTAATTATTCGTATTGAACGTTTTTGCAGGACAGCTAGTTTTTTGATAGCTCTTGAGTTGCCCATGCCTGGATTCCGTATACCAAATGGCTATGTATGAGGGCGTAATGCAATGTTTTCAGAGCTCCGTGGGGGTGGATATTTTTAACTTTGTTCAGACTATAGTTTGCGCGTGCTATTTTCGAGCATAATCGGGATATGTGAGCCTTGTAGGATAAATGTTCATCAATGCTAATTCCCAAGAATTTAACAGATTTAACTATTTCGGTTGCCCCAACCTTGTTAATGTTTTGGTTATTTATTTTTACCTCTTGACAAAGATTATTGCTCCTACCTTTATTTGGATTAAGTATGATGTTCGAGGTTTTCTTAGCATTCAGCATTAACTGGTTCACAGAGCACCATTCGAATAGTTTCTGGAGCTCGTCATTGAAATACGTTGTAATGGGATTATTATCGGTGCCCGGGCAGTGTGCAGTGGTGTCATCGGCAAATGATAAAAGATTGAGTGATGTTGAGTTACTTATATCATTTATATATAAAAGAAAAAGAATAGGGCCTAAAATCGAGCCCTGAGGTACACCGCAACTCTGTTTGGCTAAGTTCGATTTGTGTACTCCGTACGTGACATATTGAGACCTGTTGGACAAGTAACTTCTAAACCAATTGTTGGTGACACCTTGGATGCCATATTTTTCCAGTTTACCTAATAGTATTTCGTGATTTATGGTGTCAAAGGCCTTTGACAAATCCAGGAACAGTGCTAAGGTGCTGTTTTTTTTCTTGTTTATTATTTTCTATTGCAATGCTTTTAAGGAGCTGAAGAACTGGATGAATAGTACTATGTCGCTTTCGGAACCCATATTGGTGAGGGTATAAAATATTAAACCTATTGAGGAAACTAACTAGCCTCACTTCCATGAGTTTTTCCATTACTTTTGAGAATACCGGAAGTATACTGATAGGTCTGTAATTTGTAAAGCTGTGTTCGTCACCCGCTTTAAATATGGGTATCACCTTCGCGATCTTCATCCTGTCTGGTACTTTGCCGTTTTGGAAAGAGTTGTTAATTACATGTGTTAGAGGATCCAATACTCCGGTTATCGTGTGCTTAAGAAGACAGGTTGTGATGTCATCACAGTCTTTAGATAATTTTGGCTTCATTTTATTTACTACTCGGTTGACTTCTGTGGGATTTGTGGGTATTAAATAAAGATTATTGGAGACATTGTTGTCCATGTAATCTGTGTAGGACTTATTAGTCTTCTGAATCTGTTCGGATGTGTTTTTCCCAATGTTGTAAAGAAATTGTTGAATTCTTCTGCGATGGCATGGGGCTCGCTTAACTCGATGTTGTCCTGGATGAAGAACGAGGGTAATCTGGCTTCACGTTTTCCTTTATTGATGGCTTCGTTTAAAATCTGCCACGTTCTTCGCATACTGTTTTTGTTTTCGTTTAGGATATCTCTATAATAGGTAGCTTTACATTGTTTTTTTACCTTGTTGAAGATTCTACAGTAGTTTTTATAGTTTTCTGAGTTCCTTTCGGTGGGAGCTTGGAGTTTTTTCTTGTAGAATTTTTCTTTGTTGTTGGAGGATATTACAAGCCCCCTTGTCATCCATGGCTGTTTTTTAATAAATTTTTTGTTCTGGCGAACACGTTTGAGAGGGAATGCTCTTTCATAGGCTTCCATATAGATGTTTAGAAAGGTTTCATATGACTCATTGGGACAATTCGACTGCATTACAGGATTAAAATCACTTTGCGAGATAAGTGTTTTGAATTCAACAATTCTTTCTTCATTTATTATTCTTTTTAGTGTAAAGTGTGGTGTATCTTTTGGTTTGGGTTTTTCCTCAATATAGAAAACACCAAAATGATCTGACACGTCAGATATGACTATTCCAGGTAATGCTACTTGTGAAACATTATTAGAGAAGATATGATCTATCAGACTAGCAGAACGACAGGTTACTCTCGTTGGCTTGGTGATATACGGCAGAAAGCCTTGACTGAACATGAGATTAACAAATTCTTCCGTTTTTGAGTGTGTAGTTGCTTTTAAAGGTCTAGGTTAAGATCCCCCATAATATAAACTTTTTTATTTTCGGCATTTAAAACATTCGTTATTTCATTTAATTTTGATAAGAAGAGGTTGATGTCGGCTTTAGGAGGAGTGTTGGGTCTATAAATAACGCCAATAATTCTGGGTTGGTATTTATCTTTAATTTCAATAAACAGAGATTCGAAAACATGGGGAATAAAGAACGAAATATCATTACGAACTCTGTAGGGTATTCCTTCTTTAATATATAGACCAACCCCTCCTCGACCATCATCATTCTCGTGTCTCATACGTTTAATAATCGGGGCATAGCCATCCAGACTGAACGACATCTCTGGAGGAATTTGGAACATTTCGGTAAGTCCTATTATGTCGAAGAAGTTCTTTCCTGTTTGTAGGTTATATAGCATGTTTTCGAAGGAATCCCAATGGGCCTTCAGGCTTTGGCAATTGAGATGGAATATTGAGAATCCTGCGTCTATTTTACAAGCCATTGACTGAAAGTCTCTAGGCGAAAAGTAGTTGCAGTCAGTTGCGTGGTTTTTATATGGGGATTCATCATTTTCTGTCAAGGAACATATTTTTCTCGTTATAGAGCTGTATAAAGTCGTACTCTGCGTCTACCTGAACCTCGTCGAGTGTAATGTTACCCGCCATAATTCACCAACATACTACCATCCTTTCTCGCTGGACAAATATACAAGACATAACTACAATATATTGTTCCAAGATGAAGATAAATGGAGGTTAAGTCCCAGACATAGTTCAACTGTTGGACGGGTTGAGACGATATTTCTTTTTTATTTCTAGTCACAGCCTGTTGCGGTAATAGTATGTAATTGGGAGTTTGTTTAGAAACGAAATTATTCTGTACAAACAGGATAAAAACACTGTAGTTTATATAAAAGTACGTCGGGTGCAACATCGCCCTACCTAACATCACATCAAAGTGATATGGTATCTTGGATGAATGATTGAACAAATAAATTTATAATTAAAGGACTTGACAGTAAAACAATGGGTTCAATGAGGATAGAGAATGAGTGAGTGAATTTGTAAAAGACGAGGTGGAGTAATATGAATGAATGAATGAATGAATGAATGAATGAATGAATGAATGAATGAATGAATGAATGAAAAAAAGCAAAATCCCGAAAAACAAACAAAAGTGTACAAATTTTGAAAATTGAATAGTTGTCAATGGCGCTGGCTGTTTTGACGTTACACTTGGCAGACGGACAATGATCAACCGGGTGAGAATTTGGGATTAAAGTTATTTCACTGGTACTAAATTGACGAACTAGCGTTGGCTGTATTTCAAGGTATAGTTTCACTAATTAAAAATTGATTTGTTAATGAATAATATTGCATAATTACATCATGGAAAGTACACTTTAATAACTAACAATTAATAAATATAACAGCCCTTAAAACGAACAACAGACGGCATTCATAAGAAGTATTATTGAGAGACCAATTTGTCTTCCATCCCTTGCATCGAGAGCACAGCTCACCACACCACCGGCACGCGCTCGTTCCAATGAGGGCTCACAAGCCATATTTCCGACACAAGAAGTAAAGAAATCATGAATTGCAAATAGCAGGTTGATGAATAGGGCTTCCCGTTCTGGCACTACATATGGTAAAGGATTAGTGACTAACCTAAAAAGGAATAAAGAGGAGTGGATCTGAATTTATCTTAATGATGCTAAATTGACGATTTAGCGCAAGAGGGCACTACAGGGTATAAATTATCTGATGAATTGTTGAAGTGCTCTTGATCAAAAATAAACGAGGTGGAGGTACTTTAATTTTTTACTCTAAACAGCAAGTCAGTCACACATCCACACACTCGATCAGTCAAGCACCCACACATCCATCCATCCGATCGTCCACCCAGAACGAACGAACGAACGAACGAACGAACGAACAAATGAATGAGTGAACGGATGATTGAACGATTGAATGAATGACACTAGTAACGCTATATACGAATGAATGAATGAATGAATGAATGAATGAATGAATGAATGAATGAATGACACTAGTAACACTAAGAACGAATGAATGAATGAATGAATGAATGAATGAATGAATGAATGAATGAATGAATGAATGAATGAATGAATGAATGAATAACCCTTCATCCGGCACGGATGTTATATGACACTAGTAAATAGTAAACAAGTTCTATGCTATTTGTTTCATCCGTTATGTCGAGATACACCGTCCACGGCCCCCATAGGAACAGGCTCACTTTGATGAGAGGTCATAAGCTTCATTTTCTAGAAAAAAAACTGCGCGTTCCTATAAGGGGTCATAAGCCACATAGCCACACCTGCTCGTTCCAATAAGGGATCATAAGCCACATAGCCACATCTCCAAGGCAACAACAAGAAAAAAATCACGAAGATTCGGTGGTTATTTGTGAAAAGCGTTGGTCGGTTTTGGACGCTACGCAGAGCAAAGGGTGAATAGCCGAGTGAAAACTATTGTGGGCTAAAGTTATCTTGCTCGAACTAGCTTGACGAACTAGGGCGGAAAGCACTGCGTGTGATGATGACGATCATTTGCAGAGCCGACGGTTGGTGAATACCCAAGTAAAAACTATTGTGGGCCAAAGGTATCTTGCTCGAACTAACTTAACGAACTTGCGCAGCTCGTCAATGCAGTACCAGCGAAATAACTGTCTCAGTTATTTCACTAGTACTACACTGACGAACTAGAGTTGGCTATACTTCAAGGTATATTTTCACTGATTAAAAGTTGATTTGTTAATGAATAGTATTACTTAATTACATCATGGAATGTCCACTTTAATAACTGATAATTAACATACATAGCAGCCCTTATTCGAGCACGAAGAACAGACGACTCAAATAAGAAAGTTCTTGAGAGGCAAATTTGTCTTCCATCCCTTGCGTCAGAAGTACAGCTCACAACCCCCACAGGCACGCGCTCGTTGCAATGAGGGGGCATAAGCCACACTTCCGACGCAAAAGTAAGGCAATCATGAACTGCAAATAGCGGGTTGATAAAAAATAAACGAGGTGGAGGTACTTTAATTTGTTACCCTAAACAGCAAGTCAGTCACATATCCACACACTCGATCAGTCAAGCACCCATACATCAATCCATCCATCCGTCCGTCCACCCAGAATGAATGAATGAATGAACGAACGAACGAACGAACGAACGAACGAACGAACGAACGAACGAACGAACGAACGAACGAACGAACGAACGAACGAACGAACGAACGAATGCATGAATGACCCTTCATCCGGCATGGATGTTATATGACACTAGTAAATAGTAAACAAGTTCTATGCTATTTGTTCCATCCGTTATGTCGAGATACACCGCCCACGGCCCCACTGGAACAGGCTCACTTTGATGAGTGTCATAAGCCTCATTTTCGAGGAAAAAAAACCCCTGTTCGTTCCAATAAGGGGTCATAAGCCACATAGCCACATAACCACATCTCCAAGGCAACACAAGAAAGAAATCACGAAGATTCGGTGGTTATTTGTGAATGAATGGTCGGTTTTGGACGCCACGCAGAGAAAAGGGTGAATAGCCGAGTGAAAACTAGTGTGGGCTAAAGTTTTATTACACACCCGTAACTGTATTTGTCACGATCACATGGATTTTAGGGGCATGCGGTAATTTTAACCAGAAAGCTCTAGTGCAATCCGATAAAAAGTACCCTTCGCGTGCATATGTTCTCTCGTTAGACTGGTTCTTATAGTCTGCAGCGTTCGGTGGAATATAACCAATGAGAACCATTCGCTATATTTATCTGTCGGAATTACCGATTCTCATAACAAGGATATTTATTATTTTGCTTTAATTTTCAGCAACAAAACTTAAATCGAATGCCACCTATGTGACTTAGCTACATGGGTGTATGAGATGGGGAGGGGGTTGAGGCACTCTCACCTCCTTCACCAATAAGCAGTTAATTTTGCAGTTTTCATTGAAAGGAGCTGTTTTTTTTTCAGAACAGATTGTTCAGAGGGAGGGGGTATTTTTATAATTTTGGCAAATATCAAGGCAGTGGGAATAGCATTTTCATAGGCAAATTCGAGGCAAGGGCCTGCATTTTGATTTTGAAACAAAAGTTCAGGGCAGTTTGATTGGTCAGCCCCCATCCCCAAGAAAATGTTCTCCAAAAACCTATCATTTTAGCCACATTCTATCAGTCCTCTTTAAAACTACTTACTGTATGCAAATTCAGAATTCATACCAAATTCCAAATTTAACACTGACAAGATATTGGAGCAGACACATAAAAGATTATTTTGTTTTGAACCAGATACCAAGAAAAAAATATTGACAGAATCGTTCAGATAACTAACTGGTGAAGTATAGTACTACGAGTACAAAATAATGTAACCATTAATCAATCTTTGAAAATACTATCAACCAAAATATGTTGGAGCTTACTGGTGAGAACCCCCCCCCCCCCTCCCCCTCTCCTTGCACACACACACTTATTTCTCTTTCAGCCTCTGAATAAGACTGTCGGATACTCATTTCATGAGCTTTCAAGAAAATGTGTCAGGTTATAGATGGGTGTGTGTGTGGGGAGGGGGGCGGGTTGTAAAAATGGTGTAGGAGCTTACTGGTGAGAACACCCCCCCCCCCCCCCCCCTCCCCATGCACACACACACTTATCCCTCTTTCAGCCTCTGACTAAGAGTGTTGGATACTCATTTCATGAGCTTTCAAGAAAATGTGTTAGGTTATAGATGGGTGTGTGTGTGGGTGGGGGGGGGGGGGCGGGTTGTAAAAATGGTGTAGGGCCTACAAACTAAATTACTTGTGGAGACAAGACATGACATTTTCTTGCAGTTGTCATGAAATATATTTCTCCCTTTGTATATCTGTAGTATAATGTGGACAACCTAAAGCTTTTATTTGTAAGTGCAGCCCATTTCAAACAACGGTTATCAAGACTTGAGGTAAAATAAAAAGAAGGCTGAATTTCAAGTCAGAAACTATAATGTTGAAAAATAAAGTGCAAACTCACCAAGACTGCAGAGTTCACTCAGAGTCAGAATGGAATCTCAAACTGCCTCAGGCTGTTACTCCAAACGATCGAATGAATGCCCCGGAAGATTAAATATTGCACAAAATGTCCTTCCTCGTCCAGTGTGTACCGTTTGTTACAGTGCGGAACAGAAATGACCGATGTCCACATGCGATAGCCTTGTCGCAGTAGTGCATGTATCGTCAAGCCGAGTTCAAACTTATATTTTTAGTTTCAGTTTAACTTTGAAAAGCACGAATTAAACAGAGCGGCCAGTTCGCACCGTATTCAAATTAAAACCTTTTAGTACAGGCGTTGAACTAAAAAAAGTGGTGTTACCTGGAAAAAAATTGATACAAGCTGATTTTGGTGTCATTCGACGCGGAATGTATCTGGGAACAACATATCCAAAATCCGCTAAAATCCGCCTTGGGGAAAATTTTTCATAGCGTCTCAACTGAGGGTGGGGTGGTGGCCATTTTTACCAATTTCCCGATGTCATTTTCCAGGCGGTTCTGTATTAAGGGCAGGAATTTGTCTCTTCTCAGATTTTTCCTGTCAGTAGAATACAATATAATGACTATAGTATTATACCAGCCCACGCAATTGATGTACACCGCGAATAAAGAGCGTTGTATAGCACACTGGAGAAAGATAATTACATCATATCAGTCGCGGGTATTCCAGCGATTCTGTTACACACAGCACATCGCTATAAGCTTATCGCCACGTGCTCACGAATTATTCGATTGTTTTGTCATTCTGTCATATTTTCTTTGTTTCGGTACACAGGAAACAATTCTTAGTCACATTGTCCTTTTTCATATTTCGTCAATATCATATTTCTTGTCTATTAATCCAGTTTCGATAATCCACCTCAGAATCCGTACTACTTATAGCTAAGAGAAAATAATCCGTTCCCTCCATCGGCATATTTCCACTATTTGATTAGATATGGCTTCACACCAAGGTGGTCGCTTTCGAGATGATACCTGTGTAATTTGCCAGGTTGGTTTCGATGAAGTCAAATCGGTTAAAGTCACCAAGAAAGGTTGTCATACCGTGCTTAATTTCTATAATGTCAGGGAAAGATCAGACCTTGAAGCACACCTTTTGGACAAGCTTCAACAGGACCCCGTAGGTGTTGTTCTGGTTAATTCAGATTGCCGTAGGGATTTCACTGATGCGAAGCGGGCATCTGCTGCAAGCTCTTCTGACATCGAAGCTTCGTCGGCCAAGAAATTGAGATGTAATGTGCCTGTATTCGACTTCAAGACACACTGTTTGTTCTGTGGTAGCGCCGCAAAAATTGATCCACGCCACCCCGATAGGAACAAAATTATCAGGACCGTCGAGACACTACCTATACGAGAAACCCTCCTCGAACATTGCGAACTGAGAGGGGATAGTTTAACTTCAGAAGTAAGTGTTCGGCTATTGAGTTGCATTGATCTGGTAGCTGCCGAGGCTGTCTATCATCCACTCTGCCACACGAAATTCCTAAACTGTAGACAGTTGGAAATTGCGAGACCAGCTGGTCGAAAACCTGACCATGGCATGGAACATTGGTTTGAGTGCATATGTGAATTCTTAGAAACTCATTCCGATTCAGAACTGTACACATTGACCGAGTTGCATTCGAAGATGGAAGAGATCGCAGGTGAATCAACTGTGTACACAAAAAAGAGACTGAAGCAGAAACTAGAACAGCGATATGGCGATTATATCTTTTTCGCCAGGGTACAGGGTCGCGACAATGTCCTATGCTTTCGCAACATGGCTGAATATCTGATAAATGAAAAATGGTATGCGGACAAGAAAGAAAGTATAAGTGATGAAGCTGAAAGGATCATTGTTACTGCAGCAAAATTGATCAAGGGGCAGCTTAGAGAGATGGAGTATGATATAGATTGGTATCCAACCCCTGCTGACATACAGGCCATTTCGCGAGGAAAAACCTGGATCCCAGCCTACCTACAGTCTTTTCTCCAGTGCTTGATACCAAATGATATAAAACGAAACAGCATAGGTCACTCTATAGTCCAATCGGCTAGACCAAGATCAGTCATAACACCTACCCTATTCGGGTTGGGAGTAGAAATGGACCATACTTTCGGGTCAAAATGGCTCGTTAATGAACTAGCTAGGCTTGGGTTTTCTATCACCTATGAGGAGGTCAAACGGTATAAGCAAGGTGTGATGGAGCTAGATTCTGTTGACAGCTATACCTCTAACTATTTCCCCGGAGAATTCGTACAGTGGGTCGCAGACAACGTCGACCATAACGTTTCGACTATCGATGGGAAAGGTTCACTTCATGGTATGGGTATAATCGCCGTGTCAACCCAAACTCAGGTGCCATCCACCCCTATGTCGCATACATCGATAAAACGCAGAGCTCGAGTTGGCGTTGAACAAATGTTGGTGAATAAAGGAATCCCAGTGGTTGATTACTTGGAATCAACGAGGAGAGGCTTTGGTGGTTTGAGGTACAAACCAGTAGTAGAGCTGCAATCACCACATACACTTCCATCTAGCCTGAGTACTGACGTTCTATGGCATTGTGGGTGGCTATCTAGAGCAGTAGATGACACTGTTCCTAATTGGTCCGGCTTCATGCAACGAGCGCATTCTGTGCACGGTTCAGGGCATCAAGCGAAATCAGATATACTCTTTCTCCCAATAATAGATCTCAGCCCAACAGACAGCACATGCATCTTTTCCACATTGAAATTCATCTCAGAGCACGCGATCAGATTGAACATCCCATCCCCGTGCGTCACGTTTGACCAGCCTTTATGGTTGAAGGCAAATGAGATAATAATTGATCAATCCATGAACATTGTCTGCAGGTTGGGTGGTTTCCACACAAGCATGAGCTTTCTCGGCAGTATCGGCTTGATGATGGCTGGATCAGGTCTTGATGAAGCTTTGCAGGAAGTTTATGGTCCACTAGCAGTTCGGTCGATGTTGACCGGCAAAGCTGTTTCCAGAGCTATGCGAGGCCACCTCCTAGTAGAAGCTGCACTGACGAATAAATTATTGGGTGCCATAACCACATCCGAAATGAGCGCGAATGTTTCTCCTCCGATGAGCCCACCCACTGTTGAGAGTGAACCGATAAACCAGAGGGACTTAGATGGTGTGAAGGAGTTATACAAAGGTGTGCTTGAAGGCGCGGTCACCCTTTCTGATGTTAGCAGCTCATCAGCTCTCGTGACGGTGAACACTTGCCTTGACAACTACAAAGCCAAACTGTCAAGAGAATCACGCACCGCTAAGCTATGGGTACAATATCTAGAATATATTCAGGTACTGAAAGTGTTCATCCGTGGAGAACGTCTTGTCGATTGGAATCTCCATCTCATTGCTGTTGGTAGAATGCTGAACCTCTTCGCCGCAACAGGGCATGTACACTATGCCAAGAGTTGCAGAGTCTATCTGCAAATGATGCTTGAACTACCAGAAAAACATCCTTGGTTGTATGAGAGATTCTACTGTGACGGCTTTCATGCTATACGTCGAAGTTCTAGGATTTGGGCAGGCCTCTCTAGTGATCTTGTTATTGAGCAAGTTCTTATGCGTTCAATTAAAAGTCGGGGTGGGTTGACGCGAGGTCGTGGCGTGACGGAATCTGTACAACAGGAGTGGATTTACACGATGCATAAATGCGCAGAGATACATGAAGCCATGACAATGTTGACCGACCTAAAGCTCAATACCAGCGAACAGCATGTAGATATGGGCACATCTCGTCGAAAACGAGACAACTTAGACATGGCCAGAATACTAGAGTGGTTTGACACACACACAATCCGTTCGATGGAAACGAACGATTGCGTTCTCTGTCATCTGGTTTGTTAGCTTCCGAGGGAGATGGTATCAACTGCGATATCACTGAGTCTGTAGGGGCAGAGATACACTCTAGATTAGACAACGCTATTGTTTCCGATGCCACTATCAAACGAAGTGATCAAATCCGTACCCTAGCTCACCTCACCCCCGGGTTAAAGCTAGATGACCATAGGGTGACAATTGACCCCTCAACTTTGTTTACTAGACTGGTTGCTATTGCCCAGAGAGAGCAAGACATGGCACAGTTCTTTGCGTATGAACTAACTGTAATGCCAACAGCCCTCTTCAAAGATTTTTTCCTCAGAAAAGCAAACAAGGCGGACCTAGCAACTGCAATAACTGATGGCTTATCCCTTACTAAACCACCATCTGATGGTCTGTACGTGCTCGACGGGGGCGCTCTCCTCCGCAGAGTTAAATGGAAGACAAACACCACTTACTTGGAAGTGGCAAACCAGTATGTTGGATACGTGACGAAGAAATATGGGCAGAATTGTCGAATTGTCTTCGGTGGTTATGGTCAACAACCAACAACCAAGACTCAGGAGCAGAGAAGAAGAGCTCTCCACGTTTGTGCTGATATCCGTTTGACGAACAACACGACTGCCCACAAAAATCAGGAACTGTTCTTATCGAATGGAAATAATAAAATGCAGTTTATAAAAATGCTTTCCACATCACTGAGAGAGGCTGGGCATATTGTCGAATGCTGTTCTGGAGATGCTGACACTAACATTGTTGACAATGCAGTTCAACTTTCGTCCCAGGGAAAAACAGTTGTCATTGTTGCAGATGATACAGATGTACTAGTTATGTCCGTATACCATTGGGATCGTGCTTGGTCTGATATCTATTTCCAGTCAGAAGCACGGAAGTCACACAGGGGTGGAGATGCATGGAAAATCGCAGATATAGTACAGAAGATTGGAGAAACAACTCAGAAGAACCTCCTCTTCATTCATGCATGGAGTGGGTGTGATGTCACATCAGCAACGTTTGGGCATGGGAAAACGTTGCTTCTCAAGAAGTTAGAGAAGTCATTGCCTATTCAAAATATATCAGAAGCAATGCACGACAGTACCATTTCTCAGACAGAGGTTGGGGAAATGGGGACTGAACTGTTCGTTATGTTGTACTCTGGCAAACATTCAGACACTTTGAATGGTTTGAGATATTCAAAATTTATGACAATGGTCACTTCCAGCAAATCGGGAATTGAACCACAAAAACTTCCCCCAACTGAGCGTGCAGCACATTTCCACAGCCTGCGAGTTCACCAACAAATAATGGTTTGGAAACTATTGGATAACGATGCCCTAGATCCTGAGGAGTGGGGCTGGGAAAGTCGTGGGAATGAGTTGATACCTGTGATGACTGACTTGGGCGCAGCGCCTGAGGCTCTTCTCAAAGTTATCCACTGCAAATGCAAAATGACATCCAAAAAGCCATGCGGAACAAACATATGTTCTTGTAGAAAGAATGCGCTCAAATGCTTGTCTGCCTGTGGAGACTGTCGGGGTGAGAATTGCTTCAATGCCGAGCCGATTGAGATCGGGGAGGAAATCGGCGACAATGAATAACCGTGAAGAACACCAACAAATGTCTTGTTGGACCTCATCAAGTAGTTAAATTCCTGTTATTATATCGGACCAGTCAACATTATCTGCACCTCATTGTATGCGAAAACATCGATCAAAGAACCATTTCTAGTTTTGTATTCTGTGCAGAAGTATCTTAAATCGGGAGTGAAAATTTGAGAGAAAAAAAATGTGATTTTTGGGGTTATTAACCCTTTTTCCTCATAAAAAGTGTGAGGATTTCATCAGGCAATTGCCTCTCAATATAATTAACATTTGTATCTGGTCGCCTGCGACACAAAATAATATATAAAACTCAATCTGTGACATATAAATGGCCGAAACCCCGGAAACACAATTTTCCCCCTTCACGAACAACCCCCTGGCGGGAAATCTGACATGAAAAATTCTCCCCAATGCGGATTTTTGCGGATTTTGGATATGTTGTTCCGAAATAAATTCTGCGTCGAGTGACACCAAAATCAGCTTGTATCAATTTTTTCCGGGTCGAACCCTACTACGCCTCTACTATTTGTACATTTTCCATCCTCCAGATATAATGATGCCTGCACACACAATTTTGAAAACACATTTAAGACCTCATAATTTGTGGCGTCTGATATGCTGAACGGAATCTTTTGAGTTTTAAGTGTTCGAATCGACATTTTTTTGCGAATAAAATGAATCGACAGCGATTCTACAGCTGGCAAGGTCAAAGACTTAAGACTGGTTCTCTGACAAAATTGCCCGTTGCTCTCTAAAATTCTTTCAACCGTTCAAATTGTCGACTATTTAATTAACTTAGAGATTAATTACAGTGAATTCTTTTTCATGGTTGGGTGTGTAATAAATACAGAACCACACTTATGTTTGAATGGGTTAACGATTACTGGACTCGAGCGTGTGGCGCTGGGATAACCACTCGAGCCTACCAGCTCTCATGGTATCCCTGCTCCACTCGCTCTCGTCCAGTAATCGTTAACCCCATTCAAATATAAGTGTGGTTATGTATATATCTTGTTCGAACTAGCTTCATGAACTAGGGCGGAAAGCACTGCATGTGTTGATGACGACCATTTGCCGAACCGACGATTGGTGAATACCCAAGTAAAAACTATTGTGGGCTAAAGTTATCTTGCTCGAACTTTCGCAGTTCGTCAATGTAGTACCAGCGAAATAACTGTCTCAGTTATTTCACTGGTACTGCATTGACGAACTAGCGTTGGCTATACTTCAAGGTATATTTTCACTGATTTGTTAATGAATAGTATTACTTGATTACATCATGGAATGTACACTTTAATAACTGATAATTAATAAACAAAACAGCCCTTATTCGAGCACGAAGAACAGACGACTCTAATTAGAAAAGTTCTTGAGAGACAAATTTGTCTTCTTAGTGTGGGAGAGACAGGTGACTACGAGTATCTGGTGGTAAATATTAACATCACAGGAAGAGGCATCTTCCGAAACCACACAAATAAATTGATTCTGAAGGGGAGGCGAATCCTTAACCAAATGAAACTTATAGGGAGAAACAGTTTCAATAAGGTTTTCGTGGGGAAAACCATTTGGGAAATGGTGGGTCTGCCAAATATAACATATGGAACGGAAGTGGTACCCCTAAGGAGCTTGGAAATCCTGCAGAACGACGCAGGCCGACGGATAACGGGGTCGAGAAATGCCGCAGCACTGGAAGCAATCGGGGGTGAACTTGGGTGGATGAGGATCAAGGACAGGATAGACTTATTGAAACTCGGTTATCTTAATTATTTGGTAAATCTCCCCGACAGCCGATGGTATAAAGTAATGTTCCTGCGAATTTTCAACTCAAATATCAAGACAGGATGGATGGTCCAAGTGAGGGAACTAAAAGAGAACTACTAATTAGAGATCTCGGACCTAGAGGTTGGGGCAAACCAGGGTAAAAAATCGTCAGAGAAAGGGTCACGGAGGATGGTAACCTTAATTGGCGAAAGGAGGGTAAAATGAAAGAGATATTTGGGTGGCCTGCGTGATAAAGTGAAGCCTGGTTTTGAAGAGTACCTTGATGGCACCTTTGGGGGTCACAAGTGTTCAAGCTGAGGTCGCAGTCCCTGGAGCTGAGGGGAAAAATTCGGAAAAAACAGTGAAAAAAGTGCCAGATGTGTAATTTGGGCGTGGTGGAGACCCTGGGACACTTTGTTCTAGAATGCCCAAAATACCAGTCTAAAAGAATAAGATTCACTGGGAATATAATGGGGAAGTGGGATGGGAGAATGAAGGACATGTGGTTAGTGGGCGCCTCAAAGGAGAGGGTTAATATGCTAATCGGAGAGATTGGGAAGAATGGGGCAAGGGATGTCATCAAGCAGTTCGTCTCCGAGTGTTGGGAGGAGAGAAGAAGCGTGGGAATAGGGAGGCAGTTGGGAGTACATGGGTAACCAAGGCCTTCTCATCCGAGAACCGCGACAAATCAGCGGCCGGCCAAAGTGTTATTATGTTAGCTGGAACATCCAACCAAGTTTCATCTACCTTCCAGTTAGCATCTAAATCTGGACTAGGAGCCACAACCTGTTGCTCAAGAGTTATTGGTTTATCTAAATCTAGATCAGGAGCTACTACCTGTTGCTCCAGAGTCTTTTGATTTAGCAACCTTTTTGGCACATGTCTGTCTCCACCATCTTTACCAATTTCTTTTTGGATGGTATATGGACCTTCCCAAGGGGCAGTTGAGTTTGCTTGTTTGTCCTGTCTTAACAGCTGGATCAAACAGAACACTGTCACTGACCTTAAATTCTCTGTCTGCAGCAGTTTTGTCATAAAGCGTTTTCTGTCTCTTGTGAGATGCTTTTAAATTTTCTCTGACTATCTCATAAACATCTTGTAACCTTGACTTTAATTCTGATGCATATCGTGTACTCAATAGTTCATCATTTGATAATTTTGGAAACATGAGATCGATTGGTAATCGCAACTCTCTCCCAAACATCAAAATGCAGGTGTGAACTCAGTTGACGACTTGAACGATAAGCATCAGAATTAAAGTCAAGGTTACAAGATGCTTATGATCATCATTTGATAAATTTGGAAACATGAGATCGATTGGTAATCGCAACTCTCCCCCAAACATAAAAAAAATGCAGGCGTGAACCCAGTTGATACATCTAGACTTGAACGATAAGCCAACATAACCTGGGGGAATTTCTTCATCCCAATCATCCTGCTTTCCTTGAACATACTTGCTAAGCATATCGAGAAGAGTGTGACTGAATCTTTTCGCCTGTCCACCAAATTGGGGGTGGTATGGTGTGGTTCTTGTTTTGTTCAGTTGCAGGAGCGAACTAATTTTCTTGATAATATTTGTGTCGTAAAGCTTATACTGTGGGGAAAATTAGCTCACTAAAAGCGCTTGTTAACTTTATACATTTATTCACATTTAGCGGCGGAATAACCAACCGTACTTCTTTCTCAGTCAGTATAGCCAGACTACTGGTAACAAGAAATTAACAACATTATATACAAAACAATTACTCATAACAACGGTGGATAAACATAACCCCAAAACAGAAATTAAACCCTTTATAAATACAAAATTTGCCAAGCAGCGTGTAGCAGTTTTCTGGAGGACTAATCAGTGATTATCAGCTTATGCAACATTGTAATTACTGCATAAGCCAGCCAAAAACTGTACACTCTGCCTGAAAAATCTTTGGTCCTCCAAAGAGAACAACAGAAAAAAAGATGAATCAGCATCCACTCTAGGTATAATGGGGTTAAGTCCTTCTTAACACGAAATTACGAAAGTATTTTTGCATTACGAAATTCATTTGAGCCCTAAGAAGAACTTGAGAACTGACTGGTCGTACAATGTTTCAAAACAAAAACAGAAGCTTTTTTTATTGTTTTTTTCTCTATCAGATTTTGGCATTTCAATTTGAAAATTCTAGCTAAGTTTTCAAGCTGTACCGGTAGCTAGTAATATAGATCATTCCGCCACGGCTCACTCATACTCTTTGGAATTGTTCCACAGCGGCCTTTCTCCTGGAAAATATCCCATATGAAAAATGGTCCAATATTTTCCTGTAGTTCCCATGTGTTTTGATGGAAATCTAACCATTTAACGAGATAGTGTCTGATCCCATTTATACACTTATTTTTGCGTACCTTGTGAGGAATCGTTTTGCCTGTCTTTTTGATCGAACTGTTTGTTTTGTCACAGCTCTCAACTGGTTTTTCTCTCTTAAAAGAATTCTGTGAACTGCGTTTTCGAAACTGTCTTGGGCACTTTGAAAAACTTTTGAAACATTGTCTAAATTTCCATGTATGTTGCTTTCTGCACAATTTAATGAAGGCATAGTCTGAGTAGAATTTTCGGTCATATGCTTTTGACACTGGGTTTGTCTGACTATTGTTTTGACAACGGCATTTACACAGACGTCATTCAATGACAGAAAGTTAGTTTGTGTGGTTGTACTCACATTAATATGCTTCTTTTCCTCAGCGACATTAATTTCCATCGTGTGTTCACTTTCTTGATTTCTTGTGCCGTCGATTGTGGCTGATTGTTTTTCTTTTCATTCCAAGTAAATCATTTTGTATCTGTTGTCTCGTTCCATCTTAGCTCTTGATCTACGTTTGTCTATTCGCTCCTATGACAATTTATTCCATCTGAACGATACATTCACGGAAGTTTCATCTTCTTGGATTCGCCAAGACAGTGACAAGTTTTCTACGTTTAGACTTCCGATAAGCTGTAAAACATTTTCTGGAATCTTGTCCATTTTTAGGATCGTGACTAAGCTAAAAAGATAGTCTGCCCGGATCTCTCCACCAAATGTCATAAAGCATATACTGTGGGGAAAATTAGCTCACTAAAAGCGCTTGTTAACTTTATACATTTATTCACATTTAGCGGCGTACTTCTTTCTCAGTCGGTATAGCCAGACTCTTCACAATTCACAACATTATATACAAAACAATTACTCATAACAACGGCGGATAAACATAACTCCAAAACAGAAATTAAACCCTTTATAAATACAAGATTTGCCAAGCAGCGTGAAGGACTAATCAGTGATTATAAGCTTATGCAACACTGTAATTACTGCATAAGCCAGCCTATAACATTTGATTCAAACTCTTTTCCGTGATCACTATGAATAGATTCAGGACAACCAAAATGACATATTATTTCATTCACTATAACATCTGCTCTTGTACTGGCTCTATGATTTTTTAGTGCAAATGCTTCTGTCCACTTTGTGAATTGATCTGCCACTACAAGAATGCACTTATTGCCTCCATTTGTTTGTGGTAGAGAACCAAGAATGTCACAGGCAATTTTCTCAAATGGAGCACCACTTTCATTTACTACTAAAAGTGCCTTGTTAGTTTTATTTGGATCTTTTCTTGATGCACATTCGATACACTAATTGCAGAATATTTCTACATCCCCTTGCCATCCTACTCAGTAATATCTTTCTTGAACTTTTGCTTTAGTTCATTTGATTCCTAAGTGGCCACCTCCAAAACCTGCATGAATGTTGCGCAGAATGTTTGTCTCAAATATTTAGATATTATTATCTGAGAATAGTTATTAGTGGCAAATTCAAATTTTCTAACCAGAATTTGGTTCTTCAGTCTCAGTTGATGCCATTGACTGATCATGTGTTTGATGGCTGGAGAAAGTCCATCTTGTATTTCAGGTTTTTCAAGTCCTTCCATTTTCCAGTTTCTAATCTGTCTAAGATCTGGATCTTCTTTTTGTTTGTCAATTAACTCCCTCCACTCAGGTTCATGAAGAAAATTCTGATTGACCCCCTTCAACAGTGCATACACCATTTACTTGTACAGAATCTACTTGCCTAGAGTCATCAGATAGTGGAAGTCCGGAGAGAGCATCTGCATTAGCATGTAGTTTTCCAGGTTGATGGACAATGTGTATGTTATATTCAGCTAGTTGAGACTTCCACCTTGCAACCTGGCCATCTGGTTCATGAAAACTCCATAGCCAAGCCAATGTACTATGATCTGTTCTGATTTGAAATTCTCTGCCTAATAAATAATGTCTAAAATATTTCACAAAAACTACAACAGCCAAAAGTTCCTTGCATGTTACACAATAGTTTTTTCTGATTTTGTGAAAGTCCTGCTGGCAAAACACAAAACCTTTTCTTTACCCTCTTGTACCTGTGAAAGGATGGCGCCCATTGCTGATTCACTTGCATCAGTGTCTAAAATATATTGGCCATTCTCTTGAGGGTATGATGACACTGGGGCAGATGTTACCACTTCCTTTAGATGAGAAAAAGATTCACTGCGCTGTTTATTCCAATGGAATACAGAGTTTTTTCTGCATAAGTTTATTCAATGGAGCTGTGATGGTTGGTTGCAAATTATTTTATAAATCGTCGATAATATGAGGCGAGACCTAAAAAGTGTCTTAACTCATGTAGATTAGTGGGTTGTCTGCACTCCTACACCACAGCTACTTTTCTGGATCTGTCTTAATTCCTTCACTGGTGACCTCATGACCTAAACTGTTAACACTTTCTTTTGCAATGTGACACTTACTTCATTTCATTTTCAATCCAGCTCCCCAGAAACGATAAAAAACCATACGTAGTCACTTCAAATGTTCTTTGAAACCGGAACTGAATGCAATGACATACCCCCTTAGTATGGCTTCCATCAGTCATTGGAACGTTTTTGGAGCTCCATTCAAGCTGAATGCCGTGACATTAAATTCTAATAGATCAAAAGGTGTAGTAAATTCTGACTCTCCTTGTCATGCTCCTCCAGTTCAACTTGCTAGTATCCACTATACAGGTCTAAAGTTGAAAAATACTTTCCAGCTAGGGTATCAAAAATGTCATCAACTCGAAAAATGGGATATGCATCATTGCTAGTTAATGCATTAATTTTTCTAAAACTGCGCAAAACCTCATTGAGCCATCTTTCTTTTTCTCAAGCACACTGGGTGCGGCACATGGGCTACATGAAAGTAGTATAATATTCTTCTCTAGCATATCATTCAGCAACTCTCTTACTTCTCGTAAATGGGTAGTCGGTGAGGTTGTTGTCTGCATGATGCGTTATTTCCAATGTTAATACTGTGTTTGATAACATGTGTCTTGCCAAGGTCATTTGCATTCTTAGAAAATACATTGTGATATTCACTTAACAGACTCTTAACTCTTCTTTCTGCCTTAATGACAAGTTACTATTTATCTCTACTTCTGGTACACCTACTTTTGTCTTGAGAACATTAGAACATCTGGAGCAACAATCTGTTGCCCCTCAAATGCTACCATTTGGTCTTGTATCTGTAGACAGTTCCCCGGATCTGTAACCTGCTGCTCAATGAGACCTGTTACCTGCTTTATCAAATACATCTGTTGTATTTACATCTGATAAAGTTCCCATCACAGTGTTCCAACATTTTCATCAGATAAGTTCATCAGTCATAACATCAGTGAGTTCTGTTCATCATATCTGCTGTGAACTGACCTTGCTACCAATACCTCATTATTTGATTTCTTTAATTTTGGTTCAAACATTGCAGTGTCACTTGTTTCCAATATGCCTTGCTGTCAACGAAATATCTTTGCCTTAACTATCTTCTCAAAGTTTGCAGGTATTGTCAGAGTCTCTTGTAATTTTACACGGCACACTGCTGTTGCATCCGTTGTTGACATTAATGAGGTCTGTGTTCTTCCCACATTCAATTTCATTTGGTTAAAATCAATTATGGCCCTGTCTGTTAAGAAAATCTGCTCCTAATAAATAATAATGTGCTAAATCCTTAACCATCAATGCATTCTGGACGAACAGCTCATTTCTAATAACCAGATTAATGGTCGTTTGTCCACACAATCTAAAACTTCATCATTCGCAGATACAATCCTGTTTGAAACTGTTTTTAATTGTAGGTCATTGTGAGCATCTTTATTGTACTCCAAAGATCCCAATGGACCAATGTGGATACTGGGCCTATATCTACCAAAATGTTGGAATTCAGCCCATTAACAGACCTCCTAAAATGTGTGGAATTTCCAGCTATGACCTTTTCCTGAACACCATAACCATTTAGGTCTCCATGTGCCACTGAAATGTGACCCGCCATATCAGTTAGTTCTTGTTTCTCGTTCTCCTCAATTGTGGACAATTTGACTGAAGATGCCCCCCGATTTGAGCAATGCCAGCAAAGCTTTTCCTGTGGGCAGTTACACTGTCTGTGGCCAATGGTTCCACAACTCCAACATTTATCATTGCTTGGTCCACTGTAACCTCTACCAGAACTGGAATATCCCCTTCCTCTTTCCCTATGATCTCCAGCCATACCCCCTGTTGTATGCATCCGAGACATAAGCAGCAAATGCTTGTCTTGCAGCTCTCTCCTCCTTTAATAAGCCTGTCATATCTCACATAGCAGCAATTAGTTCAGGTGTTTCAGAAGAGACACTTGCAGTTGCTCCTAAACTACAGGCAGATGTGGGCTGTGTGTTGTGAGCTTTTGAATCATGTAAACCATGCACATCATTTTCCACTGCAATATGCACTGCCTCATCCATCATCCAATACCCTTGAAGATTATGGAATAATTTTAATACCAGATCAGTAGTTTCCAGAGACCAAATAAACTGATCTCTGGCAATACACAGATTCTGTTGCCAAGGTCAATGTGTGATTCACCCCAATTTTGTCTACACACCAGAAATTGAGATTTGTACCAGTCCGGTTGTTTAGTAGAACGAAGCCTTGATGTTAAAATTTCTTCAAGTTTCACCCATTCATTCTGTACATCTGCGTCTAATTCAAAATATACCTCAAGAGATTGTCCCTTTAGGCACACCACCATGAACTGACACCTTTAACCCTTGTCCATCAATTAATATCACCACACACATTGAAAGTGCTTACCCAGTCATCCCAGTCATCTTCCACACAACCATGGAAATAATCAGGGGTCACAATTGGCTTTTTTGGATGGGTCTCTTCCAAAGGCATAACGTAATAGTCTAGTACACTTACCAGTTAATGTTGATCTCGTTTAAAGTCCCACCCTCTTTTAACATTCAAGTGAATTTTTCTCCTCGGCTGTTTACTGGTTGATGCACTTTCAGAAACAGAACTTGATTCACAGTTAACTGTTATGTGCAAGTGTTGTGGTTCACTTTCTATACGGCGGATTTCTTCTTGGGCTGCTTTTACAATTTTGTCATACCAGTTTACTGTCAGTTCGTGTGTAGCATGGAGACCATCATAGAGTTGTGTAAAATAATTGCGTGTCAGAGTTCTTGAGCTAGACCAGCATTTACACTTAGTGGTACGTGTAATGCTGTTCTGCCAGGACACTGTTCTACAACCTCTTGCAAATCCAGATTGTTTACAAGAATTCTCTAACTTAAGACAGGCAAGTTATTATCAACATCTGTTTGATATTTAGCAATTTCTTCATATGTTAACCAGGACTTATCACCATTTATATTTTGTAAATGATAAAGTGGGTATTGTAACATATCCTACCAGTGCCCCTGGGCATTGTCTCTTTATATGGCATTTCAATCTCATCAGTTTCAGAAATACAGTTTGGTCAGTGTCAACAGACCACAATAATTCTCTCTGTGTTTTTATTTTTCTTAATTTCGTAAAATTGTTTATGCCACATGCAATTTTAATAATAATTATTCTATCATCAGAAATGGTGGACAAAAATTCCAGTGTTGGTTGAATTAAATCATTTACACAAGCACCACAGATTGATACATTTTTGAAGTCAAAGTCCACTGGGGGCCTGTAGGATTGAAAGTTATTGGTCCGAGAATCGCCCACTAACACTAAAATTGGCTGAGTCATAGATGTTTTTGTTCTATGAAGTATAATGTCAAATTAATGAAATGTCAATGACAATGCATTCAGTGGAAAAAAAATAATTGAATATCTTATTTCTCTATCTTTACGTTCACAGGGAAGGAAAACAAAATAAAACTAAATGTTATTTCATACTTCCCTGAAGGTTCGACCATCAATTTTCGTCCAACGATCTGATACTACAATTGTACAGCCCCCCAAGTTGTTGAGAATGACACCAAATCTGCCGATGTCCAACATATCCAATTCCAATATCGAATTCCCACTCTGCCACCAATGTAGAGACTCAACACATATATTTACGATTGCTACAATGATTTATTTGCACTTATGATACAATATTAAGAGGAAAGGGAATTATATACACTCGATCTTCAACAAGAAACAGCAAGTTCCATTAACATGTCCACCCGTCATCAACCACAACAACCAACCTCCAACCTCTGTTTCAAAAACCCTGCTTGCCCGCCAGTCTCCTTTTCTCTCTTTTTATCTTGTCCCACTTTTGTACATCCAGTACCTATCTCACGTCTTACACCCAGCCCATTATGGTTTTAAAATCTTTTTCCTGGCCCCAATGTTGACACTCTGGCAAAAAATTGACACTTGGGTGAAAAAACCCTATGGAGAATCCTATGTTAATTTTTTTGCCAGAGTTTCAACATTGGGGTATGGGGAATTCAGTGCTAAATGCTTTTCACCAGAGTATCAGTCATGGCTAAAAATCCCTTCCAATCACTATATTTTTGCTTTTATTCTAACAAAATTTTTTTATTAATCATTTTCTCTCAATGTTGTACATTTTTATAGACACCTTGAATGTCTAACAGATGTACTGCACATGTGAAATACGCCTATTTGAAAAAAGCAATAATTCAGTGGAGTAACTTTGTTGGTTGAAAATTCAAATTACTGTGAAAACATGCGATCATACTCTTTCAGGAAATAACATGATTGCATATTTTGACAGTGTTTTAGCATTTTCTACATGACAGGAAATATAAAACATATGTTCAGGAAGATATTGGATTAAAAAAAACTAACTTTGTCGGTGAAATAATTTACCGCAGGGAGAAATTCGTTGTCTTGAAAATAATTATGATATATTTGAATTACGGGGAAAATGCTAAGACTTCAATTTAAATGCATTTTTTCACTGTATGAATGAGATATGTGGAGGGTTTTTTTCATGTTTGGCGGGAGTGGGGAGTGTATTGTGTTTTTCGTTGATTTGTTGCCTTTTCAACAGAGTGGGATAAAAATGTCAGGGTTGAAAATCGCTAATATATGCTTGTACTCAACACTGATGCTAAGCAAATCTTTGACTATTAAGATTTCTCCAGATTTTTACGCCAGAATGACAGTCTTTGCCTTCAAAATATCTTCGATATTTTGGAGGGAAAGACTGATATTCTGGATAAAAAATCTTAGGGGTGGCAATACTGAAATATTTCCATTTACCAGCGAGAAAAGGCTAGTTTATTTTCATCTCTATTTTTTACAGTGTGGATGGGAGGCGGTGGGGTCGACATTAAAAAAAAGAATGGGGTTGGTATTGTATTTTTGGTTTGTGTGATTGTAATTTCTCTTTTTAATAATATGGTAGCCTTGAAAAAGGCTTTTTGATTTTCAATAAATAAAACATGTTAGCTTATTCGGGCATCTTTTTTTTCGAAATGCCCCTGTCAGATGGCAGCCATTTTTCCAATTCGTAACCGATAAGGCTGCTGTGTTTTCTCAAGCTCTTCTCCACGCTCTTCAATTTTCCTGATTATTACACAGGGATGTTTCTTCAGGCTGTGTTACATTTACTCTTACATCACGTTTTTTTTTGTAATTCCTTAGCTACCAATAACACAAACCCAACTGGCATGGTGCTCTTGTCGGGGATTAATTGAAGTGATGTTGATTGTGGAGGTTTCAGTTATTTAATTGCTTCAAATATCTTCTCCAACAATATGGGAATCTGCATATCTGATTCTGTTTGTACCCCCACATCTCTTGTGGTTTTGCTAACATCATAATGTCATGTCCCTGCATCCATCTTTATGAGGTCTTCAAAATTGATAGTTGAAAATTCTGTCATTTTTCAGTGTAATGACAAATGAAGAAGACGTGCTCCAATTTATATTATTATGAATTTTTTCCTCTGTTTTTAGGCACCTAAATTTTAACAAATGTGGGAAAGAAGGTGAAAAATACTAATTGCATATCCAATGAGTATTTCACCCACCTAAATCTAACCAATGGGAGAAAAGGCATGTGAAATACTTATTGCGTTTGCAATGAGTATTTCTGGCATCTTTTGCTCTCCACTAAATGACTATAAATGCACTTGGGTGGGCTCATAACCTCATTTTTTTATCGTTAACCAAGAAGCGTCTATCGAAATAGAACTTTTAGCACAAGAGGGTGGCTGTAGGGACCAGAACAACGATCACACTGATATACCAAGAAATAATCTGCACCAACTAGCAAGACAGGCTGGGGACAGAGATATCTCATCACCAGCATTGGATGAAGCTGAAGATGTCTTTGAGCTATTTATCAGAAGACTGATAGTTGCTGTTATGCCATTTCCAGAACTGGCGCATCACAACAGTTTATTACCAGACATGATGTGAGAAGAGCTGCCAGGGAGAAGTATGTAGAGATGGGTGGTTTTAAAATTTCATGTCAGTTTCGGTTTTGGTTTCATTGAAAGAGTCGGGTATTCAGTTTCGGTTTTCATTGTACAAACATAACAATATATTGCACTTGCATATAAGAAGATGTATTTAGAACCAGTCAGTGCCACAGGGACTCCCTTTCCAGGGCAACACACCTGTATAACGTACCAGTACTCTGATTTCCTGAGCACAGTGTATTTGCATAAATTATCTCAAGAGTTTCAAGTTTGAGAAATATGATTTTTGCCTTGAGTCTGTTGCAAAATTAGTCCCCCTCCCCCCCCCCAAAAAAAACCTGTGTTTAGGCTAACCCGACACACCCTAAAACATGCCAACCATAAAAATTTCATCAAGTAAAAGTTGATAATATAGATCATTGTAACCCTATATTTCCATCCAACATCAACTGTGATTTTGACACTGTCTTTGGAATTCAACCTTTCAAATTTATGTGTAAAAATAAATGTATTTACATTATAAATGTGGAACAAGTGACAAGTTCCTGTTCAGCAAAGGAACTTGCATTTGATAAACAGATGAATGTTTAAAACACGATGCGCAAGAAGTAATTTTCTCACCTATTTTCACGGTAAATGCCATGCTCGGACACAATACCAATTAGTGCAGCTGTTCTGAAAAAGGGGTATTGCGACTCTGAAGTTTGAAAACAAGGTTAACTTTAGGTTGTTTCTCTATTTATTCCTGAGAAGTGAAGACCTGATTAGAGTTTTCCAACATTGAAGTTGAAAAACAGGTTTTCTGTAAATGTTTTCGTTTTGCTTTTGATAACAAAACCAAAACCGAACCACATTTTCGGTTAACCACCTACCTCTAGAAGCATGGGATAATAAATTTTGCCAAAATAAACATTTTTTGTTTATTGAAAATCAAACAGCCCTTTTCAGGGCAACCATAATCTTAAAAAGAGTTTCTTTATACACTATATGCCACCACATTATTCATTCATTCATTGTTAAAAAGAGGCAAGCCTCATATTTTAGTTATTTTCTTTGTGATTAATCTAAAGTCAAGGACAAATAATTGGATTTTTCCAATTATTTGTATGTCATGTTTGGTGGTTCACAGCCAGTGGTTGTATAAACCACTGACGTACCCCTGATTAAACACAAAGAAAGTGAAAAAAATTTATTGGATTTTTTGAGGGGAAATTCAGTAATAATTTCTGTTACCTAACATATCATTTTCCCTCTCCAAATTATCAAGTGGAATTTGGAGAGGCAAAATGATACTCTGAGTAAAAAATCTACGGCGAGCATTAGAGTCAAAGTTTTCAAGTGGGGGATCAGTTATGGGTAATATTTTTCCTGTAATCACGAGTTGGAGCCACACAGCCACCGTTTTTAACTGTGGGGGTGTGGATTCAGCTTGTGATTACAGGGAAATCTTACACTTTGGAGAAACGGTTCTGCCTGTGTAATCAGTGATAATCCTTCCCTCTAGCATGTCAGCCATCACTGCTGAAATGGATGACACGCTAAAGCAAAGGATTATCACTAATTACAAACAATAGGGTGTGATATTGCACTACAGGGAATGGGAGAAATACCTTCTTGAGTAAAAATGAGTTTTCTCCATTTTACATTCAAATGTAAAATGGAGAAAACTAATTTTTACTATAGGAATTTTTTACCACAGCGATATGTGAAAAACAACTGAACACCATTTTCACATTTCAGACATTTTATTCCATTAAAAAAATACAGAACTATATTTGTCCTTCTGAATGTCACTTTTTGAATGTCACTTTTCAAACGTTCAAAGTTTCTTGCCAAGTTTCGACATTTTTGGCTTACTGTCCTTAGCTTTTCGCTTTCTTGACACTTTCATTGGTGGTGGTTCCATCTGTGGAAATAAGTCATCAATCTCCATTTTAGTGTCCACATTGTACAACAAAGTATCATCACTGTCATTACACTCCAGTAACAGAGTTTTATCAACTTCCGGCTGTAAGTTAAAGCCTACAATCAGCAACACATCTGTATGTTCTCTTGCTGCACCCAATTAAACCCAAAGCCTGTAAGTGGTAATGCAGATGTACGCTCTATTTATTATGGAACCATGTTATTCCCTGTCAAATCCATTTTCTTCTTCCTGCATTCGTTAATCCAATGACCTTGCTCATTGTAATAAAAACATGCTCCTTTGTTAGGGCATATGTTGCCCCAATGTCTTTCAAATTGAACAAAACTCTTTAGGCAGTATCAACTTATAAAATCCATTGACAAGCTTTCTTATTTCACTCCATTCAGATGCTTTGTAGTAAATGCTTCTAACATCATTTGCTTTTTCCAATCTTGGATTGTTATTCATTTTTAACTTTGGAAAACACCTCTTGTGATCTTGTTAACTCAAAAGCAAGTGTGTGATCCTATGAAGTTACAATGAAATCCCTTCATAAATATGACCTGTAGACTGTGCTCAAGGTTTTCAGGCTTCAGGCCCCTGTACCCATCACAGTTGACGAATCATGACCAAAAGGGGATGTCGTCATCTAGGTATTATATGGAGTCAACCTTACAAGTACAATGAAATCCTTCCATAAATACGACCTATAGACCATGCTAATGGTTTTTGGATTTTGGGCTCGGGCAGCCATCACGGCTGAATGTTTGCGACCAAAGGGGGACGTTCTCATCTAGACATTATTTGGAGTCATCCTACCAAGTTACTATGAAATCCCTCCATAAATATGACCTGTAGACTGTTCTAAAGGTTTTGGGATTTTGGGCTCAGGCAGTCATCACAGTTGACAGATCGTGACCAAATGGGATGTTCTCAACTAGACATCATGCGGAGTCATCCTACCAAGTTACAATGAAATCCCTCCATATTAAATATGACCTACAGACTGTTAAAAGTTTTTGGGTTTCGGGCTTGGGCAGCCATCACGTTTGACACATCATGACCAAAAGGGGACGTCTTCATCTAGACATTATACAAAGGCATCCTACCAAGTTACAATGAAATCCCTTCATAAATACTAGACTGTGCTATTGGTTTTCTGGTTTTGGGCTCCAGCAGACATACCGGTTGACCGATCATGACCAAAAGGGGACGTTCTCATCTAGACATGACCCTATACCTGCATATGAAAATTAGTGACCATCAAACAAGAACTATGGGGTGTAGGCTGTGCTAAAGTGAACAGACTCACCGGCTCACAGACTAACAGACTTCCACACGCATGATGACAATAGCTTATCTTGCCTTTGTCAAGTTCAGCTAAAAATGTAAATATTGCCACCAATTAGTCAAAAGTGAACATTATTGTTTTATTCCAAAATACAAATCACCCAAGAATGACAAAATGCCAAAAGTGCCATTTGTGTTTTATGATTTTGAAATAACTCAAGACTCAGGAGTCCACACCCCAAATTACTGTGTTGCACACTGTGCTTGTAGCGCGATCATATGTAAATCTATTGATAGAACGTGTCCACAGTTGACAAACTTGGAAAAAGGGAATATATTTTTAAAGGGGAATCTGCTTTGAGTGATTTTTTGCAATTGGCTTTTCAGTAAGGAACATTTAGATACAACAGCAATTGCTCATAATTCATAGGGTTTGATGTACAATTTATCTTAAGACATCTCATTGAAACCGCTACAACAAAACCCATTGTCATCATGTATGGAAACAAAATTATTTCTCTGAAAGCTTGTGATGTTAGATTCATTGATTTGTTGAGTTTTCTTTCTATGAGACTGGCAAATTTCCTTAAAACATTTGGTTTAAGTGAACTAGCAAAAGGTTATTTTCCTCATTTAGCAAACACAAAATCATATCAAAACTACATTGGACCTTATTTAGATGCAAAATTGTACATGCCTGACTCTATGTCTCCCGCATTTTATTAAATGGTACAATCAAAAATTTACTAGTAATGCTACTTTCAATTTTGCCAAAGAAATTGACTTGTACTGTAAGTCCGATGTAGATATTTTACGTAGAGGGTGTGGGGAATTCAGAAAACAATTTCTTGAATACGATGGGGTACATCCTTTTAGGGAAGCAGTGACTTTAGCTGATGCCTGTAATAAAGCTTGGCGCAAAAATTCAATGCCAGAAAACAAAATTGCTTTCATCTCAGACATAGGGCACCCTATTGCTGTTAGATATTCCATGAAAGCCATTAGATTCTTGCAGCTACTAGCACAAGAAGAAGGCATGCACATACAAACATGCACTAAACAGTGGAGAAATTAAAATTATTGGAAATTATTATGTAGATGGATTTCACAAAGAGACAAATACAATCTATGAATTTTATGGATGTTTATGGCATGGATGTGAAACTTGCTATCCTGACAGATTTGAGAAAAATCCAATCAATTCAGAATGCTATCAATTTCTGTACAACAAGACTCAATCACACATAAAACATTTCAAATCATTGGGATATAACATATATGTGGTGTGGGAATACGAATTTGATCATCTTTGCAAAACAGATCCTGACGTTCAAACCTCTCTAGATACATTTTTCCCACACATGGATCCAATTGATCCATATGAAGCATTATTGGGCGGGAGAACAAATGCCATTAAATTACACTACAAAATTGACGAAAACACAGACACAGAAATCAAATACATAGACATCTGTTCACTCTACCCATATGTAAACAAACACAGGGAATATCCAGTGGGTCATCCAAATATACTCACTCAAGAAAACAGACAGCAGCAAATTAAGCCAGTGCAGATGTTTCATTAAATGTAAGGTTTTACCACCTCAAAATCTCTTTTTTTTTGCCAGTTTTACCCATTCATTGTAATAAGAAAATGACATTTACACTTTGTAAAATGTATGCAGAACAGTGCAGAACATGAATCAAATCACTGGGAACACATACAGATCAACGTGCAATTGCAGGTACAAGGACATCTGTTGAAATTGGCAAAGCAATGGAGATTTGGTACACTCTACTTGAAACCTATCAGATTTGGCATTGGGATGAATGGTCTTCAGAGATTTACAAACATTACGTGAACAAATATTAAAAAATGAAACAAGAAGCTAGTTGGTTTCCAGATTGGTTGAAACAGAAACGACAAAACCACATTTAAAAAAGATTATGCAAACAATGAAAATATCTATTTAGAAAATGTAGAAAAAAAATCCAGAAAAAAGATCATTTGCCAAAACCATGCTAAATTGTCTCTGGGGAAAAATGCACAAAATAATATAAAAACTAAATTCATCAATGCACCATCAGAATATTTTGAAATAATACAAAACAAAGACAAAATTGTGAAAAACGTCACATTTTTTATCGCGATCAATTTGTTTTGGTATGTTTATACACCATACAATTCAGCCAATGTTGTTGTAGATTCATTTGTCACTGCTTATGCACGTATGGAATTTTACAAAGTTTTAGAACATTTAGGAACACAATACATACACAAACCAACACTCTGGAATCCAGAAATTGTAAGTAGTAGATTAGGTCAATGGACAGATGAACATCCAGGAAAAAAATCATAAAGTTTGTTGGTTTAGGTCCAAAAAAGTATGGATAGAAATATATTAAAGATGAGGAAATACACACCACATGTAAAGTTAAGGGTATCGCATTAGATAACTTTACATCACAAAAAGTTAATTTTGAATCCATGATTGAGTGTGCACAAGACAGAGAGCATTACAAATTAAACATTGAACATACACATAGATTTAAATATAACAAAGATAGACAAGTCACAAGTGAAGCACAAAGTAAAACATCCAGATCTGTTTATACAAAACGCTTTGTTGTCAACAAATACGAATCACTACCCTATGGGTTTAAGGTATAAATACTACTCAGATTTCATACACCCATTTCTGCCCAGACAAGGTCATTATAGAAATGTTGGCCTCTCAGAAGGGTTTGGATGACAGTCAGAGCAAATCATTAGATGGCTGGCCTACCACAGTAAAAACTCCCAACAAAAGAAAAAAACTAAGTTTAGAACCTAAGGTGGAAACACATGAGTTAGTGGATGAGGAGGGATTCATCCACACTGTCGACAGAAAGACCAAAAAAAGTGAGGAAATGTCTCTCCTCTCCCTCTGACTCCTCTGTTCCAACCACTGGTCCTGGCTCCAGCCCAAGTTTAGGCTCAAATACTACCTCCAGTATCCCGTGGAGAAACCTTGGAATACGGTAGTGTCTAACAGCATTGACCAATTAAATAATACTCACCGATCAACCAACAGCCAGATGGGGAGGCGGAACCCACCCGTCCCCAGCAAAAAAAGCCAACCAGGAAAATAATAAGAGACATGCCAATGGCAACCCCCCCCCCCCCCTGTATCTATACCAGTTATCACCAGGGTTCATCCTGACACGCCCAAGGAGCTCATAAACCAAGGGTTAGAGAACTGTAAATGGGATAGATTCGTGTCAAAGGCCACCTGTAAGGCGACCTGGAAATTCAAAACCATATGCTCCAACCGGGAAACCAAATTAAAAATCTTACCCAATGGAGTAAACATTAATGGCAGGTGGCATGCAGTGGGGAGTACAAAAGTCCCCCCCCCCCCCCCCTCTGGTACAGTGCCACAAATGTCAGTAGTTTGGACATATAGCCAATAAATCTAAAGAGACTCTAACATGCATGAAATGTGGACGTGAACACCTAACCATGTCATGCAGATTGGATTCCCCCTCTTGCCCCAATTGCAAAGGAGATCACCCAAGCAACTATCGCAGGTGTCCCCATTATAAAAAGGTTAAGACAAACATCGAACTTAAAAACCTAAACCTAATTAAACCTAACAAGGCCTCTTCTCCCCACACTGTTTGCTCCCCTAATCGCAGGTGCACTCTACTCGGTAATAAGTAAACATGTCAATACCAATCTGGGTGACATCTGTCAAAATGTCAGTCGATCAGCGTCCTGGTTATTTAAAACCCAAATCTCAGAATCCCTAGTCAAAGCCGCAATTAATACTAACTAAAGCCACAATTTACGACTAACCATACACCATGATTAAATATCATTCCCTATCATGATTAGACTACAAATAGCTGTGTGGAACGCAAGAAGCGTTAACAATAAAAAAAACTCCAAATGAACAGATATTTCTGTGAAAGTTGGCTAAATACCGACAAAAGTTTCTCATTCAGTGGATTCAGCATTATTAGAAGAGACTGAGAGCTCGGCAATGGAGGCGGCGTTGCTCTTCTAATAAAGCAGAACATCAAAAGCAAACCCATCAAAACTGATCACCTCGATGCCGAGGTGATTGAAACCGAAATCACAGTCGATAATAAAAACATCGCGATTGTTTGTTATTACAGCGACCCAAGCAAGATTGTTTCTGACACCGTCTTTGAATTTTTTATGAGGAAATACAAACACTGCATCTTTCTTGGTGACTTCAATGCCAAACACCTATACTTTGGCTGCAATAAAACCAGCCCCAACGGTGAAGCCCTTCTCGAAATCACCAAAAAACATAACCTACATGTGGTTATGAATGGCAACTCCGCAACTTACATCAGTAGTAACCCACTATTTCCATCCGAAATCCTTGATCTAATAATCACCTGCGACTCTCTGATAAATCTTTCTTCTGGCAAAGAAGACCTAGGCAGCGACCACCTCCCAGCCCATGCCTCAATCAAATTAGGCAATGGCCCCCTCAGGTACCTCCCCACCCCCCCCCCCCCCCACCCCTCCCCCCAACCCTCGCAGGAATTTTAGAAAAATTAACTGGAACCTCTACCTCGACATCATCGATGTCAAACTCCTCAACAGCTCCCCTTCAAATGTAACTGAACTCGAAGCCCAGTGCGAGGGCATAGAAAAAATCATCAACTCAACCCTAAATGAAATATGCCCTAAAGAAGAAGTGCGCCCCTGGAGAAGTACTATCTCGGGCGACACACTTTCATTAATCAAAACCAAACGGAAAGCTCTTTGCGCTCTAAAATCCGAAACTGACTCCCTCACAAAAGCTGACCTCAAAAAAACATATAACTGTCTTCATGGCGAGTTTAAGAAAGTCTTCCTAACTGAAAAACAGGCCAACTGGGAAAAAGCAACAGCCAATCTAAATGAGGTCAAGGATGCCAGAAAATTCTGGAACTCTTTCAAAACACTTAGTGGTAAAAAAACAAAGGCAACCAAGCAGCGGTCAAACCCCTTAAAAGGGAAGATGACTCCTTCATGCGTACCGACAAAGACAAAGCTAACACTTTCGCCAACCTCCTTAGAAAAACCCATCGCCCACCCCAAGGCCCTGACAATGATGGCGCCATCATAAACGCCATTGATGACTTATCAACGAACACCCGGATATCTACCGTAACCCTACATTTGATACCGACCCAGAAAAACGGGATGACGACGACCTCGTCACCCCCATCACTAACGATGAAATCATCAATATCATAAAAAATGCAAAAATTCTTCATTTCCCGGTGAGGATGAAGTCAGTTACAAAATTCTGAAACAGAGCCCAAATTCCCTAATTGACAAACTCAACAAACTATTCAATGCAAGCCTCATCCATGGCTACTTTTCAAAATGTTGGGAAACAGCCATTGGTGTCATGATGCCGAAACAAACAAACAAAGACCTTTCTGATCCGGCCAGCTACCACCCAATCAGCCTTCTCAGTTGCATTGGTAAGGTATTCGAAAGAATCCTCACCAATCGACTGAGGGGGCACCTTGAAGAAACCGACTTTTTGAGCAGATGGCAAAGAGCGTACAGAAATCGTAAAGAAGGCATTGAGCATGTCTATCGTCTAGTCAGTTTAATGAAAAACGTGATCAATAACCAGCAAATAGGTGCGGCAGTCCTATTAGAAGTCGAAAAATCATTCGATTCCATTTGGCATGCTTAGATTACTCTCTTCCTTCCTTAACGATCGCGAAATAAAAATGAGAGTAAACAACGAAATGTCCGACATCATCCCCCTGGAAGCAGGCACCCCCAAGGATTCGTCCTCAGCCCCTCCTATACATCATCTACGTCAATAATCTCAAAATCTCCGAGGATCGCGTTCAAATCTCACAATTTGCAGACAATAAGGGTCTCCGGGACTCTAATAATACTGCCAGTCTACTTCAAAAACCCCTTCAACGCGCTCTCGGTGACCTAGAGCAATGGTGTGAATCAAGCTGAACGCCAGTAAAACGCAAAGAATCACGTTCACCCATAAGAAAAATAACCGTGACTTTGACTAAAACTACTGGACAAAGTCCTCCCTGAATGCACAGAGGCGAAATTCCTTGGTATTACTATCGACCAAAACCTATCTTTCAATAAACACACCAATCATATTGCTAGCAAAGAGACCAAACGTATTAATTTACTAAAAATGCTAAAGGGTACATCTTGAGGAGCCAACCAGACTATTCTACTTAAACTATACAAAGCCTTCGTGCGCCCTGTACTCAATTATGGGACTATCATCCTAACAAACCTAAATCAAACAAATATGGGGAAACTTCAGAAGGTCCAAAATCGTGCGCTCAATGTCGCCCTCAGTGCTCCCTGGGATACACCTATCAAAACCCTCCACGACAGAGCAGAAATCCCAACCATAAAGGACTGCCTGGCCTCCCTAGCAGCGAAGAATCACGACCGGTTAGCTGACAGCCAACTAATATCAGAACTACAGGTAACTTGCAAAACTGGCAAAAACCCCAAAACGCCAAAATTTAATGTAACGACCGTGTAAATATTCACCAGACCGTGGAGGTTAGGGCAGGAAACTCCGGGTGGGGTTCTTTTGTTAAGGCCAGCCCCCTCCCCTATTTCGACCAGAAAATTCCAAAAAGGAGAGTAAAAACGGGCCAGTGGCGACCCTCTGCCAGGAAAACCTGTCTTCACCGACTCGGCTAAAATCACTAAAATTTAATGGCAAATAGTTAACAAATACTGGGAAAGAGAAGGTGAACACTTAGGCAGTAACAAAGGCTCAGCCGTGATCTTCTACCAGGAAGAGCTGTCTTCACCAACTCAACTCAAACACTCAAATCTAATCTCTAAAAATAAACAAATACTGGGAAAAGAGAAGGTGAACATACAGGCTGTAATAACGGCTCAGCCGTGATCTTCTACCAGGAAGAGCTGTCTTCACCAACTCAACCAAATCACTAAAACTTAATCTGTAAAAAAAACAAATACTGGAAAGAGAAGGTGGACATACAGGCAGTAATAACGGCTCAGCCGTGATCTTCTACCAGGAAGAGCTGTCTTCGCCGACTCGACTTAATCAGGAGGAGGTAAGGGCAGGAAACACTTCCGGGTGTGGTACTTTGGTAAAGGCCCCCCTCCCTCCAATTCTTAGCTGAAAAAATCAATCCGGGAAATCATAAACTGAACAAAAGAATTGAACTAGCTGCTCCCAGTGATCCACAACCATCCAAAAATACAATCACATATGTTTGTCTATCTTAAAAATCAACTAATTCTGCCTTTTTCATTTAGCAGGTACACCAAGATGCTTTCTTTTTGATCGCCAGCACCCCAATAACTGCTATGGAAACTATAACTGATATGGAACACAGTAACCTCTATGGACTCTGAACATCCTCCGCTCCATCCCCAGAAGTAGTCACCCACCCACAGGGAGGCGAGCGTTGGTCCTGCACCTCGCTTCTACCCCTTTTTGTAAGCATCCGTATCGCATTTTTGACCCAGCCAAATAGGTTCCAAAGCAGGCCTACCCCAGAACCAGGGAAGTTCGGGTCTCTCTTTTGGTGGTTCCCAAAAGGGCCGTTGTTGTCATCTATCCAAAAACACATCCAACTGTAAAGCCAGAAAAACTGATTAAAACAGCCGGAGGCAGATCATACTTGCCAATGATAGCCCACCATCGCTCCATGATCTATCTTCGAAGTGGCAGACTATACTTGCCCGAAAAAACACCACAGCACCCTCGGGGAGAGGTAGCACCTTTGTGAGAGGATCCCCTCTCACTCTGGTCCTCACCCTAGGGTTCAGTCAACGACCTACAAAAAGACATCCCAATACTCTTCCTGATCATCTAGCCTAAGACATCAGCCGAGTACTCGATCCTTTTCCTCCTTCCACACGCCTAGACACATACCTTACTGATCTCAACAGTCACAGAGGGTCGAAGAGGGCTTGCACCACAGCATCCCTGCACGCCTTTGGTGCGTGAAACCATTTCATTTCCATTACACCCATTTCAATTGTGAACAGGCAATATGTCTCTACCACTTGACCCACATTCCCTAAGTATTTATCAGAATTAAGAAGTACTGCAAGTTTTAATGGAAATTCCTAACCAGTCTTACAATACGGTTTAAGTAGAATTAGCTAAAGCTGGTTTTTTTCTGTGTTGGGAATGGTAAAGTAAAATGTTTTGTTTGTGAATAACGTTTAAATAATTGGGGAGAAAAAGATATTCCTTTACAAGATCATGTTAAGTGGTCACCAAATTGTTCTTATATTCAATTGATAAGAAATGGTCAGTTTTAAAATCCACCATCCTGATAAAATATTAGCAGTCATGGTTAATGGATTCACTTTAAATAAAATATTTTCAACAATGAAAAAAATGTGCTAAAACTCTGAATCATTTTCCACATTCTAATTCTTTATTTGCACTCATGGTAATAGATGATCAAAGTGCATCATCATTTAGTACCATGATTGCAAGAAAAGCTGCAAAACAATTCAGAAATAAGTTAGAAAAAATTGTTTATAGATGCTCCAGAATGTGATTTA
Source organism: Pictodentalium vernedei (assembly GCA_031216915.1). Taxonomy (NCBI): domain Eukaryota; kingdom Metazoa; phylum Mollusca; class Scaphopoda; order Dentaliida; family Dentaliidae; genus Pictodentalium; species Pictodentalium vernedei. Next base: position 544,146,551 of record CM062297.1, read on the forward strand.
CCTGACTGTCCTGATGTACAAAGTACATGGTGTAATGTAATACCTGATGCACAAAGTACATCAGAACAGACAGAAGAATCATCACTTTGATTTCAAACATGGAAGACAAAAGACGTATTTTAGACATTTCGAATATATGGGAAATGGATTATATATCTAGCAGGGGCGTAGGGGAATGCGGTAACAGCCAGAGGGTCCTAGTTAGGACTAGACCTCCCCAGAAAAAAATTATCGTAAACAATTCATTTGTTATTAATTCCAATGGCCCGCTATACACATTATTGTGTATCATGTGGTCACTGTGGGGCCTCTCCAATCTCCAATTCATGTAAGTCAGCCCATATAAGATTAACAGATTAACACTGACCACTAAACCCAGTCCCTATACTCCCCGCCTTTACTATTCGCACCACCGTATCGCTAACCTTCCGTTATCAGGGAGATCAAGTTTCTCACACGTTTCACTTAAAAAGTGCCACGATAAACCATGGCATTCTCGAAATACAATATCAGCGGTGGCCCCAATCGAAGGCCTGAGTGAGGGTTAAAAACAATAAGTGACAGTTTGCATTTGGAAGTCCCCACCCACCCCGCCCCAGCCCACCACTGGGAAGAAGGTTAAGTTGCTAGACTCTGGGGGAGATCGATTCTGGTGCCTCCTGAAGAAAGGTGGGGGGTTGCATTTTTTTTTGGGGGGGGGGGGGGCAAAACCCCACAGCGACCTTCCAGATATCATGGTTGTCCTCCTTCCCCCCAAAATGGCCACCCTCCCCCCCCCCCCCCCCCTTATAGAATCCTCGCTACAAAAAATAGTTTGAACACAACTTTTTGCCTGTAAAAAGGACGGTAAGTGTGTGAAAACTATGTTTTAAAGTACTAAATGTACCTCTGAATGTGTGAAAAGTGACAATTTAGTAAAGCGTACGCAATAATCTAATATATACTCTCCCAAAAAAGAAAGTGTGCATGCTAAAAAATAACACTAAAAAAGATATATATCATTTTCATTCATGGAAATTTTATTCAATCACAGATGAATCAATTTGTGATCAACACGAGAAATTTCATTACGCTACGACGAATACTCTTGGTGCCATGGAGAGTCAAAGACACTAAGGGTCAAACACAAAAGTCACACACTCAATATCTGGTATAGGTTAGGCTAACCTTAACCCTAACCCTACTCTACACAACTGCAGTCGAGCACGATGATGATGTAACGTCAAAATCGGACGAATTGCAGGTCTTCGAGGACGTAAGCCGTATTCTCTCAGCCGGTTGATTACTGTTTGAGGATGTATCCGTCTCAGGTTAGGGATGTTCCTGGCTGTCGTCATTGCCATTTGTTGCTGGTTCCAGAGATGGACGACACAGATATACCGATCTTGTGCAGGGGTGGTAACTCAGGGTCTACTGGAGCGGGGTCAGTCTCGAACGTCATCATGTTGTGTATGTCGATGGACTAGCTTGTCTACAGTGTTACAGTGGCAGTTCAAATGCTGGGCAACCTCTCTGTGTGTTCTGCCAGCTCTGATCATACCCAGGGCAAGGAGACGTTGATTCATTGTCAATCTTGGCATGCTAATGTGGAGTCGTTTTAACAGCAGCGCAAGTTTGAATGTGAATGATAGGAAGGCTTGACTTTAGTGTTTAAATACCCAAGGATTCACACTGCTGCATGAATTTTCAGACTCTCCATGTGCAAAACATGCCTTTTCACAAACATGCAGCATGTCATTTAATGTTAATGCAATTTTAACGGGGAAAGCTGTTTTTGTGTTCAATATAACTTATTCATAAACAGGTTAACACTCTTTACACCTACGAAATTACTTTTATGGAGTTTGATCAATTTTTGCAATGCACACTTTCTTTTTTGGGCGAGTATATAAATGAGAATGTCTGTATCTATATCTCTCTCTCTCTCTCTGTCTCTGTCTCTCTCGCTCTGTCTCTCTGTGTCTCTCTGTCTCTGTCTCTCTGTCTCTTTGTCTCTCTGTCTCTCTGTTTCTCTCCCTGCCTGCCTGTCTCCCCCCTCTCTCTCTCTCTCTCTCTCTCTCTCTCTCTCTCTCTCTCTCTCTCTCTCTCTTTCTCTCAGTGTCTGTCTCTCTCTCTGTCTCTCTCTCTCTCCCTGTCTCTCTCTCTCTCTCTATCTTTGTTCCAGGTGAACTCCTCCGTTTCTTGACCGATCAACCTCAAATTTTCTACACAGGGGTAATTCGACCCTGCGAGTAACATGGGATGGGTGCCGTGCCCGTGCGGGATGACCTTGACCTTGAAATTGGTGACCTTGACCTTTTATTTCGAAAATGGCTGGGCCAACCGGGCTAAAATTTCATATGTGCAGGTATATTGACCCACCGATCATTTTGACTTTATCGGGGTGCCCGTGCGGGGTGACCTTGACCTTGAAATTGGTGACCTTGACCTTTTATTTCGAAACTGGGCCGATCAAGCTAAAATTTCATATGTGCGGGTTTATTGACCCATCGATCATTTTTACTTTATCAGGTTGCAGGGTGACCTTGACCTTGAAATTGGTGACCTTGACCTTTTCTTTCGAAAACGGCTGGGCCGATCGGGCTAAAATTACATATGTGTGGGTATATTGACCCATCAATCATTTTGACTTCTTCAGGTTGCTCATGAGAGGTGACCTTGACCTTGAAATTGGTGACCTTGACCTTCTATTTCAAAAACGGCTGATATAACCATCTTCTCCCGTGCAACGCTGGGTATCACCCACTAGTCTAATATATAAATGTGAATCTCTCTCTCTCTCTCTCTCTCTCTCTCTCTCTCTCTCTCTCTCTCTCTCTCTCTCTCTCTCTCTCTCTCTCTCTATCTTTCTATCTATCTGTCTATCTATCTATCTTTGTTCCGGGTGAGCTCCTCCATTTCTTGACCGATCGATCTCGAATTTTCTACATGGGGGTAATTTGTCCCTGCGAGTAACATGAGGTGGGTGCCCTGCCAGTGTGGGTTGACCTTGACCTTGAAATTGATGACCTTGACCTTTTATTTCGAAAACGGCTGAGCCAATCAGGCTAAAATTTCATATGTGCGGGTATATTGACCCATCGATCATTTTGACTTTAATGAGGTGACTGTGCGGGGTGACCTTGACTTTGAAATTGTGACCTTGATTTTTTATTTCTAAAATGGATGGGCTGATCGGGCTAAAATTTCATGTGTGCAGGTATCTTGACCCTTCGATCATTTTGACTTAATCGGGGTGCCTGCATGGGGGTGACCTTGACCTTGAAATTGGTGAGCTTGACCTTCTGTTTAGAAAAAAACGGCTGATATAACCATCTTCTCTCGTGCAATGCCGGGTATCACCCGCTAGCAAATATATATAGTGAAGATTAAGTATTGTTTGTTTTATTGTAGACTATTTTCATGTTATAAATGGTTTCTCTCCAAAAAACTTTCTCGCAGTGAACAGAAAGATCTAAATGTTATGCACACAAATTAGTTACACATGCGTCGAGCAAGTATGATAATGTTCACCCCATCGTGCACCTCAGCTAATTCATTGTTTTCCTTGCACGAAATGGCGTGTCGATCAGTGTAGATAGCGAAATGATCTATTTTCTCTTGAAAATAGTCTACAATAAAACAAACAATACTTAATCTTCATTATATATATTTATTATTGCATACGCTTCATTAAATTGTCACTTTTCACTCATTCAGAGGTACATTTAGTACTTTAAAAACATAGTTTTTATACACTTACCATCCTTTTTACTGGATACCGTCCTTTTTACCAGCAAAAAGTATGTCCCTCAAAATAGATTGGTAACAAAGGACACATTGAAACTTCCCTTTATTCACAGTTCACGATTAAATTTTAACAAAATATTTGTGTCTGTATTTTAGTCATCTATAAGAAAAATTCATTTGGTACATATCGACTTTTATGTGGTACATATAGACTTTTTGGGTGGTACAAATAGACTTTTTGAATGGTACATATCGACTGCCCATGTGGTGCATATCGACTTGTACATATAGGCAGTGGTACATATCGACCAATATTCATCTGATTACATTCAAATTGTCCAGTGGAGGGTACAAATTGTTCCTATATTGGGATACGAATCATCCAGGCATGAGGTACGAATCATCCAGACATGAGGTACGAATTGTCCCGGGAAAGGGTATGAATTGTCGAGACATCGGGGTGCGAATTGCCCAGGGAAAGGTACAAATTGTCCAAGGTATGATCGTCCAGGGTACGAGTTTCCAATTCCCGTTATGACTCAAATCAATCTGGGCAGTTTTGTCCATGGTCCGTTTCGTCCAGCATTCGTTTAATTGACTTATTTGAAACTCTTAATTTTGTTTTTTTGTCTATTTGGGGAAATTCTTCAGTTCCTCGAGACCTTAACAGAAAATCTGCCCAGGAAAAATATCACAAGTGAGGCCACATTTCTTCAGACTGAAATTGTTTTGTATTTTAGCACGTGTCTAGGTGAATTACACCAATTTCGTCCGCTAACCGAATCGTCCTCTGCAATTTTACCCAAGTCGTCCACTGCAATTTTACCCAACACGTCCACTAGAGGAAGGTAATGAAGTATTGTATTTTGAAAACTGATTACGAATTGACCAGAAAATCCCTAAGTACGAATTGACTTCATTACGAATTGACCAGCACCCGAACAAATAAACTACTCAGCCATCTAATTAATTTCGACACTGTTTAATGCTGCTCTGATTACTGTTTATTCAAAGGATCAGCTGTAATAATTATATTATTACAGCAAAAGTTCTTAAAGTATATGTATGTTATATTAAGTTCTGTAACATAATCTTATAATTTTGCAATTGTTCATTGAAGAGCGCCACCGGTGCTTTACAATGAATAATCGTAAAATTATTAGCAAATGTATTCTTCCGAGTACGAGTTGTCTAGGAACCATTTTTATGGTTCCTAGACAACTCACACCCTGGACGATTTGTACCGTGGACAATTCATACCCTAATATGAAGGTACGAATTGTCTCGCATAAATGTACGAATTGTCCACATAAAAATATGAATTGTCCAATGTAAATGTACAAATTGTCTAGTGCAAAGGTACGCATTGTCTAGTGCATAGGTACGAACATGTCTCATGAATTATCTTTAAAAAGTAAGTCCAATATCTCAAAAAGTGCAGTTGGGTCTTGGAACTCCAGTGGGCAAATGAGTTCGACAGAATCAAAGAGATAAAAAGAAATATAAGAAAATGGGGAGCTAAAAAAAGACAAATGTTCCACTGTTTCTTTTGTTTTATTGAAAGCAGTACCCAACAGAAGGAGTGTTTACACTGTAACAGGCAGAGAGATAAGTGCGAGAGCCGGTGTTCTAACCGTCGATCTCTAGCATACAAAGCAACCGATTTACCACGAGACTAAGTGATCTGGACAAGAGATCCGGACCAACCAGGCTGGTTGGTAAATGACCTTTATACCTCGACTGCTACACTACTCTCCCTTCGTTTTGAGATTCACCACATGTGAATCTAACCCAGGTTCCTCCCTCAGAGCCATAGAAATCGGATATATATCCGATTTCTATGCTCAGAGCAGTCAAAACACCTGCAGTGCCACCTACTGCTGAGGATCAGACGAGCCCCCAATTGTAACAGAAGGAAAGATAAGTGTGTCGACCTCTAGCACACAAAGCGACCGATTTACCACGAGACTAAGAGATCCGGACCAGAGATCCGGACCAACCAGGCTGGTTGGTAAATGGACTTTATATCTTGACTGCTACAACACAACACTACCCTGTTATTCACTTGTATTGATTAACTATCAAACTGAACTCACTTTGAAAAACCGCCTGTAAAACTCCCGACTGATGTAGTAAACCCTTATAATACAAGCAATCGGCAAATATCATTAAAAAGATAAAGTTTTTTTTCAACTGTATATACTGGAGAATTGATATGCTTTGTCATTCTCAAAATGGAAAACCACCCTTGTGTCTTGTGCAGTGAGAATGTCCGCCGCAGGCAAGAGGCATTACAATGTGACGTTTGTCAGAATTGGCAACATAGAAAATGTAACACACGAATCACACGTGATTTTTATCGTAGGGTTGTTCGAGGAGAAGTAGAATTGGGTGAATGGTCATGCAGTTTATGTCAAAATTCTGCACCTGATAATTCTCCCGATAATACTCTGTCAAATGTTGGCAACTCAGATAGTCTCGCAGAAAATCAAGATTCCATGAATGATGTCATTTCTAGTTCTGTTGAAAACCTGATTGTGCAAAATGTAGACACAACAAATGACATGCCCACGAGAGGAAATAATTCTTTTGACTTTGATTCTAGGAATTTCACTGTGCCCTCTGAACCACACAGCCATCACCAAACAGCAAATTGAAAAAGCAACAACAAAGGAATGATTTCGTGCGCTGAAGGCGTGCAGGGACGGTATGGGGAACAAGCCCCTTTCGACCCTCGGTCACTGTATATGATTGGCTGTCACATGTCTAGGCGTGTCGAAGGAAGAAAAGGTTCTGGTACATGGCAGGTGTCTCCTGTTGCGGCATGGCGGTCTCGTTGACTGATGTCAGTTGGACCCTCGGGTGAGGACCAGTGTGGGAGGTTGGGTCCTCTCACAAAGGTACTACCTCTCCCCGAGGGTGCAGTCAATCTAGATTTTTGGGCAAGTATAATCTGCCACTTCGGAGATGATTTTGAGTGATGGCCATCACTGGCAAGTATAATCTGCCTCAGGCTGTCTCTGTTTAATAGGATGTCTTTGAAGGAAACAACAACGACCCCTTTCAGGGACCACCAGAAAGAAGACCCGAACTTCCCTGGTTTGGGGACAGGCCTGCATTGTAATCCTAAGAGAGAGAGAGCAATTCCACTTGTAAGACCCTTCTGAAAGGTATACGTTTTTTTTATTATTTAAATATCAATGCCCATTTATTTATATTTATTTATTGGTGTTTAAGGTGTAATGAAATGCACTCCATGGAACACGTAGGGTTAATATAATTTGACTTGGGAGTCTTGGTTCCCTAAGTGTTAATAAGAGTGGCCAAGTCCCACTTGGTAATAATTCTCTGGAGAATAGATTTTAATAAATATGAAAACTGTTTCCGAATACTTCTTAAAGGGACAGCTATGCTATCATACTATTTTACAATATTTGGATTTCTAGACTTTACTAAATATGGAAACTATCTTAAAGGCATGGCTATGCTGTCGTGCTATTTTACAGATATTTGTATTTCTAATTAAAATTGCATAACAGTATATAAACAGTGCATATGAACCAGACGATCGATTCTCACACTTCTGCACGTAAACACCAGCTGCAGTCTGACCTGCAGTAACCTTATCAAAATGCTTTTGTCAGAAATTGTTATTATATTCTAACCTGGCATAACCCCGACACACCAACAACAACTTTTAGCTATGGGAACTGCGTGAATAGCACGTACCATAATAAAATATGGGCGTCATATAGTAACTCCCTAACCTTGAGAATAAATTCGGATAAAGTGAATAAATGACAACCAACAGCATGCCAGCATCATTTTAGTGTGAGAATTCATACTGATAGCACAGGATGCCCCCGCTATCCCAGAATGGAGATGAGGGGTGATGAAACACCTCTCCGCCATCTTGGGGTATACGTGGTGTTTTGTGGTATCAACCTTCACATTGTGCTCTTGTGGACGTGACTAGCTGCGCTCGGAAAGTCACGTACATAACAGTATATAAACTGGCAGAAAGACCCGAGAACTTCACTTCTCTCTGGGCTTCCAACACATATAGAAGTCACTCTCCTATTTTCGTGGAAGAACACTGCCAGGCCAGACAACAATTGGAGATGAATGACATGATGAGAACGATGTGATATTTTCTGACTTAGTTTCGCTTCGTATCTTTCACATTCTTTTTTCCACCAGAGAGAGAAACCAGTGTAGTTGTAGGTACTTTAAAATAGGTTTTAAATAAAATAGAAAACTGTAAGTACATTTTATGTGTTATGACTTCACTCATTCACTGCGGCTGCAGTACTTCAAGAACTTTTGCAGACTCCAAAGAAACTGGTTTCAGTTTGAATGAACTCTTTAAATTGTCCTGTAGCCAATTGCCATGATTGAAGTCCTAACTTAAATCCACTAGACAATCATTTTTAATGGGATGCTTAACCCTGCTTCGCCACAGGCCAGCTTATATGGTGCCGCTCGTCAGGATTTGGACTCTGACTACTAACTTTCTTGAGACAATTGGGTGAACATTCTAAAACATCTATTGACCCTAACAGACCCAGTGAAGCCGAAATTGACTTAAAAACGTTGCCGCTGGGGACAACAGTGAACTTGTGAGAACTTTGATATCAACTTTTTGATACTGTTTACGAGGGACAGTCATCCCTTGATTTATTGTAATTTGTATGCCTGGCAGCAGGCACTCATAATCGCCCTCTGAACCCAATGGTCAAAAATTTACTGGTACAGCTATATGGTGGAATTGCCTGCATGTCCAACTGGATGTCCAATGTGCCATTATTTACTCTTACGCCGACCACCAATCGCTTCCATATTCAAGCCACACTGGTCGCACCGAGTGTTGCTCATAAGATATATATAGAACTTCTAACAGCACATCAGGGAAAAATGGAAACTCAGGGAACATTGCAAAATCTTCATGAGTTCGAGAAAATTCTGGAAAGACTTCCACGTGTGTTTCAAAATCCACAGCACTAGCAAGGTAGGTGCAATTTTATTCATTTCTTGTTCATTTACAGCAGAAGATTGTAAATTAAATTAGTAAATCAATTGAATAATTGAAAATGACTACACCATCAGACAAAGAACAACGGTTGCTAGATGAACTAACTCACCTGAGGTGAGAGACGGAGGGTCAAGTGAATCAGTATGAGCAGCGACTTGCTGACCTGAGCAGTCAGGTACACAATTGGTCACAGCAGCATGCTGCCTCACAACAAACGCTCCAACAAACGCAGACAGGCGTCGCCTAAGCTCAGACGGAAATGGCACAGCAAAAAGCCGATCTGGAATTGCAAATAGCCACTGATAAAAATACTGCACAAATAAAGCAGGCAAAATTAAAGAAACAACTGGCAGAGGCTGAAAAGAAGGCAAAGATGGCAGAGGACCCAACAGCCTATGCTATCATTGACCTCCACGAAACCGTGCACCAGAGTGAGAAGAGTAATGCAAAAACTGCAAACGCCACCCAGGCACAGTCAATTAATTCCCATATTAAGAAATTTGACGGGAACCCCCTGAACTTTCAAGGATGGATAAAATCCCTTGACCTTTTCTGTGAAACTAATGACGTAGAAGAGGAGCGACAACCCAAAATCGCCACTCAAACCAGTGAATTTGTGGTAGCAGATTTTATTTTGTGAACAATGAAGAAAACTCCTGGTATGCCTTGGTCAGAACTGTATAGAGCATTGAAAAGATAACTCCATGGCCACCAATCAGTTGCGCCATATGCGGCAAGAGAAAAATCAAACCCTTGTCTCATATGTTGAGCAATTGCTTGATCTTGCGAAAGATGCTTTTGATCAAGAAATTGACAATCCAACCATCCAGAAAAACCTCTCAGATTACTTTTGTGACAGGTTGTATGATTCTGATGTTCGGATGAAATTGATCCATCACATGCCAAAGATGCTAGAAAATGCCTTTAGTCGAGCATTATTCGAAAAAGCCACGAAAATCAAATTTCGTGCACGCTCTGAGGCTTCTAAAGGAAAAGTGCCCTTTGGAGAATCATTTGAACGACAGTATGAAGAATATGAGCGTTATCGGGACCCTGTATTTCGAGACCCCATAGACGAACATGAAGAACCTGTAGATCTCCCTTGAAAACAAGAGATGAAACTCCCATGGACATAAGTGTGGTGCACCGAAGACATAAGGTTAATATGTTAACTACAAATTATAGTGGTGGTTATTCGCGACCTCCATATCAAAATCAGAATAGAACTCAGTATAATAACCCATACAAAAACAGAGGAAGTCAAAATTACAACAGATATCAGAAACCGACATGATTTATATGTCCGGTTTGCAATCGCTGTAATCACATTGGCCATGTGAAACGTGATTGTCATGTAAACTTAACAAAACAAGTTAGAATGCTTGATATTCAGTCAGCAGGTGAAAGGTCACCAGGGGCAACCTTTTGCTGCTTTCGCTGTGTGAAGCCAAACCACTTCGCTCGCGATTGCCGAGTAAATTTAAACGAGGGAAACTCTGCCGATATGGTTGGGTTGAGTTAATGAGAAGTCACATGCTCCCAACAGGAGTGAAAAGGAAAATCACCAGGGAGAAGTGATAAATAATGTGCAGAATAAATGCATGAATGTGTGTAAAAATAAAATTGTAAATAACAAGGCAGGTGGAAACACGGGTAATAAAATATGTAATATAAAGCCAAGTGTTCAGTCTCAAATGAGGGGAATCAAAAATGGTTCTCCTCCAGTGAAAAGCAAGGCCATTCAATGCACAAGGTGTGGCCAGACCACACATTGTAGGAAAAATTGTACAGTAAAATTCACAACTATTCCTCTGACTGGTAGGCCGAAGAAACTCAAGACCAACTCACAAAATGGCTGCCCTTCAAAGGACAGTCAGCATGAAAAGTTTAATTCACAGAATTGTTTCAGCTATCAGACCACCTGTGGCCTGGAAGTGAAAGTATACAGGTCTGGTATAACTCAGGTAGCTGCTGATGCTATGGTGAATGTGGCTAACAGCCAATTGACCCATGGCAGAGGTGTTGCCAGAGCTATAGCTCTTGGAGCTGGTCCAGCCCTTGAACGAGAATGTCAACAATATATCCAACAACATGGAAATCTTCCAGTAGGTGACAATATGGTTACCACTTGTAAGTAACAGTATAGTAACTAATCATAATGAAACCATACCTGTACTGTTGGCGAACAGTACCAGCAAACATTACACCTTAAATAGGGGATGTTTGATTGGAAAACTTGAGCTGATAGAACAGGAAGAAAAAGTCTTAGACGTTAATCAGATCTTAACTCAAAATACACCTGAAGACCAGATCACAGATGCTGACATACAGGTGCCTGAAGACAAATGGCACCTGTTGATGCCAGTCAGCAATAATAATAGAGACTTGTTTGCAAAAACTGATAAGGAATTAACACCGACAGATACAGTTAAGATGCACATCAACACTGGTGATGCGTCACTAATAAAAAGTAGAGCATATAGAGTTCCATTACTTAAGAGAAAAATTATGGATGAAGCACTTGAGGAGATGCTTCAATCGGGAATTATCCGAAGGTCAAATAGTGCATGGAGCTTTCCTTGCTTGCTTGTAAACAAGAAAGATGGCTTGAAATAGTTCTGCGTGGATTTCTGTAAACTCAATGAGGTCACGAAAGTTACGAACTGGCCGCTTCTATTAATTGACAACATTTTTACTTTGTTGAATGGATGTCAATACTTTACCACTCTTGACATGAAGTCAGGTTACTGGCAAGTCAAGATGGATGAAGAAGACAGACCCAAGACAGCCTTTGTTTGCCATAAAGGCCTCTATGAGTTCAATGTGATGGCCTTTGGCCTCGTTAATGCACCCTCGGTGTATCAATCACTTATGACGAGCGTCTTGGAGGGTCTAGAGGACTTTTCTCTAACCTACCTTGACGACATTTTGATCTTTAGCCATGACGTAAAATCTCATATTGACCATATTAAACAAGTATTTGGCTGACTAAGAAAACATAAACTGGAACTAAAAGCTAAGAAGTGTTCCTTCTTCCAATCTGAAACATCCTATCTTGGTTTTGTAATTAGTAAAGATGGAATTAAACCTGAGACTTCAAAGGTCGAGGTCATTCGAAAGTTGAGTCCGCCGAAGACGGTAACAGAAGTGAGATCTTTTATGGGCATGACCTTGTACTATCGCAGATTCATTCCTCGGTTCAGCGAGATTGCTCAACCATTATTAGAACTAACAAAGAAATATGCAAGATTTCATTGGCATGACATACATCAAAAAGCCTTCCAAGAGTTAAAAGATCGCTTAACTCAAGTTGCTCATTTGTCGTATCCAAATCCTAGAAAACCTTACGTGCTTTACACTGATGCCAGTGGCCGCTGTGTAGGCATGGTTTTGGCCCAACCATGTGATGATGAAACAGGTCAACTACCAGGAGTACCTGGCGAAAAACCCATTGTCTTTCTATCCCATAAGTTGGAAGAAACCCAACAGAAATGGTCAACATTTGAGAAAGAAGCTTTCGCTATCTCTTATGCTTTGGACAAATTCAATAGTTACTTACAAGGAGCAGAATTTGTTATTAAGACAGACTGTGCCCCCTTGCAGTACTTGTTGAAAAGTCCACAAAACAATGCCAAGGTACAACACTGGGCATTGAAGATAGCTAGCTACAATTGTAAGATTGAATATCTACCAGGTAGAAAGAAAACATGTGCTGACCTACTTTCTCGTTTACCTGAGGGAATAGCAAATGCTAACCCTGGGTATGATATGGATAATGTAGAAAATCAGAAAGCATTACAAATTGGAGTTATAAATAGTAACAAAATTGACCCTCAGAAATATGTACATGTCATCACAGATGAACCTCAGGTTCCGCCCGAACCACAGGCGATTAATTATAAAGATTTGGACATGAAGGTAGAGCAACAAAAAGATGAAAAGATAGTAGAAATAATTAAGAAGTATCGAGGTAACAATACCCCTGCACACATTAGTAGTAGATATCTCATGATAGAGGGAGAATTATATTACATTAGTACAGTTGACGATAATCCGCAAGTACGTTTGTACATACCTGAACAATTACATGCAGATGTATTGAAACAATACCATGACGAATTAGGTCACCTTGGCATAGACAAAGTGTACAATAATATCAGTAGAAAATACTATTGGAAAGATTTATATAAACATATTTATAAACATGTAGAAAATTGTCTTGTGTGTCGAGCTCATAGCACCAGAGCTCACACTTTGCCATTGCAAGAGACTGATCGACCTCCATACCCCTTTGCTAAGATAGCAAAGGATATGAATGAGTGGTCCACATCCTGAAACTTTATCCGGTAACAAATATATTGTTACCTTTATAGATATATATTCTGGCTGGCCTGAAGTGTTTCCAGTGCCTGATAAGAAGGCAGAAACAATTGCTAACTTGATAATAGATCAAAGTTTTCCAAGATTTGGATGTCCTTTAGAGATATTAACAGACAATGGTTCTGAAAATGTAAATGCAGTGATGAAATATTTAACTGTTTATTTCAAGATACATCATGTATCCACTTCCTACTTCCATCTCCAATCTAATGGGAAGGTAGAGAGCCTACATAGAACACTGAATGATATCTTCGCAAAACTAGCTCGTGAAGAACTAGAAACATGGGATTTATTCTTAAACCAAGCTATGGCAGCCATCAGGTTTAATGGTAGTGAATCTTCTGGATTTTCTCCATTCTATCTGGTGTATGGAAGAGATGTGGTTTTACCACTCGGCAATATACTGAAACCTTGAGAAAAATATTTAGGTGAAGAACCTCATAAGATAGCCATTCAGGAACAGCATAAAGCATTCAGAAAACAACAGGCTGCACAAAAGAAACGAGTATTAAAGCAACAAAGGTTGCATGATGTTACAGCAAATGATATCACCTTTGAAGTAGGTGATCCTGTCTTATACTCGTCAGGTAAATCTAAAGGAAAATAAAAATCGAAATGAGACTACCCATTTCGAGTCATTGAGAAAACAGGTCCAGTGAGTTACAAGATACAAGATCAATTAACCCGCAGAATAATAAAGTGTCATGGAGAAAGACTTAGTAGTAAAGTGCCTAAAGAATGGGAGGTGCCTCAACCCGCCAGAGCGTGACGAGTACAACATTACGTTGCCCCACCAGAGCAGTCTACTACTGAAGACAGTAGCAGTAGTGACAGTAACGATGAGAGTGATAATAGAGACAAGGGATTCAAGAAAAACACCCCTTAACATCATTCATTAAAAATAAACGACAAAGACGAGAACATTCGTCTTCAGAAGAAGATGGTGTTCCACTTGCAGAGTTAAGACAACAAGTATAACAAGTACGAGATTACAAGAAACGTATGAAAGAGCTACAAGCTCCTTCTGATGATCAACAGCCATCACAATTCATTGCTGATGATCAAAGCGATCGATTAAATGATTCTACGATGGAAGTTGATCACTTACGAGTAAATGAAGAAAAAGGCCAAAGTAGTGAGCCTCAACCAAAATGACCAAGTAAAGATATAACTGAGATGATCTCTTGCATTCAAGCTGTGTTGAAGGATCATGAAAAGATTAAAGAGCCAGGTGAAAAACTAGTAGGAGCGGTAATGATACCACCTACCACCTGGAGTATTAGTGATTAAAGTGTTACCACAGACTTAATAATAACTAAACGTAAACACATAATGGCAGATGCCTCACCTTATGTTTGGTCGAGACAGGAGGAAGTGCAATTGAGTAATGAAATTATATTGAGTTATGATTTGTTCAGTAACGAACTGACTGAGACTCTCTTGTAGTTAGATTAACAATTCTGTCCTTTTACACCCAGGCAGTAATTTGTCAGAGTGAAAGTAATTGACTTGAGTATTACTCATTGCACTAACTCTTGCTTCATTTCTCATTTTAGGAGCAAGATGTTGCGTTGGATGTTATTAATTGGTCTTTTGACTACAATAATAGATGGAGGGAGCGAATTATTTGTGTAAATTTTAGTGTACAGGAACGTAATCCTTATATAGTGGTTTCCTTTTAATATTAGTGGTATTTGGTGAATTTTTGAATTTTGAATTATTTGATAATTTTATTTGTTGACTATTGATTTTACGGATGGCTTCGGTGAATGTTACCGAATTTACGGAATTTCAAGAAGAACAGGAAAAGTATGAACAACATAAACATGAAGCCATCCAGCATGCCCTCGATTTGAAAGGAAGAGAGGATGGGAGAAACCTAATATTCCCTTATGAATTATGGAGTCATCAAAGACAAATTCGGTACTGGGAAATAAGACATTATAATCCCGACACTGGTAATAATGAATTAACACAATATGAGACTTATTACTGTTTTTACCTCTCAGAGGAACAAAAAGTGATTTTCCCTCATCTTGTGTCTACTGTGGGGCTAACAAGAATTGCTACACAGTATGAAGCCAGTGGTTCCGGCCCCGATGAGATCATCCATTATTGGAATGACCATTGTTGGAATGTCCAGCATTATGATCATCACCAGAATGCACCAAGAACTGAACCGATACCCAATCCTGGACTGGTTCGACCATTCAGGGATATGGAGATCGGTGACGAAGGTTTGAGTGGCAATTACCCAAACGAATTTTGTGCTTATTTAATGCACAAAGCCCACCCTCAAAAATTCTTTCCTCCAGGTGATGTAAAGGCGACATATGCATTTGAAAAACGTACATGTCATTATCATCTCCTTCATGAAGCTCTCATACGACATGAAATTCGACGATTACAGAGATTGGTAGACAGAAGAAGAGCTATCGCTATTAATAAATCACCACCAATGGGGACTACTAGTTACATGGGTTCCGGAGAACCATGTTGTGTTTGTTTGGATGAAGTAGAGCAAAAATTCCAGAGTTGTTTTATGTGTCAGCAATGTCGTCAACAAGTCCATTTTCAATGTGGACATAAATGGGCTGCATCGAAAGAGAATGCTACGTGTCCACACTGTCGGGCTCCGATCACGTGGATCGTTCATAAGCAGTATGTTCCCATACCGTGGAAAATTAATCCCAATATGTTTTAGAAAAGTACAACTCCCTACAGCTGCACGCAGTCGGGCCTTGTTGTCATCTTTGGACACTATCTCCAGCAAATCTTTTCAAGCAAATCACTAGTGATTGATATAGGAATGCAAGAAAGCCAAATTGCAATAAAGTTACAAAATTGAAACAAAAATTATATAGTGACATTCTAGACGTGACTCCTAGTTTCGTCACTCTCGACAACAGAATAAAAACTATCGAAGAACCTTAACGGGGAAAGTAGAATTGTTCAAATGGCACAGCTGTAGAATAGTGTAAAATAAATTTTCTTTTGTGTGTTTATTAGAGTATAATCAATCACTTTACTTTTTATTGATTTTTGAATATAATTTGCACTATAAGTTTTAAGTAGCTTTGATAGTTTGTGGTTTCAGGTATTTTGAGCATTTTTAATAGTTAATAGTAACTTATAGCCTTAAGAAGAAGTAAAAACAAAATGGCCTCTGCATCTGCATTCCGTTTAGTTAACCCGACTTCAGAGGATTTTCTTCTGGAGCAGCTAGAGTACTGGACACAGAGGTACTGCATCCCTGTCCCTATGGTTTTTTGACATGGAACCTCAGCTTTTCAGCGTCGGATCTGCGTATGGGATGCAGTTCAATTAAATGAAAACACTGGTCATCTGGAACTGATTAGGACTCAGGTCTTGTACCGGTATTGTCTCAATACGTCAGAAGTAGGACACAAACTTGTGATGCCTCACCTAGTGGTAATCGAACATGAGGCTCGATTAGCAACTCCACAGGAGGCAGCACGCTCGAGCAGCCAAAGTGTCATTCGTTATTGGAATGATTGATGGTGTGACGGAACTTACTATGACCAACGTATACCTTATGAAACAGAGGATGAGACTGATACATTCATCTCATCTACACTGATCCATCCATTTTGCCCCAGTGAGTATAGCCAAATTGTCATACCCCAACATCCCTGACAATATCGAATTTTAATTGGTGAAATGTTCCATCATGTGCAGGTGGAACATACTTACGAGTGGGAAAGTGAACAATACAGCTTTCAAGTATTACAACACGTGCTTGAACAGTATGAAAGCCTTCGAGTTTTTAAGGTAACTCAAAATTTAGTTGATGGAGACAAGAGACAATGTGCGATATGCTTGTTGGACATCACAGGGCCTCATGCGGCATATCGTTGTCCACAATGTACTCAAATAGTGCATATACACTGTGGGTTAACTTGGATGCAGGAAAGATGAAATTGTCCTCTGTGCCACTTTGGCCTCTTATGGGGAACCCCTTTGAAGAAGCATAGTTCCGGCTATACCAATTTCTATTATCAATTCTTTCCCAAACAATTGATGTGAGATATAGTTTATTTTTCAGATAATGTAATTCCTTGCAGGAAGCTGATTCGTATTCTCTGGTAGCGTTCTTGTGGCAGCGTGACTGTAGATGTGTAACCAATAGTTATGGCGTGTAAAGTTCATGTAGTGCATTTCTTATGTCACTAGGTAGTGGCAGATCCTGGTCATGGTATTTTGACCATTTCTTGGTCTTGTTAACATCCTGGTCATGTGATTGTCCTGGTCACTTAATTCACCCGATCCAGACCTTGCGTCTTGGTTGGGAGGATTGTAATGCAATGTCCTCCATGGAACACGTAGGGTTAATATAATTTGACTTGGGAGTCTTGGTTTCCTCAAGTGTTAATAAGAGTGGTTAAGTCCCACTTGGTAATAATTCTCTGGAGAATAGATTTTAATAAATATGAAAACTGTTTCCGAATACTTCTTAAAGGGACAGCTATGCTATCATACTATTTTACAATATTTGGATTTCTAGACTTTACTAAATATGGAAACTATCTTAAAGGCATGGCTATGCTGTCATGCTATTTTACAGATATTCGTATTTCTGATTAAAATTGCATAACTGTATATAAACAGTGCATACGTACCAGACGATCGATTCTCACACTTCTGCATGTAAACACTAGCTGCAATCTGACCTGCAGTAACCTTATCAAAATGCTTTTGACAGAAATTGTTATTATATTCTAACCTGGCATAACCCCGACACACCAAGAACAACTTTTAGCTGTGGGAACTGCATAAATAGCACGTACCATAATAAAATATGGGCGTCATATAGTAACTCCCTAACCTTGAGAATAAATTCAGATAAAGTGAATAAATGCCAACCAACAGCATGCCAGTGTCATTTTAGTGTGAGAATTCATACTGATAGCACAGGATGCCCCCGCTATCCCAGAATGGAGATGAGGGGTGATGAAACACCTCTCCACCATCTTGGGGTATACGTGGTGTTTTGTGGTATCAACCTTCGCATTGTGCTCTTGTGGACGTGACTATCTGTGCTCGGAAAGTCACGTACATAACAGTATATAAACTGGTGGAAAGACCTGAGAACTTCACTTCTCTCTGGACTTCCAACACATACAGAAGTCACTCTCCTATTTTCGTGGAAGAACGCTGCCAGGCCAGACAACAATTGGAGATGAATGACACGATGAGAACGATGTGATATTTTCTGACTTAGTTTCGCTTCGTATCTTTCACATTCTTATTTCCACCAGAGAGAGAAACCAGTGTAGTTGTAGGTACTTTAAAATAGGGTTTAAATAAAATAGAAAACTGTAAGTACATTTTATGTGTTTTGACTTCACCCATTCACTGCGGTTGCAGTACTTCAAGAACTTTTGCAGACTCCAAAGAAACTGGTTGCGGTTTGAATGAACTCTTTAAATTGTCCTGTGGCCAATTGCCATGATTGAAGTCCTAACCTAAATCCACTAGACGGTCATATTTAACGGGATGCTTAACCCTGCTTCGCCACAAAGGTCACATACTTCTGCACAATGGCAAATCATGACCACGACAGTTTTATGGGTGGAGGAAGCTGGAGTACCTGGAGAGAACCACTGAGCAATGGTGAGCAACTGTCAGCTCCCCAACATACTGACTGCACACAAGCAGGGTTAACATTGGTTGAAGACAGGTGCACCATCGACATGCAGTACGCTTTAGTACACAACGCCACCGTGCCCCCACGTGGGCAATTGGGGTGAAGCGTCTTGCCCAAGTACACAACGCAGTTGCCACAGGTGGGATTCGAACCGAGGGCCTTCAATGCCCATAAGATAACCACTCAGTTTCTTTTGGTTTGTCTTTAGTGCAACACATCAATTCTTGAGATCTTTTTGTCATCGTTGAAGGCGTTGCTAATGTTTTTACTCTCTGACTGACTCACTGTGAAGTTCCAAAAAACCATGACTCCTACTTCCCTTTGACCCTTGTCCAAACTATGTTGCCGCCCAAGTGACATCTTTTGAATTTGCGAAAACAACTCCCAGCTTTTTTACATGGACCGACTGATGTTCTCATCTAAATAAAGCGTTATTTTCTTATTCCCAATTTTATGGAGAAGCAATTTCTTTGAGGGAGATTTTAAAGAATTAAATTAACCCCAACGTTACCCAGTTTATAGAATACAAAAAAAAACTTGAAGGTAGTTTAGACGTGAAAATGGGTCCCTTTGCCATTCTAATCCCTTCTGACCCACCGACCCCCATTTAATAAATAAATAAATAAATAAATAAATAATTAAATAAATAAATAAATAAATAAATTTGGATTGATAACTGTAACCCTCTTTTTCAATCTGAGTAAATCACGGAGACAGATAAACAATGTAAATCATCAACAATTATGCGACGAGCAATACTCGTTTTTCTACGGGAAGACAAATTTCATGTGGTTCAATTACGACAAAGAATAAGGAAAGTTAGAAATCTTGGCCTAGTTCCGAGACAATGAATGAAGAGCATGGTTTCATATGTTGTGATTATAATAAAAAGATTAGAGAGTTAGAAGCCCTGGCATAATGTCGAGACAATGCTTCAAGATCACGATTATCAGGTATGAAGAGTCTTACTAATTAAGAATTAGACTATCGAATATCGAATATTGCGCTAGGGTGTTGTTGTTTTAACGTTTTGAATAAATACGGGGGTCAATGGATATGGTCATCACAGGAGTCACATAGACCACAGAGGCCACAGCATTGACATCAGTTGAGTCGATCAGTGTGAACAGACTTAAAGAAAACTTAAGAAATGTGATTTTCATCATATTCTCAAGTATAAAAGAGTCTAACCTTAATTACACACTTGTCGTTCATATTACCTTGAAAAAGAAAAATGCCTCATATCTACAAAAATCCTGGATCAGCCACAGCAGCTTCAATTAGGGTCAAAAAGAAAGAAGAGAGAAAAGATGAGAGGAAAGCTAGAAAGGAAAGAGAAAGAGAAGTGAGGAGAATACCTACTGGACAGGTTAGTGAATTTTGTGACAGTCAAGCTATGGGGGGGGGGCCTGATGTTGGGGCAGCGATTGCCAGTCTGAACGCAACAGTTGCGGAATTGAGACAGATGGTGGCAAGCCTCAGGGCAGCGATTACAGCAAAAGACAAAACAATTGCCAGGCTTTCTCCAATTTCTCCAACTGCTGCTACAGCAGTCAATCCCTGCCCGCCCAGTATGCCCAGCATGTCTGAATTTTTTTCTTTCTCAGAAGCTAGTCCACCTACCCCTGGCTCCCCTCCCAAGGAGATCCAGGTGGTGGAGGAAATCCATCCAGCTCCAGTCAATGCAAATTATGCAGTAGTTACGGGTACAAATGACCAGGGTACCATAGATCAAAGTAGAATAGCTAAAGAGACTGGCAGTATAGCTAAAGAGACTGGCGACCCTGCAATCCAAGCAATCTCAGCATCAGAGGAGGGAAGAAGCCCAAGATCCCATTCAGAGGTCGCTCGGGCTGATGGGAAGACCACGATAAACAGAACACTCTCTCCTAATTATCCGAAGGACCCCTCAACACCAAGAGTTTTATCTCAGAAAAGCCTCTATCACAACAATTTAGCCCTGGCAGTATTCAAGATAGTGATAGCTATAGTGATAGAAGTATCCTAGATAAGGAAGCTCCTTCCAATAAAAATACTAAAACATGCACAAGTGGTAGAAATCCCCAAGAACGAAAGTAAAAAAGGGATGACTCAGATTCAGACATAGAGCTGCAGAACAGCACGAATGAGGAGGGCTTCGACAGCATGACCGAACGAAAAGTCAAAAGGTGTAGGAGTTTCAGTTCTCGCCCGTGCTCTTCTGGCTCCGCCCAGTTCCAGACTATACTGATACCAACAGCGCCTCAAGAAAGGCGAGCTTAAGTAATCTCTCAGATAATACATTTAAAGCACAGAGCCACCCAACTTCGTCGAATCCCAGACAAGCACCATTGCCAATGCCAACGCCGTTAATGAAAATAGATTTCCCTGCTGCTGCCAAAAAGAATACCCCCCCCCCCCCCCCCTCCAATCTCACAGCGGTCGTAACTAGGGTCCGTCCAGATACACCCGGTGAAGCCATCAATCAAAGCCTAAAAAACTGCAAATGGGAAAGATTTCATTCCAAAGCCACGGGCAAGGTCACATGGAAAATCAAAGTCATTTGCCCCAGTAGGGAAGCTAAAACAAAAATCATCGAAAATGGGATACACATCAATGGCAGGTGGCACGAAGGGGAGGAATATAAAACCGTCCCCACGCCCATACAGTGTCACAAATGCCAGAAGTTCGGGCATATCGCCAATAAATGCAGAGGTAACTTAGCCTGCATGAAATGTGGAGATCCTCATCTCACCAAATCATGCAAGCTGAAGACCCCCTCTTGCCCCATTTGTAAAGGAAGTCACCTCAGCAGCTACCGAGGGTGTTCCCATTTCAAAAAAGTAAAAACCGCCATTGAACTGAAAAACCTTAATCTCATTAAGCCCAACAATGCGTCATCACCTCACACCGTCTGCTCCCTTAGAATAGAATAGAATAGAATAGAATTTATTCAACAATATACCAAATCATGCTATTTACATAATACATATAAAACAGAATTAACAGAACTTATGGTACATCGTTAGGAGAAAGCATAGCCCGTTTAGGCTGTCTTCCTGCAATCTCCTTATAAACAAAATTTCAAGTAACACAATGGAATAGAAAGATCTAACTACTTTTATCACTACCTAGGGTGAAATGGCTACGTGTCAAATCACTAATCCAGTACTACGGAGCTTATAGATATTGTTTAGGATGAGATAACAGCTAAACTTACTTTCGGTTGGCCCTATAAAAAAGTATCGGGTTTTTGATTGCACATGCGGGGGTGTGAGGTGATAGAAAAAACGTGGAATTTTGACACCAGTATTCAAAAAATTAAACGCCGGGTCTGCAGTCAGGACACATGCGATACGAGCATGTTACGCTTGACGAGTAGCTGTCTATATATTTCTCAAATAGTTGTTTTTTAAACGCGCGTCTGGAGGAAATTGAGCGTAAGGCAGTCTCAAGCTCGTTCCAAATTTTTGGAAAATTATGTTTTGGAAGTTTTGCAGAAAATTGAGTCCTGGCTTTATCTATATTAATTAATCCCGCCTGTCTGGTAAGACTCCCGGTTGTTGAGCGAATCGTAAAAAAAGTCCTGAAGGATACAGGCAAGATCATGGTCTTCCAGTCAAACATGAACAGGGAAACGTTTAATTTGTATAAATCATTAAATTTTAATACACGATTGGCCTTGAATAATGGATCAGTGTGGCTATTAAATTTTTTACGGCTAATAACTCGCATCGCACGCTTCTGTAAAGAGTATATTTTACTGGTAAATAACGAATGCCCCCAGGCCTGTATTGCATACATTAGGTGACTATGAACAAGGGCATAGTATAATGTCTTTAGTGCTTTGGCTGGAAGAATATTCTTTACTTTGTTCAGGCAGTAGATTGCGTTAGACATTTTGGAGCATATTTTTGATATGTGGTGTTTGAACGTGAGGTTTTCGTCGAAGTAAACTCCTAAAAATTTAACCACGGTCTCGTTTAAGGAGTTCCCTACAGATGAAAGTTTAGTACTATTGAGGAGTATATTTAAATTATTAGCCTTTAATGGACTGTTTTGCGGGTGCAAAACAATATACTTGCACTTGTTCTCGTTCACCTGGAGTTTATTGCAGCAACACCAATTAAATATATTTGTTAGCTCAGTGTTGACCGTCGTCTCCAGATCTTTCAGATCATACCCAGCTGTATATGGCGTTGTGTCATCAGCATAAGAGAGCAGATTAAGAGAAGTAGAGAATCTCATGTCGTTTACGTACAGAAGAAACAGGATCGGCCCCAACACAGATCCTTGTGGAACACCGCAACTAACGACCCTAGTCGGGGATTTGTGCGAACTATAATCAACGAATTGTTGCCTATCCGATAAATAACTTTGGAACCACTTGTTACCCACACCCCTGATGCCGTAATATTCTAATTTTTTTAGTAATATATCATGGCTGATTGAATCAAATGCCTTAGACAAGTCTAAGAACACAGCCAGAGTAGAGTCCTTCGTTGGTTTGTTGTTATATTCTGCAACATGTTGTAATAGGTGCAGTATGGGATGGGAGGTAGAGTGATTTTTACGGAAGCCATACTGGTGTTCGTAAAGAATTCCAAATTCATCTAAAAAACCGAGGAGTCTTTGACACATTATTTTTTCAAGAATCTTGGAGAAGACCGGTAATATGCTTATAGGTCTGTAGTTTCCTAATTCGTTCGGACTACCTGCTTTAAATATTGGAATTACTCTGGCTATTTTCATTTTTTCTGGCACTCTGCCCTCAGTAAGTGATAGATTAAAAATGTATTCCAATGGTTTAGCAATTTCTGATATGGATTGTTTAACAATCTCAGTGGACAAGTTGTTGCAATCGAGGCTAGTTTTTCCTTTCAGTTTGTTAGTTATTAACATAATTTCCTGTTCTGTTGTTGGGGCAATGAAGAAAGTATTGGGGTAATTATCGTTTAAAAAGTCGCTGAAAACGTTGTTTGAGGTTGGTACCATGTCATTGATGGACTGCCCAATTTCTACAAAATAATCATTAAATTTTGAAGCTATTTCTTCAGGTGTTGTACGTTGATTGTTTTGACAAAAAGTAAGTGAAGGTTTGACGGCGGACTGCGATTTATTTATAATTGTGCGTAGTATTTGCCAAGTCTGTTTTGTGTCATATTTATTACGTTCTATAATATCGTTATAATATGAAGATTTACTTCTCCTTTTCACTTGGTTGAAAACCAAGAGGAATTTCTTATATTTTTCTTTATTTTCTTCAGAGGGTTTTCTTACTTTAAGTAAATAAAGTCTGTCTTTATTACGTGAAGATTGTATTAGACCAGCGGTCATCCATGGTTTACGTTTAATCAGCTTTTTGGGTAGATTTATGTTTCTTAAGGGGAATGCGGTGTCGAAAGCTTCAGTGTAAATATCCATAAAAGATTCATATGCCTCGTCTGCAGTGGTAGAAATGTACACTGAATCAAATGTATTATGTTGCAATAAGTTTTTGAATAATCTTACATTTTCTGCTTTAAATGACCTTCTGTAACAAGGACCAGAGTCAACAACTCCCCGGTCTCCTTCGTCTATATAGAATGTCGCAAAATGATCTGAGATATCCGTAATTATTATTCCTGCGTGGTAATTTGATAAAGTATTATTTGAGTAGATATGGTCAATTAATGTAGCCGAATGTTCCGAAATTCTTGTTGGTTTTGTTATGAGTGGCATGTAGCCGTTACTGAACATATTGTCTATAAAACTATTTGTTTTTTCATGACCGCTAAAATTTAGTAGGTCAATATTGAAATCCCCTATAAGAAAGGCTTTACCGTTTTCGAGGTTTATTTTAAGGATAATATCTTGTAATGTGGAAGTGAAAGCGTCAATGTCGGCCAAGGGTGGAGAATTGGGTCTATAGATGCATCCTACAATGTATGAATTTTTGCGTCCTGGATTGATCTCAACAAAAATGGTCTCTATGACGTGTGGAATAAAAATGGACAAATCAGGTCTAATTTTGAATGTTACATTCTCAGAGATAAACATGCCCACCCCACCCCTACCTTCATCTTTTCCAGGGCGTGTCTTGTAGACAATAGGGTGGTATCCGTCAATCTTGTAACTAAAGTGCGCGTGTATTTTGAATATTTCAGTTAGCCCAATAACTTCAAACTTATTATTACCTTGCTGAAGGTCACATAAAAAGTTTGTTATTGAGTCCCAGTTTGCATTGATACTTCTGCAGTTCAGGCTAAGAAGGCTTGATTTTTTACCTCGCGTAGAAAAACTATGGCTAAAATTGGAAGGCGAATAATAGTTGCAGGAGTGATTATGAATAGAAAATGGGGATTCAAGGACATTTTCCTGGGTCGTGTCCATTACATCGTTGTATTTTGATACAAAATTGAATTGGTCGCTGTGCTGTATCTCATCCAAAGTTAAGCCATTAGTCGCCATCGATAGTCAAAATACAGATAAATGCCATGATAGCCAAAGGTAGTGATAAATAATAGATCTGTGAATTTATGTACATAATTTGACATTTAAAGAAGAAAAACCTAATAAACTTTAGCTTCTGCTGAACAATCATAGGTTAACCTAGGTTAACTGGAAGGAAAGAATGCGCGTAATTATTGCCGCTGTGGAAGCCAAGAAGAAGAATTCTATAGTTTAGGGAGTATTTACTAATCTGAGAATACGGGCAAGAGGGAAGTGGGGAGGGGGGGTCGGAATGGGGGGGGGGGGGTACAAAAATGACAGAGTAAGTACACAGCAAGACTATGCAAAATCGGACAGCTACGCCTCCACATAAATCGTTGATAATCTCGAATCACAATAGTTGTGCAACGACAAAACGATAGCCACATTCGGAGTGTATAAGATTTACCAAGAAGTAATATACAGTCATCAATCTTGGTAGAATCGTTTTGACGGGCATAAAGAGATATTCAATACGTAATTGGAAAACAAAGCGTGCTCGTGTGAGTGGACGAAAGTGGCAGACTGTCGGTATGTCGTCAGTCCATGACTGACTGGCGCTTTATGCGAGCAACTTACTGATCACGATCATTTCATCGACTTTGGAACTAAATAAAGAACGACTTCAAAAACGATGGGCATGTGTTTGTTCATTACAAACCATTGGAGGGTGTCGGTGCGTCCCAATAATTTGCAATAAACAAACATCAATAAGCAATGCTAAAGCTTTGAACCAAATAAGGTCTCCTTACGATCGGATGTCCGGTCAAATCCGAAATTATTACTGCAATATTCACTCGTTGACGCACAGTGTTTTAACGGTTCTGTTTGTTATGAAATGGCAACAAGTTAGCGCCAGGCCTAATCAGATTTACTGCATTGGTAACGGCTCAATGGATTACCAGTCAACATTTACAGAGGGAGCTGACTAGTACTAGCATCCAATTTCACTAGTCGCAGTTACGTAAAACTCTTGCGTTTTAAATTACTTCTTACGATACGACTATTTCATTAACTGGTGACATCAGAAACTAAATTAAGAACGATTTCAAGATAAATGGACATGGATATGTTTATTTCAAACCATTGGAGTGCACGTGGCAGCTAGCATGAAACAGCACTCAAATCCACTGGCAGTATTTACACACAGTAGTCTTGCCTTTTAAGAGGCTCGTGTTCTCGTAAATGTCTTTGAGCTGCCACTTTGTGGGACCTGACCTATGCCGCATTATAGCTGGCAATTTGTGGGACCTATCTTATGCCACATTACATGCCAAATATAGGAATAGTCTCAGAATTTTCTAAGAAATGTTTGAAGAATACAATAGATAGTTGGTAGAATTCCCTTAGGACCATTAAGGATTATTGGTCTATTGACTAATGTTTGGCTTTTATGACTCAATATCCTATCTCGATGGTTTCTTCTCTGAGAAATTGTATCATTTTATCATTTGCTACTAAAACGTGTCTTCTTATCTGAACTATATTTGAAGACCATATCTTCATCATATTAACCCTTTATCTAACGCTAGTAGAAGACAACACTTGTAAAAAAAGGTTCTTGTATAACAAGGAATTCTCACTCTTCGCCTCCAAAACCCAGGCTGTGACCAATCATTGGAAGGAGCACATCATGCTCATTCCAATGAGGGGTCAAACCTATGTTCCGGAGGCAAAAAATGAAAATATTAAAAATACTGAATAGCAAATTTTTGTGTATAATGCTGCCCTTATTGGGTGATCCCATGACAATGGGTTAGGCTTGACAATAGCTGTAATACTAATTTCAATGAGGAGTTTTATCCTTTGCTACTAAAACGTGTCTTCTTATCTGAACTATATTTGGAGACCATATCTTCATCATATTAACCCTTTATCTAACGCTAGTAGAAGACAGCACTTGTAAAAAAATGTTCTTGTATAACAAAGAATTCTCACTCTTTGCCTCCAAAACCCAGGCTGTGACCCATCATTGGAAGGGGCACATCATGCTCATTCCAATGAGGGGTCAAACCTATGTTCCGGAGGCAAAAAATGAAAATATTAAAAATACTGAATAGCAATTTTTTTGTGTATAATGCTGCCCTTATTGGGCAATCCCATTACGATGGGTTAGGCTTGACAATAGCTGTAAAACTAACTTCAGTGAGGAGTTTTATACTTTGCTACTAAAACGTGTCTTCGTATCTGAGCTATATTTGAAGACCATATCTTCATCATATTAACCCTTTATCTAACGCTAGTAGAAGACAACACTTGTAAAAAAATGTTCTTGTATAACGAATAATTCTCACTCTTTCGCCTCCAAAACCCAGGCTGTGACCCATCATTGGAGGGAGCACATCATACTCATTCCAATGAGGGGTCAAACCTATGTTCCGGAGGCAAAAAATGAAAATATTAAAAATACTGAATAGCAAATTTTTGTGTATAATGCTGCCCTTATTGGGTGATCCCATGACAATGGGTTAGGCTTGACAATAGCTGTAAAACTAACTTCAATGAGGAGTTTTATCCTTTGCTACTAAAACGTGTCTTCTTATCTGAACTATATTTGGAGACCATATCTTCATCATATTAACCCTTTATCTAACGCCAGTAGAAGACAACACTTGTAAAAAAATGTTCTTGTATAGCAAAGAATTCTCACTCTTTGCCTCCAAAACCCAGGCTGTGACCCATCATTGGAAGGAGCACATCATGCTCATTCCAATGAGGGGTCAAACCTATGTTCCGGAGGCAAAAAATGAAAATATTAAAAATACTGAATAGCAATTTTTTGTGTATAATGCTGCCCTTATTGAGCAATCCCATTACGATGGGTTAGGCTTGACAATAGCTGTAAAACTAACTTCAATGAGGAGTTTTATACTTTGCTACTAAAACGTGTCTTCGTATCTGAGCTATATTTGAAGACCATATCTTCATCATATTAACCCTTTATCTAACGCTAGTAGAAGACAACACTTGTAAAAAAAATATTCTTGTATAACAAAGAATTCTCACTCTTTGCCTCCAAAACCCAGGCTGTGACCCATCATTGGAAGGAGCACATCGTGCTCATTCCAATGAGGGGTCAAACCTATGTTCCGGAGGCAAAAAATGAAAATATTAAAAATACTGAATAGCAATTTTTTGTGTATAATGCTGCCCTTATTGAGCAATCCCATTACGATGGGTTAGGCTTGACAATAGCTGTAAAACTAACTTCAATGAGGAGTTTTATACTTTGCTACTAAAACGTGTCTTCGTATCTGAGCTATATTTGAAGACCATATCTTCATCATATTAACCCTTTATCTAACGCTAGTAGAAGACAACACTTGTAAAAAAATGTTCTTGTATAACAAAGAATTCTCACTCTTTGCCTCCAAAACCCAGGCTGTGACCAATCATTGGAAGGAGCACATCATGCTCATTCCAATGAGGGGTCAAACCTATGTTCCGGAGGCAAAAAATGAAAATATTAAAAATACTGAATAGCAATTTTTTGTGTATAATGCTGCCCTTATTGAGCAATCCCATTACGATGGGTTAGGCTTGACAATAGCTGTAAAACTAACTTCAATGAGGAGTTTTATACTTTGCTACTAAAACGTGTCTTCGTATCTGAACTATATTTGAAGACCATATCTTCATCATATTAACCCTGTATCTAACGCTAGTAGACGACAACACTTGTAAAAAAATGTTCTTGTATAACAAAGAATTCTCACTCTTTGCCTCCAAAACCCAGGCTGTGACCCATCATTGGAAGGAGCACATCATACTCATTCCAATGAGGGGTCAAACCTATGTTCCGGAGGCAAAAAATGAAAATATTAAAAATACTGAATAGCAATTTTTTGTGTATAATGCTGCCCTTATTGAGCAATCCCATTACGATGGGTTAGGCTTGACAATAGCTGTAAAACTAACTTCAATGAGGAGTTTTATACTTTGCTACTAAAACGTGTCTTTGTATCTGAACTATATTTGAAGACCATATCTTCATCATATTAACCCTTTATATAACGCTAGTAGACGACAACACTTGTAAAAAAATGTTCTTGTATAACAAAGAATTCTCACTCTTTGCCTCCAAAACCCAGGCTGTGACCCATCATTGGAAGGAGCACATCATACTCATTCCAATGAGGGGTCAAACCTATGTTCCGGAGGCAAAAAATGAAAATATTAAAAATACTGAATAGCAATTTTTTGTGTATAATGCTGCCCTTATTGAGCAATCACATTACGATGGGATAGGCTTGACAATAGCTGTAAAACTAACTTCAACGAGGAGTTTTATACTTTGCTACTAAAACGTGTCTTTGTATCTGAGCTATATTTGAAGACCATATCTTCATCATATTAACCCTGTATCTAACGCTAGTAGACGACAACACTTGTAAAAAAGTGTTCTTGTATAACAAAGAATTCTCACTCTTTGCCTCCAAAACCCAGGCTGTGACCCATCATTGGAAGGAGCACATCATGCTCATTCCAATGATGGGTCAAACCTATGTTCCAGAGGCAAAAAATGAAAATATTAAAAATACTGAATAGCAATTTTTTGTGTATAATGCTGCCCTTATTGAGCAATCCCATTACGATGGGTTAGGCTTGACAATAGCTGTAAAACTAACTTCAATGAGGAGTTTTATACTTTGCTACTAAAACGTGTCTTCGTATCTGAGCTATAATTGGAGACCATATCTTCATCATATTAACCCTTTATCTAACGCTAGTAGAAGACAACACTTGTGAAAAAATGTTCTTGTATAACAAAGAATTCTCACTCTTTGCCTCCAAAACCCAGGCTGTGACCCATCATTGGAAGGAGCACATCATGCTCATTCCAATGAGGGGTCAAACCCATGTTCCGGAGGCAAAAAATGAAAATATTAAAAATACTGAATAGCAATTTTTTGTGTATAATGCTGCCCTTATTGAGCAATCCCATTACGATGGGTTAGGCTTGACAATAGCTGTAAAACTAACTTCAATGAGGAGTTTTATACTTTGCTACTAAAACGTGTCTTCTTATCTGAACTATATTTGGAGACCATATCTTCATCATATTAACCCTTTATCTAACGCTAGTAGAAGACAACACTTGTAAAAAAATGTTCTTGTATAACAAAGAATTCTCACTCTTTGCCTCCAAAACCCAGGCTGTGACCCATCATCGGAAGGAGCACATCATGCTCATTCCAATGAGGGGGTCAAACCTATGTTCCGGAGGCAAAAAATGAAAATATTAAAAATACTGAATAGCAATTTTTTGTGTATAATGCTGCCCTTATTGAGCAATCTCATTACGATGGATTAGGCTTGACAATAGCTGTAAAACTAACTTCAATGAGGAGTTTTATACTTTGCTACTAAAACGTGTCTTCTTATCTGAACTATATTTGGAGACCATATCTTCATCATATTAACCCTTTATCTAACGCTAGTAGAAGACAACACTTGTAAAAAAAAGTTCTTGTATAACGAATAATTCTCACTCTTTGCCTCCAAAACCCAGGCTGTGACCCATCATTGGAAGGAGCACATCATGCTCATTCCAATGAGGGGTCAAACCTATGTTCCGGAGGCAAAAAATGAAAATATTAAAAATACTGAATAGCAATTTTTTGTGTATAATGCTGCCCTTATTGAGCAATCCCATTACGATGGGTTAGGCTTGACAATAGCTGTAAAACTAACTTCAATGAGGAGTTTTATACTTTGCTACTAAAACATGTCTTCTTATCTGAACTATATTAGAAGACCATATCTTCATCATATCAACCCTTTATCTAACGCTAGTAGATATTAGAAGACCATATCTTCATCATATTAACCCTTTACCTAACGCTAGTAGATATTTGAAGACCATATCTTCATCATATTAACCCTTTATCTAACGCTAGTAGATATTTGAAGACCATATCTTCATCATATTAACCCTTTATCTAACGCTAGTAGATATTTGAAGACCATATCTTCATCATATTAACCCTTTATCTAACGCTAGTAGATATTTGAAGACCATATCTTCATCATATTAACCCTTTATCTAACACTAGTAGATATTTGAAGACCATATCTTCATCATATTAACCCTTTATCTAACGCTAGTAGATATTTGAAGACCATATCTTCATCATATTAACCCTTTATCTAACGCTAGTAGATATTTGAAGACCATATCTTCATCAGACAGGCCTTCAACTCTTAACCTGCTAAGTATTTTCTTTTTAATTTTTTTTCATAAAATTCAGCCATGACGTTTATGGTGATTGGGAAATTGTTTAGGGTAAGTGGGTGTTAATTGGGAGAATGATTTCTGACTGTCTATATATCCTCTAAACGGGATATGTGTTTAACCCTGTTAGAAGTCTTATATTTTACAAATATTCTGCCGTCATTAGACCAGGAGTCCTGAATGTTAGGATGGTCGGCACTTGCTTTGAGCAATATTTGATTAGCCTTGGTTAGGTCCTCCTTTATCACAATACCACTGCCCTTAAGTTTGCGTCGGTTACTGATCACTTGTGATTTTATTTTCCGGGAAACAAACTTCGCTATGACTGGCCTGGGTTTCTCGGTAGTGAATTTCCCCAGTCTATGAGCTATGCTTATTTCGGAGCTATGAAGTTCCACCCCCAGTTTCTTTTGGCATATTTCTAACACTTTTTCCTCACACTCAACAATTGATTCATGTTTGTTACTATCAGGTAAACCAAAAATTCGAATACTCTCTTTCCTACTGTGTTGTTCCAGGTCATTTTGCTGGGCCTTTATTTCAGTTATTTCCCCATGCAGCCTAACAATTTCTTCATTTTTTGACTGTAACTCAGCCTTCACTCCGTTCAACTCTGCCTCAAGATTGTCGTTTCGCAATTCGACTTCAAGAATACGATTCTCAAGAACATCAATCGTATCATTCAGCTTTTTGAAAATTTCCTCTTTAATTGAAGTTAAAGTTTTAGTGAGATCTTCACTTTTGACGAGCGGTTCCACAACCCGCAACAGAGACTCCTTAGTGACAACATTTTCAAGTTTTTTGTTTATATCAGCTAAGATTTGTTCGAAGCCACTCATGTCGGATTTATCAAGATTTTCAGAAGTGAAATTTTTGATTGAAGGTTGACTGAGACTGCCACACAGTGATAAGTCAGATTTATATTTCTTGGAGGCTAGGAGGCTTTTTCTTGTCGGTATTTTTGAACTTTTATTTGAATCTTTGTTTTTTGGAGCTGGACATGTACTGTTCATACTCTCATCAGCACTTGATGTGGAACTAAGGGCTAATGCCCGTTTCATACTAATGGCGCATGTCGAAGATAAACTCACGATGAACTCACGACTGTCACTGGTATTTTATACTTGATATCTCGATACCTCGATGCCACGATCACACGTATGAGCTACAAACTATAAGCAATTCAACTCAAGTCAACTCAACACGCAATATTGATCACGGTCACAAACACAAGCACCTTGTTTATCACATCAGTAGGATAGCGCCATATTGTTGCCAGGGACGCCACTGTCAACAAACAGCAAACAACATACACCTGAATTTTAAATCACTAAAAACTCGCCTTTTCTCCACCGATCGGCATTATAAGTTGTAGTATATGAATTTATAGACACTAACAATAACGTAAACACAAAAAAGAACAAGATCCATGATTTGAACTCCCATTTTTGAGAAAAATTATCCACAGCGACAAAACTTCGACCTGATCTACTCCATATCACGTGACTTCTGACAAAACTTCGACCTGATCTACTCCATATCACGTGACTTCTTCCTTATTGCTGGATCCCTCTACTCCGTGTTAAACAGACACGTTACAACCAAGCTATCCGACATCTGTCAAGATGTCAGCCGATCGGCGTCGCAACTATTCAAAACACACATCTCGGAATCACTGATAAAAGCCGCTATCAGCTCTGACTAAATGCTCCAGAATAATCAACAACTAATACCCCGCAACTAAACACAAACTCCCATCACGAATAAGGTACAAATAGCCGTGTGGAACGCTAGAAGCGTTAACAATAAAAAACTTCAAATGAGCTGATATTTCGAAGATACAGACATTGTCTGTATCTGCGAAAGTTGGCTTCAACCCAGCAAAAACTTTTCAGTAAGTGGGTTCAGCACTATTAGAAGAGACCGACAAATCACTAAAGGTGGCGGCGTCGCTCTTCTAATAAAGCAGAACATCAAAACTAAAACAATAAAATCTAATCACCTCCATGCAGAGGTGATTGCTGCTGAAATCACAGTCGACAATAAAAACATCACGATTGTTTGTTATTATAACGACCCAAGCCAAATTGTTTCTGACACTGTCTTTGAATTTTTTACGAGGAAATACAAACACTGCATTTTCCTCGGCGACTTCAATGCCAAACACCTGTACTTTGGCTGCAACAAAACCAGCCCCAACGGTGAAGCCCTACTCGAAATAACAAAAAAACATAACCTCCATATGGTTATGAACGACAACTCAGCAACGTATATCAGTAACAACCCACTATTTCCATCTGATATCCTCGATCTAATTATCTCCAGTGACTCTCTGATAAACCACATCGATGACCATTGGGTCGGCGATGATGACTTAGGCAGCGATCACCTCCCGGTCCATGCCTCACTGCAGCTAGGAAATGGCCCACTCAGGTACCCCCCCCCCCCCCCCACCCTCCGCAGAAATTTTAGAAAAATTAATTGAAACCTCTACCGCGATATCATCGATGTCAAACTCACAAACACCCCCCCCCCCCCCACCCCCACCCCCATCCAACGCAGCGGAACTCGAAACCCAATGCGAGGGCATAGAAAAAATAATTAACTCAACCCTAAACGAAATATGCCCAAAAGAAGAAGTGCGCCCCTGGAGAAATACCATCTCAGGTGGCACACTGTCACTAATCAAAACTAAATGGAAAGCTCTTCGCGCTCTTAAAACCGAAACTGACCCCGGTAAGAAAGCTAACCTCAAAAAAACATATAACTGCCTTCATGGCGAAGTCAACGAAGCCCTCAAAGCTGAAAAACAAACCAACTGGGAAAAGGTAACAGCCAATCTAAATGGGGTCCAAGATGCTAAAAAATTCTGGGACTCTTTCAAAATCCTAACAGGGCAAAAAAAAACAAGGGCGGCAAAGCCGCTGCCAAACCTCTTAAAAGGGAAGACGGTTCCTTTACGCGCACCGACAAAGACAAGGCCGACACTTTTGCCGACCTCCTAAGAAACACGCATTGCCCATATCAAGGCGCGGGCAATGATGACGCCGTCATAAACGCAATTGACGACTTCATCAATGAACACCCAGAAAGCTACCGTGACCCCAAATTCGATAACGACCCAGAAGACGGGGATGACGATGACCTCGTCACCCCAATCACCAACGACGAAATCATCAACGTCATAAAAAAATGCAAAAATTCCTCCTCACCCGGCGAGGACGAAGTAAGCTACAAAATTCTTAAACAAAGCCCAAATTCCCTAATCGAAAAACTAAACAAACTGTTCAACGCATGCCTCACCCATGGCTACTTTCCCAAATGTTGGAAAAAAGCCATCGGTGTCATGATACCTAAACCTGACAAGGACCCCTCCGATCCAGCCAGCTACCGCCCAATCAGCCTCCTCAGCTGCATTGGTAAGACATTCGAACGAATCCTTACCAATCGGTTCAGGGGGTACCTCGAAGACATCAATTTTTTCAATAAGTGGCAAAGAGCCTATAGAAACCGTAAAGAAGGCGTCGAGCATGTCTACCGACTAGTAACCCAAATGAAAACCGCTATCAACAATCAGTAAATAGGCGCGGCAGTCCTGTTAGACGTGGAAAAAACATTCGACTCTGTTTGGCATAATGGAAGGCGCTACAAATTATCAATAATGAGACTCCCCATGAAATTGCTCAGATTACTATCCTCCTTCTTAAATGATCGCGAAATTAAAGTCAGAGTGAACAACGAAATGTCTGACAGTGTCCCCCTCGAAGCAGGCACCCCAAGGGTCCATCCTAAGCCCCCTCCTCTACATCTTTTATGTAAATGACCTCAACTTCTCCGAGGATCGTGTTCAAGTCTCCCAATTCGCGGATGATAAGGGCCTCTGGGACTCTAACAATACGGCCAATCTGCTCCAAAAACCCCTGCAACGCGCTCTCAATACCCTAGAACAATGGTGTGCCAAATGGAGAATTAAGCTAAACGCCAATAAAACCCAACGAATCACCTTTACTCGCAAGACAAATAAACGTGATTTTGACCTAAAACTAATGGATAACACCCTCCCAGAATGCAAAGAGGCGAAATTCCTGGGCATCACCATTGATCAAAGACTGCCCTTCAACAAACACACCGACGACATGGCAAAACAAGCCACCAAACACATTAACCTATTGAAAATGCTAAAGGGAACCTCATGGGGAGCCAACCAGTCCACCCTACTCAAACTGTACAAAGCCTTTGTGCGCCCATTACTCGAATACGGGGCAATCATCCTAACTGACCTCAACCAAACTAATATGGGAAAACTCCAGAAGGTCCAAAATCACGCGCTTAGAGTCGCCCTCCGCGCCCCATGGGACACACCCATCAAAACACTCCACGACAGGGCCGATATCCCCACCATCAAAGAGCGCCTAGCCACCCTTGCCGCGAAGAACCACGAACGGCTAGCCGATAGCCAGCTAATATCCGAATTACAGGCAGTTTGCGATAGCAGACAAAAACCCCGAAAAGTCAATCGCTAAAAAATATTAAAATAAGAAATAATACTCAGGACTTATATCAGCCAGCACGCAAACACAACATGGGGTAAGAAAGGGAGGGCAGGGTATTGTCAGCAACACTACTGCGATCCTACAGTACGATATGTCCTTTTTAAGGCATGCTACAATACGCTGAACCGAACTACTCAGTCCCCACACAGAACATGGACTCAGCAATCACGCAATCAAAACGGAGAAAGCCTGTGGAGACTAAGCTATTGCCAGCAACACTACTGCGCCCCTACAGTACGATATGTCCTTTTTAAGGCAAGCTACAATAGCTGAACCAAACCACTCTGCCTCCACCCACACTTACAATGGGGAAAGATAGGGAGGCCAAGCTATTGTCAGCAACACTACTGCGACCCTACAGTACGATATGTCCTTTTTAATGCATGCATCAATACGCAGAAACGAACCA
The DNA here is from genome assembly GCA_031216915.1 of Pictodentalium vernedei. Lineage (NCBI taxonomy): Eukaryota > Metazoa > Mollusca > Scaphopoda > Dentaliida > Dentaliidae > Pictodentalium > Pictodentalium vernedei. Next base: position 544,183,007 of record CM062297.1, read on the forward strand.
CTCTGACCCGTAACACAACATAAACTCAGCAATCACGCAACCATCCCACAGAAAGCCTGGGGAGGCCAAGCTATTGTCAGCAACACTACTGCGACCCTACAGTACGATATGTCCTTCTTAAGGCATGCTACAATAGCTGAACCAATCCACTCGGCAACCAGCTAACACTGACAAAGAACACCAACTCAACAGTCACGCTCATCATAACCAGAACACGTACAAGCATTATACACATGCACGCAATCACCGACACATTTCTCTCATCCTTTAAATATTATAATAAAATATTACAATTATCCTTCTATATCTTTTTATCTTTTTATATCTTACACATTCCAATGAAAACTAATTCTGCCTTCTTCTTTTAAGCAGGTACACAGAAGAAGCTTTTTGATCAGCACCCCAATAACCGCTATGGACGCTGTAACCGTTATGGAAGCAGTAACTCCCATAGTTCCTGAACATCCTCCACTCCATCCCTAAAAGTGGTCGACCACTTTAAGGGAGGCGAGCGTTGGTCCTGCTTCCCGCCTCTGCCCCTTTTTGTAAGTGCATTGCGCATCTTTAGTCCCAACCCAATAGGATTACAATGCAGGCCTGCCCCCGAACCAGGGAAGTTCGGGTCTTCTTTTTGGTGGTCCCCGAAAGGGGTCGTTGGTGCTTTCCTTCAAAGAGTCCAACCAAACAGAGACAACCTGATGCAGATTATACTTGCCAGTGATGGCCATCATTCAAAATCATCCTCGAAGTGGCAGACTATACTTGCCTGAAAAACCAGATCGACTGCATCCTCGGGGAGAGGTAGTACCTTTGTGAGAGGACCCAACCTCTCACACTGGTCCTCACCCGAGGGTTCAACCGACATCAGTCAAAGAGACCATCACGTCACAACCGGTGACACCTGCCGAGTACCTGAAGCTGTTCCTTCTTCAACACGAGTATACATGTGGAAATTAGTCATTTACAGTCACTGAGGGTCGAAAGGGGCTTGTTCCCCATACCGTCCCTGCGCGCCTTCGGCGCGTGAAACCATTCCATTCGAAAATGGTCAGAAGACTCATTCACATTTCTGACTTCAGTGTGTGAACACCTTGCCACCTTGAACACTAATCATGGACACACTGGATTTACCATCAAGACTCGTTAAAACCATCGCAGCTCTGGGCGTCTCTTGCCCTGTCACCTGGACTGTCCGGGAGACAGGCAAGAGAGTCCATCTGAGCTTGGAGTTCATCGTCGAAGAGAACAACACCACCACACCTTCTTCGGGGAGAGGTAGCACCTTTTGTGAGAGGAACCCCTCTCACACTGGTCCTCACCCGAAGAAGCCTGGACCTGGCCCTGAAAAGAAGAAGAGCAAGAAGAAAAAGAGCCCATCCACCAGGCGCCGGAATGCCCGGCGGCTGGAGACGTTCCTGAAAAAGAAGGAAGAGAAAGCGGAAGAGAAGACGGAGGAGGCCACTACCATTTCCTCCCCTCCAACTCCTGTGACTCCCATCCACTCCCCAGCTGCCTCTCCTTTGAGGGGCAACCTGGAGGATGACGATGTCACCAGCGAGTCGGAGACGGAAATGGAAACTGGTTCTCTGAAGTCTCCCTCTCCAATTTCAACCCCCTCTCTGGATCAGGAACAGGCACGGATACTGTTTGAGCAAATACGCAGCCTAAGGGAAGACATCAGGACAACAATAGAAGAAACAAAAGATCACACCAAGACCACGACGGCACTAATAGAACAGCGCAACAGCCACAGCACCAACACTCCTGAAGCAGCAAGGACTCGACCATTCCACCCTAGTCAGTCCTCTATCATCAACAGCCCAACTACACCAACAACTACCACAGTCTCTCCTTCCCAGCCACCTCCACCCAAAAAGAAGAAACAACGGCATAAACGACGCTAAACCATCAGAGACACCTGCCAAGTACCTGAACCTGTTCCTCCTTTGACACGCCTAGACATATGAAACCAATCATCTACAGTCACCGAGGGTCGAAAGAGGCTTGTCCCCCATACCGTCCCTGCGCGCCTTCGGCGCGCAAAACCATTCCTTTCGATATGGTCAGAACCGCATCATTACAATTCATTCGTTCACGTTCATTGAGTTGAGACCAGTTAACTGTTTTTAACCAGACGAGGTTCTGAGAAAGTGATTCTCATCATATCTCAGAGAAAGCTAAGAGTAAACCATATAACACACACGCACCTTGCCTGACTTAAATTCTTAAACTTCTCAAAATAACTAAAACTAAAACTAAATTAACTAAATTAATCATGACCAGCATCAATACCAACACTAGCAGCATCATAAAGCCAGCCAACTTCAGCACAAATGGAAAAAGGAAGGAAGAGACCTGGGAGGAAAAGAAAGAGAGGGAGAGGAAAGAACGCAAGGAGAGAGAGAGAAGGAAAGAGAGAAGGAGAGAGCAGCTCGTAGAGAATCTATCACTGGAGCACATAAGGTAAGTTTTAGTGGAAATACTAAGGGGGCAGGGGATCCCAATATGACATGATACAAAAATGTATGGAGGATAGAGAGAAGGAGAGAGCAGAAATTCGGGAAGATAGAATGAGAGAGGGAGAGGGAGGAATGGCGGCTGAGGTATGCTGAAATGGAAAGAAAGCATGCCCAGAAGGAGGATACCATTGCTAAACTAACCAGAGAAATGGCCGAGGAGAGAATAGCTGCCAGCGAGAGGTTTACCGATTTGACCAATCAAATCAGTACCCTGTCAGCCCAACTGGGCTTGCAAAAACCACCAGACAGCTTGGAGGTTACTGCACTGAGGGATGCTCCAGCAGCCACTGGGGCTTCTGTTGGGTCTCCACCTTGCAGCCCAGTCCAAATTGTAGCAATTGCCGAGGTTCATGCTGAGGCAGAGGCAGAGGCCTTGGATAATTCTTTTATAAGAGCGATTCTACCCACCGATCTCCAGGTGGTTACTCCTGAGGGACCTGTCCCTGAAGAGTCATCATCTGGTCGGGGGGACACAGGCCCTATCAATGCAGCACTCAAGGATCCAGCAGATCCCTGCTCTCTGGGCACCATCTGCCCAGACAAAAAATTAGATATAATGCTCGCCACACCGCTGGTCAGTGCTCCTAGCAGCACTCTGACCCCGTCCCGCAATAAAGGCAAAAGAAAGAATTCAATAGACCTAGAGAGTGAGTTGGTGGAGGTGGTGGACGGTCAGGGCTTTTACCACACCGTTGACCGGTAGGTCAAGAAAGTGAGGAACTGCCCTCCACCCACCCCCTCACCCGAAGCACTCCATCATACTAACAATGAGTCTCAACCTAACCAGCCAGGGCCCCCCCCTCACTCATGGAGACACCCTGGACAACAGTGGTCAAAAGAAAGAAGGCAAAAACTAGCATGATAGTCAACAGCCAAAATCAAAAGGGGGCAAATTCAAGCAACCCCCACCAACAGTACTAAAAACGAAACAAATGGCATCAGTGAGGGCAGGGGTAACAACCTGCCAAACTTCACTGCGGTTATAACTAGGGTCCACCCCGATACACCCAGTAGAGTCATAAACCTTAGCCTTAATAACTGCAAATGGGAGAGATTCCATTCCAAAGCCACGGGCAAGGTCACGTAGAAAATTAAAGTCACCCGCCCCAACAAGGAAACTAAAGTAAAAATAATCAAAGATGGGATCCACATCAATGGTGGCAGGTGGCACACCGGGAAGGAATACAATACCTCCCCAACGCCCATACAGTGACACAAATGCCAAAAGTTCGGGCATATGGCCAACAAATGCAGAGGGAATTTAACCTGCATGAATTGCGGAGAATCACATCTCACCAAGTCATGCAGGTTAAAGTCCCCATCTTGCCTCAACTGTAAAGGTAGTCATCCCAGCAGCTACCGAGGGTGTCCCCATTTTAAAAAAGTGAAAACCGCCATCAAGCTGAAAAACCTAAATCTCATCAAGCCTGACAATGCATCTCCTCATACTGTCTGCTCTCTTATCGCCGGATCGCTTTACTCAGTATTAAGCAAACACGCCAAAACCAATCTGTCTGACATCTGCCAAGATGTCGGCCGATCGGCGTCCCGACTTTTCAGAATTCATATTTCGGAATCACTAATCAAAGCCGCTATCAGCTCAGACTAAAGCACCTGTCTAACCAATATCTAGAGCACCGCTACTAATTCCCGACCCCCGTCATGAATAAGCTACAAATAGCCGTGTGGAACGCTAGAAGCGTTAATAACAAAAAACTCCAAATGGACCGATACTTCGAAGATACAGATATTATCTGCATCTGCGAAAGTTGGTTTCAACCCAGCAAAAATTTTTCAGTTAGCGGGTTCAGCACAATTAGAAGAGATCGACACATCACTAAAGGTGGTGGCGTTGCTCTTCTAATAAAGCAGAACATCGAAACTAAAACCATTAAAACTAATCACCTCGATGCAGAGGTGATTGCTACTGAAATCACTGTCGACAATAAAAACATCGCGATTGTTTGTTATTATAACGACCCAAGCCAAATTGTTTCTGACACTGTCTTTGAATTCCTTTACGAGGAAATACAAACACTGCATTTTCTTCGGCGACTTCAATGCCAAACACTTGTACATTGGCTGTAACAAAACCACCCCAACGGTGAAGCCCTCCTTGAAATCACAAAAAACATAACCTCCATGTGGTTATGAACGACAGCTCAGCAACTTATATCAGTAATAACCCATTATTCTCATCCGAGATCCTCGATCTAATTATCGCTAGTGACTCCCTGATAAATCACATCGATGACCACTGGGTCGGCGATGATGACTTAGGCAGCGATCACCTCCCGGTCCATGCCTCACTGCAGCTAGGAAATGGCCCAATCTCGTATCCCCCCCCCCCCCCCCCCCACTCTCCGCAGAAATTTTAGAAAAATTAATTGGAACCTCTGTCGTGACATCATCGATGTCAAACTCACAGACACCCCCCCCCCCCCCCCCCCCCCCCCCCCCCCCATCCAATGCAGCGGAACTCGAAACCCAATGCGAGGGCATAGAGAAAATCATTAACTCAACCCTAAACGAAATATGCCCAAAAGAAGAAGTGCGCCCCTGGAGAAATACTATCTCGGGCGACACACTCTCACTAATCAAAACTAAACGGAAAGCTGTTCGCGCTCTTAAAAACCGAAACTGACCCCGGTAAGAAAGCTGACCTCAAAAAAACATACAACCGCCTTCATGGCGAGGTCAAGAAAGCCCCCAAGCTGAAAAACAAGCCAACTGGGAAAAGGCAACAGCCGATCTAAACAGAGTCCAGGATGCCAAAAAATTCTGGGACTCTTTCAAAACCCTAACTGGGCAAAAAAACAAAAGCCGCAAAGCCGCATGCAAACCTCTTAAGAAGGAAGACGGTTCCTTCACGCGCACCGACAAAGACAAGGCCGACACCTTTGCCGACCTCCTAAGAAAAACGCATCGCCCGCATCAAGGTGCGGGCAACGATGACACCGTCATAAACGCCGTTGATGACTTCATCAATGAACACCCTGATATCTACCGTGACCCCAAATTCGATAACGAGCCAGAAGACGGGGATGACGCTGACCTCGTCACCCCCATCACTATGAAGAAATCATCAACGTCATAAAAAAATGCAAAAATATCTTCCTCACCCGGCGAAGACGAAGTAAGCTACAAAATTCTAAAACAAAGCCCATACTCCCTAATCGAAAAACTAAACAAACTGTTCAACGCATGCCTCACCCATGGCTACTTTCCCAAATGTTGGAAAAAAGCCATCGGTGTCATGATACCAAAACCGGACAAGGACCCCTCCGATCCAGCCAGCTACCGCCCAATTAGCCTACTCAGCTGCATTGGTAAGACATTCGAACGAATCCTTACCAATCGGTTCAGGGGGCACCTTGAAGACAACGATTTTTTCAATAAATGGCAAAGAGCCTATAGAAACCGTAAAGAAGGCATCGAATATGTCTACCGACTAGTCACCCAAATGAAAACTGCTGTCAACAATCAGAAAATAGGCGCGGCAGTCCTGTTAGATGTCGAAAAAGCATTTGACTCCGTTTGGCACAATGGAATGCGCTACAAATTATCAAAAATGAAACTCCCCAAGAAATTGCTCAGATTACTAGCCTCTTTCTTAAATGATCGCAAAATTAAAGTCAGAGTGAACAATGAAATGTCTGACAGTGTCCCCCTTGAAGCAGGCACCCCCAAGGATCCGTCCTAAGCCCCCCTCCTTTACATCTTCTATGTAAATGACTTTAACTTCTCCGAGGATCGTGTTCAAGTCTCCCAATTCGCGGATGATAAGGGCCTCTGGGACTGTAACAATACGGCCAATCTGCTCCAAAAACCCCTGCAATGCGCTCTCGATGACCTAGAACAATGGTGTGCCAAATGGAAAATTAAGCTAAACGCCAATAAAACCCAACGAATCACCTTTACTCGCAAGAAAAATAAACGTGATTTTGACCTAAAACTAATGGATAACACCCTCCCAGAATGCAAAGAGGCAAAATTCCTGGGCATCACCATTGATCAAAAATTGTCTTTTAACAAACACACCGACTACATGGCGAAAAAAGCAACCAAACGCGTTAATTTATTGAAAATGCTAAAGGGAACTTCATGGGGGGGGGGGGGGGGGGGGGGGGCGCACAAAGGTTTTGCTCAAACTATACAAAAGCTTTGTGCGCCCAGTACTCGAATACGGGGCAATCATCCTAAATGACCTCAACCAAACTAATATGGGAAAACTCCAGAAGGTCAAAAATCACGCACTTAGAGTCGCCCTCCGAGCCCCATGGGACACACCCATCAAAACACTCCACGACAGGGCCGATATCCCCACCATCAAAGACCGCCTAGCCACCCTCTAGCCACCCTAGCCGCGAAAAATCACGACCGGCTAGCCGACAGTGAACTAATCTCCGAACTTGGAGCCATCTGCGAAAGCCGACAAAAGCCCCAAAATTCCGATCAAAACTAAGACCGCTCGAAAAAAAAAAGTCCACATTAAACGCTCGCGATCCCCGGCACCTCCATATAATCTCAGACTAACCTAAATAAGGTCGCAACAAGCGAAGGGTACAACAGGAAAGAAACACCCTCGGGTGTGGTTTAGTGTGCTAAACCTGTTACCCTCCATCTGCAATCTCATTTCCAGCCGGGGAAGCTCAGCCCACATAAAACGCTCGGGATACCAGGCGGCTCCAAATAAACTCAAACTAATCTAAATATGGTCGAAACCAGCGAAGGGCATAACAGAAACACCCTCGGGTGTGGTTTAGTGTCTAAAACCTGTTACCCTCCCGCTACAAACTCACTCTCAGCCTAAGAAGGTGAGCTAACAGGCAGATTAACAGCTTAACTGTGGCCTTCTGCCAGAAAGGGCTGCCTTCACCGACTCAGCTAAAGATTAGATCACAAATTAAAACATAATGTGCTACTTTTATCTTTTTTTATTTACATATTCTAATGAAAACTAATTCTGCCTTCTTCTTTTAAGCAGGTACACAGAAGATGTATTTTGATCAGCACCCCAATAACCGCTATGGACAGTCTAAACCGTTATAGAAACGGTAACCCCCATGGTTCCTGAACATCCTCCACTCCATCCCTAAAAGTGGTCGACCACTTTAAGGGAGGCGAGCGTTGGTCCTGTGTCCCGCCTCTGCCCCCTTTTTGTAAGCGCATTGCGCATCTCTTGTCCCAACCCAATAGGATTACAATGCAGGCCTGCCCCCGAACCAGGGAAGTTCGGGTCTTCTTTCTGGTGGTCCCCGAAAGGGGTCGTTGTTGTTTCCTTCAAAGACGTCCTACCAAACAGAGACAGCCTGAGGCAGATTATACTTGCCAATGATGACCATCACTCAATATCATCTCCGAAGTGGCAGACTATACTTGCCTGAAAATCCAGATCGACTGCACCCTCGGGGAGAGGTAGTACCTTTGTGAGAGGACCCAACCTCTCACACTGGTCCTCATGCGAGGGTTCAACCGACATCAGTCAAAGAGACCATCACGCTACAACCGGTGACACCTGTCGAGTACCTGAACCTGTTCCTCCTTCAACACGAGTAGACATGTGGAAATTAGTCATCTACAGTCACTGAGGGTCGAAAGGGGCTTGTTCCCCATACCGTCCCTGCGCGCCTTCGGCGCGTTTAAACCATTCCATTCGGGATGGTCAGAACCGTTTGGTTCGTTTTGGACTCCGAGGTGCTAACAGCAGAACAATGGAGCTACCACTTGTAATACAAGAAACACTTGTCAGAGTGAAGGCTACCCTTGCCACCACCTGGAGTATCCAGGTGCTCAAGGGTAAAATTCACCTGACAGTGGATTTTGACAAAGAACCTGAACCGCCGTCCTTGGAGAGGTGTAGCACCTTTCCTGAGGGGATTTCCCCCCACACTGGTCACCCTCCTTGTGACACGGACAAACTAGATATTTACCGCCGGAGCGATACAGCCAGCGCCAAGAAGACAAAGAAGAGAAAGGGGGCCCTCCGCCAGACGACGAGATGCCCGCCGAATGACGGAGTTCCTGGAGAAGAAGAAGAAGAAGAAGGAAAAGGAAGAGAAAGAGGCAAGTGAGGGCGTCATAGGTTCAACACCTGTCACCCCTGACCAACCCCTGTCCAGCTCGGCACCCCTTCCCAGAAGGATGGTCCGGGGGACTGTGGGTCGTCAGGCGACAGATCTATCTCTAACCCATCTGACTCTTCATCCGAAGAGGAGATGGAGGAGGAAGATTTGTCTATGGTACAGGAATTTGTCTCAGACGAACGCACCTTCCACCCCTCCTGCTCTTGCTTCTCTGGCTTCTTCGGACCAGGAGTCCGACCAGGAGGAGAGCTTCCCGGAGTCCGTGGAGGCATTCCTTGGGGAGGAGATACAGGACGACACTTTCCGAGCTTCACTCCAGGACAGGTACCCACCAACACATTGAAGCAGGGATCTCAACCTATATTACCAGGACAGCACTAGAACCTACACACTCAATAATCACAAAAGATCCCAAGAAACAGCAGCAAGGATCAAGCCGTACGTCGCCAAAGAAGAATCTACTCTTCTTCCTGATCCGACAACGCCACCAACAACAATCTCTCCAACCATCCTCCTCCTCCCAAGAAAAACCGCAGAAGACACAGACGCCGCTGCCTAACTTCTTCCCTCCTTCACCACGCCCAGACAAGTCAAAAATCATATACAGTTAAAGAGGGTCGAAAGTAGTTTGCTTCCTAAACCGTCCCCGCGCGCCTTTGGCGCGCGAAAACCATTCCGTCCATAGTCAGAACCCTTTCTGTCCCACCCAAATAGGATTATAATGCAGCCTGCCCCCGAACCATGAAAGTTCGGGTCTTCTTCTGGTGGTTCTCGAAAGGGGTCGTTGTTTTCTTTCAAAGATATCCTACCCAACAAACAGAGACAGCCTGAGGCAGATTATACTTGCCAGTGATGGTCAACATTCAAAATCATCTCCGAAGTGGCAGACTATACTTGCCTGAAAAACCCAAGACTACTGCACCCTCGGGGAGAGTAGTACCTTTGTGAGAGGACCCAACCTCCCACACTGGTCCTCACCCGAGGGTTCAACCTACATCAATCAATGAAGCCACCTACCCATCACACATCGACCGGAGACATCTGCCGAGTACCTGAACCTTTTCCTCCTTCAAACACGCCTTGACATGAGAAAAATTGATCATATACAGTCACTGAGGGTCGAAAGGGGCTTGTTCCCCAAACCGTCCCTGCGCGCCTTCGGCGCGTGGAAACCATTCCTTTCATTCATGGTCAGAACCGTCATTCGCACCTCTGACTTCAGAGTGTGAACACCATCTGACCAATCACTATGGCAAGCTTGGACATCCCAATTAAGCTACAGGAAAGCCTTGCCAGCTCTGGGTGTCTCTTGCCTCTCAACTGGGACTCTCCAGATGAGAGCAAGAGAGTTCACCTGACGCTGGAGTTTGGCGGAGAGGAGAGTACCACCACACTTTCTTCGGGGAGAGGTAGCACCTTTTGTGAGAGGAACCCCTCTCATACTGGTCCTCACGGAAGAAGCCTGGATCTGGCCCTGAAAAGGAAAAAAAGAAGAAGAAGAAGAGCCCATCAACAAGGCGCTGTGATGCCTGACGGCTGGATGAAAAGGAAGAAGGAAGAGGAAGGTGGAAGAGAAGATAGAAGAAGCCACTATCATTTCCCCACCTCCAACTCCTGTGACCCCCATCCAGACCCCAGCTGCCTCCCCTATGGAAGGCAACCTGGAGGATAGCGACGTCATCAGTGAGGCGGAGGCGGAAATGGAACATGGCTCTCCGAAGTCTCACTCTCCAGCCTCTCCCCCTTCATCTGGATCAGAAACCTGGATTGCAAGACGTAATGAAATACTTAGAAAACTTGAGGGATGAAGTTAAGGAAGTTACCAGAACAGCAAAGGAAGGCACGGAAAAATCGAAGGCACTAATAGCAGAACTATACATACCGCACCACACCAACGGCAGCCAGGACTAGACCCTACCACCCAGATCAGTCCTCCATCGTCGACAGCCCAACAACACAACCAACCAATACAGTATCACCATCTCAACCTCCTCCACCAAAAAAGAAGAGCAAAAAACATAGGCGTCAAGGAAGGTGAAAAGGGGCTTGCCCCACACCGTCCCTGCGCGCCTTCGGCGCGCGGAAACCATTTCATTTCAGTTTCACGGTCAGTACAATCTTCCAAGATGCCCAAGCGCAAAGCAGTCAGATGGCCATGTAAAAACGTGCCCAAAAAGAGTCACACAACGTGCAAAGTTCTTTGTGTGAATTTTGTAATATGTGGTGTCATTCAAAATGTGAAAATATAGATGACGATAAATTTTTCACTCTTCGCATCGTCCAGTGAATCTTACATGTCGTCGCCTGAGTGCTAGAATGTTCTATGTCCCCTATGGGACATAGAACATTCTAGCACTCAGGCGACGATATGTCGATCTTGCAGATCGGTTGAAAATGAGTACGACTACCTGTTTGGCCTAACAAGAATAAAATCGGTAAGTAACATTTTTATTTCCACAAGTACCTGTCAAATTTCCAACATAGTAATTCCGAAGTGCAGAACACAGCGGTATATGTAGTATTAATCCTTTACTCGACAAAATTGCGCAAAAAGCCCAGAAAATTACTTTTAAGGGAGCTTCATATTTGATATGTTGTAAAACCATGCATGCAAATAAGAAAATCATTGGAATCATCGGAGCTAACCAGTTCCAGTGATAGCCCCTCACTCAGAGTTTCTGAGATGGGGGGGGGGGGGGGGGGGGGGGGGGGGGGGGAATTGTGTTTAATTTTTTTGCCCATTAGTTTTTGACTTGTTTTCAATAAAGTGAAAAAATAAAAACTCACTTCTCATCGGAAAAGGATGAAAGCACAGAAGTCTAATGCCACAAACCTACCTTCAGTTGTTAAAATAATTTTCCTTTCTTTTCAGTGTTTGCTACATTGTTTTGAATTATTCCAGGTAACTTTTCGACATTTCGTCGTAAAGGCTGACCAAATAATGGAAAATTAGTAGCCGATGTGCTTTTCTATGCATGTTCAATGTGTGTTGAAGTGTCAAAGATTTACTTCGAAATCGATGGCTTAAAATAGCGTGGCTTTCAGTTGCGCTTTTCCAGTGAACAATTTCGTGGTAATTTCTTCATCCACCCATTTAGTAATTTATTATTCACTTCTTTATCCAAGATTCTGTTATTTTAAGTACAATAACGAATATATAGAGCATATATCGCACATAGCATATTTTAGTGGTTCATTTATTGCGAGGGTTTTGCAATTATGTGATAAAAACAAGGCTTTCGGGGGAACATTCGGAGAAAATCCTTAAAGTTTTTATCCGAACCTATCAGAACATCTAACTACGTCAACAAACACTTGAAAATATCAAATAACTCCCCAATATTTCCTGCTCACAAATAAATGCTATAACTTTTCCAACAAATGCGCCGTCCAATTGGTTTTCGGGAGGGGGGGGGGGGGGGGCAAAAGAGTTGATCAAAGGATTACCGCACTGTCTCATTATTTCACTGCAATTATTTGATTGGTTATTACCAGCAAATGTGAGCAGATTGGGAGTGTCTATCTTTGATATATTGTGTTGATTAACTTCATTCGTCGATACTCACATTTACTAACAGATTAACTGCTTTTGGTATATCAAACATTTTAGCAACAGAAGAGCACATTATATAATTACCTACATTTCTTACCCTTTACATTTGTAAAAATAATTCTTTCAGGGGAGGTGGAGCCGGGGGGGGGGGGGCACGTGCCCCCCCTCCACTTTTTCCGGCAGCCAAATTGAAATGATGAATATTTATTCCGGTTCACCGAAACAATCGATTATTTTTGGGGTTTCACATAAGGTTCTTGCTCACCATGAACGTGCGGGAATGGTATGGTCCCCCCCCCCCCCCCCCCCCCCCCCCTCTCGATTTTTCCGGTCATTTCCACTACAAAAATCGGACAGACAACATTAATTGAACAAAGACAAATTGAAGGGGGCGGGAATAAAAAACAAACTTTTTGGGAGCTTCCGCCGCCTCTGAATTTGTTTTTTTTTATTTCAAAACACTGCTAGGTTAAGATCCCCTATGAGAGGTCATAATCAATGTTTTGGGATAAAAAAAATTCTCATTCGGTAGAGGAAGAATTATTGTTAAAGATTTTCTTTCTTCGTGAGCTTGTTTCACTTTTTCATTTTGTAATTAAAAAAGGACAAGCAATTCCATTGTCACCCGAGGTGTTATTGGGTAGTATTGGGTGTTATTGGTAAATCGACACTCCTGCCCAGGCCTTGGGTCTGCAGACAGCATACAGCAATGACGAAAGCACACATGCCCTGATGAGGCAACTGTTTGCTCTACCATGTCTTCCAAGTGACCACATAGAAGAAGCTTCCACTCAAGTTGAAAATAGAGCAACCACGGAAGAACTTAAAAATCTATGTTCATATTTTCCTGCAACCTGGTTGAAAGACAGTTTGTGGCTACCAGAAGCCTGGTCGTTTTTTATGCAAAGTGTAACAGGAGGAGAAATAAATGCGGGAGTCGGGGTTCGAACCGTCGACCTCTAGCACACAAAGCGACCGATTTACCACGAGACTAAGTGATCCAGACCAACCAGTCTGGTTGGTAAATGGCCTTTATACCTCGACCGCTACACTACTCTCCCCTGCTTTTGAGATTCACCACATGTGAATCTCACCCAAGTTCCTCCTCAGAGCGGTCGAAACACCCGCAGTACCACCTACTGCTGAGGATCGGACGTGCCCCCAAATGTAACAGGAGGAGAGAAAAGTGCGGGAGCCGGGGTTCGAACCGTCGACCTCTAGCACACAAAGCGACCGATTTACCACGAGAATAAGAGATCACGACCAACCAGGCTGGTTGGTAAATGGCCTTTATACCTCGACCGCTACACAAAGTATAAGAACCAATAATGATTGTGAGGGGTGGCATAGGAGACTCACTTTCAAAGCAGGTGTAGCAAAACCACCGTTCTATATTTTACTGTTATTGTTATTTTGGGAAGTCAAGACTGTAGTTGTACAGTGTAAATTGTTGAGGGGAAAAAAAACTACAGAGAAAGTCGCATCTGAAACAGAAAGTGCACACCAAACTTTTCAAATACTGGGACGAATACACAGCGGGAACAAGGTCAACGTCCAGCTTACTCAGAGCCTGTGGGAAGCTTACAGTCCTGTTGTTCGTGGTGACGAATCTGATTAACCCTTTACCTAACGTAACGACCAAAAAAACCGGCCAGTGCTATTGATAAAAATTGCCATTCAATTTTCACTATTTCTTCATTATTTGCCTCAAAATCATAGCTTATGACCCTGTATTATCTGCATCTTAGTATAATTGATTGAGATGGTGGAGCACTTTAAATTATTTTCTCATATATTTTCTAACATGCTTTCGCTCCATTTCATCTCAGTTAATTAAGCTGGCAGATGCAGAAAATATAATTCAGGAAAACACGAATTAACTCCGCCGTTTAATAACATTCATTTTTGTATTTCTTATTTGTATTATCTGCTCAACTTTTACTGCATTTTAGTTTTGTGTTTTTTGTTTTCATTTGTTCGAACGAGAGTGCTTGTGTGTTATATTTTCGTTTTGTTGGTAATATATTTCTTGAAAAAATAAGTATGATAAATATCAAATGAGATTTTCATGAATAGTCTTCCTTATGTTTTTACATGTAGTCTCCAATTCCAGGTATGAATCCTTTACGAGCCAGGGTACGAGTTGTCCAGATGCGGGGGTACGAGTTGTCCAGAGGCGGAGTACGAGTTATCCAAGGAAAGGTACGATTGTCCGGTTTACTGACGTTTCGTACACAAGATGTTTCGTTCACGCGACGATTCGTACACAAATAAGACGTTTCGTACACAAAAATTGGACGTTTCGTACACGAAGTGAGCGTTTCGTACACGTGTTTAATTATCTGTTTTAGACCTTGTATTATAAAATTATTTATTATTTTTGTTATATTAAATTAATATTTTTACATTTATGAATATCGCCTGTGAATATTTATGTAAAATTATTCCTGTTTTTATAGATGTTGTTGGTGTTTAATTGCATGTTGAATAGGTTAATTTTCCTTGATTTCTTTTATTTATTGTTTGATTTACTGTTTGATTTTACCGATGAGTGACTTGTTTGAATATTGCCGGGATGTTTTTAGGTTATTTTGTTTGTACATGCGATGGCTAATCTAGTCAGCGGTAAATTGCAAAGAGTCTGACCTTCGCCGACGATGAAAATATTGGAGGCCGGTTTGGGTAAAAATGTGGAGGCCGGTTTGGGTTAAGTGGAGGCCGGTTTGGGCCAAAATGTCGGAGGCCGGTTTGGCTTGAGGCCGGTTTGGGCGTATTCGTACATGATGAGGAGGAGCTCAGAATCTACAACATACTGGTGGTGTTAAATGACACCAAATACTGTTGCTATCAATAAAGGGCAAATATCGATAAAATAAAATCAGTTTCAGTTAGCATAATGCAATGAGGTGATTCGCCGAAAATGTACAGTATCGCTGGAGATAAATTGTCATAAAAACGGAATAAAATTTATTCACTATCAAAGATAGCAATATATTTTATATTGATGTAATACAATAAAATCACATGCAGAATACATCAAACACATAGAAACAAAACATGTTATTTTTGTGTTATGAATTTATTTTAATTTAGTATGTATGAGATTTCAACTAAAATCTCCACGTATTTATTGGAAAATAAAATTATTTCATGCAAGAAAATAGTCTTTTTTCTTGCTTTTAAACCCAAAATCTGAAATTAGAAGGAAAAAAAATGAGATATAAAGAGAAAATGCGAAATTAAAATTTGTGTACGAAACGTCCAGGCGTTTTGTGTACGAAACGTCCTAAATTGGCCGTGTACGAAACGTCCAGCACCCCGATTGTCCAAGGAAAGGTACGAATTGTCCAGGGTACGAATCGTCTAGGGTACGATTGTCCTGATATCATAAAAAAAATATTTTTTTAAGAAACGCATCAAAAGTTGTTATAATTATATTAAGAAACGCACCAACACTTGTTACATTAAGTTTCATAACATAATCTCATAATTTTGCAATTATTCATTGAAAAATATTTTCTATACTATGCTGTTTATTATTTTGTGAATCTTGTGTACTGAATAAATATCATTATTTCGTTTGATACTGAATAAATATCATTAATTTTATTTTTCATGTTTTTATGATATTCAAACACTTGTCGGACGAATTGGGTAAAATTGCAAGCGGACGAATTGGGCAAAATTGTTAGCGGGCGATTCGGATTGCGGACGAAACGTCCGTATACCGTCCAGGCCGAGCACGTGCATTTGTTTACGTTTACGTTCACATTTTGTACAAAATTCCAAATCAACAAACAACAACAAAAGAAAAATGGATAGTAACTCGGGAAGTGATGAAAAATTCCTTGAACATAGTCAGGTAGTTATAATGTCCTATCAAGTCGTATATCCCATGAGTTAGATGATGATGCTCTTTCTACAATTTTGAGTATTTCTCTGGTTTGTAGATTTACCGAAATAACGACCATTAAGGTGCAGTATGAGCAAAGGAGATTTGTTCACTTTGAAAGAATTACACCCAAACCGGCCTCCAGCCGAACCGGCCTCCACAATTTCGCCCAAACCGGCCTCCACAATTTCGCCCAAACCGGCCTCCGCGAGATTTTAAAAAAAATTTTCTACAATTTTATTCATACCCATTTGTTTATAATCTTTGGAAAAAAAATTAACGAGATTTTGGATAAATACTTAAATAAAAAAAAAAGCCTACCTCATTTTACAGAAAGTGATATCCTCCTATTATAAAGTGATAAAAATCCATCGGAACGTTATATCCTTTACGAAATCTAACACAACCAGTTGGTTCCATATCCCTGATAGTTGTGAAAGATGTTTCCCGATAGGCAGTCTGCTGCCATCCAAACTGGATGATCATTGGATGTCCTTATTCAAACAGGTTGGGTTGAGAAATGCTAGTGTGGTCGGAATCATTATCAAAACAACATGTCATACTCATCTCATACTGAACTGGTACAAACGGTTGTTTTTACAGCATTCAACAGTCAGCTTGTCGGTCTTTTAAATGAAGTGTCATGATTACCCTTGTCCGAACTTCAAAGGTGTTTGTTGAAAAATCACTGAAATCAAATCATTTGTAATATTCATTACATCAAACATTTTCTATTGTTTCACGATTTGTTTTTTTTTTATCTTCACATATTATAAATATGTCTTGTCAATGTTCCACAACATACCAAACATGGAATCCGACTCTGATCTCTGCGTATATTGTGCTAAACGCTGTCGAGAATGGCAGCAAAGTCTTCAGTGCGATGAGTGTCAACGCTGGCAACATCGTACCTGCAACACTGGTATAACCCAGGCCTTTTACAGGCGTCTGAACAATGGCTTAGAAGAACTTTCGGATTGGCGCTGCTGTAGATGTTCCTCCACAAATTCAGCAACTTCGATTCTCACCGAAGAAATGTCAGTATCAGCAGCTATAGAAAATGTAATTGAGGAAGAAAGTGTTGACGAGGAAGTGTCTGATGATGTTGGGCCAGCTACTACAGAAACTTTCACCAGGCCTCCAGTGTTGGATGAGAGTGTTGTCCAACAGGTCGTCCTTGCTACAGGAGATAATAGCAATGAAGAGACAACATATAAGATTATAGATGGTGGAACACAGTTAGGAAAAAAAAGACTTGTAGACAGTTTGGGGTATGCGTACACTTTTAAATACGAAAAGAAAGGTGTCGTATATTGGCGATGTTCTGTTCGTTCCAAAAATAACACTTGTTTGGCATCAGTTAATCAGTCAGGTGAAATGTTTGAAATGGGTTTACGACAACACACACATGATGGTAAACCTGGAATAGGTGATGCCTCACAGGCTGCAACACAAATAAAAATGGCTGCTAAAAGAAACGTATTCAAACCTGCGCAGCAGATAGTGGAAGGATATTTAAGAGACAGTGAATTGACACAATTGATAGCGTTGCCATCTGTAGTTAATTTGTGTAAGCAGGCAAATAGAAGCCGCCAGGCCATGAGACCTCCTGAACCTAAGGATATAGAATATGAGTTTCGGGAAAGCCACTTCCCGGCTGATTTTTGGATTGGTGACATTCGTTGTAATAATGCAAGACACTTAATATTTGCAACTAGGGAACAGCTAGAAACAATGCGGAGTGCTAAAACGTGGTATATGGACGGCACCTTTCGCGTGGTGAGATCGCCTTTCACACAACTGTAAAAAGTCCATACATTCATAAAGTCGGAAAGTGGTGACATGAAGCAGGTGCCGACTGTTTTCATTTTCATGTCTCGTCGTCAAGAAAGTGACTACCATGCAGCGTTCAGTGCTATTTTAGATAAGTTAGGAGGTGTTGTCAGTGTAAAAGTGAAACGTTGCATGGCGGATTTTGAAAGAGGTGTTTGGCTCGCCATTCGTGACTTGCTACCAAATGTTGAATTTAGAGGTTGCACTTTTCATTGGCAGCAAGCTGAATATCGCAAGGTGCAACTTTTTGTGCTGGAAATAGAATTCAGTCAACGCACAGAAGTGTACAAATTAATAAAAAAACTAATGGCTTTGCCATATATTCACCACACTCACATTCTTCAAGAATTTTTGAACTTGAAAGAGCAAGCACAGGGTTCAGCTCTTGAACAGTTATTTACGTATGCTGAAAATCAATGGGTTTCTTCCTCAGTTTGGCCAGTACCCTGCTGGTCTGTGTTCGGAATGTCAGTGAGGACGAATAATGACTGTGAGGGCTGGCACAGAAGGATTAATGGCTCTGCAGGGCGCAGGAATCTGCAATTTTTCTTGCTTGTAGATTTATTGTACAAAGAGGCTTGTTTCCTCCCCGTTGTTCGTGAGTTTGTAAGCTGGGGACAAATGGTGAGACATGTTAGCAATAAAACAAAAAAGTTCAACAGTGAATTAGAGTCCATATGGACGGATTATGAAAATATGGACAAAACACCAAGACAAACTCTGGCGATTATCGCAAATTTAATAAGTAAAAATTAGAAATTATGTTAAATATGTTTAATAATATTTAATCACTGTACTTTAATTTACTTTACTTTACACATCTAAACGTTTGTTTTGCCATTTATATATAGAACCTAATTAAACAAAAACTTCGTAAGATAGGAATGTGTATTCATGAAATTTGTTTTGTGACAATTTAGTAGAGAGTGGCTGAGGGCTTTCGCCAACAAATTGTCACAAAACAAATTTCACGAACATACATACATGTCAATATTATAGAATCTAAATGAAAACTTGGTTAGACTGGAATGGTAAGGTAGGAATGTATACTCATGAAATTTGTTTTGTGACAATTTAGTGGAGAATGGCTAAGGGCTTTCGCCATCAAATTGTCACAAAACAAATGTCACGAACATACATACATGTCAATATTATAGAATCTAAACAAAAACTTGGTTAGACTGGAATGGTAAGATAGGAATGTATACTCATGAAATTTGTTTTGTGACAGTTTAGTGGAGAATGGCTAAGGGCTTTCGCCATCAAATTGTCACAAAACAAATTTCAAGAACATACATACATACATGTTAATATTATAGAATCTAAATGAAAACTTGGTAAGACTGGAATGATAGGATAGGAATGTATACTCATGAAATTTGAAAACTTGGTTAAACAAACAAAAATGAAAATAAATTGCCACCTGTTATTTATACATTTACATATATGAGCTTCACTAAGATTTAGTTATGTAATACGTGATTACCATTCTCATCACCGTTTGTTTTGCCATTTGATATATGCCATTAAAGCTATTATTTCGAAACTCAGTGTTGTTTTTCTTTTAAAATCCCATAGATTACCCCACTTGTTTCCTGGGGAAAGTTCGCTTATGTAAGTTATTTTTCTTTTGCAATTGCATTTTTTGGCGGCTGTAAGACAATCTATTTAAGTATATTGATGTTTTAGAGACGCCACAAAATGCAATTGTGGAGATCAATGTTTAACGCAGACAGCCAATTAAAATAATGGAGGCCAGTTTGGGTGAAAAAGTGTGGGCCGGTTTGGATGATCAATGCTTGACCGTCGCCGACGATGAAAATATTGGAGGCCGGTTTGGGTGAAAATGTGGAGGCCGGTTTGGGTTAAGTGGAGGCTGGTTTGGGCAAAAATGTTGGAGGCCGGTTTGGCTGGAGGTCGGTTTGGGCGTATTCGCTTTGAAATTCTCACGGTTATTATTCCATAAATTCAAATTGAAGATACACAAATTATACACCAAAATGAAGGTTGAGATGTATACAACACGAAAAATATATGAAATCAACTCATAGAATTGACCACAGGTGCCAATGGGTCGTGTAAGTCTGCTAATGGCCTACCAGAACTGATAATAAAATAATATTTCCAGAGAACAGCTCGTGGCCAAATATGCTTCAGATATCCAAGAACAAAGCTAGGCATTCAAAACACTTTAGGGCTACTTTTGGGAAAAGGACAATACTGTCTGAACTTTTTTTTATTAAGGGCCTATATAAGTAATGAAATTTTGTTTATTTTGAAAATCCTCACCTCCGATATTCCTTCAATTCAAATTAAATATACACAAAATGAAGGTTGGGATGTATAGAACACGAAACACATGTGTAATCAACTCACAGAGTCGACTGTAGGCACCACTGGTTCCTGGAAGTCGGCTGCCGTATTCGCATCAGAACTGATAATTTAATAATATTTCATGAAAACAACTTGTGGCCAAATGTGCTTTACATATCCAAGAACAAAGCTAGGGGATAAAAATTCTTCAAAACACGGTGGCAGAGCTGCATTGGGGAAAATTCCAACGCCTTTGCTTTTGTTTACGTATGGGTATACTTTCGATTTCTGGCCGACGTCATCGGACAGAAAAAGCATGTAAAAACAACGCCGTCTAAAATCAAATAATGAAAAAGATCGCCTTCATACAGTATACTGTTATTAGATAGAGATTGCACAGTTGCCATATTCAATGCAAGATATCATGATACCTGTTGAAATTTCTTAGAATTACGATTTTGTTTTTTGATGGAAAATCGTGGTAACGAGTGATTTGCGCATGTCTGTCGAGCATGGAAACCATCTTCAATAAAAAATGTAGACAGTGTTGTCCTTTTCCAAAATGCAGACCTATCGCTGTATTCGAAAGTGTTTTGAATGCCTAGCTTTGTTCTTGGATATATGAAGCACATATGGCCACAAGTTGTTCTGATGAAATATTATTTTATTATCAGTTCTGGTGCGAATACAGTAGCAGACTTCCAGGAACCAGTGGTGCCTACAGTTGACTCTACGAGTTGATTACATGTGTGTTTCGCATTCTATACATCCCAACCTTCATTTTGATGTATAATTTGTGTATATTTAATCTGAATTTAAGGAATATGAGAGGTGAGAATTTCAAAATAAACAAAATTCCATTACTTATATAGGCCCTTAAAGATGGGTTCCGTGGGGAATGTGTCAATTCAGCATTGCAGGGCTCGCCTTGAGTAAAATGGTCGGGGCCTAAAAAAAGTGCCCCACATATTGAGGTCAGGGCCTTTTCGGGGCTGATTTTCCATTTTGTCCATTATTGTTAGTGCTTTTTTGTGGAAAATGTCGGGGCTTGAAAAAAAGCCCCCAGCAAGTGCTCCTCGGGGCTGATCTCGGGGCCTGGGCTGATCAGCCCCGACTCAAGGCAAGCCCTGGCATTGAGTCGATTCGGCCTGACAACTACTGGGGCAACAGGATTTGATGCAGATCGCAATAATAATAAATCTTCATCCTTCCGCTGATAAGTGAGGGTCTGCTAATGAGGAGGCCTACAATAAACCAGTGCCCCACAGGGGTATTCCTCCCCCACTCTCCTTCCTGATCTCCCAGCATACAGTCAAAAACTGTTTCACAAATTCAGGGTCTTTGTTACATTTCAGTTAAAACAAAACAAAAAAAAAATTAAAAATAAAAAACAACAGTGATGCAAATTAAATGAAAATACAAATTAAAATATGCACATAAAGTATACTCGTGTGGAAATAATCATGATTTCTGTCTTGTCTGAAAGTGGGTCATTTCGGCTTAAAAAGTGAGTCAATTTGGGGTAATACTTTTTGCCGGTAAAATGGATGGTTTCCGGTAAAAAGGATGGTAAGTGTATAAAAACTACGTTTTAAAGTACTAAATGTACCTCTGAATGTGTGAAAAGTGATTTTTTAAGGAAGCTTATGCAATAATAAATATATAGAAGGAAGATTAAGTATTGTTTGCTTTATTTTTAGACTATTTCCAAGACAAAATAGATCATTTTGCCATCGACACTGATCGACACGCCATTTTGTGCAGGGTAAACGACGGGGTGAATATTACTTACTCGATGGAGGTGTAACTAATTCGTGTGCGTAACATTTAGATGTTTCTGTTCACGACAAGGGGATTTAACAGAAAGGTTTTGGGAGAGAAACAGTTTATAATTTGAAAATAGTCTACAATAAAACAAACAATACTTAATCTTTGTTATATATATTTATTATTGCGTACGCTTCATTAAATTGTCACTTTTCACACATTCAGCTGTACACCTTGTTCTTTAAAACATAGTTTTATACCCTTACCGTCCTTTTTACCAGCAAAAAGTTGTGTTCAAGCTATTGTTTAAACAGGGTTCATAACTTATTTTCAGTTAGCGTTTTGCCAAACACATGCCGAGGTGATAATAAATATTAAAACCAACCACACATCAGTGGATACTAGTTCTAGATTTCTGTATGTCCTACCCCAATGATGCTCACAGACGCCTATTAAGACTGGAGCGCCTTGTTCTCACTCCACCAGTCCCTATGTGTGAGCTCCCAGTGGTGGGCCCAGGGGGTGGGTGGGGGTGGAGGGGGATGGCTGGCTGAGAGCCCCCAAATGCAAACCATAATTAATTGTTTTAACCCCCACGTTTCCCCAGGAGTCACCAGAATCGAGCTCAGAGATTCAGAATTTGAAAAAAAAAATATCCTAGGAAGGTCTCATAATCGTGGGAGGCAATATGCACAATTCCAGAGTTCAAGCGCTATATCGATCTAGCCCCCCCCCCCCCCCCCCCCCCCCCCACACACACACACCATTTTGAAAATATGAAATGGATTTTTTTTTATCTAGTAGGGGCATAGCCAGGATGCTATAATGGAGGGGGCATTTTTTTTTTGGGGGGGGGGGGGCAATCATGATATTTTGAAGGTCGTTGTGGGGTTTGCCCCCCTCCCTCCCCCCCCCCCCCCCCCCAAAAAAAAAAAAAAAAAATTTAAAAAATTGCAAACTGTCACATACTGTTTTTAAGGGATTGGCGGTCAGTTTCTGTCTGGAATTAGCTTGAATAAACTATGTTACGCCTCTGCTGTGTCTATAGCCATCAGACGCGTTATCCTCTGATGAGATGGTAGTCCAAACTTGGGCTTAAAGTCCGCAACATGCTCGTTCCCATCAGGGGTCATAAGCTATGTTTTGGAAGCAGAAAATTAAAATATATAAATAACTGAATGGCGATTTTCGAATATAGCGCTGGCTGGTTTTGGCCGTTACAACTGGGTTAGTCATTAGTTGTTTGCAACGGTCAACGTTTTATATGATTATTTTGTACAAAATCATGTTTTTTTTCTATTGCTTGTTAATTCCAGTCGCCTACTATACAAATTGTGTATGGTAGACACCAATGTGTATAGCGGGCGATTGGAATTAATAACTAATGAATTGTTTACAATAATTTGCCTCTGGGGAGGTCTAACCCTAGTTCCAAATATCATCATTGCCCCCCCCCCCCCCCCCCCCACCATATTACAGAATCCTAGCTATGCCCCGCTGGATATATAATCCATTTCCCATATTTTTGAAATGGGGGGGGGGGGGGGGGGGGGCAAGATCGACATAGCGCTGGCATATTTCAATGGTTTGAACTATGGAATTGGGCGTATTCCATCCCACGGTTGTGGGCCTTTGAAGCGTCCCCCCCCCCCCCAGGGCCCACCACTGTGAGCTCACACATAGGGATTGGTGGGGTGAGCACAAGGGGCCTTTGTCTTAACAGGCTCACGTGGGTATCACTGAGGTGGAACTTACAGGAATCTAGAACTAGTATCCACTGATGTATGGTTGGTTTTAATAGTTATTATCACCTCGGTATGTGTTTGGCGAAATGCTGACTGAAAATAAAATATGAACCCCCATTTAAAAAAAAGCTTGAACACAACTTTTTGCTGGCAAAAAGGACGGTAAATGTATAAAAACTGTTTTAAAGTACTAAATGTACCTCTGAAAGTGTGAAGTGACAATTTAATAAAGTGTGCGCAATATAAAACGAAGATTGAGTATTGTTTGTTTTATCGTAGACTATTTTCAAATTATAAATGGTTTCTCTCCAAAAAAATATTTCTGTTAAATCCTCTCGTAGTGAACAGAAACATCTAAAATTAGCTACACCTCCGTCGAGCAAGTATGATAAAATTCACCCCGTCGTGCACCTCAGCGAAATCGTTGTTTTCCTTGCACAAAATGGCGTGTCGATCGGTGTCGATGGCGAAATGATCTGTTTTGTCTTGAAAATAGTCTACATTAAAACAAACAATACTTAATCTTTCTTCTATATATTTATTATTGCGTAAGCTTCCTTAAATAATCACTTTTCACACATTCAGAGATACAATTAGTACTTTAAAATGTAGTTTTTATACACTTACCATCCTTTTTACCGGATACCGTCCTTTTTACCGGCAAAAAGTATTACCCTCAATTTGGCTTGAAATTAGACCTAATTGACTCAAGGCCTAATTGACCCTGAACCATTCCATGACCCCACAGGCATGCACATTTCACGCAGTACCACTAATTTTCATTCGAAAAACAATCGCGTAATTCTAAGAAATTTCAACAGGTGTCATGATACCTTGCAAGTATAATTATAATGGCAACTGTGCAGTTTCCATATAATAATAGTATGTAGCATTAAGGCAATCTGTTTCATTATTTGGTTTTAGACAGCATTGTATATCGATACTTTTTCAGACCGATGACCCTGACCAAACATCTAAACAAACAGCAATCGCGAATAAAGCATCCGCTGATAAAACTGCTATTTGGAGGGGTAATTTTGCAATTCAGACTCAATAGAATATCAAAGCAGTAAATTTCAGTCACAATTGTTGGAAGAATTTGATCGTAAAAATTAACTCAAGCATAAATTCAAAGTAAAAAAAAAAATATATCCCGACCTACCGACCCTACTTTTTTTTCTGCTATGTAACCGGAACCAAACCATTAATTTTTAGCTGCGACTTGCAGCTTTATAAGTGGCAATGTCGGTCTGTCTGTCTGTCGGTCTGTCTGTGACCAACGAGTTTCAAAACTCAATAACTTTTGAAATACTTGATGGAATGACTTTATATTTGGAAGGTAAGTGTATCTTATTGATGTCTAGCCACTGTTCAATGCATGTGTTGTTCCAAATATTTTTCTTGGAGTTATGGCCCTTGATGAACTTAGAATTTTGTGACCAATGCGTTTCTAAAAGAATAACTTTCAAACTACTTGGTGGAATGACTTCATATTTGGTATCCAAGTATATCTCATTTATGTCTAGCCCATGTCCGATGCAAATGTTGTTCCAAATATTTTTCTTTTCTTGTTTTATTTTCACCATCACCTGTAAATTGCCCCTGAGAATATTTTTTGGACTTGCAGATTGCACCACCCGTCGCAGCTACGGCGACGATGTCGCGATTTTTTTTTGCCTAAACAAAACCAAGAGTTTAGGAATTGACCCACATGCAGCTCTGTCGCAGCATTTTGAAGAATTTTGATATCCTAGCTTTGTTCTTGGATATCTGAAGCACATTTGGCCATGAGTTGTTTGCCTGAAATATTATTTTATCATCAGTTCTGCACTTAACCCCAATTGTCCACATGGGGGCACGATGACATGTGTACTAAGGTGTACTGCACGTCGATGGTACGCATGTCTTCAACCAATCTAACCCTGCCTGTGCTGCAGTGCAGAATTACGATGTTGGGGAGCTGGCAGCTGCTCGTCGTTGCTCGGTGGTTCTCTCCGGGTACTCCGGCTTCCTCCACAACTGTAACGGTCATGATTAGCCATTGTGCATAAGTATATGACCTTAAATACCAATAAATAAATAAATAAATCATCAGTTCTGGTACGAATGTCATATATGGTAGCAGATTTTCAGGAACCATTGGTGCCTACTGTCAACTCTGAGAGATGATTGCATATATTTTCCGTGTTCAAAACAGCACAACCTTCATTTTGATGTACAATTTGTGAAAGTGAGGATTTGAACCAATTGTTTTGCATACCGAAGGTGTGCAGGGACGGTTTGGGGCCAGCCCCTTTTGACCCTTCTCTGAAGTTTTGAAGTATTTCACATTTGCCAACTATGACAGGAAGCAGTAGAGGAGGAAAGGCTGATGGAGGAGGATTTTCTGATCATCTTGGTGTTCTTGGTTGAGTTGATTTCTTCCCTCGGTTGAGGACCACTGAGAGAGGGGGTCCTCTTGCCAAAAGTGCTACCTCTCCCCGAGGGTGATGTGCTGATGTTTTTGGCAAGTATAGTTGTCTGCCACTAGTTGAGTATTTATTCTGATTATTTAATCTGAAGCCTTCACTGGCAAGTTCTTCTTTCACAGGAGTAAAGTTCAGTAAACTGAGGCAAGTATACAGTTAAGGGCAAGCAGAGGGACATTGGACCAACACTCCCCCACCCGGAGGTGGGTGACCACTTCTGGAGATAGTATAAAGAATGATCAGAATCCACATCGGTTACTAAATGTCCATAGCAGTTATGATGGTTCCGTAGTGGTTAATGAGAAAAAGAGAGAAAAAAAAAGATAAAACAAAAATGGAAAATAGAAGTGTGTTGGCCCTACATTGGGCTTTTTGGGGTAGACAGCCTATTCACTATATGCTGTATTTCTGCCTGATCTGATTGGGGTCACCTTCGGGTCCGCAGAGGGCCCTTGTTGATGACAGGGGAGCAGTCTTCAATCCCTATATGCCACACCGAGGGTGTTCGCTGCTTCCTTCTCACCATGTTCTTTTGTTGAAGGTGAAGGAAGCCTGTGATATCTCTTAGGCACACCAGAGTGCATTACTGCCTATTCTCAACATCGGTTATTTATTATTTATTATTAATGATAGGTGAAGACAGCCCATGATTTCTCTTAGGCGCACCTCTAGCGGCACCAGAGTGTATTACTGCCCATTCCACTGTAAGTAATGTGTTTGAATTTATTGGATTTTTGTTTAGTTAAAATTGAATGGTAGGGGAGGTTTTATGAGAGGAGAGCCGCCTACAACCCTTATATGTCACTCTCGGGGGTATTTGCTGCTAATTTCCTCCATTGGTTTTTTCCTTGTTGTGTGTCTAATGGTTAGGGGTCATTTTGATTAAGTATAGACCTCAGGGCCATCCTGACCGGGAATAGACTGAGGCCAGACGGGCCTGAATCCACATTGGCTCAGGTCCCCCGGCTGGGCTGGGCCAGGCCCAGACACCCCCAGTCAGGCTGTTCCCAGGGTAATTGTATTCTATCGAAGTGCTCAATTTGTGGCATTTTTTGCTTTTGGTCGGCTGGCAGAGATGTCGTTTAGTTCTGAAATTAGTTTGCTGTCTTTGAGGTGATCACAGTTTTTGGCTGCTGGAGTAGTTAGATGGTCTTCTATAGTTGGAATTTTTAGCCACTCGTGGAGTAGTTTGATTGCCCCAGGGGGCATGGAAGGCAACCCTAAGCGCATGGTTCTGGATTCTTTGGAGTTTGCCCATATTTGATATATTTATTTCACTGAAGATGAGTGCCCTATACTCAAGTACGGGGTACACAAATGCTTTGTATAGTTTGAGGACTGCTTCGTTGACTCCCCAGGAGGTGCTGCAAAGCATTTTCAGTAGATTAATGCATTTCATTGCTTTTGTGGTGATATTGTTGGTGTGTTCATTGAAGGTCATGTATTGGTCAATGGTTATAACAAGGAATTTTGCCTCGGTGCATTCTGGGAGGACCTTATCCAGTAGGTTGAGGTCAAAGTCACATTTTTTTCTCTTACAGGTAAAGGTCATTCTTTGAGTTTTGTTTCTGTTTAGCTCAATTCTTCACTTTGCACACCGGCACTCAAGGTCCTCTAATGCTCATTGGAGAGATTTTGGGACTTGGTTGGGTGTGTTGTTGGAATCCCATAGCCCTGTATCGTCCACGAATTGTTATATTTGAACGCGCTTGTCGGTGATTGTAAGGTCGATGACATAAATGATAAAGATGAGGGGGGCTGGCTGAGAATGGATCCCTGGGGTTTGCCTGCTTCAAAGGGGACACTGTCGGACATTTCGTTGTTGACTTTGATTTTATGTTTCGGTCATTAAGAAAAGAGGAGAGTAATCCTAACAGTTTCGTTTGTAGTTTTAGTTTAGATAGTTACACCCCCACTTTCGAAGAAAATGGAGGTATACTGGATTACATGCGACTGTCCGTCCGTGTGTGAGTCCATCCGAGAATATTCATAACTTTCTTAACTTAAGTAAATTATTATTTTCTATAATATTTGTTGGTCATAGGTATGCCCAGTTGCCCACACTAGTTATTTTTTTTGTTATTACTTGTTTTTATTACTTGTTCACTCAGAAATTGTGTTTGTCTGAGCCACATTTTGTCTGTTCAGCCTGTATCTCAGGTATAGAATGTTCTATTGCAATGAAATTTGCTGTGAACACTTCTTATGGTATAGGCTTTAAAAAAAGGATTCAACGATATTTCTCACATTCTCCTTTTTAGAGTTATCCCCATTTTGACTTAGAAATTGTAGGGAATAGACATTATTAGCTTATCTTGACAAAGTCAAGCTTAGCTATTGTCATGGGGCATGCGGAAGTCTGTGAGTCTGTCTGTCCACAATTTGTATGGTGCAGGCTACAAGCTGTAGTTCTTATCCGATCATCACCAAATTTCATATGTTCAGGTTGGTGTCTAGATGAAAACGTCCTATTTTGGTCATGGTCGGCTGCTTACATTGGCTGCTGCAGCAGCCATCATGAATGTTGTATGGCGCAGGCTACAGGCTGTAGTTCTCATCTGATCATCACCAAATTTCATATTCATATGCATGTTTGGGTTGATGTCTAGATGAGAACGTCCTATTTTGGTCACAGTTGGCTGCACACAGTGGCTGCTGCTGCTGCAGCAGCAGTGTGGGGTGGTTTTAAAACTTTTTTTTATCTTAACCAATTTTTTTTAAATTTGGCAGGTTGTCTTAGACTGATGAGTAGATGAAACCTTCGTATTTTGGTAATGGTGGCTGCCCCTGGAGTGTGGGAATTGAGGGGTGAAATTGTTTTGGCTTGTTTTCTCTTCTACTACATTGAGCGAAAAAACTCAATAATGCAGTGAATAAAATTGTCTTTGTGTCAATGTAATATGATATCTCAGGCATGTAGGACACTGTCATCAACTGTGTGTGCTTGAGATCAGTAAGTACATTCTAAATGTGTATTTATTTTCTCCAATTGATGAAATTTCATTTGCAGGTTTTTATAGCTTTGACCATGACTACTTTTCAGTATGTTTGGCTTCAAATCAGCCAATGGTAGCATGGCTGCTGCAGCCATGTATTTTTTTCTCCAATTTTTACAAAATGTTATATACGAGTTCAGCTTTGACCATGACTACTTTTTTCATAAATGTTTGGATTTAAATCAGTCAATGGTAGCATGGCTGCTGCAGCCATGTATTTGTTTCTTCAATTTCAACAAATTTCATATGTAGGTTTAGCTTTGACCATATCTATTTTTCATAATGTTTGGCTTCAAATCAGCCAATTGTAGCATGGCTGCTGCAACCATGTATTTTTTTTTCTCAATTTCAATGAAATTTCATATGCAGGTTCAGCTTTGACCATCAGTACTTTTCATAATGGTTGGCTTCAAATCAGCCAATGGTAGCATGGCTACTGCAGCTATATTTTTTTCTGCTTTTCAAATGAGTTTTTGAAGGATTGGAAGTGATTTTATGCAATATATATATATATATATAATTGCCCAGTTCAGCCCATGGAGGATGGGGAGGTGGGGGTGGGGGGTCCCATTGGTGAATTTTTTTTTGCTTTAAAGTTTATTTTGGGGGATTTTGAGTAATTTCATGACAAAAAAATTTCATCCACGGAACAATTCAGTTTGTTTTTTTTTTCTGCATGAAATCACTAAAAATGCCCCAAAACACATTTTAAGGCCAAGGAAAAAAAATTGTTCACCCAGTTCACCACATGGGGTGGGGAGGGGGGATTTTTTCTTTTTTTACCTTTATTTTAAAATGTGTTTTGGGGGATTTTTGAGTGATTTCATGAAAAAAGAAAAAAAAAAAAAAAATCACCCAATTGACGGGCCCCATACAGTTGGGCTTGGGGTGATATGTTCATGGAGTGAAATTTTTTGAATAAAATCTCTCAAAATCCCCCAAACTACAATTAGGTGCAATATTTTTTCCTTGTTCACTCCATGGGGTGGGTGTGGGGTCCCAGTGGATGAAAGTGATTTGATGCAAATAAAACCCCCAAATTCACCCATTTGGCCATATAAGATGCCCCGGGCAGGCAGTCGTGAATTGTTTTTTGCATTAAATTACTCAAAATCCTCCAAAATGCTTTTTAAAGTAAAAAAATATTCACTTTATGGAACCAGTCACATTGAATAACTTGGGATAGACTCTCTGGTGTTGGAAAGGTTTACTTCATTTATTATTTGTTGAGTGCAATATGATGAACATGACTGTCAGTGACCTACTTAAATGTTTCAGGTGTTAAATCTGTCTCATTTTGATTAATGAGGGTCAGATGGAACAATGTAAACTCATTGTTTAATGAACTTTTGTTTTTTGTATACTTTCACAGAGCTGAATGGGAATTTATCAGTTTCATTGGTATTTATAGTCAATTTGGTCATCTAGTTTATTTATTGGTGTTTAAGGTTATTTTTCTGCAGCTACATGTATGGCTAATTGTGACCACAATAAAGGGTCAAAGTCAGGTTTAGCCAATCATTTATGTTATTTGCCAATACGGTGAGAAAACCCCCAAAAAATTTCAAATTTTTAACATGGTCAATAATATCAGGTAGGGGGCCAGTTTTCAAAGGCCAATGAATAAACAATGATATGCATTCTTTCAATTTTACTTAAGGCTTTTCATAGCATTTTAAACCTTTTTTTCTCTCCCTTTTTGTTTTTTTACTTTATTTTTTTCACAGAAAGGGGCAACTTTGGAAAACTGAGGGGCAATATTCACCAAAGCCACTAAATGTTGGCAATATGCAGGGTTTCAGGAATTCAAGACATGAGGTATTCATTTCAAAGCAGCCATAGCTCTGTGGACTTCTTTCAAATAATAAGAATTAGGTTTCCAAAAACAAAATGGTGTTCAAGATGACTGCCTTTCCCAGGATAAACACCTACTCATTTCAGTGTTGTCCAAAATTATACATATGGAAGAAATATATAGAAATAACTGTCATTTGTGCAACATTCAGATATCAAAATCTAAAATGGCAGACAAAATAGCAACTGAACAGAAAGAAGCCGAAACTGTCAAAAAGTTTGCAATTTTCACAAAATTTCTCAACATCCATTCCATATTCATAATACTATTAACACGAATGGCCTATTACTCTACCATATGCCTAGAGGTCATTCTCCGATAATTTTACTTAAATCTTGGTGATCAGACCCTTGGACGTCCCGCAAATTCATCGTTCTGGTTGGTATATGAAATTTCACAAACAATTATCAAACACTTTTTAAATGGCCAGAATGTTCAAGTTTGAACAAAATGTGGCACTGATACCAATAAGATATTAGATGGAAGACAGAAGACTGGCATTATGCCCTTTTCCAGCAAAAATTATTGTAAATGTAATTTGAAATAGTCGACGAAAGATCATCTGGAATAAACAAAATTAGTCCTCCAAGGGTCAAACCCCACAGATTTCAGTCAAATTATCCAAGTGCCGCTTTCGACTTCTTTCATATGCCATTTCGGATTTTGACATTTGAATTTTGCAGAAAATAAATTTCCTCATATTTCTGCAATACGAATAATTTTATACAGCATTTAAACCAGAAGGTGTTGATTCCTAGGACTGGCAGTCATCTTGGAAGCCATTTGGTTTTTGGACACCTAATTCTCATTTTATGACTTTGGTCCATATCAGCATTTGTTTGTTATATGTCCATAAAGATGTGTACCAGGTTTCATGCTTTAACTCCAAAGTGCATGATTTCAGGCTTTTTTTATCTTAACCATTATTACTCAAACTTTTGCGGCTCTTTTGTCATGGTAGAAAACATAGTTCGTTTGGTGCCATCATGACTTCAGAACAGTCTGCATTTGTAAATTAATTTTCCATTGGGTAAAAGGTTAAAAAGTTCACAGAAGAGGGCATGAAAAAAAACCCACTAAGTTAAACCCAGAGGGTTTGACAGGACCAGGGGGTCCATAGGAGGAAATTTTTATTTTTTGTTTTATGCATGGAATCACTCAAAATTCTCCAAAGCACATTTTAATGCCTCCCCCCCCCCCAAAAAAAAAAAATAAAAATAAAAATAAAAAAGAAAAAGAAAGAAATTTCACTTCATGCAATGGGGCTGGGACTGGGAAGAGTGGGTTGAGGTCTGTAGGGTGAATTTTTTTATTTTTTTTGCTTTAGAATGAGTTTTGAAGAATTTTAAGTGGTTTTATGAAAGAACAAAAACCTTCTCCCAATAAACCCCAAGGGTGGGGCTGGGATGCATTTTTAGCCCAACTGTTTACAGTGAGGGCTATAGTAATGACTTTTGTCTGTCCGTCCGTCCATCTGTCCGTCTGTTAACTTTTAGAGTTTTGGTTAAAGTTCGTGGTTAAAGTTTTTTACTGAAGGTTCAAGTGTTTTTTTTTTTTTTTTTTTTCCTTTCCTGTTCAGTTGACATTTGGAGTTTTGGTTAAAGTTTGTGGTTAAAGTTTTTTATTCAATCTTCAAGTACAGGCTATACCCAGTAGTTCTTGTCTGATCGTCACAAAATTTCGTATGCAGGTTTTAGGTCATGTCTACATGAGAACGTCCCCTTTTGGTCGTGATTGGTCAACCGGTATGGCTGCCCGAGCCCAAAACCGGAAAACCATTAGCACAGTCTACAGGTCGTATTTATGAAGGGATTTCATTGCAACTTCATAGAATGCCTCTGTATAATGCCTAGATGAGAACGTCTCTGTTTGGGCATGATCTGTCAACCGTGATGGCTGCTCAAGCCCGAAACCCAAAAACTTTTAGCATAGTCTGCAGGTCATGTTTACTATGGACGGATTTCATTGTAACTTGATACAATGACTCCGTATGATGTCTACATGAGAATTTCTCCATTTGGGCATGATCTATCAACCGTGACGACTGCCCGAGCCCAAAACCTGAAAACCTTTAGCACAGTCTACAGGTCATATTTATGGAGGGATTTCATTGTAACTTGATAGGTTTACTTCATATAATTTCTACATGAGAAAGTCCCCTTTTGGGCGTGATTGGGCAACTGTGACGGCTACAGGTGCCCGAAGCCTGAAAACCCTCAGCACAGTCTACAGGTCATATTTATGAAGGGATTTCATTGTAACTTTGTAGGATCAATCCACATGATGCCCAGATGAGAATGTCCCCTTTTGGTTGTGATCATTCAACCATGATGGCTGCCTGAGCCTGAAGCCGGAAAACCTTTAGCACAGTCTACACGTCATATTTATGAAGGGATTTCATTGTAATTTGATAGGTTGACTTCATATAATGTCTAGATGAGAACATCCGCTTTTGGGCAACTGTGACGGCAACAGGGGCCCGAAGCCCGAAAACCTTTAGCACAGTCTACAGGTCATATTTAAGGAAGGATTTCATTGTAACTTGATAGGTTGACTTCATAAAATGTCTAGATGAGAACGTCCCCTTTTGGGGCAACTGTGATGGCAACAGAGGCCCGAAGCCAGAAAACCTTTAGAATATTCCAAAGGCCAAAATTATAAAGGGATTTCATTGTAGCTTGGTAAGATGACTCCAAGTTTGTGGTTAAAAACCCAGACAAACAAAATGCACCCAGTTCACCCCCATAGGGTGGGGGTATGGGAGGGAGGAAGAGTCCATGGAGTGGGGGCATAAAATCACTGAAAATATCCAAAACACATTTTAAAGCCAAAAAATCTGTAGTTTCTGATAGACAACAAAAAGTCAGTAATTATGGCACAATTTACTTGAATGTAAAATAAAAGTTGAGTAATTATGACATTAATCCCCAAAATATACCATAAGGTCAAGATAAGCTACAGTATCATTGACACTTTCATTTGTCTGTTCAGCCTGTATCTCAGGTATGGCTTATCAGATTTCAGTGAAATATGGCATGCAGTTAGCCTATGACAAAGGCTTCTGCCTCATTGCATAAAACTTCCAGACACCAAACAATTTACCATACCTTTTGACTTAGAAATTGTTGGAAAATTGTTATACCCCCACTTTCGAATAAAATGGGGGGGGGGGGGGTGTATACTGGATTACATGCCTACGTCTGTGTGTCTGTCCGTCCGTGTGTGAGTCCGTCCGAGAATATTCATAACTTTCATTATTTTCTATAATATTTGTTGGTCATAGGTATGCCCACACTAGGCGGTACACCACATGGGGGTATGCACTGGACGATAGTCCAGCTCTTGTTTATAGCGTATTCCGTTATGCCAGATGGAATCGAAAGCATTTACAACATCAAGTAGAATAGCTGCGCCTACTTGTTTGTTATTGATGGCAGCTTTCATTTGTTCCACAAGGCGATAGATGTGTTCCACGCCTTCCTTGTGGTATCTTCAAGGTGTTCCCTCAGCAAGTACTCTTTCGAAGACCTTGCCAATGAAACTGAGAAGGCTGATTGGGCAGTAATTGGCCGGATTGGGGGGATATTTTTCTGGTTCGGGTATCATGACACTGATGGCTGTTTTCCAGCATTTTGGAAAGAGGCATACATTATAGAAGGTTTTAAGCCTGTTTATAAGTGAGTTTGGACTTTGTTTCAGGATTTTATAGCGTATTTCATCTTCCCCGGGTGAGGAAGAATTCTTGCATTTTTAGCCCGACTGTTTACAGTCAGGGGTATAGTCATGACTTTTGTCTGTCCTTCTGTCTGTTAACATTTAGAGTTTTGGTTAAAGTTTGTGGTTAAAGTTTTTTAGTCAAAGTTAAAGTTTTTTTCTTTTAAATTAATATTAATTACTATTGATTGCATCATTCTCATTATGTTTCATGTTATTTTGGGAAATATTTAACCTTTTTTTGTATGGCAATTTAACTTACAACTTCCAGGTTAAAGTTTTTGGTCAAAGCTTTTTTGTTCACAAAGTTACACCTTTAATTCTTCAAACAGTTTAGTGCAATGACTCTGTTTTTCATTTCGGACAATGTCTACTGTCTACTGAACCTTTCTACAGTGATTTTCATTAATAGTGGCATGATTTTAACCCCTTTTAATTTTTAAAACATGTTTTCAGACTTGGTTTCTTTGTATTTGAAATTAGGCTTTGCCACATACTTTCTTACTTTAATGCTTGCATAGTCAATACAACTTAATGATTGCATTTATATCAATGGTTTATTTTATCGGTTATAGGAAATATTTAACCCTTTTTTGACAGTCAGTTTTACTTAGTATTCCCAGCTTAAAGTTTCAGATTGAAGTTTTGCTTTTCAAGGTCGTACCTTTCATAATTCAAACACTGTGTTACATGTACAACGTCATTGTTTTTCATTTGGGGCAAAGTCTACTGAACCTGTCTGTATACAGTGGTTTTAAATAATATTGGCATTAATTTAACCCTTTTCAAAACGGTTTTCGAACTCAGTTTCTCTAAATTTGAAATTAGGCTTCTACCACATACTTTGTTACTTTTTAAACCCCCCACAAGGGAGGGATATAGCATAGAGCTCTGTCTGTCTGTCTGTCTGTCTGTCTGTCTGTCTGTCTATCTGTCTGTCTGTCTGTCCGTCCGTCCGTCCGTCCGTCCGTCCGTCCGTCCGTCCGGGCAGACATATGGGGGTTTAGGTGGCTATTTGTTGGTAGAAATGGGGGTTAGGTGACTACTGCAATTTATGTGACTAGTCACATAGTTAAATGTCATTATTCTAGGGTGAGGTTTAGAGTTGGGGTGGGGTGGGGTTAGGGTCAGTAAAGGGTAGGGTTAGGGTTTGCTACCACCCCAAAAATTTTTCACTCAAAAAGTTGTTTTAATACAATGGACATGCATTTTAGTTAAAATAGACTAGGAATATATTGAATTTTCATTAGTCTAGGGTGGGGTTTAGAATTGGGAGTGGGGGGAGTAGGTTTAGGGTCAGTAAAGGGTAGGGTCAGGGTTTGCTACCACCCCAAAAATATTCCCCAAAATCACTTGTTTTAATATAATGGACATGCATTTTATTGTAGTCCCATAAAAATAGCCACATAACTACCAATTTGTTAGGACATCCGTCCGTCCGTCCATCCGTCCGTCTGTCCATCCGTCCGTCCGCCCGTCCGTCCATTTGTCCAAACTTTGTTTTTGGCATAACTTGAACAATAGTTAACGGATTTCAATTCTTGTCAGTACATCATCTCTACAGCAGCAGTGTCTATGTCAAGTTCGATGACCATCATTATCAAATGAAAATTGTTGGAAGTTATTGCTCTGCCCCTCTCCCCCGCTAATTAGGCATTTTTTTCTTTGCTTCAAAATGCATTTTGAAGTATTTAGAGTGATTACATGCAGAACTTTTTTTAACTCCTATATTCCCTCCCCCCCCCCCCCCCCCCCCCCCCCCCCCATTCCAAAATGCATTTTTAGCTCAACTTGATAAAGTCAAGCTGAGCTATTGCCATCACTTCTCGTCCGTCGGCATACGTACGTACATATGTTAGTACATACGTTAGTACATACATTAGTACATACGTGCGTACGTCCAAAATTTCCTTTGGCACACCTCATAGGTCGCATTTATAATCAGATTGCTTTGAAACTTGGTATGCTTGTTTGGGGTGACCTCTAGATGGGAGCTATCGATTTTCTTCCATTTCCGTCAAAAAATGTTGCCGGCGGCCACTGTTTTTAGAACTTAGTTTAGTCAGACCTCAATATTTCCCTTTGGCACACCCTACAGGGCACATTTATGATCGGATTGCTTTAAAACATGGCATGCTTGTTTGGGGTGACCTCTAGATGGGAGCTATCGATTTTCTTCCATTTCTGCCAAAAAATGTTGCCGCGGCCAATGTTCTTAGAACTTAGTTTAGTCAGACCTCAATATTTCCCTTTGGCACACCCTACAGGGCACATTTATGATCGGATTGCTTTGAAACCTGGCATGCTTGTTTGGGGGTGACCTCTAGCTGGGAGCTATCGATTTTCTTCCATTTCCGTCAAGAAATGTTGCCATGGCCAACGTTCTTAGAACTTAGTTTAGTCAGACCTCAATATTTCCCTTTGGCACACCCTACAGGGCACATTTATCATCAGATTGCTTTGAAACCTGGCATGCATGTTTGGGGTGACCTCTAGATGGGAGCTATTGATTTCCTTCCATTTCAGTCTTTCAAAATATGTTGCCGCTGGCAACGATCTTTTAACTTAGTTTAGTCAGGCATCAATATATTCCTTTGGCATGCCCTACAGGGCACATTTATGATCAGATCGGTTTGAAACTTTGTATGCTTGTTTGGGGTTACCTCTAGATGGGAGCTATCGATTTTCTTCGATGTCCATCAAAAAATGTTGCCACTGGCAATGACCTTCGATGAACTTGTTAAAAACTTAGTGCAGTTAAGCATCAATATTTCCCTTTGACACACACTGCAGGGCACATTTATGATTGGATCGCTTGCAAACTTGGTGTGCTTGTGTGGAGTGACATCTATATGGGAGCTGTCGATTTTCTTCCATTTCTGTCAAAAAATGTTGCCGCTGACCTTTGAACTTAGTTTAGTCAAACCTCAATATTTCCCTTTAGCACACCCTTCAGGGCACATTTATGATTGGATCATTTTGAATCTTGGTATGTATGTTTGGGGTGACCTCTAGATGTGAGCTATTGCTTTTTTTCATTTCCATAAAAAATTATTGTCGTTATCACCAGCCTTTGAACTTACTGCATTTGTGCATCAACTTATCCCTTTTGCACTCTCTGCAGGGTATATTTATGAATTTCCATAAAAAAACAAAAAAAACACCCCTTGCCACGGGCAATGACCTTCTACTTACTGCATTTGTGCATGAACATTTTCCTTTGGCATGCCTCAGAGGGCACATTCATTATCAGGTTGTTTTGAAACTTTGTATGCTTATTCCGGGTGCAACAGTCTTTGAACTTATTGCATTTTTGCATCAACATTCTTTGACATGGCCTACAGGCCACATTTATCATAGGATTGTTTTTGAACTTGGTGTGCTCATCAGGCAAGACCTTTAGATAAGAGCTATTGATTAGCATTCATTTCTGTGAAAAAAAGTTACCATTTACAATAACCTCTGAACATACTGCATTTGTGTATCAACATTCTTCCTTTAGCCAGTCTCCTACAGTTTACATTTAAAAATGCGTGGATTACTCTGACGTTGTGCACACACAATGCCGTTATGTTGAAATTTCATCAAATAACATTGGTACCAATGATCTTCAGTTTTGCCATTTCATTTATAACTTACCAAGTTCAAGTTTGCCAAGTTGAGCTACAGTGTCATTGACACTTTCATTAAGGATTTAGAGTGACTACATGCAGAAAAAAAAATTGACTCCTATAACCCTCCCTACCCCCCTTCTCCCCAGGGCCATTTAAGCAATATTTTTTCGTTGGTCCAAAATGCATTTTGAAGGATTTAGAGCGATTACATGTGGAAAAAATTTTGACTCCTATAACCTCTCCCCACTCCCAAACCCCCCCTACCCCACCCCACCCCCGCCCCTACCCACCCCCCCCACCCCCACCCCCACCCCCCCGCCCCCCGCCCTACCCCCCCCCCCCCCCCCCCCCCCCAACACACACTTGGGGTGCCAATTAGACATTTTGCGCCCAACTGTTTACAGTCAGGGCTATAGTTATGAATTCCATCCATCTGTCCATCCGTCCATCTGCAGTTAACATTTAGAGTTCGAGTTGGTGGTTAAAGTTTTTTAGTGAAGGTTACAGTTTTTTTTTCTTTTTAATAAGTATTAATTACTTTGATTGTATCATTCTCATTATGTTTATGTTATTTTGGGACATATTTAGCCCTTTCTTGCAGTCAGTTTAACTTAGAACTTCCAGGTTAAAGTTTTTTATTTACAGAGTTACACCTTTAATTCATCATCAAGCTTGTTCCATTAATAGGTCATGAGGTATGTTTTGGGGTAGAGAAATGAAAAAATAGAATTTGAATAGCAATTTTTGTATATCACGAGTGCAGATATGGCAGATTCGTTAGGTAAAAGGTTAACAAAAAATGGCTCAGACTGTTTTGTATCTAAGCATTGCCATTGCTGGGACAGTCGGGCTGCATGCGTGACATCACTCTAGTTTTATGGTGTTGATAATTTCATCATTTGTGATAGGGATGACGGGGTCATCGTTGTCCCCCTCTTTGGGATTGGTATCAAATTTTAGGTTGTGGTAGACCTCAGGGTTTTCTTTGATGAAGCTATCTATCGCATCTCTGACTACGTCGCCGTACCCAGGACCTTCATATGGGCGGTATGTTTTCCTGAGGAGGTTGGCAAAATTGTCGGTCTTCTCCTTGTCATTATCGGCAGTGGAGCCATCCTCTTTAGTTTGGCTACTGTTTTTTTTTTACTTTTTTGGCCTGCTAGAACTTGGAAGGTGTTCCAAAATATTTTGGCTTTCCGAGCCTCATTTAAGTTGTCTGTGGCTTTTTCCCAGTTAACTTGTTGTTTGGCCTTTTTAAACCTCGCCATTAAGCGGTTATAAGTTTTTGTGAGATCTGCTTTTTTGTCTGGGTCGTTTTCTGATTTTAGGCCCGTGCAATGGGCTTCGAGTTCAGTGGCGTTTGACGGGGTGCTGTTGGGTAGTTTCACATTGAATATTTCGCAGTAAAAATCCCAATTTAGTTTTAAAATTCCTGCGAATGGTGGGTGGGGGGTACCTGAGGAGGCCGCTACCTGATTTGATTGAGGCATGAACTGGGAGGTGGTCGCTGCCCAAGTCATCATCGCCAACCCAGTGGTCGTCAGAGTGTTTTATGAGAGAATCGTTTGTTATTATTAGGTCAAGGATATCGGATCGGAATAGCGGGTTACTACTAATATAGGTTGCAGAGTTATCATTCATGACTGCATGTAAATTGTAAATTAAATTTTTCGGTGATATAGAATAGGGTATCACCGTTCGTGCTAGTTGACTGGCAGCTGAAGTATTAATGTTTAGCTTTAAAATCCCCCAGGAAGATACAGTTGCAAGGTTTGCATTTTGAAAAATGGTCGAGGGCCTGAAATGAGTCCATGAGATTTGGGGGTCAGGGCTGATTTTTCAACATGTCTTAATATGTTTTAAATTTTTGTCCATGGCTGTAAAAACAGCCCCAACAGAAGCACTCTCAAGGCTGATCTCGGGGCCTGGGCTGATCAGCCCTGAAAAATGCAAACCCTGATTGGTTGTATTTTCCTGTGAAGAATTCAAATACTTTCTCATTAACTATTTTGCAGAGGTCATTGTAATAATAGGCTATTGTGATTTATTTTCTTATTATTATCAGCTGTGATTTATCAACCTACCTTACAATTGTTTACTACAGGCTTGCACTACAGTGGAGGACCCTAACTCGGATAAAATACTCTCTATTTTAATCTTTCCCAAGAGAGTTGGCAAAGAAAAGTGGTGTAAAAAACACCACGAAAAAATAAGCCAAAACTGGGTTGAGCGCCATCGGTGCACACCCAGTAGGGGACGCTCTTCCCTTAGTACAATTCCACGACTTCCGTTAACCAGTGCGCAAGCTGTCATCAATTAAACATTCTTTTTTTTGTCCGAGACACGTGGAGGATGTGTCTCTATTTTGCATTATGAAACAGTGATAATTCAACTCGTCAATAATGGTTTTCCTGTGACTGGAATTATGGATCTGAAGAACGTATAATAACAGGACTGTGTTTTATATGTTCTCGTTAATATTTTCAACCACATTTTCTTTGAATTTTATTTATATATTTCGATTTCGCGCTGATTATCGACATCGTTTCAACGCGGTTCAGACATAAAATTTTTCAGTTGATAAATTTTAATATTATTATTGGAGTTAGGTGTCAATGAGGGACTGTATGGACAGGATTTCTTCACTCTGTTGAGGGCTGAATTTCTGTTTTTTAGGTCCCTGTCGGCCGTCTGGGTTCTGTTGTGTACCCACCGGTTCTTTTTTCTGCCACCTTTCTCTTCTAGTTGGGGCTGTTCTTCTACTTTCTGTATCTGTTGAGTTCACCTTTTTCTACTACTGCTCTCACCTCTGTTATGTCCAGTTCGGTTCCTTTAGGGCAATGTCTTTTGCCCTCGCTTTTGGTGTGTTCTTGTGGCTGTTCCTCCCGCACCCGCGGAGGGACCGCTGTTGTTTCGGGGCCTCGTGACTTGACCACGTCTGGTGAGAGTTATACCCCCTCTGTGGGGGATGTGCAGCTCCTCCTGCACCTGTGGGGGGGGGGGGGGGAACGCTGTCGTTTCTGGGCCTCCCGAAATGACCACGTCCGGTGAGAGTTATACTCTGGCTGCCGACCGAACCCGCTGTTGTGTCCTCTTCGCCGTTGAGCACAGCAGTTTTATCCCTGCAGGGGGCTGCAGAGATGTCTGGTAGTGTAGACATGGGGTATTGGCCTCAGCCTTCCCTGACTTCAACTTGGCAAAGTTGGAAAGGGCTGCCGGCTGAACCCTCTACTGTGGTCTCTCAGCCATCGAGTGCCTCAGTTTTTCTCATTGGATTTGGATGTTCATGGTGGGGTCACCATGAGCTCCATGGCGTTTCCGTCCACGCACTCTGGTCCCATGGCCAGATTGCGGGACAGAGGTCCACGGCGACTCTCCTGAGTTTCTGCTCTGTAGATCCTCGGGGGTATGTCATACCCAAATACACATCTGCCCTCAGATGTTTTGGCTGCAGCTCGTCCCCCCTCATTGGGTGTATTTGAGGATCATGACCCTTCGCTGGTAAAATGGATCAGGAGTGAAGCCATTTTGTCGGTTTGTTCTCACCTTTTACCGTTCCGACAGTCAGTGAGCTTAGGGAGGCCCACACCTTGCTTAGGTTCTGTCCAAGAGCCTTTCCCGTTGCTTCTATCGAGGCTACGAGTGGTTTCTAGGCGCCCCCTGTGGCACAGCCTCCCGGGATTGGAAACAGGCCTACACCATGGGAGGCATCGGCTGGTTTGCCCATGATGGGCTATGTGTCTTCAGACTCATGGGATGAGTCTGACATACTTGACGTCGAGAGCCAACAGTCTTCTGACTTGGGGGCAGCTCTTGACTTTGTGTTTTGGTTCCTTCCAGATCTCAAACCGTCAAACAAGCCGGCAGTGTCAGCCCTGTCGCGATCATCGGTCACGTGCCTACAGCCTGTGGAGCAATCTGCTTCTGGGCGCATTCGACCGTGCCGGTCGGTACAGGTGGTTGACGCTTTTACAGCTTTGGACTCTTAAGCTAAGTTCCAAGGCTATGAAGATGTCGTTCTTCATCAGGGTTGGCACTTTTTTGCCTCCAGTGCGTTATTGTTCCTACGATTCCACCATTCCGTCAGTCTGCCAGACTTTGCCGGTCTTGGATCGGGACTCCAACTCCCAAGCTGGCTTTTTTTTTTTATATGGAGACTCTGGAGTCCAAGTTGGGCTTATCGGGAGAGATGCTGGAATGCTTTCTCTCTTTGATCATGTCGTCTCTGCTTTGCTGCTTATCTGCTCCCAGATAAGTTTGACGACGAACAGGTTTTTTGTGTGTGCTGTCCAAGGCGCTCATGCATCTTCTCACACACATGCCTGTAACTCGGCTAACTTGGAATTAGTTCGCAGGGATGCTGTGCTGGACATATGCCGTTCCCTTCTTGAGGGGCAGTGCACTGCTCTTCGATCTGCCTCTATCGGCGGGTCCGTTACTATTCCATGGTTCAGTGTCGACGGTCGTGGATGACTCCCTATGTCATTCCATAGATCAGCTGCTGCTTCGTCAGCTTGATCAGCCTTCTGTTGGAGGCAGGGGCCGTCCAAAAGCTTAAGTTCCCTTCTGCTTCCTCTGCGAAGCTAAGGGCTGATCCTCCTGCCACCACTTCTACTCACTCACAGGGTAAGAGTAGGCGTCGGCAGTAGTCACCTCGAATTCGTCCCAGGTTGAGGAGTTGAGAGTGCCTCTTCCAACACAAGTCCCTTTCAACGTTACACGTTGGGAACTTTTGATCACGGAGATAGGCAATCTCCTGTCAAAGGGGGCAATCGAGGTTATCGAGAACATTCTTTCAGTGGGATTTTATTCCCACCTGTTCTTGGTGCCAAAGAAGGACGGCTGACTCAGACAGGTTATCGATCTGAATCTCCTGACCCAGTCTGTCATTGCTCCTCAGTTCAGCATGAAGGCTTTCAGGTCGGTTCGCCGCTCCATTCCCCAGGATGTTTTCCAGTTCAAGGCCATGCCCTTTGGCCTCGACCTGGATCCTTGGGCCTTCATTCGTCTGATGTTGCATGTCTTAGTCTTACATCGCACACGGTCCAGGGTGTCGTCTTCGGCATATCTAGTCGATATCCTCCAGAGGCTTTCCAGTGTTGCCTTTCTGGAATCAGATGTCGTCACACTGTTGAGCCTGCTCACATCACTAGGGTTCAGAGTCACAGGGAAGAAGTCGGACCTGTTACCTTCTCCATCGTTTTGTCATCTGGGATGGGCTTCTGTACTCAGCTAGAATACGGTGGCAGTTTCCCAGGCAAGGGCTTTGCTTTTCTCAGCCTTTTGCCATGACTCTGTCCCAGGGTTTTTCCCCGGCTGCTCGGTCTCTGCAGTTCAGTGACGAATCTCATTCCTCTGGGTCGGCTGCATGTCTGTCCTCTCTAACACTTTCTGCTCAGTCATTGGAGGCCGAATGTCGATCCTCTGGATCTGGTGCTTCAGTTACTGGAGTCTCTTCCTCGTCAC
Organism: Pictodentalium vernedei; assembly: GCA_031216915.1. Lineage (NCBI taxonomy): Eukaryota > Metazoa > Mollusca > Scaphopoda > Dentaliida > Dentaliidae > Pictodentalium > Pictodentalium vernedei. The sequence continues at coordinate 544,226,828 of CM062297.1, forward strand.
CGTCTCCCCTGACAGATGTTCAGTGGATTATGCAGGGAGTTCCGTTGGACTTCCTCACGTCCGATCGTGTTCTGATGGCAGTCGCCAGCGATCTCTGATGGGGTGTGACGTTGGATCCTTTTTCCTTCACGGGCCATGGGGCTAGGATCTAGCAGCTGTTCACGTCTTCTGAGTTTCCGGCAGTGGATCCCCTGCCTTTCGAATTGTCAGGTCCTTCTGTTGTCTGACAATTCGACAGTGGTTGTTTACATTCGGAACCAGGGCGGCACGCACTATGTTCCAATGTACGAATTGGTTCGGGATCTTCTACTGCTCGCTCAAAATGTCAACCACGGGGTGGTGGTTCGTCACTTTCCCGGTCGTCTGAACGTCCTAGCTGACTCCCTGTCCCGACGGGGCAGGTTCTTTTCCACCGAGTGGATGCTCCACATGGCGCTGTTCCAGTCTCTTTGCGATCTCTGGAGCCTTCCCCACATCGATCTCTTTGCAACTTGTTGGAACCATCAGGTGGACACTTTCGTGTCCCCGTGTCCAGTTGCTCTGGCTTTTGCCATGGATGCTCTGTCCCTCCTTTGGAATGGTCTTGTCGGCTACGCCTTCCTGCCAGTTCCGATTCTGCCTCAGGTTCTAGCCCAGATGTGAACATGCAGTTGTCGATTCATTTCGATCCCACCCCTGTCGCCTCAGTGGGTGTTGATTACTCTGCTCCGCTCTCTGTTAGCGGCGGTTCCGGCACGTCTCCCTCTACATCGCGACCTTCTTTGCCAAGGTCTCCCGAGGAGGTTTCACGTCGACCTGACTTTGAGCCTTCGCGCATGTCTTTTGTCAGGTCCTGTCTCTTCCGTAGTGGTTTTTTCGAGACGTGCAGTGGAGTTGCTTTTCTTCTTCAAGGAGGCACTTCACTGGTTTAGCCTCTGCAGCTACGTGGAAGGTCTTCTGTCGATGGTGTGCGGATCACTCTGTTGCTTCTGTCTCTCCTTTGATAACACAGATTGCGGAGTTGCTGGTATATGTTAAATTCTGGGGGTTTCCAGCCTGTTTCCATCAGTGGGTTGCTTGTGGGGCGCCGTTGGAGCCTTTATCCCAGGTGGATATGCGTTTTCTCACATACAAGATGGCTTTTCTGATTGCTTTTGCCTTAGCCTGTCGGGTTAGTGAGCTGCGCTCCCTCTCGGTTGACCCGGCCTTTTTCTGGAGCTCTCCCACCAGTGTTATGTTTACCAGTGATTGCTCCTTTCTGGCCAAGAAACAGATGCCGGAAACTACTCCGCCTCCTATCAGTATCGGGACTCTTCCTTTTGTTCATTTGGAAGGGTATGATCGTTTTTCTGTCCCTTATTCCTGGTCGACAGACGATCTCTCCTGAATCCATTTCTCGATGGATTTGTCTTGCTATTCGTGCAGCTTCCGCTCGTCTAGCGACTGGCGATTGTATTACCAATCGCTTTTCTGCCACGAGGTGCGTGCATTGTCTGCCTCTCGGGGCTTATACTAACTCTGTCATGTTGTCGGATGTTATGCTGGCGGCCTACTGGAGAAATGCTACCTTCTCCACTTATCTGCGACAGTTGCAGGAGCAAGCAGAGGACCTTTGTTCTATGGGCCCTCTTTCTTCTGCTCAGGCTGTTGTCTATCCCAGCCATTCAGCTTCTTAAAAGGTCAGTTCCAGCTCCGTGCTGTTACTACCCTTTCTGTCTGTGCGTCGCACATCACCATACGCCTCATCTCTCATTGTCTTTTACTAATGTTTGTGATGCTATGGTTTGATAGTAGTGCTGGACGATATTGAAAAAAATAAAAAACGTGAGTATTGAGTACTGACATCGCGGTTAACGATATTATCGCGGTTTTTAACACCCATCTCACAACCAGCAAGCTGTACATGTAAATGATGTTCTACAAAATGTTTCATTTTCGAAGTTGTGTATCATCTGTTGTTCTTTGTTTTATAATATGATTTGTATTTGGAATAAAATTGAAAGAATTTTAATTGTTTATGTGCCTGCGTGTCTTATTTTTTTTCAGAAACCTGAGACATGTCACGAACTGTGAAACTGTGTGGGGAGGGGTCCAATACCGTCGATTGACGCCTGTATTACGAATACACTGAAGGCATGCGGGTCGCATTGACAGGCTTCAATTTATTAATCAAGACATCAAGTTATTAACTGGTCAATGACATTGAAAAAAACGTTGTAAATCGTATCTTACCAGTTTTATTTGCAGAGAATGTGATCCAAACTGAACCTCACTGTTCTTTATGTGTGACATGATGTTCGAAATTATTTGGAAAAACCCATTCTCAAAACCATGCTGGCTGTTTATTTATATGGAATAAGCATGTAAATAAGAAGTCAGCATTGATGAATAAAAGACGTTTCCGAAAAATATGCCACACATTTCTTTCATGGATTGGCAGGGTGATAAGGGGAGGAATTCACATAAATAAGGACAACTCATTCAGTTAGCAATAATTTGCCTTTTGTTGTATCCAAATAAAAACGTTCTACAAACGAAAAATTCGCTAAGTAAAAACAATGCAAGAATGACAACACTTAGCTCCCTTGCATCACTATTCGTTTAATTTATGCAAACGTGGTTCTGCAGTCACCAGACATGCCCAGATGCAACAGATTCACTCCCAATACGGATGCTTTCTCTGTGTGTTTTACAAATTAAATTGCGTACGCGGATATAACGTGGACATTTTAACTTTAATTTAAGACTTGGAAAACTCAAGCTGCGTTAAATTAGAATCACTTTTATTCACACACATGGACACACACATGTGAAGTATGATTACTTGCCGGCAAGTTGACGCCTGCTGATAACTGACGATATGACGATTTGTTTTTATTAGACGATATTACTGACGATATTGAATTTTTAACCGGGTACTGCCGATTAATCGGGAAACTGCCCAGCACTATTTGATAGGTCTAGGGATCTCTTCCTCTGTCCACGGTTCCAGTGCAATTGAGTTATGTGTGGGTTGGTTATGTGATTCCCTCCATCCTATTGTCTATTCAGCCTGTAGTAAACAATTGTAAGGTAGGTTGATAAGAATATTTTTTAGTAAATTTCCTTTCTTATTATACCTACCGCAATTGTTTACATGGAGGCCCTCCCGTCTTCTTATTCGGGTAAGAATCCTTCCTCCCCGCTGATCACATAACTCCTATGTTGGCGGACTCAAAAGAATGATTAATTGATGACTGCTTGTGCACTGGTTAACGGAAAATCGTGGAATTTTACTAAGGGAAGAGTGTCCCCTACTGGGTGTGCGCCGATGGCGCTCGACCCAGTTTTGGCTTATTTTTTCGTGGTGTTTTTTACACCAATTTTCTTTCCCAACTCTCTTAGGAAAGATTAAAATAGAGAGTATTTTATCCGAGTTAGGGTCTTCCACTGTAGTGCAAGCCTGTAGTAAACAATTGTGGTAGGTATAATAAGAAAGGAAATTTACTATAAAGTCTATATTTTTATTGCCACCACCTCGGTGTCAAGGTGGCCTGTTTTATATAGTGAGTCAAAAAAGAAAGTATAATAGAAACAAATGTGAAAAAATAGCATAAAGGATGAAATATTATAGTTCTGATGTTGCGTGTTTTTGGACAGGAAGTTGTGCAAAGAGTTTAATGACATGTTGTTGACTTGTTGTTGTCCACCCAACCGTATACAATTTTGCTTCGGATTTCAAAATAGCATGTGCTACCCGAGAATGTCAAATTGAATGGGTGACTGACGATTTTCTTTGTATTATGTTGTGCTAGATAGCCTGGGTTATTGAGAAAACACGCTAGTTTTTGTCTTCCGATTTTTAAAAAATGCCAAGGTTAACCGAAAATTAGAGGTTGCGTGCCATTGGTGTACATGAGGCTGTGGTACCTCCAGATGAGCTCGCTGCTGAGTTCGAAGTCACTGTGACCACTATTTACCATCTCATTGGAAAGGTATAGAACCACTGGATCTACTGCCAACCGACCTCATTCAGGTTGACCAAGAGTTATGACCCCTGCACAAGACCGACACATCAGGATGTCTTACAAGCGGGGGTCGCTTCCTTCCGGCGACAAGGACAGCAGCAATTACTCCTGATAGAACTAACTATAGAATCAGTGGACAAACTGTCCACAACAGACATGCTGAAAATGGCATCCGAAGTAGGCATCCATACCACAGACCAGTCCTTACCCAACAGCATTGTACCATCAGAATGGAATGGGTACGTCAGCATGTTCGCTGGAGTCAGCAGCCTTGGAGCACAGTTCTTTTTAGTGAGGAATCACGATTTTGTGTATGGCGTGCTGATGGTAGGGCAAGAGTGTATTGCCGATGAGGAGAACGGTTTTCTGATGCTTGCGTGCCGGAATGCAACTGTTTTTTTGGTGGGAGGGGGGGAGGATGGTAGTGTAATGGTTTGGACAGGAATTTCGTTGCACCATGGAACGCAGTTGATCTTCATCGATTGTAATCTGAATGGATAGCGATATAGGGACATTGTTCAACGCTAACGTTTGATTGCAGTTATTCCAGCAAGACAATGCCTGATGTCACATGACTTTTTTGAGAAGCAGAGCATCGAACTTCTTCCCTGCCCCCACTTTTGCCAGATTTGTCACCAATCGATCATCTTTGGGATCAATTGGACCATCGGGTACAACTTCATGATCTTCAGGCGATTTACGTAATGTTCTAAGGTAGGAGTGGAACGCAATACCACAAGGTCACATCCAGAGACTTATCAGGTCCATGTGCCGTCGATGTCTTGCCATCCAAGAGACAAACGGTGGACATACATGCTATTGACTGCATGTGTGAACTTTTCATTTCACCCAATGTCTGAATGCGACGTCCTGATGTGACACTGGCAACAGTAAGAACATGAAATTATGCAAATCCACACAGCTGGACTCGAAAAAAATTGCTCCTCAAAGTTTATTATACTTTCTTTTTTGACTTAGTATATTTAATGTTCTGCTTTATTAGAAGAGCAATGCCCCCCCCCCCCCCCCCCACCCCACCTTTGGTGAGCAGACAGTCTCTTCCAAGTTTTTGTTACTGGAAAGCCATGACTCTCAGATACAGATTATTTTGGTGTCTTTGAAGTAGGGGCTCATTTGAATTTTTTTTTATTGTTAACACACCTGGCATTTCACACGGCTAATTGCAACTTATCCATCATGATTGGGTGTAAATTAGTAGTGGTCTTTGAGTGTTATAGCTGCTAGTGGTTTCTTAATTGATTGCGGCTTTAAATCTACGTTTTGAAAAGACGAAACACCATTGGATGACATCCTGGCATATGTTGGACAGGTTGGTGGCATGGTGCCAAGGTTTATATTTAGTACTGAGTGAAGTGCAGTGTCCCCACTATGGGGAGCATATAGTGTGGGGGGAGGAGGCATTGTCAGGTTTTTAAGGTCCATGTTTTTTAGTTCAATGTTTTAACCTTTTAGCTCAACTTGATGATGTCAAGTTTAGCTATTGTCGTTGCTTCTCATCCATTGGCATGCAGGTCGCATTATGAATGGATCGCTTTGAAACTAGGTTTGCTTCTTTGGGGTGACCTCTAGATGGGAGCTAGCAATTTTCTTCCATTTGCATCAAAAACTGTTGCCGCTGACAACGACCTTTGAACTTAGTTTATTCAGGCATCTATATATTTCTTTGGCACACCCTACAGGGAACATTTATGATCAGGTCGATTTGAAACTTTGTATGTTTGTTTGGGGTGACCTCTAGATGGGAGCTATTGATTTTCGTCCATTTCCGTCAAAAAATTTTGTGGCTGACAACAACTTTTGATGAACTTAGTGCAGTTATGCATCAATATTTCCCTTTTGTACACCCTGCAGGACACATTTATGGTCAGATTGCTTTGAAATTGGATGTTCTTGTGAGGGGTGATCTCTAGATGGGAGCTATCAATTGTCTTTCTTTTCTGTCAAAAAATGTTGCCGCTGGCAGTGGCCTTTGAACTTAGTTTAGTCAAGCATCAATATTTCCCTTTGGCATACATTAAAGGGCACATTTATGTTCGGATTCCTTTGAAACCTGGTACATTGTATGCTTGTTTGGGGTGACCTCTAGATGGGAGCTATCGATTTTCTTCCTTTTCTGTCAAAAAATGTTTCTGCTGGTAATGGCCTTTCAACTTAGTTTAGTCTGGCATCAATATTTCTCTTTGGCACACCCTACAGAGCACATTTATGATCGCATCGTTTTGAAACTTGGTATGTTTGTATGGGGTAACCTCTACAGTACAAGTCAAAATAAGTTGTAGCATAACTGCAATAAACTAAGTATACTGCTGCTCCTGCACTGATAAGATCAGAATCTGACATAATTTTCTGGAAAGCTCTCAGTGAGTGCTTTCCAGAAAATGATGCCAGCTTCTGGCCTTAGAAGTGAAGGAAGAGAAAGATACATAGTTTATACTGGTTATTCTACAACTTATTTTGACTTGTACTGTAGCTGTACCTTCGATTTTCTTCCATTTCAGTCAGAAATAGTTGCCGTTGGCAATGACCTTTGATGAACTTAGTGCAGTTATGCATCAATGAATTGATTTTCTTTCATTTCCATAAAAAATTATTGTCGTTAGTGCCAGCCTTTGAACTTAGTGCCTTTGTGCAGCAACTTATCCCTTTTGCACTCTCTACAAGGCATATTTATGAATTTCCAGAAAAAAAAAGAAAAAAGACTTTGGCATGCATCAGGGGGCACATTCATTATTGCGTTGTTTTGAAACTTGGTATGCTTATTCAGGGTGACCAGGGTAGGAGCTATCGATTTTCTTTTCAATTCCATCAAAAACTGTTCCTGTTTGCAGCAACCTTTGAGTTTATTGCATTTGTGCATCAACTTTCTTCCTACAGGGCACATTTATCATAGGAATGTTTTTGAACTTGGTGTGCGAGATTTGTAGATAGGAGCTATTGATTAGCATTCATTTTTATAAAAAAAGTTGCCATTTACAGTGACCATTAACCTTACTGCATTTGTGTATCAACATTCTTCCCTTAGCCAGCCTTACAGTTTACATTTGAAAATGCATGGATTGCTCTGACATTGTGCACACAGTGCTGTTGTGTTAAAGTTTTACCAAATAACAATGGAAACAATGATTCTTCAATTTTGCCATTTCAATTAAAGTGTGGGCTCCCGTGATAGTTGCTGGGGTGACCCCCTTGCAGTTACGACAGGAGAGGGACTCTGACTTGTATGATTTAGTGAGGTGATTGTGTCACCACACTCATGCATGTCAGTGTCCCTCTTCATTTATTGACGATGTGACTGAACTTCTGACACTTATGGCACTGTACTGGAGGGGGTGGGGGTGGGGGTGTGTTGATCTGTATTCTTCTGCTTCATGCCACCTGTCGTTAATTGTGACACACAATTAGTTTTAAGTTTAGACTTCATATTGGGACTGGTCACTTTTTTAATTTCCTTGTTCTGCCCATTGTTTTGGAGGTAAACCACACCCAACTTCATTTTTTTAGCTCGCGATCAATAAGGTGTTTAGGGTATCGGGGGGCACCCAGGTTACAACAGCAATGAAATTTGAATGATTGTTGTTGGGGTTGACTCTGATGGGGGTGGAGTGGGTTCTGTTTGCCCATGTTTATGGGACCATTAACTGGTTTATTTGGTTTGTTTAATTTATCCAGGTTGCCTTTGTTGACTGATACTACTGTGGGAAAATTTATACCCAGTAGAGGTGCTGGTGTACCCTTGGGTAACGTTGGACCTGCAACCTCTGTGTGCTGGCTGGTGGAAGATCCAACCAGACCCCAGAGAGGAGGCATGTCTGCCTCCAGCCCCACTGCTAGGCAGTTGACTGGAGTTCAGGCCCGAGTGGAGAGAGGGGTTTCATTTCTTTTTTTCTTAATCTGTCTGTCTATTGTATGGGTAAACCCCTCAAGCTCAGATTCTGTTTCCCGGCAGTCTTTTTTCCTTTTATTTGGGATTTTGGAGGGCGTGAATAGGAGTTGAGACAACCTTTTGTCCAGGCAAGTGTCGTATTCTATATTCAGATCATCTTTGAGCTTGTTTTTTACTGTGGGGTTGTTAGTTCCTGTGAGCTTATTTTCCATTCCAATTATAGTCTCGGCATAAGATTTGGGTTTGAAACCCTTGTCTGATGCCTTGACTGTAGTAATGTCGATAGAGGCATCTAGGTCCTGTGACAGTCTCTCTCTTGGCTTCTCAGCATGGACTTCTGTCATTACGTGAATTACCTTAGAGGGAGAGCCGAGTGTTGGTGGTGTGGGTGTTGAGGACCCTAATAGTTGATCTACTAATCGCTCTATCTTGGCGTACTTTTCCTTTATGATTTGTTTGAGGTTGGCAATTTTGGCCTTAAATCTCCCCAGAGTTTCAAGAAGTCTGGAAAGGACCCTATTCTCAATCTCCTTGATGGCAGGGTTTAGTCTGGGGTTCTTGAGTTGAGCTCCCATCCCATGAACCCTTTGGAGCTTATTAATGGCTTGACCCTTAACATGGTCGCCTGAGCTGTGGTTAACCTGACTAACCTTATGTCCTTACAATTTCCTTCTTGTGACCTCTTCTCTCAGGACATTTAATTAGGGAAATTTGCCTCGGCAAAAAATTGCCTGGAAAAATGGTGTGTCCTCAGCAAAAAACACCATTTGCCTAGGCAATTTTGAATAAAGTAAATTATGGTTTATATATTTGTCCAAGAAACATTAAATCAACAAAATTGGGTTCGATGTTCTTTTGTTTATTACACATCACAGTAGCCTGTCAACTGAAAAGATCATGAGATGGCAAGAAAATGATTGTTTTCAGTATGTTCAGTGAATTATGGATTTACCTTAAATCTCAACGACACTGCAAATTATGTTTAGAATCAACATTGATATATAAACATTGAAGTTGACCTCAATACCAATTTTTTATGTAATAATCCTTCGAGTTTGGTGTTCCCTACAGGAAAAAAATTGAACATGTGCTTAAAAATTGCAACATTCATGAAAATGCCCCGGTAAATTTATTGCTTAGGAAAATGGATTTTAAATCTGCAAATACCTCGGCAACGCCTATTGCCTAGGGTTAATTAAATGCCCTGTATCTTCCTTTCCTGATTTACTTCTTTCTGGTGTGTGAAGAGTAGCTGGTCTCAAGATATCCATTTTTAACATTTTTAAAAGTTCAGGCAAGTGTTTGTGTGTGTTATTGTTAAGACTCTCTTAATATTTAGATGCGATGAAAATCACTTTCTAAATTATGATACTGAACTCAAAAAGGTGAAGTGAAACTGAAAGTGAAGTCCACGAAATGAGGTGAAGTGAAGTGACGTGGAAATTTCAAAATAAACAAATTTTCCTTACTTATACATGTATATTGCACCTTAAGGTGGGACTTCAAAAGTAAACAAATTCCCCAAATTTGTTTACTTTGAAATTCCCACCTCAGATATTACATAAATTCAAATTAAATATACACAAATTATTTTAAATTTCAAAGTAAAAAAAATCCCTTACTTATATAGCACTTTAAGGTGCTTTATAAGTAAGGGGAATTCGTTTACTTTGAAATTCCCACCTCTGATAATGATATTCCATAAATTCAAATTAAATATACACAAATCATACATAAAAAATGAAGTTTATGATGTATAGAACTCAGAAAATATATGCAATCAATTCCTAATCTGCAGTGCCACAGTTGACCTCTAGGAAAGATGTCTGACGAACTGTAGATCTTCTGCAATCTTGGAGGTTGCAGTCTCTATGTTCTAGTAGAAGGCGGTCTCGCCAGCCAGTAGACACTTTGTAATCTGACAACAACTGTTCTTCCTTCCTGTTGATAGCTGAAACTTTGGTGATCTCGTTGACAGTTCTTGATTATCTGTCTTCACCTGATGTTGTCTTTTATCTTTTTCCGTAGCCAACTAAGTCTATGGTGGTCTCACCTAGTTATTCAACGTTGTTCCTACTGACCAGTGTGAAGAAATCTTTTCAATTAATCATTTTAAACAGTCATTTTATATGTTGATTTGCAGGAATGTCACATGTAACATGCTGTTATCTCCCTTTATATGCCTGGTCATCTCCCTTTCATCAGTGTTAAAACAAGGTATGGTAACAATGCCATCATGAAAGCGCCTCAAAAGTTTGGTTATTCTGAATTATCTCTCTTCCAAATAATATTTAACTTCATGCTATTATAATGACAAACGATGATGGCATTTTTAAGTTCATAATTCGCAGATTGATGGACCACACTATAAAACCTGCAGAATGATCCATCCACCTTTCTTGGGCTTAAATTTGAAAGTCATAGAGAACATGGTGATCTGAGAATCAACAATAATTTTAATTTAATAACTAGTCTTAAATTTAATAAAAAAAAAAAAAATATGAAAAGAAGGTGATACAATACAATATCTTTTACACTGTATAGGTTTCAGAAAAATAAAACAGAAATACTTATCAGTTAGTCCAAAATAAAGTTCAGTAGAATCCAGTAATGCAGTGACAGCAGGTATTATTATGTCCAAGAATATGTCTGCAGAAACAGTATCCAATAAATTATAAGGAAATGTTCACTCAAAATTCAGCAGTCTCCAATAAATACCAATAAAGCACCCAGCAAAATTCAAATGGAATTAATATCCAACAAGTATTTGCCCCTCGGTTAGTTTGAAAATTATCCAGTTGAATCTGGGGTTTTCACAACAATAAATCGTGGTTCACTCAAGAAGAATCAGTTCTCTTTAAATTTTAGAAACACTTTTCCAATACAAAAATATGCACAGATCACAAAATAATATTCAGTAGAATATACACTGAACTCACTTGCTATCTGAAATAATGCACTGTCCTGTAATAATAATCACCAATGCTGAATGTATAAACAATAGTCAGTCACTTTTCAATGCTATGTTAGATAAAAGAATGAGTGAATTCTGTTGGCAGAGGTTGTTTATATAGTTTTCAGAAAGAAAGTTCCAGAATGAGAAATTTCTCCAATGTTCTGTTAGCCCATTAACTTCTGATTAGCTGAATCAAGTCAGCTCATTAAGTTTCTAGATGATTCTGTCTAATTTCAAGTAAACAAGTGTGTCTCAAATAAACAGTTAGTGAGGTAAAAATAGATCCTGTTTCAGAATACATGTATTTGTAAACATGTTGGTAGGCATATTCAAAGGTCACTCAGTGCAAATAAGTGATCACACAAGCCAAAGTCTGCTTATTCTGATTAGAAAATAATTTTAGAAAATATTAATTGTTTATAATCATTAACTAAGGACATATCTATTCTGATATTATAATAAGGGGGCCATAATGCACTCCCTCCTTGAAAGAAAAAGTTTGAAGGTACTGAAAACTTTTTAGGGATACATGTTGGTTGTGATGCGTACAAGCACTTCGTACTTTTGTCCGTCCACAATTCCTTTAGTACACCTTACAGGGCGCATCTCTCACACGATCAGTTTCAAATTTCATATGTGGCTTTGGGGTACATGTAATGTCTAAACGGGAGCTATCAGATTTTTCCATATTTCATTGCAAAATATGCCCCCCCCCCCCTCCCATCCCCAGTGGCCATCTTGGATTTGGCATATAAAGTGTCAGCAATTCCATTAACACACCCTACAGGCTGCATCCCTCACCCAATCTTTTTCAAATTTTATCGATTTTTTTCAAATTTTTCTTGAAAAACGTGGCTGCTAGCATCCCTCTTGGATTTGGCATATAAATTGTCAGCATTTCCTTTTGCACACACACACACACCCTGTTGTGATCTCTCACTCGATCTTTTTCAGCTCTCTTATGTGGATTTAGGGTGATGTTTACATAGGAGCTATCATGCTTTGTTTATTTTCATTAAAAACATGGCCACCAGCAGCCAATTCAAATTTTGCTATTAAATTGTCTACACTATTCCCTTCCTACAGTCAGTTATTTAGTTCAGTCCCTTCTTGGTGAAGTTGAGCTACAGTATCATTGACACTTTCATTATTATATTTGCAGACTTTGGTTTACAATACACACACATAAAAATCTTCACAAAATTTTATAATAAACGTAGATACACTGATGTATAAGGGGACTGATCAGATTATTTTAAATTAGGATATTCTGGAAAGAAGATCGGCTACAACATTATTATCTCTTCCTGAAATATGCCTCATGTCCATACTATATTCTTACAGGACTAAGCTCCACCACAATAATCTTTGATTTTTGTTTTTCATTTCATTTTGAAAGTCAGGGGATTATAATCCGTATAAACTGTAATTGGGAACTTGGTGGACCCTAGATATACATGTAAATGGGTTAAAGTCAAAATTAAAGCCAAAGTTTCTTTTTCTACTGTAGAGTAATTCTTTTGATGTTTAACCCTTTACCCAATGCAGATGATATCAGAATTTATTATTTTAAATATCATTTTTTTAAATTTTTCAAAAAATTCCAACCAAACCATATCATGTGACCCCTTATTGGAACGAGCTCGATGAGCTCAGTCCAAAGAGGGGTCACATGATATGATTTTGTTGAAATTTTTTGATTTTTTAAAAATAAAGTTTTTTCAACTGCTAAATTTGCATATTATGCGGGCGGATGTGGCCGATTTGTTGGGTAAAGGGTTAAGAAAATTTCTGAAATAATAACACACAGGGTGATCGATACCTTGGGAGTCTTCCTGGCAACGTACCCACATTCTCCATTGTCACTTGCATCTATAAATAATTTGAAGTGCTTTTCATACTCAGGACTGGCAAGGACAGGGTAATTCTTTAGTGTTTTTATTCTGCTTTTTACTCTGGCACTCTTCTGGCACTCCAAACAAACTTAACCCTTTTGCTCAGTAAATTTGTCAAAGGAGAGCCAACATCTGAGAAATTAAAACAAAATTTTTGGTCAAGTTGTGTTAACAAACCGAGACCTATGGTTTGGTGATGGTCTGGGTGGCCTGGCATCTGGGTGTCCTAACACTGTTAGCACGATAACTTGAACAAACGTTCTCCGATTTGACTAATATTTGCCATACAGGTCTTTTTCGATAATATTTCAAGAGAGTTAGATAACTGGCCCAGCCCAATTTTTCGTTACAGAGTTATAGGCCTTAATTAGTCAATTTTTACAATTTTGAGCTTGTTAGCGCAATAACTAGAATAAATGTTCTTCAATTTGACTAATATAATATACAGGTCTTTTGCAATAATATCTCAAAAGCGAGTTCGAAAACTGACGTGGCCCGATTTTATGTTGCAGAGATATGGGCCTTAATTAGTCAATTTTTATGAATTCTGAACTTGTTAGCATTATAACTTGAACAAAGATGCCAGATTTGACAACCGGAATATGATTGATAACCGGGCTATAGACATGCAACACTCTCTGATTGCCACCACAACTTGATGCCTGCATCGCCAATCTGCACCTCTTGTTTTTCAACTGGTCAGTTTAAATTACATGTACACAGAGAAGTGTGACCGATTTGTTAGGTAAAGGGTTTAAGTGTGTTCAGGTCATGATCAAGCCTGGAAATAAGTAATCTGTCATTTGCAGAATGAGGCCCCCTGAGGGTGAATTTGCTGATGCTATCCCATACAATGGGCTAGAATCCCCCAATTTATCCTCAAAGTACCTCTTTCTGTTTAGGCCTGAGACCTTGATTCAGATTGAGGTTTTGCAGAGGGTAAATTTAGTAATGCTACCCTGCTGTGCAGGGTACAGTTAAAACTAGAAGTCCTGTCACGAACTGTGCGCTTATCTAGGCTTAATTGCGCGTATGAATTACGCGCAATTGTCATATCGAATGGCATCCAAAGTCCATATCGAATGGCATCCAAAGCTTGGCAGGTTCTCCTGGTTACTCATAGCAAACACAGGCAATGTTTCTGCCAATGGACCTCCGGGTTACCCGGAGGTCCATTGGCTGAAACATTGCTTGTGCGCAGGCCATATGTACAGAATTTTGATAGCCTTACTATGGTCATAACGCGTAGATTAACGCGCAGATCGACGTGCTATTTGTGCGCATTTCATGACAGGACTTATAGTTTTAACTGTAGCATCACCAAATTTACCTCTGGGGACCTCATTCTGCAGATAACAGTCTTATTTCTAGGCTTGGTAATGGCGAAGTTATCATATTCTTAGTAAGAGCATCATAACCAGCCAAGGGAGTATGGTGTCTCATTGGCTAGAGCATTGGAGTGTTTTGGACCTGAGATCAAAAGGTCAATGATTTGATGTAGCCCTGCATCATCTGCAGTGTGTCCTTGAACAAGACTTCATCTTGATTGCCTATGTGAGAGTACGGTCGTATAGGGCATGTCAGTGGTACACTTGCCTTCAACTGATACTAACTCGGCTTGTGCAGGGTTAGTAAGCTGGAGAGTCGAACAGTTGCTCTTGTGATCTAAATAGTATGAGGTAATAGATATATCACTATTTTGTGTACTATATGGGTAAATAATTGTACAGTTGTGCAGGTGTCCGGAGATATTTTGGACGAGGCAAAGCCGAGTCCAAATATTGGAGGACACCTGCACAACTGTACAATTATTTACCCATATAGTACACAAAATAGTGATATATGTGATTTAATCCAAAGCCCCTCAATGTTAACAAAAGTCAAAAAAATTATGTTTTAGAAAGTTTGACAAGAGTAAAACCACATTTTAAAACACTTTTTGCTTGCTCTACCCCCGAAAAACAAAATGGGCATAACCCATTGTTTGTTTGCTAGAAAGTCTATTGAAGTTATGACACGCATCAGGAGTTCAGATATTGTGAACAGATCTGTGGCTTCAAAGTGAACTCACATCATGACGTAATTTTTTCTCTCGCTAATATAATGTCTCGGCTCAAGGATGGAACACTTATTCAATCCCTCATCGAAAGTGCGGCAGATAAATTTAATAATCGTTCATTTTTAAAGCATTTGGAAGAATAATTCTTTTTTTTTTATCTGAAGAAGAGGTTCGCTTTCCCTCAGGGTTTAAAGGTGGTGGTGCCTGATTGCCGTCTTAATATTTGAAAAAGGGCTTTTTTTTTAGGTTATTTATTTATTTACTGCTGTTTTCTGCAGCTATGGCTAATTGTGACCGCAAAAAAAGGTGTAAAGTCAAGTTTAGCCAATCGTTTACACCCATGATGCCCATTTTAGGGGACTTCTACCCCGGGCACTGGTGACTAGGTCCTATTTTACCAGTAAAACTGAACTTGTTTACCACAGCAAACAAGCACTGCTTCACTTCCGAAGTTTCCACAGGAGTCCTTTTTAGGTTACCAGGGCTGTTGGTTATTAAAAGCAACAAAAAATTAAAAAGTACATTATAATTTGGACACAATGCACGCTCAATTCAGTAGCTCTGTCGAGAAAAGCTTGTCGATAATTCATGTGTTAGAAAGTTTTTCACACCTCCTTTACAGCATCTTTACTTTTGAATGGTTATGATTACAGTACCGTGACAATCGTACAAATATCTAGTTATTGGGACTGTTTCAAAACCGTCCCAATATCCAGATATTGCTACTGTTTTACTGAGCTGTTCTCATCAAAACCGTACTTGGTGTGATTTTATAGGGCTTGTTTTCATGACAGAGAACAAAAGAAATATTAGGTAGCTGTGGATTAAGTGGAATAAGAGTACAGGGTGAAATATTTGGTGAAATGAAATACTAGGATAGGGTGGAGCAATAGTACAGGGTGGAATATTATTTCCCAATCCTGAGGTTTCAAACAGACTTTAAAACAATTCAAAGCATCACATCGTGGATAAATTACCTCCAAATTCTCAAATAACTCTAACTTTGTACAACTGTGGCAAAATTTTAAGAATTTGGTCCAAAATAGTGCACCTGATGATGAGCTGTCATTCCGACCAAGTGAAAATAAACAAAGATAGGGGCACAAATAAGAATTATATGGGGTGAAAAAATTAATACCAAATAGTACAGGTATGATTATTTGAGACACAAGTACTTGCTCCCTGCACCAGTAAAACTGTCTAACACGATATGACTCTGGCTGTTGGAAGTGTTGTTAAAATTTAGGCCAATAAATAATAAACACATTTTCATCTGAAGCAAATAGGCATTTTATTTACGTGGACTAGTTTTGATATACATGTATTATATTTGAATTTGAGAGGGCAGTATATTCTAACAAAAAACTTTAACTCTTTGCATGCTGCTGGCAGATATTCCCGCACGGACTCTAATACCATTGTCAACAGAAAGGGTATAATATGGCGTCTGTTCAACAGAATGTATTATTGTAACTTTGACCATTCATATTACAAATGGTAGCTGGGCTTCGTTTGTTCTAATTTTTCAGCAAATCCAGTCATGGCTGCTTCATAGCAGCCATGATTGGAATTTATTAAAAAATTCAAGAAAATGCTCAGCAGGTTACTTATTTATTTATTTATTTATTGGTGTTTAAAGTCACATATTTCTGCACAATAGCTAACTCAGCAGGTTAAGATTTAATATTGATTAACACGTTCTGACTAGCAATATAATATTGTGCTCAGTTGTAAATAATAAAAGCTGTTGGAGCCACTTACAAATAATAAAAGGTGTCGTTGTAGCCAATAATAAATAATAAAAGTCTTGGTTTGATTTTCTGAAAGTTACAGCAGGATAGTGAGGAAATTATTCTGAATTGATACTAGAAAGGTTAAGTTATGTTTACCTGTTTTGTTGGTACATTCTTCACAGCTTAATGAATACAATCAATTAACTGGTTACAGATCCATATTGAGACGTCAGAATTGCATAATTCAGTGATTAAATGGTTAACTGTCAACCCAGTTTTTGACCCTGTTGAAGGTTAAATTGCTTTGTCATTTAGTATTATTTGTGATTCAGTATAATAGAGCTCAAGTGTCCTGAATTACTTTGAAAATAGTTTGTTCGCACAGGATCTGTCACATTCATTTGTATGTGCACCCAGGTGTGCAGTGAAACTTCAAAGGACCAAAGATCGTTTCAAACACATTACCCTGAATTTTGCAGAGCAGCCTGTGTAACCCTTTACCTAACACAGACGATATCAAAACTTATAATTTGAAATATTATTTTTCACATTTTTCAAAATATTTCAGAAAAGCCATATCACATAGCATCTCATAGGAATGAGCTCATCAAGCTCGTTCCAGTAAGGGGTCACATGATATTTTGTTGAAATGTTTTGAAAAATAATATTTTTTTTAATACTTTCCAAAGTGTGATTTACTGGGATTTCTGGGTTTGATTATAAACGATAACTTCACAAGTGAATTATGCAATCAACAATTGTGTCATGTATCCGTGTGCGCAAACGAAGATGCTTTGCTGTGGGTGTAATGGGAACTTCATTGTTTTTTGGGGTTTTTTAACCCTTCACCAAACATAAAAAGCAGACGACACTTGCAAAAAGAATTCTTGAATAACTATTATTTTCATTTTTAGCTCAACTTTGGCGAAGCAAAATTTGAGCTTATGCCATGGCCAGTCGTCCGTCTGGCCACCTATCCATCTGTCCATCAACAATTCAATACGGCTCGGGCTAGAACCGATCTTTACGAAACCTCTTGGGTACCTTTGTTATGACCGAGGGACGAGAACAAGTGTTTTGGGGTCCGATCCGAAATTCAAGTTGGCCGCTGGTGGCCATTTTGTACAGATTTAGGTGAAATCAGATTTTTGCGCAGAACTTCCATACGAAAGCGCTGATTTGAATAATTTTTTGTATGAATGTTTAGTACCATGGGATACATCACATATAATACGAGTTTTTTTCTCGTACGTAAATTATGCAAATTAGACTAACTTTGATGTATTTACATGTAGTGTTACTTTCAGCACTGTAAGTGCAAATGCCAATACTGCTCGGGCTAGAGGCCGTATTTATAAACCGATCTTTACGAAACTTCTTGGGTACCTTTGGTATCACCGTGGGATGAGAACGAGTGTTTTTGGGTGCGGTCTGAAATTCAAGATGGCCGATGGCAGCCATTTTGTACAAAATTAGGTGCAATCAGATTTTTGCACTGAACTTCCATATGAAAGCGCTGATTTGAAAAATTTTGTCTGTGAATGTTTAGTACCATGGGATACATCACATATAATACAGGCTTTTTTCTCGTGCAGAAATTATGCAAATTAGATGAACTTTGATTTTTTTAGTGCTACTTACACACAGTAAGTACACATGTCAATACGGCTCGGGCTAGAGGCTGTAGTTATCAACCTTTCTTCATGAAACTTCTTGGGTACCTCTTTTATCACCTTGGGACGAGAACGAGTGTTTTTGAGTGTTTTTGAGTGCGGTCCAAAATTCAAGATGGCTGCCAGTGGCCATTTTGTATCGAAATTAGGACTAATCGTTTTTTTGTACACAACTTCTATACGGCTCAGGCTAGAGGCCTTATTTATGAACCGATCTTTACGAAACTTCTTGGGTACCTTTGTTATCACCGTGGGATGAGAACGGGTGTTTTTGGGTGTGGTCCGAAATTCAAGATGGCCACCAGCAGCTATTTTGTACCAAAATTAGTGCAATCAGTCTTTTGTACAGAACTTCTGTTTGAAAGTTCTGATTTGTATTTTTTGTATGAATGTTTAGTAAAATGGAATACATCACATACAGTACAGGTTTTTTTCTCATGCAGAAATTATGCAAATTAGATGAATTTTAATTTATTTAGTGCTACTTATACACTGTAAGTGCACATGTCAATATGGCTCGGTCTAGAGGCTGTATTTATCAACCGATCTTCACGAAACTACCTTTGTTATCACCTTGGGACGAGAACGAGTGTTTCTGAGTGCGGTCCAAAATTCAAGATGGCTGCCAGTAGCCATTTTGTACCGAAATTAGGTCCAATCAGTTTTTGTCACAACTTCTATACAGCTCGTATTTATGAACTGATCTTCATGAAACTTCTTGGGTACCTTTGTTTTCACCTTGGGACAGGAATGAGTGTGTTTTGGGGTGCCTTTGTTATAACTGTGCTATGAGAACAAATATTTTGGGATTCAGTCAGACCCACTCTGGGACTCAAAGATTTCTTTTCTAGTTTAGCATCTGACTGTCACCCACCTTTACAATACTTTACCTATACATTTGTTACAGGCTACGGTCAGTATTTATGTACAGGCTGTTACGATGCTTTATATGTACTTTTGTTATCAGGTCATTACCTAGATGTTTGTCATTGCTGTGTCACATACTATACATGTACATGTCTTGACAAGTTGAGCTACAGTGTCATTGACACTTTCATTTTTCTCAAAAACATAGGTTATGACCCCTCATAGGAACGAGCTCGACAAGCTCGTTCCAATGAGGGGTCATAACCTATGTTTTAAAGACAAAAAATGAAAAAAATAATGAAAATTAATTGGCGATTTTTTTAAGAAAAAGTGCTGGCCGGTTTTGGCTGCTACATTAGGTGAAAGGTTAAATAATATAATATCGTTAATAATGAAAAGTAATAAACAGAGTAATCACTTGACTGGACTGGTTATGTGAAATAATTCATTAGAGGCGAGGGACTTTTGTAATACACTTGTGTGCATTCTCGCACTCGTGTTACTAGAACATCCCTCACCTCTAATGAATTATTTCACGTAATCAGTCCAGTCAAGCGATTACTCTCTATTTCAACCGCTCATTTTGTAAATCATACGACCTTTGTGGCCATTTCATTAGGTAAAGGGTTAAACAAATAGTTCAACTGAAGAAAGAATATAGGTTATACTTGCAGACCCACAGGAAGTTTTTCAATAAAACTGTTTGAATTACCTGGCCCAGAATGTATTGAAGGTGGTTGGATAATGACTTTAAATGTCTTCGGAGTACACTTTTTCATTTCATTATCTTAATCACATTTTCATTTCATTATCGTTAATTAGTTTTCAGTTGTCAAATCCAGTGCCAATGCAAAAACCATCACAAAAAAGGATTTAGGTCAGTTTTTTTTAAGCTGAGACAAATTTTCGTAATAGCTGATATTCAATTTGGCCATACTACCTGCCAGCGCCCAGTATCAAAATCAGTTGCCTTGCACACATACTTTTATTAGCTCAACTTGACAACGTCAAGTATGAGCTCTTAGGATGGGTTGTGGGTTGTGATCCGTCATCCGTATGTATGTCCATCCACAATTCCTATAGCATACCCTACAGGCCGCATCTCTACCCAATAAGTTCCAAATTTCATTGGTGGCTTTAGGGCAATGTCTAGATGGGAGCTATCGAATTTTTTCGAATTTTGTTAAAAAACATGGCCGCCAGTGGCCACCTTCGATTTGGATATAAACTGTCCAACAATTCCTTTACACACACTATAGGTCGCAGCTCTCACCTGATCAATCCCAAAGTTCATATGTAGCTTTGGGGCAATGTCTAGAAGGGAGCGATCAAGTTTTTCCGAATTATGTTGAAAAATGTGGCTGCCAGTGGCCATCTTGGATTTGGATATAAACTGTCCAACAATTCCTTTAGCACATCCTATAGGCCGCAGCTCTCACCCAATCAGTCCCAAAGTTCATATGTAGCTTTTGGGCAATGTCTAGATGGGAGCGATCAAGTTTTTCCGAATTATGTTGAAAAATGTGGCTGCCAGTGGCCATCTTAAAATTGGCATATAATTTGTCAACAATTCCATTAGCACTCCCTACAGGCCACATCTCTCACTCGATCTTTTTCAATTTTCATATGTAGCATTGGTGTGATGTCTAGATGTAAGCTATCAAATTTTTCTGAATTTTGGTGAAAAACATAGCCACCAATGGCCATGTTGCATTTGGATATAAATTGTCCAACAATCTTCTCATGATCAGATGGATGGAATGAACTTAGATTTGGTATTCAGCTTCCTTTTGAGGTGCACACACAAGTTTGAGGGGGAATATTTACAGTTCTATATGTCAAGAGTGGTAAGAATTTTGGTCCCCACCAAAAATTTCTGTTTTCACAACTGATGGGCCAATTTGAACCAAATTTGGTGTGGGGTACTATTGATTCAGGAGTACTTGCTTGCTTGCTTCCCTGTGGGAATGTTAGGAGCTAAAAATAAAAATGACATATTTTCAAAACCACATGGAACAGAGAATTGTTATTTGGTATGGAGCATCCTAAGGTCCAATAGAATTGAAAAAAATAGCAGTCAGATGTGTCATAAGGTATGGTATAAGGGACTGAAAAAGTACTGAGTCAGGATTTTTCAAACTTAGCAAAATCTTCTTCTCCAGAACCACCCATCAGAATCCTTGATATCTGGTATCCACCATCATTAAGGATGTCTGATTCAAGTATGTTCAAATCAAGTACCTAGATTCATGTTTGAGACATCCATTTTAACACAGCTGGTAATGAGAAAATGCCAAGTTAGCATGTTTTGAAAAGTTAAAAAAATCTTCTCCAGAACCACATGTCAAAATATTTTGATATTTGGTATACAACATGCTTAGGGGCAACAAATTTAAATTTGTTTTATTCAATCGTCTGGGTTCATATTTCGGCTCCATACAGGAGCCTGAACGATGGAAAAGATTTTAAAAATATTTTGCTTCAGAACTATAGCTGAAATGGTTAACCGATTAATTGATTAATCTTAATCGATTAATCAATGATCAACATCTTGATCGATCCAAAAAGTAATTGATTGATTAACCGTTATTTTTGATTTTGAACTACCGTATTATATGGGACAACAAAGGAAGAAACTTGCTCCAAAACAGGTAAACAGGTAAACGTTGTCGCACTGACTCTCGTCAATTATATGAGACAGAGTAAAGCATGCAAGTTACTTGCTGACATACTTGTTCACTTGCATGATCATCATACTGTATCAGCATCCTTAAGGGATCAGATTGTAGTTTGTTCAGTTCAAGTCACTGGGCTCATATTTGGGCTCCTTATGTGAGCTTGAATTTTAACTTTCTACAATATGAGGAATATTCTTTAAAAATCACAATCGTTTGTGTCATAGGGTATCATGGGAGAATCAATCAAATATTGAGCATATTTTAAAAAATAACAAAAATCTTTTTCTCCAGAATCACCACAATCTTGATATTTGGTATACAAGATCCTTATGGGGGGGGGGGGGGGGGGGGGGGGGGGCAGATTTAAGTTAGTTCAAAGCAAGTCACTGGATTAATATTCAAACTTCCTATGGAAGCCTGACATTTAACAAAGTGCAATATAGGGAACGATATTTAAAAATCTTCTTCTGACCCACCAGTCAGAAGGATTTTTTCTCATCAATGCAAACCCCAACAAGTTAAAAGTCGAAAATGGTCATCCCAGCATTGTAAATCTCAACAAGACAAATTCAGTTAAAATGACTAGGTAACCCATTTCTTTTGTGTTTTTTTTATAAAAATGTACATGTATATCTTCAATGCCTCTTGCCATCATGAATTTTGTAGGTTTTCGAGGTTTTTGAAAACATGTAACTGATTAAAATTTTCATTTACTGGTTGAGTGCTAAGTTATTTTTCAAAGGTGATTTGAAACATGGGTATTTTTTTCAGAGTAATCAAACTACCAGAAAGCGTTGCATTAGTTCAGCAAAGATTTTGTTTATAACTTATCATTTCGTTATAATTTATTGGAGAGTGCTGATAAACAATTTTATATAAATTTTTTTCTTCTACTGTTTTGTAAACTTCAAGCTAATGCATACAGTGTAAAACCACTAAAGTGGCTTCCAGCACTTTTTAAAAGAGCCATGATAGTGACTTCTGGCACTCAACCAGTTCATTCATCTCACGAGTGCAACAAGATGCCATCTGCAATGCTAAAGTATACTGATTGAGCCTACTTGTACCCAATGGATGAATTGTTTTTACCAATGTCTGTGCAAGGTGGGAATGTATGATAATTAACTAAATGTTGGTCAGAAATGTTGAAGCACTATGGCATACTCACAGAGTGATCATTTTTTCTACACACCTGCAACAAAATGTGCTCAATTATGACAGGGTTTTCCAAGTTGTCAGACATCTTCTGGACTGACACTATCATGTTTTTTCAATTTGGGAACCGAAAAGATTCATTTAAAGGTGCCAGGGTATTGGGTATTGGTTTCTATAATTTCATATTCATCATACAGCCTTTTTTCTTTAGTGAGTTATAATATGGAAATCAAGATCAGAGTACCAAACTCAGGACTGTTATTAAGACCAAAAATGAAATATAATTTGAATTCAGGGAAGCATGAAAAATCATCTGTTCCCATTTCGTCGCCATGTCGCCATCCTAATAACTTTCAGAGGTATTGGTGGCATGGTGCCTTGCTTTTACAGTGTAGAAGCTGTGGGAAGTCAAGGAACATTTCTACAACAATAGCTGGTCCAACTGGTAGGCAATTACAACATCCTGTTCAGTGTTCAGTTCACACATTTGTTGAATCATGCAGGCATAAAATCATCCACTACAGGGGTTTGTAACACTTGGAATTCTGAGGTAGCATTGAAAAAAATACCCTTCTACATTTTTCGTGCTGAAATTGTATAGAGTATATTTTCAAGACTCGTAAAATAATGTCAATAATTTTACATTTACACTAAAATGAAAACTATTTTTTAGCTTAACAGACTGAAAGTCAATGTGAGCTGTTGCCTTCACTTCAAGTCCATCATCTGTTAGCTTTGACATCTGTATTCTTCAGAAATCTGGCCCAAATCCAACCATTACTTGCACAAATTGCCTTTGGGGGATAACCTAACAAGTTTTTTTGATAGAAGCTTTAGAGCTTGATGGGCTAGGTATAGTTCTTGAAAAGCTCCAAATTCTTTAAAAATCTTAAACCATAAGTCAGAATGCTTTGAGATGGAGTATGCAACTTCCTTAATATTTCAGTTTCTTCAAAGAACATGTATCTAGCAATATTTTGTTCATGATTGGAAGGGCCAAATTTATGGCCCTGCCCAAAATTCCTATTATTGGTACTGGTTGGCCAACTAACCAAATTTGGTGTACTTGATTTATTCCAAAATTCTTTTCACATCCCTACAGATGTGAACCCCAGGAGTTAAAAAAATAAATACAAATGCCCATATTTTGAGAATTACAGGAGAAAACTTTTTGGTATTTGGTATGAAGCTTTCTCAGGAGTACTAGAATATGTTTGGCTGAAAAAACTTTCTATCAGTTCTTTAGGGGCTCCCTCTGGGAATCCCCTTTTAATAATGTTGGTAATGGGAAACACTGAACAATATTCCCATGAACTACTGGCTACAATGATTCAATGTTTGGAAGTAACTACTTTTTTAATGGTGTAGATTCAATTTTGTTCAGAAAAAGTTTCTCAGACATTATATCAGCCTGTCCTGGAAGGGACAAAATTTATGGTTCCACCCAAAATTTATATTTTTGGAACCTGTCAGCTGATTTGAACTGAAATAGGTATGTAATATTAATAGGGGACATTGATTTATGTATAAAAAGTTCCTGTGCACCCCATGGAAACTCCAGGAGTTGCTTCAAGGGGCACCATATTGGGACTCCCATTCAACACTGGGTAATGAGGAAAACACTGAACAATAATCCTTCAATCATGAACTACAGGATGCAATGATTTGATATTTGGTATGTAGCCTCCTTTGATGGTGATGATTCAAATTTGTTCACTAAAAATTCACTGTGTTATATTTGGGCTTGTCCTAGGTTGGACAAAATATATAGCTCCACCCCAAATTTATTCTTTCAGTACCAGTTGACTAATTTGAACCAAACAGTAGTATTTGGTGTCATACTTGATTTGTGCTTACATCACTGTGTGGATATTTGGTATATAGCATCCTTAATGGGGTCACATCCAAGTTTGTTTAGATCACGTTCCTAGCAATTAGGCCTCAGTCATTTTGACCTGTTCAACTTTATTTCTCTGTATTTTGAGGAAATTGCTCATTTCTAGTTCATATGAAGTATTTGTAATAATTTGTTTCTTTTAGGACTTCTGAGGTTTTTGGAAGCGCTTGTTCTCTCAAACCAAAGCCCCAATCAATGAAAGAAATGAAAGTAAATAATAAGTGATTAATTATTTTAAAAAATATCCTTAAATCTCTTTGTGAAGAATAACTGGGTGTTCGTATGCTGAGTGCATGAGGTCTCTTGAAGCTTCTCTTTTTTACCCAACTAAAACATTTTTATTTTTTTAAAGTTACCCAAAAATAGTCCTTCAGACCATTTTTTCCAATCTTACCAAAGAAACACAAGTGCCAATTCCTCTTCCTTACTCTCAAATGGAAAAGAGGGCAAATTTTGGAGAATCCCAATAAACAATATTTTAGTAGAGTTAAAATTGCCAAAAGTAAAAAAACGGAGTTCACCCGGGTACCGATTTATGTTGGTACACAAAACCTGATAACCAGAATCCTACAAAGAACTGTGGCCTATTGTCCAATTCCCGCAAATCATGTGCAAAGTCAATTTTCTCTTTTCCAAAAGATGGAGAAGACATTGTATATTGTGCTCTCTGTTAATTTCTTGGAAAAACAGTGATTTTGGAGGTGAAAATGGGTTATCCTGTTCTTATATGATGTTTTTAACACGGCCACATGAAGATTTGGGATCATTTCTCTTCGGAAAGTGATTTGTGAAATTTCTTTGTCTATTTTCATTGATGAAACAAAATTTTGTCACCTGTTTCCCTGCAACATTTTTGGGGGGTCTGTAAGTGCTTTGGAAGCTTAATAAGTTGTTAACCACGTTTCTGTAGTTTTCTTCACCTCCTTTTTCTTCAAGGGACATGTTTTTTCCAAACATGTCCAATGTTGGGGTCTGTTTGTTTTTGCCCAGTGCTGTAATGCTTTCGCCTATAACACTGGGTATTTTCTGCTGGCTACGACATTTGTGAAGTACTCATTTTCCCCATTATTGTTGTAGGAGAATCTTACATAATTTGAAATTCCTTCCCTCCCCCTATCAAAAGTAGGGGCTGCAGGTAGGACTTATTTCAAACATTTATTTTGCCTTGACAATGTTTATATGTGGTTCTTATATTATGTATTTCTTGTTTAGGTATGTTACCACTAGGTCAGGACTTTAGATCAGTCTAATTTGGGAACAACGGCAAATATGAATCAGCTGTATTGTGGCCTGTATGGTTGGAGAAAAAAGCGCTGGTATTTTCTTCTTCTTGACGGTTGCTTTAGGTGTAGGTCACCCTCTCAAAATGATAGTTTAAATGATAGTTTACAACCCCTTTTTATTGGCCTTCAACATTATCACTGGTGTCCACCACCCCATGACGTAAGTTTACTTGAGAAGGCTTCTTAGTTTCCCAGTGTCGAGCCAAAGTCCTATTTGAATGTAAATTACACATGACGTTTAATTGGAAATGCCACAAACATGGATATAATAGATCGCAAGCTTCATGTCCACAATCATATAGAATTTGTCAGAGAAATGCAATCGGCATCGACATTCGTATACGACACTGTCAATGCCTATCGCTTTTCTATGGCGAACTCTGTGGGGTTTTTCAAAATTATTTATCTGTTGCATTGTTTGATTCGAAGGTAAGCTCTAAGATATATTGCAAGCTTTCGGGTTACCTGACCAAACTATATATATTGCTGAAACACTGCAAAACTTTGGAAAAAGTTTCAAACTCTGCATAATTTGGGCGCAATTATCTTACTTGGGCACAGCATTTACCATCATTATTTGGGAAGAATTTAAAGGCCTGCACTAGGTTTGTATCATTTACTGTAAATTTTTTTTACTACTTCCAGCCTTTGAATTTTTCAGTACGAGGACCACATACCTGAAGTGAGTTTGATACTCTTGTGGTGTTTACATCCAATCAATTTTTTTGTATGATACAATATTTTCTAATGCTTCTCTTGGTTAGTTATAATATATTTATATATTCTTTTGACAGGTTTTCTTGTGATTTATTGTCATTTTGTCTTTGTTTTCCCAGGTAACTTACATTCTGCTTGTGTTTTCCAGGTTCCTTGTGCATAATGCCTCGCACCGTTTTATGCAGTAGATGTTAGATAAAGAAGCATGTTGATGACAACCACTCTGATTGTGTTACCTGCAGTGGATGCTGTCAGGACTTTTGCTTGTGCTATTTGTGGCATCTGGCCCAAGAAGTTATGGTCAGAAGTCAGAACTGTTCTCAGATCTATTGCTAAAAAGGATCAGATGGTGTTGCCGGCATCCAAGGCATCTCAGTCTCTCCCTGTCATTGATCTCATTAAAGATGTTAACAACAATTTTGTTATTTCAGGTCAAGACATGGTTACAGATCATCAACTGATCTTCCACAGATTAGCAGTTATTATTAGGTTACGGCGACCCTTGAGAGCCGAGTCTTTGCAGGTACTAGGTTGGGAGATCACGGTCTCCCTTATGACCTTAGTGCCGCATTGTTTGCTACAACATTAGTGAATGACCCTACATTGTACTCGGGAATGGAGGTCCTTATTTGGCATTCTGGTGTCAGGGACTTTTAAAAACATAACCCACCCTTCTTGAGTCTATGAACTCTACGTGTGAGTGTTGCATTGTGTGAGGGCACAACTGATTT
Organism: Pictodentalium vernedei; assembly: GCA_031216915.1. Classification (NCBI taxonomy): domain Eukaryota; kingdom Metazoa; phylum Mollusca; class Scaphopoda; order Dentaliida; family Dentaliidae; genus Pictodentalium; species Pictodentalium vernedei. The sequence continues at coordinate 544,254,362 of CM062297.1, forward strand.
TGGCCGAGTCCAATTTCGAACACACTGTGAAGCCAAAGTAAGCTCACACACTGAGGTTCTTAGTAGTTTCTTTGGAACCTAGCATTTTGGCAAGTCTCTTCACTTACCTGGTTTTCAAGGACCTCATTTCTCCACAAGTCAGGTAACGTATGAGCATTATCCATTAGAATTGCGCAATTCCGGTTGTGTTAATACCCAAAGCTTATGGAGTATACAGATTAGTAGTCAGATTACTCCATCTTCTGACTTGTTACCTTTATCTTACTCTGCTAGTTTAGTAGATTCTTAACCTCCAGGCACATCGTTGCCTCCATCTTATGCATCTGGTCGTCGAGAGGGTGTTGCACATTATACCTCATCACTTGCCTCCGATAATGATGAGTATTTTGCCAGTGGCACAGATCATTCATATCTTCAATATGAGCATCGTCTGTTGGGTCATAGACATTCTTACTGTTCTTCAGCCTACTGTGATAGATTTGTACCTCGTCCTTCAGATTCTGTTACGGAACGAGATACATCTTCTGCTTCTCATCGTTCTGTATCATTCAGGTCTCCCCATTTAGGTCTCCCACAGTGGAACCTACTTCTCTCAGCCCAACTTCCGTATTACATGTTAGGCTAAGGCATTCTCTGCTTTGCTGATTCCATTGCTCCTCAGAAGAGAGTTGCTGATCCCTCATTAGAATTGGCACCTAACAGAGTGTCTGTGCTTCTCATTCTGACTCTTACCTCTCCATTTCTCAACCTTCTTAGAAACTTAGACCATCTCTTCAGTATGAGTGTAATCCATTGGGTCATAGATACTTATTCTGCCTTTCATTGTTCCTTCTCATTTAGGTTTCCATAATGGGACTGCTTCTCTCAGCCCAACCTTGGTATTTTGACATTTGGCTCAGGCACTCTCGTCATTTGCTGTTTTGCTTGCTACTCAGAAGAGAAATGCTGATCGCTCATTGGATTCTTCTGTCTCTTTCCCTTTACATTCACCACTGATCTATCAGATTCTCGGCTTCCTGTCACATCGTTGCCACCTTTATATGCGTCTAAAGAAAGTGTCACACTTTCTACCTTATCATATGCTTCAGATAATGATGGGTATTTTGTTAACACCACAGGTTATTCACTACTTTTAATGAACGTTTTCCATCAATCTGAGGAGTGATTACTGTTCTTCCGCCTTCCGTAATAGATCCATACATGATTTACCGGATGCTCTTACAAAATCGGTTATTTCCATTGCTTCTCTTGTGAGCACTGCATCTGGTAAGGGCGCAACTTATGGGGAGGCGTCTATTCATGCTGCACTTACCTATCAAGCTCTCACACTTTTGGTTCATTTTGTATTTTGATCATGAAAGCCTTTCCGCAAGTAGGTGTTCTCTTTTCTTTCAGTTTTCTAGAACCTCAGATTTCAGCAACTATCAGCCTTACTTATATTATCCATCTGAAGCGCTCATTTTCCAGATGCGTTTTAATACACTAGGCTTGCAGTTAGTATAGATTAGCCATCATGCTTATTGGCTGATTCTTGTTTCCCTTACACATTGTTACCACCTTTGTATGCATCAGGTTGACGAGAGAGGGTCACTCATTTTACTTCATCACATGTTGTAGATGTTGAGGGGTATTATGTTAATGGGAACTATGATTTGTCTCTTTTCTTTGACTGTGGTCTGTTGGTTCCTGGAGCTAGTATTTTCTGTTGGTTCCTGGAGTTTGTATGGTTCTTCTCATGCCTATGCTAGATCCGTATTTTGTTTTCCCAAATGCCTAAGGAAATTGTCATTTTCACCTTCCTCGCTTTGTTCCTTGTCTTTGGTATCTTCTGTAGCAGAAAATACTTCTTTTTCCGAGGTCTGTTTATTGTCATATCGATATTACCTCGGAAGAGATCCTACAAATGCTCAATGCATTCGATACCATATTAACTTGTGTCGATTCTCAGTCTGATATGTTTACCTGTGTTTCTATGACTGCTCTACATATGGGAGGAGCTCGCTATACTGTTCTGCTATTCATGAAAGCCACATATTGGTTTTCTCCTTTTTCAGGTTTTCAGCACCCCCAGTACTGGCATTCTCTAGCGTATTATCTATCTATATTACTCTTTCCGGGTGCATTAATACTTTATGGTTATGACCTGTACTCTTAGTAGTCAGGTAGCTTTCTATCCTGGCTCTTTTCTCTTAGTGGATTCCTGGCTCATTTCTCTTAGTGGATTCTTGTGTACCTGATGCATAGTTGATGCTTTCAGATTGGTCAGGTCGTCGAGATTGTGTCACTCATTATTCCATATTGTCTTGTACTGATGATTCATCTCATTCATTGGGTGTTTTCTGTTGGACTTGAGTATTTTCAGATCATTTGTTTCCATTGTTAGATCCTTGTTTTCTGTTACTCCTTTCAATCCAGATTCTACTGCGGGATGTGATATCACCCTTATACACGTCACAGCACTTTCCAGGCAGGGGTTTATAGTTTCATATTTTGACCGTTTCATCAAATATGATTGTACTACCTGGTGGCATTCGCTATAGCGATACCCATCCTTTTAGCCCACATACTTTGGCTGTAGTTGCTAGCATATATTGGTAGCCAGGCTGCAGGTCCGGTGGCAGGTTCTGCTGACATTCATCAACCTCTGTGGTGTAAACTTGCTTGGTCATTCATGTTATTCATCTGAAGTGCTTATTACCTGACGGTGTAAATACATATAACCTTCGGTAAATGCCGGTCTATAAGTTCTACGCGTCCTGGCTCTTTCCATGCTTCATTTTCAAGTTGTCAGTGGATTCTCAAGTACATAACACTATACCTAAGTCAAGATTTGGGTCAGGTCATCAAATTTTTGTCGCATAGATCATGCAGTTCCGATTTTTATCTGTTTCCTGCATGCAATTTTTATGATTCTTATCTTTCGGTTGACAGTTAGTTTGTGTTTTGCAGGATCGATTATGGATTTTTTCTCTCTGCTTTAAAGATCAGGTCATTCTCTCAGTTTTACCTATGGAATGGAATTTTAAAACTGCTGCTTCCATTTCCATTCCTTTCATTTTATTGCTTTTATTGCTTTTACCATTAATGCTCATTTGCTTCTGTCTGTAACAGAGTAGGAGCTTTCTCTGTTGTTCTGTCATCTGGTCCTATTATGGTAATTTGGTAAGTGAAGATAAGCTATTGCCATCATGTGTGCAAAAGTCTGTGAGTCTGTTCACATTTTCCTTTAGCACAGGCTAAACCCCGTAGTTCTTGTCTGATAGTCACAAAATTTCATCTGTAGGTTTGAGGTCATGTCTAGATGAGAACATCCCCTTTTGGTCACGATACGCCAACTGTGATGGCTGCCCGAGCCCAAAACCCTTTGAAACTTGTTATTGTTTGTGGGAATTGAATAATTATATTTTTATTAAAATCAAATTGATATTTCTACACTCTGTCATTGTTGTCCTTAAATAGTTGAAAGCTGTGTTGGTGGTCCCAACTACATGTATTGCCTTAATAGTGCCATGTTATTGCCGTAATGTCAGGTAATGTTGCTACAATATGACAATAATCAAAAATACTTTGCAAAATGTTGATTAAAGGAGTGTTGGTCATGTTTTGAAGCATAAAGCGATTTTTTAGAAAGTAACTGTAATGTATGGGAAAACATTCCTGTAAATTACTTTTTCTGGCAATCAGGTAAAATCTTATAAAGTGCAAGGAAATATCTTCTTTTCGCTTGATAATTTCCTTATTGTCAGATTGCATTAGCAATATTCTTTAAAAATAGGGTCCAAGTTGGAATGGTGGTAGTACAGTGATGCCAACTTCTTTGGATGTCTCTAAATTGAATAACCCCATTTGTCAGGGTAATTTCTTATCAACCTACCTTACAGTTGTTTACTACAGGCTTGCACTACAGTGGAAGACCCTAACTTGGATAAAATACTCTCTATTTTAATCTTTCCCAAGAGGTTTGGGAAAGAAAAGTGGTGTAAAAAACACCACGAAAAAAAAAGCTAAAACTGGGTCGAGCGCCATCGGCGCACACCCAGTAGGGGACACTCTTCCCTTAGTACAATTCCACGACTTCTGTTAACCAGTGCGCAAAGCAGTCATCAATTAATCATTCTTTTTTTTGTCCGCGGCACGTGAAGGATGTGTCGCCATTTTGCATTACGAAACAGTGATAATTCAACTCGTCGATAATGGTTTCCTGTGACTGGAATTATGGATATGAAGATAGTATAATAACAGGACTGAGTTTTATATATTCTCATTAATATTTTCGACCACATTTTCATTGAATTTTATATATATTTTCCGATTTTGCGCATGATTTTCAAAATCGTTCTGTGCGGTTCGGCTATAAAATTTTTCGGTTGATAAATTTTAATATTATTATTGGAGTTAGGTGTCAATGTGGCACTGTATGGACAGGATTTCTTCACTCTGTTGAGGGCTGAATTTCTGTTTTTTAGGTCCCTGTCGGCCGTCTGGGTTCTGTTGTGTACCCACCAGTTCTTTTTACTGCCACCTTCTCTCATAGTTGGGGCTGTTCTACTTTCTGTATCTTTTGAGTTAACCTTTTTCTTCTACTGCTCTCACCTCTGATATTTCCAGTTCGGTTCCTTTAGGGACAATTTCTTTTGGCCTCGCTTTTGGTGCATTCTTGTGGCTGTTCCTCCTGCATCTGTGGGGGGTGGGGGGAACGCTGTCGTTTCGGGGCCTCCCCACATGACCACATCTGGTGAGAGTTATACCCCCTCTGTGGGGGATGTGCAGCTCCTCCTGCACCCATGGTGGGGTGGGGTGGGGGGGTGGGGAACGCTATTGTTTCAGGGCCTCCCGACACGACCACGTCTGGTGAGAGTTATACCCCCTCCGTGGGGGATGTGCAGCTCCTCCCACACCTGTGGGGGGGGGGGGGACGCTGTCGTTTTGGGGCCTCCCAACAGGACCATGTCTGGTGAGAGTTATTCCCCCTCCGTGGGGGATGTGCAGTTTTTTACCGTGGTGGATACTGCGGGAGCTGTTGGATGTCTGGAGAATAGATGCCTGGTTCCGGGACTATGCGCCCTCTCCAGTCTGCATCTGAGGCTGTCACTAGGGTTGTGACTCCTCCTTCGGAGGCCGAGCTAGGTCACTCTCTCCCCTTTTCCGCCAGTTTTAACAGCTCCCATCATATCTGCTGCTACTGCTGTTCCGTCTACAACGTCATCGGTCACCGTTTTAGCCGGCCTTAGCTTATCCCTGCAGGGGTCTGCAGTGATGTCTGTAGTGTGGTTGTGGGGTATCGGCCTCAGCCTTCCCTGACTTCAACTCGACGAAGTCGGAAGTGGCTGCCGACCGAACCCCCTGCTGTGTCCTCTCAGCCGTTGAGCACAGCAGTTTTATCCCTGCAGGGGTCTGCAGAGGGGTCTGTTAGTGTAGACGTGGGATCTCGCTCGGCGAAGTCGGAAGTGGCTGCCGACCGAACTCCCTGCTGTGTCATCTCAGCCGTTTTATCCCTGCTGGGGTCTGCAGAGCTGTCTGGTAATGTAGATGTGGGGTATTGGCCTCAGCCTTCCCTGACTTCAACTTGGCGAAATTGGAAGGGGCTGCCGGCCGAACCCTCTCAGCCGTCGAGTACCTGAGTTTTTCTCATTGGATTCTGATGTTCATGGTGGGGTCACCATGAGCTCTGTGGCGTTTCTGTCCACGCACTCTGGTCCCATGGCCAGTTTTGTGTGACCAATGCTTTTTGTGCAGCCTGTACCTTCTGTTTCCATTCTGTAGATCCTCGGGGTATGTGATACCCCAATATACATCTGCCTTCAGATGTTTTCAGCTGCAGCCTGTCTCCCTGCGTTGGGTGTATTTGGGGATCGTGACCCTTCGCTGGTAAATGGGTCGGGAGTGAAGCCACTTTGTCCGTTCGTTCCCACGTCGTACTGTTCTGACAGTCAGTGAGCTTAGGGAGGCCCTCTCCTTGCTCACCTAGGTTCTGTCCAAGAGCCTTTTCCGGGTGCTTTCAGTGAGGCTATGAGTGGTTTCCGGGCGCCCCCTGTGGTGCCGCCTCCCGGGATTGGAAACAGGCTGCTTTCTGATCCCCCTGGTGTGCCTACACCATGGGAGGTGTCGGCTGATTTGCCCATGATGGGCTGTCTTCCGACTCATGGGATGAGTCCGACATTCCTGACGTCGAGAGCCAACAGTCTTCTGACTTGGGGGCAGCTCTTGACTTTGTGTTTGGGTTCCTTCCAGGTCTCAAACTGTCAAACCAACTGACAGTGTCAGCCCGGCCGTGATCATCGGTCGCATGCCTACAGCCTGTGGAGCAACCTGCTTCTGGGCGCCTTCGACCGTGCCTGTTGGTACAGGTGGTTGAAGCATTTACAGCTCTGGACTCTAAGCTGAGTTCCAAGGCTATGAAGACGCCGTTCTTCATCAGGGTTGACACTTTTTTGCCTCCAGTGCATTATCGTTCCTACAATTTCGCCAGTCCGTCAGTCTGCCAGACTTTGACGGTCTTGGATCAGGACTCCAACACCCAAGCCAGCCATTTTTCATATGGAGACTCTGGAGTCTGTTAGGCTTATCGGGAGAGATGCTGGAATGCTTTCTCTCTTCGATCATATCGTCTCTGCTTTGCTGCTTATCTGCTCCCAGATGAGTTTGACGACAAACAGGTTTTTGTTTTGTGTGTGCTGTCCAAGGCGCTCATGCATCTTCTCACACACATGCCTGTAACACGGCTAACTTGGAATTTGTTCGCAGGGACGCTGTGCTGGACACAAGCTGTTCCCTTCTTAAGGGGCAGTGCACTGCTCTTCGATCTGCCTCTATCGGCGGGTCCGCGACTATTCCATGGTTCCGTGGCGACGGTCCGGGATGACTCCCTTTGTCATTCCATTGATCTGCTGCTGCTTAGTCAGTTTGTTCGGCCTTCTGTTGGAGGCAGGCGCCGTCCAAAGCCTAACAAGTACCCTTCTGCTTCCTCTGCGAAGCTAAGGGCTGATCCTCCTGCCGCCACTTCTACTCACTCACAGGGTAGGGTAGGCCTCGGCAGTAGTCACCTCGATTTCATCCCAGGTTGAGGCATTCCACTCAGTCGAGAGTGCTTCTTCCAACATGAGTCCCTTTCAACATTACACGTTGGAACTTTTGATCACGGAGATAAGCAATCGCCTGTTATATGGGGCGATCGAGGTCATCAAGAACTTTCTTTCAATGGGATTTTATTCCCGCCTGTTCTTGGTGCCGAAGACGGACAGCCGACTCAGGTTATCGATCTGAGTATACTGACGCAGTCTATCATTGCTCCTCAGTTCAGGATGGAGGCTTTCAGGTCGGTTCGCCGCACCATTCCCCAAGATGTTTTCCAGTTCAAGGCCATGCCCTTTGGCCTTGACCTGGATCCTTGGCCTTCACCTGTCTGATGTCGCATGTCTTAGTCTTACATCGCACACAGTCCAGGGTGTCTTCTTCGGCATATCTAGTCAATATCCTCCAGAGGCATTCCAATGCTTTTCTGGAGTCTGATGTTGTCACACTGTTGAGCCTTCTCACGTCACTAGGGTTCAGAGTCAATGGGGAGAAGTCAGACCTGGTCCCTTCTCCATCGTTTTGTCATCTGGGATGGACTTCCGTACTCAGCTGGATATGGTGGCGGTTTCCCAGGCAAGGGCTGTGGTTTTCTCAGCCTTTTGCCCTGACTCTGTCCCAGTCCTCGTCTGCATCAGCTCGGGAGTCTTCCCCGGCTGCTCGGTCTCTGCGTTTCGGTGACGGATCTCATTCCTCTAGGTCGGCTGCATGTCTGTCCTCCAACACTTTCTGCTCAGTCGTTGGAGGCAGAATGTCGATCCTCTGGTTCTGGTGCTTCTGTTACCGGAGTCTCTTTCTCGTCACCGTCTCCCCTGACAGATGTTCAGTGGATTATGCAGGGAGTTCCGTTGGACTTCCCCACATCTGATCGTGTTCTGACGGCAGTCGCCAGCGATCTCGGATGGGGTATGACGTTGGATCCTCTACGTCTTTTCCTTCACAGGTCATGGGACCAGGATCTAGCAGCTCTTCACGTCAACCAAAGGAGCTTCTTGCTCTTCTTCTGAGTTTCCGGTAGTGGATCCCCCGCCTTTCAAATTGTCAGGTCCTTCTGTGGTCAGACAATTCGACGGTGGTTGTTTACATTCGGAACTAGGGCGGCACACACTATGTTCCCATGTATGAATTGGTTCAGGATCTTCTACTGCTCGCTCAGGATGTCAATGCCGGAGTGGTGGTTCGTCACTTTCCCGGTCGTCTGAATGTCCTAGCCGACTCCCTGTCCCGACAGGGCAGGTTCTTTTCCACTGAGTGGATGCTCCAGATGGCACTGTTCCAGTCTCTTTGCGATCTCTGGGGTCGTCCCCACATCGATCTCTTTGCGACTCGTTGGAACCATCAGGTGGACACTTTCGTGTCCGCGTGTCCAGATGCTATGGCTTTTGCCGTAGACGCTCTGTCCATCCTTTGGAATGGTCTTGTCGGCTACGCCTTCCTGCCGGTTCTGATTCTGCATCAGGTTCTAGCCCAGATACGAACCTGCAGTTGTTGAATCCTTTCGATCGCACCCCTGTCGCCTCAGTGGGTGTGGATCAATCTGCTCCGCTCTCTGTTTGCGGCGGTTCCGGCATGTTTCCCTCTACGTTGCAACTTTTTTTGCCAAGGTCGCCTGAGGAGGTTTCACGTCGACCCGACTTCATTGTGCCTTCACGCATGTCTTTTATCGGGTCCTGTCTCCTCCATAGTGGTTTTTTCGAGACGAGCAGTGGAGTTGCTTCTCACTCCACTGGTTTAGCCTCTGCGGCTAAGTGGAAGGTCTTCTGTCGATGGTGTGCGATCACTCTGTTGCTTCTGTCACTCCTTCGATCACACAGATTGCGGAGTTTCTGGTATATGTTTGATTCTGGGGGGGTCTCCAGCAATGGGTACAGATCCATGCTTCGGAGACCTTTTTCATATGTGGGACAGCGTCGTGTCGGCGCTCATCCTTGCCTCTCCAAGCTTGTTCTGCACTTTTCCTTGAAAAGGTCTAGGAGTTTGCAGTTTACTCCAAGATGGACACTTTCTTGGGTGCTGCTCTGCTTGGGGGGGGGGGGGGGGGGGCGTCTGGGCCTTTATCCCAGGTGGATATGCGTTTTCTCACATGCAAGACAGTTTTTCTGATGGCTTTTGCCTCAGCCAGACGGGTTAGTGTGCTTCACTCCCTCTCGGTTGACCTGGCCTTTTTCTGGAGCTCTCTCCTGAATCCATTTCTCCATGGATTTGTCTTGATATTCATGCAGCTTCCGCTTGTCTAGCTACTGGCGATTGTATTACCAATCATTTTTCTGCCATGAGGTGCATGCATTGTCTACCTCTCGGGGCTTATACTAACTCCGCCATGTTGTCGGATGTTATGCTGGCAGCCTACTGGAGAAATGCTATCTTCTCCACTTATCTGCGACAGTTGCAGGAGCAGGCAGAGGACCTTTGTTCTACAGGCCCTCTTTCTTCTGCTCAGGCTGTTGTCTATCCCAGCCATTCACCTTCTTACAAGGTCAGTTCCAGCTCCGTGCTGTTACTGCCCTTTCTGTCTGTGTGTCGCACTTCACCATACGCCTCATCTCTCATTGTCTTTTACTAATGTTTGTGATGCTATGGTTTGATAGGACTAGGGACCTCTTCCTCTGTCCACGGTTCCAGTGCAATTGAGTTATGTGTGGGTTGGTTATGTGATTCCCTCCATCCTATTGTCTATCCAGCCTGTAGTAAACAATTGTAAGGTAGGTTGATAAGAAATATAAATTTTATAGTAAATTTCCTTTCTTATTATACCTACCACAATTGTTTACATGGAAGCCCTCCCGTCTTCTTATTCGGGTAAGAATCCTTCCTCCCCGCTGATCACATAACTCCTGTGTTGGCGGACTCAAAAGAATGATTAATTGATGGCTGCTTTGCACGCTGGTTAACGGAAGTCGTGGAATTGTACTAAGGGAAGAGCATCCCCTACTGGGTGTGTGTCGATGGCGCTCGACCCAGTTTTGGCTTTTTTTTCGTGGTGTTTTTTTACACCACTTTTCTTTCCCAAATCTCTTGGGAAAGATTAAAATAGAGAGCATTTTATCCGAGTTAGGGTCTTCCACTGTAGTGGAAGCCTGTAGTAAACAATGCGGTAGGTATAATAAGAAAAGAAATTTACTATAAAATTTATATTTCTTGAATATTATAAGATTTCTTTTGTTCAGTATACAGGAGTTCACGCTATAACCTAAATACAATCAACAGGTCCAATCATTACCAAAGATATGGTAAATTGTTTTATGTTTGGAAGTTATATTCACTTAACAGGGTTATTCGATTACAAAATATCCAATTAAGTGGGCTCCACTGTACTGGCTAGCTGAGAATTTTTTTTTAAAAAGAAAAAGAGCATTTCCAAGGCATTACTAGGTTAGTTTGGTTTTTCATTTAAAGTACACCTAAAATGAATATGAAATGGGTGACAGATTAACTTAACAGCCTTACCATCCTCTCTGGACTATTAGATGTATGTTGTGACTTTGAAAGTCAACATTAATCCTTTGAACCCCAGAGGCCGTTTTTCCGGCCAAGTAACATGATACTTCATAATTTCATTAAAGTTGGTTGCCTTTGGAGTGGTGTGGTGTAGACCAATCAATATTTTCAACGTGCAGCCCCAAGGCTGCACGTTGAAAATATTAATTGGTCTACCCCCAAATAATGAATATGGACTCTTCCCGTTGCTGCCATTGAACTGATATGGAAGATACCACTAGGGTTCAAAGGGTTAATTCAAAAAAATTCTCTCTGGTTTCTATCAATAAGACCAAGAAGAGAATGAAAATTTTGCTTCAAGCCAGCTGTTGTTGCAAAAATTTGCCCAAGTCACTTTTCCATAAAGTCATGTCTATATTATTACTTTTGCTTTCTCAAGAAGAAGCCACGGCCATAACTGATGTTTGTATGGCGGAAGTTGGGGTGAAAGGACAAATATTCTAATCGTTGTTTCTGTCCCCCAAACAGCAACAAACTGCCACTTTTATATTGCTTTGAAAAGGTTTCTATGAAGTGTATTCTTCCTTGAGAATTCAGTCTCTAGGCTGCAGTTTTTTTTCCATTGTTTATACATCATTGGCTGGCATACATACAGCCAGCCAGCAATGATGAAGAAACACTGTTAAGTCGTTTTCAGTCGTGTACATGTATATAAGGCAGTAATTGTCGTAAAAATTAATCTGAGGTGTTAATCAAATAATGTCTTCTACAATCAGATGTGTTTTCTACTCTTTTTATGTAGGTCTTGAAAGCAGTTTCAGCTCTTCTGGCTTATATAGAGAAGAAGAGTAATAAAAAACAGCTTTTGTCAGACAGTGAAAAAATTTGGCTACAGTTTGCATTCAAGAAAATACCAAATCTTAAAAACAAATCCATAAAACTGTGAGTCTTGTAAACTTAATTTATTTTAGCTGTACATTAGAAGCAGCAAAAACAATTTGCTATGTTAACCATTTACTTAGAGCACATGATATCAGCTACATAGACAGCCAAGGCTTGCCTAAAAACAACTGTCAAGAAACTTAGAATGTAACTTGTGTGTTAACTCAGGGAGCGATGTGACACAGTGGTTACGGTATTGGTCTTTAAACCAAAAGGTCCACGGTTTGATCCCTGCCAGGGATAACTGAGTTGTGTACTTGGGCAAGGCACTTAATCCTGATTGCCCACCTGGGGGCACAGTGGCGCTGTGTACTAATGAATACTGCACATCGATTGTGCTTTTGTCTTCAACCAGTGCTAACCCCTGCTTGTGTGGAGTTAGTACGTTGGGGAGTCTGACAGTTGCTTGCCATTGCTCAGTGGTTCTTTCTGGGTACTCTGGCTTCTGCCCCCCGGAAAACTGTTCGACACGAGGTGACCTTGAAATTGTCATTAACCCTTTACCTAACGAATCACTCGCATACGTCTGCGTAATTTGCAAATTGAGCAGTTGAAAAAAATAGTTTTTTGAAAATATTTTAACAGAACCATATCATGTGACCCCTCATTGGAACGAGCTCACTGAGCTCGTTCCAATGAGGGTTCACATGATATGTTGTTTTTTTTAAATTTTAGTAGTTAAAATAATTAATTTTGATATTCTCTACGTTGGGTAAAGGGATAAACCCCAATAAATAAATAACTCAGAGACTGCACGTTTGGGCACCTGTTCCGTTGCAGTAAAAAAAGTGATCAAATCCGAATTAGGCCGCTGTTGATTGACAAAAATGGCCATTCATATATTTTTATTTTTAGCTTAACTTGACAAAGTCAAGATAAGCTATTGCCATCACGCATGTGGAAGTCCGTTTGTCTGTGAGTCTGTTCACATTTTCCTTTAGCACAGGCTACACTCCATAGTTTTTGTCTGATCATCACGAAATTTCATATGCAGGTTTTGAGGTCATGTGTAGATGAGAACGTCCCCTTTTGATCGTGATTGGTCAACAGTGATGGCTGTCCGAGCCCAAAACCCAAAAACCTTTAGCACCGTCTACAGGTCGTATTTATGAGGGGATTTCATTGCAACTTGGTAGGATGACTCTGTATAATTTCTAGATGAGAATGTCCCCTTTTGGTCATAATCTGTCAACCATGACAGCTGCCCGAGCCCAAAACCCAAAAACTTTTAGCACAGTCTACAGGTCACATTTAGTATGGAGGGATTTCATTGTAACTTGGTAGGATGACTCTGTATGATGTCTAGATGAGAACATCCCCTTTTGGTCACGATCATTCAACCATGACAGTTGCTCGAGCCCAAAACCCGAAAACCTTTAACACAGGCTACAGGTCGTATTTATGAAGGGGTTTTATTGTAACTTGGTGGGATGACTCAGAATAATATCTATATGAGAATATCCCCTTTTGGATGCGATCGGTCAACCGTGAAAGTGGTGTGAGCTAGAAACCCAAAAACCTTTAGGACAGTCTACAGGTCATATTTATGAAGGGATTTCATTGTAACTTGGTAGGATGACTCCATATAATGTCTAGATGAGAACATCCCCTTCTGGTCGCGATTGGTCAACAATGATGGCTATGCTGGCTCGATGCCCAAAACCTTTAGCACAGTCTATATAGGTCGTATTTATGGAGGGATTTTATTGTAACTTCATAGGATGACTGTATAATGTCTAGATGAGAACGTTCTTTTTTGGTCGGGTTCAGTCAACCATGATGGGCACATTACCTAGATTCCTGTAGCACAGTTTGTGGCTTACATTTATGAAGGGATTTCATTGCAAATTTGTAGGATGGCTCGGTATAATGTCTAGATGAGAATGTCCAATTTTGGCCATGATCGGTCAACTTTGATGGCCACACAGGCATGTAACCTAGATTTGTTTAGCACAGTCTACAGTTCATATTTATGAAGCGATTTCATTGTAACTTGGAAGGATAACTCAGTATGATGTCTGGATGAGACTGTCCTATTTGGTCATGATCAGTCATGATCAGTCAGCTGTTACCACCCGCCTGGTCATGTGACCTAGATTTCTTTAGCACTGTTGGCAGGTTGTTTTTATGAAGGGATTTTCATTGTAACTTGGTGGGATAACTTGGTATAATATCGAGATGACCACTGAACCGTCGCATGACCTACTGTCCTTTCCATAACCCCCCAATGGTAAATAAACTCTGGATTAATACAAAATCAAAAAAATATCTTTTAGTTTTCAGTTCCCGATTACGTGTAATGTATTTAACTTCACCGCTGTTACGTTTCTGTGATGATTTTAGCTTGCTCGAAAATTATATGAACAAATTTTTTAATTCTCTATGGGAATTTGTGTGTATTTTCGGAAGAGCGTCCATTTTGCAACAATGCACAAGTGACGTAACTGGGACAGTCCATTTGAGAACAGGTAAAATTTGAATTTTTATGGCTTGCCTTTGCAGAAGGCATGTTTTGACGAAGTTGGAATATCAGTCAGTCGTGATGATGGTTCAAAATACAACTCAAGTCTTGTTCAAAATGCGTTAGTCAATTAGTGAATAATAAAATATACATGTATTGTAGTTGTGACGCAAATTATTTAATTAATACGTGCTGTACCAGTTTTCCAAATTTGTCATGTCTTGCTGACAACTGCCCTCAGTAATATGTTGCTACAGACCTCCATTTAGGCTTTGATTGTTTGTGTGACAGTGACACGGGTACAGGCGAAAACAGCACCGTGTTAAATCCGGGTCCATTACTTTCGGTTTGGCACAGGAGTCCGGATTTCTTGGGTTTGGACAGCCCCCATCCAAATATGGCCTAAAAGACCGTGTTTTAATTTTTTTTACCTTGGGACGTCCTTTTAATTCGGATTCTCTCCCCCCTCCCCCTCCCCCCCCCCACACACACACACACACACACACACACACAAGATTCTGATTTACACACACACACAAGATTCTGATTTCTGCATCAATAATGAAGGAGGTGTATTGTGAATCCCGGTTGGATAGATTCCAGGGCCGAGGAAAGGGTGGGTCCTGGGTTGGGGGAGGGAAGTTACTGCTTTTAATGTTTAGAAGTCACAGTACACAACAAGAAAACCATTTAAAGATAGTTGGGAGGGGAGATATATCCTCTCATTTTTAACTGCTCAACTTTCAACAAATTTATTAGAGAACCTACATGTAAATGCATCCGCAAACTTGAGCTAAATACTCAGTTTCAAAACGAAACACAGAAAAAGGCAGAATGAAAGGAATTAATTTTGCAATCGGAACTGGTGCCGTTCTCGCCACAATCAATTGGTGCTGTTTTCGCTCACTCAGTGCCATTTACTCCAGGTGCCGTTTTCACACGGTGCCATTTTCGCTATAACCTGACACAAGTCAAATAACCAATTTTGTTTTAAGAAGGTATATAACTAATAGCATGAGAGAATTGGCATCTTCGAATGCAACCCTGACAAATACGTACAATCACTAGAAAGTTTATTGGAAAATTGCAGGGGGTGGGGAGGGGGCATCACGAATACGTCACTAAGTGATCACGCTGCCCCCCCCCCCCCCCCCCAAAAAAAAAAAAAAAACCCACCCCCACACCATTTCTTAGCAAGCACCTGATAAATCTTCTGAGGGAGAAATCACTCGGCAAAGTTGATCAAAGAATTTATATAATATTTATCATATTTCGACTTCACTGATTATACCCAGCATATACCCTTAAGAAAAGACGATCGCTTTTGTAGAGGTGCCTGGCTGAATGTGTTCGAGCAGTCTCGTCTGGTAATAGTCAACTGCAATAAAACATTATATGCTTCTCAGGATTCAGCTGGAGTAAATACGTGTAATGTAAGGCCTGTGTGCCCATAGCATTAGAGGATCGAACCATACAGATGGATGAGGCTTTGACACTATATACGTGGGTCGATATACTATTAATAACAGTTTGGCTGGCTGCTGATTTGCTGTGGTTCTCAGTTGAGATGGTTTTGGTTACTCATGTGCTTCCAACTGCCCCCCGATTCCCACACATCTTTCCTCCCAATACTGAGACGAACTGCTTGAAGACACTCTGTACCCCCATTCTTCACAATCCCTCCAATAAGAATACTAACCATCGCATTTGTGTCAACCACTAACCATGTCCTTTATTCTCCCATCCCACGTCCTCATTATACTACTCCCAGTGAATTTTGATCTAGAAGATTGAGATTTTGGACTTCCTAATAAAATGTATTCCAAGGTCACCACTATGCCCAAGTTACACATTTGGCTCTCCTTTTCCACCGTCTTTCCCAATTCCTCCTAATCTCCAGTGATCGCGACCTCAGCTTGAACAACAGTGACCACCCCTCCCCTTACAAAGGTGCCATTGTCAAGGTACTCTTCAAAACCTGTCTACTCTTTGTCACGCAGGCCACACAAAGACCTCTTTCTTTTGACCTACTCTCGCCAATTTTGGTTACAATCCCCATGACTCTTTCTCTAACGTTTTTTTTACCTTTGGTTGTCTCTACTTCTAAATTCGATACATCGTTTGGATAATTCCCTACAAACTTCTAGCAATACTGCAGTTAATTACAACGAAATTTTTAAAAACCCTAAGCTATGAATTATTATCTCGACTGTCTAATATTTCAACATACCTGAGTTACTGCCACTGGGTCCAGTGGCGGCTCAAAAGTGTCTCCCCCTCTGGATATACTTAAGCAAGGGCGTCAAATATGCTGAAGACCTAAGATGGGATGCTAATAGAATTATAGATGGCGCGGGGAGCATCCTCGGGAAAATTGGGAAAAAATTTCATTCCCTGAGGGCTTTTTGGCCACTTGGTAAACTATGTTCCCATTCAGCCAGACAACCTTTTTCAGTGTGTAGGTAGATAGTGTGACATTTTATATAATAAAATCAATCAGTAACTGGAGCTTTCGGCCACTCGGCCTTATTCAACGATGTAAGTAGTGGAGATCGTGCCACATTGTGGGGACCGAGTGAGCGAACCTGAGAAGTGACGTCACAGTCATGTGACCCAATTACCTCATGTTAGATTGTCATGGTAGCCCGCAGGAGCAGCCATTTTGTGGCATCATCTCCATAGTGACACGTGGTCTTAGTGCGCATGCGCAGCGCATGTTGTTAGGGTGATAGTATTTCTGTCAGCCATTTTGTCTACTGGAGGCCGCCATCTTGGTTTCTGAGGTAGCATGTGGTTGCTATGAGCCTGAATGGCCTACAACAAGACGGGGTATATTCGGAGGGTTTGTTCGTTTGAATAGGAGTAAAACTGATTACCCAGAAAGACCCACCAATCCATCCAAACCACCCAAAACGACTATTTGATACAGATTCCTCACGAATCCTTCTTTTTTCAATAACAGGTACGTCCCTTTGTATAGGAGCAGTTTTACTTTGTAGCATTACTGCAAACAAGCCGATAATCCCTCCAAATTGCCAAAATGCACCCAAAACAACCGTAACAGACTTGTACTCCCCATCTAGGCTTCTTAGTAATAGCACGTAGCGCTATAGGATCAAGAGTATGTTCTATTACACTGGGGTACTGGTCCAGAATTTCCAAGAACCCTATTTTTGTGCCTTTTACAGATACTACTCTAACACTAGCAGTATGTCTAGCCCAAACTAGCTCTAGTTCGTTCCCTCGTCCAAGCCTTATAATCACCAGTGCTTGGTTTCCCATAACATGTATGCAGAGTTATCTTCAGTGTGTATAACGAAAGCCTATATGATTCTTAAAGCCACGAATCCATCGAAGAGTTACTGATAAGTCATTGCTCAAACGACTCGAATCCCATCGAGCAAATGAGCTATAGAAAAATTGCTTGTTCGAGTGACTCGAACATACTGCTCTTCGACTCATTTAGGTGTTTGAGGAAAGCCAGTATACAAAATGCCCGACGGAACAGCGTATCACCCTAACAACATGAGCTGCACATGCGCACTAAGACCACGTATCACTATGAAATGGCGCCACAAGATGGCTGCTCACGCGGGCTACCACATCAACCAAACTTGATGTAACTGGGTCACGTGACTATGACGTCCTTCCTAGGTTTCCTACTAAGCCCCCCCTCCCCCCCCTCCCCCCCCCATGATGTTACATAAATGCACAGTACATCATGCAGGTAGACTTTCAGAAATACAGTTAACATTAGTGTCCTGCGTGATGAAGTTTATGTAAATTATAATCGTTGATAAAGCCGAAGTGACCGAAAACCCAAGATATCAATCACTTCTATTACACGTGGAACGACAGTCCCCCACCTTCCTAACACTTATTTATAAATTTGATAAATTTTTTTTCATGGGGCGCCTGAAGCTTAAGCATGCACGCTGATAATATGGTAAATTTTCAGGATACAATCCCGGTGAGAAAAAGTTATGCATTCATTGTAATAGTATGAAACAACAGTGATGCAACAAATTCCGAAACCCAAACTAAATGCCAAATGACACTTCACTATTAATTCTATTATCATATGATACTTGATAAACATATATTGGCCTATACAACAGAACCAATTGTCGCAACTGTGAGTAGAGTTTTACGTTTTAATACCATCATGCTGATTGTATAATCAAAATTATTGTGATGTGTATCGTCAAAATTACGACAGATTTGATGGGCGGCGAAAAGACTAGACATGATCATTCATCAATGATTGACTTTTTGTGTGAAATCTTCCTTGCCTTTAGCGCTGCAAAATCTTCAATCCACAGTGTCCATGTCATGTCGTTTAATTTCCGATGACTCAATAGCTGCCATTGAGCGGGCGCCAAATCTGTCGCGGCACACAGTGGATCTGAGATTGGTTTTTATAAGAATGAGGAACCTCTATTATTAAATTGTAGATACTCTCAACAGGTATCAGGGAACTAAATATTTGAATTAGAGTTACCTGCCTTGAAAGGTTGCACTCGGAAATGATGCAATTGTTACGGAATTAAGTAAAAAGTCTATCGATCTGCGATCGTAAATTCTGACTCCAAGCGTTGTGATTACTGAGAGAACTACGGAGCCCCATCAACCGCGAAGTCCTATCAGCCCATGGCATTTTGTGATTCCTTACCAGACGATATCAGACACAGTCTCCAGATTCTGGGTTCAGGTTGGTTACCTCACGAACTTGTCGTGTTCAGCACAGCGAAGACCAGTTTACCAGTTATCTACGATTTTTATTAACATATAAAACTCAGCTATCAATCGTTTTCTCTGGTATGAAGTAAAATTCACAATGTTCAGTCAAAGTTCATACCTTATAGCAACAGTGGCGGCATCCATCTTACTTCTCGTAGGTAGGTACTTGCTCGTCGGGAGTCCAGAGACAACTTCCCAAACACCCAGGAATCGGTGCTTATATCCACTAGATTTTTGATGCCAAACCTGATCACCCGACTACCAGTCAGCGGAATAGTTAGGGAAAGCCCCTGTGACGTGACACTATTGTTAGACACTTGTACTGCCATGCAGACTGTCGGCAATCTACCGAGTGGTTGTTCCACAAACACATTCCGCCGGAGTTCTGTTAACCGGCGGAATTGTGTGATAGAATTTACAATTCTGCAA
This sequence comes from Pictodentalium vernedei, assembly GCA_031216915.1. Lineage (NCBI taxonomy): Eukaryota > Metazoa > Mollusca > Scaphopoda > Dentaliida > Dentaliidae > Pictodentalium > Pictodentalium vernedei. Next base: position 544,273,443 of record CM062297.1, read on the forward strand.
CTTCAGCATTATGTGATGCCCGTTTGTTCTGGGGTGTGATTTATGGGTTGATGACAGCTATGACAGTTCAAATAGTACCAATTCGGAGATTTCCGCCCGTGATAATTATCAAATAAAACTTGACTTCCGGCGTTATCTCTCATCAGTTCTTCCACCGAGTGTAGGTCAGTCGGTCGAGTGTAGGTCAGAGTATTTCTGTTAGTTTATCTAATTCTACGAATATTGGCTCTGAGGAAAATTAACAGCAATAATATGAGTCCCATTCAAACTAATAGAAAACTGTCCCGTTATTTCTATAATTTTTATGGAAGAGCTATAGCTCTTCTTTCGAGCTTGATTAAACAGCCTTCGGAAAATAGATTGTTTCAATAAAGGTTTGAAACATTCTACTGACATCTTGCACTAGTGTTGAATATGCCTGATAAAAAGAGTGTTTTTGTAGGGAATTGTCTGAAAAAAGCATGTAACCGGTACTTCCCATCGTGTCAGTTTTTCTCTCTTATTTGTTGCATGACCCCTGTTCTCGGGTGAGAAAAAGTTGTCTGAAGGGCTATACTTGACAAAGATATTTGAATGGCAAACTTAAAGTGATGAGATCATATTTTTTCGCCTGAACGTTATAATTGTCGCCTGTGGGAAAATATTTAGTTCCGAGATACCTGCAACTTTGTTTCACTCTCGAATTCAAATTCAAAACTTGGGCATATTGGTCTGTGTCACACAGCGCGTTCCATGTGGCTTGTAAGCGGCAACAGATCTGGGGTCCAATGTGCTCTTTTTTTTTGGGGGGGGGGGGTGCCTCTGGACGCCTCCTGAACCCACTCAAACAGACCACTCCCAATGGGTGGAGCAAAATATTCTCCGCCTCACAGTTCCAACTTTCGGTTTCTGTATTTTCCACTTATGACGGCTCATCCACTGTGAGTTGATGGTATACTAGTAAAATAAATTAGAATATTTGCCTCTTCATCTACTCGTTTCAGGCATAGTGGAAGAAATTTGGCGCTGATTGAACAAATTTGAGAAAGACTGATGCTCAATTTGAAATAACTTTTAAAACTCAACTTAGACTGTAGAAGGAGGTGGGGTTGCAAATAAAAAAATATAGATACTAGGCTGGAAAAAACAGTTTTTTTTAGACACCCCCTACCTCCGATCCAAACTTTGTCCCTCTTGAATTTACTTTCCACCGCCTGCACAGGATGTAATTTTGACTGTTTGTGTTGCATTCCAAGAAGTATTTCACAATTTCTACCATAGTGTGTGAAGTTTCCTGCTGTTAGTCAAATAGTGATTCGAATTTTGAAATTTATAGATGTTGATTTTATTTTATTTTTTTTTGGGGGGGGGGGGGGGGGGGGGGGGCACTCCTGTCACAACGAACCACGTCATCGAGAAATGTGACGTTTTTACGACATACATGTAACAATGATTATAGCTGAATTCCCTGTGATCAAGAGGGGTGGCAACCACCCCCCCCCCCCTTCGTCTCATACGCCCATGGTTCTTAGAACAAATTCAGATGACCTCCCGTTAATTAATGATATGTGTTAGTTCTGGTGTAGCCGTTTAACTTTCTCCCTACATTTCACCCCCACCCGATAGGATAAAATCTCGTGTGTTTCCCCTCTCTAAATATAAAAAACCATTAGCTTTTAAAAAGCTTATTTTCTGGCTTCCATGATTGGTGGAAGATGAAAAGATACACGCAGGCCATGACGGAATATCTCACCCCCTGCCTCTTCTATGTGAGTTTGCATTCGATTTATTTATTCTTTCTTTCTTCTTATTCGAAGATTTTGTTTGTAAAGTTAAAACTTTGAGACTTTCTTCTCTTCTATAATTGAGACGTTGTAACTTTTCCTCTTAGTAATGTGGAAGAGAGATAATCCACGCACACTGAAAACTACTTACGGTAAGATTTACGAGCTTAAAATTAACCTACCCTCGCGAAGTATGTTACAATTTTTTTTCTAACGATTATTTCAATGGTATTAAAGGCCGATGACCCAAAACATATATAAAAAATGAACGCAAATTATGTTATTGAACTGGTTCGGACTGGGGGGTGGGGGGGGGGGGGGTGGGGGTTCGAAACATGACACATCCTGAATAACCAGGTTAATCTTTTAAAATTTAGTTCAAGTTATATGCTCCGCCCAAACTTCAGAGAGTATGGGCTTTAAATTCACTGGCATTGAAAAATTGGAATGTGTGTCCATATGTCACTTGGAGAGATGTAGTGCATTTTTTCGTGAGCATCGTGTACACAGTCAGTGATGCCAGATCGAGGACCTGCCGCCAGCTGTCTCAACCCCAGACTGTCTTGAATCTGTTTCCTTGCAAGACACATATGTGCGATAAACCAAAGATGGTTAGCCCATTTCCCCAAACTTGATTTCAATGCAATTCATTTGACTTAATTATTATATTCTATGCAGTTCAATGGCAGGACAGTGCTGGAGTGGACCTCAGTTGGTGGTGGTGGAGGTGGGGGGGAGGGGGGTGGGCATCACCCAAAGTCCACTCATAGTTTTTTGAGAGAATTTTTAGCTCAACTTTGGCGAAGCCAAATTTGAGGTTATGCCATGGCCAGTCATCCGTCTGTCTGGGCCAACATTGGGGGTTTATTGGATATTATTATTAGTGGCTACCTCCAAATTAAGGTAGTGCTAGGGTTAGGAGTGGGGTGGGGTTAGGGTTAGGGGTAGCCCCCAAGTAGGGCTTAAGGTTGGGGAGGGTTAGGTCCCGGGAGGGGGGGATAAGGTTGGGGTTGGGGTCAGGGGTGGGTTTTTAGCTCAACTTGACAAAGTCAAGCTGAGCTATTGCCATCACTTCTCGTCCGTCGGCGTACGTACGTACGTACGTTAGTATGTTAGTACGTTAGTACGTACGTCCACAATTTCCTTTGGCACACCTCACAGGTCGCATTTATGATCAGATTACTTTGAAACTTCTTATGCTTGTTTGGGGTGACCTCTAGATGGGAGCTATCGATTTTCTTCACTTTCCGTCAAAAAATGTTGCCGCGGCCAACGTTCTTAGAACTTAGTTTAGTCAAACCACAATATTTCCCTTTGGCACACCCTACAGGGCACATTTATGATTTGATTGCTTTGAAACCTGATACACTTATTTAGGGTGACCTCTAGATGGGAGCTATTGATTTTCTTCAATTTCCAGCAAAAAATGTTGCCACGGCCAACGTTAGTAGAACTTAGTTTAGTCAGACCTCAATATTTCCCTTTGGCACACCCTACAGGGTACATTTACGATCAGATTGCTTTGAAACCTGGTATGCTTGTTTGGGGAGACCTCTAGATGGGAGCTATCGATTTTCTTCAATTTCTGTCAAAAAATGTTGCCGCGGCCAATGTTCTTAGAACTTAGTTTAGTCAGAAGACTCAATATTTCCCTTCGGCACACCCTACAGGGTACATTTATGATTTGATTGCTTTGAAACCTGGTATGCTTATTTAGGGTGACCTCTAGATGGGAGCTATCGATTTTCTTCAATTTCCGCTAAAAAATGTTGCCGCGGCCAACGTTCTTAGAACTTGGTTTAGTCAGAAGACTCAATATTTCCCTTTGGCACACCCTACAGGGCACATTTATGATCGGATTGCTTTGAAACCTTTCATGCTTGTTTGGGGTGACCTCTAGATGGGAGCTATCAATTTTCTTCAATTTCCATCAAAAAATGTTGCCGCAACCAACATTCTTAGAACTTAGTTTAGTCAGACCACAATATTTCCCTTTGGCTCACCCTACAGGGCTCATTTATGATTAGATTGCTTTGAAACCTGGTATGCTTATTTATGGTGACCTCTAGATGGGAGCTATCGATTTTCTTCCATTTCCTTCAAAAAATGTTGCCACGGCCAACGTTCTTAGAATTTAGTCTAGTTAGACCACAATATTTCCCTTTTGTACACCCCACAGGGCACATTTATGATCGGATTGCTTTGAAACCTGGCATGCTTGTTTGGGGAGGTCTCTAGATGGGAGCTATCGATTTTCTTCGGTTTCTGTCCAAAAATGTTGCCACTGGCAAAAAAACTGACATTGGCCCCAATGATCTTCAATTTTGCATTTCATTTATAATTTACCAAGTTCAAGTTTGTCAAGTTGAGCTACAGTGTCATTGACACTTTCATTAGTTTTAGTAGCCCCTAAACTGAAAAATAGCTCCTAATCCTATTGGTTTGGCTAGGGTGGGGTTGGGTCAGGGGTGGGGTGGGGGTTAGGGGTAGCCCCAGAGTAGGGCTTAAGGTTTGGGCGGGGGGGGGGGGTAGGTCCTGGGGCTGGGTGGGGATTAGGGTCTGGGGTGGGCTTTTAGAGTTTAGGGTCAGGGTGGGGTAGGGTTAGGGTGTGTTTTTTGGGGGGAGGGGTGGGGTTAGGGTTAAATATAAGTTCTAGGGTGGAGGGGGTGGGGTTCTGGGTAAAATAAGGTTTTGGACATACAAAATGTTTTTTTGGTAGCCCATAAACCCGAAATGTTGGAGCGTCTGTCTGGCCATCTGTCCGTCAACAATTCAATACGGCTTGGGCTAGAGGCCGTATTTTTGAACCGATCTTTACGAAACTTCTTGGGTACCTTTGTTATGACCGTGGGACGAGAACGAGTGTTTTGGGGTCCAATCCGAAATTCAAGTTGGCCGCTGGCGGCCATTTTGTACAGACTTAGGTGCAATCAGATTTTTGCGCAGAACTTCCATATGAAAGCGCTGATTTGAATAATTTTTTGTATGAATATTTAGTACCATGGGATACATCACATATAATACAGGTTTTTTTCTTGTACGTAAATTATGCAAATTAGACTAACTTTGATGTATTTAGTGTTACTTTCAGCACTGTAAGTCCAAATGCCAATACGGCTCGGGCTAGAGGCCGTATTTATAAACCGATCTTTACGAAACTTCTTGGGTACCTTTGGTATCACCATGGGACGAGAACGACTGTTTTTGGGTGCGGACCGAAATTCAAGATGGCCGATGGCAGCCATTTTGTTCAAAATTAGGTGCAATCAGATTTTTGCACAGAACTTCCATATGAAAGTGCTGATTTGAAAATTTTTTTGTGTGAATGTTTAGTACCATGGGATACATCACATATAATACAGGTTTTTTTCTCGTGCAGAAATTATGCAAATTAGATGAACTTTGATTTTTTCAGTGCTACTTACACACAGTAAGTACACATGTCAATACGGCTCGGGCTAGAGGCTGTATTTATCAACCGATCTTCACGAAACTTATTGGGTACCTCTGTTATCACCTTGGGACGAGAACGAGTGTTTCTGAGTGCGGTCCAAAATTCAAGATGGCTGCCAGTAGCCATTTTGTACCGAAATTCGGTCTAATTAGTTTTTTGTACACAACTTCTATACGGCTCAGGCTAGAGGCCGTATTTATGAACCGATCTTTACAAAACTTCTTGAGTACCTTTGTTATCAGCGTGGGATGAGAACGAGTGTTTTTGGGTGTAGTCTGAAATTCAAGATGGCCACCACAGCCATTTTGTACCAAAATTAGTGCAGTCAGTCTTTTGTACAGAACTTCTGGAAGAAAGTTCTGATTTGAATAAATTTTTGTATGAATGTTTAGTAAAATGGAATACATCACATACAGTACGGGTTTTTTCTCGTGCAGAAATTATGCAAATTAGATGAATTTTGATTTATTTAGTGCTACTTATACACAGTAAGTGCACATGTCAATACGGCTCGGGCTAGAGGCTGTATTTATCAACCGATCTTCACGAAACTTCTTGGGTACCTTTGTTATCACCTTGGGTTGAGAACGAGTGTTTCTGAGTGCGGTCCAAAATTCAAGATGGCTGCCAGTGGCCATTTTGTACCGAATTTAGGTCCAATCAGTTTTTGTCACAACTTCTATACAGCTCGTATTTATGAACTGATCTTCATGAAACTTCTTGGGTACCTTTGTTTTCACCTTGGGACAGGAATGAGTGTGTTTTGGGTGCCTTTGTTATCACTGTGCTATGAGAACAAATATTTTGGGGTTCAGTCAGACCCACTCTGGGACTCAAAGATTTCTTTTCTAGTTTAGCATCTGACTGTCACCCACCTTTACAATACTTTACCTATACATTTGTTACAGGCTACGGTCAGTATTTATGTATAGACCATTATAATATTTTATATGTACCTTTGTTATCAGGTCATTACCTAGATGTTTGTCATTGCTGTGTCACATACTATACATGTACATGTCTTGACAAGTTGAGCTACAGTGTCATTGACACTTTCATTTGTTCTTGGCTCGAGGGGAATTTTGTTTTAGGTCTCTTGTTGGTAAATTTGACGAAATGGAAGTAAAAGCCGGCATTCTGACAGAAACATACTTTAGAGCTTGATTTTGCGATAAGTAATCTGCATTGGATGCAAAAACGTTACATGGAGGGTGGCTCAGTTGGTAGGGTTGCAGGCTGCAAGTCGAGAGGTACTTGGTTCGAATCCCATCTGCGGCAACCGCGTTGTGTCCTTAGGCAAGGCACTTCACCTCATTGCCCACGTGGGGGCACGGTGGCTTTGTGTACCAAGGCATACTGCTCATGGATGGAGTACCTGTCTTCAACCAATGCTACCCCTGCTTGTGTGGAGTTACCATGTTAGGGAGCTGACAGTTGCTCGCTGTTTCTCAGTGGTTCTCTCCGGGTTCTCTGGCTTCCTCCACCCGTAAAACTGTCGTGGACATGATTAGCTATTGTGCAGAAATATGTGACTTTAAACACCAATAACTAACTAAAAACGGTACATAATTTGGTTCTTCAATCATAATTTGGTTCTTCAATCAGAAATCTTTTGAAATCAGTGTTTTGGTCTGTTGAAAAATATGGGGTTTATCCCACCCCAATCGGCGCTAAACATCGATCCTACTAAAGAATTTTCATCGGAAAGGAATTTTTGGCAGAAAAACATTATTAAATCATTCACAAGTCTGCTTTCGTGCACAATGTTTCTAAAGCTGTTACAAAATTTATCAGTGTGAACTTCAAAATTTTATTTAGAAAGCCTCTACAGTTATTTTCCGTCGTATTTTATTTATTTTACAGAAACGATCATCACTTTGTGATCGTAAGTTTCACTTGGGTCCGAATTTTTGGGTCCGAATTTCGTAACAAACATACCGATGTCGTTGAACGGTTCAGATTTATGTTTTAATCTGTATCCAAATCCATCAAAGCACAACTCCTCGCCACAACCTCGAAACCCTCAGGTAAAAATAGATTATGCTATTCGTTAACATCATTGGTAAACAAACATGTTGGCTGCTGGCGTAAAATGACAACAACGGTGAGCTTTTGAGTGAAATCAGGGGAAAATGAAGACCCGCCGATAAGGTACTAATGCAAAAATTCGCTCCTTTACCTATTCTTTAATTTGAGTGGTTGTTTATAATTGAATAACAAACAGAACAGGAGATACGTGATATAGTCTCACTCCAAGTATGATATGGAAAAGACAGTAGATTCCTTTAGCCAAAGTCTACGAGTTATATTTATTGAATGGATTTCATTGTAACTTGTTAGGATGAATCATTTTGAAATAATTTTACTGTAACTTTGGTTGACATACATTAACTGTTAGGGCCACATTAACCTAGGCATCAATTCTTTAGTACAGTCTACACATCAAACTATTCTTATGGAAAACATAGCATATAGGGAACATAAATTAACATATTCTCAATTATCACAATTCTTGTCTTATTTCATAATCCTTTTATAAACATTGAACATTATCCTTTTCATCAAACACTACACACAGTCAAGTTAAGCTACAGTGTCATTGAAACTTTCATTGTTTTCTGTCTAATAATTTTGGTTTTCTTATGCATACGAAGCTCTAACCTCATACACAGATTATATATAAAGTATCAAATGGGATTGTGTTTGACGCCAATGGATCAAATGTTCCATCCCCTGGTTGGAAAATAAGAGCAAAATACCGGTAGAAAAAATATAACAAGATGATAGAGAGTACTTATTTCTTAAATTCAATGCAATTTCTGTCAGCCAATACTAACACCATATCACAATAACCCATTTCAGGAAAGTGTACCTTTTTACCTTTTGCTAATATTAAGAGGTGTAATGTTTCCTCAGCCATCCCCACTAATGTCAGATTTATGGAGAATTCCCTCATTTTTGAGGAACAAATTTGTTGCATTAATGTTTGTCCTAAAAGAAACACAAGTTTCCCGCTTTGATTTCTTTCGTCTATTTTTCTCATGGGACCTGTAAGAGATACACAAAATGTTGTTTTTTTTCAAATTTATTTCATTTATTACTTTTCAAAGTGTGTTTTACTGGGTTTGATTATAAACAATAACTTCACAAGTGAATTATGCAATCAACAATTGTGTCCTGTATGTATGTGCCCAAACAAGGATGCTTGGCCATGGGTATAATGGGGACTTCATTGTTTTTTTTGTTGCTTTTTTTTTTAACCCTTTACCTAACATGAAAAGCAGACGACACTTGCAAAAAAAATTCTTGAATAACTATTATTTTCATTTTTTGTCTCAAAAACATAGGTTATGACCCCTCATTAGAATGAGCTCGTTCCATTGAGGGGTCATAACCTATATTCTAGAGAAAAAAAATGAAAAAATAACAAAAATTAATTGGCGATTTTTTAGAATTCATTGTTACGTTAGGAAAAGGTTAAATAATATAATTATTATTAATAATGAAAAGTAATAAACAGAGTAATCGCTTGACTGGACTGGTTACGTGAAATAATTCATTCGAGGCGAGGGACTATATTGTAAAACATTCTTGCGCATTCGCGCACTCGTGTTTGTACAATGTCCCGCACCTCTCATGAATTATTTCACGTAACCAGTCCAGTCAAGTGATTACTCTCTATTCATTACAAATTTTTGGATTTCATGTGCAAGTAACCATTATTCATCTCTTATGTGTAATTTCTCACATTCGCTGCCATATTACCCTAAATTTAGTAATACTAAACTGTGTATGTCAAGAATAAGAAGTAAACCTCCTTGAGAAGTGGTTTACACAGAATGATTGAGAATGATATCTCAGAATGTATGAATGTTACCCTGCTTTCCTTCCACTCCTTTAGGACTGCTTCTTTATTACAGCCATGCTAAATAATGTTGTAAGATGCCCTTATAGTTGATACCCTCATCTTTTTAAAATTCACTGGGAATTTCATTAGTATCTGCTGCTCTGCCATTCTTTAACTTGATGATTGTATTTCGTACTTCCACCACCTCAATTTTCCAGCATACTAAACTTTCCATCTTGCAACCTGGCGGAACATCAGATATCATTCTGAATCAAGCCTTGGAATAAGCAATATGTCATTTGGAGAATGAGGTCTCCAGAGCTGAATTTGCTGATGCAATCCCATACAGTGGAGCTAGAATCCCCCAATTTATCCTCTGGGTACCTCTTTCGTTTAGGCCCTAGACCATGATTCAGATTGAGGTTCACAGAGGGTAAATTTAGTAATGCTGCAGTGTAGCATCACCAAATTCATCCTCCGGAAAACTCATTCAGCAGATAACAAACTGCATATTTCCAGGCTTGTTCCGAATCCCTCACCTAACATGACTTCACAATGACACTTGCACAAAATTTAAAGATCTGTCACTCAAGTCTCATAACTTCAGGTGGACAGTTCTTTTATTCACTGTATTTGAACTTCAATTGTGAGAAGGCAGTTTACTTAAACTCTTTACCTAACAGAGCTAGAAGATGCTACCTGTGTAAAATTTCTTGAATAAGCTAATATTTTTAGTCTGTTTCAAAAACATAGCTTTTGACACTTTGTAGGAATGATCTTAGTGGGCTTATTTCAATAAAAACTTTGTTTTGGTGCAAAAATTGAAAAACTAATAAAATTTAAATGAGGAGTTTTGTGAATGGTGCTGGCTGGAAATGGCAGTAACATTTAGTAAAAGGTAAACAGTTATTCTGTTAACCTTTTGCACACTTATGTCAAAACACCAAATTTTAAGTAGCAAATTCATTCCCATCATGCAACTAAGAAGTTAACCAATACAATCTTGCTTGACAGATCTCAATGAATTGAACTAGATTGAATTGGTTAAATTCCTAATAACATGATAGGAAAAAATGTGCGCGTTGAAATTTTGATATTTTGACATCAGTGTGCAAAGGGTTTACCAGAATCAAATAAACCCTCTGCACACTTATGTCTAAATTTCAAATTTCAAGCAGCACATTTTTCCCATAATGCAACTAGGTATTTATCTCCGTCAAACAAGATGGAATTGCTTAAATTCTGAGTTGCATTGTGGGAAAAATTTGCTGATTGAAGTTTTGGTATTTTGATATCAGTGTGCAGAGAGTCAACTAGAATCCACCGTATTTATGCTTGCTGCAAGTCCTATTTGGCTCTTCTATTGAACAATGGTTTGACACAAAAATCATATGCCAAAGACTCAAGGTTAACAGGAAGAATTAGAAAATAAGTTCATGGTTGTCCCCGGAAAACATTTTTTTGGGGGACTATTAAAAAAGCTGTTGTCCGTCTGTCCGTCCGCCCATCCGTCGTGTGTGCATCCATCCCACTTGGGTTTCCCGATGATAACTTTATTTAAAGTTGGTCAAATCAAATGAAATTTGGTATGTCGGTGTATCAATATAAAATACAGGTCAAGTTCGAATCAGGATGCGGTCCAACAATGTTTGCTTGAGTTTTGCCCCTTTTCTACTAAAAAATTCATTTTTTTGGTTTCCCAATGATAACTTCAGTTATAGTTGGCCAAACCAAATGAAATTTGTTATGTTGGTGTATCAACATAAAATACAGATCAAGTTCGAATCGGGGAGTGGTCCGACAATTTTTGCCAGAGTTATTCCCCTTTTTCAACTTTAAAAAAATTTTTTTTTTTGGTTGCCCGACGATAAATTAAGTTATAGTTGGCGAAATCAAATGAAATTTAGCATGTAGGTGTATCAACTTAAAATACAAGTCAAGTTCGAATCGGGGTGTGGTCCGACAATTTATCCAGAATTATGCCCCTTTTTCGACTTCGAAAATTTATTGGTTTCGCGATAACTTGAGTTGTTGTTGACTGATTCAAATAAAATTTGGTATATAGGTGTATCAACATAAACCACAGGTCAAGTTCAAATCGGGGTTTGGTCCAACATTGTTTGCCAGAGTTATGTCCCTGTTTTGACTTCGAAAATAATTGGCCTTTTATTTTAATATGGAAATTCCTGTCATGTATTAAACATCATAAATCATAAATTTGTTAAAATTTATAACAAATTTATATCATTTTTCTGTCGTTTTTTTTAAACTTTTAGGCACCTTCCACATTCAGTAGCTGATACCAGTGCATCTGTTTGTCTGTTTGTGAAAGATTTGGATAGAAAAGACAGAGAGTATGAGAAGTCTGTTCATCACTTCAAGGAATATCTTGAAAGTAAAGGAGTTAAAGTTATTCCTGATGTAAGTATCTCAAGTTTTAATGAAGTTATTAGAAATCATCATTTGAGGTCTGTACATTCAGTGGAGGTGAAAATGTGATGGTATTCATGTGCTTCATTTAACAAATTAACTGAAGGTTTTCTTTTACCTGCATAAAATTTAACATACTGTATAATAGTTATGAACAATATATCACAAAAGAGCCCAGTCAAGAAACTTTTCATTAGGCCCCACAAAGTAGATCTTCTGTTTTTCAGGCCATTTCTTTTTGTAAAATTGCATATGGGGGGGGGGGGGGGGGGGGAGTATTTTATTTTTGTAATTATTTCTTTGCCATCAAAAGTTCATATTTTTGGTTTATTTTATGTTTTAGGCCTCATAATCTACAGAATAGCATGGATGGTAGTGTATTTCGTCCCTTGAGTGCAAGAAGGCTTTGCAATGCTTTAGCTTGTTGCACTCAAGGGACAAATTTATCAATTATATTAATTTGGGTAAAATATCAGGCATAAACCATTTAATTAGCTCACCTAAAAGGCCATGTGAGCTTTTCACATCACTTGGTGTCTGTCGTCATCCGGCATCCGTATACTTTTCACATTTTCATCTTCTTCTCTGTAACCGCTGAGCCAGTGTGAACCAAACTTGGCAGGAATGGTCTATGGGAGGTCCTCTACAAACGATCCTCATTTTGTTTCCGTTGGATAAAAAAACATGGCTTCCAGAGGCATTCTTTGATTCTGGTTGGTGGATTTTCAAAAATCTTTTCCTCTGCAAACATGGCTTCAACTGCTTCTTATAGTTACTATAGAAACCCTATGGAAAATCACATTTTCATCTTCTTCTCTGGAACTACTGAGCTGATGTGAACCAAACTTGGCAGGGATAGTCTATGGCAGGTCCTCTAGAAACACTCCTCATTTTGTTACCGTGCATTGAAAAACATGACTGCAAGAAGCATTTTTTGATTCTGATTTGTGGATTTTGAAAAATACCTCTGAAACCACAGGGCCAAATGTTTTGAAACTTTGCATGGTTGATGACTGCTACACCCTCTACCAACGATCCCTCATTTAATGTTGATCGTGTTGCAAACATGGCCCACAATTGCAGCTTATAGTTACTATAGAAACCCTATGGGAAATCACATTTTCATCTTCTTCTCTGGAACTACTGAGCTGACGTGAACCAAACTTTGCAGGAATGGTCTATAGAAGGCTGTCTACAAACGATCCTCTTTTTGTTCCCGTTGGTTGGAAAATATGGCCACCAGAGACATTCTCTGATTCTGATTGATGGATTTTGCAAAAATCTTCCCCTCTGAAACTACAAAGTCAAATGTTTTGAAACTTCACATGATTGAGGACTGGGACACCTACCAGTGATCCTCATGTAATGTTGATGTAATGTTGCAAACATGGCCACAATTGTAGCTCATAGTTACCATGGAAAGCCTATGGGAAATCACATTTTTATATGTAGTTCCAGGTGAGCGATTACAGGATCTTTAGTGCCTCTAGTTTTTATTTTTTGAAGTTTGCATTGGGTATAAAAAGGGAGCATGCGGCAGCCAAAAGAACCAAGCGAGAAGGCCTGAGAAACAGATTTTTAACTTTTTATAGGCTTTACTATGAGCACAAAAGTGATCTTTTTCTTGATCAAATCATAAGTAAAGTAATATTTTTGCAAAAATGAGACTGAATCCCAAAACAGCAAACCAAAAAAACATTTGAGATTTAGTGTTCTTGTATTATGTTTTCCAACCAATGAGATTCTGCAGGGTTGTAGGGATAAGAGTGGACAGAAAATTTTGACTGGATCATAACCATGTGTGCATTCATGATTGTTTTGCTGAAGGACACAGTGGAGATGTCATGGGTCAGGTTCAAATCGTTGACCCTTCAGACAAGCCAGAAAATAAGCAGACTGTCATCAGCAAAATGAGGTCCCCCAGCAGGGTAGCATTACTACATTCACCCTCTGTGAACCTCAATCTGAATCAGGGTCTCAAAACTAAACAGAAAGATGTACCCAAAAGATAAATTGGCCCACTGTATGGATAGCATCACCAAATTCACCCTCTGGGGACCTCATTCTGCAAATGTCAGACTGCTAATATTTTTACACTGTTAACCAATGGCCCAGACTAGCTGGTGCTTAACGCAAAGTTATTAAGGGCCAAACACAAATTGTGAACCCCCCCCCCCCCCCAATCCCCCAAATTTGCTTGCAAAACCGAAAATTAAAAGTCCTATCTGGCCCTCCATACATTTACTCTCTGCACATGTGCAGACATCAGGAAGTGACTGGAATTGGCGCCAACATCATTCTTTGTTTGGCCCTAAAGTCATCAACAGTGAAATGACATCTGTGCTTTAAAATCTCCTTTTTTAAGGATGCCAGACACAAATCAATGCAAGAATTGGTGGATACAAGGCTGTTATTGGATGAAGGAACAGGGCTTGCCTTGAGTTGGGGCTGATCAGCCCAGGCCCTGAGATCAGCCCCGAGGAGCACTTGCTGGGGGCTTTTTTTCAAGCCCCAACATTTTCCACAAAAAGCACTAACAATAATGGACAAAATGGAAAATCAGCCCCGAAAAGGCCCCGACCTCAATATGTGGGGCACTTTTTTTAGGCCCCGACCATTTTACTCAAGGCGAGCCCTGAAGGAAGTGTTCAACGGTGGTTTTATACGTTCAGGGCTGAGACTTTATAATATAAAATTATTTTATGTTTCCCAATTTCAGGACATATGCCTGACGTCATCATTTTTGAAAATGATTATTCCACTGTTTGTTAAGTATTCCTTCCCTATTCCATGAACCCTTCCTGTTACACTCTTAAGCGTTTTGGCTAATTTTTATTGAAATTTTTTATTCAATTTCTTGAGAGTTTAACATTTGTTACAGAATATTATTTTGTTTCTTCCCTAGGGTTACGTCCTCACCCTAGGGGTGTTAGGCTGTTTAGTCTTGCATCTTCTATCCGATGTATCGTTTTTTTCTTCGTATAGAAGATATAGCTTTGTATCTGATAGCGTTTCTATTGATTATGACTTTGGGCCTTTTTGTGTGCCTGATGTCTTGTTTACATTGACATTGTTTACATTGTCAACGTCCTCATATACAGGTAGTTTTTTATATTCTTTTACGGTAGTATACTGTAGGATACATGGATTATTATTCCGGTAGTGTGGCTCAAAAATTTTGGATTTTGTCCACACTTAGGCTCTATCGGGATGCCCTTGGGCTCTTAATATTCCATTTGGGAACTTGGGCGTTTTTTCAAAATTTTTTGTTTACAAAAAATATTTTGAATATTATTGTGACTGCTATTATTCATGTATCTCAGTTATATATATATATTGTTGTGGAGTTTGGAGGACTGATATCGACTTTAGCTGATACACTCCTGCGGACTCCTGTCATTCTTGTGTTGCACTTGGATGACTGATGCTGGAGTCGAGTGTCGCGGTATGTTGTTGGCGGTAAGGTTTTGAGGATCAGGGCCTCTCACCGCATTTTAATTCATTCTGTCAGTTTCTATTTCAGAGGAACATGGACATGGTGATGATATTCTGACAGTCATCCAAGTGTGCTACCGTCGTCGCTCTCCGTGAAGCATATAGACCTAGCTGCAGTTCTCATTATTGCAAGAGTTAAGGCCTTTGGTTAAAGGTTTTAATCTCTTGCAAGCAGCTAGCTGAACCAGTGAAG
This sequence comes from Pictodentalium vernedei, assembly GCA_031216915.1. Lineage (NCBI taxonomy): Eukaryota > Metazoa > Mollusca > Scaphopoda > Dentaliida > Dentaliidae > Pictodentalium > Pictodentalium vernedei. The sequence goes on from CM062297.1 coordinate 544,288,625, forward strand.
CAGTACTCCATATGTGGGGGCTGTGACTCTGGATAAGTCTGTTGCGGTCTAGGAAGTGGATTGGGTAGAGCGAGCACTATAATATAAATAGCTCACCCAGCGATGACGGAAATAGGGAGGAAATAGGAAGGAAGTCAGCAAGTTCTTGTACTCAGCGAGGTCTGATAGACCGTGAGCGGGAGAGGCCCCCCTCTCTAATCTAGCAACGTCTGGGGTCAGATTTTGTTTTGAGAAACTTGCACAAGTCGGAGTATATGTCCGCCCTCCACTTGGGATGCTCTGTTAGTCTGCAGCCGGGGTCGGCTTCAGTTAAGGCTTCCTCCATTACGTTTCACAAGGCCGAAATGAAGTTTCCTGGTTGGAAACTTGCACGAGACGGAGCACATGACTGCCCTCCACTCGGGACGCTCCGTCTAGTCTGCAGCCGGGGTTGGCTTCAGTCACGGCTTCCTCCACTACATTATTTAAGCACACACGACCGCATCCTAGCTACCCGACTTTGGATATCCAGCCTGTTGCACCAAGAAGGAACCACTCTTCGCCTGTGAAGTCGTACTATCTAGTAGCTAGGGAGATGAAGCCTTAATCATCGGGACGTTCGGAGAAAGAATCTGTTTCCGACACACTGTCCCAGGAGCAGCATGCGGCTAAGGAACGGAAGACCGCTGCTCCTCAGGCCTCGATGACGGACTTGCTGTCGCAGATTGCGCAGCTGATCGCAGCATCCCAGCAAGTGCAAATGCAGCCTCCCTCAGATTCAGAATCTGAGCTGTCGGACAGTGCTGGGTCGGTCCAGTTGTCTGTTCACGCAGATGCATTGGACCGAGATTCGCAACTGATTCTCTGGATGGTGAAAGGGATAAGGAAGAGGATTACCCTTCCATTTCGGAACAGTACATGGTCGCGATGGCTTTCATCCATCAATACTACCCTGATTTTTTTACCGCTGAATCAGAATTCTGCGATGACAAGAGAGAAACCGCTGGCGTTGTTAGGCACCAACATTATCCTGACAAAGGAGGAAGTCCTTTCTTTTCCGGTTCAGTTTATGCAGGTGTCGCAGGCTTTCGGCTAAAAAGACCCTGCCGTATTTATTCTCTTGAATGCGAGGAAGAAGGCGGTTTCTTATCTTCATCTTCTGTATACAAACCGTTTGTTGGACCACGTTCATTTAAAAACGGTCGGGGAAAATGTTCAGAGAGTTCTTCTGCATTTGGATGAGCAGGCCGGGGATCTGGAGGTATCCTTACCTGTATCATTCACTATTCGCTCAAACTCAATTGAGACGCCAATTTCTTCAAATAGAGCGAATTTGGACGTTATGTCTTACGCAGATCACCTTACAAGAGCTATGGTGCAATGTCTCAAGGGAAAGGAATTTGAGGATGTTCGTACCTCTCTTAGAGTTCTTTCCAGGGCAATTATGTATACCACATAAAACTCTGCCCTAACAGTGGCTAACCTGGAGTTAATCGGACGTGATGCTGCCCTTGCGTCGTCATCACGGACAAGGTGAAAAGCTCTCTGAGCCGTTCCGGTTTCTGGATATTTTATTTTCGTCAACTAGCTTTCATTAGCCAATGAACAGGCTATTAGGAAAGCGTCTAGTGCTCTGCTTTTGAAGTCAGCGTATCAATGACCCACTTCAGCAGACAAGAGTAAGGAGGACAGTCCAGACAAAAAATCATCAAAAGGAAACTCCTCACGAGGGTACAAGAAACCCTCTTATAATTACTCTGGAGGTTGTCAGTATAGCGACTAGGGAAAGGGGCGTAGATCTGATCGGGACTATAGGTCAGAAGCCCCTAGTGCGACTTGACGAGGTTTTTCGCGGGGAGGAGTTGGTTCCTCCTCCTGTAAGCCTCGCAGGTCATACAGGTGATGCTTTAGACCTCTATTGCTGGCCAGTTGGCGGAAGGTTGTCAAGCTCCGCAAAAAACAGGAAGATCAGTGGGTGAGAAGTGTAGTCTCGGATGGCTTATGTTTATCATTCCGAGCAAAAACCCCACTAACAAGTTGTCCGTGTTGGACAAATCTTCCATCAAATTCTTGCATAAGAGAGTTTCTCCCACCTGAGGTATAAGCTCTCTATCAAAGGAAGCAATACAGGTCGTCGAGAATCAGGATTCTCAAGATTTTTACAGTCACCTGTTCCTCGTACCGAAGCCAGACGGCTCATTCCGACCGGTAATAGACTTGAGCTGGATAACAAGCTTATCATGGCTCCAATAATTTATTTATGGAGACCATTCGGTCAGTAAAAGCGAGCATTCGAGTGATCGACTATGCGGCAAGCACAGATCTAAGGATGCGTACTTTCATGTCCTGGTACATCTGGCATTATAAATGTACCTGCGGTTTGCCGTACAAGAGAAGATGTATCAGTTCAGAGCAATATGCTTTGGTCTGAATCTGGCCCCCTGGGCGTTCACTCGAATAATAATGAACTCGGTAAGGTCATACTTACAAGCCCATTTGCCTGTGGTAACGTCGGCTTACTTGGACAACCTTCTACAGGGATACGGCAACAGAATTATTCTTCAGAACGATGTTCAGAGTCTGCTTCTATTACTCTGACGTCTTGGTTTCATCGTAAATGAGAAAAAGTCTGATCTAGCTCCGTACAAGTCATCTATTCACTTGGGGATGAGCTTTGAGACTCACAACAATCTGGTTCATCAGCCGTTACCCAAAGCGATATTAGTAAGTTGTTATGCTCGCTTTTGTCTACACTCAGACGCATTAATAGTGAGGGAATTCATGCGACTGTTGGAGCTGTGCGGAGTGGCTGTGGATCTCATTCCGGTGGGTCGCCTCCAGATATTCTTTACTCAGAACTGGAGTGTGAAGACACTTTTGCTTGAACCAGTATTGTTTTAACGGAACTAGTAAAACAAGGGTTCAGATTTGGGCAGATATTCAGTGGTTAACTCAGGGAGTTCTTCTGCAACTGCCGGATCCGGCTTTCATGATTATGATGGATGTGAGTCAGGTGGGTTGTGGCACGACCCTAAGTCCCGCAGTCTTGAAGTGTCAGGGTCTTTGGGACCCTCGGTTCCAGGAGAATCACATAAACATCAAGAGATGATGTCAATATAGCTAGCGCTTCAACATTGGATTGACATAATAACGGACGTCTATGTTCAATTTGGACGGACAACTCGACAGTAGTAGTGTACATCAGGAACCAGGGCGGCACCCATTCATTTCCATTATACCAACTAACGGAGAAGATTCTCCTTTACATCATGAATCATCATGTTCATCTTACTATCCATCATATACCGGGTCATCTGAATGTACCAGCAGACTCGCTCTCTCAGAAAGGTCGCCTGTTGCAATTGGAGTGGACGCTCAACAAACGAGTATTTGGGCAGATTTGCTACCAGAGGGATCGCCCCATGATAGATCTGTTTGCGACACACCGGAACAATCAGTTACCATCGTTCATGTCACCATGCCCAGACCATTGAGCAGATGCAGTTGACGCTCTGCCGATCTCATGGGGATGAATGGTAGGATATGCGTATCCTCCAATTCAGTTGATTCAGTAGATTTTGTTTAAGATCAAACAGTCTCGTTGTGAATCCTACTAGTAGCACCTCTGTTTTCACAGAAACCTTGGATCAGTCTTCTCAAGTGTCTGTTATGGGACGTTCCCCGGAAGCTTCCTCCATGAGAGGACCTTCTTTATCAGGGGAAGTTTTTGTTCTTCATGCCCTTCTCTGCCCATAGTGTCATAATGGAGTCGGTTAGACGTGAGGGAACCATTGCGGTTCCTATATTATTTTATGACTAACACAAGAACCATTAGGTAAGGGTGAGAAGGGTTCGATTTGACTTCGAATCTCCCCCATGCCCCCCCCCCCCCCCCCCCCCCCCATGCCACTGTGTTTAGAGGCAATTACCGGGCAAGACATAGTTTTCTTCCGCCAAGCCTTGTATGTGTTTAAATACATACATGCATTTCTTACTTCTTGATTGGCGGTTGGGTCGTGTTCTATGGCGACCGCATGGGCACATCCACTTTTTAGTTGGTTGGTTTTCTGTGATTATTCGTCTATATGTCATATACAAGCGCATAATTCATCATAAATAAATTGCTAGTTATATAGTGGGCAATATTAATTACCGGGATCATCGCTATATCCTTAACTTCTGAAGTGGCATTAAGCACCATTTATTAATAATAAATTAATACCCGAGTGCCTGTTCGACGAATATTTATATTGTTTTTAGCTTAACTTGACAAAGTCGAGATAAGCTATTGCCATCACGCGTGCGGAAGTCTGTTAGTCTGTGAGTCTGTTAGTCTGTGAGTCTGTGACGTCTGTTCACATTTTCCTTTAGCATGGGCTACACCCCACAGTTCTTGTCTGATCGTCACGAAATTTCCTATGCAGGTTTGGGGTCATGTCTTGATGAGAACGTCCCCTTTTGGTCGCGACCGGGCAATCGGTATGGCTGCCTGAGCCCCAAACCCGAAAACCATTAGCACAGTCTACAGGTCGTATTTATGAAGGGATTTCATTGTAACTTGGTAGGATGCCTCTGTATAATGCCTAGATGAGAACATCCCCTTTTGGGCATGATCTATCAACCGTGATGGCTGCCCAAGCCCAAAACCCAAAAACTTTTAGCACAGTCTGCAGGTCATGTTTAATGTGGAGGGATTTCATTGTAACTTGGTAGGATGACTTCTTATGATGTCTAAATGAGAATTTCCCCATTTGGGCATGATCTGCCAACCATGACGACTGCCCCAGCCCAAAACCCGAAAACCTTTAGCACAGTCTGCAGGTCATATTTATTGAGGAATTTCATTGTAACTTGGTGGGTTGACTTCATACAATGTCTAGATGAGAAAGTCCCCTTTTGGACGTGATTGGGCAACTGTGACGGCTACAGGGGCCCGAAAACCTTTAGCACAGTCTAGAGGTCATATTTATGAAGAAATTTCATTGTAACTTGGTAGGATGACTCCAAATAATGTCTAGATGAGAACGTCTCATTTTGATCACGATCAGGCAGCCTTGTTGGGTGCCCGAGCCCAAAAACCTTTAGCATAGGCAAAAGGTCATATTTATGGAAGGATATCATTGTAACATGTTAGGAGGTTGACTCCATATAATGCCTAGATGATGACATCCCCTTTGGGTCGTGATTGGTCAGTTGTGATGGCTACAAGTGCCCGAAGCCCGAAAACATTGAGCACAGTCTACAGGTCATATTTATGAAGGGATTTCATTGTAACTTCTTAGGATCACTCCAGATGATGCCCAGATGAGATTGTCCCCTATGGTTGCGATCATTCAGCCATGATGGCTGCCCGAAGCTCGAAGTCTACAGGTCATATTTATGAAGGGATTTCATTGTAACTTGGTAGGTTAACTTCATATAATATCTAGATGAGAATGTCCCTTTTGGACATGATTGGGCAAATGTGATGGCTAAAGGTGCCCGAAGCCCGAAAACCTTTAGCACAGTCTACAGGTCATATTTATGAGGGGATTTCATTGTAACTTGGTAGGATGACTCCAAATAATGTCTAGATGAGAATGTCCCATTTTGATCGCGATCATTCAGCCTTGATGGATGCCCGGGCCCAAAAACCTTTAGCACAGGTAAAAGGTCATATTTATGGAAGGATTTCATTGTAACCTATTAGGTTGACTCCATATAATGCCTAGATGATGACATCCCCTTTTGGTCGTGATTGGTCAGCTGTGATGGCTACAAGTGCCTGAAGCCCGAAAATTGTGAGCACAGTCTACAGGTCATATTTATGAAGGGATTTCATTGTAACTTCGTAGGATCACTCCAGATGATGCCCAGATGAGATTGTCCGCTTTGGTTGCAATCATTCAACCATGATGGCTGCCCGAGCCCGAAGCCCGAAAACGTTTAGCACAGTCTACAGGTCATATTTATGAAGGGATTTCATTGTAACTTGGTAGGTTCACTTCATATAATTTCTAGATGAGAACATCCCCTTTTGGACATGATTGGGCAACTTTGATGGCTAAAGGTGCCCGAAGCCCGAAAACCTTTAGCACAGTCTACAGGTCATATTTATGAAGGAATTTCATTGTAACATGGTAGGATGACTCCAAATAATGTCTAGATGAGAACATCCCATTTTGGTCATGATCATTCAGCCTTGATGGGTGCCCGAGCCCAAAAACTTTTAGCATAGGCAAAAGGTTATATTTATAGAAGGATTTCATTGTAACCTGTTAGGTTGACTCCATATAATGCCTAGATGATGACATCCCCTTTTGGTCGTGATTGGTCAACTGTGATGGCTACAGGTGCCCAAAGCCTGAAAACCTTGAGCACAGTCTACAGGTCATATTTATGAAGGGATTGTCTAGATGAGAATGTCCCATTTTGATCGCGATCATTCAGCCTTGATGGATGCCCGGGCCCAAAAACCTTTAGCACAGGTAAAAGGTCATATTTATGGAAGGATTTCATTGTAACCTATTAGGTTGACTCCATATAATGCCTAGATGATGACATCCCCTTTTGGTCGTGATTGGTCAGCTGTGATGGCTACAAGTGCCTGAAGCCCGAAAATTGTGAGCACAGTCTACAGGTCATATTTATGAAGGGATTTCATTGTAACTTCGCAGGATCACTCCAGATGTTGCCCAGATGAGATTGTCCCCTTTGGTTGTGATCATTCATCCATGATGGCTGCTCGAGCCTGAAGCCCAAAAACCTTTAGCACAGTCTGCAGGTCATATTTATGAAGGGATTTCATTGTAACTTGGTAGGTTGACTTCATATAATGTCTAGATGAGAATGTCCCTTTTGGACATGATTGGGCAAATGTGATGGCTAAAGGTGCCCGAAGCCCGAAAACCTTTAGCACAGTCTACAGGTCATATTTATGAGGGGATTTCATTGTAACTTGGTAGGATGACTCCAAATAATGTCTAGATGAGAATGTCCCATTTTGATCGCGATCATTCAGCCTTGATGGATGCCCGGGCCCAAAAACCTTTAGCACAGGTAAAAGGTCATATTTATGGAAGGATTTCATTGTAACCTATTAGGTTGACTCCATATAATGCCTAGATGATGACATCCCCTTTTGGTCGTGATTGGTCAGCTGTGATGGCTACAAGTGCCCGAAGCCCGAAAATTGTGAGCACAGTCTACAGGTCATATTTATGAAGGGATTTCATTGTAACTTCGTAGGATCACTCCAGATGATGCCCAGATGAGATTGTCCGCTTTAGTTGCAATCATTCAACCATGATGGCTGCCCGAGCCCGAAGCCCGAAAACGTTTAGCACAGTCTACAGGTCATATTTATGAAGGGATTTCATTGTAACTTGGTAGGTTCACTTCATATAATTTCTAGATGAGAACATCCCCTTTTGGACATGATTGGGCAACTTTGATGGCTAAAGGTGCCCGAAGCCCGAAAACCTTTAGCACAGTCTACAGGTCATATTTATGAAGGAATTTCATTGTAACATGGTAGGATGACTCCAAATAATGTCTAGATGAGAACATCCCATTTTGGTCATGATCATTCAGCCTTGATGGGTGCCCGAGCCCAAAAACTTTTAGCATAGGCAAAAGGTTATATTTATAGAAGGATTTCATTGTAACCTGTTAGGTTGACTCCATATAATGCCTAGATGATGACATCCCCTTTTGGTCGTGATTGGTCAACTGTGATGGCTACAGGTGCCCAAAGCCTGAAAACCTTGAGCACAGTCTACAGGTCATATTTATGAAGGGATTTCATTGTAACTTCGCAGGATCACTCCAGATGTTGCCCAGATGAGATTGTCCCCTTTGGTTGTGATCATTCATCCATGATGGCTGCTCGAGCCTGAAGCCCAAAAACCTTTAGCACAGTCTGCAGGTCATATTTATGAAGGGATTTCATTGTTACTTGGTAGGTTGACTTCATATAATGTCTAGATGAGAATGTCCCTTTTGGACATGATTGGGCAAATGTGATGGCTAAAGGTGCCCGAAGCCCGAAAACCTTTAGCACAGTCTACAGGTCATATTTATGAGGGGATTTCATTGTAACTTGGTAGGATGACTCCAAATAATGTCTAGATGAGAATGTCCCATTTTGATCGCGATCATTCAGCCTTGATGGATGCCCGGGCCCAAAAACCTTTAGCACAGGTAAAAGGTCATATTTATGGAAGGATTTCATTGTAACCTATTAGGTTGACTCCATATAATGCCTAGATGATGACATCCCCTTTTGGTCGTGATTGGTCAGCTGTGATGGCTACAAGTGCCCGAAGCCCGAAAATTGTGAGCACAGTCTACAGGTCATATTTATGAAGGGATTTCATTGTAACTTCGTAGGATCACTCCAGATGATGCCCAGATGAGATTGTCCGCTTTGGTTGCAATCATTCAACCATGATGGCTGCCCGAGCCCGAAGCCCGAAAACGTTTAGCACAGTCTACAGGTCATATTTATGAAGGGATTTCATTGTAACTTGGTAGGTTCACTTCATATAATTTCTAGATGAGAACATCCCCTTTTGGACATGATTGGGCAACTTTGATGGCTAAAGGTGCCCGAAGCCCGAAACCTTTAGCACAGTCTACAGGTCATATTTATGAAGGAATTTCATTGTAACATGGTAGGATGACTCCAAATAATGTCTAGATGAGAACATCCCATTTTGGTCATGATCATTCAGCCTTGATGGGTGCCCGAGCCCAAAAACTTTTAGCATAGGCAAAAGGTTATATTTATAGAAGGATTTCATTGTAACCTGTTAGGTTGACTCCATATAATGCCTAGATGATGACATCCCCTTTTGGTCGTGATTGGTCAACTGTGATGGCTACAGGTGCCCAAAGCCTGAAAACCTTGAGCACAGTCTACAGGTCATATTTATGAAGGGATTTCATTGTAACTTCGCAGGATCACTCCAGATGTTGCCCAGATGAGATTGTCCCCTTTGGTTGTGATCATTCATCCATGATGGCTGCTCGAGCCTGAAGCCCAAAAACCTTTAGCACAGTCTGCAGGTCATATTTATGAAGGGATTTCATTGTTACTTGGTAGGTTGACTTCATATAATGTCTAGATGAGAATGTCCCCTTTTGGACATGATTGGGCAACTTTGATGGCTAAAGGTGCCCGAAGCCCGAAAACCTTTAGCACAGTCTACAGGTCATATTTATGAAGGGATTTTATTGTAACTTGGTAGGATGACTCCAAATAATGTCTAGATGAGAACGTCCCATTTTGGTCATGATCATTCAGCCTTGATGGATGCCCGAGCCCAAAAACCTTTAGCATAGGCAAAAGGCTATATTTATAGAAGGATTTCATTGTAACCTGTTAGGTTGACTCCATATAATGCCTAGATGATGACATCCCCTTTTGGTTGTGATTGGTCAACTGTGATGGCTACAGGTGCCTGAAGCCCGAAAACCTTGAGCACAGTCTACAGGTCATATTTATGAAGGGATTTCATTGTAACTTTGCAGGATCACTCCAGATGATGCCCAGATGAGATTGTCCCCTTTGGTTGCGATCATTCAACCATGATGGCTACCCGAGCCCGAAGCCCGAAAACCTTTAGCACTGTCTACAGGTCATATTTATGAAGGGATTTCATTGTAACTTGGTAGGTTGACTTCATATAATGTCTAGATGAGAACGTTCTCTTTTGGACACGATTGGGCAACTGTGACGGCTTCAAGGGCCCAAAAACCTTTAGAACAGTCTACAGGTCATAATTATGAAGGGATTTCGTTGTAGCTTGGTAGGATGACTCCAAATAGTGTCCAGATGAGAACGTCCCCTTTTGGTCACGATCATTCAACCTTGATGGCTGCCTGAGCCCAAAAACCTTTAGCATGTCTGTAGGTCGTATTTATGGAAGGATTTCATTGTAACTTGTTAGGTTGACTCCATATAATGCCTAGATGATGACATCCCCTTTTGGTCGTGGTTGGTCAACTGTGATGGCTACAGGTGCCTGAAGCCCGAAAATCTTGAGCACAGTCTACAGGTCATATTTATGAAGGGATTTCATTGTAACTTCATAGGATCACTCCAGATGATGTCCAGATAAGAATGTCCCCTTTTGGTTGCGATGATTCAACCATGAAGGCTGCCCAAGCCTAAAGGCCAGAAAACCTTTAGCACAGTCTTCAGATCATATTTATGAAGGGATTTCATTGTAACTTGGTAGGTTGACTTCATGTAATGTCTAGATGAGAACAGCCCCTTTTGGACACCATTAGGCAACTGTGTTGGCTACAGGGGCCCAAAGCCCGAAAATCTTTAGCACAGTCTACAGGTGATATTTATGAAGGGATTTCATTGTACCTTGGTAGGATGACTCTAAATAATGTCTAGATGAGAACATCCCCTTTTGGTCGCGATCATTCAGCCTTGATGGCTGCCCGAACCCAAAACCCCAAAACCTTTAGCATAGTCTATTGATCATATTTATGGAAGGACTTCATTGTAACCTGTAAGTTTGACTCCATATAATGCCTAGATGATGACATCCCCGTTTGGTTGTGATTGGTCAACTGTGACTGTTTCAGGGGCCTGAAGCCCAAAAACCTTGAGCACAATCTACAGCTCATATTAATGAAGGGATTTCATTGTAACTTTGTAGGATGGCTCCAGATGATGCCCAGATGAGAATGTCCCCTTTTGGTTGCGATCATTCAATCATGATGGCTGCCAGAGCCCAAAGCCCAAAAACCTTTAGCACAGATTACAGGTCATATTTATTAAGGGATTTCATTGTAACTTGGTAGGTTGACTTCATATAATGTCTAAATGAGAACGTCCCCTTTGGACGCAATTGGGAAACTGACGGCTACAGGGGGCCGAAGCCTGAAAACCTTTAGCACAGTCTACAGGCCATATTTATGAAGGGATTTTAATGTAACTTGATAGGATGACTCTTATTTCATAATCCTTTCATAAACATTGAACATTATCCTTTTCATCAAACACAACAACCAAGTTAAGCTACAGTGGCATTGACACCTTTATTTGGTACGGCTTTTACTGATTCCGGAGCACTCCCTTCTTTCTTTTTGAAGATTCTTTCAAAAGAAAAAGTGGGAAGGTGGTGGGGGGGGGGGGGGGGGGGGCATGATTTTTTACCTCTCCTCCTGCTTAATAAGTAGGTAACTATGAGTGAAGCTGTTTTATCTGTATTTATATCCTGCATACAGCTGAAGTTTTATTGTATATGGTGTATGTTTGTGGGGGATATTCTCTCATTCTCAAATACGCCATCCTAATTTTTGGGCTTAGTCCGTGCTAGCCTTAAAAATTGGGAACTTGTTACATCCATTTAGCATAGTCTTCATGTTAAGTATACGGAATTACTTGAACTGGGCTCCTTTTGTATGATATGTCTTCTCTATTACTGTATAGGGAGACATACATGTAATTCCTAATAATTTTAATTTCCTTTAACCTTGGATTACAGGATTGGAACTTTGTTGATCTACTAATTCTGAAGTCCTAGGCCCTCCACCTTTTTACGATTAAGCTAGTCTGGACCATTGGTTTACAATGTAAAAATATTATAAATTTAAGGTAATTTGTATATTTTTATACTTACCAATGGCCCAGACAGAGATGGTCCTCCCATGTGTGGGCACTCATACCTCCCCGCTGAATTTTTATATAGTACTCTCTTCTACAAAGAATGATGTTGGTGCCAATTCTGGTCACTTCCTGAAGTCAGTGCATGCGTGGAGAGTAAATGTATGGAGGGCCAGATAGGACTTTTAATTTTTGATTTTGCAAGCAAATTTTGGGGATTGGGGGGTTCAAAATTTGTGTTTGGCCCATAATTACTTTGAGTTAAGCACCAGCTAGTCTGGGCCATTGGTAAGTATAAAAATATACAAATTACCTTAAATTTATAATTTTCAGGCCTGCCTTCAGTATAAAGTTCAGTGCACTAATCAGTGAGTTCCCATGCTCCTAAGATTGTTAGTAACCAACTCTCCTTTTTAGCTCACCTTATATAGTCAGTGATCATTCCCTGTCCATCACTCTGCATCCTGTGTGAAAGTGGTGTTTGTGGCTTTTATTAAAAAATCATTGAGCCAATTTCAAAGAAATTTTAGGGAATTGTTAGTCATGGGGTTGGATTATGATTTTATTCAAATCAGATCACCACTTTCAAGAGAGGGGGTGGAGGAAGTTGCTCCAGTTTAAAAAAAATTCATTTTCTCATAATCCGATAGATGAAATGAGTTGAGATTTGGTATTTAGCTTCCTTTTGGGGTATACACTCAAGTTTGTTCAGGGAAAGTTTGAAGGACAATATTTACAGTTGTTCCCACCGTGGAAACCCCGGAAAATGAAGCCTTTGTTGTTAGCTGTGGTAAACAAGCTCTGTTTTACTGTTAAAATAGGCACCCCCTTCACAAATGCTTGGGGGTGTAAGTCCTCTAAAATGGTCAACATGGATATAAACAATGGACTAAACTTGACTTTATTTCAGTGTTGTGAGATTAGCCACTGTGCAGAAATATGTGACCTTATTTATTTATTTATTGGGGCTCTGCTGTCTGCAGCGGGTGCCCTTTAGTGATCAACCTGTTCATCCATCCATTTGTCTGTCCCCTGTTTTCAACACTTTTTTTCAGCTATCAGTAGAAATATTGAAATGATTTTTTGTATGTAGCTTCCTGGTGTGTACTTAAAGATCAAGTTTCAATCCCATTCTGCTCAGTTGGTTTATTACAGAGTCATTGCCCTTAAACTCAGAAATTCGACAATTAAAAAAGGTTTTTTTGCACTTTTTTCAGCTATGGATGGAAATAATGAAATGAGTTTTTTATATGTAGCTTCCTATGAGTAGTTGTAGACCAGGTTTCAATTCCATTTCACTCAGTTGATTTATTACAGTCATTGCCCTTGATCTTATGAATTTGTCAGTTAAAACAGGTTTTCTGCACTTTTTTCAGCTATGGATGGAAATATTGAAATGAGTTTATGTGTGTAGCTTCCTGATGGGTAGCTACAAATCAAGTTTCAATTCCATTTCACTCAGTTGCTTTCTTAGAAATTTCTTGGAAATTCATCAGCTATAACAGGTTTTCCGCACTGTTTTCAGTTGTGGGTGGAAATAATGAAATGTGTTTTTGTATGTAGCTTCCTGGCGTGCACTTATGGATCAAGTTTCAATTCCATTTTACTCATATGGTTTGTTACAGACCTATTGACCTTGAACTTTGATGGTTATAACCGACTTTCTGCACTTTCTTCACTAACATTCATGATACATGAATGATTCTTGGTATGTTCTTCCCTGTGGCAAATCTGTTTTTGCCTCCCTTCAACCAGTTATTCATGCAGTTACAGAGTTATTGCCCCTTAACTTGGAAATTTGAGAGTTATAACAGGTTTTCCACAGACAGACATTATGTATACCAATGTGTGAGTAGTTGGGTCTCTAAAATATAGTGATGCTGTATATACAGACAGACATAGTGTATACCAAAGTGTGAGTATCTGGGCCTCTATTGGATCATCCGAATAATTCTGTTCCATGGAATGTATATATTATCCAGTTGTGCATTTCGTGTAAAATTTGTCTGAAATGTATTCCAATGAGCGCACCCATATCACTTGAGAGACATGCTCCCTGGAGGCAGAATTGATACGACACATAAACTTATTTCTATTTGCAAGCAGTAATAAACCCAATAAAGTGGTCATGGCCTTGTAATACTGACCCCATTCTGACATGAGTGGTTTGTTTTTCTCCGACTTGATTGGTTCATACAGATGAATGATTTGGGTTTTTTTTCGTGTCTTGATTGATCCATTTCATTTGCATAACACATTCTTACACGAGTGGGTTGTTTCTCTCCCCCTTGGATTGGTTCATTACATTTGGATAACCCACTCTGATATGGATGATTTGTTTTTTCTCGTGTCTGGATTGATCCATTTTATTTGCATAACACATTCGGACACGAGTGGGTTGTATTTCTCCTCTATGGGTTGGTTTATCCCATTTGCATAACCCGACACGTCTTGGATTGTTCATGATCAAAATTACGTCATATACATTGTAAACACTATACTTGTTATTGACATATTAGTATTGACCCCATTCTGGCATTGATGGGTTCTTCCTCTCTCATTGGAATGGTCCACTCCATTTGTATAACCCAAAATGTCTCGGGATGTTCATGATCAAAACCACCTCTCCCACATTATACTTGTTATTGACACATAGTAATTAGAATATTACTCGCGTGGATAACTACAAGTGACCTGGACTATTCTTTAAGGTAGACTGGAAATTTTCTAGCAAACAAAATATACAAAAGCTTAGTGATTTGACATTATCTCCTGTATTTCCAAGAAGAGTTGGAAAATATGCATTAGATGGTAAATAATATAACTAGCATTTGAAATCCTATCCATGACATTAATATACGCACAGACAAAGAATGTGCACGCTCACCTCACCCCCTAAAAAGATCAAATACTGTTGTATCATGATATAACACAGGTGTTGGAAGTTACGTTGAACATCAAAAGATAAATAACGGTGCAAATATATCAATATGTTGTACTGAATCAACTCCAGTTGTATGCTTTGCCCCCCCTCCCCCCCAACTCACACCCACTCAAAGCGTCCTTGCCTACAATCGTTCAGTGGTACATTTTAGTTAATATGGAGGAATCAGTAATGGTTCAGTCTAGCAACCCTACTGGGACTCTTCGACCGAATTATTGCAGAGCCCACAACCCTTCACAGCCAACCCAAAACATCTTTCTACATTTTCCTACAAATTCCGTGAGGTATAAATCTCGCCCTCCCAACCTCATCCCTAACCCACCCAAAGCATTCTTGCATTCAATCATTCAAAGTAAGAATAAGATCTTGTAATTGAATAGATTTTGGTGCAGTCCGCAGTGGGTGGGTATGATTGGCATAAACGATTAGCAAAACTATACCGTACACTACTGTTGTATCATGATATAGCCTAGGTGTTTGAAGATATGTTGCACATCAATAGGCAAGTAATGGTGTAAATACTCTACCAATATGCTGTATTGAGTCCACACAGCTGGGTTTGTCCCCTACCCCCACCCCTCCCACCCCAACCCCAAATTGTCTTTGCTTACAATTATTCAATGATACATTTTGGTTATTATGGAGAATCCGAAATGGCTTAGTCTGGCAACCCTACCGTAGCTTTTCGACAGAATTAGTCCAGAGGACACAACAGAGCCCACAACCCCATACCACCTCGACCAAAACCCACACCGCTAACTCAAAATATCGTTTGACGCCTGGTTTCCCCTTCTGTGAGTTATAAATCTGGCCCAAGTCGTTCTTCTCAAAGTGCTTTTTATATCATTCATCCCCGGCCAGTTATACTTGTATTTTTATGTGGGTTAAGCACAATGGTATAATCCATCTTATTTAATCCTAACGGAGTTTATACCACATGTATTCGAGTCCCTATTTATAGAAAAAACATCCAAAGAAAAATGCATTATTGATATTATTTACAGGCCCAATACAGCACCTAAAGCAGATATTGACCTTTCTTATCAACCCTCTTCCAGATACTAGAAAAATTAAACAACGAAAATAAGAAAGTTTACTTGATGGGTGATTTTAACATTGACATGCTTAACTTTGGAAATCACAAAAAAACTAACACATACATCGATTTAATGTTCAGTGCTGGGTTCTCACCTATCATCACAAAACCGACTAGAATTACCGACCACTCAGCAACATTGATTGACCACATCTTATGTAATGACATTAATCCCAAACTAGCTGGAATTGTTGTTGCAGATGTTAGCGACCATTTTGCTACGTTCTGTGTGGACATCTCTACAAAAAAACCCCCAAAATCTACCAACACCCTGAAGAGATCATTTAACGCTCGTAATATTACTACCTTCAAGAATTTGTTATCCAATTGTGATCTCTCAAGTATCTACAATGCGACTGACCTGGATGATGCCTACAATAGCTTTTTAGTTTGTTTCAAAAATGCCTTTGACCAGGCTTTCCCTCTCAGGGTAACTCAGTCTCTCCAAAATTTATAAAATGCGAACCTTGGATGACGAACGGCCTGCTGGAGTCCTCACTCAACAAAGCCAAACTATATGCAAAAAAATTAAAAGTTCCCTCTACTCATAATACAGAGCACTATAAAGTCTTTTGCACCATATTTAATAGAGTCAAGCGTGCTTGCAAAAAAGAGTATTTTTATACTGTACCAATGACCCAGACTTAGCTGGTGCTAACTCTAACAAAACCAGGGCCAAACACAAATTTTGCCCCCCAATCCCCAAAATTTGCATCCAAAACAAAAAGAAATCATGTCCTAAAGGACCTCCATACTACGCCTCTACTGCGCATGCGCAGTGACGCAGACGTCCCGAAATTGGCGCCAATTATCATTCTCTGTTTGGCCCTTCATCTGTCAACATCTCACTGAACTTTGTGCTTGTAAATCTCAGTTTAAAGGATGCCAGACACGTAATTCTTGGAGAAAATGTGATTCTAAGGAGGATAGAAGGAGGAGAGGAAAAAGAAGTGACTAAAAATAATCAGGGCTGTACTTAAAATTTTTTGATGAAATTATGTTAAGTTGCCTATTTTCGAGGCATGGGCCTCTTGTTGTCATTCTTGCTAATTGTTGCACTGCTTATTCAGTGTTTCCTCTCCCCTAGCCTTCTAAAGTCCCCCCTTGCAATTCTCCCATGCTTTTGGCATATTTTTGAGAAATTTCATTTCTAAAATTTCCTGGGAGAGTTGCTTGGTTACAGAATGTTTTCTGTTATTTTCCCCATAGTTACGTTTTCACCCATGGGTGTATAACGTTTGTGTTCTGCATCTTCCATCTGATGTTCTACAGATTCTCCCCTGGGAGTCTCTGTTTTGCATCAGATAGAGTGTAATTGATGACTGATTCCGGGCCAGTTTTTTCAGTGCCTGGAGTCATGTTTTCTGGTGTTTTTACACTGTTTGTTTTCATTGGCAACAGCCTTTTTTGAGGGGGGCTGTTTGCCTTTGCTGTAGTTTATCTCACTATAAGATACATTTATATTATCCGAAAGTGTCTCATTAATTATTTAATATAAATTTAAAATTTTTGACCACACTTTGCCATCGGATCCATCAGGGCTCAACGTTACTTTTCAGCAACTTGGGCTTCGCTGAAAAAATATTTTTTCAAAATTATTTTGTTTTGCAATTGTTTTTTCATTTATTAATGGATCATGTTATTATGTATCTTTGTGTCAGGGGTTTTTGCGAGTAACTAGGACTTATTGTTGTTCTTTCACAATGAAGGGACATTGTTCAAATTGTAATAGGAAGAAATCTTCCTCTGACTTTCATGATCATTGTATTAATTGTAGTCAGTGTTCTCGCATTAATCCCTGTCCTATATGTGAACATTGGGATGAGAAACATTGGAAACGTGTGTCACGATATGTTGTTTCTGGAGAAAGAGCGATTCCGGCTCTTTCTCCGCAAGGTCACTCTACTCTCTCAGTTTCTATTTCAGAGGAACCAGAACAGGGTGATGTTTCCATGTTATCTTCTTCAAGTGTGCGTCCGTCGTCACAAATGAATTCAGAGCTAGCGGCAAAAGTGCTCATGGAGATTAGACAAATGTCGTCCGCTAGCTCGCCCGGTGTAGCGTCCATTCACCGAATGGTTCGGCAGCCGGGTTCGTCCGATGCGGTCCAAGAGGAAATTTTGGGTGATGCGAGCACTATAAACATAATAGATGCACACCCAGTGACAGCGGATGGTAAGCGAGAACGGAGGAAGCCTTTGAGTCCGGTTCCTAGCTCGTCCAGGTCCAGCCGGGCCGCGAGCGAGAGAGGCCCCTCTCTCGTACAACAACATCTGGGACCAGATGTTGTGGTACAAAATGTGTCTTTAGCGGAGCATACGTCCGTCGCTCGGGACGCTCCGTTGTATAAGCAGTCCGCAGAGACTGTTAAGGCTTCCTCTTCTCGTCAGCGCACACGACCGCACCTTGGCTGCGTGACCGCCGATATATTACCAGCTTCGCCGATCAAGGATTCTTCGGCGACCAGGTCACACCATCCGGCAGCCAGGGATTCGAGACCGATGGACTCCGGACGTTCGCATAGGAAAAGTATGCGGGAGCCATCTAATGCGGAGCTGCCCTCGGCGAAGCAGCGAAAGACTGCGCCTCCGCAGGTCTCGACGCCGGACATTCTTGTGCAGATAGCACAGCTTATCGCAGCATCCCAGCAACCGACAGAAACGGTGTCGGATCGAGAATTATCCGACGGCGCTGGGTCGGTACGCTCCGCCGAAGCATCGGGGGCGGACGACCGGGAACATCATGAGGTCCGACCGGATGGTGAAAGGGATACGGATGACTTGGAGCTATCCCTTTCGGAACAACATAAAGCTGCCGTGGACTTCATCCGGCACTTTCTCCCTCAAGTTGTTCCGTCGGGCCAGACTGCTGCGCTTCCGGACAAGAGAATTATAGCGTCATTGGACTCTGAATTTTTTGAGCGGTTCAGGGACATCGCTCCCGAGTTTCCGTCGCAGTCCAATAATGTTGCAAGAACATTTGAATTATTGAACGACGCTATATTTAAACTTGCTTCCAGGACGGGGAAAGCAGGTTTCTTGTCCGCTAATACTCTCAACCTGCCTTTCATTAATGCAAGAAATAAATTCGATACGGCAGGACAGGGTATACCGAGAGTTCCTCTGCGTATGGACGACGAGGCGGAAGACTTAGAGCTTTCATTACCGTCGTCAGCTTCTATTCCAACCGCGGTGTTGGATACAGCTATTGCGTCTAACAGAGCCAATTTAGATGCCTTATCTTACGCAGATCACCTTACTAAGGCGTTATCACTGCGCCTTCAGGGGAAAGAGTTTCAGGATATACAATCCTCTTTAAGACTTCTTTCAAGGGCAGTAGCTTATTCCACGTGTAACTCCGCCCTTTCAGTGGCAAATCTGGAGTTGTTTAGACGTGACGCAGCCCTAGCTACATCCACACTAGTGGATTCTAAGGTGAAGAACTCTCTTAGAGTCGCTTCGGTCTCAGGAGAACTTCTCTTTGACGGCAAGCTTTCCGCTATTTATGATAAAATTACAAAGAAAGCTAAGGATTCTCTGTTGTTCAAATCTGCTCCTAAGAAGTCGGATACAGCAGACACGAATAAGACAGGCACTTCTGGGTCTAATGCGCCCAAGAGAGGTTCCTATAGAGGTTCCGGTGCGTCCTCTTGGTCTTATTCGAGAGACCGTCAGGATAGCGACTCTCGTTCGGGACGTCCTTCAGGCCGGGACAATCGGTCGGACGCCCCGAGGTCGACGGGGCGAGGTGCGGGTCGTGGAAGACGTGGTTTCTCCTACCGCAGGCCTTGCAGGTCCAGGAGGTGATGGCTTAAACCTCTATCGCGTTCCGGTTGGCGGAAGGTTGTCGAGCTTTTCACAAGAATGGGCGTCGATTACGGACGACCCTTGGGTGAGAGGAGTGACTTCGGAAGGTCTAAAGATATCCTTCAAACGAAAGCCTCCATTAACTCGAAGTCCAAAGTGGACTCATCTTCCGTCAAATCCGCAGAAAAGAGACGCTCTGTTATCAGAGGTGCATGCTCTTTTAATGAAGAACGCGGTAGAGGTCGTAGAAAACCAGGAATCTCCGGGATTCTACAGCCATCTGTTTCTGGTTCCGAAACCAGACGGCTCGTTCCGTCCAGTCATAGATTTGAGCTGGATAAACAAGCTGATCGTCGCTCCGAAGTTTTATATGGAGACGATTCGATCGGTCAGAGCGAGTATTCGGGTGAACGATTATGCAACGAGCATAGATCTCAAAGATGCGTACTTTCACGTCATGGTACATCCGACATTCCGAAAGTATCTACGCTTCGCAGTCCTAGGAGTGGTGTATCAATTCCGGGCGATGTGCTTCAGATTGAATCTAGCACCCTGGGCTTTCACTCGGGTAATGAACTCGGTAATGATCTACTTCCGAGCTCATTCGTCTGCGGTAACGTCGGCCTACCTGGACGACATTCTTCAGAGGTACGGCAACGAGTTAACGCTTCAGAACGATGGTCAGAATCTTCTTCTATTGCTCCGACGTCTCGGTTTTATAGTAAACGAGAAGAAGTCGGATCTGGTGCCGTCCAAGTCATTCACTCATCTGGGAATGAGCTTCGAGACGCACAACAATCTCGTTCGTCTGCCGTTAACCAGAGCGAAATTAGTCAGTTGTTACGCTCGCTATTGTCTGCACGCAGGCAAAGTCACGGCGAGAGAATTTATGAGACTGATAGGTCTGTGCGGAGCCGCCGCGGATCTCATTCCGATGGGGCGGTTACGCACACGTCCTCTTCAAATTTTCCTGACTCAGAATTGGAGTGTGAAAATTCATTCGCTCGATGTGGACGTTCTCTTGTCAGATCATGTGAAACAAGAGATTCAGACTTGGGCAAACATTCAGTGGTTAACTCAAGGAGTTCCGCTGCAGTTGCCGGATCCGAGTTTTACCGTTATGACGGATGCCAGTCAAACAGGTTGGGGTGCATCATTAATCCCAACGGATTCGAGATGCCAGGGTCTTTGGGATCCGCAATTCCTGTGCAAGCACATAAACATCAAGGAAATGATGTCAATTTGGCTTGCGTTACGTCACTGGATGGACATTATTCACGATGCTCATGTCCAAATCCTATCCGACAATACGACAGTAGTGGCGTATATACGGAATCAGGGAGGCACTCATTCAGTTCCGTTGTTCAATCTAACGGAAAGAATCCTTCTGTTTGCGTTAGAACATCACGTTCTTCTTTCGGTCCGTCACATACCGGGTCGTCTGAATGTGCTAGCAGACTCCCTTTCACGAAAGGGTCGCTTGTTGCCGTCGGAGTGGACTCTCAACAAACAAGTATTCAATCAGATTTGCTACCAATGGGAACGGCCAATGATAGACTTATTTGCGACACATCTCAACAATCAGTTGCAGACGTATCTGTCTCCGTGTCCGGATCCAAGAGCATTTGCAGTAGACGCTCTGTCGATCCCTTGGGACGGAATGATAGGATATGCGTATCCTCCAGCGCCGTTAATTCAACAAGTATTGCTAAAGATAAAACAATCTCAATGCAAGATTCTGTTGGTAGCATCTCTGTCGCCACAGAGACCGTGGATAAATCTACTCAGGTGTCTGTTGTGGGACCTACCGCGGAAGCTTCCTCCACGGGAGGATCTTCTTTTGCAGGGGAAATCGTGCCAACTCCATCACAACCCGGAAGGTCTCAACCTTCACGTTTTTCCGTTGTGCGGTCCTTCTTGCATGGCAAGCACTTTACAGGACGAGCAGTGGACGCGATTTCTAACTGTAGGAGGACCTCCTCTTCGCTAAACTATGCGGCTAAGTGGAAGGTTTTTCGTCGTTGGTGTAGGGATCATTCTGTAGATATATTCGATCCCTCTATACCAGACATTGCAAACTTTCTAGTATACTTGTTTGACGAAATCAAACTGCAGCCTGTTACTATAAAGGGTTATAGATCTATGTTATCTGATACCTATGCACATCATGATAGTTTACAAATTGGATCTAATGTCTCTTTATCGAAGTTGGTTAGAAACTTTTCGATAAATAGACCCAGAACTCTTAGATTAATTCCTAAGTGGAATTTAGCTTGGGTTCTTCTTAAATTGAAGGAAAAGCCATTTGAACCTCTTGGGACAGTAGATTTCAAATTCTTATCTTATAAGACAGCTTTTCTCTTAGCTTTCTCTTCTGCTAGAAGAGTCAGTGAGCTTCATGCAATATCGGTGGATGATTCTCATTATCGTAGTGTTGGGAATACTATCACCTTCACTACTAATGTGGGTTTTTTAGCTAAGAATCAGGCTCCTAATAAATATCCGGAACCTATTGTTATTAAGGCTCTTCCGTCTTCAGACGGGCGTAGGCCTTTACTCTGTCCTGTTAGAGCGTTACGTATCTATAAACAGAGATCTCAGTTTATCAGAAAGGGACGGAAACGTTTCTTTCTGTCTTTGATGCCTAATAGAAAGGATATTTCAGTCCATTCTATTGCTAGATGGATTCAGTTAACTATCCGTACTGCTTATGAAGATTTATCTTCTTCTCAGCAGTCTGTGCTTAAGATTTCTGCTCATGAAGTAAGAGCTCTTTCTACTTCCTGGGCTTATGCTAATAGTGTTGCTATTACAGATTTAATGAAGGCTGCTTATTGGTCTCAGCCATCCACATTTACGAATTTTTATCTCAGAAATATTGAGTCCATTTCTGGAGACCTGCATTGTTTAGGTCCGTTATCTGTTGCTCAGAATGTCGTCCACTAAACAGTTGCAACTATAGTTATGCAGGCTTTCTGTTCCGGCAGTGACTCCGTCCGGCTGCCCTCTTCGCTCTGGGCTATTTGACCCAGGGCAAGGGGAAGGGGGGGGGGGGGGGGGGGGGCGGGTGTTCCCTTAGGTCACCTGCTTTATAGTGAAAAGCAAGGGAATGCCTCCTCCAAGTCAGTATTTCTGAGTCGCTTCCGGGATGGTTTTAAAGTGTAATATTAATGTTTAAAATTCATTCATGTCTTATTTTTAAAGTGTAGCTCGGTGTGAAGCATTTGTATATGTCAAGTGTCAAACGGGCTTTAATATACAATACTCGGACACTTTTAAATGACTATAAAGAGTCTCAATTCTCTGGACTACTTTATTTATTGGCTTGCTTTAAAAATAATTAGTATAAGGGTTATACTGGATGTTAATAGAGAACATGAATGTTATTGTGCTCAATTATTAAGGGTAGTGTATCTTTCTAATTTAAGATTAAATAAGAAAGATACATGTAAAGCCTAATACTCCTTTTCTCCTTAAGGGGTTACCTCTTTACTATATAGTTGAGCTTATTGGATTTTCCTCTATGTCCTAGGCCCTCCAGCCTGTTTACTATTCAGCTAAGTCTGGGTCATTGGTACAGTATAAAAATGTTAAAAAATTTATAGTAATTTATATATTTTTTATACTTACCAATGACCCAGACGGGGATGGCCCTCCCTGGAGTTGGGAACTCTTGCCTCCCCGCTGAGTACATAGCGCTGACCAGGCACTGCCAGTAAGAATGATAATTGGCGCCAATTTCGGGACGTCTGCGTCACTGCACATGTGCAGTAGAGGCGTAGTATGGAGGTCCTTTAGGACATGATTTCTTTTTGTTTTGGATGCAAATTTTGGGGATTGGGGGCAAAATTTGTGTTTGGCCCTGGTTTTGTTAGAGTTAGCACCAGCTAAGTCTGGGTCATTGGTAAGTATAAAAAATATATAAATTACTATAAATTTTTTAACTTTTCTCCCGCATTTTGGCTGAAAACAAGTATAATATTAAAAAATCATGGGAAATTCTGAAAAAAGTAATAAATAAATCAAATAAATCAAAAGTGTCCCTCCCACCTAGTTTTATAGAAGGCAACCATGAACTGACTGATCCCAAACAAATTGCAGATGGTTTTAATACTTTTTTTTGCCAATATTGGAACTTAAGTGAACATGTCCCCGACTCTTCAAATCACTTCAAAGACTATTTAAATGATAATATCGCCGATTCTATGTTTATATCACCAACGACTCCACAAGAAGTATCCCTGTGCGTGAAAAACCTAAACACTAAATCAAGTAGAGACTGTGACGATGTTTCCACCAAACTCATAAAAGAAGTAATTAATGAAATCGCCGACCCCGTAACCCATGTAATTAACTTGTCGTTTTTAACTGGGATCGTTCCTCAAAAAATGAAAACTGCTAAAGTTATTCCCTTCCCATCTTCAAATCTGTCGACCCCCAACTATTCACCAATTATCGACCCATAAGCCTGTTACCAGCTTTCTCCAAAATCTTAAAAAAAATTATGCATACCAGAATGCTAAAATTTTTAAATGATCATAACAGTATATATCAGTATCAATTCAGATTTAGAAAAGGTCACTCCACAGTACATTCCATATTGCACCTTTTAAATAGCGTTGCAATAATGAACGACAAACCAACAAAAGACTGCACTCTTGCAAGGTTCCTGGACTTCTCCAAAGCTTTTGACACTATAGACCACCAAATCCTACTAAAAAAGTTAGAACATTATGGAATTAGAGGTCATGCAAATTCCTGGTTTGCAAGTTACCTCAATGGGCGAAATCAATATGTGTTGATCGAAAACACGGCATCTGACCTGTCAGAGATAGTAACTGGTGTACCACAAGGATCAATTTTGGGCCCCATTCTCTTTATATTATATATAAATGATATAAACCAGTCAACTTCACTCGGCATATTGTCATTTGCAGATGACACTACAACTCGTGCTTCCGATAATAACATCGACAATCTGATTGAAAAAACAAACAATGAGCTTTGTAACATTAGCGACTGGTGCTCTGCTAACAAGCTAGTGCTCAACGCTAAGAAAACAAAATGCCTTCTTCTTCATCCCCCAAACGATTCATACCATATAGAGGACCGGCTTATCACCATAAGCGACACAAATATCATATGCACCGGTAATTCTAGAGACGAAACGTTTGTTAGATTCTTAGGTGTTAATATGGACGAAAATTTGACCTTCAAACATCATAATTTTTATACTGTACCAATGACCCAGACATAGCTGGTGCTAACTCTTAAAATATAGGGCCAAACACAAATTTTGCCCCCCAATCCCCAAAATTTGCATCTAAAACTAAAGAAAACATGTCCTGAGAGGCCCTCCACACTTCGCCCTTACTGCGCATGCGCAGTGTCAAGGACGTTCCGAAATTGGCGCCATTTATCATTCTAAGTTTGGCCCTTCATCAGTTAACATCTGACTGATCTTTGTGCTTTTAAATCTCAGTTTAAATGATGCCAGACACATAAATATTAGTGAAATGGTGATTCTAAGGAGGATAGAAAAGGAGGAGAGGAAAAGAATGTGTGACAGAATATTATCAGGGCTGTAACTTAAAATTTTTTAATGAAATTATGTTAAGTTACCTATTTTCAAGGCAGCAGCCATTTTGTTGTCATTCTGATTATTTAATTACACTGTTTTTACAAGTGTTTTTCCTCTCTCCCTGTCCTTTAAGTTCCCCCTTGCTATTCTCCCATGCTTTTGGCATAATTTCTGTAATTATTATTACTAAAATTTCTTGGGAGTTTAGCTGAATAACAGAATGAATTCTGTTCTTTCCCCATGTTTACGTCTTCACCTACGGGTGGTTAGGCGTTGTGTTCTGCATCTACCATCTGATGTTCTGCAGTTTCTTCCCTGGAAGTCTCTGTTTTGCATCAGATGGTGTATTTTTGGTAACTGATTTCGGGCCTGGGTGCCTGGAGTCTTATTTTAGTGTTTTTACACTCATTGTTTACATTTACAACAGCCCTCTGTGTGAGGGGGGGATTTCTAAATAATAATATCTTTATGTTATTTCAATCATAACTAGATACATTATTATTGTTCGTAAGTGTTGAATAAATTGTTTAAAATATTTTAAAAATTTTTGTCCACACTTAGGCTTGGGATCCATTGGGGCTCAACGTTACTTTTCAGAAACTTGGGCTGTTCTGAAAAAATATTTTTTCAAAATATTTTGATTTCAATTATTTTTTCTATATTAATGGATCATATTATTATTATGTATTTTGATTGCCAGGGGTTAGTGCGAGTACCAGGACTTGTTTTCTTTTCACATTGAAAGGATATTGATCAATTGTTTTAAGAGGAAGTCTTCCTCTGACCTTATTATCATTCTATATGTGGTCAGTGTACTCGCATTAACTCCGGTTCTGTATCGTATGATTTCGATGACAATATGGGAAGCGTATGTCACGGTATGTTGTTGGGGATTTGGACACTCCGGTCCTTTCCCCGCAGGGTCACTCTACTTTATCAATTTCTATTTCAGACGATCAAGATTAGGGTGATGTATCTGTGATGTCTTCCAACAGTGTGCCTCCGTCGTCACAATTAATGAAGGGCTAGCGGAAAAGTGCTCATGTAATACGCCAATTGCCTAAGAGGACCCTAGTAGGTTCGACGGCCTTTGACGTCCGCTAGCTCGCCCGGTGTAGCGTCCATTCACCGAATGGTTCGGCAGCCGGGTTCGTCCGTTGCGGTCTAGAAGGAATTTTGGGGTGATGCGAGCACTATAAAATTAACTTAATGCACACCCAGTGACGGCGGATCGGAGGGAGAACGGAGGAAGCCTTTTAGTCCGGTTCATAGCTCGTTCCGGTCCATCCGGACGGCAAGCGAGAGAGGCCCCTCTCTCGTTCAACAACATCTGGCCCCAGATGTTGTGGTACAAATGTGTCGTTAGCGGAGCATACGTCCGTCGCTCGGGACGCTCCGTTGTATAGGCAGTCCGCTGAGACTGCTAAGGCTTCCTCTTCTCGTCAGCGCACACGACCGCACCTTGGCTGCGTGACCGCCGATATATTACCAGCTTCGCCGATCAAGGATTCTTCGGCGACCAGGTCACACCATCCGGCAGCCAGGGATTCGAGACCGATGGACTCCGGACGTTCGCATAGGAAAAGTATGCGGGAGCCATCTGATGCGGAGCTGCCCTCGGCGAAGCAGCGATAGACTGCGCCTCCGCAGGTCTCGACGCCGGACATTCTTGTGCACATAGCACAGCGTATCGCAGCATCCCAGCAGCCGACAGAAACGGTGTCGGATCGAGAATTATCCGACAGCGCTGGGTCGGTAGCCGGGGACTTGAGGCCTGCAGACTCCGGACGTTCGCATAGGAAGTATGCGGGAGTCAACGTACACGGAGCTTCCAGCGGCAATGCATCGTAAGTCCGCTACTGCACAGGCCTCGGGAACGGACGTGCTTTCCTTAATAGCACAGTTTATCGCAGCATCCCAGCATCAACTGAATCTGTCGCATATATTTTATCCGACGATGCTGGGTCGGGACGCTCCGCGGAAGCGGGTACGGACGTCCGAAAGTTTCATCCGGTCCGACGGGATACCGAAAGGGATTCGGTGGATTTCAAGCTTTCCCTTTCGGAACAACATATGCTGCGATGCCGGATAAGAAACTGATAGCGTCGGTGGACTTAGAAATTTTTGGTTCGGTTCAGGGACATCGTCCCTCAGTTCCGACATAGTCCAATAATGTCACACAAACTTTCGAATTATTGAACGACGCTATATATATTATTATTTTATGCTTGCTATCCAAGCATTTCTGGTTTCTTGTTCGAAGAGTTATGGAGATGTCTTTCAAAAGTGTGCCTCTGTCGTCATAGTTAATGAAGAGTTAGCGGCAATAAGTGCTCATGGAATATGTCTATCGCTTACGGAGTGACATTCGCTAGCTCACCCGGTGTAGCGTACATTCATCGAATGGTTCGGCTGCCGGGTTCGTCCGTTGCGGTCTAGGAAGGAGATTTGGGTGATGCGAGCACTTTAATTACTTTAGTACTCACCCAGTGACGGCAGATTGAGGACAGATCGGAGGAAGCCAACAACATAGGGGACCGCATGTTGTGGTTCAGATATTTTACATTCGGAGCATATGTCCGTTGCTCGGGACGCTCCGTTATATTGACAGTCCGAGAGACTGTCTTTAATGCTTCCTCATCCTCACAGCAGGGCACACGACCGCACATTGGCTACGTGACCTCGAGTATCCGATCAGTTTCGGCATTCAGTGATTCCACAGCGAATAGGTCGCGCCATCCGGTAGCCAAGGGACACGAGGCCTATACACTCCGTTCGCTCGCATATTGGAAGTATGCACGGGGTAACGATCTCGGAGCTTCCTGCGGCAATGCATCGTAAGACCGCTGCTCCTCAGGCCTCAGTGACGGACGTGCTATCCGAGTTAGCACAGTTGTTTCGCAGCATCCCAGCAATTGACGGTTTCTCGGTCGAATCAGGAATTATCCGACGGCGCTGGGTCGGTGCGGTCCGCGGTTGCATCAAGCTACAGACGACCGAACGCTTTATAGGGTCCGACAGGATGGCGAAAGGGATTCGAAAGATTTCGAGTTTTCCCTTTAGTAGTATCGGAAGATGCCTTTCATATCTTCTGGCATTTCTTCCAGTGATTATTTTTCGGACTTCATTGCTGCGATCTTGGATAAGAGACTTATAGCGTCATTGGACTCGGATTTTTCGATCGGTACAGGGACTTTATCCCTGACTTACCGACGCAGTCCAATATTGTCATTACAACATGTTTTATTTTTCGACGCTATATATTTATATATATATACAAGACGGCTACTAAGCATGATAGTTTAGTTTCTTGTCCGCGTGGCTCATTTCTGCCATTTTATCTTTTTTTACATATAGTTTATTTTGGCAGAGCAGGGCATACCGAGAGTTCATATGCGTCTAGACGGTGTGATTAAAGACTGCATATATTCTTTTTCACCGTTTATGTCTTTTCCAATCTCAATGTTGGGAACGACATTATGTATATTAGACTTAACTTAGACGCTTTATTATACGTAATCCGCCTTACTGAGGCGTTATCATTACGTCTTCAAGAAAAGATTTACGGGATATTATTCTCAATGTAATTTCTTTTGAGGGCAGTAGTTTGTTCACGTATAACTCCGCCCTTCAGTGGCTGATTGGAGTTGGTTAGACGTGATGCAGCCCTAGCTACATCCACGCGTGGATAGTAGGTTAAGAACTCTCTCAGAGTCGCTTCGTTCTCGGAGGAGCTTCTCTTCGACGGCAACTTTCCGGCAATCCATGAATTGCTTGATTTATACATTCTCTTGTCTATCTAGTGTTACAAGAGATTCAGACTGGGGCAAACATTCGGTGGTTGACTCAGAGAGTGCCGCCGCAGTTGCCGGACCCGAGTGTGGCTGTTATGACGGTTGCCAGTCAAACAGATTGGGATATATGCTGATCCCTACGGATTCGAAGTGCCAGGGTCTTTGGGTTCCGCAGTCTTTTAGCTATCAGTTAACTTCCGCGGAATAATGTTTTTTAGGCTTGCTTTATGTCATTGCATGAACATTATTCAGAAACGCTTGCCCAAATTCCTGTCCTTTAATTCGACAGTAGTGGCGTATCTCTGGAACCAGGGAGGCACTCTTTCGTTTCCGTTATTCAATTTAATGGAAAGAATCCGTCTGTTGGTTATAGTACACCAAGTTCAGATTTGGTCCGTCATATTCTGGGTCGTCTGATTGTTTTATCGCACTCCCGTTCTCTTACGGGTCGCTTGTTGCTGTCAGAATGGACTCTCAACAAACAAGTATTCAATCAGATTTGCTATCTATGGGAGCGCCCAATGATGTTTTATTTATGACACAGCTGGCTAATCAATTGCAGACGTATGTGTTGGCTTGTCCAGATCTCTGAGCTAATACTGTTAACGCTCTATTGATCTATAGGACAGAATGATAGGATACGCGTATCCTCCGGCGCTGTTGTTTTTAGCAGGTATTGCTAAGATAAACAACCACAATACATTTCTGTTGATAGCATCTCTATCTTCACAGAGATCATGAGTAATTTACTCTCTTGTCTACTGTGGATCTTAACGTGAAATCTTCCTCTATGTGAGGATCTTTTTTCACTGGTAAATCGTGTCATCTTTATCACAACCAGCAAGGTCGCAACCTTCATGTATTCCGTTGTGTGGTCCGTATTGCATTGTAAGCACTATACTGGACGAGCTTTGGACGCGATTTCTTACTATAGGAGATCCTCTTCTTCGCTATTCTATGCGACTAAAGTGGAGGCTCTTCCGTCGTGGTGTAGGGATCATTATGTTCATATTGTTGATCCCTCCATACTACTCATTGCTATTTTTTAGTATACTTGTTTCACAAGATCTACTGCAGCCTGTTGTTATTTAGGTTATAGGTTTATGTTACCTCATACCTATGCACTCTACGATAGTTTACAATTGAGTCTTTTGTCTCTTTATCTAAGTCAGTTAGTAACTTTTTGATAAATAGACTTAGAATCTTTAGATTAAATTCCTATACGGATTTTAACTTCAGGTTCTTATTTAGCTAAGTAATCATTTGAGCCTCTGGAAACAGTAGTTTTCAAATTCTGACCTTTTAGACAGTAATTCTGTTGGTTTCTCTTTTACTGTAGAGTCAGTGAGTTTCATGCACTATCGATGGATGATTTTCACTTTCATAGTTTCGGAATCAATACTTCCGTTACTATTTAGGTTGGATTGTTGCATAAGAGTTAGGCTCCTATTATCCGGAACCTATTATTTTAAGGTCCTTCCGTCTTCGTATGGGCATAGGCCTTTACTCTTTCCGGGTACAGTTTATGTATTTATAAACAGATATCTGTTTATTACAAGGGCGTAAGCTTCTTCTGTCTTTGATGTCTAGTAGAAGGACGTTACGCTCCATTTTATTGTTAATGGATTCTATTAACTAGCGTACTGCTTATGGTATATCATTGGCTTAGCAGTTGTGCTTAAGATTTCGGCTCATGAAGTAAGAGTTCTTCTACTTCTTGGGCTTACATTAATAGTGTTCTATTATAGATTTTTGAAGGCTGCTCATTGCGCTCAGCCATCCATTCATGAATTTTATCTCAGAAATATCGAGTCCATTTCTGGAGGCCTCCATTGTTAGGTCTATTATCTACTGCTCAGAATGTCATTCACTTAACAGTTGCTACTATAGCTAGGTAGGCTGTCTGTTTCGGCAGTGTCTCCGTTCGGCTGCCCTCTTCGCTCTGGGCTATTTGACCCAGGGCAAGAAAAAGGGGGGGGGGGGGGAGGGTGTTCCCTTGGGTCACCTGTTTTTACTATGAAAACAAGGGGATACCTCCTCCGGAGTTAGTAATTCTGAGCTGTTATTGGGATGGTTGTTTAGTGAGAAGTTTAAGTTTATAAAATTCATTCAAGTCTTAGTTTTTAAAGTATAGCTTTTGAATATTGCATATGTCAACGGACATGATTATGCAATTC
Organism: Pictodentalium vernedei; assembly: GCA_031216915.1. Lineage (NCBI taxonomy): Eukaryota > Metazoa > Mollusca > Scaphopoda > Dentaliida > Dentaliidae > Pictodentalium > Pictodentalium vernedei. Next base: position 544,319,610 of record CM062297.1, read on the forward strand.
TCACACACTTTTAGGAGTATAAGAGTCTCTATTCTCTAGACTTACTTTATTATTGGCTTACTTTAAAAATTATTAGTATAAGGATTATTGGATATTAATAGAGTACATGGATGTATGAAGCTCAATTTTTGGAAGGTGTTGTATCTTTCTAATTTATCATAAATAAGAAAGATACATGTAAGGCCTATTACTTCTTTTCCCTACAGGGGATGACTCTATTTTATTTTATTGAGCGTATTCCATTTTGCTCTATGTCCTTGGCCCTCCAGCCTTTTTACTATTCAGCTATGTCTGGGTCATTGGTACAGTATAAAAATGTTAAAAAATTTATAGTAATTTATATATTTTTTATACTTACCAATGACCCAGACGGGGATGGCCCTCCCAGGAGTTGGGAACTCTTGCCTCCCCGCTGAGTACATAGCGCTTACCAGGCACTGGTTATTAGAATGATAAATGGCGCCAATTTCGGAACGTCCTTGACACTGCGCATGCGCAGTAGGGGCGAAGTGTGGAGGGCCTCTCAGGACATGTTTTCTTTAGTTTTAGATGCAAATTTTGGGGATTGGGGGGCAAAATTTGTGTTTGGCCCTATATTTTAAGAGTTAGCACCAGCTATGTCTGGGTCATTGGTAAGTATAAAAAATATATAAATTACTATAAATTTTTTAACTTTCTAGTTTTTGTTCAAAAATGTCACGGGCTATCTATTGCATCAATAAAGCAAAACATATACTTCCAAGGGAGGCACTTGAAACGTTATATTTCTCTTTAGTGCACTGTCATATTCTATATGACATTCAAGTTTGGGGCCACTCACCTTCAGCACACATATTATTCAATTTGCAGAAAAAAGCCCTACGTATTATAGATAACAAAAAATACAACTCTCATACCGTTCCCCTGTTCAGGAAATATAAACTGTTGAAATTCAATGACCTGTACAAACTTGATATTCTTCTTTTTATGTATGATTGGTTCCATAATAGGCTGCCTACGAGCTTCGAAGATACCTTCAAACTTTACACAAACCCCTCTGGAATGGAGACGAGACAAACAGGCAAGATATACACACTCAAACCTCGCACTCAGTTTACAGCTAATCTTCTGATACATTCTTTTCCGAGAATGTGGAACGAAATCGAACCAATTATTCAAAATTCTGTCAGAACTGAATTCAAACGGATTCTAACAGATAAAATGCTCAGTTTCTATTCTCTCAATGTTACTTGTTGTAACCCTCGATGTCCGGATTGCAGGCCTAATAATTTGTGACTAGTATTTAGTTGTTCTGTTGTCTCGCCCAGCATTGGTCTCATTGGCCCTAGGACCTCAAATTGCACGGTAAAGTTTGGTTTGCTATGGTAGTCTAAGTCACTGTGCTTATAAATATGATACTCTCACCTTTGCCCTTTGTCGAAAACTGACCAGCACTCTTCACAAAAATTGCCATACAAATTTTATTAAGTTCACATTTTTTGTCTCCGAAGCGCGGCGCTTGACACTTCGTTGGAATGAGGTCCTCGAGCTCGCTCTGACGAGGTGTCATGCGCTGTGTATTTCAGATGAGGAATGGATCATTCTCTAGAACTGATTTTGGAAATGCTGTTTCATAACCACGTTGAGCAAGGGGTTTAACACCAATAAATCTAATGGCACTACGGGCAGTTCCATGGTGGGCTGTCAATTTTTTCTGCAGAGAGCTTATTTTCGGCTTTTAGAAACTTCCCCACTGATTCTCATGAGATGTTGACCAAATAAGTATTTGAGTATACGTAATAGAAATTGTATCTGCTGTGAAGAGTACTTCTACTCCCAAAACGGGGACAGCGGGAAGACAGTCCCTGTGACTATGCTGTCTCCCCACAGTATAATATATGTTATTCAGTTTTTTTAAAAGAAAATGTACACTGTTATAATATTATGCTGTGAAATAAACTATTCATTCATTCATATTTTATGTCCGCAGTAGGGATTCATATTAAATCTGGGTAGTCTGTCTGTCCATCAATCCGTCCATTCATCTGCCCATCCATCCATCCATTCATCCATCCACCCACCCATCCATCCATGCATCTGCCTGTCCATCCCTCCATCTGTCACTCCGTCCATCCATCCGTTCATCTTTCCAACTTTATTTGTCCGCCCGGAGCCATAACTCTATAATGCTTTGGTGGATTTCTATGAAACTTTACACAAGGATAAAGACCAATGGAAGGTCTTCTGCACAGCAACACCATGCTCAAGTGACAAAGGTTAAGGTCACGAATGGGAAAACTTAATTCTCTTACAGACTGTGTTTTTCTGTCTGGAGCCATAATTCTATATTGCTTGGTTGGATTTCCACTAAACATCACACAAAGGTAAAGACCAATGGAAGGTCTCTTGCACAGCAACACCATGCTTGAGTGACAAAGGTCAAGGTCACAGAAATGTGAAAACATTTCTTTCACAGACTGTATTTGTCCGTACGAAGCCATAATTCTATAATGCTTGGGTGGATTTCCATGAAACTTCACACAGAGGTAAAGACCAACAATAGAAGGTCTGTTGCACAGCAATAACATGCTCGAGTGACAAAAGGCCAAGGTCACAGGAATGTAAAAATATAATTCTCTCACAGAAGCAGGTTTTTCATCCTGAACTACTGACACTGCAACTTTAAATACATTATTGTTATGAAGGTGTCTCAACATAACATATACAGGTAAAATAACATATATGGAAAACACCGTGCTTGAGTGAGAAGGTCAAGCTCACAGGTGTGCGAAAACTTAATTCTCTCACAGAATTGGGTTTTTCTTCTAGAACTACTGAAAGACACTGCAACTTTAAACAATTGGTTGGTATGAAGGTGTAGCAACATGACATATACAGGCATCACTATGCCTGAAAACTGAATTCTCTCACAGAATTGGATTTCTCATCCAGAACTACTGAAAAGGACTGCAACTTTACATAATTTTTTTCTATGGCGGTGTAGCAACATAACATATACGGTAAACACGAAGCCTGAGGGACAAAGGTCAGCAACACCATGTTTGAGTGACAGAAAGGTCAAGGTAACAGGAATGTGAAAACTTAATTCTCCTGAGTGACAAAGGTCAGCAACACCATGCTCGAGTGACAGGAAGGTCAAGGTCCAACTTTATTTTGATTTGTACTGTATGCCTATTCAAGTGACATCCATATGTGTATGGTTCTGCTGAGAAAGTTCCAACATATTAGTGGCTGTATTGACCTTATGGATAAAAGGTCAATACGGCTTTTGGCAGCTATGTTCAGATGTATTGTATTGAATTCAAAACCTTATGGACAATAGTGAGCACCAAATTCAACACAAAACTTTTCGTTCCAGTATTATAGGGGCATCTGTGTCCAGGTGGTCACCGTTAGTCTTGTTTCAGTTATGGATGGAAATATTGAAATAATTTTGTATGTAGCTTCCAGATGGGTACCTCCACATCAAGTTTTGATTTCATTCCGATCCTTTTGTTTATCAGAGATTGATTGCCCTTGAACTTGAATTTTCACATATTAGCTGCGGTTAAACTTTCTCATCCATCATACAGACTGCTGTCATTGGACATTTGACTGGAAAACAAGACTTTTCATTATAAATATCTCTTTTATGTAATATTATAATAATGATATAAATACCCAGAACCCAGGAACCCAAAACAGCTATTCGGTACATTGTTTCACTGGCCTCTCAAAACTGGTGGTCTCTCAAGGAAGGTTTTACTGTATTGTGTACTATTCAAATTGCAAACCATTTCAATTGCATGGCCCACAGTGATGGCTCCCATCACTTTGCATCTAGTTGGAATTGTTTTCATTGAGAGAAGTTTTTAACTTTTGTTTTCTTGTTATTATTGCAGGCATGTTTTAGTTCACATAGTTTCAGCTTCCATGTTTTATTCAGAACCATGGCTCATTCTTTTCCACCTGATTTAAAATGTATTTTTCTTTCAGATCATACCACTGAAATCACTGAAATTGGAATACAAACCATATGAAGCAAAGAGAAATCTTTCAAATATGTATGACATATATTTGGCAGATTCTCGGATTATAAGATTTTTGCCATCTCTTCTTGGAAAACATTTTTATGGCAGAAAAAGGTAGGTTTGATAGCAATATCTCACATTGTAGAATTGGTAAAATAGTGTGACTGACTTGATGAGCTGAATGAATATGGAAAGTGAATACTTGGAAAGCAATGCTTCTTGTCTCTGTTTTTGCCTGTTTCTACAATCAATAGCAGTCCTGTCCAAAATTGAAATAAAGGTAACCAAGCCTGGAAATTAGCAATGTGTCATTTGCAGAATGAGGTTTCCAGAGGGTGAATTTGCAGATGCTGTCCCATACAGTGGGATAATTTATCCTTTGGGTACCTTTTTCTCCTTAGGCCTGAGACCATGATGCAAATTGAAGTTCACAGAGGGTAAATTTAGTGCAGGGTAGCATCATCAAATTCACCTTCCGGGGACCTCATTCTGCAGATGACAGTCTGCTTGTTTTGAGGCTTGAAGGTTACCCAACAAAAGGTTACCTTAGCTATTTTCAGCAAAACCCTTTTTAGCTCAACTTTGTCGTAAGTCAAATTTGACCTTATGCCATGGCCAGTTGTCCGTCGTCCATCTGTCAGTCTGGCCGTCTGTCCGTCAACAATTCAATACGGCTCGGGCTAAAGGCCGTATTTATGAACCGATCTTTACAAAACTTCTTGGGTACCTTTGTTATGACTGTGGGTCAAGAACGAATGTTTTTGGGTCCGATCTGAAATTCAAGTTGGCTGCTGGACAGCCATTTTGTACAAAATTAGGTGCAATCAGATTTTTGTGCAGAACTTCCATATGAAAGCTCTGATTTGAATAATTTTTTGTATGAATGTTTAGTACCATGGGATACATCACATATAATACAGGTTTTTTCTCATGCGTAAATTATGCAAATTAGACTAACTTTTATATATTTAGTGTTACCTTCAGCACTATAAGTGCAAATGCCAATACGGCTCGGGCTAGAGGCCGTATTTTTGAACCAATCTTTACGAAACTTCTTGGGTACCTTTGGTATCACCGTGGGACGAGAACAAGTGTTTTTTTGGTCCGGTCCAAAATTCAAGATGGCCGATGGCAGCCATTTTGTACAAAATTAGGTGCAATCAGATTTTTGCGCAGAACTTCCATATGAAAGCGCTGATTTGAATAATTTTTTTGTGTGAATGTTTAGTACCATGGAATACATCACATATAATACGGGTTTTTTTCTCGTGCAGAAATTATGCAAATTAGATGAACTTTGATTTTTTCAGTGCTACTGACACACAGTAAGTAAACATGTCAATATGGCTCGGGCTAAAGTCTGTATTTATGAACCGATCTTCACGAAACGTCTTTGGTACCTTTGTTATCACCTTGGGACGAGAACGAGTGTTTCTGGGTGCAGTCCAAAATTCAAGATGGCTGCCAGTGGCCATTTTGTACCGAAATTAGGTCTAATCAGTTTTTTGTACACAACTTCTATACGGCTCAGGCTAGAGGCTTTATTTATGATCTTTACAAAACTTCTTGGGTACCTTTGTTATCACTGTGGGATGAGAACGAGTGTTTTTGGGTGTGGTCCAAAATTCAAGATGGCTACCAGCAGCCATTTTGTATCAAAGTTGGTGCAATCAGTTTTTTGTACAGAACTTCTGTATGAAAGTTCTGATTTGAATAAATTTTTGTATGAATGTTTGGTAACATGGAATACGTCACATATAGTATGTTTTTTTTTCTCGTGCAGAAATTATGCAAATTAGATGAACTTTGATTTATTCAATGCTACTTGTACACAGTAAGTGCACATGTCAATACAGCTCGGGCTAGAGGCTGTATTTATGAACCGATCATCACGAAACTTCTTGGGTACCTTTGTTATTACCTTGGGACGAGAACGAGTGTTTCTGGGTGTGGTCCAAAATTCAAGATGGCTGCCAGTGGCCATTTTGTACTGAAATTAGGTCCAATCAGTTTTTTGTCACAACTTCTATACGGCTCGTATTTACAGGGTTCCCGCGCCTCCTTGAATTCCTTGAAAGTCCTTGAATTTCAAAACCTCCTCCCAAGGACCTGGAAACTCCTTGAAATTTGAAGCACCTCCTGGAAACTCCTGGAATTTTGGAAAAATCGAGTCGGTTGCTCATGGCCGAGGTGTTTACAGTTCTTTCAAAATACGTCCGAGGTGTAGTCATTTTAGTTACCAGGATTTCTGTCAACAGAAACGAACGATGACTTCCGAAAATTAATTTTCTCCATGACTGCATTGTTTTTGCTTAACGAAGCATCCATGTCAGAGACTCAGTCTTTTTGTTGACAGCAATTTGATATGCCAGGTGGAAAGTGCAGATTTCAAGAGCAATGGCTCAAAAAGCAAGAGTATGACACGTGGCTGGAAGCAGTGATGGGAGAAAAAACTCTGCACGGTGTTGTGTGTGTATGAAGAATTTTAGAGTTGCAAATATGGGGGGAGTCCCGCCGGACATCCCATTTGACATCGTCGAAGCACATTAAAAATGTGAAGGAAAAAAGCACAGTCAATCTCTGTTTTGGCATTTACGAAAAATACATGTACAAGTGACGAAATCAATAAGTCTCCGTTGTGTCAAATTATTCAGTTGGAAATTCATCCTTCTGCATGTACAGCTGAAGAACAGCTGCACTGAAAGAGGAAAAGAGACTCAGTGTGATTTACTTTGTCCAGGCAAATTAGTCATGTAAGTCCTATTTTAATAATTAAATTACCTGAAATGAAATCATCATTTGATATTAGGTGCACATTCAGTGATAAACTTAATGCTGCTACCCTGAAATGCAGGGAAACAACATTAAATTTACCCACTGACTGAACGCCATTTGTCAGATCCCTGGCAGCTAATTTCCTGGCATGTGCCCTCTAACTTTTCCATATGACCCCACCCCCACCCCCTAAAATTTTTACAAAAAATTGCCCAGGTACCAATGGGGTCTTGAGCTATGCTGTTGGCTAGTCTGTGGGCTTTCTTTGTCTTGAGCCAGGTACCTGGATTGGGACAAAAAAAGCCCACAGACTAGCCAACAGCATAGCACTCACCCCGGATTCTGGCTGTGCCCTTCTTAAAATTACTTGTGCCCCCCCCCCCCCCAATATTACTTGTGCCCCCTAATTAGAAAACACTGGATTAATTCTACTCCTAACATTTTTTCTTCTTCCCAACACATGGTCGCTTTATACTCCTTGAAAACCCTTAAATTTCATCCAGCTGACTCCTGGAAACTCCTTGAAAAATTGATCTGAACCTCCTGGAAACTCCTGGAATTCACTTCTCAATTTGGTGCAGGAACCCTGATTTATGAACTGATCTTCACGAAACTTCTTGGGTACATTTGTTATCACCTTGGGACAGGAATGAGTGTGTTTTGGGGTGCCTTTGTTATCACTGTGCTATGAGAACAAATATTTTGGGGTTCAGTCAGACCCACTCTGGGACTCAAAGATTTCTTTTCTAGTTTAGCAACTGACTGTCACCCACCTTTACAATACTTTACCTATACATTTGTTACAGGCTATGGTCAGTATTTATGTACAGACCGTTACAATACTTTATATGTATCTTTGTTATCAGGTCATTACCTAGATGTTTGTCATTGCTGTGTCACATACTATACATGTACATGTCTTAACAAGTTAAGCTACAGTGTCATTGACACTTTCATCTTTCAAGTAACCCTTGTTCAGATTTTGTAAACAAGAGAAATGCAAAGTGATATATGTAAACTAGTTTTATTGTTGAGACTGATTTGAACATTCTAGAATGCTACATTTTATTTCATCAGTCTCTTTCACCAATCCAGTGAAATGATGTGATGTTATGTTCCAATAAGACTAAAATTGGACGAGAGCTCACATAGTTTTTTCTATGTTTACAGCTCTAATAGTATATGTTACCATTTGACGTCACCATTTGATATATCTGAAATGAGGTTGCAAACTGTTTTTTTAGCTGTTTCACACATGCAGCAGACTATGTTCCAGATGAAGTGTTTAAATTACAAATTGGTTTACGATTTGAACTAAGATGGAGTGACCTCGACCTTTATCTGATTTATTGATTATTTGTCCAGTGATGTTGTGGTTTACATGAGAGGTTTATTTACTAAACTTTTGATCAGTAAAAGTTGGCTTGTTCATTTTATGATGTATCTTTTGTGTTAAAGCATAAGCGCTGAGCTGCAAACCGCAGACCATGTTACTGTCAATTCATCACAGTAACTTATAATATTGTTGAGACTAGTATGAACATTCTAGAACTGTGTGGTTTATTTCATCTGTTTCTTCCCATGGCACGATGTGATGTGATACACTGCAGGAAAGGGCTTGAAGGGCCCTTTCTCTCAGTGTGTTAGATCACAGCAGTTCATCATGGCTCTAGGGGTGTTAACAAATGAATACAACACCAAGCCCAAGTAAAGAGATTTGTCTAAGGTCTAGTACTAGTAGGCAAACAAAGAATTGGTTGCCCTGTTTATTTTTAGGTGAACGGTGGGCGAACAAAAACTTTTACCCAATTTTTACAATCTTGTAGAGTGTTTTGGCATGATGTAATAATTTGATAATTACCCATTTTCCTTCTCAGTTTGTGATTTGGTGGTTGGGGTCGGGTGGAGTGTTAGGGCAACTGTCACGAACACAACATGCTTTGCTGTCTTGATGCTGACTAGAGCCAGTATATTTTATTATTATGCCAGCCTGATAGATTAACCAATGAATAGTCATAACTAGTGACTGAGGAATACACCAACAATAATTGTCAACAGTGACCCATTATTAATTCAATATACAGACACTTGTGGTATAATTATACCCCCGCTTCGAAGAAGTGGGGGCTATATAGGAATCGCCCTGTACGTCCGTACGTCCGTCCGTACGTCCGTCCGTACGTCTTTCTGGACATGAAATTCTTGTGTGCGCAACTCCTCCTACATTTATCAATCAATTTGGACAAAACTTTTCAGACATCATCACTAAGTGAACATGTGCATATTCCAAACTTTTTAATCTGCGACAATTTTAACCAGGTTATCTCTCTTGAACTTTGATTTAATATGGGTTTCTACATGAAATTCTTGTGTGCGCAACTCCTCCTACATTTATCAATCAATTTGGACAAAACTTTTCAGACATCATCACTACTAAGTAAACATGCGCATATTCCAAGATTTTTGATCTGTGACAATTTTAACCAGGTTATCTCCCTTTGACTTAGATTTATTATGTCTTTCTGTTCGAACAAATTCTTGTGTGCGCAACTCCTCCTATATTAATGAACCGATTTTGATGAAACCTTTCAAACATCATTTCTACTATCAATCAATTTGGACAAAACTTTTCAGACATCATCACTAAGTGAACATGTGCATATTCCAAACTTTTTAATCTGCGACAATTTTAACCAGGTTATCTCTCTTGAACTTTGATTTAATATGGGTTTCTACATGAAATTCTTGTGTGCGCAACTCCTCCTACATTTATCAATCAATTTGGACAAAACTTTTCAGACATCATCACTACTAAGTAAACATGCGCATATTCCAAGATTTTTGATCTGTGACAATTTTAACCAGGTTATCTCCCTTTGACTTAGATTTATTATGTCTTTCTGTTCGAACAAATTCTTGTGTGCGCAACTCCTCCTATATTAATGAACCGATTTTGATGAAACCTTTCAAACATCATCTCTACTAAGTGAACATGTGCATATTCCAAACTTTTTGATCTGCGACAATTTTAGCCAGGTTATCTCTCTTGAACTTTGATTTAATATGGGTTTCGGCATGAAATTCTTGTGTGCGCAACTCCTCCTACATGTATCAATCAATTTGGACGAAAGTTTACAGACATCATCACTACTAAGTGAACATGCGCATATTCCAAAATTTTTGAGCTGTGGCAATTTTAACTAGGTTATCTCCCTTTAACTTAGATTTATTATGGGTTTCTACATGAAATTCTTGTGCGTGCAACTCCTCCTACATTTATCAATCAATTTGGACAAAACTTTTCAGACATCATCACTACTAAGTGAACATGCGCATATTCCAAGATTTTTGATCTGCGACAATTTTAACCAGGTTTTCTCCCTTTGACTTAGATTTATTGTGTCTTTCCATCCGAACAAATTCTTGTGTGCGCAACTCCTCCTACATTAATGAACCGATTTTGATGAAACCTTTCAAACATCATCTCTACTAAGTGAACATATGCATATTCCAAACTTTTTAATCTGCGACAATTTTAACCAGGTTATCTCTCTTGAACTTTGATTTAATATGGGTTTCTACATGAAATTCTTGTGTGCGCAACTCCTCCTACATTTATCAATCAATTTGGACAAAACTTTTCAGACATCATCACTACTAAGTAAACATGCACATATTCCAAGATTTTTGATCTGCGACAAACTTAACCAGGTTTTCTCCCTTTGACTTAGATTTATTGTGTCTTTCCATCCGAACAAATTCTTGTGTGCGCAACTCCTCCTACATTAATGAACTGATTTTGATGAAACCTTTCAAACATCATCTCTACTAAGTGAACATATGCATATTCCAAACTTTTTAATCTGCGACAATTTTAACCAGGTTATCTCTCTTGAACTTTGATTTAATATGGGTTTCTACATGAAATTCTTGTGTGCGCAACTCCTCCTACATTTATCAATCAATTTGGACAAAACTTTTCAGACATCATCACTACTAAGTGAACATGCGCATATTCCAAGATTTTTGATCTGCGACAATTTTAACCAGGTTATCTCCCTTTGACTTAGATTTATTATGTCTTTCCGTTCGAACAAATTCTTGTGTGCGCAACTCCTCCTACATTAATGAACCGCTTTTGATGAAACCTTTCAAACACATCTCTACTAAGTGAACATGTACATATTCCAAACTTTTTGATCTGCAACAATTTTAACCAGGTTATCTCTCTTGAACTTTGATTTAGTATGGGTTTCGGCATGAAATTCTTGTGTGCGCAACTCCTCCTACATTTATCAATCAATTTGGACGAAAGTTTACAGACATCATCACTACTAAGTGAACATGCGCATATTCCAAAATTTTTGAGCTGTGGCAATTTTAACTAGGTTATCTCCCTTTAACTTAGATTTATTATGGGTTTCTACATGAAATTCTTGTGCGTGCAACTCCTCCTACATTTATCAATCAATTTGGACAAAACTTTTCAAACATCATCACTACTAAGTGAACATGCGCATATTCCAAGATTTTTGATCTGCGACAATTTTAACCAGGTTATCTCCCTTTGACTTAGATTTATTATGTCTTTCCGTTCGAACAAATTCTTGTGTGCGCAACTCCTCCTACATTAATGAACCGATTTTGATGAAACCTTTCAAACATCATCTCTACTAAGTGAACATGTGCATATTCCAAACTTTTTGATCTGCGACAATTTTAACCAGGTTATCTCCCTTTGACTTAGATTTATTATGTCTTTCCGTTCGAACAAATTGTTGTGTGTGCAACTCCTCCTACATTAATGAACCGATTTTGATGAAACCTTTCAAACACATCTCTACTAAGTGAACATGTGCATATTCCAAACTTTTTGATCTGCAACAATTTTAACCAGGTTATCTCGCTTGAACTTTGATTTAATATGGGTTTCTGCATGAAATTCTTGTGTGCGAACTCCTCCTACATTTATCAATCAATTTGGACAAAAGTTTACAGACATCATCACTACTAAGTAAACATGCGCATATTCCAAAATTTTTGAGCTGTGGCAATTTTAACTAGGTTATCTCCCTTTAACTTAGATTTATCATGGGTTTCTACATGAAATTCTTGTGCGTGCAACTCCTCCTACATTTATCAATCAATTTTGACGAAACCTTTCAAACATTATCACAACTAAGTGAACATACGCATATTCCCAAATTTTTGATCTGCGACAATTTTAACCAGGTTATCTCCCTTTAACTTGGATTTATTATGGGTTTTCAAATGGGATTCTTGTGTGTGCAACTCCTCCTACATTAATGAACCGATTTTGAATACATGTTGCACATTGTAAATGTGTTTTTCCAAATGTAAACCATATATGTGTGGGCTCTTTAAGTATTCAGTGCTGTTCTGTGGAAGGCCACATGCAAATACAAATTTCAACAACAAAAAATGATCTTTATGTATACATTTCCTTATGGCCTTCGCCTACATGATCAGAAGTGCATTCCTCTAAAAACCCAAAGCGGGGGTATTAATCACCTTCAGTGATAGTTCTAGTTGTCACTATCTGGCATTTTGTTTTTATTGCAAAAATCGTAGTCTGAATTCATCGAATTGGCACTTTAGAAAAGTTTGTTTTCAGTTCAAAGCGTCGGAAAAGCAGGCAGATTTGTAAATGTCAAAGATAAGGCAGGCAACAAAAAGTTTTTTTTAGCTCACCAACTTTAGTTGTGTGAGCTTATGGAATGGCTCGATCGGTCAGCGTCGGCGTCGGCGTCAGCGTCGGCGTCAGCGTACGTGTCCAATAATGTTAAAGTTTCTGTTTAGGTCACTTATTTGCCCTATTTCCATATCCTGGCTTTTATAATGCTGCTATATGATGATTATTATCATTTTACCATGATTTAACCCCTCATACCCTACATTTTAGACATTTTTCTTGACATTTTTAGTTGCGTTTAGTTTTCTGTTTAGCTCAGAATTTCATGTTTAACTAAGTGTTTAGGTCAGCTGCTGTGCTCCTTCTCTTCCAATGGCACTTATATTCATCATACATGTTCCTCAGTATCATTGTTCCATGATTAACCCCTCATACCCTCCATTTTAATCATTTTTCTTGACATTTTTAGTTGCGTTTAGTTTTCTGTTTAGCTCGGAATTTCATGTTTAACTTAGTGTTTAGGTCAGCTGCTGTGCTCCTTCTCTTCCCATGGCACTTATATTCATCATACATGTTCCTCAGTATCATTGTTCCATGATTAACCCCTCATACCCTGCATTTTAAACATTTTTCTTGACATTTTTAGTTGCGTTTAGTTTTCTGTTTAGCTTGGAATTTCATGTTTAACTTAGTGTTTAGGTCAGCTGCTGTGCTCCTTCTCTTCCCATGGCAATTATTTTCATCATACATGTTCCTCAGTATCATTGTTCCATGATTAACCCCTCATACCCTGCATTTTAAACATTTTTCTTGACATTTTTAGTTGCGTTTAGTTTTCTGTTTAGCTTGGAATTTCATGTTTAACTTAGTGTTTAGGTCAGCTGCTGTGCTCCTTCTCTTCCCATGGCACTTATATTCATCATACATGTTCCTCAGTATCATTGTTCCATGATTAACCCTTCATACCCTGCATTTTAAACATTTTTCTTGACATTTTTAGTTGCGTTTAGTTTTCTGTTTAGCTCGGAATTTCATGTTCAACTTTGTGTTTAGGTCAGCTGCTGTGCTCCTTCTCTTCCCATGGCAATTATTTTCATCATACATGTTCCTCAGTATCATTGTTCCATGATTAACCCCTCATACCCTGCATTTTAAACATTTTTCTTGACATTTTTAGTTGCGTTTAGTTTTCTGTTTAGCTCGGAATTTCATGTTTAACTTGATGTTAAGGTCAGCTGCTGTGCTCCTTCTCTTCCCATGGCACTTATATTCATCATACATGTTCCTCAGTATCATTGTTCCATGATTAACCCCTCATACCCTGCATTTTAAACATTTTTCTTGAAATTTTTAGTTGCGTTTAGTTTTCTGTTTAGCTCGGAATTTCATGTTTAACTTGATGTTAAGGTCAGCTGCTGTGCTCCTTCTCTTCCCATGGCACTTATATTCATCATACATGTTCCTCAGTATCATTGTTCCATGATTAACCCCTCATACCCTGCATTTTAAACATTTTTCTTGACATTTTTAGTTGCGTTTAGTTTTCTGTTTAGCTCAGAATTTCATGCTTAACTTAGTGTTTATGTCAGTTTCTGTGTTTTACTTTTAAGAGGTTGTGTTTAGGTAAGCTTTGTCGCATGTTATGAGCCTGTTTGATACAGTTCTTGTGTTTGCCAAAGTTACTATCAAAGAGGAATGTTGGTGAGCTATAGGGCGTTGGCGTCCTTCTTGTTTCATTCTCAGACAATACCTTAGTGAAATTGAACCCTCTCATTGGATGTGTTTATTGTCTTGCAGTGTCTTCCAATATTATTACAAAATCAGGACGTATGTAATTGAAATCTGAAGAGCATAACTAAAGACAGTCTACATCCTCTGACTTTGCAGTTATTTCTAGGCAAGTCTTGGATGTCTATATAGGAGCCAAGACTTGTCTAGAAATGACTGTGAAGACACCTAGAGAGTAACTTGCAAGTTTCCCCAGAGACTACATATTGGGGCACCAGTTCTGTTGCAGTAAAAAGTGATCAAAGTGGGAATGAGGCCCTTGAGGGTTAAAATTAAATGAGATAATTTGTATAATTATGCACTTTCTCTATATTCTGTGATGAAAAGACAGGCACTTAGAACGTAAGTTGAAAGTTTCTCCAGAGACAGCATGTTGAGGCACCTGTTCTGTTGCAATAAAAGTGATCAAAGTCAGAACAGAATTAAGTCCTTGATGATTAACTCTTAACCCTTTACCAATGTAACAGTCAAAACTGCCCAACGCTATTCACAAAAATCGCCAATTCATTTTCATTATTTTTTTCGTTTTTTTTATCTCAAAAACATAGGTTATGACCCCTCTTTGGAACGAGCTTGTTGAGCTTGTTACAAAGAGGGGTCATAACCTATGTTTTTGAGACAAAAAATGAAAAAAATTAGTTATTCAAGAATTTTGTTAGCAAGTGCCATCTGCTTTTTCATGTTAGGTAAAGGGTTAACCCACTGAGTATTTTCAAAATATTTTTCAGCAAATCTTGTCATGGCTTCTATGAAGCAGCCATGACTAGATTTGATGAAAAATTCATCTAAATTAATCTCAAGAAATCATTGGTAAAAAAGTTGAACCAATTTACCAGGAGAAATTTTGGTTAAATGTGTCCAAAGTATACTTATTTCAGTGGGAAGAGATTTCCTGTCCTGGGCAGGAATATCCGCCAGCAGCATGCAATGAGTTAAAATTAAATGAAGTAATTTTGAATAATTATGCACTTTCTCATTATATGCAAGAAGAAAATAAAAAGTAAAAATAAAACCTTTCCGCCCTCATTGATTTGAAAAGAAATTGCCTGAGAATCTTGTAATTATTTTGGGTGGCCTAATAAATTAATAATTTACTTGGCGATCAATGAGATGTTGGATTTTTCCCCTTGCATTGCATCAGTACTCGTCGGTAGACAAATGAATGTCTATAAAAAGGTTTAATGAAAACACAAATAGGGCTGTCGCGACTATCATTTTTTGTAATCGACTAATCGAGACCAGTAATCGACGGTTAGCCGATTAATAGTCGCTTCCCATAATTTTTTAGCAAATCATTCTTCTTTTCGTAAAACTCTGAAAATGACAATGGCACCAGTGTGTTCAGACGAAGTGGGGTTACACAATCGGTCCCGACTGAAGCTACATGTAGTCCAATCTTGGACCCACAGTCCGTAATATAATTTTTGGGGTTGGTACGTCCTGTAGGACGTACCAACCCCAAAAATAATATTACTGACTGCGGGTCCAAGTTTGAACTAGATTGAAGCCGATGAATTAAAATGAATTTACCAAAGAACGTTCCTGCATATGTTTCCTTTCTGCAATAAGTTTCTCGAAATTTTGAACATTGAGATCTATGCATTCCCTCGTCAGTTGTTAAAATTGGATCTTAGTCTGAAGTTCCGAACTTTGAGAAGTGATCTGACGTTCTGACTTTCGTCATAATTTTGTCACTTCCACGCTTTGGGTTTTCCAATGGGTGCATTCGTGTGTACAAGACTGGAGAAATTCAGAAGAATCTATTCTTCTCGAGTAACTGTGAGTGTTCTTTCTTACACAGTCAGTGACAGTCGTACAGTCTTCCGGATATGAATGTTAATTATGGTTAGATATTTAAAGTTATTCACCTTCATTGATCATTCACCTCACAAAACAATGCAATTTAGCCCCGACGTGTAGTAGACGTGTACCACCTTGAAAATGAACGACGATCGACTAAAAATAAAAAACGTCGACTACTTCAATAGTCGACGGTTAGTCGACTAATCGAATAATCGCGACAGCCCTGAACACAAAATTGTTTGCAAACACAACTGGTGATGAATTTACGGAGAGAAAAAGGCTGGCATAATAAATATGTTGCGCGACATTCATTTGGCGGATACAGTGTCACAGGAGGCTCAGTGACAACAAAAAATGAAAAATAAAATCAGAAAACCCAAGTTTTTTGGAAAAACCGAAACTACATCAAAACCAGGTTAAAGTTTTAAAATTGCACACCTGTGCTTTGCTCTTTTCTGCCCAACTAAATTATTTCAACTGCTTGAATCTAAAAAATACTGTAACATTTATTTTCTTGAAACCAACACAAGAAATTTTTCTCACTACACTTGATTTGACTGAATCTTTAATGACTTCACCAATAGTATGAGACATGTATGTTTACTAAATAATTATGAATGAAGACTCGTGCACACAAGAGTTTTATGATTATGCTACGTAGTTCTACCAATTGGTCTAATAGCTTGATGTTTTCAACACTTGTACTTCTTGATAGCAATATCTAAAACTCATGCACAAAAGAATATTTGTATATCTTTGTGAGTATAGTGATGCCCCATTTAACTCTTTACCTATAACAGAAGGCAGACGGCACTTGCAAACAAAATTCTTGAATAACTAGCTTTTTTCATTTCTTGTGTCAAAAACATAGGTTATGTAGGTTATGAACCCTCAATGGAATGCACTCAAGGAGCTCATTCCAAAGAGGTGTCATAAGCTACGTTTCTGAGACAAAAAATGAAAAAAATAAAAATAAATGGTGATGTTTAGCTTAACTTGACAAAGTCAAGATAAGCTAATGCCATTACACATGCGAAAGTCTGTCAGTCTGTGAATCTGTGAGCCTGTTCACATTTTTCTTTAGCATGGGCTACAACCCCGCAGTTCTTGTCTGAGCGTCACAAAATTTCATATGCAGGTTTGGGGTCATGTCTAGATGGGAACATCCCCTTTTGGTCGCGATCGGTCAACCGGTATGGCTGCCCGAGTCCAAAACCAACCCGAAAACCATTAGCACAGTCTACAGGTCTTATTTATGAAGGGATTTCATTGTAACTTGGTAGGATGCCTCTGTATAATGCCTAGATGAGAACGTCCCCTTTTGGGCATGATCTGCCAATCATGATGGCTGCCCAAGCCCGAAACCCCAAAACTTTTAGCAGTCTGCAGGTCATGTTTAATATGGAGGGATTTCATTGTAACTTGGTAGGATGACTCCTTATGATGTCTAGATGAGAATTTCCCCATTTCGGCGTGATCTGCCAACTGTGACAACTGACCGAGCCCAAAACCCGAAAACCTTTAGCACAGTCTACAGGTCATATTTATTGAGGAATTTCATTGTAACTTGGTGGGTTGCCTTCATATAAAGTCTAGATGAGAAAGTCCCCTTTTGGACGTGATTGGGCAACTGTGCCGGCTACAGGGGCCCGAAGCCCAAAAACCTTTAGAACAGTCTACAGGTCATATTTATGAAGGGATTTCATTGTAACTTGGTAGGATGACTCCAAATAATGTCTAGATGAGAACGTCCAATTTTGATCGCGATCATTCAGCCTTTGATGGGTGCCCGAGCCCAAAAACCTTTAGCATAGGCAAAAGGTCATATTTATGGAAGGATTTCATTGTAACCTGTTAGGTTGACTCCATATAATGCCTAGATGATGACATCCCCTTTTGGTCGTGATTGGTCAACTGTGATGGCTACAGGTGCCTGAAGCCCAAAAACCTTGAGCACAGTCTACAGGTCATATTTATGAAGGGATTTCATTGTAACTTTGTAGGATCACTCCAGATGATGCTCAGATGAGATTGTCCTCTTTGGTTGCGATCATTCAACCAGGATGGCTGCCTAAGCCCGAAAACCTTTAGCACAGTCTACAGGTCATATTTATGAAGGGATTTCCTTGTAACTTGGTAGGTTGACTTCATATAATGTCTAGATGAGAACGTCCCCTTTTGAACACGATTGGGCAACTGTGATGGCTACAGGGGCCCAAAGCCCGAAAACCTTTAGAACAGTCTACAGGTCATAATTATGAAGGGATTTCATTGTAGCTTGGTAGGATGACTCCAAATAATGTCTAGATGAGAACATCCCCTTTTGGTCGCAATCATTCAGCCTTTATGGCTGCCCGAGCCCAAAGACCATTAGCATAGTCTATAGGTCATATTTATGGAAGGATTTTATTGTAACTTGTTAGGATGACTCCATATAATGCCTAGATGATGACATCCCCTTTTGGTCGTGATTGGTCAACTGTGATGGCTACAGGTGCCTGAAGCCCGAACACCTTGAGCACAGTCTACAGGTCATATTTATGAATGGATTTCATTGTAACTCCGTTGGATCACTCCAGATGATGCCCAGATGAGAATGTCCTCTTTTGGTTGCGATCATTCAACTATGATGGCTACCCGAGCCCAAAGCCCGAATACCTTTAGCACAGTCTACAGGTCATATATATGAAGGGATTTCATTGTAACTTGGTAGGTTTGACTTCATATAATGTCTAGATGAGAACGTCCCCTTTTGGACTCGATTGGGCAACTGTGACAGCTACAGAGGCCCGAGGCCCAAAAACCTTTAGAACAGTCTACAGGTCATAATTATGAAGGGATTTCATTGTAGCTTGGTAGGATGACTCCAAATAATGTCTAGATGAGAACGTCCCCTTTTGGTCGCGATCATTCAGCCTTAATGCCCGAGCCCAAAAACCTTTAGCATAGTCTATACGTCATATTTATGGAAGGATTTCATTGTAACTTGTTAGGTTGACACCATATAATGCCTAGATGATGACATCCCCTTTTGGTCGTGATTGGTCAACTGTGATGGCTACAGGTGCCCGAAGCCCAAAAATCTTGAGCACAGTCCACAGGTCATATTTATGAAGGGATTTCATTGTAACTTCGTAGGATCACTCCAGGTGATGCCCAGATGAGAATGTCCTCTTTTGGTTGCAATCATTCAGCCATGATGGCTGCCTGAGCCCGAAGCCCGAAAACCTTACGCACAGTCTACAGGTCATATTTATGAAGGGATTTCATTGTAACTTGGTAGGTTGACTTCATATAATGTCTAGATGAGAACGTCCCCTTTGGACGCAATTGGGAAACTGACGGCTACAGGGGCCCAAAGCTCAAAAACCTTTAGCACAGTCTACATGCCATATTTATGAAGGGATTTCATTGTAACTTGGTAGGTTGACTTCATATAATGTCTAGATGAGAACAGCCACTTTTGGACACCATTAGGCAACTGTGACGGCTACAGGGGCCTGAAACCCGAAAACCTTTAGCACAGTCTACAGGTGATATTTATGAAGGGAGTTCATAGTACCTTGGTAGGATGACTCCAAATAATGTCTAGATGAGAACGTCCCCTTTCGGTCGCGATCATTCAGCCTTAATGGCTGCCCGAGCCCAAAAGCCCAAAACCTTTAGCATAGTCTATAGGTCATATTTATGGAAGGATTTCATTGTAATCTGTTAGTTTGACTCCATATAATGCCTAGATGATGACATCCCCTTTTGGTCGTGATTGGTCAACTGTGATCGCGATCATTCAGCCTTGATGGGTGCCTGAGCCCAAAAACCTTTAGCATAGGCAAAAGGTCATATTTATGGAAGGATTTCATTGTATCTTCGTAGGATCATTCCAGATGATGCCCAGATGAGAATGTCCCCTTTTGGTTGCGATCATTCAACCATGATGGCTGTCCGAGCCCAAAGCCCAAAAACCTTTAGCACAGTCTACAGGTCATATTTATGAAGGGATTTCATTGTAACTTGGTAGGTTGACTTCATATAATGTCTAGATGAGAACGTCCCCTTTGGACGCAATTGGGAAACTGACGGCTACAGGGGCCCGAAGCCCAAAAACCTTCAGCACAGTCTACAGGCCATATTTATGAAGGGATTTCAATGTAACCTGATAGGATGACTCGTTTTGGAATAATTTCACTGTAACTTTGTAACTTTCGTTGATATACATTAACTGTGAGGGCCATATACATTAACTGTGAGGTCATATTAACCCACCCCTCAGCTCTTTAGTACAATGTACACCTCATACTATTTTTTATCAAAAACATAGCATACAGGGAACAGAAATGAACATATTCCCAATTATCACAATTCTTGTCTTATTTCATAATCCTTTCATAAATATTGAACATTATCCTTTTCATCAAACACAACACACAAGTTAAGCTACAGTGTCATTGACACTTTCATTGTGAATAGCACTGACCGGTTTTGGCCATTACTTTGGTAAAGGGTTAAATCAACGATAGTCTGTGCACTGACTCCTTGAAAAATGGGTCAGCAAACAGCCCCCAAAAGGCATTAGATTCCTTACCGAATTTAACTTGTTACTCTTGGTTTGGTGCCACTGACAGGATGTTTTGAATAAACATTTCCATTCTTTCCATTCTTTAATATAGGGCCAGTTTATTATACAGCTCTACTGATTGGGTTGTGATACCAGATTTCATGAACATGGATGGTAACCCATGGGATACCTGAAAAGTTTTA
The DNA here is from genome assembly GCA_031216915.1 of Pictodentalium vernedei. Lineage (NCBI taxonomy): Eukaryota > Metazoa > Mollusca > Scaphopoda > Dentaliida > Dentaliidae > Pictodentalium > Pictodentalium vernedei. Next base: position 544,340,397 of record CM062297.1, read on the forward strand.
TATTTTTAACCCTGCAAGGATCCACTTTCAGAATAATTCTTCATTTGCTTTGAAAACTTTACATTGCTTTCAGTAATGAGTTTTCATAACTTTGAAAATCATAGTGCTTCTAATATTTCAGAAATCCAGTTCAAGTGGACTTGAATGCTCATGATTTGAAGAAGGAAATAAACAGTGCAGTTAGTAAAAGTAGATGTGTAATTACAGGCAGAGGATCTGTCAGGTAATATAATTACTTTCTTCATGTACATTTAACCTTTAAATTCTCAGATTAATTTTATTTTTATAACTATCATATATAAATGTTCCAATCAGACTAAAGTCCTTGCCCTCTAATTGAATGAGAACTTGTCTGTGTTTACGACTTAAGTAGCATATGTTACTGCCAGTGTCATACCACTTGAAATATTTGAAATGATATTGCTATTTCATCAACTGAGTGACTTGCAAACTGCTTCATTTTTCAAGATATTTTTATACAACAACCAATGGCCCAGACTAGCTGGTGCTAACTCTAAAATTAATCCAGGGCCAAACACAGATTTTGCCCCCAATCCCTAAAATTTGCATGCAAAACCGAAAATTTCAAGTCCTATCTGGTCCTCCATACTTCTGTGAACTGCACATGTGCAGTATCCAGGAAGACACCGAAATTGGCGCAAACCATCTTTCTTTGTTTGGCCCTTCTGTCAGTAACAACAGACTGACATCTGTGCTTTTAAATCTCAGTTTTAATGATGCCAGACACAAATCAATGGTAGAATTGGTGGATCCAAGGACACATTTGGATGATGGAAGGAAGAAACGGTGGTTTGAAACATTCAGGGCTGTAACTTTATAATTTTAATATAAATTATTTCATGTTTCCCAATTTCGGGACATGGGCCTGACGTCATCATTCTTGCTAATGATTTTTCCACTGTTTGTTAAGTGTTCCTTCCCTATCCTTCCTTGAAGCCCCCCAGTTAAACTTCCAAGCTTTTTGGCTTATTTTATTGAAATTGTTTTATACATTTTTTGGGAGTTTGACGTGTTATACAGAATGTTTACTCTGTATTTCCCCATGGTTACGTCCTCACCCTAGGGGTGTTTAGGCATTTTGGGTCATGCATCATACATCCGATGTATCGTTTTTTCTTCTACTAAAGATCTTGCTTTACATCAGATAGTTCTAAATCTGTTACTGACTTCGGGCCTTCTTATTCAGTGCCTGGAGTCTTGTTTCCTGTTTTTCTTCTAACGTTGTTTAAATTGACAATGTTGTATAAATATATGTTGTAAGATACATTAAAAATATTCCGGTAGTGTAGCAATTAATTTTGGGAATTTTGTCCACACTTAGGCTCTATCGGGATACATTTGGGCTCTGTTCCCTTTGGGAACTCGGGCTCCTGTCAAAATTTTTTGAAATATTTTTTTTTTTTTAATTAATTTTTCGATTTATATTTTGAATGCTATTTGTTATGTATCTTTTTCATATATTTATTGTGGAGTTTGTGGGAGTACTGTCGACTTTGTTTTGCTTCATCATGAAAGCTTATTGCTCAAAATGCAGGTCAAGGAAGTCTTCCTTAGATTTACATGCTTGTTGCCTTGCTTGTAGTCGATGTACTCCCACTAATTCTTGTCCAACCTGTGTCGGATGGGATGACAAACATTGGAGATGGGTGTCACGGTACGTTGTTAGCAGCGAGAGGCCAATGCCGGTCCTCTAGCCACAAAGTCAGTCAAGTTTCTCAGTTTCTTTTTCAGAGGAACAAGAACATGGCGATGTTTACATGATGTCTAGAGATAGTGTGCTACAGTCATCGCGCTCAGATGAGCAAACAGAGCTAGCTGCCAAGGTGCTCATGAATATTAGACAAGGCAAAAAGCCACTAGCCAGTGGTTTTAGTCCCTTGTCGCCAGCTAGGTCGACCGGTAAAGCGATTACTCCGTCCATGGGTAACGTGACCCTGGGTGTGTCCGTTGCGGTCGAGAGGAGTGGATTGGGTAGAGCGAGCACCTTAAAACAAAAACAGGCTCACCCAACGAGGACGGAACAGAGGAAGAAGCCAGCAAGTACCGTGGGAAGCTCGGCGAGGTCTGAAAGGACCACGAGCGAGAGAGGTCCCTCTCTTTCCCAGCAGCAACTGGATCCAGATGTTGTAATTAGAAACTTGTGTCAGTCTGAGCAGACGTCCACGCCTTCCATCTGGGACGCTCCACATAGTTCGCAGCTGGCTTCAGCTGCAGTTACGGCTTCTACATCGTCATCTTCAAAGCACACACTACCGCACCTTAGCTACACGACTTCGGATATCCAGCCTGCATCGCCGAGAAGGGACCACTCATCGTCAAAGAAGTCTGACCATCCGGTAGATAAGGAGACCTCATTTATCGGGACGTCAGGAGAAAAGAGCTATCTCGGACACACCATCCCAGGAGCACCAAGCGGCCAAGAAACAGAAGACCACTGCTCCTCAGGCCTCCATAACGGACTTGCTGTCGCAGATTGCGCAGCTCATCGCAGGAACCCAGTAAGTGCAAGAGCAGCCTACGGCAGTCTCCAAACTTGAGCTATCGGATGGTGCTAGGTCTGCACATTCAGATGCCGTAGACTGAGAGTCTCAACTGATTCAGTCGGATGGTGAAAGGGATATGGACGAAGATTACCCTTCCCTGAATTTGTTCCGGCGAATCAGAATGCTGCGACTACTAGAAAGAAAATGCTGGCATCGTTGGACGCAGAATTTATCCGGACAAAGGAGGAGGTCTTTTCCGGTTCAGTCTAGGCAGGTGTCGCAGGCCTTTGCCCATTTAGACGATGCCTTACTAAAACTCTCCAGTGGCAAGAAGAAAGGCGGTTTCTTGACATCATCTTCCGTAAATTTACCCTTCATTGGACCACATTCATTTAAAATGGTTGGGGAAGATGTACAGAGAGTTCCTCTGCATTTGAATGAACAGGCTGAGGATCTAGAGCTATCCTTGCCTGCCTCATTCACAATTCGCTCGGACACAATTGAGATGGCAATATCTTCATACAGAGCGAATTTGGACGCTATGTCTTACGCAGATCACCTTTCATGAGCTGTGGCCCAATGTCTCAACGGAAAGGAATTTGAGGATGTTCGTACCTCTTTAAGAGTTCTTTCCAGGGCAATTATGTTTACCACGTATAACTCCGCCTTAACAGTGGCTAATTTGGAGTTAATCAGACATGATGGTGCCCTTGCGTTGTCATCTTTTATAGATGACAAGGTGAAAAACTCTCTACGGATTGCTCCGGTATCCAGATACACAATTTTTGACGACAAGCTTTCATTGGTTTATGACCAAGCTACAAAGAAAGCGTCTAATACTCTGCTTCTAAAGTCAGCGTCTAATCGACCCGCTACAGCAGATAAGAGTAAAGAAGAATTCCCAAACAGAAATCGTCTAAAGGGGACTCCTCGTGAGGGTATAGGAAACCCTCCTATAATTACTCTAGGGATCGACAATGCAGCGGCCCGGGAAGGGGGTGTAGGTCTGATCGAGACTAAGCCGGCGGGTCGAGGCTCATTGCGAGGGAGACGTGGTTTCTCCTCCCATAAGCCTCGCAGGTCCTACAGGTGATGGTCAGGACCTCTATTGCTTGCCAGTTGGCGGAAGGTTATCAAGATTCGCAACAAACTGGATAACAATTACGGAAAACCATTGGGTGAGAAGTGTGTTCTCGGACGGCCTACGGCTATCTTTCCGAGCGAAACCACCAATAACAAGGTGTCCGCGGTGGACAAATCTCCGTCAAATCCTTGCAAAAGAGTGTCTCTCCTATCGGAGGTACAGGCTTGTTCCAGACAGCTTGTTCCAACTGGTAATAGACTTGAGCTCGATAAACAACCTTATCGTAACTCCAAAGTTTTATATGGAGACCATTCAGTCAGTAAGGGCGAGCATTTGAGTGAACGACTATGCGGCAAGCATAGATCTAAAGGATGCATACTTTCATGTCCTGGTACATCCGGCATTCAGAAAGTACCTGTGGTTCGCCATTCAAGGGATAGTGTATCAGTTCCGAGCAATGTGCTTCGGTCTGAACCTGGTGCCCTGGGCTTTCACTTGAACAATGAACTCGGTGATATCTTACTTCCGAGCTCATTCGTCTGCAGTAACATCGGCTTTCTTGGACGACATTCTTCAGAGATACGGCAACAAAACTATTCTTCAGAACGATGTTCAGAGTCTGCTTCTTTTGCTCCAACCTCTCGGCTTCATCGTAAACGAGAAGAAGTTGGATCTAGTTCCATCCAAGTCATCCATTCACTTGGGAATGAGCTTTGAGACTCACAACAATCGGGTTCGTCTGCCGTTACCCAGAGCGAAATTAGTCAGTTGTTATGCTTGCTTTTGTCTACACTCAGACGCATTAACAGCGAGGGAATTTATGTGACTGATGGGGTTGTGCGGAGCGGCTGCAGATATTATTCCAATGGGTCGCTTGCACACACATCCCCTCCAGATAGATATTCTTTACTCAGAACTGGAGTGTGAAGACGCATTCGCTCGAGACCAGTATTGTTTTAACGGATCTGGTAAAACAAAAGGTCCAGATTTGTGCAGATATTCAGTGGTTAACTCAGGGAGTTCCACTGCAGCTGCCGGATCTGGCTTTCACGATTATGACGGATGCGTGTCAAACAGGTTGGGGCATGACCCTGAGCCCGACAGACTCAAAGTGTCAGGGTCTTTGGGACCCTCGGTTCCTAGAGAAACACATAAACATCAAAGAGATGATGTCAATTTGGTTAGTGCTACAACATTGGATTCACATTATAGCGGACGCTCATGTTCAGATATTGTCGGACAATTCGACAGTAGTAGCGTACATCAGGAACCAGGGAGGCACACATTCGATTCCGTTATGCGAACTAACGGAGAAAATTCTTCTGTATGTCGTGAATCATGTTCAACTATCGGTCCGTCATATACCGGGTCGTCTGAATGTACTAACAGACTCACTCTCTCGGAAAGGTCGCCTGTTGCCATCGGAGTGGACACTCCACAAGTGGGATCGACCTATGATAGATTTGTTCGCGACACACCTCAACAATCAGTTGCAGACATACGTGTCGCCATGTTCAGACCATCGAGCGTACGCAGTAGACACTCTGTCGATCTCGTGGGACGGAATGATAAGATATGCATATCCCCCAACAACGTTGATTCAGCAGATTCTGTTAAAAATCAAACAGTCTCGTTGCAAGATTCTGCTAGCATCTCTGTCGTCACGGAAACCGTGGATCAATCTTCTCAGGTGTCTGTTATGGGATGTTCCCCGGAAGCTTCCTCCACGAGAGGACCTTCTTTATCAGGGGAAGTCACGCACACTGCATCACAACCCGGAAGGTCTCAACCTTCACGTATTTCCATTGTGCGGTCCTTCTTGCACAGCAAGCAATTTACAGGATGAGCAGTGGACGCAATTTCTAACTGCAGGAGGTCCTCCTCTTCGCTGAATTACACAGCAAAGTTGAAGGTTTTCTTCCGTTGGTGTAAGGATCAGTCGATAGACATCTATGATCCGTCCATACCGTATATTGCCAAATTTCTGGTCTACTTGTTTGACGTTCTCAAACTGCAGCCTGTCACTATTAGGGGCTATAGCTCTGTGTTATCTGACACTTACACTCATCATGATAACTTGGCAATTGGATCTAATGCTTCATTATCCAAACTGGTTCGAAATTTCTCTATAAATAGACCTAGAACCCTCAGATTAATTCCTAAGTGGAATTTGGCTTGGGTTCTGTTGAAGCTCAAGGAAGCTCCGTTTGAGCCGTTGGACGTTGTAGAGTTCAAATTCTTGACCTATAAAAAATCATTTCTCTTAGCCTTTGCATCAGCTAGAAGAGTTAGTAAACTTCATGCTTTTTCTGTTGACGAATCTCACTACAGTAGTGTTGGTAATACCATTACTTTAACTCCAGAAGTGGGATTTTTGGCTAAGAACCAGGCTCCTGATAAATGGCCTGAGTCTATTACCATAAAGGCGTTGCCATCTGCGGACAACCGTAGACCTCTGCTGTGTCCAGTCAGGGCTATGCGCATATATATATCAGAGTTTATAAGAAAAGGAAGAAAATGCTTCTTTCTTTCATTGAACCCTAACAGAAGAGATATTTCTGTTCATTCTATTGCCAGATGGATTCAGTTGGCAATATGCATCGCCTATGAAAGTCTATCTTTGGATCAGCGTTTTGTAAATAAGATATCAGCACATGAAGTTAGAGCGCTGTCCACTTGTTGGGCTTATTCTAACAGTATAGCCATTACTGATCTCATGAAAGCTGCATACTGGACACAACCTTCTACATTTACCAAGTTTTTTACCTTAGAAATTTGGAGTCCATCTCTGGTGACCTTAGATGTTTAGGTCTACTGTCTGTTGCTCAAAATGTCGTCCACTAAATGATTACATGTATAGTTATTTAGGCATCCCGTTCCAGCAGTGACGCTGTTCCACTGCCCTCTTCGTTCTGTGGTCATGTACCTCAGAACAAGGGGAGGGGGATGGTTTTTAGTCCCCTATGGGAACCGTAAGGGGACTATAGGATTGCACTCTGTCTGTCTGTCTGTCTGTCTGTCTGTCTGTCTGTCTGTCTGTCTGTCTGTCTGTCTGTCTCTGTCTGTCTGTCTGTCTGTCTGTCTGTCTGTCTGTCTGTCTGTCTGTCTGTCTGTCTGTCTGTCTGTCTGTCTGTCTGTTTTTTATGTTACCACCTCTCTCTCCAACATGCTTTAAGCTACACCTTTCATATTTGGTACATGGATAAATGGTTCTGAGGGGATGATGCACGCTCAAAATTCTTTATTTTTATACTGTACCAATGACCCAGACATAGCTGGTGCTAACTCTTAAAATATAGGGCCAAACACAAATTTTGCCCCCCAATCCCCAAAATTTGCATCTAAAACTAAAGAAAACATGTCCTGAAAGGCCCTCCACACTTCGCCCCTACTGCGTATGCGCAGTGTCAAGGACGTTCCGAAATTGGCGCCATTAATCATTCTAAGTTTGGCCCTTCATCAGTTAACATCTGACTGATCTTTGTGCTTATAAATCTCAGTTTAAATGATGCCAGACACATAAATATTAGTGAAATGGTGATTCTAAGGAGGATAGAGAAGGAGGAGAGGAAAAGAATGTGTGACAGAATATTATCAGGGCTGTAACTTAAAATTTTTTAATGAAATTATGTTAAGTTACCTATTTTCAAGGCAGCAGCCATTTTGTTGTCATTCTGATTATTTAGTTACACTGTTTTTTTTAAGTGTTTTCCTCTCTCCCTGTCCTTTAAGTTCCCCCTTGCTATTCTCCCATGCTTTTGGCATAGTTTTTGTAATTATTAATACTAAATTTTCTTGGGAGTTTTAGCTGAATAACAGAATGAATTCTGTTCTTTCCCCATGTTTACGTCTTCACCTACGGGTGGTTAGGCGTTGTGTTCTGCATCTACCATCTGATGTTCTGCAGTTTCTTCCCTGAAAGTCTCTGTTTTGCATCAGATAGTGTATTTTTGGTAACTGATTTCGGGCCTGGGTGCCTGGAGTCTTATTTTAGTGTTTTTACACTCATTGTTTACATTCACAACAGCCCTCTGTGTGAGGGGGGGATTTCTAAAAAATAATATCTTGATGTTATTTTAATCATAACTAGATACATTATTATTATTCGTAAGTGTTGAATAAATTGTTTAAAATATTTTTAAAATTTTTGTCCACACTTAGGCTTGGGATCCATTGGGGCTCAACGTTACTTTTCAGAAACTTGGGCTGTTCTGAAAAAATATTTTTTCAAAATATTTTGATTTCAATTATTTTTTCTATATTAATGGATCATATTATTATTATGTATTTTGATTGCCAGGGGTTAGTGCGAGTACCAGGACTTGTTTTCTTTTCACATTGAAAGGATATTGATCAATTGTTTTAAGAGGAAGTCTTCCTCTGACTTTATTATCATTCTATATGTGGTCAGTGTACTCGCATTAACTCCTGTTCTGTATCGTATGATTTCGATGACAATATGGGAAGCGTGTGTCACGGTATGTTGTTGGGGATTTGGACACTCCGGTCCTTTCCCCGCAGGGTCACTCTACTTTATCAATTTCTATTTCAGACGATCAAGATTAGGGTGATGTATCTGTGATGTCTTCCAACAGTGTGCCTCCGTCGTCACAATTAATGAAGGGCTAGTGGAAAAGTGCTCATGTAAATACGCCAATTGCCTAAGAGGACCCTAGTAGGTTCGACGGCCTTTGACGTCCGCTAGCTCGCCCGGTGTAGCGTCCATTCACCGAATGGTTCGGCAGCCGGGTTCGTCCGTTGCGGTCTAGAAGGAATTTTGGGGTGATGCGAGCACTATAAATTAACCTAATGCACACCCAGTGACGGCGGATCGGAGGGAGAATGCAGGAAGCCTTTTAGTCCGATTCATAGCTCGTTCCGGTCCATCCGGACGGCAAGCGAGAGAGGCCCCTCTCTCGTTCAACAACATCTGGCCCCAGATGTTGTGGTACAAAATGTGTCGTAAGCGGAGCATACGTCCGTCGCTCGGGACGCTCCGTTGTATAGGCAGTCCGCTGAGACTGCTAAGGCTTCCTCTTCTCGTCAGCGCACACGACCGCACCTTGGCTACGTGACCGCCGATATATTACCAGCTTCGCCGATCAAGGATTCTTCGGCGACCAGGTCACACCATCCGGTAGCCAGGGACACGAGGCCTGCAGACTCCGGACGTTCGCATAGGAAGTGTGCGGGAGTCAACGTACACGGAGCTTCCGGCGGCAATGCATCGTAAGACCGCTACTGCACAGGCCTCGGGAACAGATGTGCTTTCCTTAATAGCACAGTTTGTCGCAGCATCCCAGCATCAACTGAATCTGTCGCATATATTTTATCCGACGATGCTGGGTCGGGACGCTCCGCGGAAGCGGGTACGGACGTCCGAAAGTTTCATCCGGTCCGACGGGATACCGAAAGGGATTCGGAGGATTTCGAGCTTTCCCTTTCGGAACAACATATGCTGTTGTGTATGTCATCTGACTTGGTCTTCTACAGCTTCTTTCGTCGGACCAGAATGCTGCGATGCCGGATAAGAAACTGATAGCGTCGGTGGACTTAGAAATTTTTGGTTCGGTTCAGGGACATCGTCCCTCAGTTCCGACATAGTCCAATAATGTCACACAAACTTTCGAATTATTGAACGACGCTATATATATTATTATTTTATGCTTGCTAACCAAGCATTTCTGGTTTCTTGTTCGAAGAGTTATGGAGATGTCTTTCAAAAGTGTGCCTCTGTCGTCATAGTTAATGAAGAGTTAGCGGCAATAAGTGCTCATGGAATATGTCTATCGCCTACGGAGTGACATTCGCTAGCTCACCCGGTGTAGCGTACATTCATCGAATGGTTCGGCTGCCGGGTTCGTCCGTTGCGGTCTAGGAAGGAGATTTGGGTGATGCGAGCACTTTAATTAATTTAGTACTCACCCAGTGACGGCAGATTGAGGACAGATCGGAGGAAGCCTGTTAGTCCGGTTCCTGGCTTGTCCAGGTCCGTCCGGGCTGTGAGCGAGAGAGGTCCCTCTCTCGCCCAACAACATAGGGGACCGCATGTTGTGGTTCAGATATTTTACATTCGGAGCATATGTCCGTTGGTCGGGACGCTCCGCTATATTGACAGTCCGAGAGACTGTCTTTAATGCTTCCTCATCCTCACAGCAGGGCACACGACCGCACATTGGCTACGTGACCTTGAGTTTCCGATCAGTTTCGGCATTCAGTGATTCCACGGCGAATAGGTCGCGCCATCCGGTAGCCAAGGGACACGAGGCCTATACACTCCGTTCGCTCGCATATTGGTAGTATGCACGGGGTAACGATCACGGAGCTTCCAGCGGCAATGCATCGTAAGACCGCTTCTCCTCAGGCCTCAGTGACGGACGTGCTATCCGAGTTAGCACAGTTGTTTCGCAGCATCCCAGCAATTGACAGTTTCTCGGTCGAATCAGGAATTATCCGACGGCGCTGGGTCGGTGCGGTCCGCGGTTGCATCAGGTACGGACGACCGAACGCTTTATAGGGTCCGACAGGATGGCGAAAGGGATTCGAAAGATTTCGAGTTTTCCCTTTAGTAGTATCGGAAGATGCCTTTCATATCTTCTGGCATTATCTTCCAGTGATTATTATTTCGGACTTCATTGCTGCGATCTTGGATAAGAGACTTATAGCGTCATTGGACTCGGATTTTTCGATCGGTTCAGGGACATTGTCCCTGACTTACCGACGCAGTCCAATATTGTCATTACAACATGTGTTTTATTTTTCGACGCTATATATATACAAGCCTGCTACTAAGCATGATAGTTTAGTTTCTTGTCCGCGTTGCTCATTTCTGCCATTTTATCATTTATACAAATAGTTTATTTTGGCAGAGCAGGGCATACCGAGAGTTCATATGCGTCTAGACGGTGTGATTAAAGACTGCATATATTCTTTTTCGCCGTTTATGTCTTTTCCAATTTCAATGTTGGGAACGACATTATGTATAGTAGACTTAACTTAGACGCTTTATTATACGTAATCAGCCATACTGAGGCGTTATCATTACGTCTTCAAGAAAAGATTTACGGGATATTATTCTCAATGTAATTTCTTTTGAGGGCAGTAGTTTGTTCACGTATAACTCCGCCCTTCAGTGGCTGATTGGAGTTAGTTAGACGTGACGCAGCCCTAGCTACATCCACACGCGTGGATAGTAAGGTTAAGAACTCTCTCAGAGTCGCTTCGTTCTCGGAGGAGCTTCTCTTCGACGGCAACTTTTCGGCAATCCATGAATTGCTCGATTTACACGTTCTCTTGTCTATCTAGTGTTACAAGAGATTCAGACTGGGGCAAACATTCGGTGGTTGACTCAGAGAGTGCCGCCGCAGTTGCCGGACCCGAGTGTGGCTGTTATGACGGTTGCCAGTCAAACAGATTGGGATATAATACTGATCCCTACGGATTCGAAGTGCCAGGGTCTTTGGGTTCCGCAGTCTTTTAGCAATCAGTTTTTTTCCGCGGAATAATGTTTTTTTAGGCTTGCTTTATGTCATTGCATGAACATTATTCAGAAACGCATGCCCAAATTCCTGTCCTTTAATTCGACAGTAGTGGCGTATCTCCGGAACCAGGGAGGCACTCTTTCGTTTCCGTTATTCAATTTAATGGAAAGAATCCGTCTGTTGGTTATAGTACACCAAGTTCAGTTTTGGTCCGTCATATTTCGGGTCGTCTGATTGTTTTATCGGACTCCCCTTCTCTTACGGGTCGCTTGTTGCTGTCAGAATGGACTCTCAACAAACAAGTATTCAATCAGATTTGCTATCTATGGGAGCGCCCAATGATGATTTATTTATGACACAGCTTGCTAATCAATTGCAGACGTATGTGTTGGCTTGTCCAGATCTCTGAGCTAATATTGTTAACGCTCTATTGATCTATAGGACGGAATGATAGGATACGCGTATCCTCCGGCGCTGTTGTTTTAGCAGGTATTGCGAAGATAAACAACCACAATACATTTCTGTTGATAGCATCTCTATCTTCACAGAGATCATGAGTAATTTACTCTCTTGTCTACTGTGGGTCTTAACGTGAAATCTTCCTCTATGTGAGGATCTTTTTCACTGGGTAAATCGTGTCATCTTTATCACAACCAGCAAGGTCGCAACCTTCATGTATTCCGTTGTGTGGTCCGTATTGCATTGTAAGCACTGTACTGGACGAGCTTTGGACGCGATTTCTTACTATAGGAGATCCTCTTCTTCGCTATTCTATGCGGCTAAAGTGGAGGCTCTTCCGTCGTGGTGTAGGGATCATTATGTTCATATTGTTGATCCCTCCATACTACTCATTGCTATTTTTTAGTATACTTGTTTCACAAGATCTACTGCAGCCTGTTATTATTTAGGTTATAGGTTTATGTTACCTCATACCTATGCACTCTACGATAGTTTACAATTGAGTCTTTTGTCTCTTTATCTAAGTCAGTTAGTAACTTTTTGATAAATAGACTTAGAATCTTTAGATTAAATTCCTATACGGATTTTAACTTCGGTTCTTATTTAGCTAAGTAATCATTTGAGCCTCTGGAAACAGTAGTTTTCAAATTCTGACCTTTTAGACAGTAATTCTGTTGGTTTCTCTTTTACTGTAGAGTCAGTGAGTTTCATGCACTATCGATGGATTTTCACTTTCATAGTTTCGGAATCAATACTTCTGTTACTATTTAGGTTGGATTGTTGCATAAGAGTTAGGCTCCTATTATCCGGAACCTATTATTTTAAGGTCCTTCCGTCTTCGTATGGGCATAGGCCTTTACTCTTTCCGGGTACAGTTTATGTATTTATAAACAGATATCTGTTTATTACTATGGGCGTAAGCCTCTTCTGTCTTTGATGTCTATTAGAAGGACGTTACGCTCCATTTTATTGTTAATGGATTCTATTAACTATCGGTACTGCTTATGGTATATCATTGACTTAGCAGTTGTGCTTAAGATTTCGGCTCATGAAGTAAGAGTTCTTCTACTTCTTGGGCTTACATTAATAGTGTCGCTATTATAGATTTTTGAAGGCCGCTCATTGCGCTCAGCCATCCACATTCATGAATTTTATCTCAGAAATATCGAGTCCATTTCTGGAGGCCTCTATTGTTAGGTCTATTATCTACTGCTCAGAATGTCATTCACTTAACAGTTGCTACTATAGCTAGGTAGGCTGTCTGTTTCGGCAGTGTCTCCGTTCGGCTGCCCTCTTCGCTCTGGGCTATTTGACCCAGGGCAAGAAAAAGGGGGGGGGGGGGAGGGTGTTCCCTTGGGTCACCTGTTTTACTATGAAAACAAGGGGATACCTCCTCCGGAGTTAGTAATTCTGAGCTGTTATTGGGATGGTTGTTTAGTGAGAAGTTTAGGTTTTTAAAATTCATTCAAGTCTTAGTTTTTAAAGTATAGCTTTTGAATATTGCATATGTCAACGGACATGATTATGCAATCCTCAGACACTTTTAGGAGTATAAGAGTCTCTATTCTCTAGAATTACTTTATTTATTGGCTTACTTTAAAAATTATTAGTATAAGGATTATATTGGATATTAATAGAGTACATGGATGTATGAAGCTCAATTTTGGAAGGTGTTGTATCTTTCTAATTTATCATAAATAAGAAAGATACATGTAAGGCCTATTACTTCTTTTTCCCTACAGGGGATGACTCTATTTTATTTTATTGAGCGTATTCCATTTTGCTCTATGTCCTTGGCCCTCCAGCCTTTTTACTATTCAGCTATGTCTGGGTCATTGGTACAGTATAAAAATGTTAAAAAATTTATAGTAATTTATATATTTTTTATACTTACCAATGACCCAGACGGGGATGGCCCTCCCAGGAGTTGGGAACTCTTGCCTCCCCACTGAGTACATAGCGCTTACCAGGCACTGGTTATTAGAATGATTAATGGCGCCAATTTCGGAACGTCCTTGACACTGCGCATGCGCAGTAGGGGCGAAGTGTGGAGGGCCTTTCAGGACATGTTTTCTTTAGTTTTAGATGCAAATTTTGGGGATTGGGGGGCAAAATTTGTGTTTGGCCCTATATTTTAAGAGTTAGCACCAGCTATGTCTGGGTCATTGGTAAGTATAAAAAATATATAAATTACTATAAATTTTTTAACTTTTCAAAATCCAAGATGGCGGAATGGCAGAATGGCGGCCATTTTTGTTGCGTTTTTAAAGCTTTTTTTTCTCTAATTTCATGTTACCACCCCTCCCACCAACATGGTTCAAGCTATACTTTGCATATTTGGCACATGGATAGAGGGTTGGGAGGGGATGATGCACGATCAATATTTTTTTTTCAAAATCCAAGATGGCGGCATGGCGGCCATTTTTGTTGTGTTTTTTAAGCTTTTTTCTCTATTTTATGTTACCACCCCTCACTCCAACATGGTTCAAGCTACACTTTTTATATCTGGCATATGGATAGAGGGTTGTAATGGGATGTTGCACGTTCAATATTTTCTTTCCAAAATTCGTCCCTCTGTCTGTCCGTCCATCCGTCTGTCTGTCTGTCTGTCTGTTTTTTATGTTGCCACCTCTCCCTCCAACATGCTTTAAGCTACACATATTTGGTACATGGATAAATGGTTCTGAGGGGATGATGCACGCTCAAAATTTTTTATTCAAAATCCAAGATGGCGGTATGGTGGCCATTTTTGTTGTGTTTTTTAAGCTTTTGTTCTCTATTTTCATGTTACCATCCCTCACTCCAACATGGTTCAAGCTACACTTTGTATATCTGGCACATGGATAGAGGGTTGTAATGGGATGTTGCACGTTCAATATTTTTTTTCCAAAATTCAAGATGGCGCCATGGCAACCATTTCTGTTGTGTTTTTTAAGCCTTTTTCTCTATTTTATGTTACCACTGCTCCCTACAACATGGTTCAAGCTGCACTTTTCATATATGGTACATGGATAAAGGGGTTGTGAGGGGATTATGCACACTCAATATTTTTTTTCAAAATCTAACATCTGTCTGTCCGTCCGTGTGTCTGTCTGTCTGTCTGTCTGTCTGTCTGCCTGCCTGCCTGCCTGCCTGCCTGCCCACCCACCCGCCTGCCCGCCCGCCCGCCTGCCCTGCCCTGCCCTGCCCTGCCCTGCCCTGCCCTGCCCTGCCTGCCTGCCTGCCTGCCTGCCTGCCTGCCTGCCTGCCTGCCTGCCTGCCTGCCCTGCCCTGCCCTGCCTGCCTGCCTGCCCTGCCCTGCCCTGCCCTGCCCTGCCCTGCCCTGCCCTGCCCTGCCCTGCCCTGCCCTGCCCTGCCCTGCCTGCCTGCCTGCCTGCCTGCCTGCCTGCCTGTCTGTTTTTATGTTACCACCTCTCCCTCTAATATGCTTCAAGCTACCCCTTTCATATTTGGTACATGGATAAATGGTTCTGAGGGGATGATGCACAGTCAATATTTATTTTTCAAAATTGAAGATGGCAGAATGGCGGCCATTTTTGTTGTGTTTTTTAAGCTTTTTTCTCTATTTTATGTTACCACCCCTCCCTCCAACATGGTTCAAGCTACGCCTTTCATATATGGAAAAAAAGACAAAAAAAAAAATTTCCGATGCTTGCAAATTTTTTCCTCAGACACTTTTGGGCGAAATTGTATACCATAATCAGTGAAGTATCATTCAAGAACCAATAAAAAGACACTCAAGTTATCAGGGGGTACCTACCATGGGTTATATACGATTATAAAACTGTTATTGCGGCTGAGCTATGATTCGGCTTACAGTGATACAATGTATGACATATTGAATAATGCAAGTTAAAATGCATCACTAATCAGCTGCTGCATAGAGATTTTTTTTGCTACATCAACACCCTTCACTTTGATATTGAAGTATACTTTCTCATCCGCAATTATCTCTCTTCATGTCAGCCCATGCTGGTTCATGCATGTAGTCAAAAAAAATCAACAATTTGTAGGATGTTTTACAAAGCTCTCTGAACTCTCTCGAATACCATATATATTGTTGGTTTCTACAACATGTCTGAACACATGGAGAGATAACTATAGGTAAAAAGTTAATGATATGACATTCAAGAGTGTTAATGAATTACAATAGAACATGCCTTAATAGTCCGATGTCTTTGGAGACCATGTTTTATATGGACATACCTGGACTTTACTCTATATTTGATTTGTTATGGGAGACCATCTGCCTTAAAAGACCACCTTGGTCTGATAAAACGGATGTTCTTTCAAGACCTGTCCTACTGTACAAGGTCAATCACTCAATACTGTATGATAAAATTGGTTATAGTGCAGTATGGTGGGAAGGAAGATGCAGAAGCATGTATTTAGTGGGGGTGGGTGGTTCAGATAACTCCAGAAAAAAACTGTAAAACTGGAAAAAAATTACATGGGGTGGGTGGGTGGGTCCTCCGACCGGTCAAAAACAAAAAATTGGCATCGGTGTCTACAAATTTTTTCCTAACCCCCCCCCCCCCCCTGCATTAAATGGAGAATTATATAATATGTAATGCTCAGTTACATTGTTGATGTTATGTCTTTCTCGTTTCTCGCAAATGAGAAAGACATATATAATTCCTTTCTCTCCTATTCTCTGTAGGAGATATAGTTTAAGAAGTGATTGAGTAATTGGATTTTCCTCTATGTCCTAGGCCCTCCAGCCTTTTTACGATTCAGCTAGTCTGGGCCATTTGTCGTTGTATAAAAATATTATAAATTCAAAGTAATTTGTATATTTTTATCTGCGACGAGCAGCTCTATATGTGGCAATGTCGGTCTGTCTGTCGGTCGGTCTGTCATCAACGAGTTTAAAAAAAACATAACTCCTAAAATACTGGAATGACACCCTACTTGGTATGCAAGTGTATCTTCATGATGTCTACACCCTCTCAATAGTGCACGTCATTCAGATAATTTCTGTCACATTTATGGACTTGTCACCAACAAGTTTTTTTGTCACCAACAAGTTTTTGTGTCACAAATTGCACATTTTTGGCAATGCATGAATCGTCGCAGCTTCGGCACTGTGACAGTGCATCAAGTTTATACTTCCAATGGCCCAGACGGGGATGGCCCTCCCATGAGTGGGCACTCATACCTCCCCGCTGTTTACAACATTTAGCAGGCAATTTCTAGAAAGATGTCAGTTTGTTGTTACTGACAGAAGGGCCAAACAAATAATGATGGTAGGCGCCAATTTCGGTGTCTTCCTGGATACTGCACATGTGCAGTTCACAAAAGTATGGAGGACCAGAGAGGACATGAAATTTTCGGTTTTGCATGCAAATTTGGGGGATTGGGGGGCAAAACTTGTGTTTGGCCCTGGATTAATTTTAGAGTTAGCACCAGCTAGTCTGGGCATTGGTAAATATAAAAAATATACAAATTACTTTGAATTTATCATTTTTGCACAAGTGTGGCTGACGATGTGTTGAAGTGATGTTTAAATCACAAATCAGTTTCTGATTTAAAGTAAGATAGAGTGACCTCGCCCTTTATCTGTTTTATTAATTAATTGCCCAGTGATGTCGTAAGGTACATGAGAGGTTTATTTCCTAATCTTGTTATCATTAAAAGTTGCCTGCTTCATTTCACAATGTGTTTTTAGCTCATCTTGACAAAGTCAAGCTGAGCTAATCTCATCGCTCTCCGTCTGTCGTCCGTCGTATGTCGTCTGTCATCCGTCGTCCGTCAACACCATGTTTTGGTCTTCTCCTCCAAAGCCACTGTGCCAATTCAAGTGAAAGTTTGTGTGAGTGATGGTCCCAAAGGGGCATTTCATTTTTGTTCAACTCAGCATGCCCAGCCCCATAGGGAGGGAGTGGGGGAAAATGCTCCAAAATATTTTTAAAATCTTCTTCTCAAGAACCAGTGTGTACAATGACTTGATATTTGCTATGGAGCTTCCATATGAGGTGTAGAATCAAGTTTGTTCAAACGAAGTTCGTGAAGTAATATTTGGCTTTGTAATAGGAGGGGTAAGATGTTTGGCCCTGCCCAAAATTTCTATATTTTTATACTGTACCAATGACCCAGACATAGCTGGTGCTAACTCTTAAAATATAGGGCCAAACACAAATTTTGCCCCCCAATCCCCAAAATTTGCATCTAAAACTAAAGAAAACATGTCCTGAAAGGTCCTCCACACTTCGCCCCTACTGCGCATGCGCAGTGTCAAGGACGTTTCGAAATTGGCGCCATTTATCATTCTAAGTTTGGCCCTTCATCAGTTAACATCTGACTGATCTTTGTGCTTTTAAATCTCAGTTTAAATGATGCCAGACACATAAATATTAGTGAAATGGTGATTCTAAGGAGGATAGAAAAGGAGGAGAGGAAAAGAATGTGTGACAGAATATTATCAGGGCTGTAACTTAAAATTTTTTAATGAAATTATGTTAAGTTACCTATTTTCAAGGCAGCAGCCATTTTGTTGTCATTCTGATTATTTAGTTACACTGTTTTTTCAAGTGTTTTTCCTCTCTCCCTGTCCTTTAAGTTCCCCCTTGCTATTCTCCCATGCTTTTGGCATAGTTTCTGTAATTATTATTACTAAAATTTCTTGGGAGTTTTAGCTGAATAACAGAATGAATTCTGTTCTTTCCCCATGTTTACGTCTTCACCTACGGGTGGTTAGGCGTTGTGTTCTGCATCTACCATCTGATGTTCTGCAGTTTCTTCCCTGGAAGTCTCTGTTTTGCATCAGATGGTGTATTTTTGGTAACTGATTTCGGGCCTGGGTGCCTGGAGTCTTATTTTAGTGTTTTTACACTCATTGTTTACATTTACAACAGCCCTCTGTGTGAGGGGGGGATTTCTAAATAATAATATCTTTATGTTATTTTAATCATAACTAGATACATTATTATTGTTCGTAAGTGTTGAATAAATTGTTTAAAATATTTTTAAAATTTTTGTCCACACTTAGGCTTGGGATCCATTGGGGCTCAACGTTACTTTTCAGAAACTTGGGCTGTTCTGAAAAAATATTTTTTCAAAATATTTTGATTTCAATTATTTTTTCTATATTAATGGATCATATTATTATTATGTATTTTGATTGCCAGGGGTTAGTGCGAGTACCAGGACTTGTTTTCTTTTCACATTGAAAGGATATTGATCAATTGTTTTAAGAGGAAGTCTTCCTCTGACCTTATTATCATTCTATATGTGGTCAGTGTACTCGCATTAACTCCTGTTCTGTATCGTATGATTTCGATGACAATATGGGAAGCGTATGTCACGGTATGTTGTAGGGGATTTGGACACTCCGGTCCTTTCCCCGCAGGGTCACTCTACTTTATCAATTTCTATTTCAGACGATCAAGATTAGGGTGATGTATCTGTGATGTCTTCCAACAGTGTGCCTCCGTCGTCACAATTAATGAAGGGCTAGCGGAAAAGTGCTCATGTAATACGCCAATTGCCTAAGAGGACCCTAGTAGGTTCGACGGCCTTTGACGTCCGCTAGCTCGCCCGGTGTAGCGTCCATTCACCGAATGGTTCGGCAGCCGGGTTCGTCCGTTGCGGTCTAGAAGGAATTTTGGGGTGATGCGAGCACTATAAAATTAACTTAATGCACACCCAGTGACGGCGGATCGGAGGGAGAACGGAGGAAGCCTTTTAGTCCGGTTCATAGCTCGTTCCGGTCCATCCGGACGGCAAGCGAGAGAGGCCCCTCTCTCGTTCAACAACATCTGGCCTCAGATGTTGTGGTACAAATGTGTCGTTAGCGGAGCATACGTCCGTCGCTCGGGACGCTCCGTTGTATAGGCAGTCCGCTGAGACTGCTAAGGCTTCCTCTTCTCGTCAGCGCACACGACCGCACCTTGGCTGCGTGACCGCCGATATATTACCAGCTTCGCCGATCAAGGATTCTTCGGCGACCAGGTCACACCATCCGGCAGCCAGGGATTCGAGACCGATGGACTCCGGACGTTCGCATAGGAAAAGTATGCGGGAGCCATCTGATGCGGAGCTGCCCTCGGCGAAGCAGCGATAGTCTGCGCCTCCGCAGGTCTCGACGCCGGACATTCTTGTGCACATAGCACAGCTTATCGCAGCATCCCAGCAGCCGACAGAAACGGTGTCGGATCGAGAATTATCCGACAGCGCTGGGTCGGTAGCCGGGGACTCGAGGCCTGCAGACTCCGGACGTTCGGATAGGAAGTGTGCGGGAGTCAACGTACACGGAGCTTCCAGCGGCAATGCATCGTAAGTCCGCTACTGCACAGGCCTCGGGAACGGACGTGCTTTCCTTAATAGCACAGTTTATCGCAGCATCCCAGCATCAACTGAATCTGTGGCATATATTTTATCCGACGATGCTGGGTCGGGACGCTCCGCGGAAGCGGGTACGGACGTCCGAAAATTTTCATCCGGTCCGACGGGATACCGAAAGGGATTCGGTGGATTTCAAGCTTTCCCTTTCGGAACAACATATGCTGCGATGCCGGATAAGAAACTGATAGCGTCGGTGGACTTAGAATTTTTTGGTTCGGTTCAGGGACATCGTCCCTCAGTTCCGACATAGTCCAATAATGTCACACAAACTATCGAATTATTGAACGACGCTATATATATTATTATTTTATGCTTGCTATCCAAGCATTTCTGGTTTCTTGTTCGAAGAGTTATGGAGATGTCTTTCAAAAGTGTGCCTCTGTCGTCATAGTTAATGAAGAGTTAGCGGCAATAAGTGCTCATGGAATATGTCTATCGCTTACGGAGTGACATTCGCTAGCTCACCCGGTGTAGCGTACATTCATCGAATGGTTCGGCTGCCGGGTTCGTCCGTTGCGGTCTAGGAAGGAGATTTGGGTGATGCGAGCACTTTAATTACTTTAGTACTCACCCAGTGACGGCAGATTGAGGACAGATCGGAGGAAGCCAACAACATAGGGGACCGCATGTTGTGGTTCAGATATTTTACATTCGGAGCATATGTCCGTTGCTCGGGACGCTCCGTTATATTGACAGTCCGAGAGACTGTCTTTAATGCTTCCTCATCCTCACAGCAGGGCACACGACCGCACATTGGCTACGTGACCTCGAGTATCCGATCAGTTTCGGCATTCAGTGATTCCACAGCGAATAGGTCGCGCCATCCGGTAGCCAAGGAACACGAGGCCTATACACTCCGTTCGCTCGCATATTGGAAGTATGCACGGGGTAACGATCTCGGAGCTTCCTGCGGCAATGCATCGTAAGACCGCTGCTCCTCAGGCCTCAGTGACGGACGTGCTATCCGAGTT
Source organism: Pictodentalium vernedei (assembly GCA_031216915.1). Classification (NCBI taxonomy): domain Eukaryota; kingdom Metazoa; phylum Mollusca; class Scaphopoda; order Dentaliida; family Dentaliidae; genus Pictodentalium; species Pictodentalium vernedei. The sequence goes on from CM062297.1 coordinate 544,361,239, forward strand.
AGCACAGTTGTTTCGCAGCATCCCAGCAATTGACGGTTTCTCGGTCGAATCAGGAATTATCCGACGGCGCTGGGTCGGTGCGGTCCGCGGTTGCATCAAGCTACGGACGACCGAACGCTTTATAGGGTCCGACAGGATGGCGAAAGGGATTCGAAAGATTTCGAGTTTTCCCTTTAGTAGTATCGGAAGATGCCTTTCATATCTTCTGGCATTTCTTCCAGTGATTATTTTTCGGACTTCATTGCTGCGATCTTGGATAAGAGACTTATAGCGTCATTGGACTCGGATTTTTCGATCGGTACAGGGACTTTGTCCCTGACTTACCGACGCAGTCCAATATTGTCATTACAACATGTGTTTTATTTTTCGACGCTATATATTTATATATATATACAAGCCTGCTACTAAGCATGATAGTTTAGTTTCTTGTCCGCGTGGCTCATTTCTGCCATTTTATCTTTTTTACATATAGTTTATTTTGGCAGAGCAGGGCATACCGAGAGTTCATATGTGTCTAGACGGTGATTAAAGACTGCATATATTCTTTTTCGCCGTTTATGTCTTTTCCAATTTCAATGTTGGGAACGACATTATGTATAGTAGACTTAACTTAGACGCTTTATTATACGTAATCCGCCTTACTGAGGCGTTATCATTACGTCTTCAAGAAAAGATTTACGGGATATTATTCTCAATGTAATTTCTTTTGAGGGCAGTAGTTTGTTCACGTATAACTCCGCCCTTCAGTGGCTGATTGGAGTTGGTTAGACGTGATGTAGCCCTAGCTACATCCACGCGTGGATAGTAGGTTAAGAACTCTCTCAGAGTCGCTTCGTTCTCGGAGGAGCTTCTCTTCGACGGCAACTTTCCGGCAATCCATGAATTGCTTGAATTATACATTCTCTTGTCTATCTAGTGTTACAAGAGATTCAGACTGGGGCAAACATTCGGTGGTTGACTCAGAGAGTGCCGCCGCAGTTGCCGGACCCGAGTGTGGCTGTTATGACGGTTGCCAGTCAAACAGATTGGGATATATACTGATCCCTACGGATTCGAAGTGCCAGGGTCTTTGGGTTCCGCAGTCTTTTAGCTATCAGTTTATCTTCCGCGGAATAATGTTTTTTAGGCTTGCTTTATGTCATTGCATGAACATTATTCAGAAACGCATGCCCAAATTCCTGTCCTTTAATTCGACAGTAGTGGCGTATCTCCGGAACCAGGGAGGCACTCTTTCGTTTCCGTTATTCAATTTAATGGAAAGAATCCGTCTGTTGGTTATAGTACACCAAGTTCAGTTTTGGTCCGTCATATTCTGGGTCGTCTGATTGTTTTATCGCACTCCCGTTCTCTTACGGGTCGCTTGTTGCTGTCAGAATGGACTCTCAACAAACAAGTATTTAATCAGATTTGCTATCTATGGGAGCGCCCAATGATGTTTTATTTATGACACAGCTTGCTAATCATTTGCAGACGTATGTGTTGGCTTGTCCAGATCTCTGAGCTAATACTGTTAACGCTCTATTGATCTATAGGACGGAATGATAGGATACGCGTATCCTCCGGCGCTGTTGTTTTTGCAGGTATTGCTAAGATAAACAACCACAATACATTTCTGTTGATAGCATCTCTATCTTCACAGAGATCATGAGTAATTTACTCTCTTGTCTACTGTGGATCTTAACGTGAAATCTTCCTCTATGTGAGGATCTTTTTTCACTGGGTAAATCGTGTCATCTTTATCACAACCAGCAAGGTCGCAACCTTCATGTATTCCGTTGTGTGGTCCGTATTGCATTGTAAGCACTGTACTGGACGAGCTTTGGACGCGATTTCTTACAATAGGAGATCCTCTTCTTCGCTATTCTATGCGACTAAAGTGGAGGCTCTTCCGTCGTGGTGTAGGGATCATTATGTTCATATGGTTGATCCCTCCATACTACTCATTGCTATTTTTTAGTATACTTGTTTCACAAGATCTACTGCAGCCTGTGTTATTTAGGTTATAGGTTTATGTTACCTCATACCTATGCACTCTACTATAGTTTACAATTGAGTCTTTTGTCTCTTTATCTAAGTCAGTTAGTAACTTTTTGATAAATAGACTTAGAATCTTTAGATTAAATTCCTATACGGATTTTAACTTCGGTTCTTATTTAGCTAAGTAATCATTTGAGCCTCTGGAAACAGTAGTTTTCAAATTCTGACCTTTTAGACAGTAATTCTGTTGGTTTCTCGTTACTATTTAGGTTGGATTGTTGCATAAGAGTTAGGCTCCTATTATCCGGAACCTATTATTTTAAGGTCCTTCCGTCTTCGTATGGGCATAGGCCTTTACTCTTTCCGGGTACAGTTTATGTATTTATAAACAGATATCTGTTTATTACAAGGGCGTAAGCTTCTTCTGTCTTTGATGTCTAGTAGAAGGACGTTACGCTCCATTTTATTGTTAATGGATTCTATTAACTAGCGTACTGCTTATGGTATATCATTAGCTTAGCAGTTGTGCTTAAGATTTCGGCTCATGAAGTAAGAGTTCTTCTACTTCTTGGGCTTACATTAATAGTGTTGCTATTATAGATTTTTGAAGGCTGCTCATTGCGCTCAGCCATCCATTCATGAATTTTATCTCAGAAATATCGAGTCCATTTCTGGAGGCCTCTATTGTTAGGTCTATTATCTACTGCTCAGAATGTCATTCACTTAACAGTTGCTACTATAGCTAGGTAGGCTGTCTGTTTCGGCAGTGTCTCCGTTCGGCTGCCCTCTTCGCTCTGGGCTATTTGACCCAGGGCAAGAAAAAGGGGGGGGGGGAGGGTGTTCCCTTGGGTCACCTGTTTTTACTATGAAAACAAGGGGATACCTCCTCCGGAGTTAGTAATTCTGAGCTGTTATTGGGATGGTTGTTTAGTGAGAAGTTTAAGTTTATAAAATTCATTCAAGTCTTAGTTTTTTAAGTATAGCCTTTGAATATTGCATATGTCAACGGACATGATTATGCAATTCTCACACACTTTTAGAAGTATAAGAGTCTCTATTCTCTAGACTTACTTTATTATTGGCTTACTTTAAAAATTATTAGTATAAGGATTATTGGATATTAATAGAGTACATGGATGTATGAAGCTCAATTTTTGGAAGGTGTTGTATCTTTCTAATTTATCATAAATAAGAAAGATACATGTAAGGCCTATTACTTCTTTTCCCTACAGGGGATGACTCTATTTTATTTTATTGAGCGTATTCCATTTTGCTCTATGTCCTTGGCCCTCCAGCCTTTTTACTATTCAGCTATGTCTGGGTCATTGGTACAGTATAAAAATGTTAAAAAATTTATAGTAATTTATATATTTTTTATACTTACCAATGACCCAGACGGGGATGGCCCTCCCAGGAGTTGGGAACTCTTGCCTCCCCGCTGAGTACATAGCGCTTACCAGGCACTGGTTATTAGAATGATAAATGGCGCCAATTTCGGAACGTCCTTGACACTGCGCATGCGCAGTAGGGGCGAAGTGTGGAGGGCCTTTCAGGACATGTTTTCTTTAGTTTTAGATGCAAATTTTGGGGATTGGGGGGCAAAATTTGTGTTTGGCCCTATATTTTAAGAGTTAGCACCAGCTTTGTCTGGGTCATTGGTAAGTATAAAAAATATATAAATTACTATAAATTTTTTAACTTTCTGAACCGATAGTCTGGTATGAACCAAATTTGGTTTGTGGTAGTATTGGGTCATAAGTACTTGACCCATGCAAAAAAAAAATTCCTGCATCCCCATGGGAACCCTGGGAGCTAAAAATAGAAATATTTTCAAACGCCCATATTTCCCAAACCCCATGGAACAGAGAGCTTTTATTTGGTATGAAGTATCCTTATGACCAGTAGAATTGAATGGTAAAAAAAAATTGCCATTGGTTATGTTAGGGTGTTCTGTAATGGGCATCGAAAAAATGCTGAGTCTGCATATTTGCAAAAATTTTTAAAAATCTTTTCTCCAGAACCAATCACCAGAATCTTTTCATATTTGGTATACAGCATTCATAGGGGGGTCAGATAAAAGTTTGTTGAAATAAAGCTCATTGGTTCATATTTGGGCTCTCTGCAGGAGCCCGAAGTTTTAACATAGGGTAATATGGGGAATATTCTTTAAAAATCTTCTTCTTCAGAACCACCAGTCAGAATCTTTTAATATTTGGTATACATCATTGTTATGAGGGTCAGATTCTAGATTGTTCAAACCAAGTCCCTAGTTTAATATTTGGGCTTCCCACGGAAGCCCAAATTTTATCTTTGTTCAATATGGAGGGTAATTTAAAAAAATCTTCTTCTTCAGATCCATCAGTCAGAATGCTTTGATATTTGGTATGCAACCTCTCTATGGGGGTCAGATTCAAGTTTGTTCAAATCAGATCCCTAGGTATATATTTGGGCTCACTATGGTAGCCCAAATTTTTACTTAGTGCAATATGAGGAAATTTCTTTAAAAATCTTCTTCTTCAGATCCACCAGTCGGAATGCTTTTATATTTGGTATACAACATCTCTAGGGGTGGGGGGGTGGGGGGGTGGGGGCAGATTCCAGGTTGTTCAATTCGAGTGCCTATGTTAATATTTGGGCTCCATATGGGAACATGAAATTCACCTTAGTACAATATGAGGGAATTTCTTCAAAAATCTTCTTCTTCAGATTCACTTGTCAGAATGCTTTCACATTTGGTATACAACATCTCTAGGGGGGTCAGATTCAAGTTTGTTTAAATCGGATCCATAGGTTTATTTTTGGGCTCGCAATGGTAGCCCAAATTTGAACTTAGTGCAATTCGAAGAAATTTCTTTACAATTTCTCTTCTTTGGATCCAACAGTCAGAATGCTTTCATATTTGGTACACAACATCTCTAGGGAAGTCAGATTTAACTGTGTTCAAATCAAGAGCCTGGGTTAATATTTGGGCTCTCTATGGGAGCCGGAATTGGCCATTTTGCTGAAGAATTAAAAATTTTGTATCCAGTACCCTCTAGAGGTACTAAGATTAATCCACATAGGTTGTATCAAGGGGCTTCATAGGGGAGCTCTACATTTTACTTATGATCAACTGAAGAAAAGGCATGATGCCCAGATTGTTTTTGTCACTCCTGAGGGACTCAAGGATTGATAGTGTAGCCTATGGAGATGGCTTGCTTAATGTAGACTCATTCTTGGACTCTGTTTAAATTGTGTTCTGTACAGGATGAGCGCTTCAGGCCCTGTGGGGCCTCTTGTTTGGTTATGGGTCTTATTGGAGCATATCCTTTATTGTGACACTTTGCATCTCAGTTGAAAATAAGCTCTGAGCTGCAAACCTTCCGACCATGTTACCATCAGCTCATCACAATAACTAATAATTTTCCAATAAGACAAATCCTCCTCCTCTGATTGGACGAGAGCTCGATTAGTATATTCTATGTTTACAACTCAAGTAGCAAATGTTACCGTCTGATGTCACAATGCGATATATTTGAAATGCCGTCATCTTTTTCGTAATTCCTTGACCAACGGAGTGACGAGCAAGCCGCTTTATTTTTTTGGATTTTTCACTTGTGCAGCAGATGGTGTTCCAGATGAAGTTTAAATTACAAACTGATTTATGATTTGAACTGAGATGGAATGAGTTTACCTGGTTTATTGATTATTTATCCAGTGCCATCGTGGGACACACGAGAGGTTTATTTACTAAACCTGAGATCGTTAAAATTTGCCTTGAACAAGGCAACTTTTGACGATTACATGTTTAGTAAATAAACCTCTCGTGTTTCATGATGTATGTTTTGGACTGTGGGTAGCGTTGTATTGGAACATATACATTATTGTGATAAATTGACGGTAACATGGTCTGAGGTTTGTGGCCCGGAATGTCTGTTCAACCTCAACGCTTCATGTCTCGTTTGAACAGCCCCGAGCACGAACCTCAGACCATGTTACCGTCAATTCATCACAATAACTTATAATATATTGTGCACAGCTGCAGATGACTTAATAGTGTTTTTACATTGATGTTAACACACTGTCAAGATAAAAGTCCCCCCCCACTATTCCCCCCCCCCTCCTGCCCCCACTTCCTGTGCAAGATATGAGCACACAGACTATTTAATCACTGCTTAAATATTGGTGTTGTATACAGTTTGTTCAATTTCTTAACTTAATTCCTATCACAATGCATCGATCGATTGATGCATGCGCCTGACTGACGTCATCGGAATGTGTCAATGTTCATTTTGCTACAAATCTTTAACCCCTGTCTTGCCGGTTTTGGAATTTAATTTTGTGGTATATACATAAATTTTGTGCACTGTTTCTGATAAGCAAATCAGTTTTTTTTTCAGAAATGGGCAACAAAATTGTTCGATATAGCTGCACGTGCCCCTGGATTACTTTTGATGATGTCAGAGTGTTTTGGTGGGCAAGAAAATTTATCCCTGATGGAGGTGGGTGTGAGATGGGGAAATCTCACCCTTGGGACAAGATATTTGGTCCAGACACTCGGCAAGCCTCATGTGTGGCCCAAATTTCCTGCCCTTTGGTGGTGAGATTTCCCTGTCCCCATCATGGATAATAATAATTCCATAAGATAAGTAAAGTTCCCAAAGAAGAATACATTTTTCAGAACAATATAAAAGGGGGAGTTTGAGTCTGTATGGGGACTTAACTCTTTGAACCCAAAAGCCTGCTTTTCTGGTCCAGGATTGTTACACTACCTGTAGTCATAAAGTGGGTGGCTGCTTAATGAATATGTATGGTAGACCAATCAATATTTTCAACCTGCAGCCCCAAGTCTTCACATTGAAAATATGAATTGGTCTACTCCAAATAATGAATATGGACTCTTCCAATTGAAGTCATTGAGCTGACATGGAAGCTACCATCAGGGTTTTAAGGGTTAAGTGACTTGTTCTGACTTTGATGAATTTTGTGTCCTCAGAACAGGTACCCCCAGAGCACAATCATAAGGAAGTTTTCCTGACAACAATAAAACATGCTTGGCTGTGGATTCTTGTAGAGTCTTGGCTGAGTATACAGGCTTGTTCCAATAATGGATCATAGCTATCATTGGGATGCAAAAAATAATAAAGTTTGGATAATGATTTTTAGCTCTACTTTGGCAAAGCCAAATTTGAGCTTATGCCATGGCCAGTTGTCCGTCGTCTGTCCGTCTGGCTGTCTGGCCATCTATCTGTCTGTCCGTCAACAATTCAATACGGCTTGGGCTAGAGGCCGTGTTTATGAACCAATCTTTATGAAACTTCTTGGGTACCTTTGTTATGACCGTGGGACGAGAACGAGTGTTTTTGGGTTCGATCCGAAATTTAAGATGGCAGCCAGCCACCATTTTGTACCGACGATGCAGAAATCTGTTTTTTGCACAGAATTTCCATATGAAAGCGGTGATTTGAATAATTTTTTGTATGAATGTTTAGTACCATGGGATACATCACATATAATACGGGTTTTTTTCTCATACGTAAATTATGTAAATTAGACTAACTTTGATGTATTTAGTGTTACTTTCAGCTCTGTCAGTGCAAATGCCAATACGGCTTGGGCTAGAGGCCGCATTTATGAACCGATCTTTACGAAACTTCTTGGGTACTTTTGGTATCACCATGAGACAAGAACGAGTGTTTTTGGGTGCGGTCCGAAATTCAAGATGGCCGCTGGCAGCCATTTTGTTCAAAATTAGAGGCAATCAGATTTTTGCGCAGAACTTCCACATGAAAGCTCTGATTTGAATAATTTTTTGTGTGAATGTTTAGTACCATGGGATACATCACATATAATACGGGTTTTTTTCTCGTGCAGAAATTATGCAAATTAGATGAACTTTGATTTTTTCGGTGCTACTTACACACAGTAAGTACACATGTCAATACGGCTCGGGCTAGAGGCTGTATTTATCAACCGATCTTCACGAAACGTCTTGGGTACCTCTGCTATCACCTTGGGACGAGAACGAGTGTTTTTGAGTGCGGTCCGAAATTCAAGATGGCTGCCAGTGGCCATTTTGTACCAAAATTAGGTCTAATCAGTTTTTTGTACCCAACTTCTATACGGCTCAGGCTAGAGGCCGTATTTATGAACCGATCTTTACGAAACATCTTGGGTACCTTTGTTATCACCGTGGGATGAGAATGGGTGTTTTTGGGTGTGGTCCGAAATTCAACATGGCCATCAGCAGCCATTTTGTACCAAAATTAGTGCAATCAGTCTTTTGTACAGAACTTCTGTATGAAAGTTCTGATTTGAATAATTTTTTGTATGAATGTTTAGTAAAATGGAATACATCACATACAGTACGGGTTTTTTTCTTGTGCAGAAATTATGCAAATTAGATGAATTTTGATTTATTTAGCGCTACTTGTACACTGTAAGTGCACATGTCAATACGGCTCGGGTTAGAGGCTGTATTTATCAACCGATCTTCACAAAACTTCTTGGGTACCTTTGTTATCACCTTGGGACGAGAACGAGTGTTTCTGAGTGCGGTCCAAAATTCAAGATGGCTGCCAGTGGCCATTTTGTACCGAAATTAGGTCCAATCAGTTTTTTGTCACAACTTCTCTATAGCTCGTATTTATGAACTGATCTTCACAAAACTTCTTGGGTACCTTTGTTTTCACCTTGGAACAGGAATGAGTGTGTTTTGGGGTGCCTTTGTTATCACTGTGCTCTGAGAACAAACATTTTGGGGTTCAGTCAGACCCACTCTGGGGCTCAAAGATTTCTTTTCTAGTTTAGCATCTGACTGTCACCCACCTTTACAATACTTTACATATACATTTGTTACAGGCTACGGTCAGTATTTATGTACAGGCCGTTACAATACTTTATATGTACCTTTGTTATCAGGTCATTACCTAGATGTTTGTCATTGCTGTGTCACATACTATACATGTACATGTCTTGACAAGTTGAGCTACAGTGTCCTTGACACTTTCATTGTAAATATAACAGGCTGGATATTGCTATTACATTCTGTCAGTGTTTAATAGCGTTACCATATTTGTGGAAATTCACTGAAGAGTGTTATTTAACATGCATACAGTACTGTAATCACAAAAGTGGTGTCTATTATTGATCAGATTGCAACCTTGACACCCTTCAACGAGTGGGTTGTGATTTCTAAAATAAAATATAAATGACGACTGAAGAAAAATGAATGGAAAAAGCATCAGAGATTCAGTTGTCTCCTATATCATTTTTAGCTCAACTTTGACGTAAGTCAAATTTGAGCTTATGCCCTGGCCAGTTGTCCGATGTCCGTCTAGCCGTCTGTCCGTCAACAATTCAATTCGGCTTGGGCTAGAGGCCGTATTTATGAACCGATCTTTACAAAACTTCTTGGTACCTTTGTTATGACCGTGAGATGAGAACGAGTGTTTTGGGGTCAGATCCGAAATTCAAGTTGGCTGCTGGCAGCCATTTTGTAAAAAATTAGGTGCAATCAGATTTTTGTGCAGAACTTCCATATGAAAGCTCTGATTTGAATAATTTTTTTGTTTGAATGTTTAGTACGATGGGATACATCACATATAATATGGGTTTTTTTCTCATGCGTAAATTATGCAAATTAGACTAACTTTGATGTATTTAGTGTTACTTTCAGCACTGTCAGTGCAAATGCCAATACAGCTCGGGCTGGAGGCCATATTTATGAACCGATCTTTTCGAAACTTCTTGGGTACCTTTGGTATCACCATGGGACGAGAACGAGTGTTTTGGGGTCCGGTCCAAAATTCAAGATGGCCGATGGCAGCCATTTTGTACAAAATTAGGTGCAATCAGATTTTTGCACAGAACTTCCATATGAAAGCACTGATTTGAATAATTTTTTGTGTAAATGTTCAGTACCATGGGATACATCACATATAATACGGGTTTTTTGTCATGCAGAAATTATGCAAATTAGATGAACTTTGATTTTTTCAGTGCTTTTTACACGCAGTAAGTACACATGTCAATACAGCTCGGGCTAGAGTCTGTATTTATGAACCGATCTTCACAAAACGTCTTGGGTACCTTTGTTATCACCTTGGGACGAGAACGGATGTTTCTGGGTGCGGTCCAAAATTCAAGATGGCTGCCAGTGGCCATTTTGTAACGAAATTAGGTCTAATCAGTTTTTTGTACACAGCTTCTATACGGCTCAGGCTAGAGGCCGTATTTATGAACTGATCTTTACGAAACTTCTTGGGTACCTTTGTTATCACCGTGGGATGAGAACGAGTGTTTTTATATGTGGTCCAAAATTCAAGATGGCCACCAGCAGCCATTTTGTACCAAAATTAGTGCAATCAGATTTTTGTACAGAACTTCTGTATGAAAGTTCTGATTTGAATAAATTTTTGTATGAATGTTTAGTAACATAGAATACATCACACATTGTACAGGTTTTTTTCTCATGCAGAAATTATGCAAATTAGATGAAGTTTGATTTATTCAGTGCTACTTGTACACAGTAAGTGCACATGTCAATACGGTTTGGGCTAGAGGCTGTATTTATGAACCGATCTTCACGAAAATTCTTCGGTACCTTTGTTATCACCTTGGGAAGAGAACGAGTGTTTCTGGGTGCGGTCCAAAATTCAAGATGGCTGCCAGTGGCCATTTTGTACCGAAATTAGGTCCAATCAGTTTTTTGTCACAATTTCTATACAGCTCGTATTTATGAACTGATCTTCACAAAACTTCTTGGATACCTTTGTTATCACCTTGGGACATGAACGAGTGTGTTTTGGGGTGCCTTTGTTATCACTGTGCTATGAGGACAAATATTTTTTGGTTCAGTCAGACCCACTCTGGGACTCAAAGATTTCTTTTCTAGTTTAGCATCTGACTGTCACCCACCTCTACAATACTTTACCTATACATTTGTTACAGGCTACGGTCAGTATTTATGTGCAGACCATTACAGTACTTTATATGTACCTTTGTTATCAGGTCATTACTTAGATGTTTGTCATTGCTGTGTCACATACTACACATGTATGTACATGTCTTAACAAGTTGAGCAACAGTGTCATTGACACTTTCATTTGACAAGTGAGAATCTACAGTGTTGTCAGGAACAGAGAATTTCACTTGGTCGCAGCCTATTTGGAATCCAGTTGAAATTCCCTATCCACTTTTGCGATTATCTATTTATTTATTATTAACTCATCTTGACAGAGTCAAGCTGAGCCAATCTCATCGCTCTCCATCCGTCGTCCGTCAACACCATGTTTTGGTCTTCTCCTCCAAAGCCACTGGGCCAATTCAAGTGAAAGTTTGTGTGAGTGATGGCCCTGGAGGGGCATTGCATTTTTGTTCAACTCGGCATGCTCAGCCCCATAGGGAGGGAGTGGGGGAAAATGCTCTGAAATGTTTTAAAAATCTTCTTCCCATGAAACAGTGTGTACAATAACTTGAAATTTGCTATGGAGCTCCCTTTTGAGGTGTAGAATCAAGTTTGTTCAAACAAAGTTCGTGAAGGAATATTTGGCTTTGTAATGGGAGGTGTAAGATTTTTGGCCCCACCCAAAATTTCTATTTCAAGAACCGGTGGGCCAACTTCAACCAAATTTGGCATGTAGTTTAAGTGGGTCCTAAGTAATTGATTGATGCCTGAAAAAAATTTTTTCACAGCCCTGTGACAACCCCAGGGGCTAAAAACAGAAAAAAATTCAAAAGCCCATATATCCCAAACCAGAAGGAATAGAGAACTGGTATTTGGTATGAAACATCCTTAGGACCAGAAGGAGGGATTTGTTAAAAAAATTACCACCAGTTCAATCAGGGTGCCTGGTAGAGGGTATTAAAAAAATGTTGAGTCAGCAGTTCTATCCCTGGAGCATTTCATTCACAGATGTGTTTGATTGACATATTGTGTTCTCAAATAAACAAAAATTCTGCTATGAATATTTAATCTTGTTATTACAATCTGTCAGTTCTGTAGGGGGACTTTTGTTTGTTTTAGAAAGATTTTTATTTATGTTTAATGAACCATTCCAATGCTGGAAAACATTTGATACCTGTGTGCATGTCTTTAATTTAACCCTCTCAAGGCTGCAGTGTGGGTTTCAAAGATTTTTATTGATGACATGAACAAACAGAAAAACGTTTCAATACTGTTTTTTCTGGATCCTTGGAAAAAAATTGATCTGATTCCTGTCTGAATATCTTTTAATTTAACCCTCTCATGACTTCAGTGTGTTTTTTTCCAAAGATCTTTTCTCTCTCATGATGGACTCTTTCTCTACTGATTTCATGTTGAATGAACCCTTTCTATGCTGGAAAACATTTATGTGATTCCTGTGTGCATGTCTTTAATTTAACCCTCTCAAGCCTGCAGGTCTGTAGCAGGGAGTTCCACAGATTTTTAGCTCATCTTGACAAAGTCAAGCTGAGCTAATCTCATCTCTCTCCATCCATCTTCCGTCAACACCATGTTTTGGTCTTCTCTTCCAAAGCCACTAGGCCAATTCAATTGAAAGTTTGTGTGAGTGATGGTCCCGAAGGGGCATTGCATTTTTGTTCAATTCAACATGCTCAGCACCATAGGGAGGGAGTGGGGGAAAAATGCTCCAAAAATATTTTTAAAAATCTTCTTCTCACGAACCAGTGTGTACAATGACTTGATATTTTCTATGGAGCTTCCTTTTGAGTTGTAGAATCAAGTTTGTTCAAAGGAAGTTCGTGAAGCAATATTTGGCTTTGTAATGGGAGGGGTAAGATTTTTGGCCCCGGCCAAAATTTCTATCTTTTTATACTGTACCAATGACCCAGACTTAGCTGGTGCAAACTCATTAAATTCAGGGCCAAACCAAATTTCCCCCCCCCCTCCCCAAAATTTGCATCAAAAACCAAAAATAAGATGTCCTGGTAGGTCCTGCATACTTTTACTGTACTGCGCATGCGCAGTGTCAAGGAGGTCTCGAAATTCCCGCCAAAATGTCATTCTTTGTTTGGCCCAGAAAACAGTGTCACATCACTGATATTTGTGCTGTAAATCTCAGTTTTAATGATGCCAGACACAAAATTATGAGAGAAATGGTGGATAGGAAGTGGATTTAGGATGAGGAGGGAGAAAAACAGTGGTTTCCAATGTTCAGGGCTGCAACTTAAAATTTTTATATAAAAATTTATTATACTCCCGCTTCGAAGAAGTGGGGGCTATATAGGAATCGCCCTGTACATCCGTATGTCCGTCCATCCGTACGTACGTCCGTCCGTACGTCTTTCCGGACATGAAATTCTTGTGTGCGCAACTCCTCCTACATTTATCAATCAATTTGGACAAAACTTTTCAGACATCATCACTACTAAGTGAACATGCGCATATTCCAAGATTTTTGATCTGCGACAATTTTAACCAGGTTATCTCCCTTTGACTTAGATTTATTGTGTCTTTCCATCCGAACAAATTCTTGTGTGCGCAACTCCTCCTACATTAATGAACCGATTTTGATGAAACCTTTCAAACGTCATCTTTACTAAGTGAACATGTGCATATTCCAAACTTATTAATCTGCGACAATTTTAACCAGGTTATCTCTCTTGAACTTTGATTTAATATGGGTTTCTACATGAAATTCTTGTGTGCGCAACTCCTCCTACATTTATCAATCAATTTGGACGAAAGTTTACAGACATCATCACTACTAAGTGAACATGCGCATATTCCAAAATTTTTGAGCTGTGGCAATTTTAACTAGGTTATCTCCCTTTAACTTAGATTTATTATGGGTTTCTACATGAAATTCTTGTGCGTGCAACTCCTCCTACATTTATCAATCAATTTGGACAAAACTTTTCAAACATCATCACTACTAAGTGAACATGCGCATATTCCAAGATTTTTGATCTGCGACAATTTTAACCAGGTTATCTCCCTTTGACTTAGATTTATTATGTCTTTCCGTTCGAACAAATTCTTGTGTGCGCAACTCCTCCTACATTAATGAACCGATTTTGATGAAACCTTTCAAACATCATCTCTACTAAGTGAACATGTGCATATTCCAAACTTTTTGATCTGCGACAATTTTAACCAGGTTATCTCTCTTGAACTTTGATTTAATATGGGTTTCTGCATGAAATTCTTGTGTGCGCAACTCCTCCTACATTTATCAATCAATTTGGACGAAAGTTTACAGACATCATCACTACTAAGTGAACATGCGCATATTCCAAAATTTTTGAGCTGTGGCAATTTTAACTAGGTTATCTCCCTTTAACTTAGATTTATTATGGGTTTCTACATGAAATTCTTGTGCGTGCAACTCCTCCTACATTTATCAATCAATTTTGACGAAACCTTTCAAACATTATCACAACTAAGTGAACATACGCATATTCCCAAATTTTTGATCTGCGACAATTTTAACCAGGTTATCTCCCTTTAACTTGGATTTATTATGGGTTTTCAAATGGGATTCTTGTGTGTGTAACTCCTCCTACATTAATGAACCGATTTTGAATACATGTTGCACATTGTAAATGTGTTTTTCCAAATATAAACCATATATGTGTGGGCTCTTTAAGTATTCAGTGCTGTTCTGTGGAAGGCCACATGCAAATACAAATTTCAACAACAAAAAATGATCTTTATGTATACATTTCCTTATGGCCTTCGCCTACATGATCAGAAGTGCATTCCTCTAAAAACCCAAAGCGGGGGTATTAATCACCTTCAGTGATAGTTCTAGTTCAAGTTGCCTATTTTCGAGGCATAGCCCTGCTGTTGTCATTCTTGCCATGAATGTTCCATTGTTTGTTCAGTGTTTCCTCTATCCCTTTCCTTAATTCCCCCCTTGCCATTCTCCCATGCTTTTGGCTTATTTTTGTAATTTTTATTACCAAAAATTTCTTGGGAGTTTTGGCTTGGAAACAAAATTTTTTTCTGTTCTGTCCCCATGTTTACGTCATCACCCTAGGGGTGTTTAGGCGTTTTAGGTCTGCATCTACCGTCTGATGCTCTGCAGTCTCTTCTGGTGAAGGCTCTGTTTTGCATCAGATAGTGTTTAAATTGGACACTGATTACTGGGCCATGTTTTCCAGTGCCTGGTGTCAGTTTTCTGGTTTGTTTACACTGTTTGTTTATGTTGACAACGGTTACTTCTGATAAGTGATTCCTTGTCTTTTGCCTTGATTATTCATATTATTTAAGATACATTAATATTGTCCGTAAGTATTGCATTAATTTTTTCAGAATGATTTAAAATTTTTGTCCACACTTAGGCTTTTTGGGGATCCATTTGGGCTCTGGGTTCCCTTTGGGAACTTGGGCTCTTCTGAAAAAAATTTTTTTTCAGAAATTTTTTTCTTTTTGAATTGTTTTTTCATATTATTATAATGGATTTTTATACTATGTATCTTTGTTTGCAAGGTTTATTGCGGGTACTATGATTGATTATTTTTACAATGAAAGATTATTGTTCAAATTGTAATGGAAGGAAATCCTCCTCTGATTCTCATGATTTCTGCATTAATTGTAGTCAGTGTACCTGCACTAAGCCTTGTGCTATATATAGCAATTGGGATGACAAACGTTGGACACGTGTGTCACGGTATATTGTTAGCGGGGAGCAGGACATGCCGGTCATTTCTCCACAAGGTCACTCAAGTTTTTCACTCTCTTTTTCAGAGGAACAAGAATTGGGTGATGTTTCCGTGATGTTGTCTTCCAGTGCGCGTCTGTCGTCACAATCCAGAGAAGAGCTAGCGGCAAAAGTGCTCATGGATATATGGCAGTTGCCTAAGAGGCCCCTAGTAGGGTCGACGGCGTTGGCGTCTACATCCGCTAGCTTGCCCGGTGTCGCGTCCATTTACCGAATGGTATAGCACCCGGGTTCGTCCGTTGCAGTCTAGGAAAGAATTAAGGGTGTTGCGAGCACTATAAACATTCCTCAGGCACACCCAGTGACGACGGATCTTGGTTTAGGATGGAAGAAGCCTTTGGGTTCGGTCCCTAGCTTGTCCAGCTCTGCACAGGCTGCGAGCGAGAGAGGTCTCTCTCTCGTACAACAACATCACGGTCCGGATGTTGTTGTACAAAACGTTCCTCAGTCGGAGTTTACGTCCACCCCTCAGGACACTCCGGTGTATAAACAGTCCAGAGAGGCTGTATCAAGGGCTTCTTCCTCCTCACGTCAGCGCACTCGACCGCACCTTGGCTACGTGACCGCCGATATCCAGCCGGCATCGCCTTCCAGAGATTCCTCGACAGCCAGGTCACACCATCCGATAGCCAAGGATTTGAGGCCACCTTCATCTGGACATTCGCATAAGAGAAGTATGCAAGAGACAACGTCCACAGAGCTTCCTGCGGCTAAATCACGCTTGATCGCAGCTCTGCAGGCCTCGTTAACGGGCGTGCTATCACAGATACCACAAATCATAGCAGCATCCCAGCATTCGGCAGAAGCCCTATCAGAGCAGGAAGAATCTGATGATGCTGGGTCGGTACGTTCCGCAGCTGGATCAGGAGCGGACGACCGAGATATCCAGGAGGTCCGTCAGGATGGCGAAAGGGATATGGATGAATTGGAGTTCTCCCTTTCGGAACAACACAAAATCGCCGTCGAGTTAATCCGGCATTTTATTCCTGATGTTGTTCCAGTGGACCAGGATGCTGCTCAGCCTGATAGGAGGCTTATAGCGCCACTGGACACCAAATTTTTTAATCGGTTTAGGGACACCGTCCCAGAGTTCTGTCTCTGTCCAGGAATGTCTCATGGAGATTTGAACTTTTGATTGACGCTATCAGTAAACTTGCTGGTAAATCCGGCAAGTCAGCCTTCCTATCGGCTAATGCTCTTAATCTGCCTTTCATTAATGCTAGGAATAGATTTGAAACGGCAGGACAGGGCGTTCAGAGAGTTCCTCTGCGTCTAGACGACCAGGCTGAAGACCTTGAATTATCCATGCCGTCGTCTAAGTCTATTCATAGCTCTACCTTGGAAACTACAATATCTTCGAATAGAGCAAATTTAGATGCACTCTCGTTCGCAGATCACCTTACCAGAGCATTGTCATTTCGCCTTGAAGGGCAAGAATTTCAGGACGTACAAACGTCTCTGAGAGTTCTGTCAAGGGCTATTGCCTATTCTACATTTAACTCCGCCCTTTCAGTGGCTAATCTGGAGTTGGTTAGACGTGACGGAACCCTAGCTACGTCCACGAGAGTGGATTGTAAGGTGAAAAACTCTCTTAGAGTCGCTCCGGTCTCCGGAGAGCTTCTCTTTGACGGCAAGCTTTCTGCTATTTACGATAAGTTAACTAAGAAAGTTTCAGACTCTCTGCTTTTTAAGTCCGCATCTAATAAGTCGGAACAAGCAGAAAAAAGTAGGTCTGGATCTTCTGGGACAAGCACGTCCAGGGGAAGTTCCTTTAGAGGTGCGTACGCGCCCTTTAGGCCTTATTCGCGAGACCATCAAGGCAGCGACTCTAGCAGGGGCCGTAACGCTGGCCGTAATAATAGGTCAGACGCCCCTAGGTCGACGGCGCGAGGTGCGGGTCAGAGAGGATGTGGTTTCTCCTTCCGCAAGCCTCGCAGGTCCAGGAAGTGATGGTGTAGACCTCTGTCGCATTCCTGTGGGCGGAAGGTTGTCGAGTTATTTACAAAATTGGGAATTGATTACGGAGGACCCTTGGGTTCGAAGGGTAATTGCGGAAGGACTGAAACTGTCCTTCAAAGGAAAGCCTCCGTTAACTCGAAGTCCAAGATGGACTCAACTTCCGTCGAATATTCTTAAAAGATACGCTCTTCTTTCAGAAGTTCAGTCTCTTTTACAGAAGAATGCGATAGAGGTCGTAGAAAACCAGGAATCTCCAGGTTTCTACAGCCATCTGTTTCTGGTTCCCAAACCAGACGGCTCGTTCCGTCCAGTAATAGATTTAAGCTGGATAAACAAGCTGATTGTGGCTCCAAAATTTTATATGGAGACCATTCGATTGGTCAGAACGAGCATTCGAGTGAACGACTATGCTGCGAGAATAGATCTCAAGGATGCATACTTTCATGTCATGGTACATCCGGCGTTACGAAAGTATCTTCAGTTCGCTGTCCTAGGGGTTGTATATCAGTTCCGTGCGATGTGCTTCGGTCTGAATCTAGTGCCCTGGGCTTTCACTCGGATAATGAACTCGGTCATGACTTACTTCCGAGCTCATTCGTCTGCGGTAACATCGATATTCTTCAGAGGTACGGCAACGAGTTAACACTTCAGAACGATGTGCAGAATCTTCTACTATTGCTCCGACGTCTCGGTTTTATAGTAAACGAACAGAAGTCGGATCTGGTGCCGTCCAAGTCATTCACCCACCTGGGGATGAGCCTCGAGACGCACAACAATCTCGTTCGTCTGCCGTTAACCAGAGCGAAATTAGTCAGTTGTTATGCTCTCTATTGTCTAAACTCAGAGAAGGTTACAGCGAGAGAATTCATGAGACTGATAGGTCTGTGCGGAGCTGCCGCGGATCTCATTCCAATGGGGCGGCTACGCACTCGTCCTCTCCAAATCTTTCTGACTCAGAATTGGAAAGTGAAGACTCATTCGCTCGATGCGGACATCCTCTTGTCAGACCAAGTGAAACAAGAGATTCAGACTTGGGCAGACATTCAGTGGTTAACTCAGGGAGTTCCACTGCAATTGCCGGATCCGAGTTTTACTATCATGACGGATGCCAGTCAAACAGGTTGGGGCACAACACTATGCCCGTCGGATTTGAGGTGCCAGGGTCTTTGGGATCCTCAATTCTTAGGCAAGCACATAAATATCACAGAAATGATGTCAATTTGGCTTGCATTGCGTCATTGGATGAACGTTATTCAGAACACACACGTTCAATTTTGTCCGACAATACGACGGTAGTTGCGTTTATTCGGAATCAGGGAGGCACTCATTCCATTCCGTTGTTCAAGCTAACGGAAAGAATCCTTCTGTTTGTACTGGAACATCAGGTTCTACTATCGGTCGTCTGAATGTGTTAGCAGACTCCCTTTCACGGAAGGGTCGCCTGTTGCCATCGGAATGGACTCTCAACAAACAGGTTTTCAATCAGATTTGCTACCAATGGGAGCGACCAATGATAGATTTGTTTGCAACGCACCTCAACAGTCAGTTGCAGACTTACGTGTCCCCATGTCCGGATCCTCGAGCGTTTGCAGTAGACGCTCTATCGATCCCGTGGGATGGGATAATAGGATATGGGTATCCTCCAGCGCCGTTGATTCAGCAGATATTGCTCAAGATAAAGCAATCCCACTGCAAGATTCTGTTGGTAGCATCTCTGTCACCACAGAGACCTTGGATAAATCTACTCAGGTGTCTGTTGTGGGACATGCCGCGGAAGCTTCCTCCACGGGAGGATCTTCTGTCACAGGGGAAATTGCGCACGCTTCACCACAATCCGCAAGGTCTCAACCTTCACGTATTTCCGTTGTGCGGTCCTTCTTGCACAGTAAGCATTTTACAGGACGAGCAGTGGACGCAATTTCTAACTGCAGGAGGACCTCCTCTTCACTGAATTATGCTGCTAAGTGGAAGGTCTTTCTCCAGTGGTGTAGGGATCACACGGACTTATATGATCCCTCCATTCCTGACATTGCTAATTTCCTGGTCTATTTGTTTGACGAGATCAAACTGCAGCCTGTTACTATCAAGGGTTATAGGTCTATGTTATCTGATACCTACGCTCACCATGATACATTGATGATTGGTTCTAATGTCTCTTTATCTAAATTAAAACTCTTAGATTAATTCCGAAATGGAATTTAGCATGGGTTCTTCTTAATCTAAAAGAAGCACCTTTTGAGCCTCTTGATACAGTGGATTTCAAATTCTTAACATATAAGACAGGTTTTCTCTTAGCCTTCTCTTCTGCTAGAAGAGTTAGTGAGCTTCATGCTTTATCGGTAGATGATTCTCACTATCGTAGTGTTGGTAATACTATTACTTTTTCTACCAATGTTGGATTTTTGGCTAAGAATCAGGCTCCCAATAAGTATCCTGAACCTATTGTTGTTAGGGCCCTTCCGTCTTCAGACGGGCGTAGGCCTTTACTCTGTCCTGTTAAAGCAATACGTATTTATAAACGTAGGACTGAGTTTATTAGAAAGGGACGTAAGCGTTTCTTTTTGTCTTTGATGCCTAACAGAAAGGACATTATGGTTCATTCTATTGCTAGGTGGATTCAATTAACTGTACGTACTGCTTATGAAAAGTTATCTTCTTCTCAGCAGTCTGCTCTCAAGATTTTGGCTCATGAAGTAAGAGCTCTATCAACATCTTGGGCTTATGCTAATAGTGTTGCTATTACAGATTTAATGAAGGCTGCATATTGGTCTCAGCCTTCAACTTTCACTAATTTTTATCTTAGAAACATTGAGTCCATTTCTGGAGATCTACATTGTTTAGGTCCGTTATCTGTTGCTCAGAATATCGTCCACTAAACAGTGGCAACTATAGTTATGTAGGCTTTCTGTTCCGGCAGTGACTCTGCCCTGATGCCCTCTTTGCTCTGGGGTATTTGACCCAGGGCAAGGGGGCGGGGGGGGGGGGGGGGGGGGGGGTCCCTTTGGTCACCTGCTTTATAGGGAAAAGCAAGGGAATACCTCCCCCAGAGTCAGTAATTCCGAGTCGGTACCGGGATGGTTTTAAAGTGTAAAGCTAATGTTTACTCATGTCATGTAATGTTTTTAAAGTGTAGCTCGGTTTGAAGCATTTGTATATGTCACGTGTCAAACGGGCGTTAATATACAATCCTTGGACACTTTTAATGAGTATAAAGAGTCTCATTTCTCTGGACTGTCTTTATTTATTGGCTTACCTTTAAAAATAATTAGTATAAAGGGTTATACTGGATATTAATACAGATCTTTGATGTATTTGTGCTCAATTACGGAATGGTTTTGTCTTTCTTTTTTGATAAAAATAAGAAAGATACATATAAATCCTATCTCTCCTTTTCTCCTTGAGGGGATAATTCTGTTTTATGTAATTGAGCCTATTGGATTTTCCTTTATATCCTGGTCCCTCCAGCCTGTTTACTATTCAGCTAAGTCTGGGTCATTGGTACAGTATAAAAATGTTAAAAAATTTATAGTAATTTATATATTTTTTATACTTACCAATGACCCAGATGGGGATGGCCCTCCCAGGAGTTGGGAACTCTTGCCTCCCTGCTGCATACATAGCACTTACCAGGCACTGGTCGTAAGAATGACATTTTGGTGGGAATTTCGAGACCTCCTTGACAATGCGCATGCGCAGTACAGTAAAAGTATGGAGGACCTACCAGGACATCTTATTTTTGGTTTTTGATACAAATTTTGGGGATTGGGGGGGGGGGGGGGGGGGAGCAAAATTTGGTTTGGCCCTGAATTTAATAAGTTTGCACCAGCTAAGTCTGGGTCATTGGTAAGTATAAAAAATATATAAATTACTATAAATTTTTTAACTTTCTAAACCGATGGTCCGGTCTGAACCAAATTTCTGGGTCATAAGTACTTGACACATGCAAAAAAAAAAAAAATTCCCACATCCCCATGGAACCCTGGGAGCTAAAAATAGAAATATTTTCAAATGCCCATATTTCCAAAACCACACTGAACAGAGAGCTGTTATTTGGTATGCAGTATCTTTATGACCAGTAGAATTGAATGGTAAAAAAAAAATTGCCAGCGGTTATGTTAAGGTGTTCTGTAATGGGCGTCGAAAAAAATGCTTAGCATATTTGTAAAAATTAAAAAAAATCTTTTCTCCAGAACCAATCATCAGAATCTTTTCATATTTGGTATACAGCATTCATAGGGGTGTCAGATACAAGTTTGTTAAAATAAAGCCCATTGGTTCATATTTGGGCCCAATATAGGAGCCCGAATTTTTTACATAGGGTAATATGGGGAATATCCTTTAAAAATCTTTTTCAGAACCACCAGTCAGAATATTTAATGTTTGATATATATCATTGGTATAAGAGTCAGATTCAAGATTGTCAGTTTGTTCAAATCCCTAGGTATATATTTGGGCTCGCTATGGTAGACAAATGTTTACTTAGTGCGATATGAGGAAATGTCTTTAAAAATCTTCTTCTTCAGATCCACCAGTCGGAATGCTTTCATATTTGGTATACAACATCTTGGGGGGGGGGGGGGGGGGGGGGGGGATCAGATTCCAGATTGTTCATTTCAAGAGCCTGGGTTAAGATTTGGGCTCCATATGGGAACCTGAAATTTAACTTAGTACAATATGAGAGAATTTCTTCAAAAATCCTCTTCTTCAGATCCACTAGTCAGAATGCTCTCATATTTGGTATACAACATCTCGGAGGGGGGGGGGGGGGGGGGGGGGGAGGGGGGGGTCAGTCAGATTCAAGTTTGTTCAAATCAGATACATAGGGTAATATTTGGATTCAGATTCCAGATTGTTCAATTCAAGAGCCTGGGTTAAGATTTGGGCTCCATATGGGAACCTGAAATTTAACTTAGTACAATATGAGAGAATTTCTTCAAAAATCCTCTTCTTCAGATCCACTAGTCAGAATGCTCTCATATTTGGTATACAACATCTCTAGGGGGGGTGGGGGGGGGGGGGGTCAGTCAGATTCAAGTTTGTTCAAATCAGATACATAGGGTAATATTTGGGTTCGCTTTGGTAGCCCAAATTTTAACTTAATGGAATATGAAGAAATTTCTTCAAAATTTCTCTTCTTCAGATCCAACTGTCAGAATGCTTTCATATTTGGTACACAACATCTCTAGGGAGATCAGATTCAACTGTGTTCAAATCGAGAGCCTGGGTTAATATTTGGGCCGGAATTGGTCATTTTGCTGAAGATTTAAAAATTTTGTATTCAGTACCCTCTGGAGGTGTTTAACTAAGATTAATCCACATAGGTTGTATCAAGTGGCTTCATAGGGGAGCTCTACATTTTACATTATGATCAACTGAAGAAAAGGCATGATGCCCGGATTATTTTTGTCACTCCTGAGGGACTCAAGGATTGACAGTGTTGCCAATGGAGATGGATTGCTCAATGTAGATTCATTCTTGGGCTCTGTTTATTTTGTGTTCTGTTCAAGATGAGCGCTTCAGGCCCCGTGGGGCCTCTTGTTATTTTATTGGTGTTTAAGGTCACATACTTATGCACAATGGCTAATCATGACCACCATGACAGTTTTACGGGTGGAGGAAGCTGGGGAGTACCAAGAGAGAACCACTGAGCATCAATGAGCTACTGTCACCTCCTCAACATTCTAACTCTGTTCTAGCTCTGCTCAAGCAAGGTTACAATGGTTGAAGACATGTGCACCATCGACGTGCAGTACGCCTTACTACACGGCGTCATCTTGCCTCAATGTGGGGAACCAGGATAAAGTGCCTTGCCCAAGGACATAACACGGGTCATCCCAGACGGGGATCGAACTCGGGACCTCTAGGATAGAAGTCCAACAGTCTACTACTGAGCCTCCGCGCTCCCTTTGCGATTATCACAGCAGGGTTCCCACTCAAATGAAAATTTCTTGAATTTTGTCCCCCTTTCTTGAAAAGTGCTTGAACGTATTTTTATCCTTTTTTCACTATCCCCCTTGAATAGTATGTAAATTCAGTTTACCTTTTGTCTCACTTTTGTAACTGGCACTGGAGATTTCTCCACTATCTACTTTCCTAAAAAATTATAGAGAACAGTGATGATTGATTATTGATTATTTTTATTATTGTTTTGAATTTAAAATGCAAAATTCCAAACACATGGATTATTGCACATCATTATGTAAGGATTTAATGTTCAAATGATGTAATTATGTATGTAGGTTTTGCCACAATGTAATCAAGTAATTTAATTCATATTGACTCCTCTCATTTTTATACGGCCGTCATTTTTTGACGGACGTATTATGTTATGGCATTGTCTGTCTGTCTGGCTGTCTGTCTCCATCCATCCGTCCATCCATCCACCCACACACACAAATGACTACTTATGTGGCTACGAGTTAGTAAAACAGGATACTTATGTGGTTAAAGTCTGTTACGTGGCTAGCCACGTAACAGAATCTCTTATTGTGGGGGGAGGGGGGGGGGAGGTTGGGGGGTTAGATAAATGTAGAGTAGGGTTAGGGCATTCTGGGGTGGGCTTTGTGGGGTGGGGGTTAGTGAAGGGGTGCTAGAGTTATGTGGCTAGGTTTAGGATTAGTTTAGGGTTAGCTTAGGGTTAGGGGTGGGTTGGGTTAGGGTCAGTAAAGGGTAGGGTTAGGGTTAGCTGACCCCCCCCCCCCCCCCAAAAAAAAAAAAAAAAATTTCCCCCCCAAAAACTTGTTTTATTATGTTGGACATGTGTTTTAGGTTAGCCACCTAACATGTCCATAAAATAGCCACATAAGTGGCCATTTGTAAGAACGTCCGTCTGTTCCAAAGGTTTACAAAAAACAGAACGTTTCGGCAACCCGGCTCATTGGAGAATTTTGGGGCTTGCAGTTAAAGAAAAATTAAATGGTGTTCAGGCAAGGAACAGGCATATTTTCATGTTGGAATGTTGGAAGAAATCGATTGTGAATCCATTGGTGCAGATAAAATAAGTTTTTGGAGTGTTATTTAAACAAAAAACACACAGGAAAAATTGAGGTGGACGAAGGACGCTGATTTCAAATTTTTTTTAAAAGTTACGTCATTGACGCTGAAAGTTTTCAGCTGAAAATCGATGATGGATATCGAGTCTCAAAATTCTGCGTTTTGCCTGGAGCGTCATTGGTGTGGAGAATACCAGATTTGAAGATCGTCAGAAGATATATCTACTATTGTGCTTGACATTCCAAATCCAAAGTTGACTACGCTGTTCAGTAAATTTAAAAGGACTGGAGTGGAACCGGAGAGTCAGACGGTGATTCAAGTTCAGCTAACGCGACTATAACACCGGCTATACGAAGACTGTTTAAAATGTGTACCGACTGAGATAAAAGCAGTATCGGAGCATCAGTGTATTATCTGGCACATGAAGACTGTTTAAAATGTGTACCGACTGAAATATGTCTACCGACTAAATTTTCAAAGTATCAGAGCATCAGTCTAATATCCTCCATAGCAATCGTGCGACTGGACAAGTTGGCAGAACTTTTCTCATATCTTAAGGAGTCGGTGCAAGACTTGTCGCACTTCAAGAACACCGACATAAGAGCGAATGAATGGAAGCGAAAGCTCCTTCATGATTAATATTAGGACTGTAAGCGCAATGAATCGTGCATCGCCGGAACAAAACGGGTATAAGCGTCGAACTGCAGCACCGGCCTACACGTTGAGTTGATGTTTTCTCCCATCATCGCCACACTGTTGGACAAATAAACGACAACCGACAAGCTATCTTGCCATCCACGGCTCCGAATTGGACTTTTTAAAATTTTTTACAATATCTTCGAGATATTGGTACTCCTACTTCTTGTCGCCTACTTCTTCAACATTTTACCTGCTCTATTGTTCAGACTTTGCACACATGTTGCTCACCAATTGTTGTTGCGCATGTGTCAATAGCAGGTAACTCTGTTTTGTATTTCCAGAGTTATGCCCCCTTTTAGTACTTGAAACAACACAGTATTGTGTGGCCTTCTTCTTCAACATTTTACATGCTATATTGTTCAAACTTTGCACACATGGTGATCACCATTTGCCATTGTGCATGTGACAAGAGCAGATAACTATTTTGTATTTCCAAAGTTATGCCCCTTTTAGTACTTTAAACATTGCAGTATTGTGTTGCCTTCTCCTTCAACATTTTACATGCTATATTGTTCAAACTTTACCCACATGTTGATCACCAATTGTCATAGGGCATGTGACAAGAGCAGGTAACTCTGTTTTGTATTTCCAGAGTTATGCCCCCTTTCAGTACTTGAAACATTACACTATTGTATCGCCGACTCAACATTTACTTGCTTTATTGTTCAAACTTTGCACCCATGTTGATCATCAGTTGTCGTTGTGCATGTGACAGGAGCAGATAGCACCATTTTATTTTTAAACGACGAGAATCCTCACTGTTTATAGCTGTTATGATCTTCAAAATGTCCTTTTCCTTGGCGCCACCTATCGTCAATCGTTATCAATGAAGTCAACCTGTCAGTGAATGGATGCTACCATTTTAGAAATCGGGTTATATGCTCCAGGGTTTGGTGAGTGGGGATAGTGGGAAAATTCTGCTTTTGAGGCTGCTGGGGGCTCCAAATGTCATGTGTTAGATAACTAAGTTACAGAATATTTGCATTTGAAGAGAGTGTATGGCATGTCATTTTAGGAAGTGCCTGGAAAACTGTGAAGTGGAACCTAAATCCCAATAAACACCCAAATTTTTATTCGCCCGTCATTTTTTAACGGACGTATTATGTTATGTCGTTGTCTGTCTGTCTGTCTGTCTGTCTGTCTGTCTGTCTGTCCATCCGGGCCAACATTGGGGGTTTAGGGGATATTATTATTAGGGCTACCTCCAAATTAAGGTAGGGTTAGGAGTGGGGTGGGGTTAGGGTTAGGGGTAGCCCCAGAGTAGGGCTTGAGGTTGGGGAGGGTTAGGTCCTGGGGGGGTAGGGTTGGGGTCAGGAGGGGGTAGTTTTAGTAGCCCCTAAACCGAAAAATAGCTCCTAATCCTATTGGTTTGGCTAGGGTGGGGTTGGGTCAGGGGTGGGGGTTAGGGGTAGGGGTAGCCCCAGAGTAGGGCTTAAGGTTGGGGGGTTAGGTCCTGGGGGTGGGTGGGGTTAGGGTCTGGGGTGGGCTTTAGGGTTTAGGGTCAGGGTGGGGTAGGGTTAGGGTTAGGGTGTGGTTTTTGGGTGGAGGGGTGGGATTAGGGTTAAATATAAGTTCTAGGGTGGAGAGGGTGGGGTTCTGGGTAAAATAAGGTTTTGGACGTACAAAATGTTTTTTTGGTAGCCCATAAACCCGAAATGTTGGAGCACCCGTCTGTCCGTCCATCTGTCTGTCCGTCCATCCGTCTGTCCATCTGTTTTACATGCTATATTGTTCAAACTTTGCACACATGTTGATCACCAATTGCCGTTGTGCATGTGACAAGAGAAGGTAACTCTGTTTTATATTTCCAGAGTTATGCCCCCTTTTAGTACTTGAAACATTACACTATTGTGTCGCCTACTCCAACAGTTTACTTGCTTTATTGTTCAAACTTTGCACCCATGTTGATCATCAAATGTCGTGCATGTGACAGGAGCAGACAACACCATTTTATTTTTAAACGACGAGTATTCTCGCCATTTATAGCTGTTAAGATCCTCAAAATGTCATTTTCCTTGGCACCACATATCGTCAATCGTTATCAATGAAGTTAACCTGTCAATGAATGGATGCTACCATTGTAAATGGCGAGGAGAATCTTCTACAGCAGCCTTGCAGCCCTTTAGAAGTTATCTTGTGAATAAAATGAATGCTACCATTTTTATACGCCCGTCATTTTTTGATGGATGTATTATGTTATGGCGTTGTCTGTCTGTCTGTCTGTCCGTAAACATTTTTGTGTCGCCTACTCCTCCAAAGGTTTACATGCTATCTCGTTCAAACTTTACAAACATGTTGATCAGTAATTGCTGCTGTGCATGTGACAAGAGCAGGTAATTTCATTTTGTATTTCCAGAGTTATACCCCCTTTTAGTACTTGAAACACCACAGTATTGTGTCGCCTACTCCTTCGATATTTTACATGCTATATTGTTCAGTCTTTGCACACATGATGATCACCAATTGCCGTGGTGTGTATGACAAGATAAAGTAACTCCATTTTGTATTTCCAGAGTTATGCCCCTTTTAGTAATTAAAACATTACAGTATTGTTTCGCCTACTCCTTCAACGTTTTACATGCTATATTGTTCAAACTTTGCATACATGTTGATCACCAATTGCCGTTGTGCATGTGACAAAAGCAGGTAACTCTGTTGTGTGTTTCCAGAGTTATGTCCCCCTTTTAGTACTTAAAACATTACAGTATTGTGTCGTCTACTCCTTCAACATTTTACTTGCTATATTGTTCAAACTTTGCACACATGTTGATCACCAATTGTCGTTGTGCATGTGTCAAGAGCAGGTAACTCTGTTTTGTATTTCCAGAGTTATGCCTCCTTTCTTTACTTGAAACATCACAGTATTGTGCCGCCTACTCCTTCAACATTTTACATGCTATATTGTTCAAACTTTGCACACATGTTGATCACCATGTGCCGTTGTGCATGTGACAAGAGCAGGTAACTCCATTATGAATTTCCAGAGTTATGCCCCTTTTAGTACTTAAAACATTACAGTATTGTGTCGCCTTCTTCAACATTTTACATGCTATATTGTTCAAACTTTGCAGACATGTTGATCATCAATTTCTGCTGTGCATGTGACAAGAGCAGGTAACTCTTTTGTATTTCCAGAGTTATGCCCCCTTTTAGTACTTGAAACATTACACTATTGTGTTGCCTTCTCCTTCAACATTTTACTTGCTTTATTGTTCAAATTTTGCACCCATGTTGATCATCAATTGTTGTTGTGCATGTGACAGGAGCAGATGACTCCATTTTATTTTTAAACGACGAGAATCTTCGAGGTTTATGGCTGTTATGATCTTTAAAATGTTCTTTTCCTTGGCGCCACCTATCGGCAATCATTATCAAATGAAGTTAACCTGTCAATGAATGGACGCTACCATTGTAAACTGCGAGGAAAATCTTCTACACCTAAAAATTATTTGCATTTCCATTCTGCATACAAAAATTTCACAAAAACAATATGAAATGTGTGCACACAAGTATACAATTTGAAACTCTTTACCCCAGACGGCAGGGGAATGGGCAATGATTGGAGGGGGTGGAGACAGACATAGTCGAGACAACAACAATTTCAAACTTTACCCCAGAGAAACTTGTGCATGTTCCAATTTTGACGGGCATATGTTGCCCCGCTAGGCGGTGCTCTTGTTACTGAATGAGGTGATCCAATTCACCTAGTGGTGAATTCAGTAATTGCCATGTGAATGTTGTTAATTTTAAGACTTTTTATTTTAAGACATAGCTTCTGACCACTCATCAGAAAGAGCACAGCAATTTTATTCCAGTGAGGATTCAAAAGTTAGCCTTTTGAAAAAAATAAAACAAAATTTTCAGTTGATGAAAAAAGTGTGGTTTGTCTTTTGTTCAGGTTGTGTTAGGTAAAGGGTTAGAGAATAAAAAATACTTGAAGTGAATGACTTATTTAAGCTTCATTGATCTTCATTTGTGTTTTGTCACCAAAAATTGATCTCCATTTGTGTTTTGTCACCAAAAATGTAACCTGCCTTTGTATTTTGTGATCTTTTTCATACAGTGGAACCCCATTAATTGAATAGTCACATAGAATTTGCCAACAGAATTTATTCAATTAATTGGAGGATTAAATCAGAAGTAGGGATGCAGACCAGACTGCAAAAAAAACCCCGGTGTGGTCCAGGACCGGACTTCAGAATGGACTGGATTGCCGTCATTGGACCACTTTGAACCGGTCTGCACAAGGCTGTCAGGTACCAGGCCTGGCATTCTGAAAAATGCAGGAGGGCAAAAAATCGCTCTCCTCAATCAGCTTAGGAGAGCAATTAGCTTTACACAGAATTTTAAGTATCCATTTGAACGAACTCATTGAAACTGAAACCAACAGACTATTACATCAGTGATTTTATTAACTTTACTAAGGTAAAGCAAAATTTCTTAGACATCTAGATGTCTCACTCAACAACCGAACACACACTTGACAAGACCTGAGTGTGTGCCCAAGTTTGGGGGGTGGTTGGGTTGAAGGTGGTAGTGGTAGGCATATGACTTTCTTGGACAACAGGTTGCTTGAATCTACAGTCACATCCTGGTGCATGTGCTTCAAGTGCCAGGACAGTAGTAATGGTAGTATATTATAGTGTCAATATTCCTTGAATAATTACCCTTCAAACTGTGATGTCATTTGTTGAAACTAACAGAAAAAAAAAAATATTGCTGTGACCCATTTTGCTTCAAAAGATTGCAGCTGTGTTTGGGTATGTACAAAGTACATACCCAAACACAGTTGCAGCCATTACCTTTTACCACTAAACCAGTTTCAAAATGAAATTACATGATGTTATGTGACTTCGAAGTTAAATTACATTTTTGCTTTACAACAAAAATTTAATGTGAGCATAATACATGTAATCTCAATCATCCCAGACAAAATATTTAGGAGGGCAATTTTTCGCTCTCCTTAATTCTTTAAGGAGGGCAGTAAGGAGAGCTAAAAAATCACTCTCCTGAAATTGCCAAGCCTGCGGTACTGGACCGGTTCGCAGACTTTAATACATAGATGTATGTCTAGCTTTAGCACGGGGTTTTTGATTACAATAAGCTGTTTTATAAAGTCAGATATTGCTGCTTTAGAGGTTAGATGTTTAGCAGTACACTTTCTAAAATGCGTTTCATACAGCCATCTTCTCTCACTTGACAGCTTGCATCCAGGACCAAAACAATGATCCTTGATGAAACGAATAAGCGTTTTACAGAAATATCCTCTTTAATCTTTGATCTCTGAAATGACAATGTCTGAAATTATGAAACCGCTTATACAATTACCATGTTCTCGACATTTAGGCTTATACACATTCGGTAATTTGGGTAATACCCAGTGTGTCAGATATAGGCCAAAATGTCGAGAACATGGTAGTTGTATAAGTGGTTTAGTAATTCCAATGGGTAATGGTATGCATATTGCTAGTGATAATGACTGATGTCAGACAAGATAGCGAATTAGGAATTACCATGTCAAGTTGTCAACTAACCCTCATAGGCTCATATACATTTAAAATGTACTGAAGATAGGTTGCAAATCGCGATATAGCCTATGGTTGGCAATATCTAACTCCAAATCACTCCATCCAATACCGAATACCGGTATGCATACCAGCATGTCAGAAATTGATCAATCTATCTGGAATATGTCAGGTGCCAATGCTAAGAACAAAACTTTTTTGTGCTGAAAGACTTGGAGCATTTGCACTATCTATCTTAGTAAGTTCTTAACCCAGGCATATACTGTATGAAGACTTGGAGCATTTGCACTATCTATTTTTAAATTATTAAACCAATGATATACTATACGATATATAGTATATGATTGGGTTAAGAACTTGAAGATAGATAGTGCAAATGCTCCAAGTCTTTCAACACTAATAACATTTAGTCTGTAGTTCACGTTTCGGCTATACTTCACATGCTAAGTGACATGTACCATGTGCAGGATAGCGGGAAACATGAACTACAGACTTGACAGTGAGTCACAAGTTTTAAGCATGTTTATTCGCTCTCTAACTTCTGTACAATGATGGATATGAGAAAATATTTCAAAATACTACACATTTCCACAATGTGCATACAATGTATTATATAACATGCCCTGAGATACCAAGCTTGCCTGTCAGATGGCAGTAACTTGATGCTTTTTTTATCACAAATGCGTATACCATTTCAATCATTATAAAATATCTCAAATAGAGCAAATGTGTTAAAATCTTAATTTGGTATTACCAAAAGTAAGATTTTGTTTTGACACATTTCACTTCATTTAAGGTATTTTATATTGATTGGACCAGTCTGGAACCGGTTCAGGCAAGAATATCAGACCACCTAGGGTTGGACCGGACCAAACTGGACCACCTCTCCCCTGGACCAGACCACCACTGGCAGTCCAGTTCGCATCCCTAATCAGAAGGGATTTGATCACTGCGATATTCTAGAAATAAACTGAGCATTTATTCTATTATATCGTGTTTGACAGAGCTCATAGAGCTCTGTCAAACAAGATAAAATAGGTTAAATGCCTGTATTGGATGTAGAGCCCAAATAGGTCTAAAAACAAAGGGAATCCAGGAACTGTCCAGGCAATTTCTTGACGTATTATTAAAATTTTTTGTTCAATTAACAGGGTTTTACTTGAGTACCATTATGCAATTAGCAGGTCAGTGCCTGTTTACTGTGGTACACAAGCTCTGTTTTACTGGTAAAATATGACTCAGTAACCAATGCTTTTGGTGGAAGTCCTCTAAAATGTTCAACATGGGAGTAAAGTATTGGCTTATACTGAAACTCCTCTTGCCAAGAACATATTGCTTCACCACAGACATGTGTATGCAGTATTACAGTTATTCACATTTCAACAAAAAGAAACCACTGATTAATGCTAAGCAACAACTTTTTTTGTTTTTTTTTCCTCTAAAAAAATTAACGAATGCTATGAAATAATTCAAAATTTTTAGTACACTGATAACTTGTTAAGTACACGACAGGGCTGGAGTTACAGTGACCCATGTGGTAACCCTGGGAAGTGAAGCAGTACTTGTTTTCTGTAGTAAACAAGCTCTGTTTTACTGGTAAAATAGGATCCGGCCACTAATGCCTGTAGTGAAAGTCCTCTAAAATAGGCAACATGGGTATAAATGATTAGCTGGACTTGACTTTATATCTATGTCGCGACTATAATTAGCCATTGTGCAGAAATGTGTGACCTTAAATACCAATAAATAAATAAGTTACAGTGATGGGCTGGTTGGGGTCACTTGTACCTTTAGTTTTTCAGTTGGATAAATTCTTCCTTACAAGATTTCACTGACCTTTTTGCAACAACAGACTTAAAACGTTTCATGCCACTGATGCTAGTTATGTTTTCGTGTATGACGTTCATCACATTTTCACTTGACTATGGGCCTGTAGTAAAATATGGACTGCAGACTTTACTATAGATTAAGAGGGAAATAAAACAGCTGAGTTATTATATATTCAATTGACAGGGCTATTCAATTAAGTCATATACAATTAAATGGGCTCAACTGAAAACAAAAACTTAATCTCTGAACAAGGTTCCCTTATGTTGTACTGTGAGCACAAAAGCAGCCTCTTTCTCTCTCAGATCACGATCTGATTGTGACATGATAATTTCAGTGGCATTAGGTTTCAGAAATGAACATTTTTCAAAATCATGACTGAATGAAGAAAAATGAGAATAGCATCTGAGATTGATGCGCTCACATTTCTTTTTTGATAAATGAGATTTTACAATGTTGGAGGTAAGCAGAGGGAGCATTTTGTCTGGAACATGACCTTATCGCGATTCAGTCAAAATACTCTGCCTGCTTTTGTTATCACAGGTAGAAAAAAACTTGATTAAGAACTGACAAACTGCCAACTTTTTTTATCATCATATTTATCTTGAATAAAATAATAACTTTGGGGTTTATGAGTTATGCAAGAGTTCTCATGGAAAAGTCTATATTTGTTATGGAAAAATTATAGAAATGTTTTAACCCTCTATCTAACGAATCGGCTGCATCCACTTGCGTAATTTATAAATTCAGCCGTTGAAAAAACATTAAGAAATTTCAACAAAACCATTCCTTGTGACCCCCTCATTGGATCAAGCACATCAAGCTCATTTCAGTGAGGAGTCACATAATATGGTTTTCTTAAAAAAATTTGAAAAACTTAATTAAATTAATAAATTTGGTTATTGTGTGCGTTGGGTAAAGGGTTGAGAGCTTTCCAAGGTCAGTGAATAATCTTTAATTTTTTTCATTTTTCAGCAACTGCTTTGTTGCGACAACAAACATGCAGCCTACAGAAATAGCAGATAATGTCTGTAAAGCGGCAGAACAAATAGCAAGTTCTATACCAGGTGGTCCTAAAAACATAAGAAATTTCTACATTAAGTCAGAGAATTCATTAGCTATACCTGTTTATATTTCTCTCTGTAAGTGCATGTATTATGTAATCATTTTATGCTGAATGCTGCAAAAAATTGCATTAATCTTCCTTAGCCCTTTACCTAAACATTATGGCC
Source organism: Pictodentalium vernedei (assembly GCA_031216915.1). NCBI lineage: Eukaryota > Metazoa > Mollusca > Scaphopoda > Dentaliida > Dentaliidae > Pictodentalium > Pictodentalium vernedei. The sequence continues at coordinate 544,395,100 of CM062297.1, forward strand.
ATAATCAGCCAGTGCTATTCACTAAAAGTAAAATGTTCTTTACTTTTTTTTTGCCTCCCGCAGGAGTCATAAACTGTGTTTTGGAAGCCAATTAATGAAAATTTATTATAGAGAATGAAAAATTGTGTCGGAGAAGGAGTTAACTGCATTATTTGGACAGATAGCGGATTTGTGGGGACTGACACACTACATCAAGGCTTGACCTTGTTCACAATTTGGGTGTATGAAGAGACAACCCTGAACCCCTTGTATTCCTAGCAATTCTCTTTTAACACTTATTTAACCCTTTACCCAATGTAATGGCCAAAACGGGCCTGCGCTATTCTCAATAATCGTCAATTAATTTTCTTAATTTTTTGTCTCAAAAACATAGGTTATGACCCCTCATTGGAACGAGCTCGTTCCAATGAGGGTCATAACCTATGTTTTTGAGACAAAAAATGAATAAATTAGTTATTCAAGAATTTTTTTTTTTGCAAGTGTCGTCTGCTTTTCATGTTAGCGGGGGAGGAATTCGCTAGAATTGTGCACTTGGTGATACCTTCCTGAAATTTGGCATGATGTAAGGGTAGGCATCAGAGATTTCAAAATCGATCGGCTACAAGTTGGCACCATCCTCTAGCCACCACTAGCAGCGAAATCCAAAATGGCCGCCAAGCGGATCGAAAAAAAGCTATTTTCGCCGATCGCACAACTGAAGCTCCAAACCTAACACCATACATGTGCTGTAATTGATGTGAATGATGGAGTGAAGCCCTTGGAACAAGTTGGGGGAAGATTAATGGATAATGGGATCAGAATTTCCGTCGATGTGTGCGTCTGTGTGTCTGACTGTCAGTATGATCGTCCGTCCGTAGATAAATTAGTGTTGAATGTTTCTCGGGAATGCAATGGTCAAATGAACATGGTATGAGAGATTCCTGTCAACACATGAACAAGGGTACTCGATAGTATGCAGCAGTGGGGATACTTGGACATTTGATAATCCAATTAAAGTGACAGTCTATTCTCAACTTCCGGCATTTTCGATAGATTTATTTTCTAAGAAAATAAAACTATCAAATTTCTAGAGGAGTTCTGGTTCAATCTCAACACCATAGCGACACGTCTGCCAGCAAGGGCAGTGCTGGAATGAACTCGGGATGCATTAGTTCCCGTTGTTAATTATACAATGTTATCTTGCCAGTATAGAACATTGGCAAAATGGGACTAGAAGGGGTGAGTGTATGTTTGCAGTCATTCGAGGTACAGGAATATTTTTTGACTACAAGTAGTATTCTTCATTTTCGGCCAGTTAAGATGTGGTGTGTTCCAAGTCAGGATTAATGTTGCCGACACTTAATGCCCATCCCTCATGGTATGCTACTTTACCAGGGATATAGAGATATAGCCACCACTGGGAGCCAAAACATGACCTTTGATGTCGATGAGTGGTCGAAATGTTTTAGCGAATAACTTATCGAAATATGATCCGGTATGGCAATTTGATACCTTACGTTAGATTTATTAGATCAACTCAGGTATGGATTCATTGAGACATGAGTGCGCTACAAGATGAAGGATTTCCAAGTTGATTTGCTATGGAGTAGGAACTGACTAGTCACATGTGGCCTATGGCCAGAGAAAGACAAGGATACCATAGATGAACACACGGGTGAACGAAGGTATCAACTGTTGTACAGAGGCAAAATAGTTGGGGATATTGTATCATGCTATGCATGAATTAACACCGTCTTGTGCAGTAAATAACAGACTATTTTCCGAAATCTAAAACTGTATTCCTATACCCCGGACAATGTAGCAAGCCACATGGGATGAACATTTGTTAGCAAAATCAACTCAACTAGAAACATGACATGTGTTAACTGGCCGAAAATGGAAAAAAAAATACCAGAATAGGAGATGACTGGTCCTAACATGACAGTATACTACTCAATATTGTTACAACAGCCACCTTCACACTTACACAAAGGTGTGCACCTTAATCCAGCTTTCAAGCATTTGCAATTGCCCTTGCAGGCCTTGGCACAACTACAGTGGAGCATCAGTGCACATGCAGCACTTGCGTCTCCTAGGTGAGTCCAAAATGGGACCAGAATATTGAGACGTGGATTCCACTCCCATCCGTACTGTGATGGGTCTGGCACACATAAGTGTTTCTGCAGAGCACGATGCCAAATGAAAGATGACACAAGAATTACCCTTTTTACATGTTGATACAGAGCTGCTTTGGTGGGCGGGATGTTTTCCATAGACTTAAGGCCATGTGTGAACATATGCCGTCTCGCATCATTGACACGTGTACTGACACAACTGTTACTGTACATCTGTATGGTGAGTTTTTCGATATGCTGCATATGAGGGGAATCCTCTGAAAAGACTTGCGGATTCTCAGTCAATTCTATCATCATTTCAGTTGATGCGGGAAAATTCATCCATGCATTCCATCCTGTCTTCTTCCCAATGCCGAGCATGCTGGATGTTACATCACAACCTGTGAAGGCGTGGAAGAAAGTCAGGGCCTTACAGTAATCAGGTCCAAGTTGTGAAGCTATCTCATGAATTGGCATATCTTTATATGCCTTTCCAATTCCAAACCCAATCCACAGCTCACTGAGTCCAAGGTCACGGAATGTTGCGAAATGGTGCAAAGACAGAATGACGACATCAGAATCAACCGTGCGAAGAAAAGCTATTTTGTGACCTTGTGAGACTGCATGGTTGAGATGAAGCATCATGCGCGTGTCTGCTTCCTCGTGGTTCGATGGAGATATGTCACATAAGCTAACATCCTTATTGCATAGTACATATTCTCCTGATGTCGTTAACAACTGGTACTCGGATGTTGATGTTAATTTCAGCAGTTCAGCAGACAGGAACTTGAAAAATTCGTCTTTATTCTCACTAACTTTCAAGAATGCCTGCCAATTCTTCCCTTTAGGTAAAGGGACGTTCTCGGACACCCGTATCAACCTAACTGCTGTCTCACCGAGGCGTTTTGCTCGCGTCTGATTCTTCAAACTGCCTTCGGGGTAACAGTCATAGATCGCATCAACCCTTGTGGTGTTCGTGTTAATCAGAGATTCGATGTATGGCAATAATTGCAATCGAGCATATTCTCCAAACAGATCCGCTTTCTGTGGTTTGATTACATGGACTACAGCAGGCATATCCAAGATGACAACTGAAGCTTGTCTAGCTGCTGAATTCTTCCCTTGTGCAGGAATAGCTGGTAAACAATTGAGAATTTGAGATTTTGTCCCACTCCGTAGCTTACCTCTATCGGATAATGCTGGCGGATCACGTGCATTCTCGTGCATGAAAAACTCATCCATGTTTGAATCAGGCCGGGCTTGCAGTGAAACGAACATCTGGGTAACTATTGCGGCAGTTGCTTTACTTGACATGAGTTTGTCTCGGCCTTTGTCCAGGTTGGCTGGGGGTGGGTTAAGGAAGGTATATATATTTGCCTTGGGAATAACATCATTCAGGGGTACGGTGCATTCCACAAGCCTTTCCTTCAAGAAAGTGGAATATAAATGCTTGCCCCTTTCGGGTAATGACCGTAAACTCTTACTAACTTCGGGGTCCATATATTCACCAGTATCTAATGTCACCAGCTGACCACTAGTTTCATCATAAGGGTTGATAATGAGTCCCTGATTCACCAGATCGAGGAGAGATTTCAATTGATTCAGAAATTTTTTCTGCTCTGATACCGAACTTTCCGGGTGTTCCGTGTTATCTGATGATGTTGTGTGGAAACTTGCATATTCATACTCATCTATAACACGCAGAACTTCTGACCTTGAAAGCTCAATAACGACTTTCTCTTCAGCCTGGCCATAGAGACCTTTTGGACCACTGTCTTCTTTGAGTAGTTGGATACTATGTTCTTGGCTCTGATCTAAACCCATCATACTGAACTTCCTCTCACTACGCTGGACCACAAAATGGCCTTCCATGAATTTGTTGTGGATTGAAGGATGCCGCCTGGGTAGCTGAGACATGTCTCTCAGAAATACGGGGACCCACCGACAATAATTTGTATGTCCTAGGGCAAAAAAGTAACTGCACAACTCATCGATAGAACACAGTGTACCAGGCCAGTTACCGATTCGTTGGTTCCGAACGAATTGACAGCTTGTCAAGAGAAAGTTCCGAACGATTTCACCCCAATAGCGCGCAGTTGGAGATTGTGAAAGAATCCTCTGTTCCCACATTTCAAATGACTCATGGGGCCCAGTCTGCTGACAGTAAATCTCATAAGCATTCTTTCTGAGGATCTCAAGCCAAGCTAGAGTGAGAAGATATGCCTGTCGCGTCCTCTTGACATGTTTCCCACCAAGTAGGGATGATGCTACACCGGGTGTGAATATCTTTGCGAGGTGAAACATTCGCTCCCAACCAGAACCACCCATAAGCTTACCACCAGCTTCTTGGGTGCACATTTCAAGATGCAGGAATCCAATCATACACACCATTCGATCCTCACCTATCTCCTCTGGGAACAGCCATTGACATTTTTTCTGCCTGGCATACAACGGACAGTCACCTTCAATGACAGGTATCTGGCCGGGGTTTACGAAAGCAGTAGCTTCCCTGACCACATACATAGCATGCTTCTGCATACTGAGTGAGTCCGCTTTCTGCTCACTGAAAACAGGGAATACCCCAATAACTGCACGAGGTTTGACATTGTCTTGATCTTCATGTTTTGAAAAGAAGCCTGAAAAGGTCACAGGGACTTCATCAAGCTGCCAGCTGCCATCAACCTTCCCTTTATTGCTGATCTGTGACACATGAGACAACCAGTCATTCTCTCCCACGTTCAAATCTGCATATTCATTGGGCCGTACATTACATTCATCTGGAGATTCAAGCCTGATGTCCCCACCAAAGTCTTCAACGAAAGGAACAAATGCATAGTCGTCTGGGAGTTCAATTTGTGTGTCTTCTGGAACATCTAAACTCAGTGGTGGGGGATCAGTACCCACATTGTCCCTGCTCAGTTGACCAATGAGTGTGATGGACGTACCATGCATATCAGATCTACCAGATACATCAATGTTATCAGTGGTTCCTATCGAGAAAACATTACGTTTGCAGTTAGCTGGGACTACAACACCTTCGTTCTTGAACCGCAGTGAAACAGCTCTCGCGAAACTCCTGCGAACATCCATTACGCGATCATAAGAGACAGAGAGTCCCATTTGATGAAAATCTCTGATAAGATTTTTCATACGATCATGGGCATGCAACTTCAAACCCACATAAAGAGGCATTGGAGTTTCTCTGTCACGTCTCTGGTGAACATTTTGTGCATGTTCGGAGCGTTTCGCTGAATTGCTGATCAACATCTGTGAAATAGTACAAGCCACTCGAGTCTTGGCATTAACAGTCTCATCATCGCCTAAGTTCTGTATACTACATGTGCCCTCAAGTAGAACTCTAAGAAGAGTCAGGAGTGAGTTGGGTACAGGCTCGCTCAAGCAATAAGATGAAAATGATCCCGTGAAAGGAGCTTGAGATATGAGTATGTGTTTACGCAGAAGAAGACCCACATCAACTATCTTTTTTGCCTCTTCCTCAGACACTATACGAGTTGAAGATTCGGACAACAAGGAGCCAACTCGAAACCTACTTGAAATAAACACATCTCTACCCTGTGTGAAGGCGTCCCAGCCATCGCCCAATTTCTGCAACAAATGTTCTTTGAATCGAGTGGAATGTATTTCTTCACTAAGCCAATCAGAACCGACTTGCTTCAACCTCCGACTGTACAGATTCTTGAGATCGACAAGCTTCATCGCGGAATCGTTGTGTTCAACAAATGTTATGAGCTCTGCCATAACGAGAGGGTCATAGGGCAGGCCTGACGCGGAATGTTCGGCGTTCTTCGACTTTTTAGATTTAGCCGCTCGTGCTTCATTGGCAAGCTTACAATAACAGGTTTTGTGATAGTAAAGATCACTAGCAGCGGAATCAAATGCTGCATTGACCCGAGAAAAAACAACCCAGTTCTCGGCTTCCTTTGCCATAATTTTGAGTTTATTGTTATCAGACATTGATCTGCAAATAGGCTCACTGCTGTCACCTTCGCGTTTGTGACAATAAACACACTGGGGCAGTTTCCTGTCACAGCCAGATTCAAAACTTGTCCGTGTTCTTTTAGGACTCAGCGTGGAGCAGGATGCCACTGCCTCATTTCGCTCTCGCTTGTGTAGCACGCGCTGTACGATGTGAGTCCGAATACTGTCACGGCATGTCTTATGATATATTGCCTTATTCGTCAACAGTGACATCGACATACACTCATCACTCTCTCTCATCAAACAATCAGTGGTCAAATTATATGGAAGCTCAACGCCATTATCTAGGAAGCGCGTTATGTCTTCCTCAATAGCTTTATAGGCGTCATGAAAACGAGATTCTCTATACGGACGCATCAATTTCTTGGAACTGTCTTGCTGGCAAAAGCAACAACGTTCCCAGTCAGTACTAGTCCGTACACGAAGAGGATTCTCACTCATTCTGTGAATGATTTTTGTGAACAATCGCGTTCTCGAATTAATTTCGACAGACAAATCAGAATTGCTTGCGGAATTACGCCAAACAAGAGATTGTATGGCAAAGAGACTGCTTCATAAAGAGCGTTGTTTCTCCGGGATCAGCGTCATTCAGGTTTGCCTGAATGACGCTGATCCCGGAGAAACAACGCTCTTTTCAAGTTCCAAGAAATTGATGCGTCCGTATAGAGAATCTCGTTTTATTCTACATCATCTCCCACGTCTGTTTCCAACACGTGCGTGGATCAGAGTTCACTTTCGCGCCCTTACAATCGGATGTATAGTCGGTAGACCGTCGAAAAGGAAGTTCCCTTCAGCCGCTGGCGGCCATTTTGGATTGTGCCGCTACTGGTCGCCACCGGTCGGTGTCAACTTGTAGCCGATCGTTTTTGAGAACCTCATAGCCTACACTAACAGTGTGCCAAATTTCAAGAAGGTATCACCAAGTGCACAATTCACCTGTATGTGACGAATTCCTCCCCCGCTATGTTAGGTAAAGGGTTAAGAGTATACATTCAGTAAACTCTCCATCATGATCTATAAAACTGAAGATGGTAATTATAGTTTCAGGATCTGATGTTCTACTTAGTGTGGAGACTGCCATTTTGATAGCACCGGGGAGAGTGTTTCAGCCCTTTTTTGTCTTGAGGTCTTGGTTGGGACATTCTGGCTCTCTAGGAGACAGAAGCATCCCATCCCAGAACAAATTGAATCAAAGCCAACATGCCTGCTCCACAGGAAGACACAGTGCACAGTCAGGTATGCTGCAGCTTACAAGAAGATCCAGACATTTTTAGCTTAACTTGACAAAGTCAAGATAAGCTATTGCCATCACACGTGCGGAAGTCTGTTAGTCTGTGAGTCTGTTAGTCTGTGAGTCTGTGAGTCTGTTCACATTTTCCTTTAGCACGGGCTACACCCTGCAGTTCTTGTCTGATCATCACGAAATTTCATATGCAGGTTTGGGATCTTTTCTAGATGAGAACATCCCCTTTTGGTCGCGATCGGTCAACCGGTATGGCTGCCCGAGCCCAAAACCCGAAAACCATTAGCACAGTCTACAAGTCGTATTTATGAAGGGATTTCATTGTAACTTGTTAGGATGCCTCTGTATAATGCCTAGATGAGAACGTCCCCTTTTGGGCATGATCTGTCAACTGTGATGACTGCCCAAGCCCGAAACCCAAAAACATTTAGCACAGTCTGCAGGCCATGTTTAATATGGAGGGATTTCATTGTAACTTGGTAGGATGACTCCTTATGATGTCTAGATGAGAACTTCTCCATTTGGGCGTTATTTGCCAACCGTGACGACTGCCCGAGCCCAAACCCCGAAAACGTTTAGCACAGTCTACAGATCATATTTATTGAGGAATTTCATTGTAACCTGGTGGGTTGACTTCATATAATGTCTAGATGAGAAAGTCCCCTTTTGGACGTGATTGGCCAACTGTGACGGCTACAGGAGCCCGAAGCCCAAAAACCTTTAGCACAGTCTACAGGTCATATTTATTAAGGGATTTCATTGTAACCTGGTAGGATGACTCCAAATAATGTCTAGATGAGAACGTCCCATTTTGATCGCGATCATTTAGCCATGATGGGTGCCCGAGCCCAAAAACCTTTAGCATAGGCAAAAGGTCATATTTATGGAAGGATTTCATTGTAACCTGTTAGATTGACTCCATATAATGCCTAGATGATGACATCCCCTTTTGGTCGTGATTGGTCAACTGTGATGGCTACAGGTGCCCGAAGCCTGAAAATTTTGAGCACAGTCTACAGGTCATATTTATGAAGGGATTTCATTATAACTTCGTAGAGTCATTCCAGATGATGCCCAGATGAGAATGTCCCCTTTTGGTTGCGATCATTCAACCATTATGGCTGCCGAGCCCAAAGGCCGAATACCTTTAGCTCAGTCTACAGGTCATATTTATGAAGGGATTTCATTGTAACATGGTAGGTTTGACTTCATATAATGTCTAGATGAGAACGTCCTCCTTTTGGACATGATTGGACTTTGACAGCTACAGGGGCCCGAAGCCTGAAAACCTTTAGAACAGTCTACAGGTCATAATTATGAAGGGATTTCCTTTTAGCTTGGTACGATGACTCCAAATAATGTCTAGATGAGAACGTCCCCTTTTGGTCGTGATCATTCAGCCTTGATGGCTGCCCGAGCCCAAAAACCATTAGCATAGTCTATAGGTTGTATTTATGGAAGGATTTCATTGTAACTTGTTAGGTTGACTCCATATAATGCCTAGATGATGACATCCCCTTTTGGTCGTGATTGGTCAACTGTGATGGCTACAGGTGCCCAAAGCCCAAAATATCTTGGGCACAGTCTACAGGTCATATTTATGAAAGGATTTCATTGTAACTTCGTAGGATCACTCCAGATGAGAATGTCCCCTTTTGGTTGCGATCATTCAACCATGATGGCTGTCCGAGCCCAAAGCCCAAAAACCTTTAGCACATCTACAGGTCATATTTATGATGGGATTTTATTGTAACTTGGTAGGTTGACTTCATACAATGTCTAGATGAGAAAGTCCCCTTTGGACGCAATTGGGATACTGACGGCTACAGGGGCCCGAAGCCCAAAAACCTTCAGCACAGTCTACAGGCCATATTTATGAAGGGATTTCAATGTAACTTGATAGGATGACTCGTTTTGGAATAATTTCACTGTAACTTGGTAACTTTCGTTGATATACGTTAACTGTGAGGGCCACATACATTAACTGTGAAGTCATATTAACCCACCCTTCAACTCTTTAGTACAGTGTACACCTCATATTATTTTTATCAAAAACGTAGCATACAGGGAACAGAAATGAACATATTCCCAATTATCACAATTCTTGTCTTATTTCATAATCCTTTCATAAACATTGAACATTATCCTTTTGATCAAACACAACACACAAGTTAAGCTACAGTGTCATTGACACTTTCATTTTTATTCCAGTGCAACCTGTTTTCAGAATGGTTACCAGATAGGGTAACAAATTACCCCAAATATTTTGTGCATTTTAATGGAACTCCCTACTAGGGCAACAGAGTGCCCTAAATTATTTTATTTAAGCCCTGTGCATTTGATTGGACTGAAGCATACAATAAACCGTGTATTGTGCTTCTTATAATTGACATGTCGCATGAAAATAAAATCTTCTGAATCCGACTTTTTTTTAAGTTGCAATGGAGCTCAACTCAAATCAAGAGTCCGCGTCTGTGGAATCTGATTAATTTAATAGTCACTGCCCTAGCAAAGAATATTCAGTTATATTCCTTTACATTAACAGGAATTTGGAGATTTTCCTGTCTTCCAGGATTTATTTATTTATTGGTGTTTTATGGTCACATATTTCTGCACAATGGCTACTCATGACCACAACAGTTTTACAGGTGGGGGAAGCTGGAGTACCCAGAGAGAACTACCGAGCAATGGCGAGCAACTGTCAGCTCCCCAACATACTAACTTCACACAAGCAGGGTTAGCATTGGTTGAAAACAAGTGCACCATCGAAGTGCAATACGCCCAAGTACACAATGCTACCATGCCCCATCTTCTAGTGATAAACTGTGCTCTTATTCTATTATATTTTCTTTGGAAGAGCTCAGAAGAGCTCTGCTAAACAAGATATACTGGAATAAATGTTTGTATTTCAAGTACTGATCCCAGATAGGTCTGTAAACATCAGGAATTCATTGGTTGTACGAGTAATTCTTCATGAGATGAAAAGATTTTTTATTTGGTAATGAATTAAGAGGCATTTCTCTGTAGCCGATATGCAGTTAACGGGTCAGATTTGCACTGAAGGTTTTGCTGAATGTTATGATGTCTGGAAGTTCTGTGCAATTAACATGGTTATTCAACAGTAATTATCAAATTTATTGGACTCTGCTGTATCAATATTGAAACAAATCAAAACATCAGAGTTCTGCCATTCAAAACAGGAATTTATCGAAATGTTGAGTCTGTACACAAAATGTAAGGGCTCCGATAGATACATATATGAAACAATACCATTAAGGCACCTTGTCGGTTATTAGCTAACCTGAGAGAAGCTCAAGAGGAGCTTTACTAATCACTTTCTGTCCATCATCTGGCGTTAACTTTACATTATCAACTTCTTCTCACAAACTACTCACCAAATTGAACCAAATCTGGTGTGCATGTTCCCAATCATATGTCAATTCAAGTTTGTTCAAATCAAGTTGCCAAGCCCCAAAAATGTGCCTAAATCTTAAAAAACTTCTCATGAACCAGCAGTAGCAGAGACTTGATATGTGCAGCTTCCTTTTGAGGTGTAGACTCAGATTTGTTCAAGAGAAGTTCAAGGGGCTATATTTGCCATCATGGGAGGGGCAAGTATTTTTGCCCCACCCAAAATTTATATTTTTCAAACTGAGAGGCTGATTTGAACTAAATTTGACATGAGGGCTTATTGGGTAATAAGTAGTTAATTTATGCCAAAAAGAATTTTCCTGTCACCCCTTGAGAACCGCAGCAGCTAAATAGAGAAAAAATTTAAAACGCCCATATCACCAAAATTACATGGCACTAAGAATTTTTATTTGGGGTGAAGCTTTCTTATTAGGACCAACAGAATAGAATGGTCTAAAAAAATTGTTATCAGTTTTATCATAGGGTACTTTTTGGGGACTTTGAAAAAGTGCTGAGTCAGCATTTTTTAACACTGTGGGTAATGGGGAAAACATTAAAGAATCTTCTTCTCCCATACCACTGCTCCAAAAGCTTTCATATTTCACATATAACATCTTTGGAAGATTGATTCACATATTTGTTGAAATCAATTCCCTAGGTCCATATTTGGGCTCTCTATGGGAACCCAAATGTTCAAATTAGTGCAATATGAGGAATATTCTTTAAAAATCTTTTTCTTCAGATCCACCAATCAGACTCTTGTGATATTTGATATGCAGTATCCTTAGAGGGTGAGATTCAAGTGTGTTCAAGCCAAGTCCCTGGGTTCATATTTGGGCTCACTGTGGGTGCCCCAATTATAACTTAGTTCAAAATGAGGAAATTTCTTCAAAAATCTTCTTCTTTAGATCCAGCAGTCGGAATGTTTTGATATTTGGTATGTAGCATCCTTAGGGGCTGAGATTCAAGTTTGTTCAGGCCAAGTCCCTGGGTTTATATTTAGGCTCTCTGTAGGAGCCCGAATTATAACTTGTTCAATATGAAGAATATTCTTCAAAAATCTTCTTCTTAACATCCACCAGTCAGAATCTTTTGATATTTGGTATACGGTATCCTTATGGAGGTGAGATATAAGTTTGTTAAAGCCATGTCCCTGGGTTCATATTTGGGCTTCCTGTGGGTGAACGAATTGTACCAAAATTTCTATTTTCTGAACTGAGATGCCAATTTGAACCAAATTTGATATGAGGGCTTATTGGGTCAAATTTCCTGTCGCCCCATGGGAACTGCAGGAGCTAAAAATAGAAAAAAATTTAAAATGCCAAAATCTCAAAAACTACACAGCACTGAGAATTTTTATTTTGTGTGAAGCTTCCTTAGGAACAGCAGAAAGGAATGGTAAAAAAAAAATTGTCATCGGTTTTATCGTAGGGTACTTTTCCAGGACTTTTGAAAAAATGCTGAGTCATCATTTTTTTAAAACTGTGAGTAATGGGGATAAACATTAAAGAATCTTCTCCCATACCACTGCTCCAAAGGGTTTCATATTTCACATATAACATCTTTGTAAGATTCATTCACACGTTTGTTGAAATCAAATCCCTAGGTCCATATTTGGGCTCTCTATGGGAGCCCAAATGTTCAGTCAGATTAGTGCAATATTCTTTAAAAATCTTCTTCTTCCGATCCACCAATCAAAATCTTTTGATGTTTGATATGCAGCATCCATAGGGGGGGGGGGGGGGGCAGGGTGAGGGGGGGGGGGGGGGGGTGAGATTAAAGTTTGTTCAATTTGAGTCCCTGGCTTAATATTTGGGCTTTCTGTGGGTGGGGTGAGGGGTTGGCAGGACAATGCATGTTACGTTCAGGTTTGTTCAAATCCATTCCTTAGTGTTTTTTCCATAAAATTTGCCTTTGATGACTTCATTCCTTTGTAGTGTTGATGAACCATGTGGGAGCACGGTGGCTCAGTGGAAGACTGTTGGACTTCTATGCTAGTGGTCCCGAGTTCGATCCCCATCCGGGACGACCCACGCTGTGCACTTTATCCCGGTACATGGGGGCCTGATGCCATGTACTAAGGCGTACTGCACGTCGATGGTGCACATGTCTTCACCTGCTGTTACTCTGCTTGAGCAGAGTTTGAACAAAGTTAGAATGTTGGGGAGCTGACAGTTCCCCGTCGTCGCTCGGTGTTTCTCTCCAGGTACTCCGGTTTCCTCCACTCATAAAACTGTCACGGTCATGATTAGCCATTGTGCATAAGTATGTGACCTTAAACCCCAATAACTCTTTACGTGTCACCTTTTTTGGACAATGCCTAAAACTATTCCTTGTCCTTCTTGTATGCAGGTGAAACATGTAGATGATGTTCACGGTCACTTGCAACAATCGCTCTCAGGCCAATCCCTGTGGTGTTTGTGGGGTTTGGTCATCCAAGTTCTGGGCTTCCATGAACAAGGTGGTTCTCACCAGAGCTAGAACCCTTCGTTCTTGGGGCAAAGGTAGCCGTGCCTCTTCGGATTTTTCTGAGAGTGCATGTGGTGACTCTCTCATGCAGGATGTTGGACAGCCTATTTCGGTAGCAAGTTCCTCTGCTACTGTTGGCAGTGCTGTGCTAGGATGCCTGAAGTGGGGACTGCAGTCTCTCTTTCTTTGGCTCTGGAAGTCACCCTTGAGGCGACTGTTTTCGTTGAGAGTTTTTCCCAAGGTCAGCTCGGTCACTCTCTCCGATTTGCCACCTGCATCATCGGCAGTTGCTGTGGAAATTGTTCCTGCTGCTCCTATCTTGCATGATAGTGCTTCTGCCATCTCTTCCGGGGATGGTATACAGTCTCAGGGGTCCGAGGCTTTATCTGGTGGTGTGTCTCTGGGCTCCCAGCCTTTCCTGGCTTCTCAGCGAAGCTGTTCGGGTTTGCTGGCTGCCCGCCCCATCTCATCTGGCTCGATTTGCTCCTGGTCGGTTGGGAGGCTTGGTCGATTCAGCAGCGATTCCTCGTCCCTCGAGCAATCGTTTGTTGTTCCGCCTTCCCATGCTAGTGAGCCGACTAGCCGGATGGGGCTGGGACATTGGCATCCAGGGCCTGCTGTTCAGCTGTCACTCTTGGGACCTTCCTCCGGTAATTTCTCACTGTGTTCCAAGTCTGGCTGTCGATCGATGCTTGTCGTCGGTCTCAGAGGATGGGCAGTTGGGGACTTCTGTCTCGCAGAGGCCAATGGCAGGTTACTGTCATTCTTGGGACAATCCTCCGGTGTCTTCTCATCATGTCCCAGGTCCAACTACCGATCGACGTACACTGTCGGTCTCTCTAGAGAATTTGCAGGCAGGGCCTCCTGTTTTGCAGAGGTCAGTGAATGCCCCTGGGCGTCACTCTTGGGACTGTCCTCCAGTGTCTTCTCACCGTCACCTTACTCTGTCTGCTGATCGACGTTCATCGTCGGTCCCTTCTGAGGATTTGGGTTCTTCTTCTAGAAGGGTCCATTGGGAAGACGGATTCTCAGGGTGAGCTGAGGCAGGCCGTTCTGGCGCTCACCTGGTTGCTTTCTAGCAACCCTCAAGTTGGCTTCCCTGTGCCTTCTGAGGCACAACCTCCTTTGGTCGGTCGCAGAGATTCCTCGCCTGGCCCTTTGGATGCTGTTCAGTATTAACAGGAGGTTTCTGCTGGTCAGCCCGAGTTGGGCTACGTCTCTTCTGCCACAGAGGATGACGATTTTCTTGAAGGTGACGAGTCCCCTCGTTAGTCTTGGGGCAGGCTTTAAAATTTTGTCTTGGGCTTAGTGCCAGACATTCATCCTCCAGACCAGCCATCAGTGACCGTCCGACTGCAGTCCTCTTCTAGCTCTGGGGTTTTGCGCCCTCTGCAATCGGCTCAGGTTGTTGAGTCCTTCCAGGGCCTGGACGCCAAAATGCGTTCCAAGGCCCTGAAGGCTTCTTTCTTTTCACAATCTGATGCTTTTCTGCCTCCATCACAGTTTCGTGTCTACGAATCCACCTGTCCACCAGTCTTCTAAGGGATGACTACTGTGGACGAAGATTCTTCTTTCCTCGGGTTGACTAAGCCTAAGTCAGCAGTTCTCCCGATGTCGGTCATTGAATCTGTGGTGGGCCTGTCCCGAGAGATGCTGGGCATGTTATCTCACGCAGACCACGTCGTCGCTGCCCTGGCTGCCTATTTTCCGCCAGGGGAGTTTGATGATGCTCAGGTGCCTTTGCATGTTTTGTCGCAGGCTCTTATGACCACCTGTAACATGGCTAATTTGGAGCTTGCACGCCGGGATGCAGTGTTGGACACTTCTCCATCCCTTCCTTCTGAACAGCATGCTGTTCTGAGGTCTGCTTCTTTGGTTGGACCTCAGCTGTTCCAGGGTTCCGTGGGAGCTGTCCGTGGTGAGGTTCTTCGTCGTTCGAAGGACCAGCTTTTGTTACGGCAGCTGGACCAACCAGCTGCTGCGGGTGGTGGTCGTTCCAGGCCCGCCAAGCGCCCAGTTGCGTCGGCCATGTCTTTGGCCACGTGTTCGGCTCCGTCCGCTCCTTCAGCTCAGAAGAAACTCCGATATGGCCAAGCTCGCTGGCAGCCTCAGGGAGGAAAGTCTCAGGACTCTGTTGCTTCCCGAGGGGGTGGTTTCTCCTCTCGGGGGCCTCGTCGAGGCTGCAAATGAAGGTCCTCACCTCGATTCGCCTCCAGTCGGGGGAAGGCTGTTGCTGTTTTTTGACCATTGGACAGAGATAACGTCGGACCCTTGGGTCCTCGACATCATCCAATCCGGTCTGCGACTGTCCTTCCATCGACACCATTGTTTATCTCGGGTGCCCCTCCCGACTCAGGTCTCTTCCGATCCTCAGCTTCGGGACCTTCTGGTGCAGCAGTTCGACAATCTCCTCTCCAAAGGGGCGATCGAGGTGGTCAGAATCACCCTTTCTACGGGGTTCTACTCGAGACTTTTCTTGGTGCCGAAGAAAAACGGCCAGTTTCGTCCTGTCATCGATCTGAGTATCCTGAACGAGTCCATCATAGCACCTCGTTTCAGCATGGAGACTTTCAGGTCGGTTCAACGTTCAATTCATCAGGGTGATTTTGTAGCCAGTATTGACCTGAAGGATGCCTATTTCCATGTACCCATTCATCTGACGTCACGGAAATACCTTCGGTTCTTGTTTCGGGATCGTGTCTTTCAATTCAAAGCTCTCCCATTCGGTTTGAACCTGGCTCCTTGGGATTTCACCCGACTGATGTCACAGGTGCTCGCTTTTCACCGTACTCAGTCAGCTGTGACTTCGTCAGCCTACCTGGACGACATCCTCCAACGTCACCACAATGCTGCAGTCCTGGAGTCCGATGTCCGACGGTTGCTTGGCCTACTGGCGTCACTGGGTTTCAGAGTCAATTGCGAGAAGTCGGATCTCCTTCCTTCTCAGCAATTTCGTCATTTGGGAATGGATTTCGACACTCTTCACAATGTGGTGTCGGTTCCCAATGCTCGGGCGATGATCCTTTCTGCCTTGACTCGGAACCTGCTCCGATCCTCCTCGGTCTCGGCCAGGACTTTCTTTTGGATGCTGGGCCTTTGCGGTTCGGTGACAGACCTCATTCTGCTGGGTCGCTTGTTTGTCCGACCTCTCGAACACTTCCTGTTGGATCAATGGCGTCCGAATGTGGATCCTCTGGACCTGGAACTTCCTATTCCTCGGTCCCTGCTTTGTCACCTTCACCCTTGGGCCGATGTTCGCTGGTTGACTCAGGGTGTCCCGTTGGATCTTCCTTCGGCTGATCACATCCTTACTGTGGATTCCAGCGATCGGAGCTGGGGTGCGACATTGGACCCTCTCGGTCTGTCTACTCACGGCGAGTGGGACAGCGAGCAGATGGCCCTTCATATCAACCAGAAGGAGCTCCTTGCTCTTCTGTTAAGTTTTCAGCAATGGATCTCTCACCTGTCGAACCACACAGTCCTGCTTCTTTCGGACAACTTGACAGTGGTGGCCTACATACGGAATCAAGGTGGCACACATTTGATTCCCATGTATCGGCTATCTCTGGATCTTCTGCTGTTGGCGCGGGATGTAAATGCTTGGGTGTCCATTCGGCACATTCCTGGACGTCTCAATGTCTGAGCAGACTCCCTGTGCCGACGCGACAGTGTCCTTCCCACCGAATGGATGCTGCATCGGTCGGTGTTTCGATGCGAGCAGTGGGGGCGTCCTCTTGTCGACCTTTTCGCCACTCGTTGGAATCATCAGGTAGAGACCTATGTCTCCCCTTGTCTGGATGCACTAGCCTTTGCGGTAGACACTCTCTCTTGGACTGGACAGGTTGGATCGGCTATGCCTTCCCTCCTGCACCGATTCTTCCTCAAGTGTTGGCGAAGATTTGCGCTTGCAGTTGCAGGGTCATTCTGATTGCACCCCTGTCTCCACAGAGGGTGTGGATCAATCTGCTGTGGCCTCTGTTGGCAGATCAGCCCATTCGTCTACCTCTACATCGCGATCTTCTTTCCCAGGGTCGTCCCAGGAAGTATCACAACAACCTGGCGAGCCTGCCCCTGCACGCCTGTCTTTTATCAGGTCCCCTGTCTCCGACGTAGAGGTTTTTTGACACGAACAGTGGAGTGCATTTCTGCATCAGAGGCGACATCCCACTGGCATGACTTAGGCTGCTAAGTGGAACGTTTTCTGCCGCTGGTGTGCAGCTCAACATGTGGATTACCGTAATCCGTCAATCGCTCAAATTGCGAATTTTCTGGTATACCTTTTTGACTCCAAGGGCCTCCAGCCTGTTACTATTAAGGGCTATCGGTCTATGCTGTCAGACACTTTCTCTTATGTGGGTAAGCGGTGCATCGGTTGTAATCTCTTTCTCTCCAAACTGATTCGGCACTTTTCTCTGAAGAGGCCTCGAGTTTTGCGTCTTACACCCAAATGGAACTTGGCATGGGTGTTACATTGTTTGGAGGGAGCGCCATTTGAGACTTTATCTGAGACCGATATGCATTTTTGCACCTATAAGACTGCTTTCCTTATAGCGTTTGATTCTGCAAGACGTGTCAAGGAACTTCATGCGCGTTCTGTTGATTCAGCTTTCTTCAGAAATGAGTCTAACAGTGTAACCTTGACTACTGATTCCTCTTTTCTGACCAAGAATCAGCTTCCTGATTTGGTACTTCCTCCCATCTGCATTCAGACTCTCCCTGCTGTCGATGGCCTGGGGCCTCTTCTTGTCCTGTTTGTGCGATCAAGACTTATATTAATCGCACGCAGTCCATTCGGTTGGGTCGGAAGAGATTCTTTCTGTCTCCCATTCCAGGGAGGCAGTCTATCTCTTCCCATTCTATTTCCAGGTGGATCTGTCTTGTTTCAAACCGGTTTAATGCTCATGAGGTTCGTGCCATTTCTACATCCTGGGCGTTCTCCAATTCTGTTTCACTCAGGTATGTTATGAATGCGGCTTACTGGAGGAATGCTTCTACTTTCTCCTCTTTTTATCTCCTCCACCTACAGCAGCAATCTGAGGACCTTTTTTCTTTAGGCCCTCTCGTTGCTGCTCAGGCTGTTGTGCACCCTCGTTAAATATGTATTTTCAGGTTTGTGCATCGTTCAGCCTTGTTCTTTTCAGGTGCTTCTTTATTTCTTCTTTTACAGGTTTAGCTGTCATTCTCTTCCCTCCTTGCATTTCTTTCTGCTGTGCTTGTTGGTATTGGTTATGTGATTCACCTCCTCCTATTGTTTATTCAGCCAATTGTAAACAATTGTGAGAAGGTTGAGAAGAAATTAAAATTTTTTAGTAATTTTTGTTTCTTAACATACCTACCACAATTGTTTACCGGAGGCCCACCCTCCTTGGGGATATCTTTGATATCGTTGCCTCCCCACTAAATTACAAACTTCTCGTTGGTGGAAATTCGGAATTGACGTCACAGTTGTTGCGCATGCGCTCGGTAAATGCAAGAGGTGTGCAGAGAGAGTACCTGTAATGTCGAGCGCCGGTCTTGCTCGACCACTTTTCGATCTTTTTTTTTCGTGCTTTTGCACTCTTCTACTTTTCCAACTCATTTGGAAAAGTTTATTAGCTTGAGTTAGTTCTGAAGTAGGGCTTGCACTTACATTACAGCCAATTGTAAACAATTCTGGTAGGTATGTTAAGAAACAAAATTTACTAAAAAATTTTAATATCCATATAACTCATATGTCCTCAGTTCAAACTTAATCTTTGCTAAACTATTGTCAATGTTCCCTCGTGGGAACCCAGGGAAGTGGAGCAGTGCTTATTTACTGTGATAAACAAGTTCTGCATCACTGATAAAATAGAACCCTGGACCAATTAGTCCTCTAAAGCAAGCAACATTGGTATAAACAACTGACTAAACTAGACCTTACACCTATGTTGCACCTATGTTGCAGTCATGATGTAGTCAAAGATTCTGAAAGTAACCTTGAACACCAATAAATAAATAAATAAATGGCTGATGATAATAAAATAACCACCAGAACAGACATGGAACAGATGAAAAATTGATTTTCCACTGAAAACAAATGGGAATTTGCAAAAATACTTAGTTCACTAGTATTACAGACTTGTGGCCATTTTGATCTGCATTGTTTCTTTCTTATCCCATTTGACCCAGTTACAGTTTTGCAGACTTTCTTTTTACCTAGAAGCATGTAATAGTCTTACTTCAATATTTGTAACTATTAGCACAGCCCTTCCTAGATAGGTAGCTCTATATGGCTCATTTCTGAGCTCACTCAATAGTACTGACTTTTGCATACCTGGAATATATTCTATAGAGACATTTTAGCAAAGGGATACTGTTGAAAGATGTCTGGAAGCTTCTGGGACAAGGAAATTCATCTTACTTCAGTTTTCAATAAGGAACTTCTAAA
This sequence comes from Pictodentalium vernedei, assembly GCA_031216915.1. Taxonomy (NCBI): domain Eukaryota; kingdom Metazoa; phylum Mollusca; class Scaphopoda; order Dentaliida; family Dentaliidae; genus Pictodentalium; species Pictodentalium vernedei. Next base: position 544,414,724 of record CM062297.1, read on the forward strand.
GTGGATGGATGTGGAATGGATGTTGCAGAGAATTTCATTGGAAACTCTTCCTCCATCATTCATGTTAATGTTGGACACAAGCACAAGTAATCAAGGTTGGGGACTATCCTTGATTCTGGAGAATCTGTATTGCCACAATCAGTGGGACTATTATGATCCCCGATGAGTCTGGAGGTGGGATGGGGAAATCTCACCCGAGGGGCAAGATATTTGAACCAGACCCGAGGCTTGTGAGATTTCCCCATTCGCACCTTCAGACTCAGAGAGGATGATTTTTCTCGCCACACACGAGGATTATGTCATTATAGATAATTGGCGGTCACATACTGACATACCCAATTTATCAAGTCGTAGTCCTTTCGAAAAACGAACAATTTCATTGGAAAGATCGTACAAAAGTTAGGTATATACTATAGGTATATACTAAAAAATTGATTTGTAACACTGTCCGTTAAGGGGTTAATGAATTTGCGTGTGTCAAACTCTAATGTAAAGGGCATTGTGAGATTATTGATCGATTGATAAATTCGCACAGTGATATTATTAAATCTGCAGAGAAACATGGGGTTGAAACAAATCAAGTTTAATATTTAAATAATAATTAAATATTGAGCCTATGTCAACAATATTTAATTATTATTCAAATATTAAACTTGATTTGTTTCAACCCCATGTTGCAATTGTGCAGACGATGATGAAATAGTTCTGGCGACCTAATAAAATATGCAAATGAGTATGTCACGTGGGGTGGGTGGGATAGAAATATCCCACCCTGCTGTTTCACCCGGGGCACTCGTATGTTTCACGTATAGTGGGGGGAGAAAATGCTCAGTCATTTCTCCATATCAACCAGAAAGAGATACTGACAATTCTGCTTACAACACTGGAAAACTCTTCTAACAGGTCCTCCAGTACTGATTCTCTTTGATAACTTAACAGTAGTTACCTATCTCCACAATCAGGGTTGAACACATTCACATCCAACGTTTGCAAATACCAAACAGATTCCTTTGCTCTCTAGAGTAAAAGATTTTGCTGTCAATTCACCACATTCCAGGTTGACTCAAGGTGATAGCAGACACTCTTTTAGGACATGGAAAAATCCTTCCAATGGATTTAACGCTCAACAAACGGGTAATTTAAACTCTTTGCACACATTTGCTGGGTAGGGAGGTTATGCTTGTGTCTGATTTTTATACTTCGATTTTTTAAGTCATCTGGACTACTCCTTCTCACAGTATTAGGTGCTAACTGTAACTGTGTTTGGTATGATTTGTAATAATAAAAATCGTATTAGATTAACTCTGGATGCATTTATATATTGATGCCCCTCAACTTAATTAGCATTTCGGGAAAAACCTTGACATGTAAAAGAGTTAATATACATTACTCCTGGCTAGGATTCTAGTATCCTTTATAGTCTCTATATCTGTTAATAAATATTAGTTTAATATTAGCAGATGTGCACTTCTATTATTTATATCTCTAATATCTTTTGGAGACACACAACTATAAACTCTTAGCAGGCACTACAAAATAATGGTTATTTTATTAGCACTTCCTGGACTTCTGCACATGGGCTCTGGAGCACCATACAGAACTCTAGTTTTTAGCTTAACTTGACAAAGTCACGATAAGCTATTGCCATCACGCGTGCAGAAGCCATACAGAACTCTAGTTTATAGCTTAACTTGACAAAGTCAAGCTAAGCTATTGCCATCACGCGTGCCGAAGTCTGTTCGTCTGTGAGTCTGTTCACATTTTCCTTTAGCACAGGCTACACCCCACAGTTCTTGTCAGATCGTCACAAAATTTCATATGCAAGTTTGAGGTCATGTCTAGATGAGAGCATCCCCTTTTGGTCGCGATCAGTCAACCGTGATGGCTGCCCGAGCCCAAAACCCGAAAGTAAACCTTTAAGTAAAAATGGCCATTCCCAGTTTTTGGTGTGAAATTACAAGTTGCATGAATAAATATTTCTGTTAGCACTTGTTAACCCTTAACAAACTGCCAGACATCAATATTTTGGATACATTTGAGATAAAACGGACCATTTTCAAATAGATATAGCACTCAGTGGTTATGTGTCAAACAAACATAACTCCTTTTGTCGGTCATTAACTTGTTGGTCGACGATATTGATATTAACCCTCTCCACCGTTAATGATGGTTTTTACCTAAACAATTTTTTTTATCAAACAGTCATTTGAGACTTCTATCCTCACCTTTTTCATGACATCAATGAAGGAACTTCAGTGAGACAGTCAAAAGCAATTCACCATACACTGTGGGGTCATGACAAATCATGGAATCTCATCAGGAAAAGCCTAGTTTAAACTCTTTTTGTGGCAAGAATATTTTAGGGAAAATATTTATTTTATTCCTTTTCAGTTCTTTCTCTTTAATCTGACATTATGCATTTTGGTATTTCTTTTCATTTGACAACTTTTTGTTACTTCCATCTTTTAACTGGTCAAGTGCTGGAAGCCCATATTTGAGCCTTATTCTGAATTGCAGGTACCCCAAATTAAAGTCTTTATTTTCTGTGGATGTGCTTCATATAATCTTGGAAGTGAAATTATTTAATCTGTATCAATTTGCCTTGTTACAATATATAGGAGAGTGCCGACAAGCACTTTCTCATGAATTGTACCAAGGCTAAGATATGTGAATAAAGTTTAGTGGCCCAAAATAATTTAGCTCTCTACCAGTTAAACTTAGTGCAAAATATTGTGTATGCATGTAAATTTTTAAAATGTATCCGAGATCAATATTCAACAAGAGATTGTCACTCCCGATATGGCAATGATCTTGATCTGTGACCTTGACCTCTATTCAACAAAAAATAATTCTGTTCCTGACACGTTGTCTCCTCATAAGTAACATGTATTCCAAGTTTCAACAAAATCCAACCAAGCATCTCAGAGTTAAGGAGCGGACATGAAAATCTTCCTGATGGACAGACAGACAGATGGATGGAACAATCCTCCTGATGGACAGACAGACAGACAGACAGATGGCCAGAAATGACAAACACTATATGCCCCCAAAAATATCCCCCGAAAACATTTTTCGGGGGCATAAAAATTTAAAATGAAAAGGAGAACAGAAGGCTCCTGAGCATATTCAGTTGATAAGGTCTTCACAACTTTTGTGCCAAAGTGAATTGAGCCACTGATATAACACTATATTTACACCTGTTTCTTTTCAGGCTCACCAAATGAAGTTAAGGTGCCAAACTATGAAAAGAAAATGGAGAAAGTGGAAGCAGAAGAAATATCAACACTTCTCGGCCAGAAAGTCATAGTTTCAAAATATGGAAATGTAACAGTTGTTCCGAGTTCAGGAGATGTTAAACCTGAAAGAATGAAAAAAAGAAATTTAGGGAGAAAAAGAAAAGTCACTGCAGGTGTTATGAAGAGAAAGAATGCAAAAGTCAAGGGTAAAAAAACCAGGGTCGCTCCAGGTGGAGTGAAGGCAAACACAATAAAAGTGAGGGCAAAAAAATCTAAATGTCACAAAAAGAGGAGTGAAGGCAAACATAAAACAACAAAGACTACTTAATGTTAATATTAACCTTCATATATATCGGCTCAATACCAGTGGCTTCAAAACAAATTTGGTCAACTAGATAACTTTCATAGAAGGGAAGAATAAAATCAACTCAGATATTTTCAATGTGCAGTTCAGTACCTGTTTTACAAAAAGGGGCCATAATTCGATCAGAACAGCTTTTCATTAAATTTTTCTGTTTTGAATAAAAAATTTTTTATCTCTCCATTCAGGTTAAGTGGCTTAACCCTTCACCCAACATGATTCTCACTTCCAGGCATGATTTATGGTAAGCAAGAAACCAAGACTTGACTAAAATACACGAAGATACCTTACATCATGTGGGATTATCCCTAAAGATTATGCTGTTGCATTGGTTTCAAGCCAATAAAGTTGAAATGTTGCCTAAATCTGTCTCATTGTTAACTCTTTCAGCCCAAAATGTACACATTTTGCTGCCCAAGATCAGATCATTCATTGAAAAATGAATCAGGATAAGTAACCGCAGGCTGCATTTTTGCATAAATATGGATTGTTTTATGAACACTGACATCTAAAAAAATGGCAAAGTAGGGGAAATGTATAAAATGATAAGAGCAAATATAGAGTTTTCTTTGCATGTTTGCAAGATCTCAACACTCATACCAGTCATGGTTCGTAAGGGTTATGGAATCCTGGAAAAGTCATGGAATTTTGAAAAAAAATTCAAGGGCCTTGAAAAGTTTTGGAAAATGGGCTGGAAGGGTTAAAGTTTTGGAAAAGTCATGGAATTCGTAACCAGCTTTAACCCTTTACCAACATGAAAAGCAGACTACACTTGCAAACATAATTCTTGAATAACTAATTTTTAAAAAAAACAAAACAAAAAATGAAAAAAATTAATGAAAATTAATTGGCAATTTTTAGCTTAACTTGACATAGTCAAGATAAGCTATTGCCACCACGCGTGCGGAAGTCTGTGAGGCTGTAAGTCTGTTCACATTTTCCTTTAGCACGGGCTACACCCTGCAGTTCTTGTCTGATCGTCACAAAATTTCATATGGAAGTTTGGGGTCATGTCTAGATGAGAACGTCCCCTTTTGGCCGCGATAGGCCAACCGGTATGGCTGCCCGAGCCTAAAACCTGAAAACCATTAGCACAGTCTACAGGTCGTATTTATGAAGGGATTTCATTGTAACTTGGTAGGATGCCTCTGTATAATGCCTAGATCAGAACGTCCCCTGTTGGGCATGATCTATCAACCGTGATGGCTGCCCAAGCCCAAAACCCAAAAACTTTTAGCACAGTCTGCAGGTCATGTTTAATATGGAGGGATTTCATTGTAACTCGGTAGGATGACTCCTTATGATCTCTAGATGAGAATTTCCCCATTTGGGTGTGATCTGCCAACCGTGACGACTGCCCAAGCCCAAAACCCGAAAACCTTTAGCACAGTCTACAGATCATATTTATTGAGGAATTTCATTGTAACTTGGTGGGTAGACTTCATACATTGTCTAGATGAGAAAGTCACCTTTTGGTCCTGATTGGGCAACTGTGATGGCTACAGGGGCCCGAAGCCCGAAAACCTTTAGCACAGTCTACAGGTCATATTTATGAAGGGATTTCATTGTAACTTGGTAGGATGACTCCAAATAATGTCTAGAGGAGAACGTCCCATTTTGATCGCGATCATTCAGCCTTGATGGGTGCCCGAGCCCAAAAACCTTTAGCATAGGCAAAAGGTCATATTTATGGAAGGATTTCATTGTAACCTGTTAGGTTGACTCCACATAATGCCTAGATGATGACATCCCCTTTTGGTCATGATTGGTCAGCTATGATGGCTACAGGTGCCTGAAGCCCGAAAACCTTGAGCACAGTCTACGGGTCATATTTATAAAGGGATTTCAGTGTAACTTCGTAGGATCACTCCAGATGATGCCCAGATGAGATTGTCCCCTTTGGTTGCGATCATTCAACCATGATGGCTGCCCAAGCCCGAAAACCTTTAGCACAGTCTACAGGTCATATTTATGAAGGGATTTCATTGTAACTTCGTAGGTTGACTTCATATAATGTCTAGATGACAACTTCCCCTTTTGGACACGATTGGGCAACTGTGACGGCTACAGGGGCCCGAAGCCCGAAAACCTTTAGAACAGTCTGCAGGTTATAATTATGAAGGGATTTCATTGTAGCTTGGTAGGATGACTCCAAATAATGTCTAGATGAGAACATCCCCTTTTGGTCGTGATCATTCAGCCTTTATGGTTGCCCAAACCCAAAGACCTTTAGCATATTCTACAGGTCGTATTTATGGAATGATTGCATTGTAACTTGTTAGATTGACTCCATATAATGCCTAGATGATGACATCCCCTTTTGGTCATGATTGGTCAACTGTGATGGCAACAGGTGCCCGAAGCTCGAAAATATTGAGCACAGTCTACAGGTCATATTTATGAAGGGATTTCATTGTAACTTCGTAGGATCACTCCAGATGATGCCCAGATGAGAATGTCCCCTTTTGGGTGCGATCATTCAAGCATTATGGCTGCCCAAGCCTGAAGCCTGAATACCTTTATCATAGTCTACAGGTCATATTTATGAAGGGATTTCATTGAAACTTGGTAGGTTTGACTTTATATAATGTCTAGATGAGAACGTCCCCTTTGGGACACAAATGGGCAACTGTGACACCTACAGGGGCCCAAAGCCCGAAAACCTTTAGAACAGTCTACAGTTCATAATTATGAAGGGATTTCATTGTAGCTTGGTAGAATGACTCCAACTAATGTCTAGATGAGAACGTCCCCTTTTGGTTGCGATCATTCAGCCTTGATGGCTGCCCGAGCCCAAAAACCTTTAGCATAGTCTATAGGTCGTATTTATGGAAGGATTTCATTGTAACTTGTTAGGTTGACTCCATATAATGCCTAGATGATGACATCCCCTTTTGGTCGTGATTGGTCAACTGTGATGGCTACAGGTGCCCGAAGCCCGAAAATATTGAGCATAGTCTACAGGTCATATTTATGAAGGGATTTCATTGTAACTTCGTAGGATCACTCCAGGTGATGCCCAGATGAGAATGTCCCCTTTTGGTTGCGATCATTCAACCATGATGGCTGCCCAAGCCCAAAGCCCTTTAGCACAGTCTACAGGTCATATTTATGAAGGGATTTCATTGTAACTTGGTAGGTTGACTTCATATAATGTCTAGATGAGAACGTCCCCTTTGGATGCAATTGGGAAATTGATGGCTCCAGGGGCCCGAAGCCCGAAAACCTTTAGCACAGTCTACAGGCCATATTTATGAAGGGATTTCAATGTAACTTGATAGGATGACTCGTTTCAGAATAATTTCACTGTAACTTGGTAACTTTCGTTGATATACGTTAACTGTGAGTGGGCCACATACATTAACTGTGAGGTCATATTAACCCACCCCTCAGCTCTTTAGTACAGTGTACACCTCATATTATTTTTTATCAAAAACAGCATACAGGGAACAGAAATGAACATATTCCCAATTATCACAATTCTTGTCTTATTTCATAATCCTTTCATAAACATTGAACATTATCCTTTTCATCAAACACAACACACAAGTTAAGCTATAGTGTCATTGACACTTTCATTGTGAATAGCGCTGGCTGGTTTTGGCTGTTACGTTGGGTAAAGGGTTAAAAGGGATTGATTTTGTGTAAAAATTATGCACAACTTGTGCAAAAATTATGCAAAAAATGAAACTTTTCTGTTTGGGTGCGAACTAACCCGGTCATGGAAATTGTTTGAAAAATCTTTGAAAAGTCATGGAATTTGATTCTCTGAAAAGTGTATGAACCCTGCCAGTGTATCAACCAAATTTGCTCAGTGCTACATGTGTTATGTGCACATTGTGCTTGTACAGAATCTTTTATCATGTTGAGACTCCTTCCTGGGGACGTATAGCAACGAGTTGCTCTCACGCGATGAGTAGCTACACTTCCCCAAAAATGAGTAGAGTTATGATAAAAGATTGTCTACAAGCACATGAAGAAATTCCTTCAGCATGAATGAAATTGTACACTGTGATAAAAAAATAATCAAACTTCAAACAAGTATGCTTTTTCTGTTGTGCAATAATATTTCTAACCAACTTCAATTCAATTCATGAGGTTACCCAAGGGATACAAGGGATAGATTTGTGATTTGCGAAAATGACTAGGGAGTTATATTTTTGTAGGGGATCATAATTGCTTTAAATACATGACTTCACTTCATTCATAATTTTTAGAAGTGCGCAAACCACAATGAGACCGATGTTATGTTTCAAAATTTTCTCACTGTAACTTTAAATATTTGCTATTCACCTTCAACTTTTTTGTTTTGGTGTTTTGAACGGAGGATTTGTTTATGTAATGAAATGTGCAATTCCCTACAACATGGAATGTATATTGAGGCAAACTGGATGCATCGTTCATTGCAGCATTACAAGTCTTTGAAGGAAATGATTTGTGATTGCCAGTACCACTGAAATAGTCAGTCTGGCACGTGCATTTGTTTCTTGCGACATCATGTGATTTATCGCTACTGAAATAGTGATATAAGATCTTGTAGCACCAGATGTTTATCGCTTCTGATATTGCTGTTTGTGATTACATTTTTTGGTAAATGGTAGATAAAAACAAGTATTGCCATTTTTTTTTAACATTTATTTCTTCCGAGTGTAGCAACTTCTTATTTATTATTTCCATGGCTCATTGAATTTCTTGAAAACCCTGTAATTTTGGAAACCATGCCAAAGACCTGCATAATTATTTATTGACACTTTTGACAGTCTGTTTTAAGGGTGGAGGAAGCCGGAGTACACCAAGAAAACCACTGAGCAATGGCAAGCAACTGTCAGACTCCCCAACGTACTAACTCCTTATATGCAGGGTTAGCATTGGTTATAGACAAGTGCACCATTGACGTGCAGTATGCCTTAGCACACAGCACCACCATGCCCCCATATGGGCAATCTGGATTAAGTGCCTTGCCCAAGGACAAAACGCAGTTGCCCCTGGCTGGGATCAAACCATGATCCTTTTGGGTTTGAAGTCCAATACCATAACCACTGAGCCACCACGCTTCCTCCAAGCATATTGGAACCTCCATTGAAAACTCAAGAAAAATGAGATATCAGGTGATCAGTGGAGATTCATTTCAACAATATTCAACTTCTCAGCTGAACATTGCAAGACTGGAACTTTCCTGCCTAATGGGATGTTTGTTTAATAGATTGAGAATCATACATTAGATTGCAGATACATAGGCAGGGCTCCTGCAAGTAAGGACTGATGAAATTCAAGGCCATTCAAGGCCATTTCTTGACATTTTTCAAGGCCCTACAATAACCATATTCAAGGATATTCAAGGCCTGCCTTCACTAGTCCTAATAAAAGACTGCTGCCATTTGTCCCTCTGAAAAAGTATGCAATTCGGTGTATTAAAATAAAAATGGAATTTTTTGAAGTCAAAAAAGTGACATAACTCTGGCAAAAAATGTCAGACCAAACCCCGATTTGAACTTAACCTGTATTTTATGTTGATACACCTACATACCAAATTTGATTTGAATCCGTCAACAACAAGTAAAGTTATCGGGAAACTTTAAAAAAAACGAATTTTTGAAATCAAAAAAGGGGCATAACTCTGGAAAAAGTTGTTGGACTACACCCTGATTCAAACTTGACCGGTATTTTATGTTGATATGCCTACATACATAATTTCATTTGATTTGGCTAACTATAACTGAAGTTATCATTGGGAAACCAAAAAAAAAGAAGAATTTTCGAAGTTGAAAAAAGGGGCATAACTCTGTCAAAAATTGTCGGTCCACACCCTGATTGGACCTTGACTTGTATTTTTTGTTGATACACCTACATACCAAATGTCATTTGATTTGGCCAACTATAACTGAAGTTATCAACGGGAAACCAAATAAAATGAATTTTTGAAGTCGAAAAAGGGGCATAAATCTGGCAAAAATTGTCGGACCACACCCTGATTTGAACTTGACCTGTTTTGTATATTGATACACCTATATACCAAATTTCATTTGATTTGGCTAACTATAACTGAAATTATCACCAGGAAACCAAATAAAATGAATTTTTGAAGTTGAAAAGGAGCATAACTCTGGCAAAAATTGTTGGACTACACCCCGATTCAAACTTGACCTGTACTTTATGTCAATACGTCTACGTACAAAATTTCATTTGATTTGGCTAACTATAAATTAAGTTATCATTGGGACCCCCCTCCCCCCCCCCCCAAAAAAAAAAAAAAAGAATTTCGAAGTTGAAAAAGGGGCACACCCCGATTCCACCTTGACTTGTATTTTATGTTGATACACCTACATACCAAAAGTCATTTTATTTGGCCAACTATAACTTGAGTTATCAACGGGAAACCAAATAAAATGAATTTTTGAAGTCAAAAAAGGGGTATAACTCTGGCAAAAATTGTTGGACCACACCCTCATTCAAACTTGACCTGTTTTTTATGTTGATGCACCTATATACCAAATTTCATTTGATTTGGCCAACCATAACTGAAGTCATCAACGGGAAACCAAATAAAATGAATTTTTGAAGTTGAAAAAGGGGCATAACTATCTCAAAAATTGTTGGACCATACCCAGTTCGAACTTGGCCTGTATTTTATGTTGATATACCAATTATCATTTGATTTGGCCAACTAGAACTGAAGTTATCAACGGGAAACCAAATAAAATGAATTTTTGAAATTGAAAAAGTGGCATAAGTCTGACAAAAATTGTCGGACCACACCCTAATTCGAACCTGGCCTGTATTTTATGTCGATGCACCTATATACCAAATTGCATTTGATTTGGCTGAACATAACTGAAGTTATCACCGTGAAACCAAAGTGGGATGGGCACACAGACGGACAGACACCGGCTATTTTAATAGTCCCCGAAAAATTTTCTGGGGTCAACTGGGACTCTTCAGTCAATACCCCCTCCTCCCACTTCCCTAGGGTCCAGGTAAGAACTGTGCCTTCACAAACTGTGGCATATGAAACTACGTAATTAGCATAATGTGCTCCGTTGGTGTGAATACTTAAGGCCATTTTCAAGGCATCCTGGTCCATTTTTCAGGATTTCAAGGCCATTGGTCAATTTCAAGCCCACTCCTTGAATCCAAGACCCTGAAGGAACCCTGATGGATGGCCTAACTTTATGTTACTAAAAATATGTTCCATCAATTAATTTGGTTGTGGATAATTGTGGAAGTTGATTTCTGTGGAATTTTCATAATGTAACACTGTTGTCTTAACACGATGTTCAGGTACAGAAAAATGTTTATTAATTGACCGATTCAATGGAATTATGTCTTTTAAATACTAATTTTTCGAAGGATTTGTACATAAACAGGGATACACTGTCTCGTAATCTAAAGAAAATTTAGACTGACGTTAGCAGTGCAGTGCAGGATATACTACTTTGCTGATGTCTGTTTGAAATGTCATGGCCCTCTCAACACATTTATAAAAAAAAAAATCTATGCCACTTGTTAAAGATAATTGAAGACTGAACAAACCTGCTCGACCATAGATCAAAAAAGGGAAGTTCATGGTAATCAAAAATGCTGCTGTATTCTTTATAACTGTCCTTCACTCCCATACACCCGAGTGAAAACCACATCTTTAGTTTAGGCCCTTGAACGTGTTTGAAACTAAATCAGACTAAAAGTCCTGTTCTTTGAAAGTTCTTGAAAATCAGACTTTATAAGAAAAATTTAATTTGGAACGTTACTGAATGATCATGCTCAAGCAGTATTTCACAATTTCTATCATTGACTCCATCTTGTCCATGTACTGAGAGAGGCAGTTGATACAGAATCAGGACAAATTTAACACATAACTGCTCATGAGTTATGTAATAATCCCTGAATAAATATACTACTCAAAGTTTGCTAAGCACCACATATTTGACACATCATTGTGAGATTTTCTTGTGACACATTTGCGATATTTTTAGTGGATTTGATTGAGGAATGTATTGAGATGGTCTCCAGTGTTTACATTAGCTCTATTGACAGGCAGACCTTTCGTGACAGTCATGGAAAGCATGTACCCCTTGATTTCCATGATGTTTTTGTGCACTGTCTACATGTATATGAGATGTGTAGGGTATTCAGTCTTCATTTCAACACAAACCCTTGTGATTTGACGACAGAACATGGCGAATGCAAATGTAAGAAGACATTTGTTTGAAGCAGAAATGTGGTGGGCTGTAGGGATGGTGGAGCAAGGGGCTAGCCATCGTCAGGTTGGCGAAGCCCTTGGTGTGCACCATACGGTGATCACCAGAGCCTGGGCAAGATTTCAGCAGTATGGCACACCAGTCAGGCGACATGGTGGTGGCAAAGACAGGGCAACATCTGCAGCTGAAAAACGGTTTTTGATCATTCAGGCCTGTAGGAACCGCTTTGACACAGCAACCCAGCTTCGCAGTGACCTTCAGAATGCATCCGGGGTAAATGTTTCGACGCAGACTATCCGGGAAAGGTTGCATGAAGGTGGTCTCCGATCGAGAACACCATGTATTTGCATTCAGCTGTCCCAGAACCACCGCCAGGCAAGATATGAATGGGCCATGAATCATGTTGGATGGTCCAGAGAAGATTGACGACCTGTCCTTTTTACAGATGAGTCAAGGTACTGCCTAGACAACACAGATAGGCATTCTGGGGTATGGAGAAGACCAGGAGAGCGATTCCATGCAGCCAACATTCTGAGCATGACCGCTATGGTGGAGGGTCAATAATGGTCTGTGGTGGCATCAGCTGGGATGGACGTACAGAGCTCTGTGTCCTTGACCATGGTACATTGACTGCGCAGCAGTATATTGATGAGATCCTGGATGCCCACGTCAGATTGTATGCAGGTGCAGTGGGTGATAGATTCATTCTGATGGACGATAATGCCTGTCCTCATGTTGCCCATGCTGTCCGGGAGAACCGACAGAGGGAGGGGATGAGCGTATGGACTGGCCAGCAATATCCCCTGACCTCAATCCAATCAAACATGTCTGGAATGAGTTGCAGCTTGCAATTTCAGTCCGTCCAGTCCAACCAAGAAGTGTCCAGGAGCTTGGTGCCATGCTGGTCCAAGAATGGAACAACATCCCACAAAGGACCATCTGGAACCTGATTGGGAGCAAGAGAAGGCGTTGTCAAGCTGTAATTAACAATAATGGGTATACTCGATATTGAACCCATATCATTTCGCTCTGTCAACTTTTTGGCAAATTTGAACAAATTCCTCTTTTACCAATAATATCCATTTTCAATGTTATCGTATTCAAAAGCTAAAAAATAATGTCAAGCACAAACAAAATCTCAATTTTGTGCTTAAATCATTAAAGATATAATTAAATATAAAATATATACACTTTTCATAACAATATTTCAACTAAAACAGAAAACAGGTAGTTGGATATACTTGGTGCTTAGCAAACTTTGAGTAGTATATTTTTGTAATCTATTGGGAGATTTCTGCAGATGGTCAAAAAAAAAAAAATTATTGGTGTTACAGATATTCTCTGTCAAGAAACTTACAATGTAAGTAATTGCATGTAATCCATTATATCTTGTTTTGACAGAGTCCTGTGGACTTTGTCAAACAAGAAATTGCACCTAAGATGCTGTTAAAGCTCCACCAATGCTAAGTCGAGGGATGGGAAAGCAAAATTTGATAAGTGTTTGAAAGGACACATCGAGCTGGACATCCATGTAAGAATTCATTAAAAATTATCACTATCAGCTGAGTTATAGACTCGTACAGACAAAAACTGTATTTTTCTCATTCGAAAAAAAACATAACTCTAGGATGGAAAGTGCAGACAGCATAACTTGATGTGTGCATGAATGGGCTATTAAGCAGGACATCCATGCAAGATTTCAGGAATATCGTACCACTATCAGCTGAGTTAAGACTCCTGCAGGCAAAAACTGTCTTTTTACCCTTTGTAAAAAGAGGCATACCTTTGGGTGAAAGGTGCAGACAGCACAGCATGGCATGTGTCTGAATGGGCTAAGTATGATGAGCAGATAAGAATATCCTATTTTGGAATTGGCTAACTGCCCATAACGGCAGCCATCATAACGGCAGCCATCTTGGATTTTTTCATTCAGCATGGTCTGCAGCCTGCTGTTATTTTTTGATCATCAAATTTAATATTCATATTTAGGTTCATGCGTAGATGAGAACATCCCATTATGGCAGTGGTTGACTGCCCGCAATGGCTGCCACAGCAGCCATGTTGAATTTCTTCATGACACCCTGCAGTTGCATTTATGCATCAATTCCTTTGAAAATCAGCCTGCTTCCCAAGTATGATGAGAATGTCCTGTTGGTCACGGTCAACCGCACATAATGGTTGCCATGGCAACCGAATTTGCTCAACACACCCACCAGGTTGTGCTTATAGATCAGATTTCTTGACATGTGGCAGGATGAAAGTATGATGAGTTGATGAGAATGACATATTTCTATCATGGTTGGCAGCCTAGAATGGCTGCCGTGGCTCATAATTTTTCGTTTAAAGTTGTTTTTTTAGCTCAACTTGACAAAGTCAAGCTGAGCTATTGCCATCACTTCTCGTCCGTCGGCGTACGTACGTACGTACGTACGTACGTACGTTAGTACGTTAGTATGTTAGTACGTTAGTACGTACGTCCACAATTTCCTTTGGCACACCTCACAGGTCGCATTTATGATCAGATTACTTTGAAACTTCTTATGCTTGTTTGGGGTGACGTCTAGATGGGAGCTATCGATTTTCTTCAATTTCTGTCAAAAAATGTTGCCGCGGCCAACGTTCTTAGAACTTAGTTTAGTCAAACCACAATATTTCACTTTGGCACACCCTACAGGGCACATTTATGATTTGATTGCTTTGAAACCTGATATGCTTATTTAGGGTGACCTCTAGATGGGAGCTATCGATTTTCTTCAATTTCCTGCAAAAAATGTTGCCACGGCCAACGTTCGTAGAACTTAGTTTAGTCAGACCTCAATATTTCCCTTTGGCACACCCTACAGGGCCCATTTATGATCAGATTGCTTTGAAACCTGGTATGCTTGTTTGGGGCGACCTCTAGATGGGAGCTATCGATTTTCTTCAATTTCTGTCAAAAAATGTTGCCGCGGCCAACGTTCTTAGAACTTAGTTTAGTCAGAAGACTCAATATTTTCCTTTGGCACACCCTACAGGGTTCATTTATGATCGGATTGCTTTGAAACCTGGCATGCTTGTTTGGGGTGACTCCTAGATGGGAGCTATTGATTTTCTTCAATTTCTGTCAAAAAATGTTGCCGCGGCCAACATTCTTAGAACTTAGTTTAGTCGAACCACAATATTTCCCTTTGGCACACCCTACAGGGCACATTTATGATTTGATTGCTTTGAAACCTGGTATGCTTATTTAGGGTGACCTCTAGATGGGAGCTATCGATTTTCTTCAATTTCCGGCAAAAAATGTTGCCACGGCCATCGTTTGTAGAACTTAGTTCAGTCAGACCTCAATATTTCCCTTTGGCACACCCTACAGGGCCCATTTATGATCAGATTGCTTTGAAACCTGGTATGCTTGTTTGGGGAGACCTCTAGATGGGAGCTATCGATTTTCTTCAATTTCTGTCAAAAAATGTTGCCGCGGCCAACGTTCTTAGAACTTAGTTTAGTCAGAAGACTCAATATTTCCCTTTGGCACACCCTACAGGGTACATTTATGATCGGATTGCTTTGAAACCTGGCATGCTTGTTTGGGGTGACATCTAGATGGGAGCTATCGATTTTCTTCAATTTCCGTTAAAAAATGTTGCCGCGGCCAACGTTTTTAGAACTCAGTTTAGTCAGACCACAATATTTCCCTTTGGCACACCCTACAGGGCACATTTATGATTTGATTGCTTTGAAACCTGGTATGCTTGTTTGGGGAGACCTCTAGATGGGAGCTATCGATTTTCTTCAATTTTCATCAAAAAATGTTGCCGCGGCCAACGTTCTTAGAACTTGGTTTAGTCAGAAGACTCGATATTTCCCTTTGGCACATCCTACAGGGCACATTTATGATCGGATTGCTTTGAAACCTTTCATGCTTGTTTGGTGTGACCTCTAGATGGGAGCTATCGATTTTCGGCAATTTCCATCAAAAAATGTTGCCGCAGCCAACATTCTTAGAACTTAGTGTAGTCAGACCACAATATTTCCCTTTGGCTCACCCTACAGGGCTCATTTATGATTAGATTGCTTTGAAACTTGGTATGCTTATTTACGGTGACCTCTAGATGGGTGCTATCGATTTTCTTCCATTTCCGTCAAAAAATGTTGCCACGGCCAACGTTCTTAGAATTTAGTCTAGTCAGACCACAATATTTCCCTTTTGTACACCCTACAGGGCACATTTATGATCGGATTGCTTTGAAACCTGGCATGCTTGTTTGGGGAGGCCTCTAGATGGGAGCTATCGATTTTCTTCGGTTTCTGTCAAAAAATGTTGACACTGGCAAAAAAACTGACATTGGTCCCAATGATCTTCAATTTTGCCATTTCATTTATAACTTACCAAGTTCAAGTTTGTCAAGTTGAGCTACAGTGTCATTGACACTTTCATTTTATTTATGACAGATAACAAAACATCAATAATTGTGTTACAATTTACTTGAATGCAACATTAGTGAGATAAAGTAAATTTTCTTATTTTGAATATAACCAGTTTACTACAAAACAGAAAATCAATGTCTCCACCAACTCCAAAAATGCATTGTCTTAACCCTTTCCCTAACCTGAAAAGCAGACGACACTTGCAAAAAACTTCTTGAATAACTAATTTTCTTCATTTTTTTGTCTCAAAAACATATGCTATGACCCCCTCATTGGAACGAGCTCGACAAGCTCATTCCAATGAGGGGTCATAACCTATGTTTTTGAGACAAAAAATAAAAAAAAATAATGAAAATTAATAGGCAATTTTTGAGAATCGCGCTGGCTGGTTTTGGCCGTTATGTTGGGCAAAGGGTTAAGAATTCTACCCAACAAATTTTGTTTAAAAGATTAGCCATTGTGCAGGTGACTTAAACACCAATAAATAAAAATAATAGTGAGATAATTACGACATAAATCCCATCAATGCACCATAAAGTCAAGGTGAGCTGTAGTGTCATTGACACTTTCAATCTTATTTAACCTGAAAAGTGCCATGTAAAGTGATTCTTCAGTTAACCCTTTACCTAACGAATCGCCCGTATCCGTCCACGTAATATGCAAATTCAGCAGTTGAAAAAATATTATTTTTCAAAAAATTTCAACAAAACCATATCATGTGACCCCTCGTTGGAACGAGCTCGTCGAGCTCGTTCCAACGAGGGATCACATGATATGGTTTTGTTGAAATTTTTTGAAAAATTAAAAAAAATGATATTAAAATAATAAATTTTGATACCGTCTGCATTGGGTAAAGGGTTAACAGGCTTATACTGTTTTCAATGAAAATCTTTCTATGATAGAAAAAAGAAAACATTATCATACTATGATATTTAATACAAGTCTAACTGATTGAGTGATGAACTGAATATCTAGTGGTCTCTACATTGGCATATTATCACCACAATTCCACAAATGCAAAAAAGGAAGCATAGCAGAATTCTAATCGTTTTTGAAAAAATTTCAACATTTTTTCCATTGTATCCTGATTTAACCCATTATATCATGTTTCACAGTGCTTGTAAATCTTTTAAACAAATTTTGTTGGATAGAATTCATAAGACAATGAATTTTTGGAGTTGGTGAAGACATTTATTTTCTGTTTTCTAGTAAACTGGTAATATTCAAAATAAGAAAATTTACTTTATGTTCTATTAGATCTTAGCCGCACCAAGTGGTCAGAACCATTCAGATAAATGTATTAGCCCTAAAAAAGGAAATGGTTTGGTTCAGGTAACATGCAATAAAAAATATGGTTGGTCGGGATTTTTTTTTTCTTGTACTTTTACAAGTTTGAAAAACAAAGTCATATAAATGTCAGATATGCAGATCAGAAAAGTGAATTCCCATGTGATATCCATTGAGGAATAAATGTATCAATATTTTTAGTTTGATAACGGCAAAGGGTGGGGGGGGGGGGGGGGGTGATTGACAATTGTCCTTGGCAACTTGCATCTACTCGAAATTCTGCGTGTGGTTGGCTAAGTGCTCTCCTCACTGCACATTCTCAGGATGATGAATGCAAATTTTGCATGTCTGAAAGTGTTTGATTTCACCCATGTAGTCAACATTCTTGATGGACAATAGAGATGGGCAGTATTAAAATGCTGAGTACAGTTTTTTATGCCCCTTCCATAACATGGCCAGGGGCATATAGTGCTATCCTTGTCTGTCTATCATTCCGTAACAATGTGCGTGTTAGCAGGATAACCTCAAATATTATCAGACTGGTTTGATATGTGAGTTGTTCTTAACACTGATGATTGAGTTCGCAAACCAGCCCAATTCAATGATCAGAGGCGGATTAATGGCTCCTAATTAGTCATTTTTAACATATTTTTGTTCGTTAGCATAACTTGAAGAAATATTCATTGATTGGCCCAATATCTGGTATTTGAGTTCAACTAAAGAATCGTGAGGTCATGTTTGTAAACCATCTACTTACAATATAAAGACTAAAAGTCAAGCCTGTTCAAACCATAAGGATGTATGGTTCATTTTTTCAAATTTTTCAAAAAATTTCAACAAAACCATATCATGTAACCCTTCGTTGGAACGAGCTCATTCCAACGAGGTGTCACATGATATGGTTTTGTTGACATTTTTTGAAAAGTAATATTTTTTCAACTACTGAATTTGCATATTACGATGGCGGATGCGGCCGATTTGTTGGGTAAAGGGTTGAGGATAAAGATCCAATGCAGTTCTTTATCATGCCTGATCCGTGTATTTTCATTGAGGTCAGGGTCTCTTGGAAGTATGTCAATAATACGAAATTCCATGTTGTCAGACGTGTGGTCCGGTCCATTATAGTGCTTACTAACATGTTTAGCATAATTGTTTCTGATATCCCTTAGATGCTCCAAGATGCAGAATGTGCATTTCATTTCACAGATGTACTGTATTTTACATTTATTAAAGGTCAAAAGGTAAATCACATTTCTGCATTAAAAGTCTTGTCTGCCTTTTGACTTGGAGGTATCTTTAGTGTTTGAACCCTGGAACTAACTGCTTTTGGGTAACTTTGGTCAAATTAGGCAATTGGTGATGTTGTAAGGTTGGAAATGATAGAGAATGTTCTGTCCACTGATTTGTGGTCGGGGGCGGATACTCAATATTTAACCTCACTAAAATAACATGTAAATTTGGATTTCTACGGAACGCCAATAGCAGCATATCCGGAAAAAGTTCACGGCATGTGCTGGAGAGTTGGTGAATGGGCTAGAGTTTCCTTATTTCATTGAATAAGGTATAAAAATTAGGGTGATAGTTACGACGAATGGTATTCTGCTGTTGTCCTCTTTGGGGCAGGGTATGAACAGGGCATCCCTGTTCCAACCATTTGTCTTGATGAAGGCTTCCTGGAGTATGGTTGTGGATAAGATAGATAGATAGATAGATAGATATTTATTTGGCAGCACATTTCACAGATACAAATACAATCATCAAAAAACAATAGATCAGTAAAAACATGTTGCTTGGGAATGTCAAAGCCTATCTGGCTGTCTTCCTGTCATTCCCTTAAGTGATACTATTATACTTGGCAGAGGTGGAACTGTTATTCACGTGAAGTGCTATTCGAAAGTGTCCTGCAGAGTACCATCCTTCAAAGATGGCCCCAGATAGTAATTTTTAGTCATGAAATTGTAATAATCAACTTATACCTGTTGATTGTAGCCTGTTGAAATATCAGTGTATTGAGTTGAACCGGCCTGTGTTGGTCCTTCTCTGTCGTATACGTTGCCATTGTATCGAAGCTGCAATAAGCCTCGACCTCGGGCGAAAAGAGTAAAAATAATAAGTCCATCCTGAGCCCTCTGCCCCTTTAAAAGTAGTGTTACCAACAACAGCAACAAGAATCACATCAATGGCAACAGCAACTCTAACTGGGTATAAAAGGGAATTTTTTTCTTTATTAACGGTACTCCATTGGCAGTCACATAATCTAGTCTCTCTGAATGTTTTAAAGATTTTTATATTTTTATACTGTACCAATGACCCAGACATAGCTGGTGCTAACTCTTAAAATATAGGGCCAAACACAAATTTTGCCCCCCAATCCCCAAAATTTGCATCTAAAACTAAAGAAAACATGTCCTGAAAGGCCCTCCACACATCGCCCCTACTGCGCATGCGCAGTGTCAAGGACGTTCCGAAATTGGCGCCATTTATCATTCTAAGTTTGGCCCTTCATCAGTTAACATCTGACTGATCTTTGTGCTTTTAAATCTCAGTTTAAATGATGCCAGACACATAAATATTAGTGAAATGGTGATTCTAAGGAGGATAGAAAAGGAGGAGAGGAAAAGAATGTGTGACAGAATTTTATCAGGGCTGTAACTTAAAATTTTTTAATGAAATTATGTTAAGTTACCTATTTTCAAGGCAGCAGCCATTTTGTTGTCATTCTGATTATTTAGTTACACTGTTTTTCAAGTGTTTTTCCTCTCTCCCTGTCCTTTAAGTTCCCCCTTGCTATTCTCCCATGCTTTTGGCATAGTTTCTGTAATTATTATTACTAAAATTTCTTGGGAGTTTTAGCTGTATAACAGAATGAATTCTGTTCTTTCCCCATATTTACGTCTTCACCTACGGGTGGTTAGGCGTTGTGTTCTGCATCTACCATCTGATGTTCTGCAGTTTCTTCCCTGGAAGTCTCTGTTTTGCATCAGATGGTGTATTTTTGGTAACTGATTTCGGGCCTGGGTGCCTGGAGTCTTATTTTAGTGTTTTTACACTCATTGTTTACATTTACAACAGCCCTCTGTGTGAGGGGGGGATTTCTAAATAATAATATCTTTATGTTATTTTTATCGTAACTAGATACATTATTATTGTTCGTAAGTGTTGAAAAAATTGTTTAAAATATTTTTAAAATTTTTGTCCACACTTAGGCTTGGGATCCATTGGGGCTCAACGTTACTTTTCAGAAACTTGGGCTGTTCTGAAAAAATATTTTTTCAAAATATTTTGATTTCAATTATTTTTTCTATATTAATGGATCATATTATTATTATGTATTTTGATTGCCAGGGGTTAGTGCGAGTACCAGGACTTGTTTTCTTTTCACATTGAAAGGATATTGATCAATTGCTTTAAGAGGAAGTCTTCCTCTGACCTTATTATCATTCTATATGTGGTCAGTGTACTCGCATTAACTCCTGTTCTGTATCGTATGATTTCGATGACAATATGGGAAGCGTATGTCACGGTATGTTGTTGGGGATTTGGACACTCCGGTCCTTTCCCCGCAGGGTCACTCTACTTTATCAATTTCTATTTCAGATGATCAAGATTAGGGTGATGTATCTGTGATGTCTTCCAACAGTGTGCCTCCGTCGTCACAATTAATGAAGGGCTAGCGGAAAAGTGCTCATGTAATACGCCAATTGCCTAAGAGGACCCTAGTAGGTTCGACGGCCTTTGACGTCCGCTAGCTCGCCCGGTGTAGCGTCCATTCACCGAATGGTTCGGCAGCCGGGTTCGTCCGTTGCGGTCTAGAAGGAATTTTGGGGTGATGCGAGCACTATAAAATTAACTTAATGCACACCCAGTGACGGCGGATCGGAGGGAGAACGGAGGAAGCCTTTTAGTCCGGTTGATAGCTCGTTCCGGTCCATCCGGACGGCAAGCGAGAGAGGCCCCTCTCTCGTTCAACAACATCTGGCCCCAGATGTTGTGGTACAAATGTGTAGTTAGCGGAGCATACGTCCGTCGCTCGGGACGCTCCGTTGTATAGGCAGTCCGCTGAGACTGCTAAGGCTTCCTCTTCTCGTCAGCGCACACGACCGCACCTTGGCTGCATGACCGCCGATATATTACCAGCTTCGCCGATCAAGGATTCTTCGGCGACCAGGTCACACCATCCGGCAGCCAGGGATTCGAGACCGATGGACTCCGGACGTTCGCATAGGAAAAGTATGCGGGAGCCATCTGATGCGGAGCTGCCCTCGGCGAAGCAGCGATAGACTGCGCCTCCGCAGGTCTCGACGCCGGACATTCTTGTGCACATAGCACAGCTTATCGCAGCATCCCAGCAGCCGACAGAAACGGTGTCGGATCGAGAATTATCCGACAGCGCTGGGTCGGTAGCCGGGGACTCGAGGCCTGCAGACTCCGGACGTTCGCATAGGAAGTGTGCGGGAGTCAACGTACACGGAGCTTCCAGCGGCAATGCATCGTAAGTCCGCTACTGCACAGGCCTCGGGAACGGATGTGCTTTCCTTAATAGCACAGTTTATCGCAGCATCCCAGCATCAACTGAATCTGTCGCATATATTTTATCCGACGATGCTGGGTCGGGACGCTCCGCGGAAGCGGGTACGGACGTCCGAAAGTTTCATCCGGTCCGATGGGATACCGAAAGGGATTCGGTGGATTTTAAGCTTTCCCTTTCGGAACAACATATGCTGCGATGCCGGATAAGAAACTGATAGCGTCGGTGGACTTAGAAATTTTTGGTTCGGTTCAGGGACATCGTCCCTCAGTTCCGACATAGTCCAATAATGTCACACAAACTTTCGAATTATTGAACGACGCTACATATATTATTATTTTATGCTTGCTATCCAAGCATTTCTGGTTTCTTGTTCGAAGAGTTATGGAGATGTCTTTCAAAAGTGTGCCTCTGTCGTCATAGTTAATGAAGAGTTAGCGGCAATAAGTGCTCATGGAATATGTCTATCGCTTACGGAGTGACATTCGCTAACTCACCCGGTGTAGCGTACATTCATCGAATGGTTCGGCTGCCGGGTTCGTCCGTTGCGGTCTAGGAAGGAGATTTGGGTGATGCGAGCACTTTAATTACTTTAGTACTCACCCAGTGACGGCAGATTGAGGACAGATCGGAGGAAGCCGACAACATAGGGGACCGCATGTTGTGGTTCAGATATTTTACATTCGGAGCATATGTCCGTTGCTCGGGACGCTCCGTTATATTGACAGTCCGAGAGACTGTCTTTAATGCTTCCTCATCCTCACAGCAGGGCACACGACCGCACATTGGCTACGTGACCTCGAGTATCCGATCAGTTTCGGCATTCAGTGATTCCACAGCGAATAGGTCGCGCCATCCGGTAGCCAAGGGACACGAGGCTTATACACTCCGTTCGCTCGCATATTGGAAGTATGCACGGGGTAACGATCTCGGAGCTTCCTGCGGCAATGCATCGTAAGACCGCTGCTCCTCAGGCCTCAGTCACGGACGTGCTATCCGAGTTAGCACAGTTGTTTCGCAGCATCCCAGCAATTGACGGTTTCTCGGTCGAATCAGGAATTATCCGACAGCGCTGGGTCGGTGCGGTCCGCGGTTGCATCAAGCTACGGACGACCGAACGCTTTATAGGGTCCGACAGGATGGCGAAAGGGATTCGAAAGATTTCGAGTTTTCCCTTTAGTAGTATCGGAAGATGCCTTTCATATCTTCTGGCATTTTTTCCAGTGATTATTTTTCGGACTTCATTGCTGCGATCTTGGATAAGAGACTTATAGCGTCATTGGACTCGGATTTTTCGATCGGTACAGGGACTTTGTCCCTGACTTACCGACGCAGTCCAATATTGTCATTACAACATGTGTTTTATTTTTCGACGCTATATATTTATATATATATACAAGCCTGCTACTAAGCATGATAGTTTAGTTTCTTGTCCGCGTGGCTCATTTCTGCCATTTTATCTTTTTTACATATAGTTTATTTTGGCAGAGCAGGGCATACCGAGAGTTCATATGCGTCTAGACGGTGTGATTAAAGACTGCATATATTCTTTTCGCCGTTATGTCTTTTCCAATTTCAATGTTGGGAACGACATTATGTATAGTAGACTTAACTTAGACGCTTTATTATACGTAATCCGCCTTACTGAGGCGTTATCATTACGTCTTCAAGAAAAGATTTACGGGATATTATTCTCAATGTAATTTCTTTTGAGGGCAGTAGTTTGTTCACGTATAACTCCGCCCTTCAGTGGCTGATTGGAGTTGGTTAGACGTGATGCAGCCCTAGCTACATCCACGCGTGGATAGTAGGTTAAGAACTCTCTCAGAGTCGCTTCGTTCTCGGAGGAGCTTCTCTTCGACGGCAACTTTCCGGCAATCCATGAATTGCTTGATTTATACATTCTCTTGTCTATCTAGTGTTACAAGAGATTCAGACTGGGGCAAACATTCGGTGGTTGACTCAGAGAGTGCCGCCGCAGTTGCCGGACCCGAGTGTGGCTGTTATGACGGTTGCCAGTCAAACAGATTGGGATATATACTGATCCCTACGGATTCGAAGTGCCAGGGTCTTTGGGTTCCGCAGTCTTTTAACTATCAGTTTAACTTCCGCGGAATAATGTTTTTTAGGCTTGCTTTATGTCATTGCATGAACATTATTCAGAAACGCATGCCCAAATTCCTGTCCTTTAATTCGACAGTAGTGGCGTATCTCCGGAACCAGGGAGGCACTCTTTCATTTCCGTTATTCAATTTAATGGAAAGAATCCGTCTGTTGGTTATACTACACCAAGTTCAGTTTTGGTCCGTCATAGTCTGGGTCGTCTGATTGTTTTATTGCACTCCCGTTCTCTTACGGGTCGCTTGTTGCTGTCAGAATGGACTCTCAACAAACAAGTATTTAATCAGATTTGCTATCTATGGGAGTGCCCAATGATGTTTTATTTATGACACAGCTTGCTAATCAATTGCAGACGTATGTGTTGGCTTGTCCAGATCTCTGAGCTAATACTGTTAACGCTCTATTGATCTATAGGACGGAATGATAGGATACGCATATCCTCCGGCGCTGTTGTTTTAGTAGGTATTGCTAAGATAAACAACCACAATACATTTCTGTTGATAGCATCTCTATCTTCACAGAGATCATGAGTAATTTACTCTCTTGTCTACTGTGGATCTTAACGTGAAATCTTCCTCTATGTGAGGATCTTTTTTCACTGGGTAAATCGTGCCATCTTTATCACAACCAGCAAGGTCGCAACCTTCATGTATTCCGTTGTGTGGTCCATATTGCATTGTAAGCACTGTACTGGACGAGCTTTGGACGCGATTTCTTACTATAGGAGATCCTCTTCTTCGCTATTCTATGCGACTAAAGTGGAGGCTCTTCCGTCGTGGTGTAGGGATCATTATGTTCATATGGTTGATCCCTCCATACTACTCATTGCTATTTTTTAGTATACTTGTTTCACAAGATCTACTGCAGCCTGTTGTTATTTAGGTTATAGGTTTATGTTACCTCATACCTATGCACTCTACGATAGTTTACATTTGAGTCTTTTGTCTCTTTATCTAAGTCAGTTAGTAACTTTTTGATAAATAGACTTAGAATCTTTAGATTAAATTCCTATACGGATTTTAACTTCGGTTCTTATTTAGCTAAGTAATCATTTGAGCCTCTGGAAACAGTAGTTTTCAAATTCTGACCTTTTAGACAGTAATCCTGTTGGTTTCTCTTTTACTGTAGAGTCAGTGAGTTTCATGCACTATCGATGGATGATTTTCACTTTCATAGTTTCGGAATCAATACTTCCGTTACTATTTAGGTTGGATTGTTGCATAAGAGTTAGGCTCCTATTATCCGGAACCTATTATTTTAAGGTCCTTCCGTCTTCGTATGGGCATAGGCCTTTACTCTTTCCGGGTACAGTTTATGTATTTATAAACAGATATCTGTTTATTACAAGGGCGTAAGCTTCTTCTGTCTTTGATGTCTAGTAGAAGGACGTTACGCTCCATTTTATTGTTAATGGATTCTATTAACTAGCGTACTGCTTATGGTATATCATTGACTTAGCAGTTGTGCTTAAGATTTCGGCTCATGAAGTAAGAGTTCTTCTACTTCTTGGGCTTACATTAATAGTGTTGCTATTATAGATTTTTGAAGGCTGCTCATTGCGCTCAGCCATCCATTCATGAATTTTATCTCAGAAATATCGAGTCCATTTCTGGAGGCCTCTATTGTTAGGTCTATTCTCTACTGCTCAGAATGTCATTCACTTAACAGTTGCTACTATAGCTAGGTAGGCTGTCTGTTTCGGCAGTGTCTCCGTTCGGCTGCCCTCTTCGCTCTGGGCTATTTGACCCAGGGCAAGAAAAAGGGGGGGGGGGGGGGAGGGTGTTCCCTTGGGTCACCTGTTTTTTACTATGAAAACAAGGGGATACCTCCTCCGGAGTTAGTAATTCTGAGCTGTTATTGGGATGGTTGTTTAGTGAGAAGTTTAAGTTATAAAATTCATTCAAGTCTTAGTTTTTAAAGTATAGCTTTTGAATATTGCATATGTCAACGGACATGATTATGCAATTCTCACACACTTTTAGGAGTATAAGAGTCTCTATTCTCTAGACTTACTTTATTATTGGCTTACTTTAAAAATTATTAGTATAAGGATTATTGGATATTAATAGAGTACATGGATGTATGAAGCTCAATTTTTGGAAGGTGTTGTATCTTTCTAATTTATCATAAATAAGAAAGATACATGTAAGGCCTATTACTTCTTTCCCCTACAGGGGATGACTCTATTTTATTTTATTGAGCGTATTCCATTTTGCTCTATGTCCTTGGCCCTCCAGCCTTTTTACTATTCAGCTATGTCTGGGTCATTGGTACAGTATAAAAATGTTAAAAAATTTATAGTAATTTATATATTTTTTATACTTACCAATGACCCAGACGGGGATGGCCCTCCCAGGAGTTGGGAACTCTTGCCTCCCCGCTGAGTACATAGCGCTTACCAGGCACTGGTTATTAGAATGATAAATGGCGCCAATTTCGGAACGTCCTTGACACTGCGCATGCGCAGTAGGGGCGATGTGTGGAGGGCCTTTCAGGACATGTTTTCTTTAGTTTTAGATGCAAATTTTGGGGATTGGGGGGCAAAATTTGTGTTTGGCCCTATATTTTAAGAGTTAGCACCAGCTATGTCTGGGTCATTGGTAAGTATAAAAAATATATAAATTACTATAAATTTTTTAACTTTCCACTCTTGTGTTTGTTTGTTTAGTTATTTATTTATTTATTTGTGTTTATAATTAGTGCACAATGGCTTATAGTGACCACAACATGAAGATGCAGTCAGGGTTAGTCAATAGTTTATTCACATGTTGTCCACTTCAAAGGACTTCCAGCCCAAGCCCTAGGTGACTGGGTCCTATTTTACCAGTACAACAGAGCTTGTCTACCACAGTAAACAAGCACTGCCTCTTTTCATGGGGTTCCCACTGGGGGTCTTATGTTTGTCAATTGGTTTTTGTTTCATTAGTAATGTGGTCAACAGTAGTGAGAAGGACCACACAGGCAAATTAACTTGCTTAGTCGAATGGTTGCAGGATGAGATCGAGAACATTTTGTAGATCAAGTTGACATCTAAAAAGCTGTTTTATACTATTCTGTACAGTCTGGACATTGTGGATTATCACATTCTATATGAGATGAGTACTGATTAAAATACCTGTCTAACAGTGTTTTTTTTAAATAGTTTACGGTCATATTGTTGGACAGCATGTTCCAGGAACGGGGAAAAGTGTGTAAGGGGAGTTAAGCTGAAAATTGTGTTCTTGGTGTTTGGGTCTGGATTTGTCCACACTGTCTGGTGTTCAAACCAGTGGGATTTTGATATACATCAAAACAGTTGTTAAAACTTTCAAGTAATTTGTTGTTTGACCAGTCATGCATAAAGAAGAGAACATGGAGATGATAAAGATCCTGAAATTTTAAAATACGATGCTGCCTGAATAGGGGATCCGTATGGAAATTGGGTTTTTTATTACTTATAATGCGAAGGGCCTTTTTTTGTAGTTTGATTTAACACTTGTGTTTTCATGATCATTTCCAATGGCCTTAACTGGAGTTTGGTGGAGTAATATAGATTTATTTCCAGTATTGTATGAATCACCTTTCGGATGAAGCAGAATAAAATTTGTTTTATTGGCATTCAGAGTAAGTTTGTTGGCTATACACCATTCGATAATCTTTACAGGCTCCGAATTTACATTATTTATTAAGCTGTTTATGTTACTGCCAGATGTATGGGCTGTTGTGTCATCTGCATATGTCAAGATTTTCAAAAGTGTTTGAGGTACACCAGTAGAAACATGTTCAAGATCGGAAACTGCATCAAGAAATTGTACATACTGTTTACGATCATTGAGATCATCTTGAAACCAAGATTTCGCCACACCTCTAATACTGTAATGCCCCCAGTTTTTCGATCAAAGTATTATGGTTAATTGTATCGAAGGCTTTTGAGAAGTCCAGAAAGAGAGATAATGTGCAATCCTTTGACGGCTTATCATTCTCAAGAGCGACCTTATTCATAAGATGTAGAATCGGATGTATTGTGGAGTGATTCCTTCTAAATCCAAATTGGTACAGTGAAGCCCACTTAATTGGATATCTCTTAATTGTATATCCCTGTTAATTATACCCACCACAAACAAAGTTTGGGGGGTATATAGGAATCGCCCTGTCTGTCCGTCCGTCCGTCCGTCCATGCGTCCATCTGTCCATCCTTATAAGCGCAACTCTTCCTAAACCATTTGAAGAATTTTCATGAAACTTTACACAATGGAAGAACTCCATATGAAGATGTGCATGAAGCAATATAATTCCGTTCTGACATTTCCAAGGGGAGATAATCTAACTTATACATTTTAATGTACCAAAAAGGCTACAACTGAGGTGCGGGGGGTATCACTTTGTGAGCTTGCTCACAGTACCTCTAGTTGAATATAATTTTCAAACACAAAACCATTTACCATACCTTCAGTACAAATTTGATCTGTTAATTGCATATAGGTTGTAGAGTAAACTCCTGTTAATTGTATATAAATTTTTGTAATATGTCGAAAAAATTACTGTGACACTCACCAAATTCCCCTTATTTATTAAGCTTGTTGGCCTCACTACATCCAATACAGGCATTTATTCTATTATATCTTGTTTGACAGAGCTCTATGAGCTCTGTCAAACAAGATATAATAGAATAAATGCTCAGTTTACCCCAGAACACAGGAAACTGACCAAATCCCTGTTAATTGTATACTCCTGTTAATTGAATAATTTTCACTGGCAAAATGGATATTCAATTAAGAGGATTCTACTGTACTGGTATAATAAGCCGTAACAATCAAGGTAACTTGTAAGTCGACTGTGCATAATTTATTCCAGAATTTTTGAAAAGGCTGGTAAAATTCTGATTGGTCGATAGTTGTTAAACACTTGTTTGTCTCCAGATTTGTAAACTGGGGTAACTTTAGCAATTTTCAGTTTTGAAGGGACAATTCCAGTAGAAAACGATAAGTTTATGATATGTGTTATTGGTTGGACAATTTCTGTTGTTATATCTTTTAATAGCTTGGTAGATAACCCATTATTGTCTTTACTATGCTTGGGGTGTAGATTACGTATACAGCTAATAACCTCCTCGGGACATGTTGGAGAAACAAAAAATGAATTAGTAGTACTATTATTGAGAAATTCCGAAAAATGGTGAATAGTTGTTGGTAATTCACTATTAAACTTTTTGCCTACATTCACAAAAAACAATTAAATTTGTTGGCAATGTCTTTGCGGTTGGTATATATATTCCCCCCCCCCCCCCCCCCCCCCCCCCCCCCCCCCCTCATCAAGAAAACTTGGTGATAACACTTCAGTACGATTTGATTTGCAAATTGCTTGTCGCAATATTTCCCAACATTTTTTAAGGTTGTTTTTGTTGGCTGTGAGAGCTGTATTGTGAGAGCTGTATTATAATAGTCTGCCTTACAAACACATTTGAGTCTATTAAAAATTATACAGTAATTTGTGTACTGTTCCACATTTTCGATTGTGGGGGACTTCAGTTTTTTCACAAGTAATTTTTTCTTTAATAATGATGATTGGAGCAGTCCAGATGTCATCCAAGGTTTACGCTTAATAAACTTCTTCGGAATAGACATGCATTTTAGAGGAAATGCAGTTTCAAATGCTTTGTTAAAGTTATCGAAAAATCACACGTATTTAATAGGGCCTTAAATTTATCAACATTCTCCTGTTTAAAGGATCGTTTAAGTGTATGGCTGTCATTGTCATTATATTGTTTTTTATGGAACTCTTCAATGTAAAATGTGGCAAAGTGATCGCTCACATCTGTAATTATGATTCCACAAGTATAGTTACTGGTATTATTACGAAATATATGGTCAATTAGGGTCGCTGATTGGTTAATAATTCATGTAGGTCTTGTGATAACAGGCATAAGGGCTTCGCAGAACATGGAATAAACAAAGGAGTTTGTTTTAGTGTGATGATTAAAACCAAGTAAATCGATGTTGAAGTCACCCATAAGGTAGACTGTTTTCTTTTCAGAGTTTATTTTATCCACTAATTCGTATAATGTATTTAAAAACATATCAAGATCGGCTTTAGGGGCAGTGTTAGATCTATAAATGATTCCAACAATGCATTTATGTTTCGTTGTTATTTCTACAAAAAACGATTCAAACACATGGGGTATAAATATTGACAAGTCTTCACATACTTTGTAAGATAAGTTATCCTTTATAAATACTCATACCGCACCCCTCCCGTTATCTTCTGGGGGTTGCGTACGAGTAACAAAGGGATGATAACCTTCAAGCTCATATGAAATGTTTTGTCAAATATTAAAAACTTCAGTTAGGCCAAAGATATCAAATAAATTCTTATTCGGTTGGTTATCACAAATTAAATCGTGAAGGTGGTCCCAATTGGCATTAAGACTGTGGCAATTCATATTGAAGACAGAAAAGGTTTTGTTATTAACTGTAGGCAAGTCTTTGGTTTACTGTAATACTTACAATTAAGATCAGTCAACGAAAAGGGGGAGGAGAATGTATCATTTCTGTTATTGGCTATTGTATCATTAAAAGTTGACACAAAGTCATACTGACTACTGTTCTCGATCTCATCAAGAGTGATTGTATTAGCCATAATGTTGGTTTGTGAATTTTGAAGGTATTACATGACTAATTAATGAGCAGTGAAATAAGTATTCGTTGTACTGACAATAGAAAAAAAGACAAACTTTCAGAATACCTGAGGCAACCCCTCTGCCAAGCCTTAGCAAAATATATTTACAAAACATGAAAAAAATTTGGAGTAATTGGATGGGGACATTTTCCTTTTTAAAATGTGCTTTTATCTCAAAACACAAGGGTCATGGAATTATCTCTAAACACAAGGGTTGTGGAATTGGGAGTATGAACTGTTGACTAGAACATGAGATATTTTCACCAAGTATTGATATTGTGGGGGAGGAGAGAGTGGGTGGTGATAGGCTTGGAACCAAGAAAAAAAGGGGGTATGAACTATTGACTAGAACATGAGATATTTACATCAAGTATTGGTATTGGGTTACTAGTCGTTTTTCTTACCAAATTAATGGTAGTGTTTGTGGTAATAATAAAAATAATAATAAATGTATTTCAATTTGTATAACTTTTTATCCATGGTGGGCAAACACTCATGGTGGATAAAGAGTTAGGGAATTGGCAAAACTGTCTAGTAATGCTAATTTGAACAGAATGAACTATCCTGTTGGGGGGAGTATACCATTGGGAGGGAGCATACCACTAGAGTTTTATTATGTTTCCTAATCCTCCCTAAAACACAGTACATGGTCCCCCAATGGAAGGAGCTCATACCCCTCATTCCAATGAGGGGCCACAAGCTATGCCTTTGAGAAAGAAAATAATATTTAATGAGTTGGCAAGCTCACCCCGATGAGGAGTCACATGCCATGCCTCTGAGACAAAAATGAACATTTTTAGTTTTTCAAAAATATTTTAAAAGTGTCATCTATTTCCCGTGGGGGGCAAGGGATTTAAAAAATGCCAAAAACTGCATGGTAAATGCTGATATGCACAAATTGAATTTTGTGTGGGAGGCACGATACCTCTTGGAGGAAGCATGCCATCATTTTTAGCTCAACTTTGACGAAGTCAAATTTGAGCTATTGTCATGGCCCGTCGTCCGTCTGTCTGTCTGTCCATCTGTCCGTCTGTCCGTACGTCAACAATTGGCTATGGCTCAGGCTAGAGGTCGTATTTATGAACCGATCTTTACGAAACTTCTTGTGTACCTTTGTTATGACCCTGGGACGGGAACGAGTGTTTTTAGGTGTGGTCCGAAATTCAAGATGGCTGCCAGCGGCCATTTTGTACCGATGATGCAAAAATCAGTTTTTTGTACAGAACTTCTGTATGAAAGTTCTGATTTGATAAAGTTTTGTATAAATGTTTAGTACCATGGGATACATCACATATAATACGGGTTTTTTTCTCGTGCGTAAATTATGCAAATTAGACTGACTTTGATTTATTTAGTGTTACTTTCAAAGCTGTAAGTGCCAAGCTGCTATGGCTCGGGCTAGAGGCCGTATTTATGAACCAATCTTTACGAAACTTCTTGGGTACCTTTGTTATGACCGTGGGACGAGAACGAGTGTTTTTGGGTGCAGTCCCAAATTCCAGATGGCTGCCAGCAGCCATTTTGTACCGACGATGCCGAAATCTGTTTTTTGTACAGAACTTCCATATGAAAGCTCTGATTTGAATAATTTTTTGTATGAATGTTTAGTACCATGGGATACATTACATATATTACAGGTTTTTTTCTTGTGCGTAAATTATGCAAATTAGGCTAACTTTGATTTATTTAGTGTTACTTTCAGCACTGTGAGTGCAAATCCCAATACGGCTCAGGCTAGAGGCCGTATTTATGAACCGATCTTCATGAAACTTCTTGGGTACCTTTGTTATCACTGTGGGACGAGAAGGAGTGTTTTGGGGTCCAGTCTGAAATTCAAGATGGCCGCTAGCAGCCATTTTGTTCGAAATTAAGTGCAATCAGATTTTTGCGCAGAACTTCCAAATGAAAGATCTGATTTGAATAAATTTTTGTATGAATGTTTAGTACAATGGGATACATTACATATAATACAGAGTTTTTCTCGTGAATAAATTATGCAAATTAGGGGTCCGGGTGGGACTTAGAAAATTTTGGACCAAAATCCGGAAATTAGTTTTTTGGTTTTTTATGCGTTTTGGTCAATTTTAAGACAAAAAAAAAAAAATTTTTTTTTACACTGAAAATTTGGGGTCCGGGTGGGACTTAGAAAATTTTGGACCAAAATCCGGAAATTAGTTTTTTGTGTTTTGATGCATTTTGGTCAATTTTAAGAAGAAGAAGAAAAAATTTTAGTCTGAAAATATTTTGTTTGGGACTGAAAATTTCCACACAAAAATAATAATCTACAATGATTGGTCTTAATCTGTAGTCCATTACAATCACCTTGTAATTCTTTTATTATATTTGACTGGGCCAAAACAAATACTAATTCCTGTCATATTCATTATTCAGTTGTCTTGGTCACAGCAAGTACTAATTCCTGTCATATCCAAGTTGAGCTACAGAGTCATTGACTCTTTCATTTATTATGTTTTCAATTATCTTGTCAAAAAATGCTGATTTGCACAAGTCAGATTTTGTGTGGGATGTATGATACCTTTGGGAGGGAGCATACCATCACTTTTTATTTTGATATCAATAAACCTTCCCAAAAAACACAGCATATGACCCACTGCTGGAAGGATCTCATTGTGCTCATTCCAATGAGGGGTCACAAGCCATGCTTTTGAAAAAAGGAAACTTTTCAAAAACATTTTTATGGGTGTTCTCTGTTGCCACAGTGGGTAAAGGGTAAAGGAACTAGCGAGAACTGCCTGGTATAACTGGAACATGAAATATTTACACCAGGTATTGGTATTAATGGTAGTTAAAAAATATTTCCAGGACTGCTCTGACTGAGCTGATTGATATTCCTCATCTACTAAATATGCATATAAGTTTGAGTTTTCTAAGTGACAAGTTAAATTAAGATGAATTACCATTTGTCTTAATTGACTTAATATTGAGAGGGGGTGGGGGGGGGGGGGGGGGGTAGTAGTCTTGGAACAAAGAAATAAGGGAGTATGAACTGTTGACTAGAACAGGAGATATTTACACCAAGTATTGATATTGTGGGGGGGAGGAGAGGATGGGACTGGGTGGTGGTAGACTTGGAACCAAGAAAAAAGGGGGTATGAACTATTGACTGGAACATGGGATATTTACATGAAGTATTGGTATTGGGTTACCAGTTGATTTTCTTACCAAATTACTGGTAGTGTTTGGGGTAATAATAAAAATAATAATAACTAGAGAAACAGAATTTACTGCATCCAGTAAATTCAAGTCTGTGTGAAAAGGGTTAAAGTATCAGGAAAAAACTATATAGAAAGAGAATTTATGGAGGCTTATTTTCAGGAATAAAATATTTCTAAACAAATCAGAAATGGATTTTCGTTAACAGTATTTACAGATATTCATACAGGAATCAGAACAACTTTTCTAACTTTTCTAAGAAACCAGAAAAGGCATACATGTGCACAACATTTAAAGGGTTCGCTCAAGGAATCAGAAATTGACATTACCGGCTCTGCCATTTATTTGAATGATGAGATACATGTATAATTTTCAAAATTGCATTAATTTGTATAAAATGCAATTCCTAATCGGTCTGAAAACCAGAAATGTGATTTCCAGCAATTTGGAAAATGCACTCAATGATCCCTGGGTGACCTCAGTGACCTTGACCCATATTGTGAACCTCCATCGAGTGTCAACTCATTTGGTGTTGGTCCCAGGTCCATACATCATACCATGCTTGAGATATGAGTGTGACCCACTTTCAAAATTTTTGGCCCCACCCACTTTTTTCGTGAAAAAATGCATGTATGAACTTTGGGAAAGCATTTGGAAGTAAAAAAAATGTGATTTCCAGCAATTATGGAAAATACACTCATTGACCCCTGGGTGACCTCAGTGACCTTGACCCATATTTTAAACCTCCATCGAGTGTCGACTCATTTGGTGTTGGTCCCAGGTCCATGCATCATACCATGCTTGAGATATGAGTGTGATCCACTTTCATGGCCACGTCCACTTTTTTTCGTGTTTTTTTTCGTGTAAAATTGCATGTATGATCTTCCGGGAATGCATTATGGAGACAAAAAATGTGATTTCCAGCAATTTTGAAAAATGCATTCAATGACCCTGGGTGACCTCAATGACCTTGACCCATATTTTGAATCTCCATCGAGTTTCGACTCACTTGGTGTTCGTCCCAGGTCGATACGTCATACCATGCCGGAGATATGGGCGTGACCCACTTTCAAAACACCCCTACAGACACCCCTGAAGCCCCAGGAATCTGAAAAACATAGGTGGCCGAGAACTTCTGACAGTCTATCAGTATGCCAAAAATCACGATTTGTTTTTGAGTTATCGTGTGGACAAGGAAGAATATAGAAGACAGAAGACAGGAGAAGAAGAAGAAAAAAAAGAAAGAAAAAGAAACCGTCCAAAAACAATAGTCTGTGTGTTTTACACAGACTAATAATAAATGTATTCCAATTTGTAAAACTTGTTATCCATGGTGGGCAAACACTCATGGTGGATAAAGAGTTAGGGAATTGGCAAAAATTGTCTAGTAATACTAATTTGAAGTGTCCTGTGGGGAGGAGTATACCTTTGGGAGGGAGCATACCACTAGACTTTTTTATGTTTCCAATTCTCCCCCAAAACACAGTCCATGGCCCCTCAATGGAAGGAGCTAATACAGCTCATTCCAATTAGGGTCCACAAGCTATGCCACTAGGACAGAAAATAATATTATTTTATTTACCAAATTAATGGTAGTGTTTGGGGTAATAATAAAAATAACGATAAATGTATTTCAATTTGTAAAACTTGTTATCCATGGTAGGCAAACACTCATGGTGGATAAAGAGTTAGGGAACTGGCAAAAATTGTCTAGTAATACTAATTTGAAGTGTCCTGTGGGGAGGAGTATACCTTTGGGAGGGAGCATACCACTAGACTTTTTTATGTTTCCAATTCTCCCCCAAAACACAGTCCATGGCCCCTCAATGGAAGGAGCTAATACAGCTCATTCCAATTAGGGGCCACAAGCTATGCCACTAGGACAGAAAATGATATTATTTTATTTACCAAATTAATGGTAGTGTTTGGTGTAATAATAAAAATAACGATAAATGTATTTCAATTTGTAAAACTTGTTATCCATGGTGGACAAACACTCATGGTGGATAAAGAGTTAGGGAATTGGCAAAAATTGTCTAGTAATACTAATTTGAAGTGTCCTGTGGGGAGGAGTATACCTTTGGGAGGGAGCATACCACTAGACTTTTTTATGTTTCCAATTCTCCCCCAAAACACAGTCCATGGCCCCTCAATGGAAGGAGCTAATACAGCTCATGCAAATTAGGGGCCACAAGCTATGCCACTAGGACAGAAAATAATATTATTTTATTTACCAAATTAATGGTAGTGTTTGGGGTAATAATAATAATAAATAGTAATAAATAATAAAGTCTGCGATACACAAAAATTTATCCTTTTGCATCAACTATCACGAGATAGCATGACCCGGGCGACCTGCACACAATAGCAGGGGAGATAACCATGGAACACTTTCAGTTATAACAGGAAGAAAAACAATCTTTCCCACAGTTTCAAGTTACAGTAGACGAGACTCTTCCCACTACTTTTGAGAAAAACAACATGCATAACAAGTTTCCCATCTGTGATGTCATCACTTACACAGAACACACAATCCAGGAAATGGATTTTGTATGCATAATATGTTTTAAGGCCTCTGCACACCGGCAAAGCCTAATGAAGGTGTCAATAACACTGTAGCTCAACTTGACAAACTTGAAATGGTGAATATGAAGATCATTGGTTCCAATTTTATTTGGTGAAACTTCAACATAAAAGCATTGTGTGTGCACAATGTCAGAGCAATCCATGCGTTTTTAAATGTAAACTGTAAGGCTGGCTAAAGGAAGAATGTTGATACACAAGTGCAGTAAGTTTGGAGGTCATTGTAAACGGCAACTTTTTTCACAGAAATGAATCTACATGGTGAGGTTTTGCCTAATGAGCATGCCAAGTCCAAAAACAATCCTACGATAAAAGTGTCCTATAGGTCATGTCAATAAAGAATGTAAATGCACAAATGCAATGGATTCAAAGAGTGTTGCCAACAACCACAGTTTTTATACGCCCGTTTATAAAAACGGGATGTATTATGTTATCAGTCTGTCTGTCCATCTGTCTGTCCGTAAACAATTTGGTTTCCGTTCATTTAAAGTCGAACGCCTTGACGGATCGACATCAAACTTTCAGAAGTTGTTTTTAGCAATAAATTACAGGTCAAGTTCGATATTGGTGTTTCTCAGTCCATCCGCTGCAGAGTTATGGCCCTTTGAAAACACAATTTTAAAAAAAAAATTGGTTTCCGTTCATTTAAAGCCAAACGCCTTGACAGATTGACACCACATTTTTCAGATGTTGTTTTTATACGCCCGTTTGAAAAACGGGACGTATTATGTGAATGGTCTCTCCACCCGTCTGTCTGTCTGTCCATCCGTCCATGGACACATTTCATTTCCGGAAGATAACTTTAGTTGTAATTGTTTGAGCTGAGTTAAATTTGGCATGTGGATTTAGTATGACAAAATACAGGATGGGTTCAATTTCCGTTTCTAGCAGCCCATTTGCAGTAGAGTTATGGCTCTTTATTTATGGGAATTTAGCCCAACTTCTCGTTTCCGGACGATAACTTTAGTTTGCCTTGACCGATTTTTCTCAAATTCTCAGATTTTGTTTTTGACCACAAAGCACAGCTGAAGTTCACCTTTGGCCATAATTGCATGTACTGTTCCATAGTTATTCCCCCTTGAATGATTGCAAATTTGTGAATTATGTGGTTTCCGGATAACTTTAGTTTGCCTTGACTAATTTGTTTCAAATTCTCAGATTTTGTTTATGACCACAAAGCACAGCTCAAGTTCACTTTTGGCCAAAATAGCATGTACCTTTCCAGAGTTATTCCTCTTGAATTTGTGCATTTTGTGTTTGCCGGATTATAACTTTAGTATGGCCCGACTGATTTTTTATACGCCTGTTGAAAAACCGGCAAATTATGGAATTAGTCTTTCTGTCTGTCCATTTGTCAATCCATCGGTCTGTCTGTTCGTCAACATTTGGTTTCCAGATGATAACTTTAGTATTTTTTTTCGATTGACTCCTAAACTAAACTTGGTATGTGGTTTAATCAAAACAAAAGACAGGTCAAGTTCGAATATGGGGTCAGTTCGAACTTCGAAGTTCCCCTGAATTATGGCCCTTGTTGGACATAGAATGCATCAAATATTTGGTTTCCGGATGATAACTTTTAATATTTATTTTCTGATTGGTTCCAAACTTGGTATGTTGTTTAATCACAACAAACTACAGGTCAAGTTTGAATATGGGGTTGGTCCGAACAATTTTCACCCTCACCCCCATCCTTACCACAACCCTTCAAAAATCCAAAATGGGCGTATAATGTCCCGCTAGGTGGTGCTCTTGTTGATAGATAATTGATAGCTCCTATCTCTGTCACCCTCAATAAGCATATGAAAACAACCCGATAATGAATGGGCCCTCTGAGGCATGCCAAAGGAAGATGTTAATGCACAAATGCACTAAGTTTGATGGTCATTGCTGGTGGCAATGGTCTTTTTTATGGAAATTCATAAATATACCCTGTAGGGAGTGCAAAAGGGATAAGTTGCTTCGAAAATGGCTGGTGCTAATGACAAAATTTTTTTATGGAAATGAAAAGAAATCAACAGCTAACATCTAGAGGCCGCCCCAAACATGCATACCAAGTTTCAAACGATCCTATCATAAATGTGCCCTGTAGGGCATGCCAGAGGAAAATATTGATGCCTGACTATACTAAGTTCAAATGTCGTTGCCAATGGCAACTTTTTTTGACAGAAATGAAGATAATAGATAGCACCCATCTAGAGGGAACCCCATACAAGCATACAAAGTTTCAAAGCGATCTGATCATAAATGTGCCCTGTAGGGTGTGCCAAAGTAATATATTGATATTTGACTAAACTACGTTCAAAGGTCAATTGCCAGCGGCAACATTTTTTGCCAGAAATGGAAGAAAATCAAAAGCTCCCATCTAGAGGTCACCCCAAATAAGCAAACCAGGTTTCAAAACAATCTGATCATAAATGTGCCCTGCAGGGAGTGCCAAAGGAATATATTGAGGCCTGACTAATCTAAGTTCAAAAGCCATTGCTGGCGGCAACATTTTTTGATGGAAATGGAAGAAAATCGATAGCTCCCATCTAGAGGCCACCCCAAACAAGCATACCAAGTTTCAAGGCGATCCACTTATAAATGTGCCCTGCAGGGTGTGCCAAAGAGAAATATTGATGAATAACTGCACTAAATTCATTAAAGAATGTTGCCAGTGGCAACATTTTTTTTATGGAAATGAAAGATAATCAATAGCTCCCATCTAGAGGTAACCCCAAACAAGCATACCAGGTTTCAAAGCAATCTGATCATAAATGGGCCATGTAGGGCATGCCAAAGGAATATATTGATGCCTGACTAAACTAAGTCCAAAGGTCATTGCCAGCGACAATATTTTTTGTCGGAAATGGAAGAAAATCGATAGCTTCCATCTAAAGGTCACCCCAAATAAGCATACCAGGTTTCAAAGCAATCCGATCATAATGTGCCGAAGGGAAATATTGAGATCTGACTAAACTAAGTTCAAAGGCTGTTGCCAGCGGCAACATTTTTGATGGAAATGGAAGAAATTTGATATATCCCATCAAGAGGTCACCCCAAACAAGCATACCAAGTTTCAAATTGACCTGATTATAAATGTGCCAAAGGGAAATACTGATGCATAACTGCACTAAGTTCATCGAAGGTCATTGCCAGCAGCAACATTTTTTGACGGAAAGGGAAGATAATCGATAGCTCCCATCTAGAGGTAACCCCAAACATGCATACCAAGTTTCAAACCGATCTGATCATAAATGTGCCCTGTAGGGAATGCCAAAGGAAAATATTGATGTCTGACTAAACTAAGTTCAAAGGTCGTTGCCAGCTGCAACATTTTTTGACGGAAATGGAAGAAAATCAATAGCTCCCATCTAGAAGTTGCCCGACATAAGCATACCAGGTTTCAAAGCAAGCTGATCATAAATGTGCCCTGTAGGGTGTGCCAAAGGGAAATATTGAGGTCGGACTAAACTAAGTTCAAAGGCCGTTGCTTGCTACAACATTTTTGGACTGAAATGGAAGAAATTTGATAGCTCCCATTTGGATGTCACCCCAAACAAGCATACCAAGTTTCAAATCGAGCCGATTCTAAATGTACCCTGCTGTGTGTGCCAAAGGGAAATATTGATGCATAACTGCACTAAGTTCATCAAAGGTCATTACCAGCAGCAACATTTTTTGAAGGAAATGGAAGATAATTGATAGCTCTAATCTAGAGGTAACCACAAACATGCATACCAAGTTTCAAACCAATCCGATC
Source organism: Pictodentalium vernedei (assembly GCA_031216915.1). NCBI lineage: Eukaryota > Metazoa > Mollusca > Scaphopoda > Dentaliida > Dentaliidae > Pictodentalium > Pictodentalium vernedei. Next base: position 544,455,012 of record CM062297.1, read on the forward strand.
ATAAATGCGCCCTGTAGGGCATGCCAAAGGAAAATATTGATGCCTGATCAAACTAATTTCAAAGGTTGTTGCCAGCGGCAACATTTTTTGCCGGAATTGAAAGAAAATCGATAGCTCCCATCTAGAGGTCACCCCACATAAGCATACCAGGTTTCAAAGCAATCCAATCATAAATGTGCCCTGTAGGGTATGCCAAAGTGAAATATTGAGGTCTGACTAAACTAAGTTCGGCATTTTTTGCCGGAATTGAAAGAAAATCGATAGCTCCTATCTAGAGGTCACCCCACATAAGCATACCAGGTTTCAAAGCAATCCAATCATAAATGTGCCCTGTAGGGTATGCCAAAGTGAAATATTGAGGTCTGACTAAACTAAGTTCAAAGGCCGTTACCAGCGGCAACATTTTTTGATGGAAATGAAGAAAATCGATAGCTCCCATCTGGAGGTCACCCCAAACAAGCATACCAAATTTCAAAGTGATCCGATCATAAATTAAACCTGTGCGGAGTGCCAAAGGAAGTTGATAATGGACGAGAAGTGATGGCAATAGTTCAGCTTGACTTTGTCAAGTTGAGCTAAAAATACATATGTGTTACCCATACAGAGGCTTCGCTGGATCTTCTGCTCAAATTGTAATAAACAATTTGTGCAAGACATCGGATTTTTTGTGCTATGATCCTTGCACTCAAACTACCTAGAGAGCCTCCACTAGTAGTGTCAAAACCGACCTGATAACATCCCCGTCCACTTAGGCTCTCAATGCCAAAATTCTACGATGTGCTGAGAAGCCTCTGGGCTAACAGGGCATTCTACCTAGAATATGAACCCCCAAAATATGCATGCCCCCAACCAAAGTGGTATGGACACAAGTCCAGATAAACGCCTGAACAGAAGCACATCCCTCTAATGACCTTCGACACAGAGGTCATAGGTCAAAAGTTCACAGTTCCCCAAACAATACACATATTTTTTCGGTATTATGTCCTGCCAAATCCAGCTTGAAAAATAAAGATCAGTGTTCCATTTATCATTCTCACATCCCTGGCATTATTAATACAATAGCCTTTGTTCACTAAAAAAGGAACTAACCATCAAGGCCTTTGTCGAGAAGACAACAATGAATTTGTAATGATGTAAACAATGAAGAGGAAAGAGCATTTTCAACATGTGGCAAACAAAACACAAGGTTCATGAATCGATCAAAGGGAGCTCACTGTATATGAAATATTGTATTGTTTTTAGAGTCAATGTAGCAATTTTACTTGTCCATATTGAAAAAAATGTTCAACTAGGCCCTCAACTTCTACAGAATTTTGTGTGACAGCATCATACATTAATAAAATTCCATGACTTTTCCCCAAACTTTTCTGTATTTCATCATTTTCGATAACTTTTCCAGGCCTGAAAAATTATTTTTACAATTCCACGACTTTTCCAGAATTCCATGATCCACACAAACCCTGTTTTTAAACTGATTATGCGTTTTCAGTTTGATACATCCAAAGGACAAGTACTTGAAAGGAAACTGTGCACACATGCAGTAGTTTTTCCTGACCAATAGAAGTGTTGCATTGCTTATTATTATTGAAGGTAAAAGCAAGTCAAACACAAGTGGCCACAGGAAGTGGGAGGACAGCAAATCACTATGGGTAGGATGTGTTACATGTCCAGTATCCCACTACATGTAATATCGCATCAGGAGTCCCTGTGGATGGGTTTTCCATTTCAGAAAGTAGGATACAGTAGACTAATCACTATTTTAGAATACAAGTCAATTCTGCTCTCATTTCAACTTCACCAACAAAGCAAATGGGCAAAGATTTAACAAAGAGTGGGGTGCATAAATAGGGTTGGTTTGGAAACCTGAAACATTTCATTTTTTTTTCCTTGGCCTTCTGCGGACTTAAGGAAAAGTTTACCAATTTTCTGCAGTTTTGGGTGGTCAGAATGTTTTTGTAGATCAAAACATAGCGTGAAGTTGATTTTATCGTGGGTGGATTGTCTCCAGTATAACTGAAAACTTAAAAAGAATCACTTTATTTCAGTTTTATTCATTTAAATTATGCTACATCAGTAGGTAGCCATGAGACAATCACAATGTAAAAGATGAACTGACAATATAAATAATAAGTAACAAAATTTACATATAGTGATATGAAGTAATACATTTCTGATCATGTGGAATGATTTTTGGGACAAGGAAGGCCTTCTGCAGCTGGAGCAATGTAAAACAAGAAATAATACTTCACTAAAAACAAAAGTCAGCTGTATACATTATTTGACATCCCAAAGTATTTCTTCATGGTTTTTTTTTTGTGGCCATTCTTCGTCAACATTTAGATTGAAACATTTCATTATGCCCCCGAAAATCTTTTTACAGGGGTATGTATTCGAGGTCTCCATCCGTCCGTCCGTACTTCCTTCCGTCCATCCATACGAACATTTTGTATTAAAACTCAAGCATCAGTTGTCAGATTTTAATGTTCTTTGGTATGGTGACAGGGCAGCTTGGGGAAACGGATGCCCTCATACCTAGCGCTTCGTCCATTCATGTTTGGTAGAGTTATGGCCCCTGTTTGTTTTTGGCCTCTGTTTCTGACTAAGGTAAATTGTACCATAGCCTGTAGGTTTGTTTGGATGAACCAATTCTCTTCAAACATTCAGAAGTTATTAGCTCACCTGACTGAAAGTCAGGGTGAGCTTTTCTGATCACTTTTCGTCCGTCGTCCGGCGTCCGTCGTCCGTCGTCCGGCGTGAAGGTGGTGTTTGGGTCTTTTTCTTCCAAACCACTGGCCGCATGTTAATGAAATTTCATGTGAGTAGGGGTTATATAGCGGCATTTTGATTTTTGGGCAAATTAGGTTTCGGCTCATATTGAGCAGAGGGGTGGGGCAAAAATGCTCCAATTCTTAAAAAATCTTCTTCTCAAGAACCAGCAATAGCAGAGACTTGATATTTGGTATGCAGCTTCCTTTTGAGGTGTAGACTCAAGTTTGTTCAAGAGAAGTTTGTAGGTCTATACTTGGCGATGTTATGGGAGGAGCAAAAATTTTGGCCCCACCCCAAATTTCTATTTTTTAAACCGAGAGGCCAATTTGAACCAAATTTTATGTGAGGGCTTATTGGGTCATAAGTACCTAATTTATGCAGAAATTTTTTTTCCTGTAGCCCCGTGGGAACCACAGGAGCTAAAAATAGAAAAAAATTAAAACGCCTATATCTCAAAAACTGCACGGCAGTGAGAATTTTTATTTGGTGTGAAGCTTTCTTGGGACCAACAGAAAGGATTGGTAAAAAAAAATTGCTATCGGTTTTATCATAGGGTACTTTTTCGGGACTCTGAAAAAGTGCTGAGTCAGTATTTTTTAACACAGTAGGCAATGGGAAAAAAATAAAGAATTGTTTTCTTCCAAACCACTGCTCTAAAAGCTTTCATATTTTACATATAACATCTTTGGAACATTGATTCACATATTTGTAGAAATCAAATTCCTCGGTCCATATTTGGGTTCCCTATGGGAACCCAAATGTTCAAATTAGTGCAATATGAGGGATATATTTTAAAAATCTTCTTCTTCGGATCCACAAATCAGAATCTTTTGATATTTGCTATGCATCATCCTTAGGGGGGTGAGATTGATGTTTGTTCAAGCCAAGTCCCTGAGTTCATATTTGGACTCCCTTTGGGAACCCAAATTGTAACTTAGTGCAATACGAGGTATATTCTTTTAAAATCTTCTTCTTCGCATCCACCGGTCAGAATCTTTTGATATTTGGTATACAGTATGCTTAGGGAGGTGAGATTCAAGTTTGTTCAAGTCAAGTCCTTCGGCTCATATTTGGTCTCCCTGTGGGAGCACAAATTATAACTTAGTTCAATATGAGCAATATTCTTTAAAAAAAATTTTTTTTTCAGATCCACCAGTCAAAATCTTTTGATATTTGATGTACAGCATTCGTAGGGGGGGGGGGGGGGGGGGGGGGGGGGGGGGGGGGGGGCTGAGAGTGAAGTGTGTTAAAGCCAAGTCCCTTGGTTCATATTTGGGCTCACTGTAGAAGCCCAAATTATACCAAAATTTTTATTTTCCAAACCAAGAGGTCGATTTGAACCAAATTTGATATGAGGGCTTATTGGGTCACAAATACCTAATTTATGCCATAAATTGTTTTCCTGTCCCCCACGGCAACTACAGGAGCTGAAAAAAATTTTTTTTTTTGAATGCCCATATTTCCAGAACTACATGGCACTGAGAATTTTTATACAATGTGAAGCTTCCTTAGGGCCGGGAGAAAGGAATGGTGAAAAAAATGCCATTGGTTTTATCATAAGTACTTTTCCAGGACTAAAAGTGCCGAGTCATCATTTTTTAACACTGTAGGTAATGGGAATAACGTTGAATAATCTTCTTCTCCCAAACCACTGCTTCAGAAGCTTTTGTTTTTGGGTTCCCTATGGGAGCCCAATGTATAACTTAATTCAGTATGAGAAATATTCTTAAAAAATCTTTTTTTTCTGATACTCCTCTCAGAATCTTTTGATATTTGATTTTTAGTTTTCTTAGAAGCGGCAAATTGAAATTTGTTCAAGTTCTGGTTTATTGATAAAATTGGGCCCAGTAACCAATTCCTGCGTTGAAAGCCCTGTAAAGTGGGCAGTAATAGGCATAAACGATTGACCAAACCTGATATTATAATTATGCCTCTGTAATGATGTAGCCTTAGAAAGTGACCTTAAATTCCAATAAATAAATAGATAAATTATTGAGTACCCAATATGGGGATCTAACATATGAACACTCTGGGTTACTAAGTAGAGAAAACACTTTTATGTTGAAAAACTGATAATAACCACAAGGCAGAATCCCTTGCTATTTTGGTGATATGACTCGGCCAGTATCAGGTGAGCGCCCTCAGGCCCCGTGGGGCCTCTTGTTTATTTACATGCAAGTCCGACTTTGCTACCTTCGGGGGCATCAGCACACGCGTTAGCATTGCTCTTGTTTCTAAATTGCTTCAAAAGATAGAAATTATAATAGGTGCATGGAGATAATGTGATGCAAATTTTAGCAATAAAAAATACAGTTTCTGTTTTGAATTATTTGCAATAGGAGATGCTTTCCATCTCATCAGTGAAAGAAATGTTCTACAAATCGATCTGTTGATTTTCTCGACTTGTGTTTTGGCATTCTGTTTTCCCTGTGGTGTATGTTAATATAATGCCATAGGATCCTACCATTGATGAGAAAGTCAATGGGCAGGGGGGGGGGGGGGGGGCTTTGGGCCCTTTTTTGCTGAATATGCACCAGTGGAAAAGACTTTACTTTCCAAGAACTGTAACTGAGGAACTCTCAAGTATTTGATTCTAACGATACTTTTCGTGTGCCAATGCCAAAAGAGGTTGGGGAGGGGTGCAGGTATAATGATGTAGGCTGGTTGATAATCACCAAACCAAAAAGCTGTACAATCGTGGGGGAAGGGGTGAATTGTAAAACTTTATATATATATATACATTTTTTATCCCTGGAGTGGAACAAGGTGCTATCTACAATGCTTTAGCACTGCAGATGGTACCATGTTCCACTCAAGTGGCAACATATACATGTAATGTCAAAACCATTGAATATCACATTACACTTTATGATACTTTGTAAATTGCTGGACAAGTGCTCTTTCTGATACCCCTGCCCTCAGATGCTTCCAGTGCCCTTATTTATTGGGATTTAATGACACTTTTGACAGCCAGGGTCACGTCATGTTGGCACAGTTTCACGAATGGAGGAAGCAGGACGGAGTACCCGGAGAGAACCACCAAGCAATGGCGAGCATCTGTCGGGCTCCCCAATGTACTAACTCTACACAAGCAGAGTTAGAATTGGTTGAAGACAAGTGCACCTTCGACATGTAGTACGCCTTAGAACATAATGCCCCCCACGTGGGCAATTGTGCACGATTATGTATCTTGCCCAAGGACACAACGCAGTTGCCACAGGTGGGATGTGAACTGAGGACCTCTCGGCTTGCAGCCTGCATCTCTACCTACTGAGCCACCACACATCCAGGCCCCTTCTAGTGCCCTTAGCACTAGAAGGGGCCTGGACGTGTGGTGGCTCAGTAGGTAGAGCCACCACACGCCCAGGCCCCTTCTAGTGCTTGGGATAGGGAGAATGTAGGTACGAGAAAATGATTATACATCTCCTTTACATTTTACCTTGCAAGGACAATATGCATGTGTTCTATTATTCTATGACTCAGATTAGCTTAAATCCTTTCATCAGCCAAGAGGGTTATGAAGCCAGAGCACATATCCATCTACCACGATAGAATCAGATAAGTGTTTCATTCTCCCAAGACAGGATGTTGGTTCAACATTAACCTTTTACCCAACATGAGTGGAAGATTACACCAAAATAAGTTTTTCCTGCCATGTGCCAATGCTCTGCACAACATGTACTAATATCTGTAAGATATTTTTTGGTCTTCTCCCCAAATGTGTTATCTGATTTACTGTGACCTTACAAAGCAAAGACATGAATGAATTCAAAATTGTTAGAAGGTTAGCAGTCAAACTTCACAATTCCTCATTTCATCATGCAAATAACCAAAGGTACAGGGTACACAGAAGAACCTCCACCTTCTCAGGTAAAACAAATTAATTTGTAGATTGTTTTGTGAAAGTCAAACATGAGAGTTCCAAAGAAGATAATCCAAATAATATTCTCACCGTAAATCAAAATCACTGAGTTAAGTGTGTGATTATGATTGCAAAAAGAAAAATGTTTACAAATACACTTAACCCTTTGAACCGGTGGTATCTTCCATGTCAGTTCAATGGCAGCAATTCGAAGAGACCATATTCATTATTTGGGGTGGACCAATTAATATTTTCAACGTGCAGCCGTTAGGCTGCATGTTGAAAATAATAATTGGTCTACCCCACACATTCACTCAGTAGCCATCCTATTTAATGAAATTATGATGTATCCTGCATCTGGGCTGGAAAAACGGCCACTCAGGTTCAAAGGGTTAGATTATATAGTTGTATGCATTTATAACAAGAGCACCGCCTAGCGGGGCAACATATGCCCATCAAAATTGGAACATGCACAAGTTTCTCTGGGATAAAGTTTGAAATTTTGTTGACACGACTATGTCTGCCCCCCCCCCCCCCCCCCCCCCCCCCCCCCACCTCCTCCAATCATTGCCCATTCCCCTGCCCTGTCTGGGGTAAAGGGTAATTCACCTGTTTCCACATTTTCATATTAAGCGATCTGAGGTCTTTACAAAATAAAAAAAAGATACCATGCTCATGAAGCTGCATATTAAATTTCAAAAGAATCCGATTAAGTTCACGGACTGTAGAGCACAGAAAGCATAATTTGACTGATTTGTAAGTATGAAAAGGGCAATAACTCCTAAGAAAACAACCGAACACGACCCAAATATGAACTTGTGCGAGATATTATGGCCATGAAGCTGCGTATTAAATTTGAAAAGAATCTAATTAAGTTGACGGTCTGTAGAGCACGGAAAGCATAATTTGCTCGATTTCTAAGTATTAAAGGGGGAATAACTACTAGGAAAACTGTCGAACATGACCCAAATTCGAACTTGCGCAAGATCTTATTCTGGTTGTGCAGTATATCAAATATTTTTTAAATCCGATTGAAATCACGCTCTGTAGAGTATGGAATGCAACTGTCCCCGGACGGACAGATGGACAGTGCCATAACATAATACGTCCGTTTTTCAAACGGGCGTATAAAAAGTAAAAAAAAGGATAATTTTGAAAAAATGGGCAACTATCTCTTCCAACACAACAGCATGTACCTGCAATGCAAAATGGGTTACAGGGTTTTAAATTCCATGATATTAACTCTTTACATGCTTCTGGCAGATATTCCTGCCCAGACAGCAATCCAGCTTTTGTTTAACAAAATGAATTCCCGTAAATTAGATCAATCTTTTCATAAATGATTTCTGGTCTTTATTTATTTTAATGTTTTGTTAAATTCAGACATGGCTTCATAACTTTTGTTCCTGGCATAACTTCTCTTTAAATTGGACTATCGTTGGTTAAACTTACCAAAACTCTCATTCAAATAACTGACACAAATTTGCGTAACTATGCACAAAAATTAGAAACGTATCATGCCTTGAATAGAAAAACGCACCATTTGGTTCTACTCAAGGGATATGTTGGAATGTTGAAGTTATGGAATGTACAAGATGGTGATGAAATAGAGCAAGTTAATTCTGAAATCCAGTAATGTTCCATTTGTTCATAAAAAACCTTGAATTCCAGAAAATGTGCATCTCTACAACAGAAATAATGCTTGGTTTACATTGGTTCTACAAATATGGATGAATAGACTGTATGTCGATTTTAGAGTGGTACATCCTTGAGGACATACCACACAAAATTTATCACACAGCCTTACTATTCAAGTGTGGATTTGTACCTGAAAGATGCTATTAACAAAATAAATCAGGCAGTACTGTGATCCAGTTGTAATCAATATCTCAGGACATTTTTATAAGTTTTAAACCCACTGCCTACTACTTTTGTTTTACCTCGCTGTTAACTGACAGAAGGGTTGCCACTAATAAGTCTGCATTATTTTAACAACACCTGGCCATTATTTTAAATAAAATGCACAGTTAGTGTCTAATAAAACCCAGTTGACAGAAACAAAACACTGACCCCAGTTTTTGCCTTGAGTTTTCTTTTCAAACATCCAATGCTGTTTTCATTGATAAGTTTTCCCAAACAACAACAACTCACCCATCAAAACTTTAAATTTAAATTTTTGTTCCATCAACCATGATCAAATTATTTCAGGGTTTTTTTTCTGCATTAAAATAGAGATATAGTGTAAAGTGGGTTTTTTAGCCAGATAATACACTCAAAGCAGAGAATTTGGGCAGATAATGGTCTTGGGCTTTGCTGTAAGCAACTGTCTGGTCAAATGCCCTGGACCAAATGTATTAACCTTTACAAATCAATTGTGAGCACATTGGTGGAAGGTTTCAATCACATGTTTTAGTATGTCTTGAATATGGACTTTTCAGTAGATGGATTTATGTACTTTTTGTAAAAAATGTCAAAACGGAAGGTAACAAAATTTAACATTTACTGTTTACGGAATCGTCTCAAGGAGATGACTTATTTATGTAAAACCACTCGACAAATATTATTTTAACTCATCATGGATGACCAGTCACATGGATTTCCTATTAACATTTTTCATCTACAGCCACATACAGCAGGTTAGAAATATCAATTGATTCACCACACCAAAACTGTAATATATTCCCCTGAAATGGCATTATAGATAACAGTCAATCATGTCAGAGATAAGACACCTGAAATCTCAGTGTGAAAATAGGTAAAGAATTGTAATTCTACCTCAAGTGAAAATGTTGAAGTTACATGTACCGGAATGTGATGATAAATGGAGACATGCAGCTGCATTGAACATTGCTTTAAGATATTGAAAAAGGAACAAAATAAACTGACTAGCTCACATGAGATCAAAATAATACAAATACATTCTGAAACAGACTAGTATGTCTGGAACTTTTTCAGTTTTAGTGGCATTTACATTTAAAATCACAAAAATTGTTTTCACCGATGAGGTCACATTTTCAAAAAGTTGTTCTGAATTTTGAGGACACACATGTAAATCTGAATTTCTGAACTGACCCAATAATATTTTAAAAGTCTCTCAAAACTTGAATGTGTTTGATTGATTTCAAGACAGATATTGGCTATGCGCTTGCCTGCACTTGCCATTTAAGATATCGGTAACAGTTTTAAGTATCAGTCTTTTTTTGGTCTACAAGTCAATATTAACTAAATATTAACCCTTAACCTAACACAACAAGATCACCGCCTAACGGGGCAACATAGCCCCTCAAAATTGGAACATGCACAAGTTTTTCTGGGGCAAAGTTTGAAATTTTTGTTGACTCGCCTATGTCTGTCTCCCCCTCCAATCATTGCCCATTCCCCTGCCCTGTCTGGGATAAAGGGTAATTCACCTGTTTTCACATTTTCATATTAAGCGATCTGAGGTACACAAAATAAAAAATGGTAGCATTCATTTTATTCATAAGATAACTTCTAAAGGGCTGCAAGGCTGCTGTAGAAAAATTCTCCTCGCTGTTTACAATGGTAGCATCCATTCATTGACAGGTAACTTCATTGATAACGACTGACGATAGGTGGAGCCAAGGAAAAGGACATTTTGAGGATCATAACAACTATAAACGGCGAGGATTCTCGTCGTTTAAAAATAAAATGGTGTTATCTGCTCCTGTCACATGCATGACAATTCATGATCAACATGGGTGCAAAGTTTGAACAATAAAGCAAGTAAAATGTTGGAGTAGGCAACACAATAGTGTAATGTTTTAAGTACTAACAGGGACAAAACTCTGGAAATACAAAATGGAGTTACCTGCTCTTGTCACATGCACAACGGCAATTGGTGATCACCATGTGTGCAAAGTTTGAACAATATAGCAAGTAAAATGTTGAAGGAGTAGACGACAAATACTGTAATGTTTTAAGTACTAAAAGGGGGCATAATTCTGGAAATACAAAACAGAGTTACCAGCTCTTGTCACATGCACAATGGCAATTGGTGATCAACATGTGTGCAACGTCTGAACAATATAGCATGTAAAATGTTGAAGGAGCAGGCGATACAATACTGTAATATTTTAAGTACTAAAAGGGACATAACTCTGGAAATACAAAATGGAGTTACCTGCTCTTGTCACATGCATAACGCAATTGGTGATCACCATGTGTGCGAAGTTTGAACAATATAGCATGTAAAATGTTGAAGGAGTAGGCGACACAATACTGTAATGTTTTAAGTACTAAAAGGGAGCATAACTCTGGAAGTACATAACAGTGTTATCTGCTCTTGTCACATGCACAACGGCAATTGGTGCTCAACATGTATGCAAAGTTTGAACAATATAGCATGTAAAATGTAGGAGTAGGCGACACAATACTGTAATGTTTCAAGTACTAAAAGGGGGCATAACTCTGGAAATACAAAACAGAGTTACCTGCACTTGTCACATGCACAACGACAATTACTGATCATCATGTGTGCAAAGTTTGAACAATGTAGCATGTAAACCTTTGGTGGAATAGACGACACAAAATTGTTTATGGACAGACAGACGAACAGACAACGCCATAACATAATACGTCCGTCAAAAAATGACAGGCGTATAAAAAGCAGATAAAATTCTTGAAGCACTATTTTTTTATTTTTTGCGTCGAAAACATGGCTTATGACCCCTCATTGGAATGAGGAGTAGGCGACACAATACTGTAATGTTTTAAGTACTAAAAGGGAGCATAACTCTGGAAATACATAACAGTGTTATCTGCTCTTGTCACATGCACAACGGCAATTGGTGCTCAACATGTATGCAAAGTTTGAACAATATAGCATGTAAAATGTAGGAGTAGGCGACACAATACTGTAATGTTTTAAGTATTAAAAGGGGGCATAACTCTGGAAATACAAAACAGAGTTACCTGCACTTGTCGCATGCACAACGACAATTACTGATCAACATGTGTGCAAAGTTTGAACAATGTAGCATGTAAACCTTTGGTGGAATAGGCGACACAAAATTGTTTATGGACAGACAGACAACGCCATAACATAATACGTCCGTCAAAAAATGACAGGCGTATAAAAAGCAGATAAAATTCTTGAAGCACTATTTTTTTTATTTTTTGCGTCGAAAACATGGCTTATGACCCCTCATTGGAATGAGCTTGTTAAGCTCATTCCATTGAGGGGTCATAAGCTATGTTTTGTGACAAAAAATGAAAAAGTAATAAAAATTGAATGGTGAAATTTCTGAATAGCGCTGGCCAGTTTTGGCCATTACATTGGGTAAAGGATTAAGCAAATGGCCAATTGTCCACAATTAGGTGAGCTCCAACCTGTGACTTTGCAGTGGTTTATAGTCAATTCGTGGCTGCCTCTTTAGACAGACAAGATGGCCCTAGAAACCACTGTCAGAGCCTTAACTAGTATGTTAACACAAAGTTTGTAGATTGGGAAAGCTGTTCTGGATTTGAAGCTTGTCATAATCAGAATTTAAGACTTAACTAAAAAAAAATACTTTATATCAAACAAACCAACATCAACAGAGAAATTAAATAACTCTAGATAAACAAATTATAACAAAATATAAGATAACAGTAAGTATTCATTATAAAAAACAAGACTAAGGGTGACCACCTGGCCACAGATGCCCCCAAACTATGACCAAATGGCCTACGATACTGGAATGAAAAAGTTGTGTGCTGAATTTGGTGCTCACTGTAGTCCATAAGGTTTCAAATTTAATAAAATACATCTGAACATAGCAGCCAAAAGCTCTATTGACGTTATTTCCATATGGTCAATACAGCCATTAACGTTGTAACTTTCTCAAGAGAACCATACACTACAAGTCAAAATAAAGTTGTAGGATAACCGCTATAAACTATGTATTTTTCTCTTCCTACACTGACGAGACCAGAAACTAACATTTTTTGGAAAGCTCTCGCAGAGAGCTTTCCAGAAAATGTCAGATTCTGGTCTTATCAGTGCACAAGCAGCAGTTATGTTACAACTTATTTTGACTTGTACTGTAATGTGCAGGTTCTTTTGACAATGATATCTGAATGTTTTATTGGAAAATAGAAATAAAATTTATCCCCCTTGAGTGGAATTTAGTTTATTTAAAAAAAAAACCTTTCTTGAATAATGGGTTAACTGATATAGATTAACTTTTTAAACAATGAAACCCTGCACACAGGGACTGTAAATGACGAAAGTGTGTAAGCAGATGACAACTTTGTGAAATTATCAGCTAAGCATTCTAGAATTATGGCTCCGGATGAACAAATACAGTCTGTGAGAGAATTAAGTTTTCCCATTCCTGTGACCTGGATCTTTGTCACTCGAACATGGTAGTGCTATGCCAAAGACCTTCCATTGGTCATTACCTTTGTGTAAAGTTTCATGGAAATCCACCGACGCATTATAGAGATATGGCTCCGGATGGACAGATTGATGGATGTGCACAGATGGACAACCCAAATTTATGATGCCTGACTATCGGGGGTATAAAATCATCTAATTCTTAACCTCCTGCACACTGATTTCACAAAACCAAAATATTTCCCATCTTACCACCAAGAATTTAACTAATTCAATTTTATTTGACTAAGCTCCTTGAGCTCTGTCAAACAAGATTGAATTGGTTAAACTCCTAGGTGCATTATGGAAAAATAAACAGCTGTGCCATGAGCGTATGATACGCCCGTTATTAATTACAAGAGGGAACCACACAATACGAGTATACATGTGTACTTGTCAGGTTACATATACTTGCCATCAAAAAATCATGAAAATTGCTCAAAGTCCAACATGTGGAAAATTGCCTATATTTTGATGAATAAAGTCCCATAACTCTGGAATGACAAATCGGACAGCGACACAAATCGAAAGGGAGATTCCTTCTATTAACATATACTTGCAACCAAAAAATCATGAAAATTGCTCTAAGCGTTTTCAAGTTATTGTTCGACATGTGAAAAATAAAGTCCCATAACTCTGGAATGACTAATCAAGCGGCAACACCAAACGAAAGGGAGCTTCCTTCCATCAACATAAACCACCTACCAAAAAATCGTGAAAATCTCTCGAAGCGTTCTCGAGTTATCGTACGACATGTAAAAAATCAACAATTTTGTAAGTATTAAAGTCCCATAACTCTGGAATGACTAATCGAACGGCGACACTAAACGAAAGGGAGCTTCCCTCCATCGATATACACCACCTACCCAAAAATCACGAAAATCTCTCAAAGCGTTCTCGAGTTATTGTACGACGTGTAAAAAATCAACAATTTTCTAAGTAATAAAGTCCCATAACTCTGGCATGACTAATCGAACGGCAACACTAAATGAAAGGGAGCTTCCCTCCATCGATATACACCACCTACCCAAAAATCACGAAAATCTCTCAAAGCGTTCTCGAATTATCGTACGTGTAAAAAATCAACAATTTTCTAAGTAATAAAGTCCCATAACTCTGGAATGACTAATCGAATGGCGACACTAAATGAAAGGGAGCTTCTCTCCATCGATATACACCACCTACCCAAGAATCATGAAAATCTCTCAAAGCATTCTTGAGTTATCGTACGACATATGACTGGATGGACAGACGGACGGACAGACAGATGGACAGCGGTATACCATAATACGACCCATTTTTTCAAAACGGGTGTATAAAAAATGGCTGCTTGAAATTTCAGTATTTGATGTGAGTGTGCAGTGAATTAACAAAACATGAATACCTGTAAAAACTGTAAAACCTCTGTATATTATGAGAGGTATTCAAAGGCAGTTATAGACTCAGGTAATTTTTCAAGCAGTTTCCAAGACATCCACCTGGAATTATTTGAATCATCCCTAATCTTCCTATACATTCCACAATACCATACAAAATGTGGCTTAGAATTTCTATCACATTTTATCTTTGTTGATAATTCTAACCCTTTACAATCATTTCTTGGCAAACTCTTAGAGAGAGCTTCCCAAGACATGATGTCAAAAGATCCAGTGTCAAAATTTCATTTGCTGGTACATGTATAAGAAAAAAACCCAACCCATACATATTTTGCAGCAATTTTATAAGCACACTTTGTGACCAAAACAAGCTAAGAAATATTTTTCAAACACTATATATCACCCAAAATGCATTCGTAAGGAAGTCTTACTTGCAGTAATAATCTATGCTGCCTGTTTTTTTACGTAAAGTATTTACTGCCAATATAGTGACTTCTAGTCAGCGTTTTCTACAGTGCCTACTGTGATTTCTACTCAAGATCCTGTTTAAGCAGCCAAGACTTAACTAGAAACCACTACCAAGCTCATAGATTTATAGGTTTTGTTTGGGTGAAATTTGGCAGCAAATTGTTTGGGCCCATAATGTTTGATGGAATATTCCTGTTGATTGATATATTTTTTCAACACTATGCCATTTACTATAAATTCATTGCTAATTTACTCGGATAATAGCACACTGACATACAGAATCACTGTGAACACAGTAAAATTATTATGTAATTTAGAAATTTGTGGAGAAAATAGCAAATCTTCCATGCTTTTGAAGCACAAACCAAAATTAAGAGTCACAAATTAACCCTCTGCACTCTGATGTCAAAATGGCAAAGATTTCAGCGGCAAATATTTCCCATAATGCAGTTTGATATTTAAACCAAATATACCTTGTTTGACAGAGCTCAGTGAGCTCTGTCAAACAAGATATATTTGTTTAAATTTCATAGTTAAACAGAGTGATTGGAGAAAATTCTGTTGCACTACCGGTGTGCTAGGGGTAATATTTAGTTCATCATATCTAAACCTATGCCAATCAAGATAAAGGTAAATTCTCCATTCGAAGTCAAAAAGATGATTGAAAAGATTAAGGATAATGAAATGCCTGTTTTTTCAAAATTTTATTGCTGACAAAATGACTAATGAACTGACAGGATTCCACTGTAGGAGATTGTCACATACACATCCTATTATTACACAATGCACACAATCACTATTAACAATTTTCTTCTCAGAATGCAATTCTGACAATGCTATATCTTCCATTTGAACCTAGTTGTAAAACAAGCACAAATTGTTCCTTGTTGGAACCTTGGGTAGTAAAGCAGTACATGTTTACTGGTAAAATAGGGCCTGGTAACCAATGCCCGAGGTGGAAGTCCTCTAATATGGGCAACATGGGTATAAACCCATGGACTTGACTTTACCTCCATGTTGCGGTCACAATTAGCCATTGTGCAGAAGTATGTGACCTTAAACACCAATAAATAAAAAAAAAATATGAACTAGTTTGGAAAAACTGGCAATGTGTACGTACTGTCAAAAAATCTGAAAAACAAAGTTGATTTTACTAAAAATTCAGATTTTGATTTCAAGGTGATGATATATAACTGTTAAAAAAAAATTAAGTAAACAGGAAATCTTCATTGTTTATGATGTTGGGGTTACAGCCTGATCTTCGGTCTTCATTCTCTTCCTAATGAAATCTTGAGCAGTTTTATCTGAAATTCTTTTGGAGAGAACAGTGAAGGCACCATTTTCTGAAAGATAAATGATTTGACATAAACATAAAGGTATAGTTTTATTTTTATGGTCTCCAAACAATTTTATCAACTCAATATAAGGCCATATTGTGTTAAAATCAAGGATTTTCAAAAATGTTTTCAGATCAAATTAAAAAATATGCAAGAACCTTTGGTGAAAAAGAATTAAATGATAAGAGTGCTAAATTATTTTGCAAAGGCATTTTGGAATGGGAGTATTTTTTTTCAAAGGTACCATACTATCGACAATGGAAGCCGTTGTTTAGCAAGAGTTTGTTCAAATAATCGCCTTGTTACAATTTATTGGGGAGTAATCAACAATAAATTGCAACAAAGCAATTCTATCGAAACAATTCTTTTTATACTACTGAGAAAGCAACAAACTAATGAATATAGTCTAACATCACTAAAATGGCTTTCAGCACTTTTCAGTAAAGCTCTGATAGTGGCTTCTAGTACTGAATCGTGTTAAGGAATGTTTCATTTTTTGGTTTGCTTATTTTACTCCAGGTCCACATATCATTTTTATACATTATGCCTCACATTAACCCTTTACCAAACATAATGGCCAAAACCAGTCAGCGCTGTTCACAAAAATTACCATTCAATTTTCATTATTTTTTCATTTTTAGTCTCAAAAACATAGCTTATGACCCCTCATTAGAACAAGCTCATCAAATAAAAAACAGCTCAAAAAATGAAAAAAAAAAGTTATTTAAGAATTTTAATGACACGTCATCCGAATGCCAATGTTTTGGATACGAAATCAGATGATAGTCAATGCAGATGTCAGATGGCCAGTGTTTTAGGGTTCAATTGATGGTAATCGCCAGCCAATGCACCATGTAAACCCCCAATTGTGACAACAGTTTTAGTGGTATTTGTTATCAATGTTGAGGGCTTTAATTAACGATTTAATTATTGATCAGGAGTACATTTACTTTACTAATGGGCCATCTTGCAAACTTAATATCTGATAAACTGGAATCATGGCAGAATAAAACGAAACGAAACAAACATGAACCCAAACACTACGGTTTTATCCTTTATGGAAGCCATTGCCGAAATGCATGAAAGGTAAGACCATAATCAAAAAATTTGCTAGAATTTCATCCCCGACCCTGAATTTTTTTTTATTTGCGTACTTTTATGTCCCATAAAGGAAGCTCAAAATGTTTACCGGGAGGAGTAACAGAATGAAATTGATAGATGAATTCGGTTTTGTTGCGGTTTAATGTTCAAATAATTCAATAATTTATTTTCTTATTTTTTACAAAAAAAACAGTTGAGACTTGCATATCTATAATCCATAAAACACTGAATAACTTTTGTGGAATAAAATTGAGTTTTATTGTTTGTCTAACATCCAAAACAAAGAACCACATGGTTATTTTCTTTGAAGCGTAATGTCAACAATATCTCACAATACTCATTTGTGACCTTACATCATGAATATTAATTACAAAAAGACATGTGATCTCTCACAAACTCAATAAATTAGTTTTGAAAATTCATTTGTGTACTTTTTATTGACATGATCATTGGAACATTTTCATATCTTTCCTCTGTTTTGGGTGAGGTTGTTAGTTAAATAAAACATACACAGAAAGAACATGTAAATTTTGAATATGAGTAAATTCATAGAAAACAAGAGGCTCCAAGGGCCTCACCTGACAAAGTGCTTCAAAGAAGTATTTGGGGGTCACATTCAGTTTGACATGGTTCATCAACACTACAAAGGAATGAAGTCATGAAAGACAAATTTTTATGGAAAAACACTAAGGAATGAATTTGAACAAACTTGAACCTAACCTGCTCCCCTCCCTCTGCCCCCCTCCCCCCCTCAGAGAGCCCAAATATTAAGCCAGGGACTTAAATTGACCAGACTTGAATCTGATCTCCCTTGAGATGTTATATACCAAAAATGAAAGAATTCTGACTGGTGGATCTGAAGAAGAATTGAATCTGACCCCTCCAGAGATGTTCTATACCAAATATCAGAAGATTCTAATTGATGGTTCTAGAGAAGAAGATTTTTAAAGAAATTCCTTCATATTGCACTAAGTTAAAATTCAGGCTCTAATAGAGAGCCCAAATATCAACCCAGATTTGAACAAACTTGAATCTGACCCTCCTAGAGATGTTGTATACCAAATGTGAAAGCATTCTGACTGCAGGGTCTAAAGAAGACTTTTAAAAAAAATTCCTCATATCGCACTAAGCTGATATTCAGGCTCCCATGGGGAACCCAAATATACCCTCCCAAAAAAGAAAGTGTGCATGCTAAAAAATAACACTAAAAAAAGATATATATCATTTTCATTCATGAAAATTTTATTCAATCACTGATGAATCAATTTCTGATCAACACGAGAAATTTCATTACGCTTCGACGAATACTCTTGGTGCCATGGAGAGTCAAAGACACTAAGGGTCCAACACAAAAGTCACACACTCAATATCTGGTATGACCTCCGCCTGCATCGACTACTGCTGTGCATCTACGCCTCATGGAAGCGAACAAGTTAGCATGGAAGTGGGTTAGGGTATGGTTAGGTTAGGGTTAGGTAGGGTTAGGGTTAGGATAGGGTTAGGTTAGGCTAACCCTAACCCTACTCTACACCACTGCAGTCGAGCACGACGATGACATAACGTCAAAATCGGAAGAATTGCAGGTCTTCCGAGGACGTACGCCGTATTCTCTCAGGCGGTTGATTAATGTTTGAGGATGTATCTGTCTCAGGTTAGGGATGTTCCTGGCTGTCGTCATTGCCGTTTGTTGCCGGTTCCAGAGATGGACGACACAGATATACCGATCTTGTGCAGGGGTGGTAACTCGGGGTCTCCCGGAGCGGGGTCGGTCTCGAACGCCATCATGTTGTGCATGTCGATGGACTAGCCTGTCTACAGTGTTACGGTGGCAGTTCAAATGCTGGGCAACCTCTTTCTGTTCTGTCAGCTCTAATCATACCCAGGGCAAGGAGACGTTGATTCATTGTCAATCTTGGCATGCTAATGTGGAGTCTTTTTAACAGCAGCGCAAGTGTGAATGTGAACGATAGGAAGGCCTTACTTTAGTGTTTAAATACCCAAGGATTCACACTGCTGCATGAATTTTCAGACTCTCCACGTGCAAAACATGCCTTTTCACAAATGTGCAGCACGTCATTTAACGGTAATGCAATTTTAACGGAGAAAGCTGTTTTTGTGTTCAATATAACTTATTCATGAACAGGTTAACACTCTTTACACCTACGAAATTATTTTTTTTGAGTTTGATCAATTTCTGCAATGCACACTTTCTTTTTTGGGTGAGTATATTTACCCAGGTAACCAATTTGAACAAATCCGAAACTGACCCACCTTGAGATGTTGTATACCAAATATGAAAGGATTCTGACTAGTGGATCTAAAGAAGAAGATTTTTAAAAGAAATTTCCTCATATTGCACTACGTTAAAACTAAGGTTCCCATAGGGAGCCCAGTTATTAACCCAGGGACTCAATTTGAACAAACTTGAATCTGACCCCCTTACAGATGTTATATACAAAATGTCAGAAGATTCTAATTTACGGTTCTGGAGAAGAAGATTTTTTTAATTTTGGAAAACAATTTATGGGTGCTATCAGAGTAATGCCCCTTGTGGGCATGGCAAGTTTGTTTGAACATACTTGAATTGACATATAAGGAACATGCATATCAAATTTGGTTCAATTTGGTCCAGTTGTTTATGAGGAGAAGTCGATAATGTAAAGTTCATGCTGGACGGATGGATGACGGACAGAAAGCGATCACTAAAGCTCCCCCTGACTTTCAATCAGGTGAGCTAATAAAAATGAGAACCACAACAGTGACTGCAATGTTGTTTGTTCAATAATACACAATGTCACAAGCAAGTTCCTGCAATTTCTCGCTGTCATTTTCGGATTTCTTTGACTTAAAGCCGACACACTTCACTAGAGTGAACATGCTTGTCTCTCAATTTTGGTCAGTGCGCAGCTAAATTTGACAAGACCAAACTGTACTTAAATTACTCAAGAGTCATTTAAAAAAAAATGTCTTGAATCTGGATGATGAAATGAGAAAATCTCGACAATTTTTTTTATGTCTGACCATCGGCTAGGGCCGATCCTACACCCCTGACTACCAATTGTCAACCGATGGGTGCTTATCGGCAGATGGCCAATTATATACTGATCAATAGATTCATCACTAGTTTTCTGCCTTTCATGTTAGGTAAAGGGTTAAACAAGGTGCAGAATATGCAAACTATTACATCCAGTATGACAGTTCTCAGAATGATCTGTGATAATCCATTCCCACTACTGTGATGCAACCCACCTGTCTAATGCTTTGAAAATAGTCATTAATATTACTACTGAGTTGTTTACACTGAATGCGATGTGTCCATTGTGAATTCGCATTCAATACAGAGCACCTATCTCGACAGCAAATGGTATACCTCGGATGGAAAATATAATTTGATGTCACAATCTTGGGCCTCAGATTTTTACATGAGTTTTTCTCTGTTTTTGAGTCAACATTATCAGCAGAATTATAAATATGGAAGAAATAATTCTAGATGTACAGAAACATAAATCCTATTGGCAAATTTAACAAAAATGCAAAACAAACAAAAAAATACTATGTTCCAAAGACTAAACTCCTTGCCCTCAGATCAGATGAGAGCTTGTGCAGTTTCTTCTATGTTTACAGCTCTAGTAGCATATGTTACCATCTGACGTCACCATGTGATATATTTAAAATAACATTTCTCGTTTTGTAATTATTTCATCAACAGGTTGACTCGCAAACTGCTTCATTTTTGTAGATTTTTCACATGTGCAGTAAACAATGTTACAAATGAAGTGATGTTTAAATTATGCTTTGCGTCTCCGTTTAACATAAGCTTCGAGACACAAACATCAGACCATGTTATCATCAATTCTTCACAATAACTTATTATGTTAGCTGAACTAATCAACCAATTTGTACCTTTATGTGTGGGTTGCATGAGATTATATGACATGACTTGTAATGCTTCAAATCCAGTAACTTCATCTCCATCCATGCCATGAACATCTCTCAAAGGCAGAAATACTTCACCAGCAAAATCATTCTGGAACATGATATCATGATCCATAACAGTTAATACGATCACAGCACCCTGATGCTTGCTTTTGTCACAATCAATATTGCTGAAATAAAAGGTAGAACATATCTTGATTATGTAAGGAATGATCATTTGTTTCTGTCTATTTCTTGAGTTATGAACCCCAAAAAACAAAGGCCATACTGTGTAAATAGGCGTAGTCCTTTTACACTATGTTTGGCCTTTGTTTTTTGGGATTCATAACTCAAGAAATAGACAGAAACAAACAATCATTCCTTATAATTAAATTTTAGGGGCAATAAATTTGAACACTCTCTGCTTTGCACAGTTAAAATAAAAACCAGGTCGCATCACACTTTCTAGTGATAACTGAATAAAAAGGCATAGTTTTCTAAAATTCTGTTAGAAATGACAATACATTTCACTGAAACATGTTCTTGTGTCAGTAAAAGTTTTACTGACCAATGAATTGCGTAAGTTAAAAAAGGAACGTCTAGGCCACACTTGATGGGAGGGTGCTGTCATTCAAAACAACACTGAGTTAAATTTAATTCTCATGTTGACCATTTCCTGACAAACTGAAAACACAGTTTGTAAATATGGAGTGCAATATAAACCCAGATGACATGAAGTTGGTTGAACTTTGTCTCAGAAAAGTTCATTCAGACTATTTGGAAATTGGGAAGTTTTGCTTGCGAATTTCGTTTGTGGATTATTATGACCGGCCATTGTTTACGTTTGATTTGGGTAAAATGATGAATGCAGACGATCACCTATTGCATATAAACAAACTGAACATGGAATAAAAAGCATAAGGATTTCATTGTTTATGAAATTTTATTTTGAAAGTCTTTTTAATTATTTATTTATATATTTATTTATTGGTGTTTATGGCCACATATTTCTGCACCATGGCTAATCATGACCTCGACAGTTTTACAGGTGGAGGAAGCCAGAGTACCCCGAGAGAACCATCGAGCAATGGTGAGCAACTATCAGCTTCCCAACATACTAACTCCACACAAGCAGGGTTAGCATTGGTTGAAGACAGGGGCACCATCGATGTGCAGTACGCCTTAGTATACATTGCCATGCCCCCACATGGGCAATGGGGGTGAAGTGTCTTGCTCAAGGATACAATGTGGTTGCCGCAGGTGGGATTCGAACCAAGGACCTCTCCGCTTGCAGCTTGCACCTATACCTACTGAGCGACCGTGCCCCCTAAAGTCTTTTTAATATGATGAGATAAATATTAATTACTTTTCATGTTGAAACAATTTGAGCTTGAAGCAGTTCTTTTCCATTCACACTGTACAACGTAATTTTCAAGACAGATATTGGGGCATGGTTTTGGGTGGGCCCAAATGCATTTTTTTTCGGTTCATTGTGTTATGAAAAGGAAAAAAAGAAAGAAAGAAATACTTTAGCCAATTATTTTGCCTGAAAATGCATGAACTGAAAAAGGTTTAATCCTTCAAACATAATATTCAAATTTAGTTGAATCTTTATCTATAAAGCAAAGTTGTGGATATATGTGTGTACGTGTCTACAACATATCCAATACCTATTTTACAACACAAATTCTCATAAAATTCTGTCATTCCTGAAGGAAATCAACCTTTTTAATAAATTTTAAATTGTTTTTATTCTTTTAAATTCTCATCTGATCTATTCAACAAGTTGATTTACACAGCATTCTTTCAGCAACTGATCTAATTTTTTCATTAGTGTGCTTACTCCTTATTTTTTTTATTCCTCATATTTCACCGACTCGATTTTATTGATTTAATGGAAGATAATGATTATATTTTAGATTATATTTAGATTTGGATTATATTCTACAATACATACTTTTCATTGCCATGTTATAGTCTTAGCTGCTGATTTGGCATAAAACACAAATAAATAAATACCCAAGAAGTGATCACCTGTTCACATTCATTGTTCTATTTTTTCTACGTGTGTAGAATAGTGTGGCTCAATTCTGATTTTTTTTTCCAACTAATATTTTTTTCAGTTTCTTATTTAACCCTTAAAGGCCTATTTACAAATTTTCCGACCTCAGAACAGGTGCCCTTAACATGCCATTATGAGGAGGTCTTGCTGACAATAGACAAATTACCTAAGCAGTGGTTTCTAGTCAAGTCTTGGCTGCCTTAACAGGCAGCCAAGACTTAACTAGAAATCACTGCTAAACCATTAGATGTATAGGGACTGTGGAATGGTGGGAATTCAAGACACTTGTCCATTCCTTTAAGGGTTAACCCTTTACCTTAGACACACAATATCAAAATTAGTCATTTTAATTATTTCAATTTTTTTTTTTAATTTCAACAAAACCATGAGACCCCTCACTGGAATGAGCATGACAATGAGTGGTTATATGATATGGTTTTGCTGAAATCTTTTTAATAATAATATTTTTTTCTACTGCTCTATTTGTAATTTATGCAGGCAGATGCGACTGATTCATAGGAAGTGGATTAAACTTGGCTAACACAAAAACTCAATATTGCAGCTTATCAGTACATATTTTGCTAAGACTGAGCCAAGCAATTACTTGGATATATGTTTCAAGGACTTTCCATAACTTTTGCCCAGAATTCCAATTTTCAAGCATTTGCAAGGGCCTGAAATTCCAGTTTTAAAATTCAACCCTGTGTAATAATACTTTCTTCATACCGATTTGTCAGTTGTATTGGAATATTGCCTTTTTTCACATGCTCTCTCCAATAACCTCCCAATAAAATAAGAATGATGTTTTTAAACTCCAATAACAAAATTAAACTTTAATTCAACATTTCTGGTGTGTTTGTCCACTTCCAGATTTTGATGATTGATAAACATTTTACCAATCGATTCTAACAGAAAATACAATACAATACAATTCAATATTTTATTCACAATATACATGTACATTAGTGTAGTTACAAATATAAATGTATTTAGATGTTTTCCAAAAAAAAAAAAAAATATTGTGCAACTAGAGCAGCGACAAGTTGTAAAAAACATGCATATTGTACGGAGACGGCATAGCCCAATGGCTGTCTTCCTGCCATCTCCTTGTTGGAAGTGTGAGGATGTGGCAGTACAGGTGGTAAATAAGTTTCAATTTCCTTTCAAGAGATGCAAGACATAACAAAGACCGGTATTCTTTATCAAATGTTTGGAGGAGATCCAGGCAAGGAAAGCATTACAGATCTGGTCACGTCTTAAAGGTGGCCTACACCGTGTTCTTATCTTACTATGTTTATCTGTGCTGCTGTTATTAATGGCCTAGTCATGCAAGAGATCACTGACTCTAGTGATACAATCAGGACACTTTGGACTGAAACATGTTGGGGTGTATTATAAGTTTTCCAAGACATGTAACATTATGGAGCGTTTGAATATAGAGCGATTTGGTTCAGATTGAATGCCATTGCTTAGGTCATTCCATAGTTTAGGGAATGCGTGTTTGGGTAAATTTGCAGAGAAGCATGTTCGAAGTGTATTTCTATTTAATTGCCCACTTTGTCTGGTTAGCATTCCAGTTGGGTGATGATAGATTTGAAGGAAATTTTCAAAACTTTCCGGCAAGTTTCCAGTGTGCCAATCACGAATGAACAGTAAAGTGTGTAGCACCACAGACACTCAAGGAATGCTTTGCGACACTACAAGAAAATGTTTTGTGTAAAGTCTTTATGAGTTTCCATGTGTTAATATGCAGAAAACATTCAAAGAAATTTGACTTTGTGGCTTATAAACAGCTAAAGATTGGAAAATAACTGTGCAGTATTTTCAGTTAAAAGAAGTAAAAGGAAATCTGTTTTCACAATTCTCTGCCAGAGTAAAGATATATTTGGAGATAAAACGTCCTTTATCACATATTCAGCATTGCCATGATCAAGCCTGAAAATAAACAATCTGTAATTTGCAAAATGAGATCCCCAGAGATGAATTTGCTGATGCTGTTCCTTACAGTGGGCGAGAATCCCCCAATTTATCATCTGGGTACCTCTTTCTGTTTAGGCATGAGACCCTGATTCAGATTGAGGTTCACAGAGGGTAAATTTAGTAATTCTACCCTGCTGTGCAGGTTAGCATCGCTAAATTCACCCTCTGGTGACCCCATTCTGCAAGTGACAGTCTGCTTATTTCCAGGCTTGGCCACAATATAGCCATTTGTTGCTGATGTGGTGCTAAGCAACAATAAATATACTCTTCAAAGTAAGAAACTATACATCGAAATTCCACTAGATTGTATTGGAAGTTCTCAGATGGTAAACAGGGAAGTAGAAACATCACTCTACAAATGGCATAAACACAAGCAAATGAGAAACATCATCAACACACAAAAACATGACTGCATTGACACCTGGGGAAAGTCAATACTGTGTATGATCATCACGAGCAATGAAAATGGCACAACAACGTCGACCCATAGATGCTACCACAGTCTGAATTACATACTGTGGAATGTTCTGCCACTCCTCTTGTAATGCCACAAAGCATTCCTTGAGTGTCTGTGGTGCCTGCTGTCTCTGATGGACGCGGCGATCAAGCTCATTCCAAAGGTGTTCAATGGGGATAAGTCAGATGAACGTGCTGGCCAGGGAAGAGTAGGAATATTGTTTTATTGAAGAAATGCTTTGCAAACACGCAACATCTGGTTGAGCAGTGCCATGTTGAAAGAAGCTGCCATTGAATGAATGCTCAGACAATGTGACATGATAGGATTTCATCTCTGTTATGTATGCCGGTTAGATTGCCCTCCACTCAAACAGGTCCTGTCCAGGCACCATGGTTAATGCCATAACACTACCGCCACCAAAATGATCAACTTTACGTGCACAGTTATTGGCATAACTTTCGTTCCAACGTCTATACACTCGGGCACATCCATCGGCACATCATTTCACAAACTGTATCGTAGATCGCCAGAGCGATATGTTTTCAATTCTCCGTGTGTTTGGATGATATTCTGACCCATCAACACAAGCATTTCACGATTTGATTACAATTCATAACATATATTTCAAAATCTTTTCACCATGACAAGTTCTGTACATGTATAGTTCAGTGGGATTTCGATGTATAGTTTATTAATTTGAAGAGGATATATATTATCAC
Source organism: Pictodentalium vernedei (assembly GCA_031216915.1). Taxonomy (NCBI): domain Eukaryota; kingdom Metazoa; phylum Mollusca; class Scaphopoda; order Dentaliida; family Dentaliidae; genus Pictodentalium; species Pictodentalium vernedei. The sequence goes on from CM062297.1 coordinate 544,481,434, forward strand.
CATTATGTTTATGTACAAAATGTTGTATCAGAGTCAAGCTCTTGTTTCTAAAATCATATCCCAATGAGTCGAAATGAAGCCTTTCGAAGACGAGTTGAGATATATACTTAGAAACAAGAGTGAGATTCTGATACAACAGTTTGTGTACAAAAACATAATGATTAAGTGATGATAGATATATCTTACAATTCTCAAATGTAATAACCTGGTAAACACTTAACCTAATGAATAAGACACATCTCCCTTGAAAGAAACAAGCTTGTTCCATTGAGGAGTCACATTATATGGTTTTGTTGAAATGTTGGGGAAATATTTTTACAAAAAATAATCAAAATACTAAATTGTGATGCCGTCTACATTGAGTTCAGGGTTAACTAGCATTTTAATATCAAATTTCACTTTCAGATTCTTTCTAAACATCAGATTTCACTTTCAGATTCTTTCTGAACAGCTGATCTCAGTGAAATAGTATTATCAACAATAACATCCATGCTATACAAAACAGTGGCACACAAATCAAACTGATTTCTAGAATACTTTCCATTCAAAAGTCCAGATTTCACTGCGATGGAGTACATTCCACGGTCACTGATTTTAGTGACAACACCGATAATGTTAGGAGGATCAGCATGCCCTCTGTGTCAACAGATGGGATTGGGATTGGAACTGTAACGTTGTCGCTGACCTTAACTTTGGAAAGCAGGATCTTGCTTCTCTTCACCATCTTTTTTGCTTACTGTAGTTGGGATTAAGCATCTCGTTTTCTGCTGAGTCGGATGTTTTCATGATGTTCTTCGACGAGTGGTATGGCTTGCAAGTCATCCGAAGGATCTGATTGCTGATTGTGCAGATGTTGCAGGCACTTCTGTAGCAGTCCAATTAGTAGTGTTGTGGCCAGCTAGCCATGCAACCAACATATCCTTCACATCACAGTTTGATCTCTCGTCAGAGCCTTGATGCTGGGGTTGTCTCGGTTTACCGTGGACTATGATTAGATCAGGCCACATTTCTCTCAACGTGTTGATAACCTGTGCTGTAAATTCAGAAATATTGTCACTTTGAAGAATGGCAGGCACACCAAACAGAAGAAATATGTCCAGGAGCTGGAGTTCTACCTCTGCTGCTCTCTTGGACGTTAGAGGCCTCAAAACACAGAATTTGGTCAGATGATCCTGATAGTTCATTATCCATTTGTACTGTTCTTGGCACATTGATTGCATATCCACTAAGTCCACTTGTGCACGTTGTCAAATCAGCTTTTGTACATCGCCACGGATGAATACCTCATACTTCTTTAACAGATAATATTGATGTGGGGTCTTTTTTGAAGAAGTACTCGCTTCTATCAGATCACCGATAATCTGATCATACTCCTCTCTGGGAATCAACACACGTTTGTTGGTCGCATAGCTCTCGTACAGATTTTGTTGGAATGTAGTTGTTATCGTTAGTTCATTCATTCTAAACATATGCAGGATACGATGAATGAAAAGTTTCCGTGTGCCAAAGGACCACAGGGACGATGTGAGATTAAAATCCCTTGTGACCCTAATAACTTTATTTGCTTTATAGCTTTATTTGCTTATAAATCCACAAGAGTTGGGAGCGAGAGCCAATAATCTTATTAAGTTTGAGTGTGTGACTGGCAGTAGGATAGTGGATTGAGATCCCCGAGAATCTCGAACTGGAAAATGGCAAAGGAATTTGCATAATTACAAGAGTTCTGCTCCGTGTTTGCTAAGAGAAGTGGGCAAATTTATGGTAATACTGAAACTGCAGTTTGGTGGTTATTTTAGAAAAAAGAAAAAGAAACCCAAACAGTCGCTGGTTTGGGAGCAGCCCCAGCATATTATCCTTAATGGTTACAAAAAGGAAAAAAATCCACCAATATGTGTTTTTGAAAGCTGGGTATTGGCCATCTGGTCTGCCTTCAGGGGGAACAGATGACAGGTTGATTGGAGGGAAAAAAAGAACAAAAACAAAAAACAAAACAAAAAAAACACACACACCCTCTCACAGACACACACCCAAAAGCCCTTAAAAGGGCTGTTAAATCTTTATTCAAATGTTTATTTATATAAAATGTAAACTCGTTCCCAGCCAGACAAGCTTGTTTCAATCCTTGCCTGGTGTTTGGTGGTTTCTTGTGCATGTTAGCAGAAAGGTAGGCTGCACCAATTCCTCCTACGCTTCATCTACCATTTCCATGCGTCTTCTTGATAAGAGTGTTGCAAGAAAATTTGAGAATGTTCAATTAGAAAAGTTATAGGTAGAGAGAAAGATAGGTATCCGCTATTGTATATTGTGACTGTTGTGTGATTGTTGCTATGTATGGGGGAGGGGTGGGTTTCTTTTTTCTCAGAAAGGTAGGTTGCACCAATTCCTCCTACGCTTTGTCTACCATTTCCATGCGTCTGCTTGATAAGAGTGTTGCAAGAAAATTTGAGAATGTTCAATTAGAAAAATTAAAGGTAGAGAGAAAGATAGGTATCCGCTATTGCATATTGTGACTGTTGTGTGATTGTTGCTATGGATGGGGGGGAGGGGTGGGTTTCTTCGGAGCCCACTCCCCACACGCAGAGTTGCGAGGCAATCCTCACAGACTCAATCCTAAAGATCTCAATGAGTAGCGAGGCAATCCTCACTGACTCCACGTAGTTTAATTCTATTGAGTAATTTTAATTCACTGTGGCTTATTTTGTTTTTCTGTTAAGGGTTCGGTGTTCGTTCAGCTTCACCATTGATTCACTATCCTGGAGTATGTGGAGGGTTTTGTTATATAGGTCTTATTAAACGTATTTCAATCGCGCTTCAGCAGAGTTGTGAGGCAGTCCTCACAGACTCTATCCTAAAGTTCTCAATGAGTAGTGAGGTGATCCTCACTGACTCCACACAATTTAGTTATATTGTATAATTTTTTTTTATTTTCTGGAAACTTATTTTGTTTTTCTGTTAAGGGATCGGTGTTCGTTCAGCTCAACCATTAATTCACTATCTTGGAGCCTGTTGAGGGTTTTGTTTTGTAGGTCTTTTAATCGCGTATCAATAGTTTCTATTTTTGCAAGCTCGTGAAGTTCCTTTATCGGTGTCCATTTGGGTTTGCATAGAGCCACACGTAGGGCATAATTTTGAACCCTCTGTAGCTTCTGAATGTTGGTTTTGCTCAGGTCACTTGTTATTGTGGCACCGTATTCTAGTACCGGACGTATAAATGTTTTGTAGAGTTTGAGAAGCACATCTTTGTTTTCTCCCCAATTTCTACCTCTGATCATCTTCAGAAAATTGCTATGTTTAGTAGCTCTAACTGTAATGGAGTTTACGTGACTGTTTAGACTGAGATTGCTATCTAGGATAAATCCCAAAAATTTGGCCTCTTTGCTTGCTTCTAATTTGTGATCGTATAACTGGAGATCGATACTGGGGACTTTTTTTCCCCTTTGCTTCTTGAAGAACGTAACATTTTGAGTTTTGGCGGCATTGAGTTTGATGCGCCACAGGGCGCACCAGCTCTCAAGATTGCGAATGGTATCCTGTAGACGATTTTTAATTGCGTTTCGGGACTTGCTGGCCGTCCAAATGCCTTTGTCGTCTGAGAACTGCGATAGTTCAACACAGTTTTCCATACTTTTTGTATGTCATTCACATATATTATGAAAAGAAGCGGGCTTAGAACCGACCCTTGTGGTGTTCCCGCTTCGAGTATGTGGGATACGTGCATCATGGTTGCTTTGTATGATAGAAAAGAATTATGAGTGAAGCCACTGTATTAATTACACAGGATTTGCTCATGTGTCAAAAAATGACTATTCCTTGTCAACACAAACACATTACAGTTAAAAGAAACCATTTCCTACTGTGACAACAAAGTGCTGATCAAATAGCCGACCATGCTCATTTGTCAAAAAGTTACTATTCCTTGTCAACACAAACACATCACAGTGAAAAGAAACCATTTCCTACTGTGACAACAAAGTGCTGATCAAATAGCTGACCATGCCAGAACTAATTAAGCAATCAAGTGGAGAGAGCATCAAAGTTTTATTAATCTACAAAGAATGCTAGGTTTCAGTTAATAATGAATCACTTCTAATTTCAGTTATTATAATTTAAACAATATTTATTTGAATAGAAAATGCTATGTTACATGCAAACAATAAATAACACACATATTCAAAGAACAAAGGTAATGTACAGCACAGAACACAACAATACATAACTTAAGAGGTTGTTTGATAGGGGATTCAATAGAAAGCTTCGAGCTTATATTAGTTGGCTTCCCAGATTCACACACTTACGCTGTATTCTATGTGGCAGTGGTTGGCTGTGTGTATCATCACCCAAAGACCCAGTATTCAGTGCCCGAAATATTTAGATCCACTAACATTCCTTCACCAGCTACAGTCATCCACAAACAGGTTTCAGCACTGCCTCGTCCATCCTAAGTCAAAACCAACATAATGGCCAAACAGCAGCCGGCGAGGAATGTTGGGATTGGCTAGCTGGTCCTCGGTCCCGAGGTAACAATAACTGTTGTTAGTTTAACAGTTCTGGTGAGAATTAAGGAAGAAGAAGAGAAGAGAAAAAGCAAGAAATAGTAGAAGGCAAAGTATATATACAAAAAGAAGACAGAAAATAGTGGGTAAGCCGACCTGAACACGTGAAAAAATTGTTGAAACAGTGTCAGATGCGGCCAGTCATACCTAAATTGGGAAATAGACATATTACCTATGGGATAATCAAAAAAATGCTCACTTTGATGCCCATCAATTGAAATGTTTACTCATTATAATAAAATCCTGAACTGAGTAGAACATAAGGCGGTTCTCATTGCTGCTTAGGGATTCTGAGCCAAACAATAAGGATGACATATTTGTTACAAACGGGAGGAGACCAATCATATTATTACGGATATCTGAAAATATTGGACACTCTAACAGAAAATGTCGAGGTGTCTCGCGCATTCCACACTGACAGAATGGATGAGGTGATAAGTGATTTGAGACTACTGCAACCTAACTGAAGTCTACAGTGATGTATCTGTGCGACACGAGATTTGGCTCCACAGTAAAAAGGTGGTGGACGGAGGTTCCCACCCTTTAAGAAGGTTTTAAAATTACTCAATGATGCTTTTTCTTGGACAGATAACGGCAACTTATTCTACTCATCTGTAGTGCTTGGGATAAATGAGGATTCATAGTGTTCTGTTCAACAAAATGGTACTCGTTGGTTTTGAGCTGAACGGAGAGACGGTTTCATTCTCGAGATAGACGGAGGAACTTTATTACTGATTTTAGGAGGCACCATACGATGATACATTTTGAAAAACTGTATTAACTTCAGTTTTCGACATCTCTCCTGCAGTGGGTCCCATTTAGTTTCTGTGTATAAAAGTGTCTTGCTAGCGCTGACCGTCACTCCAGAGACAATTCGAGCAGCGGTGATCTGAATTTTTTCCAATTCAGCCAATTTGATAGTTGAGCCGTTTCCCCAAACAGTATTAGCATATTCAAGGAGCAGTCTTATGAAGGCAAAGTATATTCTTTCCAGAATTTTACGGTCGAGTTTGAATTTGTGTTTTCGCAGCAAATCCAAATGGGGCCAGGCTTTGGAGCAAATATAGTTGATGTGGTCATTCCATGTACAAGTGCTATTTAAAATCACTCCTAGATGTTTGTGAGTTTTGACTTCTGATATCTGTGTTCCACCTAGAGAAAGTGGCGGTTGTACATTGGGATCGTTCTTCCGTGAGACAAGCATGCTCTCAGTTTTGAGGGGGTTAAACTCAACCAACCATTTTTTGGACCAGTGTTTTATTGTCTCAAGGTCATTGTTTAGTATATTTGACGCCAGTTCGGGGTTTTCAACTCTAAGGTACAAGGAGTCGTCGGCAAAAAGGCGTATACTACTGCGTAAGTTATCAGTTATATCGTTGATATAGATATGGAACAATAGGGGACCCAATATTGATCCTTGGGGAACACCAGCAGAGATGGGTCGCCACGACAACACCTCGAAAGCTAGGACAACCCTTTGCGATCTACAGGATAAATATGATTTTATAAGTGACAACAAGTCGCCTGAAATACAAATTTGTTGTAGCTTATGAATCAAACCTAATTTCAGTTATTATGTATAATAACTGAAAATTTCAGGTATTATATATAGTATAGTGTAATGTTCTATAAAAAGTAGCATAAACAAATCGTAACCAAGCACATAGTTGTAAACAGATTTTTTGTATCGGGAGCTCCTGATACATGCTGTATTTGGATAATTATGGACCCAGTTCAAACTTATGGTAAGATAAATGGTTGTACAGTGGAACCCTGTTAATTGAATGGCCACTTTTTCAATGAAAATTATTCAATTAACAGGAGTATTCAGTTAAGAGGGATTTGTCACTGTGCTGTATTCTACAGATAAACTGAGTATTTATTCTATTATATCATGTTTAATATATCATGGAGCTCTGTCAAACAAGATATAGTAGATTAAATGCCAGTAATGCCTGTAATGGATGTACTGAGGTCAAGTTAGTTTATAAAAAAGGAGGATTTGGTAATTTTCAGGTATTTCCACGACATATTGCAAGATTTGTTATTCAATTAACAGGAGTTTAATCCAAAACCCATATGCATTTAACAGTGCAAATTTGCACTGAAAGTATGGTAAATAGTTTGGTGTTTGGAAATTATATTCAATTAACAGGGTTATTCAATTAAGAGATATACAATTAAGTGGCCTTCACGGTATCACATAAACATCAGCAAATGGCCCACTATGAAAATATTGTGTGCAACACATCTAATAACCATGTGATATCCAAAGTTGATATGAAATTTCTGAACCTCAGTTAATTTTATTTGAACTTTCTGAACCTCATTCACTAAAATTGATCTGAGCCTCAGTAAATCTCAGCTCAGATCTATTTTAATGAATTCAGATCAGAAATTTCATCTCTAATTACGACTCACTGGATATCCTCTATTACTTACAATTCAAACATCTCATCAAATACAGGGTTTAAAGTCTTCTTTATAATTTTCGTTTGCTGTGTTGGAACACTGGGAAATAGATGCTCTGGAAATATCTGTATTGTAACATAAGGATCACTTAATCCTGAAAAAAATTGGTAATGGTTGTAAAGTCTGAAATAATGCCCCTGCCTCTCCTTTCCTAACCCTATGACATGGTCTGGGAAAGTGGCACAATTCATTGTGTACAAACCTACATCAAACCAACCAAAAGTCTAGTTTGAGGTATATTCATTGGTCCAGGCCATAAAATTTGAGAGGAACGATTTTATCGTTCCTTTGGTTATTATTTATTTATTTATTGGTTGGAGTTTAAGGTCACATATTTCTGCACAATGGTTAATCATGACCTTGACAGTTTTAAGAGTGGAGGAAGTCGGAGTACCCGGAGAGAACCACCGAGCAACAGGGAGCAACTGACAGCTCACCAACAAACTAACTCCACACAAGCAGGGTTATCATTCGTTGAAGACAGGTGCACCATCGACGTGCAGTTTGCCTTAGTACACGTCATCGTGCCCCCACTTGGGCAATGGGGGTGAAATGTCTTGCCAAAGGACACAATGCGGTTGCAGGAGGTGGGATTCGAACTTAGGATTTCTCGGCTTGCAGCCTACACCTCTACCTACTGAGCCACCATGCCCCTTCCCCCTTGGGGGTTATCTAAATGAAAAAACAGATAACTGAAAAGTTGTTCGTCTGGAATTTCAAACAGTTCATCAAAAATTTGTGTCTTATCACCATATTTGATAGCAGTTTTAAAATGTTCCTGTGGGAAAGCACTCTTTTAAAATGTTCCTGTGGGAAGACCCCTTTCTTCAATGCACTAACTCAGCTGACGTCCCCTGTGCTAGCCGCTGATTTTTTCGAAATCTGAGAACTGTCATACAGTAGGAACATCATGGACAGGTCAAAATCCATGGGTTGTCATTTTTTCTTTGCATATAATTCTGAGATGATCCGCTATGACACCTTGCAAAATTTACACCATTGAAGCACCAGCATTACCCCGATGCTTCATTGGTGGAAATATTATTAGGTGTCATAACGGATCATCTCTGAATTATATGCATGGAAAAATGCCCACCCATAAATTTTGATCAGTCCACGATGGCTGTACTGTAATCGGTCCTCTTTGTTATATCCAGATGAACAGAAAATAGGTTATCTCAAAATTCGAGATTTTATTCTCTGTTGGTCATAGAAGAATTTCCCATTTATCATTTGATAATTATGAAAGTCAATGAGACCTTGATATTCAATGCAGAGAGAAACTAGTGCAATGCCATGGGATGGCAATCCCCATTGCCTAAGTCCAACAAGGGCAATGATTTTCAAAGAAACACTTTGTACACAGTTGTATCTTGAATGCTTTTCTTTCAAATGTGATAACAAGAAATGGTAATGTGATGACAAGAAATTCTAAGTCCATCAAGGGCAATAACTCTTGAAGAAATACTTGGCTTTAGCAGGCAATAACTCTTGCAGAAATACTTGGACACAGCTGGTTCACAATGCCATTCATGATATTATCACCAAAAAGCTATATATTAAATTTAACAAAAATAAGTTGAATGCTTTTCTTTAAAATGTCATGACAAGAAATGGGGAAGGATGGATGGACAGAAGGATGAATGGAAGGACAGACAGATGGACAGAACCTATTTCTATATCCCCCTTTCACTACATGGTGTTGGGGGGGGGGAGGGGTTAATAAAAAGCAGACTTGTGGCCAACATTATTCTCAAAACATCAAACTTTGTTCACAAAAGATGGATAAAAATTAGATTTTTTTGTTGTTCATGTTGACAAGATTTATCACACAGTCTTGTTCATACAAACAAAATGTTTTTCTTCTGATCCACACTCTCCAAGTTATAATAGTATGCTCAATACCTTAAATCTGCTTTTGTGGCTTTTTTAGCTACAAAAATTTGAAAGAATACACAGAAATTCTAGGTTAAATTAATAGAAAATTCAGTTCATATATGTTCATATAGTTTATTTCTTTTCAATTTGTGGAGGCCAGCTGTTCTGCAAAATAAAAAAAAAATGCCCTTGCACATACACAGTTAGGTTCTAAAACTTTCATTCAGATAAACTAGTTTTGCTATCAATAATGTTACTGAACATTGGGACAACAATGGAATCAAAGATTTATCTGTGATGATATTCACAACACAGTTAAATACTTGCTGTCTCTGTTCAATAACAAGAACCAAATTGGAGGCATCGCAGAATTTAACCCTTTACCCATCACACAGGATACCAAAATTTAAAATTTTCAATATTATTTTTTCAATTTTTTAAAGAAATTTCAACAAAACCACTTGACAAGCCCATTTCAATGCAGGATCACATGATATGGTTTTGTTGAATTGTTTTTAAAAATAATTTTTTTTTCGACTGTTCATTTTGTATATTACGTGGACGGATGTGGCCAATTCGTGAGGTAAAGGGTTAAAACTGAGAAGAAAAAACATTAATTATCACTTTATCTCATCGTAGGCAATGCTTGCCTCTCACTCAGTGAGTCAGAGTATTAATGTATCCAATTTGAAAGAACTACATACCATTCGCATCTAAAGGCAAGACATCTTTTGCATTCAATACTGAAAAATCAAAAAAGTTGGTTAACGGTTATATACTGTAAAACATATCAATAACAGGTATGTGATTAAAGAAAAATAATGATTAAAAAGATCATCCATTGTGAGTTTTTTTTAGCATTAAATAAATTATTTTATCCCTAATCGACAAGGATTTTTTTCCATCTCTAATATAACAGACTCATTTACCCAAGACGAAACATGGGTATGGGATTTCTGAAAGAAGCTCCTTTACAATAATACCTTCTGTATAAATTCAACCTGTTTGGCCACAAAAAAAAGAAGAAAAAAAGCATGACCATAGAATTTCTCCATCTTCCAGATTTTTTACTTTTAACCCTTTCTAAACTGATTAAATTTTAAGTTTATACTTTATAATATGCTAATTTATGTACTTGGTTTATTTTTTGCCTTCTCTTAAAAGTAACTCCTGCAGGTGTACAAAAAACATACATTTCCTGAATGCTCTCTTTGTAAATCATATAACAATAAGAAACTTTTATGCAAACATATTTTTTGACTTCTTGTTTCTTTATTTTGTGTTCTTCAGTCATATGACAGTCTGTTACAAATGGGAAAAACTACCACCAACTGTTCCCATTTTACAAGAACTCTGACACCAACTTACTTTTTCCCTGAAAAGGCAAGAATTGTGTCTGGCAGAAGTATAGACAAAAAGATAATACTCAGTACTCAGTGTTCTGAAGCCTTCTGAACAGTGGCTAGGCCAGAGTGGGGGCAAAATATACCCAGATACCATAATTTGGTGCCTAATTTTCACAAAATTTCTTCGAGGATGCCCCCCTCCACTCTCCCCAAAAATATGTGGAATGGCAACTAAGGTAATTACAGGTAACATACCACAAATTGGCTTTTGGCCAGATTTTGCAAACATTTCTCAGAGTTCTTTTCCCAGCCCCCACCAATGGTAGGGTACATCCTCTTCCATAACAACCCCCCCCCCCCCCCCCCACCCCCACCCCCAAGCCTCAGATACTTGCTTGCAGTATGTCAAGCGGGGACTGCCTAAATATAGATTCCTTGCTATGCTCTTACTTCTAAATCGCAATCAAATTCTCCATTGGAATCCAAAATTTTATGTATTTCTTTACCAAAATGCATGAATTTGCATTACAAAGCAAGCAATAACCAGCAAAGAATTGTTCCTTATCTAAACTTTCTTATAAATTGTAGAAAGTTACATCCTTTGATTACAGAGATCATGAAAGATAAATATATCAGCAAGACTGATACATATCATGTGTCTACATATGTGTCTGACCAACCATATATGTCCAATCCATCTGAAATGGGTTAAAGGTGAAAACCAAAAGTGTGACCTATTATATCTCATTTGTCAGAGCTTCATGACCTAGATAATTTGGATTACATACTCAACTCATATCATGTTCTGGCTAACTGATGATTCTTGTTAACCATTTACCTAATGTAATGGCCATATCTGGTCAATGCTATCCACAATGAAAGAGTCAATGACACTGCAGTTCAACTTGTGTAAGACATGCACATAATCAGTATGTGACACAGCAATAACACACATCTAGGTAATGACCTGATAACAAATGTACATGTAAAGGATTGTAAAGGTCTGTACATAAATACTGACCGTAGCCTGTAACAAATGTACAGGTAAAGTATTGTAAAGGTGGGTGGCAGTTAGATGCTAAACTAGAAAAGAAATCTCCATGGGGTTAATGTTACAATGGGGATCCTTGCATGGTGCACCATAGGCCAAATGTTAGCAACTGTTTTCGTCTGTTTGATTCAAACCCTTCTATGGTTGATTCATACTAATTTATTAAATATTTGTCCAGTCCTTCATAAAATATAGGTATTTGAATTTTTTATCTTTAGCTCATAGGGTTTGAACGGGTGAGGTTTTATTTTTCTCATTGGAAATAGAAAATCGGGTTGTGCTAATAATGTTTACTCCCCCCCCCCCCTCCTCCCCCCAAACAACACAAGATATTAACACAGGAACTTGGCTTCAACCCAATTTAATATACACATCTAATTCAAAAAACATTATTTTGTCTGGTATTTTTAGAAAAGATTTTTAATTATCTCCCTTTTTGAGTCCCCGAGTGGGTCTGACTGAACCTCAAAATATTTGTTCTCATACCACAGAGGTAACAAAGGCACCCAATAAATTTATAGCAAACATTACTGACATAAAAAATCTTCTTTACAGGTTCTGTACAAAATGAAAGTGTCAATGACACTGTAGCTTTACTTGTGTGTTGTGTTTGATGAAAAGGATAATGTTCAATGTTTATGAAAGGATTATGAAATAAGACAAGAATTGTGATAATTGGGAATATGTTCATTTCTGTTCCCTGTATGCTATGTTTATGATAAAAATAATATGAGGTGTACACTGTACTAAAAAGCTGAGGGGTGGGTTAATATGATCTCGCAGTTAATGTATGTGGCCCTCACAGTTAACGTATATCAACAAAAGTTACCAAGTTACAGTGAAATTATTCCAAAACGAGTCATCCTATCAAGTTACATTAAAATCCCTTCATAAATGTGGCCTGTAGACTGTGCTAAAGGTTTTCGGGCTTCGGGCCCCTGTAGCCGTCAGTTTCCCAATTGCGTCCAAAGGGGACGTTCTCATCTAGACATCATATGAAGTCAACCTACCAAGTTACAATGAAATCCCTTAATAAATATGACCTGTAGACTGTGCTAAAGGTTTTTGGGCTTTGGGCTCTGGCACATGATCGCAACCAAAAGGGGACATTCTCATCTGGGCACCATCTGGAGTGATCATACAAAGTTACAATGAAATCCCTTCATAAATATGACCTGTAGACTGTGCTCAAGGTTTTTGAGCTTCCGGCCCCTGAAGCCGTCACAGTTGACCAATCATGACCAAAAGGGGATGTCATCATCTAGGCATTATATGGAGTAAAACTTACGGGTTACAATGAAGTCCTTCCATAAATATGACCAACAGACTATGCTAAAGGTTTTGGTGTTTTGGGTTCGGGCAGCCATCAAGGCTGAATGATCGCGACCAAAAGGGGACGTTCTCATCTAGACATTATTTAGAGTCATCCTACCACAGTACAATGAAATCCCTTCATAAATATCACCTGTAGACTGTGCTAAAGATTTTTGGGCTTTGGGCCCCTGTAGCCAACACAGTTGCCTATTGGTGTCCAAAAGGGGCTGTTCTCATCTAGACATTACATGAAGTCAACCTACCAAGTTACAATGAAATCCCTTCTTAAATATGATCTGAAGACTGTGCTGAAGGTTTTCGGGTTTTCGGGCTTTAGGCTTGGGCAGCCATCATGGTTGAATGATCGCAACCAAAAGGGGACATCCTCATCTGGACATCATCTGGAGTGATCCTATGAAGTTACAATGAAATCCCTTCATAAATATGACCTGCAGACTGTGCTCAAGATTTTCGGGCTTCAGGCACCTGTAGCCATCACAGTTGACCAACCACGACCAAAAGGGGATGTCATCATCTAGGCATTATATGGAGTCAACCTAACAAGTTACAATGAAATCCTTCCATAAATACAACCTACAGACATGCTAAAGGTTTTTGGGCTCGGGCACCCATCAAGGCTGAATTATCGTGACCAAAAGGGGACGTTCTCATCTGGACACTATTTGGAGTCATCCTACCAAGCTACAATGAAATCCCTTCATAATTATGACCTGTAGACTGTTCTAAAGGCTTTCGGGCTTTGGGCCCCTGAAGCCGTCACAGTTGCCCAATTGTGTCCAAAAGGGGACGTTCTCATCTGGACATTATATGAAGTCAACCTACCAAGTTACAATGAAATCCCTTCATAAATATGACCTGTAGACTGTGCTAAAGGTTTTTGGGCTTCGGGCTCGGGCAGCCATCATGGTTGAATGATCGCAAACCAAAGGGGACAATCTCATCTGGGCATCATCTGGAGTGATCCTGCGAAGTTACAATGAAATCCCTTCATAAATATGACCTGTAGACTGTGCTCAAGGTTTTTAGGCTTCGGGCACTTGTAGCCATCACAGCAGACCAATCACGACCAAAAGGGGATGTCATCATCTAGGCATTATATGGAGTCAACCTAATAGGTTACAATGAAATCCTTCCATACATATGACCTTTTACCTATGCTAAAGGTTTTTGGGCTCGGGCACCCATCAAGGCTGAAAGATCGCGAACAAAATGGGACGTTCTCATCTAGACATTATTTGGAGTCATCCTACCAAGTTACAATGAAATCCCCTCATAAATATGACCTGTAGACTGTGCTAAAGGTTTTTGGGCTTCGGGCACCTTTAGCCATCACAGTTGCCCAATCATGTCCAAAAGGGGACGTTCTCATCTAGACATTATATAAAGTTAACCTACCAAGTTACAATGAAATCCCTTCGTAAATATGACCTGTAGACTGTGCTAAAGGTTTTCGGGCTTCGGGCTCGGGCAGCCATCATGGCTGAATGATCGCAACCATAGGGGATAATCTCATCTGGGCATCATCTGGAGTGATCCTAAGAAGTTACAATGAAATCCCTTCATAAATATGACCTGTAGACTGTGCTCAAGGTTTTCGGGCTTCGGGCACCTGTAGCCATCACAACTGACCAATCATGACCAAAAGGGGATGTCATCATCTAGGCATTATATGGAGTCAACCTAACAGGTTACAATGAAATCCTTCCATAAATATGACCTTTTGCCCATGCTAAAGGTTTTTAGGTTCGGGCACCCATCAAGGCTGCATGATCACGATCAAAATGGGATGTTCTCATCTAGAAATTATTTGGAGTCATCCTACCAAGTTGCAATGAAATCCCTTCATAAATATGACCTCTAGACTGTGCTAAAGGTTTTTGGGCTTCGGGCACCTTTAGCCGTCCAAGTTGCCCAATCATGTCCAAAAGGGGACGTTCTCATCTAGACATTACATGAAGTCAACCTACCAAGTTACAATGAAATCCCTTCATAAATATGACCTGTAGACTGTGCTTAAGGTTTTCGGGCTTCGGGCTCATGCAGCCATCATGGTTGAATGATCGCAAACCAAAGGGGTCAATCTCATCTGGGCATCATCTGGAGTGATCCTACGAAGTTACAATGAAAGCCCTTCATAAATATGACCTGTAGACTGTGCTCAAGGTTTTTAGGCTTCGGGCACTTGTAGCCATCACAGCAGACCAATCACGACCAAAAGGGGATGTCATCATCTAGGCATTATATGGAGTCAACCTAATAGGTTACAATGAAATCCTTCCATAAATATGACCTTTTACCTATGCTAAAGGTTTTTGGGCTCGGGCACCCATCAAGGCTGAATGATCGCGATCAAAATGGGACGTTCTCATCTAGACATTATTTGGAGTCATCCTACCAAGTTACAATGAAATCCCCTCATAAATATGACCTGTAGACTGTGCTAAAGGTTTTCGGGCTTCGGGCACCTTTAGTCATCACAGTTGCCCAATCATATCCAAAAGGGGACGTTCTCATCTAGACATTATATGAAGTCAACCTACCAAGTTACAATGAAATCCCTTCATAAATATGACCTGTAGACTGTGCTAAAGGTTTTCGGGCTTCAGGCTCGGGCAGCCATCATGGCTGAATGATCGCAACCATAGGGGACAATCTCATCTGGGCATCATCTGGAGTGATCCTAAGAAGTTACAATGAAATCCCTTTATAAATATGATCTGTAGACTGTGCTCAAGGTTTTCGGGCTTTGGGCACTTGTAGCCATCACAACTGACCAATCACGACCAAAAGGGGATGTCATCATCTAGGCATTATATGGAGTCAACCTAACAGGTTACAATGAAATCCTTCCATAAATATGACCTTTTGCCTATGCTAAAGGTTTTTGGGTTCGGGTGCCCATCAAGGCTGCATGATCGTGATCAAAATGGGACGTTCTCATCCAGACATTATTTGGAGTCATCCTACCAAGTTACAATGAAATCCCTTCATAAATATGACCTGTAGACTGTTTTCGGGCTTTGGGCCCCTGTAGCCGTCACAGTTGCCCAATCACGTCCAAAAGGGGACTTTCTCATCTAGACATTGTATGGAGTCAACCCACCAAGTTAGAATGAAATTCCTCAGTAAATATGACCTGTAGACTGTGCTAAAGGTTTTCGGGTTTTGGGCTCGGGCAGTCGTCACGGTTGGCAGATCATGCCCAAATGGGGAAATTCTCATCTAGACATCATAAGGAGTCATCCTACCAAGTTACAATGAAATCCCTCCACATTAAACATGACCTGCAGACTGTGCTAAAAGTTTGTGGGTTTCGGGCTTGGGCAGCCATCACGGTTGATAGATCATGCCCAAAAGGGGACGTTCTCATCTAGGCATTATACAGAGGCATCCTACCAAGTTACAATGAAATCCCTTCATAAATACGACCTGTAGACTGTGCTAATGGTTTTCGGGTTTTGGGCTCGGGCAGCCATACCGGTTGCCCAATCACGACCAAAAGGGGACGTTCTCATCTAGACATGACCCCAAACCTGCATATGAAATTTCGTGACGATCAGACAAGAACTGCGGGGTGTAGCCCGTGCTAAAGGAAAATGTGAACAGACGTCACAGACTCACAGACTAACCGACTCACAGACTAACAGACTTCTGCACGCGTGATGGCAATAGCTTATCTTGACTATGTCAAGTTAAGCTAAAAAATGTAATATACAAAATTTCCGTAAATATGACTGCCGACAGTCATTTTGAATTTTGGGCAGAGCCCAAAAGCACTCGCTAACATCCCATGATGATAACAAACGTAGTCCTAGAAGTTCTGTACAAAAAACTTACTGCACCAAATTTTGGTATAAAATGGCCACTGGCAACCATCTTGAATTTTGAACCGCACCCAAAAACTCTTGTTTTCATCCCAAGGTGATAACAAAGGTACCCAGGAAGTTTAGTGAAGATTGGTTCATAAATACAGCCCCTAGCCCGAGCTGTATTGACATGTGTACTTTCTGTGTATAAGTAGCACTGAATAAATCAAAGTTCATCTAATTTGCATAATTTCTGCATGAGAAAAAAACCCACAAAAAATTCCTTTTAAATTAAAGGGAGATAATTTGATTAAATGTGCCCATATTATACTTGGTCAGTGACAAGAGAAATTCTGTTCTGGGCAGGAATATCTGTCAGCAGCATGCAAAGAGTTAAGAAGAAAAATGGAAATAGTTATTCAGAGAAAAAATTAAATTTTTAGTTATTCAAGGGAAAAGCTTTTGCAAATATCATCAGTAGCTGTTATTGGTATAAACTAAAAACACCCAAAATAAATTAATTGATCCTCAGGCTATTTTTTCTTCAAATCAGTGA
Organism: Pictodentalium vernedei; assembly: GCA_031216915.1. NCBI lineage: Eukaryota > Metazoa > Mollusca > Scaphopoda > Dentaliida > Dentaliidae > Pictodentalium > Pictodentalium vernedei. The sequence goes on from CM062297.1 coordinate 544,498,431, forward strand.
GGGAGGGAGGGATTTATTTTAAATTTTTATTTTTTCTAGCACAAAATAAGCATAGATTGAGAGGATTTCCACTGTCTTTTCACCACAGAATATAGAGAAAGTGCATAACTGTACAAACTATCTCATTTAATTTTAACCCTCAAGGGCCTCATTCCCACTTTGATCACTTTTTACTGCAACAGAACAAGTGCCCCAACATACAGTCTCTGGGAAAACTTGCAAGTTACTTTCTAGGTGTCTTGGCCATCATTTCTAGACAAGTCTTGGCTCCTATACAGGCAGCCAAGAGTTGCCTAGAAACAACTGCAAAGTCACAGGATCTAGACTGTCTTTAGCTATGCTCTTCAGATTTCAATTACATGCATCAATGAAAAAACGTAAAAAAGTCTTGAGTCTCCCAATTTTGTAGTGATATTGGAAGACACTGAAAGGCAATAAAACTTCCAATGAGAGGGGTCAATTTTAGTGAGGAATTGCCCGAGAATCAAAACATTTATTTTTTTTGCCTAATATGCTGATAAATGAATATTTTTACTGGCAAGGTTTACGTTCAATTAACAAATAAATAAATAAATAAATAAATAAATAAATAAATAAATAAATAAATAAATAAATAATCATGTACTGAAACAATGAACTAAACTCATTCGTAAACCAGGGTTCCCACTGATATCAGAAAATCAAATTTAAGCACTATTTAAGCACTTTTCAAGGACTCTGACCATGATTTTCAAGGACTGTTATAATTTTAATATAAATTACAACACCATAGCAACACAAAGAATTTCAGTCTTGAAGGCCTGATCTGTAGAAAACCCAACTAGCTAGATATATATTGTTCCTGGAGTTCAACGAAGTGCCAAGAGCATTGCAGATGATGCCTTCTTGCACTCAAGGGACAATATTGAGATCAAATAAATGTGATTTCTGTATGATTTTGTGACATCGCATGTATGCGCGGAGGGTTATCCTAAGACATATTTTCTCTGAGGTTATAGGTAAACTGAACTGAAGTACTTTTCAAGGTGAATGATGGAAAATCAAGTACTTTTCAAGGCTAGAAACAATTTCAAGCACTTTTCAAGGAAGAGGCCAAAATTGAAGCACTTTTCAGTTGAGCAGGAACCCAGTAAACACAATGACAGGGAGCACAGTGGCTCATTAGTTAAAGCATTGGATTGTAAACACCAAAAGGATGGCAGCTGAATTCTGACCCACATCATTATGCGTTGTGTTCTTAGGCAAGATACTTTGTCCCAAATGCCCAAGTATGGGCAGGGTGGCCCTGTGTACTAAGGCATACTGCATGTCACTTGTGCACTTGCCTTCAACCGCTGTGGTTTTTGCTTGAGCAGAGTGAGTAGGTTGGAGAGTCAGACAATCGCTCGCTGCTACATGGTGATTCTCTAAAGGCACTCAAGCTTCCTCCACCTGTAAAACTCTCCAACATGATATGTAGGGATCTACAAATCACAAATTTTTTTTCGAATCGAATCTTGAATTGAATCGTGTCTCTGATATCGATATCGAATCAAATTCCAAAGCGAATCTTAAAAGACAAGTTATTTCATATTGCACCAAACGGAAGTTACGGAACACTGTGATGACCCTTACATGACTGAGTGAACAGCTTAAATACCAATAAATAAATATTCTCTGTCAAGTTAAGCCTTCAGAAACTAAAACTATGGATAACGTTCTGGGAAAAATTCACTACTTACCTAACAATTAAACATTGTCAATTACTCAGTTAAATAGGAATTGAGCCTGCATGAATGAATTTTCTAATGACAATTTTATCCAGTTTTTGTTGGAAATGTAACAAATTGAAGTTAGTATGAGAGATTTGAAAAAATCAAATCTTGAGACTGATTCGGGATCAATCTTGAAGTAGACGTATAGTATTGATATCGAATTGAATCTCAAATATTCGCAGGGCCCTAATGACATAACCCTAGCAGTTGAAAATGTCATTAACCCACAATAAACAAACAAACAATGACAATCAATGAAGACTTGAGTTCTTCTCCCTTGGATGAATAAACCCTTAACCTGCTGAGGAATTTCTTGAATTTTGTTCACACAATTCAGTCATGGACATTATGAAACAACCATGATTGAATTTGATGCAAAAATTAAAACAAAGGAAGTCCAGAAAATCATTCATGAAATGATTGATCCAATTTACAGGGAAATTTCTCCTTAATCTGAGGTAGGGTTACTCCTTTTCTGCAGACAAGAGTATTACAGTCCTGGCTATAATATGTCAGCAGCTTGGAAAGAGTTAAAAGCATTTTTTCATTGAATTCTGGCAGATTTTGAAATGACAATAAAATGCCACCAGAAGACTTCTTATAATACCATATTTTCATCTCTTTTGCCAGGTGAAATCTCCTTAATCTATAGATGCGGAGGGGCTTTTTAACTGAAGAGTATTCATCCCCGATGAGAAAATTCTATCTACAGACCTGAATAAAATGTCTCCTTAAATGGTAGTGTGCTGGAAGCCCATATTTGGGCTTTATTCTGAAGATCAGATACTGCAACTTATTCTTATTCTATGGATGTGCTTCATATAATCTATGAAGTCGAATTATTTAGTCTGTAAGCAGATTGACTCTGTGCTTATGGCATTGAACTTTAAACTGAAAGGTCCACCAGGAGTAACTGCGTTGTGTCCTTGGGCAAGACACTTAATACTGATTGCCCATGTGGGAGCACAGTGGCGCTGTGTAATAAGGTGTACTGCGCAATGAAGGTGCACTTGTCTTCAATCTATACTAACCCTGCTCGTGAGGAGTTAGTGCATTTGAGAGCCTGACAGACAGCTGCTCGCCATTGGTCGGTGGTTCTCTACAGGTACTCCAACTGTAAAACAGTCTGACATGAGATGAACCTGGCTGTTGAAAGTGTCGTTAAACCTTAGCACTCGACCAGTTAAATTTACATATCTCAATTAAAAGTACCTATACACTGCAATGTGAATATCTAAATGATTGACACTTTGTCTGACAAACCAACTAAGTAACCAATCAGCTGACTGACTTTTACAAAAAGAAACGTATTCACAATAAAAACACACAGACACCCACAGACATGACCCAAGAAGTCTTAAGAATATTAACTGCATACTGATCTGACCCATCATTCTCAGTGCTGTTTGTTGGATTAATGATTTAAGTGTTGCACTTCTGAATGCCATCCAGAGTAGTCGAGCATTTGATTCCATGCTAGAGGGCTAAACAACAACAAAATGAGGAGCTTGTGCCAGACCTCCTACTAAGACACATATATATGTATTACATAATAATTTTTATCAAAAATGCCTTGGGTATAATTTAGGGTATACAGTTACATTTTCAACTTTAGGAAACCTGTAATGATATCTAGCACATGCATAAAAATGGTATCATTTACCGACAAAATACACCTCTGTCTGGGATCACAGGTGCTGTATATGCCGAGTAGTAAAAAAAATATGACATGCAATAAAATGTTGTGACTGATTCTGTAATGACACTATTATCAGTTCTTCCCCTCCCCCATAAGATTGTTCTTTGTTATAACTGATTATGAGGACACTATTAATAGGGTCTCTACACATTTTCTTAAGTGAAATTCAAAAAAATTTTCAGGATTAAATGAAGACAATTCCAGTACTTTTCAATTGCATATGAATGTTGTTTTGAATATGTACAATTCCATATTACCTTATAATCACAAACTACATTTCACTTCATACTGATTATTCCAAACATGAACAAGGACGTAAAATAATATTTTGTGGTGTGGTTCATCCTTAAGAACATACCACAACAAAAATTGTTTTACAGTATCACTGTGGACAAGAGGCAGACTAGCTGCAACTGGTACTAACTATGCTTCTCTAACCACGAATGTTGAAAATGCACTCTTTACTATTATTCCACTGGAATGTTTTTTATGTTCTATTTGAAAAAAAAAAACCCAGAATTTCATGACACTTTTAATTAACTGCATTCATCAGGAGAGAATGAAAACTGTGTCACTCAGAATGTGCACAGCATGCATGGTGCTTCAAAAATAATGCCTAGTTTTCCAGGACCTTCCAGCATCACCCCAAAACATCATTTTCCCAGGAGTTTCTATGACTTGGAACTGGATTTGTTACTTTTCCACTATTTTTCCGTCTCCATGAGTAATGTATGAATCATGTACAAAATTGATAAAAAATGCAATAAAATTTAAACCTTTGATCTGACATCAAGTTACAACAAAGCAGTGGGTAAATTTACCAGTCAGTTTTTTAAATCTATAGCACAAAGGTTTTCATTGGGTAAAATCCTAATATATGAAAAAATAAATTCATAGTATTTTCACCTACCACGTATATTAGTTAATAGGTTAACCCTTTACCTAACACAGTATTTTTAAAAAATAAATTAAATTTTTCATTTTTCGAAAACAAATTTCACAATTTTTCAATAAAACCACACAAATATGGATACCATTAGAACCAGCTAAACAAGCTGGTTCTAATGATATCTATATTTGTATGGTTTTATTGAGAAACTTCCGAGATATTTTAGATTGTAGTAGGCTTATTCTGGTTAATTTTCTGGCCATTTTTGGCTGCTATGTTAGGTAAAGGGTTAAGGGCTTAATTCTGACTTTGATCAATTTTTACTGCAACAAAACAGGTGCTCCAACATGCAGTCTTGAATTTACATCCCAAGTACCTTGGAAGTTGCTTTGAAGGCATTTTTTAGGAAGCCAACACTTACCTAAAAACAACTACAAAGCCACAGGATGTTGACTGAAAAAATGTAGCAAAAATATATAATAATAATAATAATAATAAATTTTCTATAGCGTAAAACCACCAGAGGTGCTCTAAAACGCTTTACAAACAGATTATGCAAAACTCGACTGGAACAGATACGTTTTCAATTGTTTCTTAAATACATTTAAATTTGTTTGTAGTTGTATTTCAGGAGGAAGCATATTCCATAGGCGTGGGCCAGCAATTGAGAAAGCTCTCTCCCTTGCCAGGCCAGACCTAGTGAATGGTACGTTCAGTAAAAGACTGTTTGAGGAACGTAGACATCGTTTCGGAATGTGGCGGGAGACCAGCTCGCTCAAGTATGCAGGAGCGAGGCCATGGACACATTTGAATACCAACATGAGAATTTTAAAATGTACTCTGCTCTGTATTGGAAGCCAATGGAGCTCCTTTAAGACAGGAGTGATGTGGTCAGACCGTTTGGCGCCAGTTACAATTCTGGCAGCAATATTCTGAATTCCTTGCAACTGCTGTAACAAGTTAAGTGGCAGGCCAAGGAATAGAGAATTGCAATAATCCAACTGGGATGTTATGAAAGAGTGAACTAGCTGTTTCAATGCTTTCTCACTGAGAAAAACACGCAGTTTTCTCAAATTTCAAAGTTGCCAAAAACATGATTTAGAAATCTTTTTGATATTCGATTCCAATGTGATATTGGAGTCGAATATGACGCCGATGTTTCTCGCACTGTCGCTTACCTTAGCGACAGAGTCACCAACGCTTATTGATCTAACGGGATGAGAAAATGAGGTTCGCTTTTTAGAAATAACTAAAACCTCTGTCTTAGAATCATTCATTTTCAGTTTATGACTGCACATCCATTGTCTGACAGAGTTGACGCATGTTTCCATTTCGGACACGCTAGCAACCGTGTCAGAGACATCGGCTGGATCGAATACCAAGTATAGCTGTGTGTCATCAGCATAGAGATGATATGGCACACCGAGATCTCTTAGCATTCGGCCCAGCGATGCAGTGTATAGTGTGAAAAGTACAGGGCCAAGCACTGAACCCTGGGGTACACCACATTTTAAATGTTTTCTGTCAGACCTAGTGTTATCAATGGAGATTTGTTGAGAACGATGTGACAAATAGCTGTGAAACCATTTAAGAACAGTCCCAGTGACACCATGTTGTTTCATAATGTCCAGCAAAAAGTCGTGATCGACCGTGTCGAATGCGGCGGAGAGATCCAAAAGTACGAGAAGAACGGCTTTACCATTTGCTAATGCGCAGATTATGTCATTGTGTACGCGTAGAAGAGCAGTCTCTGTACTATGTCTTGGTTTGTAAGCTGACTGAAATGGCTCCAAAAGGTTATTCAGGTTAAGATGATTATTCAATTGATCGACTACAATCTTTTCAGTGATTTTAGATATAAAAGATAGGTTTGAGACTGGCCTATAATTCTTCAAATTATTTGGGTCTAATGATGGTTTTTTAATTAGAGGTGATACCAGAGCGTCTTTCATCACATCCGGGACATTTCCTTCCATAAGTGAAGCCTGAACAATTTTAGTGATGATGGGCACAATAGTGGACGCCATAGATTTCACAAGTGATGTAGGAATTGGGTCCAGAGCGTTAGATTTGTTTGGCGAAGAGTTAATGCATTTTAACACCACAGCCTCAGATACTTTTGAAAAATCCGAAAAATTTGATTTTATCGTCAGTTTAGATAGCACAGGCGTATCAGCATCATTAATGCTTTCTTGAATAAGCTTGATTTTTGAAATAAAATAGTCACTAAATCTTGATAGGAGATCGGTTACAGATGAATGCTCAGGAAGAATTATGTTCTTTGTGTTGCCTAGTAACTGCTTTGTGATAGTGAATAAAGATTTACTATCTGATGTGTCTGTAATCAGATCGTTGTAATATTGACGTTTAGCCTGTTTTATCAGTGCATTTGTTGTGTTACGTTGCTGGTGTAACATTTGACGATGAACTTCAAGTTTGGTCTTATTGTACAGCCGCTCCAACCTACGGCGACTGTGTTTTGCATCCATGATGGCATCCGTAAACCAGGGAGCTGGTTGTCTTTGAGAGATTGTTCTTGATTTCAATGGGGCGTGCTTATCCAAAATAGCAGAAAGTGTGTTATTATACATGGAGCACAAAACATCTGATGGCCCAGCGCTGCAGTTAATTAGCTGTGTCGATTTAATGTTTTTTTCAAGGGATGAGCGATCAATAGAGTTAATTTTACGAAACTGTATATGCCGCCGTTGGTTACTTGGTTTTTTCAGTAGCATGAGTGACGAAACGTTAAAGTGATCAGATATTACTGGATCATGTACCGTAATGTTTTTCATCAGTGGCGTGTCACCTTGTCTGATCATTATGAGATCGAGGGTGTGCCCGCTCTTGTGAGTTGGTTCATGCACAAGTTGCGTATAGCCAAAAGACTCAATGAGAGTTAGAAACTATGAAAATCTCCTGGTCCTTAAAGAAAACTGCAAGAGCCAAATTTCATTATTTTAAAAATTCAGCACATTAACAACCAGCGGATTTTAAAGGATACTTTTATTCTGGTGAAAAAAATGTGGTATATATGCAGTCAATTGAAATAAACATCACATCATGATTTTTTAAGACGAAAGTTAACCATGATTAAAAAAAGATATATCCTGTGAGACGTTAATGCAAGCTCATTGCAGCAGCTTCAGTAACAGTTTAGGTAGTCTAATAACAGCAATCAAGCTTTCTATTTCATAAATAAATAAATTGTTGAAAATCAGAATCAGCCATTCATAAGTTATTATTCTAAGAAACTCACCTTCTATCAGCAGCGTTCCGGAGTCTGCTCTATAAGAACATCTGAGATTCAAGATACCATATTTTCCACTCTGAAAATTTTTCTGAAAGCATTTGTTAAAATTAGAACTGATAGATTGTATAACACACTATCTGACCAATGCAAAAATGACCAATGCAAAAAATAATTGACAAATGAAATATATAATCCGCTTCCATCTAACATAGGAAATGCTGAAAGAATATTTCAGTAGTCCACTTCAAATAAAACTCGGACTTTCTTACAACAAGCCAAGACCAATACCGGGTCTGGATCTGCGTCGCTGCATGCAATTGATTACAGAGATGAACAGACTTCAAAGTATCGGCAAACAGGAAGTGGCTGCATGGCAGATCTGAAAATTAGACACACGATACAACTCATCATTATGAAGCAGCAGACCAAATATAAAATCATTCCCTTTCACAGAAGCCAAGAAAACTTTGACGGAAGAAGAGTTTCGGACGGACTGACGGAGTCGAGCGGTTACAAGACCTGCTCTGCCGCTGGCAATGCAGGTAAAAAGCGAAACCTTTAAAATGATAAAAGACATATAATTATAACAAAGAATTTTTATAGGTAGTTCCATTACCATAACTATTTCAATGTTGGAAGCCACTTGCAGGTCTCTGTTGAAAAATACTGGTACCACAGTGATCAATAATGGCTTCATATTCGTTACACATAAAACAGGCATAAAAGTGTTATTCATTCAAGAAAGGTGAAATCGACTTAAATTCCTAAATTTTTATGTGTAGATATAAGAAAACTGATATTTCAACTTTCCCAAATGAATATCTGAAAGCAATATTGAGTGATTATCTTTAATTCCTATAAACTTGCAGGGAAATGGTCTTCCAAACCAATTCTCTGCAACATTATAGAAAATAAAATTTCTGCATTTCACAGAAAAAGGCTGAAGTCAGCTGATGAGCTGTTTAATATCCCTGACCTGAAAGCAAATGATATTTTCTTAAGGCACATTTGTTTTATTAACATGTATTGAGGAGTGCCTATGGGCACTCTTCAATAAATTGTAGCAAAATGATTTATAATGAGCAAATTGTGACTTCTACAAATAAACAAGCAAATTCAGTGAATGCATGTCTCCTGCTGGGCAGCAGTTTCAAGGGGAATTAATGCATCCAGTGGAATATAGTTGAGTTGCAAGTGGAAGTTATTTAGAAGAGACAGAACAGACAGTGCTTCAGACAGTGGTTATCAGATTTATTTTCACGGAGGTCACTGTCAAAGCAAGTAAAGTGATGTGGAGTATAACTGTAAGAATATCTAAAAATTAAGACTGTATGATAAGACATATTACATTAAACTGATGTGAAAAGTGTTAACCAATCTGTAAAGCTTGTGATTGGAAGTTAATGAAACCTTGGAAGTGATGTCCAGATTATTTAATATGGTGGTCTGTATATGGTACCTGGATAGTCTGACTTTGTAGGGTTGCAAAAGAAGTAATGATGAAGACATATTCTGGTCTCACAATGATAACAAAGATACACAAGAAGTTTTGTGAAGATCGGTTCATAAATATGGCTTTTAGTCCCAGGTGCGTTGATGAATGGGCAGACGGACAGATTTTCGGTACAAAATTTCCCACATTCGAACTTGACCTAGGTATTGATAAAAGTAATCCATATATGAAATTTCATTGAAATTAGTTGACTCTAAGAAAAGTTAGAGTCTGGAAACCATCAGCCAATCAAATTTAAGCAACCTAATTAAATATGCGCAGAAAATGCTCATGTTCAAACTTGGATCCACAATTGATGAACGTGATCTACTACCCAAATTTCATCAAAATCGACTGACTGTAAGTAAAGATACAGTCTCGAAATGAAAAACACGGAACGTGTGCACTTACTGTGTATTAGTAGTAGCACTGAACAAATCAAAGTTTCCCTAATTTGCATAATTTTTGCACGAGAAGAAAACCCGTATTATATGTGATATATTGCATGTTACTAAACATTCATACAAAAATGTATTCAAATCCGGACTTTCATATAGAAGTTCTCTACAAAAAACAAATTACACCCAATTTCGGAACAAAATGGCAGCTGGTGGCCATCTTAAATTTTGGACCAAACCCCAAAACACATATTCTGGTCTCACAATGATAACAAAGATACCCAAGAAGTTTCGTGAAGATCGATTCATAAATACGGCTTTTAGTGTGAGGTGCGTTGATGCACAGGACAGACGGACAGGCAGACAGACAGATTTTCGGTACAAAATTTCAAGTCAAGTTCAAAATTTCCCACATTCCAACCTGACCTAGGTATTGATAAAAGTAATCCATATATGAAATTTCATCGAAATCGGTTCATTTTAAGGAAAGTTAAGAGTCTGGAACTTGCAGCCAATCAAATTTTAGCAACCTAATTAAATATGCGAGGAAAATGCCCATATTCGAACTTGGACCCACAACTGATGAAAGTGATCTACTACCCAAATTTCATAAAAATCCGGTCACTGTAAGGAAAGTTAGAGTCTGGAAACAAAAAACATGGAGGACACCCCGAATTTAATATCTCCCATTTTTTTCAAAAAGCGGGAGACAACAAGCTCTATACCAGTTAATGGTATCACAGTACTAAATATTTCCTATAGCTGTCCATTATAATGTTTAAATGAGCGCATCACTTTAATTTTGACATTCAAATATCTTTGTCAAGTACAGCCCTTCAGACAAGTTTTTCTGACCTGAAAACAGGGGGTCATGCAACAAATAAGAGAGAAAAACTGACAGGAAGGGAAGTATTGGTCACATGCATATATTTTTCAGGGAATTCCCAACAAAAACACATCAATAATCAATTGTATTTTTTAGGTCAAAAAAGTCCTCAAATCACCCACCTCTTTATTTGTCTGGAATATTCAACAATAATGCAAAATGTCTGCAGAATGCTTCAAACGTTTATTGAAACAATGTATTTTCCCAAGGCTGCTTAGTTTCCGAGATTGAATTATTTCTGAGTGCAACTTTTCAAGGTGGGAAACTCTAATTCAAATATTTAGTACAGTCATACCTATATTAGAAAATCAACTGAGGATTGCTACACCTTTTTTCATTCAACCCATTTTTTTCTGTTATGCTAAGGTATTTGTAATTTAATCATTTGTGCAATTGAAATACACATAACTAGAACTATCACTGAAGGTGATTAATACCCCAACTTCCAGCTTACTAGAATGCACCTCTGAATGTCGAGTAGGAAAAACCAATAATAAATCCAAGTTCACCTGAGATAACTTGATTAAAATTGTTGCAGATGAAAAATTTTGGAATATGCACATGTTCACTTGGTAGTCATAATGTTTGAGAAGTTTCATCGAAATCAGTTCAATAATGTAGGAGGAGTTGCACACACAAGAATCTCATTTGAAATCCATAATAAATCTAAGTTCAGGGGAATTGTCCTGGTTAAAATGATCGCAGATGAAAAATTGTGGAATATTCGAAATGTTCACTTGCTAGTCATAATGTTTGGAGAAGTTTCATCAAAATCGTTTCAATAATGTAAAAGGAGTTGCGCACACAAGAATCTCATTTGAAAATCCATAATAAATTTAAGGGGAGATAACCTGGTTAAAATTGTCACAAATGAAAAATTTCGGAATTTGCGCATGTTAACTTCCTAGTTATAATGTTTGAGAAGTTTCATCAAAATCGGTTCAATAATGTAGGAGGAGTTGCACACATGAGTTCAGGTGTACAGACATACATGGCATCGGCAAATATAGCCCCCACTTCTCTGAAGTGGGTGTATAATTATAATTATATTAACTCTTTCAACACGAGAGGCTGCTTTTCTGGTCCAGCAACATTATATGTCATCATTTCATTAAGTATGATGGCTACTAAGTGAACGAGTGTGGTAGAACAATTAATATTTGCAACGTGCAGCCTTCAGGCTGCACGTTGAAAATATTAATTGCTCTACCCCCAAATAATGGATATGGACTCTTCCTATTTCTGCCATTTAACTGGCAGGGAAGATACCACCAGTGTTCAAAAGGTTAATAACAATGCTGAAAAATAACTTGACGTAGAACAAACACTGTCAGTACCCAGATAACTCACATTTCACAAACATCACCATTTCAACAGGACAGAGACTACAGTGCTTTCATCAAGTAGGCTAGGGGCAGCAAAAGGATAAAAATTTGTAGGTCTGCTGAATTTGATCTATGTCTTGAAAATATAGCACAATTTCTGTCAAAATCATGCTACCATTGATTTTAAGTCAACCAAAGAAAAAAGAGAAGAAAAAAAGAGAAGTAAACAAATTAGTGCACTAAGAGACTCGCAGGTATTCTGGCAATACAACTCTAGAAACTGTAAAAAGAGCCTCTGTTACTGAATGCAATCATATTCCACCAAATTTCTGCATTTTCACACTTAACCCTTTACCAAACATTAGCTACGGATAAGCTAAAATATTTTTTTTTTAAACCTGGTGTTACAATGTCAAAATTATAAGCTGAAGATTTGTCCCATGATGCAAATAGGAATTTTACCAATTCAGTGTTCTTTAACAGAGCTTTCACCCTAAACCTACTGAATGTTTTCTTGAATGTTTCTTAAAAAATTAAGTCATGGCGGCTTTACATTCTGATTTGGTGAAACATTCAAAAGAGTGTCAGATCAGTGATAAGAGGCTACTCCTATTAGGCGAGATTTATTTATTTATTTATTGGTGTTTAAGGTCACATATACAAAGACTAATCATGTCTGCTACACGGATACAAAGTCAAGTCCAGCCAATAGATTATACCCATGCTGCCCATTTCAGAGAACTACCACCCCAGGCACTGGTGGCTGAATCCTATTTAATCAGTAAAACAGAGGTTGTTTACCAAGTAAACAAGCATTGCTTCACTTCCCAGGGTTCCCACGGGGAGTTTGTAGAGATATAGTTTGTTTACAAGAGCCAGAATTACACTCACAAGGTAACAGGGAATGTTTGGACTGGGCACGGAAATCCACCTGCAGAAGGCAAACAGTTAATTCCTAGTTGCATTATGGAAAGAATTTGTAGCTTGAAATTTTGGTATTTTGAAATTAGTGTGCAGTGGGTTAAACAACTTTCATTTTTTTTTCCCCAAACCATTCCTTATAACCTTTAGAAGTTTGTTCAAACTTCAAGCACAAGCAATGACTTGGAAGAGAAATATAAAAATAATTGCAAGGTTTGAATAGAATTTATTTTTGTGAAACATTTTGTGGATCAGGCTGATTCGTTAAGTTTTTGTAAGACTCTTGTCACTGTGATGTCCAATAAATCAGCAAACCTGTTTAGCTTCAGGTGTACAAAACTGTAATCACAAAGTGGATAGAGAATTCTAACTGGATCCTTAATAGGTTGTGACCTGGTTGAAATTTTCTGTCCACTTTCCTCCCCTAAACACAGTAGAATCTCACTTTTCAAAATAGACATGAGAGAACATTGAATTTTGGATGTTATATTTGTTTGTTTTTCTTGATGTTATCTTGATTTCACTGCATTTTGTTTAGGAAATCTTGACCCACTGGTGTAAGCATGTCATGGTCAAATCCTAATTTGGGAAAGAGGCCACTTTTGTGATTACAATACAAAGCTGCTTGACCTCTTTCAAGCATGTTATATCAGTCTTTATCACATGATCTGACACTTTTATGAACATTAACCCTCTGCAAAATAATTTCGAAAAAATAAAATTTCAATCAACAAATGTTTCCCCCACTACAGGTAGGAATTTAGCCAATTCAATCATGTTTGACTGAGCTCTGTCAAACAGAAATGAGTTGGTCAAATTGGTTAACCCTTTGAACCCTTATGGTATCTTCCCTGTCAGTTCACTTGCAGCAATTGGAAGAGTCCATATTATGCTCCTGCGATTATGGATTTTTTTTCCACTTTTGACTCGAACTTGGCAAAAAAATATTCGAGTCGACCAAACATCAAATTCGAACCAAGTTAGCTGAAACCAGGTGTCCAAGTGTGGTTTCGTACATAATATTTCCAGTTTAAAATAGCCACATTAGGATTGTTTGGGCACTGTACTGATGATTTATCCACATATTCATACTAACATTCAACAGTTTGTATGTTAACAATGCAGCATACTTGATTACATGGTTGAATAGGAGACAAACAATCTGTATGAACCTGTGATTGCTTTGGTCTCTTCTTGACTTTAAGCTTGGCACTGTCCGATCTTGCCTTATCATGAAGCGATGGATGCTTCTTACAGAAGTGTACTGGAGGTGAGATGTGGTCCCTGTCATTTGGGTTTTGTACTGTAACATGGGTGGGGTGAACGACTCCCCAGGGGCTAGAACCCTGGCCGAAATCTCCCTGTTGTTCTTCAGATTCATGAGGATCTGGGTCAACTAGCAAACCATGGATAAAATATAACTCAACTCTAGAGGTCGAATAACCATTAAGTTATGTGTTGTGGTCTGGATGAATTCACAATAAAATAGAAAAACAGTTTATATGTGGTTTATTAAGAAGCCAAAAATAGTATGATATGAAATGGACATGAATATGAATGAGGAATCAAAAACCACAGGCCCACTACACTTTCAACCAAAAAGGGTTTAACTTCCACCCAACATGTGTTCAGTAAATGTGGATGGTTCCCATGGAACTCGGACCTGGAGATAATCACTCTCAGAAAGAGTGATTCTCACCAGGGCCGAGCTGAACGGGTCCCAAAATGACGGCACCCATTACGGTTAACCTTTTTTACAGGTTACAAAGTGTCCCCATAACTAACCTCAACAGGCAGTTGTGCTGGCGCAGCTGAATTAGAGCTTTAATGCCAAGAAGTGGGTGGCGAATTATGAGCAAGACTGCTCTTATATAGGATAATTTTGCGGGGAAAGATTTCAAATACTGCAATCTGATTGATCCCTCGCTTTCACCTCGACAAATGAAACAGCAGCAAAATGCACTACGGCGTGAACCAATAAGGTACATCGATTCATTTTAAACATGGAAATGACAAGAAGCCAACAAAAATAGAATTACACCTCTGTTATGAGCAGACGAATTATAACAGAGTAATTTAGAACTTCTATTGCATATTATATTTCAACTGCTGTTACCAAATCCGTTACACTTCCCCCTCCTTAAAAAGAAAATGTGTAACATTTTTAGAACCATACAGCAGTTGTTAAACAGAATTCCAATATATCTTTAATAATTTATAATTTTCATTTAAAATGTGGCATTCCACATAAAACATTCCTCCATAATCGCAGAACCCGGCTCACCAAGCCAATTCCCCTGAAAACATAATTTGCCAAATTTAAACTGATAATGAAGGAGATGAACAAGGTGTTACAAAATTACACATGATTCCTCTACCGACTATTATATAGTTTAAGTTATTGTCTCTTTTTAGAAATTCTGTCAAGTCTTGATCTTGTCTCTCTGCTTCTTCTGAAGTTGTCCTCTGGTGTTCACTGCTGGAATGTTTCCAATTTCTTTTCACTACTCGACAATAAGATAATTCTCTTGTTCTTCGCAGCATGCTAAACCATACGCCGTTCTGTTCTGGAGAAGTGAAGTTCTCTTCCATTACCACCACTCATCTCGGATCTGCTGCAACACGTTCATCAGATTCTGCTCTCTCCGCTAGCACCGAAAGGCATGGCAAAAATTCGTCAGCAGAATCACAAATTCTTTTCTGACACACTGCATGCAGCATCGTCCCACTCCGCTGCCTGCTTCTTGTGATGGCGTCCACTCCATTAATGTGAAACAGACATTCACTTTCTACAGGGAGGAGCAAACAAATTTAATGTACAATGTACAGCAGTAACAGCAAGTCTAATTGCTTCCTCTGCTTTATAGTTTTACAGAAATTCCAAAATGCAAAATACTGGATTGCTGCTTAATTTCCCCAAAAGATAGGTGGAATATCCAGAATACAATTTATGTAGATAAAATTCTGGATAAAATTATTTCTCTTGATTTTGCAATTCCGCCATTAATTCAAAAACTATTCACAATTTAATTGTAACATTCTAAAGGTCAACAAGGCCACGTGGTTTCCACTAATCTAACACATGTGATAGCTCTCGGGCTCTTCCACTATCAACCATATATTACTATCAATGGGACATATCAATATTCGAGCAGAGTAAGCAGATGTATTTAGTCCTTTGATATATATAGACTGCTCACACTTGTGCCCATTTTAAATTTAATGGTCAATTTGGAAATTATATTTTGGGCTATCCACGGAGAATACAATTTCCAGCAACGAACTATTTTACACTACCATTCAAGAAAAGTTTTTACATTTTAGTAAACAAAAGAGAGATTGGCCACTACCCACAAAACGACAAGCCTCAGGATTGCAATATTTCCTCTACTGTAAATTACTTGCCCAAAATAAGACACTCCAAACGCACACCTCTAAGGTTAGTTCAATTTGGCATATCAGTAACAGCTTCAGTTTTTGCCAGAGCTAAATGATGTATCGCAATGACATCCACAAAAATTATCTACGTAATATTAAAATAGCACCCAGACTACTGAAGACAAACTGCCTATTATTATCAGAACCCAAGATGCCGGGAGCATAGCTTAAAAGAAAAATATACAAATATTTACAAACTCCTATACGTTGTGATTGCTATTTAATAGAAAAGGTTCCACATATGTCAATGCCTATTGCCAATAGAAAATTGACATACCAACACACTGTGTACTACCTACTTTAAATAAGCAGACTATAAGGTCTTATTTCGCTTCCTAGGAAACAACATCCTTTCTGGTCACTACCCAGTGTTACCTATGGTAACACAAAATACATCCAAACTAATGAGCAATGCAATTATACAGCATTTTAGCTTTCACTATCGACTTACTAAAATATTCTTCATTGAAATAAGTTTACTTAAAAGTTAATGCCTTAATGAACCTCTAACTTGGGCCTGTTTATTAAATTTAAAGTTGACCATAAACATTTCCAGAAGTTGAAAGGAAAATTGTTGGGTTAAATCCTGCAAACACTCAATATTACTTTGTACTAAAGGGCATATAACGCGACTTAACTTCCTATTTGCCCATGGTTGAATTGCCTCAAATGTCCCATAGAATGATTCACAAAATGAGTAATTTTCATAATGAACCCGGAAAGGGAAGATATTTCAGAAAAATTGTAATTCAACTGCAGACATTTTTTTAGCAATATCGCCCACAGCTTTTACGAATAAGCTTTTTCGAGCTACATTGGCACTTCAAATGCCAAATAAAATGGCTGAACATTTAACCTTCAATACCTTTACCAGTCTCAAAAAAAATCCATCTATAACAAGATGCTAAAAAGACTTTATCGGGTATTTTTCACATTCGTGTCATAAGTGTTTGGGCCGAGTTGACAGATCAGCTCAAACCCTCTCAAATTCTCTGGTTCAAATTGCTCAGATCGCCGACGAGAATGCAAAATATGTATTGTGTGTGTGTGGGGAGGGGGGAGGGGTATTTCAGCCTCTGTTAATCCCAGTATGGTGACATCTTGGGGGTTTAGTGCAGAGTAAAATAGACAACAGAATGATCAGTCTATAAACTTAGACTTCAGCTCACTCATAGAATGACTTTGTCTACCAAACTTTAATTATACCAAGCTTATGAGCTTCCACTTCACCAGCAGTGGTATACTTGGGCTCATTGTGCCACTTCAACCCACTAAGTAGGATTCCAAAGGTATACAATTGCATTCAATTGGGGAGAAGCCCTTGCATTTGAAATAATACAACAAAAGCTACTGAAATTAAGCATACCAACAATCGAGCTCTAATTTCCTCATGAATTGAATTCATTTAAATCGTTCAAAGAATGCAGACCTTGCTGAGAAAAATTACCCATAATGCAAGTAGCTGTAATAACCAGATAGCCTCGCCAATATGTAACAGGAGTGGGGTGAACGACTCCCCAGGGGCTAGAACCCTGGCCGAAATCTCCCTGTTGTTCTTCAGATTCGTGAGGATCTAGGTCAACTAGCAAACCATGGATAAAATATAACTCAACTCTAGAGGTCGAATAACCATTAAGTTATGTGTTGTGGTCTGGATGAATTCACAATAAAATAGAAAAACAGTTTATACGTGGTTTATTAAGAAGCCAAAAATAGTATGATATGAAATGGACATGAATATGAATGAGGAATCAGAAACCTCGGGCCCACTACACTTTCAACCAAAAGGGGTTTAACTTCCACCCAACATGTGTTCAGTAAATGTGGATGGTTCCCATGGAACTCGGACCTGGAGAGAATCAGTCTCAGAAACAGTGAGTCTCACCAGGGCCGAGCTGAACGGGTCCCAAAATGACGGCACCCATTACGGTTAACCTTTTTACAGGTTACAAAGTGTCCCCATAACTAACCTCAACAGACAGTTGTGCTGGCGCAGCTTAATTAGAGCTTTAATGCCAAGACGTGGACGGCAAATTATGAGCGAGACTGCTCTTATATAGGATAATTTCATGGGGAAAGATTTCAAATACTGCAATCTGATTGATCCCTCGCTTTCACCTCGACAAATGAAACAGCAGCAAAATGCACTACGGCGTGAATCAATAAGGTACATCGATTCATTTTAAACATGGAAACGACAAGAAGCCAACAAAAATAGAATTACACCTCTGTTATGAGCAGACGAATTATAACAGAGTAATTTAGAACTTCTATTGCATATTATATTTCAACTGCTGTTACCAAATCCGTTACAGTACGAAGTCTTACATGTATTACACATGCATGTAGCTGTGGCTTTATCCACTGTAAATATGAGTGTATTACAAATGTCATTTGGAATCATGCAACATGCGTGATTCCAAATGACATTGGTAATACACTGAAAGTGCCATGTTGACGATTTAGCCAGTATTAAATGTGCGAATGTATGTATACCGAGACATTTATTTATAAGTTTTTTTTTTACATTTGATTTTTATATTTATGATTTTTTTTTCGACTCGAATTCGACTCAAAATTGTTGATCGAGTCGACTTCGACTCAAACAATCAAATATTCACAGGGGCCTAGTCCATATTCATTATTTGGAGGTGGACCAATTAATATTTTCAATGTGAAGCCTTGTGGCTGCATATTGAAAACATTGATTGGTCTACCCCGCACATTCACTTAGCAGCATCATACTTAATGAAACTATGACATATCATGTTCCTGGGATGTAAAAGTGGCCTGTCATGTTCACAGGATTAAGAACAAGGTCTATAGACTGTAGGTAAAAATTTCTTTAAATTTTAAATTTGTTTTTATATGAGAATAATTATTACTTCTGTCACATCTGTGTTACAACATATAAAGTATTTTAGACTCACCTGTTCTCTTATTTTCTCTTCATAGAAAATCTCTATCAGGGAAAGAGTGTCTTCTTTGTGCAGCTGCAAGGAATACCGTAGGTCCTAGAAGAAAAAAAAAATAAGGTGTGCTTTGAGCCTTTCTCAGACATGAAAGAAAACAATATTTAGAGAATGGGAATAAAATGCATTATTTGTTTAGGTATGTACAATTGAGTTTTTGAGAAGATGTACTTGCATCTTATGAATTCAGTTCAAACTAGACTTTATGATTCTGGAGAATCATGGCTTTTCCGATGAGATTCCATGATTTGTCATGACCCCACAGTGTCTGATAAATTGTTTTTAACTGTCTCACTGAAGTTCCTTCATTGATGTTATGAGAAAGGTGAGAATAGTAGTATCAAATGACACAGTTTGATAAAAAATTGTTTAGATAAAAACCATCATTAACGGTGGAGTGGGTTAATGTGAATATCGTCGTCCAACAAGTCAATGACCGACAAAAGGAGTTATGTTGCTTTGACACAAACCGGTACCCACTGAGTGCTGTGTCTATTTGAAAATGGTCCATTGTATCTCAAATGTATCCAAAATATTGACGTCTTGCAGCTTGTAGAGTGTTAACTAGTGCTAACAGGAATATTTATTCATGCAACTGGTAATCTCACACCAAGAACTGTGAATGGACATTTTTTCTTTAAAATCTACAAGATGTTTTCAGAGAAATCCAGGGAGAACATGAATTTTAAGCTTTTGATGGGTATCATTGTTTATCCAGCCCAAAACGGGTTAAGTGTTGTTTTTTGAATACTCTTATTACTTCCAAAAATAATTCTCAGTGAATTCTACTTCCACTTATTTTGATCTCTCCTCTCAACTTCGGGTGCTGTGGGTACGCAAACACAGCCCATTTTATCAACATTTTGATGTTTGAGAACCTGCATAGGGTTAACAAATGCTTAGAGGAATATTTTGTACATGCAACTAGTAATGTCACATTAAGATCTGAGCATGGCCATTTTTTCTTGAAAATCTATGAGATGTTTTTAGAGAAACCCTCGGATAACATGAATTTTTAACCTTTGAGGGGTATCTTTCTGTAATCAGCCCTAAACGGGTTAATGCTTGGTTTTGTGAATACCTTCAATACATACAAAAATGATCATCGGTGAATTCCACTTCCAATGAAGGAGGTTATGTTTATCTCGCAGGTACACATTTGGTGTTATGGTTTCCCAAAGAACAGCCCA
This sequence comes from Pictodentalium vernedei, assembly GCA_031216915.1. Taxonomy (NCBI): domain Eukaryota; kingdom Metazoa; phylum Mollusca; class Scaphopoda; order Dentaliida; family Dentaliidae; genus Pictodentalium; species Pictodentalium vernedei. Next base: position 544,518,648 of record CM062297.1, read on the forward strand.
TTTTCTCCAAATTGTGTGAAAATCAGTTCGAAAATGGCTTCTGAATCGTACGGACAAAAATGTGTGGAAAAAAACACCCCAAAAACCAAAAAAAAAAAAAAAAAAAAAAAACCCCCCCACCAAAAAAAAAAAAAAATAATAATCCGTAGAAAAACAATAGTCTTTTCCAGAGGGAAAAGCCTAATTGCAAATTCTGAGGGATAGTTGCACAGAAATTGAAATAAACTGATGCTTAACCCAAAACGGCATGGTGAATTCACTTGACATAAATGGAATTGTATCTGACAAAGAATGCAGCAGAAACATTTGTAACAAAAAATACATTTTATGACTGGATACACAGATGAACAATGATTTTAGTGATGATACTGAGGCATACCAGCCTGGTAAGCTCCTTAATCTGAAGATAAAGAATTTCTACTCACATGATACTGCTGAGAATGAATTCTTTCCATTGCCATACCCTTCTCATTGGCATAGAAAAACTCCACCAGCAAACCAATTGCATCATACATGCGTTGGAAGAGAACAGGAGCTCTCTGAAAAAACAACAGCATGATGAATTTTGATAAAACTACATTCAAAATAGTCTGAAATTTAGGTATTTTTAACCTCCAAGATTGGGAACTTCTTTCACAAATTTCAAACCAATATACATCTAATAACTGTGGTACAACCCAGCTTCTTGAATTTTGGTTAACATTTTATCTAACAGAACTACAAGACAACATTTGCACAAAATTTTCTTGAATAACTAAAACGTTCAATTTTTTGGCCTAAAATAAAGCTTATAACCCCTCACTGGAATGGGCTCAGAAGCAAATGAGCTTCAGAAGCAAATGTATAAATTTTATAGTAAATTTCCTTTCTTATTATACCTACCGAAATTGTTTACAACAGGCTTGCACTACAGTGGAAGAACCTAACTCGGATAAAATACTCTCTATTTTAATCTTTCCCAAGATTTGGGAAAGAAAAGTGGTGTAAAAACACCACGAAAAAATAAGCCAAAACTGGGCCGAGCGCCATCGGCGCACACCCAGTATGGGACGCTCTTCCATAGTACAAATCCCTGACTTCCGTCACAGTGCACAATGCATCAATTCGTCATTCTTTTGATTCCGAACAACACAGGAGTTATGTGATCAGCGGGGAGGAAGGATTCTTACCCGAATAAGAAGACGGGAGGGCCTCCATGTAAACAATTTTGGTAGGTATAATAAGAAAGGAAATTTACTATAAAATTTATACTTCTTATCAACCTACCTCAATTGTTTACAACAGGCTGAATAGACAAAAGGCTGGAGGGAATCACATAACCAACCCACACATAACTCAATAGCACTGGGACCATGGACAGCGGAAGAGATCCCTAGGCCTATCAAACCATAGCATCACAAACATTAGGAAAGCCAATGAAAGATGAGGCGTATGGTGTAGTGCAACGCACAGACAGAAAAGGCAGTAACAGCACAAAGCTGGAACCGACCCTGAAAAAAGCTGAAAAGCTTGGATAGAAAACATCCTGAGCCGAAGAAAGAGGGCCCCAAGGGTCTCTGTCGGCTCCTGCAACTGTCGCAGAGAAAAGGAGAATATAGCATTTCTCCAGAAGGCTGCCAGTAGAACATCAGTCATCCAACAACATGACAGAGTTATTAAAAGAGGAAGACAATGCACGCACCTCCTGGCAGAAAAAACAATTGGTAATACAATCACCAGTAGCTAGACGAGCGGAAGCTGCATGAATAGCAAGACAAGTCCATCAAGAAATGGATGCAGGAGAGATCTGGCATGTGGGAAAACGCATATTCATCCAGGATAAAGGCGTGAACGCCCCCCACCCCCAAGCAGAGCAGCGCCCAAGAAAGTGACCATCTTGGAGTAAACTGCAAAGTCCAAGGCCTTTTCAAGGAAAAGAGCTGAACACGCTTGGAGAGGCAAGGACGAGTGTCAAAACAATGCGGTATCACATAGGAAAAAACGTCTCCGAAGCATGGACAAGTACACATAGCTGGAGACCCCCAGAAACAAACATATACCAGAAAACTCCGCAAGCAGTGTGATCGAAGGAGTGACAGAAGCAACAGAGTGATCACACACCATCGACAGAAGAACCTTCCACTTAGCCACAGAGGCTAAACCAGTGGAGTGAGTGCCTCCTTGAAGAAAAGCAACTCCACTGCGTGTCTCGAAAAACCACTACGGAGGAGACAGGACCCGATAAAAGACATGTGCGAAGGCACAATGAAGTCGGGTCAACTTGAATACCTCCCGGGCGACTTTGGCAAAGAAAGTCGCGAGGTAGAGGGAGACATGCCGGAACCGCCGCTAACAGAGAGCGGAGCAGAATGATCCATACCCACCGAAGCGACGGGTGTGATCGAAAGGATTCGACGACTGCAGGTTCATATCTGGGTGAGAACCTGAGGCAGAATCGGAACCGGTAGGAAGGTGTAGCCGACAAGACCATCCCAAAGGAGGGCCAGAGCGTCCACGGCGAAGCCAGAGCATCTGGACACGGGGACACAAAAGTGTCCACCTGATGGTTCCAACTAGTCACAAGAGATCGATGGAACCCGCCATGTGGAGCATCCACCTGGTGGAAATGACCCTACCCCGACTTTACAGAGAGTCGGCTAGGACGTTCAGGCGACCGGGAATGTGACGAACAGCCACCCCGGCGCGGACATCCTGAGCGAGCAGTAGAAGATCCCAAGCCAATTCGTACATTGGAACAGAGTGCGTGCCGCCCTGGTTCCGAATGTAAGCAACCACCGTCGAATGGTCGGACAACAGAAGGACCTGGCGATTCGATAGGTGAGGGATCCACTGCCTGAAACGCAGAAGAGCAAGAAGCTCCTTCTGGTTGATGTGTAGAGCTGCATGATCCTGGTCCACCATCCCATGAATGGAAAGACCTAGAGGATCCAACGTCGCACCCCATCCGAGATCGCTGGCATCTGCCGTCAGAACGCGATCGGACGTGGGGAAGTCCAACGGAACACCCTGCGAAAGCCACTGGACATCCGCCCAGAGGAGAAGGTGAGGATAAGGATAGTCCGGAAACTGAAGCACCAGATCCAGAAAATCTACATTCGGCCTCCAACGACTGAGCAGAAAGTGTTGGAGAGGTCTGACACGCAGCCAACCTAGAGGAATGAGATCCGTCACCAAACAGCAGAGACCGATTAGCCGGAGAAAACTCCGAGCCGTCGCGGATGTGGACTGGGACAGAGTCGGAGCAAAAGCTGAGAGAATCACAGCCTTGGCCTGGGGAACCGCCACCAAATTGAATTGTGTGCGGAAAGCCATCCCCAGATGATAAAACGACTGAGAAGGGACCAGGTCCGACTTCTCCTCGTTGACTCTGAAACGTAGCGACGTGAGCAAGCTCAACAGAGTGGCGACATCCGACTCCAGGAAGGCAGCATTGGAATGCCCCTGGAGGATATCGTCCAGATATGCCGAAGTAGTCACCCTGGACTGCATGCGATGGAAAGCTATCACATGCGACATCAGTCTGGTGAAAGACCAAGGAACCAGGTTGAGGCCGAAAGGCATGGCCTTGAACTGGTAAACTCGTCCCCAGAAAAAAGAACCTGATATACTTCCGTAATGCCCAATGAATCGGAACGTGAAAGTAAGCGTCTCGCAGGTCGAAGCTGGAAGCGAAATCTCCCTGGTGAATTGAACGGAGGACCGACCTGAAAGTCTCCATGCTGAACTTGGGAGCAATGATAGACTGGTTCAGGAAACTCAGATCGAGAACCGGTCGGAGTCGGCCATCCTTCTTCGGCAACAAGAACAGGCGGGAATAGAAACACCCTGACCTAATGTTCTTGATGACCTCAATCGCCCCCTTTGTCAGGAGATTGTCTATCTCCGTGGACAAAAGTTCCAGACGTAAAATGTCTGAAGGAACTGTGGTTGGAAAAGGCACCCCAGACAGAGTGGAGTGCTGTCGGAAGGATATTCGCAGCCCGGACCAAACAACATCTAACATCCAAGGATCGGATGTGATAGTGGCCCACGGTCTGCGAACTCTGCTATCCTTCCTCCAACCTGGGACGAGTCGAGGTGAGGACCTTCATTGCAAACCCCGGCGAGGCTCGCGAGAGGAGAAAACACCTCTACTGAATGAAGAATCCTGGGAGTTCCCTCAAGACTGCCGACGCTTACCCTTACCCCATGAGTAAGAAGTAGAAGCGGTGGCAGAAGGATCAGCCCCTTTTGCTTCGCAGAGGAAGCAGAGGGTACTTGTTAGGCTTGGAACGGCCCGTGCCTACCCTAGAAGGCTGATCAAGCTGAAGAAACAGCAGCTGATCGTTGGAATGACGTAGGACGTCATCCCAGACCGTCAACACAGAATCATGGAAAAGTTGCGGACCTGTCAAAAAAGCAGATCGAAGAGCAGCGTACTGCTCCTCAGGAAGGGATCGGCCTGTGTCCCGCACAGAGTCCCTTCGAACTACTTCCAGATTAGCCGTGTTACAGGCATGCGCGTGAGTAAGATGCATGAGCACCTTGGACAGCACATGCAAAGGAGCCTGTACCTCGTCAATCTTATCTGAAGGCAGATAGGCAGCAAAAGCTGAGACGACGAGATCAGAGAGAGAAAGCATACCAAGCATCTCTCACGATAAGCCCAATGTGGACTCCAGAGTCGTCATCGGAATGACGGAAGACTTGGACTTGGAAAGCCCGAGGGAATTGGAGTGCTGATCCAAAACCATCAAAGTCTGGTAGACCGACGGATTGGCGGAATCGTAGGAACGATAACACGCCGGAGGCAAAAAGGTGTCAACCCTGGTGAAGAACGGAGCCTTCATAGCCTTGGAACTTAGCTTGGAGTCCAAGGCTGAAAATGCTTCAACCAACTGTACCGAAGGGCACGGTCGAAGACGCCCAGAAGCAGGTTGCTCCATAGACTGTTGGCGCGCGACTGATGATCGCGGCCTGGCTGACACTGTCGACTGGTTAGATGGTTTGAGATCCGGAAGGAACCCAAACACGAAATCAAGAGCTGCCCCCAAGTCCGAAGACTGCTGGCTCTCGACATCAAGCATGTCTGACTCTTCCCCTGAGTCGGAAGACACATAGCCCATCGTGGGCAAACCAGCCGACGCCTCCCAAGGTGTCGGAACACCAGGGGATCAGAAAGCGCCTGTTTCTAATCCCGGGAGGCGGCGCCACAGGAGGCGCCTGGAAACCACTCGCTGCCTCGCTGGAAGCAACAGGAAGGCTCGTTGACAGAACCTGAGTGAGTAAGGAGAGGGCCTCCCTAAGCTCACTGCCCGTACTGGCCGGTTCGACAGGGGAACGAACCGGCAAAGTGGCTTCACCGCTGACCCTCTGAACCAGCGAAGGGTCACGATCCTCCAAAAGACCCGACATGGGACGACGGGCGGCAGCCGAAAACGTCTGAAGCCAGACGTGTATAGGGGTGTGACACACCCCGAGGATCAACATAGCAGGAACTCATGAGAGTCACCGCTGACCTCTGCAGGGCAGAAGGTCCAGGCTGCACAAAAGACGTTGGACCCCCAAAACTGGTCGTGTGACCAGAATGAGGGACGGAAACGCCACAGAGTTCATAGTGTCCCACTAAGAACAACCGAAACCAATGACAACTGTGGTGCTCGACGGCGCAGAGACCACAGGAGAGGGTCCGGCCGGCAGCCACTTCCAACTTCGCCGAGTTGAAGTCAGGGAAGGCTGAGGCCGATACCCCCACGTCTACACAACCAGACACCGCAGCAGACCACTGCAGGTATAAAACTACTGTGCTCATTGGCTGAGAGGACACAGTATAGGGTTCAGTCGGCAGCCCCATTTGACTTCGCCGAGTGGAAGTCTGGGAAGGCTGAGGCCGAAACCCCACAACCATACTACAGACATCCCTGCAGACCCTGGCAGGGAGAAGCCGAGGCTGGCTAAAAACGGTGCCCATGACAGTGTAGACGGAACAGCAGTAGCAGCAGATACGACGGGAGCTGTTGGAACTGGCGGAAAAGCGGAGAGAGCCACCAAGCTCGGCCTCCAAAGGAGGAGTCACAACCCTAGTGACAGCCTCAGATGTCGACTGGAGAGGGCGCATAGTCCCGGAACCAGGCATCTCTACACCAGAAAACTAATAGCTCCCGCAGTATCCACCACGGTAAAACACTGCACATTCCCCACGGAAGGGGAATAACTCTCACCAGACATGGTCGAATCGGGAAGCCCCAAAACGAAAGCGGTCCCCACCCCCCGCTGGTGCGGGAGGAGCTGCACATCCCCCACAGAGGAGGAGCAATTCTCATCAGACGAGGTCGAATTGGGCGACCCGAAATGAAAGCGTTCACCACCCCCCGCGGGAGCGGGAGGAGCTGCACATCCCCCACAGAGGGGGTCAAACTCACACCAGACGTGGTCGAGTCGGGGGGCCCCAAAACGACAGTGCCCCCCCTGCAGGTGCAGGAGGAGCTGCACATCCCCCACGGAGGGGGTCAAACTCACACCACCAGACGTGGTCAAGTCGGGGGGGGCCCCGAAACGACAGTTGTGTAAGATGTGTTTGTTTCAGAGTTAAAGCTGAGACACAAACATTAACAGATTTCAAGTTTGATTTGTGTCTGCATTATGACTGAGACACACACATCGATAGATTTTAAGTATGACCTCAAAAGTTGACCATGACCATTCAGTTATGGACACAGCTATGGTATGTGACACATCCTCCCATTATTCTGTATTATTGTGTGAGGTTTGATTATTGTAGCCAGAAAAGATTGTGAATTGTAGCCGAGGTATGATATGTGACATTCAAAATATGGCTGTCAAGTATGACCTTGACCTGCAATATGCACAAGCAACTATAATATCCAACACAGCTTCTATCTGTCCTAAACATTTGTATTAAGTTTGATAATTGCTGTTCAATTCATTTCTCAGTTATGGCTGACGCACAAATATCAACTGATTTTAAGTGTGATATTCAAATTTGACCTTGACCTTGATGTCACAGACACCACTTGAAGATATGGACCAAACTAGGGTATGTGACATATCCTCTTATTGTCCTTTGAAGATCTGCAAGCAATAAATATATGCAATGCACTTTCTGACTGTCCTGAAGTTTGATAAATGTAGTTTTGAGCTTGTTTGGGAGTTATAAGCGAGATATGAATATTGACAGACTTTTAGTATAACCTTGAAATATGACTTTCACCTCAAAGTTTTGGAGATAAAAATATTGATATACTTTGAGTGTAACCTTGAAATATGACCTTCACCTCAAAGTTATGGACCCACCTATGGTGTGTGACACATCCTCCCAATGTCTCTTATAAATGTAGGATGTTTGATGATTGTAGCCCTAAGAGTTTTTGAGTTATTGGCCCAGACACACACAAACATGCCTTCAGTGGTGTAGCTGACCCAACAAGATACTCTGATACTTACCAAGGTATGTTGGCATAAATCTAGTTTGTGTGTTTCTTATCAGTTTCTTTTTATACATGGTAGGATTTGATATGACATAAACTAGTTATAAAATATAAATACTGTGTCAACATAACAAAATACACAACTAAATACATAAAATTAAGTGCATTACACACAAAAAATTGTTAAGTAAAAGTCAAGGTATAACCCTTTACCCAACACAGTCGATTTCAAAATTCATTATTTTAAATATCATTTTTTTAAATTTTTAAAAAAAATTTCAACAAAACCATATCATGTGACCCCTCCTTGGAACGAGCTCGACGAGCTCGTTCCAAAGATGGGTTACATGATATGGTTTTATTGAAATTTTTCGAAAAATAATATTTTTTCAGCAGCTGTATTTGCATATTACGCGGGCGGATGCGGGCGATTCGTTGGGTAAAGGTTAAGCTTTTAAGCAAACATAATGAGGTGTGTATGTGGGCAAAATGACACCACAGCACTATTCCGAGGACCTCTAATATTTTAACACAATATTCTGCACCTGTTCTAGAATCACCTACCAGGTTATAAATACTGAAGTAACAGGGAAATTACTGTGGTATTTTTGGGACCTTGGTATGTTGGGTGTTCTTCTATGATCTACCTCAGAAGGATAGTTGCACCAATGCACAAACACACCTACACCCTCATACACACAACCTCACACCCACCCAAACACTTCAATCACCTAAACTGGGGTGCATCATAAAAAAAAATAATAAAATTTGAAAGGCAGTTTTAGTGACTAGCACTGGCTGAGTATGGACATTACAGCAGGTAAAGTGTTGAAAATGTTAGTAATGTGAAGACGTGCCTAGAACAGGACTGCCTAAACATTTTCAGCTTGTTTGAACTGTTACGATAACCATAACACATGTATAAAATAAGTACTAGTCAATTATATGTATACAAATACATACAGATTAGCCCATCATTCTTTTACTCTTCTGTCTTCATAGGATTTAATTTACAGGCATGGTCATGGATCTTTTTCTTTTTATTATAAATATACCGATTTGAATAACCTTGCTCAGTTTAGAGATAACTTGTGTGCTTTTTGTTTCTAGTTTGACTAAATATAAAATTAATATTAGGCCTGTCGTGATTGGTGGATTAGTTGACTTCTGTCACCTATCTTTTCATTTTTAGTCAATAGCTGTTTACTACAAAAGTGATACTAGTTGTGTTTAAATTGCACCATATAATTCAGAGAATATATAGTTAAATTATCAGTCTTTGAAATGCTGACACACAGTTACTTTTAATATTCAGTGACATTATTTCTCCACATGATTGTGTGACACCATAATTTTAAAAACATCAAGCCTCAGAATTTAAACAGTTTCCTATGTATTAATTCACAGTCTCAAAAATTTCTTCAAGGTAAACAGAAAGTTCAGTAGTGTACACTCAATTGACCCAATAGAAATAAATTGAACTACAGAATCGAGAAAATTATCTTCATTTTTCAGAAATGGTCAGTTGAAAGTTATAATATCTGTGGAAATGGAAGAAAGTTCCTGTTTAGAATTGCTGAAAATATCTTGCAATGAATACTACAGAATTGTAGCATTTGCACAAACATTCTAATCAAATTAATCAGATTAAACTGTCATTCAATAAGCAACAATTGAAGATATTTTAGTATTTCCATTTTACCTAATCACAGAAGTGCACAGTGTGCTCTGTCAAACAAGATATAATTGGTTAAATTCATAGTTAAACGAAAGAAAAACAGAGTGATTGGTGACAATTCTGTTACATCTCCAGTATACTAGGGGTTAAGTTTGTAATATGATTACAGATTGATCATTTATTTTATGGGAAAAGACTATTGGCTGACTAACCATTGATTAATGGCAGTGCTTAGTCAACTATAAAAATTGATAGTTGTGACAGTCCTAATAACTATATAGTACGTCAGAATAATTTTTTTATCCAACAAGTAGGAAAATAATTACTTAACGATTTATCCAATACACACCATATCAAAATTTGTTATTTTAATTATTTTTGAAACATTTTTGTCTCCAAAATTTAATGAAACCATTTCATGTAACCCCTTACTGAGCCTGATGAGTTCCTTACATTGAGGGAGGGGGGAGGGGGTCACAATATTATGTTTTCTTGAAATGGAAATGTTTTAATAAAAATACATTTTTTCAACTCGTCAGTTTGTAAATTAAGTGGGCAGATATGTCCAATTCATTAGGTAAAAGGTTTACCCACAACCTTCGACAAGTAGGTTAAAAGATTAACCCACCAAGTGGATAAAAATAACACAGTGAATACTGCTAGCCTTTTTATTAGTTTTTAGTCAAAACATGTATGAGAAAGACATTTAAAACTCAACCTTTTGTAAAGTCACTGTTTTATTTTGCTTTATAATGCAAGCATTGCATCCTAATGCCATTATGGAAGTGTAACAACTTTTATAGTGCAACAGCTAATACAGGTATGAACTTTTTCATTGTTAAATCTAGAAGGAAAATTATTTAATCCAGAATGGTTGAATGAAGCAGAAATTCATCTTAAGCTTGCTACCCAATACCATAGGTAGCTATTTATGAGATAAAATATTTTTATATCATGTGTGAAGAGGTTTATAAGGAAACAAAATTACCATTTCCTCCTTGTCTAGAACTTCTTTGAATTCCTCCAGTGTCTCTACCCATATTGATTCCAATATCCTCTCAAAATTAGGCTTTAGTAGATTCTTGTTCAGAGTCAGTAAATTACTGTCCAAGTACTCCAACAAATCTCCAATAGCCTGGAATGAATAACTGTAACATATTATAAACTTACCTTCTCATGAGTTACAATTTACCTAATTAGTGTGTTAATCCTTTGGTTAACAAAATGACATATCTGGTCAGTGCTTTTCAAATAAATCATTATTAAAACTTTTTTTATAGCATGCTCACCTATGTTACTACCTGTGAAAAGCCTGTATGTTAAATTTTAGCTTTCAACCCCACTACCGGTGTAAAGCTTCTACTGCGGTAAAAAATTTTTTACACCTATAGTCGGAAGTTCATCCAACTTTACCTTTGACATGAGGCAATTTGCCAACTTCGATACATTCACACTTTGCGATGCTTCATTCAAACATACGATGTTTTGCGGCACTATCTACTACATGCAATGACTTATAGGTACTAGGACCAATAATCAGATTTAAAACACTCATACAATAAGGATTTTAAAACCCTTATCCTACTCGTGGTTTAAATATGATCACCGGCCCTAGTACCTATTTATTCTATATATAATTTCTCCAATTGTTGCCTCCAAAACATAGGTTATGATCTCTCAATGAAATGGGCTCATTGAGCTGGTACCAATGTAGGTCAGAAGCTATGATTCTGAGACAAAAAGAGAAAATTTAATGGGTACATGTATTAATTTTTTTGCAAGTTTAATTCTATTTGTGTTGGGTAGAGAGTTACATCTACCAAGTTTCAGCCAAAATTCATATTTTTTTAGAAACAACTCATCATTTAATACTTTATTGCCTTCTCTCCCCTTCAACTGTTTCATTTGGTGGTGTAGGTGGGGCAAGAGTAAAGAAAAAAAAAACCCTGAAACACTGTACTGTGTTGAATTCTTCTTTTGGATGATCGTATTCATAATTAAGACCCTCCAGTCATTACTCCAATCTAAACCTTCCAGCCTGGAAAGAGAGAGTGGGGAATAATGTCCAGGTGATCCAGGTGAGGACTGTAACAATCCCTATTGCATATGATCACCACAAAAAATACAATGAATGTTCCTGGATATATTTGCCATTTCATGAAACTGTAAAGAAAATTGCTGTTGTCATCTTTCTCTTTCAACTAACCTGGGTGAGTTCTTGAGAAAAAAATGTAAACTGTTCAGGTTAAAAACAAAAAAAAAGACAAACTGTGACAGCCTGGCCACTGATGCCCTTCAATCCAAAAAGTGATGGTTGAAACAATTTTTTTCTAAGACTTTAGTTTTCATAATTGTGTGACTTTGACCTCTGCCATTTCAACTTTGGGATGCTGCAGAAAACACTTTTCCTTTGTCCTTTCCCCTTGTGTGATATTCCTCGCCATTTATAGAGCTATGACTAAGACACAATTTTCTGGACCACAGACAAAAGTTTTTCCAACATCTGAGGTTTCACAATCATGTGACCTTGACTTTTCAATTGCAATGGAAACAACAGAGAAATCTTCATGTGTGAATCAGCTACATATCAAAATCTTTATGAGACATTTTTGCAAATGGCCAGGGTTGCCAACAGTTTGATTCCCAGCTGGGGATCAGAAATCGACATTACAAATTCTTCGAAAGCATGACTGTGTTCTTCAATACACACACAGAGGCCCATGCCAGTCTTCATCTGAGGCCAACCATAGCACTTTCATCATACTGAAGCCAGCGTGTTTCACATTTTTATGTAGCTGCCATAAGGAAAGTGAACCAAGTATTCATGAGAACATCATCTAACAAGAGCAACGCAAAGCGTGGTATATGCCTCTGACGGCATCATAAAAGCATATGCAAGTCTCTCGGGGGCATAACCAAATCAAAAGGAAACTTCAAGTGAGTCATCAATGCAGTTCTCAGGAATTCCAATATGTTTGATGCTGCTGAGCATGGCAACCTGTTTACCGAAGATACCTTTCTCGTAGGTGACACAGCATATCCCTTAAAATCATGGTTAATGTGTCCCTTCAGAGATAATGGACATCTGACGAGGAAGCAGAAAAAATTTAACACGGCCCTTTCTTCAGAGCATTCTGTGATTGAACAGGCTTTCGGTCTTCTCAAAGGCTGATTTTGCAAACTAAGGAATGTTGATATGACACGAACTGACTTGATATCAGACATTATTTGTAGTGCATGTTGTTTGCATAATTTTTGTCTAGCTAACAACACAGATGATCCTGGTGATTTGAACTCCTTTGTGGAACCCTTTGATAATGATGATGATATCAACTCTATGCGGCCTTTCACTACTTCACGGAACGCAGGCGCCCGCTGAAAATCCTGAATTCGAGCTTCGGAGAACAAACCTGATGAATTATTTGATCTCAGAATGAAAAAATGTTGAATTGAAAGTTATTTTCAAGTGATTATTTCCCTAGCGTTTTTCATCCTGTGACCATCTAACAAAGAAAAGAAACTCTGTGTTCATCTCTTGAAAAAACACGTGGTTATGGACCCCCCCCCCCCCCCCCCCCCACCCCTTAGAATGTTGGCCCACCACCCATACAAACTCATTATCAACTGAAACACTGTTCAGAATTTTTTCTAATGGTATTAAAAATCTCCATTACACTGTCTATTGTGTATTTCCAGTATTTCCTCAGTATATGATAGTTGACACAAGACTGCCATAATGCCCGAGGCAGAGATCTGGCTTTGACAATCTTCAATTTTCAGTTGCATCCCCACAACATATTCGGTGTCTGGGTGGGGTGGTGCCGTAAAAGCTATGTACACCAAACCTTGTGTTCAGCCTCTCCCCAAACACTAGTCAACAAAGTTATGCATGGTAAAGACAGATGAATCGTGTGCTAGGAAAATTGAGTAGCCCTACATTTTAAAAATTTTTTCTTCATTTTATGGTTCCAACCATGTTTTGGCAGTTTTGCTGCCGGAATATGGTTTCGTAATATCAAGGAACACAACCGGGCTGATATTTACCGAAACATAATATAGCTATGGGATGTTAAGGAAGTTGACATTTCTCTCTTTCAAAGAACTACTTTAGGTCCATATTTGTCGGTTGAATCTTTGTGGAAATTTGTCCATAAATTTGACGGAACACTGTTCCAGTAAGAAAATTGTCAGAACACTGTTCCAGAAATTTACGGTAATTTTCAACAATGTATAGAACATGGCCGCACAAAGGGCTTTGAACCGCTGACTTTTATCATACCACGAGAACAAGCCAGAGTGCAATGGGAAGAACTCTGATTACTGTTGGTGAAAAATAAGATATTTGTCGAATCGCTGTCAACTTTTGTGGGGGTGGGGGTGAGCACCTTCCTTGAAAAAATATGCCCTTTCTATTAACAGCTATGTGATTAAAACTGTGATAATTTCATCCACAATTTAGGCTGAATTCAGTTTCTTGAATTTAGAGCCTGAAGACATTTCAACTCGAAACAATAAAGTTCATTCGAGGGTTTCGCAGCATCGCTGAGCCTAAGTACATCCTATACCTGTGTCAAGTATTGCGACTTGGAAGTTGTCGCCTCATCCTATGACAGTTTTTTTGTGACAAAACTGTGCATGAGAATCAGCGGCGGGCACGAGTGGGCATTTTAACCACACCCACGGTACGCAGAAAACCCGTTGTGGCACTCAACAGATTTTTTGGTATTGGTTGACCGGTTGACCGGTGCTTCATAAACAAAAAATAAAAATCTGTCAGCTGAAATTCTGCTTTAAATCCGAAATGCAGATGTGGGCAAGGTGCCCACTTGTGGAAAAGTGTCCTTAATATAGGCTGGCTGTACTATACGACGTTATATACGCAGATCATGCATGGGGTGGGGGGATTAGGCCCAATATTTTTAGGGGGATTCATGTTAGCCCCAATCCCCCATAAAAACCAAAAGCCTTTATAAAACTGTTCAGAATTCCTACTAATAGTGTAATGCACTTTACTGTCTTTCCTTGTACTACAAGACATGGGGTTGACCTCGTGTCTTGTAGTACAAGGAAAGACCGACTTGAGTGTGATTTTGTGGTTTACAGCACTGGATAGCTGTATAGTTTTTTTCCATTTAAAACTGACGAAAGAAGTTTATAATAGTGACAAAACGTTAGCCTCGATACTCTCAAATTTTTTAATGTGCCCTACCCCTCATTTTCAGACATGTTCTCTACGAATGTAGGGGTACTGCGAATCATCTATTCATTTACTAGGTTTCACTGACACATTTTACAGCTAGGATAATCTCTCTGTCGATGACAATATCGCGAATTAAAGAAACTGCCGGGCTATATTGCTAAAATATGAGGTAGAGGAACGATAGTCACACGAAACCAACATTAACGCACTAAGCGTCGCTGGGAAGAACACGAGAGACCTTTACCCTCACGTGTTCCCCCTAGTGACGGCTCATGTGGGCAAAAATTAAGATTAGAATCAAAATGAGCACCTCTGAGCAAAGTCGTACGGCCAGAGGAGAGCGGCTGCAGAAAAAAAAAAAAAAATTGGGGGGGGGGGGGGGGGATTTTTGAGCATATCGCTCATTAGTCTATACCAAAAACTCAATTCCAGGCAAGACCTTATCAGCAATGCCCCCCCTCCCCCCCCACTAAATATTTTCTTCCCAACAGAATGGCTTATGGCGCTATGCAGTAGTATCCTGCCACAACAGTTTAATGGTGATTCGTGGAGGGAAAACCCACCACAACTAAGCAGCTGTGTTTACATCTTGATCATCCTCATGCACAATCTGTCGGTCGAATAGGGGCGATGGCTTTACTGGCTGTTCGCTACAAGGAGGGCTAAAATAGCATGAGCCTGACCATCACAGTTCAGGGCCTCCTAACAGTAGACATTTCCCCCAAACCCTACCATAGAGATTCTACAATAAGTGACAACAAGGTTTCGCGGCTAAAATCAAAGTAAAATCGGTAATGAACTAACCATTATAGCCTTTTATCGATTGGCATAGGTGTTCCCACATGTCATAGGAGCATCATTCTTCAGCTGAGGTTGCTTTGCTCTTAACATCAGGCATATTAGTTGCCACAATTAATAGAGGAACGCCTCTTTTTCGTTGATAAATGTGAGGAGGGAGGGGGGTGTCTCCCTCGTTTCCCAGCAATACCCCACAATGTAAAACACTTGTCATCAACTGTCAGTTTTCAACATTTAATCCTGCACTGCAGCTTGGTGGGTTTACATGGTAGAAGACTTGTCTTTGTAAGACTGTGACCTTGGGCCTCCCCTCTCGGCCCTTGAAGGGGCCGGCCCAAGGTCACAGTCTTACACAGACTAGGTAGAAGACATCCACACCATCGGATCGTAAATGTGACTTAGTGCATGGGGGTGATTGAGCATTCTTCTGTCAAATGTTTAACGATTACTCCCATCCTGGTTCTATTAGTAATGCCGTTTAATGTATTTCAGACAAGGGCACAGCTATGGATATGGGGTGGTTGAGTCTTTCCCCATACTCCACCTGCACATAGGCTGATATGGCCTTTTATAACCCCCAACTCCTGCAACTTAATGTGGTACACCCTTCTAAAATTTACTGCCCCCCTCATTTCGAAGCCATATAGCTACGTCCCAGATTTCAGCTTTATTAACATTCTTTTGTCACTACCCCCGAGTTTAGTCGTTCAGGGTATTTTGTAGTCCGATGCTGTTTGTGAAATATAGTGGCAACCCCTGAAATAAAAATCTTCGAGTGCGAGCAGGGCATACAAATTTGCCCATTATGGTAATAGTGGGTGGTCTCAAGAGATCAGACGCCTACAGGTAGTCTACATATTTCAATCCCCGATATCAGTTATCATTTCTCGGGTATTGTACCCAAGTGACGCCGGTAGTGATTTGAACAAAAGGAAACCCAGTCAGTTAAACATTTTAATTCAAAACATATGTGAGGCAGCCAGAAGTGTTTTATTCTTTATTCTTCGTAAGTACATCAATCAGGCGATCCATCCTCTGCATTCTTTCTCTGTGCATTACCATTAAATCTTCCCTCAAGCCCTGAATAGCAGTAACTTGGGCCCCTTAACATTTTTCAATTTTCTCAGAAAGAACAGCTTTCCAGCACTTCTTACTTTTTTTGGCAGCAGGCTCTTGTGGTGGCCCATCCACTGGGTGCTGTGGTTCTGTTTATGTGTTGTCATCTGAATTCGACACTTCAGTGGTGGAAGAACTATTTAAGGATGATATCAACTTCTGTGGGCGCACGTTGGATTCTGAACCAAAGATATCTCAGAGTTCATCGTAAAAAGGGCAGGTTTTCTTCTCCGCACCCGATTTTTTTTTGTTATTATCTTCTGTTCTCCGGTATGCTGCCATGAGACTTTTCCACTTATTCGCACACTGGGTTGCTGTGACATTGTCTCCAGGCACCTGGTTTGCAATTATGCGCCACACGTTTTTTCTTCTTCACTTTACCATTAGTAAAATTGTCCTGATTTTGAACATATAATTCAATCAAGGCCTTTGCCATGTTGGTGGACCATGTCATGCATTCTTGTTTCGGCTCTGCAGTTGAAGCAATCTGTGGGTCGTCAGTCTGACATTCTGTAAGCGTCTGACTTGGAGATGTGGCTTCACCGGAAGGGTCACACAGCGAGTCAGTGTTTGCCCGAGAGGTAGATGGCAGGGTATCGGCGTATTTTGATATAGTTGTAGGCGCTGTAGTTTTACATATAACTCTGTCAAAATCACACCAGTCAACTAAGAAATTTACCACCCATGGGTGCATTTCAGCAATTGACTCTTCGTCTTCGTCATTTAAGTTATTTTTAACTTTTTCAAAAATGATGTCGGCTGCACTGTGAATGAACACCGTGTCTTCCACTACACCAACCTCCCAGAGATAGTCACTCTGTTCCTGGTGTAATGCGAGGTACCCATTCAAAACTTTATTGTCCTTTAAATTGATGTAACTGTGGTATTTCTCCGGAATAAATTCTTTAAGCGGCCCCAGGGGTCCTATATTCTTTTGCTGTCATATCTCAGACATACTTAGCATAAAAAGGGTGAATATGAACACTTATTATTGTTGAATGATTGCTTTTTACGAAGATTTTCAGATAATGTGGCGAATGCAACCGTATATATTTCCAATAATCTGCACATGATTCAAGCATATTAAAGCAATCCACTCTACTATCTATTTGGGTTAGAAAGTTTAACCAGAATGGCATTCTGGTTTAACAATTTAGCACTAAAACGATCCAGTTTATGAGTACCCTTTAGTACCCCTAACTGCGCATGCTCAGACCAAACCAAGTAATCTGGAATAGGTCACTAAAACGCTACCCTAGTTATTGGATGGAAACCAAATTCAATATCACCACCATGGCTGCCATACTGAGTTGACAAGCTAGACCAAAATCGAAAGGAAGCTTCATCTAGACACCAATAAAGCATAACCAAAAACTGAAATTGATTCGAGTCAGTATTCATTAGTATTGGATGGAAACCAAATTCAAGATGGCCACCATGGAAGCCATAATGAATTGACCACTGGTGGCCATCTTGGGTTAGCTGATTGGTCCAAAATCAAAAGGAAGCTTTATCTAGACACCAATAAAGCATAATTAAAAAATACAAATGATTTGAGTCAGCATTCACTAGTTACTGGACTGAAACCAAATTCAACATGGCTGCCATATTGAATTGGCTAGCTGGACCAAACTTGAAAGGAAGCAATGCCTAGTCATCCACAAGTTACCCCTAAAATTATGATTTAATCAAATAAGCGTTTATTTAGCCATTTGATGGAAACCAAAAGTTAACAGACGAACATGGTGAAAACATAATGCCCCCGAGAGGTTCTCGGGGGAATAAAAACCTGGATTCCAGCCATCATTTTTGATGGTGTGCAATGGTCCAGTGGTTTAGGTGTTGGACACCTGAATGCCAAGCAGGATTGCCGGTGGTTTGATTCCTGGCCGGGGATCAGAAATCAACATTACAAATTTTTTGAAAACATGATTATGTCCTTCAATATACACACACAGGCCTGTGCCAGTCGTCGTCTGAGGCCAACCACAGCACTTTCGTCATACTGTAGCCAGCGCGTTTCACACTTTCATGTAGCTGCTGTAAGGAAAGTGAACCAAGTATTCATGAGAACATCATCTAAAAAAATGGATGCCAGCCATCGTTTTTGACTGTGTGCAATGTCCAGTGGTTTAGGTGTTGGACTCCTGAATGCCAAGCGGGGTTGCCGATGGTTCGATTCCTGGCCGAAAACATGACTGTGTCCTTCAATGATGACATGATTCAGATCAAGAACATCATGCTAATAAATCCATGCCTTTAAATGATCTCCCAAGATCAAGGTACTTTTTGGAAATTATACACAATTACATATTTTGGATAACCTAATACAAACATGTCCATGTCACAGGATATATGAGCATATTATAATATTAGAACGTTTCTTTTCATGTTCTATCGGTCGATAGCACCTGAGTTTGTGTGATTTCTGAAATAAAACCTGAAGCAGCAAAGCTGCTGAAGGTTTTATTTCAGAAATCACACAAACTCAGGTACTATCGACCGATAGAACATGAAAAGAAATGTTCTAATTATTTTATTATGCCGAACAAAAAATAACTTTCATTGTTAAGCGTTAACAGCAACATGCCATCAATCTTGTAATAACAATGTTAGTCAAATCCAAAAACAGGATGTCATTTCGAACGAATGACGTCTCTTTAGGAGTTTTCAGATCACCAAATTCGAAAATGACTTGTCACAAGTGCCGTCGCTTTGAGAGTTTCTATATCACCAAATGCCAGTGTTTACAACTACATCATGCTGTTCATGTTATAATTCATTATTAATACTTGTGTGATAAGTGGTATAAATTAATGGAATATAAATTCATGTTTCTTGGACGACGACAGTTGTTCGAATTAAGCACAGTGAAACAATTTATTTTGAACTTGAGGCGGAGGTTCAGTGAGGTCGAGGAGTACTAACTTGTGGAAATATAAGTCACTGAAGTCATAACTTATATTCAGGATTCACTGAAGTGTTGAACAACTCGTGAGTTTTTAATATTTCTGATTATTTTGAATTCATTGTTTGCAGTTAAAATTGAAAACACACCCAATGAAGATAACATATTTGTTGGTAAGTTTGTGTCTATCAGTGACGAAAAAAGTTAAACGGACAGGGCGCCAGCGTTTTCTGTTGAGAAATTCCAATCAGAGCGTGCGTAATCGACGCTGATCAATGGAAGTGGAGCTTACATTTTCTTTGTTCTCTTGTCTCCAGGGAAGAACGTTTCGATATTACCCGTGTTTTGCCCCAAAACTCCTGTACTATGACTTTTAGAAGGTGTCAAATTAACCAATCACGGCTGATGTTACAAACGTGAGTCATAATAAATATAAATAGTAATTACAACATTCACTCACATCATCTGCTGGAACAGATTCTGGTGCCCAATTCAAGTGAAAAACATCTTTCTTTATATCAGGCCTCATCTATAATGAAAAGAATTAGAATTGCTATTTTTGTAACTAGTCACCTTGATAAAGAACTGGCCATTCATGTGTTCATAATTAAATCTTTACCTAGCATGACAAGCCCAGAATTGAAAACAAGTTTCTTATATAACTAACATTTATCAATTGTTAGCCTCCAACACATAGCCTGGTGAGATCATTCCAATGAGGGGTCAAAAGCTCTGTTTTGGAGGATTGGAAACAAGTGCAAAGCCAAGGGTGGCTACCCCCCACCAACCCCCCCCCCCCCCCCCCCCTCACAGTCAATCATGAGTTTCTAGTAATTTATCTTTGTTGATATTGAATTAATAAATATCTTATCTTATCTCATCTCCATTAAACCATAACACCAATACAGCAGGCCATGCCCCTGCTTTATGATAAACAATATTTAGTGGTTAACAAAGTTCAAAAAGGGGCCATAGCTGAGATAAACATTATTGTACCACACTCAAAATCAAACCCGTCTGGCATATTGTCTACAGTAAGCTACATTCCAAGTTTGGAATTAGACACCTATAACTCAAGTTACCATCCGGAAACCAATATCAACATATCTTCTATGTTGGAAAAGGGCCATAACTCTGCCAAAAAATATCAAACCAAGCCCACTGTCAATCCCAACCTGTATTATGTGGATATAAACCTATGTATAAAATTTTGTTTCATTTTGTTCAGTCAATTTAAAGTTATCATTCAGAAACCATATTAAGAATGGATATTTGGGATGAACAGACATATGGGATGTACGTAGAGATGGACAAGGGTAACACTTAAGGGTAACACATGGGAAGCACTGGCGAAGCGAGACCGGTTCCTGTTAGATCACTGAAGTTAAGCAATGTCAAGCCCGATTAATCCTTGGATGGGTGACCAATGGCGATTGATTCGGGTGCGATCAGCGAAGTTTGAATGTGTGATTCTGTGATGTTGCATCACATGCCAGCTGTGAACATTGGGAATGTTCGCCAGTACTACGCAATCTCCACTGCACCTAGGTGTAAAATAGGGACCTGTTGAGGTGCTTGCCTTGTGTGCCCGTTTGTGGAGCACCGGCAGTATGCACCGCTGAGTTGAGCTGAGAATGTCATAGAATGAACAAAGGGTGTGAACACCTGTGATACATGGTAATAATGTAAGTCAAAGAGCACTGTGGCGTATTCTGGACATCAACATTGCATTGCAACATTGCATTACACTTAATGCCCCTTGCCAGATTGGCGGCGGCATAAAAAATGAAAATATAATAAAAATATAATAAAATTTGAATTGCAATTTTTGTGAATAATGCTGTCTGGATATGGATATTACATTAGATAAAGGATTAAATCTTAACCCACTGAGTAATTTTATAATATTTTTTATCAAATCTAGTCATGGTTGTTGTGAAGCAGCCATGACTGGATTTGATAAAAAAATCATCTAAATTTAACTGAAGAAATCTCTGGTTAAAAAATGTATTTAAGTAATGGGGACCATATTTGATTGAAAGAACCCAACTTGCACTTATTTCACTGGAAAGAGAAATCCTGTCCTGGGCAGGAATATCCGGCAACGGCATGTAAGGGGTTAAATAACTCCCTGTCTGGAAAAGTGATATTGATCCAGCATTAGTGGGCTGCTGCTAGAAAGCTAATTCTTGGCCAACATTGCTTTTAGGGCTGTGGGACATTATGTCTGCCATTGAGAACAGATAACTGACATAATCCTACAAACTTTGAACCAAGACTTATAAATAACACTGTCTTGCCAGCCTTACCTACAGGTGTGTGAATGATGAAATTCAGCTAATGTGAACTGACTTCTGAAGTGTGACACAATTTGTTTTAACCTAAAAAGGTGGAAATCTAAGAGTTGGGAGCTTTCATTCTCAATTCTGATCAAGTATCTACATTTCAAATTCCCACTCCAAAAAAGGCAGAGTGGAGCCCACTTAATTGTATAGCTTTTAACTGAATAACCCTGTTATGTATAGCTTTCAGTGGCCCCTGTAAATTGAATAAAGATTTTGGAGAATTTGACAGATATTCACCGTTGCTTGGTGGTTCTCTCCGGGTACCCAACCTACTTAATCTGTCAAAGAATCACTCTGACATCCACTGACTCAACCACATTTATAGATATGTTTGACTTCAGTAATCCAATATAGGCATTTAATATATTATACTCTGTTTGACAGAGCTCAATGAGCCCTGTCAAACAAGATATTATAGAATAAATAATCAGTTTATAACTGGAAGATAGGAAAATGTCCCAATTCCTGTTAATTGTATATTCCTGCTGATTGAAAATTTTTCTCCGGCAAGTGGCTATTCAATTTGCAAGGTTCCAATGTATTCCAATCTATGTACACATCAGTTTGGGTTATTTTATTCTAATTTTGAGCAAAACTCAATTTCAGTCCACAATTTTACTATTTATGACCAACAACAAATAAAACTGAATGCAAATGTTTATCTGAAATTCTGTCCGTTTTTGTCTTCAATGTGTACGATCAAAATAACAAGTGCAACGCCGATCGCCAGCAATCAGACAATCGTCCCCCACAGTAGGTGGATTACTGTGAAATATATTGATATTTCCTCAATAAAACCCAAACAAATATGGATATCAAAGGAGCAACTTAACAAACTAGTCCCAATGTTACCCATATTTCTGTGGTTGTACAGGAACAAAAATGGACGCCAGTCGGCCAGCTTGAATTTTTTCTGAAATTTTTTTTGCGTGCATCAATTTTACATAAGGTCCCATCAAATGTGAAAATTTGAAACAAAAGCGTGAAAGCATCTCTGAGATACAGGTGGTAACAGTATACAACATAATATGCACAAACATATTACCCCAAAAAAGGCTAAGGATACTTTGCATAATTCATGCACGAGAAAAAAACCCATATGATATGTTATTTATCTTGTGCTGCTAGACCTGCATACCAAAAATTATTGAAATCGGAAATGTCGATCAGAAGTTCTGAGCGTATAACGAATCACACACAATTTCCAACAAAAAAGGCCACCAGTCAGCCATCTTGCATTTTTTCCTAAAAAAATCTAAATTTTATAGTAAATTTCCTTTCTTATTATACCTACCACAATTGTTTACTACAGGCTTTCACTACAGTGGAAGTTCATAACTCTGAAAATATACTCTCTATTTTGATCTTTCCCAAGGGATTTGCGAAAGAAGAGTGGTGCAAAAGCACCAAGAAAAAATAAGCCAAAACTGGGTCGAGTGCTACCGGCGCACACCCAGTAGGGGACGCTCTTCTCCTAGTACAGATCCACGGCTTCTGGTACCAGTGCGCAGTCAGTAACTGATGAATCATTCTTTTGAATCCGCTAACATTGGAGTTATACGATCAGCAGGGAGGAAGGATTCTTACCCGAATAAGAAGACAGGAGGGCCTCCATGTAAACAATTGTGGTAGGTATAATAAGAAAGGAAATTTACTATAAAATTTAGATATCTTATCAACCTACCCTACAGCTGAGGAGGAAATCACATAACCAACCCCCCACATAACCCGACTGCACTGGAACCGTGTACAGAAGAGTTCCCAAGACCTATCAAACCATAGCATCACAAACATTAGTAAAAGACAATAAGAGATGAGGTGTATGGCACTGCATGCCGCACAGACAGAAAAGACAGTAAAACAGCACAGGGCTGGAACTGACCTTGAAGTCTAATGGCTAGGGTAGACAACAGCCTGAGCAGAAGAAAGAAGGCCCAAAGAAAAAAAGGTCCTCAGACTGCTCCTGCAACTGACGCAGATAGAAGTTGGAGAAAGTAGAAGCATTTCTCCAGTAGGCTGCCTTGCATAACATCCGACAACTTGACGGAGTTAGCATAAGCCCAGGAGGTAGACAAGGCACGCACCTCGTGGGCAGAAATATGATTGGTAATACAATCATCAGTCGCTAGACAAGCATAAGCTGCACAAATAGCAAGACAAATCAACCGAGAAATGGATTGAGGAGAGATCTTCTGTCGACCAGGAATAAGAGACAGAAAGAATCGTTTCCTGCCTTTCCTAATGAACTGCGTCCAGTTGAGATAAGTGTGAAGTGCACAAACCGGACAGAGCAAAGGGCGATTACCCTCAGCCGAAAGGAAGAGCCCTGATACAGATAGGAGGTGGAGTTGTTCCTGGTATCTGATTCTTGGCCAGAAAGGAGCAATCAGTGGTAAAAGTAACACTGTTGGTGGAACTCCTGAAAAAGGCCGGATCAACCAAGATGGCTGAAGCTCACTAATCCATCTGGCTGAGGCAAAAGCCATCAGAGAAACCATCTTGTATGTGAGAAAACGTATATCCACCTGTGATAAAGGTTTGAACAGTGCCGCCCCCCTCCCTCCCCCCCAAACAAAGCAGCACCCAAGAAAGATTCCATCTTGGGGTAAGCTGCAAAATTCTAGTGCCGATTAAGTTTGGAGAGGTATGGATTAGTGCCGATACTATGCTTTCCCACATAAGAAAAGGTCCCCGAAAGCATGGACCTCTACCCTTTGATGGTAACAGGCTGGAGACCCCGAGAATCAAACAGATATACCAGAAACTCTGCAATCTGTGAAATCGAAGGATTGCCATAATCAACAGAGTGATCAGCACACCATCGAAAGAAGACTTTCCACTTAGCCGCATAGGCTAAACTAGTGGAGTGCCGCCTTGAAGAAGAAATGCACTCCACTGCTTGTCTCGAAAAACCTCTATGGAGGAGGCAGGACCTGCCAAATGATATGCGTGAAGGCACAATGAAATCGGGTCGATGTGAAACATCCTCGGGTGACCTTGGCAAAGAAGGTCGCAACATAGAGGGAGACATGCTGGAACCACCGCCAACAGAGAGCGGAGCTGATTGATCCAACCCGTTGAGGCGACAGGGGAGCGATGAGAATGATTCGACAACTGCAGGTTCTGATCTTGGCCAGAACCTGAGGCAGAATCGGAACCGACGGGAAGGCGTAGCTGACTAGACCGTTCCAATCGAGTGACAGAGCATCCATGGCAAAGGCCAGAGGATCTGGACACGGGGACATGAAAGTGTCCACCTGATGGTTCCAACAGGTCGCGAAGAGATCGATGTGGGGATGACCCCAGAGGTCACAAAGGGACTGGAAAACTGCCCTGTGAAGCATCCACTCGGTGAAAATGCCCCTGCCCCGTCGGGACAGGGAGTTGGCTAGGACGTTCAGACAACCAGGAATGTGACGAATAACCACTCCGGTATTGACATCCTGAGCTAGCAGTAGAAGATCCCGAGCCAATTCGTACATGGGAACTGAGTGCGTGCCACCCTGGTTCCGAATGTAAGCGACCACTGTCGAATTGTCGGGCAACAGAAGGACCTGACGATTCGAAAGGTGGGGAATCCACTGCTGGAAACTCAGAAGAAGAGCAATAGTGTTGAAACGATTACCTATTTTTCAAAGTCGACGGGAGTAGTCGATTCAAAATCGACTAGTCGGCTTTTTTGTTGAAAACATAATTGTCTCAGTAAATTAGGTGATAAGAGACTGTTACTTGTAAGTTGATAACCCTTTCGTTTAATGACTCGTTTAACAGGTGTTTGATGAAGTTTCCTTGTCAAAGTCATGAACGTAGCTGTTCTCTTTTTCGTATTTTGAGTTTTTTAAAACGTTGTGCATATTATAGCTTTAACCATTCAGTAAAAAAATTAGGATACCTGGGAAGTGCATGCCTCCAAGTCCTCTGTCCATACAGTGGAAAAAGTACCCAATGATGTTAAAACAGAAGTGTGCCGCCATTCGCCCGGTGCAATTAATTAAAAACTTCCGGGTCAAATTTTGTGACAGGCAGTTTCCTCACCTTCATATCCGGTCTTCGCCAGCTCGCACCCAAGCCAGTACAGTAATATCATAGAATATGGAGCAGCTTTCTGGGTGTTTCAGGCATGTATTTTATTTTTATATCAATTAAAAAGTGTGGGCGACCTGGGTGAGCCACAGAACGCTTGCATGAATTAACGGCATCTTTGAAGTTGTACATCAAAGTATTTTTCTTCAATGCGTGCCAGTGATTAGGTTAGGTGAAATCAGTGCTTGTAATGTTGCTGAAATCTAAGTTGTAACATTATCGGCATCAACAAACGACAATGATTGCATTGATATCCACTTCTCAATACAATTTAAAATAGGTCCACCACGAAGCAGAAACGTCTGATGTTTGTAATCATTAACCCCCACTATTGGCATTTTACGACTTCATCTTTTGAGTTTCCGACTAGTCGACTGGCAGATTTCAGAGTCGATCCAAAAATCGAATCAACTTCGACTAGTTGACTAATCGTTTCAACACTAAAGAGCAAGAAGCTCCTTCTGGTTGATATGAAGAGCTGCTTGATCCTGGTCCCATACACCGTGAAGGGAAAGACTTAGAGGATCCAACTTCGCACCCCATCTGAGATCGCTGGCATCTGCCGTCAGAACACGATCAGACGTGGGCAAGTCCAACGAAACTCCCTGCATACTCCACTGAACATCCATCCAGGGAAGTCCAGGGAAGAAGGTGACGATGAAGAGAGTCTGGTAACTGAAGCACCAGATCCAGATCGACAATCGGCCTCCAACAACTGAGCAGAAAGTGTTGGAGAGGTCTGACATGCAGCCGACCGAGAGGAATGAGATCCATCACCGAACCGCAGAGACTGAGCAGCCGGTGAATACTCTGAGATGTCGCGGACTGGGACAGAGTCAGGGTGAAAGCTGAGAGAATCACAGCCCTTGCCCAGGGAACCGCCACCATATTCAGCTGAGTATGGAAGTCCATCCCTAGATGACAAAACGACTGAGAAGGGACCAGGTCCGACTTCTCCTCGTTGACTCTGAACCCTAGCGACGTGAGCAAGCTCAACAATGTACTGACATCTGACTCCAGAAGAGCAGCATTGGAGTACCTCTCGCGGATATCGTCCAGATATGCCGAAGTAGTCACCCTGGACTGTGTGCGATGGAAGGCTATCACATGCAACATTAGTTGGGCGAAGGCCCAAGGAGCCAGGTTGAGGCCGAAAGGCATGGCCTTGAACTGGTAAACTCGCCCAGAAAAGCGAACCGGAGATACTTTCGTGATGTCCGATGAATCGGAATGTGAAAGTAAGCATATTACAAGTCGATGCTGGAAGCAAAATGTCCCTGGTGAATGGAGCGTGAACCGACCTGAAAGTCTTCATGCTGAACTTGGGAGCAATGACAGACTGGTTCAGGATACTCAGATCGATAACCGGTCGGAGTTGGCCATCCTTCTTCAGCACCAAGAACAGGCGGGAATAAAATCCCACTGGATGAATGTTCTTGACAACCTCGATCGCCCCTTTTGACAGAAGATTGTCTATCTCCGTGATCAAAAGCTCCCAACGTGAAACGTCTGAAGGAACTTGTGTTGGAAGAGGCACTCTCGACAGAGTGGGGTGCCTCCAGAAGGATATTCGCAGCCCGGACCGAACAATGTCTAACACCCAAGGATCGGATGTGACGGTGGCCCAAAGGTCTGTGAACCCTGATATCCTTCCTCCAACCTGGGATGAATCGAGGTGAGGATCTTCATCTCGAGCCCCGGTGAGGCCTGCGAGAGAAGAAATCACCTCCTCTATTAGATGAATGATCCTGAGTCCTCCCTCTGGTCTGCCGACGCTTACCCTTACCACGTGAGTAAGAAGTAAAAGCGGCAGCAGGAGGATCAGCCATTGGCTTCGCAGAGGAAGCAGAAGGGTGATTGTTAGGTTTCGAACGAGCCCAGCCTCCAACAGAAGGCTGATCAAGCTGGCAAAGCAGCAGCTAATCTTTGGAATGACACAGGACGTCATCCCGGACCGTCGCCACGGAACCATGGAAAAGTCGCGGACCTGCCAATGAAGCGGATCGAAGAGCAGCACGCTGCCCCTCCGGAAGGGAACGGCTGGTGTCCAACACACACCGTCCCGGCAAACCAGTTCCAAGTTAGCCGTGTTACAGGCATACGTGTGATTAAGATGCATGAGCAACCTGGAAATCAAATGCAAAGGAGCCTGTATGTCGTCAAATTTATCTGGAGGCAGATAAGCAGCCAAAGCAGAGACAACGTGATCTGAGAGAGAAAGCATGCCCAGCATCTCTCTCGATAAGCCCAACAGGGACTCCAGAGTCACCATAGGAATAACGGCCGACTTGGGCTTGGAAAGCCCAAGGGAGGTGGAGTCCTGATCCAAGACCGTCAAGTCTGGCAGACTGATGGATTGGCGGAATCGTAGGAACAATAATGCACTGGAGGCAAAAAGGTGTCAGCCCTAGCGAAGAATGAAATTTCATAGCCTTGAAACTCAGCTTAGAGTCCAAAGCTGCAAACGCTTCAACCACCTGTACCGACTGGCACAGTCGAAGGTGCCCAGAAGCGGGTTGCTCCACAGGCTGGTGGCGTGCAACCGATGATCGCGGCCTGGATGACACTGTCGGCTAGTCTGCCGGGTTGAGATCCAGAAGGAACACAACACAAAGTCAAGAGCAGCCCCAAAGTCAGAAGAATGTTGGCCCTTAACGTCAGGTATGTCTGACCCATCCTCTGAGTCAGAAGACACATAGCCCATCATGGGCAAACCAGCCTATGCCTCCCATGGTGTAGGCACACCAGGGGGATCAGAAACTGGCCTGCTTCCAATCCCGGGAGGCGGGGGGCACCTGGAAACCACTAGTAGCCTCGCTGGAGGCAATGGGAAAGCCCTTGGAAAGAACCTGAGTGAGCAAGGAGAGGGCCTCCCTAAGCTCACGGCCAATGGCAGCCGGTTCGACATGGGAACGAACTGGCAAACTGGCTTTACTTCTGACCCTCTGAACCAGCGAAGGGTCAACGATCCTCCAGAACACCCGACGCGGGGCGACAGCCAAAACATCTGCAGACAGATGCTGATAGGGGTATACCAGACCCCGAGGATCAACAGTGCGGGAACTCAGGAGAGTCACCGTGGACCTCTGAGGGACAGAAGGTCCAGGCTGCACAAAAAAGCATTGGTCCCGCAAAACTGGCCGTCGGTCCAGAGTGCATGGACGGAAATGCAACAGAATCCATGGTGACCCCACCAGGAACATCAGAATCCAAAGAGAAGGATTCTGGGCTCGACGGCTGAGAGACCACAGCAGAGAGTTCGGCCGGCAGCCCCTTCCGACTTCGCCAAGTTGAAGTCAGGGAAGGCTGAGGCCGATATCCCATGTCTACACTACCAGACATATTAGCAGACCCCTGCAGGGATAAGCAGAGGCTGGCTGAAATGGTGACCAATGGCGTTGCAGATGGAACAGCAGTGGCAGCAGATACGACAGGAGCTGTTGAAACTGGTGGAAAAGTGGAGAGAGCAACCAAGCTCGGCTCCAAAAATGAGGAGTCACAACCCTAGTGACAGTCTCAGATGTCGACTGGAGAGGGACCACAGTCCCGGAACCATGCATCTCTTCACCAGACAACTAAACAGCTCCTGCAGTATCCACCACAGTTAAAGACTGCACATCCCCCACAGAGGGGTATAACTCTCACCAGATGTGGTCGTGTCGGGAGGCCCCAAACGACAGCGTTCCCCTTCCCTGCGGGTGCGGGAGGAATAGCCAGGAGAACGCACCACATGCTTGGGCAAAAGGCATTGCCCTCAAGGAACAGCCCTGGGCATAACAGAGGTCAGAGCAGAAGAAAAGGTGAACTCAACAGATGTAGAAAGTAGAAGAACACTCCCAACTACGAGAGAAAGGTGGCAGAAAATAAAGGAGCGGCGGGAACACAACTGAACCCAGATGGCTGACAGGGACCCAAAAAACAGAAATTCTGCCCTCAACAGAGAGGAGAAATCCTGACCATACAGCCCCCCCACTGACACCTAACTCCAATAATAATAATAATATCCAAAAGGATGACATAAATTTATCAACCAAAAAATTATATGTCCAAACCGCACAGTACGTGAAAGTCACGTGCGAACCCGGAGAATATACAAAATACAATGAAAATGTGGTTGAAATTAATAACGAGAATATATAAACACAGTCCTGTTATTATACGATACTCAGATCCATAATTCTAGTCACAGGTAACCATTATCAACGATTTGAATTATCACTGTTTCGTAATACAATTATGGCCACTCGTCATTCCAGGACAGCAGAAGAAAAAAGAATGATTCATTAGTTACTGACTGCACACTGGTACCGGAAGCCGTGGATCTGTACTAGGAGAAGAGCGTCCCCTACTGAGTGTGTGGTAGCAATCGACCCAGTTTGGGCTTATTTTTTCTTGGTGCTTTTGCATCACTTTTCTTTCCCAAATCCCTTGGGAAAGATCAAAATAGAGAGTATATTTTCTGAGTTAGGGACTTCCACTGTAGTGAAAGCCTGTAATAAACAACTGTAGGGTAGGTTGGTAAGAAATTTACGTGCATCAATTTTACATAATGTCCCATCAAATCTGAAAATTTGAAACAAAAGCATGAAAACATCTGAGATACAGGTGGTAACAGTACACAACATAATATACACAAAAATATTACCCGAAAAAAGGTTAAGTAAGGCTAATTTGCATAATTTATGCACGAGAAAAAACCCAGTATGATATGTTATTTATCTTATGCTGCTAGACCTCCAGACCAAAAATTACTGAAATCAGAAATGTCATTCAGAAGTTCTGAGCGTATAATGAATTACACGCAATTTTCAACAAAAATGGCCACCTGTTAGCCATCCTGATTTTTTTCAGAAAAGAATTGATGTGCATCAATTTTTCCTAATGCCCCATCAAATCTGAAAATTTGAAACAAAAGCGTCAAAGCATCTCTGAGATACAGGTGGTAACAGTACACAACATAATACGCCGAAAAATATTACCCGAAAAAAAGGTTAAGTAAGACTAATTTGCATAATTTATGCACAAGAAAAAAATCTGTATGATGTGTTATTTATCTTATGCTGCTAGACCTTCATACCAAAAATTATTGAAATCGGAAATGCCGTTCAGAATTACACACAATTTCCAACAAAAATGGCTGCCAGTCAGCCATCTTGAATTTTTTCAGGAAAAATTGATGTGCATCAATTTTTCCTAAAGCCCCATCAAATCCGAAAATTTGAAACAAAAGTGCCAAAGCGTCGTGGAGATACAGGTGGTAACAGGACAGAGGGATGGATGGACAGATGGATGGACAGATGGAGTGGAATCCAATAGTCCCCTTCACTGTGAAACCGTGGGGGACTAAAAACGTTAATCACAAGTGCTGGTGGATACACTCTGAAATGACAATACTTAAAATAAGGTATGTTAGTGACCAATCAAGCGAAAGGTGGATTAACCATGGCCAGACTGGAAAAAATGTATACAGATGGACAAAGTAGCTGTATATGTGTTGGCTCAACAGTTAGGATGCACCCTTCTGCCGCAACTTTTTCATTATTTTGACCGAGATCCACTGTCTCAATTACCACAATATCAACGTCTTCCTACCATGACCTTGAATGTCTGACCTTGTGTCATGGCCACGCTAAACTGGGTTATATGGATAACAACTGTATGAAGTCAATCACGTCAGAATGAATGAATGAATGAAATTTTATTTTGCAGCATACAGATATACAATGTAAAACAAATAAAACAAATTACAAAGTGAATGTACACTGCACGGAGATGGCATAGCTGGAGAGGCTGTCTTCCTGCCACCCCACACAATTTTCTTTTCTTGACATCAAAAGGTCTTTTTATTTTTGTCTTCAGGGATTCAAATTGAGTGGAATGTCCCCAATGCACAGACCGGAAACAAATAAGTTGTTACTTTAATGTGTTGAGTAAACATGAACCCAATTGGGGTTCATATTCACTCAACCCAGGCAATCCCGGCCAATCACCAGAAAGGAGAAGAGAAAGCAAACCCGGTTATCCTTCATGAGGACCCAACCAACATCAGAGTGCAGTATTTTTGGTGAGATCTCTTTAAGTTGATATGGAGTCGGGACAAAATGGATTGGTACAAGTGATTGTGGAAGAGTATGAATCTAAGAATGTATTGATTATTTTCTTTTTGAATAAGGGCCTACTATATTGCTGTATTTCAGAGTTTAAATCGTTCCAAACCTTTGGAAAAGAATGTAACGATAGGTCTGCTGAGAAACCAACCCATACCCAGTTGTTTACCTTCCATTTCGGTCTTAGTAGAGGGATAATTCTATTTTAGTCAAACAATAATCTTAATATAAAGTGATCTAGTCTGCAGTTAGTGGACTCTACCATACCCAGTAAGTTAACTTCCTATGTGCCTCAGGGATCGCCGGTAGAGGGTCAGTGGACACGCAGATCTTTTGGAGCCTAGCCAGATGGGACATAATTTGTATTAACTGCATTCATACGTAAATTGTGACCAATGGATCAACCCATACCCAGTTTCTATATGTTCCATCTTTTTAGTGGCTGAGGGTTAATGTTTCTGTCTACTATCAGATGACCAAACCATACCTTACTGCATGTCTGGGGTCAACTTTCTGTATGTTTCTGGTTGAGGGTTAATGGACATGTTGTACAACCTCGTATTAATTAGTGCAGTTATCTACTGATAACTTAGTGGTTGATAACTAAGTGGCTTTATTTCATCTGACTGAGCTCTTGGAGCTGAGTCGGGTGGAATACAGCTGGAAATAACTGAACACACACGTGAATCGTAAATCGCAATCAGTGGACCATTCCACACCCAGTATGTATATTGTCCATTTCGTTCCTGGTAGAGGGTCAATTTCTCTTTTGCTAAGCATAAATCTTAATGTGAATTGATTAAGTCTAAACAATATTTAGCATGTTAATTTTCCATCTGTCTCTTATGGAGTGTTTATGGACCTGTAGTGAAACCTAGTGGTCAATACTGCATGCTCAAGTGGTGCAGATATATGCAAATTATCAAGCGGCTTTGTTCCATATGAATGAGCTCTTGGAGCTCAGTCGGATGGGACAAAGTTGAAGATAATGGCGTTTACATATATATCGTGATTAGTGGAATTACCCATAACCAAGTATATATACCTCTCATTTCGTCTTCGGTGGAGGGTTAACTTTCCTTTAGACAAAACCAAAGTCAAATGCTAATTACCAAGCTGCTTTGTGCCATCTGACTCAGCTCTTGGAGCTCGGTCGGATGGGACAAAAGTTGGAGATGATGGCGTTTACATATAAATTGTGATTAGTGGAATTACCCACACCAAGTATATATACCTCTCACTTCGTCTTCGGTAGAGGGTTAACTTTCCGTTAGACAAAACAAATCTTAATACAAAGTTTTCAAGTCTACTACTAGTGGGCTAACCATACTTAGCATGTTAACTTTCTGCACGTCCCCGGTAAGGGTTAATAGGCCAGTAGCACAAGAACAAGTCATTCCATTATCTCCATCGTTCTAATTACATTAACGGTGTGTGTCGACTACCTGTGATGCTAAATACGACATGCCCTGGTTTGCTCTTATAAACCCCTGTAAATCGCACGATGAATCCTTGCAATACAAATTAGTCTCAAAAGATTGGCCCTGTTATTACCTTTTTGAATTAGTGATGACAATTATATGGACCAATATGACATCTGTTATAGATTGTTCTGCACACTGGGGTGTATTTGAAGCACGAGAATGGCATTCAATTGTTTGTATCGTTCTAACTAGGTTAATACAGTGTGTCGTCTACCTGTGATGTTGAATACTTGCTTGTCATAATTTGTATTTCACAAATGGACTGGTATCTTATTGGTTTGTCTGTCCACTAGGGTGTTCCCGAAGACCAACAGAGTTAATCCACTCCTTTAATTGTCCCAATTAGATTAATGAAGATCTGACATACTCTTGTTTTTCGCAGTCGGATGCCTGATGGTTTATGTACATAGATATGAATGGTAGTCTAGGCCAGTGATGTATAACCTGCCCACATTAATAGCTTCCATTGCAGCCTATCGTAACTCATTCACTTCATCCAGTGTCATATATGTTTGATACTGGTTTACAATATTTACATGTAAATATGTTCTTTTTTGTATTGCAGCATCCTATTACAAATTATTACTACTTCTTTCTGTCTTATTCAGAACTTACTACTCTTGCCAACCAGTATGTAAACTTGAAACGGTACCACACAATTGTAAACAACAAAATCATCCGAGTACTTTCCCGACTGTTTGATGCTGGTATTACATAAATGTGTAACATAAATGTCTACAGAGCTCGGATTGGTTTTTTTAATAGTGTTGTCTATTGTCACGGCATTAAAAATAAGCTCCAAAAACATCAAATATGCTGTATATTATGCTACATGTATATGCGCTGGAAGGGAAGCAGTCTACTTAACGCCCTCACTGTTATGCTTGCATTATTTTTCAGCTTGTTCGATTGTCCAGTTACGCTTGGGGACAAAAATGCATGGTCATTGGAACCACATTTTAATTATAATTTGGGTACAGGTGTTTCGGTGATTGACAGAGTTTTTTATTTAACACTCTCGGCTCCCATTCTTGCACTAACAGTGTTCTTGCTAGTATTAATTATATTATCGGGCGATATTGAATTGAACCCAGGCCCAAATCTTACAGACTCAAATAAGAGAGTAAATATATTAAAAATGTGCCATTTGAATGTACAAAGCTTAGATGTACAAACGAAATTAGACATTATAAAATGTGAATCGCTGGTCTTTGATATTCTGGCTCTCACCGAGACGTGGCTAACTGATAACACTCTGATATCTAATGTACTTCTGCCTAGCTTTCAGGAGCCACTACGTAAGGACCGGCCAACGAGGGGGGGTGGTGTGGCGGTATATTTCAAGGAGGGCATTGCCTTCCGACATAGACCTGATCTTGAGTTAGTAAATATTGAGTGTCTTTGGACTGAAGTTGTCACAAAACATGGTAAGCCACTTTTGCTGGGTGTGTATTACCGCCCACCTAATAGTCCACCCGAAACGTGGAATATTATTTCCGCCTCCATTGAAAAAGCCAAAGATACCCAAATTGAAGATCTTATTGTTACTGGTGATTTTAATGATAATCAACTTATGCCTCTAGGAAGCAAATTTTTAGAAATTTCCAGATGTTTCAACTTGGCCCAGTTTGTCAATGATCCGACATGCATTACCGAAACTTCAGCGACGCTGCTCGATCTCTTTGCCGTGTCTCAGTCAGTGAACGTGGTGTCGTGTGAAGTTTTAGATCCCTTCTTCCCAGACATGATCCGCTATCACAAACCAATTGTTATCGAAATTGACTTCGCAAAATCAGCTCATGTTGCTTTCAAGAGACGTGTCTGGGCTTATGCATTAGGAAACTACATCGATCTAAATAATGCAATCATTAACGAACAATGGGACAAAATATTTGATAACCCTGATCTGGACACTATTGTATCTGATTTTACCAATAAAATACTCCATTTGGCATCAAAGCATATCCCAAATAAATACATAACCTCGAGAACTAACCAACCTGAATGGTTTCATAATAACATAAGACTACTTATCAGACAAAGAAAACGATTGTATCGTGCAGCCAAAGGGAGTGGTCTTCCTCAAGCATGGTATAAATACAGACGTAAGAGGAATGAGGTCGTTTCAGCGATACGAAAGGCCAAAATGACCCATTTATCTAAAGTTCAAAGCGTGCTGAAAAGCTCAGAGACTTCATCAGCACAATGGTGGAAGACCCTTAAATCTTTCATAGGAAATAATACTTCATTAGTGATCCCAACTATAACTCACCAAAACAGAACGTATTTGTCGAACATTGAGAAAGCTGAGGTGCTCAACAGTTATTTCTGTACTATTTCTTGCGTAGATGATTCTAAAGCCTCGTTGCCAGCATCTGTTCTACCATGCGATGAAATACTTGATAATATAACGCTCCACTGCCGCGATGTTTATGAAGCACTGACAGCAATAAATGCGTCCAAAGCCTCTGGTCCGGATTTGGTCAGCCCTCGTCTACTAAAAGAGTGTAAAACGTCCTTGTGTGAACCACTATCGATCCTGTTTAATATCCTATTGAATAACTGTTATTTTCCAACTGCATGGAAAAAAGTTAATGTATCTCCAATTCTGAAAAAACCTCCCTCTAACTTAGTCACGAATTATCGTCCTATATCTTTGATTAGCTGTGTAGGCAAGGTATTTGAGAAATGCATCTTTAAGCGTCTATGGAAATTCCTGAGTGATAATAATACCCTTAGTCCATTTCAATCTGGTTTTACACCTCGGGACTCTACAGTTCTCCAACTATCAGATATATACGACAAATTCTGTCGTGCTCTGGATGATGGCAAGGAGGTCAGAGTGGTCTTCTGTGATGTTAGTAAAGCGTTTGATAAAGTTTGGCACGCCGGATTGCTTTACAAATTGGAGAAGGTCGGAATTAGGGGGGAATTACTGGATTTTCTCAGATCATATCTCTCTGATAGATCCCAGCGGGTTGTCATAGCAAACGAGTGCTCCTCTTGGAGAGCTGTCTGTTCTGGAGTTCCACAAGGTTCGATTCTTGGTCCTCTTTTATTCCTCATCTATATTAATGATATTACGGAAAATTTGATCAGCAGCCTGCGTCTCTTTGCAGACGACACATCTCTTTATCTTATTGTTGAAAATCCTGCCCAAACAGCTAATGTAATCAATCGCGATCTGGCGACAATAGAAAATTGGGCTAGATTATGGCTTGTCGAATTCAACCCACAAAAAACTAAAAGTCTTCTCATATCTCGGAAAACTAATCCCCGTTCTCATCCACCCTTGTTGTTTTCTAATATGCAAATTGCCGAAGTTGATAGTCACAAGCATTTAGGTGTTATATTGAATACTACTTGTACCTGGACTGATCACATTGATTATATCTGTGCTAAAGCCTGGACACGTATAGACTTAATGCGAAAGTACAAATTCATACTTGATAGATGCGTTCTGGAAAAAATTTACTTTGCATTCGTAAGACCCCTACTGGAATATGCCGATACGGTTTGGGATAACTGCAATGAAAGAGACATTGTTAATATAGAGAAAATTCAAGTTGCTGCAGCTAGGGTTGTTACCGGGGGAACTGTCAGTGCCAGCAAAGCCCTATTATACTCCGAAACCTGCTGGGATACCCTCCAGGACAGGCGTGGAAAACACAAATTAATGCAGTTTTTCAAGATGTACCATTGCATAACGCCCCGATACATTGCTAGTAAGGTCCCACCCCCAGTATCGGCGAGCAATACAGCTCATAATCTTCGTTCAAGTGGTAACCTCAGGATTCCTTTTTGTCGAACCAATTTATACCAATCCTCTTTCATCCCGGCAGTAACTAAATTATGGAATAGAATACCACTACCTGTTAGAGAGAATAGTTCTTATAGTAATTTTAAGAGTTATTTAAATCATAATAATCGGCGGCCGCCATCGTTTTTCAGTAATGCAAAATGTCGTTCAGCACAGATATATCATTGCCGGTTGCGCTTGGGATGTAGCAATCTCAATTCACTCCTATATGCCAATCATATATCACTCTCACCCTATTGCCAATGTGGAGAGATCGAGTCGACTGAGTACTTTCTGTTAATGTGCCCTCTTTACTTTAATATCCGTAACCGTACCATTGGTCAACTATCCTTTACTCCAAATGTTTCAGTCTTACTCTATGGCTCCGAATTTTTGAGTAATGAAGAAAATCGTTCAGTCGTTGACCTTGTCCAGGATTATATTATAGCTTCAAAGCGCTTCTAGTAAGTGTATATAGATACGTGCATGCACGCGCACGTGAGAGTGCATGAATGTATGCATATGTATGTAAATATATATGTTTGTGTGTGCGTTTATGTGCGTGCGTATGTATGTTAAGTATGTATGTGTGTGTGCATGCGTGCGTGCTAGTATGCGTGTCTGTATGTATGTATATGTATGCGTGCGTATATGTATCGTCGACTGAGTGCTGGAGTGTTCTAGGTCACACAGGGGACATAGAACGTTCTAGCGCTCGGGCGACGATATGTATCTGTGTATATATGTATGTATATGTGTAAGAACGTAGACGTCTTCCCTATGCACAGTTCATATCCAACTTGTACGTGTGCTGTGACTACAGTCTACTTGTATTCTCTGTAATACTAGATGAGTTACCGGATCAGTTTTCACCCAGGTTGGCTTCTTGCTTTCTTTCTTCATTCCAATATTCTCTTTTTTCCTACAGTACCTCTCATGTTAACTTCCATGGTTTAAACAATATAAATGAAACTGTACGAGTGTCATTAATCCGATTATATCATTATATTGTAAATGTCAAACGTGGAAACGACCTTTTATAAGCTCTTTAGCTTTCTGTCGGATCCACCATCACCAATGTTGTACTTTGTATCTCTAGAAATGTTGAACAAATAAATATTGTTTAAACTAAACACGTTCTTGGTTTGTTTGTACGTACATTCCCAGATTGCCTGGTTTCCATTCCAGAAGGATTTCTGTAAATTTCAAAAGTACCACCAAAAGACACTGGTAGTCTATCACGATACCAGTTGAACATGAACAAAAGGACAAGTAACTTATACAAGTCTTCAAATTTTAGTATGCCACAATTTTTAAATAGAGGTTCTGTGTGCGAGGTATATTTTCTGTTCGTTATTATGCGAATAGCCTTTTTTTGCAGAGAAAGAATTCTGCTTGTTGATGGCACGTGACCCCATACAAGTATACCATACAATAAGTGGCTATGTATAAGTGAAAAATACAGTGTCTTTAGGGCTTTCATAGGAAGAATTCTTTTTGCCCTATTAAGGGCAAAGATTGCCCTAGCCATTTTTAGACAGATCACTGAAGTATGTTGTTTGAATTTTAGATTCTCGTCCATATGGATTCCTAGGAATTTGACTGTTTTTTCATCATTCTGGTTACCAACAAATGGAATATCTGTGTTGTTTAAGTATACTGTTCTACTTGCAGCGTTGTAAGAATCATTTTGAGGGTGCAATAAGATGCATTTTGTTTTATTTGTGTTAAGACATAATCCATTTGCGGAACACCATTCGCTGATTTTTCCTAGTTCGATGTTGGTCCCGTCTATCAAATTGTCTAGATTGTTACTTGACGCATAAGCTGTAGTATCATCTGCAAAGGACAGCATATTGAGCAGGGTTGAATGGCTGATGTCATTAATGTATAATAAGAAGAGGATAGGACCTAGAATGGAACCTTGTGGTACACCAGTCGTTACTTCCAACGAATTAGATGTGCTGTCCACGAAAGACACAGACTGGCATCTTCTTGTTAAGTAATCTTGGAACCAGGAATTAGCTAGGCCTCTAATGCCATAACTTTCAAGTTTCTTCAGCAGGATTGCATGATTGATGGTATCAAAGGCTTTTGAAAAGTCTAGAAAAACTGAAAGTATGCAGTCCTTCGTAAGTTTATCATTTCCTACCATGACCTTGAATGTCTGACCTTGTGTCATGGCCACGCTAAACCCTTGGGTTATATGGATAACAACTGTATGAAGTCAATCACGTCAGATTATATGAACCTGACAAAATGTTACAACAATATCAAAATCTTCCAGTTTGTGACCTTAAACTTAAATGTATGACAACAGAGGCCACTATAAGGGGCTGTAATGATGGAAAACATGCATTAGCTTTAGACTTTATTGACAAAAACAAATTTTAAAACTTCACTGGAATCTATAAAAGGAGCTATAGTGATGAAAATGTTCATGGTTGTAACCTTTGAAGCCTCAAGTCAATACTGAGAAATTTTGTTTATTAGAACATGTGCTCCACTTTGCAATCATGTTGGAGTCTTCAAAATAATGATGAAATTCTCTTGGAAGTAGTCTTTAGTCAAGTCTTGGCTGCCTATACAACAGCGAAGACTTGACTAGAAATCACCATCCATCCATTTGACATACATGCTGTGGAAATTCTGGAAACTAATGAGGACATAAGGATTGTTTATAATTATTTTTTAAATTCATAAATATACAAAAAAGTCCAAGAAACTCACTTGAACATACTGTAATAAGCTATGGTAGTGAAAAAGAATATACCCTTGAATTTAAAAGTTTAATGCTCATTTGGGTTTAGTGTCAC
Organism: Pictodentalium vernedei; assembly: GCA_031216915.1. Taxonomy (NCBI): domain Eukaryota; kingdom Metazoa; phylum Mollusca; class Scaphopoda; order Dentaliida; family Dentaliidae; genus Pictodentalium; species Pictodentalium vernedei. The sequence continues at coordinate 544,558,409 of CM062297.1, forward strand.
TTTCTACAACTAGGGTAATATCCTGTCAGAAACTTTTATGGATAAAGGAGTTAAGGTACCCTGAGAGAACCACCACGCAATAGTAAATATCTGTCTAATTCTCCAACTTAGTAACCCTGCACAAGCAGGAATACGATTAGTTGAAGGCATGTTTACCATTACTATGCTGTGGAACTACAGTACAGCCTACAATAAAGTGGAAACGTGGTCATGCTAATAATGCGCTATTCGGGTGATATTTGCGTCCCATTCGTATCTGAATATTGCGATATTTTTATAGGAATAATGCATCAATTGGTTGTGATTTGGCCAGTCGAATGCGCAAAGATGACGAAATAAAAAAAACCTATATAATGTATTAACTTCTGAACCAATTTTTGTTCTATTGTTTAAAGTATATTTATATTATTTATAACACCTAGACCACATCAAGATACAAAGCTAAAAACAACACGTGATTAATTATTAACACTAATCATTTCAGTTAAAAAAGCACAAAGAATTAGTGAAGTCAGATCAATGCTAAATAGTAAACAAACATAAACACTGAAATAATTGTTAACAACGATCATTTCAATGCAATTACAAAACAAACAAGTACACAAAGACATGTTTTAATAAGCACGAAGCTACAAAACAATAAATCCTGAAATTGAACACAATATTTTCCAGTCAGTTCATCAGTTCGTAGTGCTGGGTGGACATATTCTATAATTCTGGATAATTTTCAAACATTACGAAGGATTATGAAGGATATGTTTCACCGTGGAATTTAATTAAAAAAAAACACGTAAGTACTTCATATTTTGTTAAAATTTATAATAGATATTTTAAAATGTGTCCAAAATATATCACAGATGGAGTCGTTTACCCTGTGATTTGGAAATATGTTTTTTTGCACATCCAAACTGAGCTCTCAGTCTGATCAGATGCAGTTTAATAGCAGGGCTCGGGAGTTTCTGCATCCTCCTCCCCCTCTCCCTTTGACTTTAAATATTGAGAGCTTTATATTTATAAAAGTTTAAACTGCAATTATGTAAACATACTCTTGAGGACACCCGTGAACCTGGGTAGGCCAAGGGTCATCCGAGCTTTAATTACATCGACATCAACGAATACGTCAAGTCCGTTTAACATAAATAGCTTTGCATGACTCAAATTGTCCATATTATTATAAGTATTCACTCCTCTTCTTTTCATCCAAAAATTACGAATGATAGTTATGAAAATATCACGCCATGCACGCGTTTGTCTTGGCATTATTCCCCACAACATGTTGAAAATATCGTGTTAATGCTATAGGAATATCGCCAAAATAAGGCGCTAATATGGCATCATTAACAAAAGAATATCGCCTAATGGTATACTTTGTTATAGGCTGAACTGTAAGCACACTGCATCATCATTCTCCCACTTAGGCAGTCTGGATTGGGTGTCTTGCCCAAAAAAGTTTAATTGTATATGCAGGTTTCAGGGCCTTACTAGAGCCATTACACACCCAGTATTAACTCCTTGCATGCTGCTGGCGGATATTCCTGCCCAGGACAAAATTTCTCCTGCCTCTGAAATAAGTACAATTTGGATGCATTTAATCAAATTTCCCCCTGTAAATTGAATGGATTTCTTCAGTGATATCTTGAGTTGAATTTTGAGAAATTTAACATCAAATCTAGTAATGGCTGCTTCACAGCAGCCATGACTAGATTTTATGAAAGATATTTTGAAAATACTCGGTGGGTTAAGAGTTAAAATCAGAACATGAAATATTATTTTTGCTAGTGTGCAGAATATATACAGGTTACATTTTGGTTTTAGAATTGGTTCAATGGGGCTTGCCTTATAACAATTATTGGAGTGTGCCTTTTGGCAGTCTCCAACAAAATGTGATGTGACAAATTGAGCTTTTTAGAGATATGAAACACACCCAGGAAATATGAAGCCTTTTAACCCTCTGCACACCGATTTCAAAGTATCAAAATGTATGCCACACATTTTTGCGCAAGACTACAAGGAATCTAACTAAATTAATCCTGCTTAGGAGAGCTCATTGACCTCTATCAAACAAAATACTGTTGGTTAACTCTTAGTTGGATTGTCAAAAAAAAAGTAACGGTTAGGTCTAAAAAAAAGTTAAAAATCTGTTTCTCAGGCCCCCCCGCAAGGTCCTTTTGGCTGCTGCATGCTCTCTTTTTATAAGCAATGCAAACTTGCAAAAAATAAAAATTAAATGGTTTATGTCTGATATTTTACCCAAGTCATAAAAACTGATAAATTTGTCCCTTGAGAGCGACAAAGCTTATCAATGCTTTAGCACTGCAAAGCCTTCTTGCACTCAAGGGACAAAATACACCACCACCATGCTATTCTGTAGATTATGAGGCCTAAAACATAAAACAAACCAAGGACATGAACTTTTGATGGCAAATAAATAATTACAAAAAGAGAAAAAATAAAAAGCCGCCTGCCCACATGCAATTTTATAAAAAAAATGGCCTGAGAAACAGAAAATCTACTTTCAGGAGCCTTAAAAAAAATTTTGCTATTTTGACATTAGTCTGCAGAGGGTTGGTTAATACTGGCACTAACACTATTAAGTAGATTCTAAATATGTGCTTTAGGCACTCAGACAATTAATAATGACTAAAACATACCCTGTCTGCTACTCTATCAACAGCTTGCTTGATTTTACCAATCATATTCTCATCAGCATTCCTAATGAGATAATTCAAGGATTTTCCTCCATGGTTTCTGTTTAGTCTCTCCAACTCCTCGTGGATTTCAGAAAATCTCAGGGTTTCAGGAAGCGATTTCAATGATCGCCTGACATGCTCAATGTTGTTTATAGTTATGCACAACTACAATGGAAACAGCATCTTTCATAAAGACCATTGTAAAAACTGACATTTTAATATTTTAGTATTGCAGATAATTTAAAAAAAAAATGTTAATGTCTAATTCTGTGTAATCCAGTTATTTAAGAAATATAATTTATATGTCTTAACTGAATAACTCTGTTATTTGAAAACTTCCAAACATCAACCCATTTACTATACCTTCAAAACAATTTGACTTGTAAACTGCATATAGTTTACCGTGGCACCAAATTCCTCTTGTTATAGGCCAATTTGGCCTCATTGCATCCAATACAGGCATTTAGTCTATCATATCTTACTCCATGAACTCTGCCAAACATAGGGATCTGCGATTCACAATTTTTAATTTTTTTTTTTAATCAAATCTTGTCTCTGACATCGATGTCGAATCAAATTTCAAATCAAATCTTAATTGACAAGTTATTTCATATTGCACCAAATGGAAGTTACGGAACACTGTGATGACCCTTACAAGACTGACTGAACAGAGCTATTTTGGTCTTATCCTTTTAGCTCTACTAGAACTACTGACTAATAGCAAACTTTTTAGAGGTCAAGTTTGAGGTCAAATGCCTCAAATGAAATTTCAGATCTTAAATATTAGGGCTGTACGTTGTAGCAGCATCAATACCACAGTTGATGTTGTCAGAGAATGTTCAGTCATCTTGGAATCTCTCCCTAATGGAGATCAAATCTGTGACCTCCAGCATGAGAGACCAACACACGAATCCACTCGGTCACCACACCATTCTCTTACTCCAGTCTGTTTGTATGGGTACGGAAGGACTCAGTGCAAAGTGACTCGGTATGAACTAATAAAGGAACGAAACAAACCCAGGGGCCAAACTGTTAAAGGAACGAAAAGACATGACACCCTATTAGTCTGTTATGCCTCGTTAACGGTCGCTTTGTTAATACTGTTCATGATGGTCAATGGCATTGCCTGACTTTTAATTTTGAGTCTATTTTCGTGGATGGGATTGTATTGTTTGCAGTGTTAACGTGTTACTATCACCACAAAAATGCACAATTAGTCATATCAAAACTGAACTCTTTCCTATCCGAAGATCGTTATTCAATGATAAGTAGGTCCAAGAAAGTAACTGCATGTCGTGCTCGGCCATTGTAGAATTTATACTACTAACCTAACAATTAAACATTGTCAATTACTCAATTAAATATGAATTGAGCCTACCTAAATGAATTGTCTAATGTCAATTTTATCCAATTTTCGTTGGAAATGTAACAAATTGCATTAAGCACTAGAGATTCGAAAAAATCAAATCTTGAGATGGATTCAGGATTGATCTCGAAGTAAACGTATGCTATCAATATCAAATCAAATCTCAAATAATCGCAGGACCTTAGCCAAACAAGATTTAAAAGAATAAATGCTTAGATTATTTCTAGAATACAAGAGTTACCAAGAGGAGTATTCAACTAGAGAAACAGAATTTACTGTGACCAGTCAATTCCAGTCTGTGTGAAAATAGTGAAAGCATCAGAATTAAACTATATAGAAAGAGAATTTAAGGAGACTTATTTTCGGGAGTAAACTATCTTTAAAGAAATCAGGATAGGTTTTAGTTGAACAACATTTAAATATTTTCATACAGGATTCAGATACAAATTTTTTTTCAAGAAACCAGAAATAACCTCTGTGCACATAATTCTATGTGTTCTATAAAAGAATCAGAAATAGATATTTTTTAACTCTGCCCACTTTTTTGAGTGCAGAAATCACATGTTTGAACTTCAGAAAATGCATTGGGTTTATAAAATGCAATTTCAAGCAATTCTGAAAACTGCACTTAATGAGACCTGTGTGACCCTAGAGAACTGGACCCAAATTATTAACTTCCACAGTTTTTCGACTCATTTGGTGTTGGCCCCAGGTCCATATGATACCATGTTTGAGATATGAGCGTGACTCACTTTCAAAATTTTTGGCCACGTCCACTTTTTTTGAGTATAAAAATACATGTATGAACTTCAGCTATGTATCGGGGGTCAAACATGTGATTTCCAGCAATTCCGGAAAATGTACTCAATGACCCCTGGTTGACCTCAGTGACATTGACCCATACTTGGACCCACCATTGAGTGTCGACTCATCTGGTGTTGGTCCCAGCTCCATAGGTCATACCAAGCCTAAGATATGAATGAGCATGTCCCCTTTTTAAAACACACCTAGGGACACCCCCAATGCCCCATTAGGCTTAAAAACATAGGTAGCTAAGAACTAGTGACAGTCTATCAGAAGAAGAAACTAGAGGCTCAAGAGAGCCTAAAATGCTCACCTGGACAAAGTTGTCCTAAACTGTAAGGATTATGGGTATGGAGAAAATGTAATCTGAATGAACCATATGACAGATTCGCCAGCAATTTTTTTTGTCCAATTGTTTCAACTGCTCAGAAGAAAGCTTCATACCAAATACAAAATCTCTAGTCCGTGCAGTTTGGGAAATATTGGACATTTCATTTTTTTTCTATTTTTAGTGCCAGGTGTTCCCACGGGGAACTGCGAAAAATTTTGGGGCATGAATGAAGTACTTAGGGTCAGCTAATGCTACACACAAAATTTGGTTCAAATCGCTCCATGGGTTCTTGAAATAGAAATTTTCAGGGGAGCCCAAAAGTGAGCCCATCCCCTGGAGAGCCCAAATATGGACCTATCAACTTTCTTTGAACAACTTTTAATCTTGAACACCAGAGGAAGTTTCATACCAAATATCAAAGCATTCCCACTTGTGGTTCATGAGAAGAAGATTTTTAAAGAATTTCACGATATTTGGGCATAAACCCAAGCCCAAAAAGGGCAGAGACCCCATTTGATGAAAACTAAAACAGAATACCCCCAAGATGGTGTGGCCCATATATGTTTCAACTTGGGCCATTGGTTTGTGAGGAGAAGATATTTTTAAAAAGGTAAACATGGAATCTTTTTCCCATTGACTTCAGTGTTAAAAAATGCTGAGTCATCATATTTTCATAACATTAAAAACAGACCATATGACAGATTCGCCAGCAATTTTTTTTGTCCAATTGTTTCAACTGCTCAGAAGAAAGCTTCATACCAAATACAAAATCTCTAGTCTGTGCAGTTTGGAAAATATTGGACTTTTCATTTTTGTTCTATTTTTAGCTCCAGGGGTTCCCATGGGGAACCGTGAAAAATTTTGGGGGCATGAATGAAGTACTTAGGGTCAGCTTATGCCACATATAAAATTTGGTTCAAATCGCTCCATTGGTTCTTGAAATAGAAATTTTCAGGGGAGCTCAAAAGTGAGCCCATCCCCTGGAGAGCCTCAAATATGAACCTATCAACTTTCTTTGAACAACTTTTAATCTTGAACACCAGCGGAAGTTTCATACCAAATATCAAAGCATTCCCACTTGTGGTTCATGAGAAGATTTTTAAAGAATTTCATCATATTTGGACAAAAGACCATGCCCAAAAAGGGCTGAGATCCCATTTGAACAAAACTAAAACAGAATACCCCCAAGATGATGTGGCCCATATATGTTTCAATTTGGGCCATTGGTTTGTGAGGAGAAGATTGTTTTGTAAAAACTCACGTACGATGGACGACGGACGCCAAGTGATGGCAATAGCTCATACTGACTTTCAGTCAGGTGAGCTAAAAAAGAAAATAAAAAGAAACCACACAAAAACAATAGTATGTGTGTTTCACGCAGACTAATTAACAGGGTTCCACTGTAACAGTAACCCTGACCTTTAACCAACTGAGACTGCTAGCATTCCCAAACATCCATCCTTTAAAGGCAAATGATATATTAGAGTTGAATGCCTAAGGAAGCTAAAGTTATTTCACAGAAACTGAAATTCTATTTCGAACTTTGACCAACTGTCCCCAAAAGCAATTCCAAACATCAGACCCAAATATGTAACCAATGTATGAAGTATGAGTAATGTATGTCAAAGAAAAGTAAAGTTTCTGCCTAGAAATGAGTTATATGAATGGCAAGATGGACAAACAAATACATGACCAAGTCAACTGCCATATGGTGCTCTCACTCCCTTTTGGGGGGTGGGTGGGGGTTATGATAATAAAGAGTTTAAGCTAACTTTCCACCATAATGCATGTAACAGAAGTAAACAACAATATATGCATGAATAACTACAAATTTACCTTTTCTGTTGAATGGATTGGTGAGTGATATCAGATTGTGTCATTTTACAATTTGAGATTCCAATCACTGATTTAACCAAGAGTCTGTTGCAATACTTTACCTGACATGACACATGCTACATGAAATTCTTGAATAATTAAAAATGTTCATTTGTGGCCTCTGGAATATAGCTTATGACCCCTGATTGGAATGAGAATAATCACTTTTCCTCAAAGGTACAATAGTGTAAGACTTTAAAAAAAATATTAACTGGTAGAGTGCTAGAAGCCCATATTTAGGCTTTATTTTCAGGTGCAGGTACCACAATTTAAAGGCTTCATATTCTGTGGATGTGCTTCATATTATCTTTGAAGTGATAGTATTTTATCTGTAAGGATTTGCCTTGTTACATTTTATGGGAGAATGCTATAGGCACTCTCCCATAAATTGTAACAAGGCAAAGACACACAGACATTTTCAGGTCCACAAATAATACATGTGTAGCACTCTACCAGTTAACAGAAATAATCAATCTATCAGAACTAGAGCAATTAACTGTATTCTGGTAAAAAATTAAGTATTCAATCCATCAACCCATAACTCATTCGTGACTGGAAGCAGAATGTTCCATTTCCTGTGCCTCTACCTGTATGGGTTTCATTTCCCGTGCATCTACCTGTATGGGTTCCATTTCCCGAGCCTCTACCTGTATAGGTTCCATTTCCTGTACCTCTACCTGTATGGGTTCCATATCCTGTGCCTCTACTTGTATGGGTTCCATTTCCTGTGCATCTACCTGTGTGGATTCCATTTCCTGTGCCTCTACCTGTATGGGTTCCATTTCCTGTGCCTCTACCTGTATGGGCTCCCTTTCCTGTGCCTCTACCTATATGAGTTCCATTTCCTGTGCCCCTACCCGTATGGGCTCCATTTCCTGTGCCTCTACCTGTATGGGTTCAATTTCCTGTGCCCCTACCCGTATGGGCTCCATTTTCTGTGCCTCTACCTATATGAGTTCCATTTCCTGTGCCCCTACCCGTATGGGCTCCATTTTCTGTGCCTCTACCTGTATGGGTTCAATTTCCTGAACCTCTACCTGTATGGGTTTCATTTCCCGTGCCTCTTCCTGCATGGGTTCTGTTTCCCATGCCTCTACCTGCATGGGTTCCATTTCCCATGCCTCTACCTTTACAGACACGGAACAGATTTTTACCTTTCCCAAGATGCCCAGTGATAGCCAGTTTCATTTGCAAATGGCAATTTACTACAGACATCCATTTGGCAGATAGTTGGGTAAATTTCATTTGTGAGTTTTTCTGAGAAGTTTCCAATTTACGTGTCTCTGTTTTCAGTGTGAAACAAGTCAGGGTTCATGGATAATGAGATTTTTGTGTCACACAGCTGGTCTATGTGAAACATTCCAGTCCAGGGATAGGTGATTACCCAACAGTTATTGAGTATCGAATGAGTAAACCTAACATAAGGCATAACTAGCCAGTGCTTTTCAAATTATATATTATTTTGTTCAGTTTTAGCCTCCAAAATATAGTTTTTGACCTCTCATTGTAACAGGCTTGTTCAGCTCATTTTTATGAGGATCATAATCTATGATTTGGAAAAAAATTTTTTTGTAATCTGCTTGTCATATTAGGTAACACGGTTAGCCCTTTAGGGCCTATTTCCTACTCGGACTCCTTCAGGGCCTATTTCCTACTCTGTGTCGGCAAGGCTCCATGTGACACCCACTGGAGGTATTTTTGTTTTTGTCGGTTTTAGGGTAGGCAGCCATGTGGATGGAGGAAGCCAAAGTTCTGAGAGAGTACCACTGAGCAGTGCTAACATGCTAACTGGACTCAAGGGGGGCTTGAGTCTGAGTTGAAGGCATGATGTGCCACAGTGGTTCCATTACAACAATCAATGGTTAAGTGTCTTGCTCATGAACACAATGCAAGGGTCATGGTGCCGAATGAATCCACAACCTTTTGATCATAAGTCCAATGTACTAACCAATGAGTGACTGCACCCTCTGAGACTGGACATATGATCACAAATTGTATTATAGGTATATACCTGTTCTGTGACATCAAACTGTCCCTCTTCATCATAGTATCCTGCTTGAGTTAATTTCTCATGGATAAGATCAGCATACAATACAGCTGCTTCACAGATGTCCTGAATGCGATAAAAATAAAATCTATAAGTGTAGAGTCATTTCTAGTTCAACCATTTATAAACTGAATCCAACTTAACTGGTAGAATGCTGAATTATTTTTGGTCAGAAAGATTTGTTCACGTGCCTTTGTCTTGTTACAATTTATGGGAGAGTGCCCATAGGCACTCTACCATAAATTTCAACAAGGTCAATTCTTACAGACTCAATAATTTCACTTCAAAGATAATACGAAGCACATCCACAAAATATTAAGCATTTAACTTGTGGTACATGCACTTCTGAGTAAAGCCCAAATTTTGGCTTCCTGCACTCAACCAGTTAAATTTTGATTGAAAGCTTCATAGAGAGTTAGTGAGGAATGAATTACTGAAATATCCTTCAAATCAAAATCTGAGTGCATGCCAGTGTTCAACCCTTTTCTAACATGACTAATAGATAACATATGCAAAAAGAAATTTTGAATTACTGAAAAAAAAAACCTTAAATTTTTCTTCAAAAACATTGCTTATAACCTCTCAATGGAACAAGCTTGACAATGATTGGTTGTAAGTTATTTTTCTGAGACAAAACAAAAAAAACTACCAAATATTAAATGGTCATTTTTGTGAATAGGGCAAGCTGAGTATTTTCGAGATATTTTTAATCAAATCTAGTCATGGCTGCTATAAAGCAGCCATGACTAGATTTGAAGAAAAATTAATCTAAATATAACAAGAAATTATTGGAGAAAAATCAGTTCAATTTACAAGGGGATTATATGTTCCCAAATTTATTTCAGTGACAAGCGAAACCCTACGCTGGACAGGAATATCTGCAAGCAGCACGCAAAGAGTTAAATATTGGCTACTTATACAGAGAACTATAATTTAGCACAACAAATGGGTCAAATCTGTCCAGCACTATAAATAAACATCGCAATTCAATTTCTATTATTTTTCCTATTTTTGCTCCAAAAACATAGCTATGACTCCTCGTTGAAAGAAGGAAAAAAATATTTTGTTATTCAAGAATTTTGTTTGTTAATGTTGTCTTCTACCTGTGTTAGGTAAAAGGTAAACAACATTTCATTTGGAAGGTATGTTTATTTATTTATTTATTTACTGGTGTTTAAGGTCACATACTTATGCACAATGGCTAATCGTGACCGTGACAGTTTTACGGGTGGAGGAAGCCTGAGTACCCGGAGAGAACCACCGAGCATCGATTAGCAACTGTCAGCTCCTCAACATTCTAACTCTGTTCAAGCTCTGCTCAAGCAGGCTTACAGCAGTTGAAGACATGTGCACCATCGATGTGCAGTACGCCTTAGTACACAGCGTCTTTGTGTCCCCATGTAGGCAACCGGGATAAAGTGCCTTGCCCAAGGACACAACACAGGCCATCTCGGATGGGGATTAAACTCAGGACCTCTAGCATAGAAGTCCAACAGTCTACCACTGAGCCACCATGCTCCCAGCTGCAGGAAGGTGTTTTTCCATGTTCAGTCCTTGTCCTATGAAAATATTTGTGAAATGTCATGTTAGGTAATAAGTACATAATTATTATCTAAAACTGATGCAACAAAAAACATGGAATTTGTTGTTGACACACATTTACACCATTATAGAAATAATACTCTGAATTCAAAAGGAAAAGATTGATGAAGAAACATGGCTTGAACAAATGAAAGTGTCAATGACACTGCAGCTTAACTTGTGTGTTGTGTTTGATGAAAAGGATAATGTTCAACGTTTATGAAAGGATTATGAAATAAGACAAGAATTGTGATAATTGGGAATATGTTCATTTCTGTTTCCTGTATGCTATGTTTTTGATAAAAATAATATAAGGTGTACACTGTACTAAAGAGCTGAGGGGTGGGTTAATGTGACCTCACAGTTAATGTATGTGGCCCTCACAGTTAACGTATATCAATGAAAGTTACCAAGTTACAGTGAAATTATTCCAAAATGAGTCAGCCTATCAAGTTACATTGAAATCCCTTCATAAAAATGGCCTGTAGACTGTGCTGAAGGTTTTCGGGCTTCGGGCCCCTGTAGCCGTCAGTTTCCCAATTGCGTCCAAAGGGGATGTTCTGATCTAGACATTATATGAAGTCAACCTACCAAGTTACAATGAAATCCCTTCATAAATATGACCTGAAGACTGTGCTAAAGGTTTTTGGGCTTGGGCTCGGGCTGCCATCGTGGTTGAATGATCGCAACCAAAAGGGAACATTCTCATCTGGACATCATCTGGAGTGATCCTACGAAGTTACAATGAAATCCCTTCATAAATATGACCTGTAGATTGTGCTCAAGATTTTTGGGCTTCGGGCACCTGTAGCCATCACAGTTGACCAATTACGACCAAAAGGGGATGTCATCATCTAGGCATTATATGGAGTCAACCTAACAAGTTACAATGAAATCCTTCCATAAATATGACCTATAGACTGTGCTAAAGGTTTTTGGGTTCGGGCAGCCATCAAGGCTGAATGATCGCGACCAAAAGGGGACGTTCTTATCTAGGCATTATTTGGAGTCATCCTACCAAGCTACAATGAAATCCCTTCATAATTATGACCTGTAGACTGTTCTGAAGGTTTTCGGGCTTTGGACCCCTGCAGCTCTCACAGTTGCCCAATCGTGTCCAAAAGGGGACGTTTTCATCTAGACATCATATGAAGTCAAACCTACCCAGTTACAATGAAATCCCTTCATAAATATGACCTGTAGACTGCGCTAAAGGTATTCGGGCTTCGGGGTCGGGCAGCCATAATGGTTGAATGATCGCAACCAGAAAGGGACATTCTCATCTGGGCATCATCTGGAGTGATCCAACGAAGTTACAATGAAATCCCTCCATAAATATGACCTGTAGACTGTGCTCAAGATTTTCGGGCATCGGGCACCTGTAGCCATCACAGTTGACCAATCACGACCAAAAAGGGATGTCATCATCTAGCTACAGTTCGATCCCCATCCGAGATGCATTATATGGAGTCAACCTAACAAGTTGCACCGAAATCCTTCCATGAATACAACCTATAGACTATGCTAAAGGTCTTTGGGCTCGGGCAGCCATAAAGGCTGAATGATCGCGACCAAAAGGGGACGTTCTCATCTAGACATTATTTGGAGTCATCCTACCAAGCTACAATGAAATCCCTTCATAATTATGACCTGTAGACTGTTCTAAAGGTTTTCGGGCTTCGGGCCCCTGTAGCTGTCACAGTTGCCCAATCGTGTCCAAAAGGGGACATTCTCATCTAGACATTATATGAAGTCAACCTACCAAGTTACAATGAAATCCCTTCATAAATATGACCTGCAGACTGTGCTAAAGGTTTTTGGGCTTTGGGCTCGGGCAGCTATCATGGTTGAATGAGCGCAACCAAAGGGGACAATCTCATCTGGGCATCATCTGGAGTGATCCTACGAAGTTACAATGAAATCCCTTCATAAATATGACCTGTAGACTGTGCTCAAGGTTTTCGGGCACCTGTAGCCATCACAGTTGACCAATCACGACCAAAAGGGGATGTCATCATCTAGGTATTATATGGCGTCAACCTAACAGGTTACAAAGAAATCCTTCCATAAATATGACCTTTTGCCTATGCTAAAGGTTTTGGGGTTCAGTCACCCATCAAGGATGAATGATCGCGATCAAAATGGGACGTTCTCATCTAGACATTATTTAGAGTCATCCTACCAAGTTACAATGAAATCCCTTCATAAATATGACCTGCAGATTATGCTAAAGGTTTTCGGGCTGTAGATGTCACAGTTGCCCAATCACGTCCAAAAGGGGACTTTCTTATCTAGACATTATATGAAGTCAACCCACCAAGTTACAATGAAATTCCTCAATAAATATGACCTGTAGACTGTGCTAAAGGTTTTCGGGTTTTGGGCTCGGGCAGTCGTCACAGTTGGCAGATCACGTCCAAATGGGGAAATTCTCATCTAGACATCATAAGGAGTCATCCTACCAAGTTACAATGAAATCCCTCTATATTAAACATGACCTGCAGACTGTGCTAAAAGTTTTTGGGTTTCGGGCTTGGGCAGCCATCACGGTTGACAGATCATGCCCAAAAGGGGATGTTCTCATCTTGGCATTATACAGAGGCATCCTACCAAGTTACAATGAAATCCCTTCATAAATACGACCTGTAGACTGTGCTAATGGTTTTGGGGTTTTGGGCTCGGGGAGCCATACCGGTTGACCGATCGCGACCAAAAGGGGATGTTCTCATCTAGACATGACCCCAAACCTGCATATGAAATTTCGTGATGATCAGACAAGAACTGCGGGGTGTAGCCTGTGCTAAAGGAAAAGGTGAACAGATTCACAGACTCACACTCACAGACTAACAGACTTCCGCATGAGTGATGGCAATAGCTTATCTTGACTTTGTCAAGTTAAGCTAAAAACATAGAATTTATTTTTGACACAAAATTACACCATTATAAGCATAAAACTCTAAATTCAAAAGGAAAAAAATGATGAACAAACATGGCTTGACTCTTGGCATATATCCCTGCCTTGATAGCGGTATTCTTGTCACCAGGGTAGGTAGAATCCTGCTTCTGTTTAACAGAGTTTAGCCCTCTAAAATGGCTCCATCATTTTATTAATGATTTCTTGACTTCATTTGCTCAAATTACTTTGTGGTCAAATCCAGCCAGAGAAACCATGACTGAATTTTCTGAACAAATTCAACAAAACATTCAGCAGGTTAAACACCCTCGTGATTATAATTGTCAGGTACCTTTTAGAACTAACTAAGCTGTTTTACTATTAATTGAAAGATTGTATTCTTCTAAGTTTAGAGCCACAAACATTTTGAGGGGCTTCAAGTTTACATAGGTTATCTCGAACAAACTGACCAAACCCCTCCAACAATATATACAAGAATTTCTGATAATTAATCTAGATTTTTAACCCTGAAGATAAATTTGAGTATACCTCAGTTAACTTCTTCACCAATTTATAAGATTCAATTGGATCAGGCCATGCCAATTGTTTCCAAAACTCTATTATCTAAAATGAGAAAACAAAAATATCGTTTTGCTGTGAAATTAAATTTTTATTATGGTAACCACTATAAAATAAATTGAATGATTTTCTATTGTTGTGTTAGAAACAAGCATAAACAGGCTAAAAATTATAAATAATCTATTTGTGAAGATTTAAATAGCTTAGCCTATATTTTACTTATTCTTTACCAGAAACAAATGTACAAATACAATATTAATTTTCTACTGATTATCAAGGTATCTTTTCTGACTCAAACATTTTATGTGACCAGAGATAACTTCAAACCCTTCCCTAAAAACAAAAAAAAAACATTATGGTACAAGAATTCTTTCAACACTTTCAGCCCCATTTTCTTAAAGATATTGTCATAAAGAACACTATCTACGAGGAATGAACATATCCATTTTGCGATTATAGAGAGCTTCAATAATAATTATTACTGAGCAGGACTGTACAAAAGAATATTAATATCTGTGGAATTAAATTATTTCTGAACATTACAGTGAGATTACATTATTACTGAAGAGGGGACTGTGGGATTAAATTATTAATGAAGAGGACTGGGATTAAATTATCACCGAGCAAGACAGTGAGATTGAATCATTACTGAAGAGGACTCTGGGATTAAATTATTACTGAACATAACAGTGGGATTAAATTATTACTGAAGAGGACTGTGGGATTAAAGTATTACTGAGCATGGCAGTGGAATTAAATTTCTACTGAAGAGGACGGTTGGATTAAATTATTACTGAAGAGGATTGTGGGATTAAATTATTACTGAGCATAACAGTGGGATTAAATTACCACTGAAGAGGGCTGTGGGATAAAACTTTTACTGAACATGACAGTGAGCTTAAATTATTACTGAAGAGGACTGTGGGATTAAATTATTACTGAAGAGGACAGTCAGCTTAAATTATTACTGAACAGGACAATGAGATTAAATTATTATTGAAGAGGACTGTTTGATTATATTATTAATGAACATGAAAGTGGGGTTAAATTATTATTGAAGAGGACTGTGGGATTGAATTATTACTGAACATGACAGTGAGCTTAAATTACTACTGAAGAGGACTTTGGGATTATATTACTAATGAACATGAAAGTGGGGTTAAATTATTATTGAAGAGAACTGTGGGATTAAATTATTACTGAACATGACAGTGAGCTCAAATTACTACTGAAGAGGCCTGTGGGATTAATTATTAATCAACACGAAAGTGGGATCAAATTATTATTGAAGAGGACGGTGGGATTGAATTATTACTGAACATGACAGTGAGCCTAAATTTTTACTGAAGAGGCCTGTGGGATTAAATTATTACTGAAGAGGATTGTGGGATTAAATTATTACTGAGCATGACAGTGAGCCTAAATTATTACTGAAGGGGCCTGTGGGATTAAATTATTACTGAAGAGGCCTGTGGGATTAAATTATTACTGAAGAGGACTGTGGGATTAAAGTATTACTGAGCATGACAGTGGGATTAAATTACAACTGAAGAGGCCTGTGGGATTAAATTATTACCGAAAGGGATTGTGGGATTAAATTATTACTGAACATGACATTGAGCATAAATTATAACTGATGAGGACAGTGGGATTAAATTATTACGGAGCATGACAGTGGGATTAAATTATTACTGAAGAGGACAGTGGGATTAAATTATTACTGAACATGACAGTGAGCATAAATTATAACTGATGAGGACGGTGGGATTAAATTATTACGGAGCATGACAGTGGGATTAAATTATTACTGAAGAGGACTGTGGGATTAAATTATTACTGAGGAGAACTGTGGGATTAAATTATTACTAAATGTGAAAGTGGGATTAAATTATTACTGAAGAGCACTGCGGGATTAAATTGTTAATGAACATGAAAGTGGACTTAAATTATTACTAAAATGACCATGGGAATAATTTATTTGATTATAGATTCTCCTTTTCGATGGTGATTGTCATTAGCATATAAACTGCTGAATTTTCCTTTTTTTCATTTGCGGAAAAATTTATGCATACCAGGTTTAACAGGTTAAAAAACCAAAATATGTTGCTTCTTGTATATGTGTGATGTATTCAGGTGAAAAATTGAGAGATGAAAATTTGGAAACATCATCTCCCTTGCAGAAAAACATGACGTCTCCATCAAAACTAACAGAAGAGTAAGTAAATGTTTAATATATTCTGGTGTACAAATATTAGTAAGTATTCTTGAATAACTAATTTTTTTCATTATTTGTCTCAAAAACATAGGTTATGACCCCCCAATGCAACGAGCTTGATGGGCTCATTCCAAAGAGGGGTCATAACCTATGTTATTGAGACAAAAAATTAAAAAAATACTGAAAATTGGCAATTTTTGGGAATAGTGCTGGCCAGTTTTGGCCGTTACGTTGGGTAAAGGGTTAATGGTGATATGCCAGGCCATATTTTTGTCTACATTGGAAAACCACTGGACATGCTTGCTCATTGGATGGCATCAAGCATCCGACTATAAGGTTACGCAATTAATATCTTACTAGTGTAACTTACACTGTTGAACTGTGTCTATGGGCATGTATACAAGGTGTGTCCAGAAAAGTTTCACTGCAAAATTTGCTGGCTGGTGAGAAAGTTTAGGTCTGTTGTCTTGGAAGATATACACAAAATTGAAACACGTGGAGATAATAGCCAGTTGGTGTAAGAATCAAGGAGATAGTGACTTTGAGACATCTATCATTTCAAAACATTCAGTTTATAGTCTCACCACACTGCCATAAAAAGCTACCTTTGCCACTGACTCTGTCCTTTAGCAAGACTCTTCATAACCCTAGCTCTGACGGATGAGTATGCAGGGGCGTAGTATCCTAAGGCATATGCCATACTGATAGTAAACACATGCTATGAAGAAAATGTCATCAGTACTCATGTCAAACTTTTGACCAGTTAGTAATATAGAAGATCAAACAGTTACTAAGATAAAAGCTTAATGACTTGCTGCTGTTAAATCAGTCACACTAGTTACTCTGCTTCCTCTTTTTTCCAGAGAATCCTCTAGCAAGACATGATCTAGACTGTTGAAAATTTCATTAACCCATAAGAGGCTAGTTCTGTGGTCAGTTTTACTTTTTCAAAACAGGTGTATTAGCAAGCAGTTCCTGGGTAAACTTGCAAGGGATGACCAAAGTGCCCTTGTAGTGATTTCAAGTGAAGTCTTAGCTGCCTATGCATGCAGCCAAGGTTTATATATGAACTACTGCAAAGGCTTACACTTTGACTTATCACAGTTTGGCAAAACTTGTGGAAAATGCCCAGGCCCTTTTGGACTAAAGTCACATAAATACTAAAAAACAAAAGTCTATTGCTGTGTGCTGTTGGTGGCAACTCAACTTTCATCTTTAGCAATTTTTATGGCCCAAGATGTGGAGTTTTTAAATAGGGTTTTCAGTAAAAATTACAATGCCTTTTTGTTCATTTCTAAAAAAAATATCTTTTCTGCCAACAGCCAAGACATCAGCTGAAGCTACAACTGATCTACCTGACCCTAACTCGGATAAAATACTCTCTATTTTAATCTTTCCCAAGAGATTTGGGAAAGAAAAGTGGTGTAAAAACACGAAAAAATAAGACAAAACTGGGTTGAGTGCCATCGGTGCACACCCAATAGGGGACGCTCTTCTCTTAGTACAATTCCACGACTTCCGTTAACCAGTGCGCAAGCAGTCATCAAATCATTCTTTTGAGTCCGCCAACATTGGAGTTATGTGATCAGTGGGGAGGAAAGATTCTTACATGAATAAGAAGACGGGAGGGCCTCCATGTAAACAATTGTGGTAGGTATAATAAGAAAGGAAATTTACAATAAAATTTAAATTTCTTATCAACCTACCTTACAATTGTTTACTACAGGCTGAATAGACATTAGGATGGAGGGAATCACATAACCAACCCACACATAACCCAACTGCACTGGAACCGTGGACAGAGGAAGAGGTCCCTAGGCCTATCAAACCATAGCATCACAAACATTAGTAAAAGACAATGAGAGATGAGGCGAAGGGTGATGTGCGACGCACAGACAATAAGGGCAGTAACAGCACAGAGCTGGAACTGACCTTGTAAGCAGCCGAATGGCTGGGATAGACAACAGCCTGAGCAGAAGAAAGAGGGCCCGTAGAACAAAGGTCCTCTGTCTGTGCCTGCAACTGTCACAGATAAGTGGAGAAAGTATTTCTCCAGTAGGCTGTCAGCATAACATCCAGCAACATGACAGAGTTGGTATAAGCCCCAAGAGGTAGACAATGCACGGACCTCGTGGCGGAAAAACAATTGGTAATACAATTGCCAGTCGCAAGACGAGCTGAAGCTGCATGAATAGCAAGACAAATCCATCGAGAAATGGATTCAGGAGAGATCATCTATCGACCAGGAATAAGGGACAGAAAATCGATCCTACCCGTCCAAATGAACAGAGCAAAGGGTGTTTACCCTCAACAGAAGGAAGAGTCCCAATACAGATAGGAGGCGGAATAGTTTCCGGTATCTGATTCTTTGCCAGAAAGGAGCAATCACTGGTAAACATAACACTGGTGGGAGAGCTCCAGAAAAAGGACGGGTCAACTGAGAGGGCGTGAAGCTCACTAACCTGTCTGGCGGAGGCAAAAGCCATCAGAAAAGCCGTCTTGTATGTGAAAAAACGCATATCCACCTGGGATAAAGGCTCGAACGGCGCCCCCAAGCAAAATAGCACCCAAGAAAGATACCATCTTGGGGTAAGCTGCAAAGTCCTAGGCCTTTTCAAGGAAAAGTGCCGAACAAGCTTGGAGAGGCATGGAGTAGTGCAATTATCACGCTGTCCCACATATGAAAAGGTCTCCGAAGCATGGACCTGTACCCATTGATGGAAACAGGCTGGAGACCCCCAGAATCAAACATATACCAGAAACTCCGCAATCTGTGTTATCAAAGGAGTGACAGAAGCAACCGAGTGATCCGCACACCATCGACAGAAGACCTTCCACTTAGCCGCAGGGGCTAAACCAGTGGAGTGCCTCCTTGAAGAAGAAAAGCAACTCCACTGCACGTCTCGAAAAAACCACTACGGAGGAGACAGGACCTGACAAAAGACATGCACGAAGGCACAATTAAGTCGGGTCAACGTGAAACCTCCTCGGGAGACCTTGGCAAAGAAGGTCGCGATGTAGAGGGAGACGTGCCGGAACGGCCGCTAACAGAGAGCGGAGCAGAGTGATCCATACCCACTGAGGCGACAGGGGTGCGATCGAAATGATTCGACAACTGCAGGTTTGTATCTGGGTGAGAACCTGAGGCAGAATCAGAATAGGCAGCAAGGCGTAGCCTATAAGACCGTTCCAGAGGGACAGAGCATCCGCGGTGAAAGCCAGAACATCTGGACATGGGGACACGAAAGTGTCCATCTGATGGTTCCAATGAGTCGCAAAGAGATCAATGTGTGGAAGACCCCAGAGATCGCAAAGAGACTGGAACACCGCCATGTGGAGCATCCACTCGGTGGAAAAGAACCTGCCCCGTCGGGACAGGGAGTCGGCCAGGACATTCAGCCGACCGGGAAATTGACGAACCACTACCCCGTCGTTGACATCCTGAGCGAGCAGTAGAAGATCCCGAAGCAATTCGTACATGTGAACATAGTGCGTGCCGCCCTGGTTCCGAATGTAAACAACCACTGTCGAATTGTCGGACAATAGAAAGACCTGACAATTCGAAAGGCGGGGGATCCACTGCCAGAAACTCAGAAGAAGAGCAAGAAGCTCCTTCTGGTTGACGTGACGAGCTGCTAGATCCTGGTCCCAGGACCAATGAAGGAAAAGACCTAGAGGATCCAACGTCACACCCCATCCGAGATTGCTGGCGATTGCCATCAGAACACGATCGGACGTGGGGAAGTCCAATGGCACTCCCTGCATAATCCACTGAACATCTGTCAGGGGAGACGGTGACGAGGAAGAGACTCTGTTAACTGAAGCACCAGATCCAGAGGATCGACATTCGGCCTCCAATGACTGAGCAGAAAGGGATGGAGAGGTCAGACATGCAGCCGACCCAGAGGAATGAGATCCATCACTGAACCGCAGAGACCGAGCAGCCGGGGAAGACTCCGAGCTGTTCCTATCCCGGGAGGCGGCGCCACAGGGGGCACCTGGAAATCACTCATAGCCTCGCTGGATGCAATGGAAAAGGATCTTGGACAGAACCTAAGTGAGCAAAGAGAGGGCCTCCCTAAGCTCACTGACTGTGTCGGAACGGTTCGATGTAGGAATGAACCGACAGAGTGGCTTCACTCCTGACCCATTTTCCAGCGAAGGGTCACGATCCTCAAATAGATCCGACGTGGGGTGACGGGCTGCAGCCAAAACATCTGAAGGCAGATGTGTATTGGGATATGACATGCCCCGAGGATTTACAGAGCGGAAACAGAAGGTCCAGGTTGCACAAAAAGCATTGGTCCTGCAAAACTGGCCATGGGACCAGAATGCGCGGACGGAAACGCCACGGACCTCATGGTGACCCCACCATGAACATCCGAATCCAATGAGAAAAACTGAGGTACTCGACTTCTGAGAGACCACAGTAGAGGGTTCGGCCGGCAGCCCCTTCCAACTTTGCCAAGTTGAAGTCAGGGAAGGCTGAGGCCAATACCCCACGTCTACACTACCAGACACCTCTGCAGACCCTGCAGGGATAAAACGGCTGTGCTCAATGGCTGAGAGGTCTCAGCAGGGGGTTCGGTCGGCAGCCACTTCCGACTTCGCCGAGTTGAAGTCAGGGAAGGCTGAGGCCGATACCCCACATCCACACTACAGACATCACTGCAGACCCCTCGATAAGCCGAGGCTGGCTAAAACGGTGATGACACTGTAGACGGAACAGCAGTAGCAGCAGATACGACGGGAGCTACTGAAACTGGCGGAAAAGGGGAGAGAGCAACCTAGCTCGGCCGCCAAAGGACGAGTCACAACCCTAGTGACAGCCTCAGATGTCAACTGGAGAGGTGCATAGTCCCAGAAGCAGGCATCTATTCACCAAACATCCAACAGCTCCCGCAGTATCCACCACGGTAAAAAACTGCACATCCCCACGAAGGGGGTATAACTCTCATCAGACGTGGGCGTGTCAGGAGGCCCCAAAATGACCGCATTCTCCATCCCCCCCCCCCCCCCCCCCCCGCAGGAGGAGCTGCACATCCCCCAAGGAGGGGGTATAACTCTCACCAGATGTGGTCGTGTCGGGAGGCCCCGAAACAACAGCATCCCCCCCCACACACACACACAGGTGCGGGAGGAACAGCCATGAGAACACACCAAAAGTGAAGGCAAAAGGCATTGCCCTAAAGGAACCGAACTGGACATAACAGAGGTGAGAGCAGTAGAAGAAAAAGGTGAACTCAACAGACACAGAAAGTAGAAGAACACTCCCAACAACGAGAGAAAGGTGGCAGAAAAAAGAACAGGTGGGTAAACAACAGAATCCAGACGGCCGCCAGGGACCTAAAAAACAGAAATTCAGCCCTTAACAGAGTGAAGAAATCCTGTCCATACTGTCCCTCATTGACACCTAACTCCAATAATAATATTAAAATTTATCAACCGAAAAATTTTATGTCTGAACCGCGTTGAAACGATGTCGAAAATCAAGTGTGAAATCGGAATATATAAATAAACCATTATCGGCGAGTTGAATTATCACTGTTTTGTAATGCAAAATGGCAACACGTCCTCCATGTTCCGCGGACAAAAAAGAATGGTTTGATGACTGCTTGCACACTGATTAACTGAAGTCGTGGAATTGTACTAAGAGAAGAGCGTCCCCTACAGGGTGTGCGCCGATGGTGCTCGACCCACTTTTGGCTTATTTTTTCGTGGTGTTTTTACACCACTTTTCTTTCCCAAATCTCTTGGGAAAGATTAAAATAGAGAGTATTTTATCCGAGTTAGGGTCTTCCACTGTAGTGCAAGCCTGTAGTAAACAATTAATTGTAAGGTAGGTTGATAAGAAATAGCTTTGTGAACACTTTCCAACATTGTATTACTAACCTGTATTTCTGCTGCTGGAACAAGGATATACTGAGCTTATCTCTTCTTTCTAAAATAGGTCACAACACTTACAGTTGAAATTTTATGGATACTGTGTAAATTTTAATTTATTTCAATATCCATATATTTTCTGTTCACTGATAATCTTACTAAAATATGAACTGCATCAATCTCCAAAGGCAATTGTAAAGTGTAATAGACAAGAAAAATGTCTCTGGGAAAAATATGAGATTAATTTTACTCAAAAATATGGGTACAATCAATGAAACTCACCTGAGTGAAACAGCAACACACATCAACAGCAGAAGAGCTGTACTTTACTGTGGCATCAACTTTCACACTCTGAAATTGCAAAAATACAAACAATTATTGAATACAAAAAAAGATAGTTTCTTTTCTGATTTGAGTTTAATATTCTTTCTCACAGTATCAACTCTTAAAAAGAGCAACAAATGGTTTGTAGCAATAAATATAAGTCGACAGAAGTTATGAAAAGGTACAACAGTTTTCCCCCTTTTAGTTTATCTTCCCCCTTTATAAAAGAACAAAAGATCATGATCCTTAAAACTTAAAGGCTTGGATATTTTTTTCAGAATTTCCACAATACAACAACCTCTTAGGTTAGTTGTGTAACAGTAATTCTAATCAGGTTTCTCCATATTCAGCAATAATTTCAAATTTTGAATTATTGTCCTTTTTTATCACTTACAGTTGTTAACATTGTCAAGCCAAACCAAGTTAACTGCAAATGTCATTTTACACAACTGGCCTCAAAATGAGTTTAGTGCAGACTTTTGTTGAAAATTGAGTTTAAATTTATTAGACATAAGTCTATGTGAATTCAATATTGGGTCCTGTTACAGAATGCAAAAAAGGAGAGAAATGGTTTCACAATTTGCTTGGCTAGTGTCCTAGTCTTAATTTACTGAAAAGTGTTCAGGTATATTCAAGACCTACATTTGAGTCACAGTTGTATTGTTTGAAGAAGCTTGATTTTGAATACTGACAAATTTTCAGTTCTAAATCCAAATAAAATTAACAATCCAGAAAAGATAATATTTCAGGCTTGTCAGTTTTATATGTTATTTCAGTTGGCTGTTTCAGTATTTAATTCTAGTTACTGTCAGCTTATTGCAGCCACATTTTTTCAGGCTCTCTTTATTTTATTAGTTTTTATGTTCCCTTTTTTTCTTTAACATTACTCTGATGTCTTCTCCTATATCTTTCTGACTTGTTTCAGATTGTGAGTTGCTGCAAATACTCGATTCTTTAAAACTATTTCCCAGTTCTATTTCTGAAAGTCAAAATTGCAATATACTAGTCTGAAAATTAAGCATCGGTGGTGTGCTCATTATAACAGAATTTTGTCACATCAGGTTGATGCACATATACTCTCACACACAACTGTTTCCTTGAAATAAAAAACTAGTAAACACTTTTTTTATGTGAAACTTAGTGATGCTTTTCTGGAGGAATGTGAGGAAATACTGTTCCCCAACTTTTTTTCTGAAGGGGAATGCCATTCCCTCAGAATTGCAAGACCTGCAATGGCAAGATTTTAATAAATATTCAACAATACAAGCACTCATTTGTCTTGCTGGCTTCATTGAACCCATTTTAGCTGTGTTCTTTTTGCATCCCATATGATACCATAGAGTCTGATATATAGAGGATATAGAATGAGTGTTTTTCTCATATAATATTTATGAAACGAGTCTAAGAATTTTTCGTTTTGGCGAATCTCAGGCGAGCCCAAACGGAAAATTCGGACGAGTTTCACAAATATTATATGAGAAAAACACTTATTTCATATTCTTTTTATCATATGACACACATATGCACAAATTAACGACTTAGTATGACTTTTTAACCCTTTACTTAACGTGTGTTGCAGACAACACTTGGAAAAAACATCATTATATAACTAAATATTTTCATTTTTTGCTTCCAAAACATAGGTTATGACCCCTCATTGGAACGAGCACGATGTGACCCAGTTGTATTTTGTTCAGCCAATCAAACTGTCCATATTTGAAATTGACCAATGAAATCTATCAACCCCAATTATGCAACTTATGAAAATATGGCCTAGTTGTATTTTGTTCAGCGAATCAAATTGTCTGGTTTTGAAATTGACCAATGAAATCGACGGAAGGCTTTATTTATCACTGATTTATATGAAAGCAAAATATCAAATGTTTTAAAGTGAACAAAATGAACGAGTCATATTATAAAAGTAGATATAGAATTATGAGACAAAAATGACATCCTTAGTAAGTTCTGAATGCATATGTTATGGTTTGTGACTCAATCATGTCCCAACAGATGGATGATTCCACATGCTTCTCAATGAAATGGAGCAAAAGTGAAGAAGAGGCTATCAGAGTAAAAAACTTTACTGAAGAAAATCAACAAGAATGCAAGTAATGAGTTCTATATGATACTAAAGAGTCTGATATAAGTAGATATAGAATTATGTGGCAAAGGTGACGTTCTTAGTAAGTTCTGAATGCATATGTTATGGTTTGTGACTCAATCATGTCCCAACAGACGAATGATTCCACATGCTTTTCAATGAAATGGAGCAGGAGTAAATCTGAGGCTATCAGAGTAAAATAATTTACTGATGAAAATCAACAAAAATGCATGTTTTGAGTACTAAATTTCAATTTTTTCCAGAGGGCAACTCCAGGACTCCCCCTCCTCCCTCCCCCCAATACAACAT
This sequence comes from Pictodentalium vernedei, assembly GCA_031216915.1. Taxonomy (NCBI): domain Eukaryota; kingdom Metazoa; phylum Mollusca; class Scaphopoda; order Dentaliida; family Dentaliidae; genus Pictodentalium; species Pictodentalium vernedei. Next base: position 544,583,407 of record CM062297.1, read on the forward strand.
TCAGTGGAAGACACTCCTATTGGGCTCTCCTCCAATAATGCTTATCATGTTGATCAGCAAAGCAAACTAAACACCCGTTCCCCCACTTTTTTATATCAGAAAGCATCACTGGTGGAATTGCAGCTGATTTATTTAATTTTGCAAAATATCCTCTTTCTTTGTCTATGGTGATTGAGTGGAAATCGTTTCATTTAAAAAGCTCAACTAAAGAGCATATGACCATAGAGAAATTGTTACTATCAAGTATTGATGGTATAGCCTATGTACAGATGATACAAGTTGTATCTAAAGAAAACAGAAGATCCTTTATACCATTAAATGGGGGTAAGTCATGCCTCATGCTGTACACTTAAAATAGCATATGACCCACAGAATAAAATCTTGAATTCTGAGATAACCTATTTACCATTCATCTGGATATAATAAAGAGGACTGATTACAGTACAGCCATCATAGATGAGTCAAAATCTATGGTTGGGCATTTTTACATGCATACAATTCAGAAATGATCCTCTATGAGACCTAGCAAAATTTCCACCAATGAAGCACCGCGATAATCCCAGTGCTTCATTGGTAGAAATTTTACTAAGTGTCATAGCGGATCATCTCTGAATTATATGCGTGGGGAAAATGACAACCTGTTGATTTTCCCCATCCACAATGGTCTTACTGTATGACAGTTTGCAGATTTTGAAAGCATCTGCGACAAGCACAGAGGGCGACAGCTGTCTTAGGGAGTTTGAGCATTGAAGAGAGGGGTCTTCCCACAGGAACATTTTAAAACAGTGCCATCAAATAAGGTGATAAGACACAACTTTTTGATGAACTGTTTGTAGTTCCAGATGAACAACTTTTTGGTCATCCAATTTTTCCTTCAGATAACCACAGGAGGAATGATAAAATCATTCCTCTCAAATTTTATGGCCTGTATGACCCAAGAGAAATTGCTATTATCAAGTAATAATGGTATAGCCTAAGAGCAGATGATGCAAGTTCCATCTGAAGAAAACAGAAGATCCTTTACACCATTAATGAGGGTAAGTCATGTTTCATGCTGTACACTTGACTTGTGACTTGTAATGAATCTCATTGGAGGGGGTATTGTCTTTAGATACTCATTGGCATCATCTATCTATTACTGAATCTATGATACTCTTCATTTGATTGTAACTTAAAATATACAGTTCCCACCTACTAAAAATTAAACATTTGTTTGCAAGGCCTATACAAACAAAAGGCCCCAGGGGGCCTGAGGGCGCTCATCTGACATGGTAGCCTAAATATCAATCCAGAGAATTGATTTCAACAAGTTGCATCTGCTCCTCCTAAGAAAAGCTTATACCAAATATCCAAATATTCTGACCAGTGGATCTAAAAAAAGGTTTTTAAAGAATATTCCTCATATTGAACTAAGTCATAATTCGAGCTCCCACAGGGAGCCCATATATGAACCCAGGGACTTGGCTTTAACAAACCTGAATCTCACACCCCTGAGGATTCTGCACACCAAATATCAAAACATTCCGACTGCTGGATCTGAAGAAGAAGATTTTTAAAGAAAATTCCTCATTTTGAACTAAGTTGTCATTCAGGCTCGGATAGTGAGCCCAAATATGAACCAAGGGACTTGGCTTGAACAAACTTGAATCTCAGCCCCCTAAGGTTGCTCCATGCCAAATATCAAAACATTCCAACCGCTGAATCTGAAGAAGATTTTTAAAAAAAAATTCCTCATATTGACTAAGCTATAATTTGGGCTCCCACAGGAAGCCCAAATATGGACCCATGGACTTGGCTTTAACACACTTGAATCCCCCCCTCCCCCTCCCCCCAAGGATGCTACTCACCACATATCAAACCATTCCGACTGCTGGATCTGAAGAAGAAGATTTTTTAAGAAAATTCCTCATTTTGAACAAAGTTACAATTCAAGCTCCCACAGTGAGCCCAAATATGGACCTAGGGACATGGCTTGAACAACTTGAATCTCACCCCCCTAAGGATGCTGCATACCAAATATCAAAACATTCCGACTGCTGGATCTAAAGAAGATTTTTAAAGCAAGTTCCTCATTTTGAACTAAGTTATAATTTAGGCTCCCACAGTGAGCCCAAATATGAACCCAGGGACTTGGCTTGAACAAAATTGAATCTCACCCCCCTAAGCATGGTGCATACCCAATATCAAAAGATTCTGCCTGCTGGATCTTGAGAAGAAGATTTTCAAAAAAATTTGCCTGAAATGCACTAAGTTCGAATTCAAGCTTCTATAGTGAGCCCAAATATGAATCTAGGGAGCCGATTTGAACAAACTTGAATCAGATCCACCCCACAATGTTGCATACCAAATATCAAAAGATTCTGCCTGCTGGATCTGGAGAAGAAGATTTTTTAAGAAATTTGCCTGAAATGCACTAAGTTCAAATTTGGGCTCCTATACTGAGCCCAAATATAGACCCAGGGAGCCAATTTGAACAAACTTGAATCAGATCCACCCCACAATGTTGCATACCCAATATCAAAAGATTCTGCTAGCTGGATCTTGAGAAGAAGATTTTCAAAGAAATTTGCCTGAAATGCACTAAGTTCAAATTTGGGCTCCTATACTGAGCCCAAATATAGACCCAAGGGGCCGATTTGAACAAACTTGAATCAGATCCACCCCACAATGTTGCGTACCAAATATCAAAAGATTCTGCCTGCTGGATCTGGAGAAGAAGATTTTCAAAGAAATTTGCCTGAAATGCAGTAAGTTCAAATTTGGGCTCCTATACTCAGCCCAAATATAAACCCAGGGGGCCGATTTGAACAAACTTGAATCAGATCCACCCACAATGTTGCATACCAAATATCAAAAGATTCTGCCTGCTGAATCTGGAGAAGAAGATTTTTTAAGAAATTTGCCTGAAATGCACCAAGTTCGAAATCGGGCTTCTATACTGAGCCCAAATATGAACCCAGGGGGCCAATTTGAACAAACTTGAATCAGATCCATCCTACAATGTTGCATACCAAATATCAAACGATTCTGCCTGCTGGATCTGGAGAAGAAGATTTTTTAATATTTTTCCCATTGCCTACAAGTGTTAAAAAGTGCTGTTTCAAAGTCCCGAAACTGTACCCTATGATAAAACCGATGGCAATTTTTTTTTACCAATTCTTTCTGTTGGTCCTAAGGAAGCTTCACACCAAATAAAAATTCTCGGTGCCGTGCAGTTTTGGAGATATGGGCATTTTAATTTTTTTCTATTTTTAGCTCCTGCGGTTCCCATGGGGCTACGGGGAAAAGAAAATCAGCATAAATTAGGTACTTATCCCCCAATAAGCCCTCACATAAAATTTGGTTCAAATCAGCCTCTCGGTTTGGAAAATAGAAATTTTGGGTGGGGCCAAAAATTTTGCCCCTCCCATAACGACGCCAAGTATAGCCCCACAAACTTCTCTTGACAAATCTGAGTTTACACCTCAAAAGGAAGCTGCACGCCAAATATCAAGTCTCTGCTACTGCTGGTTCATGAGAAGATTTTTTAAGATTTCAGCACACTTTTTGGGTGTGGCCCTACCCACGGGCGAGGCAACTTGATTTGAACAAAATCAAATTGCGATGTCATAACAAACTATTATCTAAAATATCAATTAAATTGGTTCAGCGGTTTGGGAGGAGAAGACACAAACACCATGTTCACGGACGACGATGGACGACGGACGGTGAGTGATCACTATAGCTCCCCTGAAAGTCAGGTGAGCTAAAAAAAACAAATTTTTTTTTATTTCTCAAGCAATATATTTTTCCTTGATTTTATGAGTGAGGGAGTTTTTTTGTGAATACACAAAAATGTCATGAAAATGAATTAGAAATAATTCATCTTCTCACAGTATGATACAGAAAAACTGTTTTCAGCTATGAGAATTTTTCACAATACAGTTGCAAACTTGACCAACTACATCTTGTTTGACAGAGAGTTCATGAGCTCTGTCAAACAAGATATAGTTGGTTAAATCTTTAGTCCTACAAAAGCAAAATAGTTTCATCAAAGAGATTTCCAGATAAACAAACAAGAGGTGAGACTGTCCCAGATGGGCCTGTCCATACCCCTGCCGCCATGATTATTCTAAGATGAAAAGGAGCACAACTCTGGCTAAAAACGTCTGATCAAAACTATAATGGCAGGAGCACAGGTTCCCATGGTGGTGAACATTCATACCAAGTTTCAAAGAAATCAACCCACAAACGGCTGAGAAAATCTCTGGACAAAATTCAGATATTCTAAGCCAAAAAGGGGCATAACTGTGGTCAAAAACATCCAATTAGAACTATAATCGCAGGTACACAGGTTCCCATGGTAGTAAACATCCATACCAAGTTTCGAAGGAATCAACTCATAAACATCTGAGAAAATCTCCTGACAAAATTCTAGGCCTGCTTTTTCAAGTCAAAAAGGGGCATAATTCTGGTAAAAATAATCCAACCAAAACTATAATTGCAGGTGCACAGGTTCCCATGGTGGTGAACATTCATACAGTTTCAAGCAGATTGCTCCAAAAACATCTGAAAAAATCTCTGGACAAAATTCTAGGCAATTCAGGCACCCTAATACAAAAATGGGCATAAATCTGGCAAAAATAGTCTGATCAAAACTATAATCAAAGGTGCACAGGATCCCATGGTAGTGAATATCCATACCAAGTTTCAAAGGAATCGATCCAAAAACGTCTGAGAAAATCTCTGGACAAAATTAAGATATTTTAAGACAAAAAGGGTCGTAACTCTGGCCAAAAAAATCCAATTAGAACTATAATCGCAGGTGCACAGGTTCCCATGGTAGTAAACATCCATACCAAGTTTCGAAGGAATCAACTCATAAACATCTGAGAAAATCTCCAGACAAAATTCTAGGCCTGCTTTTTTTCAAGTCGAAAAGGGGCATAATTCTGGCAAAAATAATCCAACTAAAACTATATTTGCAGGCGCACAGGTTCCCATGGTGGTGAACATTCATTCCAAGTTTCAAGCAGATTGCTCCAAAACCGTCTCAGAAATTCTCTGGACAAAATTATGTCTACGGACAGACGGGTGGATGGATGGCCAGACAGATGGACGGACAAGGTGATTCCAGTATACCCCCCCCCCCCCCCCCCCCACCCCCACAACTCATTGTGGGGGGTTTAAAAAGGGATGTGGCAGATTTTCAATGATGAGAGAGGTGCCTGAAAAACAAGAATTTTTTTTTTTTTAAATAGCCTAATCATTATTTTAATGTATGGAAATGGCAAGTTCTGCTCACAAATAGTGATTGGAAATACCTACATCATATATAAATACATATCTAGGAAATTACCTTATCAAGATCAATTGCTTTGTGAATCCTTTTTATTGCTTTCTGTTTTGCTATGGCTAACCACCTCTTCACCGAAGGTTTAAACCACTCAAAATATTGAGTTATTGTAAGTGACTCCCAATCACTGAAACAAGTAAAATAGCTATAACGAAAACTTTCTATAGACTGTCCAGTGCTAGAATTAATAATTCATTACTAAATTATTCTCAACAAACTGTTTATCAAGAAAAATTACTAAATATATCCAGGAACATGCATACAGTCTTTGCTGGTTTAACATTTAGAATTTTTTTCTTGAAATATGCATTAGATCCTTTATTTGAATTTACCAATTGACCTCATTCCAATGAGTCATATACTATGTAGAAGTTAGAAACAAACTTTATACATTGTTTGCGGATGTTTTAAATACCTCCTTGGGGGCAAACTGTGCTAGAAAACAAGTCAGAAAGCTATTTTAGGTTATGTTACAAATACATGCAGGTGCCCTGACAATTTAAAAAAAATAAATCCTAAAACTTACAAGGACCTTCTGAAGTTTAACTCTTAACTCGCTGATTATTTTCAAATTATTATTCATCAAATGTAGTCATGACTGCTATGTAGCAGCCAAGACAAGAATTGATGAAAATTTCATCGAAATTTATCTCAAGAAATCATCTGTCAAAGAGTCGATGCAATTTACAGTGAGGAAATTTGATTAATTGTGTCCAAATTACACTTATTTCAGTGGCAAGAGATTTTGTGTCCTGGGCAGGAATATCTGCCAGCAGTGTGCAAAGAGTTAATTGAGTTAAATGAAGGATTTTTTTAGACCAAATTCAAGAACTGGTAGGGGTCTGCATAAAACATTTTTAAAATCCTGGTAATGTTTCCAATTGGATGTGTCATGTTAGTATTCCTTTCGTTGGAAGTAATTAAGTCTATTTTCATGTTGACCTGACAATCTATCGATTTAAAAAGAATGTTGAAACTTTTAAAAGTCCTTGCTGCTACAATCATTTTTTATTCTTGAAAAGAGATGGAACTTTTTAAAAATCACCTCTGAGGAAGCTGCTCTTTGAACTTGCTGAAGTCTTGCAATGCAAGGTACAGTTCAAATAATGTTGTTCCCATAGGTATGTTTGACAAACTGTCTAAGTCTTCATCGGGTTCCATACAACTGAGTCTGTGTTCCACATTCTGAACAAATTCATCTGCGAGCTGAAAATTATTTAGAATGTTAAAGTATATTATGCCAAAAAAAGAAGATGTTGGTTCTCAGGAAATCTCTCAATAAAATTAAACACCTTCATTGAACATTTTTATTGGCTCGCAGTGTCTTCCAAAATTAGTATGAAAATGAAATCGCGAGACTTTTAAATTTTAACATTTTTAATTGATCTATATTAATAGCCTGTGTTTGAAACAAAGCATGATTAAAATACAGCATGTTTAGGCCTAAGGAAGTTAAAAATTTGCTTCTCAGGCCCTCCAGCATGGTCATTTTGGATGCCGCATGCTCTTTTTATAACCAAAACAAACTTAAAAAAATAAAAATTAATTGGTTTATGTCTGTTTTTTACCCAAGTTAATAAAATTGATAAATTTGTCCCTTAAGTGCAAGAAGGCTTTGCAATGCTTTAGCATTGTAAAGCCCTCTTGCACTCAAGGGGCGAAATACATCACCACCCTTGCTATTCTGTAGATTATGAGGCCTAATATATACTATTAAAAAAAAGTAGGGGATATCCAAACTGATGTTGATATTTTTGGAAAATGGTAATGGATACGCGTGATTGGACACATCAATATGTTACAAAGTTTAGTGTGGATCATGAATGCCACCGGCCCATGAAAACTTTGTGCAGGTTTTTTGCACTAGCGCCGCGTTAATGTCTGTGGGGTACGTTTTGAAATTTTCATTTGTACTGAATGGGCTTTTTCGGAGATTTCATCATTCTTTCATTGGTATAAACTCGTTCATCAATAGTTTCTGGTCGAAACGTAACTTTAGAGGTATGCGAAGACTGACACGTGACGAAAGTTTACGTGCCCTTGGCATGTTGAAAGCTGGCAACAGACAGACTGCAGTGGCTCAAATTCTTAACGTTACTCAATTGGTGATTAGCAGGTTGTAGTCACGCTACTGTCAGACAGGCAATGTTGATGACAGACGTCGGTCAGGTCGTCCAAGGGTGACAACTGCTAACCAGGATCGTTTTATCCGAACCACAGCATTACGTAACCACCATCAAAGTGCCTCAGAAATTGGACAGCAGCTGCACCGAGTGACAGATGTGCGAGTCAGTGGTCAGATCCGAAATCGCCTAGACAGCTGGAATTTGTATGCTTAACGACCTCGATTAATTCCACGTTTGACTGAATGTCACATCACAGCAAGGCGTAATTGGTGTGGAGCATGACAGCACTGGGACAATCGTCGGTGGGGCAATGCCATGTTTTCCGATGAATCAAGGTTCACTCTCGACTTCCACGACAGGCAAAACAGAGTGTGGCGGCGGCAGAACGAACAATACCATGACGTAATCATTAGGCAGCATGATCGTTTTAGTGGTGGATCAGGTATGGTGTGGGGAGGCATAACCATGAAAAGCACTACATGTTATCCAAGGGCGAGTCACAGGGCAGTTCTACCATGACAACATGCTAGCAGTTCATGTGGTGCCATTTGCGCGACATCACAGCCGTCGATTCATTTTCCAAGATGACAATGCAAGAGCATACAGGGCCTGTGTCACTACAGAGTTCCTCCTGGAGCAGAACATCACTACACTGCCTTGGCCAGCACTAAGTCCAGACCTTTCACCAATCGAGCAAATCTGGGATATGCTTGGCAGGCACCTACGACAACACCAACAGCCCCCTACCAATGTCCAGAAACTCGTCGCTGCACTGCAGGAAGAATGGATATCAAGCTGATATTGGATGTTTGGTGAGGAGTATGCCACGTCGGATCCGCACTTGTCTCATGAACCGAGAAGGATTTACAAGGTATTGAGGTCTTGGACTGAATGTGGTAAATTCTGTGACTGACCGTCCATGTCTTCTACAGCTCAGTGAGGGGAATGTGTGCTTGTCAGACACCCAACTATCGCTGAAATCATTCACCAGATGTCACAGTGCAATGCCTCAACTGTCTTTTTGATGAAAATATAAATATATTTCTTCAGATATCTCACTTTTATGAAATATCCCCTACTTTTTTTGAATAGTATATAAAACAAATCAAAAATATGAATTTTTCATGGCAAAGAAATAATTATAAAAATAAAAACCCACCTGCCCACATGAAAACACAAAAATGGCCTGAAAAACAGAAGATCTACTTTGTGGGGCCTTATTACAAATGTTTTGAAAACATCCAGTTTACTATGTTCTGCAGAATATATCTCAAATTTTATGTAAACAGTATTAATTTTTCTAAAAAAGTGCATAAATATCACTGAACACAAATGTATTTGATATTTTTTTATTAGCTGGTAGAGTGGTCAATTTTTCCAGGTTGCCAAAATTTGTTCACATGTCTTTGCCTTGTTACAATTTATGGGAGAGTGTCTACACTCTCACATAAATTGTAACAAGGTAAATCCATACAGATGAAATAAATACACTTCAAAGATAAAGAGAACTACATCTATGGAATATGAAACCTTTTAATCTGTGGAACCTGCACTTAAGAATCCAGCCCAAATATTCACTCAACCAGTTAAGAAACTAGAAAAAAACCCAGAGGCTCATGTGAGCCTGAAACGCTCACCTGGCTCAAATTGTCAAAAGAGATGAGTGTATCAGTAAGTGATCAGGAGCAAGAGCAATTTTTTGATTTGCTATGACACAACCAAAGGCAACTTTTTTGGCCATTCATTTTTGCTGGTCCTAGGAAAGCTTCCCAGCAATCTCTGCTCTGTTCTGTGAAGTATTAAAAAACAACCGAATGAACTTTTTTTTCAACTACTGTGGTTCTCTCTAGCACCCCCCCCCCCCCCCCCCCACACACACACAAAAAGTATTAAAAAAAACCCAAGCAACTTGAGTTGAACAAACTTTAATTTGACACCCCTAGAGATGTTACATGCCAATTATGAAAGGATTCTCACTGGTGGACCTGAAAAAGAAGAATTTTCAAGAAATTTTCTCATATTGCACTAAGTTAAACTTTGGGCTTCAATAAAAAGCCCAAATATTAACCCAGGGACCTGATTTGAACAACCTTCAATCTAACCCTCCCAGAAGTGTTGTACACCAAATATCAAAAGAATCTGACTGCTAGATCAGAAGGAGATGATTTTAAACGATAATTTCCCATATTGCACTAAGTAAATATTGGGGCTCCCTTGGGGAACCCAAATATTAACCCAGGAACTCGATTTGAACAAATTTGAATTTTACACCTCTAGAGATGTCACATACTAAATATGAAAGGATTCTCACTAGTGGGGCTGAAAAAGAAGATTTTATAAGAAATTTTCTCATATTGCACTAAGTTAAAATTTGGGCTCCAATAAAGAGCACAAATATTCATCCAGGGATCCCATTTGAACAAACTTGAATCTATCCCCCCAACCCCCTAGAGATGCTGCATACCAAATATCAATAGAATCTGACTACTGGATCTGAAGAAGAACAATTTTTTAAAGATTATTCCCCATATTGAACCAAGTTAATATTCAGGCTCCCATGGGAAGCCCAAATATTAACCCAGGGACTCAATTTGAACAAATTCGAATGTTACACCTCTAGAGGTGTCACATACCAAATATGAAAGGATTCCCACTAGCAAGTCTGAAAAAGAAGATTTTTAGCTCAACTTTGGCGAAGCCAAATTTGAGCTTATGCCATGGCCCGTCGTCCATCATGGCCGTCTGTCCGTCAACAATTGGATACGGCTCGGGCTAGAGGCCGTATTTATGAACCGATCTTTACGAAACTTCTTGGGTACCTTTGTTATGACCGTGGGACGGGAACGAGTGTTTTTGGGTGTGGTCCAAAATTCAAGATGGCTGCCAGCCACCATTTTGTACCAACAATGCAGAAATCTGTTTTTTGTACAGAACTTCCATATGAAAGCTCGGATTTGAATAATGTTTTGTATGAATGTTTAGTACCATTGGATACATCACATATAATACGGGGTTTTTTTTCTCGTGCGTAAATTATGCAAATTAGACTAACTTTGATGTTTTTTGGTGTTACTTTCAGCACTGTAAGTGCAAATGCCAATACGGCTCGGGCTAGAGGCCGTATTTATCAACCGATCTTTACGAAACTTCTTGGGTACCTTTGTTATCACCGTGGGACGAGAACGAGTGTTTTTGGGTCCGGTCCGAAATTCAAGATGGCCGATGGCAGCCATTTTGTACAAAATTTGGTGCAATCAGATTTTTGCACAGAACTTCCATATGAAAGCGCTGATTTGAATAAATTTTTGTGTGAATGTTTAGTACCATGGGATACATCACATATAATACGGGTTTTTTTCTCGTGCAGAAATTATGCAAATTAGATGAACTTTGATTTTTTCAGTGCTACTTACACACAGTAAGTACGCATGTCAATACGACACGGGCTAGAGTCTGTATTTATGAACCGATCTTCACGAAACGTCTTGGGTACTTTTGTTATCACCTTGGGACGAGAACGAGTGTTTCTGGATGCGGTCCAAAATTCAAGATGGCTGCCAGTGGCCATTTTGTACCGAAATTAGGTCTTATCAGTTTTTTGTACACAACTTCTATACGGCTCAGGCTAGAGGCCGTATTTATGAACCGATCTTTACGAAACTTCTTGGGTACCTTTGTTAACACCGTGGGATGAGAACGAGTGTTTTTGGGTGTGGTCTGAAATTCAAGATGGCCACCAGCAGCCATTTTGTACCAAAATCAGTTCTTTTGTACAGAAATTCTGTATGAAAGTTCTGATTTGAATAAATTTTTGTATGAATGTTTAGTAACATGGAATACATCACATATAGTACGGGTTTTTTTCTCATGCAGAAATTATGCAAATTAGATGAACTTTGATTTATTCAGTGCTACTTATACACTGTAAGTGCGCATGTCAATACGGCTCGGGCTAGAGGCTGTATTTATGAACCGATCTTCACAAAACTTCTTGGGTACCTTTGTTATCACCTTGGGATGAGAAGGAGTGTTTCTGGGTGCGGTCCAAAATTCAAGATGGCTGCCAGTGGCCATTTTGTACCGAAATTAGGTCCAATCAGTTTTTTGTCACAACTTCTACACAGCTCATATTTGTGAACTGATCTTCACGAAACTTCTTGGGTACCTTTGTTTTCACCTTGGAACAGGCATGAGTGTGTTTTGGGGTGCCTTTGTTATCACTGTGCTATGAGAACAAATATTTTGGGGTTCAGTCAGACCCACTCTGGGACTCCAAGATTTCTTTTATAGTTTAGCATCTGACTGTCACCCACCTTTACAATACTTTACCTATACATTTGTTACAGGCAATGGTCAGTATTTATGTACAGACTGTTACAATACTTTATATGTACCTTTGTTATCAGGTCATTACCTAGATGTTTGTCATTGCTGTGTCACATACTATACATGTACATGTCTTTGTCTTGACAAGTTGAGCTACAGTGTCATTGACACTTTCATTTAAGAAATTTTCTCATATTGCTGCAATAAAGAGCCCAAATATTCATCCAGGGATCCCATTGGAACAAACTTGAATCTAACCCTCCTAAAGATGCTGCATACCAAATATCAAAAGAATCTGACTGGTGGATCTGAAGAAGATTTTTAAAGAATATCCCCCATATTGCACCAAGTTAATAATTGGGCTCCCATAGGAAGCCCAAATATTAACCCAGGGATTCGATTTGAACAAATTCAAATCTTACACCTCTAGAGTTGTCACATACCAAATATGTCAGAAAAAGAAGAATTTTTAAGAAATTTTCTCATATCGCGCTAAGTTAAAATTTGGGCTCCAAAAAAAAGCCAATATTCAGGGATCCCATTTGAACAAAACTTGAATCTAACCCCACTAAAGATGCTGCATACCAAATATCAAAAGAATCTGACTGGTGGATCTGAAGAAATAGATTTTTAAAGAATATCCCCCATATTGCAACAAGTTAATAATTGGGCTCCCATAGGAAACCCAAATATTAACCCAGGGACTCAATTTGAATAAACTTCAATCTGACCCCTGTAGAGATGTTGTATACCAAGTATCAAAAGAATCTGACTGTTTGATCTGAAGAAGAAGATTTTTAAAGCTTATTTCCTATAGCGCCCTAAGTTAATTATTTGGGCTCCTGTGTTGGGCCCAAATATGAACCGAGGGGCTCGATTTGAACACACTTGTATTTGACCGTCCTATGGATGCTGTATACCAAATATCAAAAGATTCTGATCAGCAGTACTGAAAAACATTTTTTTTTTAATTTTTGCAAATATGCTGACTCAGCATTTTTTCAAACGCCCCTACAGAACACCCTGACATAACCGATGGCAATTTTTTTTTTAATCCATTCTACTAGCCAAAAGGATGCTTCATGCCAAATAACATTCCTCTGTTCCATGTAGTTTGGGAAATATATAAATTTTATAGTAAATGTCCTTTCTTATTATATGTACCGCAATTGTTTACTACAGGCTTGCACTACAGTGGAAGACCCTAACTTGGATAAAATACTCTCTATTTTAATCTTTCCCAAGAGATGTGGGAAAAGTGGTGTAAAAAAAAACACCACGAAAAAATAAGCCCAAACTGGGCCGAGCGCCATTGGTGCAAACCCAGTATGGGCCGCTCTTCCCTTAGTACAAATCCACGACTTCCGTTAACCAATGTGCAGTGCAGTCATCAATTAATCATTCTTTTGAGCCCACCAACATAGGAGTTATGTGATCAGAGGGGAGGAAGGATTCTTACCCGAACAAGAAGACGGGAGGGGGCCTCCATGTAAACAATTGCGGTAGGTATAATAAGAAAGAAAATTTACTATAAAATTTATATTTCTTATCAATCTACCTTACAATTGTTTACTACAGGCTGAATAGACAATAGGATGGAGGGAATCAGATAACCAACCCACACATAACTCAATTGCACTGGAACCATGGACAGAGGAAGAGATCCCTAGTCCTACTATAGCATCACAAACATTAGTAAAAGACAATGAAAGATCAGGCGTATGGTGATGTGTGACACACAGACAGAAAGGGTAGTAACAGCACAGAGCCGGAACTGACCCTGTAAGAAGCTGAATGGCTGGGATGGACAACAGCCTGAGCAGAAGAAAGAGGGCCCGTAGAACAAAGGTCCTCTGACTGCTCCTGCAACTGTCGCAGATAAGTGAAGGTAGCATTTCTCCAGTAGGCTGCCAGCATAACATCCAACAACATGACGGAGTTAGTATAAGCCCCGAGAGGAAGACAATGCACGCACATTGTGGCAGAAAAACGATTGGTAATACAATTGCCAGTAGCTAGATGAGCAGAAGCTGCACGAATAGCAAGACAAATCCATCGAGAAATGGATTCAGGAGAGATTTGGCATTTGAGAAAATGCATATCCACCTGGGATAAAGGCACGAACGCCCCCCTCCCACCCCACCCCAAGCAGAGCAGCACCCAAGAAAGTGTCCATCTTGGAGTAAACTGCAAAATCCTAGGCCTTTTCAAGGAAAAGACAAGTTTGGAGAGGCAAGGATGAGTGCCGAAACGATGTGGTACCACATATGAAAAAGGTCTACGAAGCATGGACTTGTACCCATTGCTGGAGACCCCCAAAAACAAACATATACCAGAAACTCCTCAATCGGTGTGATCGAAGGAGTGACAGAAGCAACAGAGTGATTGCACACCATTGACAGAAGAACCTTCTACTTAGCCACAGAAGCTAAACCAGTGGAGTGAGTGCCTCCTTGAAGAAGAAAAGCAACTCCACTGCTCGTCTCTAAAAACCACTAAGGAGGAGACAGGACCTGATAAAAGACATGCGCGAAGACACAATGAAGTCGGGACAACTTGAAACCTCCTCGGGCGACTTTGGCAAAGAAAGTCTCGATGTAGAAGGAGACATGCCGGACCCGCTGCTAACAGAGAGCGGAGCAGATTGATCCACACCCACCGAGGCGACAGGGGTGTGATCGAAAGGATTCAATAACTGCAGGTTCATATCTGGGCTAGAACCCGAGGCAGAATCGGAACCAGCAGAAAGGCGTAGCCGACAAGACCATCCCAAAGGAGGGACAGAGAGTCCAAGGCGAAAGCCAGAGCATCTAGATACAGAAGTGTCCACCTGATGGTTCCAATGAGTCACAAAGAGATCAATGTGGGGACGACCCCAGAGATCGCAAAGAGACTGGAACACCACCATGTGGAGCATCCACTCTGTGGAAAAGAACCTGCCCCGTTGGGACAGGGAGTCGGCTAGGACATTCAGACGACCAGGAAGGTGACGAACCACCACTCTGGCGTTGACATCCTGATCGAGCAGTAGAAGATCCTGAACCAAATCGTACATGGGAACATAGTGCGTTCCACCCTGGTTCCGAATGTAAACTACTGTTCAATTGTCAGACCACAGAAGGACCCGACAATTCAAAAAGCGGGGGATCCACTGTCGGAAACACAGAAGAAGAGCAAGAAGCTCCTTCTGGTTTACATGAAGAGCTGCTAGATCCTGGTCCCATGACCCGTAAAGGAAAAGACTTAGAGGATCCAACGTCATACCCCATCCGAGATCGCTGGCGATTACCGTCAGAACACGATCAGACGTGGGGAAGTCCAACGGAACTCCCTGCATAAGCACTGAACATCTGTCAGGGGAGAAGGTGATGAGGAAGAGATTCCGGTAACAGAAGCACCAGAACCAGAGGATCGACATTCGGCCTCCAACGACTGAGCAAAAAGTGTTGGAGAGGTCAGACATGCAGTTGACCTAGCAGAGGAATGAGATCCGTCACCAAAACGCAGAGACCAAGCAGTCGGGGAAGACTCCGAGCTGATGAAGTCCATCCCAGATGACAAGACGGAGAAGGGACCAGGTCCAACTTCTCTCAGTTGACTCTGAACCCTAGTGACGTGAGTAGACTCAACAGTGTGACGACATCAGACTCCAGAAAAGCAGCATTGGATTGCCTGTGGAGGATATCAACTAGACAAGCCAAAGAAGATACCTTGGGCTGTGTGCGATGTAAGACTAACACATGCGACATCAGACAGGTGAAGGCCCAAGGATCCAGGCCGAGGCCAAAGGGAATGGCCTTGAACTGGAAAACATCCTGGGGAATGGAGTGGTGAACTGATCTGAAAGCCTCCATGCTGAACTGAGGAGCAATGATACTCAGATCGATAACCTATCTGAGTCGGCCGTCCTTCTTCGGCACCAAGAACATGCGGGAACAAAATCCCACGGAAAGTTCTTGATGACCTTGATCATCCCCTTTGACAGGAGATCGCCTATCTCCGTGGTCAAAAGTGCCCAACGTGTAACGTTGAAAGGAAATCATGTTGGAAGAGGCACTCTCTATTTAGTGGAGTGCCTCAACCTGGGACGAAATCGAAGTGACTACTGCAGATGCCTACCCCACCATGTGAGTGAGTAGAAGTGGCGGTAGGAGGATCAGCCCTTAGCTTCGCAGAGGAAGCAGAAGGGTACTTGTTAGGCTTTGGACGGCACCTGCCTCCAACAGAAGGCCGATGAAGCTGACTTAGCAGCAGCAGATCAATGGAATGACAAAGGGAGCCATCCCGGACCGTCGCCACGGAACCATGGAATAGTCGCGGACCCGCCAAAAGAGGCAGATCGAAGAGCAGTGCACTGCCCCTCAACAAGGTGACGTCTTGTGTCCAGCACAGCGTACCTGAGAATTAATTCCAAACTAGCCACATTACAGGCATGTGTGTGAGAAGATGCATGTGCGCCTTGAACAGCACACACCAAACAAAATCTGTTTGTCGTCAAACTCATCTGGGAGCAGATAAGCAGCAAAGCAGAGAAGACGTGATCGAAGAGAGAACACATTCCAGCATCCCTCCCGATAAGTCCAACCTGGACTCCAGAGTCTCCATATGGCTGGGGAGTTGGAGTCCTGATCCAAGACCGTCAAAGTCTGGCAGACTGACGGATTGGCGAAATCGTAGGAACGATAATGCACCAGAGGCAAAAAGTGTCAACCTTGATGAAGAACGACGTCTTCATAGCCTTGGAACTTAGCTTAGAGTCCAAAGCGGTAAATGCTTCAACCACCTGTACTGACATGCACAGTCGAAGGCACCCAGAAGCATGTTGCTCCACAGGCTGTAGGAGTGTGACCGATGATCGCAGCCGGGCTGACACTGTTGGCTGGTTTGACGGTTTGAGACCTGGAAGAAACCCAAACACAAAGTCAAGAGCTGCCCCCAAGTCAGAAGACTGTTGGCTCTCGATGTCAGGAATGTAAGACTCATCCCACAACTCGGAAGACACATAGCCCATTATGGGCAAACCAGCCGACGCCTCCCATGGTGTGGGCACACCAGGGGACCAGAAAGAGGCCTGTTTCCAATCCCGGGAGTTGGCGCCATAGGGGGTGCCAGGAAACCACTTGTAGCCTCGCTGGAAGCAACGGAAAAGGCTCTAAGCTCACTGACTGTCGGAACAGAATGACGTGGGAACGAACCAACAAAGTGGCTTCACTCCTGACCCATTTACCAGCGATGGGTCAATGATCCTCAAATACACCCGACGCGGGGCGACGGGCTGCAGCCGAAAACATCTGAAGGCAGATGTGTAGTGGGGTATCACATACCCCGAGGATCAACAGAGTGGAAACTCAGGAGAGTCGCCGCAGACCTCTGCAGGATAGAAGGTCCAGGCTGCACAAAAAGCGTTGGTCACACAAAACTGGCCATGGGACCAAAGTGCATGGACGGAAACGCCATGGAGCTCATGGTGACCCCATCATGAACATCCGAATCCAATGAGATACTCGTCGGCTGAGAAACCACAGTAGCGGATTCAGCCGGCAGCCCCTTCCAACTTCGCCAAGTTGAAGTCAGGGAAGGCTGAGGCCAAAACCCCATGTCTACACTACCAGACATCCCTGCAGACCCCTGCAGGGATAAAAACTGCTGTGCTCAACAGCTGAGAGGACACAGCATGGGTGTTTGGTCGGCAGCCACTTCCGACTTCGCCGAGTTGAAGTCAGGGAAGGCTGAGGCCGATACCCCACGTCTACACTACCAACCACTGCTGCAGACCCCTGCAGGGAGAAAACTGCTGTGCTCAACGACCAAGAGGACACAGCAGGGGGTTCGGCCGGCAGCCACTTCCGACTTCGCAGAGTTGAAGTCAGGGAAGGCTGAGGTCGATACCCCACGTCAACACTACCAGACACCTCTGCAGACCCCTGCAGGGGTAAAACTGCTGTGCTCAACGGCTGAGAGGACATAGCAGGGGGTCAGTCGGCAGCCACTTCCGACTTCGTCGAGTTGAAATCAGTGAAGGCTGAGGCCGATACCCCACAACTACAGACATCACTGCAGACTCCTGCAGGGTTAAGCTGAGAACGGCTAAAATGGTGACCGATGACGTTGTAGACGGAACAGCAGTAGCAGCAGATACAACGGGAGCTAACTCTCACCAGACGTGGTCATGTCGGGAGGCCCCTAAACGACAGCGTTCCCCACCCCCGGGCACAGGAGGAGCTGCACATCCCCCACAGAGGGGGTATAACTCACACAGGATGTGGTCGTGTTAGGAGGCCCCGAAACGACAGCATCCCCCCTCCCCCTGTGGGTGCAGGAGGAGCAGCCACAAGAACGCACCAAAAGCGAGGGCAAAAGGAATTGCCCTAAAGGAACTGAACTGGAAATAACAGAAGTGAGAGCAGTAAAAGAAAAAGGTGAACTCAACAGATACATAAAGTAGAAGAACACCCCCAACTACGAGAGAAGGTGGCAGAAAAAATAACTGGTGGGTACACGACAGAACCCAGACGACTGACAGGGACCTAAAAAACAGAAATTCTGCCCTCAACAGAGTGAAGAAATCCTGTCCATACAGTCCATCCAATAACTCCAATAATAATAATAAAATTTATCAACCGAAAAATTTTATTTCCGAACCGCGTTGACACGATGTCGAAAAAACATTCACGAGAATATATAAAACACAATCCTGTTATTATACGATCTTCAGATCCATAATCCCAGTCACAGGAAAACCATTATCGACGAGTTGAATTATCACTGTTTCGTAATGCAAATGGCGACGACACATCCTTCACGTGTCTCAGACAAAAAAAGAATGATGAATTGATGACTGCACTGCACATTGGTTAACAGAAGTCATGGATTTCTTCTAAGGGAAGAGTGTCCCATTCTGGGTGTGCACCGATGGCGCTCGGCCCAGTTTTGGCTTATTGCTTCGTGGTGTTTTTTTACACCACTTTTCTTTCCCACATCTCTTGCGAAAGGTTAAAATAGAGAGTATTTTATCCGAGTTAGGGTCTTCCACTGTAGTGCAAGCCTGTAGTAAACAATTGTAAGGTAGGTTGATAAGAAATGGGCATTTGAATTGTTTTTTATTTTTAGCCCCTGGGGTACCCACGGGGCTACGAAAAAAAATATTTCGGGTATCAATAAAGTACTTTGGACCCACTTATACTACATGCCAAATTTGGTTCAAATCAGCCCATCGGTTTTTGAAATAGAAATTTGGGGTGGAGCCCAAATGGGTATGTGCCCACAGAGAGCCCAAATATTGATCTACCAACTTCCCTTGAACAAACTTTAATCTTCAACACCAAAGACTGTTCCATACCATATATCAAGGCAATCTCTCTGGTGGTTCATGAGAAGAAGATTTTTGAAGATTTTTAGGCTTTGACATCATTGACCAGACCACGAAGAAGGTAGCCGCTTCATTTGAACAAAACAGAAAGGTTATACTCCAGGGATGGTTTATGCAATATATGTTTGAATTTGGCTGAATGGCTGTGAAGAAGAAGCCAAGTTTGCAAAAGTTAACAGACGACAGCTGATGGATGACAGACGACAGATGACAGACGCCAAGTGATGGCAATAGCTCACACTGACTTGCAGTCAGGTGAGCTAAAAAAAAAGTCTCCCTCCCTTGATTTGTAAACTGACCCCTCGCACTCTGGTAGAACAACAGAATTTTCTCCAATGACTCTGTTTTTCTCTTGTAAAACTATGAATTTAACCAATTATATATTGTTTGACAGAGCTCACTTACCTCTGTCAAACAAGGTGTATTTAGTTAAATATCAAACTGCAATATGGAAATTTTTTTTGGCTACAAAAAATCAAATAGTAAAGGGTTAATTGTTCGAGAACCATGTGGATTTTTTTACTTGGCTTTATAAAAGTAAACGTGACTAATGCATAGCTCATCCATTGGTCTAAAGGTTGTTGAATTCAAACACACTGTCACTTAAAAGTTCATTCATTAAATCATAAGTGATTTCAGCCACACAATATATGAAACATACAAGTACATTTGCTTTGATAATTTACTGTTTTCATCAAATGAACAAAATATTCTGAAACTTGCAGCACTTGAGGCTTTTAATTCTGCCTGCTGTAGACAGTTTTTCCTATCCAGTACAAAAATAGTGGGCTGGTAAGGGATAGTAGTAACTAGATAGTAGATAGTAACTAGATTATAGCAGATAATAGTAACCCCAGGGCACAAGCATGGGTCACAACTAGCAGCACAGGTTGCCCATTGAATGGACATAAAAACGTACCAGTCATTTCCAGAGAAAATTTGAGAGCCCTATGGAGACGCTCAATCAATCTGTTATCTATATAATTCAAATTTTTCCAGGGATTTGAGGAAATGGTAACTTTAACACACTAAATTAGGAAAATTTGGATGCTAAAGTTGTGGTTGTCCATCATGTCTCCGGATACCTGTCTCATATCTCCCTCTCATTGCATATAATCTGAGACCATAAGTTTGACACCATAAGCTAGAGACTATTAAAGGGCCCAGACCAGTAACAGAATTACCCCAGGCTATTTTGTTTCAATCTAATGATAATATGTTATTCTCATAGGGACTACTGGTAGGCCTCATAAAAAAACATTACAGGGCTCATTGCAGGGTCTATAAGCCTCAAATGCAAGGCTTGTGTCAGTTCTGCAAAAATACTTTTACCAAGGGATTAACCCTTGTTCTCATCAGAAAAATAGACCTTTATCAACAGGAGTAGGTCTCTTATCAATGATATCTTGACACCAGACTCTCCTGAATTTTTTATCAAATTAAGTAAAGGTGAAATACATAGTAGGCTGAGTCAATTACTATATATAATAAGGTATGAAAAACTTACCAGTTTTTCTAACTGCCTATATGTGATATTGAAGTATTCAACATTGGTTATACTGAAATATAAACATAACAAGTTACTTACAATCATGATATAGTTGACATCTCTAATACCAAAATGATTAAATGTTGCTAGTCACTAAAATAAGCCAACACAGAAAGCCAAGCAAATTCACTCTTCAGCATATTTATTTGGCTGATCTTTGATCACTGCCTAACCATCATCGTTTTGTTTCTTTTAGTTTTCACTTATTATTAAATTGAGAAAATAATTCGCTGAACATCTAAATTAATTTTTGGTATGAAAAATAATTTGATTTAATTTATATTATGAAGTAGGCTTTTTAGTTTTGATGAACAGCATCTGAAAAGAATAGATTTTCTGATGCTTGGAATTAAAAAATAATTAATTGATTAATCAATTAATTAATTAATTAATTAATTACAGAGCTTAATTATTTCTGACTACACAGTGTCAACAACGTGAGTACAAAGTCAAGTTCAGTCTATCAATTCTGCTGGAGTACTATACTTTAAAGAAACTGAACTTTGGGTTTTTCCTTCCTTGGTTCCAATAAACCAAAGTAACAAACCCAATCTTTAGCAAGAAGACGAGCTGAATTCTCTTTCCTGGGGTTCCCACTGGATTTTTCACATTGATGACACAATTATTCATTTATGCATAAATAAGGGATAAAGTAACCATAAATAAATCTTTTATCCAAGGACTTCATAATTAGATCAAAGTAATAAAGCTTAAATGTTTTGGTACTATACATCCATATTTGGACTTCAGTAAATAGGACTCTCAAATTGTATAGCTTTACTTCTTGATGAAGATGACACTGTGACTTTGAGATACAAAATATGGACTCTTCTGCAATGCTCTACACATGGTCATAATGTATATGTGTGAAGTTGAATTTAGTTTCAATGGTTAGTGAGTTGGACAAAATAATCTGGGCATATCAGAGCAGCAGTGATGTGAACTCTGATCTTCCCAGTATCCTTTGAACTTGAGGATATGGACCTGAACAAATTACAAGACACACAGTCAAAAAATGCTATTAAGTTATAAAGAAGCAAGATAAAGACTGTTATTTGACTGCTTACTGTACACTGCCCTTGAGGATAGACACATACTGTTATATATGACACAATGGCACACAGTCTATTCATATAACACAGTTCTATAGAGTTTTGTAATAAATATTCAGTGGTTAGGAAATTATGGCTGAATGTTGGACAAACACAAATGGTCAAGTCATACCCACATGTATGAGGTTTTCAGTTGTCAAATGTTATGGCCTAGACATAGAAATCTGGAAAAGAAATAACAGTTATTCAACCACTTTACACTTGGCCTTAAGGATATAAACTGAATATTCCCCGATGTTTATTCCCCGAACGTCGAAAACTAATTTGAAAGACCTGGTTTGTTTATACAAGATAACAATAGGGAGTTTGGTATAGTCTGTTTTGACTTTGTAATTAGTTTTTGACGTTTGGGTCAGAAATTGGCTGATTTGAATAAGGAAAAGAGAAATTAAATTCAATATTTTTATTCGATCAGATGGAATATTAACATACAATACATACAAATACATACTCAGAACAATAGCATATTCCTTTTATTTAGGATTTTTATCATAAACAGCAAAGAACTTATAATGTTATAAAATTTTCTATTATTTAAATTATATATTAACAAAGATGTAAAAGATCAGATACAAAATCTGTGTAAGTCATGGCATTGATGATTCCATCCATATACCGTAGTTTCAGGGTTGATATTCTTCTGTCTATATTCATATATTTCTTTGACCTGCCTCTGAATTTCTGCCCTGCTTCTTTCTGTATTCGCACCAGCTCGTTCTTGTGCTGAACATCTTTAAGTGTTTGAATAAGAATAAAGATGTTTGGATGAGAATGTTGTATCTTTTTCTTTAGTTTAAGATGCCATGCTTCCAAGTGGTTGGTGGTTCGTGGGCCATCGTTGTCAAAATGATTCCAAATTTCTTTATCTCCCTCTATCCAATGAGTCTGCACATACTCAACGAATGTAGATGTGGTCGATGGATCGGCGGGTATGTAGTTCAGTTCGTTGAGAATCTCGAACCATACATCTTCGACAACATTGATCGGAAGCAGAGGTAGAGCTGCAGCCCGTCTAACAAGTCGTCGTATGTCATCGTCATCTCTGTATAATGTCTGCAATCCAGTGGCTTGCGCTTTCCTCCATATACACTGTGTGAAGTGAAAGAAGCAACCACGTACTTTCACGGCAGGAAAAACCTGTCTCAAAGCATTGTGCACAGCAACTTCAAAGTCTACAAACACACAATCGGGATTCAAAACTAAGTTTTTACTCAACATCTCCTCTTTGAGTTTTGAGAACAGTCTGATATAAATCTGCTGAGTCATACCAGGAAGTAGAGCAAACACAACGGGAGTCATAGTATCGTTGATCATTATATGGATAGAGTATAGTTGGTAGAATTGATTTGGGCATGTATAGACAGTTCCATCACAATAAAATGTCGAAGCGTCAGCTAAACTCACAAGGTTTTCGTTGGTTGCAAACACAATTGTTCGTCTGTTGCTTTCATTGTCGTCATAAAGTAGAAATCGATCGCCCGTTGAAGTTTCTGTCCACTTCCCTTCTAGCAATATATCGGCCACGGTTTTGGGTAATTTTGGTGTCTGTTTTCTTCGAGCTCTAAAAAGTGCTGACTTTGCAGTGTAAAATGTTGGTAGCCTTTCGGAGCTTTAACGTTTCTTCGGTAAAGATGGCGGGAATCGGTTTTACTTCCTCGACACATCTCACTGTAATAAGACTCCGTATTTCTTTAACAACAATGTCGTTGTGGTCACTTTGATGGTTGTGTGATTGACTGCCAAACCCGCATGGTATTCTGTTGGAGGTGGTGATTGTGGCACAGCACCCGGGCAACACACATTTCCAATAAGTTCTGCAAAAGAGATGAAATAACTAATAAGTGAATAGGTACAAAAGTATAATCTCTCTCTCTCTCTCTCTATTCTCTAAATACAGTCGAAACCCGTTAACTCGAAGTCGGTTATCTCGAATAACCCGGATAACTCGAAGTCAGTCATCGGTCCCGAAAAAATCTATGTGCAATTAGTATTAATAAAAACCTGATAAGTCGAATATGGATAACTCGAATAACTGGTATAACTCGAAGTAATTACCTGGGCCCAAATGAGAAAGTCAGTGCAAATTAGACTGGCTTAACTCGAAGTCAGTTGAGGTGTGAAGTTGCTTGCAAATCAGAAACGCCATTGTTTGGGATTGACTCCTTTTGATGAATAGGCGACAAATCAATTAGCGGAACAATAGCAGTAGTCAAACAACGGATTACCGGTGTTCTTATTTTGACTGTGTGTGATTTGAGTCATAATTAGCCTGCTAAACATTAATCACACATCTTTGTTGTTTTTGTGATCAAAGAAAAAAGACTCTGTGTGAGTTGATTTCGTTGATTAATTTTCAAAAAAAACATTCTTGATTGAGTTGTGTCCAAGTTGACGATAATGTTTAAAAGCTGTGAGGGTTTTTCCTTCAGCATTCAGTTTGAAAAATGGAAACTCTGGCAACGTCAATATTACGAGAGGAGCAATATGCATCAGGCAAAGAAGTCGACTGTGACAAAACTCTGTCTAAGAATGATAAATTGGAATTGGCAACAGGTGGAAAGGGAGTGAAAAGGAAACTCGAAACAAAAAGTATAGAGACAAAGTACGAGGCCATACTTATGGTAGAGAATGGACAGAAATCAAAAGCAGAAATTGCAAGACAATTTAACATTCCAGCCAACTCTCTTTCGACTTGGATTAAAAAGAAAGACACTATCAAGGAAGGATACCTGACATTTGGTGTTAAAAGGGCACGAATGCGGCGAAGTACTTTTGAAGACGTGGAGTCGGCCCTGATTAAGTGGTTTAAGTTTGCCAGAGACCAAAATCTGCCAATTTCGGGTCCACTGTTGCAGATGAAGGCAGATGAATTTGCAAAAAAACTGGAATGTACAGATTTTTCAGCGTCTATAGGATGGCTGGGTAGATTTAAGGAGAGACATGGAATAGCCTTCAAGAAAGTTTGTGGTGAAGCAAAAGCTGTGGATATGAACTCACCACAAATGGACGACTGGTTCAGCAAACGGAAAATTATCTTGGAAAAGTATGAACCCAAAGACATTTACAATGCAGATGAAACAGGCATATTTTATCGACTGTTGCCAGATAAAACGATGGAATTTAAGCAAATTGACTGCCATGGAGGAAAGCAAAGCAAGGAAAGATTGACGGCAATGGTGTGTGCGAATATGAATGGGACTGATAAATTACCACTGTTGATTATCGGCAAATCTAAAAATCCCCGATGTTTCAAAAATGTTCGGTCTCTTCCTACAGAATACAAAGCCAACAAAAAAGCCTGGATGACTTCAGAAATTTTTAATGAATGGGTAAAGAAAGTGGATAAGAAAATGCAACGCCAGAGAAGAAAGATTGCAATGATAGTCGACAACTGTCCTGCACACCCTCACACTGAAGGACTCCGAGCAACTGAATTGATTTTTCTACCCCCTAATACGACATCCAAGACTCAGCCAATGGACCAGGGAATAATAAAAAATTTGAAGGTCCATTACAGGAAACGTGTTTTAATGCGTTACATTTGTGCCATTGATCAAAAAACTGAAATGACATGGTCTGTTTTAGACGCCCTCCATCTGATGCAACAGGCGTGGAATTGCGTAATGCCAAGCACAATTGCAAATTGTTACAAACATACAGGGTTTTACAGTGGAGGTACAAAATTCAGATGATGATTTAGATGATGAAAGTGACCCAGAAGATGATGTCCCTTTGTCAAGACTTGTTCAACACGGACTCACGCAAGACAACATGCAAACATTCATGGATCTAGATCTAGATGATGATGGGAAAAACGAACGTCACAGTGCTATTCTCAGAAAGCGTCATTCAAATTTTATGAAGTTTTACATTTTAATCTTAAAACATAGCTTATGACCCTTCACTGGACCGAGTTCGCTAGGCTCGCCCCAGTGAGAGGTCATAAGCTATGTTTTGAGAAAAAAAAAAAATTTTCAAAATCCCCCCCCCCCATCCTGTCCGAGAAAAACGAACGTCACAGAACAAAATGGCCAGTGCTATTCACAGAAAGCACCATTGGAATTTTATGAAGTTTTACATTTTAATCTTAAAACATAGCTTATGACCCTTCACTGGACCGAGTTCGCTAGGCTCGCCCCAGTGAGAGGTCATAAGCTATGTTTCGAGAAAAAAAAAAACTTTTCAAAATCCCCCCCCCCCCCCCCCCATCCTGTCCGAGAAAAACGAACGTCACAGAACAAAATGGCCAGTGCTATTCAAAGAAAGCACCATTGGAATTTTATGAAGTTTTACATTTTAATCTTAAAACATAGCTTATGACCCTATGATTTTGTTGTTTGTCCGCATTCATGCCGACCCGATTTGTTGTAGCATTCCTCATTATGTACATTCCTATTTTTACATTCCTATTTTTAATACTTTTAAATAAATAAGATGAACAAACTGAGGGTTAAGTTATGATTTATTTTCGTACAAAGTACACATCTCCAAGATTTGTTTCCTGTACAAACAATTCAGAGTGACTGAAAGCTGAAACAAATGTTTATGGCACGAGTTAAAGCTGAGCAACCATTAACTATAGTAACTTTATATCATGATGTTCTGTTTCCCTTCGCCCGTCAAAATCATCTGATTACCCAAATACGGATAACTCGAACACCCGGATAACTCGAAGTTCGCGGTGAGTCCTGCGGACTTCGAGTTAACGGGTTTCGACTGTAGCTACAAATGTGCAATCTCTCTCACACACATAGATACAAATGTACAATATATATCTCTCTCTCCCTCTAAGTAAATAGGTAAAAATGTACAATCACTCCCCCTCCCCCCCCCTCTCTCTACTGACCACCCCACTCTCTCTCTCTCTCTCTCTAAGTAAATAGGTATATATATAAAACGGGGGCACTTGGTTAGTAAGTTGGAGAGCTAGGCAGATGCTCGCTGCTGCTCGGTGGTTCTCTCCGGGTACTCCGGCTTCCTCCACCAGTAAATCAGTCCATGAGATTGCCCTGGTTGCAGAAAGTGTCATAAAAAACCCAATAAACCAATAAACAATATATATAAAACTCACTTTTCTTTGTAGTTTCTGTTGAATCTGTATATAAATCCTTCATAAGCCAAGTTCTCTCCGCCAACTCTATTTGGTAAAAACTTAACACTGATCTGAGCATCTGCCATTACTGTTAAATTTCATTAAATGATCATTCGTACCTTCATTTGTCGGGTATATATACGTATTCAATTACTTAACGCAACTTACTATTTTTCACGAGTTCTGAGAAGAAAAAAAAGATTGCGAAAAACAGTAGCCAAAATCAGACAGAGCCGAACATGCTCACCAGTGACTACAAATAAGGTGGTTATTTAGATATGAACTATAATCACTGTGAAAACACACTTGACGAGGTGTGAAAATTAGATTTTCGACGTTCCGGGAACACACCATTCTCATAATGTTCAGAACTTTCATCAAAAAGTGCTCATCAACTACAAAGTTATTATCTAGACAAGCCAAAGCAAGTATAGTTATCTGACCTTCGACCCCCATCCTTCTCAATTTGACTGTGACCTTCAAAGTCCTCAGATTACTATTACATGAATGTGATGAATATAAGTGGAACACACAATCTATTTCTAAAAACACCATTCTTATAACGTTTAGACTAAAAACATTCAGTGATGAAGCAATTATGGCCTGGGCCAACAAAATGTCAATGGATGGTTGGACAGATGGATGGACAATTGAACAGATGCCAGACTACTGATCAGTGCAGAGATAATGAAAGTGTCAATGACAAATCAACTTGACAAACCTGAAATGGTAAATTTGAAGATCATTGGTTCCAATGTTATTTGGTGAAACTTCAACATAACAGCATTGTGTATGCACAACATCAGAGAAATTCATGCGTTTTTAAATGTAGACTGTAAGGCTGGCTAAAGGAAGAATGTTGATACACAAATGCAGTAAGTTCGGAGGTCATTGTAAATGGCAACTTTTTTCACAGAAATGAATCTACATGTAGAGCTTTCGCCTAATGAGTATGCCAAGTCCAAAAACAATCCTATGATAAATATGCACTGTAGGTGATGTCAAAAAAGAATGTAAATGCACAAATGCAATAGATTCAAAGATTGTTGCTAACAGCCATAGTTTTTGATAGAAATGAAAAGAGAATCAATAGCTCCTATCTCTGTCACACGGAATAAGCATAGGAAGTTTCAAAACAACCCGATAATGAATGCGCCCACTGAGGCATGCCAAAGGATGATGTTAATGCACAAATGCACTAAGTTTGGTGGTCATTGCTGATGGCAATGGTCTTTTTATCTTTTTTATGGAAATTCATAAATATACCCTGTACAGAGTGCAAAAGGGATAAGTTGCTACAAAAATATCCAAAGGCTGGTGCTAACAACAATAATTTTTTATGGACATGAAATGAAAAGAAATCAACAGCTAACATTTGGAGGCCACCCAGAACATGCATACCAAGTGTCAAGCGATCCTACCATAAATGTGCCCTGTGGGCATGCCAGAGGAATATAATGTTGCCTGACCAAACTAAGTTCAAATGTCGTTGCCAGCGGCTACATTTTTTGCCAGAAATGTAAGAAAATCAATATCTCCCATCTAGAGGTTACCCCAAACAAGCATACCAAGTTTCAAATTGATCCAATTATAAATGTGCCCTGCAGGGTGTGCCAAAAGGAAATATTGATGCATAAGTGCACTAAGTTCATTAAAGGTCGTAGCCAGCGGCAACATTTTTTGACGGAAATGGAAGATAATTGATAGCTCGCATCTAGAGGTCACCCCAAACAAGTATACCAAGTTTCAAATTGATCTGATCATAAATGTGCCCTGTGGGGCATGCCAAAGGAATATATTGATGCCTGACTAAACTAAGTTCAAAGGTCGTTGCCAGTGGCAACATTTTTTGCCCGAAATGGAGGAAAATGGATAGCTCCCATATATAGGTCACCCCAAATAAGCATACCAGGTCTCAAAGCAAACCAAACATAAATGTGCCCTGTAAACTGTGCCAAAGGAAAATATTGAGGTCTGACTAAAATAAGTTCAAAGGCTGATGCCAGCAGCAACATTTTTTGACGGAAATGGAAGAAAATCAATAGCTCCCATCTAGAGGTCACCACAAACAAGCATACCAAGTTTCAAATTGATCCGATTATAAATGTGCTCTGCAGGGTGTGCCAAAGGGAAATATTGATGGATAAGTGCACTAAGTTCATCAAAGGTCGTTGCCAATAGCAATATTTTTGGACGGAAATGGAAGCTAATCGATAGCTCCCATCTCGAGGTAACCCCAAACAAGCATACCAAATTGCAAACCGATCTGATCATAAATGTCTCCTGTATGGTGTGCCAAAGGAATATATTGATGCCTGACTAAAGTTCAATAGTCGTTGACAGCGGCAACATTTTTTGCTGTAAATGGAAGAAAATTAATAGCTCCCATCTAGAGGTCACCTCCCAAATAAGTATACCAGGTTTCGAAGAAATCCAATTATAAATGTACCCTGTGGGGTGTGCCAAAGGGAAATATTGAGGTTTGACTAAACTAAGTTCAAAGGCTGTTGCCAGCGGCAACATTTTTTGACGGAAATGGAAGAAAATTGGTAGCTCCCATCTAGAAGTCACCCCAAACAAGCATACCAAGTTTCAAAGTGATCTGATCATAAATGTAACCTGTGCGGTATGCCAAACGAAATTGTGGACGGACGTACCTATGTACATACAACTAGATGTACCTATGTATATATGCCGATGGATGAGTAGTGATGGCAATAGCTCAGCTTGACTTTGTCATGTTGAGCTAAAAATGGAGTTACCTTGATAAAGTTCACATATATTATATATGCTAGCCTGTGAATTATCGCAAATTATCTAAAAGATATTTCTCGATATCCATCGACTCGATGGATATCGAGGAATATCCCTCAACAGCTTCCTAATTGATGTCACGCTATGCCGCATCACGTCGCCTTGAAGGAATGATCAGATTTTGCTATTGTTTTTGAAACGTAAGCATTTGGGTTCGAATTGGACCGGATACTGTGCAATAAAATGTCTTGTAGCATATAATAAAAAAAAAGAAAATCTACTCTATTTTAGTCAGTATCGGAGATTGTCTCATGAGTGTGGACCTGAAAGCTTTATTTTTCACTCATGCAAGTGCTTGTGCGAGTGAAAGATAATATTTTCAGGTCAACACAATGAATTTTTTCAGTAGCTTCCTAAATGACGTTACGCTTTGGCACATAACGTCACCTTGAACATCGCCTTGAAGGAACGATGAGCAGATTTCTGTTACTGTCTTGAAACTGTTTGCAGTCGAATTGGGCTGAATATTGCGCAGTAATATGTCATGTAGCATATAATAAAAAGAAAATCTACTGTGTTCTAGTGAATATCGGGAATTATCTCATTCGTGTGGACAAGCTCTCGTGAAAAATAAAACTTTCAGGTCCACACTCATGAGATAATTCCCAATATTCACTAAAACAGCATAGATATCCTCTATATATTTGAAATATGATTACCCTTTTTGATACATCCTGCCTATATATTCAGAAACCCTTGTTTTCATTTAATTTTAAAGTTATTTCATCAACCAGGTATAATGAGGAAGATCTGGGAAACAATTTCACCATAGTATACAAGAATGGAGGACAATTACAACACTAATGAAAGAAAAATAAATCAGCTGAAATTATGTAGAATAGCTGGCGCAATGATTAATACAACTTATTTCAGATGTTTTCTGCCAAACTAACAAGATTTTTGATTGGTTGATTAAATTAACAACAGACAAGGATTACACATTGCCAAAGCAAGGTCAAGTTTTTTCGCAACTGTACGGCTTGTCATTATAAGAAAATCACATCCATTGATGTTTGTTCAATTTATCACACTAATGAGCTGAAAACAAAATTTGAAATAAAACAAATTTTGAAGGCAAAAATTAACTAATTAAGGGCCATAACTCCACTCAGTATGGCCGAGCTATATCAGTTTTTGAACTTTTCCAAGAAAATGTTAAGAAAGTCTAAAATACAATATACTGACCGAATCTATTGTTATTTGCTCAAGTTATCACCCTAGCAAGCTGAGAACAGGCAAAAATTAAATTAACTAATTAATTCCATTCAATAATTCCATAAACGTTACCAGTTTTTGAACTCATTCAAGACTTTAAGATAGTCTTAGATACCAAATACTGACCAAATCCTTTGACATTTGTTCAAGTGCTCAGAAAGGTTATGCCTGCCTGCCTGCTTGCACATCTGCCCGCACACAAGCCAGAAAATAAGCAGACTGTCATCTGCAAAATGAGGTCCCCAGAGGGTGAATTTGGTAATGCTACCCTGCATAGCATGGTAGCATCATTAAATTTACCCTCTGTGATCCTCAATCTGAATCAAGCTCTCAAACCTAAACAGAAAGAGATACCCAGAGAATACATTGGCCCACTGTATGAGATAGCATCACCCTCTGGGGACCTCATTCTGCAAATGACAGATTGCTTATTTTCAGGCTTACCCACACACTGACTTCATCAAACTATAGTTTTAGTTTTTTTTTAAAACTCAACCAAAAATAACTGTAACGGAATACTTACTCTACGTATAAATGATTATAGAAAATTTGTGCTCGCATCATCTCAGCATTCAAGGAATTAGTGGTTTCGATCATAAACATGAAAGCTTCTTCATCAGACTGAAATATTTCAAAGTACATATATAAAAGTAAATTTTGTTTTCTGGACAAATGATAACACAAATTCAGCAACAAATAAGCCTGAGAAGTAAGACCATTTCAGACACTGTTCAGATCAGTTTTTTGAGATAAAAAAGCTTATTGTTTAGGTGTTAAAAACCTATACAGTACTGCAATTGCAAAAGTGGTCTATTTCTCATTCGAATCGCAATAGGAGGGCTATCTGATCTGATATACTTGAAGTGATTGATATCACAAAATCAAGAATGAATCAAGAAAAACAAATGCAATAGAATCTGAGTTGGAATTTTTTTGAGTTTCTTTTTTCGACAGTTGAGATTCTAAAGTTTTGAGAGAAGTAGTTTAATCAAAATTCTCTATCTGCTTTTGAAATCATGGTTCTGTTTTGGGGTTTTGGTGAAAAATCCCGGAAGTCCATATTAGGATGAATGTCTCATTTATTCACTTGGTAATTACAAGACTTAATATAAATAGAGGATATAAAATGAGTGCTCATCTTGAAGGATATGTAGCTAGGAAGGTGATTTTCAGTATCCAGAAACTCATTCTCTGCATCTCCTGTCCTTGAGATATCAAGTTCAAGTTTTAAAATTTTAACATTTTCTCTTTAATGTATATGACAGTATTATGGTAGTTGCAGATAGGTCATATAATTAATAAGAACTGAAACATAGCCCAAGAGGAAAAATATTTATAAAAGGGAAAATATTTACAAGACAAAAATAAAAATGGGAAATAAATAAGAAAATTAACGATGCAGTGTTTAAATTCCCCATATCTCATGGAGTGGATCATAAACTTAAAAAATTCATCAATCATCACAGTACATAACACAATTCTCCAAGGACAACAACTAAGCATGGATATTTTGATAAAGGTAGGTGTTACAAGAGTAATCTCCATTTACCATGATAAATATATAGAACTGTGCATATGTTAGAATGGGCTAAAAATTATCGCACGAGATTGCTTTGGCCCAGGAGATCACAAGAGTTGAAAGCCCAAGTGATATCCTGTGCTAAAGCGATCGAGTGCGATAATTCTTAAACCATTCAAACGTATGTGTGGTTCTGTATTTATCACACACCTCCAATGAAACAACTAGTCTACACGAAATTCGAACTAAAAGCACTCTTCCACTGGTTAATTGCTGCGTTTTCTTCATTGCTGAGACATCGATGTTAGTCGGCTGGGTACCAACCCTAATTTGCTTTTTAATTTTTACAGCATTCAATTGGTTGAAACCAACATATACCGATCAGTGTCATGGTCACGATGATCAAACTTCAAATATAGACTAAATTGTGGGGAATAACAAAACAAAATATTTTCAAATATCTAACAACTTTAGCATGTACACTGCATCATTATATGACCAGTTGTGGAGAGTATTTGTCAAGGAACAAGCAGGCAGAACGTTACTTTTATTTTGTGGACTTGAATCTGATTGTTTAAATATCCCGGGTAAACAAATCTAAATGAGGAACTTGGAATTTCCAAGCAATCTCGACTCCAGTGCATTCGACCAATGATGACTTTATTCATTTAAGATGGGTTCCTTCTCTGTTTACGTTGAAAACAAAATTGAACATGTTTTGTATCACTACATGTGTGATACAACATAATTTTTATCAAACAGGAAGAACAGTGGAAATCCCATCTTTTCGATTGATAGGTATGTGATAAAATAAAGACTTATTTGTAGATGGTGTAAAAATATACATTCAGTACAGAGAGTGAATTGATACCCCCGCAACCCTATAGGTGGACATTCTAACTTTATTGTATATGCTTAACCCTAAACACACTGATGTCAAAATACCAAAATTGCTAGCAGCAAATTTGACCCATAATGCAACTTGGAACTTAACCAATTGAATCTTGTTTGTTAAGTACTGTAGTTGACAGCTTTATGCTGTCAAGGGACAATATGCAAGGCCAATATAAATTCGAAGATCCAACAGGGTAGACAACCAAGTGGTCCATGAATTCTTGGGTCCTTAGGGTTCTAATGGACAAGCCAGTACATGTATAGAGAGATGTTCACCTGTTCGGTGGCTGAGTACAAATCACCTTTTATGTACTGTGGACATTAGGTTTAATCCATTACCGAGCATAACAGCCATATTTAGTGAGCACTGCTCACAAAATCAGATTTCAAATTTTAACACTTTTTCCTCAAAACTTGTGACCAGTCACTGCAACAAGCTCACCAGCCAGGTTTTAAGGCAAACAATTAACTCTTAACCTACTAAGTACTTTTTCAACATTGTTCATAAAATCTAGTCATGGCAGCTGTGACCATATTGAATTGGCTAGCTGGACCAAAATCAAAAGGAAGCATTGTCTAGTCATCCACAAGTAACTCTAAAATTATGATTTAATCAAATAAGCAGTTCTTCAGTTATTGGACAGAAACCAAAAGTTTATGGATGGATGATGGATAGACAGACAGACATGGTGAAAACATAATGCTCCCGAGAGGATCAGAGGCACAAAAAGTATTGGTCAATAAGATGATTCAATGTACAAGGGAGAACGTGGATAAAAGTACTCAAATTATACATATTTCATTGGCAACTATTCCTTGTCCTGGGCAGTAATATTCGTCAGCAGCAAGCAAGAAGTTAAATGTTTTTGTTCCAACAAGTGTCATCCGTTAGGTGCAACAGGCAAAATGTTAATAAAGGCATACATCTGTTTGGGGAAATTTTCATACCTCAGAACTGGCCGCCAAACTTGCCAATCCCCAAATCTCCAATTACTTTGATGGCAATTTCCATCCAAGTGTTTGGCAGCCAGTGTGTTGCCAACATAAAACCAGAAACCATTGTTAGATCAGATTATTAACATACTGTAAATCTGAGCTGATAAGGTTAGACATACACAGCTCAGTGACCTTGCTTAGGTTATTATTAATCACACAGCAAAACTAGTGCATCCTATCTAACTTACCTTGGGAAATGCTCGAGAAATAGAATGAAGTTTCTCATACCATTCCATATTTCCTTTCTGAAAGTAAAAGAAAAATGTCAGCATTCTGTAATAAGCAGACTGTCATCTGCAGAATGAGGTCTCCAGAGGATGAATTTGGTGATGCGACCCTGCACCTTTTTCCCCTGCTATGTTTCAAGGAAGTGAAGATTCAATTAAACATGACAAACAGTGGTTATTCAATTAAGAGATATCCAATTAAGTGGGTTCCAGTGTAATAGCATCTTAGATTCATTATTCTTGTATTTCTTATTTGAGAAGTGACATTTTTTTGTGCTGTGAAAAAGAAAGAGGACAGAGAATTTTGACGAGATCACAACCCAGTCATGATTCGGTTGCATTTCTCTGTCTGCTTTTATAAAAAGTGCATGAATGTATAGCACACTGCACTATATACCCTGTACAGAGAGTGTAAGTGAACACACACCATAAGAACAGCAAAAAATGCAAGTAGAAAGTTCTGTTTCAATTTACGAAGCAGCTTGCTATGCCTAAACCCTTTATCTAATGCAACTGCCATATCCAGCCAGCATGATTCAAATATTAATATTTTGTTCAAGTTTTGCCTCCAAAATTGAGCACATTCCATTGAGGGTCATAAACTAAGTTTTGTCTTGTTTCTCAGGCACCTCCCTCATCATTGAAAGTCTGCCTCATCACTATTTTTTACCTGGAAATCTCTTCGGTGATACTAGTTTGTATCTGTAGGACTAAAGTTCTGACCAACTATATTTGGCAAAATTTGAAACTGCATTATGGGAAATTTTATGCTGAAAATGTAATTTTTTATAGTAAATTTCCTTTCTTATTATACCTACCGCAATTGTTTACTACAGGCTTGCACTACAGTGGAAGACCCTAACTAGGATAAAATACTCTCTATTTTAATCTTTCCCAAGAGAGTTGGGAAAGAAAAGTGGTGTAAAAAAAACACCACAAAAAAATAAACCAAAACTGGGTCGAGCGCCATTGGCGCACACCCAGTAGGGGACACTCTTCCCTTAGTACAATTCCACGACTTCTGTTAACCAGTGCGCAGTGCAGTCATCAATTAAGCATTCTTTTAAGTCTGCCAACATAGGAGTTATGTGATCAGCAGGGAGGAATAATTCTTACCCGAATAAGAAAACAGGAGGGCCTCCATGTAAACAATTGCGGTAGGTATAATAAGAAAGGAAATTTACTATAAAATTTATATTTCTTATCAACCTACCTTACAATTGTTTACTACATGCTGAATAGACAATAGGATGGAGGGAATCACATAACTAACCCACACATAACTCAATTGCACTGGAACCGTGGACAGAGGAAGAGATCCCTAGTCCTATCAAACCATAGCATCACAAACATTAATAAAAGACAATGAGAGATGAGGTGTATGGTGATGTGTGACGCACAGACAGAAAGGTAGTAACAGCACGGAGCTCAAACTGACCATGTAAGATGCTGAATGGCTGGGATAGACAACAGCCTGAGCAGAAGAAAGAGGGCACGTAGAACAAAGGTCATCTGCTTGCACCTGCAACTATCGCAGATAAGTGGAGAAGATAGCACTTCTCCAGAAGGCTGCCAGCATAACATCCGACAACATGACAGAGTTAGTATAAGCCCCGAGAGGTAGACAATGCATGCACATCGTGGCAGAAAAGCGATTGGTAATACAATCTCCAGTCGCTAGACGAGCGGAAGCCGCACGAATAGCAAGACAAATCCATCGAGAAATGGATTCAGGAGAGATCGTCTGTTGACCAGGAATAAGGGACAGAAAATTGATCATACCCTTCCAAATGAACAGAAGAAAGAGTCCCGATACTGAAAGGTGGCAGAGCAGTTTCCGGTATCTGATTCTTGGCCAGAAAGGAGCAATCACTGGTAAACATAACACTGGTGGGAGAGCTCCAGAAAAAGGCCGGGTCAACTGAGAGGGAGTGAAGCTCACTAACCCGTCTGGCTGAGGCAAAAGCCATCAGAAAAGCCATCTTGTTTGTGAGAAAACGCATATCCACCTGGGATAAAGGCTTGAGCAGCGCATCACAAGCAAAACAGCACCCAAGAAAGATTCCATCTTAGGGTAAGCTGCAAAGTCCTAGGCCTTTTCAAGGAAAAGTGCCGAACAAGCTTGGAGAGGCATGGAGTAGTGCCAATACGACGCTGCCCCACATACTAAAAGGTCTCCGAAGCATGGACCTGTACCCATTGATGGAAACAGGCTGGAGACCCCCGGAATCAAACATATACCAGAAACTCCGCAATCTGTGTTATCAAAGGAGTGACAGAAGCAACAGAGTGATCAGCACACCATCGACAGAAGACCTTCCACGTAGCTGCAGAGGCTAAACCAGTGGAGTGCCTCCTTGAAGAAGAAAAGCAACTCCACTGCACGTCTCGAAAAAACCACTACGGAGGAGACAGGACCTGACAAAAGACAAGCACAAAGGCACAATGAAGTTGGGTTGACGTGAAACCTCCTCGGGAGACCTTGGCAAAGAAGGTTGTGATGTAGAGGGAGACGTGCCGGAACCGCCGCTAACAGAGAGCAGAGCAGAGTGATCCACACCCACTGAGGCGACAGGGGTGCGAATGAAATGATTCGACAACTGCAGGTTCGTATCTGGGCTAGAACCTTAGGCAGAATCACAACTGGCAGGAAGGCATAGCCGACAAGACCGTTCCAAAGGAGGGACAGAGTGTCCACAGCGAAAGCCAGAGCATCTGAACACAGGGACACGAAAGTGTCCACCTGATGGTTCCAACGAGTCACAAAGAGATCGATGTGGGGAAGACTGCCATGTGGAGCATCCACTCGGTGGAAAAGAACCTGCTCTGTCGAGACAGAGGGTCGGCTAGGATGTTCAGACGACCGGGAAAGTGACAAACCACCACCCCATCATTGACATCCTGAGCAAGCAGTAGAAGATCCTGAACCAATTCATGGGAACATAGTGCGTGCCGCCCTGGTTCCGAATGTAAACAACCATTGTCGAATTGTCGGACAATAGAAGGACCTGACAATTCGAAATGCGGGGGATCCACTGCCGGAAACTCAGAAGAAGAAGAGCAAGAAGCTCCTTCTGGTTGACGTGAAGAGCTGCGAGATGCTGGTCCTGTGACCCGTGAAGGAAAAGACATAGAGGATCCAACGGCACACCCCATCTGAGATCGCTGGCGACTGCCATCAGAACACAATCGGACCTGGGGAAGTCCAACGAACTCCCTGCATAATCCACTGAACATCTGTCAGGGGAGACGGTGACGAGGAAGAGACTCTGGTAACTGAAGCACCAGATCCAGAGGATCGACATTCGGCCTCCAACGACTGAGCAGAAAGTGTTGGAGAGGTCAGACATGCAGCCGACCCAGAGGAATGAGATCCGTCACCGAACCGCAGAGACCGAGCAGCTGGGAAAGACCCCGAGCTGTTGCGGATGTAGACTGGGACAGGGTCAGGCCAAAAGGCTGAGAAAAGCACAGCCCTTGCCTGGGAAACCGCCACCGTATCCTAGCTGAGTACGGAAGCCCATCCCAGATGAAAAAACGACGGAGAAGGGACCAGGTCCGACTTCTTCCCGGTGACTCTGAACCCTAGTGAAGTGAGCCGGCTCAACAGTGTGACGACATCCGATTCCAGAAAGGCAGCACTGGAATGCCTCTGGAGGATATCGACTAGATATGCCGAAGAAGACACCTTGGACTGTGTGCGATGTAAGACTAACACATGCGACATCAAACGGGTGAAGGCCCAAGGATCCAGGTCAAGGCCAAAGGGCATGGCCTTGAACTGGAAAACATCCTGGGGAATGGAGCGGCGAACCGACCTGAAAGCCTCCATGCTGAACTGAGGAGCAATGATAGACTGGGTCAGGAGACTCAGATCGATAACCTGTCGGAGTCAGTTGTCCTTCTTTGGCACCAAGAACAGGCGGGAATAAAATCCCACTGAAAGAATGTTCTTGATAACCTCAATCACCCCCTTTGACAGGAGATTGCCTATCTCCGTGATCAAAAGTTCCCAACGTGTAGAAGTGGTGGCAGGAGGATCAGCCCTTAGTTTTGCAGAGGAAGCAGAAGGGTACTTGTTAGGCTTTTGGACGTCCCCTGCCTCCAACAGATGACTGATCAAGCTGACGAAGCAGCAGCTGATCTATGGAATGACATAAGGAGTCATCCCAGACCGTCACCACGGAAACATGGAACAGTAGTTAATGCACAGTAGATAATGCACCAGAGGCAAAAAGGTGTCAACCCTGATGAAGAATGATGTCTTCATAGCCTTGGAACTCAGCTTAGAGTCCAAAGCTGTAAAAGCTTCAACCACCTGTACTGACAGGCACGGTCGAAGGTGCCCAGAAGCAGGTTGCTCCACAGGCTGTAGGCGCGCGACCGATGATTGCAGCCGGTCTGACACTGTCGGCTGGTTTGACAGTTTGCGATCTGGAAGGAACCCAAACACAAAGTCAAGAGCTGCCCACAAGTCAGAAGGCTGTTGGCTCTCGACGTCAGGTATGTTGGACTCATCCCATGAGATGGAAGACACATAGCCCATCATGGGAAAACCAGCCGACGCCTCTCATGGTGTAGGCACACCAGGGGGATCGGAAAGCAGCCTGTTTCCAATCCCGGGAGGTGCGCCACAGGGGGGTGCCAGGAAACCACTCGTAGCCTCGCTGGAAGCAGCGGAAAAGGCTCGTGGACAGAACCTAAGTGAGCAAGGAGAGGGCCTCCTTAAGCTCACTGACTGTGTCGGAACGGTTCGACGTGGGAACGAACCGACAAAGTGGCTTCACTCCTGACCCATTTTACCAGCGAAGGGTCACGATCCTCAAATAGATCCGACACGGGGCGACGGGCTGCAGCCAAAACATCTGAGGGCAGATGTGTATTGGGGTATCTACAGAGCGGAAACTCAGGAGAGTCACCGTGGACCTCTGCGGGACAGATAGACCGGTACACACCAAATGGGAACTTACATTTTTTCCTGTCAAACTTTTCTCTGAACTTTTTCGTAGAAGTAGTTATTCTAATTAAAATAAAAGAGGGGGCCACCTAAAAAAAATGCCCATAATTAAAATTAGGGGCCGAAATAGAAAACACCATAAATAAGGCCAGTCTGCTCCGCCATACTACAAAATCTACAAAATAGCACATGGGAGAGAACTCCAGTTTATTGTGAAATGATTTTTAAATTTATCAGCAAAATGTGAATTAGGCCTAATATTACCTTTGAAATTAGCATGGAGAAGCCATGGTATGTAATGCTTCCTGATTTGTGGTGAAGCTCATTCTCCCAAAATCCTGCTTTAGAAATCGAATTCAATCAAATAAATCCCCAAATGAAACGAGCGACCTTTCCCCCCAAATTGTCCCAATTTACGACGCTGCATTTTGCATGTAATCAACACGGCCAATTCTACTTGCAATTACACACCATAAACTCTGGATAAATTGGTTCACAAACAAATCAGTGTTGGAGTCACCATCTTAACCGATTACAACAGCGAGTTTATCAATTGCTGACTTCGTATATCTCTGATATTTTTTTTTGAAAACAGCGGACACCAAACTCTCCACATTCGATTTTTTCTGTAAAAGTACGGAAGCCCGTTTCGGTATGAATCCGGCCTTTTCACAAAAGTTAATAACAAATGTGAAGATATAATTATAAACTCCTTTTCTCCTTCTTTTCTCATGAATTATATTATCGGTTTTAAAAAGAATTGTTTCTGTTTCAATTGAATGTATGTTTATTCAAATAAATTTGTTCAATAATTTGAAAGTTAGCTTTTTTTGTTGTTACTGAGTAACAAATTTTAGTTGTGTTTATTTTTTGATAGGTGCACATGTTTTTGCAGGCCTATCAGTCTTCTGTTTTCGATTTTTGCTTCCGTTTTTCGTTGAAAAGTTCTTTTCACTTTGAACATTCTGTTGACCTCATTTTTGTAGTTGTCAGTGGCGTAGCTGGAGGGGGGGGGGGGGGGCTGCAATCCCGATAAAATGTTTGATATTGTCTGTCGGGAGTTTTT
Source organism: Pictodentalium vernedei (assembly GCA_031216915.1). Taxonomy (NCBI): domain Eukaryota; kingdom Metazoa; phylum Mollusca; class Scaphopoda; order Dentaliida; family Dentaliidae; genus Pictodentalium; species Pictodentalium vernedei. Next base: position 544,624,004 of record CM062297.1, read on the forward strand.
CCGATTTCTTCCTTGCAATGTTGTTTTTAAGATCAGTTTTGGTTTTGTTTGCCTGTTTATCTGCCTACTGGTGACTTTACAATTTACATTTACCCCCATCTGTCGAACGATGAGAATTCCCTTCTGATAACTGATGTTGTCATAAAGTCATCGGTTGAACTACAACATTTGGAAACTTACGCATGGACCGTATCGGGTACGGTTGAACTAAATACAGAGCAGAATTAGAAAATTTGAGACTTTCTGTTCAAAAACATGTATTTTTCGTCATTCAACATAATCGAGAGGATTTTCACCCCAAAAGCAACCAGAATGCTCCACTTGATAGCACATTCAAAATTGTTCAAGGGGTGGAATCCCCCCCCCCCCCCCCCCCCCCCACATGCTCGTGCCTGTGTGGAACTCACAGCAGATGCCTTCGGCATATGCGAGTTGTCATCATGAAGTAGCCTACTTTGTCGGAAAAGTATAAGCTCTGCACCCCCGCTAAAATATCCTTGCTATGCCACTGGTAGTTCAGTTCTCAATATCTCCTCCATTTAATTTGACTCCGGACTACTTTCTGTATTTCAGTGTTGCGAAGCAGCCGTTTCTCTCTTGTGGCGATGTCCAGAGAAGAAGATGCATTCTTTGCGATAATCCATTTGACGATAATTCGGACGGAAACTCTCTCCGTGTTGATGCAATTGACTCTTTCAAATCTCTTGGTGATAGATGGTCTATGTTACCGGAAAATGTTTGCAGGGATAACCCGTACGTTGCCTTTAGAACATTTACCAAGCGACTTCAACAGACTGGCGATGCTAATTTATTTGCACATGATTCCTATAAGATCACTTTCCGGAAGAGAATACGAAGAAAAGAGACACAACACATAGCATTAGTATCAAGTGTCAAAGCAACCACAAATGAATTGAACTCAACAGAAACTCCAACCAAACTTGTTAGATCTGAAACAAGACAGAAACGAGTGTGCTTCGTGTGCAACGAATCATCAAACATCGACCTGCAGCCGTTCAATGATGGTGGTCTCGGGCGATGTTCGGAGATAGGTTCTGCTACAAAGATTTCCAATCAAATGGTCTTAAAACTGAAAGACGTTGGTGACAAATTTTACACAGCTGCCAAAAGACTGGATGTGTTGTTAAGTGGTGGTTCTCATGACATTTTTGCGACGGGTGTGTATTACCACAAACTGTGCTATGCAAGATTCACATATAAATACATTCCATCGACTGAACATGTCCAGAGAAAAAACAACGGGAGTGATATACTCGATGAATTTCTAGATATGGTCGCGAATCGAGTTATTCGAGATAAAGATGCATTTTTCTTTAGTGAATTAGTGCATGATGCACATGAACTGTGCGAAGAACGTGGTATTTCTGAAGTTCCCTACACCCTTAGATATTCATTTAGGTTGAAAGATGCAATCAAGATTAAGTTTGATGATCAGGTTGACTTTTTCGTTTCCGGGCGACACACGATGGTGTATTCGCGAGATGTCAACCCACTCACTTATTCAACTGCAACTCTGGAAGGTCGTGGTATGCGAGAAGATGATCTAGTGATGTGCTTTGCCAAGCTGATTAGACGGAAGATTGCCCAATGCAGAAGAACTAAACACTGGCCACCATCACCGCAACAGTTCATTGAATCATTAGACAACAACAAACCCATCAGCCCGATTTTTAATGCAATATCGTGGTCTATAAATCCACAACGTAAACTCAACAAGGTTGGTTTCGCTGATGCTCCCAATGCAGCCCAGGCGGAACGTATATCAGCAATCGCACACAGCTGGGAGATGATGGTCGGTGATGAAAAATCTCTGTTGAATGCTGCTTTGAGTTTAACTCTTCATCGTGTTTCGGGAAGCAGAGAGGCTACTATGCTACTGCACCATAGTGGGATGGGCATTTCATACACCAACGTAAGGCTACTAAACAACACATGGGCACGAACACTCAGTGAAAATGATCCATTGTTACCACCAGGTTTCACCAAAGGCCAATCTGTGCATGTTACATTTGACAATTCAGATGGGAGACAACAAACACTCACTGGGGCGCATACAACACACCATATGACAGGTACGATGTTCCAGCAGATAATACCCAATAAAAGAGCTACCCCTCCAGGACCGACAGTTCTGGAGAATGCTCAAACCAAAATCACACCAACGCCAAAATTACATTCGTCCTACAAAATTCCGAAGAAACGAGCTCAGCTCCCACCATTTCCAGAATTCTCTGACAGCTTCAAGGAAACTGATGTACTTGACATTTCTTTCAATTGGGATGTCGCGTTTGTTCTTCTTGGTGTGCAGGGTGATGAATGTGTTTCTAAACATTTGCCCGATGTTGATTGCGAAACACTTGATCCAGTTGGGTCGTGGACCGCTTTCATGAAACAAGTGACCAGTGCACAAACTCACCCATGTAAGCTAGAATACCTACCAGTGATACCTTTCCCACCAAATGACAGTGTAATGAAATATTATTTGGATCACATGTTGCAGATAATTGAGGAACTTGAACTGGAACACATTTTTTGTTCATGCGGATGAAGCCATCAATTGCAAGCTTCTCACTATATCGTGGCTCGAAGCTGGACGCTACGACAAGATTATTCCACTGATGGGTGGATTTCACACACTTAGGATGTATCAGAAAATCCTATACAAAAAATACGGATGTCTTGGCTTCCGGGAATGGTGGGTTGATTCTGGTGTTATTGCAGAAGGCTCTGTCGACCAGGCTATAGAGGGTCGTCATTACTACAGAAGTATGCGTTTACACAAGCTGACTTTCGAGGCACTTCTGAGAAAATGACTCAACAGTGATGATATTTGCGTCGGTGAACTGCTCCAAATTTCATTGGCAGCCCTGAGACACCATCCTGGTCCAGAAACTCTTGCCACAGTTCTAAATTTGACAGAGTTTCAAGATATATGCAACCTTGTGACAAATGTGACAGGCACTGAATCTGAAATGGTTGTCGGGTATCTCAAAGATGTTTCAGTTATGCTATCTATGATCAGCGCCGTGCACGAAAATTGTATCCAAAGACACATGGCTGCTGAGAGATCAGTTCTTCCAATGTGTTTCGCGTTCGGACGCATTCACTATGCTCGATATCTAACATTTCAACATGTTCGACTGGAACAAATGAAAGTGAATGAGGACCCAGTGTGGCGGGATTTGCGTGATCGAGGTTTCGGTGGATCGAGATCTGGTGATCCATTCTCTGCAATACACGGCGATCTGATCACGGAGACAACAATCAACAGAGAGGTTAAGGTGAGGGGAGGGCCCATGCAAGGTGGTTACAGCACGGATGAGAGAGGTGTTGACACATTTATTAGAACCAGTCACATCATGGCCAAAATACGATCAGCAGTTAAAAAGAAATTGAGCGTACTCACTTCAACCACACATAAAGAGTCTACAAGCAAAGCCAGAAAACACCACGAGAAGATGGTTTCGAGTTTAATCTGCCAGTTGGCGTCTTATTTCGATCCCTTCCAAAATGGACCTGCTCGAAACCTCACTACTGGAACAGAAATAGATGAGGAGATTGTGAAAGGCCTGCTTGGTTCCACATCGTCAGGTGACACACTGTTAGAAGAATTTGTGAACAAGAGACTTAAGGAGACAGGAGGTGACAGACAAAGTATATTTGATAAGATCCCGAAATCTAAAATAAAAACTGGACTGGAAAAGAAGAAGGATCCCAAAGTTATTAATGTTCTGAAAGAAGATCGACAGGCTTTTGGTTCCCTGGTAGGAAAAGCGATGTCTCCAAAGGAAGCACACAGCTACCCCCTAACATCAATACCACTGGCGTTAGCAACACCCGAGGGGGACATAAGACAAGGGTCAAAAGCATCTTTACGAAACTTCATGATTGGAGAGGCTGGGGCCTGGTTATCTGATCCCCCTGAAAATGCTCACTGGTTGATTGATGGAATGGCAACTGTGAATAGGACATCACCTGAAGACACATGGAGGAAATTTGGTATCTCTTTCCTCTCAGCCATCTAAGTCTATTCATCCTTTATTTTTGAATCTTATGCAACAGAAACAACCAAACAGCTCACACAGTCGCGGAGAGGGGCTGCGGGGCAGAAGGTAATTATCAACAGCCAAGACCAAACAATGCCACGGGGAAAAAATTGGACCAGTTTCCTCCACACTCCTGAAAATAAAACCGAATTAATATCATTCATTGTCAGGTTCGCCATGAGTGAGGAGATCCGTAATAAAATGTTAATACCTACTGTTATTACAAGAGAAGAAGAAACGTGGCTACTAACCAATGAGGAGACCGAAAAGTTGAAAAACTGCAACCATCATGAAGCTGACACAAGATTAATAATGGAGGCCGCTAAAATAGAAGGACCAGTTGTTGTCAGAGCTACAGATACTGATGTATTTATCCTTCTGACATGGGCATATTCTCATATAAAACCAAAGTCGACATGGTTTATGCAAGTTGACTACAACAGGTACGTTAATATAACTACAGTCTGCAGCTTTTATGAACACGATATCTGCGAAATACTGCCTGCATACCATAGCATCACAGGATGTGACACTACCTCATATCCATACAAAGTTGGAAAGGTCAAACCATTCAAAAAAATGGTTACGCATAAGAAGGAACATTTACTTCGTGGGCTCAGATCACCAGAATTTTCAGGTAGTGATACGACAGATGCCAAACGATTTCTACAGACAGTCATGTACAGCAGGCATCCCAATGAAGACTTTGTTGAAACAAGAATCAGGATGTATGACAAGCAAACAGTTAAGTCTAGTGCCAGCCTGTGTCCCGATGAACATAGTGCAGCTCAACATCTCAAGAGAAGTGACCTGCAATGCTCGATATGGCGACAGACATTGAGTCAGGATATTAAATATCCGGCATTCAACAACAGGGGTTGGAAAGACGAAGACGATAAAATCGTTCCAGTTTGGTTTCTGTGCCCACAACTACCACCACATCTGACCAACCAAGCAGAGTCTCATCCTTTGAATGTGAGCAACCACATACCATCACCAGAATGCACCTTCAGCTCTAGTGAGAATCAGCCACCTAAGAAGAGGAGGAAAGTTGCTTTGTCCTCTCCTCAGCCAACTGATGAGTCAGCCATGTCCAGTAGCAGTGAAGATGAATCAGACATAAATTCGGACCAAAATACAAACTCCAGTGACAATAATTCCTGTCTTTCTGATTGGTCTGATGAATTTTAGAGATCATGAGTGTACAAACGTACATCAGACGTTCAAACAAAAATAGAAAGTTAATGTTTATAAAATGCATTTACTTCAATATCATTGAATATCCACAGGCCCAGGCAATAAGCAAATCTCACTACATTTTGCTATTTTGGGTTCTCGTGGTATCCATTTTGAATTTGTATCGGCCATATTGAATAGCCTAATGGAGGCAGTGGGGTGGAGTAATTAAATAAGGAAGCATCAGGGCTGTATCCTGTTAACAAAACATCATTATTGCTATATTAGTCATTATTCAAGTGGTTATGACAGACACATTTGCTACAAAAGCTTAAATGTGGCTTTTTGAATGCTACATGGGATTTGGTAGTCATTTTGAATTTCATAAATTGGGTATCCAAGGACGAAAACATTAAATACTGAAAACTAATGGTAATGAAAACGTTTCTAAAATAAATTAATGATAATAATGATCAGTATACATCAGGGCATAAAATTTGTCTAGTATCCCGCGAATCTAACATGATTCTCGCGAAATAAATTCGCATGAATCCATTTAGGCCATATAACACGAAATTCGACAAACACTTGCTGGATGTTTCTGGGGAGATCACGAAAGAGGTTGTTAACATTTCCACCCATGGTTTACCACATGCTTCACACTTTCTTGAGTTTGGTATCAAATCAAGTCATGGCTGCTAATAGCAGCCATGACTTGATTTGATACCAAACTCAAGAAAATGTGAATAGACAGTTTCTCATAATTGTGGATATATTATGCGGATAAGTCCCCATCTCGTGTACACCGCTAATTTTCGGATATCATGTCCGCCATCTTGGATATTGGCCGTCATTTTGATTTTTGGGCTTTTTCTAGGGTGGCCCCCACTTTTATTTCCATAAGGACACCCTATTCTATCGAAAACCGTTGAGAAACCTTTGACAGAAAAAAATGTAAGTCCCCATCTCGTTTACACCGCTAATTTTTGGATATCATGTCGGCCATCTTGGATTTTGGTGGCCATTTTGAATTTTGGGCTTTTTCTAGGGTGGCCCCCAATTTTATTTCCATAAGGACACCCTATTCTATCGAAAACCGTTGAGAAACCTTTGACAGAAAAAAATGTAAGTCCCCATCTCGTGTACACCGCTAATTTTTGGATATCATATCGGCCATCTTGGATTTTGGTGGCCATTTTGAATTTTGGGCTTTTTCTAGGGTGGCCCCCAATTTTATTTCCATAAGGACACCCTATTCTATCGAAAACCGTTGAGAAACCTTTGACAGGAAAAAATGTAGTTCCCCTCTCGTGTGCACCGGTCTAAGAAGGTCCAGGCTGCACAAAAAGTGTTGGTCCCGCAAAACTGGCCATGGGACCAGAGTGCGTGGACGGAAACGCCACAGAGCTCATGGTGACCTGAATCCAATGAGAAAACTGAGGTACTCGATGGCTGAGAGACCACAGTAGAGGGTTCGGCCGGCAGCCCCTTCCAACTTCGCCCCCAGTTGAAGTCAGGGAAGGCTGAGGCTGATATCCCACTTCTACACTACCAGACACCTCTGCAGACCCCTGCAGGGATAAAGCGGCTGTGGTCAATGGCTTAGAGGACACAGCAGGGGGTTCAGTCGGCAGCCACTTCTGACTTTGCGGAGTTGAAGTCAGGGAAGGCTGAGGCCAATACCCCACATCCACACTACAGACCCCTGCAGGGATAAGCCGAGCCCGGCTAAAACAGTGACCGATGACATTTGTAGATGGAACAGCAGTAGCAGAAGATACGAGGGGAGCTGTTGAAACTGGCGGAAAAGGGAAGAGAGCAACCTAGCTCGGCCTCCAAAGGAGGAGTCACAATCCTAGTGACAGCCTCAGATGTCGACTGGAGAGGGCGCATAGTCCCCGGAAACAGGCATCTCTTCACCAGACATCCAACAGCTCCTGCAGTATCCACCATGGTAAAAAACTGCACATCCCTCACAGAGGGGGTATAACTCTCACCAGACGTGGAGGCCCCAAAATGACAGCATCCTCCCCCCTCCTGCGGGTGCGGGAGGAGCTGCACATCCCCCATGGAGGGGGTATAACTCTCACAATAGGTGGTCATGTCGGGACCACCAAAACGACAGCGTTCCCCCTCTCCCCCCCCCCCCCCCCACAGGTGCGGGAGGAACAGCCACCAGAACGCACCAAAAGCGAGGGCAAAAGGAATTGCCCTAAAGGAACTGAACTGAATATAACAGAGGTGAGAGCAGTAGAAGAAAAAGGTGAACTCAACAGATACAGAAAGTTGAAGAACACCCCCAACTACGAGAGAAGGGTGGCAAAAAAAAAAAACGGTGGGTGCACAACAGAAACCAGGCGACCGACAGGGACTTAAAAAACAGAAATTCAGTCCTCAACAGAGTGAAGAAATCCTGTCCATACAGTCCCTCACTGACACCTAACTCCAATAATAATATTAAAATTTATCAACCGAAAAATTTTATGTCCGAACCACGTTGAAACGATGTTGAAAATCAGCATGAAATCTGAATATATAAATAAAATTCAATAAAAATGTGGTTGAAAATATTAACGAGAATATATAAAAGACAGTCCTGTTATTATACGATCTTTAGATCCATAATCCCAGTCACAGGAAAACCATTATCGACGAGTTGAATTATCACTGTTTCAAAATGCAAAATGGAGACACATTCTCGTGTCTCAGACAAAAAAAGAATGATTAATTGATGACTGCTTGCACACTGGTTAACGGAAGTCGTGGAACTGTACTAAGGGAAGAGCGTCCCCTACTGGGTGTGCGCCGATGACGCTCGACCCAGTTTTGACTTATTTTTTCGTGGTGTTTTTTACACCACTTTTCTTTCCCAACTCTCTTGGGAAAGATTAAAATAGAGAGTATTTTATCCGAGTTAGGGTCTTCCACTGTAGTGCAAGCTTGTAGCAACTGTAAGGTAGGTTGATAAGAAATATTGGTATTTCCACATAACAATGTGAGGCATCAAATTTCCAACTCTATCTATTTTCTCATTTGTTTTGTGGATGGATCAACAAACAAGAGGCCCCATGGGGCCTGAGAGTGCTCACCTGACACTGACAACTATCAACCAAGAGTCCAGATTTGAACAAACTTGCATCTGCCCCATTAAGAAAACGATACACCAAATATCAAAACATTCTGCTCGGTGGATCTGAAAAAAAATGATTTTCAAAAAATGTTCCTCATATTGAACTAAGTAAGAATTCAGGCTCCACAGGAGGCTGAAATATGAACCCAGGGACTTGGCTTGAACCCATAGAGAGCCCAAATATGGACCCTGGAATTTGATTTCAACAACTTGTGAAACAATCTTCCAAAGATGTTATATGTGATATTTGAAAGCTTTTGGAGCTGTGGTTTGAGAGAAGAGTATTAAATGTTTTCCCCATTACCCACAGTGTTAAAAAATGCTGCCTCAGTATTTTTTCAAAGCCCCGAAAAAGTACCCTATGATAAAAACGATAGCAATTTTTTTGGACCTTTCCATTCTCCATTCTGTTGGTCCTAAGGAAGCTTCGCACCAAATAAGAATTCAACATGTAGTTTTGGAGATATGGGCGTTTATGTGGTTTCCATGGGGCATTTTGAATTTTTCGGGGGGCATAAATCAAGTACTTATGACCCATTAATACTTCCTATCCAATTTGGTTCAAACTGACCTCTCGGTTTGGAAAATAGAAATTTTGGGTGGGGCAAAAATTCTTGCCCCTCCTGTAACACCAACAAATATTGCCCCTCAAACTTCTCTTGAACAAACTTGAGTCTATTCCTCAAAAGGAAGCTGTATACCAAATATCAAGTCCCTGCTACAGCTGTCTCCTGAGAAGATTTTTAAAAAATGTGGAGCATTTTGGCCCCACCCTCTCCTCAATATGAGCAGAAACCTAATTTGAAGAAAAACCCAAATGCCCTTATATAACCACTACTCATGTAAAATTTCATTAAAATGTGGCCAGTGGTTTGAGAGAAAAAGACTCAATTACCACCTTCACAACGATCGATGGACGAAAAGTGATCAGAATAGCTCACAAAAGCCTCTCCATCTTGTCTCATCATAAAATTGCGCGAGAAACAATAATTGTTTATAGGACTTAACTATTCAAGATTTTTCTACCAAATGTCATTTCTTGTTGTATTAGTTAAAGGGTTAACAGACAAATTCCAGCAAATATTTCAAAATATTTCATATACCTTAATGACACTTAACAGTTCTGAATGTAGTTCTTTTTGGAATGGACAACAAGCTCCGAACACTTTCATTTGATATATAAATGCCAAACACCTGAAAGAAAGAAGATAGTAATTGGTAAATGTGAATCCAATTGGATGTTTCCAATCCAAATCTTTAGTCGATTCATACCCAATTCTCTGGAAGTTTCATACCCATAACTGGAAATAGCCTCCAATCATAGGTACGAAATGCCCAGAAAATTGGGTATGAAATAACCAATGAGAGCTTCTTTTCTTTGTACCCTCCATTAGATAAAGAGGTAGCATGTTTCCTAACATTTGGCTGAAAACAGTCAAACATTAAAAAGCTGCAACTTGTTCACAACTGTGCAGCAAGAATTATCACCAGGCAACGGAAATCATGTTACATCACTCCCCTCCTCTCTCATCTGCACTGATTGCCAGTTGAAGAGAGGATCGAGTATAAGATGCTCCTACTGACATTCAAAGCCCTGAATGGTATGGCTCCTGATTATCTGGGCAGTTTGGTGCAACGACATGTATCATCTCAACTCCTCCCTTCAAGAGCTTCGAACTCCCTGATATCCAAATCAGGCATCCTTGTAACGGCAGGCGATCGGGCATTTTCCGTGGCTAGACCACTCTTTGGAATAGGCTGCCCGATCACTTAAAGGCACCTCAGATGCTAGAAAGATTCAAAAAGACACTGAAAACGCACCTTTTCGCCCACACTTTCAGTGTTCATTAACTTTGTATCAACTTTATAATACATGTACAATATAGCAGCAGAGCATTGTAAAGACTGAGAGCGCAATTTTGTGGATTCATGGCTCTAAACTGTATTTATTATTTATTTAGCATGAGGCGTGGGAACAGTTTGTAGTATAATGACTATAAATTGTATGTCCAGTCTTGGTCGTTAACACGTTTGCAATTATTTTGGGATAAGTCTCACAGAGAGCTTTCTAAAAATATGACAGAACCTGTTGTCATTGATGTAGAAATACTAGGATATGTGTTTACGTTATAGTTGGTCATCCTACAACCTACTGTGCTTGAATCATGGCTGAATGACATCTGCTATCAAATGATTTTTGAGTGCCACAAGTGGGCAGGGTCGATGTGGGGTTTGATAACCCTTGCTGCCCCATTTTCTGTACGTTAACTCTGTTCACACCATATCCAGAAATCCGGAAAGGAAGAAGTATGGGAGTCAAAGAGACAGCTGTGACCCTGTCCTTAGCTCTGCTGGGCAATCTATTGGGTTCTATGACATTTTGGCCTTGGGACATTTCAGCCTGGATATTTCGGCCATGCAAAAATGGCTTGCAAATCAGGCCAAAATGACATTTTTTAAATATTTTCACAAAGGTTATGATGCTTCTTTTTTCATTTTATCTTTTAAATGTTGCAAAATAAAAAAAAAATCTCTTTTATTATTGTAGGTGTATTTAGTTAGAAATCCAAGAATTAATGAGATAAAATCACACGTTCCTATAATGTAATGAACTCACGTATAAATAACCTATATTTTGTAACTAAGCTCTGAATTATAAAGGACACATCACAGGTCTAATGGAGGGTACTGAATATCCATCATCATGGCACAAAATTTAAATTTTAAAGTAAATTTCCTTTCTTAGTATAAAACCACAATTGTTTACAACAGGCTTGCACTACAGTGGAAGTCCCTAACTCAGAAGTATACTCTCAATTTTTGTTCTTTCCCAAGCAATTTGGGAAAGAAAATTTTTTGCAAAAGCACCAAGAAAAAAATAAGCCAAAAACTGGGACGAGTGTGACTGGAGCACACCCAGTAGGGGATACTCTTCTCTGTACCAATCCACGGCTACCGATACCAGTACGCAGACACATAACCAATGTGTCATTCTATTTGAATCTGCCAACATTGGAGTTATTTGACCAGTGGGGAGGAAGGATTCTTACCTGAATAAGAAGATGGGAGGTCCTCTGGGTAAAACAATTGTGGTAGGTATAATAAGAAAGGAAATTTACTATAAAATTTAAATTTCTTATCTACACAATAGGAGGTGGGAATCACATAACCAACCCCCACATAACTTGACTGCACTGAAACCATGGACAGGAGAAGAGTTCTCCCAAGACCTACAAAGCCATCGCATCACAAACATCAATATAAACAATGAGAGATGAGGTGTATGGCCAGGTGTGATACACAGACAGAAAGGACAGTAACAATAAAACCAGGCTGGAACTGGTCCTGAAAGAAAAGGCTAATTGCTAGGGTTGATAACAGCCTGAGCAGAAGAAAGAGGTCCTAGAGAAAAAAAGGTCCTCAGACTGCTCCAGCAACTGACACAGGTAGAAGGAGGAAAAAGTAGAAGCGTTTCTCCAGTAGGCGACGAGATCAAGCTCAACAGAGTGTCGACATCCAACTCCAGTAAGGCAGCATTGGAATGCCTCTGGAGGATATCGTCTAGATATGCCGAAGTAGTCCCAATGGACTGTGTGCGATGGAAGTCTATCACATGCGACATCAGTCGGGTGAAGGGCCAAGGAGCCAGGTTGAGGCCAAAAGGCATGGCCTTCAACTGGTAAACTCGCCCCAGAAAAGCGAACCTGAGATACTTCGCGACATCAGATGAATCGGAACGTGAAAGGAAGCGTCTCGCAGGTCAATGTTGGAAGCGAAAACTCCCTGGTGAATGGAACGGCAGACCGATCTGAAAGTCTCCATGCTAAACGTGGGAGCAATGATAGACTGATTCAGGATACTCAGATCGATAACCGGTCAGAGTCGGCCACCCTTCTTCGGCACCAAGAACAGGTGGGAATAAAACCCACTGACTGAATGTTCTTGACGACCTCGATCGCCCCCTTGGCCAGGAGATTATCTATCCCCATAGACAAAAGCTCCCGACGTAAAACGTCTGAAGGAACTGTGGTTGGAAGAGGCACTCTGGACAGAGTGGGGTGCCTTCGGAAGGATATTTGCAGCCCGGACCGAACAACATCTAACACCCAAGGATTGGATGTGATGGTGGCCCAACGGTCTGCGAACTCTGCAATCCTTCCTCCAACCTGAACGAATCGAGGTGAGGACCTTCAGTTCAAACCCCAAATAGACCCGCGAGAGGAGAAACCACCTCCTCTACTGAATGAAGAATCCTGAGAATTCCCTCTAGCCTGCCGGCACTTACCCTTACCCCATGAGTAAGAAGTAGAAGTGGTGGCAGAAGGATCAGCCCTTTGCTTCGCAGAGGAAGCAGAAGGGTACTTGTTAGGCTTTGAACGGTCCCTGCCTCCCCTAGAAGGCTGATCAAGCTGACGAAGCAGCAGCTGATCTTTGGAATGACATAGGATGTCATCCCGGACCATCGACACGGAACCCATGGAACAGTAGCGGACCTGCCAAAGAAGCAGATCGAAGAGCAGCGCGCTGCCTCCAGGAAGGGATCGGCCTGTGTCCAGCACACAAAATAGCCGTGTCACAGACATGCGTGTGAGTAAGATGCATGAGAGCCTTGGACAGCACATGCAAAGGAGTCTGTACATCGTCAAACCTATGTGGAGGCAGATACTACGTGATCGGAGAGAGAAAGCATACCCAGCATTTCTCTCGATAAGCCCAACATCGACTCCTGAGTTGTCATAGGAATGACGGACAACTTGGGCTTGGAAAGCCCGAGGGAATTGGAGTCCTGATCCAAAACCGTCAAAGTCTGGTAGACTGACTGATTGGCGAAATCGTAGAAACGATAACGCACCGGAGGCAAAAACGTGTCAACCCTGGTGAAGAATGGAGCCTTCATAGCCTTGGAACTCAGCTCAGAGTTCAGTGCTGAAAATGCTTCAACCACCTGTACTGAATGGCACGGTCGAAGACGCCCAGAAGCAGGATGCTCCACAGGCTGTAGGTGCACGACCAATGATCGCGGCCTGGCTGACACTGTCGGCTGGTTGGATGGTTTGAGATCCGGAAGGAACCCAAACACAAAGTCAAGAGCTGCCCCCAAGTCAGAAGACTGCTGGCTCTCGACATCAAGGATGTTTGACTCCTATCCGGAGTCGGAAGAAACATAGCACACCGTGGGCAAACCAGCCGACACCTCCCATGGTGTAGGAACCAGGGAGATCAGAAAGCGGCCTGTTTCCAATACCGGGACGCGGCGCCATAGGGGGCGCCTGGAAACCACTCGCTGGAAACAATGGGAAGGCTCTTGGACAGAACCTGAGTGAGTAAGAAGAGGGCCTCCCTAAGCTCACTGCCTGTACCAGCCGGTTCGACATGGGAACGAACCAGCAAAGTGGCTTCACACCTGACCCTCTTAACCAGCGAAGGGACATGATCCTCCAATACACCTGAAGCGGGGCGACGGGCGGCAACCGAAACATCTGAGGGCAGACGTGTATAGAGGGGTATGACACACCCCGAGGATCAACATAGTGGGAACTCGGGAGAGTTGCCGCAGACCTCTGCAGGGCAGAAGGTCCAGGCTGCACAGAAGGCATTGGTCCCACAAAACTGGCCGTGTGATCAGAATGAGTGGACGGAAACGCCAATGACAAAACTGTGGTACTCAACGGCGCAGAGACCACAGTAGAGGGTCCAGCCGGCAGCCACTTCCAACTTCGCCGAGTTGAAGTCAGGAAAGGCTGAGGCCGATACTCCCACGTCTACACTCCCAGACACCGCTGCAGACCACTGCAGGTATAAAACTACTGTGCTCAACGGCTGAGAGGACACAGTAGGGGGTTCAGTCGGCAGCCACTTCCGACTTCGCCGAGTTGAAGTCGGGGAAGGCTGAGGCCGATACCCCACAACCACACTACAGACATCCCTGTAGACCCTTGCAGGGATAAGCCGAGGCCGGCTAAAAATGGTGCCCAATGACGTTGTAGACGGAACAGCAGTAGCAGCAGATATGACGGTAGCTGTTCGAACTGGCGGAAAAGCGGAGAGAGCCACCTAGCTCGGCCTCCAAAGGAGGAGTCACAACCCTAGTGACAGCCTCAGATGTCGACTAGAGAGGGCGCATAGTCCTGGAACCAGGCATCTCTTCACCAGAAATCCAACAGCTCCCGCAGTATCCACCACGGAAAAAAAAAAACTGCACATTCCCGACGGAAGGGGAATAACTCTCACCAGACATGGTAGAGTTGGGAAGCCCTGAAACGACAGCGTTCCCCACCCCCCGCTGGTGTGGGAGGAGCTGCACATCCCCCACGGAGGGGGAGCAATTCTCACCAGACGTGGTCGAGTTAGGCAGCCCCGAAACGACAGTGTTCCCCCCCACCCCGCAGGTGCGACATCCCCCACAGAGGGGGGTATAACTCACACCAGACGTGGTCGAGTCGGGAGGCTCCCAAAACGACACCACCCGTGGGTGCGGAAGAAACAGCCCCGAGAACGCACCAAGGAGAGGGCAACAGGAATTGCCCTAAAGGAACCGAACTGGAAATAACAGAGGTGAGAGCAGTAGAAGAAAAAGGTGAACTCAACAGAAACAGAAAGTAGAAGAACACCCTCAACTACGAGAGAAGGTGGCAGAAAAAAAAAAAAACGGTGGGTACACGACAGAACCCAGACGGCCAACAGGGACCGAAAAAACAGAAATTCAGCCCTCAACAGAGTGAAGAAATCCTGTCCAGACAGTCCCTGATTGACACCTAACTCCAATAACAATTAAATTTTTGAACCAAAAAATTCATTGTCGAACCGCGTTGACACGATGTCGAAAACAAAACATTCGCAAAAACGGAATAGTAAATAATATACAATAAGAATGTGGTTGAAAATATTAACGAGAATATATAAAACACAGTCCTGCTATTATACGATCTTCAGACCCATAATTCCAATCACAGGAAAATCATTATCGACGAGTTGAATTATCACTGTTTCATAATGCATATGGCAGAGACACATCTTTCACGTGTCTCGGATAAAAAAAGAATGAGTCATTAGCGACGCATATGCGCAGTGGCAACGGAAGTTGTGGAGTTGTACTTGGAAGAGAGCGTCCTGTACAGGGTCTGCACCGGTTGCACTCGACCCAGTTTTGGCTTATGTTTTCTTGGTGCTTTTGCAACACTTTTCTTTCCCAAATTGCTTGGGAAAGACAAAAATAGAGAGTATATTATCCGAGTTAGGGACTTCCACTGTAGTGCAAGCCTGTAGTAAACAATTGTGGGTAGGTTGATAAGAAATGTCCTTGGTATGCAACACGCAAGGTACAAAACATCTTTAACCCAATCACTCACTGAAATTGAACCCCCTCATTGAAAGTTTTCACTTAGGTGTAGTGTCATCAAAAATTACTGTGAAATCATGAGACTTTAAAATTTTACCTTGTTTACCTTGCAAGTTTTCATGACAAAGCATGATTAAAATACAGTGTCTATTCATTATATTTTGTTATCCAGTTTTCTCTGTTCCTCAGAAAATAAATCTAATATTATGTGGATGGTATTTATTTTTCATAAAGGTGCATAAATATAATAAACAAACAAAAAATAAAAAATAAAAGTTTTCCTCCCTCTTTGAATTGAAAAATTAAATGCCCCAAAACCAGATGTATTTTTTTTTTTTTGCATAACAATGACCCTCATTTATGTAATTATTTGTAGAAAATACCATCGAGAAAATTTGCTATTTTACGATGGAGGTTAAAGCCTTTGGAAACAAATTGACTTTGCTTTTGGGAAATGTGAAAATGAAAACTTTCAAGACATAAATTATGAAAAATCAACAAAAACACACTCAATTTGAGAATGGCTTATTCTGCCTTTGAGTGTTTAGATATCTTTTTATGATTTGCCTCTGTTGTTACTTATTTACTAGCTTTTTCATGATTTGTCACCGTTACAGGAATATGGAAAGCAGTTAAACAAGTATAACATTTTTTGTCATAATCGACTCCCACAAATAATCTGAACAAAATATCATTATTATGGACTGGTTGAAAACTGTCTGAGCATTCAACCTTGAATACAAATAAGGAATACTATTCATTCCAAACTTGATGAAGATCATTGTGCAAAATACTATAAGTTGATTGTGACAATAACCCGTATATAATCAAAATCAATAAACTTTCAGTTCATGTCATAAAAAAAAATCATATCATTAATTCTGATACACTTTGAAATGAAACTTTCATGACCAAATGAACATAACATTTGCATGATAAGTGCCACACACTTTAATTCTTTCCCTTTAAGGTGAAAAGGGGAAACATTTAGTCAGTTGAGAAGTTTGTATTGTCTGCTAGTAATTTTATGTAAAAAGTGAAACATAATAATACTACTTCTGCATGTTAAACTTTTGTGATGTGATGATACTAAACTGTTGAGCCTCTGAGTTAGCAACAAAATAACATATGACAAAATAAATCGCATGCACATATGTACAAAAAAGTATAAGTTGAAAATGAGATATATGATAAGTACAAAACAACCATCCCTCAATCTTGTTAACCCTTTACCCAATGCAGACATCAAAATTTATTATATTAAGTATCATTTTTTTTAATTTTTCAAAAAATTTCAACAAAACAATATCATGTGACCCCTCATTGGAACAAGCTCGACGATCTCGTTCCCATGAGGAGTCATATAATATGGTTTTGTTGAAATTTTTTTAAAGACAATATATTTTCAACTGCTGAATTTGCATATTACACGGGTTGATGAGGCCGATTTGTTAGGTAAAGAGTTAAACACTTTATTGTCAAAACAATGTGGCCCAAATGATGCCTTACTTTTAACCATTAATCCATTATAACAGGAAAATAATCATCAAAAGGAAAGAAAACATATATTTAACGTATCCACTATCAGTACAATACTTGAATGCATTCTTGAACTGAACATGGTGAAAATATATGATTACAAACTCAATACATTCAACCCAACAACAAAGGTTTTTTGCCCAATATACTCCAAAGTAAAAATTGATACAAGAGGAAATATTTGGATTTTGGGGAAATCACATCAAGAGCACCAAAATGTCCTTACTTTACAGACCTCTTTACCTACAGTTCTTCAAATATAAGTATGTAATCTGTTATATGTTGTTTGGTAGATCTCTTTCAAGTAAAATGTAATAAAAAAAAATACAAAATTTATCACAAAATAGGGAAACTTAATAAAAATAATATTGTGTAATTGGATCAACCTTTAAAATCATGCACATTTTACACAATCTTTGCCATATGAAGATAAGCTAAGGTTTTTGCCTTTGCAGTGGTTTTTAGTGAAGTCTTGGCTGCCTGTATAGGAGGCCAAGACTTTACTAGAAATCATTGCTGGGATATCTTGAAAGTAGCTTGAGAGTTTATCGGAAGCCAGAACAATATCGAGGTAGTAAAGTTGTCTCTTGGCACTTGAGAACTAACTGGATTATTTTTTACTGTCAAATGGCTGCATTTAATTAACAGAGTTCCATCATGTATTTGCCGAGCTTCGAAAGGGAATAAAAAAACTAGATGAGTACTATTATCGTGTCTCTGAGCTCATAATTTTCGTAACAATTTAAATTTGATATAAGTTACTTTCTGACCTATATGCCATATATATATATATTTACCAGGTTAAAGGTGAACTGAGGGTATGATAAATATCCAATAAAGTGGGCCCCAAAGCATCACTGAACCAAATAAAATCATTTACCCATATATAGAGAGTAATCGCTTGACTGGACTGGTTACGTGAAATAATTCATGAGAGGTGAGAGACGTTGTACAAAAACGAGTGCACGAATGCACACAAGTGTTTTACAATATAGTCCCTCGCCTCGAATGAATTATTTCACGTAACCAGTCCAGTCAAGTGATTACTCTGTTTATTACTTTTCATTATTAACGATAATTATATTATTTAACCCCAGCGCTATTCTCAAAAATTGCCATTGTCGAGCTCATTCCAATGAGGGGTCATAACCGATGTTTTTGAGATGAAAAATGAAAATAATAGCTATTCAAGAATTTTTTTTGCAAGTGTTGTCTGCTTTTTCACATTAAGTGATGGGTTAAAAAAACAATGAAGTCCCCATTACACCCACAGCAAAGCATCTTCGTTTGGGCACATGATACATGACACAATTGTTCATTGCATAATTCACTTGTGAAGTTATCGTTTATAATCAAACCAGGAAATCAGAGTAAATCACACTTTCGTCGAAAGTAATAAAATTCTCTTAGTTATCTCTTGGAGAATGGGAACAACATTTTTCTGTATCTCTCCTCTTCCTGGTACAATGCTGTCATGTGATATACTGCCTGAAACTGCTTTCTGAGTTCTTTCCAATGGTGTACCATATAAAAGTACATCAACTTGGAGAAGTTCCTACAGAAATGATCTGGGATATTCCAGACAAATTAAATCAACTTTGCTACTGAAATAGGTAAAAGTTTTAAAAGTAACTTACTTCAAAAGGAACTCCAGCTTTGTAAGTGCTTTCTTGCTGACTGATGGGAAGATATCTCGTTGTTTTCTCAAAAGCTTCAAACAGTAATCTATAAACTTTGTAAAGGATTCTGCTAATAGTTCTTCCTAAAATGTATAAAGCACTTTCTTATTTATCTTACCATATATTTTTCTTTCATGGTTAGATATCCGAAAAGGAACAACTCTAACTTTGAATGAATGATTCTCTTTAGGTCCAATCAACTAGAATCAGGTGCCATGTTCACACTGGCCAGAAACTGTCTCATGCCAAAGGTTTAGCCATCCTGGACATTTTAGTGCCAAACAAAGCAGGGGGGAGGGGGGGGGGGGGTGAGTGAGTGGCATCTGTGTTGTGATTGCTGTCTGTTCCAAATAACTTGATTGAGATTTGAACAAGAGGCCCCAGGGGGTCTGAGGGCGTTCACCTGACATGGTAGCCTAAATATCAACCCAGAGATTTGATTTCAACAAGTTGCATCTACTCCTCCTAAGAAAAGCTTATACCAAATATCCAAAGATTCTGACCAGTGGATCTACAAAAAAAAAAAAGATTTTTAAAGAATATTTCTCATATTGAACTAAGTTATAATTCAGGCTCCCACAGGGAGCCCATATATGAACCCAGGGACTTGGCTTTAACAAACTTGAATCTCACCTCCATAAGGATGCTGCACACCAAATATCAAAACATTCCGACTGCTGGATCTGAAGAAAAAGATTTTTAAAGAAAATGCCTCATTTTGAACTAAGTTATCATTCAGGCTACCACAGTGAGCCCAAATGTGAACCCAGGGACTTGGCTTGCACAAACTTGAATCTCCCCCCCCCCCTAAGCATGGTGCATACCCAATATCAAAAGATTCTGCCTGCTGGATCTTGAGAAAAAGATTTTGTAAGAAATTTGCCTGAAATGCACTAAGTTCGAATTCGGGCTTCTATAGTGAGCCCAAATATGAATCCAGGGGGCCGATTTGAACAAACTTGAATCAGATCCACCCCACAATGTTGCATACCAAGTATCAAAAGATTCTGCCTGCTGGATCTGGAGAAGAAGATTTTTTAAGAAATTTGCCTGAAATGCACGAAGTTCGAATTTGAGCTTCTATAGTGAGCCTAAATATGAATCTAGGGAGCCGATTTGAACCAGATCCATCCCACAATGTTGCATACCAAATATCAAAAGATTCTGCCTGCTGGATCTGGAGAAGAAGATTTTTTAAGAAATTTGCCTGAAATGCACTAAGTTCGAAATCGGGCTCCTATACTGAACCCAAATATGAACCCAGGGGGCCGATTTGAACAAACTTGAATCAAATCCACCCCACAATGTTGCATATCAAATATCAAAAGATTCTGTCTGCTGGATCTGGAAAAGAAGGTTTTTTAATGTTTTTCTCATTGCCCACAGTGTTAAAAAGTTCTGACTCAGCACTTTTTCAAAGTCCTGAAAAAAGTACCTTGTGATCAAACCGATAGTGATTTTTTTTAACCATTCTATTCTACTGGATAAAAGTAAGCTTTATACAAAATAAGAATTCTCTGTTCCGTGTAGTTTTGGAGATAAAGCGGTTTTAAGGTTTTTCCTATTTTTAGCTCCCGAGGTTCCCACGGGGCAATGAGAAAAAAAATTTTTGCATCAATCAACTACTTATGACCCATTATCGTCTCATATCAAATTTGGTTGAAATCGACCTCACGGTTCCGAAAATAGAAATTTTAGGCATGGCCAAAATTTTTGCCCCTCCCATAACGAAGTCAAATAATGCCCCACAAACTTCTCTTGAACAAACTTGATTCTAAACCTCAAAAGGACTATGTATACACCATCAAGTCTCTGCTACTGGTGGTTCATTAGAAGAAGATTTTCAAAAAATAAGGCCATTTTTTCCACACCCATCTGCTCAATATGCCGTGTTTTGTGAAAATCGTTTTTTGTTTCTGCCTTTATTGCCAGCCCACGATTTTCTTGTACTATAAGTAATAAAATATTTGTTTGTTTCCTCATCGGTTGTGCTCTTCACTGCTGCAATGACTTTTGTTTACATGAGAAAGGAACTTTTTTGGTGCCAAAATTTTAGTCAACGACTACCAGCAAAATTTTAATTAATGAAGCACTGGGTGTACCCAGTGCTGCATTAATCAAATTTTTTATGATTATTCCTATTATTCCTATAATTAGTGTTTGCAATCTAATTTTATTGCATCCACAGAAATACTGCCCATTCCGTGGAAAGTGACCAGTTCATGGCAGCTGTACTGTACCATACTTACATCAGTGGACTGAGATTTCATAAATAAAGTATTGCATATTCAAGACTGAAGAAAAAAAACAAACAAAAAGATTCTACAACCAAATCACAACTGAAGTCATAACCTGCTCAAACGTTTCGGTCCTCCTTTGAAAGTGCACTGCTGTACAAGCAGTCTGCAGTTGAATAACAGTTTCTGGGTGGTTTGGAACCATACCCAATTCTGTTACCTAAAGAAATGGCTAAATCCACCCAGTGTTATGTAATATAACCTCACCTATCTCAAGCATTCACCTGTGGGGGGGGGGGGGGGGGGGGTGTACCTATTGAATGTATTAACCAAATATGGAAGCAATGCTTTGAATAAGTTCTGAAATGTAATAAACTGAACAAGTGCAATGCAAAGTTTGTGCATATTTCCCAGGCACAATATCGTGAATCAACAGGGACACAGCTCTGGCAAGGAAGTGTGCATGCTGGTCTATCAACACACCAAAGGATATAAAAATTCTATTATTCACACTGGAGCTGCAAGGCCAAATTTTTGTATGAATGGATGTACACATTTTACATCTGACACAATGTGACCCTGGTTGTTGAAAGTGTGATGAAATCCCAATAAACAAACATAAAATGAACATCTTTTTGAAGTCCAACAAAAACAGAAAAAATAATAGTAACTAGAGAATTGTAATTTGTTGGACAAATTACGGGCTTTCCCAACTTTCCAATGTGAAAATGCAGACTACATATAGCAAAGCAAAGTGTTTGAAATTAACCATTTCCAAAATGATAGACAAAAAGTATCCAAAGTTGGCTAATTTTGGCATTCTCTCACGGTTCTCACTTATTTACGCCCTCATTTTGCTTGGGGGTTAAATCTGGAGATTAAAAAGTAAACAGTAACTTTCTTCTACAATCATTGTTGCATCTATTCATACCAAAATAATTGCTACAACAACCTTGCAATTAGAGGAAATGAGTACAGATGTTTACAAAATTCACTGAAAATCAATTTTTTTTCTGACAGTACTATTTTTTACATGGCCAAAGCTTATGTTGTGTTTAGCCCCAAAGCATAACTTACAGCAGAGGATTTGTTCATTAGGCATCTCTACCTATAGCAAAACAAAGTGTTTAGAATTAACCCTTCCGAAAATGACAGGAAGATGCAACCACAGTTAGCTAATTTTGGCATTTTCGGATGGTACTCTTACCCTCATTTGCTTGAGGGTTAAAGATGAGATTAAAAACTAAACAGTAACATTCTTCTGCAAGCATTGTTGCATCTATGCATATAAAAATAATTGTTACAACAACCTCGCAATTATGAGAAATTTGCCCTTGAAGTTAGTAAATCTGAAGATAAAATGATATATTCATATCATTTGTGGCCAATAGGGGTTAATTTTGAAATATTTGTGTGGTGATTTTAGTGTATAATATTATGCTCTAAATGTGTGAAAATCAATCACAGACTGAGTGTCTGAAAAGAGACATGGACTAATCTTGAATCTTGCTATTTGAATGAACATGTTCAAGTTGAGGGTACTCCAATTCAAGGCCTGACAACTGGGTGAGGGTTAAAACTTGGAATAAAACATATAACAGAAAAATTGTTCTTGGATAACAGTTAGATAATTGCCAAAAATGAAAAGAGGACAGAAATCGTGCATGGATTAATGGTGAAAAGGTGGTAATTTGGCTAATTTGACATCAAAATTAAACAGACAGCAGTGTCGCTCATCCGCCCAATGCGTCCAGACCAGTGAAGGCAGATACACGAAATCTTCAGAAGTTGTTCTACTATCCCTGCTGGACAGGACAGTATCTTTGTCGAGTGGCTTGACCGTGTGGGAATGTGGATCGCGTGGAAACCGCAAGGACGATTTGTCCATACTCTATTCCCAATGCAATGCCATTTCCATTCACTATTTACCTGTCACCTGTCGAGTTTGGCATTATTTCTGTCTATTTGATGAACTGTTCAGCTTTAAATATGCACACCTTCATATGGGACAGAAAGTTTTGAGTTAAACTGCTTATTTTAGACCGTCCTGGCAGAAACTGACAACTTGATCCGGTGGAGAAAAAGCCATCATCTGGCTAATTTGACATTCAAATTGAACAGATACAATGTCGAATATACGCCAATTATGTCTCGACCATGCAAGGCAGCAACTTGAAATTCTCAGAATGTTTCAGAATGTTTTCTACTGTCCCTGCCTGACAGTTTAGTATCTTTGTCAAGTGCCGACACCGCGTGGATCAGGTGGAAACCGAGGGCACGATTTTCCCTACTTTAATCTCAATTCAACGACTTTTCCATTATTATTTACCTGTCACCAGCTGAGTTAGGCATTATATCTATTTGATGAACTTTTCAACCTTAACTATTTGTGGCTTCATGTAGCACCACCGAAAGGCCACTGCACGGTTACCAATATATTCAGGGATTGATTTTACGAAAATAACAATTATTCCGACTGTACCCACATGGGAACTCCTAAATATGCCAAGGGTTAAACTTTTGATAATAACGTATAAAACAGAAGTTGTCATGCTATGCTTGCTGCATGCAGGCATAAAATACATTCAGCTCTCAATGAATTAGGAATGGAGTAAATTGTCACTTAAAGCTGTGGAATTCTGAAAAAACGAGAGTTTTTTTTGACGGCACCAATCTTTATGCATCTGAGACAAGGATGGCGTTAAACTTTACAGCAACCTTATAACAGAAAATATTCTGGGAATTGAACTGTGAATCCGAATTTCGAAAGCATTTTCGGATATTCTATTCCAAACTACCACTGCACACTTATCAATATTCAGTGATTTTATGAAAACATCAATTATTCCGACCGTACCCATATGGGCAGTCTCGAAACTGCCATCGGTTAAACTTTTAATAATGACATATAAAACAAAAGTTGTCATACTATGACTGCTGCATACAGCCATAGAAAACGTTCAGTGCTCAATCAATTAGGAATGCAGTATATCGTCACTTAAACTTACCAAATTCTGAAAAACAATTGTATTTTTGGACTGCACCTATCTTTATGCAAACAGAAGGAGCATAGGGTTAAACTTTACAACCACACTTACAACAACACATATGCTCGGTAGGCAATTGTAAATACGAACCTGTAAATCATTTTTCGATATTCCTTTCAAAAATGGAAGAAAAGTGAGCTCCAAATTAGCCAATTTTATGAAGAAATTTAGGGCACTCAAATTCAAGGCCTGAAAACTGGGTGAAGGTTAAAACTTTGAATAAAATATATAACAGTAAAACTGTTCTTGGATGAAGGTCCAATCCTCTCATGGAAAAGATTTTGAGACAATATGGCTCCAGTGCTGAGAAAGTGCATGTAAACGTTGGCGAAAATAACAATTATTCCGACAGTACCCTTATGGGAAGTGTCAAATCTGCCAAGGGTTAAACTTTTAATAATAACATATAGAACAAAATTTGTCATACTCTGACTGCTGCAAGCAGCTACAGAAAACATTCAGAGCTCAAGCAATTAAAAATGGAGTAAATCGCCACCTAAACTTACCAAATTCTGAAAAAATTGGAATTTTTTTGGACAGTACCTACTTTTATGCAACCAGAATGGGATAGGATTAAACTTTACAACCAAACTTACAACAGCAAATATGCTCGGTAGTAAACTGTGAATACGTACATGAAAAGTGTTTGAAATTAACCCTTTCCAAAATGATAGAAAAAGCAACCAAAGTTGGCTAATTTTGGCATTTTCAAATGTTACTCTTATCCTCGCCCTCATTGTGCTTGAGGGTTAAATCTGAGATTAAAAAGTAAACAGTAACTTTCTTCCGCAATCATTGTTGCATCTATCCAAACCAAAATAATTGCTACAACAACCTTGTTATTAGAGAAATTTGCCCTTGAAGTTGGTCAATTTTGAAGAAAAAATCTATATTCATGTCATTTTTGGGCTAGTGGGGGTTAATGTTGAAAGATTTGAGTGGTGATTGTGGTGTATCATATTATGCTCTAAATGTGTGTAAAATTTGAGCTAACTAACTGTAAACAATTTTGAGACCTTTGAAAAATGGTGAAATTTTGAAGGTTTTGGCAGAATATTTTGAAAATATGCGTTTTCACAGATATGACGATACTGCATTTCACTAGATTTTATGACATTACATAAGTGTGCCAAATTTGGTCAAAATCGTACAGCTTGTTTTCGAGCAGTTCAACAGACAAAATTCAAGGAGGAAAAAAAAAAATAGAAAAGAAAAATTTTGAAAAAGAATAACAAGAGTCTTTCCCAAACTGGGTTTGGGAAAGCCTAAAAATTTGAATGGTGATTTTGAGGCACTGGTAGAATATGGCCCATTAGGAAAGGGTGAAACAAAAATTCCATATTTCTAGGCAACACATTCAAATAACACCCCACGACAACATGTTTGGACAGTTTTATTATATAGTCCAATTGCATTCAATATTCTTTCAAACACGGCCCATGCAATACATTAATCACTAGGTTTAGACAAGAAACCTTCCATCAACTTTTTCACTTTGAACAAAGTGATGTGATGAAAACAAGAGATAAATATCCATTTCTGATTACATTTGTCAATGAAGTTTGATCAGTGAGGACAATATATGATCAGCAATGGTATTTAAAAGTTAGCTGAAGTTAGTCCATGCATGAAGTGTTGTCAAAATTTACTGTAGGCACTCTTGAATGGTTTTAACAGTTTAACACTACAAGAATGTCAATGAATTCATATTCTTTCAAAACTTCTATTTAGCTTAACAATGTAATTAACAATTACATTTAAAGACAGTCTTCCTTGTACCACATATCTGACAGCACAGTTTTGGTTGTCGAAACAATTAAAAAAGATAATGAAACATGGGATAAAATATATTGTAAGTTATTGTGATGAATTGACGGTAACATGGTGTGAGGTTTGTGGCTTGAAGTTTATGTTCAAGCAAGAAGAGGAGTGTCGAGGTTAAACATAAGCTCTGAGCCACAAACCTCAGACCATATTACCATCAATTCATCACAATAATGTTCATGTTCCAATAAGACTCTTCCCACAGCCCAAAACCCACTCCGAGAGATGAATAGGGCAGCTTTTAATGATTACAAATTTAACAAACTCTTGTGTAACCCACAACATCTCTGGAGATGTAATGAATAAATAATAAACGTTGAGGTCACTCCATCTAGCTTCAAATTGTAAACTAATTCGCAATTTAAACAACACTTCATTCAAAATACGTCTGCTGCACAGGTGAAAAATCTAGAAAAATGAAACAGTTTACAAGTCACTCCTTTGATGAAATAATTATGAATGGGCAATATAATTTCAAACATTTTGCGAAGTGACGTCCAATGATAACATATGCTACTGATGCTGTCAACACAGAAGAAACTACGTGGGCTCTCATCCAATCAGAGGGTGAGGATTTTAGTCTTATTGGAACAAAGCATATTATCAATAACATGTGGCAAGATTTTATTTTTCATTTATCTGAGAAAAAATGTTTATAAAAGTGAAAACTAATAAAAGTGGCAACATGTGCCAGTGAAGTTGTGCGTCAAAATGTAACAGACACACTGAAATTCAGAATAACTTGGTGCAAAGTGGAACTTCATATATACAAAGAGGTTTATTTGTGAGTTCTGAAATAAAAGCAGCAGTATCATACAAATGTTTAGTTGTATTTCCAAAATATTTTGTATTCTTTTTCATCAAGCCATTCCGGCTTGTTCGGATGTGACACTGGCATATTATTCTGCACGATTTATCGTCCTGCCTCAGTTCAAAGTGATAACCAATCAATAAACATAGAGCCCCTCACAGTATAAATACAGGTATCCACTGATATCTGGTGTCTTTTTCTTTTGAGTGTTCTATCGTCCAAACCATGTCGTCATCGTCTGATTCGACAAATATTATGAGTGATACTGATAACAGTTCTGATAGTTCAGGGTCCGCAGGGCACAGCCCTAGTTTTAATGAGAGTTCGCCAGGTACGCCTCCATTGGACAGCGAAACTCTTCGAATTTTTTGCATCAGACGACGATGCTTCAAGTTTCAGCGGATACCGAGATACCGTTCTGACCTTCAAATAACTGTGGATTCATGTCCACAAATCAAGAATGTCGCCTTGAATGAGGACGTAGTCCCAGTCAATCAATCAGCTTGGCGATGGAGAGGACATTGTCCCTCCTAGAGGAAAACCATGCAATTCACCTTCACTTTCTGTCAAGAAACGAAAAGGGAATCAGGAAAAAGTAGCTGATTCCCCACAAACCAAACGCCGTGACTCGGAAACTGTCAAGGTCACCAGACGAGTTGTTGCGATTGGGGCGAAATCGAAAGTACAAAGTTCTTCCGGTAATTCAAGCAAGATCTCTGGTAAGAAATGGAAAGGTGATGATTTGCCTCCTGAACACACTAAAGCTACAAAGGTTGTCCCAATTATTGAACAACCCGATATTCTTAACTCATCTGCAGCTGAGGACACTTCTGTGTCCAATGATGATGATTTTTTCGGTGATTCCCGTTCAGATAAAAACAGGTCTCATATCGATGACGGTGATTTCACGGACAGTTTTGAGGAGGACAAGTTTCTGAATCTCCCAAAACTTTTCGCAGATGATGTTAACTATGGGTCAATGGTTAACCCTAACATTACAGACTTCACTAATAAATCTTGCACAAACAAGGCAGATTTTTCAGATATTCTCAAAAAAAACCCATCCCATTCCACAAAACTGTAAACTGATTTCTGCCCCCAGGGTGAATACAAAATTGTGGCCACAGCTTGACAGCCAGTGTCGAACCTGTGACTGCCAACTGCAAGACATTCAAAAATTATTAGGACATGCCTTAACCCCTTTTCTGGAAATGACTGATGACCTCAAAAATCTTAAAAGTGTTTCCCTCAAAGCTATCACCGGCAATGAGAAACAAGGAGGCCAAAAAATTGACGAAAAGTTTCACTAAATCCATTGATCAGGCAAAAGAGAAATTGATTGATGGTATATTCCTAATGGGATCTGCAGTTTATGATGTTTCGACAAAACGAAAACTTTTACTCAAACCGAATTTCAGTGCCCAATACAAAACTCTTTGTGCGTCTGACCGTCTGGTCACACAAAACCTTTTTGGTGAAAATATTTCTAAAGAAATAAAGAAAGCAGGCGACACGGTCCGAGTCACTCTTTCTCGAGGAAGAAATTATCGGAATAAACGATACAATCATTTTTTAAGGAAACGCCCATACTTCGGTCAGGGCCAAATGCCACCAAATTACCAATCCAACAATCAGTATGGGCGACAGTGGTCAGAAAGGTCACAAAATTATCAACAACCATACCGACGCAACCAACGTTTCCAGATGGACAGGAAATAATGGTAAGTACACATTCCTTGGCAGGAAACATAACACACTTCCTTGACAACTGGAAGGAAATTACCAATGATTCTTAAATCATTAATATTGTCAGGGGATATGAGATAGAGTTTGTATCTTCACCAATCCAGCATAAAATACCCCATCCTATTCTTTTCTCTAATACCGAGACTCACTTAATCGACACTGAAGTTGAACAATTGCTCGAAAAAGGTGCAATCACTTTTTTTTTTTTCTCCAGAGTAGGATGAATTCATTTCTAATATTTCTTTGAGGAGCAAGAAAAATGTGAAAATGCATCCTATTATTAACCTCAGGTCTCTTAATAAATTTGTTGTCTATTCCCATTTTCACATGGAAACTCTTCCTTCAGTCTTGCAATTAATTCAAAAGAATGATTTCTTCATATCCATTGACTTACAGGATGCTTATTTTAGCATTCCTATCTGTGAACCACACAGAAAGTTTTTGAAATTTAAATGGCAAAATTACCTGTTTACCTTTCGCTTTGTCCTCGGCACCAAAAATCTTCACCAAAATTATGAAGCCAGTATTTGCAGTAGAGCAATACGATGTACATATTACATAGATGATTCCTTGGTCATGAGTCACATCAAGGCTGGACTTGTTGAATATACTGAAACTATCACAGATCTCTTGCTCAAACTGGGCTTTCACATTAATTTCAGCAAGTCAGTATTAAGTCCATCAAGGGAGATAACTTATCTGGAATACATATTGAACTCAGCCACTTTTACAATTTCTTTACCCTCTCATAAAATTGAGAGTATAATTCCATTTTCCAAAGAAATGTTACATCAAAAACACCCAAGAATTCTACAAGTGGCAAAGCTTATTGGTCTATATGTTTCAACTTTTCTGGTCATAGAAGTTGGACCAGTGTTTTATTGGAATTTGGAAAGGGATAAAACAAGGGCTGTTACAAAATGCAATTCCTATTCAGACTCAATGACACTGTCTAAAGAGGATCAATGTGATATTAGGTGGTGGATATCCAATATTGCATCAATGAACAAAAGACCACTCCGATACCCTTCACCCTCTGAGGTTTTAGTGTCTGATTCCTCTTCATTCGGATGGGGTGGTTTTCTGGGTGGCGACTGGATCAATGGACTTTGGAGTGCCTCTGAACAGCCAAAACACATAAACATTTTAGAACTTTTGGCAATATTCAAATGCTTAAAAGCTCTTGCCAACAATCTCACAGACTGCCATATCTGTATGAAATCTGATAATTCAACCCCTGTCTCTTACATTAACAATGTTGGGGGTAGGAAACCATCTCTTTTCAACATTTGTAAAGACATTTGGTTGTGGTGTTACAAAAGGAAAATACACATTTCAGCTGTTCATATTCCTGGCCACACTAATATTTTGGCAGATAATTTGGTCCAGGGAACTCAAAAGTACATCTGAATGGAAGTTGAATCTGAAAATTTTCCTCCAGTTATATGACAAATTGTTTTTTCCGTCAATTGATATGTTTGCTTCCAAGAAAAATCATCAATCGCCAAAGTATTGCAATTGGTATCCAGATGTTGATGCCTTAGCCATTGATGCTTTTTCTTTTCACTCGGTTGGGCACTTACCATACTTATTCCCTCCTTTCAGGTTGCTTGGGAAAACATTGGTGAAAATAGAGGAAGACAAGGTAATTCATGCCATTTTCATTTGCCCTTGGTGGCCAACACAACAGTGGTTTTCCAAATTGCTGGAATTGCTTACCAGTCCACCAATAAAACTGCCACACAGCAGAAAGTTACTCAAACACCCACTAACAGGCATATGTCAACCATTGTCTCAAAGATTAAATCTAATAGCTTGTTCTGTGACCGGAAATTCCTCAAAAATAACGGTTTTTCGAAAGAAGATTCTGAAACAATTACCAGGTCGTGGAGGAAATCTACCTCCAAACAATATGGGTACGCCTGGAAACAATGGTGTACTTGGTGTGATCAACAACACTTTAATGTAATTAACACCCATAAATCCATTATAATTCAAACTTTTATATTCATTGGTTGCACTGAATTGTCCTCCACACCACTCATTACTAGGTTTATGAAGGGTTCTTTTAATGCAAATCCACCTAAACCACGTTACAGTACTACTTGGGATGCCTCCTTAGTGATAAAACTGTTGAAAACTCAGTATCCCCTTCAAGATCTTTCTCTTGAACCATTGACAAAGAAGCTATCCTGTTTAATAGCTTTGGTTTCTCCAAAGAGGGCACAAACTTTTGTTTCTTTAAATTTGGATCACATGCATGATACTCCACATGGGGTGCATTTTACAACATACTCTTTGCAGAAAACTTCTCAACCAGGTCATGTTTCTTACAATGTTGATCTTTTCTCATACAAGGACAAGAAACTTTGTGTTGTTCATACTCTGCGAGAGTACATAAAACAAACTCAACCTATTCAAAAATCTACTCAACTCTTTATTTCATTCAAAACAAAGAAAGCAATAACAACATCTACATTTGCTAGGTGGATTCGTGATTGCATGAAATTGGCTGGGGTGGACTCTTCTTTCAAGGCTCACTCAACATGGAGTGCTTCCACATCTGCTGCTTTCCACTCTGGTTTATCCTTACAACAGATTTTAAAATCCGCCAATTGGCGATCCTCACAAACTTTCCACAATTATTATTTTAGGGAACATCCGCATCCTGACCAGTTTGCTGCAGCAGTATTGCAATGAGAACCACTTACATCCTACAATGAATATTGTAGATATGTGTTTAGTTTCATGTATACACAGTGACAGATTGAACATTTTCACAGTGCCTATAAATAAATGTGTATGATGAATAATTAAATCATGGAAACTTCCAGTTCTTGTTTGTCATTTGTTTTTCCTCACTTTTCTTTTTTTGTAGTATTCAATGATAAACTTTGAAATCATGCCATTGTCCCATCCAAACAAGCCGGAATGGCTTGATGAAAAAGAATCCCCCACCTTATCCAAGTATACACAGTATATGCAGGATGAGGGGGATTCTTATAATGCAAGCCTGTAGGCTTGGAGGATGTGACACAGAAATATTTTGGCTTTGTTCAAACTTTTTCCAAACAAGACATTCTATGTAAATTTTCAACTGTTGGGGTTAAATCCCTACCCTTTATTCTACTACTTTTATCATTGAATACTACACACTTTGAAGAGACACCAGATATCAGTGGATACCTGTATTTATACTGTGAGGGGCTCTTTGTTTATTGATTGGTTATCACTTTGAAGTGACGCAGGACGATAAATCGTGCAGAATATGCCAGTGTCACATCCTCCAAGCCTACAGGCTTGTACTCTAAGAATCCCCCTCATCCTGCATATACTGCATATACTTGGATGAGGTGGGGGATTCTCTTTCACAAATGCTAATCTAACTTACTGTACATGGGTAGGAATTTCATCTATTTTTCAGGTATTCCAGGCATTACTATGTCTGTTAAATCGGGAAATATAAACAAGATTAGACCCCACAGAAAAGCATAAAGGTTTTCTTCAAAACATTCTAATGTTGACACCTAGTGTGCTAAACTATCAAAAAGTGATTTATAGAGGCATTCTCTTTAACCCTCTACCTAACATGAAAAGCAGACGACACTTGCAAACAAAATTCTTGAATAACTAATTTTTTTTCATTTTTTGTCTCAAAAACATAGGTTATGACCCCCATTGGAACGATGAGCTCATTCCAAAGAGGGGTCATAACCTATGTTTTTGAGACAAAAAATAATGAAAATTAACTGGTGATTTTTTAGAATGGCACTCGTCGTTTTTTTCTGGTACATTGGGTAAAGGGTTAAGTCATACATTTATGCAAATATTTGTATTTTAGGTACATTATGAAACAGTTTATCAATCTGAATGTAGTTGCTATCCACTTGTCCAGAGGTGGATGGTCACAGCATTTAGATTGCTAAACAACCATACAAATATACTTAGAAAGTTTGAGCAGTTGGAAGATTCTCTGGTAAATCTATGGCATATTTAACCCTTTGAATCCTAGTAGTATCTTCCATGCCAATTTAATGGCAGCAATTAGAAGAGTCCACATTCATTATTTGGGGCAGACTAATCAATATTTTCAATGTGCAGCCTCGAGGCTGCACATTGAAAATATTGATTGGTCTACCCCACACATTTACTGAACAGCCATCTTATTTAATGATGTTTCATGTTGCTGGCCGGAAAAATGGCCGCTATGGTTCAAAGGGTTAAAATAAATATCACACTTATGTCAAGTTCAGGTGATTAAGTTAAAAAAATTATTGAAAAATCTGTGTTGGCAAATGATACCATTCTTCAGTTTTTGGTACCACAAAGTAACTTTCATTAATTCTGCATTACTGCATTACTTTTAGTCTTTTAAATCCCTATCATAGATTATTTATATTAAGAGGGAGAGCGAGATGGAGCTTGCTGCGATAATATTTTCAGGTTTTGCAGAATAAATCAGAAATGCTGTGAGATTGATTGTATGATATTGCTGTAAAAATAGTGTAAGCTGAAGTGTGCAGGGCTGCTTGGTAGAAAGAGCAGTGATGTCCAATATGAGAAAGATGGCCCTCATGGAACAGGATGAAAGTCCGTGTTAACCTCATTTAAATTTTTTACATGTCCCTGAAGTAAAAAGTGTAATGCATGTGTCAAACAACACTACTCACACAGGATGGCTCATAAACATGCAGAAGCAACAGGAACAAACAACACAGCTTCTCCCTTCTACATGAACACTGGAACCCTCTATTTGGTTTTTGATTTTTCAATCTAAACTGCCCATGACATAGTGTTCTATTTTTCACCTTATCCAATTCGCCATGGGTGTTCAGTTGCTAGATTAATTTTGTTTGGCAGAATTAATTTAACAATAAATATTTTAGTTTGAATTTAGTTCAGAGAGCTTTTGGCATTCTCTAAATGCATGGCAGCATACCTCCAAATGAACAAAATATCATTTACTGTTATGAATTATATCCAAAGACCATTAAATGCTAAAATAATGTAGGAACTTTAAAAGTGTTGACAATGGTCCCTAATAATGAGAATTTAACCCAATTCCACACAACCCACATTTTTTCCAGTAAGGCATTAATGTTTATACATTACAAAATAAACTAACATGAATTATCATTTTCATCCTTTGGATGCACAGGTTGTTAGAACTCTCAAGAAAAATACTGACTATCATGTGTACATCACTCTATATTTACCTAGCTTGGCATGAGTAAGTTTATTAAAAAAAAATTCTTGTTTCTCAGGCACCTCCCTCATCATAGAAAAACTGCCTCATCACCTTATTTTTTCACCTGGAAATCACTCTATGACACTGTTTTGCACTTGCAGGACAAATATTTAACCAACTATACCTTGTTTGACAGAGCTCTGTCAAACAAGATCTAATTGGTTAAATAAGATATAGTTGGTTAAATTTTCAACTACATTATGGGAAATTTTCACTGATGAAAATGTTGGGTTGCCACACAAACCAATGTAATGTTTGGAAGAGTTCCAAAAAGTAGTCCCTAATGACATAGATAATGTAGATATTTTCAAGAATTCCCTTATGGAATTTTATTGAATAAGCAACACAAAGCTCATTAAATTATGTCACTGAAAATGTTTTCATTTCATTCCTTGTCTCTTGAGCTGTGATTATTATTTTTGGCAAGAATATATATGCGTACACATCGGTATACTTCCAGAATACTATGGAATGATCAAGCTTTACCTTTAACCTTTAAAGACCACTGCCTAGGTAATTTGTCTATTGTTAGCTGCATTTCCTCTTTAAGGGTTAAAGTATGAGTTTATTGGTTGAAAAGGGGTCAGATCATGTTATAATAAATAATTATCTCCTTCAAAGTCAAATATAGTCTGCAGTCTAACTTTAGCCCTCTGCACACTGATATCAAAACTCTGAAATGTTTAAGCTGCAAATATTTCCTGTAAAGCAACTAAGAAATTAACCAATTCAATTTTGTTTGACAAAACTCAATAAGCACTGTCAAACTAGACTGAAATGGTTAAATTCGTCATTGCATTATGGGAAAAATATGCAGCTTAAAAATTTCAGTATTTTGATACCATTTTATTTATTGGGGTTTAATGACACTTTTTGACAGCCCGGGTCACCTCATGTTGGACAGTTTTATGGGTGGAGGAAGCCGAAGTATGCAGGGAGAACCACTGAGCAACGGCAGGCAATTATCAGACTCCCCAAAATACTAAATACACGCAAGCAGAGCTACTACTGGTTGAAGACAAGTGCACCATCGACGTGCAGTACGCTTTTGTACACAGCGTCACTGTGCCCCGATGTGGACAATCGGGATGAAGTGCCTTGCCCAAGGACACAATGCAGATCTAACATGGACCTTTCAGTTTGAAATTCAATGCCGAAACCACTGACCACCACGCTCCCTATTTTTTTTCAATGTGCAGTTAATGGTTGGAAAAAAGGTAAACTTATGTGATAATAAGCATTGTTGTACCTCATTCTAAGACACTATGTTAATTACCCACGGGGTGTTGTCAGTTATTTCTTATTGTCCCCCACTCGTGGAACATTACCTGTCAATATTTTTTGCAATGATTACTGCTCGGACCAAGACATCCCAATGACGTGTCACAGAAACAGGGGTGAGGTGAATTACAGAGACAGGTGTGTAGTTAGGATATCAAAGTTAGGGGGGCAAGAGTAATATCTCGGGGGGCATACAGAATATGATTCACCACATCATCCAAACCCCACAGCAGCAATATGGGGGTGAGCACAAGAGAGGGTGCCCACTTCTCATTGGAAGGGGTCTGTCCCACCCACCCCGGAAATATTTTGAAACTCGAGATAAAAGAAAACTTTCCTTGACTCTGAGTCCGTTTGTGTCCGTAATTTATAAGTTGTGAAAGGCATCAATAATTAGGCCACAATGTGGCCTAATTATTGATGCCTTTCACAACTTATAAATTACGGACTCAGAATCAAGGAAATTGCTAGATATTAAACATTCTTGCCTGATGTTACTGATATGGGTTAACTTGGGGGGGGGGGGACTGAAAAAAAATGTTTTGGGGGGGTGCTCCTCAGCCCACCTCCTGGCTACATCATTGATTACAGAGATGGTGAACTTCAACCCAGATAAATTTCTACAACTGTCAAATCACTATGAATGTGAACTGAAAAAGTCTGTCATTGTCAAAGCCAGAGCAATGATGGGGAGTTAACATTTTTTCCAAAAGCACAGTGAATGCTGAATTCATTTTTATATCCTTTTGGAAAGATTAAATTTGCGTTACCATTATAAACACAACTCATTCAGTATAATAAAAATAATGATCTGGTTTGAGGTGAACTTTGTGGATAGTGTCCATCAGGAAGAGATGTGGTACAAAAGTAAATGATTAAAAGCAATTTTCTACTGGCATTTAGAATATTGTTTGGTGAGGCTAGCATAAAAGAATCAAGATGAAGTTAGAAGAGATTAGGCAGGAATGCCAGAGGGTAAGTGTTGCATATTGGGAAAAGCATTGCCTTTAATTGAAATTTAAAAGATTGTTGGGTGAGGCAAGCTTAGATGATGAAGCAAAATGAAAATTTGTACGGAAGGTTTTCAAAGGCCACATGTGTAAGTGTAGCAAATTTTGACAAGCTCTACCCTTCAGTGACATATAGAAATTTGTTAAGCGAGGCTAGCTCAGATAACTAGAAAAGATTAGTACAGAAGATTATGGAAACCTCTTGAGCATATGTCTAGCACATTTTGACAAGAATCACTGCTTGGGTTACTGTGATGATTCCAGGGAACAAACAAAACATATTTCAGTCAGTAGATAGTATTTGTCACTTTATGTATGAATTAGGATTATACCAATAATCCCCAAAACTAAATTCATGTACTCTTAAGGAACTTTTGGAGTTACTTCAGAGATTTCAAGGATGTTCTAAGACCATTATTTAAGAGCTTAAGAATCTTCAGTAAAGAGAAAGTGAATACTATTTTTTTTTCTTTTCAGTTTTGAAACTCACTTGTTTTAACCCCTAGCACTCTGGTAGTGCAACAAACTTTTTTCCAATTACTCTGTTTTTCTCTAGCTTAACTAACTCACCGAGCTCTGTCAAACAAGGTATATTTGGTTAAATATCAAACTGCATTATGGGAAATATTTGCTGCTGAAAACTTTGCCGTTTTGATATCAGAGTGCAGAGTTAAATGTCAGAATGACCAGGTTCAATAAAATCATTAGGCCAAACTGGAACCACCCAGTCCTTAAACCCCACTATCATTTTCCTACAGGGGAATCTGGACTAATTTAACCCTAAAGGCCTATTTCTGACTACCATAAACTTCATGGTTCCAGAACAGGTGCCCAAATAGGCAATCTTAGAAAGCCCTGCAGGCAGCAGAGGAATTATCATGACATTGATATCTAGCCAAGTGGACATACAGTGGATCTCACTTAATTGTATATCTTCTAATTGAATAACCTTTTTAATTTAACATAATTTATAAACACAAAACCATTTATTATACTTTCAGAACAAATCTGACGTGTACACTGCAGATCGGTTGTGAAAAATGCCGATAGGATCACCGATCCAATGTCGAGTTGTGACAGCACAAAAGTGGGTTTAATTATTGTCAACTTATCGTCCGGAAACCAATTGTTTACAATTTACTATGTGAAGGGTCACTGTGACCTTGACCTTTGACCTAGTGATTCCAAAATAAATAGGGCTCTTTCTTGCACCAATGCCAACCTACCTATGAAGTTTCATGAACGTGGGTGGAAACATTGTCAAATTATCATCTGGAAACCAATTGTTTACGATTTATTATGGTCAAGGTCATTGTGACCTTGACCTTTGACCTTGCTAGTCCAAAATAAATAGGAGTCTTCCACTCACCTAGGCCAGCCTACCTATGAGTTTCATGAATGTGGGTCAAAACATTATCAAGTTATCATCCGGAAACCAATTGTTTACGATTTACTATGTTGAAGATCACTGTGACCTTGAGCTTCCACCTAGCGAGTCCAAAATAAATAAGGTTCTTCCTCTTACTGATGCCGACCTACATATGAAGTTTCATGATGTGGGTCGAACCATTATCAAGTTATCATCTGGAAACCAATTTTGATTTACTGTTCAGTGTCACTGTAACCTTGATCTTTGACCTAGTGAGTTCAAAATAAATAAGGCTCTTCCTCTCACAAAGGCCAACCTACATATGAAGTTTCATGAATGTGGGTTCAACCATAGTTAAGTTATCATCCGGAAACCAATTGTTTACAATTTACTATGTTCAAGGTCACTGTGACCTTGACCTTTGACCAAGCAAGTCCAAAATACATAGGGTTCTTCCTTTCACTGATGCCAACCTACCTATGAAGTTTCATGAACGTGGGTCAAACCATTATCAAGTTATCATCCGGAAACCAATTCTTTACGCCCGTCTGCCCGCCTTTCACCAAACTATAAGTCGAGTTTGACTTCGCCACAACTCGACTAAAAACAAGAAGAATGTTACTAAGGTAACACATGCCCCCCCCCCTTTGTGACCTTCACCTTGCAGATGCAGCGGAAACTATTATATGCGACACACCTTCTGACTGTCTTTAACATTTGTAAAAAATTTAACAATTGTACTATGATTCGTTTATGGCTGAGACACGAATATTGACCGATTTTTAGTGTGACCTTGAAATGTAACCTTGAGCTTGAAGGTACGAACCCGGCTATGGTGTGTGACACATCCTTCCATGGTCCTTTATAATTGTGTGAAGTTTGATGACTGTGGCCCTAACAGTTTTCGAGTTATTGGCTTGGACACACACACAGACACACACACACTTCAATCACTATATGCCACCTGACCTAAGTCGGGGGGCATAAAAATAAGGTTATGTTAACTGAATAAAAATTTTGTAATCTGTCATAGAATTACTCCAACATCCACTGAGTTCCCCATGTTTATAGACATTTTTGGCCTTGATACATCCAATATAGGCATTTAATCTATTATATCTTGTTTGACAGAGCTCAGTGAATTCTGTCAATTCAAGATGTAACAGAATAAATGCTCAGTTTATAACTGAAGATAAGAAAATGACCCAGTTCCTGTTAATTGTATACACATGTCAATTGAATATTTTTCTCTGACAAAGTAGCTATTTAAGGCCCTACAAAGTAGATGTTCCATTCCTTAGGCCATTTTTGTAAAACTGCATGTGGGAATGCGTTTATTTTATTTTATTTTTTATAATTATTTCTTTGCCATCAAAAGTTCATGTTCTTGGTTTGTTTTCTGCCTCATAATCTACAGAATAGCATGGGTGGTAGTGTATTTCATCCCTTGAGTGCAAGAAGGCTTTGCAATGCTAAAGCATTAGAAAACCTTGTTGCACTCAAGTGACAAATTTATCAATTTTTGAGTAAAATATCAGACATAAACCATTCAATTTTTATTTTTTTTAAGGTTGCATTGGTTATAAAAAGAGAGCATGTGGCAGCCAAAATAGAAACAGATATTTAACTTTTTTTGGCCTAATAAACAGGGTTTCACTGTACTATAAACTTTAACAGGCCTTTAAGAGTTAATCACGACAAGGAAAGTCAATCATTTGGTGAGTTAGTTAAAAGGGGTGTTCCTTAAGCGACCTTTTTTTCAACAATGCAACCATAGCAACTAAGAAGTCCCTCAACAAAGGAAGCGCCAATCTGCTTTTCAGCATTCTGAAGGATTTTTGAGGCTCAAAAGACATTTTCAGGGCCTTGAAAACTGCTTTCTGAATTTGAGGACTTTCAAGTATCCAAGGTATTCACGACAAACAAAAAAATCTGAGAAAATAAAATAGATCCAGGTTTTGCTGCTGTGTGCATCAATATAATTGCTAAGTGCCAAAGAAGGGTAAGAATAAGTGAACAAGTGTTATAGGAAAACAGATACCTGCGCTAGTTTTGCTAGTAGTTTTTGCTGAAAATAAAACTTCATGTTTAGATAAGAGAAGCGTGAATCGTATGTCTTAAAAGGTGAACTAAAATGTTTCTTGAAGTGGGTGATACTACCCCAAGCCCAATACAGGTATACTCTAATCAATATATCAGTTAATCTGATTTACCTTTCAATCATTCTTACACTAAACCATTATTCAAACAATTAAAACTAAGTTCTATCTACCATTTACCTAAAAATGCAATTGCAGACAACAGTATCAGTGGCGATAAAATTTGGCGATAAAAGATCTTGTATCACTATTGCAGTAGCAATAAAAGTGAGAAATGAACACACATGTGCATGACAGACTATTTTAGTGATACTGGCAATCACAAATCATTTCCTTCAAAACCTTGCAATGCTGCAATGAATGATGCATCTGGCTTGCCTCAACATACAATTCATGTTTCAAAGAATTGCACGTTCCAGTACATAAACACACAAAACAGCACAATAACAGATGAAGGTGAATTGCAAAAACTGAAAGTTACAGCGAAAAAATTTTGAAATGTTTGCCTAGCTTCTATAACAATTATGAATAAAGTGATATCATGTATTTGTAAAGATTCTTGTGCACTACAAAACATATAATTCCCTAGCTGTTTTCACAAATCATTCACCTATCTTTTGGGTGACATCATGAATCGAATTTGGTTAGCAATATCATTGCCCAACGGAAAACGCATGCTTGGGGTGAGTTTTATTATTTTTTAATACATTGTACAATTTCATTCATGTTGAGGAAATTTCCTCATGTGCCATTGGATTGAGAGGATTGAAAATGGACTCCCACTATTTTTTTAGTTGAGTGTGCTTTTTTGTTTGTTAACGACTATTTTTGAGAAGCCATGGTTATGTGTTTTGTTGTCTGAATGGTAGATAAAAGTGTTGTGTGCTAATTGTGCTTGTATATAATCTTTAATCATGTGTTTTGTTGTCTGAATGGTAGATAAAAGTGTTGTGTGCTAATTGTGCTTGTATATAATCTTTAATCGTGACTCAACTCATTTTTGGGGAGGTATAGCAACTTGTCATACATGCCTGACTCATAGCTATATGTCCTCAAAAAGAGCCTCGCCACATATTTCTGCACAATGGCTAATCGTGACCACAACATGGATATAAAGTCAAGTCCAGGGAAATTTAGACTTGCCCATTTTACAGTATTTACACCGCAGGCATTGGATACTGGGTCCTATTTGACCAGTAAACCAGAGCTTCTTTACCACACTATAAACCCGTAAACAAGCACTGCTTCATTTCCCAGGGTTCCATGGGGAAAGATGGCACATTCAATTGTTTACAGATGAACAATCAAAGGAAGATATATCAATTAGAAAAGCACTTTCCAGATGATCTGTAAAACAACTTACTGTTTGCTTCCACCAGCATGCGACTAATAATATAGAGAAGATTTCATGTTAAGTCCCTACAAAGTAGATCTTTTGTTACTCAGGCCATTTTTGTAAAATTGCATGTGGACAGTTATTTTTTTATTTTATTTTTGTGATTATTTCTTTACTATCAAAAGTTCAAGTTCTTGGTTTGTTTTATGTTTTAGGCCTCACAATCTACAGAAGAGCATGGTGGTATATTTCATCCCTTGAGTGCAAGAAGGCTTTGCAATACTAAAGCATTGCAAAGTCTTGTTGCACTCAAGGGACAAATTTATCAATTTTATTAACTTGGGTAAAATATCAGACATAAACAATTTCATTTTTACTTTTTTAAGTTTGCATTGGTTATAAAACGAGAGCATGTGGCAGCGATAAGGACCATTCAAGACGACCTGAGAAACACATTTTTAATTTTTTTAGGCCTAAACAAGAATTCCATTTACTTGGGTGAATTAGGCAGAACTACCTGACATTACATCAAAATTATCATGCAATTCTTGGTCTCATTAAATCTACAGGGAGCTCATTCAAATGAAAGCCATGAGCAATGTTTTTGTCAGGCAAAAATTAAAAAAAAAAACTAGTAAAAGTTACATGGCAGTTTTTGTGAATGCTGCTGGCTGGTTATGTTTGTGACATTGGGTTAAGAGTTAAGGTAAAGTAAAGAGTAATACCACAATAATAATATACATAATTTGGGGTCAGCTATTTCTAAACTATCAGGTAAACTAATCTAAAGAAAATTTTCTGCTTCTACAGTTTGTTGAAAATCCAACATTTTTAAGGGAATAGCAGCCACACATTATTCTGCAGTTTTAAAACTGGATAAAATTTGCTAATCAATTACAAGAAACAAATAGAGTGTTTTCACGGCACTTAAAAATATAATTTGACCCAGAGGACCAATAATGGCTAATTAACCATGGAGATCAAACATTGTGTCAAGTATCAAGGAAAGACAACAAATTCTCTTTACTAAATTATAATGCACCACTTAGAAACTGAAGTAAGTAGATTTTAAGACTATCTGGAAAATTTTACTCTGTTTGATTCTCACAACATAGGAGAACAGACTATAGGATTGTGCAGTATTATCGTCAAACTTAAAACTGCAATTATTTAAACACATACCAGCAATCATTTAACCCTTTACCCAATGTAACAAGTCAAACCGGACAGCGCTATTCTAAAAAATCGCCAATTAATTTTCATTATTTTTTCATTTTTTGTCTCAAAAACATAGGTTATGACCCCTTATTGGAATGAGCTCATTGAGATCATTCCAATGAGGGGTCATAACCTATGTTTTTGCGACAAAAAATGAAAAAGATTAGTTATTCAAGAATTTTTTTTGCAAGTGTCTGCTTTTCATGTTAGGTAAAGGGTTAAGTACAATTACAGATAATTTAAGAATGTATTTGAATAATACATGAATTTATTCACATTTGAATATATTCAAATATTATTTTAATCCCATCTGCAAATGCATGCACAGGCCGGGATGAAATTGCACTATGTCACCTAATTTTCCTATTTGTGTGTAAAATTCAGTAGTTTGCTTTTATTTCATATAATTTAAACTGCCTAATCACATTATAATATTGCTGTTTATGATTAGAAACAATTTTTTAGTTCCAATGTCTCCCACTCCCAACCTCATGTCATGTCATGTGCAAGGGAAGGTCCTTGAATCCAACAAGGGGTCACATGATATTGTTTCATTGAATTTTTTGAAAAATTTGAAAAAATGATCTTTAAAATAATAAATTTTGATAACGTCTGCGTTGGGTAAAGGGTTAAAGGGTACCATGGTACAACATGAGTATTGTCCTGAATTTCAAGGATTTAGTCCATGAATATTGGGGAAAGGCATTTTTTTTGGAGTGAGGACCTACTAGGGTGCCAAAACCTGCTAAGTTCAAGGCAACTGTGTCAATAGTACAGGGATCCCAATAGATCAGTGGTGCCTGGCAATTTGTCGGTCACTACTGATCTATTGAAGGCCCTGAAATTAAGGATCTTGAATCAACTCTGGCAACTCACCCTATATAAAGCCTTTGTGAAAACATTACAAATGGCGGTTTAGTACCTACATGTATCCATGTAATATGTTCAGGACTTGGGTCTTGGTGCTAATTGAATTACTGACAGACGTGAGGACAGGCAAAAAAGATGGTCTGTTCAATTGGGAATTTTTCTGTCCATTTCACACTGAGAAAGGGCAGAATTTGGCCCCCAAAAGACCTGGGATAAAATCTTGAATACCCTGATATATCAGAGTACGTTGGAAAAATACCAAAGTGGGCTATTGTAATTTTCTGCCAGTGGCATGCAGAACCTTTCAGCTTCAGCAGGCAGGACTGCTTAATGATTTGGATTGGGTTCCACATCACAATTACTCGATCTGCACCTGAATCAATACTGATTTCAGAATTGTGTCTAATGACTGTGATGTTAAGTTTCAACAAGAGCTATTGCTCAAGGCAATTTATACCCCACTGCAGTGCTGGACCGATGAAGCATAAATGAATCAAAAACAAACTAAGGACTGTAACTCTGTTGAAAAAATACAGGCAACTTTTTTATAACATGTGCAGGTGTGGCTTGTCACAAAGATCCCTCATACCTAATTTCATTGAAATCCATCCATTCAATGCTGAGAAATATAAAT
The DNA here is from genome assembly GCA_031216915.1 of Pictodentalium vernedei. Lineage (NCBI taxonomy): Eukaryota > Metazoa > Mollusca > Scaphopoda > Dentaliida > Dentaliidae > Pictodentalium > Pictodentalium vernedei. The sequence continues at coordinate 544,667,664 of CM062297.1, forward strand.
TTTATAGTAAATTTCCTTTCTTATTAGCCCTTACGCAATTGTTTACTTCAGGCTTGCACTACAGTGGAAGACCGTAACTCGAATAAAATATTCTCTATTTTAATCTTTCCCAAGAGATTTGGGAAAGAAAAAGTGGTGTAAAAACACCACGAAAAAAATAAGCAAAAACTGGGTCGAGCGCCATCAGCGCACACCCAGTAGGGGATGCTCTTCTCTTAGTACAATTCCACGACTTCCGTTAACCAGTGCGCAAGCAGTCATCAAACCATTCTTTTGAGTCCGCCAACATAGGAGTTATGTGATCAGCGGGGAGGAAGGATTCTTACCCAAATAAGAAGACAGGAGGGCCTGTAAACAATTGCGGTAGGTATAATAAGAAAGGAAATTTACTATAAAATTTATATTTCTACAGGCTGAATAGACAATAGGATGGAGGGAATCACATAACCAACCCTCACATAACTCAATTGCACTGGAACCGTGGACGAACCATAGCATCACAAACATTAGTAAAAGACAATGAAAGATGAGGCATATGGTGATGTGCGACGCACAGACAGAAAGAACAGTAAAGCATGGAGCTGGAACTGACCCTGTAAGAAGCTGAATGGCTGGGATTGACAACAGCCTGAGCAGAAGAAAGAGGGCCCGTAGAACAAAGGTCCTCTGTCTGCTCCTGCAATTGTCGCAGATAAGTGGAGAAGGTAGCATTTCTCCAGTAGGCTGCCAGCATAACATCCGACAACATGAGGGAGTTAGTATAAGCCCCGAAAGGATGACAATGCACGTACCTCAAGGCAGAAAAACGATTGGTAATACAATCGCCATTAGCTAGACGAGTGGAAGCTGCACGAATAGCAAGACAAATCCATCGAGAAATGGATTCAGGAGAGATCTGGCAGGGGAGAAAACGCATATCCACCCGGGATAAAGGCCCAAATGCCTCCCCCCCCCCCAAGCACCGCAGCGCCCAAGAAAGTGTCCATCTTGGAGTAAACTACAAAGTCCTAAGCCTGAACAAGCTTGGAGAGGAAAGGAAGAGGGCCGAAACGATGCGGTACCACATATGAAAAAAGTCTCCGAAGCATGGACTTGTATCCATTGCTGGAGACCCACAGAAACAAACATATACCAGAAACTCTGCAATCGGTGTGATCGAAGAAGTTACCGAAGCAACAGAGTGATCGCACACCATCGACAGAAGAAGCTTCTACTTAGCAACAGAGGCTAAACCAGTGGAGTGGGTGCCTCCTTGAAGAAGAAAAGCAACTCCACTGCTCGTCTCTAAAAACCACTACGGAGGAGCCAGGACCCAATAAAAGACATGCGCGAAGGCACAATGAAGTCGGGTCGACCTGAAACCTCCTCTGGTGGCTTTGGCAAAGAAAGTCGCGACTTAGAGGGAGACATGCCGAAACTGCCACTAACAGAGAGCGGAGTAGATTAATCCACACCCACCGAGGAGACAGGGGCGTGATCGAAAGGATTCGACAACTGCAGGTTCATATCTGGGCTAGAACCTGAGGTAGAATCGGAACCGGCAGGAAGGCGTAGCCGACAAGACCATCCCAAAGGAGGGCCAGAGCGTCCACGTCAAAAGCCAGAGCATCTGGACATGGGGACACGAAAATGTCGACCTGATGGTTCCAACGAGTCGCAAAGAGATCGATGTCGGGACGACCCCAGAGATTGCAAAGATACTGGAACACCGCCATGCGGAGCATCCACTCAGTGGAAAAGAACCTGCCCCATCGGGACAGGGAGTCGGCTAGGACGTTCAGACGACCGGGAATGTGACGAACCACCACTTCTACATTGATATCCTGAGCAAGCAGTAGAAGATCCCAAACCAAATCGTACATGGGAACATAGTGCATTCTGCCCTGGTTCCAAATGTAAACAACCACCATAGAATTGTCAGACCACAGAAGGACCTGACAATCCGAAAAGCGGGGGATCCACTGTTGGAAACACAGAAGAAGAGCAAGAAGCTCCTTCTGGTTAACATGAAGAGCTGCTAGATCCTGGTCCCATGACCCATGAAGGAAAAGACCTAGAGGATCTAACGTCACACCCCATCCGAGATCGCTGGCGATTACCGTCAGAACACGATTGGACATGGGGAAGTCCAACGGAACTCCCTGCATAATCCACTGAACATCTGGGGAGAAGGTGACGAGGAAGAGACTCTGGTAACAGAAGCACCAGAACCAGAGGATCGACATTCGGCCTCCAACGACTGAGCAAAAAGTGTTGGACAGGTCAGACATGCAGTTGACCTAGAGGAATGAGATCCGTCACCGAAACGCAGAGACCAAGCAGTCCGGGAAGACTCCGAGCTGATGAAGTCCATCCCAGATGACAAGACGGAGAAGGGACCAGGTCCGACTTCTCTCTGTTGACTAGTGACATGAGTAGGCTCAACAGTTTTACGACATCAGACTCCAGAAAAGCAGCATTGGATTGCCTCTGGAGGATATCAACTAGACAAGCCAAAGAAGACACCTTGGACTGTGTGCGATGTAAGACTAACACATGCAACATCAGACAGGTGAAGGCCCAAGGATCCAGGCCAAGGCCAAAGGGAATGGCCTTGAACTGGAAAACATCCTGGGGAATGGAGCGGCGAACTGATCTGAAAGCCTCCCAAGCAACGGAAAAAGGCTCTTGGACAGAACTTAAGTGAGCAAGGAGAGGGCCTCCCTAAGCTCACTGACTGTTGGAACGGAACGACGTGGGAACGAACCGACAAAGTGGCTTCACACCGGACCCATTTACCAGCGAAGGGTCACGATCCTCAAATACACCCGACGCGGGGTGACGGGCTGCAGCTGAAAACATCTGAAGGCAGATGTGTAGTGGGGTAACACCTACCCCAAGGATCAACAGAGCGGAAACTCAGGAGAGTCGCCGCGGACCTCTGTGGGACAGAAGGTCCAGGCTGCACAAAAAGCATTGGTCACACAAAACTGGCCATGGGACCAGAGTGCGTTGGCAGAAATGCCACGGAGCTCATGGTGACCCCACCATGAACATCCGAATCCAATGAGAAAAACTGAGGTACTCGACGGCTGAGAGACCACAGTAGAGGGTTTGGCCGGCAGCCCCTTCCAACTTCGCCAAGTTGAAGTCAGGGAAGGATTGGGCCAATACTCCATGTCTACACTACCAGACATCCCTGCAGACCCCTGCAGGGATAAAACTGCTGTGCTCAATGGCTGAGAGGACACAGCATGGGGGTTTGGACGGCAACCACTTCCAACTTCGCCGAGTTGAAGTCAGGGAAGGCTAAGGCTGATACCCCACGTCTACACTACCAGACACCACTGCAGACCCCTGCAGGGAGAAAACTGCTGTGCTCAACGACCGAGAGGACACAGCCGGGGGTTCGGTCGGCAGCCACTTCCGACTTCGCCGAGTTGAAGTCAGGGAAGGCTGAGGCCGATACCCCACATCAACACCACCAGCAGGGGTCAGCCTGGCAGCTGATTTTAGGGAGAAGTGACTTCTCCCTCCAGAGACTTTAGGGAGAAGTCAGGGGCCAGGAGGGAGAAGTCAGTGGACATGAAGGAGAAGTCAGAAAAGAACAAAACTTATATGAAATTGTGACAAAATAAATGTACATAGAGGACACAGTTGTGGAGAAAAAAAAAAATAAAAGTTATACAAACATACTTACACACACAAAACTAAGTCATGTAGGTTAAAATCCTTCCCCTCCCCCCCCCCCCCCCCCCTACAAAAAAATTGTGTCGTCCAGGGTTTCTGAATACCCTAACTCTTTCCCTAACAGTGATGCCTATGCAGTTAATTTTGTATTTGCCTCAATGCAGTGGATTTTAAATTTAGTATTACCCATGGTGAGCGTGTTCTTCTCTGTAATAGAAGGTATATTCTTTTAAAAAGAGTATTTAAAGTATTTAAAATAAATTTCAAGTTCACATAAGAACCTGGGTCATTCATGGTTTCTGAATGTCCTAATTGAATTGAAAAGCATAGTTAAAAAAGTTTTCGACATCCTTTGTAAATTTAGCGTCATTAACAATTTGAGTTAATTTATTTCTAAGGTAAATGACAAAATATTTCAGTTGTCTCCCTTACCTGCTGCGCTTGGTGATAATACTCTGTTCAGAAAAATGACAATTTCTGCCATACATCTTACATTGACACATGCGATTGGTGCAATAAACCATTCTTATCCATATTAATATGTGTGATTTCTCTCGTAGCCTTAATACATTTAACCCCCTTCCAACACAAGTTTTCAAAGAAAAACTTTCAATGCAAAAATTGAGGGGCGAATTTCAATGCAACCAATTTTACAGTGGAACAGAGTGTAACCGTAAGCAATTTCGACGTTTTTAGGGATGAACTGTCCCCTGCACATTTTTTTGGTTTTGAAACGGTGGTTACCTAACTTTAATAAATTCTAATAAACTTGATGCGTGTCTTGTGTGATTCATTGTTTTTGCTGACACTTTTGGTTTCAAATAGCATTTTGTGCTGGTTGCTATCAGTTAGGGCGTATTGTTCGAACGACTACGCCATTACAACTCTTTTCTGAAATATAAAATTGGGCTAGTTTAGGCTATTTTCAGAGCTGTATGATGGATTTTAACAGCAGCCGTGTTTACTTTTTTGTGAATGCGGAGGCGTTGGTTTTTTTTTAAATAAAACATAAGAAAATACAGTGAACTGCCATGTCTCCCAAGGAAGTTTTGGAGGGTGACTTGAATTTCGCCCCCAATGTAAGCCAAGGCGACTTGAGTAATGACAAGGCGACTTCTTCACCCTAGTCGCCCACTCGGCTGACCCCTGACCACCAGACACCTCTGTAGACCCCTGCAGGGATAAAACTGCTGTGCTCAATGGCTGAGAGGACACAGCAGGCGGTTCAGTTGGCAGCCAATTCCGACTTCGCTGAGTTGAAGTCAGGGAAGGCTGAGGCCGATACCCTACAACCACACTACAGACATCACTGCAGATCCCTGCAAGGATAAGCCGAGGCCGGCTAAAACGGTGACCGATGATGTTGTACACGGAACAGCAGTAGCAGCAGATACGACGGGAGCTGTTGGAACTGGCGGAAAAGGGGAGAGAGCCACCTAGCTCGGCCTCCAAAGGAGGAGTCACAACCCTAGTGACAGCCTCAGATGTCGACTGGAGAGGGCGCATAGTCCCGGAACCAGGCATCTCTTCACCAGAAATCCAACAGCTCCTGCTGTATCCACCATGGTAAAAACCTGCACATCCCCCACGGATGGGGAATAACTCTCACCAGATGTGGTCGTGTAGGGAAGCCCCGAAACGACAGCGTTCCCCACCCCCTGCGGGTGCGGGAAGAGCTGCACATCCCCCCACAGGGGTGGGGGGGGGGGTAACTCTCACCAGATGTGGTCATGTCGGGAGGCCCCGAAACGACAGCGTTCCCCACCCCCACGAGTGCAGGAGGAGCTGAACATCACCCACGGAGGGGGTATAACTCACACCAGATGTGGTCATGTCAGGAGGCCCCGAAAGGACAGCGCCCCCCCCCCCCCCCCTCCCCCCCCCCCCCCCCCCCCCCCCCCCCCCCCCCCCCCCCCGCAGGTGCGGGAGGAACAGCCACCAGAACGCACCAAAGGCGAGGGCAAAAGGAATTGCCCTAAAGGAACCGAACTGGAAATAACAGAGGTGAGAGCAGAAGAAAAAGGTGAACTCAACAGATACATAAAGTTGAAGAATACCCCCAACTACGAGAGAAGGTGGCAGAAAAAATAACCGGTGGGTACATGACAGAACCCAGATGACCGACAGAGACCTAAAAAACAGAAATTCAGCCCTCAACAGAGTGAAGAAATCCTGTCCATACAATCCCTCATTGACACCTAACTCCAATAACAATAATAAAATTTATCAACCGAAAAATTTTATTTCCAAACCGCGTTGACACATGTTGAAAAAACATTCGCGAAAACGGAATATACACATAAACTTAGATGTGAGTCTTCCATGGAAGACGTGTGTTGCCTGCACTATATTTTAATATTTCAGACAGAATTCTAAGTGGAAAAGGGGCATAACTCTGGAAAAAATACAGCGGATCAAAAAATAAAATAGGAGGTGCACAATGCCATTATGTGATAAAGAATCACTGAAAGTTTCATCAAAATCCATTCATAGGTTAAAGAGGAGTGGTGGATAAGAGAAAGTGTGAGGCGGACGACGACGCGGACGACGCAAGACGACAAAAGTAATCCCTATATGTCGCTCCCCACTTCGTGGGGCGGCGACACAAAAATAGGAGGTGCACAATGCCATTATATGATAAAGATTCTGTGAAAGTTCCATTAAAATCCATCCATTCTTTGATTAAAGAGGAGTTGTGGATAAATGATGTACACACCCCACCCATACATGTAATTGTAATTCCAAGTCGAAAAAGGGACATAACTCTGAAAAAAATGTGTGGATGATAATGGTTGTAAGTGGATATCCTTTCCCCGTCCTGGTCCATGTGCATACCAAATATCATTAAAATCTGCCTGACAATGACTGAGATATATACACTCCAAGGCGTTTCAGACAGAATTCTAAGTTGAAAAGGGGCATAACTCTGGAAAAATACAGCAGATCAAAAAATAAAATAGGAGGTGCACAATGCCATTATGTGATAAAGAATCACTGAAAGTTTCATCAAAATCCATTCATAGGTTAAAGAGGAGTGGCGGATAAGAGACACTCCAAGGCGTTTCAGACAGAATTCTAAGTGGAAAAGGGGCATAACTCTGGAAAAAATACAGCGGATCAAAAAATAAATGTGATAAATATTCTGTGAAAGTTCCATTAAAATCCATTCTTTGATTAAAGAGGAGTTGTGGATAAATGATGTACACCCCCACCCCTACATGTAATTGTAATTCCAAGTCGAAAAAGGGACATAACTTTGAAAAAAATGTGTGGATGATAACAGTTGTAAGTGGATATCCTTTCCCCTGTCTGAAAAAAATGTGTGGATGATAACGGTTGTAAGTGGATATCCTTTCCCAGTCCTGGTCCATGTGCATACCAAATATCATTAAAATCTGCCTGACAATGACTGAGATATATACACTCCAAGGCATTTCAGACAGAATTCTAAGTTGAAAAGGGGCATAACTCTGGAAAAATACAGCAGATCAAAAAATAAAATAGGAGGTGCACAATGCCATTATGTGATAAAGAATCACTGAAAGTTTCATCAAAATCCATTCATAGGTTAAAGAGGAGTGGCGGATAAGAGACACTCCAAGGCATTTCAGACAGAATTCTAAGTGGAAAAGGGGCATAACTCTGGAAAAAATACAGCGGATCAAAAAATAAATGTGATAAATATTCTGTGAAAGTTCCATTAAAATCCATTCTTTGATTAAAGAGGAGTTGTGGATAAATGATGTACACCCCCACCCCTACATGTAATTGTAATTCCAAGTCGAAAAAGGGACATAACTTTGAAAAAAATGTGTGGATGATAACAGTTGTAAGTGGATATCCTTTCCCCCGTCTGAAAAAAATGTGTGGATGATAACGGTTGTAAGTGGATATCCTTTCCCCATCCTGGTCCATGTGCATACCAAATATCATTAAAATCTGCCTGACAATGACTGAGATATATACACTCCAAGGCGTTTCAGACAGAATTCTAAGTTGAAAAGGGGCATAACTCTGGAAAAAATACAGCGGATCAAAAAATAAAATAGGAGGTGCACAATGCCATTATGTGATAAAGAACCACTGAAAGTTTCATCAAAATCCATTCATAGGTTAAAGAGGAGTGGCAGATAAGAGACACTCCAAGCGTTTCAGACAGAATTCTAAGTGGAAAAGGGGCATAACTCTGGAAAAAATACAGCGGATCAAAAAATAAAATAGGAGGTGCACAATGCCATTATGTGATAAAGAAGCACTGAAAGTTTCATCAAAATCCATTCATAGGTTAAAGAGGAGTGGCGGATAAGAGAAAGTGTGACGCGGACGACGATGCGGACGAGGCAAGACAACTCTGGAAAAAATACAGCGGATCAAAAAAACATAAAATAGGCGGTGCACAATGCCATTATGTGTTAAAGAACCACTGAAAGTTTCATCAAAATCCATTCATAGGTAAAAGAGGAGTGGCGGATAGGAGAAAGTGTGACGCGGATGACGCGGGCGACGCAAGACGACAAAAGTAATCCCTATATGTCGCTCCCCACTTCGTGGGGCAGGCGACACAAAAACAATGAGAATGTGGTTGAAAATATTAACGAGAATATATAAAACACAGTCCTATTATTATACGATCTTCAGATCCATAATTCCAGTCACAGGAAAACCATTATCGACGAGTTGAATTATCACTGTTTCGTAATGCAAAAATGACAACACGTCAACCACATTTCGCAGACAAAAAAAGAATGGTTTGATGACTGCTTGCGCACTGGTTAACGGAAGTCGTGGAATTGTACTAAGAGAAGAGCATCCCCTACTGGGTGTGCGCCGATGGCGCTCGACCCAGTTTTGGCTTATTTTTTCGTGGTGTTTTTACACCACTTTTCTTTTCCAAATCTCTTGGGAAAGATTAAAATAGAGAGTATTTTATCCTAGTTAGGGTGTTCCACTGTAGTGCAAGCCTGTAGTAAACAATTGTAAGGTAGGTTGATAAGAAATGACCAGATGGAAAAAAATCATGAAAAATTGACTAAGTAAAGACTGTAACTCTGCTCAAAAATATGCGGGCGACTTTTTTATAACATGTGCAGGAGTGGCTTGTAACAAGAATCCTCATACCATATTTCATTGCAATCCATCAACTCAATGTGGAGATATTTCTGCGAACGGATGGATGCATGGACGGATGCAAGCATGTAATCCACTATACTCCTCATTCTCTTCGATGGTGGGGGTATAAAAAGTGAATTCTTGCACAGGAGAAAATTTAATTCTGAAATCTTGGTTGATCTCTTTGTTAATAAAGATTTTCTTCACATTCATTCTAAATATTTAAATCAATTGCTTAATCAAGTGATTGTAGTTCTGAATATTCTGTAACCACAATTAACTCTTTACCTATCGTGACTAGAAGATGACATATGCAAAAAATATTCTGGAATGAGATATTTTACTTTTTTACCTGAAAATCATAGGTTATGACCTGTCCCTGGAAAAACTTGGTGAGGTGATTCCAATGAGAGGTCATAATTTATGTTTCTGATGAAAAAATTGAAAAAAATAATAAAATTTTGTATTATGTGGTTGTATATGGTCGTTATGATGGGAAAAAGGTTAAAAAAAAATATTAAAATCGCCATTGCTCTGTTTCTGCAATTAGAAAAAGAGAAAATATTACTCTCACTGGATATGGTCATTATGTTGGATAAAATGTTAAAATCGCTGTAGTAATGTTACTGTAATTAGAAAAAAGAAAAATTACCCTTCACCCATTTCAAAATATTTGGGATTTAGAAATTATACCTCTTCTCTTGAGAAAGCATCTGTTGTCCATTTCTCTTCTAAGTCATTCAATAATTTTAGAAGCAGCTCATATTTCAATGGGTGCTCTCTGTGTTTTCTGCTGTAGGCCAGCCATCGACTAAAAAAACAGATTTATAATTTTACATCAATAACATTATACAAATAAGTTCCCAAAATGACGGCAAAATCTGATCCTGATATAACCACATCAAGAAAGGTTCTCAGATAGATGTTTAAGTTGTATAATCAGAAGTTGAAAATATTGGCGTGTGCATGTGTAGTTTAACCCTTTACCCAACGAATCGGCCACATCTGCCAGCATAATATGCAAATTCAGCAGCTGAAAAAATACTATTTTTCAAAAAATTTCAACAAACCAATATCATGTGACTCCACTTTGGAATGAGCTCGTTGAGCTCATTCCAATGAGGGGTCAGATGATATGGTTTTGTTGAAATTTTTAGAAAAATTTAAAAAAAATGATATTTAAAATAATGATATCATCTGCGTTGGGTAAAGGGTTAACAGAGTGTCAATGCATATATATATACACCACAAAGACTGTACACATAAATTTAATATTTGTGATAATCATCTTGAAATTTCTACAAAACTATTTATGTGAGCACTGGAGAGCTCCCCTAGAAATACACTTAGGCAACAATAATTGGAGTAACTGCTTGACCCTTATGGAAATTGTTCCTAGTATTTTTACCAATATGCTGCAAGATCATAGACCACTTATATAATTACCCTTCCACCCACCCCTGAAGTCAAGAGGAATAGAAACAAATGCTTGTTGTGAAGACAATTTTATTACACTCATTCCACTTCAGGAAACCAGCATGCTCGACAATGATAGAGTTTTAAGTAATATGATGACAATCAGACATACCACATAGCCTGCTGAGCTTCTGTAATGTCTCCTTGTATGGCATGCTGATGAAGTATTGTTAATGCTGCTGGTGGAAGTGTTCCATTCCAATTATATGAAGTATCCTAAAGTATAAAAAAAATCAATTTCATAAATGTGTTTTGTTTTTTATTTTAAGGTGGTAGTATTTATTCACAATCTATTTTTTATGAAACCCTCGAACATTAACAGCAACCTATATTTTATGTCATTAAGTGATATTTTCATTAGTTTCTACTAATGAGAAATTTCAGGAGATATACTTAGCTGTCTTGCTGTCATGTAATCTTCATTCTTTATCTCATTACAGGCCCTGGCATGAAGAAAACTTTGCTATAGTATATAATACCATTGCAAAGTCTGTTGACCATGGCACTGCAACAGACATGTTAACCTCCAGAATAATTTTTCAGGGAACCTGAGGGTGATTTTCAGGGAAATGGGATGGTTTTCAGGGAAAAGTTCACGCGGGGACAAAATAAAAGAAAAAACTTGTGAATTTTCAGCTCATGGACCACTATTAATACCGGGTTATATCCAGAACTAGTTGTCAACTATGCTGATGCATTTATGAGATGTTAAAAAATCATAAAATAGCTGTTGATTTGTTGATTTGCCCCCCCCCCCCCCCCCCCAGGATCCTCTTCTTCATGAGCCCCACCACCACCCACCCACACTGTCCCACAGAGCACCTGCAACTGTGGTTTGCTTTTATCAAAGTCTAGACTAGCTAATAATTTCCCAAGTGTGGAAATGTTAACTGGAAAAGATGTCCTAAAGTTCAGTTACTTCAAGAACATCAGTCCTTGGAAAGTGTCTTTATCAAACTTCATGCACGTGGGACGTTTGTGCCCTACACAAAACTTTTCTTTTCATCATTGAAGCATTTTTTTTTAATTCCATTCGAAATTTTCTGGGTACAGATGGCCAACAGTTAAAAGTTCTGTAGTCAGCACAACAGAATAAATGTAGTGTTAGAAAATAAGTCCATTGTGTTTAAATATGCAGTCATGATTTTTCGGCATCCTAAGCGACTTTAACCTACTTTTAAACTGTGCTAAATAGTTGTTGTTTACGTTTTGATTTTGGAAAAGGGATGAGAATTAAAGCTATTCTATGAAGGAATAAATAAATATATATTATTTAATTCCTTTTCATATATTTTAATTTCCCAAAACTGCATTTAAATGAAGATGGCGTTTTCAATTTTTTTAAAGTAAGTCACCTATTTTCACTTCGACACTCGCACATTGATCACGAATCTCAGCGGAAAAAACACAGAAATAAACATGAACACAGTTGAAATATATATCCTAAAATACCCTTTTCTTAAATAAATTTAACTTAAATCCATATTTTACTGCTTTGTGAGTTTTTACCAGAGTTTGAAATGCATGTGATTTGACTCCAAACGTTTTTCATAAGTTACAACGGGAACGAAATATTTGACTGTTGTTTTCCGGGATTTTTGGTCCAAAACTGACTCCCGTCCGGGAGGCTGGGAACTACACTGAAATTCCGGGATTTTCCCGGGCATTCCGGGAGAGTTAACATGTCTGCACTGCAATGACACAATTTGCTTTGCTTTTAAGATTTCTTTTCAGCAAATAACTAGATTCAGTTTAAAACTAGAGGCGTGATTGTTCTTGGATAGGCCTATCAATATCCACCCCCTCCACACCGCAATGATTGGCATACTGTTAAAACAATAGTAATGAAATGGGTGCCATGTTAGCAGCAAATTTCAGGTTCCAGTTGAAAAGGGGCATAACTATGGCAACAAGAGATGGTCTGTCGCGCGGTATACCCCCACTATGGCATACCGCCTAGTGTGGGTGACTGAAAAGGAGCATTCAATTTTTCTAAGTAAAAAAAAATTCCAATATGGCCACCAGTCGGCCACTTTGAAATCAAGCGGAAAAAAATGATGTCACGCACTTCCCCTCATCATGTTGATCATTTTTGTGAAGTTTCATGAAAATGCGGCTAAACCTGTGGAAATATTTCGCTCTACAAGTTTACATAAAAAAAAAATCCAATATGGCCACCAATTGACCATCTTGAAACTGAACGGGAAAAAAATTATGTCACACACTTCCCCTTATCATGTTGATCCTTTTTGTGAAGTTTCATGAAAATGCGTCTAAAACTGTGGAAGTAGTTCGCTCCACAAGTTTACATGTGCAATTGGCCGACCACGGCAGACTGACCGACGGACAAGTTGACTCCTATATACCCTCCTAAACTTCGTTTTGTGGGGGTATAAAAATAGTCTGACTGGAACTATAATCACAGGTGAGCAGGTTTCCATCGTGGTGAACATGCATACCAAGTTTCAAAGGGATTGGCCAATAAACATCAGAGAAACTCTCCGGACAAACTTGTGTCTACAGATGGATGGACAGATTGGATGGACAGATGGATGGATGGATGGATGGATGGATGGATGGATGGATGGATGGATGGATGGATGGATGGATGGATGGACAGACAGATGGATAACAACTCATTGTGGGGGTATAACAACACATTGTAGAGAATATTCTCAGAGAAATCACAGCAATCTTAACAAGGTCCTTCAAGTTGTTCCATCTCCCCACATTTACTGATTTTGATTAAGCTTTTTATTAAGTTCAAGGACAATAACTCTGTAATGCTTAAATTGAGGCACATCAAAATTATGTTATACACATCTACAATTGATGTTGATAATGATATTCCAAGTCAATATCTTAAGAAACGTACAGTACAGTCGCTGTGGGCAGACACTTTTCCACATGTCCACAGTGGTTGTGGAAAACCGTGGGCAAATTACCTTTCAACTGCCCACAGAAATTTCTGTGGACAGAGATTTTTCTAGACCGTGGGCATGCTACCTACTTGCCCACGGAATTAATAACTAACATGGCAATTCCCGTGGAGTCCACATGATGTGAGTTTTTATTACACTACTATAATATTTATGTTATGTAATTTTTCTACACGACAGCAAATCTGTCAACATCGGAACGAGGTCAAAATATCAGACTAGTTTCTGTTCTCCCCTGTCATGACAAATTCCCGGGATAATCCAACTGACGAAAATGCAGAAACTAAAAAGCTTGTGGACCATGTGATATTTATCTACTCATCTGTTTGCCATTTGTTAACCCTTTACCTACCGCTAGGAGTAGACGACACTCGTGAAAAAAATTCTTGTGTAACTAAAAATTTTCATTTTTTGCTTCCAAAACATAGGTTATGACCCCTCATTGGAACAAGCGTGATGAGCTCGTTCGAATGAGGGGTTATAATCTATGTTTTGGAAGCAAAAAATGAAAATATAAAATAGATTGAATGGCGATTTTCGTGTATAGTACTGGCCGGTTTGGGTCGTTATGCTAGGAAAAGGGTTAAATATAAAAGGAGGGATATTTCTACCAATTATGAATTTATCGCCACCAAATAAGGCCTCTCCAGTTCCCCTTCACGGCATCATTTTTATCTTCTGCTTCCGCAAAGTTCTGGTTCGTTTTCACGACAGCTACCGGCTGTTTTCGAAATTCGAATCAAGAGTTGAGAGTATAATTTCAGAAAAACAAAACATGTTTTGTCTTGGGATTTGTATCAGCCCCCTCCCCCTAATTGACTGTTGTGCTCCGACTCAAAACGGCCTCCGATCTGAATATTTCAAAATCATGTAGGCAATGGCGGATCCAGAATTTTTAACGGCGTGGTAGAGATCGGGAAGGGATTGGTGGGGTTTCCAGAGAAACTTTTAAATTTTTCAAAAGATTTCCTCGCACCCAGGATAACGAAAATGGATTGTATATCCACAATGTGCAACGCATCTCTATGGAAAAATAGGGGGAATGCCGAGAGTACATTTGACCGGAAGTTTACCCAATCATTTATACCCATGTTGCCTCTTCTACCGGTGAACGGAAAAAAGCCCTGATGGAGAAAAGCCCTCAGGAGAAAAGCCCTGAAATTGCATCTGAGGAGGAAAGCCCTGGTCCATTTTTGCATGGAGTGGAGAAAAGCCGATTCAATTTTTTTCATATTTTTTTCTGTTATTTTTTTATTCATTATTTTTCATATGAAATCACATATTTTATTCATTTTTTTTTTTTTTTTTCTTCATTTACTGTTTTTTATACAGTAATCACCTACTTTTTTCATTCTTTGTGTCATTTTTATTTTTAAATTAATAAAACCTTTAATTTTCATTCACTTTTATTTTAATTCAGGTAAAAGCTGCAATAGACTTTGGCTTGGCTCATATGTTTACAACAATAACATTAATTAATTTACAAACATGGACAGATGGTAGTCTAAGAAAAGGGAACAGCAGAGGGATGTTTTGATAATATTTTTGAATTTCTAAACACAATGAGCTGTGTTTACAATTATATTTGGTAATTGTTTTGCAAACATTGACAGTACTGAAGGGTAATTTAAACAGATAAGAGGCAATTTTCCTTAAATAAAATTTTAAATGTTCAAATTTTTATGTGTCACAAAAAAGTTACTTCCCTTTTAGAGAGAGAGAGACAACAGGGTCGTGTTATATATTTTCCTTAAATAAATAAAATTTTAAATGTTCAAATTTCAATGTGTCACAAAAAAGTTACTTCCCTTTTAGAGAGAGAGAGAGAGAGAAGAGAGAAAGAGAGAGAGAAGAAAAAAACCAACAGGGTCATGTCATATGGATCTGTGCTAATTGACAGTACTTGTATACTGAACTGTTTATTATTTTTTCATTTTTATTCATGTTGACTAACCTGTTGTAACTGCAATTCTGTGCTTTAAAAATAAATAATGGATGTAGTTACGATTTTTTTGTTTCTTAGACCCTGTTAACTCCTAATGGCAACCACTTAGAACAAAAATATCCATTTAGACAACAATAAACAAATTCTAGAATAACTAAAGATTTTCATTTTTTATCTCAAAAACAGCTTATGACCCCTTTTTGGGAGGAGCTAGATGAGCTTGTTCCAATGAGAGGTCATAAGCTCTGTTTTTGAGACCTAAATTGAAAATCTTTAGTTATTCTAGAATTTGTTTATTAAAAAATAGTAAAAACAAATTCAACCAGGGCTTTTCTCCACCCTTGAAAAAAATGGACCAGGGCTTTTCTCCTTTGTTGCAAAAATGACCAGGGCTTTTCTCCTTAGGGCTTTTCTCCATCCAGGCTTTTCTCCATCATTCCTACTACCCCAAGCATTGGTTACTGGGTCATAATCCACCAGTAAAGCAGGGCTTTTTTACCACAATAAACAAGCACTGCTTTACCTCCCGGGATCCACACGGGGGTTGGTCCATTACAGGTGGGGGAAGCACCTCTCGAGTATTCACTTACCAATACCTGATGTTGGTTTTTAACCCTACCCCCGTCGATATTAATAAAAGTTAGCCCCAGTGGTCTGCATTGAAAAGGCAAGACATGGTGGGTGTTAGTGACAATAATGGTTTTCAAAGATACGAACAGTGGCATGGCATCAGACAAGATAGATCCATTAGTCTCGGGAACACAAGTTGTTTGAAGTTTTTAATCCTTTCAAACGCTGCTGTATATAGTATACACGTGCCACTAACTTCGGTAAAACTACTTCAGAAGGATTATAGCAGGTCATAAATCATAAACACTTGAGCACCATTAATTGTCAATCAACATAAATCAATCAAGTTAATTAATTTAATCATTGATGAATAATAATAATAATAATAATAATAATAATAATAATGTTTAAGCCTAAAATCCACATTGTGCTCTATGGCTTTACAAAAGTAACTCACACACACACACATGTGCACACGCACACGTGCACACACCCGTGCTCATAAAACTAATGATCAGACCGGACTTAAATTGATTTATGGTCAATACAGATTTTAGATGCACTGGGATAGAGTTCCAGAGAGCTGGTGCGGCACATACGAAAGCTCTGTCACCTGCTGTTGCAAGTTTAGACTTTGATACCACCAGATTATAGGATTCAGAGGAGCGGAGATTCCGAACTGGGGTATAGGGCTTAACAAGTGTACATAAATATTCTGGAGCCAGGCCGTTAATACATTTGTATGTAATAAGTAGTATTTTATATTTTACCCTTTGCTGGATGGGGAGACAATGAAGGGTTTTGAGGACCCGACTGATTCGGCAGAACTTACGATTTTGAGTGAGGATCCTGGCAGCACAATTCTGAATATATTGGAGTTTGTCAATAAGTGAATTTTTGCACCCATACAGCAAAGAATTACAGTAGTCAAGACGACTGGTGACGAATGCATGGATGAGTTGTTCTGCAGTTTTCCTATCAATAGTTGCCCTTATCTTACTGATATTTCGCAGGTGGAAAAAAAGACGTGCGGCAGATATGATTGACATGTCTGTCGCAAGTAAGATTCTCATCCAGGAAATAGCCCAAGTTCCAAACTACTTTATTGGGGGTGATTGCATTGTCTTCTATAATTAAGGATGCTTTCATTGATGCAGAGAGTTGATGAGGTAGGCCTACATATATGACCTCAGTTTTTTCAGCATTTAGCTTCAGATAGTTGTTGTTCAAACAATCTTGCAAAAAAATAATAACAACCAAGAGAATAAAATGTTGTCAATAGTGAATAATTCTGAAGTAATTTATCGACAAGGTCAGGTTAAAAAAAACGAAACTAAAAAGTGCGACTTTCATATTGCACTTTTTAGTGAACAATTCCGAAATAATTTATCGATAGGGCCAGGTTAGAAAAAAACAGTATCAATTTGACGATGCATTTTTATTGTATGCTGAACTATCAGAATTACTCCGAAATTATCCACTAAAAAGTATGACTTTCATATTGCACTTTTTAGTGAATAATTCCGAAATAATTTATCGATAGGGTCAGGTTAATAAAACAAAATTAATCTGAAGAAGAATTTTTATAGTAAGCGGAACTCTCAGAATTACTCCGAAATTATCCACTAAAAAGTGTGACTTTCATATTGCACTTTTTAGTGAATAATTCCGAAGTAATTTATCGATAGGGTCAGGTTAAAAAAAAAACGAAATTAATTTGGCAATGCATTTTTATTGTACAAAATTAATATGTGCCTACCTTTTTCTGCTTTCGTTTGTTGGTGGGAGTCTTAGTCTCATTTGTTCTTTTTTCATCACTTAACCCTTTACCCAACGTAACGACTTGCTCTTGTATTCCTCATGTACATTAAGTTCATTGCAATGTAACTTTCTTAAATGTTTGTTTTTTGTCCAGTTGGATCGAAAGCGCTACTTATGTTATGTTTTTGTGAAAATAAATCCCAATTGTGATTTTGATGACTTGTTCACAGGTCTCTTTTTTAAGCCCAGGTTGCAGGAATAAACTACGAGTTGTTTAAAACCGGGTAGAACAGTTTCAACTACGAGTTGTCTGGTGTCAAGATACTGGATGTCCAGAACAGTGGTACGCTTCAATCGAACAAAGGTACCTGTATGCCACACAAAGTGCATGGAGGTGCAATTTTACTAATTTGCCCGAATAATTTTTTAAATTATTATCAGAACCCGAAAAAGGTTCAAGGACTGGGGGTGCTGTCATGATTAGCCTGTTTCTGCATAAATAAATGACATTAAACACAAATAAATAAATAAATGGGCCTGAGTACTGGGTGCTAATTTTCCCACGCTGATGTTCCTTTGTCAAAATATTTACAGGCCGAAAATTCTAGAAGCTGAATGTCCCCCCTTCCCGCCCGAGCTTAGAGTTGTCAACGAAAGCGAACGAATTGTTCAACAGTCGATCGAAAATCAGATTCGGTTTAACAGAAAGATCATATCAATACATAATTGCATATCAGCGATATTCTCAGGTGCACTCTTTTATTTTCAACTATTTTTTTTCGTTTTGTACACATTTTTTTCAAAGCACTCGTTCGCAATCAACATGGGTTTGTCACTGTATGTCTTATTTTCACAGTGTGGGTTGTGCTATTTACTTTTCAGATTGAGAAAATGTGACGTAATTTAGACAAGTTATCAATTTTTTCCTTTTTGTAAATACAAAAATGACCATATACCCGTGCTTGCAATTTGAAATGATAAAGAAATAAAAATTTTTAAACAGTCCTATTCTATCAAG
This sequence comes from Pictodentalium vernedei, assembly GCA_031216915.1. Lineage (NCBI taxonomy): Eukaryota > Metazoa > Mollusca > Scaphopoda > Dentaliida > Dentaliidae > Pictodentalium > Pictodentalium vernedei. The sequence goes on from CM062297.1 coordinate 544,686,151, forward strand.
ATGTGTTAAAAATTACTTCCAGTTACATTTCTGTGGGCAGACGTGTTTCGGATTAATTATGTGGACACTGCCGTCCGGCATTATCATCATTCAGTAATCTTTTCCACAGAAGTCCACAGGCTTTTGCCCACAGAACTACATGCCCACAGAAATTGGTATCAAACTGATTTCTGTGGAAAACCAGTGGGCGCCCACTGTGGACATGTGGAAAAGTGCCCTCCCATGAAGACTGTACTGTAAATGTAGTTTGCTCCAAAATATTTTCCTATATTATTATAACTGTATAATTAAAGGGCAATGACTATGTAATGCTTAAATCAAACCTCAGCAAATGTATGCCACTTAACGCTGAGCATGTATACGAAGTTGCAAACCAATATCTTATTATTAGTTATTATTATTGGGAGTTTAACAACACTATTGACAGCTAGAGTCACCTTGTATCGGACAGTTTTACAGGTGGAGGAAGCCAGAGTACTGGGGAGAACCATCGAGCAGAAGCAAGCAACTGTCAGACTCCACAACATATTAACTCCTCACAAGCAGGGTTAGTATTGGTTGAAGACAAGTGCAACATGCAGGTAAAAGTAATATTATGATTCAGTTACTGCCCTTGATAGCAAACAGCCCAAAACAAAAAGGACTGTATGAGTACATCTTCAGACAATTTATCTAGGGGTCAGATTTCAATTTTAACCCTTTACCTAAAATGAAAAGCAGACACTTGCAAAAAAATTTTTTGAATAACTCATTTTTTTCATTTTTTGTCTCAAAAACATAGGTTATGACCCCTCATTGGAATGAGATTGTTCCAACGAGGGGTCATAACCTATGTTTTTGAGGCAAAATGAAAAAATAATGAAAATTAATTGACGATTTTTTAGAATAGCGCTGGCTGAGTTTGGCCCTTATGTTGGGTAAAAGGTTAAACCAAATCAGATAATGTGATACTCATTAAACTAAGATGACTCATTCTAGTAAAAAGCCAAATCAAAAATGTGAAAAAAACCTCTTCAAAAATAATAGTTCTCCTTCAATAAAAGTAGTTTACTGAGTTATAAACAGCTGCGCCATGAGAGCATAATACGCCTGTTATTAATTACAAGAGGGAAGCACACAAGATGAGGTATACCATAATACAACTGTTTTTTCATAACGGGCATATAAAAATGCTGATTTAAAATACAATAGACAATTGGTTATTGATAAGGAAGTTTTCCGCGAATACATACATGGAACTTTTTCAACTCATGTTCAATAAACAGGCACATCAAATCTTCATGTTGACGAATGTCTGTCCAATTGTCATCTTCTGGTATTCCACGATCCTCTCTCGTTGCCAGATTCAGTTTAATGTGTATTTCTCCTTGAATGTTTGATCTCTGTGTTCTCCCTTCTAACTTGAACACCCGGTCAATTCCTGTAGATGGAATATCCTGCAGACATGAAAATAAACAAACATGACATACAAGATGATTATCTTTACACATCAGAGTTCTGAAATTTTCTAACAAAAAACAAACAACTGAATGAAAACGTTCAAATTTCGCATACCATGAAACATTTTTGTTGCTATTAAACTCTTTTTCTGGAGCAGGTTGATTTTCCCGCCCACTACTTAAAATACTCTGTTGTCCATTTGAGGTATATTCTGGGATATTGTTAACAAGCTATACACTTATCGATCATTTCATTAAATTGAGTCATGGCAGCTGTAAAGCAGCCATGATTTTATGAAAATTCACAGATTAACCCTTTACCTAACAAATCGGTCACATCTGTCACAAAATTTACAAATTAAGCAGTTGAAAAAAATAAATTACATTTTTTTTTAACAAAACCATATCATGTGGCCCCTCATTAAGCTTGTTCCAATGAGGGGTTACATGATATGGTTTTGTTGATTTTTTTTTAACAATTTAAAAAAACAATAATTGAAATAATAAATTTTGATATCCTGTGTATTGGGTGAAGGGTTAAGAGTAAAAGACTTGCTTGGTAGTTCCCAACCAGATCTTCCATTACTTACACAATATGTTGAGTATACAAAAGCAATATACACTCCTGTTTAAACCTCTACAGAAGAAGAAAATTGAAGCAGACATCACACTTGTGCTCCAGGAGAGTTTCAAAGTTAAGCACATGGGAGATATATAATAAAAAATAACACATAGCGCCATCACTAAAAATGTTTGCTTCATATCTTCAAAATCACAGCTTATGACCTCTCACTGGAACAAAATTGATGAGCATGTTGTTATAACAAGTGCATACATATTTGTTAACCCTTTACCAATGAATCGGCAACATCCACCCGCATAATATGCAAATTCAGCAGCTGCAAAAATATTATTTTTCCAAAAATTTAAAAAAAAACATATCATGTGACCCCTCTTTGGAACGAGCTCATCGAGCTCGTTCCAATGAGGGATCACATGATAGAGTTTTGTTGAAATTTTTTGGGTAAAGGGGTAAGAAAATAATGCCATTGGTTGCTATGCATCTGATTGATGTTATGCAAATGATTGGTCAAAATAAATTTTTCATAACTCAAGGAATGTTTTTTCCTATTCAACACCTGTCTGTTGAAAAAATCATGGCTGTGTCTTAAGAGTGCAATTAAACTGAATTGAGTCAGGTGGGCTAAATTACATGCACCTGTTACCTCAAAACAATCATTTGTAATTGTTCAATAAAAATGGGTCGTTGTTGAAAATGTGTTCATTATAATAATCAAAATTAAATTTGCAAATTTCTGTTAATGTGAGTTGTTCACACTAGTTTTCGCTTTTGAGTATCTGAGAGAGCATATCTGGGACTAAGTTGAAAACTATAAAAGTGTTTTCTGCGCAAATGTTATTTATTTATTTATTTATTTATTTATTTGTATTTAAGGTCACATACTTCAGTACAATTGTGACTGCAACATGGAGATAAAGTCAAGTCCAGGAAATCTTTTATACTCATGTTGACCATTTTAGAGGACTTCCACCCCAGGCATGGTGACCGGGTCCTATTTTACCAGTAAAACAGAACTTGTTTACCAGTGAACAAGCACCTCTTCACTTCCTGGGGTTTCCACGGGTGGCACAGTCGTTGATCCCACTGATTCAAAATGACAAACATATACAAAGTAATTTGATTGTGAGGGACATGTTTGCACTGATCCCACTGATTCGAAATGACAAACATATACAAAGTAATTTGATGGTGAGGGACATCTTTGCACAGGTGCATAATTTGCATACACGAATAACTAAACAAAAAAATTAATCAACTACTATAAATTAACCCTTTGAACTTGAAAGGCCCTTTTTCCGGTGCAGGATTTACATTCATGATGTATACAGTTGCTCAGTGAATTTGGATGGTTGACCAATATCAAGATTTTCATGGCTGCACGTTGAAAATATTGATGGGTCTTTCTCAAGTTACGAATATAGACTCCACCAATTGAGGCTCTGAACTGGCATGGAATATACCATTAAGGTCCACAGAGTTAAACTATGAGAATTTGAAATAAAATGACATATAACTTGTTGCAATTCTTATGAATACATCCTTTTCATTGCTTGGTGAATAGACCCAATTGGATACTGCTTAACAGAATGATCCTGTTAATAGCATGTAGCTTTCAAACACCACACATTTTCCTATACATTTCATTTGATCTGTTAATTGCATATAGGGTATAAAATAAATTGTTGTAAATGCAACAAAAATTGTGTAATCTATTAAGAAATTATACTGACAACTCCCATATTTCACAAAGCTGCATACATCTTAAGTACTAGTACTACCAGTATAAAAGAATGAATGCTCAAATGACCATTAGAATGTAGGGAGATGACAAATATCAGGTTAATTGAATATTTGCATTAACCCGTAACCCAATAAATCAGACACATCTGACAATATTTTACAAATTAAGCAGTTGGAAAAAAAAAAAAATTTTCAAAAATTTCAACAAAACCATATCATGTTACCCCTCATTAAAACAAGCTTGTCGAACTCATTACAATGAGGAGTCACATGATATGGTTTTGTGGAATTTTTTTTGAAAAATTTTAAAAAAGAAAAATTCAAATAACAAATTTTAAGGCCCAAAAAAGTTAATGTTTCTCAGGCCCTTCCACATGGTCCTTTTGGCTGCCGCATGCTCTCTTTTTATAACCAATGCAAACTTTAAAAAAAAGTAAAAATTAAATACTTTATGTCTGATATTTTACCCAAGTTCATAAAATTGATACATTTGTCCCTTGAGTGCAACAAGGGTTTGCAATGCTTTAGCATTGCAAAGCCTTCTTGCATTCAAGGGATAAATACACATCACCGATGCTATTCTGTGATTATGAGGCCTAAAACATAAAACAAACCAAGAACATGAACTTTTGATGGCAAAGAAATAATTACAAAAAATAAAATAAAAAACAGCCCGCCCACATGCAATTTTACAAAAAATGGCATGAGAAACAGAAGATCTACTTTGTGGGGCCTAATATCATATGCACTGGGTAAAGGGTAAACTGAATATTTTTTACTTGCAATGTGAATATTCAGTTAACAGGGTTCTACTGTACTAAAGACAAGCATAGAGTGTAAAACAATTATTTTTACTTCCATCAGTTCAATGGAGTCTTGATTATGGCATCCAACACTTATGAGACAGTTAAAATTCTAAATGAGACAACTTCAAGAAACAGCAATTACTAAATCTGTACATCTATTGAAAAAAAAGCCAGTGGAAGGCAATATGAATTTTTTATATAAAGAATAATTATAACTGACAGAAACATTTCAAAATTTACACAAGGGGCAGCTTTTATTTACAAATTATTGTAATGGCTGATGCTAATATTTGTTTTGCAGAATGTATTGAGCAAATGTTGACCTAAATACTTAAATCAATTCTGTTATTTTGGATTTCATAAATAAACCCTTTAATTTCAACAGCCCATAATTCACACTTTCAGAAAACATTTTCAAGAGTAGTTTAGTGCCATATTCTAATCTAGAATGAAATCAGATTTTGTGTATCTGTTTTTTTACTTATAAAATATCATATGCTGGAGTAGGTAAAATAATGTCAAAGTCTATTGGAAAGTGTTCTTTTAGCCCTTTCTTCACCCTTTACCTAAAACTACTAGCAGATGACTCTTGCCAAAAAATTTCTGAAATAACTTAAATGTTCATATTTTACCTCAAAATCATAGCTTATGACCTCTCAATGGTACAATCTTAATGAGCATGTTCCAGTGAGAAGTAATGAGCTATGTTTTTATAGACAAAAACTGAAAAAAATAATAAAATCTATATGGTGATTTTTATGAACGAGACTGGCCAGATATACACAGAATGACACACATATGCAAATGGGTTAACTGATATGGAACGAGTGCCAGTGTGGAAGGATAAAACTAGAAGCCGCAGGCCTCGAGTTTTATCCTTCTCCGATGGCACAAGTGCCATATCAATTAACCCATTTACATGCATCTGTCATTCTGTGTTTATTACATGCCTTCATGTCTATAAAAACAATTATTAGAAGGACACTCAGCAATTCATTTGACAACTATCACCAAAAAGAACACATTTTATCGTCAACCAAATTTGAGAGGGGAACCCGTGTTACTGTTTCGTCCCCAGAGTTCCAAAATCTGTTCTATATGCCTATTGGCATATAGTTCACATTAGAACTCAGGGACCGATTTTCAGCTATCGGTAGGGATTCAAATTGTAATTGTGTTGCAAGATTTGTAGAAAATTGCAGGAAAATTTCACTTCCATTTAAAAATAATCTGTCAACGATTTCCATTCCGCATACATGTGCTAGTGCATGGAGGTTTTTTTTTTCCCAAACCTCGGTTTCGGTTCAGTTTTTCGGTATTATTTCCAGGCCCTTCAATTAATCTAAATCACTATCGTCTTGCTAGAAAAGACCATAGAAATGTCACCTGAGAGCTATTTAAATTGTGCTACATCCTACTGGCAGTACTGGGACATAGCACACTTCACTAGCGCTCAGTTGACAAAGGGTTAATATGAATTTGGGGTAGATTGTATGTCATTTGATTATTTTCCTGTTGTATATGTTCTATTTGGTAAATGCTATACATCAGTGGCAGCGCCATAGGGGGGATAGCATTTGCCTTGCCCCCCCCCCCTCCAAAAAAAACAAAACAAAAAAACTTCAAATTGCTATCTGACACAACCTGGGCCCCTTTGAAGACCACGTTAGGCATTGTAGAAACGCTCAGATATCGCTCCGATGGCGTCCAAATTATTCAAATAAGATTTTTTTTTCCTGGGGCACGGCCCACAGATCCCGAACCAATGGGTGGGGCATACTCTCTTATGCCCACACCCCTGGCTCAGGTCTATGACCTTCGGGAGATGCCATACGCATCTCGACCTTGGATCCCCCACCTCTTACTTAGGCACCCCCCCCCCCCCCCCAATCAAAATCCTGGCATCGCCACTGCTATACATTAGATAAATAGATCTTTTATTTGCAGTATACTCGTACATTGATTACAAAATAACATTACAACAAACAGGAACATAAGCTAGTATACAGCATGGAAATGGCATAGCCTATAAGGCTGTCTTCCTGCCATTAACGTAAAAAAGAAAGATATCAAGTTTCTTTGGCATCAGTATATCGAAGTGCTTTCCCCAAAACGGGGTTGTCTTATCTTTTATTTGTAATTGAAGGGGGCGAGAATGTATTTGAGGATTAGGGGATGGGAAGAGGATGAGATGCCAGAAGATTACGGCTGGTGGATGACACAGTCGAGGCACGTTGGATTGTCACATTTGGAGTTAGGTTGCAAATAATTATTCAAGGCTTTATCAGTTAAAGGACTTTTTAAATTTGGGTCTATTTAATTGCTGGATTTGTGGGTCTATACTATTCCAGGGCCATAGAGGGGGATAGCGCTTAACCCCACCCCCCCCACCCCACCCACCTTCCTTCCCCCCCCACCCCCCCAAAAAAACAAAAACAAAAAAAAAAACCTTCAAATTGCTATCTGGCACAACCTGGGTGCCTTTGAAGACCACGTTAGGCATTGTAGAAATGCTCAGATATCGCTTCGATGGCATTGAAATTATTCAAATGTGATTTTTTTTTCCTGAGGCACAGCCCACAACCAATGGGTTGGGGCACACTCTCCCAAGCTCACACCTCTGGCTGAGGCCTATGACCTTTAGGAGATGCCGTAAGCATCTCGACCTTGGACCCCCACATCTTACTTAGCACCCCCCCTCCCCCCCCCCCCCTTCCGATCGAAATCCTGGCACCGCCACTGCTGTACATTAAATTCACCTGCTTTGTTATTTTGTGTTCAGTTTTAATTTCGATAAAATAAATAATTTTCACTTCATCTCTCGCCTCCTTTCGAAGCACAGAGTATGAGCTCTCCCTCATGTTGTTATGTGCAAAATAAAATGGATTTACGGCATCAACGAGTATCACATGGGGAATAAATGGTCGAAGTAAATAAGTAAATAACCTTATATAATTTTGATTATTATTTTATTTCATGCATTTAATATGATATAAATAAGACTTGAAATGAAAAAAAAAAAAAACGTTCACGTGTTCCGACACTCACCTAATTTTGTGCAGTAAAAGCCCACACTCACTGCCCATATTCGTTCTTGTGTAGGCCCCACCGGCTATTCTCACAAGGTAATAGTTGCAGGGGAGGTATTTTGGCTGAAAATATTGGGTGCGACTTATACATGGGAGCGACATAATTATACGGAAATAATCGCTTTTGGATTTGCCCATTCTGCTGATGTTCGCTGTCATTTTCAAAATGAGATTACGAGGGGGTCATTGTAAATTCCGAAGTTTAACGTCAAAGTATGGAAAAACCATATGGACATTTTTTTTGGCCCCTGTCGGTTCGGTTTTTCGGTTTGCGGCAAAAACCGAAACCAAACCGAAAAACCTCCATGCTCTAACATGTGCAGAACAGATTTTCATTTCCACATGGTTTAGTGTTGCTGTAGATGGGGATTTCATAGAACAGGCATGTAATAAATATATTTTATAAAATAAGATTATTAACATTTCAAAAATAAATTCTTGTAACAAGCCCAAATTCCCAAGCATTACAGATCGGTCATTATAAGCATTGTTTCTGCTACAATAGGACTTGCCTTGAGAGAGACTCTTTTTGCCAGGCAAAAGCGGTCTCTCAAAACAGGTGGTCTATCAAGACAGGTCAATTACAGGGTAAAACAACCAAATGGTACAAGGTGATAGTGTTCTCTCAAGACAGGTGGTCTCTCACGACAATGATCTCTCAAAAGCAGTTTTACTGTATATCCTGTTTGATAAAGCTCATTCAGTTTTGTCAAACACGGTATAAGAGATTAAATACTCAATTTGTCAAAAGAATGAAGCGAAATTACAAATTTTGGCAAGTTGAATGAATATATAAATTTTATAGTAAATTTCCTTTCTTATTTTACCTACCGCAATTGTTTACTACAGGCTTGCACTACAGTGGAAGACCCTAACTCCGATAAAATACTCTCTATTTTAATCTTTCCCAAGTCTGCCAACATAGGAGTTATGTGATCAGCGGGGAGGAAGAAGACGGGAGGGCCTCCATGTAAACAATTGCGATAGGTATAAGAAAGGAAATTTACTATAAAATTTATATTTCTTATCAACCTACCTTACAATTGTTTACTACAGGCTGAATAGACAATAAGATGGAGGGAATCACATAACCAACCCACACATAACTCAATTGCACTGGAACTGTGGACAGAGGAAGAGGTCCCTAGGCCTATCAAACCATAGAATCACAAACATTAGTAAAAGACAATTAGAGATGAGGCGTATGGTGATGTGCGACGCACAAACAGAAAGGGCAGTAACAGCACGGACCTGGAACTGACCTTGTAAGAAGCTGAATGGCTAGGATAGACAACAGCCTGAGCAGAAGAAAGAGGGCCCATAGAACAAAGGTCCTCTGCCTGATCCTGTAACTGTTGCAGATAAGTGGAGAAAGTAGCATTTCTCCAGTAGATGGCAGCATAACACCTGACAACATGACAGAGTTAATATAAGCCCCAAGAGGTAGACAAGGCACACACCTCGTGGAAGAAAAACGATTGGTAATACAATCGCCAGTCACTAGACGAGCGGAAGCTGCACGAATAGCAAGACAGATCCATCGAAAAATGGATTCAGGAGAGATCTTCTGTCGACCAGGAACAAGAGACAGAAAATCGATCTGACCCTTCCAAATGAACAGAGCAAAGGGTGTTAACCTTCAACAGAAGGAAGAGTCTCGATACAGATAGAAGGTGGAGAAGTTTCTGGTACCTGATGCTTGGCCAGAAAGGCGTAAACACTGAGAAACATAACACTCGTGGGAGAGCTCCAGAAAAAGGCCAGGTCAACCCAGAGGGAGTGAAGCTCACTAACCAGTCTGGTTGAGGCAAAAGCCATCAGAAAAACTGTCTTGCATGTGAGAAAACGCATATCCACCTGGGATAAAGGTGTGAATGCCCCTCCACCCCCCCCCCCCCCAGCAGAGCAGCACCCAAGAAAGAGTTCATCTTGGAGTGAGCTGCAAAGTCCTAGGCCTTTTCAAGGAAAAGTGCAGAACAAGCTTGGAGAGGCAAGGATGAGTGCCGACATGATGCTGTCCCAAATATGAAAAAGGTCTCTGAAGCATGAACCTGAATCCATTGCTGGAGACCAGAATCAGACATATACCAAAAACTCTGCAATCTGTGTGATCGAAGGAGTTACAGAAGCAACAGAGTGATCCGCACACCATCGACAGACCTTCCACTTAGCCGCAGAGGCTAAACCATCCATGGCGAAAGCCAGAGCATCTGGACACAGGGACACGAAAGTGTCCACCTGATGGTTCCAACAAGTCGCAAAGAGATCGATATGGGGATGACCCCAGAGATCGCAAAGAGACTGGAACACCGCCATGTGGAGCATCGTTGGGACAGGGAGTCGGCTAGGATGTTCAGACAACCGGGAAAGTGATGAACCACCACTCCGGCGTTGACACACCCTGGTTCCGAATGTAAACAACCACAGTCGAACTGTCAGACAACAGAAGGACCTGACAATTTGAAAGGCGGGGGTTCCACTGCCAGAAATTCAGAAGAAGAGCAAGAAGCTCCTTCTGGTTGACATGATGAGCTGCTAGATCCTGGTCCCATGACCCGTGAAGGAAAAGAAATAGAGGATTCAACGTCACACCCCATCCGAGATCGCTGACGACTGCCGTCGGAACACGATCAGACGTGGGGAAGTCCAATGGAACTCCTTGCATAATCCACTGAAATCTGTAACTGAAGCACCAGATCCAGAGGACCGACATTCGGCCTCCAGCGACTGAGCAGAAAGTGTTGGAGAGGTCTGACATGCAGCTGACCTGGAGGAATGAGATCCGTCACTGAACTGCAGAGACCGAGCAGCCGGGGAAAACTCCGAGCTGTTGCGGACGTGGACTGGTCAGAGTCAGGGCAAAAAGCTGAGAAAACCACAGCCCTTGCCTGGGAAACCGCTACCATATCCAGTTGAGTACGGAAGTCCATCCCAGATGACAAAACGACGGAGAAGGGACCAGGTCCAACTTCTCCCCGCTGACTCTGAACCCTAGTGATGTGAGTAGGCTCAACAGAGGAACGACATCAGACTCCAGAAAGGCAGCATTGGAATGCCTCTGGAGGATATCGACTGGATAAGCAGAAGAAGACACCCTATACTGTGTGCGATGTAAGACTAACACATATGACATCAGACATGTGAAGGCCCAAGGATCCAGGTCGAGGCCAAAGGGCATGGCCTTGAACTGGAAAACATCCTGGGGAATGGAGTGGCGAACCAACCTGAAAGCCTCCATGCTGATCTGAGGAGCAATGATAGACTGCGTCAGAATACTCAGATCGATAACCTCTCTGAGTCGGCCATCCTTCTTCGGCACCAAGAACAGGGGGGAATAAAATCCCACTGAAAGAAAGTTCTTGATGACCTCGATCGTCCCCTTTGACAGGCGATTGCCCATCTCTGTGATCAAAAGTTCACTCTCAGCAGACGTGGTCGTGTCGGGAGACCCCGGAACGACAGCGTTCCCCCTCCCCACAGTGTGGGAGGAGCTGCACATCCCCCACAGAGGGGGTATAACTCTCACCAGATGTGGTCGTGTTGGGAGGCCCCAAAATGACAGTGTTCCCCCTCCCCCCTGGGTGTGGGAGGAGCTGCACATCCCCAACTGAGGGGGTATAACTCTCACCAGATGTGGTCGTGTCAGGAGGCCCCGAAACGACAACGTTCTGCGGACAAAAAAAGAATGACTTGATGACTGCCTTGCACTCTGGTTAACTGAAGTCGTGGAATTGTACTAAGAGAAGAACGTCCCCTACTGGGTGTGTGCTCGACCCAGTTTTGGATTATTTTTTCAAGGTGTTTTTTACACCACTTTTCTTTCCCAAATCTCTTGGGAAAGATTAAAACAGAGTATTTTATCCGAGTTAGGGTCTTCCACTGTAGTGCAAGCCTGTAATAAACAATTGTGAGGTAGGTTCATAAGAAATTCCTGTATTCGAATATTCTGTTTATTGACTATTTTTCCTTCAGGCAAAGGGGCTATCCACTTAACTTTGCCCGCATTGTACTAAATGTGTGGCAGTGGGTTGCTGTTTGATAATTATGCAAATAACAGGGTAATTCTCCAAACCAGTATTTTATTAACACAAGTGGGCCCAACAATAGTCTCATACAATCACAATTTATATCTTGTGGAGTCTCAACACCTTGGAAATATAAAAACAGATTTTCCTCCCATCTGAAATTATTTTAATCAAAGATTTTTTAAATGATGTAAAATATTTAGAAAACTGTAATCCAGTAGACAACACAATTTAATAAAAAAAAAAAAAAAATCCAGTTTTTAAGCACAGCAGGTCTATTAGTTAGAATTCAAAAGATATGTGGATGAAACATAGTTGAGTTATCATGCCATGGAATTAACTGATTAAGTGAGGGGAAACCAGTGGGTGTAACAGGTAATGCTAAATAAAGTGATTCAGAATAGTGAGAAAGTTTAAATATCTTGTTTTCTACAAAGGTATTTTTGAAGTTTGTTGCGGCTTTATTATTGTGACTGATTACTTACAGAAAGCATAAGATTTATACAACCAAGAAAATCATCTACACTTCCACTAGAGCTTGTTCTAGCTGACTGTGCAACTTGTTTGAAGAATCGACCAAGACCCTTGAAACCAGATACTTCATTCAACCTCTTTGCTGCATCAAATACTGAAACTTCATCATCATGATCCCTATAGAAATTAAAGATATAAGTATTCCATCAATTTTTCACAAATGTATAACTTTCAAAAATAAATTTCAGAAAAACTGAAGACAGAAAGGAGGGGGATACACAAGACAGATATGCATTTCGGTTAAGAAAAATATGAATAACAGATGTACAAATTTCAGGAAAATATTAAGCTGAGACAGAGATGGATGCAGAAGACTGATTTGCATTTTTGTTAACATGAGAAAAATATCATTAACAGGCCATTCAGGAGAAGGGTGTAAATAACCTGACCATTATTGAGAATAATGCATTCAGTCCGCGAAATTAGAAAACATTTGCTACGCCACATGAATGTCATTGTCAAGTCTTTTTACTGTAGCTCTGCAAAGTCTTTTTTCTAACAACAATTATTGCATGGATGCTTTGATCTCTCAGTCGATCACCTCATTCTGTCAATAAGTTTAATAACTTTTTAAATTTTAATGTTTTTTTTCACAGTTTTGCATAAAAAACATAGCTTATGACCTTTCATCAGAAGGAATGCATCAAGCTCATTCCATCGGAGGACTCAAATTTTTTTAAAGTTTTTGATGTAAAACAAAAATGAAAATATTCAGTTGTGCAAGATAACTTTTTGAGCAAATCTCCTCTAGTTATGTTAGATAAAGGATTAACCATGGTGATGTTTGGGCAACTTTATCATACAAAAAGACAAGAATATTCTCAATCCACCAATGTTGACAAGGACCTCCAGTCAATACACCTCACTACAGGGAAATGTAAGAACTGGAGGGCCTATTTGGGATAACTTATATCATTTATTTTGTGCAAAGCTGGACACAGAGTGGACCGGGCAACACAAAATGTTGGTTTGCATAGGAAAGTGTTAGCCTGTAACAGTGTATCACTATAGTAACAACCAACGACATGGCAGCAGAGTGTGAATTCTTTCCCACACAATACATGTAAAAGATTTGTTTTGAAATCCAATACTCCAGGTCCACTGAATCTCAATGGTATTCCAGATGCTGTTATCTCTAACACACCACTCTTGAGTTCATCTAAGGTTTAGGAACATCTGGGGCTTGCAGTTTAAATGTAAAATTCTGCAAGATAGTCACACTGTTTTTCTCTGCTGCTTTAAATTGTGGGTCTTTTCATGACAAATTGATGATAGCAGCTTGTACTTGAGCTTTCCTTGGGTTTTTGAGGTGTGGCGAACTTACGTCACAGACTAGGGTATTTGATCCAACTACTGATGTTTCGGTGAGGGATATCGAATTTTTAGAATCACACAATGCCTTCAGGTAAATTTAAAATCTTCTAAAACAGACCCATTTCGTAAAGGGGTAAAAATAATTTTATTTAAAAATAATACAGTAATTTGCCCATACAAAGCTTTGGCCAGTTACATGGAAGTGAGAAAACATTTAATTCTTTGAATGACCCTTTGTTTGTCATTGAGAATGGGCTACCTCTTTACAGAAACTGGTTTATAAAGCATTTAAAACACCTTTTGATAAAGATAGGTTATGATCAGACCAGTTACTCGGGGCATTCATTCCGAATTGGGGCTGCCAGCACATTGGCAGAAGTTAGAATGGAAGATCATTTAATAAAGACACTAGGCAGACGGACTAGCGACAGTTATTGCAGATATATTCGAACACCCTATGCAACTTTAGAACAAGCTCAGCTATCTTTGGCAAGCAGAGGCAACACAGGGCTTTGACATACTTGGTAATTTAGCAGTTGCGAAATCAATGTTGGATCCATTATTTATTTCTCTTCCGTACAGTCGATCAATCATTTCAGACAAGGTCCCACCTAGTTTCTTGGTACGTCTTCCCTGAAACTATCGCTGCACTACCTCTTGTGCAACACTAGTTTGTGAAATAGTTCCCTTTATGCCATACAGCTTCCATACATGTGTTAATGAATTTGTTTGAATATCTTATCGGTATCAATTGAAAGTGTTGATTCCCAAAAGATGTTCACACATAGTCGGTCTAGTAATCCAGGTCCTGACATGCAGCATTACCCTTGAAAAATGTTTCAATTTCACACTTTTAAGACTTGATTCTTATACATGCAAGTTGTTACAAACCCGCTTAAATTAATACTAGTTCATGCACATCAAGTTCAATTAGAGGTTTCCAACCTATTGATAGGAACCTATTATTAAATTGTTAATGAACATTTATCCATTTTATGGATCTATGAGTTTCCAATATGATTTCCCAACACGTATCAGTGTTAACAGTTCTACAAAGTATGTCTTAGGAACAAAAGTGCGATAACTATCCACTATGTGAACTTCTGAATGTTTAGGGGACTATTATGCACCATCAACGAGGTTGATAGACAAATATGTGTATACTGTATAGAATGATATAGTGGTGTTAAACAAACATGTTTTGAACAATGAACGTTCGTGAACACGTGACCATACATGTATATTGTTAGGTTTCTTTCTAGATCACAGCGCTGGACAGCGGTTTGTGTGTTTTTAACTGCTACTTTTAATGAGGAGAGCATTATTACATTCGTAATGTTCCGCATCAAATGTCTGGTGTTGGTATATCGCCAGCACCCCTATGACCAAATTATAACACAATTATAATCCCATATTCTCATTTTTTGGGCCTCCTTGTTTGCGACGGACTCTGTGTGAGGGAATGATTCTATCACATTCGCATTTATAAACAGGCATAGGTCATACTATGACAGATCCAGGTCAGTGCAAATGCAGGTCATGGCACTACCGCCGGCATTGAACGGGTCAAGATCATTGTCGATGCCGGTCATTCTTTCTGCAGTCCTAGCCACCATCGGAGGCTCTGGACATGGCATGCTAGAAAGGTCTAGGTCAGCATAATGCAGGTCATCTACCTGCAATCCTAGCTACCATCGGAGACTCTGGAAGGTCATTCGAACTAGGTCACACTCATTGTCAAAGCAGGTCATGCTACCTGCAGTCCTAGTCACCATCGGAGGCTCTGGACATGCCGTGTAAGGTAGTACTCGGTCAGCGCAATGCAGTCCTAGCCACCACCGGAGGCTCTGGAAGGTAATTTAAATTACGTAATGCATGTCATCTATCTAGCCACCACCAGTGGCTCAGGACAGGTCATTTAATTTCCAGTAAAGTTACTAGCCTGGCTAGTCGAGACTCATATCAATTTGTAGGCTTCAAACGAATCATTCCCTGAAAAGCCTGTCGTTTAGAAAAGGTGCCAAAAAAATAGGTGTGCATTTGTGTAGTAATCAGAATAAATACTGAATATTTCAACGACTTATATATTTTCCTTGGTAAACCAAACAGTATGTTGCTTCAAAACTCATCTATGTAAGAAAACAGAACATGTCTGCTTGAAACTCAAGACTGAAGTTCGGTCACTATTAAGATTCTATTCACAAAATGATAAGCAGTGCATGTTGTGTAATGGCATTTATCTGCTGAGGACACAATGATCTTCTATGGCAGTGACCATGACATTTCCATTTGGAGTGGTTAATTTAGATAGTTGTGCATTGTGAAAACATTAGTATATAGAATAAACAACAGACTCGGTTTCAATTTCCACATTAGATCCTATTCTGTTGTATTTAGTATGCCGAATGTTATAGTGCAGAAACTGTTATCATTTAGATTTTTTATCAGAAGAAAACAACATAACTTTTCCATTAATCGTTGGAAATTACCTTCATTACCTTAACTGGCTGAGTGCTATATTATTTTTTAAAGGTGATTTGAAACATGGATATTTTTTCCAAGGATACCAAGCTACCAGCAAAAGTAGCCTTAGTTTAGAAAGATTTGGTTCATATATAATTGTTTTGTTATAATTTATTGGAGAGTGCCAACAGGCACTCTCCTATAAATTGTAACCAACCAATTTCTTATAAAAAATTTATTATTCTACTGCTAAGCAAACAGCAAGTTAATGCATCCTGTGTAAAGCCACTAAAGTGGCTTCTAGCACTTTTCAATGAACTCATTCCAACGAGGAATCATTAGCTTATTTTTTTAGGTAAAATTGAAAAAATTAAATTTGAATGGCAATTTTTGTAAATAGCACTGGCTAGTTTTTTGTTTAGCTTTTACGATAAGTAAAGGTACAATTTGAATTTTCAGGGCTTGCCTTGAGTCGGGGCTGATCAGCCCAGGCCCAGAGATCAGCCCCGAGGAGCACTTGCTGGGGGCTTTTTTTCAAGCCCCGACATTTTCCACAAAAAAGCACTAACAATAATGGACAAAATGGAAAATCAGCTCCGAAAAGGCCCCGACCTCAATATGTGGGGCACTTTTTTTAGGCCCCGACCATTTTACTCAAGGCGAGCCCTGAATTTTCATGTTTTTTATTTACATGAACAAGGTCCTTTCAAGTTGGCCTAATAGCTGGGGAATTTGTCAGTGATGGATGGAGTTTAGTTTCTAAGTGTTGCAGTAAACCAATCCAAACATACCAAGAAAGAAGCACTAAAAGTACAATGATTTTATTTGTTAAGTTGAAAAATATTTCAATATGAATGATAGAAAAATCCAACCTAGAGATTTTCTTATAAGAAACTGTAATGCAGAGAATGCATTGTCACCTTGAATGTTTGTGTGAAACATTAAAAAAAGAGAGAAAACCTACTGTGTTTGAGTAGGTACCAGCATTATCTCATGAGTGACTTCAAAGAAATAAAAGTTTTAACGAGTGTCTAAAAGCCGTGAGTGAAAACTTAGAATTCCTTACAGTCATTCATGAGATAATGCTGGTGCCCACTAAAAACAGTAGGTAATCCATTCTTGTGTGAGGGGTGAAGTTTTAATAGGGCACTTTTAACTGGTTGAGGGCTACATTTTTTTTTTGTGTTCTGAATTTGTTTGTCCATAGCCACTCTTCAATAATTTGTGATAAAACAAATTTATATAAACAAAATTTTATTTGCGTTTGACTGAATATGAAAAATTAGCAAGGAAAATGTATGATTTTCCTTGGGTACCCTAATTTTTTTTGAAAGCCCTAGTAGCGGCTTCTAGCACTCAACCTGTTAAAGGATCTGAATACTGAAAATGTGTAATGATATTGATATGAATTATTGTGAATATAGTCTGGATCATCCCTGCTGAAAATTTTTTGTCAACATCTGTGGTTGTCTATAATAGTTTCTATTCATCAATGCTTAAGTGGCTGATTTGCAACTTTGACAAAATTTCTGCACCCATAACAGGTAAACCAACATGCAGTCATGAGGTAAGTCTTCCAAGTTGAAAAGACATGGGTTTCTAGGTAGAAAAGTCTTGGCTGCCTATATAAATTACAACTAGACTAACAGACTAGTTCAATAAAAATTCTGGTAAATTGCCCAAGCCCTTAAGGTAAGGTCCTGCGAATATATATTTTCAACAAACTATTTGATTTGAAATCGGAGAGCTGAATATAGAATTTTTGAATATGGAAATGAAAGCAAGAAAGAAAGTCTTGGGAGTTTTTTTAATTATAATCCTGAATTGCCAAATATTCAAACTACATCATCAAGGCATGCCTTCAAAGAATCCGTGCCTTGATGATGTTGTTGAAATATTTTATCAGTCTGGACATGGGCCATTACAGTCAGAATGAATGAGGTTTACATCCTCGCCCCATCTACGTGAAGCCCCTTGCCTCCATATGCCACAAGGGTCATGAACAGAAAAATGCGTGCTTATCCCTATTTGATGTGGTTTGATAAAAAAAAATTTCATTGCATATTCAATTTGATATTTGATTTGAGTGGAAATGCTATATCTGTAGGACATTACCTTAAGGGTTGAAAGACACAGGTCACCAAAGAACCATTCATTAAATAGTTAAAACACAGATATCTGGAAAGATATGACTGGTGTGCAAAAAGATTACCAACATTAACTATCTAGCCAAATATTTATTTGATTCATATATAAAAAAAAAAAACCCTCACATCCACCCCAATAGAGATGCTCATCTGAGAGAGCGTGAAAATTATTAATCATCAATTTCCAAACATCCAAATTGAAGAATTAAGTGTTCAATGTTTTTTGAACATTGCTCTCTAAGGTCTGATAAACAAGATATAATGAGAAGGTCAACTAATTAATAACATATGAGATAAGAAAGAAAATTCTCATTGGCCACAAAAATAAATCAACTGATTCTTAGGCAATTTTTTTGTTCAAATCACTGAGAGAGGGATGGTTTTATTTTTAATTTTTATTTTTTCCTTGCATACAGTGACAGAGATGTTTTCCAATGTCTTTTTACACAAAGAAAGTCTAGAAAGAGAATAATTATACAAATAAACTCATTTAATTTTAAAAATAAAACATAATTATACAAATAAACTCATTTAATTTAAAAAAAACCCAACATTTAAGGCCTAAAAAAATAAAAAATCTGTTTCTCAGGCCCACCCGCATGGTCCTTTTGGCTGCCGCATGCTCTCTTTTTATAACCAATTTAAACTTTAAAAAAATTAAAATTAAATGGTTTATGCCTGATATTTTACCCAAGTTAAAAAAATTGCTGAATTTGTCCCTTGAGTGCAAGAAGGCTTTGCAATGCTTTAGCACTGCAAAGCCTTCTTGCACTCAAGGGATGAAATACACCACTACCTATGCTATTCTGTAGATTATGAGGCCCAAAACTTGAACCAAGAACATGAACTTTTGAAGGTTAAGAAGTAATTACTGAAATAAAAAATAAAATAAAAAAACGCTCGCCTGCATGCAATTTCACAAATAATGGCCTGAGAAACAGAAGATCTACTTTGTGTGGCCTAATTAAAAAAAATCTGCCCTTCAGAATTCAATGTCCCTTCCTTGTAAATATTAAAGCCCAGCCTCAGAATCACCCAATTGTGTAGTATTATTGAAAGGAAGATACTGTAAGGAAATAAAAACATTAAATGAGGGGGGAGGGTCAATTTCAATGAGGGATTGCCCGAGAATTAAAACATTTTTTTTGTCTTATTTGAATAGTTAAACAATTTGGCTATTCTAGTTATTCTTACCTAACACAAATAACAGAACCTACTTACAAAAACATTTATTGAACAACTAAAAACTTTAATAACTGGCTCGAAACATGGCTTAGAAGCCTGCACTGAAACAAGCTCAACGAGGACTCAAAAGCTTTGTTTTTAAGGCAAAAGCTGAAAAAATAAAATGTTAACAGCAGTTTTTGTGAATAGTGCTGGTCAGTTATAACCATAACATTACTATATTCAAAGTACAATTTAGGCTATATTTATATGAATAATTAACAAGTGTCAGTCATCTCAAAGGACCTGATTATCTCAGAAAAAAAGGTATTATGCTCACCTGATTTATTTATTTATTGGTGTTTAAGGTCACATATTTCTGTACAATAGCCAATCGTGACATCAACATAGATATAAAGTCAACTCCAGCCAATCGTTTATACCCATGCTGTCCATTTTAGAGGACTTTTACCCAAGGTATTGGTTACCACGTCCAATTTTTCCAGTAAAACAGAGCCTGTTTATCACAGTAAACAAGCACTGCTTCAATTCCCGGGGTTGCTATGGGGAATACTCACCAGATATCCAGATGTAACTTATCACTGTACAAATCATCTATATCACTGAAAATAATGAGAAATGCTCACATTATTTATTCATTTGAACACAATCTACTGTTGCCAAGAGATTTTGATATAACAGATTCTGTTCTGGTTCGGTTTCAGAAAAAATCCTCAGTTTCGGTGCAGTTTATCTATGTGTTAAGAACATATAGTAAATAATACTTCAGGCTCTTTCTTCTGGAAAAAAATCTGCAATAGTTTGTAGAACATCACTAACTACAAAAAGCCCTGTCTGTAAATATGTCTATTGGGTTCACCCAAACTACCCTTTGGACATTCTTAGAAATAACATACATAAATTAGGGTAACAAATGAATCAAGTTCATCTAACCTATGTTGTGTTCTTATTGTCACATTTCTTCCCTTATTGACTCATCCAGTGGATGAGTCAATAAGAGGGAAAATGTGACAATGAGAACATGATGTATTCGCCCCCTTTGCAGATAGCCTAAGTAACAACAGTCCATAGGGACCACCAGTCTACTTTCCTCCCAGCAAGATAGTTTGATCAGTTTATGCACAAAACACAGTAAAACCGTTCAGCCAGTTTTTGCTGGGTCTTATGGTTCGGTTTTCCAGTTTGCTGCAAAAAAACTCGAATCAAACCGTAAAACAAAAAAAAATCCACCCAGCTCTAAAATCTGCAAATTTCCAAGACACAAATATAATATGTAAAACAAAAGATCAGCTTGATAGAAGATTCAAGTGTTTATTAGGACCCATGCCTCCCTGACATTTTATTCTGTGGCTTCATTTAAATACTATTTATCTTAGAGTCTTGATTTAAATATTATTTATTACAGTTTAGGGTCATTTTAAAGTTATGTTTATGATTATGTTGCACACTTTAGATGACTTAGTCTCCAAGCATTTTACCACTCCCCAGGTCCCCAGAGGGAGCTCGTTTTTAACAAATTTGTCAGGCATCGTGAGAAAAATATTACCTCTATTATAAAATTAAGACTAACTGAGCCATTTACAAGATTTTTTCAGAGGTCAACCAACATATCACATTACTGAAACCTGCTTCACACCAGAGCTGCCCAAAATATAAACTTGATATGAACAAACTTGTATCTTTTCAACATGTTACCTAAAAAATATAACAGCATTTGGGTAAAAGGTTCAAACTAAAAAATATTTCAAACAAAACTGATTAAACCTTCCCAGAGGAGTCACCAGATTTAAAATAACTAGAATAATGCCAAGGATGGCGATGTTCCTGTACCCCATCATCACGGACACCCATTCCCAAATTCACTCACCATGCAATCTCAACAACTGAGCAGACCAACAAATGTGCCCATAGCTCATTGATGCCCTGCTTTACCATAAACCTTAAATAAGGCAAACATTATATTTCATAACAATAATATTTACAATTTTAAACAAATTCAAGAGGCACAACACTGGAGCAGAAAATTAAAATTTTCCTCAAGTTTATGATGAGGGACCGGCATTTTTTTCTGTTTTTTTTATTTATTCACAAAACAGTTCTGAAAATGGTTAGAATTAGAAATGTAACTACTTACACTATTGTGTGGCAAATCAATGTTTTCTGCAGTGAAGATTTCCCATAATGTAGTTTAAAATTTAACACACTATATGAGACAGAGCTCTGTCAAACAAGGTATAGTTTGTTAAATATTTGTCCTACAAGCACAAAATAGTGTCATAGAAGAGATTTCCAGGTAAAAAAAAGGTGATGAGGCAGATTTTCTATGCCGAGAGAGGTGCCTGAAAAACAAGAATTTTTTTAACTTAAGAGGAACAAGAGCAATGCCATGACATGGCCAATCCCCCTCCACCTAAGTCCAACAAGCACTTCCCTTCACCTTGCTTGATAATGTTGTTACCAAAATACTGTATATTAAATTAAGAAAAAATGTTTTGAACAGTTTTATTTGAAATGTGATGACAAGAAATGGTAATGTGATGACAAGGTCCAACAAAGGAATGAAAAGAAAAGAAAAGTCGAAGAAGGGTAATAACTTTTGAAGCAATACTTTAACACAATTGGTTTGCAATCTCATTCATGACATTACCACCAAAAAGGTATGCATCAAATTTTGAAAAAAAATTTGAATGGTTTTCTTTAACTGGTAGAGTGCTAGAAGCTACTATCAGGGCTCTAGTGAAAAGTGCTGAAAACCACTTTAGCAGCTTTACACTGTGCACATTAGCTTGTTGTTTGCGCAGTAGTAGATAAAGGAAGGTTCATATAAAATTGTTTTGTTACAATTTATTGGAGAGTGCCAACATGCACTCTATAATAAATAGTAACAAAACAATTATTGATGAACAAAATCTTGCTAAACTAAGGCCCTTTTTTGCTGGCAGTATTGTATTTTGAAAGAAAAATACTCATGTTACAAATCATCTTTGCAAAATAATTTAGCACTCTACCAGTTAAAAGTGCCACTATGTGGCAGGGGATAACAACTCTAGAACAGATTTGAAAGAATTTATTTTTGTTCTTTTGGATCAAACTCAGCCACCAATGGACAGAAGTAACTTCATTTGAACCAACTTAAATGATATGCATCCAAGTAGGACGTGTACCAAGAGTGGTTGAATGTGGCCGGATGGTTTTTGAGAGGAATACTAATATGTAAAAGTTCACAATGAACCTTTACCTGACATGACTTCCAGATGACACACTTGCAATAGTTATTCTTAAATAATTAGTAATTTAGACTTTGACTCTAAAACATAGAATATGGCCACTTACTGGAATGAGGTCATTCCAGTGAGAGGTCATACACTATATTTTTTAAGATATTTAAAAAAAAGACATCATTTAATTATAGTTTTAATGTACACAACTGAGAGAATATGGACATTTCATTATGTCAAAGGTTACAAAGCCCAAATAATGTTTCAGGCACTTTATTTCAGGCCTGTATATTTAAAAATTGTGTTCAAGCTATTCATCAATCTCAGATATATTGACTACAGAACTGATTAGTTCACCGCTAAAAAAAACTCATTTACATAAGTGATTGTTCACCTGGTGGTTTATGATTTGTGTGCCGAGTCTATTTTAGTATATATGTTTAACACAGTGCAGCATCATAGAGGTATTAGGCATGTCACTCTGACTCAAAACTGTTGGTTTGAGTAAAATATGGAAATTAGCTTAGCTTATGACCCTTTCCTGGAATGAACTCATTGTGCTCATTCCAATGTGGGGTCATAGATAATGTTTTTAGGTCAAAAATGAGCATTTTTGGTTATTCAAGACATTCAGATTGTCTTCTAGTCATGTTAGGTAAAGAGTTGCCAGCAGTTTAAGACAGTGGAAATGACAAAGTAATTCTTAAATTTACTTGGGAGAATAATCGGTTGCTTAGGCCCCACAAAGTAGATCTGTTCCTTAAGGACATTTTTTGTAAAACTGCATGTGGATGGGCATTTCTTTATTTTATTTTTTATTTTTGTAATTATTTCTTTGCCATCAAAAGTGCATGTTCTTGGTTTGTGTTATGTTTTAGGCCTCATAATCTACAGAATAGCATGGGTGGTAGTGTATTTCATCCCTTGAGTGCAGGAAGGCTTTGCAATGCTACAGCATTACAAAGCCTTGTTGCACTCAAGGAATAAATTCATCAATTGTATTAATAACCAGAGGACACCGTTGGACAGTGCATAATGTGCCCTTACTTCCAGAAATTATAAAACATTATGCAGGCATGTAAAAAAGTCTGGAAAATGGTAAAAATTCTAAGTTCAAGGGCAGTAACTCCACCAAAATAAACCGAGTTTGTATGAAATTCAAACATGATCTGTAAGTATCCATAACAAGCTATATATAAAAAATTTTTCTCAATATGTCAATCCATAACGAAAAAAAACCCGGAAAACGGTAACTAAGTTCAAGGGCAGTAACTCCACCAAAAATCAACTGAGCGGAACAAAATTCGAATTTGATCTGTAAATATCCATAACAAAGCTGTATACCAAAAATTTTCTCAACATGACCATCCAGACCGAAAAAAAGTCCAGAAAGCAATTCCAGACAGACGGACAGATGGGGAATGAAATTCGAACTTGATCTGTAAGTATTCACAACAAAGCTATATACCAAAACATTTCTCAATATATCCAACCATAATGAAAAAAAGGTCCAGAAAATTTAAAAAAATCCGGGAAATGAAAAAAATTCTAAGTTCAAGGGCAGTAACTCAATCAATGAAAGTGTCAATGACACTGTAGCTTAACTTGTCTGTGTGTTATGTTTGATGAAAAGGATAATGTTCAATGTTTATGAAAGTATTAAGACAAGAATTGTGATAATTGGGAATATGTTAATTTCTGTGCCCTGTATGCTATGTTTTAAATAAAAATAATATGAGGTGTAGACTGTACTAAAGAATTGAGTGTGGGTTAATGTGGCCCTCACAGTTAATGTATGCGGCCCTCACAGTTAATGTATATCAACAAAAGTTTCCAATTTACAGTGAAATTATTCCAAAACGAGTCATCCTCTCAAGTTACAATAAAATCCCTTCGTAAATACGGCCTGTAGACTGTGTTAAAGGTTTTGGGGCTTCAGGACTGTGTAGCCATCACGGTTGACAGATCGCAACCAAAAGGGGACATCCTCATCTAGACATTATACTGAGTCACCCTACCAAGTTACAATGAAATCCCTTTATAAATATGACCTGTAGTCTGTGCTAAAGTTTTTAGGGTTTTGGGCTCGGGCAGCCATCATGGTTGAATGATCGTGACCAAAAGGGGCTGTTCTCATCTGGGCATTATCTGGAGTCATCCTACCAAGCTACAATGAAATCCCTTCATAGATATGACCTTGTAGACTGTGCTAAAGGTTTTCGGGTTTCGGGCCCCTGTTGCCATCACAGTTGACCAATTGCAACCAAAAGGGGACGTTATCATCTAGACATTATCTGGAATCAACCTACCAAGTTACAATGAAATCCCTCCATAAATACAACCTGTAGACTGTGCTAAAGGTTTTCAGGTTTTGGGCTCGCGCCATCATCACGGTTGACAGATCGCGACCAAATGGGGAAGTTCTCATCTAGACATCATACGGAGTCATCCTACCAAGTTACAATGGAATCCCTCCATATTAAATATGATCTGTAGACTGTGCTAAAAGTTTTTGGGTTTCGGGCTTGCGCAGCCGTCACGGTTGACAGATCATGACCAAAAGGGGAAGTTCTCATCTAGATATTATACAGAGGCATCCTACCAAGTTACAATGAAATTCCTTCATAAATCAACCTGTAGACTGTGCTAATGGTTTTCGGGTTTTGGGCTCGGGCAGCCATCACAGTTGACCGATCGAGACCAAAAGGGGACGTTCTCATCTAGACATGACCTCAAACCTGTATATGAAATTATGTGACGATTGGGTAAGAACTACGGGGTGTAGCCTGTGCTAAAGGAAAATGTGCACAGACTCACAGACTTCCGCACGCGTGATGGCAATAGCTTATCTTGACTTTGTAAAGTTAAACTAAAAATCAACTGAGTGGAACAAAATTCAAACTTGATCTGTAAGTATTCATAACAAAGCTATATATATAAAAAATTTCTCAATATGTCAATCCATAATGAAAACCAGAGGCTCAAGTGAGCCTAAAACACTCACCTGGCTCAAGTTGTCAAAAGAGATGAGTGTATTAGTAAGTGATCAGCCGCAAGGGCAATTTTTTTATTTGCTATGACACAACCAAAAGGCAACTTTTTTGGCCATTCATTTCTGCTGGTCCAAGGAAAGCCTTCTAGCAAGCTCTGTTCTGTGAATTTTTGTTTTGTTTTCAACTAATGTGGTTCTCTCCCCCCCCCCCCCCAACAAAAAAAAAACAAAAACAAAACAAAACATTCTGGCATGAAATACTTATAATCCAGTTATATACTACATGACAAATATGGTTCACATCTGCCCATTTAATCTGAAAATAGAAATACTGAGTGTAGCTCAAAATTTGACTTACTGAGTTTCTTTGAAAAAAAGTGAATCTGCATCATTAAAGTAACTTCCAAACAAGAAATCTAAGCATTATTGCTAGTGGTTTATAAAAGGAGGATTTTAAAAGCATATTAGGGTTATGGAGCATTAACCCCCACCCTAAGGGATATAGAAATTTGAAGGGAAAAATCAGAAGAGTAAATTCCACGAGCCTGAAGATGGCAGCAGCTTCATTTGAACAAAGGAGAAAAGGTTTACTCCAAAGATGGTCTGTGTCATAAATGAATGAATTTGGCACAGTGGTTTTAAAGAATAAGAAAGATTTCAAAGCAGAGAAACAGAATTTTACTGCCACCAGTAAATTCAAGTCTGTGTGAAAATGGTTAAAGCATAAAAAATAAACAGAACAGAAAGAGAATTTATTGAGATTTATTTTGGGGGGTAAAATATTTTTAAAGAAATCAGAAATAGGTTTTCATTAACAGTATTACATGAAATAAAATATTTGGAACTCACATTGAAGCCTTGAGAGGGTTAAATCAAAGATATTCATACAGGAATTCAAAATTTTTTTTTCCAAGAAACCAGAAAAAACATATATGTACAGCATTGAAAAGGTTTGATCAAGGCATCAATAAAATCTTTGAAAGCCATACTGAAGTCTTGAGAGGGTTAAATAAAGACATCCATACAGGAATCAGATAAATGTTTCCAAGCAACCAGAAAAAACATATAGGTGCACAGAAATAAAAGGATTAACATAAAATAATTTTTTTGGAAAACACACTGAAGTCATGAGATAATTAAATTAAAGATATTCATACAGGAATCAAATCAATTTTTTTCCAAGGAACAAGAAAAACATATATGTGCACAACACTGCAAGTGTTTGATCATGGCATCAATACAATTTCTGGAACCCACATTGCAGTCTTGAGAGGGTTAAATTAAAGATATACATACAGGAATCAGATAAATGTTTCCAAGAAACCAGAAAAAACATATATGTTCATCATGAAATAAAATCTTTGGAAAAAACACACTGAAGTTATGAGAGGGTTAAATTAAAGATATTCATACAGGAATCAGATCAATTTCTTTTTCCAAGGAACCAGAAAAAAACATATACAGCATTGAAAGAGTTTGTTAATGGCATCGATAAAATCTTTAGAATCCACATTGCATTCTTGAGAGGGTTAAATTAAAAACATGCATACAGGAATCAGATAAATGTTTTCCAGAATTGAAAGGGTTCAACATGAAATAAAATCTTTGAAAAACACACTGAAGTCAGAAATTTTTCTCAACAATTTCCTGATTAAAATGACAGATTACAATGTGTCTGGCAGCAATTTATTATTTTAAGAACAATATGTTATTCTAGCTGTCAATCAAGGTTCTCAGTGAAGGAAAATTTTTATCCAGGATAAACTATTGCAAAAATGCTGATTCATCATTATTTCAAGACCCTCTAATGGGCACCCTGATTGAACCGGTGGCAATTTTTTAAACCAATCCCTTCTAACGGTCCAAAGGATGCTTCATACCAAATAACAGTTCTCTGTTCCTTGTGGTTTGGGATATATGGGCTTTTGAATTTTTTTCTGTTTTTAGCCCCTGGGGTTGCCACAGGGCTGTGAAAATTTTTTTAGAGGGCATCAATCAATTGCTTAGGACCCGCTTATACTACATGCCAAATTTGGTTGAAATTGGCCCACGAATTCTTGAAATAGAAATTTTGGGCAGAGCCAAAATGGATATGCCCCCACAGAGAGCCCAGATATTGAACTATCAACTTCCCTTGAACAAATTTTAATCTTCTATACCAAAGGATGTTCCATACCAA
The DNA here is from genome assembly GCA_031216915.1 of Pictodentalium vernedei. Lineage (NCBI taxonomy): Eukaryota > Metazoa > Mollusca > Scaphopoda > Dentaliida > Dentaliidae > Pictodentalium > Pictodentalium vernedei. Next base: position 544,713,865 of record CM062297.1, read on the forward strand.
ATATCAAGGCATTCCCTCTGGTGGTTCATGAGAAGAAGATTTTTAAAGATTTTTAAGCTTTTGGGGCATAAACCAGAGCCCGAATATGGCAGCTGCTTCATTTAAACAAAATAGAAAGGGTATACTCCATAGATGGTCTGTGCATTATATGTTTGAATTTGGCCTATTGGTTGTGAAGAAGATATCAAGTTTGCAAAAAGTTAATGGACGATGGCCGATGGACGATGAATGCCGGACAAAAGTGATGGCAATAGCTCCCACTGACTTGCAGTAAGGTGAGCTAAAAAATCTGGAAATGGTAACTAAGTTCAAGGGCAGTAACTCCACCAAAAATCAACTGAGCAGAACAAAATTCGAACTTAAGTATCCATAACAAAGCTGTATACCAACAATTTTCTCAATTGACAGACGTACAAACGGCATATAAAAAAACATTTAATTATTATTTTTTTAAGTTTGCATTGGTTTTAAAAAGAGTGCATGCAGCAGCCAAAAGGACCATGTGGAGGGGCCTGAGAAACAGATTTTTAACTTTTTTAGATCTTAAGTAGAGTACAATTTGCGTGCATGCCAGAAGAAAGAAATGATCATTCTTCCAAAATTTACAGACCTATTATTTGAGCACTAATAGTGTCTCATATCAATGAGACAATAAAGTGGACAACACATTATAATTGAAGACGTAAATTTTTTCCTTCCCTGATTACCAATCAAAAGAGCTGGAATTATTATTTTTATGATCTACAATGTTAGTCATTGGAGAACGAGCTATATAATTTTCATCCACCATCTGATCCATGTATCTATATTTTTAACTCTTAACCTGCTGAGTATTTTCAAAATATTTATCATCATATCTAGTCATGGTAGCTGTAGAGTAGCTATGACGAGATTTGATGAAAAATTCATTTAAATTTAACAAAAAAAATCATTGGTCAAAAAGTCCATTCAATTTACAGGAGAGAAATGCAGTTAAATGTGCCCAAATTATACTCTTTTCAGTGGGAAGAGATTTTGGGTCCTGGGCAGGAATATCTGCCAGGAGCATGTAAGGAGTTAATCCTTTCAACATGTATGCATGGCTTTTTGTGTGAATGAAAATATAAATTTTATAGTAAATTTCCTTTCTTATTATACCTACTGCAATTGTTTACTACAGGCTTGCACTACAGTGGAAGAACCTAACTCGGATAAAATACTCTCTATTTTAATCTTTCCCAAACATAAAACACCAAAAAAAAGCCAAAACTGGGTCGAGCGCCATCGGAGCACACCCAGTAAGGGACGCTCTTCTCTTAGTACAATTCCATGACTTCCGTCAACCAGTGCGCAAGCAGTAATCAAAACCATTCTTCTGAGTCCGCCAACATAGGAGGTATGTGATCAGTGGGAAGGAAGGATTCTTACCCGAATAAGAAGATGGGAGGGCCTCCATGTAAACAATTGCGGTAGGTATAATAAGAAAGGAAATTTACTATAAAATTTATATTTCTTATCAACCTACCTTACAATTGTTTACTACAGGCTGAATAGACAATAGGATGGAGGGAATCACATGACCAACCCACACATAACTCAATTGCACTGGAACCATGGACAGAGGAAGAGATCCCTAGGCCTATCAAACCATAGCATCACAAACATTGGTAAAAGACAATGAAAGATGAGGCGTATGGTGAAGTGCGATGCACAGACAGAAAGGGCAGTAACAGCATGGAGCTGGAACTGACCCTATAAAAAGCTGAACGGCTGGGATAGACAACAGCCTGAGCCGAAGAAAGAGGGCCCGTAGGACAAAGGTCCTCTGTCGGCTCTTGCAACTGTCGCAGATCAATGGAGAAGGTAGCATTTCTCCAGTAGGCTGCCAGTATAACATCTGACAACATGACGGAGTTAGTAAAAGCCCCGAGAGGAAGACAATGCACGCACCTCGTAGCAGAAAAAACAATTGGTAATACAATCACCAGTAGCTAGACAAGCAGAAGCTGCACGAATAGCAAGACAAATCCATCGAAAAATGGATGCAGGAGAGATCTGGCATGTGAGAAAACGCATATCCATCCAGGATAAAGGTGCAAACACCCCCCCCCCCCTCCCCCCAAGCAGAGCTGCGCCCAAGAAAGTGTCCATCTTGGAGTAAACTGCAAAGTCCTAGGCCTTTTCAAGGAAAAGAGCTGAACAAGCTTGGAAACGCAAGGATGAGTGTCGAAACAATGCAGTACCACATATGAAAAAGGTCTCCAAAGCATGGACTTGTACCCATTGCTGGAGACCCCCAGAAACAAACATATACCAGAAACTCTGCAAGCGATGTGATCGAAGGAGTGACAGAAGCAACAGAGTGATCGCACACCATTGACAGAAGAACCTTCTACTTAGCAACAGAGGCTAAACCAGTGGAGTGAGTGCCTCCTTAAAGAAGAAAAGCAACTCCACTGCTTGTCTCTAAAAACCACTACGGAGAAGACAGGACCCGATAAAAGACATGCGCGAAGGCACAATGAAGTCGGGTCAACTTGAAACCTCCTTGAGCGACTTTGGCAAAGAAAGTCGCGACGTAGAGGGAGACATGCTGGAACCGTCACTAACAGAGAGCGGAGCAGATTGATCCACACCCACCGAGGCGACAGGGATGTGATCGAAAGATTCAACGACTGCAGGTTCATATCTGGGCTAGAACCTGAGGCGGAATAGGAACCGACAGGAAGGCGTAGCCAACAAGACCGTCCCAAAGGAGGGCCAGAGCGTCCACAGCGAAAGCCAGAGCATCTGGGCACGGGGACACGAAAGTGTCCACCTGATGGTTCCAATGAGTCGCAAAGAGATCGATGGAACACTGCCATGTGGAGCATCCACTTGGTGGAAAAGAACCTGCCCCGTTGGGACAGGGAGTCGGCTAGGATGTTCAGACAACCGGAAATGTGACGAACAACCACCCTGGCATTGACATCCTGAGCGAGCACTAGAAGATCCCGAGCCAATTCGTACATTGGAACCGAGTGCGTGCCGCCCTGGTTCCGAATGTAAGCAACCGCTGTTGAATTGTCGAACAACAGAAGGACCTGACGATTCGACAGGTGAGGGATTCACTGCCTGAAACTCAGAAGAAGAGCAAGACGCTCCTTCTGGTTGATGTGTAGAGATGCCCGATCCTGGTCCCACATCCTGTGAAGGGAAAGACCTAGAGGATCCAATGTCGCACCCCATCCGAGATCGCTTACATCTGCCATCAGAACGTGATCGGACGTGGGTAAGTCCAACGGGACACCCTGTGTGATCCACTGAACATTCGTCCAGTGGAGAAGGTGAGGATAAGAGATTCTGGTAACTGAAGCACCAGATCCAGAGAATCGACATTCGGCCTCCAACGACTGAGCAGAAAGTGTTAGAGAGGTCTGACATGCAGCCGACCTAGAGGAATGAGATCCGTCACCGAACCACAGAGACCGAGCAGCCGTAGAATACCCCGTGCTGTCGCGGATGTGGACTGGGAACAGAGTCAGAGCAAAAGCTGAGATAATCACAGCCCTGGCTTGGGGAACCGCCACCGTATTGAACTGAGTGCGGAAGGCCATCCCCAGATGACAAAACGACTGAGAAGGGACCAGATCCGACTTCTCCTCGTTGACTCTGAATCCTAGCGACGTGAGCAAGCTCAACAGAGTGTCGACATCCAACTCCAGTAAGGCGGCATTGGAAAGCCTCTGGAGGATATCGTCTAGATATGCCGAAGTAGTCACCCTGGACTGTGTGCGATGGAAGGCTATCACATGCGAAATCAGTCGGGTGAAGGCCTAAGGAGCCAGGTTGAGGCCGAAAGGCATGGCCTTCAACTGGTAAACTCGCCCCAGAAAAGTGAACCTGAGATACTTCCGCGACACCCGATGAATCGGAACGTGAAAGTAAGCGTCTCACAGGTCGATGCTAGAAGCGAAATCTCCCTGGTGAATGGAATGGCGGACCGACCTGAAAGTCTCCATGCTGAACTTGGGAGCAATGATAGACTGGTTCAGGATACTCAGATCGATAACCGGTCGGAGTCGGCCGTCCTTCTTCGGCACCAAGAACAGGCGGGAATAAAACCCCACTGACTGAATGTTCTTGACGACCTCGATCGACCCCTTGGCCAGGAGATTGTCTATCTCCGTGGACAAAAGCTCCCGACGTAAAACATCTGAAGGAACTGTGGTTGGAAGAGGCACTCTGGACAGAGTGGGGTGCCTTTGGAAGGATATTCACAGCCCGGATCGAACAACATCTAACACCCAAGGATCGGATATGATGGTGGCCCAACGGTCTGCGAACTCTGCTAGGAGAAACCACCTCCTCTACTGAATGAAGAATCCTGAGACTTCCCTCTAGCCTGCCGACGCTTACCCTTACCCCGTGAGTAAGAAGTAGAAGTGGTGGCAGAAGGATCAGCCTTAGCTTCGCAGAGGAAGCAGAAGGGTACTTGTTAGGCTTTGAATGGTCCCTGCCTCCCCTAGAAAGCTGATCAAGCTGACGAAGTAGCAGCTGATCTTTGGAATGACGTAGGACGTCATCCCGGACCGTCGACATGGAACCCATGGAACAGTAGCGGACCTGCCAAAGAAGCAGATCGAAGAGCAGCGTGCTGCCCCCAGGAAGGGATCGGCCTGTGTCCAGCACAGAGTCCCTTCGAACTAGTTCCAAAATAGCCGTGTCACAGGCATGCGTGTAAGATGCATGAGCGCCTTGGACAGCACATGCAGAGGAGCCTGTACATCGTCAAACCTATCTGGAGGCCGATAGGCAGCTATGGCAGAGACGACGTGATCGGAGATTGAAAGCATACCCAGCAATTCTCTCGATAAGCCCAACATGGACTCCAGAGGCGTCATAGGAATGACGGACAACTTGGGCTTGGAAAGCCCGAGGGAATTGGAGTCCTGATCCAAAACCGTCAAAGTCTGGCAGACTGATGGATTGGCGAAATCGTAGTAACGATAACGCACCGGAGGCAAAAAGGTGTCAACCCTGGTGAAGAACGGAGCCTTCATAGCCTTGAAACTCAGCTAAGAGTCCCAGGCTGAAAATGCTTCAACCACCTGTACTGACTGGCACGGTTGAAGACGCCCAGAAGCAGGTTGCTCCACAGGCTGTAGGCACGCGACCAATGATCGCAGCCTGGCTGACACTGTCGGCTGGTTTGATGGTTTGAGATCCGGAAGGAACCCAAACACAAAATCAAGAGCTGCCCCCAAGTCAGAAGATTGCTGGCTCTCAACATCAAGGATGTCTGACTCCTCCCCGGAGTCGGAAGACACATAGCCCATCATGGGCAAACCAGCTGACGCCTCCCATGGTGTAGGCACACCAGGGGGATCAGAAAGCGGCCTGTTTCCAACCCCGGGAGGTGGCGCCATAGGGGGAGCCTGGAAACCACTCGCTGCCTCTTTGGAAGCAACAGGAAGGCTCTTGGACAGAACCTGAGTGAGTAAGGAGAGGGCCTCCCTAAGCTCACTGCCCATACCGGCCAGTTCGACATGGGGATGAACCAGCAAAGTGGTTTCACACCTGACCCTCTTAACCAGCGAAGGGTCATGATCCTCCAATACACCCAAAGCGAGGCGACGGGTGGCACCTGAAACATCTGAGGGCAGACGTGTATAGGGGTACGACACACCCCAAGGATCAACATAGCAGGAACTCAGGAGAGTTGCCGCGGACCCAGGCTGCACAGAAGGCATTGGTCCCGCAACACTGGCCGTGTGACCAAAATGAGTGGACGGAAAATGCCAATGACAAAACTGTGGTACTTGACGGTGCAGAGACCACAGTAGAGGGTTCGGCCGGCAGACACTTCCAACTTTCCGAGTTGAAGTCAGGGAAGGCTGAGGCCGATACCCCACGTCTACACTACCAGACACCGCTGCAGACCACTGCAGGTATAAAACTGCTGTGCTCAACGGCTGAGAGGACACAGCAGGGGGTTCAGTCAGCAGCCACTTCCGACTTCGCCGAGTTGAAGTCGGGGAAGGCTGAGGCCGATACCCCACAACCACACCACACAAGGCCGGCTAAAAACAGTGCCCGATGACGTTGTAGACGGAACAGCAGTAGCAGCAGATACAATGGGAGCTGTTGGAACTGGCGGAAAAGGGGAGAGAGCCACCTAGCTCGGCCTCCAAAGGAGGAGTCACAACCCTAGTGACAGCCGCAGATGTCCTGGAACCAGGCATCTCTTCACCAGAAATCCAACAGCTCCCACAGTATCCACCATGGTAAAAAACTGCACATCCCCCACAGATAGGGAATAACTCTCACCAGACGTGGTCGAGTCAGGAGGCCCCGAAACGACAGCGTTCCACACCCACCACGGGTTCGGGAGGAGCTGCACATCCCCCACGGAGGGGGAGCAACTCTCACCAGACGTGGTTGAGTTGGGAGGCCCCAAAGCGACAGCGTTCCCCACCCCCCACAGGTGTGGGAGGAACTGCACATCCCCCATGGAGGGGGTATAACTCACACTAGACATGGTCGAGTCAGGAGGCCCCGAAACGACAGCATTCCCTCCCCCTCATGGGTGGGGGAGGAGCTGCACATCCCCCACGGAGGGGGTATAACTCACACCAGACGTGGTCGAGTCGGGAGGCCCTGAAACGAGAGCATTCCACACCCACCACGGGTGCAGGAGGAACAACCACGAGAATGCACCAAAGGCGAGGGCAAAAGGAATTGCCCTAAAGGAACCGAACTGGAAATAAGAGAGGTGAGAGCAGAAGAAGAAAAAGGTGAACTCAACAGATATAGAAAGTAGAAGAACACCCCCCAACTACGAGAGAAGGTGGCAGAAAAAAAAAACGGTGGGTACACGACAGAACCCAGACGGCTGATAGAGACCGAAAAAAAATAAATTCAGCCTTCAACAGAGTGAAGAAATCCTGTCCAGACAGTCCCTCATTGACACCTAACTCCAATAACAATTTAAATTTATCAACCGAAAAATTTCATTGTCGAACCACGTTGGCACGATGTTGAAAAAACATTCGCGAAAACGGAATATATAAACAATATACAATGAGAATGTGGTTGAAAATATTAACGAGAATATATAAAACACAGTCCTGTTATTATACGATCTTCAGATCCATAATCCAGTCACAGGAAAACCATTATCGACGAGTTGAATTATCACTGTATCATAATGCAAAGATGGCGCAACACGTCAACCACGTTGCACGGACAAAAGAAGAATGGTTTTGATTACTGCTTGCGCACTGGTTAACAGAAGTCATGGAATTGTACTAAGAGAAGAGCATCCCTTACTGGGTGTGCGCCGATGGCGCTCAACCCAGTTGTCGCTTTTTTCGTGGTGTTTTTACACTACTTTTCTTTTCCAAATCTCTTGGGAAAGATTAAAATAGAGAGTATTTTATCCGAGTTAGGTTCTTCCACTGTAGTGCAAGCCTGTAGTAAACAATTGTAAGGTAGGTTGATAAGAAATTTGGCTTTCGGTGATAAGGTGAGGTAAAAAGCTATAAATAGTCTAGAGGTTCAGTAATTATTTATGACTGCAGCCTTTAAAGGTACGATTAAATTATTGGTAAACTTCGCAACATTTTCAAAATGGATTCCCTCAATTTGAAGTAAATAATGTTCTGCTGGTTGATTCCATTCAGAAACTTAGGGTTAAAAGGGAAAAATTTGTTAGAAAATTTAAGAACCATTTTACAAAATTGGGTCCTGGGTGTATATTCAAGTTTATTGAAAAACAACATATATACAGTAACAGTAGTTCACTCACAATCGAAATTTTTCATTCCAGACTGGATTTAGTGTGTTTGTTTTCACTCTAGTTGTTTTGATGTATTTGGCTGGTAATACCTCTCTCACAGTTCGTTTTTTCTCTTTTTTTCGACGCATACTTGATTTTTTACTTTTCTTATCTTTCTCTTTTGCATCATCATCATCAGATGATGAATCACTGAGTTCTGTAAGATCTTTTGCTGGCATGATGCCAAGCATGCAATATGGATCACTGAACCCTGTAATGATAAGAAATAACATCGGGTATGTTGGCAGTTTTTCTACAGTTAATACTAGGTTATGTAGGGTCCATACACCCTTCCACCTTCACTACAAACTTACTTTTTGAGAGCATCATGTTGCAGGTGCAAGGTGTGGAACCTTAAAAATAGCTCAAGCACTGGCAATACTTTGCAGCATGTTAAAGGTCAATATTCCCATATGTGGTAGTATTTTCACAAAATTAAAGAAATAACACTTTTCCATGACAGATTGATTGAATGGTGCTTAAATAATTTCCACATTCATGTATTGCTCTGTGGATTTAGTCAATTTGTCAAACAATTAATTGTGTTTAATCCAAATTAATACTACTAGTGCATGGACCCTATGCTATATACAGGTTTTCCATAGATGGCAAATCAGTGATGATAATTAATAAAGATAACAAACACATAATGGCATACAGGGTTTGTACACTCAAACTTGGTTGAAATTCCAGTACTTTTCCAATATATTTCCAGTGTCCGTTAAGAATTTTCCACTACCATATTTAAAGTTCTTGATTATACAACTATTTAATCTGGTGATAACAAAGGCATGTACCATATTTGCGAAGAGACAAAAGTAATGAACAGCAGGCCTGAGAGGGTGAATTTGATGATGCCATCCCATACAGTGGGCCAGTTTATCCTCTGGGTACCTCTTTCTGTTTAGTTTTGAGACCCTGATTCAGATTGAGGTTCACAGAGGGTAACTTTAGTGATGCTACCCTGCTGTGCAGGGTAGCATCACTAAATTCACCCTCTGGGGAACCTCATTTTGCAGATGACAGTCTGCATATTTTCTGGCTCGATCAACAGGTCTTCAAAATTAAAGTCATCTGTGTAGGGCTAGTACCAAGCATTATCAATGCCAAACAACTTCAATTTATCACATTGGCAAGAGTTTGTTTGGGGTGGTAAATTACTGTGGGGTGGTGAAAATTAAAATTCAAGTATATTTCAAGTCTTTACCAACTTGAGATCATTTCTCCACTATATTTCCAGGAATGAAAAATGTAATTTTCCGGTTTTCCAGTATGGCGTACGAACCCTGGGCATATTAATTTTATCACCTTAACGTTTGTATTCAATTAAACATTAATTGTAATTCACCATTTAAATTTGACCTGATGGTTCTTTGACCTGATTCTTCTTTCGGAATGTGTAATTTGATTGGCTGAGAGCCGGTCGGCTCTGTGCTCTAATCTCAGGTGAATTCACTCTTACCATGCTCTAATTGCCGGAATCTGGTCTATTAGAACATGTCTGTATCCACGCTATGTGCAACCAACGGTGCTAAATTGCTCCTATCACAGATTGAACACACCCCGGTGTTGTTTTCTCTAAATTTTATCATGGCAAACAGACAGAGATCAAAAATGTCATTTTTTTATTGTTTTTCTTCAAATAAAACGGGTTTGGAGAATTTTTTCATGTTGAACAATGATAGGAATTACACTGGAGATAAACATCTCTTGTTGAGTTAGACATTTAGGAATTTGACTATGAAAACCATTTATTAACGAGCCTTCGGGGCTCGTTAACAAATGGTTTTCCATAGTCAAATTCCTGAATGTCTTACTCAACAAGAGATGTTTATCTCCTAATTAGATCTTATATTACTTATTATTTTTGGAGACACTCCCAGTCACAAACTCAAAAGAAATTGGAGTCTTATTTGACCTCTGATTCCCCGACATCACACCACAAACAAACCAACGATCCCATGCCAAACCCTGTTCTCTAAAGAATGCAATGGTGCTATAAATCTTGCACATGACTTTCCACGTTGATTGCCAAAGTAATATAAATCAGAAATATAAATTTTGCACATGTCTTGACAAAATTTCCGAAGTTAGTAAGCAGTTGACTTGTTTACACATTAATTACAAACATTACTTATCATTTTTGGAGACTCCCCCAGTCACAAACTGAAAAAGAAATTTGAATCTTACTTGACCCTATTCCTCAAAACATGCAATGCAAAAATGCTATCACCAAACTGCAAACCGACCAATGATCCCATGCCAAACCCCATTCCCCGAAACACCCCATTCCTCAAAGATTACAAAAGTAATATAAATCTTGAATATGACTTCCTGTGTTGATCGCTCAAGTAACATAAATGAATAATATAAATCCTGTCTTTTTTCATATTGGCATTCTTGTGTTGAAAACTCCCTCCTCCCCAAAGACTTCCTTCACCCAAGCCCCTGAAGAACGCAATAGTAATACAAATCTTGCACATGACTTCCTATGTTGATTGTAATACTTTTTTTCATAATCATATTCTTGCATTGAAAAAGAGCCCCCAATTATTATAAAATTAATCTAAGGCCTGAAGTGTTAAAGCCATAATTGGTATATTGTTTAGGACTGGGTGGTTTTCAGTTTTATGGTTCAGTTCCAGTTTTTGAGGCAAATCAGAAAACAGAACATTAAGACCCAGCAAACACCGGCCACTGAGTTTGTGCATAAATGGTTCAAAATATCTTACTGGGAGGGAATTAGAGTAGCGACCCCTATGGACTCGCATCACTTAGTCTATCTGGCAAAAGGGCAAATATGTCATGTTCTCATTGTCACATTTTCTCCTTTATTGACTCATCCACCGAACAAGTCAATAAGGAATAAAATTGGACAATGATAAACACGATAGATTAGATGAACTTTTTTAACCCTTTACCTAACATGAAAAGCAGACGACACTTGCAAACAAAATTCTTGAATAACTAATTTTTTTCATGTTTTGTCTCAAAAACATAGGTTATGACCCCTCATTGGAACGAGCTCAATGAGCTCGTTCCAATGAGGGGTCATAACCTATGTTTTGAGATAAAAAATGAAAAAATAATGAAAATTAATTGGCGATTTTTGAGAACAGTGCTAGCCAGTTTTGTCCGTTATGTTGAGTAAAGGGTTAATTTGTTCCCTAATTTGTGTTTTTTTGTACTCAATAGGCCAAGCAACTGGTTTCCTAAAACCCCTAAGAATGACCAAAGGGAAGTTCGGTTGAACCCACTGGAGATAATCAGACACATGTTTTTTGTGACAAGTGGTGTCGTACAAACTATTACTGATTTTTTCCAAGTTAAGGAGCCTGAATTGTTATTTACTATATGCTCTTAACACATAGAAAATGAACCAAAACCAATGTTTTTTCCTGCCAGTGAACCGAAACCAAAACTGAATCTGAAAAATCCAACTCTTGTATGAAATCCTCCAGTATTGTATGCTTGCAGTGGGAGTGTTTGGCATGTGATTCATTACAATCTGTCAACTACTGGTAAAGTTAATGACACTTTAAACTGCCAAAAGCACATCGTGTCGGACAGTTTTATGGGTGGAGAAAGCCATAATACACGGAAAGAATCACCAAGCAACTGTCAGACTCTGCATCATATTACCTCTACAAAGTTAGCAGCAGTTGAAGGTAAGTACACAACTGTCATGCAGTATGTCTTAGTGCACAGCAGCACCATGCCCCCACATGAACAATCAGGATTAAGTGTTTTGCCCAATAACATAATGCAGTTATCACTGGTCACTACTGAACTGTCAACCTTTCTGTTTGAAGTATGGTGCTCTAACAACTGTGTCCCCACTGGTTAAGTTATTGCTAGTTTATGATTTTGGATAGACACGTGGACAGAGACACAGATACAAGTGATCCAGTATACCCCTGAATCTCTTCTAAAGTGAGGGTACAAAAATTGTCGCAAGTCATAACTGCTGACCCATTTACCTAGTGGTATCGCTAAGGGGGTCCCTCCCTTTATGGTCCTATGAATATTCGAGATTCGATTTGATATCGATATAATACCTCTGCTTCGAGTTCGATCCTGAATCAGTCTCAAAATTCAATTTTTTCGAATATCTTGTACTAACTTCAATTTGTTACATTTCCAACAAAAATTGGATAAAACTGACATTCATGTAGGCTCATTTTATATTTAATTGAGTAACTGACAAAGGTTAATTGTTAGGTAAGTAGTGAATTTTGTCTGGAACATTTTCCATAGCTTTAGTTTTTGAAGGCTTAACTTGTTACTATTCATGTTCTTAAGAACGTGAATAGTAACAAGTTAAGCCTTCAAAAACTAAAACTATGGATAATGGGCTGAGCTGTTTCAGCGCCGGTACTACAGAGAATATTTATTTATTGGTGTTTAAGGTGTCAGTCAGTCTTGTAAGGGCCATCACAGTGTACTGTAACTTCTGTTTGGTGCAATGTGAAATAACTTGTCTATTAAGATTCAATTTGAGATTAGATTCAATATCGATATCAGAGACACAATTCGATTCGATTAAAAAAAAATGTGTGATTCGCAGATCCCTACCTCCCTTCCCCTCCTCCCCCAAATAATTTTTCCAGTAATGATTGGGTCACTTTCCTCTGAATCAGTCTTAGATATCTATTCACTGCTGCATGTAATCATGCACTTTCTTACAAGACTAGATTTTATACTTGGACTCATGGCACACACATGGCCGGTCATACAAATGAAAGTCTGTAGTATCCAATTTGGGCTGTTGGGGGCCAGCATTGCCAATTTAGAGGACTTTAACAGCACATGTTAACTAAATCAGATGTGTTATGACCACTGAATGAATACTTTATTTATCTACAAATAAATTTCCAAGAAGTCTTGAGTTTTTTAACTAGAATCACGACCGACCAATATTTGCTTTGGTGATGCAGTTGGAATATTTGATCAGTTGGGGTTTGAGCCATCACAATGAGAAACAAGAGGCCCCACGTGGCCTTAATCGCTCACCTGACAAAGTGACTCTAAGAAGTATTTTAGGTCACCTTCACCATGTCATGCCTCATCAACATTAACTGGTTGAGTGATAGATTTTGTTTGAAGTTCAACATTTGTTACCTAAAATTAGTTTTATTTAAAATCATTGGTGTGTGGCCAATCTCCAATGATTTTTAATAAAGCAAATTTATCTCTGCAGACAAACTGGTTTAGCATGAAGCACAAACAAGGAATGTGAAGAGATAGCCTTGGACATCTCTCCCCAACTGTGGATATCTTCCATGTGCTACATGTATATATTTGCATGCAAGAAAACAAAAATTTTCACAAATTTTATTTTTTTTTATCATCATTGGAACAAGCTCAAACAGCTTATTCCAATAGGGGTATGGGAAGATCAGGTATATTTTTGAGACAGAAATGTGAATATATAAATAATGGTGTTTTTTTGTGAATGATGCTGGAGAATTTTGCGTAAAGATATGGTAAATGGTTTGTTCTAGATACAGAATGATGCAAAAGTATTTAAATTTGATTAGGCAAGTTGTTCCTATAATGCATTTAAAAATTGAAGTAACTGTTTTTTTGCTGACGAACTTTTAGATGTGTGTGTCTGTGTTTGTGTGTGTGTGTGTGTGTGTGTGTGTGTGTGTGTGTGTGTGTGTGTGTGTGTGTGTGTGTGTGTGTGTGTGTGTGTTTGTGTGTGTGTGTGTGGGGGGGGGGGGGGGTAAGAGTGTTCTTGCAAACAAAATTCCTGAATAAATGGAAAATTTTATTTTTTGTGTGAAAGACATAGTGCGTGAATGTTGATTGGAACAAGCTTAGAGAGCTCATTTTAATGTGAAGTCATAAAGCTGTGTTTTACGTACGAAATTCTGGAATAACTAAAAAAATTGCTTATTTGACTCAAAAAGCATGGTGTGCGACCTCTCATTGGAATGAGCTCAAAAAGCTCATTCCAATGGGGTATTTACAAGCGATAAGTACATGTATGTTTAAGAGACAAAAATTAAAATTTGAATAGCGATTTTTGCGAAGAATGCTGACAAGTTTTGGCAGTTATGCTGGTAAAAAGGTAAGATATGCAAAGTGGTTGTTTTTTAGAGGCGACATTTAATTAAGGGGAATTAACCCTTGATTACTGAGGTAACTTCTAAAAGTACTGAAATTTCATGAAGCAATGTGAATAACAGACAACAGTTGCCTAAAAATTTCATGAATAAGTAAAATTTTTATTCCTTTGTCTCGAAAACATGGCATATGACCTTTGTTGGAATGAGCTGAATGCGTGTGTTCCAATGAGGGGTCATAAAATTTGAACGAAGATTTGTGTGAATAATGCATTAGTACTGCTAGATTTGGGTAAACGGTTCACCCTGGATACCACCCCTTCTATAGTAGATCTTTTCTGCAAATTTTGTCTAAGATTCTATCAACTTTACAAATAAATATGTTCATGAATCACAATCAGATCCACCCTACAATGTTGCATACCAAATATCAAAAGATTCTGCCTGCTGGATCAGGAGAAGAAGATTTTTTAAGAAATATGCCTGAAATGCACTAAGTTAAAATTTGTGCTCCTATACGGAGCCCAAATATAAACCCAGGGGGCCGATTTGAACAAACTTGAATCAGATCCACCCCACAATGTTGCTTACCAAATATGAAAAGATTCTGAAGCTGGATCTGGAGAAGAAGATTTTTTAAGAAATTTGCCTGAAATGCACTAAGTTCGAATTCGAGCTTCTATAGTGAGCCCAAATATGAAACTAGGAAGCCGATTTGAACAAACTTGAATCAGATCCACCCCACAATGTTGCATACCAAATATCAAAAGATTCTGCCTGCTGGATCTGGAGAAGAAGATTTTTTAATAAATTTGCCCGAAATGCACTAAGTGCGAATTCGGGCTTCTATATTAAGCCCAAATATGAATCCAGGGGGCCGATTTGAACAAACTTGAATCAGATCCACCCCGCAATGTTGCATACCAAATATGAAAAGATTCTGCCTGCTGGATCTGGAGAAGAAGATTTTTGAAGAAATTTGCCTTAAATGCACTAAGTGCGAATTCGGGCTTCTATATTAAGCCCAAATATGAATCCAGGGGGCCGATTTGAACAAACTTGAATCAGATCCACCCCGCAATGTTGCATACCAAATATCAAAAGATTCTGCCTGCTGGATCTGGAGAAGAAGATTTTTGAAGAAATTTGCCCGAAATGCACCAAGTTTGAATTCGAGCTTCTATAGTGAGCCCAAATATGAATCCAAGGGGCCGATTTGAACAAACTTGAATCAGATCCACCCCGCAATGTTGCATACCAAATATCAAAAGATTCTGCCTGCTGAATCTGGAGAAGATGATTTTTTAAGAAATTTGCCTGAAATGCACTAAGTTCGAATTCGAGCTTCTATAGTGAGCCCAAATATGAATCTAGGAAGCCGATTTCAACAAACTTGAATCAGATCCACCCCACAATGTTGCATACCAAATATCAAAAGATTCTGCCTGCTGGATCTGGAGAAGAAGATTTTTTAATAAATTTGCCCGAAATGCACTAAGTCCGAATTCAGGCTTCTATATTAAGCCCAAATATGAATCCAGGGGGCCGATTTGAACAAACTTGAATCAGATCCACCCCGCAATGTTGCATACCAAATATCAAAAGATTCTGCCTGCTGGATCTGGAGAAGAAGATTTTTGAAGAAATTTGCCCGAAATGCACTAAGTTTGAATTCGAGCTTCTATAGTGAGCCCAAATATGAATCCAGGGGGCCGATTTGAACAAACTTGAATCAGATCCACCCCGCAATGTTGCATAACAAATATCAAAAGATTCTGCCTGCTGGATCTGGAGAAGATGATTTTTTAAGAAATTTGCCTGAAATGCACTAAGTTCGAATTCGAGCTTCTATAGTAAGCTCAAATATGAATCTAGGGAGCCGATTTAAACAAATTTGCATCAGATCCATCCCCCAATGTTGCATACCAAATATCAAAAGATTCTGCCTGCTGGATCTGGAGAAGAAAATTTTTTAAGAAATTTGCCTGAAATGCACTAAGTTCGAATTCGAGCTTCTATAGTGAGCCCAAATATGAATCTAGGAAGCCGATTTGAACAAACTTGAATCAGATCCACCCCACAATGTTGCATACCAAATATCAAAAGATTCTGCCTGCTGGATCTGGAGAAGAAGATTTTTTAATAAATTTGCTTGAAATGCACTAAGTTAAAATTTGGGCTCCTATACTGAGCCCAAATATAAACCCAGGGGGCCGATTTGAACAAACTTGAATCAGATCCACCCCACAATGTTGCTTACCAAATATGAAAAGATTCTGCCTGCTGGATCTGGAGAAGAAGATTTTTTAAGAAATTTGCATGAAATGCACTAAGTTCAAATTCGAGCTTCTACAGTGAGCCCAAATATGAATCTAGGAAGCCGATTTGAACAAACTTGAATCAGATCCACCCCACAATGTTGCATACCAAATATCAAAAGATTCTGCCTGCTGGATCTGGAGAAGAAGATTTTTGAAGAAATTTGCCTGAAATGCACTAAATTCGAATTCGAGCTCCTATAGTGAGCCCAAATATGAATCTAGGGAGCCGTTTTGAACAAACTTGAATCAGATCCACCCTACAATGTTGCATACCAAATATCAAAAGATTCTGCCTGCTGGATCTGGAGAAGAAGATTTTCAAAGAAATTTGCCTGAAATGCAGTAAGTTCAAATTTGGGCTCCTATACTGAGCCCAAATATAAACCCAGGGGGCCGATTTGAACAAACTTGAATCAGATCCACCCCACAATGTTGCATACCAAATATGAAAAGATTCTGCCTGCTGGATCTGGAGAAGAAGATTTTTAAGAAATTTGCCTGAAATGCACTAAGTTCGAAATCGGGCTCCTATACTGAGCCCAAATATGAACCCAGGGGGCCGATTTGAACAAACTTGAATCAGATCCGCCCTACAATGTTGCATACCAAATATCAAAAGATTCTGCCTGCTGGATCTGGAGAAGAAGATTTTTTAATGTTTTTCCCATTGCCTACAGTGTTAAAAAGTGCTGACTCAGCACTTTTTCAAAGTCCCGAAACTGTACCCTATGATAAAACCGATGGCAATTTTTTTTTACCAATCCTTTCTGTTGGTCCTAAGGAAGCTGCACACCAAATAAAAATTCTCAGTGCCGTGCAGTTTTGGAGATATGGGCATTTTAAATTTTTTCTATTTTTAGCTCCTGCGGTTCCCACGGGGCTGCGGGAAAATTTTTTTTTGCATAAATCAAGTACTCATGACCCAATAAGCCCTCATATAAAATTTGGTTCAAATCAGCCTCTTGGTTTGGAAAATAGAAATTTTGGGCGGGGCAAAAAATTTTGCCCCTCTCATAACAATGCCAAGTATAGCCCCACAAACTTCTCTTGAACAAATCTGAGTCTACACCTCAAAAGGAAGCTGCACACCAAATATCAAGTCTCTGCTACTGCTGGTTCATGAGAAGAAGATTTACAAAGAGTTTGGTGCCCCTTGGGGGCGTGGCACCACCCAGGAGGAGGGGCAACTTCATTTGAACAAATCTGAATTGGCATTAGGTAATAAACATTTAGCCAACATTTGAATAAAATTGGGCTAGTGGTTTAGGAGGAGAAGTCGATAATGTAAAGTTAACGCCGGACGGACGACGACAGACGACGGACGACGGACAGAAAGTGATTAGTAAAGCTCCCCTTGAGCTTCGCTCAGGTGAGCTAAAAATCAGGTTTACCTCCACTCCACCTCCCCCGCCACGCCCCCCCCCCCCCCCCCCCCCCACCCCAATCGATCATCTTTGCGACACACAAAATCTGGAAAATTGTTCAAGCCTTTAAGGCAGAGTCCTATGAATATATTATATGATATTCAAAAAACAATTCCATTTTAAATTCGAGGGCCAAATATAGAATTTTAGAAATTGGTTAATAAAAGCAATCCAGAAAGTGAAGAGTATTTGAACTTTAATCCTGGCTGGCTCATGTTCCAAAGTCATCATCAAGGCATGCCACTGGTACAAATGGTCATTGAGCTGGAAAATTTGCTGGGATTTTTTTCTCAATAAATTTAAAATATCAATTCTGCAGAAAATCTACACTGCACTGTATGTATACTTAACCTAACAAGACTAGGAGATGACTGCAAGCTGGAAATAAGCAATCTGTCATTTGCAGAATGAGGTCCCCAGAGGGTGATTTTGCTGATGCTCTTACATACAGGGGGCTACACTCATCAAATTTATCCTCAGGGTACCCCTTTCTGGTTAGGCTTGAGAGTTTGATTCAGATTGAGGTCCAGAGAGGGCAAATTTGTTAATGCTACCCTGTTGTGCAGGGTAGCATCACCAAATTCACCCTTTGAGGACCTGATTCACCAGATGACAGTCTGCCTATTTCCAGGCTTAGTTGGCTGTCATCATGACACTGGCAAAACATTTTCTGGAATATCTGAACATTCTCACTTTTTGTCCCCAAAACACAGTTCAGGACACCCTAATTAGAGGAAGGTCATTCCAATGAGGGAAATAAGATATGTTTTGTAGACTAAATTTGAAGAAAAATTGGAATAAGGATTTTTTATGAAAAGAGTCAAGCAGATATGGCTGATATGTTAGCAGGGTTCATACACTTTTCTGAGAATCAAATTCCATGACTTTTCCAAAACTTTTCAAAAAAGTTCCATGACCGGGTAGTTCGCACCCAAACTGAAAAGCTTCGTTTTTTGCATAATTTTTGCACAAGTCGCGCATAATTTTTACATAAAATCAATCCCTTTTAAACCTGGTTATGAATTCCATGACTTTTCCAAAACTTTAACTCTTCCAGCCCATTTGCCAAAACTTTTCAAGGCCCTTGAATTTTTATTCAAAATTCCATGACTTTTCCAGGATTCCATGACCCGTACGAACCCTGTGATAGGTAAAAGTTTATACAACTTCCCTCTCTACAACAAATAAATGAAGAATAATTTCTAATCATACCATCTGCATCTTTAGCTTCAAGGTCTTTTGCATTCACAACAGTAATATTCAGTATAACGATGGGAGGCTAAAGTAAAGTAGAAAAAGAAGATGACAGAGAACATATATAAAATGCTATTTTTTTAATCAGCTGAATAATTAGTCATTCCTTGTAAACTGGTTAGCAGCTTATTTTCGCTGGTGTTTAAACCTTTTCCCAACACTCGCATCATCAAAATTTGTTATTTTATAAAAAAAAATTCAAAGTTTGCAAAAACATTTCAACAAAAGCATATCATGTGGCCTCAATGAGTTTGTTCCAATGAAGGGTCAAATGATATTTTTTTTTTTTTATTTTTTTAAAATAATTTTTTAAAATGCTCAATGTGTTAATAACATGGGCAGATATATGGCTGATTTTTTACTCCACCATGTTACCTCAAACTGCACAACTTATAAACTTAAATTGGAATGTGGATTAATTATTTATTTATTAACGCTTAACGATACTTTAACAGCCAAGGTCACATCATGTCGGTGACTGGTAGAAGGTCAAGCTCTCTTTCAGAATCTGCGGAAGTATCATAATCACAACACAAGTTTAGCCAGTTTGTCCTCTGAGTTCCAATGTGTTCTATGTGCCTACTGGCACATAGAACACATTGGAACTCAGGGGACAAGTTGTTAATACCCATGGTGCCCAATTTAGGACTCCCACTTAGGCGTTGGCTAACAGGTCATATAGTATAGTAAAACAAACTTGTTTACCGTAATAAATAAGCACTGCTCCATTTTCAGAGGTTTCCAAAGGAAGACAGCATTGTAGAATCTATGCTGCCCAATTTGGAGGACTCCTATTCCAGGTGTTGATTCCTGGGTTCTATTGTATCAGTAAAACAAAACTCGTTTATCCCATTAAATAAGCACTGCTCTACTTTCAGAGGTTACCATGGGAATATTGAGTAGCTGAACCTATGATGTCTAATTTGGAGGACTTCCACTCCAGGTGTTGGTTACCAGCTTTCTATTATATCAGTCAAACAAAAACGTCTTTATCCAAGTACACAAACTCTGCTCCACTTCCTGGGGTTCCTATAAGAGGATTGAGTAGTGGAAGTCCATATTTAGGCTCTAATGAAAGGTGGACATTAAATGGATTCATATTCTTGAGAGGTGCATCAAATATTTTTTAAAATTAATTTATTGGAGAATGCTTGAAGGCTCTCTCCAAACTGTTAAAATAATAATGATCTTTCTTTGGCCTTCTGCTGATTTGAGTGGTCCTCTAATGAGGATGCCTACATGGAACCAGTCCA
This sequence comes from Pictodentalium vernedei, assembly GCA_031216915.1. Taxonomy (NCBI): domain Eukaryota; kingdom Metazoa; phylum Mollusca; class Scaphopoda; order Dentaliida; family Dentaliidae; genus Pictodentalium; species Pictodentalium vernedei. The sequence goes on from CM062297.1 coordinate 544,733,986, forward strand.
CCACTGAGTTATTTCAACTCTTTTAATAACAAGCTTCATTGTTTGTCTGCTTGTAGGCAGATTTTCCTTACCAGTACAAAAATACCCTGTTGTCTAGCAGAGGTATAATTATCGCCCTTGTTAACAAAATATACCCATACAAACAGGATTAATCCTCTTTTAATGAGTTTTGGAGTGTCAGACTCTTTTGACTCTTTCATCAAATCAAGAAATGGCTGCTTTATAGCAGCCATGCCTTGATTTTATAAAAAATTCCAGAAAATACTCAGCAGGTCAAGAGTTAATGGCTTGTTTCCAAAGATCACAAAGTATAGTTTTTTTTTAAATTAAACAGCATGAAATTTCTGAAATATCCTGAATTTTATTTAAACTGTCTGGTTTCATATTCTTTGGTGGGCTTGATATTCAGTTAGAAGCATACAATGTTTTCTTTATATTCCCTTATCAGTGTTTTACATCACATATTTCTGCACAATGGCTAATCCAACCCCAACATGGATATAAAGTCAAGTCCAGCCAATCGTTTATACCCATGTTGCCCATTTTAGAGGACTTCCATCTCAGGCATTGGTTACTGGGTCCTATGTTACCAGTAAAACAAAGCTTGTTTACCACAGTAAAACAAGCACTGCTTCACTTCCCAAGGTTCACAAAGGGGAACTGCTTGACTCTCCAAGGTTCCTACAGGGATTTTGTTCATTTGGATTTGTCTTGTTACAATTTATTGCAAACTTTGAGATTTTAGACATTTGTTGAATTACTGGGGGCTTTTTAAAAATCCCATGAGCTTTCAAAGGCTCTTCTTTGATTTGCTCTGCCATTCACTTTTCAATATAGCTTTATATCAATAGAAGCAAATGACTAGGACACAGCAGAGGTAGTTATTTTAGGAAGCAAGTCATGTGTACGCTACACAGAGAGTAGACTGAAGCAAGTAATGAGTTCTCCTCCTGTGCTAGTAGTCCAATCTACATTCCAATTTAAGTTTATAAGTTGTACAGTTTGAGGTAACATGGTGGAGTAAAAAATATAAACTTCAATATTGCAGATAAAATATTGAACTGCAAATTATTTTCTGTTTTTTTAGCCATCCAGAAAATGAACACCGCACCCATCTGTGGGCTCGTCTAAACAGGTACCATTAAGATTTACATATAGAGATAATGTTGATGCAAAGTGAAAGATTGGGATTGTGATGAGAAAAGTGTTTGGCAAATTCCTGAGAACATATGTGCTCTGTTCTGATGGAAAAAATGAGTATGTGATCGATCAACCCACCAGAATCTCACAAAAAGTCCTGAAAAAATGTTACTGCTTAACCGATGACATACCACATAACCTGCTTTTTTACAAATGAAATTCATCTTCTATTGTTAACTGATAAAGTGCTGGAAGTCCATATTTGGGTTTTATTCTGAGGTATTAAAGGCTTCATATTCTGTGGATGTGCTTCATATCATCTTTGAAGTATAACAATTTAGTCTATATGGTTTTGCCTTGTTATAACTGATGGAAGAAAGAAAGAAAAAAATGTTGCTTTGAAATTAGTTTGGTAAGATTTGTCTACTTTCAGAAGAATGTATCAAATTAAAATGCCAATATGCCATGAAATCAACCAATGGGCAGAATATTCAGAGGAATACTGTGACTTTAGACTGTTGCGAGCTTCCATAGTAATTTAAACAAGAAGGACGTCAATGCCCTATAGCTCACCAACATTCCTCTTTGATAGTACCTTTGGCAAACACAAGAACTGTATCAAACAGGCTCATAACATGCGACAAAGCTTACCTAAACACAACCTCTTAAAAGTAAAACACAGAAACTGACATAAACACTAAGTTAAACATGAAATTCTGAGCTAAACAGAAAACTAAACGCAAATAAAAATGTCAAGAAAAATGTTTAAAATGCAGGGTATGAGGGGTTAATCATGCAACAATGATACTGAGGAACATGTATGATGAATATAAGTGCCATGGGAAGAGAAGGAGCACAGCAGATGACCTAAACACTAAGTTAAACATGAAATTCCGAGCTAAACAGAAAATTAAACGCAACTAAAAATGTCACAAAAAATGTTTAAAATGCAGGGTATGAGGGGTTAATCATGGAACAATTATACTGAGGAACATGTATGATGAATATAAGTACCATGGGAAGAGAAGGAGCACAGCAGCTGGCCTAAACACTAAGTTAAACATAAAATTCCGAGCTAAACAGAAAACTAAACGCAACTAAAAATGTCAAGAAAAATGTCTAAAATGTAGGGTATGAGGGGTTAAATCATGGTAAAATGATAATAATCATCATATAGCAGCATTATAAAAGCCATGATATGGAAATAGGGCGAGTAAGTGACCTAAACAGAAGCTTTAACATTATTGGACACGTACGCCAATGCCGACCGATCGAGCCATGCCATAAGCTCACACAACTAAAGTTGGTGAGCTAAAAAGGCAGGAAATAATAAAATCCTAAACATATTGACAGATTGCTTGAAATAGCCATCAATATCTTGCTTGTAACCCCACTGGGTTTTAAAACTAATTTTTCTCAGTATGAAAGATTGCCCACCACTGAGATACAACTGAACTTTTCTAAATTAAACCATTTAGGTTACCATTTGTCCAAATTATCTGGAGTCACCAGACTGTCAAAAGCGATAAAATGCTGATAATTATACAGACATACTTGTAATCAAGCCTGAGTATAAGCAACCTGTCATTTGCTGAATAGGGTCCCCAGAGGGTGAATTTGCTGATGCTATCCCATACAGTAGCCCAATTTATCCTCTCGGTACATCTTTCTGTTTTGGCTTGAGACTTTGATTCAGACTGAGGTTGACAGAGGGTAAATTTTGTGATGCTACCCTGCTGTGCACCAAATTCACCCTCTGTGGACCTCATTTTGCAGATGACAGTCTGCTTATTTTCAGGCTGGCTTGTAATCAATGTTTTACAACTGTAGTGGTTTGATCTATTCCAAAACATGGAAAGAATCTCTGTGCAGTTTTGATTGTACAGATCAAATGCTTCACCCTCTGTGGACCTCATTTTGCAGATGACAGTCTGCTTATTTTCAGGCTGGCTTGTAATCAATGTTTTACAACTGTAGTGGTTTGATCTATTCCAAAATGTGGAAAGAATCTCTGTGCAGTTTTGATTGTACAGATCAAATGCTGTTAACTGGTAGAGTGCCGAATAATTTTTGGTTGCTCATCAAAACTTGCTCACTTGTCTTTGCCTTGTTACAATTTATGGGAGAGTGCCAATAGATTGGGATAAGGCATATCCACACAGACAATAATTTCACTTAAAAGATAATATGAAGCACATCCACGATACAGGAAGCCTTCAAGTTGCAACACCAGAACTTAAGAATAAAGTCCAAATATGGGCTTTGAGCGCTCTATCTGTTAAGCAACATACTGATAGAAAGGACTGTTTGTGCCTTCTTCCATCAGGACATTACATATAGAGGGTCCCAAATCTATTCCTATTTTATATTATAAAAATAAGAAAAATTAACTTTTTGATAACTACAAGTTTTTATGTCCCATTATAGTATTTTTCTTCTGTAACCAAAGTACAATTGACAGATCAAATTTCTATGAAATATACATTATATTATAAATGGTAAATAAATGCAGTTATTGGGAATGCTGTATTAACCCCAAAATTTCAAGCTAAATTTTTTCCCCATAATGCAACCACGATTGTGAACAATTCAATCTTGTTTGACAGAGTCCAATGAGCTCTGTCAAACAAGATTGAATTGTTTAAATTCCTAGTTGCATTGTAGGAGAAATCTGAAGCTTAAAATTTTGATATTTCAACAACAGTGTGCCAGCAATTAATCAGTACAAGGACGTCCATTTAATTTTGTAATGCTTAACCCTTTTACGTAACCAACTAAAAAAATACACCACAAACTGTACAGGGATGTCCTCAAATTAGAGGGCTTGAAGATAATGTGGCTTGAATCTTCACATATTTTATCATTTTGTTGAGTGATAATTTAACCCTTTACCCAACGCAGACGATATCAAAAATTATTATTTTAAATACCATTTTTAAAATTTTTTAAAAAAACTTCAACGAAACCATACCATGTGACCCCTCTTTGGAACAAGCTCATTCAGCTCATTCCAAAGAGGGGGCACATGATATGGTTTTGTTGAAATTGTTTGAAAAATAGTATTTTTTCAGCTGCTGAATTTGCATATTACGTAGGCGGATGTGGCTGATTCATTGGGTAAAGGGTTAACAATCTGCAAAATGATTTCAAAACGTCAAAATTTCAAGCAGCAAATTGTTCTCACAAAAAAATGCAACTACTAGGAATTTGACCAATTCAGTTTTGTTTGACAGAGCTTAATGAGACTGAATTAATTAAATTCCTAGCTGCATTATAGGAAAACTTTGTAGGTTGAAATTTAGATATATTTACATCAGTTTGCAGTGGGTTAATAGATATTCTTAGGTGTAAATCAAGTTTGAGAAGCAAAAATATGGCATTTATGGCAGTCAAAATTGAGCACATATTTTCTTTGACTGTGCTGAACTATAAATCAACTCAGTGATTCTCTGACAATTCAAAATTGAACCGATCTAAAAGTTTCTATATCTTTTGGAACTAATGAATGTCATATGACTTCACAAACTAAGCATGTTCAAATGTCTTTGAAATTAGAGCCTCTTCAAACTGAATTGGTTTAGCTGTGTCACTGTTTTGTTAAAATAGATTTATAATGAAGAGAGTTTGATGGGGACAGGAAGCATCTTCAAGAAAATTTCATCAAGAATACAAATATAAACTCAAGGTGAATGAAAGTTCAAATTGAGTGAAGTTTATGAACAGAGATAAGAATCTCTCATACATACACAGGTTTCAGTTTGAGGCAAATGTAGACACAACTCCAATTTTTAACTTCCAAACATGATGAAATGACAAAGAGTCAATCTGCTCCACCAACATAGAGAATTGTGCCACATAATTATGACCCTCATAGGATAAACACAGACTCTCATGAACAATTTACATTAGCTTCTGCTCTGGGTTAACCTAAAACAAGAAACTGTAACATGTTTTCCATCAAGAAGGCAATACCACTTCATGATGAGTTGCGGGATGGTCACATTCACCACCCCAAGGTTACTTACACTACAGACCTAGGTGGATACAGTCCAGATGTTCAATTTTACAAACATTTACCAAACACATAAGGACAATGCGACTTCTTGGACTTCACAGGAAGAGGTATTGCAGCTGACAGTATTCCTGTTGTTGAAATAGTTTCATCCTCACTGAAGCAAGCAGTCATTGAGGGGAAAGATGTCAAACTCACCAGTCTTCTGATACCAGGTTTCGACTATGAGGATCACAGGACTGTTGAGTTTGGATCGGTCTCACTCACAATGAAAAACAAGGACAGAAGGCTTCAGAGAAACTAAACTATTGGAGAGTTTGTTTGTGCATTTGGCAAATATAAAAATATAACATGTGATGCTTATCCTCATCGGCGTAAAGAGCTGGATAGCTATGAAAGGGAGATCACTGATATACACTCACGGTATGGGGGATTCAGCTTCTATGAATACCACAAAGGTTTTTCCATCCAGGCGGCCGATCAATTACAGCAGAGTAACATATTAATTGACTGGTAATTTGGTGATACAAAGGTTTTCAAAACATTTTCTCAAATGTTCCACATTTGAGCTGTGAAATATGTAAAAGTTCATCTCACAGTGCTCTCTATTCTGCCCACAAGTTGTTGATACAAATGCACCATCTCCTTATCGTATCCCATCTCAGTTGGCAAGACCCATCTTTCATAGATATGATCCCCATTCCGTCGGTGCATCAAAAACCGACACTCGAGGCAGATTGAGATCAATCTACCAGGGCAGAGAAATCTGCAACAATTTCAATGAAGAAAAGGGCTGCTAATGCCCAAGCTGCTTCTACCTGCATAAATGTCTGTGCTTCAAAAGCAAAAATATCTCAAAACGTGGCCTTGAGTCCATTAAGAGGTTAAATGCTTCAAATAAAACAAGAGGCCCCAGGGGGCCATAGGGCGCATAAAAAACCAAAAAATTAATTTCTGGATTTTGGTCCAAAATTTTCAAAGTCCCACCCGGACCCCCAAATTTTCAGTGTAAAAAAAAAATGTTTTTTTTTTGTCTTAAAATTTACCAAAATGCATAAAAACAAAAAAACTCATTTCCAGACCCCAAATTTTCAGTGTAAAAAAAAAAAAAAATTTTTGTCTTAAAATTGATCGAAACGCATAAAAAAACAAAAAATTCATTTCCGGATTTGGGTCAAAAATTTCTAAGTCCAGACCGGGACCTCAAATTTTCAGCCTAAATATGAACCCAGGGACTTGGCTTGAACAAACTTGAATCTCACCCCACTAAGGATGCTGCATACCAAATATCAAGAGATTCTTATTTGTAGATTTGAAGAAGAAGATTTTTTGAAGAATATTCCTCATACTGCACTAATTTGAACATTTGGGCTCCCATAGGGAACCCAAATATGGACCGAGGGATTTGATTTCAACAAATATGTGAATCAATGTTCCAAAGATGTTATATGTAAAATATGAAAGCTTTTGGAGCAGTGGTTTGGAAGCAAACGATTCTTTAATTTTTTCCCATTGCCCACAGTGTTAAAAAATGCTGAATCAGCATTTTTTCAAAGTCCCCAAAAAGTACCTAATGACAAAACCGATGGCAATTTTTTTTACCATTCCTTTCTGTTGGTCCCAAGTAAAAATTCTCAGTGCCATGCAGTTTTGGAGATATGGACATTTTTGTTTTTTTCTACTTTTAGCTCCTGAGGCCGCAGGAAATTTTTTTTTGCATAAATCAAGTACTTATAAGCCAATAATACCTCATATTAAATTTGGTTCAAATTGGCCTCTCGGTTCAGAAAATGGAAATTCTGGGTGGGGCAAAAATATAAATTTTATAGTAAATTTCCTTTCTTATTATACCTACCGCAATTGTTTTCTACAGGCTTGCACTACAGTGGAAGAACCAAACTCGGATAAAATACTCTCTATTTTAATCTTTCCCAAGAGATTTGGGAAAGAAAAGTGGTGTAAAAACACCACGAAAAAATAAGCCAAAACTGGGTTGAGCGCCACCGGCGCACACCCAGTAAGGAACGCTCTTCTCTTAGTACAATTCCACGACTTCCGTTAACCAGTGCGCAAGCAGTAATCAAAACCATTCTTCTGAGTTCTTCTGAGGAGGTATGTGATCAGCGGGGTGGAAGGATTATTACCCAAATAAGAAGATGGGAGGGCCTCCATGTAAACAATTGCGGTAGGTATAATAAGAAAGGAAATTTAATATAAAATTTATATTTCTTATCAACCTACCTTACAATTGTTTACTACAGGCTGAATAGACAATAGGATGGGGGGAATCACATAACCAACCCACACATAACTCAATTGCACTGGAACCGTGGACAGAGGAAGAGATCCCTAGGCCTATCAAACCATAGCATCACAAACATTAGTAAAAGACAATGGAAGATGAGGCGTATGGTGAAGTGCGACGCACAGACAGAAAGAGCAATAACAGCACAGAGCTGGAACTGACCCTGTAAAAAGCTGAATGGCTGGGATAGACAAGAGCCTGAGCCGAAGAAAGAGGACCCATAGGACAAAGGTCCTCTGTCAGCTCTTGAAACTGTCGCAGATAAATGGAGAAGGTAACATTTCTACAGTAGGCTGCCAGTATAACATCCGACAACATGACAGAGTTAGTAAAAGCCCCGAGAGGAAGACAATGCACGCACCTTATGGCAGAAAAAACAATTGGTAATACAATCACCAGTAGCTAGACGAGCAGAAGCTGCATGAATAGCAAGACAAATCCATCGAGAAATGGATGCAGGAGAGATCTGGCATGTGAGAAAATGCATATCCATCCAGGATAAAGGCGCGAATGCCCCCCCCCCCCCCCCCCCCCCCAAGCAGAGCAGCACCCAAGAAAGTGTCCATCTTGGAGTAAACTTCTGGTTGATGTGTGGACGTGCCCGATCCTGGTCCCACATCCCATGAAGGGAAAGACCTAGAGGATCCAACGTCGCACCCCATCCGAGATCGCTTACATCTGCCGTCAGAACGCGATTGGACGTGGGTAAGTCCAACGGGACACCCTGCGTGATCCACCGAACATTCGTCGAGTGGAGAAGGTGAGGATAAGAGATTCTGGTAACTGAAGCACCAGATCCAGAGAATCGACATTCGGCCTCCAACAACTGAGCAGAAAGTGTCATGCAGCCGACCTAGAGGAATGAGATCCGTCACCGAACAGCGGAGAACGAACAGCTGGAGAATACCCCGTGCTGTCGCAGATGTGGACTGGGAACAGAGCAAAAGCTGAGAGAATCACAGCCCTGGCCTGGGGAACCACCACCGTATTAAACTGAGTGCGGAAGGCCATCCCCAGATGACAAAACGACTGAGAAGGGACCAGATCCGACTTCTCCTCGTTGACTCTGAATCCTAGCAACGTGAGCAAGCTCAACAGAGTGTCGACATCCAACTCCAGTAAGGCAGCATTGGAATGCCACTGGAGGATATCATCTAGATATGCCGAAGTAGTCACCCTGGACTGTTTGCGATGGAAGGCAATCACATGCGACATCAGTCGGGTGAAGGCCCAAAGAGCCAGGTTGAGGCCGAAAGGCATGGCCTTCAACTGGTAAACTCGCCCTAGAAAAGCGAACCTGAGATACTTCCGCGACACCCGATGAATCGGAATGTGAAAGTAAGCGTCTCGCAGGTCGATGCTGGAAGCAAAATCTCCCTGGTGAATGGAACGGTGGACTGACCTGAAACTCTCCATGCTGAACTTGGGAGCAACGATAGACTGGTTCAGGATACTCAGATTGATAACCGGTCGGAGTCGGCCGCCCTTCTTCGGCACCAAGAACAGGCGGGAATAAAACCCCACTGACTGAATGTTCTTGATGACCTCGATTGCCCCCTTGGCCAGGAGATTGCCTATCTCCGTGGACAAAAGCTCCTGACGTAGGAACTGTGGTTGGAAGAGGCACTCTGAACAGAGTGGGGTGCCTTCGGAAGGATATTCGCAGCCCGGACCGAACAACATCTAACACCCAAGGATCGGATGTGATTGTGGCCCAACGGTCTGCAAACTCTGCTATCCTTCCTCCAACCTGGACGAATCGAAGTGAGGACCTTCAGTTCGAGCCCCGACGAGGCCCACGAGAGGAGAAACCACCTCCTCTACTGAATGAAGAATCCTGAGACTTCCCTCTAGCCTGCCGACGCTTGCCCTTACCCCGTGAGTAAGGAGTAGAAGAGGTGGCAGAAGGATCAGCCCTTTGCTTTGCAGAGGAAGCAGAAGGGTACTGGTTAGGCTTTGAATGGTCCCTGCCTCCCCTAGAAGGCTGATCAAGCTGACGAAGCAGCAGCTGATCTTTGGAATGACGTAGGACGTCATCCCAGACCGTTGACACGGAACCCATGGAACAGTAGCGGACCTGCCAAAGAAGCAGATCAAAGAGCAGCGCGCTGCCCCCAGGAAAGGATCGGCCTGTGTCCAGCACAGAGTCCCTTCGAACTAATTCCAAAATAGCCGTGTCACAGGCATGCATGTGAGTAAGATGCATGAGCGCCTTGGACAGCACATGCAGAGGAGCCTGTACATCGTCAAACCTATCTGGAGGCAGATAGGCAGCTAAGGCAGAGACGACGTGATCGGAGATTGAAAGCATACTCAGCATTCCTCCCGATCAGCCCAACATGGACTCCAGAGTCGTCATAGGAATGACGGCAGACTTGGGCTTGGAAAGCCAGAGGGAATTGGAGTCCTGATCCAAAACCGTCAAAGTCTGGCAGACTGAAGGATTGGCGAAATCATAGTAACGATAACGCACCGGAGGCAAAAGGTGTCAATCCTGGTGAAGAACAGATCCTTCATAGCCTTGGAACTCAGTTTAGAGTCCAAGGCTGAAAATGCTTCAACCACCTGTACTGACTGGCATGGTTGAAGACGCCCAGAAGCAGGTTGCTCCACAGGCTGTAGGCGTGCGACCGATGATTGCGGCCTGGCTGACACTGTCGGCTGGTTTGATGGTTTGAGATCCGGAAGGAACCCAAACACAAAGTCAAGAGCTGCCCCCAAGTCAGAAGACTGCTGGCTCTCGACATCAAGGATGTCTGACTCCTCCTTGGAGTTGGAAGACACATAGCCCATCGTGGGCAAACCAGCCGACGCCTCCCATGGTGTAGGAACACCAGGGGGATCAGAAAGCGGCCGGTTTCCAATCCCGGGAGGTGGCGCCAAAGGGGGCGCCTGGAAACCATTCGCTGCCTCGCTGGAAGCAACAGGAAGGCTCTTGGACAGAACCTGAGTGAGTAAGGAGAGGGCCTCCCTAAGCTCACTGCCTGTACCAGCCGGTTCGACATGGGGACGAACCAGCAAAGTGGCTTCACACCTGACCCTCATGACCAGCGAAGGGTCACGATCCTCCAATACACTGTATAGGGGTAAGACACACCCCGAGGATCAACATAGCTCAGGAGAGTTGACACGGACCTCTGCGGGGCAGAAGGTCCAGGCTGCACAGAAGGCGTTGGTCCCGCAAAACTGGCAATGTGACCAGAATGAGTGGACGGAAAACGCCAATGACAAAACTGTGGTACTCGACGGCGCAGAGACCACAGTAGAGGGTCTGGCCGGCAGCCACCTCCAACTTCGCCAAGTTGAAGTCAGGGAAGGCTGAGGCCGATACCCCCATGTCTACACTACCAGATGCCGCAGCAGACCACTGCAGGTATAAAACTGCTGTGCTCAACGGCTGAGAGGACACAGCAGGGGGTTCAGTCGGCAGCCACTTCTGACTTCACCGAGTTGAAGTCGGGGAAGGCTGAGGCCGATACCCCACAACCACACTACAGACATCCCTGCAGACCTTTGCAGGGATAAGCCGAGGCCGGCTAAAAACGGTGCCCGATGACGTTGTAGACGGAACAGCAGATACAACGGGTGCTGTTGGAACTGGCGGAAAAGGGGTGAGAGCCACCTAGCTCGGCCTCCAAAGGAGGAGTCATAACCCTAGTGACAGCCTTAGATGTTGACTGGAGAGGGCGCATAGTCCCGGAACCAGGCATCTCTTCACCAGAAATCCAACAGCTGCTGCAGTATTACACCCACGGTAAAAAAAAAACGGCACATCCCCCACGGAAGGGAAATAACTCTCACCAGACGTGGTCGAGTCGGGAGGTCCCAAAACGACAGCGTTCCCCAGCCCCCCGCTAGTGTGGGAGGAGCTGCACATTAACCTAGGGACTTGGTTTGAACAATCTTGAATCTGACCCTCATAACAATGAGGCGAGGTAGGTTCATAACAATGATACATACCAAACATTAAAAGATTCTGACTGGTGGTTCTGAAGAAGATTTTTAAAGAATATTCCCCATATTGCCCTAAGTTAAAAATTCAACCAATGGGCTTATTTTAACAAACTGTATTTGACCCCCCTATGAATGCTGAATACCGAATATCAAAAGATTCTGACCATTGGTTCTGGAGAAAAGATTTTTTTTAATTTTTGCAAATATGCTGACTCGGCATTTTTTCGATGCCCTCTACAGAACACCTAACATAACCAGTGGCAACCTTTTTCACCATTCAGTTCTACTGCTTCAAATGATGCTTCATACCAAATAACAGCTCTTTGTTTCATGTGGTTTGGGAAATATGGGCATTTGAAAATATTTCTATTTTTAGCTCACGGGGTTCCCTTGGGGATGCGGGAATTTTATTATTTTTTTTTGCATGAGTCAAGTACCTATGACTCAATATTACCACACACCAAATTTCGTTCAAATCCGACCATCGGTTCCGAAAATATAAATTTTGGGTGGGGCCAAAAATCTTACCCCTCCCATTATAAAGCCAAATATTGCTGCATGAACTTCGTTTGAACAAATTTGATTCTACACCTCAAAAGGAAGCTTCAAAATAAATATCAAGTCATTGTATCCACTGGTTCACGGAGGGGGAGTAATTCTCACCAGACGTGGTTGAGTTGGGAAGCCCCGAAACGACAGCATTCCCCACCCCCCGTGGGAGTGGGAGGAGCTGCACCACATCCCCCACGGAGGGAGTATAACTCACACCAGATGTGGTTGAGTTGGGGGGCCCCAAAACGACAGTGCCCCCCCCCCCCTCCACACACACACGGGTGCGGGAGGAGCTGCACATCCCCCACGGAGAGGGTACAACTCACACCAGATGTGGTTGAGTTGGTGAGTTGGGAGGCCCCGAAACGACAGCGTTCCACACCACCCACGGGTGCGGAAGAAACAGCCACGAGAACGCACCAAGGCAAGGGCAAAAGGAATTGCCCTAAAGGAACCAAACTGGAAATAACAGAAGTGAGAGCAAGTAGAAGAAAAAGGTGAACTCAACAGATACAGAAAGTAGAAGAACACCCTCAACTACGAGAGAAGGTGACAGAAGAAAAATAACCGGTGGGTACACGACAGAACCCAGACAGCCGTCAGGGACCAAAAAAACACCCAGAAATTCAGCCCTCAACAGAGTGAAGAAATCCTGTCCAGACAGTCCCTAATTGACACCTAACTCCAATAACAATTTAAATTTATCAACCAAAAAATTTCATTCATTGTCAAACCGCGTTGACACGATGTCGAAAAAACATTCGCAAAAACGGAATAATAAATAATATACAATGAGAATGTGGTTGAAAATATCAACGCTAATATATAAAACACAGTCCTGTTATTATACGATCTTCAGATTCATAATCCAGTCACTTGAAAACCATTATCGACGAGTTGAATTATCACTGTATCATAATGGAAAGATGTCCACCACGTTGCATGGACAAAAGAAGAATGGTTTGATTACTGCTTGCGCACTGGTTAATGGAAGTCGTGGAATTGTACTAAGAGAAGAGCGTCCCTTACTGGGTGTGTGCCGGTGGCCCTCGACCCAGTTTTGGCTTATTTTTTCATGGTGTTTTTACACCACTTTTCTTTCCCAAATCTCTTGGGAAAGATTAAAATATAGAGTATTTTATCCGAGTTAGGTTCTTCCACTGTAGTGCAAGCCTGTAGTAAACAATTGTGAGGTAGGTTGATAAGAAATTCTTGCCCCTCTCAGAACAAAGGCAAATACTGCCCGTTAAACATCTCTTGAACAAACTTGAGTCTACACCTCAAATGGAAGCTGCATACCAAATATCAAGTCTCTGCTACGGCTGGTTCATGAGAAGATTTTTTAAAATTTTGTGCATTTTGGCCCCACCCCACTCCACAATATGAGCAGAAATCCAATTTGAAGAAAAACCCAAATGCCCCTATATAACTGTTACTCATGTGAATTTTCATTGAACTGCAGCCAGTGGCTTGGGAGAAAATGACCGAAACACCACCTTTACGACGTACGGCAGACAAAAAGTGATCAGAATAGCTCACCCAGACTTTCAGTCAGGTGAGCTAATAAACATCAGCCACTTGGAGAAAGAACAGGAAACTCACCTAAATCAAGAGTTTGTCAACTGCCTTATTCACGGTTTGAAGGAGGGCTTTCACACTGGGATCAGTTCTGTTCCAGTGAACTCATTGGAGTGTGAAAATCTTTTATCCTCCCATAATGATGCAGAGTTTGTGGACTGTGGTATCCAAGCAGAAGTAAACAATGGTTATCTAGTAGGCCCATTCACATCTCCCCCATTTCAAAAATACAGAATTAACCCTCTAGGTGTTGCCCAGGGAAAATATTCAGGAAAAAAGTGACTAATAGTCGATCCATCGGCACCTCATGATCACCTGTCAGAAAGCAGTCTGAATGACCTTATCAGTAAAGAAGAGTACTCTTTAAGTTATGTGAGACGAGATGATGCCATTAAAGTAATTACAGATTTAGGGAGAGGTGCTTGGTTATGCAAGACAGACATTACTGATGCCTTCAAGCTGATTCCAGTTCACCCTTCCCTTTGAAACCTTCAGGGTATCAAGTGGAAGAAGAACTGCTATTATTTTTACTGTAGACTGGTTTTCGGGTCTCGGAGTAGCCCCAAAATCTTTGATCAGCTACCACAAGCCATCTGCTGGATAGCTACAAATAATTATAAGATTCACAATATTTTTCACCTCCTAGATGATTTTTTAACTATTGACCGACCTGAAGCAGTGGCAGAACAAACTCTAGCATCGCTTTCACATATATTCAACTCATTAAATATACCTACAGCTCCACATAAAACAGTTGGTCCTGTAACCTCTTTAGAATATTTAGGAATCATTTTAGACACAGTGCAGATGGAAGCTAGACTCCCTCAGGATAAATTAGATAGACTCATGTCGGTTATCAACAAGTTCATCAATGCTGATCAGTGTACAAAGTGAGAACTCCTACCTCTTCGAGGTTATATGAATTTTGCAAGTCGCTGCATTATTCCAGGTAGATCATTTGTGTCATACCTAATTTCACTTTCCACCACAGTCGACAAATTGTTTGCTCCTGTCTCTCTTGCTAGTGACTGTACAAATGATTTAAAATGTGGAAAACATTTCTAGAGGGGTGGAATGGCATTTCATTTTTCTTGAAACAGCATGTCACCTCGTCTGCAGATTATAACCTCTTCACTGATGCATCATCAACAGTGGGGTTTGCTGCTTTCTTTGCTGGCCGGTGTTTGCAAGGAAAGTGGCCAAAAGACCTGCATCAACTAGATACAAGCAAACCTTTTTCCATGGCATTGTGGAACTCTACCCTACAGTAGTTGCTGTAATGGTATGGGGAATGGTTTGGCAAAGAAAGAAAATGCTATTTTTCTGTGGTAATGAGCCCACAGTCTACATAATAAGAAAAGGCTGCACAAAAAACCCACTGATTATCAAATTTATGAGAAAACTAACTTGGTGTGCAGCAGTAAATAATTTTGCAATTTTTGCTAAACACATTCCTGGCACAAAAAATGAGGTTGCTGATTCCCTTTCTCGATTTCAGATGGATCATTTTCGAACATTTGCCTCACATGCACACCAAGAGTCAGACCAGATTCCATCAATCGAAGAAATAATCCAAATTAGAGACTTCCGTGACCTGCTTTTCCAGGCTGCATTAAACAGGAATACTAGGAGAGCATATACTACAGGCATGAAAACTTTACGAACATTTTTTATCGTGCATCATTTTTCCAGCTTGTTATTTCCTGTATTTGATGAAACTGCTCTTACATATTTCTTAGCCCACTGTTCAGCAGTTCAGAAACTGAAATATTCAACAGTTAAATTGCATTTAGCAGGCATCAAATACAGCTACCTAGAAGCAGGTTTTCCCGACCTGTTATGTCACAGAGATGGTTCTCAAATGTACAGGATTCCAATTCTGCTTTGAGACTACAAAAGCTATCCACAGGTCCCCAGAAGCCTCGACTTCCAATCACATTCCCCATCTTGTGTAAAATCTTTGATCTTTTACAAGATGGAATTTTTGTGCCTTTTACTGACCATCTGCTACAAACATCCTGTTTCCTGGCATTTTTCTGCTTTCTGAGGTGTGCAGAATTCACTTCAAGAGTCAAGGAATTTCAGAGGGGAGAATTAGTCCTAGGTATTGTTCGACTTAATTTTAGAGAAGAAGTTTGTATAATCACATTGCGAAAATCTAAAACTGATCCATTTTGACAAGATGTTTCAATTAACTTATGCAAGACTAACCACAGAGTATGCCCATTTACATTAACAAGGCAGTATTTAATTCACCGACTTTCCAGGACCTCGACTTCCAATCACATTCCCCATCTTGTGCAAAATCTTTAATCTTTTACAAGATGGAATTTTTGTGCCTTTTACTGACCATCTGCTACAAACATCCTGTTGCCTGGCATTTTTCTGCTTTCTGAGGTGTGCAGAATTCACTTCAAGAGTCAAGGAATTTCAGAGGGGAGAATTAGACCTAGGTATTGTTCGACTTAATTTTAGAGAAGAAGTTTGTATAATCACATTGCAAACATCTAAAACTGATCCATTTCGACAAGATGTTTCAATTAACTTATGCAAGACTAACCACAGAGTATGCCCATTTACATTAACAAGGCAGTATTTAATTCACCGACTTTCCAGGACCAGTGGAGATGCCTTCTTTGTGACAGAGAAAGGTGATCCCATGACAAGAGATTTCTTTACAAAGCATCTGCACATCATACTAGGTTGGTTGGGATTTAACCAAACTCTATATTCAGGACACTCCTTCAGAATTGGGGCAGCCACCTCAGCAGCTAGGGTGTGCATTGAGGATTACCTGATCAAGACTTTGGGAAGGTGGTCCTTAGACTGTTACACTAGATATATTGGGACCCCCTAGATGTAATATATTCGGCACAAAAGGCATTGCAAAATCACCAATCTTAGACACAGCCTAGAATGTCCAACTATCTGTATGCAGTGAGTCATCATAAGGTCCCTAAGGGGAAGAGTTAACATCACAACAAAATGCTCATATTTGTGAAAGGCCATGAATATCAAGTGAAACTGACACAAGAAATATCAGAAACTCCTATCGTAGGAAATTGTTTTAATGCAGTTTGTTGTTGCGTAAAAAATCCCACTCCTGTAAATTTTAATATGATGATTGCCAATGAATAAATTGACTACTGGGAATCTCCCTGCATTCCACTGACAAATATAAGTGCTGATCCCTATAAATAAGTGGACAGTAAACAAGTTTACCAATCCAACAGATTGAGCATCTCTGCGTGAATGATTTTTAACTGGCAGAGTGCTATAGAGATGAAATGAGTCAATGAACATCTCATACTGCTCCAGATATTGGTAGATTACTTCCTGTGTTTAGTCCTCTTGATATTCGTTCTGACTGATGCAAGATACGAGTGTAGCTAACGAGTATCTATCTTGGGAAGGTGCCTTGAATATGCAGTTGCACATAATCAGTTAAACAGGTTATTGTATATATGTATATAGGTAGACAAACATTGTTGTCAATTGATAGACATTGCTTTAATTAGGTTACTCTACATGGACTGTCTTGAACAGTCTCAAGCTAGTGATGTTTAATTAAATTATATTTCATAAAGACAGTCAAGCTTACTGGGGGTTCAATTTGTCCGGCTTATCTACACTTTTGGCCACTTCAACATGGCCTTTGTCATTTGTATTCAGGTATAAATTACAAAGGCCATTATTATCATTTTAAAAGCCTTCCAAATTGTTGTAAGTACACCAGAATAGGGTCCGGGCTATACATATAGTGTATGGGGACCTATCTTAACACACTTTTGGGCTTCATAAAGCCTTGCAGGAATAATATCAAACAAGTCCGGGTTGTTGACCTGCATGTACAGTTTACAGGACTTGTTACAATAAGTGTACATTTTATACGAGTCTGGGTTATACACTGTATTTGCTTCGCAAAACTTCATTATGATTCAACAGGTGACAGGGCTACACATTGTGTGTGCCATCTCAAACATAAGCAATGCATTCAAGTGGTTACACCTGTCCCCTGGGTATACCACGTGTTCTCTGCAAGTTCTGTTTTCTAATTACAATTGTACATTGGGGCACTGGTGAAACCTCTTGAATGATGACTGTGTAGGTGAGCCTGCCTACAAAGGCCAAAATTGTGTATATTTAATAAAAGAAATTTAAATCAAACTTCAGTTTTGTCTTCTGTTCATAAACCTACTGTTTGCAAAAAAAGTACTAATATCAAGTTTCAAATTTTGCAACTGAAGAGTGAACAAAATTTGAATAGTGAGATTTACATACCTTTCTAGGTTGAACTGGTGGTGTGCTATGTTGACTTTGTATGTCCAAATTTGCTCATATAGATTAGTTTTGCTGCAGTTTATTAACAATCCCTTTGCACTCTCATTTCAAAATGGCAAAGTTTTCAGCAACAAATATTTCCCATAATGCAGTTTGATATTTAACAAAATATACCTTGTTTGACAGAGCTCACTGAGCTCTGTCAAACAAGATATAATTGGTTAAATTCGTGGTTAAACAAGAGAAAAACAAAATGATTCAAAGTAATTAGAAAAAATTCTGTTGCACTACCAGGGCAATTTAGATAAAATTCTGTTGCACTACCAGAGTACTAGGGGTTAAAGAATACCAAGTGGCATTCTCTAATAAATTGTAATAAGACAAATCCATGTGAACAAAACAGAAGCAAATTGTCCATCCCTTGTGTGCAACAAGGTGCCAACTTCAGTTCTTGAGAATTGCAGATAGCATCTTGTTACACCCAAGGGGGAAAATATTTTTCTGGATGAGAACTGTTTTATTACAATTCATGAATTGTAACAGAACAAAAATTGATGATTCAAGTTTAATTCTCTAAACTACATAGCACTCTCCTAATTCAAAGTAAGCAAGGTCAAGGATATGTTGATAATTAAATGTGTGGGAGGACAAGATATGTATTATTATGACTGATGAACATTTAGAACAATTATCAGCTTAAAAATAGAATGGGAAGGAAAGAGTCCAAATAACATAAATGTCCCAGCTCCCAAAGTCCAAATGTGAAAAAGAAATATCTTTCATACAACTAAAGAGAAACACATATTTGTATAATTAACTGGTTGAGTGCTCAATTATTTTTCAAAGGTGAGTTGTAAATTGAGTGTTTTTCTCTAAGATACCGTGCTACTCATAATTGGAGCGCTAGTTGAAGAAGATTTTGTCCATAAATAATTACTTTGTTACAATTGATTGGAAAGTTCCAAAAGGCACTCTCCAATACATTTTATTAAAAAGTATTTTACATAAATATTCTTTTGTCTTGCAGAGAAAACAAGTAGCTAATGTATACAGTGTACTAAAGTGGCTTTCAGTACTTTTCAATAGAGCAATGATAGTGGCTTTTAGTACTCAACCACTTAAGGGTGATAATTGCAACATTTTTCTAATTAAAAACTGAAAATCGAAATATTCCATTTCTGTAATCATCACAGAAACTTCAAAATTTCAAACCACTCCACCAAAGAAAACTAAATTATTGTGTGAAAACTAAAAAAATACAACAGAGAAAAGAATGATTACCCCAAAATTAAGGGCTATACCTACTACATGTTTTGTAGTGAAAAGAGGAAACTCAAACTTGGCCTTCCTAAATAGAATCAAAAGTGAATCTTCAATATTTCAAATGTTTTGGTAAAGAACACAAAAGTTATCGTGTGGAAACCACAAAATAACAAAGTTTTTGCTCAATCGACAACTCCCATATTACTCATAAAACCTCACCTTCAAATGCCATCCTTTTGTAATCATAAGTAAAACTTAAAAATTTTAAATCATTATCCAGAAATGAACAAGAAGAAAATCTGTTCAAACAACAAAATAAGTTTTTTACAGTCAAGAGCCATAATTGCTGCATTACTTGCATGAATGAAATGAATATCAAACATGGCTTCCTTTTGTAATAATACATGAAACTTTACAATTTCAATTCATTAGACAAAAAAGAAAAAAAATGCACAAAATAAATGCCCAAATTTAATGTGCAGAAATGCTCAGGATAATAAAGTGTTTGTATTATCAAAGGCCTTAGCTATGAACTTACTTTCACTAGAAATCTGGCCTTTCTTTTGTGATTTGATAAAAAAACAATCAAATCTGCTAAAACAATGTAAAGACTAGAACCTGGCCTTTGTTTTGTGATTTGACAAAAAACAATCAAATCTGACATCATTCTGCCAAAACAAAGTAAGGTTATCAAGGAGAAACAAAAAAAAATAGCAAAATGTTTGTAAAAGTAAGGGCCATAACTCTGAAGACAAATTTTTAAAAATCAAACTTGTTCTTCAGACTATGGTCACAAGTCAAGCTGTAAAATCTGAACGAATTGTGCCAAAGAAATCTAAAGATATTGTGTGAAAAATATACAGATGTTTGTACACATTGACAGATGAACATAGACAACACTTAATGACTCTTTCACATAAATGTTGTAATGACTCTTTCACATAAATGTTGAGGAGGTAAAAAAATTTAAGAAAGTTAGTCTTTACCTGGTAGAGTGTTAAATTAATTATGGTCATCAAAATTTGTTCATATGTTTTTTCCTTGTTACAATTTAGGGGAGAGTGCCTTTAGAAACTCTCCCCTAAATTGTAATAAGACAAATCCATACATAGTAAGTGATTCCATTTCATAGATAACATTAAGTACATCCACCAGGTATGAAGCCTTTTAGTTGTACCTGTACTTCAGTAAAAAGCCCAAATATGGGCTTTCAGCACTCTACCAGTTAACAGTAGGTAGTTGCTGACAGCTGGATACAGCCAGTTTTCTAAGCTTATTAAGATTAGTTCCAGAATTTAAAATTGGTTGGCACCAGCTCTTGGCCATTACAATTTTAAATCTCAATATGGGCTTTCAACACCTTTGAGAAAAGAACCTGGTAATCTATGGGTTGCAGCAATGAAGCGTTGTGTTATTGGAAAAGACTTTTCACCTTTTCTTCTGTAGCTTTAGCAAGAAGTCTGGCATGGTCTTCTGGTGTAACTCTAAAGGCTTCTTGGGAGTACTGATACAAATCTTGTATGTAAGGTGAATGAGTCCCACTGGGAGCGCCAATCTTATGTTTTATTGTGTACAGTACTTCAATATACAGTAATTCAAACTGAAATAATAAGATGAGAGAAATCAATATGCCAGATAGATGTGAGGGTACTTTTTTTTTTCTTTTTCACACAACATATATGATGTAATTTTATTATGCAAATGTTTTTTCCTATAAACTTGATAAAATGATGAATCATTACTACCTTTGGGTTTACATACAAGTCTCATGTTCAACATCAAGGCGTGGCAAGCTTGAGTGGTACAGTGGAGCTCACTTAATTGGATATCTCTTAACTGAATAACCCTGTTAATTGAATATAATTTCCCAACACAAAACCATTTACCATACCTCCAGTACAAATTTGACCTGATAATTGAATATAATTTATAGAGTAAACTCCTGTTAATTGAATAAAAAATCTTGTAACCTGTCAAGAAATTACCCGGACTCTCCCCAGTTTTCCTTTGTTTATAGACCTATTTGGCCTCAGTACATCCAATACAAGCATTTAATCTGTTACATCTTGTTTGACAGAGCTCATGGAGCTCTGTCAAACAAGATATAATAGAATAAATGCTAAGTTTATCTCTAGAATACATGAAAGTGACACAATCCCTGTTAACTGAATATTCCTAATTGAATAATTTTCATAGGCAGAGTGGCTATTCAATTACCAGGATTCCACTGTACTGATTTCTTAAAATTATTTGGTGACTGGCTATGAGGTTTTACAGTACTTTTCAGCTGATGTTCTTCTCATGCTACATGTGAATTCTGTTAACCAGTTTTCAAGTTATTGTACTTGCATAGTTTTCTGCAAGATAATGTTACACTACTCTTATCTCAAAAGGGACACTTTTGTAATCAGATCATGATGTGACCACAATACCCTAACACCAGTGGATAGAAATTCCATAATATATATATCATACAAAAACTGTGAAATCAAGACCGTATCATGAAACATGAGCATCTGTCATGAGATGGAAAAATCCCGCGTCCTGTAAAGAGAGAAATGGATTGAAATGTTTATGAAAAAAAAAAATCAACTAAAAAAAGCACAAAAAGACTAAAATAATGCCAAGGATGTCTATGCTCTCCAGCCCACCATCATAAATGTCAATTACCCAATTTGTCCACCACCTCAATCTCACCAACATAGAAGACACTAATGTCCCAACTTTAAAATAAACATTAATTTATATATTGAGGTTTAATGACATGTTTGATAGCCAGCGTCACCTTATGTTAGAGAGTTTTATGGGTGCTGGTAGCCAGTGAGAACCACTGAGCATTGGCAAGCAATTGTTAGACTAACCCAACACTCAAACTCCGCACAAGCAGGGTTAGCATTGGCTAAAGGCAAGTGCACCATCGATGCACAGTACACCTTAGTACACAGTGCCCCCATAAACCTTTATAATTGCAAACTTTGTATCAAAGCAATAAAATTTACAACTGAATACATATTCAAGGGTAAAAACTTTCAAACAGAGAATGAGAATATGGACAAATGAATACTTGACCTGTTTTGTTATTCTAGATAAAATGTGAAAGTTTAAAAAACATCAGAACCCATACTCAAGTTATCATCCGTAAACAATAAAATGGATTATTTCTCACTAAGTCAAGGGAAATAACTCTAGAACAGGAAATGCGAATATGGCCAAATGCGAGCTTGACCCTTCTAGTCATTTATCTTTGTTGATTTTGAATTAATAAATATCTTATCTTATATTATCTCCATTAAACCATAGCACCAATGCAGCAGGCTATCAAAGTTGTCCATGGGACACTAATGCCCCCGCTTTATGATAAACTAGTGGTTAACAAAGTCCAAAATGGGTCATAACTCAGATAAAAATTATCGCATCCACATTCAAAATCAAACCTGTCTGGTATTTTGTCTGCAGTAAGCTATATTCCAAGTTTGACTGAAATCAGACACCTGTAACTCAAGTTACCATTCAGAAACCAATATCAGCATGTCTTCCAAGTCAGAAAAGTGCCATAACTCTGCCAAAAATATCGGACCAGCCCACTATCAATCCCAACCTGTATTTTTTGGTTATAAACCTAGGTATAAAATTTGGTTTCATTTCGTTCAGTGAAACTAAAGTTATCTTCTGGTGTAACTCTAAAGTTACTAACTTTAACTTACCCAGTTACTAAGAGTAACTCTAACTTTATACTTTGGTCCCTTTATCTGGACCTTATGGAACAGACTAAAGTTATTGTTCGGAAACCAATATCAACATGTCTTCTAAGTTGAAAAAGGGCCATAACTCTGCCAAAAAATATTGGACCAAACCTACTATCAATCCCAACCTGTATTATGTGGGTATAAATCTATGTTTGACCTAAAATAAGTTTTGAGTTATCAAACATCGAATCCATAGAACAAGTTTTCAAGTGCTGTCATTTTCTGCACAAATCTGCACAACTGTTGGAGTTTAACCCTTTAGCCCAATGTAACAGCTTAAACTGACCAGCACTATTGACAAAAATCACCATTCAATTTTATTTTTTCATTTTTTGCCTCAAAAACATAGCTTATGACCCCTCATTGGAACAAACTCATTGAGGTTCTTCCAATGTGGAGTAATAAGCTATGTTTTTGCAAAAAAAAAAATTAGTTATTTATAAATTTTGTTTCCAAGTGTTGTCTTCCTTTTGTGCTAGGTAAAGGGTTAAAAACCCAACTGTGTGACCTTATTAACTCCTTGCATGCTGTGGGCAGATATTCCTGCCCAGCACAGGGGTTCTCTTGTCACTGAAATTAGTAAAATTTGGGCACATTTAATCAAATTTTCCACCTGAAAATTGAATGAATTTTTTCACCAATGATTTGAGTTTAAATTTAGATGAATTTTTCATCAAATCTAGTCATGGCTGCTGTTAAGCAGCCATGACTAGATTTGAAGAAAAATATTTTGAAAATACTCAGCAGGTAAGAGTTAAGCAATGTATTTCCAACTTTTCCCTTTCTTTTCATCTGGAAAAGGAACAAACAAGTTACTTATCAAACATAATTACATGGATATTAAGTAAATTAATTTTTATTCTGTTCATGCAATGTGTACAATCCAGAGTGGTCCAAATGAGGTATGTTTCCCAACTGTATTAAATAATTAAGCCAAATCATTATTAACTCCCATTAGAGACTTTGTTAGCTTATTTCTAATCTAATTATGTGATAATATTTGCAGGACAGACAAAGGTACCGCCTATTCATATGGTACATAATCCATGATAATGTTCTATTTTTGTAATGATCAAGGGATGTTTTTATTTGCATTATGTTGCTCTGACAGGTCTGTAACTATCTTCAGCTGTTGTTGGGTGTGACCCATGTTTGCCTAAACAAAACGTGATTTGCACAAAGTTTTTTATGTACACATACTTTTGCATTTCGATGACCTATTCAGACAAGGCATCAAAAAGCACTGTAATTAGACATAGCAAATGAAATATTATACTAAAAGCCACTGTGACCAGTGAAGTTTTATGCCAAACTCTCCCTCTCCCCACCCCACCTCCCAGATTTACAACTTATGTACAGGGTCGAAAAGACTAGTAAAGCATAATGTAGCAACACTGAAAATTGGTTTGTACTGCCAAAAACTAAAGAACAGAGTCACTTAATAGCAGCACCACATCATTTTCAAGAAAATTAATATTTGTCCACTCGCTTTTAAATATGCGGGAGATTTTTTCAGATATGCCATGCTGGAGAATCTCCCGAAAGTTCAAACTTTTACAGTGGAGTCCTGTTAATTGGTCCAAATGAGGTATGTTTCCCAACTGTATTAAATAATTAAGCCAAATCATTATTAACTCCCATTGCAGAGCTCCATGAGCACTGTCAAACAAGATATAATAGATTAAATGCCTGTTTTGGATGTACTGAGGCCAAATAGATCTATAAACAAAGGAAAACCGGGGAATGTCAGAGTAATTTCTCGACAGGTTACAAGATTTTTTATTCAATTAACAGGCGTTTACTCTATAACCTATGTTCAATTAACAGGTCAAATTTGTACTGTAGGTATGGTAAATGCTTTTGTGACGGGAAATGATATTCGATTAACAGGGTTATTCAGTTAAAAGATATCCAATTAAATGGGCTCCACTCTATATGATTGTTTTGTAGCATTCTGGATGGTCATTACATTCAGATTGGTACACTATTAAATAATTTATCTAATATACATGTACACAAAAATATATATATGTAGCTCAGAAAGGTACAACTATGTAGAGGATATCTACGCTATTTTAGTGAATATCGATAATTATCTCATGAGTGTGGACCTGAAAGTTTTATTTTATTTTCAGGTCCACATGAATGAGATAATTCCCGATATTCACTAAAATAGTGTAGATTTTCTTTTTATTATATGCTATGTGACATTTAACTGCGCAATATTCAGCCCAATTTCACTGCAAACATGTACCTTTCAAAACTATAACAAAGATAACCTGATCATTCATTCAAGGCGACGTTCAAGGTGATATCATGTGCCGAAGCACAACGTCTTTTAGGAAGCTACAGAAAAAATTCATCGTGTGGACCTGAAAATATTTTTCACTTGTGCAAGCGCTCGTGAAAAATAAAACTTTCAGGTCCACTCTCATGAGATAATTCCAGATACTGACTAAAATAGAGTACATTTTCTTTTTTATTATATACTACAGGACATTTTATTGCACAATATTCAGCCCAATTTGCCCCCCAAATGCGTACGTTTCAAAACAATAAAAAAAATCAGCTGATCGTTACTTCAAGACGACATCATGTGCCAAAGCGTGGCATCATTTAGGAAGCTACTGAGGGATATTTCGATATGTGTACATTCAATTCCAGTCTTTTTACAAACTTTAGCTGGTAGAGTGCTAAATTATTTTTCAAATGTGATTTGTAACATTGGTATTTTTTCAAAGATTCCTTTGCTACCAACAAGATGTGCCTCACTTTAGTAAGATTTTGTTAAAAAATAAGTGTTCCTACTGTCAAGGACTGAAAAATTCAAGCATATTTGAGGTCATTCCTCACATTTTTAGGCATACCTCAAGGCTCTGCAATAGCCAAATTCAAGAAAACTAAAGGCCCTGTCTTCACAAACTATTGTACACATAAAATGTACAGAGTTATAAAAAGGTAATAAAGTACTTTGCCAGCATTTTTAATTCCTGAAAATTAAAGGCTTTTCACTCTTGGTCCATTTTCCAAGATTTCAAGGCCTTGAATGGCCCTTAGTCAACTGCAAGGCCATTCTTTAAATCCATGGACCTGCTGAAACCCTGTGACTAATTTGTTACAATTTTTGTAATTGTAACAAAACAATTTTAATATTTTATTCTACTGCTGAGCAAACATCATGCTGATGTAAAAGAGTATAAAGCCATAAAAATCAGGCTTTCGGCAATTTTCAAAAGAGCCATGATAGTGACTTCTAGCAGCTCATACTTTAAAAACAGTAAAGCACACCATTCAATAAAATTCTGGAAATAGTTCCAGGTGGAAACAGCTGTACTCTTTTCTAGACTTGAACCATGATCAGGTCATCCATTCAGTGAACCATTTATTCTGAACCCATGCTGCGATAAATATTGGTTATTACTACCATGTGGATTCCGAGATGGTGTAATGAAGGCGAGACTTTGTCTCTGGGCATATATCAACAAGTCTGTTAGGACTTGTCGATATATACGCCTGAGGCGAGGTCGAGACTTCAATACACAATATCGGAAACCCAATTGGTGGTAATAACCAATTTATCGTACAATATTCCTTCCTTGACTTATTTACATATATATTTTGATAATCGTTCAGCATCTATAAGTTAATTTTTTATGAATGAAAATCATGACATTATGGCATTGCATTCTTGCGCTATGTATGACGTACCCATTCATTATTCTACATGCACCATAGCCGCTGAAGTATATAGCAGTTTTTAAGCTCTGTGTTTTTTTTTTATTTTTCTGGTTTAACATATGGTAGGCCTATATAAAAATATCATCATGGCAAAAAATTATCTTGTTTAATTTATTTTGTTGAGTTGGTGATCTGTCATTTAATTACTGTTATCAAAACAGTGGCCTCAACATGTGTAATCAGTTTTTGATGAGTGCAGGTAAAAAACATTCTCTTTCTGAATCAAATGATCACACATGCAGTTGCTACCCTCAATACATGTTTGTATTTTGTCTAGACGTTTTCACTCGAACTGGGGAAATATGTTCTTGTTGTAAGATAAATTCTGTTACTAAATGCTTCGAAATATCTATGCCATTGGGTACTGGTTTTTTTGACTGGATACTCCACTAATAATTTGAGGCCTTACAGGAATTGCTGGTTGTTTCACAATCATTTTTTGAGAAATTTATAATACTTTTCCAGAAAATTATGTTGGAACTCCGACAAAGGTTCAGTCTAGACCCACATGCAATTTACGTAGCTCATTTTCTTCATGTTCACTATCAAATGGGGACTCGTTGGTTCCGCTCCACAGAGTTTTGCAAGTTTGCACAAGGGTAAAATAAAAACAGTTACTGATGAAAAATGTTTGCCTGCCAGAAATACTCTGAGCACTACACCAGTTATGATATATCAGTGCAGTACGTACCTCTTTTTTGCTGAGCTGGTGATGGGCTAATTTGCTGCTTATCTGGTTTTCTGGTGGAGGTGATCTTTCGGATAATTCAATCTCACTCTGCAAGTAGAAGAAAAAATGTTTTCAAACTTTAAAGTTATCATCACATTTAAAATGAAGAAAAAAAAATTGTTCATCAAACTCAGTATCATACATTTCAATCTTAAATTAGTCCTTTTCACTGACTTCCATGGTTTTGGTGATCATTTAACCTCTGAAAAAAATAACACTTTTTCATTCAACACTGAATGTGTGTACAAATTTTCCTCTCTTATTAATTCTTTAGCCAACAAAGAACAACAGTGACAGAAGAGCTTACTATATTCATCTTTTCAGGATTCTGCCCAGATTTTTTGAGTGCTGGACAACAGGTGACTTAAAACCTCCTCTATCTGGTTGTACAGTGATGCCCACTTAATTGGATATTCTTAACTGAATAACCCTGTTAAGTGAATATAATTTCCCAACACAAAACCATTTACCATACCTCCAGTAGAAATTTGACCTGTTAATTGAATACAGATTATAGAGTAAACTCCTGTTAATTGAATAAAAAATCTTGTAACCTGTCGAGAAATTACTCTGACTCTCCCCAGTTTTCCTTTGTTTATAGACTTATTTGGTCTCAGTACATCCAATACAGTTATTTAATCTATGATATCTTGTTTGACAGAGCACATGACGCTCTGTCAAACAAGATATAATAGAATAAATGTTTAGTTTATCTCTAGAATATAGGAAAGTGACACAATCACTGTTAACTGAATACTCATGTTAATTGAATAATTTTCATTGGCAAAGTGGCTATTCAATTAACAGGCTTCCACTGTATGGTGCTAAATGTGACATTGGGGATAAAGTAAAAAATAAAATCTTATTAGAAACCATTGAATTCCCAAGGCTATCTCGACCTAATAGATCCAATATAAACATTAAAAGTATTAACTCTTTGCATGCAGCTGGTGGATATTCCTGCCCAGCACAGGGTTTCTCTTGTCACCGAAATAAGTGTAATTTGGGCATAAATGATAAAATTTTCACCGTGTAAATTGAATGGATTTTTTCAACAATGATTTCTTATTTTACATTTGGATTAATTTTTCATCAAATCTAGTCATGGCTGCTGCACAGCAGCCATGATTAGAAGATTTGATAAAAACTATCTTGAAGATACTCAGAAGGTTAAGTAGTCCAGGCACATTAGACATAAAAATGAGAAAGTAAGGAAAAAAATCGGAGAAAGCTGATTTTTTTATATGTTTCCGGGACACACATTGCGGATAAAGTGTGAAAAGTCCCCGCGAATCCGAGTTGAGCTTTTTTAGTTATAGCATTTTTTTGATGAAAAAAAAAATTTAAAAAAAAATTTGACCCAGCTCCATATTTCTCATTCTTATTCGCCTTAGTAGGGTGAGAATCATAAATATTGTGCTGAATTATATTGAGAATACATATCCCCAACAGAAAATGCCAACTTTGTACCAATCCTCACACTCAATGGTGAAATATTCACGAAAATGTACAAAATTACGAAAAAAAATTTATTGTTTTCATACACACAACGGTACACAACGTCCATTAAATCAAATCTACGACTACTTTGGGAGTTAAATTATATATCAAAAATTGCAGAAAAGCAGTGGCTTTATAATGATATATAACAATAGTCATTTATTCCATAATGAACTGGTGAAACGTGTGAAATATTAACCATACCCCCTAAACTCAAATTCAAACGGCATCGACTTTTCTCATTAAAAAAAAAACGACTAACTGGTGATCATTCGAATATTGGCTCTGGTGAATTCGGGTACATCCCTTTGAAAGGTTACAGTAAACCAATCAAATCGGGTCTTGACGAAATTGTGATGAAGGATTTATCAACTTTGGGTGAATCTGATCCGAAAAATTTGAAACTCGCAAAAACAGTCGACAGTCTTTGGTCTTTGACGCATGTACTGAGAGTACCTTGCCCATCTTGGGCTGGATATATACACATTGTCACATCATCAGATGATTATGAAACAAGTGATGTCGAGATACTTCCCTTTATTAATTTTGATCCATCCAACCCGAGCACAATTTACACTGCTCTCATGTTTGCACAAACTGAATGTGAGAAACAGGGACTGAACGTTTGTCCAGTGGTGTTTGACCAACCACTTTATATCAAAGCAGTGGAGATTGTGTCTTCGTCAGATAAGTTGACAAAAGTTTTCGTTAGACTCGGCGGTTTCCATATGATTATGTCATATTTAGGGGCAAATGGTTCGATCATGGCTGGTAGAGGCTTGGATGAACTTTGGGGGACTGTTTATGCTGGTGGGTCAATCCATCATTTGATCAGTGGTCATGCATATTCAAGAGCAGTTCGTGCCCATTTGCTAACACAAATTGCCATTACAAAACTTGTGTTTGAAGAAAGCCGAACACTAGATAACATAGACAGCACAGAAGTCAATGAAATATTCTGTGGACTTGCCAGAGGTGACTGTACAACAGCTGACGCTGTCAATCAAGAAAGTGTCAACCATCTACTGTCAAAATTACACGAACTGCTCCAGAATGTGTCCGTAGGACGCACAGAAAAGCTTTGGGTACAATACTACGTGGTTGTTTTTGATGGTTATGCTTGTACAATGTCGACAAAGGGCATGGAACAAGCCCGTAGATCTAAAGACAGGTATTCCATTGATATCAATATCTCACCCGAGTTACCAGCCACCACACCCCAATCCGATTTCCTTGCAAATGCCAAGAACAAAACCCAACTGATCGATCTTCTAATGCAGGAGCTATCTGCTATCAATATTCAGTCCAAGCAGGCCGAGGCTGATGCTGATGTACTGATAGCCGAAACTGCACTTGACATCGCTCAAGATGACAACAATGTTGTCGTTGTGGGAACAGACACAGACTTGTTAGTCATTCTTACCTCTCGAGTTCAACCGGGATGTAATATTCACATGATGTATTCCATTACCCCAAACTTACTAGTTTCAGTTAGTGAAATAGCAACCAAAATGGGTGACCATAGAAGCAACCTCCTTGTAGCACATTCTATAAGTGGTTGTGACACTACTTCTGCACTCTTTCGAGTTGGTAAGAAGAAAGTATTCAGTACAATTGTCTCCGATGTTACTAGCGACTCACAACAGTATGTCAACACAATTTTGGCGAATGACAGTACACCAAGTGCAGTAGCCGCTGCCGGGGAACAACTTCTCCTAATCTTATACGGGAGTAAAACTGTTTCCTCTCTCGACCAATATAGATATGTCACTTACAAGCGTTATGTAGCAAAATCTAACCTGAATAAACCCATCGACCTAGCCTCACTCCCACCAAGCAGCGATGCTGCACAACAACATGTCTACAGATGTTATCTCCAGGTCCAACAATGGCTGGGCACTTCGCTTCCTCCGACGGATTGGGGGTGGTCGCTAGACAATGGACTTCTTGTACCGACTGCAGCCACAAAGCCATGTGCCCCCGATAACCTACTGAATCTGATCAGTTGTGGTTGCAAGAGTGCTTGTACAAAAAGGTGTGGGTGTAAGAAGGCAGGACTCTCTTGCTCAGGTTTGTGTAATTGCAGTTCGGATTCTTGTAACAACCACAGAAACACTGTCCTGTCGGAAACTTCTGAGTTCGATGAATAATATGTATATAGGTCATGTCATTTCTGTATATAGCGTTGATAATAGTCAATGTAACTTAATCCATGTTGAATGATTTGTACATTCTGTAAATATTATTTATTGATTTTTGTACATTCTGTAAATATTATTTATTGATCTAATGCTGCCAGACAGACGTGTCTGTTCGGTCCCAAGCCCGAAAATAGTTGAGTTCTCATGCTGACGAATTTTATGCCAAAAGGGGAACTCGGCCAGAAGCAGAGGGGGTCTTCCATAATGTCTATTTTGTAAGCAATGATAAAAGTCTTCAAATGGTGGTGGATTTTTTATCGTCTGTCCAACTAACATCCCATTCTGTACTACGACCCTTTGGGCAAATCCGTTAGGAAAATCGTCATTTTTTGCATAAATCCGATACTTTTTTGTGAATTTTCAATAATTTTTCGCAGAAATTGTCACAGAATGCACATTTTCCTCTAGGTAAATGTATATTAGACATTATGTAGCTCGAAATACGCGTAAACAAAAAATACAGTTGGATCAATTCGAGGTTACAAAGTTTGTGCGATTTTTAAAAAATTTTTTCAAACACGTTTTCGAAAAAAGGCTGTAGAAAAAAAAGCTCAACTGGGATTTTAGGGGACTTTTGTCTAATCGTTCAGTGACATGTACTCGACATTCCCTGAAAAAATCAGCTTTCTCCGATTTTTTTCCCTAGTGAAACCTAATGTTCTTGGGCTATAAGAGTAAAATCTTGTTTTACAGATCTCCATCAGCTCTTTCAAACGAGATATAAAAGAATAAATGTTTACTGTTTATTGAATATTTTTCACCTACAAAGCACCTATTCAATTAAGTTTAAACAAGGTTTCACAGTAGTAAATCAGTGCTGGGGGATTTTGGCTGATATATTTATTTATTTATTTATTTATTTATTTATTTATTTATTTATTTATTTATTTGTGTTTTAGGTCACATACTTCTGCACAATGGCTAGTCGGGACCACAACATAGAGATAAAATCAAGGTCAGTCAATCATTTATGCCCCATGTTACCTATTTTAGAGGACTTGCACCCCAAGCATTAGTGACTGGGTCCTATTTTACCAGAAAAACAGTGCTTGTTTACGACAGTAAACAAGCACTGCCTAAATTACCGAGGTTCCCATGGGGAAGGGTGGGGTGGGGGACTGATTTATTATTTGTTTGTTTGTTTATTAAGAATTTAATGACACTCTCAGCTGTCAGGGTCGCATTGTGTCAGACAGCTTAATGCATGTATGAAGCTTAACCCTTTACCCAACATAATAGCCAAAACCGGCCAGCGGTATTCTAAAAATCGCCAATTATTTTCATTATATTTTCATTTTTTGTCCAATGAGGGGTCATAACCTATGTTTTTAAGACAAAAAACGAAAAAATTTAGTTATTCAAGAATTTTCTTTGCAAGTGTCGTCTGCTTTTCATGTTAGGTAAAGGGTTAAGTACCAGAGAGAACCACAGAGCAACTTTCATTCTCTGCAACATGCCAACTCAGTACAAGCGGAGTTAGCAGTGGTTGAAGGTAAATGCACCAAAGACACCTTAGTACACAGTACCACTCGTCCGTGACCTCCACTTGGGCAATTGGAATTGAGTGTCATTTCTCAAGAAAAACAACACATTTACCTTGGGTCGGGATTGAACTGTCAACTTTTTGGTTTTAAGTCCAGTACTCTAATCACTGAGTCACCACGCTACATTAAGCACCTCATACTAAAATCAACTAGTTTTAAAACATTACTACTCAAATCTGTGCCTGGATCTCATCACCCAGTATTCATCTCTTCCACTATATTCACCATATGTATTACTCAGTATTAATCTCAGTAAAATGGTCTTTTACCAAGAGGAAGATTGAGCATTTTAAAACTACACCACTTTTGTGGTCACTAACTATTCTTCATTTTTTCATTTTCCACATTTAAACAAGAGCTATTGCTGAAAGCAATTTTTACTCCCACTGCAGTGCTGGGCCAATGAAGCATAACTGAATTAAAAACAAAGTAAGGACCATATCTCTGTTGAAACAATGCACGCAGCCTTTTATAACAGGTGCAGGTGCATCTTGTTACAAGGATCCAGCACACCAAACTTCAATGGAATCCATCCATTCACTGCTGAGATATCGCTGCGGACAGAAAATGAAAGTGTCAATGACACTGTAGCTCAGCTTGTTAAGACATGTACATGTATAGTATGTGACACAGCAATGACAAACATCTAGGTAATGACTTGATAACAAAGGTACATATACAGTATTGTAACGGTCTGTACATAAATACTGATCGTAGCCTGTAACAAATGTATAGATAAAGTATTGTAAAGGTGGGTGACAGTCTGATGCTAAACTAGAAAAGAAATCTTTGAGTCCCAGAGTGGGTGGGTCTGACTGAACCCCAAAATATTTGTCCTCATAGCACAGTGATAACAAAGGCACCCCAAAACACACTCGTTCCTGTCCCAAGGTGAAAACAAAGGTACCCAAGAAGTTTCGTGAAGATCAGTTCATAAATACGAGCTGTATAGAAGTTGTGACAAAAAACTGATTGGACCTAATTTCGGTAAAAAATGGCCACTGGCAGCCATCTTGAATTTTGGACCGCACCCAGAAACACTCGTTCTCGTCCCAAGGTGATAACAAAGGTACCCAAGAAGTTTCATGAAGATCGGTTGATAAATAAAGCCGTATTGACATGTGCACTTACAGTGTATAAGTAGCACTGAATAAATCAACGTTCATCTAATTTGCATAATTTCTGCATGAGAAAAAAACCCGTACTATATGTGATGTATTCCATGTTACAAAACATTCATACAAAAATTTATTCAAATCAGAACTTTTATACAGAAGTTCTGTACAAAAGACTGATTGTACTAATTTTGGTACAAAATGGCTGATGGTGGCCATCTTGAATTTCGGACCACACCCAAAAACACTCGTTCTCATCCCACGCTGATAACAAAAGTACCCAAGAAGTTTCGTAAAGATCGGTTCATAAATACGGCCTCTAGCCTGAGCTGTATAGAAGTTGTGTACAAAAAACTGATTTGACCTAATTTTGGTACAAAATGGCCACTGGCAGCCATCTTGAATTTTGGACTGCACCCAGAAACACTCGTTCTCATCCCAAGGTGATAACAAAGATACCCAAGACATTTCGTGAAGATTGGTT
This sequence comes from Pictodentalium vernedei, assembly GCA_031216915.1. NCBI lineage: Eukaryota > Metazoa > Mollusca > Scaphopoda > Dentaliida > Dentaliidae > Pictodentalium > Pictodentalium vernedei. The sequence continues at coordinate 544,768,129 of CM062297.1, forward strand.
CATAAATACAGACTCTGGCCCGAGCCGTATTGACATGTGTACTTACTGTGTGTAAGTAGCACTGAAAAAATCAAAGTTCATCTAATTTGCATAATTTCTGCTCGAGAAAAAAACCCGTATTATATGTGATGTATCTCATGGTACTAAACATTCACACAAAATCAGCGCTTTCATATGGAAGTTCTGTGCAAAAATCTGATTGCACCTAATTTTGTACAAAATGGCTGCCATCGGCCATCTTGAATTTTGGACCGGACCCAAAAACACTCGTTCTCGTCCCACAGTGATACCAAAGGTGCCCAAGAAGTTTCGTAAAGATCGGTTCATAGCCCGAGCATATTGGTATTTGCACTTACAGTGCTGAAAGTAACACTAAATACATCAAAGTTAGTCTAATTTGCATAATTTATGCAAGAGAAAAAACCTGTATTATATGTGATGTTGTATCCCATGGTACTAAACATTCATACAAAAAATTATTCAAATCAGCGCTTTCATATGGAAGTTCTGTGCAAAAATCTGATTGCACCTAATTTTGTACAAAATGGCTGCCAACGGGCAACTTAAATTTTGGATTGGACCCCAAAACACTTGTTCTTGTCCCACGGCCATAACAAAGGGACCCAAGAAGTTTCGTAAAGATCGGTTCATAAATATGGCCTCTAGCCCGAGCCGTATTGAATTGTTGATGGACAGACGGACAGACGGCCAGACGGACGACTGGCCATGGCATAAGCTCAAATTTGGCTTCGCCAAACTTGAGCTAAAAATCATGAAAACTTTGAAGTAAGGACCATAACTCTGGAAAAAAATATGCGGGCAACTTTTTTATAACGTGCAGGAGCGGCTTGTCACAAGGATCCTAATACCAAATTTCGTTGAATCCATTGACTCACTGCAAAGATATTGCTGTGGATGAACAGATGGACAGCTAGATGTACGGACAGATGGATGCATGTAATCCAGTTCACCCCCATTCTCTTTTGAGAATAATGCAGACAGTACATCCCCATTCTCTTTTGAGAATAACTGCAGAAACTACCAGCTGAATCTATGTGAGTTGACAGGAAAACAGCCAATCCAGCTATGGCTTCTTGCAGTATACAAGCTTTACCCAAATACCTATTCTTGCTATGTATCCATAATATTTTAGACTTTATAATAATCATGAAAATGTACCTTACTTGTTTGGTGTACTTTTTGTTTGTATATTGCAAAATAAATCAATCAAATCCAATCATTACTTTAATTTTCTCAGAGTGTTATACTCATCACTAGAAGACTATGGACTTTGATTTGAATAATTTAGATCAGTGTCTTTGATCACTGATCCTCTCATACTAATAAATAATGTGGAGGTGAAGGCCAGTACAAATCAGAAATTATAGCAACCTAAAACAAGGTTGCCTTAACTTTTTTCAGGCATCTTTTTTCCTTTGTCTTCCCCTATGAAAATATAAATTTTATAGTAAATTTCCTTCCTTATTATACCTACCGCAATTGTTTACTACAGGCTTGCACTACAGTGGAAGACCCTAACTCGGATAAAATACTCTCTATTTTAATCTTTCGCAAGAGATTTGGGAAAGAAAAGTGGTGTGAAAACACAACGAAAAAATAAGCCAAAACTGGGTCGAGCGCCATCGGCACACACCCAGTAAGGGACACTCTTCTCTTAGTACAATTCCATGACTTCCGTTAACCAGTGCGCAAGCAGTCATCAAACCATTCTTTTGAGTCCGCCAACATAGGTGTTATGTGATCAGCGGGGAGGAAGGATTCTTACCCGAATAAGAAGATGGGAGGGCCTCCATGTAAACAATTGCGGTAGGTATAATAAGAAAGGAAATTTACTATAAAATTTATATTTCTTATCAACCTACCTTACAATTGTTTACTACAGGCTGAATAGACAATAGGATGGAGGGAATCACATAACCAACCCACACATAACTCAACTACACTGGAACCGTGGACAGAGGAAGAGATCCCTAGTCCTATCAAACCATAACATCACAAACATTAGTAAAAGACAATGAAAGATGAGGCGTATGGTGATGTGCGACGCACAGACAGAAAGGCCAGTAACAGCACGAAGCTGGAAATCACCCTGTAAGAAGCTGAATGGCTGGGATAGACAACAGCCTGAGCCAAAGAAAGAGGGCCCGTAGGACAAAGGTCCTCTGTCTGCTCCTGCAACTGTCGCAGATAAATGGAGAAGGTAGCATTTCTCCAGGAGGCTGCCAGTATAACATCCGACAACATGACGGAGTTAGTATAAGCCCCGAGAGGAAGACAATGCACGCACCTTGTGGCAGAAAAAACGATTGGTAATTAATACAATCGACAGTAGCTAGACGAGCGGAAGCTGCATGAATAGCAAGACAAATCCATCAAAAAATGGATTCAGGAGAGATCTGGCATGTGAGAAAATGCATATACATCCGGGATAAAGGCGCGAACAACCCCCCCCCCCCCCCCCCCCCAAACAGAGCAGCGCCCAAGAAAGTGTCCATCTTGGAGTAAACTGCAAAGTCCTAGGCCTTTTCAAGAAAAAGAGCTGAACAAGCTTGGAGAGGCAAGGATGAGTGCCGAAACAATGCGGTACCACATATGAAAAAGGTCTCCGAAGCATGGACGTGTACCCATTGCTGGAGACCCCCAGAAACAAACATATACCAGAAAACTCCGCAATCGGTGTGATCGAAGGAGTGACAGAAGCAACAGAGTGATCGCACACCATCGACAGAAGAACCTTCTACTGAGCCACAGAGGATAAACCAGTGGAGTGAGTGCCTCCTTGAAGAAGAAAAGCAACTCCACTGCTCGTCTCTAAAAACCACTATGGAGGAGACAGGACCCGATAAAAGACATGCACAAAGGCACAATAATGTCGGGTCAACTTGAAACCTCATCGGGCGACTTTGGCAAAGAAAGTCGCAACATAGAGGGAGACATGCCGGAACCGCCGCTAACAAAGAGCGAAGCAGATTGATCCACACCCACTGAGGAGACAGGGGTGTGATCGAAAGGATTCGACAACTGCAGGTTCATATCTGGGCTAGAACCTGAGGCAGAATCGGAACCGGCAGGAAGGCGTGGCCAACAAGATCGTCCCAAAGGAGCTTCGCAGAGGAAGCAGAAGGGTAGTTGTTAGGCTTTGGACGGCGCCTGCCTCCAACAGAAGGCCGATCAAGCTGACTAAGCAGCAGCAGATCAAAGGAATGACAAAGGGAGCCATCCCGGACTGGGACAAGGAACCATGGAATAGTCGTGGACCCGCCGAATGAGGCAGATCGAAGAGCAGTGCACTGCCCCTCAAAAAGGAGATGTCTTGTGTCCAGCACAGCATACCTGCGAACTAATTCCAAGCTAACCGCATAACAGGCATGTGTGTGAGAAGATGCATGAGCGCATTGAACAGCACACACAAAACAAAAACCTGTTTGTCATCAAACTCATCTGGGAGCAGATAAGAAGCAAAGCAGAGACGACGTGATTGAAGAAAGAACGCATTCCAGCATCCCTCACGATAAGCCCAACCTGGACTCCAGAGTCTCCATATGGCTGAGGAGTTGGAGTCCCGATCCAAGACCGTCACAGTCTGGCAGACTGATGGATTGGCGAAATCGTAGGAACGACACCAGAGGCAAAAAGTGTCAACCTTGATGAAGAACGACGTTTTCATATCCTTGGAACTCAGCTTAGAGTCCAAAGCGGTAAATGCTTCAACACTTGTACCGAAAAGAAGCATGTTGCTCCACAGGCTGTAGGCGTGCGACCGATGATCGCAGCTGGGCTGACACTGTCGGCTGGTTTGACGGTTTGAGACCTGGAAGGAACCCAAACACAAAGTCAAGAGCTGTCAGAAGACTGTTGGCTCTCAACGTCAGGAATGTTAGACTCATCCCATGAGTCGGAAGACACATAGCCCATCATGGGCAAACCAGCCGACGCCTCCCATGGTGTGGGCACACCAGGGGATCAGAAAGAGACCTGTTTCCAATCCCGGGAGGCGGCACCACAGGGGGCACCCAGAAACCACTCGTAGCCTCGCTGGAAGCAACGGAAAAGATTCTTGGACAGAACCTAAGTGAGCAAGGGGAGGGCCTCCCTAAACTCACTGACTGTCGGAACGGAACGATGTGGGAACGAACCGACAAAGAGGCTTCACTCCTGACCCATTTACCAGTGAAGGGTCACGATCCTCAAATACACCCGACGCAGGGCGACGGGCTGCAGCCGAAAACATCTGAAGGCAGATGTGTAGTGGGATATCACATACCCCGAGGATCAACAGAGCGGAAATTCAGTAGAGTCGCCGTGGACCTCTGCGGGACAGAAGATCCAGGCTGCACAAAAAGCGTTGGTCACAAAAAACTGGCCATGGTACCAGAGTGCGTGGACGGAAATGCCGCAGAGCTCATGGTGACCCCACCATGAACATACGAATTCAATGAGAAAAACTGAGGTACTCGACGGCTGAGAGACCACAGTAGAGGGTTTGGCCGGCAGCCCCTTCCAACTTCGCCAAGTTGAAGTCAGGGAAGGATTGGGCCAATACTCCATGTCTACACTACCAGACATCCCTGCAGACCCCTGCAGGGAGAAAACTGCTATGCTCAACGACCGAGAGGACACAGCAGGGGGTTCGGACGGCAGCCACTTCCGACTTCGTCGAGTTGAAGTCAGGGAAGGCTGAGGCCGATACCCCTCGTGAACACCACCAGACACCTCTGCAGACCCCTGCAGGGATAAAACTGCTGTGATCAATGGCTGAGAGGACACAGCAGTAGGTTCAGTCGGCAGCCACTTCCGACTTCGCCGAGTTGAAGTCAGGGAAGACCGAGGCTGATACCCCACAACCACACTACAGACAATACTGCAGACCCCTGCAGGGATCAGCCGAGGCCGACTAAAACGGTGCCCGATGACGTAGACGGAACAGCAGTAGCAGCAGATACGACGGGAGCTGTTGGAACTGGCGGAAAAGGGGAGAGAGCCACCTAGCTCGGCCTCCAAAGGAGGAGTCACAACCGTAGTGACAGCCTCAGATGTCGACTGGAGAGGGCGCATAGTCCCGGAACCAGACATCTCTTCAGCAGAAATCCAACAGCTCCCGCAGTATCCACCACGGTAAAAAAAACTGCACATCCCCCACGGATGGGGAATAACTCTCACCAGACGTGGTCGAGTCGGGAGGCCCCGAAACGACAGCGTTCCCTACCCCCTGCGGGTGCGGGAGGAGCTGCACATCCCCCACGGAAGGGGTGTAACTCACACCAGACGTGGTCGAGTCGGGAGGCCCCGAAATGACAGCATCCCCTCCCCCCGCGGGTGTGGGAGGAACAACCACGAGAAGGCACCAAAGGCGAGGGCAAAAGGAATTGCCCTAAAGGAACCGAACTGGAAATAACAGAGGTGAGAGCAAAAAAGAAAAAGGTGAACTCAACAGATACAGAAAGTAGAACACCCCCAACTATGAGAGAAGGTGGCAGAAAAAAATAACCGGTGGGTACATGACAGAAACCAGATGGTCGACAGGGAACTAAAAAACAGAAATTCAGCCCTCAACAGAGTGAAGAAATCCTGTCCATACAGTCCCTCGTTGACACCTAACTCCAATAACAATAATAAAATTTATTAACCGAAACATTCTATTGCCGAACCGCGTTGACACGATGTCGAAAAAACATTCGTCAAAACGGAATATATAAATAAAATACAATGAGAATGTGGTTGAAAATATTAACGAGAATATATAAAACACAGTCCTGTTATTATACGATCTTCAGATTCATGAGCCCAGTCAAAGGAAAACCATTATCGACGTGCTGAATTATCACTGTATCGTAATGCAAAGATGGCGACACGTCAACCACGTTTCGCAGACAAAAAAAGAATGGTTTAATGATTGCTTGCACACTGGTTAACAGAAGTCGTGGAATTGTACTAAGAGAAGAGCGTCCCCTACTGGGTGTGTGCCGATGGCGCTCGACCCAGTTTTGGCTTATTTTTTCATGGTGTTTTTACACCATATTTCTTTCCCAAATCTCTTGGGAAAGATTAAAATAGAGAGTATTTTATCCGAGTTAGAGTCTTCCACTGTAGTGCAAGCCTGTAGTAAACAATTGTAAGATAGGTTGATAAGAAATAAACTCGGGATGTGGAGCAATTTTTGTTTACTGTGATAGAGTTCTGATCTACTGGTACAAGGAATGATAAAATTTAAGTCTATTCAAGACCATTCCACAACATATTTCAACATTTTTCAAGGCCATATACTTGTCAAATTCAAGGATTTTCAAGGCGTGCCTTCACCAGTCCTAACTAGGACCTTCAGGACATTACATTCTCCTCCCATTCATTAGAAGTGAGAGGAGGGGGTAATGACCTGAGGATCCTAGACAGGACTACGCCTTCATGAACTCTGGCATATAAAACTATATAATTATGATTGTCATGCCTCGATAGCATTTTTATTTCATGAATATTCAAGGCTTTTCAGGGCCTCCTGGCACATTTTCTAGCCATAGCTGCTGAAAGTGACTATATTGCCCCAATAAATAAATCCTTTCTCTGATTTTTGTAAGCATGGAAAAGTTAAAATATAACTGATATATTTACTGGTGTAAGAGCAAAAGATGAGATGAATCAGTTTGAACACTGAAGCTAAATACATACATTGTTTCATAAAAGTTGATGAGATGCTCGCAATATGCTATCAAGCCTGAAAGTATGCAGACTGTCATCTGCAGAATGAGGTCTCCAGAGGGTGAATTTGGTGATGCTACCCTGCACAGCAGGATAGCATTACTAAATTTACCCTCTGTGAACCTCAATCTGAATCAAGATCTCAAGCCTAAACAGTGAGAGGTACCCAGAGGATAAATCCCAACAGAGGATAAACTGTATGGGATAGCATCAGCAAATTCACCCCCTGGGGACCTCATTCCGCAAATGACAAGATGGCTTATTTTCAGGCTTGTATGCTACGATGTAATACAGGGATGGAAAGTGTTCTGAGTGCCCTTTCCAACACTTTATTTTGTTACAGTATTCATCATTTACCCTTATGTCCCCAGACAGCCACAAACTGTCCATTTTGTATTGCATTGAAAAAGTTGTCTCAAGTGTATTCTTCCTTAAGAACCTACTGGTAGGCTGCATTTATGTTGACAGTGTTTTTACATTATTGTTGGCTGCATGTCCAGAAACATTGTTAAGGCATCAGCAGCTGTGTACATGTATATATTGTAGTTATTATCGTAGAATTAACCTGAGGATTTAAAGGTTAAAGACATTTATTTATTTATTGGTGTTTAACTGGTTGAGGGCTACATTATTTTAGGTGATCATATTTGTTCTTCAAAATCTGTTTTATTAAAAATTATTGGAAAGTGCCTACAGGCACTTTCCAACAATTTTTAATAAAGCAGATCCTCATGGTGAAAATAATATTTTGTTTTTCACTGAATATGAAAAGTAAGTAAGGAAAAGGGTGATTTTTAAAAGGTACCCTCCTTTTGCCAAAGTCCTGTTAGTACCTTCCAGCACTCAAAAAGTTAAGGTCACATATTTCTGCACAATGGCTAATCTTGACTTTAACATGGATATAAAGTCAAGTCCAGCCAATCGTTTATAGCCATGTTGCCCATTTTAGAGGACTTTCACCCCAGGCATTGGTGCCTGGGTCCTATTTTATCAGTAAAACATAACTTGTTTACCATTGTAAACAAGCACTGTTTCACTTCCTGGGGTTCCCACAGGGAATTAAAGGCATTGCAAAAGTTGAAGAACACTAAATTTATCATTATTTTAATGAAATCATAGTTCTGTTAGAGTTGAAAAATGAATAACTAGCATAATTAGAGACAAGAGTAACATGAAGAGTGGCATATGCCCCCAATGGTGTCATAAAAGGGTAGGAAAGTCTTATATTAGACACCAACAATTATCAAAAAATAAAATTGATTCGAGTCAGCATTCATTAGTTATTGAATGGAAACCAAATTCAATATGGCTGCCATGATGGCCATATTGAATTGGTTATCTGATCCAAAATCGAAAGGAATCTTCTTCTAGACACCAATAATGTATAACCAAAAAATAAAATTGATTCAAGTCAGTATTCACTAGTTATTGGATGGAAACCAAATTCAAGATGGCCACCATGAAAGCTATGATGAATTGATCACGGGTGGCCATCTTGGTTCAGCGGACTGGTCCAACATTGAAAAAAAGCTTCTTCTAGCCACCAACAATGCATAATTAAAAAAATACAAATGATTCGAGACAGCATTCATTAGTTATTGAACGGAAACCAAATTCAATATTGCAGCCATATTGAATTGACCAAAATTGAAAGGAAGCCCTAAAATCCACAAGTAACCCCTAAAATTATGATTTGATCAAATAAGCGGTTCTTTAGTTATTGGACGGAAACCAAAAGTTAATGGATGGATGATGGATGGATGGACACACATGCTGAAAACATAATGCCCAGTAAAAGTACAGTAATGTTGGCAAATTAAAATGAAAATGTCAATGACACTGTAGCTTAACTTGACTGTGTGTTGTGTTTGATGAAAAGGATAATGTTCAATGTTTATGAAAGGATTATGAAATAAGACATAAATTGTGATAATTGAGAATATGTTAATTTCTGTTCCCTGTATGTTATGTTTTCATTAAAAATAATTTGAGGTGTAGACTGTACTAAAGAACTGAGTGGTGGGTTAATGTGGCCCTCACAGTTAATGTATGTCAACCAAGGTTACCATGTTACAGTGAAATTATTCAAAACAAGTCATCCTACCAAGTTACAATGAAATCCCTTCAGAAATATGGCCTGTAGACTGTGCTAAAGGTTTTTGGGGTTTTGGGCCTGTTAAGCCATCACGGTACACCAATCGCAACCAAAAGGGGACATCCTCATCTAGACATTATACTGAGTCATCCTACAAAGTTACACTGAAATCCCTTCATAAATACAACCTGTAGGCTGTGCTAAAGGTTTTCGGGTTTGGGCTCGGGCAGCCATCACGGTTGAATGGTCACGACCAAAAGGGGTCGTTCTCATCTAGACATTATCAGGAGTCATCCTACCAAGTTACAATGAATTTCCTTTATAAATACGACCTGTCGACTGTCCTAAAGGTTTTTGGGATTCGGGGCCCTGTAGCCGTCACAGTTGACCAATCCCGACCAAACGGAGACGTTCTCATCTAGACATTATATGGAGTCATCCAACCAGGTTACAATGAAATCCCTCCATAAATACAACCTGTAGATTGTGCTAAAGGTTTTCGGGTTTTGGGCTTGGGCAGCTGTCACAGTTGACAGATCGTGACCAAATGGGGAAGTTCTCATCTAGACATCATACAGAGTCATCCTACCAAGTTACAATGAAATCCCTCCATATTAAATATGACCTGTAGACTGTGCTAAAAGTTTTTGGGTTTCGGGCTTGGGCAGCCATCACGGTTGACAGATCATGACCAAAAGAGGACGTTCTCATCTAGACATTATACAGAGTCATCCTACCAAGATACAATGAAATCCCTTCATAAATACAACCTGTAGACTGTGCTAAAGGTTTTTGGCTTTTGGGCTTGGGCAGCCATCACGGTTGACCGATAATGACCAAAAGGGGATGTTCTCATCTAGACATGACCTCAAATCTGCATATGAAATTTCATGATGATCGCACAAGAACTACGGGGTGTAGCCTGTGCTAAAGGAAAATGTGAACAGACACTGACTCACATACTAACAGACTTCCGCATGCTTGATGGCAATAGCTTATCTTGACTTTCTCAAGTTAAGCTAAATATGTTGTCTTAATCCTTTTAGAGAAAATAATAGGTGAATGGCTAACTTGTTCACCCAATTTATTCAAGCCTTAGGTTGGACACTAAAAAAGAGAAAAGAAAAAAAATAATATCATATCTGGTAATTGAAACAAAGACACAAGAAAAAGCAAAAATGGAAAAGAAACAATTTTTGCAAAGCAAAACAAGTAAGAGGAAGAACTGAAACAGAAAAAAGAAAGCAGTTCAACAACAACAATAATCATATTAGATACAGCATGGATGTCATTTTTCAGGGGAATTTTTTCTATGTGGGAAGGGGGGTGTGATCATTAAGATTCTCAACAGAAAATGTGGTGTTGATTCTGTCCATTACTTCTTTTCCTCTTATTTTTTTCTTCTTTCTTTCTTTCTTCTTTCTTTTTTTCTACATTCCTTCCTTTTTTCCCCTACATTCACCATATCAGTGTTTGTTTGTTTCTTTATGGGAGAGGAAGGGTGTTAATGACACTTTTAACAACAAGGGTCACACTGTGTCACTGCTCATAATGTCAATGATATCACAATATAATAGTTTCCATCCAAAGTCAACTTTGCTTGGAACCAGCATGTTACTTCAATAATTTAATAATTTGATTTACTGCTTGAGAACATTCCACAGTTTTTCTCCCAGGATAATTTCCCTCAGAAATGAGCTGTCTGTCTTAATGACATCTTCATTCATAACAATAATGTTTTTTTCAATCACTTGAAATGGCAGAATAAGTCAACCATGAACATTGCAAATGAATGCCTTGCTAATACCTCATCAGAGTTAATTTGACAAATATGCCAATTCATCAAAACTTCAAGCTTTATTTTAACTCATTTATCCAACACTTTAATAACAATTTTGAAAATAATTATGAAATAGAGGATAACTAAGCTATTTTAGTGAATATCTGGAATTATCCCATGAGTGTGGACCTGAAAGTTTTATTTTCAAGGAGTGCTATCGCGAGTGAAAAATAATATTTTCGGGTTGACACAAATGAAATAAATCCCGATATTCACTAAAATAGCATAGATTTTCTTTTTATTATATGCTATATGACATTTTGCTACACAATATTCAACCCAATTTGACTGCAAACACGTACGTTTCAAAACAATAACAAAGATCAGCCGATTGTTCTTTCAAGCCGGTACTAGCCAAATCACTCAAACATAAAAAAATAGTCTGACTTTCCCACAGCAATTTAACCAACTAATTGTTCAACTCACAGATGACATTATAATACTACAAATGAGAATATTTTCATATTTCTCATTAATGATAATTTTTAGAACATTTTAAATGTCACTTTACAACAAGGGCTTTGAATTGAGTATGCCGACTCATCAAAAAAAAACTTCCTCGGTGAATCAATCAACAAGGTTTTTCTGAAAGTTACCCAGTTCAAGGCTCAATATAAATCTCGGAGTCACTTTCTGTACATCAAATTATTTTACTTTATTATTCTATTATTATTATACATCTAATTGTTCAGTCAAAGAATCCCCAGAATGGCTTTATTTATTTATTGGTGTTTAACCCTTTACCTAACGAATCGCCCGCATCCGCCCGCGTAACATGCAAATTCAGCAGATAAAAAAATATTATATTTCAAAAAATTTCAACAAAACCATATCATGTGACCCCTCGTTGGAACGAGCTCGTTCCAACGAGGAGTCACATGATATGGTGTTGTTGAATTTTTTTTAAAAATTTAAAAAATTATATTTAAAATAATAAATTTTGATATTGTCTGCGTTGGGTAAAGGGTTAAGGTCACATACTTATGCACAATGGCTAATCGTGACCGTGACAGTTTTATGGGTGGATCGAGGAAGCCAGAGTACCCGGAGAGAACCACCGAGCATCGATGAGCAACTGTCAGCTCCTCAACACTGTAACTCTGTTCAAGCTCCGCTCAAGCAGGGTTACACCGGATGAAGACATGTGCACCATCGAAGTGCAGTACACCTTAGTACACAGCATCATCATGCCCCCATGTAGGCAACTGGGATAAAGTGCCTTGCCCAAGGACACAATGCTGGTCATCCCGGATGGGGATCGAACTCAGGACCTCTAGCACAGAAGTCTAACAGTCTACCACTGAGCCACTGCGCGCCCTACCAGAATGGCCTGAACTTCTGGTACTGCTGGTAAAACCGGCACTGAATCGCTAACAGTATCAAAGACAAAGTAATGCACCAAAGCACAACGTCATTTAGGAAGCTGCTGAGGAATATTGCTCGTTATCCATTTAGTCGATGGATATCGAGAAATATCTTTCAGATAATTTGCTATAAATCTCAGGCTAGCATATAAATTTAATTTTATATTCCAAATGGAGCTCATGGCTTCTTTACAAGTAGTAGCAGAAATGCTAAGCTGTTAAATTGTGAAATAGTAAGAGTTCCATTTTTATAACATTCAAAGATCGATATTTAAAATCTTTAATCCTCTGCACACTGACGTCAAAATAACAAAATTTCAAACTGCAAATTTTCGCTAGGAGGCAACAAGATATTTAACCAAGAATGAATTGGTTAAAGTCCCAGTTGAATTATGGGAAAAATTTGGTGCTTGAAATTTCAGTATTTTGACCTCAGAATGCAGAGGGTTAATAATGAGATTCTGTTAAATTTCCCAATTTTCATGCTTCTTTGATAAAGAGAGCTTATCAGCACAGCAAAATTTTCTGGTGTACTGTATCCCATCGAGTCGAGCTGTTCCAACCAAGCAGTAACACACTCGTTGGCTATGCCAACGAGTGCGATACTGCTTGGTTGAAGATCACTGACAAGTGCATTACTACTTGGTTGAAAGTCCTCAACTCGATGCGATACAGCACACCTGAAAACTCAACTGTACTGATGATCTTTTCATTATATAACTGCCTTCAGGTAATAATTAAATAGTATGCTCACTGGGAGAAGTGAAAAAGAGAAAATCCATTTTGGATGAAAATAGGTGAGAAACGTTTTGTTGTAGTTATTGCTATGGCGGGTTATTTATTCCATCCTGAACTGTGTACCTGGCACATGTCTCATGAAGGTTTGAGAAAATGAAATGATGCATTTATACAACCATGAAGATAGGGCCCTGCGAATCATATGTTTGATTCAAATCGAATCTCGAATTGAATCAGGTCTGTTATTTGAAATCAAATCTTGAATCAAATTCTGGGCATCTCGAAGATGATCAATAAGGGGAGTTCTGTAGACCTGATTATTCTGACTGTGATGGCTCAAGTCCCTGGAAGGCATGCCTTGATGATGTAGTTGGAATATTTATTACCCAGGAATGGGTGCAAGATTTTCCAGCACTAAGCACTGCACAGAACTAGCCGCTAGCAACAGCTCATCGTCAACACTGTTTGGAAACCTTAACTTTGTTTTCAAGAGTGGCAGAGACTAGTGACACTGGAATTAGCATGGGAGGTGGCATGGGTCAGATACTATTTATGTTAATATAAATGAAATTACACGCTCTGTCTTTATTTTCAGCATTATTTGTGAACAAATTCCATCTGCACTATACATTTTGTGAGATGATGACAATGACTGATATCAAGCTATATTCCCATGTAAAGATTCGAAAGGAAATGAATCAGGCAGCTGATTTCAAATCGAATTGAATATCAATATAGGATTCAAAATCAAATCAAATCCAAAGCTTCATAGGGCCCAAGATGAAGATGTAAAAAATCTAAATTAATTGATGATTTGTGGATTTACAGCACATTTTATAGTGCGAGGTGGAAGAAGGTGACACAATTTCCACCCATCCTTGTTTTCGATTTTGCAGTATCACGCTGCATATGTTTTGTCAGTATCAACAGCATGATGACACTTCGTCTAATACTGAAGAAGAGAAGTAATGGCTGAATTTGTGTCCATATCAATGATAATAAATGTAAAATAAAATGTTATTCAAAGATATTCTGTACAAATTGTTCATATTTAGGCATAAGGTCTTATTCCAGGTGACAATTGAATTTACAAATATGTAAGATGAGAGTATCTCAAATTGTGGTTCATGAAAGAACCCCATTGTTTTCAAAGTTCAACCGCATTACTGACTTGTTGAAAAATGCCCCAGTTCATTCATTCTTTGGCAGAAAACTGTAATTAAAAAAAATTGTAGTGGTATTGTGAATGATTTTGGCAGTTCATTAATAACTCTTCTGGTTGCCTGCTGTCTATCTTGACACGCAAGTGTATCCAGAGCATTAACTGGTTGAGTGCTAGAAGCCACTCCATTATCAGGGCTTTCAAAAAAATGAGGGTACCAGAGCAAAAGTCAATGTTTTCCTTGCTCATCTTTCATATTCAGTCAAATGCAAATAATACTTTGTTTATACAAATATGTTCTATTACAAATAATTGAAGAGTGCCTGTGGACACTCTCCAATAATTTGTAATAAATAAATATTCAATAACAAATTCAGACCACAAAAAATAATCTAGCCCTCAAACAGTTAAAAGATCATTGCAACTTGGCTTGTTGTTCAAAGACATAAATAGACTCACTCTCCACCCAACCCCTATTCCAGACAAAATTTCACTAGTTAGAAATTTAACTGGTTGAGAGCTAGAAGAAAGCCACTATCATGGCACTACTGAAAAGTGCTGGAAGCCACTTTAGTGGCTTTACACTGTATGCATTAGCTTGATGTTTACTCAGCAGAGGAAGAAACAATTTTACATAAAATTGTTTGGTTGCAATTTATTGGAGAGTGCCTATTGGCACTCTCCAATAAATTGTAACAAAACAATCATTCATTAATACATTTTTGCTCAACTGAGGCTACTCTTGCTAGTGGTGTGGTATCTTTGAAAAAAAATACCCATGTTTCAAATCACCTTTGAAGCACAATTTAGCATTCAACAAGTTCAAGCCTCAAACCATTAACACTTAGAAGTATTTTACGCAACATTTATCTGTTTCTGTGAACATTTCTACCTGAAATTTAGTGGCTTTTAAACAAAATTTCATGTGATTATCTAAGTGGAGTCAAAATAACCAACTCTAGAACCCAAAGATTCTATATATTGAACACAAGAGAAGGTTAATTCAGATTTCTTCAATGGTTAGAAATTTAAATTTTATAGTAAATTTCCTTTCTTATTATACCTACCACAATTGTTTACTACAGGCTTGCACTACAGTGGAAGTCCCTAACTCTGATAATATACTCTCTATTTTTGTATTTCCCAAGCAATTTGGGAAAGAAAAGTGGTGCAAAAGCACCGAGAAAAAAAAAGCCAAAACTGGGTTGAGATCAACCGGTGCAGACCCAGTACGGGACGCTCTGTCCCAAGCACAACTCCACAACTTCCGTTGCCAGTGCGCATATATGTCGCTAAAGACTCATTCTTTTTGAATCCGCCAACGTTAGAGTTATGTGATCAGTGGGGAGGACGGATTCTTACCCGTATAAGAAGACAGGAGGGCCTCCATGTAAACAATTGTGGTAGGTATAATAAGAAAGGAAATTTACTACAAAATTTAAATTTCTTATCAACCTACTCACAATTGTTTACTATAGGCTGAATAGACAATAGGCTGGAGGGAATCGCATAACCAACCCACACATAACCCCAGTGCACTGGAACCGTGAAGCAGAAGGAAGAGGTCCCGAGGCTTATCAACAAAACGTCACAATCATTGGTAAAAGACAATGAAAGGAGACATATGGGTCCGTGTGACACACAGACAGAAAAGGGCAGTAACAGCACAAGGCTGAAACTGACCTTCAAGAAGCCTAATGGCTAGGGCAGACAACAGCCTGAGCAAAAGAAAGAGGACCCAAGGCAAAGGTTCTCTGCCTGCTCCTGCAACTGACGCAGATAGAAGGTGGAGAAAGTAGAGGCATTTCTCCAGTAGGCTGCCTGCATAACATCCGACAACTTGACGGAGTTAGAATAAGCCCAAGAGGTAGACAATGCACGCACCTCATGGGCAGATATACGATTGGTAATACAATCGCCAGCTGCTAAATGACCGTAAGCCATATGAATAGCAAGACAAATCCACCGAGAAATGGATTGAGGAGAGATCTTCTGTCGACCAGGAATAAGAGACAGAAAAAAACGTTTCCTGCCTTTCCGTATGAATCGTGTCCGATCGGGATAAATGCGAATAGCACGGACCGGACAGAGCAAAGGGCGATTACCCTCAACAGAAGGAAGAGCCCTGATACAGATAGGAGGAGGAGTAGTATCTGGTAACTGATTCTTGGCCAGAAAAGTGCAATCAGTGGTAAAAGTAACACTGTTGGGAGAGCTCCTAAAAAAGGCCAGGTCAACCAAGAGGGCGTGAAGCTCACTAACCCGTCTGGCAGAAGCAAACGCCATCAGAAACACCGTCTTATATGTGAGAAAATGCATATCCACCTGGGATAAAGGTTCGAACGGTGTCCCCCCCCCCCCCCCCTCATCAAGCAAAGCAGCACCCACGAAAAATTCCATCGTGGGGTAAGCTGCAAAGTCCGAGGCCTTTTCAAAGAAAAGTTTCCGAACAAGCTTGGAGAGGTAAGGATTAGTTCCGATACGACGCTTCCCCACATAAGAAAAAGTCTCTGAAAGCATGGACCTGTAACCCTTAATGGTAACAGGCTGGAGACCCTGAGAATCATACAGATACACCAGAAACTCTGCAATCTGTGAAATCGAAGGATTGGCATAATCAACAGAGTGATCAGCACACCATCGACAGAAGACCTTCCACTTAGCTGCATAAGCTAAACCAGTGGAGTGCCTCCTTGAAGAAGAAATGCACTCCACTGCTCGTCTCGAGAAACCTCGACGGAGGAGACAGGACCTGACAAAAGATATGCGTGAAGGCACAATGAAGTCGGGTCGACGTGAAACCTCCTCGGGTGACCCTGGCAAAGAAGGTCGCGATGTAGAGGGAGACGTGCTGGAACCGCCGCCATCAGCGAGCGGAGCTGATTGATCCACACCCGCTGAGGTGACAGGGGAGCGATCAGAATGATTCGACAACTGCAGGTTCGAATTTTGGCTAGAACCTGAGGCAGAATCGGAACTGGTGGGAAGGCGTAGCCGACTAGACCGTTCCAATCGAGTGACAGAGCGTCCACGGCAAAAGTCAGAGGATATGGACACGGGGACACGAAAGTGTCCACCTGATGGTTCCAACAAGTCGCAAAGAGATTGATGTGGGGACGTCCCCAGAGATCGCAAAGCGATTGGAACACTGCCCTGTGGAACATCCACTCGATGGAAATAACCCTGCCCCGTCGGGACAGGGAGTCTGCTAGGACATTCAGACGACCAGGAATGTGACGAACAACCACCCCGGCGTGGACATCCTGAGCGAGCAGTAGAAAATCCCGAGCCAATTCGTACATCGGAACCGAGTGCGTGCCGCCCTGGTTCGGAATGTAAGCAACCACTGTCGAATTGTCGGACAACAGAAGGACCTCGTGATTCGACAGGTGAGGGATCCACTGCCTGAAACTCAGAAGAAGAGCAAGAAGCTCCTTCTGGTTGATGTGTAGAGCTACCTGATCCTGGTCCCACATCCCGTGGAGGGAAAGACCTACAGGATCGAACGTCGCACCCCATCCGAGATCGCTGGCATCCGCCGTCAGAACGCGATCGGTCGTGGGTAAGTCCAAAGGAACACCCTGCGTAATCCACTGGACATCCGTCCAGGGGAGACGGTGAGGATAAAGAGATTCCGGAAAGTGAAGCACCAGATCCAGAGAATCTACATTCGGTCTCCAACGACTGAGCAGAAAGTGTTGGAGAGGTCTGACATGCAGCCGACCTAGAGGAATAAGATCCGTCATCGAACCGCAGAGACCGATCAGCCGGAGAATACTCCGTGCTGTCGCGGATGTGGACTGGGATAGAGTCAGAGCAAAAGCTGAGAGAATCATAGCCTTGGCCTGGGCAACCGCTACCAAACTGAATTGTGTTTGGAAAGCCATCCCCAGATGACAAAACGACTGAGAAGGGACCAGGTCCAACTTATCCTCATTGACTCTGAATCCTAGCAACGTGAGCAAGCTCAACAGAGTGGCGACATCCGACTCCAGTAAGGCAGCATTGGAATGCCTCTGGAGGATATCATCCAGATATGCTGAAGTAGTCACCCTGGACTGTGTGCGATGGAAAGCTATCACATGCGACATCAGTCTGGTGAAGGCCCAAGGAGCCAGGTTGAGGCCGAAAGGCATGGCCTTGAACTGGTAAACTCACCCCAGAAAAGCGAACCTGAGATAATTGCGTGACGCCCGATGCATCGGAACGTGAAAGTGAGCGTCTCACAGGTCGATGCTGGCAGCGAAATCTCCCTGGTGAATTGAACGGCGGACTGACCTGAAAGTCTCCATGCTGAACTTGGGAGCAATGATAGACTGGTTCAGGATACTCAGATCAATAACCGGTCGGAGTCGGCCGTCCTTCTTCGGCACCAAGAACAGACGGGAATAGAAACCCACTGACTGAATGTTCTTGATGACCTCGATCGCCCCCTTGGCCAAGAGATTGTCTATCTCCGTGGACAAAAGTTCCCGATGTAAAACGTCTGAAGGAACTGTGGTTGGAAGAGGCACCCTGGACAGAGTGGGATGCCTTTGGAAGGATATTCGCAGGCCGGACCGAACAACATCTAACACCCACGGATCGGATGTGATGGTGGCCCAATGGTCTGTGAACTCGAGTTGAGGTGAGGACCTTCATTTCGAGCCCCGACGAGGCCTGTGAGAGGAGAAACCACCTCCTCTACTGAATGAAGAATCCTGAGACTTCCCTCTAGTCTGCCGACCCTTACCCTTACCCCCTGAGTAAGAAGTAGAAGCGGAGGCAGAAGGACCAGACTTTTGCTTCGCAGAGGAAGCAGAAGGGTATTTGTTAGGCTTGGAACGGCCTCTGCCTCCCCTAGAAGGCTGATCAAGCTGACGAAACAGCAGCTGATCTTTGGAATGATGTAGGACGTCACCCTGGACTGTCGACAAGGAACCATGAAAAAGTTGCGGACCTGCCAAAGAAGCAGATCGAAGAGCAGCGCACTGCTCCTCAGGAAGGGATCGTCCTGGGTCCAGCACAGCGTCCCTTCGAACTAATTCCAGATTAGCCATGTTACAGGCATGCTTGTGAGTAAGATGCATCAGCGCCTTGGACAGCACACACAAAGGAGCCTGTACCTCGTCAAACTTATCTGGAAGCAGATAAGCAGCTAAATCTGAGACGACGTGATCTGAGAGAGAAAGCATGCCAAGCATCTCACTCGATAAGCCCAACGTGGACTCCAGAGTCGTCATTGGAATGACGGCAGACTTGGGCTTGGAAAGCCCAAGGGAATTGGAGTCCTTGTCCAGAACCGTCAAAGTCTGGCAGACTGATGGATTGGCAGAATCGTAGGAACGATAACGCACAGGAGGCAAAAAGGTGTCAACCCTGGTGAAGAATGGAGCCTTCATAGCCTTGGAACTCAGCTTGCAGTCCAATGCTGAAAATGCTTCAACCACCTGTACCGACTGGCACGGTCGAAGGGGCCCAGAAGCTGGTTGCTCCATAGGCTGTTGGCACGCGACCGATGATCGCGGCCTGGCTGACACTGTCGGCTGGTTAGCTGGTTTGAGATCAGGCAGAAACCCATACACAAAGTCAAGAGCTGCCCCCAAGTCCGAAGACTGCTGACCCTCGACCTCAAGCATGTCGGACTCCTCCACAGAGTCGGAAGACACATAGCCCATCGTGGGCAAACCAGCCGACGCCTCCCATGGTGTCGGAACACCAGGGGGATCAGAAACCGGCCTGTTTCCAATCCCGGGAGGCGGCGCCATAGGAGGCGCCTGGAAACCACTCGCTGCCTCACTGGAAGCAACACGAAGGCTCTTTAACAGAACCTGAGTGAGTAAGGAGAGGGCCTCCCTAAGCTCACTGCCCGAACTGGCCGGTTCGACAGGGGAGCGAACCGGCAAAGTGGCTTCACCTCTGACCCTCTTAACCAGCGAAGGGTCACAATCCTCCAAAACACCTGACGCGGGACGACTGGCGGCAGCCGAAACGTCTGAAGGCAGACGTGTATAGGGGTATGAAGCACCCCGAGGACCAATATAGCGAGAACTCATGAGAGTCACTGCGGACCTCTGTGGGGCAGAAGGTCCAGGCTGCACAAAAGGCGTTGGTCCCCCAAAACTGGTCGTGTGGCCAGAATGAGTGGACGGAAACGTCACGGAGTTCATAGTGTCCCCACTAAGAACATCCGAATCCAATGACACAACTGTGGTGCTCGACGACATAGAGACCACAGTGGTGGTTTCGCCCGGCAGCCCCTTCCAACTTCGCCGAGTTGAAGTCAGGGAAGGCTGAGGCCGATATCCCACGTCTACACTACCAGACATCCCTGCAGGGAAAAGCCGAGGCCGGCTGAAACTGACGACAAAGCAGACGGACCACCAGTAATAGTAGATACGTCGGGAGTCGTTGAGGCTGGTGGAATTGTGGAGAGAGCACCCCTGCTCGGCTCCGAAGGAGGATTCACAACCCTAGTGACAGACTCAGATGTCGACTGGAGGGGTCCCGGAACCAGGCACCTCTTAACCAGAACACTCCACTACAGGAAAAGACTGCACATCCCCCACAGAGGAGGAATAACTCTCACCAGACATGGTCGGCTCGGGAGCCCCCGAACGATCGCATTCTCCTTTCCCGCGGGAGCGGGAGGTACGGTCACGAGAACGTTCTACACGGTTCATTGATGCCAGAAAGTGGATGGCCAAGATCCACAGAGACCACATGTCTGCTCGGCCGAACACCCATTACATGAGGGGCATGAAGCATGTGAATCGTCCACATGCTTTGGAAGCAGACATTGGCCACAAGGAATAGTCCTGGGCATGATAGAGGTGAGAGGAGCAAAGAAGGTGAAATCAGATGAGAACAGAACACCCCAAAGAAGAGAGAAAGGTGACAGAAATTAAGACCCCAGGAGGTCGACCGGGAACCACACAACAGGATGACCACTCTCAAAGGAGAGAAGAAAAACTGCAGAAGCGGTACCCCGCTGACACCTAACTCTAACACAATCAGAAAAATGAGCAATTTAAACATTTACAATAGTCCGAACCGCATGGCACACGAAAATTGTGAGTAGGTTGATAAGAAATTCACAGGCAGCAGTTGGAAAATTCTCACTCAGGTGGGAGAGCGATGCATGAGTGCAAATGATCTTCTCAAAAGGTCGATGTGTGACAGCCAGGGGTGGGGGTGAGGAGGTTGGAAATTTAGAAGTGGCACACAGCACACCAAACCAAGGCCCTGAGCATATGTGCATGTGAAAACATAATATATTGAGCCATGTGCATGTGAAAACATGACTAATATATATCAGCTTTTCACTGATCTACCTAAAAGTAAAACAGGGTTGTTGTGTGCGTATTCATGTCTGTAAATATGCAGATCTCTTTTTATTCTTGTTACTCTGAAAATTCATCTCATTGAGTCTTTTTGTGAATCTTTCAGCAGTTGGCCAATAAATATTATCAGACACTCCAAAGGCACATATATACATGCATGCATTGATGCAACATCTCTTCACCTTGGTTGAATTCTGCAGTCATGAAGTGTATCATTGTTGAATAGATCATGAAAAAGGAATTGAATATATAAGTAAGGTAGCAGCCAGACAGCTTCCTCAAGTTTTCATTCCCCTGATCAATCAACCACTTTATTATATGCTAGCCTGTGAATTAGTTCCAATAATCCAAAATATATTTCTCAATATCTAATGACTCGATAGATATAGAGAAATATTCCCCAGTAGCTTCCTAAATGACATGATGCTATGTCGCATCACATCGCCTTGAAGGAACGATCAGCTGATCTTTGTTATTGTTTTGAAAGTAGTAATAATAATTCAATATAAGATACTCATATAAACTGCATGGCAAGGAAGAAGCAAAGCCTTGAAACCTGTCTGACCTTCAATTGACTAAAAGCTTTAGAACTGGAAGATACAAGGGGTGAAAATATAGAGGATATCTATGCTATTTTAGTGAATATCTGGAATTATCTCATGAGTGTGGACCTGAACATATTATTTTTCACTCGCGCAAGCACTTATGAAAAATAAAAAGTTAATGAGAAATAAACTGAAATCAGATGAAATGCTGAATAATCTCAACTTGGGCTTCTCTGAACTATCTGATCACAGTTTCTTTCTTACCCAGTTACCATTTAGTTTGTTTTTTAAATTCTCATTCCCTATGGAACTTGAATCCATTTTTTCCTGCCACAAATATATTAAGGTTTCATAGTTGTTCATAGGAATCAAAAGCCATTGAGCCTAACAGTGGCTTTCAGTCACTTCTGAAACACCTCAATCTGAGATGATACAATGTATAATCACATCAAAATGTGATCACCACCTGATGCTCGCATTAGGAAAACTAAAAATTGACAAAACTCTTAAGACAGTTCTTGTAAACAACACCAGACAGATTTAGCTCAATTGTTTGCTAAAGGATTTAGGACTGTAACTTCAAAGTTCTCAAATATATATGGTTTCTATTAAATTAGTAGTTGATTCTATTGATCCCTTTCCACTCAAAGACATTAATAAATAGAGTTTGATAAGTTGTTTGGATTCCTCAACTGGTTTGAGCATGAACATTGATGAAAATTTATCAATAAACTCCCAAGTACATTAACAGAGAGTTTATTCTCTCTGCAGTATATTTGTACCTTACTGGATGTGCCTTCTTACTCTTTTATTAATTTTGTATCCTATATTCTTTCTTCTTTGTTATTAATAAACATAGATTAGCTGCCTTGAAGCAGCTCATTTTACAATCCTTGTTAAGTTGCCCATATGAAACACTCCTACAGGAATCAAAATAGGATTCCTATAGGAATTTCACAAAGGTTTCCTATAGGAAACACAATATATTCAATATACACAATATATTCCTATAGGATCCGACAGGAATATACATATAGCCATGTCGATTAGAAAAGTTTGCTGAGGCAAACTCTTCTAATCGACAGGGCTACATGTATATGAAACTGTTTTTATTTGGGTGGAATGAAAAAAAATCTGTTTATTAAAGGAAATAGACTTTTACTTAAATTCAAATATAATTTATAAATAAAAAAATGCTTACCAATAATTGCCATGAATTTCCTATAATAATCATATAGAGCTCTTAAACATTTAGTTAAATCCGAAGAGAGTGAACTGTTAAAGGTGAGCAGAATTCCTGTAGGAATACTAAATCTCCCAATAGTTCAACAATTAAATGAAAAATCCTATAGGAATGCTTAGAGGATTCCAATAGGAAAATAGGACTCCCATAATTTTCTTGCCATACACTCATCATTCCTAAAGGAATCCTGTAAGATTCCTGTATTTTGCAGTAGGAATCATATAGGATCCCATAGGACTTTTCTGTATGGGTATTTCTGCCCAGCAAACTAGCTCGCACTGGTGATGCTCTTATAGATCGTTCATAAATTTGGGTTATGGGATAAGCATATTTTTGACTGAACTGCAGCTGTCAGGTTGCGGGTCAGGATTCTCTAGTCAATCGTGGCAGGTGTTATCAACATGTACATGTAGGTTAGAGGAAAGTGCATTATCATGCACTGATCACGTGAAAGGCCTGCACTTTGGTTGCTCTGTGTGGTACTGATGTTCCTCTGATATGCCTGTGCTGGGGCATCTGACAAATCAATGACCGAGATGTCTTAGAAATCCTGAAGAGGATGCCAGTCGTGCTCACTTTGGATTACATCTCAACTCGTAACAGTTTCACAAAAAATAAATCTAAATTCTGTGTGCACTGAATTCAGTTTCTACCCCCCTCCTCGCTCCCCCCCCCCCCCCCCCCCCCCCCCCCATAATCCATCCTTCCTTGTATCCTTTCTCCCTTCTATGATAGGGACTTATAGTTTAGCCTGTTATTAATTGGCCGGTTTAGTCCTCACCTTTCTGGGTGCAGACATCTTATAGCTGTAATTAATTTTGTATCCTATATTCTTTCTTCTTTGTTATTAATAAACATATATTGGCTGCCTCGAAGCAGCCCATTTTTCAATCCTTGTTAAGCCAATTCTGCCCAGCAAACTAGCTCGCACTGGTGACCCTCTTGTAGGTCATTCCTAAAAACTGAAAACAGATGAAATGCTGATAAATCTCAACTCTGGCTTCTCTGAACTCTCTGATCCCAATTTCTTTCTTAGCCAGTTATCATTTTTTTGTTCTGTAAATTTTCATTCCCTATGGAACTTGAATCCATTTTCTTCTATCACAAATATATTCAGGTTTCATAGTTGTCCATTGGAATCAAAGCCATTGAACCTAACAGTGGCTTTCAATTACTTCTGAAACACCTCAGTCTGAGATGATATATTCTCCCCCCACTTCCTATGCAAGATATGCATGTCTCATGTGAGAAGGCCATGTGAGATAGATATCTATCTCACATGACCCATGTGACCAGTTTATTAGCATATTTAATGAGTGCACATAGTATTTAATCATCGCACTTTCTTCCGTAAACAAACAACGGAAATATTAGGGACAAGATATTTGGTCCAGACACTCGGCAAGCCTCGTGTCTGGCCCAAATATCTTGCCCTCGGGTGAGATTTCTCCATCTCACACCCACCCCATCAAGGATAATAATAATCGCACCAACATGTGATCACCACCTGATGCTCGCATCAGGGAAACTAAAAATTGACAAAACTCTTTTGACAGTTCTTGTAAACAACACCAGACAGATTTAGCTCATTTGTTTGATAAAAGATTTAAGACTGTAACTTCAACCTTCTCAAATATATACTGTTTCTATTAAATTATTAGCCGATTCCATTGATCCCTTTCCACTCAAAGACATTAATATATAGAGTTTGATATGTTGTTTGGATTGTAGCAGCATGAAAATTGATGAAAATTTATCAATAAACTGCCAAGTACATTAACAGCTAGTTCATTCTCTCTGCAGTGTATTTGTACCTTGCTGGAAGTGCCTTCTTACTCTTTTATTACTACACTACCAACTTTTAAGTCTGTAAATTTCCATGCATTGCATAACTCAAAGGTGATATGATAGATCAATGCAGAGTATAGTAAAAACTCTACATACTCTTTTTATTATGCGGGCTTCGCAAACATTACAGACCTATTCAATGAAGCCATTTTTATGATGAAACAATCAAAACGCAACTCATTTGGTTCTAACCATTCTCCAACTATGTATTTAAATGAGACAGCAAAGTTTAGTCCCCAGCAGGGGCTGCAGACTTAGTTTGAATGTGAGGGAGCTGGAATGTAATCAGGGTGTTCTGGTGCACTTTCTGAGAAAATCTTGTAAAAATAAATTTGTAATATGAGAAGTGATCTGAGTGATTTAAGGGCATTAGTGGAGCACTTGCACCAACTGATGCCGCTAGTCCGCTAATGCCCTAAAATTGCCTTGATCGCACAATAGGCCTATACAATGCCCTACATTGTGAAATGTGACATGCTACTGGAGTGGTCACTATTTTGGCACCAACAAGCAATTAAGTGTGTGAACATATGAGACAGGATATGAAGACAGCCATGACAACTTCATTTACTTATTTCAAATATTTTGAACTTGTTGGCTAAAAGAGTGAAAGGGGGAGGGGTTAAAGACCCACCAGCCCCCAAAGTCTGTGGTGTGTTTAAATGAGTTGAAATTGTTTTAGAATAAGAATTTAATTAGAAGGGAAGCACCATAGAACAATATTTTTGATATTTCAACAGTTTACTGAATTATGATAGGCGATAATCTGGATGATTTTGATTATAAACGTTCAACTGTCGTGATACGATTCTCTATATTTACCAACAGGGAGCAATCAAGATTTTATAATTTCAACATTTTCTCAATAATACAGCCGAGCATATGAAAAAATACTTTATTTAAAATCATTGGTTTACAATGACCATTTACAAAAAAATAGTGTCCAGTTAAAGAAAGTAATATTTACTTGCCTACGATTTTGTACAGCAGGTGGTCCAAGACTGACAGTTAAGATAATGGTTTATTTAATCTTATTTGTTTTACAAGGATTGGCGAACAAGTTATGCAACTTTTTACAAGGATTGGCAAACAAGTTATGCAACTTATATTAATGCCTCTCCTTGGCCCAATGGCACAGATGTGTGAGATGACCTACGTTGCGGCAACTTCGTGACCTCGCTCTTCACGAATACTGCAAAGGGATCTTTGGCCAACATGGAGTGTGTCTCTCTCCACACAGAGACCACCACTCTTATCCACTCGGCCACCACTCTCTTATAATGGTGATGAGAAAAAAAAGTTACAAATACGTAAGCAATCATTGGTTATCAGATGTTGTCTGGCTGAACAGAAAGGTTTTCGATACCTGACTAAAAAGAAACAACTGCTTGGCATTGAGTCTTGATGATATTTGATGTTGAATGAATTTAATATTGTTTTCCACCCAGAACAGCAAATTTCTTGCTACTAAAATAAGTATAATTTTAACACTTTTAACCAAATTTTCCTCTGAAAAATTGAATTAACTTCCTCACCAATAATTCTTGAATCAAATTTTCATGAATTTTTCATTAAATAACTAGATTTGAAATTTAAAGAAAAATACTCAGCAGGTTCAGTGCTGAGAGATTTTACTGAAACTCAATTTGATAGTTTTAGTCGAATAATTACAAACTCTTGGCATATCTGGTCAATGTTTTTTAAAATTTCTCAGCTCTTGCTTCTATATAATTTCTATAACACACCTCATAACCCATTCAACTCTTAAAGGCTTGGAAAACAATAATGCTTTCAGAAAAGGAGAAATAACCCATCTTGTAAGGAGTAAATTTATGATTGTATTAGAAATGGTTGTGTAACAAGGCTGAATGTCGTTTCAACTGCACAAAAGCAATAATGAATCATTTAAAACTACTTTTGAAGATCATACCACAAACTGGCAGCAGACAATTCTGGTTAATCTTTTGTCTTTGAAAGCAGATTTAGTCAATGCTATGACTTCACACCCTCTTTTTTGGTCATTTTGTTCCAAGAAAAGCCAAGGTTGTTTACAAACACAGTTAACTTTATAAAATAATGCACGGTTGCAAGATCACTAATTGTCGAGTAATTGTCTAAAAAAAAAATGCCAGAATGTCAAGCAATAATGGCAGGAATATTGGCGGCAAGTGTAAAAAAAGTTTTTTTCAATACCAGATTCATCACAAATTAAAACAATCAGCAGTGAAACCTAAAATGCAATCAGTGGATTAATCTCTCTCAAAATGACAAGAAAAAAAGAATTCTTAGGCCACACAAAGTAGATCTTCTGTTTCTCAGGTCATTATTTGAGAAATTGCATGTGGGCGAGCGTTTTTTTATTTTATTTTTTATTTCAGTAATTTCTTCTTTGCCATCAAAAGTTCATGTTCTTGGTTCAAGTTTTAGGCCTCATAATCTACAGAATAGCATGGGTGGTGGTGTATTTCATCCCTTGAGTGCAAGAAGGCTTTGCAATGCTAAAACATTGCAAAGCCTTCTTGCACTCAAGGGACAAACCCATCAATATTTTTAACTTGGGTAAAATATCAGACATAAACCATTTAATTTTTATTTTTTTAAAGTTTAAATTGGTTATAAAAAGAGAGCATGCGGCAGCCAAAAGGACCATGTGGGGGGGCCTGAGAAACAGATTTTTTATTTTTTTAGGCCTTATGTTTTCACTAAAAGCAAAGTTGTGTGTGAGAACCATTTTCTGCCAATAAATAAATAATCCTGTGCACCTTGTTATGTATTTTAGAGTGAGTAAGCTAATATGTAATTCTTTTCCATGTTCCTTTGTTTTACTCTATTTTTCTAAAATGGAAATTAGTTATCAATACCACCAAAAAGACATGGATGTGCACAGGCACCATAGGTTTTTCATACTTGGATGCATAAAGTTAGTTTTCTACATTTGTAACACCTGTGTGTCATTCATTATTTTTTTGTCTATTATATACTAAATATTTAGGCATTAAATTAGTATTCCACTTCAAGGGTAACAAGAGGGATGTTACATCCCGGCCACACACCTACATTCATGATTGATACAGTCAATTGAATGTTAAAAAAGCTCCTTGGAGCAGCATTTTTATTGTATATATCACTCCAAATAATGGATATATTTAATTTTTAATGGAATATATTATGATTATCACAAAGTTAATATTACTGCAAATGTTTTCAGTAAGCTGAATCTACAATATCAATGACCTGGATAGACCCACAGAAACATAACTCACCGTAACCCTTTGAACCCTGGTGGTATCTTCCATGTCAGTTCAATGGAAGCAATTGGAAGAGTCCATTTTTATTATTTGGGGGAAGACTAATTAATATTTTCAACATGCAGCCTTGGGGCTGCACGTTGAAAATATTAATTGGTCTATCCCACACTTCAACTTTGCAGTCATCCTACTTAATGAAAGTTATGATGTACCATATTCCTTGGCCGGAAAAAAAGGCCTTTGCGGTTCAAAGGGTTAACAGAAACTTTTACAAACTAAAATTGAAAAGTCCTGAGAATAACATGAAAATTTTGACAGAAAAATAAAACAAGAGGCCCCCAAGAGGGCCTGAGGGCACTCACCTGACATGGTAGCCTAAATATCAACCCGGAGAACTGATTTCAACAAGTTGCATCTGCTCCTCCAAAGAAAAGCTTATACTAAATATCCAAAGATTCTAACCAGTGGATCTAAAAAAAAGAAAAGATTTTTAAAGAATATTCCTCATATAGAACTAAGTTATAATTCAGGCTCCCACAGGGAGCCCATATATGAACTCAGGGACTTGGCTTTAACAAACTTGAATCTCACTCCCCTAAGGATGCTGCACACCAAATATCAAAACATTCCGACTGCTGGATCTGAAGAAGAAGATTTTTTAAAGAAAATTCATCATTTTGAACTAAGTTACAACTCGAGCTCCCACAGTGAGTCCAAACATGGACCTAGAGACATGGCTTGAACAAACTTGAATCTCCCCCCCCCCCCTCCCCCCAAGGATGCTGCATGCCAAATATCAAAACATTCTGAAGAAGATTTTTAAGGAAAATTCCTCATTTTGAACTAAGTTATAATTCGGGCTACCACAGAGAGCCCAAATGTGAACCCAGAGACTTGGCTTGAACAAACTTGAATCTCACCCCCCTAAGCATGGTGCATACCCAATATCAAAAGATTCTGCTTGCTGAATCTTGAGAAGAAGATTTTCAAAGAAATTTGCCTGAAATGCACTAAGTTAAAATTTGGGCTCCTATACTGAGCCCAAATATAAACCCAGGGGGCCGATTTCAACAAACTTGAATCAGATCCACCCCACAATGTTGCATACCAAATATCAAAAGATTCTGCCTGCTGAATCTTGAGAAGAAGATTTTCAAAGAAATTTGTCTGAAATGCACTAAGTTCAAATTTGGGCTCCTATACTGAGCCCAAATATAAACCCAGGGGGCCGATTTGAACAAACTTGAATCAGATCCACCCCACAATGTTGCATACCAAATATCAAAAGATTCTGACTGCTGGATCTGGAGAAGAGGATTTTTGAAGAAGTTTGCCTGAAATGCACTAAGTTCGAATTCGAGCTTCTATAGTGAACCCAAATATGAATCTAGGAGCCGATTTGAACAAATTTTAATCAGATCCACCCCACAATGTTGCATACCAAATATCAAAAGATTCTGCCTGCTGGATTTGGAGAAGAAGATTTTTTAAGAACTTTGCCTGAAATGCACTAAGTTCAAATTTGGGCTCCTATACTGAGCCCAAATATAAACCCAGGGGGGGGGGGGGGGGGGGGGGGGGCGATTTGAACAAACTTGAATCAGATCCACCCCACAATGTTGCTTACCAAATATGAAAAGATTCTGCTTGCTGGATCTGGAGAAGAAGATTTTTTAAGAAATTTACCTGAAATGCACTAAGTTTGAATTCGAGCTTCTATAGTGAGCCCAAATATGAATCTAGGGAGCCGATTTGAACAAACTTGAATCAGATCCACCGCACAATGTTGCATACCAAATATCAAAAGATTCTGCCTTCTGGATCTGGAGAAGAAGATTTTTTAAAGAAATTTGCCTGAAATGCACTAAGTTCGAATTCGGGCTTCTATAGTGAGCCCAAATATGAATCCAGGGGGCCAATTTGAACAAACTTGAATCAGATCCACCCCACAATGTTGCATACCAAATATGAAAGGTTCTGCCTGCTGGATCTGGAGAAGAAGATTTTTGAAGAAATTTGCCTGAAATGCACTAAGTTAGAATTCGAGCTTCTATACTGAGCCCAAATATGAATTTAGGGAGCCGATTTGAACAAACTTGAATCAGATCCACCCCACAATGTTGCATACCAAATATCAAAAGATTCTGCCAGCTCGGTCTGGAGAAGAAGATTTTTTAAGAAATTTGCCTGAAATGCACTAAGTTCGAAATCGGGCTCCTATACTGAGCCCAAATATGAACCCAGGGGGCCGATTTGAACAAACTTGAATCAGATCCACCCTACAATGTTGCATAGCAAATATCAAAAGATTCTGCCTGCTGGATCTGGAGAAGAAAATTTTTTAATGTTTTTCCCATTGCCTACAGTGTTAAAAAGTGCTGACTCAGCACTTTTTCAAAGTCCTGAAAAAGTACCTTGTTATCAAACCGACAGGGATTTTTTTTAACCATTCTATTCTACTGGATAAAAGTAAGCTTTACACAAAATAAGAATTCTCTGTGCCGTGTAGTTTTGGAGATATGGCAGTTTTAAGGTTTTTCCTATTTTTAGCTCCTGAGGTTCCCATGGGGCAATGAGAAAAATTTTTTTTACACCAATCAACTACTTATGACCCATTATCATCTCATATCAAATTTGGTTCAAATCGACCTCACGGTTCAGAAAATAGAAATTTTAGGCGTGGCCATAATTTTTTCCCCTCCCATAACGAAGGCAAATATTGCCCAACAAACTTTTCTTGAACAAACTTGATTCTACACCTCGAAAGGAAGCTGCATACCAAATATCAAGTCTCTGCTACTGCTGGTTCATGAGAAGAAGATTTTCAAAGATTTTGGTGCCCCTTGGGGGCGTGCCCCCACCCAGGAGGAGGGGCAACTTCATTTGAACAAATCTGAATTGACATTAGGTAATAAACATTTACACAACATTTGAAAAATATTGGGCCAGTGGTTTCTTCGGAGAAGTTGGTTTTGTAAAGTTTAGGCCGGACGACGACGGACGATGGACGGACGACGGACAGAAAGCGATTAGTAAAGCTCCCCTTGAGCTTTGCTCAAGTGAGCTAAAAATTTAGTTTCATCTTCACATCCAGTAGGCTTAATACCTAAAGATGTTTAACTGAAATTAAAAAAAAATACACAGTAATCGTAAGTTAAAGCCTTACAATTAGCACAAAAGCTGACGTAAATGCTAATTCTTACAACAGCAACTGAAGTTTGGATTGACAATTTCAGGCGAAATCGGGACAAAAAGTCACAGTATTAGGATTGGATACTATTGTGATAGCCTCCTACAACCTACATATGCAATATAAAAGCTCTGAACCCGCTGGGATTGGAGAAAATGGTCTACCTCAGGTTATGGAGCTGACTTGAACTGCTACAAGTACAAGTCTGCAGATTTTTTGCTGAAAAAAGGAAAAGCAGGCAAAATAACATCATATATACTAAGTAGAAGGGTTAAGAGAAACTACTCTTGCAATAAAACACACCTATAGACAATACAGATCACTATAATATGCAATAAAATTAACTTTAACACAACTTCTTACAACAGAAATTTGACTACGTTTTCACAGGAAAAAAAAAAAATGAAGAAAAATTTCCAGAAAATAAGGCTCAAGTACTGTAGTCATGGTCCTAAATAGCCCACAACTGCAATATAACAGCCTTGGGACACTGGGTTTCAAGAATCCAACTCGAACACAAACTCTTAAAATTTGGATATTGGAGCTGACTGAAACATTAATTGTACAAGTTCACAGATTTTTTGCTGAAAAAAGGGAAACAACAGGAAAAATAACAACACATATACTTAGCATAAGGTTTAAGAGAAAGTACACTCGCAATAAAAGACACCATAAAGCAAAATTGAGCACCATAATATGCAATCAAGTTTACTTTAACACAACTTCTTACAACAGAAAATTTAGAAAGTTTTCACCTAAACAAAAAAGATTGAAGCAAAATTTCCAGAAAATAAGGGTTTAGTACTGTAGTCATGGTTCTTAATAACCCACTACTGCCCATTGGCCCAACGATGTCCGTTCCGTTGGGCCAATGCTGGTTGCCAGCATTGGACCAATGCCTTTTTGCTCCTCAGCACAAACGTTGGCCCAATGAAAGTGGGCCAATGTTGGCATACAACGTTGGGCCGACATCGACCGATAACTTTGGGACAACATTGGGCCAATGTGGGCATATGGCATTGAACCAACATTGGCATACGACATTGAGTCAACATTGGCATACAGCATTGGGCCAGTGTTTGCATATATTGTTGGGCATACGTGGACATATACAGTCGAGCACACTTTTTGCATACCTCTCACAGGAAAGATTGTAATACGCATTAGGGCCATCAAATATAGTTGAGCCAGAAAATACTGGAGCAGACAGAAGTAGGGTTAAATGATGAGGCACTTATCCTACTGCACACCTCCACCTTGTACCCACCCCAACCCACCTGCACCTCAACACACACACAGATGCACACACACACACACTGGCCACAGCTATCAACTAGATTCTTACAAAAATGTACTCTGACATGAGGTGACCCTGGCTGTCAAAAGTGTCGTATACTTTATTTGCTGCCAACGGCAATTTACATCCAAATATTTTCAAACATACAAATATGAATTAATTTTGCAAAAGTTCGGAGTTTAATATTATTGAACTACAGCTGAAGTAGTTTCCACTGTAAGTCGGAGAACTTTAATCACTAAATTGACATATGTATCAGGATAGGGATAAGATGATAGTAAAAGTACCATACCGGTATACCCGGGGCGGGGAAGATATCCTAGGTTATCCTCCCCCCCACCCTGGATATCTTCCCCCCACCTCAAAAATAAAATATAAAAAAAAACTGAACAAAAAGATAAAGATAAGAACATTTATTTATGGAATTTTCATTGAAATTAACACAAAAAAGTGGTTCAACTCTTTAATATTTACATGACCAGTGAATAGAAAATAGGCAATCTCAGAAGCAACTATTTCACAAATATCAGTAGGTTTTTTTACACCGTGGGGCCAACCATAACAAAGTCCAAACAATGGCTGCAAAAGGTTCTATGAATGTCTATTGGGAGTTTGACATGGGTGGGGGGACGATATCCAGGCCTGGTTGTCTTCCCCCCACCCATGTCAAAAAATATAGAACAAATTAAAAACAGTTTCAACTGGGCTTTTATACCATTGAATAATGACCAGGGAATTGAAAATAGGCAATCTTAGAACCTTTCCAGCAATTTTGGAGACTTTTCCGAACACGTGGATGGGGTTGGGGTGGGGGAGATGTCCAGCCTGCATATCTTCCCCCTCACCCATCCAAAAAACAAAGCTACTATTTCAAAAATATCAATAGTTTTTTTTTACACCGTGGGGCCAACCATAACAAAGTCCATGTGCAATTAACAGGTCAAATTTGAGGGTATGGTAAACAGTTTTGTGTTTGAAAATTATATTCAAATAACAGTTATTCGATTAAGAGATACACAATTAAGTGGATATCCCCCCCCGTCCAACCTCCCCCCCCCCCCCCCCCCAATTCCAATCAACCCCAACTCAGTGTTTATATCTAAAACCAATTTTTCTGCAAAATAATGTCAAATATGTGAAATAGAAAATATTGAGATGATTTAATGTCACAGGTTTGGCATTGGATGGACCTGGAGGCAAGATATCCATGTTGGAATTGAAAAAAAAATTTGGCCCAAAATGTTTTTCTTGCCATTTCATCATCAAATAATGTCAAATCAATCAAAAAAAATGTTTGTCATTGGTGGGGGGGGGGGGGGGGGGGGGGGGGGGGGGGGGGGGGGAAGATATCCTGCTACACCGGTATATTCAACTTGCATGAATTAAGTTTTTTTTAAATTTTGCTGAATAATTGTAACAGGAAACATTTTAGTTAGTTAAACAAATTACTATGTGGTTCCTAGGATTTTGAGAGAGAGAAAGAGAGAAGAGCGAGAGAGAGATGTGGTGAACTACACATATAGAACAGAACTAAAGCATGTTATTTCTTTTGAGTCCAACGAATTAAATACCCTAGTTGTATATAATAGCCTACAGCTTTATGTATAAGTATGAACAAGCACCCATCTTCCCAAGAATGTTTAGATATAATTTAACTGTTTAAATGCAGCATTATTCAGGTATTCAATTATAAATATATATCTATTTACCTTAATTTTCGTGGTCGCAAAATTTTAATGTTCAAACCAATATTTTAATGTTCAAACCAATATTTATAGGGAGCGCAGTGGCTCAGTGGTAGACTGTTGGACTTCTGTGCTAGAGGTCCCGAGTTCGATCCCCGACTGGGACGACCCACGTTGTGTCCTTGGACATGGCACTTTATCCCGGTTGCCTACATGGGGGCACGATGACGCCGTGTGCTAAGGCGTACTGCACGTCGATGGTGCACATGTCTTCAACCGCTGTAACCCTGCTTGAGTAGAGCTTGAACAGAGTTAGAATGTTGAGGAACTGACAGTTGCTCGTCGATGCCCAATGGTTCTCTCCAGGTACTCCGGCTTCCTCCACCCGTAAAACTGTCACGGTCACAATTAGCCACTGTGCATAAGTATGTGACCTTAAACACCAATAAATAAATAAATAACCAATATTTATAAGGTCTTAGCTTAACGAGAGCAGCTTATGATAAACCTGTATACATGTACATGTATTTACCGGTACAAACCCCATCTGCAAAAAGCCAGATGAAAATGAACTTGCAAATATTCTTAAATTCCTGACAACTGACACACTAAAGAAAATTGAATTTGGCGTTCACAGCAATACAAAGCATAAATAACTGAAATGCAACAAAGCTAGCTGAGCCAGCAAAACTTAATAACTGCACAAATGTTAAAATTTGAAGTTACTTTAATTAATTTTCTCTCAAATCTTGAAACAAAGAAAACGGACTTCTTGGATTCTGCCACGTTTGTTTTGAAATCTGTGAATCATGTCATGGATTGGAATGTGTACAGGGTCCCCCCACATTTCCAATTCCAAAATTCAAGGACTTTCAAGGACCACTGGTGCTATTTTGGCAATGAATTCCAGGACTTTCCAGGACCTCCCACACAACAACTTATTGGTGCAAACAATATTTATCAACATAATAATCCAATCAGCATTGAAGTTAGAGATGTTTGTTGTGTTTCTAAATGTACAAAATCTGGAATACTGCTGTCAGGCCTCCGGTAACAAACAATCTGCTGGAAACAGCATTTATCAAAAACACGGAATGTAATATGGACCCGGTAAGGGGCATTTGCCAGGCTTTCAAGGAAACTACTTGTCAAAAACAAGAAATTTTCCAGGACTTTCAAGGCCTTGAAAACAATTTTTAAATTCATTTACTTTCCAGGACCCACAGATACCCTGTGTGTACCATTTCGTAAAAAAAAAATATAACACGGTAAAGGGTTTAATTACATGAATCCAATAGCATTCTCTTTTAAAAAATATTATAATGCTGATATCGACATAAAAAATAAAATTCTGGTGTTTTTATTAACCCTGTGCAACTTCAAAACTATCGAGACAATTCCATACTCACTCTGAATTTGACCCACTAATTAACAATGCATATAGAATTTACACTGTGGGAATTCCAACAGACTACCGATGTTGCCACAGTGCCCGATTTTTGCTGGCGAATGTCGCATATGGATTCGACGATGTGCCAATGTTGGCCCAATGTACGCATGCTGACTGGGAATTGCCAACGGTCATCCAATGTTGGCCCAATGAGTGTTTGCTGCCGGCAACCGTAACCTATGTACGCCACCATCTGCCAATGTTGGCCCAACCATGCAATGCTGGCCGGGTGCAATTTGAAAGCCCTGGGGCCATTGGGTTAAGAAATATTTACTCAAACACAAACTCTTACAAAATTGGACATTGACGCTGACAGGGTCATGACTACTTCATAGTGGGTGAGCTAAGAAAAAATTATCCAAACATATGGTCTAGCAGTTCTTTCTTGTGAAGTGTCATCTGCCAATTCTGACATTTGCACTTGACTGGAAACAACTCTTCAGTTCAGGTTATATGAT
This sequence comes from Pictodentalium vernedei, assembly GCA_031216915.1. Lineage (NCBI taxonomy): Eukaryota > Metazoa > Mollusca > Scaphopoda > Dentaliida > Dentaliidae > Pictodentalium > Pictodentalium vernedei. Next base: position 544,804,328 of record CM062297.1, read on the forward strand.
TTGTTCTCACCATAATATGAGCCGTCTTATTACAGAACAGAACATGTCAACTCTTACAAGAAAGGTATTACTTAGAATTTACAGAAGTTGTTTTGGGAAAAAACAAATAAAATAACCCACAACCTTTTCTCACGCAGTTTTTCAATATAACTGTACATTATAGAAACATGCAAGTTCAATTTTTGCTCTAAGTAATATCTGAAATCAATAAAAATTTCGAGTAAGATAAATATACAAATTTATCATAACATCATCCAGTTAAAATAGTCAATACAAAATAAGGTTGTTTTCAATTAGCTAAGAATTCACTCAAGATTTTACATCATACTTCAAATATTGTCATTGGCACTGATACTCCAAGACTTCAAATAACTAGAGCCAGAATGTTTACAAGACAATAGTGTAACATTCACATTGATCAGAGTTACAGATAGTGTTTACTCTTTCAGTTCTCAACTCCAAGCACTCTGGTAGTATTTCATATTTTTTGTCATTGACTCCATATTGCCCCTGCAGCATGAAAAAATTAACAAATTGTATCTTGTTTGACAGAGCTATAATTTTTTAAATTCTCAGTTGCATTGTAGGAAAAAATTGCGGTTGAAAACCTTGGTATTTTGACATCAGAGTGCAGAGGGTTAATTCTTTGCCTGCTGCAGGTAGATTTTCCTATCCAGGGGTATAATTCTGGCTCCTTAGATAAAATATTCCTCTATAAATAGAAGCAGTACTTTTATCAATCATTTCTGGATGCCAGATTCTACTGAATTTTTCATCAAACCAAGTTATAGTAGCTTTGCTGCAGCCACAACTTAATTTTATGAAAAAATTTAAATTTTATAGTAAATTTCCTTTCTTATTATACCTACCGCAATTGTTTACTACAGGCTCACACTACAGTTCGGTTCTTGAAATAGAAATTTTGGGCAGAGCCCAAAATGGATATGTGCCCACAGAGAGCCCAAATATTGATCTACCAACTTCTCTTGAACAAACTTTAATCTTTAACACCAAAGAGTGTTACATACCATATATCAAGGCAATCTCTCTGGTGGTTCATGAGAAGAAGATTTTTAAAGATTTTTAGGCTTTGACATCATTGCCCAGAGCCCGAAGAAGGCAGCCACTCCATTTGAACAAAATAGAAAGGGTATACCCCAGGAATAGTTTGTGCAATAGATGTTTGAATTTGGCTGAATGGCTGTGGAGAAGAAGCCAGGTTTGCAAAAGTTAACGGACGATGGGCGACAGCCGACGGACGACGGATGCCAAGTGATGGTAATACCTCACACTGACTTGCAGTCAGGTGAGCTAAAAACACTGCTGAATCCGCTCACATGTAGTTTTACAAAAATCGCGACATCGACGCCGTAGCTGCAACGGGTGATGCAATCTCACAAAATTCTAAGTTCATCAAGGGCCATAACTCCAAGAAAAATATTTGGAACAACACATGCATTGAACAGTGGCTAGACATCAATAAGATACACTTACATGCCATATATAAAGTCATTCCATCAAGTATTTCAAAAGTTATTGAGTTTTGAAACTCGTTGGTCACAGACAGATCGACCGACCGACAGACTGACAGACCAACATAGCCACTTATAGAGCTGCTAGTCGCAGCTAAAAAATGGTCTGAGAAGCAGAAGATCTACTTCGTGGGGTCTCACATATCCCAGGTCTAGTAATTTAACCCATGCACAAGGTCAACAACAGATGTATGGGCTATCACAATATGGGGCAAGATTAGACTGTTAAAGTGGACACCTGCAGGTGTGTTGAGTCTCTGACAATGTTCACACACTGAACAAAACCAGTTAGGCTAAACATCTCAGACAACAAAATCCTCTTGAAGTACTTAAGAGTTGTTGTTTTTATACTCACAGAATAAAGAAAAGAGTAGATGGAATAATTTGTTGCGGGCAAGCAGAACAGTCGAAAATGCTAAAAAATAGTAACTCTTCTCTTAACAGAATTCAAGCAATATAAATAGGAAGAATAAGGTCAGGAATAGGTAGAAAAATTTAAATTTTATAGTATATTTCCTTTCTTATTATACCTACCACAATTGTTACTACAGGCTTGCACTACAGTGGAAGTCCCCACTTGGAAAATATACTCTCTATTTTGATCTTTCTCAAGATATTTGGGAAAGAAAAGTGGTGCAAAAGCACACAAAAAAAAAAAAAAGCCAAAACTGGGTTGAGAGCCATCGGCACACACCCAGTAGGGGACGCTCTTCTCTTAGTACAATTCCACGACTTCCGGAAACCAGTGTGTAAAGCAGTCACCAATGAATCATTCTTTTGAGTCCGGCAACATAGGAGTTATGTGATCAGTGGGGAGGAAGGATTCTTACCCGAATAAGAAAACGGGAGGGCCTCCATGTAAACAATTGCGGTAGGTATAATAAGAAAGGAAATTTACCATAAAATTTAAATTTCTTATCATCATACCTTACAATTGTTTACTACAGGCTGAATAGACAATAGGATGGAGGGAATCACATAACCAACCCACACAAAACCCAATTGCACTGGAACTGTGGACAGAGGAAGAGGTCCCTAGGCCTATCAAACCATAGCATCACAAACATTAGAAAAAGACAATGAGAGATGAGGCATATGGTTATGTGAAACACACAGACAGAAAGGGCAGTAACAACACAGAGCCGGAACTGACCTTGTAAAAGCTGGGGTAGACAACAGCCTGAGCAGAAGAAAGAGGGCCCATAGTACAAAGGTCCTCTGCCTGCTCCTGCATCTGTCGCAGATAAGTGGAGAAAGTAGCATTTCTACAGTAGGCTGCCAACATAACATCCGACAACATGACGGAGGTAGTATAAGCCCCAAGAGGTAGACAATGCACGCACCTCGTGGCAGAAATATGATTGGTAATACAATCGCCAGTCGCTAGATGAGCAGAAGCTGCACGAACAGCAAGACAAATCCATCGAGAAATGGATTCAGGAGAGATCTTCTGTCGACCAGGAATAAGAGACAGAAAATCGTTCCTACCCTTCCTAATGAACAGCGTCTGATTGAGATAAAAGCAAATTGTATGAACTGGACAGAGCAAAGGGCGTTTACCCTCAACAGAAGGAAGAGCTCCGATACAGATAGGATGCAGAGTAGTTTCTGCTATCTGATTCTTGGCCAGAAAGGAGCAATCACTGGTAAGCATAACACTGATGGGAGAGCTCCAGAAAAAGGCCGGGTCAACCGAAAGGGCGTGAAGCTCACTAACCCGTCTGGTTGAGGCAAAAGCCATCAGAAAAGCTGTCTTGTATGTGAGAAAACGCAAATCCACCTGGGATAAAGGCTCGAACAGCCCCCCCCCCCCCCCCCCAAGCAGAGCAGCACCCAAGAAAGATGCCATCTTAGGGTAAGCTGCAAAGTCCTAGGCCTTTTCAAGGAAAAGTGCTGAACAAGCTTGCAGAGGCATGGATTAGTGCTGATATGACGCTGTCCCACATACAAAAAGGTCTCCGAAGCATGGACCTGCACCCTTCGATGGTTGCAGACTGGAGACCCCCAGAATCAAACATATACCAGAAACTCCGCAATCTGTGTGATTGAAGGAGTGACAGAAGCAACACCATCAACAGAAGATCTTCCACTTAGCCGCATAAGCTATACCAGTGGAGTGCCTCCTTGAAGAAGAAAAGCAACTCCACTGCTCGTCTAAAAAAAAAAACGCTACGGAGAGACAGGACTTGAAAAAAGACATGCGCAAAGCACAATGAAGTCGAGTCGACGTGAAACCTCCTTGGGCGATCTTGGCAAAGGTCGCGACGTACATGGAGACATGCCAGAACCGCCGCCAACAGAGAGCAGAGCAAATTGATCCACACCCACTGAGGTGACAGGGGTGCAATCAAAATGATTCGACAACTGCAGGTTCGTAACTGGGCTAGAACCTGAGGCAGAATCGGAATCGGCAGGAAGGCGTAGCCAACAAGACCGTTCCAAAGGAGGGACAGAGCATCCATGGCGATAGCCAGAGCATCTGGACACGGGGACATGAAAGTGTTCACCTGATGGTTCCAACAAGATGCAAAGAGATCGATGTGGGGACAACCCCAGAGATCGCAAAGAGACTGGAACACTGCCATGTGGAGCATCCACTCGGTGGAAAAGAACCTGCCCCATCGGGACAGGGAGTCGGCTAGGACGTTCAGACGATCAGGAATGTGACAAACCACCACTCCGGTGTTGACATCCTGAATGAGCAGTAGGTGATCCGGAACCAATTCATACATGGGAACATAGTGCATGCCTCCCTGGTTCCGAATGTAAACAACCACTGTCGAATTGTCGGATAACAGAACGACCTGACAATTCGAAAGGTGGGGGATCCACTGCCGGAAACTCAGAAGAAGAGCAAGAAGCTCCTTTTGGTTAACATGAAGAGCTGCTAGATCCTGGTCCCATGACCCGTGAAGGGAAAGACCTAGAGGATCCAACATCACACCCCATCCGAGATCGCTGGCAACTGCCGTCAGAAAATGATCAGACATGGGGAAGTCCAATGAAACCCCCTGCATAATCCACTGAACATCTGGCAGGGGAGACGGTGTCAAGGAAGAGACTCCAGTAACTGAAGCACCAGATCCAGAGGATCGACATTCGGCCTCTAACGGCTAAGCAGAAAGTGTTGGAGAGGTCTGACATGCAGCCGACCTAGAGGAATGAGATCCATCACCAAACCGCAGAGACCGAGCAGCCAGGGAAGACTCCGAGCTGTTGCGGACGTGGACTGGGACAGAGTCAGGGCAAAAGTTGAAAAAATCACAGCCCTTGCCCGGGAAACCGCCACCATAACGAGCAGAGTACGGAAGCCCATTCCAGATGACAAAACGACAGAGAAGGGACCAGGTCCGACTTCTCCTCCTTGACTGAATCTAGTGACGTGAGCAGGCTCAACAGTGTGTCGACATCCAACTCCAGAAAGGCAGCATTGGAATGCCTCTGAAGGATATTGTCTAGATATGCCGAAGAAGACACCCTAGACTGTGTCCGATGTAAGACTAACACATGCAGCATCAGACAGGTGAAGGCCCAAAGATCCAGGTCGAGGCCAAAGGGCATGGCCCTGAACTAGAAAAATCCCTGGTAAATGGAACGGCGAACTGACCTGAAAGCCTCCATGTTGAACTTAGGAGCAATGATAGACTGGGTCAGGATACTCAGATCGATAACCTGTCGGAGTCGGCCGTCCTTCTTTGGCACCAAGAACAGGCAGGAATAAAATCCCACTGAAAGAATGTTCTTGATGACCTCGATCCCCTCCTTTGACAGGAGATTGCCTATCTCCGTGATCAAAAGTTCCCAACGTGTAATGTTGAAAGGGACTTGAGTTGGAAGAGGCACTCTTGACTGAGTGGAATGCCTCAACCTGGGACGAATCGAGTTGACTACTGCCGATGCCTACCCTTACTCTGTGAGTAAGTAGAAGTGGCGGCAGGAGGATCAGCCCTTGAGAAAATCCATGAGTGCCTTGGACAGCACACAAAAAAGCCTGTATGTCGTCAAACTTATCTGGGAGCAAATAAGCAGCAAAGCCGAGACAACGTGATCGAATAGAGAAAGTATTCCAGCATCTCTCTCGATAAGCCCAACATGGACTCCAAAGTCTCCATATGAAAAATGGCCAGCTTGGGAGTTGGAGTCCTGATCCAAGACCGGCAAAGTTTGGCAGACTGACGGATTGGTGGAATCACAGGAAAGATAACGCACCGGAGGCAAAAAAGTGTCAACCCTGATGAAGAACGATGTCTTCATAGCCTTGGAACTCAGCTTAGAGTCCAAAGCTGTAAACGCTTTAACTGCCTGTACCAGCAGGCACGGTCGGAGGCACCCAGAAGCAGGTTGCGCCATGATGGTTGCAGCCAGGCTGACTCTGTCAGCTGGTTTGACGGTTTGAGATCTGGAAGGAACCCAAACACAAAGTCAAGAGATGCCCGCAAGTCAGAAGACTGTTGGCTCTCGATATCAGGTATGTCGGATTCATCCCCAAAGGAGGAGTCACAATCCTAGTGACAGCCTCAGATATCGACTAGAGAGGGACCATAGTCCCGGAACTGGGCATCTTTCACCAGACAACTCAACAGCTCCCGCAGTATCCACCACGGTAAAAAAAAAAATGCCGATAGGATCACCGATCCAATGTCGAGTTGTGACAGAACAAAAGTGGGTTTAATCATTATCAACGTATCGTCCGAAAACTAATTGTTTATAATTTACTATGTGAAGAGTCACTGTGACATTGACCTAGTGGTTGCAAAATAAATAGGGCTCTTTCTTGCACCAACGCTAACCAACCTATGAAGTTTCATGAACGTGGGTGGAACCATTGGCAAATTATCATCTGGAAACCAATTGTTTACAATTTATTATGTTCAAGGTCACTGTGACCTTGCCCTTTGACCTAGCGAGTCGAACCATTATAAAGTTATCATCCAGAAACCAATTGTTTATGCCCGCCCGCCCAACCGCCTGCTCCCTGTATGCTATGTTTTTAACAAGGTCAATAGGGTTCTTCCTCGCACCAAGGCCAACACACCTATGAAGTTTCATGACTCTAGGTTGAACCACTATCAAGTTATCATCCAGAAACCAATTGTTGCGATATACTATGTTAAAGGTCACTGTGACCTTGACCTTTGATCTGGTGAGTCCAAAATCAATAGAGTTCTTCCTCGCACCAAGGCCAACATGCCTGTAAAGTTTCATGACTCTAGGTTGAACCACTATCAAGTTATCATCCGGAAACCAATTGTTGCGATATACTATGTTCAAGGTCACTGTGACCTTGACCTTTGACCTGGTGAGTCCAAGATCAATAGGGTTCTTCCTCGCACCAAGGCCAATCTACCTATGAAGTTTCATGAATGTGAGTTGAACCATTATCAAGTTATCATCCGGAAACCAATTGTTTAAGATTTACTACGTTCAAGGTCACTGTGACCTTGACCTTCAACGTAGCATGTCCAAAATCAATAGGGTTCTTCCTCCCACCAAGACCAACCTACGTATGAAGTTTAATGAATGTGAGTTGAACCACTATCAAGTTATCATCCGGAAACCAATTGTTTACGCCCGCCCGCCATTCACCAAACTATAAGTCGAGTTTGACTTCGTCACAACTCGACTAAAAATTGCACATCCCCCACGAAGGGGGTATAACTCTCACCAGACGTGGTCATGTCGGGAGGCCCCTAAACGACAGCGTTCTTCCCCCGCAGGAGTGAGAGGAGCTACACACCCCCCATGGAGGGGGTATAACTCTCAACAGATGTGGTCGCATCGGGAGGCCCCAAAACAACAGCGTTCCCCCCCCCCCCCCTCTTGGCGGGTGCGGGAGGAATGGCCACGAGAATGTACCAAAGCGAGGGCAAAAGGAATTGCCCTAAACGAACTGTACTGGACATAACAGAGGTGAGAGGTGAACTCAACAGATATAGACAGCAGAAGAACACCCCCAACTACGAGAGAACGGTGGCAGAAAAAGTACCAGCGGGAACACAACTAAACCCAGACAGCAGACAGGGACCTAAAAAACAGAAATTCTGCCCTCAACAGAGAGGAGAAATCCTGTCCATACAGTCCCCATTGACACCTAACTCCAATAATAATAAAATTTATCAACCGAAAAATTTTATGTGCGAACCGCACTGTACGCAAAAATCGCGTGCGACACGTAAAATATATAAAATACAATGAAAATGTGGTTGAAAATAATAACGAGAATATATAAAATGGCGTCCTGCCACCCGGCCTGGACAAAAAAAGAATGATTCATTGGTGACTGCTTTTCACACTGGTTTCCGAAAGTCGTGGAATGTTACTAAGAGAAGAACGTCCCAATGGGTGTGCGCCGATGGCACTCGACCCAGCTTTGGCTTATTTTTTCGTGGTGCTTTTGCACCACTTTTCTTTCCCAAATCTCTTGGGAAAGAACAAAATAGTATATTTTCCGAGTTAGGGTCTTCCACTGTAGTGCAAGCCTGTAGTAAACAATTGTAAGGTAGGTTGATAAGAAATTCAGGAGAATACTTAGCAGGTTAAGAGTTAAACAAGCTTCATACATTTTGTCTAAGATGAATTTTCTTTCTTTCCAACACTCATTCACAGCATAAGTCTCTTTAACACCTGGCGCTCAGAAATGTTAGTATTGTCTTTTGTTTGATAACTCTACTTTGCAAATGTAAGAATAAAACTTGAACTTCGAGTGTGGTGTCTCTTTGGTCAGTGCATTGGTCTTCAGATCGAAAGGTCACCGGTTTGATCTTGACTTGCATCATCTTTGCTGTGTCCTTGGGCAAGACACTTGAGGCCAATTGCTGAAGTGGGAGCACAGTCTAGCCAAGTACTAAAGCATACCCCACATCAATGATACACTTGCCTTTAACCAATGCTAATCCTATTCAGCTTGGTTAGAAAGTTGAGAGTCTGAAATTGCTCCCTGCTTTAGTTTTACAGTAATTCAATCTGGGTACTCCAGTCTCCTTCACTCATAAAAACTGTCAGGCACAATGAGATCCTGGCTTTTGAACATGCCATTAAACTCCAATGAAACAAATATTTATTTATTTATTTATTTATTGTTGTTTAAAGTCACATACTTCTGCACAATGGCTAATCATGACCACAACATGGAGATAAAGTCAAGGTCAGTCAATCGTTTATACCCCATGTTGCCTATTTTAGAGGACTCGCACCCCAAGCATTGGTGACTGGGTCATATTTTACCAGTGTAACAGAGCTTGTTTACCACAGTAAACAAGCACTGCTTCACTTCCCGGGGTACCCACGGGGGAATGAAACAAATAAACAAAATTATATCTTCCTTGACAGTTCTTAATGATTTCTGTCAAAGAAGTATAACTGCAATAAACTTTAAGTAATTGAACTTTGTTGAATGGCTTAATGAAGACTTAAGTTAACTGGTGGAGTACTAAATTATTTTTGCTCATCAAAATTTATCTTTGCCTTGTTACAAGTGATAGGAGAGGGCCAACAGGCCCTCTCTCATCAATTGTAACAAAGCAAATCCATGCAGACTAAAAATGTCACATCAAAGACAATAAAAAGAACATCCACTGAATATGAAGTCCATAAGATATGTTAGTACATCACGTGACAAATCCCCGTATTCTCATTGGCTGTATTGATAGGGACTATGAAAGCATAGTGCCCGGAGTCAAGCATAGTGCCCGGAGTCATGCAATAGTGCGCACGCATTGCAAACAGAATCCTGAGGGGATTCCCCTATTCTTCTGAGCAGATGGCAAATGTGGAGACGAATAGAAATAAAATGAGCGTTTCGAGATTCGCAAACGAGAATGTTAATTCTTTTCTTGAACAACATCAGAGCCGAAAGACTGTTAGTTTAACCAAATATGCTGTCAATATTCTCCAGCAGTTCTGTTCTGACAGGAAAAGGAATGGTGCATTTGAAACGTTAGATGTTGGAAGATTAACGGAACTATTGAAAGACTTTTATACAAACGTTAGAAATCGCGATGGTGATTTGTATTCCAAAAGCAGTATTTGTGCCATTCGTCAAGGAATAAGAAGATATTTGCAAGAACCCCCACAGGAGAGACACTTTGATATAATAACAGACCCAGCTTTCAAAGGTGCTAATCGTGTATTCGACAGCATGTTGAAGAAAACAAGAGAAGACGGAAAATGAACAGTCCGACACAAAAAACCCATTCCGCCAGGTAACTATAAAAAATACATAATAAAATAAAACACAATAAAACTAGAAAGTGAACAAGTCAGTGTCTGCAATAGACAGTGGTGTTGTAATTATTTATTCTCATATAAATACACAGTCTTGTTAATTCATGAAATAGACGAGTGTTGTTTATTACTCAAATCGACAAGAGACACATAAGAACAGTTGAGAGAAAGTAAATAAATAACGGGCAGCAATGTTTGCTGAAAGTTATCATAAACATGAATAAATAAATAGATAAATTACGGGGAGCAATATATGTTGAAAGTTATCATAAACATGAATAAATAAATAAATTGTAGACCTATCAATAAAATAGTTTTGAATAAGAGTGTTAGAGAGGGCACTGAATATTATTTATCTTCGATCACAATAAACGATTGTGATTGACCGTGTAAACGTTTATTCTGCTTTGATGCTTAGTGTTTCATTCTATTTCAGGTGATCTAAGGAAATTATATCAGCACCCAATTGTGTTTAATCCGGACATTCCAAGAGGTCTTTTGAATAAAGTAATGTTTGAGCTTTTATTTTACTTTTGTCGGAGAGGGAGAGAAAACATTCAAGAAATTAAAGCTTGTGATTTTGTAGTTAAAACTGATGACACTGGAAGAAAATACATCCTGAAAACTACTTCTGAGCGAACAAAAAATCACACAAGTGTAACGAATGAGGATGAAGGTGATGGACCTAAAATGTATGAAAATGGCACAAAAATGTGCCCTGTTAATAGTTTTCAACGATATCTTATGAAACAAAACCATGAGTGTGATGCGTTCTATCAAATTCCCAAAAATTCATACCACGAGAATGACGAATGTTGGTTTGAGCGAAGGGCAATGGGAAAAAATTCCATAGGAGAGTTCATGGTAAAAATGTCTAAACAAGTTGGTCTTTCTGATACATAATATACCAACCACTGTGTGCGTGCTACGACCATAACAATTCTTAATGATTGTGGATTCAAAGATCGCGATATTATTTCTTTATCGGGACACAGAAATGAAAAATCATTGTCAAGTTACGTTTCAGACACAAGAGCTGATGTCAAACGAGGTATGTCAGAGAGCTTGAGTTCCATGGTCGATAATGCAGATGCTGAACATTCAGAAATGCCTGCAGCGAGGAATGCTGTTGAGAAAACAACAATGCAACTCTCTTTCCAGTCAGCAAATTCCACAGTATCAGCACCCGAATTATTAGATACCGATATTGATGACGACGATCTGATAAGTGCATTGGAGGAAATCGAGTGTTCAAAAAACTCAACATCAATTGACATTCGAAAGCAATCCAAAGAAATATGCAACAAAATGCAGTATTGTGCCCCAAAATTCAATTTCAGCAATTGTGTTGTAAATATTTACAATAATTAAAATGTGCTCGTACATCAGAGGAAGTACCCATAACACATTCAATGGGGTGAACGTTAATAAAACTTTAGTGCCATGAATAATGGAATTTCTATAGTGCCTCACAAGCTCTGTTAATACCACCATATGTGAGACGTTGATTCTGTTGTATGATATCTCGTGTTAACCAGTTATGTGCCACATGATTGGTTGATCGGTTTCATGTGTTTATTTACATTATTCTACTTTACCCGTTGAGTTCGAATCCAGTTGATAGTTTAATGTTTTCCTGACATTTTTCATGTTATTAATTTCATTGTTTTATTTTGGATAGTAAAGTGTTAGTTATCTCTCCGTTCCTTCTTTAATATGTTGTGGAGATGGTCTGGGTGTGATGTACTAAACCCATTAATGCCTTCCGTTTCGGGCACTATGCTCTCATAGTGTTGCTGAGGGAACCAAATAGTGCCCTCGCTATCGCTCGGGCACTATTGCATCCCTCAGCAACACTATGAGAGCATAGTGCCCTCAATGGAAGGCATTAATAGGTAAATAAGATGTTTTACTGGTAAAATAAGTGGAATAGCCATGGGTGGGGGAGGGGCCTGAAAAAATGGTAAGCCTGTGTACATTCATGCCAGAAACCCTTTATGCTGGTTAAGTACTCTCCCCTAATATTTCTTGGGTCATTTTGCTCTAACTATTCCTCCACTCTCTGGGTACTTCAGACCATCAGAAATTACTGATGGTACAGGAATGAAAACTTAATATTTCTCCGGGAAGACTGTGGACCTAATCCCTCAGGGAAATACACATTTTTAGCCCAGCACAAGGTGATATGAAGTGAGGGAAAAAAATTGTGTACCCCCCTTCCCCTCCACTCCATTTGGGGGGGGGGGGGGGGACTATTAAAATAAGAAACAAAACCAGGATTTGAAACTTTTTAAAATTTGACTAATTAGAAACTGTTAATATGCACCATTATTTTATAGATTTGTGTTAACATGATTATTTTCAACCAGCAGCAGTACAGCAGTACAGCAATACAAATTTCTGTGCAATAATTTTTTGCAGTGGATTATATCTAGAAGGGGTAATAGTTTTTATTATACGCTAAATGATAGATTATTGAAAAAATTGCAGAAAGATAGAAATCGTATCTCCCCACTGTGAAGATATAGAAATTTTCACTTTCACGGTATCAATCAAAATGGGGCTTTCAAAGCATCACTTCAAGGTGAATACGAGTTAAATTATCACTGGAAATGATCAATTTGTTCAAAAAATGCATAATGAAAAGAAAATCTAGTGTTTTTGAGAGGATACCAATCATTCCAGCAATAATTCAACATGTACTCACCTTGAATTGATGCATGAAACCCACCAGCTGAATCAGATGGCAAGACACTACCTGTTCCAAATATCAATCAAATCACTTCTGCGTATCAATGCGCATCAGCTGCTTACTTACATGCATCAATTCAAAATTGAAACGAGTGGAATTATCGATAGAAATGATAAGATTCTTATAAAAAGCGTATAATAAATAGACAGAACGTGATGTGTGTTTGAATCAGTGGGTGTTTTACATAACGATTTGGAATGGCATAGTCATACGATTACGCCATTCCAATGAGTTATGTAAAACATCCACGGGTTCAAACATCCCAGTCTGTGATTATTACACAACTCATGCATTAAAATTCATTTAAATAAACAAATTTTAATTCCGATGTTTAAACCCAAAGATGAATAGTTTGTTTGTTTTGACTGAAGCTGATCAAATGGATCAATAAACTAGAGGGGGTATCAGTACCCCATGGATCACCAACAGGTGGCCAATGTAAAGGGGTGGTTGGAGTAAAAAAAAAAGATCAAAACTTGCACACAAAAGTCCAAAATTAAAGAAAATAAGCAGCTAAAGGGTTAAATAATATAATAATAACCCCTAAGAAGCATGCTAACATAAAATAGGAACCATGGCAATATGCTACAAGGTAAGTCTCCACTTTGAAAAAAAGAAAGACAAACCTCAAAACCTGCACATAAATGTAAAAAAAGTATCACATTTGTTTCAAAGGGTTAAAATTTAGAAAAATACCCTGAAAATATTACAATAACCAGTGTGGCAATATGCCAGTGAGATAAAACTCCACTTAAAAAAAATATCAAAACCTGCACACAAAAGTACAAAACCTGCACACAAAAGTAAAAAATTAAAGTAAATAAGCAGCTAAAGGGTTAAATAATATAATAATAGCCCCAAGAAGCATCCTAACATAAAATAGGAACCATGGCAATATGCTACAAGGTAAGTCGCCACTTGGAAGAGAAGAAAGGCAAACCTCAAAACCTGCACACAAAAGTATCACATTTGTTTCAAAGGGTTAAAATTTAGAAAAATACCCTGAAAATGTTACAGTAACCACCATGGCAATATGCCAGTGAGGTAAAACTCCACTTAAAAAAAAATATCAAAACCTGCACACAAAAGTACAAAACCTGCACACAAAAGTCAAAAATTAAAGTAAATAAGCAGCTAAAGGATTAAATAATATAATAATAGCCCCAAGAAGCATCCTAACATAAAATAGGAACCATGGCAATATGCTACAAGGTAAGTCGCCACTTGGAAGAGAAGAAAGACAAACCTCAAAACCTGCACATAAAAGTAAAAAAACATCAAAACTTGCACACAAGCGTCAAAATAAGTCCAAAATTTGATTCAAAGTATTTAAAATTAAGACGAAATACCCTGGAAAAGAGTTAAATGTTATCGTGAACCACCACAGCAATATGCAAAAAAGAAAAAAAAAATTTTAAAAGCACAAAAATCCAAACCTGTAAACAAAAGTCCAAAATTGAAGTAATTAAGCAGGAAAAGGGATAAAGAATACAACGTAGCCCTAAGATGCATGTTTACATACAATAGAAAGCATGGACATATGCTACAAGGTAAATCTACACTTGGAAGAAAGGAAAAAAACCCATCAAAACCTGCACGCAAACATCAAAATAAGTTTAAAATTTGATTCAAAGGGTTAAAATTAAGACAAAATACCCTGGAAAAGAGTTAAATGTTATAGTGAACCACCATAGCAATATGCAGAAACTAAAAAAAAAATTTAAAAGCCAAAAAATCAAAACCTGTACACAAAAGTTAAAAATATTTGAGAGCAGACGCCGACGCTGACGCTGACATGAGGGCTATGCCATAGGCTCACACAACTAACGTTGGTGAGCCAAAAATCTATTCAAAAGGTTAACAAAATTTTTAAAAATGCACTGAAAAGATATCAAGGTTATAATAACCACCACTACAATATGCAGTGAGGTCAACCTCACTTGAAACTCTTTTTTTTTATCACAACCTGTACATAAAAGTAAGAAGCTGTAAGCCTAAGTCCAAAAGCTGTACATAAATGTCCAAAATTGAAGTAATTCAGCAGGAAAAGGGTTAAATAATACAAACATAGCCCTAAGATGCATGTTTACATACAATAGAAAGCATGGACATATGCTGCAAGGTAAATCTCCACTTGGAAGAAAGGAAAAAATACCCATCAAAACCTGCACGCAAACATCAAAATAAGTCTAAAATTTGATTCAAAGGGTTAAAATTAAGACAAAATACCCTGGAAAAGAGTTAAATGTTATAGTGAACCACCATAGCAATATGCAGAAACTAAAAAAAAATTTAAAAAGCCAAAAAATGAAAACCTGTACACAAAAGTTCAAAATATTTGAGAGCAGATGCCGACGCCGACGCAGAAGCCGGCATGAGGGCTATGCCATAGGCTCACACAACTAACGTTGGTGAGCCAAAAATCAAAACAACCTTTTCGGAACCAGTGTTTGTTGAAATTTGTATTGCTGTTTCTCTTCGGCTGGTGCCCAGTCATGCCTAACCACTTGGTGGCTATCACTGTTAGTAAAAATATAAGTACAAATTTGTGCAGATTTGCAAAACAGCTGGGAGAAACATTTTTAAAAGAAGTTCGAAGCATGTCAAGATGTACAAAGCTTTATCGAAATAAAGTTGACCAATTTAGAATATAACGACGGATCCACAAAACGAGATGGCCATGGGACTGGGTTAATATTCTGGTTGGAAATGATTGTTTTGTTTTTTTTAAATATTATCTCATTTGTGGTTAACTAATTTTTTGTGAATCGACTTTATTTCGCTTTGGACATTTTCATTTTCACACCATGTGACAGACTGTCGATAACTGTATAACGAAATATGGAAACTTTTTGAAGCATAACTAATTACTTGATGGGAAAGGAACTAGTATGAATGGTGCTGGGAAAAAAGTTCCGGCTTGTACATCACCCATTGAATGCAGAATCATTTATGTTATAGCGGCTATTCCGTTAAATACAAGGGTTTAAAGTTGAATGGATGTGCAATAAAAAGAAAATCTGGTGTTTTTGAGTGGATACCGAACATTACTTTCGCTCACGCAAGCACTCACGAAAAATAAACATTTGTCTCGGTCACTCATGAGATAATTTTCAGTATCCAGTCAAAAACACTAGATATCCTCTGTGTATCAACTATGTTACCTCATTATATTGTCCATAATCCACTGAAGAAAATGTTAAACATTTTTAAATTCTTCATACTATCAATTTTGAAAGTGTTTTTTGCTGAATATTAAACAGGAGGCCTCTCGGCCAAGATAGCACCGCCCAGGGCAACTACTTTCAGGGGCAGCCATATCCAGGGTAACATTTGATACCCAATCTATGATTCTGATAATCCTTTACCCAACACGGATAGCAGACAACATCATCATTTTCTGTCTCAAAAACATAGCTTATGGCCCCTCATTAGAACAAGTTTGTTGAGCTTGTTCAATGAAGGCTCATTAGCTCTGTTTATTAAGACAAAAATTGAAAACATAACCAGACTTTATGATTCTGGAGAATCATGGCTTTTCCCGATGAGATTCCATGATTTTCATGACCCCCCAGTGTCTGATGAATTGTTTTTAACTGTCTCACTGAAGTCCCTTTATTGATGTTATGAGAAAGGTGAAGATAGTAATCTCAAATGACAGGGTTTGATAAAAAATTGTTTAGGTAAAAACCATCATTAATGGTGGAGTGGTTTAATGTCAATATCGTCGTCCAACAAGTCAATGACCGACAAAAGGAGTTATGTTTGTTTGACACATACCCACTGAGTGCTGGGCCAATTTAAAAATGGTTCATTTTTTCTCAAATGCATCCCAAATATTGATGTCTGGCAGTTTGTAGAAGGTTAACAAGTGCTAACAGGAATATTTATTCATGCAAATTGTAATGTCAAACCAAGAACTGTGAATGGCTATTTTTTCTTTAAAATCTACAAGATGTTTTCAGAGAAATCCAGGGAGAACATGAATTTTAAGCTTTTGATGGGTATCAATGTTTATCCAGCCCAAAACGGGTTAAGTGTTGTTTTTTGAATACTCTTATTACTTCCAAAAATAATTCTCAGTGAATTCTACTTCCACTTATTTTGATCTCTCCTCCCAACTTTGGGTGCTGTGGGTACGCAAACACAGCCCATTTTATCAACATTTTGATGTTTGAGAACCTGCATAGGGTTAACAAATGCTTACAGGAATATTTTGTACATGCAACTTGTAATGTCACACTAAGATCTGAGAATGCCCATTTTTTCTTGAAAATCTACGGGATGTTTTTAAGAAATCCTCAGATAACACAAATTTTTAACCTTTTGAGGGGTATCTCTCTGTAACCAGCTCTAAAGGGTTAATGCTTGGTTTTGTGAATACCTTCATTACTTACAAAAATGATCGACGGTGAATTCCACTTCCAATGAAGGAGGTTATGTTTATCTCTTAGGTACACATTTGGTGTTATGGTTGCCCAAGGACAGCCCATTTTCTCCAAATGTCTATGCTTGGCAGCCTCTGGAGGGTTAACAAATGTTTACCAAAACATTTTGTTCATGCTTGTAATGTCACTCGAAGACCTGTGAATGGTCAATTGTTCTTGAAATTCTTTTTGGAGAAATCCACAGAAAACTGGAATTTTAAGCTTTTAAGGGGTATATCTCCTTAACCAGTCAAAAATGGGTTAAGACCTCGATTTTTGAATACATTTACTACTTACAAAAATGTTTCCCTGTCAGTTTTGAGTCCAGTAATGAAGTTACGTTTCTCTGTTGCATTCCCTTTTGATGTTGTTGTTGTTCAAAAACAGACTATTTTTTTCAAAATTTTGACATTTAGCAGCCCATGGAGGGTTAACAAATGCTTACCGGAATAATTTATCCAATCAGCTGGTAATGTGACACCATGCCCTATCAATGGCCATTTTCTCTTGAAAACGCTACCAGATGTTTGTAAAGAAATCCAGGAAAAACATAAATTTTTAAGCCTTTGATGGGTATCACTATTAACAACCACTAAAGGGGTTAACGCTTCGTTTTTTGAATAGCCTTATTACTTACAAAAATGGTCCTCGGTGAATTCCACTTCCAACAAAGGAGATTATGTGTATTTCTCAGGTACACGTTGGGTGCTGTGTGTGTCTGAAAACAGCCCATTTCAACAAAATTACGATGCTTGGCAGTCTGTAGAGGGTTAATAAATGCTCACCGGAATATTTTGTCCATGCAACTTATAATGTCAAACAAAGACCTGCGAGTAGTCAATTTTTCTTGAGAACCTACAGTATGTTTTAGAGAAATCCACAGAAAATGGGAATTTTAAGATTTTAAGGGGTCCCTCTCTTTAGCCTGCCCAAAATGGGTTAAGACTTCGACTTTTGAATACCCTTACTACTTACAAAAATGTTTCCATATAGATTGTGCGCTCAATAAAGGAAGGCACTTTTCTTTGTGGCGTACCCATTGGGTGCTGTTGGCGTCCAAAAACAGCCCATTTTATCACAATTTTGACTTTTAGCAGCCCGTGGAAGGTTAACAAATGCTCACCGCAGTATTTTGTCCATGCAACTTCTATTGTCACACCAAGGCCTGGGAGTGACAAATTTTTCTTGAAAATCTACAAGACTCGTTTAGAGAAATCCATGGAAAACACAAATTTTTTAGCTTCATGGGGGTATTGCTGTTTAACCAGCTCAAAATGGGTTAACGCTTGGTTTTCTGAACACCCTTATTACTGACAAAAATGATCCTCGGTGAATTCCACTCCCAATAAAGGAAGTTATGTTTATCTCTCGTGTATTGTTTGGGTGCAGTGGGGGCCTGAAACCGGCCTATTTCATCAAAATTTCGATGTTTGGCAGCCTGCGGAGGGTTACCATATGCATCGCCTGATATGTCGTGTGTATCAAAGGGTGTGTCACAGACAGGTCTAGCAATGACGAATGTATAAAAAAAATCTACAAGATGTGTTTCGAGAAAGTGCCGATAAACCCCAATTTTGGCAGTTTTTTGCCAATTCTGACGAAATAAGGGTTAAATCGAAAATTCCGCTTCGGTACATTTTTAGATTTTGTGCCCCTCTATGCGTGTGCAAAATTTCGTGAAAATCGGTTCGAAAATGGCTTCTGAATCGTACGGACAAAATGTGTGGGGAAAAAAAAACAAAACCCAAACCCCCCCCCCCCCCCCCCCCCCAAAAAAAAAAAAAAAATAATAATAATAATCCGTAGAAAAACAATAGTCTTTTCCAGAGGGAAAAGCCTAATAAAATTTGGCAAATACATTGGTGTTATTTTGACCAGGCAGTCTGTGACCTTAACCTTAACGTTGATGGATACAGACCTTATTGTGATTGATGGCACACTGTCTATTGACAATACATACTGTTACAGTTTTGTTAAAAAATATCCAGTGGTAAAGAAATTATGGCTCGGACAGACAAAATGTTGACGTTTTCCTGAGTGTTACCTTTACCATGTCACCTGTGACCTTGACCTTGATGGACACAGACCTTATTTTGATTGATGGCACACTGCCTATTGACAATACATACTGTTATAAAGTTTTGTAAAAAAATATCCAGTGGTAAAGAAATTATGGCTCAGACAAACAAAATGTTGATGCCGGAAGACAGATGGACGGACGGATGACAAACAACTCGATATCAGAAAAGCTCTGCTGACTTTGTCAGGCGAAGCTGAAAATATTTGACAAAAATACACAATGAAATGCTGGGGGTGTTGCTTTTATAAAAAAACACAACAATGCAACATTAATTCATAAAGAAAAAGAAAAAAATTGGAAGAACCATAAAGGGCTAATCAGTCCTTTAATAAAATTTACACTGTCTTTGTTTTATTGAAGAACACCTCAAATCTGGAAATCTTTTTTCAGACTGTTAACAGGGAACATGATGGTAATGGAGAAAACTAAACCATCAACTATCTTATAATACAGCAGATAAAGTCTTCACGAGCCACTATCAATATCCAGAAGCTCTTTATTGAAAACTTAAAAATGGAAGTAGTTATTGACACACTGATCTCCAAAGGAAATCCTCAAAGCCTTTTATTCTGAAAATATTGAAAAACACTTGTGGTAATTCTATAAATGAATACATTTTTTGTCAAAGTATTTACAGAAGTAACTTAAAATTGGTAAAGGCAGTGAGACTGGAAGAAATTAAATGGAGGCAAGCAAAACTTTACTCTCCTAATTTTAACTCTTTTCCTGACAAATCGCTCACAACTTCCCGTGCAATATATAAAATGAGCAATTGAAAAAATATTATTTTTCCAAAAATTTCAACAGAACCATATCATATAACCCCTCATTGGAACCAGTTTGTTGAGCTCGTTCCAATGAGGGGTCACATAAAATGGTTTTGTTGAAATTTTATAAAAAAAATTGAAAATATAATCTTTAAAATAATAAATTTTGGTATTGTTTGTGTTGGGTAAAGGGTTAATTTTAAAAGAGTGTTTTTTTTTTTTGGAGAGTAAATTTTCAAAACAATACGTTTTTTTCTTCTTCAATTTAACTGACAATGTTTATTGGTTTATTGGTGTTTAATGACATTTTCAACAGCCAGAGTCATACTAAGATTTTGTTGGACAGTTTTATGGGAGGAGTATCTAGGAAGAACCACTGGGCAATGGCAGAGAACTGTTAAGACTTTCTAACTTACTGCTACTGCACAAGCAAGGCTAGCATTTGATGAAGCCAAGTCAACTGTATCACTCAGTACACAGTGCCACTGTGCTTAACACTTGGGCAATGTGGATTAACTCCTTGCATGCAGCTGGTGGATATTCCTGCTTGGCACAAAATCTCTTGTCATTGAAATAAGTATAATTTGGACACATTTAACCAAATTCTCTTCTGTAAATTGAAGTGACCGATGGACCAATGATTTCTTCACTTAAATGTAGATAAATTTTTTGTAAAATTTAGTCATGGCTGCTAAACAGCAGCCATGACTAGATTTGAGAAAAAATATTTTGAAAATACTCAGTGAATTAAGAGTTAAAAATCTTGCCCAAGGACACAATGTATATGACACAGGTTAAGACTGAACCAACAACCTTTCAATCTGAAATACAATGCGCTAAACAATATGCCACTACACTCTCCAACTCACAATGCCAGTGGTATAGTAACAGTGATGGAGATATGGTGAAAGATATCTGTACATGTGCATACTTTGTATTATTTATTAGATTTTATTTTTATTTATCAGGCCACACAAAGTAGATGTTCTGTTTCTCAGGCCAAGGTTTGTAAAATTGCATGCGGCGGGCGGTTTTTTATTTTATATTTTATTTTTGTAATTATTTCCTTGTCATCAGAAGTTCATATTCTTGGTTTATTTTGTTTTAGGCCTCATAATCTACAGAATAGCAAGGGTGGTGGTGTACTTCGTCCCTTGGGTGCAACAAGGCTTTGCAATGCTAAAGCATTGCAAAGCCTTGTTGCACTCAAGGGACAAATTTATCAATTTTATTAACTTGTGTAAAATATCAGACATAAACCATTTAATTTCTATTTTTTCAAGTTTGCATTGGTCATAAAAAGAGAGCATGCGGCAGCCAAAAGGACCACGCGGGAGGGCCTGAGAAACAGATTTTTAATTTTATTAAGCCTTATCATGATTTTCTTTCCCAGAATTGTCCATTATCAAATTTGGCTGATATGACTTCAAACTCGGCTGATATAATGGCATTCTTGGTTCTTGGCCGATATGAACCAAGTCAGAGTGGTTCCCCTTGATGTGGCGTTACTATGCGCAATCAATTCTTTTACACCAAAACCATTACTTGTCAAACAGAATTGAGAAAACTGGTATTATATAAATTATAATGGAGTGGTTTGAAGCAGAGTTTTTGAATGACAAGGAATAAAGGATGGCAATGAGTGAGGATTGTGATATCCTGCTTAATATGGAGTCTGGAAGGGTAACCTTGCCTGTTTTATTAGACCTTAGTGCTGCTTTTGACACTGTTTGTCATGAAACTCTGCAAGAGACAATGAACTCTGATTTTGGACTTAGCACATAGCCGCTAGCTGGCTATCATCACACCTGAAGAACAGACAACAGCGTGTATCAGTAAACAGTAACCTGTCAAATGACTTCCATCTGGAATGTGGAGTCCCACAGGGCAGTTGCCTTGGTTCTGTTCTGTTTCTGTTCTGTATTTCAAAAATGTTTGCCATCATTGAATCGCACCTGTCTGACGTTCATGGTTATGCTGATGACATGCAGGTCTACTTCTGTTTTCAACCATCAACCAAGGATCAAACTAAAGCTCTAGAAATTATTGAATCATGTATTTCAGACATTCGCACTTGGATGATTTCGAACAAATTAATGATAAATGATAAGAATGAATTCATAATAATTGGTTCACATTAGCAACTCACTAAAATTGACATCAACTCAGTGAAGGTAGGAGACTACACCATCAGGGCAAGTGACAGTGTACGTAATCTTGGTGCCTGCTTTGACTCAAACATGTCTATGGACAAACATGTTACAAATATGTGCAACAAAGCTTTTTGAGGTCTATACAAAATTAAACAGATAAGATAGTTCCTTACAAAAGACTCCACAAAAACTCTAGTTCATGCCTTTGTAACTTCACATTTGAATTTCTGTAATGCCTTACTGTTCAACCTTCCACAATACCAGTACTCTCACCTGCAGAAAGTATTGAATGCATCAGCCCGAGTGGTATGTGGAGCATCATGATCTCAACACATCACTCCTGTTTTGATGGTTCTGCACTGGCTGCCAGTAAAGTACAGAATAATTTTCAAAACTTTATTATTAGTTTTCAAGGCACAAAATAACAGTTCACCAGCCTACTTGGAAGAACTCATCCATACCAAGAATGTGTGTCAATACAACCTGAGGTCTGATGGTAAAATACTACAACATGTTCCAAAAAATAGGTGTAAGACATTTGGAGACAGGTCATTCTCATTTGCTGGTCCTCACTTGTGGAATAATTTATTAGATCATCTAAAAAGACTGTCAAATGTCAACATTTTCAAGAATGATCTTAAAACATATCTATTTCAAAAAGCCTATAAGTGATGTTCTGGACTGTCAAATACTGTATATATTCTGTTTGTATATTTGCACGAGCTCGGTAACATATACAGCACCTTAGAATATGGTTCTTTATCCAGTGAACTATAATTTTGGTGCTATGCAAATGGGTATATTATATTATTAGGCTTTTCCCTCTGGAAAAGACTATTGTTTTTCTACGGATTATTGGTTTTTTTTTGTTTTTTTTTTCCCACACATTTTGTCCGCACGATTCAGAAGCCATTTTCAAACCGATTTTCACAAAATTTTGCACACTCATAGAGGAGCACAAAATCTAAAAATGTACCTAAGTGGAATTTTCGATTTAACCTTTATTTCGTCAGAATTGGCAAAAACATGCCAAAATTGGGGTTTATAGGCACTTTCTCGAAACACATCTTGTAGATTTTTTTTAAACATTCATCATTATTAGACCTGTCTGTGACACGACCTTTGATATACACGACATATCAGGCAACGCATATGGTAACCCTCCACAGGCTGCCAAACATCGAAATTTTGATGAAATGGGCCGGTTTCAGGCCCCACAGCACCCAAACGATACACGAGAGATAAACATAACTTCCTTTATTGGAAGTGGAGTTCACCGTGGATCATTTTTGTAAGTTATAAGAGTTTTAAAAAAACCAAGCTTTACCCCTTTTTGGGCTGGTTAAACAGCAATACCCCCATAAAGCTAAAAAATTCATGTTTTCCGTGGATTTCTCTAAACGAGTCTTGTAGATTTTCAAGAAAAATTTGTCACTCCCAGGCCTTGGTGTGACAATAGACGTTGCATGGACAAAATACTGCGGTGAGCATTTGTTAACCCCCCACGGGCTTCTAAATGTCAAAATTGTGAAAAAATGGGCTGTTTTTGGACGCCAACAGCACCCAATGGGTACGCCGCAAAGAAAAGTGACTTCTTTTATCGAGCGCACAATTTATATTGGAACAATTTTTGAAAGTAGTAAGGATATTCAAAAGTCGAAGTCTTAACCCATTTTGGACAGGCTAAAGAGAGAGACCCCTTAAAATCTTAAAATTCCCATTTTCTGTGGATTTCTCTAAAAACATCCTGTAAGTTTTCAAGAAAAATTGGCTACTCACAGATCTTTGTGAGACATTACAATTTGTATGGACAAAATATTCCGGTGAGCGTTTATTAACCCTCTACAGGCTGCCAAACATCATAATTTTGTTGAAATGGGCTGTTTTCAGACACGCAGAGCACCCAACGTGTATCTGAGAAATAAGCATAATCTCCTTTGTTGGAAGTGGAATTCTCCGAGGACCATTTTTGTAAGTAATAAGAGTATTCAAAAAACCAAGCGTTAACCCTTTTTTGGTTGTTAATTGTGATACCCATCAAAAGCTTAAAAATTTATCTTTTCCCTGGATTTCTTTACAAACATCTGGTAGGGTTTTCAAGAGAAAATGGCCATTAATAGGTCTTGGTGTCACATTGTCAGCCGATTGTATAAATTATTCCGGTAAGCATTTGTTAACCCTCCATGGGCTGCTAAATGTCACAGTTTTGAAAAAAAATAGTCTGTTTTGGACACCAACAACATCAAATGGGAGTGCAACAGAGAAACATAACTTCTTTTACCGGTCGCAAAACTGACAGGGAAACATTTTTGTAAGTAGTAAGTGTATTAAAAAATCGAGGTCTTAACCCATTTTTGACTAGTTAAGGAGATATACCCCTTAAAAGCTTAAAATTCCAGTTTTCTGTTGATTTCTCAAACAAATTTTCAAGAAAAATTCACCATTTGTGGGTCTTGGAGTGACATTACAAATTGCATGGACAAAATATTTCGGTAAGCATTTGTTAACCCGCCAGAGGCTGTCAAACATAGACATTTTGAGAAAATAGGCTGTTCTTGGGCACCCATAACACCCAATGTGTACCTAAGAGATAAACATAACCCCCTTCATTGGAAGTGGAATTGACAGAGGATCATTTTTGTAAGTAATGAAGGTATTCACAAAACCAAGCATTAACCCGTTTAGGGCTGGTTACAGAGCGATACCCCTCAAAATGTTAAAAATTCATGTTATCCGAGGATTTCTCTAAAAACATCTCGTAGATTTTCAAGAAAAAATGGCCATTCTCAGATCTTAGTGTGACATTACAAGTTGCATGTACAAAATATTCCTGTAAGCATTTGTTAACCCTATACAGGTTCTCAAACATCAAAATGTTGATAAAATGGGCTGTGTTTTCGTACCCACAGCACCCGAAGTTGAGAGGAGAGATCAAAATAAGTGGAAGTAGAATTCACTGAGAATTATTTTTGGAAGCAATAAGAGTATTCAAAACACAGCACTTAACCCGTTTTGGGCTGGATAAACAATGATACCCATCAAAAGCTTAAAATTCATGTTCTCCCTGGATTTCTCTGAAAACATCTTGTAGATTTTCAAGAAAAAATGGCCATTCAAAGTTCTTGGTGTGACATTACAAGTTGCATGAATAAAAAATGATGATTTTTACTTAAACAATTTGTTTATCAAACAGAGTAATCTGAGACTACTATACTCACCATTCTCATAACATCAATGAAGGAACTTCAGTTAGACAGTTAAAAACAATTCATCAGACACTGTGGGGTCATGAAAAATCATGGAATCTCATCGGGAAAAACCATGATTCTCCAGAATCATAAAGTCTAGTTATTATTATTATTGTGTAGAGGAAGAGAAGGAAGAAGAGAGTTATACAGAAATTCAATGTAAACTTAACATTCAGAGTCATAAGCAGAGATTCGTCCAACTATCCAAACATCACAGCTCCCCCAGTGGGGAAGTGGACTGGGGAAGCTGGCACGTTTGGATAGCTGAACCAGGAGAAGAGGAAACTTCAGACTTTCCGAAAAAAGAGAAACAATAACACTGTCAAAAAACAGTAACAGATCTGAGAACATTTTGTAATTATTTGTTTTGGTTTAATAAATAAATAAGTTATTACTTGGTTAGTTTCATATCAGCTGAGATATCATCCCTCAGTAAAATCACATCAGCCTTCGAACTTCAGTCTCAGACTGATATTAAGATACCTTGGGCTAATATCTTGGCCGATGTGAAACTAACCAAGCTATAACCATTAATTATCTCTCTGTTACTGTCTGTTTGCTACTGACAGCATCAAGTTTATGCTCGATCATGCTAAATATGTCCAGTTTTCAGGAAAGTTGAAAGATCTACTGTTTACCCTTTCAGAGCACTCAGTGACCTGTTTTCTGCTGATTTGCATATGGTCTGCTATAATATAATACAATATCTCAAACAAAACCAAATTAAAAACTGAAGTATGGTATGAACATGAATGACAACTGATATTTTGTTAAAGCCTTTCTATCTTACAAAACTGTCAAATTAGATTAAATAATTTTTCACTTGCATAATTGTCTAAATTTAACCCTGTAAGGTTGCATATATAGGAAGTGATACCAGAAACTATTTTTCACACATGAAGACAAACACATAAATACTTTTATTACATGCCTGTTCTATGAAATCCCCATCTACAGCAACACTAAACCATGAGGAAAATGAAAATCTGTTCCGCACATATGTGCGGAATGAAAATCCTTGACAAGACTATTTTTAAATAGAAGCGAAATTTCACTGCAATTTTCTACAAATCGTGCACCGCAATTACAATTTTAATCCATAACGATAGCTGAAAATCATCCCCTGATTTCCAATGTGTTCTATGTGACAGTAGGCACATAGAACACATTGGAACTCAGGGGACAAAAGAGTAACACAGGTTCCCCTCGCAAATTTATTTGGCGATAAAATGTGTTCTTTTTGTTGATATTTGTCAAACGAATTGCAGAGTGTCCTTCTAATAATTGTTTTTTAGATGTGAAGGCATGTAATAAACACAAAACGACACATGCATGTGAATGGGTTAATCGATATGGCACTTGTGCCATCACGGAAGGATAAAACTCGAGGGCTGCGAGCCATATTGATTAACCCATTCACATGGGTGTGTCGTTCTGTGTATGTGATGGGCCAGATTTTGTATGCATCTTGGTTCAGCTGTGAGTTCAACAATTATTTTGTAAGATTTTATTTACTCATGATGTAACCATGCAGTCATTTAAAAAGATTAGTATAAGAATTTATAAGTATAAGGATTTTGGAAAACATTTTCTGCAACTTTGTAAACAAGCTACAACTCAATCATAAAATCATTGATGTTTTAGTTACCAAACGTCATTTCTTTTGTCAGGTATTAATTAATCTCAGACACCAATTTTTGTTTTTTTAACCCTTCAACCAATGCACAGGATATCAAAATTTATTATTTTAATTATTATTTTTTCAAATTTTCCAAAACATTTCAACAAAATCATATTATGTGACCCCTAATTCGAATGAGCTGGATATGTTTGTGTGAAAATTTTTGGTTTTTCAACTGGTAAACTTGTAATTTAGGCAGGCGGATGTTGCCAATCCGTTAGGTAAAGGGTTGTGTCTCATGCAATAACCTCTCGAATGAAAACAACATAGAACCAATTCAGTAAACCTGACTGTTCTCCATCTTGATTCTGAGGTTTTTATTTAAAAAATTCTACCATTCCCTGTTTCAATCGGAGCTAATGTAAATCCACCTTGTAACCATAGTTACTAACAAAAAAATTCTTTACAGATCTAACAGTGAACTGTTGGTGTCCATTTCCAGTGCTCTCAAAGAAACAGCTGGATGCTATCATTAATTGCTTTACTGGTCCACTGTCAACTAATGCACTCCAAGTACAATGTGTGGTATCAATGTAAATGATAATGTATATACTTGAAAAGTCTTTTCTATATTTGTGTCACATGGAAACCATGGAAAGATATTTTACTGGTAAAATCACTAGCATAGCCATGGGGGTGGAGTTCTGAAAAAAACCTTATGTACATTCATGCCTGAAACCCTTAATGCTGGTTCATGTACTCTCTCCCTGCTATTTCTTGGGTCATTTTGCTCTAACTATTCCTCCACTCTCTGGATACACTGGTAGAGTGCTGGAAGCCCATATTAGGGCTTTAAATGAAGTGCACGTACAACAATTCAAAGACTTCATACTCTGTGGGTGTGTTTCATATTATCCTTGAAGTAAAATTATTTTAACTGTATGGATTTGCCTTGTAGCCGTTTATGGGAGAGTGCCTTTTGGCACTAATTCATTATTCTGAAGTTTACGTACAACAATTCAAAGGCTTCATACTCTGTGGGTGTGTCTCATATTATCCTTGAAGTAAAATTATTTTAACTGTATGGTTGAATTATTTTAACATTATTTTAACTGTGTGGATTTGCCTTGTAGACGTTTATGGGAGAGTGCCTTTTGGCACTCTCCCATAAACTGCAACATGGCAAAGACAAGTGAATAAATTTTGATGATCAGAAATAATTTAGCACTCTATCAGTTAAGCTATCAGACATTACTGAAGGTACTCCAACTGGAATAAAAAGTTAATATTATCTCCAGGAAGAACCTGGACCTAATCCTTTTTGCCTATTGTTGACATACCAATATATCATTTATTGGTGTTTAAGATCACATACTTATGCACAATGGCTAATCGTGACCATGACAGTTTAATGGGTGGAGGAAGCTGGAGTACCCGGAGAGAACCACCGAGCATTGATGAGCAACTGTCAGCTCCTCAACATTCTAACTCTGTTCAAGCTCCGCTCATGCAGGGTTACAGCGATTGAAGACATGTGCACCATTGATATGCAGTATGCCTTAGTACATGGCGTCATCGTGCTCCCATGTAGGCAACCAGGATAAAGTGCCTTGCCCAAGGACACCATGCAGGTCATCCCGGACGGGGATCAAACTCGGAACCTCTAGCATAGAAGTCCAACAGTCTACCACTGAGCCACCGATCTCACAGATTAACTGGCAGAGTGCTAAATTATTTTTGGTCATCAAAATTAGTCCATGTATATTGCCTTGTTATAATTTATGGGAGAGTGCCTCTCTCCATAAATAATAACAAGGCAAACTAGAAAGTGTTTTAGCACACTAAAACATATGTCTCCCCTTCCTTTCTATTTTATGCACTACAAATGATATATACATAAAAATATTGACAAACCAGATATGTAAGGTCTAGCTCTAAAGAGAAATAAGTTATGATGACTCTGGCAAACAATACTCTATAAAATATTTGAACTTGACCTTGGGTGCAAAGGTCAAGGTCACATGAAGGTCATGAAATCATGTGGTCTCATTGTGATACATCCACATGTCAATCATCTAAGTCCTAGGTAAAAAAACAAAAAAAGTTCTGATCTGGACAATTATTCCCTATTTGAAGTACATAAATTTGACCTTGAGGTTAGAGGTCAAGGTCACATGCAGTTCATCAAGGTAGCGGACATGTGGTTTCATGGTGACACATCCACATGCCAAAAAAAAAAAAAAAACTGGTCTGGACAATTACTCCCTATTTAAAGTACATACATTTGACCTTGAGGTCAAGGTCACATGAAGGTCATGATTACATGTGACATGCGGTCTAATTGCGATACATCCACATGTCAAATATCTAAGTCCTAGGTTAAAAAACAAAAAAGTTCTGGTCTGGATAATTATTCCCTATTTGAAGTACATAAATTTGACCTTAAGGTCAGAGGCCAAGGTCACATGAAGGTCATCGAGGTAGACGACATGCGGTCTCATGGTGACACATCCCCATGTCAAATAACCAAGTCCTAGGTCAAAAAACAAAAAAAATTCTGGTCTGGACAATTACTCCCTATTTGAAGTACATAAATTTGACCTTGAAGTCAAGGTCACATGAAGGTCACAATGGTATGCGACACACCGGCTCATGGTGATACATCCACGTGGCAAATATCTAAGGCCTGGCTCAACAGACAAACAAGTTTTGGTCTGGAGAAAGTTTCCTTGAAAAGGGCACAAATCTGACCTTCAGATCAAAGGTCAAGGTCACATGAAGGTCACAATGGTACGCTACACACCGGCTCATGGTGATACATTCACATGCCAAATATCTAATGCCTGACTCGAAATACAAAAAAGTTCTGGTCCAGACAGTTTCCCTTAAAAAGGTGCCTAAATCTGACCTTCAGGTCAAAGGTCAAGGTCACATGAAGGTCACCATGGTACACTGAACACCGGTTTATGGTGATACATCCACATGCCAAATATCTAAAGCCTGACTCGAAATACAAAAAAGTTATGGTCCAGACAGTTTCCCTTAAAAAAGTGCATAAATCTGACCTTCAGGTCAAAGGTCAAGGTCACATGAAGGTCACTATGGTACACTGAACAGTGGTTTATGGTGATACATCCACATGCCAAGTATATAAGGTGTAGGTCAAAAGACAAAAAAGTTATGGCCTGGACAAAGTTTGTGTGATGTTTCCCTTAAAAAAAACACATAAATCTGACCTTCAGGTCAAAGGTCAAGGTCACATGAAGGTCACTATGGTACACTGCACACCGGCTCATGGTGATACATCCACATGCCAAGTATCTAAGGTGTAGGTCAAAAGACAAAAATGTTATGGCCCGGACAAAGTTTGTATGAGAAAAATTTGGTGCATGAAATTTTAGTTCTTTGACCTCAGAGTGCAGAGGGTTAATGAAACTTGAGTAGCATATCAAGTTTTGTTCAAGACCACAGAAGTTTGGCCCTAGTCACAATCAAATCAAAGTTCTATGTCTGATTTTGTGGTCACGGTACTGTACTGATAATTTATTAGAGTTTAAGGTCACTATCATCAACTATTGCTGTATCATGACTGTAACATAGCTATGAAATCAAGTTTAGGCAATCATTTATACCTATGCTGCCCACTTAAGAGGACTAACGACCCCAGGCATTGATTACCAGGTCCTATTTTACATGTAAAGCAGAACTTGTTTACCTCGTTTTACCACAGTACACAAGCACTTTTCCATTTCCTGAAGTTCCCACAGGGGACTGTACTCTTTCAGTTATTTTCCTTGATGCAGTATGTGTCATGACTATGCAATGTATTGTGCATATATTCATGCAGAAACGATTTTATATTATGTTTCAGTTTGTGAGTGTAAAGGCAACCAGACATTATTGATATGTATATAAAAAAAAATTATCGAATAGGAGGTCCATTTGCAGAAACTGAAATTATTGATATTAGGATTAGACTGAATAAAATTTAATTCATTAACTATGGTGGATTTAATGGATTGGTTGTGTTACTGGAAATAAACCTTTTTTTGCCTCACTGAAAGATAATAAAATACATTCCAACTTGGTGAATTGGAAACCAGTTCCGATAATTGGGAATAAGTAGCCTTAATCGCATTGGAAATGGGTCCCTCAACCAGACACTGTAAAACCTTTAGGAAAATCCCTGATTGTAATCTGGAGCATGATTCAATTATATACTCGATTCTATGTGCAGATTTGAGCTCGATCAGGTTCTAAAGGAAGAAATAAATACAATTTACGTAAGGCCTGGACAAAGAAAATGAAACCTAGATATAATAGTACAAAATGTTTTTCCACTGGCAACCATTATAGAATTTGTGTTTGGGCATTCAAATAGCAAAATAAAGTATAGCCCCCCCCCCCCCCCCCCACCCCCCCCCCCCCCCCGACCAATTTTCTCTCCCCAAAACTTGTGTTCATGTTACAAAACTAAACTGAAGCATGCCCCTGCACAGCACATGGACACAGGAGGTTGAAGAGCAAACTGTGATTTGTTACTTGTACATGAACTGTTTCTGTAAGACACATACGATGCCCCTGCAAAGTCTACCACCACAAATCACCTACCATACACATGAAATTCTTAAAAAAAAATTGACGAAGTTCAACAACCTGTAATTTTGTGAAATACTGAAGCAAATCAAAATCCTGACAATATGCACACCTCTGGTATATGTACAAACATCCTGTGAAATAAAGTCCTAGCCTGAAAACTGTGAGAGGTGTTAGCCAGACAAACAATGTACCCTAAATGCAGATGGATGGATGGATGGACAGTGGACGGCCCGACATGGAGTAAAACATATGTCCACTGACTATTCGTTGTGGGGGCATAAAAAATTTACAGGGAGGGAAATAACGGTTACATACATAATTTTTTTTTGAATTCTCAACAAAAAAAACACAACCTTAAACATTTATTGGCTCCCCAAATTAATCAATTTACCCTCAGTTTTTGTCTGGAATATATAACGATGATGCAAGAATTTAATAGCATGCTTTAAAAGGATTGCAAAACAACATTTTTTTCCATGGCTGCTTGGCTTAGGAGACCACATCACTCTTCACAGAGACTTTTCACGGTGGGCAATTCTCATTCAATTATTTAACCCTTTCGCAACTCTGCCAAACTGACCCCCCAGACTTGGGATATTGGGGTTAATTTCGGGATCATCTCATCCATTAGATAAAGGTGTAAAAAGTCCCATTCATTTGGATTGTCAGGTAAGGCAAGATTTATTTTCCCAGCTTCAGAACATGGGATATCTGCTGGAACAAAATCTGTGCATTTTTCCCCATTGAAAAATTCCATGACCACGCACACTCCCTCATATTCTGCCATGTCCCTGACCAGCATTTCTTTTTCTGTCGCATCCCCTCCCACTGGCCAGTGCTATTCCAGACGTTGCAGAACTCTCTCCGTCATCTGGATTATTACTGGCAACATCATCTGAACGTCCAGCACTCATAGTAGTGTCATGTGTGTCAGCTTGATTTGAGCCAGACTGTACCGCAGAATACTGTTCAGCATCACTATCATTAGAGTCATTTGTCCGTGGAATCACTATGATTCTGGTGCAATTGGCGCTAAAACTGTAGCCAAGCAACTAAAGGGAAATAACTCTAAATTCATTTGGGCATGGAAATTACTTCTGTGGACTGATAGAGATAGCACACATGGACTGAGGTAAGAGTAGACGCATTACTATGCCATCGGTGTGCAGCGTGCTGACGGGTTTGTAGTGTCAGTTTACCGCCGGGCACACCACACGCCGATGATGAAAGGGTTAACTCCTTGCATGCTTCTGGCAGATATTCCTGCCCAGGACAGGATTTCTCTTGCCACTAAATTAAGTATAATTTTTGCACATTTTATCAAATTTTTCTCATGAAAATTGGATGGATTTTTTCACCAATGATTTCTTGATTTAAACATAGATGAATTTTTCATCAAATCTCGTCATGGCTGCTCTGAAGCAGCCATGTCTAGATTTGATGAAACATATCATGAAAATCTTCAGCGGATAAGAGATTATACTGTTATACCTATCATTTAACCCTTTACCTAACATGGAAGGCATATAACACTTGCAAAGAAAATTCTTAAATAACTATTTTTTTTCATCTGTTGTGTCAAAAACATAGCTTATTGCCCCTCACTGGAAGGATCTCAACAAGCTCATTTCAGTGAGGTGTCATAAGCTATGTTTTTGACACTACAAAGGGAAAATATTGAAACTTGAATGGTTATTTTTGTAAATAGCGCAGGCTGGTTTTGGCTGTTACGTTGGGTAAAGGGTTAACCTTTTATCAAATGAATCAGCTGAAATCATTTACAAATTGAGGAGCTGAAAAAAACCCAAAATTTCAACAAAACCATATGTTACCCTCATTGGAATGAGTCTAGCTTGGTCCAATGATGGGTAACATGATATGGTTTTATTGAAATTTTTTGAATAATTTGAAGAAAAAATATTTAAAACAACAAATTTTGAAATCGTGCGAGTTCGGCAAAGGGTTACAATGGAAACACCATCCACTGATGATACATAAATATACTGAACGTCATTTACCTTCTGTCATGACAGTCAGAAATAGAATCTTGACACTGGACAGCTGAAACCAAATGTGGGATGGGACACATAAGTTATCATTGACACAACTGCATTATCAAATTTTTTCAATACCTCTCAAGTCTCGGAGAAGTTGTGGGTTGAACAAAGAAATTTTTTAACAGCGAGCAGATGATGGTTAAACAAACAGAAAGGATGGATGCCATACAAAGTATTATCAGGAAAGCTTTGCTGACAATGTAACAGTCATGCTAAAGACATTGTATTTGTGACAGACATAACAATTAGAACACTTCTATTGAGAATACAATCCAACTTAATCTCAATACCATTGAGGATGACAACAGTTTAGTGATCATCACATTTCCGATTTTTCTTCAATCCTTAACTGCCAAAGTGCTTCTGGTAAACTATTTTTGGTTTTCAAAATTAACCCATCTTTGAATTGTTACATTTTATGGGAGAGTGCTTATAGGCAAACCTGGAAATAAGCAATCTGTAATTTACAGAATGAGGTGGTCCCCAGAGGATGAATTTGATGATGCTATCCCATACAGTGGGTTAATTTATTCTCCAGGTACAACTTTCTGTTTAGGCTTGAGACCTTTATTCAGATTGGTGTTCACAGAGGGTAAATTAAGTGATGCTACCCTGAAGGATAGCATCACTAAATTAACCCTCCGGGGATCTTATTCTGCAGATGACTGTCTACTTATTTCCAGACTTGTCTATAAGCATTCTCCAATGAATGTTAACAAGGCTAATCCATGCAGACTAAATAATTTCACTTCAATGATAATATCAAGCACATCCATAGAAGCTGTTAAGTTATGGTACTTGCACTTCAGAATAGGACCCAAATGTAGGCTTCCAACACTCAACCATTTAAGGATCTAAACACTTTTCCAGTATTTCCACTACACCACAATTAAGACACCATGACATGAGAAGAAAACACTGTGAGACCTAGTCATTTCTAGTCTGGTAGACTTTCTCATGATTACATGTTAGGTTACCTGTTTGGCAGGAACAAAATTTGTCAGAAGAAAATAGGCCATTAAGGCCTAACCCTTTACCCAACAAATCGACCACATCCACCCACGTAATTAACAAATTGAGCAGGTGAAAAAAATTCTTTGTCAAAAAATTTCAACAAAACCATATCATGTTACCCCTCATTGGAACAAGTTTGTAAAACTCGTTCCAATTAGGGGTCACATGATGTGATTTTGTTGAAATGTTTTTAAAAAATTGATAAAATATTTAAATTAATAAATTTTGATAACCCATGCGTTTGAGTAAAGGGTTAAAGAAGTGACGAGTGTCAACAAGGTACAATCTGAGGTGTAATTATATGCTCTTAAAAAGTGGGGTTAATACTTTCTATCCACTATCAAATTCCTCAACTGTTACATTATTTTCAATAACTAAAGTAGAATATATTGAGGACCTCCCTATGAATACTAATTTAAGGCATTTTAGTAGCAATACATCAGCAAGACAGTTCTAGTAGAGTGGAATGGGGAAAAAGATGATTAACTATTTCACTGCCAAGATTTATGTGGTCAATCAGGGTCAATTAGAATAAATCGGGGTATTCCTGGAGGTACTTTTATTTAGCTACTGGAAGGCTCCAAAATATAGTTTTTGACCATTCACTGGAATAAACTCATTCCAACAAAAGCTCATAAACAATACTTTGAAGGTAAAAAGTTAATTTTTTTAGCTAATCAAGAAACATGCACTCCTGCAAGTGTCATAGAGTAATTTTATGTAAAGGGTTAAATATGCCCTCTATATCTGACAGACTGTCTAAACAAGTACTACAACAGCAATCTTTGTGCACTTTCATACAGCCTTGACATAAAAGCACTTAATAAAAAAAAAGCAGGCATGCAGAGATGTTGTTCCCATTTTCAAATGGACCATCACACTAGAACAGTTAACCAAAAATCAAACTGTGTAAATTAAATATACCATTCTCAAAATGGAATCTACTTCATTTTACAGACAGCTCAGCTTCAAATATGACCATGATGATCTAGTCTGGGTGAACAAAAATCTATAGAGTGTACTGTGTTTTTTGTTTTGTTTTGTTTTCAAATCAATACACCTGCAAATAATAATCAATAAACAGACTGTGAGCAGCTTTATTACAATGAAATTTTGAAATGTATCTCTTGTTAACCTTTTTCAGTCAAAACCCTTTTGTTTAACCCTTTGCCTAATACAACAACCCTATCAACCCTGCACTTTTCATGAAAATCGACATTCAAATTTCATTATATTTTTTTATGTTTTTGCCTCTAAAACATAGCTTACCCTTCATTGGAATGAGCTCATGGTGTATTGAAGTCATCTCTGGGCATATATCAAAGAGTCTGTTTGGATGAGTTGACATGGAACCCAGAAGTAAGATCAAGACTTCAATACACAATTTCTCTCGGAAACTCACTTGGTGGTAATGACCAGTTTATCTTACAATATTCTACCCTTTCTTGACCTGTTCACATATATTTTTACAATCATTCAGCACCTATAAATTGATTTTTTATGAATGAAGATTATGGTGTCATGGTATTGCAATCTTGAGCTGTGCATGACGTAATCCCCATTCATTATTCTACTTGTACTATAACCACTAAAGTTTATAGTAGTGTTTCAGCTGTATGTTTCTTTGTTTTATTTTGTAGGTTTAAGGCATGGTTGGCCTAAAGAAAAATATCAATCATTATGGCAAAAAATTATCTAGTCTAATTTATTTTGTTGAGTTGGTGATTTATTCATTATTTAATTACTGTAATCAAAAAACAGTGGCCTCGATATGTGTAATAGTTTTTGAAGAGTGTGAGTAAAAAATGTTCTCTTTCTGTTTACTGTCCTCAATGCAGATTTGTATTTTGTCTAGATGTTTTCACTTGGAAATACGTTCCAACTGTAAGATAAATATACGATAATACCATAGTGTGTTTTGATATGTTTGATATCTCAACAAGTTGAAAGTGAGTTTTTTTCGCGAGGCTTGCCGAGCGAAAAAAACTCACTTTCAACGAGTTGAGATATCAAACATATCAAAACACACTATGGTATTGTTGTATTTATCTTATACCGACCATTTTTGTTCTTTTCTGCATTTTTAAAAGGGTTTTGGGGATGATTTCGTGTCAAAATGTCGAGTCATCTGGAGTCTCCAATCTATATGACATAGGGGTAGGTGTTATAGATAATCTATAACACATGGGCTATATCTTCAACAGGTATAAGATAAAACAAAACAATTACTGACTGACCACAAATAATAATAATTTTTATCACTTTACTTGATTCAGCTAACAGTCAACACCTACAAATTTGTTCCTACATAAAGTGCAGCTCTAAGAGTGGCTATGCTCCCACCCCCACTGCCAAGTATGAGTTTCTAGTCATTTATCTTTGGTGATATTGAATTAATAAATATCTTATCTTATATTATATCCATTAAACCATAACACCAATACAGCAGGCCATCAAATGTGTCCATGGGACCCTAATGCCCCCACTTTATGATAAACCTTTGTAAACATAAGCTTTGTTTCAGGCTAATCTTAAATTTAAAAAAAGTATAAAAATAACATTTTGTTTCATTTCGTTCAGTCAAATTAAAAGTATTGTCTGTAAACCACATTCGAGACAAACATACGGATAGAGTCACAGTAATCTTGACCTTAGGGCCATGGCCACAAAATAAGTAAGGTTCTTCCTGTGGTACACAAGCCACAAATCATGTTTAGTTAAAATTGGTTAAGCAGAACTCAGATTATAGCACCATTCCTAACTATATTTAAAGTTGAAGAAAGTCTAAAAGGGGCCATAACTCAGATGAAAATTATCGCACCACACTCAAAATCAAACACGTTTGGTATATTATCTACAGTAAGCTATATTCCAAGATTGATTGAAATCGGACACCAAAAACTCAAGTTACCATCCAGAAACCAATATTAACATGTCTTCTAAGAAAAGGACAATAACTCTGCCAAAAATATCAGACCAAGCCCACTATCATTCCCAAGCTGTATTATGTGATTATAAACCTAAGTATAAAATTTTGTTTCATTTCATTCAGTCAAAATAGAGTTGTTGGCTGGAAACCATATTCAGAATGGATGTATGTACATGTACGTACATAAGTATGGACAGACAAGAGTAACACTTATTGCCCCTTTGCCAAGGGCATAAAAAACTTTTTTTTCTTCCAAAACATGGCTAATGCCCCTTCAGTTGAATGAGCATGTTGAGTTAAATGCTCTGTTAGAGAAGCAAAAATCAAAAAATGAAGAAAAAAAATATTAATGGTAATTTTTGTGTAAAGTTCTGGTTTGGCCTGAGGAAGTGTTATGGACTGGGCAGTTTTTTTCTGGGTTTTCACCATATCACTTCTTGTGATTTGTAATGGCTTGTAATGTGATTTGAAGTAAAATCTTGGACACATCGGGAAGGTTTTCATGTTAGACGCATGGACTATATATGACATATAAGTATATATATGTACTTGTCAATGATATAGAAAAAAAGAGGTCTATATTCTGATAAAACAAATCTGTTTCAAGTGTGCTGGATCTGAGAAATGCAAGAACCTAAAGTGAAAGAAATTTGTCGAAATAAAGCTCAAACAGCAGTGGAAAAAACCCAATTTTTACCTAGCTTTCGGTCTGATGAAGACCTTCTTCACAGATGAGGCAAGAAATGAAATGTGGCGACAAAAGTTCTCGTAAGCCAAATTCTGACTGAACAAGTGTTTAATACAACCCGAAAAGAAAAGAAACCGTGACAAAAGTAGAAAGCAAAAGGTGCAAAAAAATTTAAAAATACTATTAGACAAATATTGAAAAAGTATTCTAGAAAACCCTATCTTCCGGTGGAATCCAATTTAATATGCCCTTTGAAAATTCAAAGGAACTGGGGATTTTAGAAATGTCAAGATACTTCCATGTATTACAAGAAAGTATGATAACTGGATGATTTAAACAAATTAGTTTGCAGTCTGTCGCCTTAAAATGCACCAAGTAGCCTGCTAGGAGGAAATTTTAGAGTTTGGTGCTTTTCTAGCTGGTGCAAAATGACGTGGGGATGTACTGGGACTGCCCCATTAATGGGATAGTGCCACTAAAGGCTTGTTATTCGCTGTTACTGGTGCAGGGAAGCGACTAAGTGAAACTTGCATCTACAAGACCATTACTAGTGGGTCCCAACGCTACCTAAAACACTTAGATGATCGCCAGAAGTTCGTGGTAGGATTAATGGCGAAATATGTGTAAGTAGGCTAAAAAGACATTGAATTTGATGAAAATAGTAGCATTGGACAAAAATAAAATGCGTCCAGGCTGCCGAGTGCAGTTGCATGAAATTTATGGAATTAGTACTGCGATCCTTGATTGACAGTTACATATCTTTGTCGAGTGCCTAGACCACATGAAAACAACGTGGATTGCATGGAAACCAAGAGGATGATTCATCCCTGTTTAAGAATAGTTTGAATTTGAAGTTCTGTTGAGACCAAGTGGTCTATACATGCACAGCTGTTCGATCCAGAATGTTTCCCGGGTGACGCGCCCTGCTTTTGTCCAGTCGGACTTCGAATCAATAATGAAGGCCTGAAAAGAAGTAAAAAGGTGACCTACTGACATGCAGTGTCATGTAATAGCACAGTCACACTCTATTTTTATGAATGACCGGTGGTTATTCACACTATGTGAAATGGGGCATAGGTTTCGCCGACATACTGGATTTGACAAATTCCACATGGAAGTTGATAGATCAAATTTGAACTTTTGCAGGTGTCTCGGCAATAAATTCTAAAAGATTCCCCAGTACTGGTGTTGTTGCATGAATCAGATGTAGGCATAATTGTGCATGTTTTACAACTGGTTTTTCCACAGGCTTGGCTAACACCAAGTTCAGAACTGACAGAACTGAGGCTGGCATGAACAAGAATGTCGTGAATGTTTTTTGGATGCCTGAAAGCCACGTCTGGAGGCTTGGGAAATGTATGGGATAAGGCTGGATCATTCTCAATAAGCTTCCAGTGTTTTCAATGTATGTTGGAAAGATTAGAAAGATCTGGGTGAAATGTTGTGACAAAAGGTATGCATTTGTTCTGTGTAGGTGAGCGATATCGTAGCAGACTGTCCCATGCTAGTGCATCAGCTTTACTAATGGCACTGTCAACCCGTTCTCGCCTGTAGTTACAGCTTACAAGATGAGACCAAAGATCAGAAAAAGAAGCTTCTTTGTCAGCGAGGTTAGAACAGATTCTCTTGATTCTGATAGCGAGACTGTATGGAATGTTTTTGACAATGTGCCTGGGATGGCAACTAGATGGAAGCAAATATTGGTGTGAGTCTGCAGGTTTGTAATAAAAGCTTGTAACAATATGGTTATTGTCAATGTGTCAGGTGGTATCAAGAAAGGTGATGCTATCTGAAGAGATTTCTGCAGTGAATTTGATGGAATGGTGAAGTGTGTTGCAGAAGGAGACAAACTCCAAAAGATCAAATTTAGTTCCATTTGACTTTAAATAAATATCATCAATGAACCTGAACCAAGATGTGGGCAAGGGAAATGGTGTGGAAAAGAGAATAAGCTTTTCCAGACGACCCAAAAAATGTTGGCATAAGGAGCCATGTGCGTGCCCATGGCCATATCACTGATCTGAAGATAATTCATGCCATTGAATTGAAAACTTTAACTTCAGAACAAGTGTGATAAGATCTACAAGGTGCTCTGTAAGGGGTCTAAATATGAAAGTGTATCCAACGCGTGTATTCAATCCCTACAGGCTTCAGTCCCTTCATCATGGGGTATGTTTGTGTACAGGGAAACTACATCCATCGTGCACAGCAGTGTCACCTGGGAGCTCACCCAGTTTGACCATTTTTTTGAGGTAGCGAGTGGTATCTCTCAGATAGGACAGCAATTTTGCAACAAGAGGTCGCTGCTGGAAGTCAACAAACAGAGAAATTTTTTCAGTGGGGTAGTTGTTACCAGAAATGATAGGGTGACTTGGATTCCCTGTTTGGTAAATTTTTGGTAACAGGTAGAATCTACCAGCATGGGGTCTGTCTGGTTCCAAATACTCACAAGTTTCCTCGGAGATGTGCCTCTCTGTATTACTTATAAATTATGTTACATAACATAATTTATATGTTATATATAACATATAAATTATGTTATATAACATAATTTATGTTATTTATAGTTTGTGGGTCTTACATGAAAACCACATGTATGGGGAGCTTTCATTTGTCTACAAATCACTGACAGAAAAATGATATAAATAGTCCAAAACACTTCCCCAGGATTGGACAGTGGTCACCAGATCTGATAGAACAAATTTTATCAGTACGAGATTTCATCATTTGAAGCTATAGCCTTTTCCAAACATGAATAGCAGATGGGACATGCAAAAACAGTTATAAAACCCAAAACTTTCTATTTTTTGACTGAAAAACACAGCTTATGATGCCTCAAAGGAACGAGCTTCATGAGAATCATGAACTGTGTTTGGAGGTAAAATATAATCAAATTGCATGTGTGACTTTTGTGAAATTTACAATAATAACTACTGTATATACATGTACACAGCTGCAGGTGACCTAATAGTGTTTGTTTCTACATCATTGTTGGCTGTCTATAGAGGCAGCCAACAATGATGTAAAAAACACTGCCAAGATAAATGAAGCTTTCTGGCCAAGTTCTCAAGGAAAAATACACTTGGGGTACTTTTTCAAAGCAATGCAAAGGTGGTTATTTGGTTTTGTACAGGGACATAGGGATTAACGCCTTACCTACTGCTGGCAGATACTCCTGCACTTGACAGGAAATCTCTTGCCACTAAAATAATTAAAATTTGAGCATATTTAACAAATCAAATTTTAATCCAGTGATTTCTTGATTCGAATTTTCTTAAATTTGTCATGATTTTACAGCAGCCATGACTAGATTTGATGAAATTTAAAAAAAAAAAAAAATCTTTGGGTTAAGAGTAAAAGGTTAATTTAACACATAACCACCTGAAAATATTTAACCTTTCTTGGAAGCGCTCATCTAAAATGCTATGTGGAAATTATGAATTCAATTTTATTTTAACTATCGGTGTATAATATTATAAGCTATAACATTCTGAATACTGATGGTCTGACTGGGTCTTTTTCATGCAGAATATTATATAATGGATGTTATTTTATTGATCTACAATTACATTACCATAATTCTGTCTTTACCCAAATGGTCTCCTGAAAGCAATTTTTATTTGAAAACCGAACTATTTGGTGAATTGCTTCCTGCAATCAGACAATTATCCTAGCCTGTTCTCAATACAATTTACCCAGCACACTCCTTTAAAAAAAATCTCATTTCTAAAAAAGCATCCTCCACAAGATAATTATGAAATAAACTGAAAATAAAATGCAATTCAGAACAGATGAAATATGTCAACTTATATCTAAATGATTCATTTAGGTCTGTGTCAATAACATAATGAAATATATACAGAAGGGTGATTATAAAAGCAGGCAATGAATTTTGACCAGATTACGACTGGGCCATGATTTGGTCAAAAATTCTCTGTCGGCTTCCCTGCCCACACAACTGTAGAATCTCATTTATCAAAAAATAGGTGCGAGAACAATGAATCTCATGTGCTCTTTTCATTTGTTTTGATTTGATAATAGTTCATTTATGAAACCTTGAACCACTGGCAGGTGTGGAAATAACCCGCAAATGATCATTTAAGTTATGTGTGGATTATGTAAAAGTAAAATATGTGAACGAACTACAGGTTACGACCAAGCCAGAAAATAAGCAGATTGTCATCTGCAAAATGAAGTCCCCAGAGGGTGAATTTAGTGATGCTACCCTGCATAGCAGGGTAGCATCACTAAATTTACCCTCTGTGAACCTCAATCTGAATCAGGATCTCAAGAATAAAAAGAAAGAGGTACCCAGAGGATAAATTGGACCACTGTATCGGATAGCATCATCAAATTCACCCTCTGGGCACCTCATTCTGCAAATGTCAGACTGCTTATTTTCAGGCCTGGTTACGACAAACTAATAAAACATAACCTTATTAAATTACTAATCTTGCATGTTTTACCAGAAGGATTTCACAATCTTTTGGAACTATCTCAACTCAAAGGATGAGCCTTACATCCACATAGAATAGACTGGCATGCTGTTTCCATCTTAAAAGAATTTCTGTCAGAATAAATAGCAACAATCAATGTGTGATCTTGCTTTGGCGAGGTTGCACATTAGTTGCTGATATTTTTATGCCAAAATCCTGTTGTGAGGTAAAAAAGCATGACTGTCACAGCTGAAACAGAGAAGGCAGAGAAGCATCACAAACCCTCATTTCTCCGGGTTACAACCATGCTATATAGCATAACCTGTCAACAGGTTATCATATAAACCATTTATTTTCAGGCCTGCACAGGTGTAAGTGAATTGGGACCACATAGCGATCTGATCAAGAACAAGATCGTATTTGGGATCCTGACAAGTATTCTATCTTGTCAGGATGGGAAGGGGATGGAAAAAGGCAGGGAGAGGGAGAGAGAGAGAGAGAGAGAGAGAGAGAGAGAGAGAGATTACGTTTCACTGTCAGTTATTCTGATTCCTGTCAAAAGCAATATCTGCTCTGCTTGTTCATCAGGCAATATAACCTTAAAATAGATGATACATCAGTAATCCCTGTAAGCAATAGAAGCCAGATAAAAAAAGTTAATTGTCTTTCGTGATCACAATGTTGGCAATAAAAATGCAATATATCATATTGGTATCAAATGAAACATGTATTGACTAATACACCTGTACACCACATTTTATTCCCTGACCAATCATTGTTCCAATTTATTTTATGGTGAACAGTTCAATATCAGTTATGAGCTAAGAATATTAAATTATCCAACTTTCAAGTTATAAATAGGCAATGGAATATTCCATGTGGTGAAAAAATAAACCTTTACATCTGATAGGCCATGTTTTTTTGTTAACCCTTTCTTAATGTATCAAATCTGGACAGCACATCCACAAAAATCGCTATTCAAATTTCATTGTTACCAGTTTTGCCTCACATTTTGAGGATCTCAAAAGCATCCCTGTTATATTAACTGAATTCATTAAATTCGATTTTGAGCAGAGGTTTATCAAGCCTAAATTTGAACTTAGTGAAAAAAGATTTATGAATTATGTATAAAATAGAATGAGTTTGAGATCCATTTTTCACATGATTGTACAGATGCAGTGGAAGCCTGTTAACCCTTTGTCTATTGAATTGGATGCATCAATCTGCATAATTTACAAACTGTGTAGCTGAAAAACAATTATTTTTCCAAAAATTCCTACAGAACCATATTTTGTGACCTCTCATTGGAATGAGTTCATCCAGCTCATTCCAATGAGGGGTTATTTGATGTGGTTTTGTTGTAATTTTTTTAAAACTTTGAAAAAAATAATTAAAATAACAAATTTTGATATCATGTTCATTGGGTAAAGAGTTAAATGAATAGCAACTTTGCAAATGAAAACTAGAGATGGCCACTGATGGCTGCTAATTCCCCCCACCCCCC
This sequence comes from Pictodentalium vernedei, assembly GCA_031216915.1. Lineage (NCBI taxonomy): Eukaryota > Metazoa > Mollusca > Scaphopoda > Dentaliida > Dentaliidae > Pictodentalium > Pictodentalium vernedei. The sequence goes on from CM062297.1 coordinate 544,848,358, forward strand.
TCCAAAAAAAAATAATGCCCCAAAACAGCAACCTTGCCAATATCTGTGATGGAGCAGAAACCAATTTCAAGTAAAGGTCACTGTGATCTTGATCTTTGGCGCAGTGACCCCAAAATACATAGGGCTCTTCCTCTCATCATATTGAACCAACATATCAAGTTTGGTTTTCATCAGCCCTGCAGAACTTTAATTACAGAGCGAAAATGTGTACTTTAAAAGTCACTGTAACCTTGACCTTTGTCACAAGGACCCCCAAAATAAATAAGGTTCTTCCTCTCATCATACCCAACCCACCTGTTAAGGTTTGTTTCAACTGGCTAAGCAGAATTTTAATTTGAGAGTGGAAACCAATTTCTGGAAACACATTGTAAGTTAAAGGTCACTCTAATCTTTACCTATGGTACAATGACCCCAAAATAAACAGGGTTCTTCCCCTCATCATACTCAAGGTACATGTCATGTTTGGTTTTCGAACAGCCAAGCAGAACTTTAATTAGAGAGAAGAAACCAACTCTGTCTAAAGAGGAGTACCCTTGAGGTGCAGTGCTCCTTTGTACAAAACATCACCGTGCCCCCACATGGGCAGTTGGGATTAAGTGTCTTGCCCAATGACACAATGTGGTTGCCACAGGTGGGATTCGAACTGCAGTCTGCATCTCTACCTACAGAGCCACCACACTCCCTTTATGGTGATTAAAAGTTATTCACATATCCATATCCTTGCATTGTTACAATTTATGGAAGAGCGCCATACATTGCAACTTATCAAATCCTAGTAGACTAAATAATTTCACTTCAAAGATGGTATGAAGCACTTCCACTGAATATCAAGCCTTTAAGCTATTTTGTACCTGCACATCAGAGTAAAGTCAAATTAGGGCTGCCAGCAGTCTACCAGTTAACAGGTATTTGCTGTGTAACCTTATGCAATTAAAAGGTCAAATTTGTATGGAAGGTTTGGCAAATGGTTTTGTGTTTGGAAGTTACATTCCATAAATTCAAGAGATATCCAATTTAGTGGACTCCACTGTTACATGTGAATGGATAACTTTTCAAACAAAATAATTAATATTTTGAATGCAATCCTTGGATCACACAAAGAATGCAGAGATGACAGGTAATTATGTATTGTTACATCATTGGTGAGTTGCATTTGAATAAATGCCTTGAAAAGAAGTTTGTTGTATTACTTTTCCAGTGTCTGTGTGTGATTAGTTAATAATCATTTATTTATTTATTTATTGGTGTTTAAAGTCACATATTTCTGCACAATGGCTAACCATGACCGTGACAGTTTTACGGGTGGAGGAAGCCGGAGTACCTGGAGAGAACCACCAAGCAACGGCGAGCAACTGTCAGCTCCCCAACATACCAACTCCACACAAGCAGGGTTAGCATTGGTTGAAGACAAGTGCACCCTTGAGGTGCAGTGCTCCTTTGTACACAACATCACCGTGCCCCCACATGGGCAGTTGGGATTAAGTGTCTTGCCCAATGACACAATGTGGTTGCCACAGGTGGGATTCGAACTGCAGTCTGCATCTCTACCTACAGAGCCACCACACTCCCTTTATGGTGATTAAAAGTTATTCACATATCCATATCCTTGCATTGTTACAATTTATGGAAGAGCGCCATACATTGCAACTTATCAAATCCTAGTAGACTAAATAATTTCACTTCAAAGATGGTATGAAGCACTTCCACTGAATATCAAGCCTTTAAGCTATTGTACCTGCACATCAGAGTAAAGTCCAAATATGGGCTTCCAGCAGTCTACCAGTTAACAGGTGTTTGCTGGGTAACCTTATGCAATTAAAAGGTCAAATTTGTATGGAAGGTTTGGCAAATGGTTTTGTGTTTGGAAGTTACATTCCATAAATTCAAGAGATATCCAATTTAGTGGACTCCACTGTTACATGTGAATGGATAACTTTTCATACAAAATAATTAATATTTTGAATGCAATCCTTGGATCACACAAAGAATGCAGAGATGACAGGTAATTATGTATTGTTACATCACTGGTGAGTTGCATTTGAATAAATGCCTTGAAAAGAAGTTTGTTGTATTACTTTTCCAGTGTCTGTGTGTGATTAGTTAATATTTATTTATTTATTTATTTATTTATTTATTGATGTTTAAGGTCACATATTTCTGCACAATGGCTAACCATGACCGTGACAGTTTTATGGGTGGAGGAAGCCGGAGTACCCGGAGAGAACCACCGAGCAACGGCGAGCAACTGTCAGCTCCCCAACATACCAACTCCACACATGCAGGGTTAGCATTGGTTGAAGACAGGTGCACCATCGACATGCAGTATGCCTTAGTACACAGCGTCACCGTGCCCCCACGTGGGCAATAGGGGTGAAGTGTCTTGCCCAAGGACACAACGCGGTTGCCACAGGTGGGATTCAAACCGAGGACCTCTCGGCTTGCAGCCTGCATCTCAACCAACTGAGCCACCGCGCCCCCCAATTAGTTAATAAAAAAAAAAAAAAAAATAACAATGTCATTACATATGACATAACTATACCTCAGTTTAAAAGTGGAAAACACTTGTCTTTCAATCCCCATTTACATTTTCTTAACGGCAAATAAAAATATATTTAATTAAAGTTTAAAAACCTACAGTAAACTGCCATTCGATTTACTTCGCTATTCTGCAATATTCCCTTCATGGGGAATATTCCCATGTGATATTTTCGGTAATTTCTCCCTCTCGGGCTGAGGTTTCGCAAAAATGATACAAGAAAGGACTGAAGAAGAAGCGTTTGTGGTACATTCTCTCAGACTGATGATCATTGAATTTATCCATTCAAATAAACCAAATTTTAACCATTCAAATTAAATTTTTCAAGGTCCTTTCATTCAATGTTGTCTCCAGGCTGGTAAAAACGCTTGAATTGATCATGAAATCAAATGCTCAAGTACTTGTATGGAGTTGTTGGGTATCAGTTTTTTCAAATTCATCTGACAGTGGGAGACGAGGGGAGAAATAAAACCATTCAATATAATAAAAATAATAATGACCTGACTTGAGGGTAACATTGCAGATTGCCTCCCCTTGGAACCAATGTCTGTGATATTGGTTCCTCAGGGGGACAATCGGCAATGTTACCATCAAGCCATGTCATTATTAGCTCAACTTTGGCGAAGCCAAATTTGAGCTTTTGTCATGGCCCGTCGTCCGTCTGTCTGTCCGGCCGTCTGTCCATCTATCCGTACGTCAACAGTTGGATACGGCTCGGGCTAGAGGCCGTATTTAAGAACCGATCTTTACGAGACTTCTTGGGTACCTTTGTTATGACCATGGGACGAGAATGAGTGTTTTTGGGTGCAGTCCGAAATTCAAGATGGCCGCCAGCTGCCATTTTGTACCGACGATGCAGAAATCTGTTTTTTGTACAGAACTTCCATATGAAAGCTCTGATTTGAATAATTTTTTGTATGAATGTTTAGAACCATGGGATACATGACATATAATACGGGTTTTTTTCTCGTGCGTAAATTGTGCAAATTAGACTAATTTTGATGTTTTTTGGTGTAACTTTCAGCACTGAAAGTGCAAATGCCAATACGGCTCGGGCTAGAGGCCGTATTTATGAACCGATCTTTACGAAACTTCTTGGGTACCTTTGGTATCACCGTGGGACGAGAACGAGTGTTTTGGGGTCCGGTCCGAAATTCAAGATGGCCGATGGCAGCCATTTTGTACAAAATTAGGTACAATCAGATTTTTGCACAGAACTTCCATATGAAAGTGCTGATTTGAATAATTTTTTGTGTGAATGTTTAGTACCATGGGATACATCACATATAATACGGGTTTTTTTCTCGTGCAGAAATTATGCAAATTGGATGAACTTTGATTTTTTCAGTGCGACTTACACACAGTAAGTACTCATGTCAATACGGCTCGGGCTAGAGTCTGCATTTATGAACTGATCTTCACGAAATGTCTTGGGTACCTTTGTTATCACCTTGGGACGAGAACGAGTGTTTCTGGGTGCGGTCTAAAATTCAAGATGGATGCCAGTGGCCATTTTGTACCGAAATTAGGTCTAATCAGTTTTTTGTATACAACTTCTATATGGCTCAGACTAGAGGCCATATTTATGAACCAATCTTTACGAAACTTCTTGTGTACCTTTGTTATCACCGTGGGATGAGAGCGAGTGTTTTGGGGTGTGGTGCGAAATTCAAGATGGCCACCAGCAGCCATTTTGTACCAAAATTAGTGCAATCAGTCTTTTGTACAGAACTTCTGTATGAAAGTTTTGATTTGAATAAATTTTTGTATGAATGTTTAGTAACATGGAATACATCACATATTGTAAGGTGCTTTTTTTTCGTGCAGAAATTATGCAAATTAGATGAACTTTGATTTACTCAGTGCTACTTACACAATGTAAGCACACATGTCAATATGGCTCAGGGTAGAGGCTGCATTTATGAACCGATCTTCACAAAACTTCTTGGGTACCTTTGTTATCACCTTGGGACGAGAATGAGTGTTTCTGGGTGCGGTCCAAAATTCAAGATGGCTGCCAGTGGCCATTTTGTACCAAAATTAGGTCCAATCAGTATTTTGTCTCAAGTTCTATACAGCTCGTATTTATGAACTGATCTTCACAAAACTTCTTGGGTACCTTTGTTTTCACCTTGGGACAGGAACGAGTGTGTTTTGGGGTGCCTTTGTTATCACTGTGCTATGAGAACAAATATTTTGGGGTTCAGTCAGACCCACTCTGGGACTCAAAGATTTCTTTTCTAGTTTAGCATCTGACTGTAGCCCACCTTTACAATACTTTACCTATACATTTGTTACAGGCTACGGTCAGTATTTATGTACAGACCGTTACAATACTTTATATGTACCTTTGTTATCAGGTCATTACCTAGATGTTTGTCATTGCTGTGTCACATACTATACATGTACATGTCTTTGTCTTGACAAGTTGAGCTACAGTGTCATTGACACTTTCATTTTTTATAATATTATGTCATAAAATGTGAAATAGAAATGGAAAAATAGGCATCATTCATGTGATAAACATAGTTTATGGCCTTCCATTAGAACGAAATAGTCAATTCATTCCAATGAAGTGTCATTAGCATTATTTTGGGTGCAAAATTTTAAGATTTTTAATTATTCCAGGAATCTTTTTGCCACTGTAGGACCCAGTTTAGGAAAGTAAAAAATCGCGACATCGACGCCGTAACTGCGACGGGTGGTGCAATCTCACAAAATTCTATGTCCATCAAGGGCCATAACTCGAAGAAAAATATTTGGAACAACATATGCATTGAGCAGTGGCTAGACATCAATAAGATACACTTACATGCCAAATATAAAGTCATTCCATCAAGTATTTCAAAAGTTATTGAGTTTTGAAACTCGTTGGTCACAGACAGACCGACAGACCGACAGACTGAGACAGACCGACAGACAGACCGACAGACTGACATTGCCACTTATAGAGCTGCTAGTCGCAGCTAAAAATTAACCTTATCAACCCTGAACTCCTTCATGCATCTATTGTACTATAAGAATAGATCACTTTTCTTGCAGAATCTTCCTTGCCTTTGTGAGAGCATAAGAGGTAGCATACGAACTGTAAATGTGGATTTTCAAGTATCAGATACTCAAGTTCTGTTTTTTTGTGAAATTAATGAAAAATTGAAGGGATTCCAATAAAGACTGAGGGATTTCCTATGTATTATTTTTAAAGATGACCACGATGTCACAGGGGTATCTGAGACATATGTACCTCTGAGAAAAATTGTTACTTTATCACATTCCATCTGCAGCTCAGAGTCCTCAACAATTTTATCTTAAAGATGCTTCCTGTGTTCTGAGTAAAGCCTAAAAGAGTGAAAAAAAAGCCCAAACCAAACAGATACTTTCAGGTAACTTGATAATCAAACGACTTTACTTTTCAGACATGCCAGTAGTGTCACAGTTAATCTCTAATTACCAGGTTTCTTTTTAACCCTTTGAACCTTAGCGGCCACTTTTCCGGCCAGAAACATGATTTATTTATTTATTTATTGGGGTTTAAGGTCACATATTTATGCACAATGGCTAATCGTGACTGTGACAGTTTTACGGGTGGAGGAAGCCAGAGTACGCGGAGAGAACCACTGAGCATTGATGAGCAACTGTCAGCTCCTCAACATTCTAACTCTGTTTAAGCTCCACTCAAGCAGGGTTACAGCAGCTGAAGACATGTGCACCATCAATGTGCAGTACGCCTTAGTACTTGGCATCATCGTGCCATGAACCAGGATAAAGTGCCTTGCCCAAGAACACAACGCGGGTCGTCCCGGACGGGGACTGAACTCGGGACTTCTAGCATAGAAGTCCAACAGTCTACCACTGAGCCACCATGCTCCCTCAGGAACATGATACATCATAACGTCATTATATAGGATGGCTGTTCAGTAAATGTGTGGGGTAGACCAATCAATATTTTCAACATGCAGCCCCAAGGCTGCACGTTGAAAATATTGATTGGTCTATCCCATATAATGAATCTTCTAATTGCTGCCATTGAACTAGTATGGATGATATCACTAGAGTTCAAGGGGTTAAAATATAATACATAAGGAAAAATTTAACACAGGTAAGCAGCAGCTTCAATGAAAACTGGCCATCACTATTTTTTTTATTCTTTACTCTTCTGTGAAATTTATAATACTCCCCCTTAATAATGCAGGATGATGCACATCAGAATATATATATTTATTTTTTCATTATCACTGCTTTCTTTTTAACCCCTAACAGTCTGGTAGTGCAACAGAATTTTCTCCAAGCACTCGGTTTTTCTCTTGTTTAACTATGAATTTAACGAATTATATCTTGTTTGTCAGAGCTCACTGAGCTCTGTCAAACAAGGTATATTTGGTTAAATATCAAACTGCATTATAAGAAATATTTGTTGCTGAAAACTTTGCCATTCTGATATCAGAGTGCAGAGGGTTAATTAATTCCGTGCTTGTGCACGGTTTATTCTAGTTGTCAATAGCATAACTCTCAGCAATAAGAAGGAATGCATTTTTGATGTACTATAGCTCTATTGAGCTGCAGTATTTAACCCTTAAACCTTCAGATAATTTTTATGGTAATTACCACCTTATATACCTGTACACGGCTATAGATGACTTAATAGTGTAAGTACATCCTCTTGGCTGCCTGTAAAAGAACCCTACAAGGATGTAAAAACATTGCAAAGATAAATGCAGACTACTGGTTAAATTCTGAAGGAAGAATACATTGTTTGGGTACTTAAGGTTAAGTCACATGTTTTTATTGAATAAAACATACTTAACCAATTTGTTCACTGTTTTCATTTTTCAAATCTATCTGGTCTCTTCAATGTGGTTGTGAACATTTTTCGAACACGTGGCAAGTCATGGACCCTGGTTTTCCAGTGGATGATACAATTCTATAGATTACACACAGCTTCAGATAATATTAACTCTTCATCTAATATAATGGTAAAAAGGTAATGATCGACCGCCATTCAAATGTTATTATTTTAAAATATCATTGAGCTTGTTCCAACAAGAGGTCATAAGTTACATTTTTTGAGACAAAAAAACCGAAGAAAATTTTTCGTTATTCATGAATTTCTAACCAATGTCAACAGCCATTCATATTTGGGTGAAGGGTTAAGCAAGGGTAAAATCTGTTGCATGAAGTGTACAGAAAATCGGTTTGTTGGTTAAGCAATTACAATTACAACGAGAAGAATTTGCACAACTTTTGTTTAACCACAATGAGCATTACAATACAAATTCCTGAAGCTTATGTGGTGAAAATAGCCACAAAAGGAGCTTTATCCCTTTACCTAACCAATTGGCCCTATTCAGGCCTTTAAATTATTCCCAATTCCACACAGGTGTACCCAAATTAGAGACTGTATGAAGACATCAAGAAAATATATAAATTCTCTGTGCCTTTTCTACATTTGAGGATAAATTCCATCATAATATGATCATAGAAACACAAAGAAAGGCATGGCAATAAAACCTTATAAGTTATTGTGGTGTATTGACAGTAACATGGTGTGATGTTTGCTGACAGGAACTTGTATGTTCAACCTCGCCGATAGAGGCGAGGTTGAACATACAAGTTCCTGACAGCAAACATCACACCATGTTACCGTCAATACACCACAACAACGTATATGTTCCGATCCCCCCACCATGTTAGGTATTTATGAATAATAAAATAAAGCAAGTGGAGTTATGAACAAATATATATGTGTCAAGTTTTATCACATTTGCCTCTTCAAGTTCAACGGTATTTATTATTTGCAAAACGTGCATTTAAATTAGTGCAATGCGTATGTGTTTCGTGCCCCCAACCCCTACCCCCCTCCCCCCCCCAAAAAAAAAGCAAACAAAAAAAAAACGACAGGCCACAGACACAATTTCATACCAATGAAGAAAAATGAACGCCATTCTTTATCGCTATTATGTCACAAAAATCGATAACTGATCATGAATGCAGGAAAAAACGACAGGCCACAGACACAATTTCATGCCAACGAAGAAAAGTTAACAGCGTTCTTTATCGCTGTTCTGTCACAAAAATCGATAACTGATCATGAATGCAGGTCAAGGTTATTCACAAGCTGGAGACGTGAAATAAATTTCTGTTTCTTTTTATTGTGTCCAGTTATTTTTATTCAATAAGTAGTGATTGTGCATCTGTCAGCTAATCATCAGCGTGATTACTTTTGACAGTGCGATGTTTCTGAAGCAAAGACTATAGAGAAACTAGATTCTCAGCCGCTTGTGTAATGACATCATCCGCTAACATAAAGTTTATGTTGTACCGCAGCAGAAGGCCAACATAGAAAGTACAACGCGAGCGCGTAACCAAGCAAACGTTGAGAATTCTGCAATGATCGGAACATAACAGGATATTGAGGATAAAACTTGTTATTTCTGGTTTTAATGTGCCGAAATTAGAGAAAAATGGTGTGCCAAAAATAAATGAATTTAAAGGCCTGCTGTATCTGTTTGCGTAATTTATAAACTGAGCAGTTGAAAATAATTATTTTTCCAAAAGTTTCAACAAAACCATATCATGTGCCCCCTCACTGTCAAGCTCGCTTCAATGAGGGGTCACATGATGTGGTTTTGTTGAAAGTTTTTTGAAACATAAAATTAAAATACCATATTTTGATATCATGTGCATTGGGTAAAGGGTTGATCTAGTTTTTTCCTAAGAGGCATTTGGGCACTTTCAGATATCTTACCTCTCAGCAAAATGATTTTTAGGAGGGTTCCATGCTACCAGCCCACAAAATGTATACCCTGTTCGCTCCATGGGCAAGATAAGTAAAACAACCAGACCAAAGTTGACAATATTTTGTGTGTGCCAGTTCGAGTGTAATGGTTTATTACATGTTCTGTTTAACGATAGCTGGAAATGTCCAACAAATATTTTTTGATAGCTACTGTCACAATAGATAGAAGTGATGTGCATTACACAATAAGTTTAGATCAATAACACTGTGTATCAGAAATGAGCGGTATTGCAATTTGAGTTCACTATCGGTTTTGGTATTTTTAGGGGGTGGGGGGGGGGGGGGAGTATACCTCGATATCGCTTTGGTATTCACATCAGTAAAAACTGAATAAGTTGTTGTAGTATCATTCTACCACAATGCTATAAATTACACTGCCAATGAGCTCAACAGTGGCATTTTTTATGACCACAAATTATATCTACAGTAATTTTGTGACTTGTTCTAAACATATCTTCATGTTTAAAAACCTATTTCAGGCTTTTTCAATCTCAGAGCATGTGTCCAGACTATGCCATCTTTGGGAGGTCCTGCTGACAAAAGACAAAACACCTGGGTAGTGATTTCTAGCCAGGTCTTGGCTGCCAAGACTTGACTAGAAATCACTGCTAAGCAATTGGACATGCACAAGTTGCGGTCCAGTGGGAATTCAGGAAGTTGCCCAGTTCACTGAGGGTTAACAAAACTGAAAAGAAAATCTGTCACTTCTTTCATGAAAATGAATCTTTTTAGTAAACTGTTATCAAGCCTCAACAGAGACTTATAAATAGTGAATGTAGGAAAATTTGAAAATTCAGACGGTTTCGGTATTCAATGATTGGTAGATAGATAGACTGATAGATAAATACTTTAGTCAGCAGCATGTACATATTTACAGAGTAATAAGTTTCATATAGGCAAAAACATTTGATACATACTCCTGGGAGATGACATAGCCAGATTGGCTGCCTACCTGCCATCCCCCAAAAGACAAGAATTATTTTACATTAAATTCAATTCAATTCAGACCAAATGGTTGGTTTTGGTTTTGTTTTTTTTTTTGGTATCCCCTGATATTAGTATCGGTTCTGCTTTCAGTATGTTGCCTTTCTCTGTGTATTTTCAGCATTTAGTTGCTTTAATTTTAACAAAAGCAATACAATGTCCCCTACCTGACTAATGAGCATTAATAATTATACAAATGTTATAACCTAGATGTGATCAGCATGAATTCCGTTGAAGCGTTTCCAAAAAAAATCCAGAAAACTGATATTTTGGCACTTTTCCATATTTCCAAGGGCCATAACTCACACAAGAATAATGCAATCAGCATGAAACTCAAACTTGATCTGTAAGTCATCAATCTATTGTAGGTTACCAAAAATGAAATTATTCCGTTGAGGCCTTTTCAAAAAAAGTCTGGAAAACTGATATTTTGGTGCTTTTCCTTATTTCCAATGGCCATAACTCACACAAGAATAATGCAATTAGCATGAAACTCAAACTTGATCTGTAAGTCTCGTTCTATAGTAGGTTACCAAGAATGAAATCATTCGGTTGAAGCATTTCCAAAAAAAGTCCGGAAAACTAAAGTATGACTGGCAGACTGACTGACAGACTGACGGATGGATGGACAGTGTAAATGAAACTTGATCTACAAGTCACTGTTCTATAGTAGGTTACCAAAAATGAAATCATTCCGTTGAAGCGTTTCCAAAAAAAGTCCGGAAAACTGATATTTTGGCACTTTTCCGTATTTTCCAAGGGCCATAACTCACACAAGAATAAGGCAATCAGCATGAAACTCAAACTTGATCTGTAAGTCATCATTCTATAGTAGTTTACCAAAAATGAAATCATTCGGTTGAAGCATTTCCAAAAAAAGTCCGGAAAACTAAAGTATGACTGGCAGACTGACTGACAGACTGACGGATGGATGGACAGTGTAAATGAAACTTGATCTGTAAGTCACCGTTCTATAGTAGGTTACCAAAAATGAAATCATTCCGTTGAAGCGTTTCCAAAAAAAGTCCGGAAAACTGATATTTTGGCACCTTTCCATATTTTCCAAGGGCCATAACTCACACAAGAATAAGGCAATCAGCATGAAACTCAAACTTGATCTGTAAGTCATCATTCTATAGTAGTTTACCAAAAATGAAATCATTCCGTTAAAGCGTTTCCAAAACAACTCCGGAAAACTGATATTTTGGTGCTTTTCCATATTTCCAAGTGCCGTAACTCACACAAGAATAATGCAATCAGCATGAAACTCAAACTTGATCTGTAAGTCATCATTCTATAGTAGTTTACCAAAAATGAAATCATTCCGATGAAGCATTTCCAAAAAAACTCTGGAAAACTAAAGTGTGACTGACAGACTGACAGACGGACAGACTGACGGATGGACAGAGTGCAAACCTATCGTCCCCTCCGGCGATTCCGGTAGGGGACTAATTAAAACACATCTTAATTGTAATTAAAGCATGTTTTAACTGCGATTAAAAAATTGCAACAAATATAATAAAAAGAATACCTACTATTTATATGTAGGTACCAGAATTATCTGTTTTGTGGCTGCAAGGAAATCTAAGTTTACACTCGTAGCTTTTGGTCACTCAGGAAAATTTAAATTTCCAAATTTCTTGTAGGGACCCATGAAATAATTCAGGTATATACTCAACTAGAGGTACTGTGAACAAACTCACAAAGTGATACCCCCCTCCCTCCCACGCCTGAAATGTATAAGTTAGATTATCTCCCCTTGGAAATGTCAGAACGGAATTATATTGCTTCATGCACATCTTCATATGGAGTTCTTCCACTGTGTAAAGTTTCATGAAAATTCTTCAAACGGTTTAGGAGGAGTTGCGCTTACAAGGATGGACAGACGGTATAAGTTAGATTATCTCCCCTTGGAAATGTCAGAAGGGAATTATATTGCTTCATGCACATCTTCATATGGAGTTCTTCCATTGTGTAAAGTTTCATGAAAATTTCTTCAAATGGTTCAGGAGGAGTTGTGCTTACAAGGATGGACAGACAGTATAAGTTAGATTATCTCCCCTTGGAAATGTCAGAACGGAATTATATTGCTTCATGCACATCTTCATATGGAGTTCTTCCATTGGGTAAAGTTTCATGAAAATTCTTCAAACGGTTTAGGAGGAGTTGCGCTTACAAGGATGGACAGACGGACAGACGGACAGATGGACGGACAGGGTGATTGGTATATACCCCCCCCCCCCCCCCACCCCAAACTTTGTTTGCGGGGGGTATAAAAATAGTAGGTAGCCTCTATATTTTTATGAGTTATGATTTGCGTTACTCCCTCTGCACAGTGTAATACAAAAGTAGAAGCATCCTTGCTTCTGACAGGAAAAACATGGGTAATTCAACAGCTATGCATGTATTGTTCTGAGTGCAGTATGATTATTGATATGTATTACAAAACTGAAAAATAACATTACCTAGTAAAAGAAAAACTTGAAAACTGGAGCTTTCTACAATTAGACCTAAAAAGTTGAAATTCTGTTTCTCAGGCCCTTCTGCATAGTCATTTTGGCTGCCACATGCGCTCTTTTTATAACCAATGCAAACTTAAAAAAAATAAAAATTAAATGGATTATGTCAGCTATTTTACTCAAGTTAATAAAATTGATAAATTTGTCTTTAGCATTGCAAAGTCTCTTGCACTCCAGAGACGAAATACACCACCCTCATGCTATTCTGTAGATTATGACGCCTAAAACATAAAACAAACCAAGCATATGAACTTTTGATAGCAAAAGAAATAATTACAAAAATAAAAAATAAAATAAAAAAAACACCACTGGATCCGCTCACATGCAGTTTTACAAAAAATGGTCTGAGAAGCAGAAGATCTACTTCGAGGGGTCTCGCATATCCCAGGTCTAGTAATTTAACCCATGCACAAGGTCAACAACAAATGTAATGGGCTATTACAATATGGGGCAAGATTAGACTATTAAAGTGGACACCCGCAGGTGTGTTGAGTCTCTGACAATGTTCACACACTGAACAAAACCAGTTAGGCTAAACATCTCAGACAACAAAATCCTCTTGAACTACTTAGAGTTGTTGTTTTTATACACAGAGAATAAGGGAAAGAGTAGATGGAATAATTTGTTGCGGGCAAGCAGAACAGTCGAAAATGCTAAAAAATAGTGACTCTTCTCTTAGAAGTGTCTGCTCTTGGACAATTGAACAGTTCTGTTATAGTCCAAGGTATAAGAGAGAATAAGCATTAGGTGTTAGTGTAGATAGACATAAGACCTCTGAACTAGAACGACAGAATTCAAGCAAGACAAATAGGAAGAATAAGGTCAGGAATAGTAGAAAAATAAGGATTTTGACAAAGGATAGCAAAATTTGTGCCCATAAAATTCTCCTGAGAAGTCAAGCATGTTCCTCATACCACGTGATCAGCTCTGTATGTGGTACTACATGCCAGTTGAATACCATCCAGATGGCAGGTCCTAGAAGTTTTCTTTTGGTAATTAGATGTACTCAAACAAATAAAACATTTACCTAAAACACACAACCACTACATTAGAAGTCACTCTACTACATGGATACCATATTCCACCATAAAAATCCAACAAGGTGGCCTCCATCACACAAAATGAATGACGGAAACACATATTACACTAACAACATGCACTTTGCATGCACACTCACACCAGCCATCACCCTGACAATGATGCAGTAACATGGCAACTCACATGGGCTACCAAGAGAACCACTTGACAGTAAGTTGACACCCATTATGCATTGTGGTATGATGTCACATCCTACGTCCAGAAACCTAGTCCAGAAAAAATAGTCCAAATGAATATGCTATACTACTTGCCTTCAAACCCCATCTGATTGCCGAGTGCCCCTTTAACTGGTAGAGTGCTAGAAGCCACTATCAGGACTCTAATGGAAACTGCTGAAAGCCACTTTAGTAGTTTTACACTGTGTGAATTAGCTTGTCATTTGTGTAGCAGTAGATAAGGAAATGTTCCTAAAAATTGTTTTGTTGCAATTTATTGGAGAGAGTCAATAGGCATTCTCCAATAAATAGTAACAAAACAAGTAATGATGAAGAAATGTTTGCTAAACTAAGCACCCCCAACTTGCAGGTAGTATGGTATCTGAAAAAAATACTCACGTTACACAAATCACCTTTAAAAAACTTTAAAAAATAACTTAGCACTCTACCAGTTAAGGCCTTTTTTTTTTTAGAAATATTCATTTCTGACAATTGGAGAAAGTGTTTGAGAAAAATGAAAAATGAGAAGTTTGAAAAGTTCTCAACTTTATTGGGCTGGCCCCATTTTCGAGGGTCTGGGACCCCACTAAATCTATAAACCCTTCTTGCTGAGGGTATCGATCGATTTAAAATAAGCCTTCAGCACTGGTTCAGTTATTAACAAAGCCCAAATGAACATATGAGAAAACTTAATTGTCACAATCTTTGGCTATGGATTTTGAAAGATATTGTTGGAGATTACATTGAACCAGTAAAGTGCCAGAACATATATTATTCACGACCATAAACAATTTTTCTATTCCTATTTACTGCCCAGAATTATGACTGCCTTAATTAATAATCCATAACATGACAGCAACAATTATGCTGCTGAAGATGAGAGCAAAACTTTCAATCCATTGTATTCCAATCAAATGCTTCAAAGACAGTTGTTTAACTCTTAACCCACTGAGTATTTTCAAAATATTTTTTATCAAATCTAGTCATGGCTGCTTCAAAGCATTTGATGAAAAATTCCTGTAAATTTAACTCAAGACATCATTGGTCAAAACGTCCAATCAATTTACAGGGGGAAATTTGGTTTAAGTTGCCCAAATTATACTAATTTTAGTGGCAAGAGATTTCTTGTCCTGGGCAGGAATATCCGCCAGCAGCGTGCAAGGAGTTAAGACTGTTACCCGAGTGATGCAATGACGTCATAATTAATGTATTTTTTTTTATTTTAGACAACTTGATATTTAGACAACACAACCCTGCTTTCATGGGAAACTACATTTTGCAACAAACTGTAATGGCAATAAAATTGGTCATACATGTGAGTAAATCACCAGCATGTACGACCAGATTTACTGACCAACACAAGACATATGGAATCTACCATAACCAGCCTGCCTATGACAGGCGGAAATATACAAAATGTAGTGGAAATAAAATAAATTATAAGTAAGTAACTTCATTTGTTGTTGCTGACCACCTTTGGCAAAACATCATGACAGCTGAATGTGATACAAGCAGGCACCTAATGGACTCAATGTTTAGCTTGGCAGAGAAATATAGGTGCTTAGCACACCAGACACAAAATGGTAGAAAGAGAGCACTGGTCTCTCTCACAGTAACAGAACCAGCTGACTCATGTATCAAGTGGACCCAGAGAAAATAATTGTAAACCCTGGTCATGTAAGGAATGCAACCTGAGCCTCTGGCTAAGATTTAATTATGGACAGGAAGAGATCTGAATAATTGGAAATGATGCAAATCATGTGATGAAATATGAGCACTCACACATACGAACACGGATCCAGAAACGGAGGAGATGGTGATGAGGGGTGTTGATGGTGAAGGAGGAATTCATAAACAACAGATGATTTATGAAGAAATGAGTGAAACAATTATACAGTACAGTGAGAATTCAGCGAATACCGTATGATCACATAAACTGCAGGAGGAATACTAAGCACAAAGCATGTCACAGGTTTTATTATGTAAGTTCTTGGGATCAACCAATCAGCGTGGATAAATGGTGGCGGCCTATGTAGCCATATCAGGTTGATGATGATGTCATCGGTAACCCCATATGAAATCAATATTAGGTGTGTGTCCACCATAATGTTTTTAGAAATAAAATGCAACTGCCTTGTCTCAAAAATGGCAAACTTACAGTAAACGTTCTGAATCATCCGCTGAATGTGATTAAAGTTTCATTGAAATCACTTGAACAAAAACAAATAATTTGTTTAAAATATGTGTCCCAAATTGAGAAACCCCATCCGATAGCCCAATGTAAATCGAAACATGCCCAACATTCACAACAGATTAATCGTGCTGATAGATAATCACTTCAGCATGAAATGATTGCTAGATAGAGTTACTCCCCTTAGACTGTAAAACTTACATCTGCTTGTTTACATTTTACAAACCTACCCAATGAGAAAATAAATTACTGGGCCGATTAATTAAAGGGACATACTAGATTTTGTCCGCTGAAATAATAAATATGTTACGGGGGTTTAGTGGTCGGATATGGTGTCGTGTGAGGAGAAGTGAGATCAATATTAGGCAAGGCTAACGCCTCACATGACACCATATCCAACCACAGAACATCCTGTAACTTATAATATACGAACACTGGAAAATGCAATCAACGCAAGGCTAAATGAAAACCAGCTCAGAAGATTCTTCTTCATCTCTAACCCGCATTGTCCAATGTCTATTATGATGAAGCCTGGCTTCGGTTAGCCCTTCATCTAATGTAACAGCCATAAACTGCAATTACTAATTAACAAAAATCACACTTCAAATTTCACCATTTTTTTTAATTTTTGCCTCAAAAACTATAGCTTATGACCCCCTCAATGTAATGGGCTCATTGAACCCTTTCCAATGAGAAGTGATATGTTTTTTGATACAAAAATGAACATTTTTAGTTACTCAACACTTTGTTTTGAAGCTTTGCTAGTCATATAAAGAGAAGGGTTAATGATTTTATTTTTTTTGTTCAACAGCTATATTTAACACACTCATCATACAAAACTCTGCTTCAAACCACTCAGCCAGGTAATATATATAAGTTATCTTGGGCAACATCCATGGAGATTTAATACTTGGATGTCAATTTTCAACCCTGAGGCATAAGATAACGATATTGTCCCACCTTTTACCATAGAAATAATGCGTCTTTCAGTTTCACTAAATACGATAAACTATCCCAAATGTTGCCTCATGCGATACAGCTGGAGTCCTGCACCAAGCCTCAAATTCAAAAGTAATTTGCAATCTATCGATCGATGTGAACACGACAACCTGTCCGTACATGTACTAAATAGCAAGAAAATAAATAGTCCAATGAACTACAGTCGATTTTCTCATTCTTCAGTGAAGAAAACTGGGGAATGAACTTTTTTCTCCAGAATTCATATTCACCCTCCATGAAAACAGTTTAATTCCCCGCACACTGAAGTGATTCCATGAAACGTCAAACAAAAATGAATGCTATCAAGGTACTAAAAATAGATTGAGTCTATTTATGAAATTAGGCCACACGCCTTGAGGAGTTTGTAACTTACGGAAAATTTCAATCAGTGTATATTCAGCGTTACAATGTCTATCATATAATTCTTATTCCTGTGGAATAAACTTGGTAGCATGTTAGACTGTTGGACTGTACATTGTGTGTCATATTCATGTCTCTAGAGGACTATTGTCATTTGAAACAATGCTGTCAGATTCAAACCCTGTGTTGGAGGACAGAGCCTGAGGTGACACTGTGACACTGACAATATGTGTAAAATCATTTTACAGTCTTGGCTCTTATTTAAAGCTGCAGGAATGACCGACATGTGTGGAATTTAGAAAAGGTAGCTATGTACACTTAATAACAGTGAACATTTTTAATGTTGACTCTTAAGTTTCAAGATATTTTTCAACAAATCTAGTCATGGCTGCTATAAAGCAGCTATGACTCGATTTGATGAAAAATTAATCTAAATATAACACTAGGAGCCATTGGTGAAAAAATCCATATATGATTAAATCTGCCCAAATTAAACTTATTTCAATGGCAAGAAAAAACCTTTACTAGGCAGGAATATCTGCCCGCAGCATGCAAAGTGTTGTTAATCATCAGAAAGCTCAGAAAATTTATCAGTTCCTGATGACGACTTATTGAGGCCTTAAGCCCTGTTATGACTTACGTTGACAAGAAGCAGACCATGTCTCCATTCTGATTTCTGTGGCACTGGTAGTGTGGGTGGAATTGGAAATTAAGGAATAGCATTTTCACATACTTTCTGCACTAGCAATTTGTGAACACTTACAAGTTTTTATTGGTATTATTAACTGCAATACAAATAAGAATTGGGAGACGGCTTAACAATTCTAATGGGAGTTTCCCCAGCCAAAGTGAGTTAGTCAGGGTCAAAGGTTATTCTAAGTACTGGATTTTCTTGTGCAACAAAATGCTAACAACAGCTTGGGTTCTTACTAATTGCATGTTTTAGAATGGTCACCATCATTGCTATTTGTTTCGGCCACTTTAGCCAATCAGAAGATGCATTCAATGTTGATAAAGGGACAATGCAAATTTTTAAGACTATGTTCGAAGAATAACAACATTTCGATGTAAACAAATTGGTTGCATATAGTAATGCATCAAAGGGGACAACTCCAGCTTGGTTCATATCTTCCAAGACCAGCATCATATCAGCAAAGTTTTGAAGCCATATAGCAGCCAAGTCTGATAATAGGCAATTTAGGAAAAGAAAACCATATCTAATAAACAAAAGATATTATCAAGATTAAAAGCCAGGCAGCAGTCAACTTTTCGACCTAAAGTCCAGTGAGCTAACCAATGCGTCACAGCACCCTAACCGGTACAAGTATAGACAAATTTAACCAACAGTTTATACCAATGTTCCCCCATGGGAACCCGGGTAGTGAAGCAGTGCTTGTTTAATGTGGTAAAGGAAGCTCCGGATTACTGGTAAAATAGGACTTAGTCACCAATGCTTGGGCGGATGTCCTCTAAAATTGGCAACATGGGTATAAATGACTGATTAAACTTGGACTTTATCTCCAAGTTGTGGTCATGATAAGCCATTGTGCAGAAATATGTGACTTTAAATACCAATAAATAAATAAACAAGGGCAATGCAAAGCATAGGACACTGCCCCGACCCATAAGCATGTTTGAAGTAGCTTAAAGGTATTCTGGGCCAGAAAAATTTTCTAAGTTGAAAGAGTGAAAAAATGCCATAACTCTGGGAAAAATTATTGGATGGAACCTGTTCCTTGTGGATATCCATTCCCCCATACGGGTCTATCAGCATACCAAAGGAGATCCAAATCTGACCAATGGCTTTGAAATTACAATCCTGTAAATACTGAAAAGTCAAAAAAGGCCCATAACTCTAGAAAAATAATGGGACAGACCCCGTTACTTGTGGATATTCTTTTGCAAAGTGGGTCCCTCCAAGAGCATACCAAGAATAAATCACATCCAACATGCAGTGAATGCCATACAGAGGTCAATAAAAATGTTCTAAATTGAAACAGTGAAAAAGGACTATAACTCTGGGTATAATTATTGGATGAAACCCATTCCTTCTGCATATCCGTTCCCCCATGTGGGCCTATCAGCATACCACAGGAGATCCAAATTCAATCAATGGCTTTGAAGTTACAATGCAAAATTTTCGTATGGACAGACAGATGGACAGATGGATGGACAGATGGACAGAGGGCTTCACTAGATACCCCCGATTCATCCTTCGGTGGTCAGGGGCATAATAAAATGAATTATACCTATGCTGCCAACTTTAGAGGATTCCCACCCTTGGCATAGGATACCAGGTCCCATTATACCAGTGCAACAAAACTTGTTTACCATACCCTAGTGAAGAAGCACTGCTTTACCTCCTGGGTTCCCACAGGGATCACAAAGAAATAATGAAAAACTAAAATAAATAAGGTCCTTTTGGCTTTCGTTTTGGAAGTACGCATCAGATTTTCTGTATGATGGTCTTTATCTGGTTGAGAGCGGGAAACCCATATTTGGGCTTTATTCTGAAGTGCAGGTATCTTCATATTCTGCGCTTTATATATTCTTTGAAGTTAAATTATTTAGTCTATAGAAGTCTGCTTTGTTACCATCTATGAAAGAGTGCCTAGGGGAACTCTCCCATAAACTGCAACAAGGCAAAGACATGTAAGCAAATTTAGACAACAAAATCTAATTTATCACACTATCAGTTAAGAACTAAAAGGCATGAAATACAAGTGAATATACATGAGTGAATATACATGAGTTGTGTTCATAATCACGGGAGACATAAGTGCATGAAATCTGTAAGAGAAAAGGATAAGAGGCAACTACAGTATGAAGAGGATGATGAGCCGAGTTTGCTAAGCACTCATCTGGACAATGAAGCACTTATCTGGACAATGAGTGGTTACTGAGATATTGTTCCTCCATTGATTGTAATCAATGTCTGCAACTCAGCATAATTACAGCCACTTCAGTGCCTGGCAAAATAACTGAAGTTTGACAAAGCCATTAACTACTTTGGTGCCTTGAGCCATTCCCATGCATCACCCAAAGCTCACGATATCATTACAGATATACCCAGAATTAACATTTCAGGACAACACGTCTTAGCTGACAGTACATAATGGGACTCTCTTAATTAGATACTTCTTTATAAAAGGACTCTGTTAACTGGTGATGTTTTAAATTATCTTTGATCATTAAAATTTTTCAACATGTCTGATTTTTACAATTTATAGGAGAGTGCTGATAATTTGTAACATAGCAAATGCATAAAGACTAAAGAAGTTTACTTCAAAAATAATATATAGAGCATATCTAGTGTTTTTGAGTGGATATCGAACATTATCTCATGAGTGACCGAGACAAATGTTCATTTTTCACGAGCAACTGCGCGAGCGAAAATATCCATTTGTTTCAGTCACAAAAAACACAAAAAAACTAGATTTCCTTTTTATTATACGCTTTTTATAAGAATCTGATCATTCCTATCAATAATTCCACTCATTTCAACCTTGAATTGATGCATGAAAGTAAACAGCTAATGTGCACTGATATGCAGAAGCGATTTGATCATTACTTGGAACAGGTAGAATCTTGCAATCTGATTCAGCTGGCAGGTTTCATGCATCAATTCAAGTGAATACATGTTGAATTATTGTTGGAAATGGTTGGTATCCACTCAAAAACACTAGATTTTCTTTTCATTATACGTTTTTAGAACAAAGTGATAATTTCCAGTGATAATTTGACTCGTATTCACCTTGAAGAGATGCTTTCAAAGTTGCCCTTTTGATTGATACTGTAAAAGTGAAAGTTCTATATCTTCACAGTGGGGGATACAATTTCTATCTTTCCGCAATATTTTCGTTAATTAATTGTTTAGCATATAATAAAAAGCACTTCCATAGAAAATGAAGCCTTTGAGATGTTCCAGCTGGAATAACAGCCCCCAACTATCAGCTGTCCCCAAATGAAATAGTGCCTCAGTGGTTCTGGAAAGGGACCAAATTAGTACAGTGGAGCCCACTCAATTGGATATCTCTTAACTGAATAACCCTGTTAATTGAATATCATTTCCCAACACAAAACCATTTACTATACCTACAGTACAAATTTGACCTGTTAATTAAATATAGGTTATAGAGTAAACTACTGATAATTGAATAAAAAATCGTGTAACCTGCCGAGACATTACCCTGACTCTCCCCAGTTTTCCTTTGTTTATAGACCTATTCAGCCTCAGTACATCCAATACAGGCATTTAGTTTAAACAATATTTATTTCCAATTATCCGAGAAAAAGGCATGCAACAATGAAAATACAGGCATTTATTCCATTATATCTTGTTTGACAGAACTCAAGGAGGTGGTCTGACAATTCTACGGTGCTTGTTTACATTCGGAACCAGGGCGGAACACACTATGTTTCCATGTATGATTTGGTTCTGGATCTTCTACTGCTCGCTCAGGATGTCAACTCCGCAGTGGTGGTTTGTCACATTCCCAGTTGTCTGAACATCCTAGCCGACTCCCTGCCCCGACAGGGCAGGTTCTTTTCCACCGAGTGGATGCTCCACATGGCAGTGTTCCAGTCTCTTTGTGATCTCTAGGGTCGTCCCCACATCAATCTCTTTGCGACTCGCTGGAACCATCAGCGGGACACTTTCGTGTCTCCGTGTCCAGATGCTCTGGCTTTTGCCGTGGATGCTCTGGCCCTCCTTTGGGATGGTCTTGTCGGCTACAACTTCCTGCCAGTTCAGATTCTGCCTCAGGTTCTAGCCCAGATATGAACCTGCAGTTGTTGAATCCTTTCGATCACACCCCTGTCTCCTCGGTCCACCTGTCTCCTCGGTGGGTGTGGATCAATCTGCTCTGCTCTCTGTTAGCGGCAGTTCCGGCATGTCTCCCTCTACGTCGTGACTTTCTTTGCCAAAGTCGCCCGAGGAGGTTTCAGGTTGACCCGACTTCATTGTTCCTTCGCACATGTCTTTTATCGGGTCCTGTCTCTTCCGTTGTGATTTTTAGAGACGAGCAGTGGAGTTTTCTTCCTCAAGGAGGCACTCACTCCACTGGTTTAGCCTCTGTGGCTAAGTAGAAGGTTCTTCTGTCGATGGTGTGCAATCACTCTGTTGCTTCTGTCACTCCTTCGATCACACCGATTGCGGAGTTTCTGGTATATGTAAGTTTCTAGGGGTCTCCAGCAATGGGTACAAGTCCATGCTTTGGAGACCTTTTTCATATGTGGTACCACATCGTTTCGGCATTGATCCTTGCCTCTCCAAGCTTGTTCAGCTCTTTTCCTTGAAAAGGCCTAGGACTTTGCAGTTTACTCCAAGATGGACACTTTCTTGGGCACTGCTCTGCTTGGGTGGGGACGTTTGCACCTTTATCCCGGGTGGATATGCGTTTTCTCACATGCCAGATCTCTCCTGAATCCATTTCTCGATGGATTTGTCTTGCTATTCATGCAGCTTCCGCTCGTCTAGCTACTGGTGATTGTATTACCAATCGTCTTCCTCTCAGGGCTTATACTAACTCTGTCATGTTGTCGGATGTTATGCTGGCAGCCTACTGGAGAAATGCTACCTTCTCCATTTATCTGCGACAGCTGCAGGAGCAGACAGAGGACCTTTGTCCTACGGGCCCTCTTTCTTCTGCTCAGGCTGTTATCTATCCCAGCCATTCAGCTTCTTACAGGGTCAGTTCCAGCTCCGTGCTGTTACTGCCCTTTCTGTCTGTGCGTTGCACATCACCATATGCCTCATCTTTCATTGTCTTTTACTAATGTTTGTGATGCTATGGTTTGATAGGACTAGGGATCTCTTCCTCTTTCCACGGTTCCAAAGCAATTGAGTTATGTGTGGGTTGGTTATGTGATTCCCTCCATCCTATTGTCTATTCATCCTGTAGTAAACAATTGTAAGGTAGGTTGATTAGAAATATAAATTTTATAGTAAATTTCCTTTCTTATTATACCTACCGCAATTGTTTACATGGAGGCCCTCCCATCTTCTTATTTGGGTAAAATCCTTCCTCCCCGCTGATCACATAACTCCTATGTTGGGGGACTCAAAAGAATGGTTTGATGACTGCTTACGCACTGGTTAATGGAAGTCATGGAATTGTACTAGAGAAGAGCGTTCCCCAATGGGTGTGCGCCGATGGTGCTCGACCTAGTTTTGGCTTATTTTTTCATGGTGTCTTTACACCACTTTTCTTTCCCAAATCTCTTGGGAAAGATTAAAATAGAGAGTATTTTATCCGAGTTAGGGTCTTCCACTGTAGTGCAAGCCTGTAGTAAACAACTGCGGTAGGTATAATAAGAAAGGAAATTTACTATAAAATTTATATTTCTATGTAGCTTCAGTGAAAGGCTGAGGGAACTACATTGTTTTGTGGATGAATAATTTCATCACTGAAAGTGGTTCACTGATTCACTGATGGCTTTTAACTGAAATGTTTGTTGCTTTAGAAACAATTACTGTCGCTGGTAGAAAATTGATATTTCACCTGCTTGTCACTCATGAAATAATTATGGTATCCACTCAGGAACCAAAGGTATCCTTAATATATTAAAGTACAGTCGATGTGGACTGGTCGCAATCAATGTGTGGGCAGTGATGCCACTGCATGCATTTAGTGGGTAACAAAAATCATCATCAGCAAAATTTTAATTAATGAAGCTCCAGATTGAACCCGGTGCTTCATTAATTAAATTTTTGATGATTATTCCTATAATTAGTGGTTGGAATCTAATATTATTGCGTCCATGGAAATATTGCCCACCTGTGGAAAGCAAACAATCCATGGTGACTGTACTGTACTTATTGGTGTGAAAGGCCACTTTTAGTACCTCTGGCTATATATCATGACTGCAACAAGTATAAAGTCAAGTTTTACCAATATTTTATTCCTGTGCTGACTACTTTAGAGGAACTCTTTTACCATAGTATACAAGGACTGCTCCATTTTCTGAGATTCCTATGGGCACCTAATGGTGATAGGTGAAGAGTTAAAGTTGAAGGATTGAGCACTGATTCACTATATTCTGCTTAACACGGAAATCTAATCCTGTCAAACAAGATCCAGTAAATCAAATTATGAATATCATACCAGAAACAAAGTTTGGAGAACAGAATTTTAAATGATTATGTATCATTTTATACCATAATTACTTATTCTACTATATATAAAAACGCCTATGACATAAATTTTAACTTTACACACCAACCGTGGTGAAATGAAAGCGGCAATTATTTATCAGGTTTTTAAATGAGTTTACCTCATAAGATACCCAAAATTAACAAACATGCTTTATCTGATGTTAATAAAGCATCTATAACTCGAAACAGTATGTTATTATGTTATTAAAATGAAAAAGTCCCCACGATTTGCACATTTCTTTTTCCATTTCGTTTCGGCAAATAAAACTGACCACGGAAGTACCTTCCATCAGCGCTCACGTATACAAAAACAGATTCGCACGAAAGGGGACATTGTTTAGAATTTAATATTGAATATTGTATTATTTAACATTTAAACTCTTAATAATCTGGCGATCATGGCATAAATAAAATATACCCAAAGTAGCCTGGCATACCAAATGTTCACCACTTGTGGTGAAGAGGTGTTAATGCCACTCCTCCACTCATAATGAACACTTGGTACACCACTATAGGTATATTCTGTATATAACTTGAATATTCAGGGTTGAGAATGAATTTTTAACCCCAAAATTCAAGGGCTTTTAAAACTTCACCTAATGAATGAGCCACATCCACCTGTATAGTTTACAAATTGGGTAGAAATTACAACCTATTGATGCATTATTGCTGCAAGAGTATCACCATATTTAAAGTCAAAATGAGGTGAAAATATCACAAATAAGGTGCTAATAATGCATGCAGATTTCGACTCAAAATATCAATATTTACGATAAAATAGCCCCCCATATATTAAGACTTATTGTTTTTCACAATAATGGAAGCATGGTATCAATGATGTGAGGGCCGTCACAGTTACTATACGTCTAAAAATTTTCTTAACATTTATATACTCTTGTATGGGAATAGAACAGGAATTTATCTCAAGCTTTTTATTATATATTAGACCCCTATTTATCACCTGAGATGTGAAAAAATGCCTGAAATTTGAAAAAGCCCAAATATTGTAATCTGAATAGTAAAAAAAAAACAAAGGCCAGAAGGGGCCTTAATCACTCACCTGACAAAGTGGTTCAAATAAATATTTTAGATCGCATTCATTTAGTCATGGTTCAATGGTTCATCAACACTACAGAGGAATGAAGTAATGAAATTATTCGAAACTCTAGTGTTCATGTCAGATGATAATTATGATCGGTTATCTTGATTGCTTCCAATTCTATTTACATGCACTGTCAAACCTCCATGGGTTGTTATCCCACTGCACCCCCACCCCATAGAGAGCCCAAATATGAACACAGGGATCCGATTTGAACAAACTTAGAATCTGCCCCACCTAGAAATGTAGTATACCAAATAGGATAGGATTCTGACTGGTGAATCTGAAGAAGATTTTTAAAGAAATTCCCTCATATTGCACTACAGTAAAACCTGTCTTGAGAGACCACCCCTCGGTGCAGCCAAAAGCGGTCTCTCAAGACAGGTGGTCTCTCAAAAGAGGTGAAGAGTTTTTTTGGAAGGCAAGCCATCAGTTGAGTTATACAGTTCCTTGACAATGCTGTATATGGGTGAATTGAAACACTAAAACAATGATTTGCATTTATTATTATTTTATTAAATTAATTTGTTTTATTTATATTTCAGGTTCAAGTATTTTTTATAATTTTATTTATTACATTAATAAACAATAAAATATCATGAAAATGTGTGCATGAGTACACTATGTAAAAACATGAACATATAAATTATAATAAATTACTGTTTTGTGTATTATGATCATTTTTCTTATGTATATATATATTGTTATTCATATTTAAATTAATTTGTTTTATATTTCAGATTCAAGCATTTTTTATCATTTTATTCATTACATAAATAAACAATAAAATATCATGGAATGTGTGCATGAGTACACTATGTAAAAACATTGTTTTAGTTTTGTGTATTATGATCATTTTTCTTATGTAAATATGATATACATTTGCAATATATAAAGATTTTTGTAACTTTGAATAAAACATTCACGTACAAGTTTTGTTGTTATTTCTATTATTTGAATAAAAGTCATAAAGCTATTTTGTTGTCATTCATTCTTTCTTTAAACAACCCCAAATATTTTTATCCTTTTCTGTTTCAAGGGATGTGACCACAAAGCTGCGAGTTGAAAACCCCTTGAAAAATTTTCTCGTTGGGGTAATTCACTAATTGGGAGGGGAGAAGTTGAAGTGTTAACGAAAAGAGGTGACTTACGCTTTCAAATTCCTTGCCCATTTTAGTGGAATTTCTCAATGAAATGTAAGATGATTCACCTGGTTAAATTAAGTGATGCGTCGGTCATTATCAAGTTGCTACGTACCCATACATTGATAAAGGGTACAAATCAAAATTATACCATGTTTGTACACAACATTCACATGTGCACGAAAACGTGCGGAAAGCAACGACTCAAAAACAAAACACACCGGACAATAGTTTAAATGGCAGCTAACACTGTTTGTGTAAATTCGTAGCAGAGTGCCCATTTCCGTAAAGTGACGAAGGAATTGATCTCCACAGAAGTAATAAGTACGATCAATACCCAAATTTGTGTCGCAAAATATGATGTTGTAAAATACCGTGGTGTTTCATGACAATATATTTTAATCACGATTATATGAAGAACTACAGGGATGTAAACATGGGTCAACTTCACCCTGGGTCAACTCGCTCCATCTGGCGCAATTCCGTATTATAATTTTATGGATTTGTACAGCCATCTCGTGAAAGAAGTACAAACCCATAAAATTATGTTATGAGTAGCATCCAAAAAATAATACTGCTGCCAACCCCCAACCCCCCCTCACCCCCCCCCCCCCCCCCCACAGTTTTTCAACTGACCCGTACTGAACCACCCTTGGTGCAACTGCGTATTATAATTTTATGGATTTGTACAGCCTTCTCGTGAAAGAAGTACAAACCCATACAATTATGTTACGAGTAGCATCCAAAAAATAATATTGCTGCCACCCCTCCCCCCACCCCCACACGCCGTCTATATATATATATATATATATATATATATACAATAAAAACACAAACTATTTTTTAGTAAAAAAAGAATCAATTTCTGGTTGAACACACCGAACAGACATTTTTGTCTCCTCTATCTTTTCTTCCATCTGTGCACAAAGGCATAAAAGTTCTACATTACTGTAATGTGCACTATAGTCCCGTAACTGGGTTAGCATATCTAATGCTGTTGAAGTTATTGGGATATTCTTCTTTCTTGCCATGCAAAACTATTGCCAAATTACTTCGTTTAGATCACCATATAATATTCTCCTGGCTACGCTGTATTTTCTTCTTGAGCAGGCTCCATTTTCCCACTCCTGTCGTATCTTCTCTTTTTCTCTGATTATGTTTTGGACTTGTGTCTTCCCAACTGATAATTCTGACGCAATCTTTCTAGCACTGTCACCACGCTCAAACTTATCAATGACACCAACTCTTTCCTCCAAAGTCAAAACCTTTCTTTTTTGGAAGGGGTGTCCAAATATACCATTTTTCTTTTCTTTGTTGCCGTATCCATCGTACAATTTGTTTCTCAATTTTCTAGAACTGGAAATGCTTGATCGAATTGATTGAGGGTCAGGGCCAACCATTTCATTTATATACATTTTCCAGAGTTTTTTTATAAATTATACAACAAGCTAATGGCTTTTCATTTCAAGTTTGTTTCGTATTGAAAGAGTCGCTTGTGATATCAGAGGGATGCCGACAGTTTAGCCTACTTGGACAGATGGCAGTGTTTTTACAGACAAGTTATACTTGATTGAACATCCCATGTTTTTACTAACAAAAGTGTCCGGTGTCTGTGTTCTGGTGTTGTGTTAAAGTGTATTGTGAAAAAAAATCACTGCTTGTTGTTTAAACACTTTCATTTACAAAAATATCTGTCAAAGTTGGACAATTATACAAACTTTTCATTCATTCAACATACTGGATTATGCAAGGATTTGTGATGTAGAACTTCACTGCCCTGCATGAATCTCGTGCATAGCAGGAATAAAATTAAGAATAAACACATGTAAAGACATTTCTAATATTTTTTATTCTACTTTAATTTCAACACACAATTGTTTGGCATTCATATTATTCATAAATCACGATCGCTCTCGATCATTCTCCCAATCCCTGGTCGCTCATAGCAGGTGAAAACACACTTCGGGACATGAAAAGGGTGGTCGCTGGTCGTTCAAGACAGGTGGTCGTTCATAGCAGTGGTATTATAGAAGAAATCTCGTCGGTGACTCGGAAAACCAGTCGCTCAAGACAGGTGGTCGCTCAAAACAGTGGTCGTTCAAAACAGGTTTCACTGTAATTAAAATTCAGGTTTCCATGGGGAGCCCAAAGATCAACCCAGAGACTCGATTTGAACAAACTTGAATCTGACCTTCCTAGAGATGTTATATACCAAACATCGAAAGATTCTGATTGATGGTTCTGGAGAAGAAGATTTTTAAAATTTTTGAAAACAATTTGTGGGTGTTATCAGAGTAATCCCCCTTGTGGTGCCCCCTGTGGGCATGGCAACTTTATCTGAACAATCTTGAATCTGACCCCCTAACACTGTTTTATACCAAATATGAAAGCATTCTGACTGGTGGATCTGAAGAAAAGTTTTAAAGAAATTCCTCATATTGCACTAAGTGGAAATTTGTGCTCCCATAGGGAGTCCAAATATAAACCCAGGAACCCAATTTGAACAAACTTGAATCTGATCCACCTAGAGATGTAGTATACCAAATATGAAAGGATTCTGACTGGTGAATCTGAAGTAGAAAATTTTTAAAGAAATTCCCTCATATTGCACTAAGTTAAAATTGGGGTCCCCATGGGCACCCCAAATATTAACTCAGGGACTTGATTTGAACAAACTTGAATCTGACCTTCCTAGAGATGTTATATACCAAATATTGAAAACTTCTGATTGATGGTTCTGGAGAAGATTTTTAAAATTTTTGAAAACAATTTGTGGGTGTTATCACTCAGGTATCTTAACTGGGACATGCATACAGTTCCGCCGTTATGGACTGGTCATAATCCACACATGGACAGTGGTGTTTACCAGGTAATAACTAGAGGCATGACTGTCCATACCCCCAGATGTCATGATTATTTAAAGACAAAAAGGGGCATAACACTGGCAAAAAAAAAGTCAGATCAAAACTATAATCACAGGTGCACAGGTTCCCATGGCAGTAAACATCCATACCAAGTTTCAAAGGAATTGACCCATAAACATCTGAGAAAATCTCCGGACAAAATTCTAGGCCTGCTTTTTCATGTCGAAAAGGAGCATAATTCTGGCAAAAATAATCTGACCGGAACTATAATCGCAGGTGCACAGATTCCCATGGTTGTGAACATTCCTACCATGTTTCATGCAGAATGGTCCATAAACATCTTAGAAAATCTCCAGACAAAATTATGTCTACAGACAGATGGATAGATGGACAAGGTGATTTCAGTATAAAAATCATTATCAGCTTATATTATTATATGCTTCCTTTACTAAATTTTTGATGATTATTCCTGTAATTTGTGTCTGCAATCAAATATTATTGCATCTGTGGAAACACTGCCCACCCATGGAAAGGGACCAGTCCACTGCAGCCGTACTTTATCTTAGTAGGAAGCTAGGTGATGGAAGATAAAAGTAATCTCTGGAATTGTGAACCTTTGTTTTCACTGATGAAATGTAGTTCTGACACACACTGACCCCTTACCGGAAGAACTGGCCAAATCTGTTCAGCACTCTACAGGGTTCCTGTACATTTTTTGATGAAAAAATTCAAAGATTTTTAATGACAGTTTACACTGAAATTCCAAGACTTTCTAAGACACGGAAGAACAAAAATAAATTAAAAAAATTCAAATATAAATTCAAAATGTAGTTCATACCTCAAACAAAAATGTTTGTGTAAATGGTTTCTGTGCTATGACACTAATCGCTTATGTTTTCATCACTAATCACAAAATAGCCCTGAACTTAACAGTACAGTAAAACAATGTGAGTTCGTACTTGCATGGCCACTTTGATTTGATTGGGCTTGTTTTTTTAGAAAACTTTGTCAGCTTAGATTTGTATCAGTCTGTTTTAAGTAATGCATGTGCATTGCACTTTTTTATATTACTTCAACATGCCAACACCCATACTTTTGATGCTGAAGTTTTTTTTTCATAATTTACACCGCACTTCATGAATATTATTTACTTCCTGCAACCACTTGAAAGTTTCATGCCAAGAATCTTGAAACTTGCAGCATATTATGAAGTGTGATTAGATAAAATAAAACATAACACACATTGCAAATCATCAGTTTCCCAGGTATGTGTAAAATAATTTGTGGTTTTGGCCTAATGCAAACATATTGCCGTTTAACTCGTTTTAACTGGATGATTTCTTTGTTACAGAAGCATAGATGAGTAGTAATCCACCTATAAGTATGCAAATAACTCACATGCTATCATTCAAATACACACACTGGTTAAAATTGACCTATATTGTATCCGATATTGAATTGAGTGTACATTCAAACTACTGAGAGAGCGAAACGGTTCAAAAGCAATGATTTTTAAAGATAGTTAAAAAATCACTGGAAATTCAAAGATTTTCACCATTGGGATTTTCTTTTATAAATACACAGATTGTTAAAGACTTTCAAGATGTGAAGGAACCCTGCTCTATTCAAAAATAACTGTTAACTTTTACAGGGTTAACACACTTACACCAAGAAAAAAAGTTCCATATTGTTTCCAACATGTCAGCTCATTTTCAATCCACATTCCAGTACCTCAAATTGACAAAAATCTTGACGGTTGAATTTATTTATTTCAGCCAGGGTCACCTTGTGTCAGACAGTTTTAATTCCTAGCACTCTGGTGCTGCAACTGAAACTTCTCCCATCACTCTGTTCTTCTGTTGTTTAACTATGAATTTAACCAAATATACCTTGTTTGACAGAGCTCACTGAGCTCTGTCAAACAAGGTATATTTGGTTACATATCAGACTGTATTATGGGAAATATTTGCTGCCGAAAACTTTGCCATTTTGACATTAGAGTGCAGAGGGTTAAGGTTGGAGAAAGCTGGATTACCCAGAGACATCTACTGAGCAACTGCCAGACTGTCCAATGTACTAACTCTGCACAAGCAGGATTAGCATTGGTTGAAAACAAATGCACCACACCATCGACATGCAGTACGCTTTAGTACACAGCGCCACCTTGCCCCCCATGGGCAATCAGGATGAAGTGCCTTGCCCAAGGACACAATGCAGTAACCCCTGGTAGGGATCGAACCATGAACCTTTTGCTTTGAAGACCAAGCCATAACCACTGAGCCACCAAGATCCTGATCTGACTGTGGAAAGGTATTTGTGAAAACATTCAATAAAATACACTAAAATGTTTGTTTTTTGAAAACAATGTACGATTGTCATTTCTTCATGCCCGTGTGATTTGACTGAGCTGCTTGTTCGAGTAGACAAAGACTATTAAATAACAAGGAATTTTAACGCTGTTTTTTTATTTCAAATGATTTAACTCTACGATGTATCAATATTTTTGTTTCTTGATATAGATTATCTGTTAATTGTAAAACGTTATTGATATTTTGTAAAATAAAATATCTATCTAACCCATTGCTCACTGATATCAAAATTTCTAGTAGCAAATCTATCCGATAATGAAACCAGGAATTTAATCTATTCAATTTTGTCTGACAGAGCTGTGTCAAACAAGACTGAATTGGTTCAATTCCTAGTTGCATTATGGGAAAAACTTGCAGCTTGAAGTTTTGATATTTTTACATCAGTGTGGAGGAGGTTAAAGTGTAGATGGTGTTTCATTTCAACAGGATACACATTCTCATGTGTGACCCAAGAAAAACAGAGCTGTGTATGTTCTGACCAACTTATTGCCAAGACCAAATAAAATGCAACAGAATACCTCTCAGTTGATTGCCTTAACCCTCTGCACTCTGATGTCAAAATGCCAATGTTTTCAGTAGCAAATATTTCCCACAATGCAGTTTGATATTTAACCAAATATATCTTCTTTGTCAAACAAGATATAATTGGTTTTAAATTCATAGTTAAACAAGAGAAAAACAGAGTGATCGCCGAGCATTCTATTGTACTACCAGAGTGCTAGGGGTTAATTTCCAATTTGTACAGGCCTGGAAGTGTATCAACCTTGCAAGTCAACATTCAAATGAAGCAATTTTAAATTTTTATTGGTACAGTACTGTGATCATAAAAATTATATTTTGATTGATGAGATCATGATCACATCGCAACACACGTAGGCCTATATACACCAGTGACTTGAGATTTCTTAAATAAAATATTGTCAAATCAAGATCCAAGCATAATTTATTTATTGGTATTTAAGGTCACATACTTCTACACAATAGCTAATCATGACTGCAACATGGAGATAAAACCAAGTCCAGCCAATTCTCACAGGCTTCTCACAGGGACCAAATCATAAAAAACAAATGAAAATAGCATCTCATATTTAATGTTCCACGTGCCTTTTCCAATGGGTTAGATTCTACATAGCTGTGGAGTGAATAGCAGAGATAATTTTGACCAGATGCAATCCATTCGAAATTCTCCGTCCACTCTTATTGCTATATTAGTTTTAACAAGAAGCTTCCGCACATTCAACTTGGTAATCAAAATGATGAATTTATTCTTCCTGGGTTGAAGACAAAAATGATTTATAGATAGAAAAATACAAAAAGACTAATGTGATAATCAATTTTCCCAGGAGTTGTTAAATATGATGAAAATTTATTGTTAAAATAGGCTCAATGGCCTTCAATTAAGTAATTATTTAATGAACCGAGCTGAAGAAATTTATTCTTCAGGGAAGGTGAGAATAATTATTCTGTCATTTTGATGAAAAAAAAATCTGAAACCATCACTGATAATTAATATCAAAGCTTTATCTGTTTTATAACCAAGGAAAAATATTGGAAGACCTATTATGGACAATTAATGATATTTCTTCCATTTAAACTTTTTACCTAACATAACAACAGTCCAAAACAGCCAGGTCTATTCACAAACATCCCTATTCAATTTGGTTATTTTTTTTTGTCATTCATGAGTATCATAATTTTTTGAGAGTATTGTCTCCTGTTCATGTAAGGTAAATAGACAGAACGTGATGTGTGTTTGAATCGGCCGGTGTTTTACAAAACAAATTGGAATGGCGCAGTAAATTGAATAGATTTTTTCACCAATGATTTCTTAAGTTAAATTTAGATAAATCTGATGAAAAATATCTTAAAAATACTCAGGGGGTTAAGTGTTAACTGCAGTAAATACGTACAAATTCTGGAATTTCTTCATTGAACTAAATAATCCTTTACCTAACATCAATTTCAGAAGATGTACAAAATATTCTTCCAAAATAATTAAAAACTTCATGTTTTGTTTTTACCCTCTGCACACAATATCAAAATTTAAAGTAACAGTTCCATATTTTTCCCGTAATGCAACTAGAAATTTAACCATTTTAAACTTGTTTCACAGAGCCCTCTGAGACTGAATTGGTTATATTCCAACTTGCATTATGGGAACAATTTGCTGCTTGAAATTTTGTTTTTCTGACATCAGTGTGCAGAGTGTAAATCTTACTTTCTAAACCCGTCATTTCTCACAAACTAAAACAGTCTTGGTGAGTTTGAATCAAAAAATGAAATGGCAGGCATGCGGCTTTCACAGAAATGATTGTTGTGTTTCCGTGCATGGTTCTGTCAGGCCAAAATCACTGAAATGAAATACAGGTTTTCACAGATTTTTTAGCATTTCATCAAGGGGCACTTGAAACACACAATTTTTCTGCCAAGCTAAATAAAATTGTATTATTTATCATCGATGAAACAGTGACACAATTCCTAACAGTAATAACAATGCACTCATTTTGACAATCTCAGTCTATTCAGATTGTTGAGTATGCATGTTGCCAACAGTTACTGATTCTTAATTAATAAAATCGAATGCACCAAATTTTGGCCTGTTTGACAACAAAACCATCTGAAGCAAAAAACATGAAACTGTATCATTGAAAAAACAACAAAATCACATTTTATCTCTTGAAACTGACAATGAGGGGAAAATTTCTTTGCTAAAATACAAGAGATGTTCTTCCAATTTCGCAGCTCTCCATGCAGAATCAAGGAGAATAGGTGTGTTCAAGCTTTATTTATATCAAAGTTAACAGACATTTCATCCCAATCAATTCAATATCATTACCTTTTCACACTTGGATGATTCACCCCTTCATGCATGAACAATTTTTATTTAATTATTTTTTTATTTGTTCAACTTTAAAGTAAAAAACAAAATAATTATTTCATTGTCCTACAGTTATGACTGTTTTTGTTTGCTATCTTTTTCACTTGCAATTAATATTGTGCACACTCATATGAGTCATCAGTGCCTCAGTTCATCTGTTGCAATTAATTTGAGTGTTCAGGGGCACAAAATACACAAATGAAAATACAGATAATTTGTTTCACTTTTTTATTTTTTATTTCATCAAATGTATTCACCCTCTCATGTATAGCAATCCACGTCATATTCTAGGTCCTTCTTAAACATTTGCAGGTCTTAAACTGGACACCAGGATAAGACAAGAGGCCCCAGGGGGCCTAAGGGGGCTCACCTGACATGGTAGTCTAAATATCAAACCAGGGACTTGACTTGAATAAGCTGCATATGCCCCTCCTAAGAAAAGCATATACCAACTAGATGAAGCGATTGTGCCCACACAATACACAGGATTTTCCTTCTATTTTCAGTTCCTGCACTTGTACGTCCCAAAATTGAGATAAATGCATAAAAAACAGATTTTTTTTTATTTTTGTTTGGAAATTTTTGAAGTCCGAAACAAAATGTTTTCAGACTAAAGTTTTTTTCTCTTCTTCTTAAAATGGAAACAAAAAACTCATTTCTGGATTTTGGTCAAAAATTTTCTAAGTCCCACCTGGAACCCCAAATTTTCAGTGTAAAAAGAAAAAAAAAAAAATTTGTCTTAAAATTGACCAAAACGCATAAAAAACCAAAAAACTAATTTCCGGATTTTGGTCCAAAATTTCTAAGTCCAGACCGGTGTAACAGATTTTTTTACCCCCGCCAAAGTCCCTACCCCCCACCCCCACCCCCCCACCCCCCCAAAAAAAACTAGTTTTTTTTTACCCCCCCGCCCTGATTTTTTTGCCTCCACCTGAATTTGTTTTCTTCTCAATTTTTTTGTCATGTTATTTGCTAATATGGCGAGAAAACCTTTCGTTGACCAAAAAAAAAAATTTCAAATTTTTTAAATGGTCAATGTCAGGCGGGGGGCAATTTTCATAGGCCACAGAAATCTTCCCACATTTCAGTGAAGAAATGTTTTCCATATCGTATTATTGTATTATTTGCTAATTTGGTACGAAAACCTATCTTTGACAGTTTTTTTTTTTTAATCTCGACATGGTTAGCCTTTGGTTGGTGGAGTGGGATAGGGGAGATGTGTGAAATTTCAATAGGCCACCAAAAATCTTCCCCCACCTCCAAAAAGAAAATTTTTGTGCCACATGATTTGCTCATATGGCGTAAAACCCTCTACTTGATATTTGTTTTCTCATTCCGATGTTGAAAGGCCAACATCAGGTGGGGGCAATTTTTCCATGTCATATCATTGCAAGAAAATCCCAAATTTTCCAATTAATTTGACAATGGTCAATGTCAGGTTGGGGGGCGATTTTCCCCCTGGATACCAAAATCTCCCTCCCCCCCCCCCCCCCCCCCCCCACCTCCGTTTTGAAAAAAAAAGAAATTTTTTAACTCTGACATGGTCACTATCAGGTGGGCCTCCACCTGACGCTGACCATGTCAAAGTTGAAAAACAAAATATCAGTCAAAGATAGGTTTTCTCACCAAATTAGTAAATAATATGAGATTTAAACAAATTTCTTCTGGGGTAGTTACTCAACAGGGTTTCAGGAATTCAAGACATGAGGTATTTATTTCTGAGCAGTCATAACTATGCTTGAGGCGCAGGGTTGGGTTCTCGGCGACAAGGAATTGCCTGAGAAACAGACTATTTTGTATATGACAGGGCAGGTGGGGAAAAAAAACTAGTAACAGGCCTGCTGCCAAATGCCAAAAAGTTTTGATAATACAGTAATCCTGACGACGACAAGGAATCTTCATGATTCTATCAAACCTCAGCCCCTAG
Source organism: Pictodentalium vernedei (assembly GCA_031216915.1). Taxonomy (NCBI): domain Eukaryota; kingdom Metazoa; phylum Mollusca; class Scaphopoda; order Dentaliida; family Dentaliidae; genus Pictodentalium; species Pictodentalium vernedei. The sequence continues at coordinate 544,885,428 of CM062297.1, forward strand.
TTCAGCACTGTCTAAAGTTACTCAACAGGGTTTCAGGAATTCAAGACATCAGGTATTTATTTCTGAGCAATCATAACTATGCTTGAAGCGCAGGGTTCTTGGCGACAAGGAATTCCCTGAGGAATAGACTATTTTGTATATGACAGGGTGGGGGGGACTAGTTTTTTTTACCCCCCGGGGGGGGGGGAAAAAAACTAGAAATATTTATTAAAGTCTTATATTCAACAAAGACACTAAACATGGGCAATATATAACAGGCCTGCTGCCAAATGCCAAACAGTTTTGATAATACAGTAATCCTGACAACGACAAGGAATCTTCATGATTCTATCAAACCTCAGCCTCCAGTTCAGCACTGTCTAAAGTTAATCAACAGGGTATCAGGAATTCAAGACATGAGGTATTTATTTCTGAGCAGTCATAACTATGCTTGAGGCGCACTGTTCTTGGCGACAAGGAATTCCCTGAGGAACAGACTATTTTGTATATGACAGGGTGGGGTGGGGGACTAGTTTTTTTTACCCCCCGGGGGGGAGGGGGGGGGGGGAGGGAAAAAAAGTAGAAATATTTATTAAAGTCTTATACTCACCAAAGACACTAAATATGGGCAATATATAACAGGCCTGCTGCCAAATGCCAAAAAGTTTTGATAATACAGTAATCCTTCTGACAACATGGAATCTTCATGATTCTATCAAACCTCAGCCCCCAATTCAGCACTGTCTAAAGTTACTCAACAGGGTTTCAGGAATTCAGGACGCGTTAATCCTCACACTAATTGGCATTCAATAATCCTCCTCAAAGCAGCAGATTACTGGTTTGGCTGAGTCATAATCTATTGTCATTTCCATAAATCTCATCATTAACTATCTGTTCTGCATTTACCCCCTATGACCATTGTCAAAATTGGAGAAAAAAACAGAAATCTTTTGTTTTTCTCGCCATATTAGCAAATAGTATGATATAAAAAATGAAGAAAAAAATAAAATTCAGACGGGTGTAAAAAAAATCAGGGTGGGGGTAAAAGAAACCTAGTTTTTTTCTCTCCCCCCCCCTTGGGGGGGGCAAAAATACTGTAAAATCTAGTCCCCCCCCCCCCCTCCCCGGGGTGAAAAAAAACTGGGACACCGGGACCCCAAATTTTCAGCCCAAATATGAACCCAGGGATTTGGCGTGAACAAACTGGAATCTCACCTCCCTAAGCATGCTGCATACCAAATATCAAAAGATTCCTATTGGTAGATCTGAAAAAGAAGATTTTTGAAGAATATTCCTTATACTCCACTAATTTAAACATTTGGGCTCCCATAGAGAGCCCAAATATGGACCCATGGAACTGATTTCAATAAACATGTGTGAAACAATCTTCCAAAGATGTTATATGTGAAATTTGAAAGCTTTTGGAGCAGTGGTTTGGGAGAAAAGTAGTGAATGAATGAATGAATGAATGAATGAATGAATGAATGAATGAATGAATGAATGAATGAATGAATGAATGAATGAATGAATGAATGAATGAATGAATGAATGAATGAATGAATGAATGAATGAATGAATGAATTTTATTTAGCGGTATACAGCAATATAGATATGTACATTCATACAATACAATACAAACAAGAGATCAACTATGCATGTATACCGCAGGGAGACGACATAGCCAGATTGGCTGTCTATCTGTCGTCTCCCAGGGATTATACTGTGCAGCATTGGAATCGGACTATCAGACAACAGTTCATTTGTACTTGGATTCTGGTGGCTTGGTGCAGCTAGCTTGTCTACCTGCCAAGAGACGAGAATATGTCCAGACATATACAGCACCAGCGGAGATGGGTCACTGGATAACCACGACACAATTCCTGTCATACTTCTCCCCCACTGACAGCCACAAATCATGACGTTATTCCGTGCGAAGCTCCCACAGAGAGCTCCCAACTGAATGATGCAAAACGTTGGGAGTCCTCAGCTACGTAAGACGCTACCCGCGGTGTTTACCACTAGATTTATCGGTATAGTAGACTACAGGGTTGGAGCTGTATCTGAAGGATACCGACAAAAACAACTACAAGATTTCACTGTAGTCATTCAGCAACCCAGTCCGCCGGTACTGTTCTTGGAAAGCGCTAAGTTGGTATAATCTTGAAAATTCATAGCCACATAATTATCTGAAAATATTCTGCCTGTTCTAAATAGAGCATTCGTTACAGTATGGATTATTACAGTCGATGTTATCGGAGTATTGGGACAGTAATTTTACGGTTAATTGTTTTTTGAAAATGTTTCTATTGCTGCTGTTACGTAAATCGAGCTCTAAGTCATTCCATAGTTTAGGGTATATATGTGTTGGAAAGTTCTCAAGAGCCCTTGTTCTTGTTCTGCCAATTTGGAGAAGATCTCTCCTTCTACTAGCTCTGCCCGTAGTATTGACTACAGGGTGGAAGTAGTGTCTGAAGGATACCAGCAAGTTATCATGATACCAATCAAATACAAACAGGCACGCGTGGAGTTTAAAGAGGTCGTTCACCTTAAGAATCCTATTTTCTCGGAAGAGAGGATCAGTGTGTGCTCTGTATCGCGTGTTGTTTATTATGCGGATGGAGCGTTTTTGAAGAAGCAGTATCTTTTTAATTGTTCTAGCATTGCCCCAAACATTTATCCCATACACTAAATGTGTGTGTATCAGGGCATAATAAAGTGTTTTCATCGCTTCTCTGGGAAGTGTAGTTTTCACTTTATTTAGTGCGAAATTCGCCCGAGCAATCTTGGAAGAAAGTTGAGATATATGGTGCTTATACGATAGACTATCATCAATATGTATCCCTAAGAATTTAAGAGATTCTCTGTATCATTAGTACCTACAGTGTTAAATGTTTTCCCCATTACCCACAAGTGCTAAAAAATGCTGACTCAGCACTTTTTCAAAGTCCCCAAAAAGTACCCCATGATAAAACCGATAGAAATTTTTTTTTACCATTCCATTCTGTTGGTCCTAAGGAAGCTTCACACCAAATAAGAATTCTCAGTGCAGTATAGTTTTGAAGATATGGGCGTTTTAATTTTTTTTCTATTTTTAGCACCTGCGGTTCCCATGGGGTGACGGGAAAAAAAAATTGGGCAGAAATTAAGTACTTATGACCCTATATGCCCTCATATTAAATTTGGTTCAAATCTGCCTCTTGGTTTGGAAAATAGAAATTTTGGTCTTGGCGAAAATTCTTGCCCCTCCCATAACGAAGGCAAATATAGCTCCTCGAACTTCTCTTGAACAAATCTGAGAACTTCTCTTGAACAAATCTGAGACTACACCTCAAAAGGAAGCTGCACACCAAATATCAAGTCTCTGCTACTGCTGGTTCATGAAAAGAAGATTTTTTAAGATTTAAGCACACTTTTTGGGCATGGCCCTACCAGGGGGCAGGTCAACTTGATTTGAACAAACTTGAATTGACATATGATAGGGAACATGCACAGCAAATTTTGTTGAATTTGGTCCAGCAGTTCGTGAGAAGAAATTGATAATGTAAAGTTAGCGCCGGATGCCAGACAACGGACAGAAAGCGCTCAGTTAAGCTCCTCATGAGCTTTGCTCAGGTGAGCTAAAAATGGGTACAAAATAAATAAGAAATAAAAATAAGTTCCTTGATAGTTCTTGTTGGAACCCAAAAGTATGCTCCACAGGTTCCCAGACATCAAATACACGGAACCTGTTTTCGGGTTCTGTGAATGTCTGAAATCTGCATGCCTGAAACGGTAGAGAAAAGCTGATACTGTACTCAGCATTTTCACATTTCTAAAGTTGGGGTATTGGGATATTTTATCAAGTGGAGACTCAGAGTTGTCTCTAAACTTTAACAGCAATTTCATCAACATTGGAGGATCAGAACACAAAGTATGGAAATGGATCATTCAACTCGGAGATCACACAAAGATTGCAGGATCCAACTAAGTGAGTGGAAAAATGTGTACCATTTACCTAATGTAACAATCAAAACTGGCAAGTGACATTAAAAATTGTATTATTATTTCAACTTCTGCCTTGAATACATAGCCTGTGAACCCTTATTGGAATAAGTTCTTAGGCTTGTTTGGGGGGGGGGGGGGGGGGGGCTGGGTAGAAGATATGTTTTTGATGCAAAAATGCAATATCTTTATTATTTAAGAAATATTTTAGGTGAGAAATAATTAAAAATCTGTTTCTCAGACTCTCCTGCATGGTCCTTTTGGTTGGTGCATGCCCTCTTTTTATAACCAATGCAAACTTTAAAAATAAAAATTCAATGAGTTACGTCTGATATTTTACCCAAGTTAATCAAATTGATAAATTTATCCCTTGAGTGCAACGAGGCTTTGCAATGCTAAAGTATTGCAAAGCCTTCTTGCACTGAAGGGACAAAATACACCACCACTAATGCTATTCTGTAGATTAGGAGGAATAAAATATAAAACAAACCAAGAACATGAATTTTTTATGTCAAAAATATAATAATTACAAAAATAAAATAAAACAACCGCCTGCCCGCTTGCAGTTTTACAAATAATGGCCTGACAAACTGAAGATCTACTTTGTGGGGAATTAGGGTCATCTGCTATTCATGTTATGTAAAGTGTTAAGGAATCAAAACAAGGTTAATGAACCTAGGAGTTCAGTACACAAGAAGTACATATATAAATCAGTAATAAATTTAAGGTCAAGAGGAGATAATTCAGTTAAAAATTGTTGCTACTTGAAAATTTGGAAGTGTGTAATTGTCTACTTGGTGATGATCATGGATGGAAATTCATCAAATTCAGTTCATTAACCTCAACGGAGTTGGGTACACAAGAATATCATACAGAAATCAATAATAACAAGATGAGATAATTTAGTTAAAAAACAGTTGCAATCTCACAAATTGGTAACATGTGCATGTTTGCTTAGTAGTGAGCATGTGTGAGAAATTTCACAAAACTAAGTTCATATAAACCCTGGAGAATTTTATATGCAAATTGATAATAAATCTAAGTCCCAGAGAGATAATTCACTGAAAACTTAGGAAATTTAAGAGTTGTCACAAGTATGTTTGCCATTGATCATGTATGAGATGTTGCATCAAACTTGGTGCATAAACAAAGAAAAATGCATGCACAGGCAGAGGAGGATGGATAGGATCTGAGATGGACAGATATGCAGATGAGACAGGCATTCATGTGATTCCTATTAAGGCCCTACCTTTGAAAACAAGAGCACCACTGGGCATTGCATCATACGCCCGTGAACTGTTCAAATTGTACCATTTTAACACATTTGCAATTTTTTTAGAGTGCGAGAAATTTATACTGGCATATATATATATATGTTACGGTCAGACTTTGAAATCAGTTAATTTGAAAAAAAACAGTAAATTTTCATAATTGACCATGGGTTGGAAGGGATTGGTGGGTGCATCGGGCAAACCAGTAAATTAAACAACATACCAAGTTTGGAGACGATAGAAAAACAAATACTAAAGTTATGATCCGGAAACCAAATATTTGGCAAATTCTTAGTCCAAAAGGGGCCATAATTCAGACAAAATTGTTCGGACTGACCCCATATTCGAACTTGACCTGTATTTTGTTGTGATTAAACCACATGCCAAGTTTGAAGCCGATCAAAAAACAAATACTAAAGTTATCATCCGGAAACCAAATATTTGACAAATTCCAAGTCCAACAGGGGCCATAATTGAGGCGAAAATTGTTCGGACCGACCCCATATTCGCACTTGACCTGTATTTTGTTGTGATTAAACCACATGCCAAGTTTGAAGCCAATCGAAAAACAAATACTAAAGTTATCATCCGGAAACCAAATATTTGACGAAGAATTCTAAGTCCAACAGGGGCCATAATTCAGGCAAAAATTGTTCAGACCGACCCCATATTCGAACTTGACCTGTATTTTGTTGTGATTAAACCACATACTAAGTTTGGAGCCGATCGGAAAACAAATACTAAAGTTATCATCCGGAAACCAAATATTTGACGAATTCTAAGTCCAACAGGGGCCATAATTCAGGTAAAAATTGTTCAGACCGACCCCATATTCGAACTTGACCTGTATTTTGTTGTGATTAAACCACATACCAAATTTGGAGCCGATCGGAAAACAAATATTAAAGTTATCATCCGGAAACCAAATATTTGATGAATTCTAAGTCCAACATGGGCCATAATTCAGGCGAAAAATGTTTGGACCGACCCCATATTCGAACTTGACCTGTATTTTGTTGTGATTAAACCACATACCAAATTTGGAGCCAATCAGAAAACAAATACTAAAGTTATTGTTCGGAAACCAAATGGACGGATGGACGGACAGATGGATGGACGGACAGACGGACGGACAATGCCATACTATAATACGTCCCGTTTTTCAACGGGCGTATAAAAAGGTGGGGATATTAATACATTTGCTAACTGATTCCTTACGCTCACACTACCCTGAAGCACAAATATTTATGTGGACCAACGGATCAAATATTTGTGCAGTGAAGCATTTTCAAAATAAGTTGAAAAAAACAAAGCAGTGTTACAATAAAAGTAAAAATAAGTGGTCAGTGGGTAACAGGATCATGTAGTGTTGCTAACCCCAAAGCCATCCAAGATGAGGTGGGGTAGGTGCCAGTAAATGGGTTCGTACTGGAAGCTGATATTTGAGCTTAATTGTGAAGTGTAAGCGTCATGTTAACTCTTTCAACACGAGAGGTCGCTTTTCCGGTCCAGCAACACGATACGTCATAATTTCATTAAGTAGGATGGCTATTAAGTGAACATGTGTAGTAGAACAATTAATAAGCCTGCACATTGAAATTATTAATTGCTCTACCCCCAAATAATGGAAATGGACTCTTCCAATTTCTGCCATTTAACTGGGATGGAAGATAGATACCACCAGTGTTCAAAGGGTTAAAGTTCTCATAAGCATGTTTTTTTATTTAGCCAGAAACAAATGCTATTTTGCTGATATTTGTTTCATTACGATTTATTGGAGAAAGCCTACTTCAGGCACTCTCAAAAAAATTGCAATGAAACAATTATTGATGAGCAAATTTTGACCAGCAAAATTAATCTAGCACTCTATCAGGTAAAAACAGAACACTGAGCTTGAACAACTGGGTTACCTAAATTTTCTGGTTAATCTTCTGAATGAAGAGCAGTATAAGGTTATTTGTAACCAGATCTGGGACTTAAATAGAGAAGAATTCTTTTAACTGAATAGCCACTTTGTCAGTGAGCATTATTCAATTAATCCTTTACCCAACAAATCAGCTGTTTATTCCCACTTAATATACAAATTCAGCAGTTAAAAAAAACCCAAATTGTTCAAAGAATTTTAATAAAACCATATCATGTGACCCTCCCTCATTGGAACTTTGAGCCTGTTTCATTGAGGGGTTACATGATATGGTTTTGTTGAAATTTTTTGAAAAATTTGAAAAAATAATATGTAAAATAATAAATTTTGATATCATGGGTCAAGGATTAACAGGAGATTAGGCCCCTTTTCCGAAGATAAATATAGAATATCTGGTGTTTTTCAGTTGATACTGAAAATTATCTCATGAGTGACCGATACAAATGTTTATTTTTTGTGAGTGCTTGCGTGAGCGAAAATAACAGTTTTTCTCAGTCAAAAGTTAGATAGTTTTCAGTATCCACTCAAAAACACTAGATTTTCTTTTTGTTATACACTTTTATAAGAATCTGATAATTTCACTCGTTTCAACCTTGAATTGATGCATGAAAGTTAACAGCGCATTGAATCATTGATTCACGGAAATGATTTGATCGATACTCAGAACAGATAGCGTCTTGCAATATGATTCAGCTGGCGGGTTTCTAGTCTAAACATGGCCTAAAAGTCTGTAATATAAGTTTCTGGTTTGGTACGTCCTTTGAAAGGACGTACCAAACCAAAAACTTATATTACAGACTTTCAGGCCATGTTTGGACTATCGGGTTTCATGCATCAATTCAAGGTTGAATTATTGCAGGAAATGATCGGTATCCACTCAAAAACACTAGATTTACTTTTCATTATATGTTTTTAAAACAAATTGATCATTTCCAGGGATAATTTGACTCATATTCACCTTGAAGTGATGCTTTGAAAGCCACCATTTTGATTGATACCGTGAAAGTGAAAATTTCTATATCTTCACAGTGGGGGATACAACTTCTATCTTTCCGCAATTTCTTCGATAATCTATCATTTAGCATATAATTAACAGATCTTCTGGAGCTCTGTCAAACAAAATATAATAGACTGATTACCAGTATTGGATGTCAGGGTACTTTCTCAACATATTACAAGATTTTTCATTCCCTAAACAGGATTTTACTCCAAGGCCTATATTTAACTAACTGGTCAAATTTGTTCCTGAAGGTATGGTAAATGTTTTTGTGTCTGCAACTTATATTCAGTTAACAGGGTTATTCAGTTGAGAATTTGAGAGCTGTCCAATTAAGTGGGCTGGGTTGTACACAGATTGGATGGTAAAGCAGGTAACTGGGTTAATAGATAGTAACTCGATAGGGCTTGGTCACCCTCATGGGGGCCTTCAACTTTAAAGTAAGCACATCAAATACAGGATATTGAAGGGTTGCAATAGGAGATGGCAAGTTGGTACCTTGGAAAACATCCTGATATGACAGCTCACACAACACTGTTAAACCTGAATTCATATTTTGATATGTTTACAAGGTTTACTATTGTTTGGATTCAAGTAAAGATCTTTGGTATTAAACAGAAAGGTTGATGGGGATAGAAACTGTTAGCTGCATTCCTAATGGCTGGGGCATACCTCAGAAAATGTTCTGTCAGTATGTTTCTGGAAAAGATGGCAATACTCTTGTCACTAGAATAGGGCTAATCCTACCTCTGATCAACAAAATATACCCATGTAAATTAGATCAATCATTTCACAAATGGTTTTTATGCTACAATTGTTTGAATTTTTTTAGAAAATCCAGTCACAGCTTCGATCTTCTCAGCAGCAATGACTGTTTTTTATTATAAAAAATTCAAGTAAATACTCAGCAGCTTGAGAGTTAACATGATTTGAAAGTGCACAAAAATTTGTTAATAGGATAATCCAGGAGTTGGATGGGAACCATATAGGAATTATGGAATAATGATGACATGAGGAATAGGAATCAGTGAGTCAATGAGAGAGCAAATGTGAGGCATCGTGAAAGATTTTTTCTCCCCTCACTTCCTTTGCAAGATATGCGTGTTTCGTGCGAGAAGGCCATGTGAGATAGACAGACAGAATGTGAACTGTGTTTGAATTGGTGGGTGTTTTACATAGCCCGTTGGAATGGCGGAATCATATTTCACTCGAGCAAAATAAGATTCCGCCATTCCAACGAGTTATGTAAAACACCCACCGATTCAAACACACATCGCGTTCTGTGTTTATTACACAGCCCATGCATTAAAATTCATTTAAATAAACAAATTTTAATTCCTATGTTTAAACCCAAAGGTGAAGAGTCTGTTTGTTTTGACTGAAGCTGTACTGATCAAATGGATCGATAAAAAATCAAAACAACCTTTTCGGAACCAGTTTTTGTTGAAATTCGTATCGCTGTGTCTCTTCAGCTGGTGCCCATTCACGCCTAACCATTTGGTGGCTATTACTGTTAGTAAAATTATAAGTACAAATTTGTGCAGATTTGCAAAACGGCTGGGAGAAACATTTTTAAAAGAAGTTCGAAGCATGTCAAGATGTACGAAGATTTACCAAAATAAAGTTGACCAATTTAGATATAACGGGATCCATAAAACAAGACGGCCATGGGACCAGGTTAATGTTCTGGTTGGAAATGATTGGGTTTTTTTAAAATATTATCTCATTTTTGGTTAACTAATTTTTTGTGAACCGACTTTATTTTGCTTTGGACGTTTCCATTTTCACACTATGTGACAGACGGGCGATAATTGTATAACGAAATTTGGAAACTTTTCAAAGCGTAACTAATGACTCGATGGGAAAGGAACTAGTAGAACGGTGCTGGGAAAAAAGTTCCAGTTTGTACATCACCAATTGAATACACAATCATTTATGTCATAGCGGCAATTCCGTTAAATACAAGGGTTTAAAGTTGAATGGATGTGTAATAAATATCTATCTCACATGACCGGCTTATTAGCATATTTAATGAGTGCACAGACTGTTTAATCAACACACGTTCTTCCATAAGCAAACAATATGGCGTCACATTTTGGAAATATTAGGAGACAAACGTTTGTCGAAGAAAGTAGAAATAAAAACACAGACTAAACAAGAGTGCATGTATCGCTGAAGCAATACAATGTCCCCTACCGGACTAATGAGCATTAATAATTATACAAATGTTATAACCTAGATGTGATCAGCATGAATTCCGTTGAAGCATTTCCCCAAAAAGTCCAGAAAAGTGATATTTTAGCGCTTTTCAATATTTCCAAGGGGCATAACTCACACAAGAATAATGCAGTCAGCATGAAACTCAAACTTGATCTGTAAGTCATCGTTCTACAGTAGGTTACCAAGAATGAAATCACTCGGTTGAAGCATTTCCAAAAAAAGTCCAGAAAACTAAAGTATGACTGACAGACTGACTGACAGACTGATGGATGGACAGAGTACAAATGAAACTTGATCTGTAAGTCATCATTCTATAGTAGGTTACCAAAAATGAAATCATTCCGTTGAAGCGTTTCCAAAAAAAGTCTGGAAAACTAAAGTATGACCGACAGACTGACTGACAGACTGACGGATGGATGGACAGAGTGTAAATGAAACTTGATCTGTAAGTCATCGTTCTATAGTAGGTTACCAAAAATGAAATCATTCCGTTAAAGCGTTTCCAAAAAAAGTCCGGAAAACTAAAGTATGACCGACAGACTGACTGACAGACTGACGGATGGATGGACAGAGTGTAAATGAAACGGGATCTGTAAGTCATCGTTCTATAGTTGGTTACCAAAAATGAAATCATTCCGTTGAAGCGTTTCCCAAAAAAGTCTGGAAAACTGATATTTTGGTGCTTTTCCATATTTCCAAGGGCCATAACTCACACAAGAATAACGCAATCAGCATGAAACTCAAACTTGATCTGTAAGTCATCATTCTATAGTAGTTTACCAAAAATGAAATCATTCCGTTGAAGAGTTTCCAAAAAAACTCAGGAAAACTGATATTTTGGTGCTTTTCCATATTTCCAAGGGCCGTAACTCACACAAGAATAATGCAATCAGCATGAAACTCAAACTTGATCTGTAAGTCATTGTTCTATAATAGTACACCAAAAATGAAATCATTCCATTGAAGCGTTTCCAAAAAAACTCTGGAAAACTGATATTTTAGTGCTTTTTCATATTTTTCCAAGGGCCATAACTCACACAAGAATAATACAATCAGCATGAAACTCAAACTTGATCTGTAAGTCATCGTTCTATAGTAGTTTACCGAAAATGAAATCATTTCGTTGAAGCGTTTCCAAAAAAACTTCGGAAAACTAAAGTGTGACTGACAGACTGACAGACTGACGGATGGACGGAGTGCAAACCTATAGTCCCCTCCGGCGATGCCGGTAGGGGACTAAAAACCAATGGACACTTGACTCTTTTATATGAATTTTGGGGTGAATGCCATTATGAGTGGAGAGAGTTCATTTCAATGTTCATTTCGCAACAAATCTTTAACCCCTGTCTTGCCGGCGTGAGGATTTAATTTCGTGGTAATCCTCTTGTATATACAGAACTTTTGCACACTCTTTCCGATAAGCAAATTTCTTTTTTCAGAAATGGACAACAACATTGTTCAATATAGCTGCATGTGTCCCTGGATTACTTTTGATGACAACAGATTGTTTTGGTGGGGGGAGAAAATTTATCCCTGATGGGGGTGGGTGTGAGATGGGGAAATCTCACCCTTGGGACAAGATATTTGGTCCAGACACTTGGCATGCCACATGTCTGGCCCAAATTTCTTGCCCTCAGGTGAGATTTCCCCATCTCACACCCTCACCCATCATGGATAATAATAGTCTCAATAGGTCAAGAACGCAGACAAGAGATGGCAGTGATGGATTTTCATGTTTACAAACTGATTAACTCTTTGAACCTGAGAGACTGCTTATCCGGTACAGGAACATTATGCTTCATAATTTCATTAAGTAGGATGGCTGAAAAGTAAATGTGTGAAGGAGACCGATCAATACTTTCAACGTGCTGCCCCAAGGTTGCAAGTTGAAAATATTCATTGCTCTACCCCAAATAATGAATCGGGAGCGCGGTGGCTCAGTGGTAGACTGTTGGACTTCTATGCTAGAGGTCCCGAGTTCGATCCCCATCCGGGACGACCTGCGTTGTGTCCTTGGGCAAGGCATTTTATCCCGATTGCCTACATGAGGGCATGATGACACCATGTACTAAGGTGTACTGCACGTCGATGGTGCACATGTCTTCAACCGCTGTAACCCTGCTTGAGCAGAGCTTGAACATAGTTAGAATGTTGAGGAGCTGACAGTTGCTCATTGATGCTCGGTGGTTCTCTCCGGGTACTCTGACTTCCTCCACCAGTAAAACTATCACGGTCACGATTAGCCATTGTGCATAAGTATGTGACCTTAAAACACCAATAAAAATAAATAAATAAATAATGAATCTGGACTCTTCTAATTGCCGCCATTGAACTGACATAGAAGATACCATCAGGGTTCAAAGGGTAAGCATCTTGATGGCTTCCTCTTTTGAGACTCTATTTAGAAAAACAGCAGGTGGTTTTGAGATATATTATTATCATTATGAAAAACTGCAAAAACATTCTTTGAAAGTGCTTCCCATCATGTGCGTGTCGGAGTGGCACCCTGTTAACTGAATAGCCAATAAAAAATAATCAAGTAACCTGAAGTAACAGGAATTTGGTCATTGTACTGTATTCATGTGATAACTGATCATTTATTCTATTATATCGTGTCTGAAAGAGCTCATGGGTCTCTGTGAAAGAAGATATAATAGATTAGAAACCCAGTTACTTGTCCCAGAAACAGAGAAGAATGTAATGGAAATGCAGAAAATAATCAATGCTCTGCAATGAACTAATACTCTGCAGAATAAAGGAGAAATTTATTAAGGTCATATTGTGCAAGCTGGGATTCTGGGATTCTGTATATGTTATTCTTGTGATGTTGATGAATCAAGGGATGTACTGTAATGAACATACAGAATGTCACTTCATCCCTGTAATATTTACCAGTGTTCCCATCTGAGGACATTCGTGTGCATTAGCTTACCTCTTCAGCCCATTGCTTTCACAACTAAAAGTTCAGGACTAATGCACTAAATCCCCAACACACACACACACACACACACTTGGTCAAGTGGGAGCACAGAAACACCGAGTGCTGAGATGTACAGCATGTTGATGATACACTGTTCACCTGTGATTGGTTATGAAGTTAAAAAGACTGACAGTTACTTGCCATAGATCAGTAGTTCTGTTTGGATAATCTAATCTCCAGAGGCCATAAAACTGGCAAGCACCATCACCATGGCAGTAGAAAACTTCATTAAAAACACAAATAAATAAGTTTTTAAAAAATGAATAAATAAATAATTTCATTTAAAAAATGCGGCACATACATGTACTAATTATTCATACAAAAATCATACATTTTATTTCTTGTGAAGCTTAGAGAAAATATTGATAAGTCTCTATTTCAACAGAATTTTGAAAGAAACATTTTGGAGCAATTGTTCATCAACTGATGTATGTTTTGAACATTTTTAGAACATAAATAGTACAGTGTTTTAAGTTAAGTTTCCAAGAAGTTTACTTTTCCTTTAATGGATATTAATTCTCAGGGTAAAATTTATTTCTGTGAATGTTTAGTGCACCAAGACTAATTTACTATATATATATATATATATATATATATATATATATATTTTTACTGATCAAGTTGCCCCACCCCACTCCAAGAGGACAAAAATGATGGAAATAAAACTCCATCCAAGAGCAACACTTTTGTTACAATTCACACATGTAAGCTTCAGAACATTGCATTTTAATATGATGTATTTTTTCACAAACTAATGGGAGTGCGGGGGCTCAGCAGTTATTGCATTGACATCAAAATGAACCTTGACATATTGACAGAAACAACAAATAAGGAACTTGACAAAATTGCAGACTGGTGCTCCGCGAATAAACTGTCACTCAATGCCACCAAAACAAGATGCATGCTACTACATCCCCCACATGACACATGGGACTTAGTTGCCACTCCCATAACTATAAACAATAAACATGTAATACAAGTAGGGAAAAAAAACGAAGTCCAAACAGTAAAATTCCTCGGTGTTGATTTAGACGAAAACTTAAATTTCAAGCACCACATCTCTCATCTGAGCTCAAAGATAGCCAAATCCATCTGGGCTATTAATAGAGTAAAAAAGTTTTTACCATTCGATACCCTGAAAATTCTGTATTTTACGCTAGTGCAAAGTCATTTGATGTATGCGATACACATCTGGGGACATGTGCCGGCTATAAAGAAATTAAGTATCCTTCAAAAACGTGCCATTCGAATAATAAACAATAAAAAGTACAACTCACATACTGAGCCCCTATTCAAGAAAAATAAAATCCTGAAACTGGACGATCTATATAAGCTAAATATCCTATTATTTATGCATGATTGGATCCACAACAACTTACCACTATCATTATATAATCTATATAATCTTAACAAGATCGAAACCGACAGGATTACCAGACACAGAGGTGAGATTAAACAACTCAAGCCCCGAACACAGTTCACGGCAAATCTCCCCTTACACACATTTCCAAAAAAGTGGAATGACATTGACCCACTGGTTCGAAATTTACCACGAGCACAGTTTAAAAAAAAGATGACCAACACGTTTCTAGGTTCGTATGAAGCCTCTGTCAAATGTAGTAACAGATCATGCCACGAATGTCGGGAAGTACCGACTCCCGCGACACTACATACTCACTGAATAAGTCCGAAAAGTCCTTATTAATTAGGGTTGGTTCCTGAAAACTCCAGAACACAAACTGCCAACGAGGAACTCAAATCTCTCAGCTGGCTCTGGGCAAAATATCACATTCCCATGTATGCCCCCCTTCTCAGTGCAAGAATGAAACCAAATTCCACTTATCACCAGGATTGCAGAGTTCATTCCCTACATATATATATTTTACTTCATTTTTTCTACTGCACATGTTATTTTCAGTTGCAGCCGATTCTCCTTTCTCTCTCTCTCTCTCTCTCTCTCTCTCTCTCTTCATTTTTTTCCCTCATTCGTTGCTTTTTTATCTCCCACTTTTTTGTCTTCTCATACTCTACATTTTCCCTTTCCCTGAGGTGGGTGACAGTAATACAGCCAGCTGGCTATGTCACCTCCCTGCAGAAGACAAATATGTAGCTTCATAAATCCTAGATGTGATATATTATTATTACTATTTGTTGTGTCTTGGGCAATTATGTTATAAACATGTATTATAATGTCTTTTGCAAATAAAGTTATTACAAGTTATTACAATGAAAGATCCCTGGTTCGATCCCCACCAGTTTGATCTCAAACTGCATTGTGTTCATGGGTAAGGCACATAACTGGTGAGTGCCTATAAGCACTCTCTTATAAACTGAAATAAGACAAATCCACACAGACGAAATAATTTCACTTCAAAGATAATATGACACACACTGTGAAGTGAGTTGAATATTGCTGAAATAAATCTCCTCTAGCTCAGTGGCAGACTGTTGGACTTCTTTGCTAGAGGTCCCAAGTTTGATCCGAGTCTGGGATGACCCGAATTGTGTCTTTGGGCAAGGCACTTTATCCTGGTTGCCTACATGGGGGCACGATGGCAACGTGTACTAAGGCGTACTGCACGTCGATGGTGCACATGTCTTCAACCGCTGTAACCCTGCTTGAGCGGAGCTTCAACAGAGTTAGAATGTTGAGAAGCTGACAGTTGCTCATCAATGCTCAGTGGTTCTCTCTGGGCACTCCGGCTTTCTCCACCCGTAAAACTGTCACGGTCATGATTAGCCATTGTGTATAAGTATGTTACCATAAACACCAATAAATAGATAATCTCCTCTAATCGCCTGATATCTCATTTTTCAAAGGTTTTCAAGAAAGGTTCCAATTAATATTCAAGGACTTGCCACGTCCTTGGCAAGGAATTTCGAAATTAACAAGGAACTTAAGAAACTGTTCTGAAGTAGGGCCCTGCAAATCAGACTTTTTCCATTCGAATCGAATAGAAATTGAATTGCATGTTTAACCCTTAACCCTTTACCTAACGAATCGCCTGCATCCGCTCACGTAATTTGCAAACTGTGCAGTTGAAAAAAATTAATATTTTAAAAATATTTCAACAAAACCATATGATGTGACCCCTCATTCGAACTAGCTCGATGAGCTCCTTCCAATGAGGGTGTCACATGATATGGTTTTGCTGAAATTTTTTGAAACAATTTAAAAAATAGTAATTTAAATAATAAATTTTGATATTCTCTGTGTTGGGTAAAGGGTTAACCCACTGAGTATTTTCAAGATATTTTTCATCAAATCTAGCCATGGCTGCTGTGAAGAATATATTTTGATGTTTGCGAAAAATGTTGGTAATGTGTAAATTTTTCACAGCAATACAAACTAAATGTATACAACATAGTTTAGTTATTATCAACAAAAAACAACAAGTGCTAAGATTGGAAAGTTGATATCATGTTACTAGTTTTCATGCTAGGCTTTTAATGATAACAAAAGCTGTCAAGATGTGAAGGCTGTAACAGCATAACAGATTTCACATCAAGTGTCAGCTATGGGAGGAGCTACGGCATTGATTGACCAAATGCCACCTTGAGAGAAGACTGAGTTGCGACATTTCCTGCTGATATTCAAGTAGTTATAAGATCAGTGGTACAGAGCCAGTAGAAATTTGATCCAGGTGAACAGCAAATGAAACTCCATAGAACTTATTTTAAAATGACACAAAACAGGATTTAAAATTCATGCGAAAATCACAATCGATTCTCATAAAGAAAACAATGAGAATCAGTTCCGAATCTCACAAATGTTCATTTGATTATTGTCACAGATTATTCTTAACATGTCCTGAATGACCTGGAGGAGGGGGGAGCATGGTGGCTCAGTGGCAGACTGTTGGACTTTTATGCTGGAGGTCCGGAGTTCGATTCCTGTCCGGGACGACTCGCATTGTGACCTTGGGCGAGGCACTTTATCCCGGTTGCCTACATAGGGCATGATGATACCGTGTACTAAGGCGTACTGCACGTCGATGGAACACATGTCAACCACTGTAGCCCTGCTCAAGTGGAGCTTGAACAGAGTTAGAATGTTGAGGAGCTGACAGTTGCTCATCGATGCTTGTGGTTCTCTCCGGCTTCCTCCACCCATTAAACTGTCACATTCACGATTAGCCATTGTGCATAAGTATGTGACCTTAAAACCAATAAATAAATAAATGATCTGGAGAATTCTACTAATGTTTAATTTGCTTCCTCATAATAAGGTAACACATTGACTTAGCTATGGTGTCTAGTGATGTCTTGGCTGCCTCTACAGGCAGCCAAGACTTCACTAGAAATCACTGCCAGGGTACTGTAATTTCCATCAGTAAGCCCACCAAAAGCATGTTCTACATTTAGCAAGACAGGAAAACTCATGAAACCTGGAACTAGTCCCCAAATTTTATACTCTGGAAAGTATATAAATGAGAAGTATGTTTTTACTTTGGAATTATATTTGCACATCTGACTTCAGAGTGTGAAGATGAACTGATTACTCGCTCACCACAGATAATTTGGAGATTCTAATTCAGCTAAAGAAAGCCTGAGAAGGGAAAGAAAAAGAAGAAAAAGACTCTGGCGACCAAACGCAGGGATGCCCGGCACCTGGAAACTTGACTTGAAAGGAGAAAAGAAGAGATTGAGGAACAGGGGGTGGTCAGGGAGACACCCATAAAATCACCACAACTAGGCAGAGGAGGAGATGGGGTCATTCAAACTGAACCTGAATCTCCTACCTGCTTGGACAAATCAAGCCATGCAATGCTCTGAGGAAGTAGAAGAGACCCTCAAGCAGCTGGAGGCCAGGTGGACAATGGAGGTGGAAGAAGAGCAGCAAGAAAAAGAAATCGAAGAGTTCTGGCAGGAGTACAATGATAAGAGAGGAGTGGAAAAATTGATCAAACGTATTCAGGCAAATTTCTCGGCACAGGGAACAAAATCATACTCACCATCGGGCGCACCACCAAAAAAAAAGAAGAAAAAAGGACACTGTCACTAGGGTCAAAAGGGGTTGAACAACCCCACACCATCCCACACTAAACCATTTCATTCCTTTAGAATATGTACTGATTGAACTCATATAAAGGTATAACAGTACTCTGAAATTCTAAATCTAAACTGAAAATTGATTCTCTTAGCACGATTTTGCAAGAATCAAAACTGATTCTCGTGAAGTGGGACAAATTTTAAGTCCTGACATAAGATCTTCACCCAACACTAATCCTTAGGAAGCTCTCTCAAATAGTTCCCCACGGATCAGTATGAGGTGCAGATATTAATTCAATGGACAAAAAACACAATTTATGCAACAAAAAAGTAGAAATAACAGATTACCAAGTACATGTCATTTTGACCAAGTTGGGCCAAGCAAATACCCAAAATATTTTTCAAGGACTTTTCATTACTATTTCCAAGAAAGTCTGATTTCCAAGACTTTTCTTCACACAGCAGAAGCCCCCTTTGTAAAGCTGGAAGCGATATAAACATTGCAAGGAGTGTCATAATTAACAAGTTTTCTTCTCATTTTTCAATTTGTATATATGCAGTATAATGACTTTCACCCTTTCACTCACAAGAAAGGTAGACGACACTTGCAAACAAATTTCTTGAATAACTAATTTTTTCATTCTTTGCATCAAAAACATGGCTAAAGACCCCAAATTGGAACGAGCTCAATGAGCTCGTTCCATTGAGGATCATAAACTATGATTTTTAGACAAGAAGTGAAAAAATAATGAAAATTGAATGATTTTTTGCAAATAGTACTGCCAGTTTGGGGCATTACATTGGGTGTAGGGTTAATTCGAGCCCTGTTTGAAAAAAGCCCACAAATATTGACAACATTAAGATCAGTGTGTAAACAGTTTAGTGAAAGAGAACATGCTGACCACAGTATTCAAGCTCTCTTCCCAGGTCATATTTCATCCAAATTTGGGAGAATCCATTTGGATTCTTGCAAAAATGGTTGTGAATATCCATACCTGCTATGAGTGTCCTAGGATCCCATGAGTCCCCCATGTTTCAACCTCTGTTGTATACTGATAACATATGTTAACCCTTCACCCAACACAGCTTTTTAATTTTTAAAACATAAACTGAATTTGAAAATTTAAAAAAAATTGCCCAATTTATTTTGCCCCAAAAAACCTTAGAAATATGGATGTTGTTGGAAACAACTCATTGAGCCAGTTTCGATGACAGTCATATTTGTACAATTTTATTGACAAAGTGTCAGGATATTTCAGGTTATGTTAGCCTTGTATTGGTTAATTTGCTGCCACAATGCTAGTTAAAGGGTTAAATTGACTCAGTTCTTTTCACGCGAATCCTAGCAGAGGTGCAGCGAGGATCTACATGGATTTTTGCTAGTTTTGTTGCACAAATCCTTGCATGAATAGATTCTCGGATTCTCGTCGAAATATAAGCCCTGGTTCCACTTCTTCAGATCAAGTTCCAATGAGCTTTCAACTATCCTTGAACCAGGCCAAACTGTAGACAGGGTTTGTACACTTTTTTGAGAATCAAATTCCATGACTTTTCCACAACTTTTCCAAAACTTTCTACCCAATTTCTATGACCTTTCCCCCATTAGCCCTTTACCTAACATGAAAAGCAGACAGTACTTGCAAACAATATTCCTGAATAACTAATTTTTTTCATTTTTTTGTCTCAAAAACATAGGTTATGACCCCTCATTGAAACGAGCTCAACGAGAAATATAATGAAAATTAATTGGCGATTTTTGTGAATAGCACTGGCCGGTTTTGGCCGTTACGTTGGGTAAAGGATTAAAATGACAACCACACTCTCTCTTTCAGGATTTTTACACATGATTTTGTGAGGAAATGGCACCCTGCATTGTTATCACAGTGAATTTCCATGACTTTTCCAGACTACAGCAGGAAAAAAAACATTTTTTCCAAAACTTCCAGGTGTGGAAAAAATATTTTTGTTTTCCCAGACTTTTCGAGGATTCCATGACCTGTACAAACCCTGTGTAGAAGGCTGGTTTGGTCAGTGCTTGATCCATTGTGCCCAAATTATACCTGTTTAGATGGCCACCTGGCATTACAGTTTGAGAGGTGTTACTCTTCCTGCTTTTAAAGGCACTGTTCAGTTGATATAAGGGTTCACAATTTAATTTAATCCATAATTGATAAAAACTTAATAAGGTAATTCAAAATTCATAAAAGTAACTTGATGTATTCTAAAATTAATTGAAAACAATTATGAACATGTTCAGACACTTTCTGTGTCAAATTAAATATTCAAGAATTTTCTAAGTGTGCCAAATATTGTAGAGTTGAAAAGCAACTGCAATTGTACAATAAGTGCCTGTGTGCAAATTATATATGCAAGTTATGGTATTGTACCACCCTTGTAATTAGTTTGTTAAAACCAGGACTTGTGCCTTGACAAATGAAGGGGAGAAATTAATACACACCTGTCAATGGAAGAATTGTTCTGGCATAATCAAAGATTTTGAGTGAATGAGATAGGTGTAATTATCACTCTTTATCAATAAATATATGAATAAATAAATAGTTTAGTTGCATGGCAGCAATGTCTATTCCTCCCTTTTTAAAAAGTAACATAGTACATATTGTCAGAGGACACCTGAGGCCCCGTAAGGCCTGGGCTGACGTGGGGTTATTTAGTCCCGCTGATGAAGTTGCGGGAAAATTAGACCAACGTGGAGGGTCGGAATCCAAGTGTCGCGAACTCGACGCAGAGAGCTGAGTTAGACCGACGCCGTGATTCCTTCTCTGCCAAATTGTCCTGAAATAGGTTCGATTTCCGTTAGGTGTGATTCCTAATCACTTCAGGCTGTATAATGGAAAGAATGATTTAAAGTAACAACGATTCTTTTATTTACACATAAAAATAAATCCGTTTCAATATTTCAACAATCAACAATTCAATTCTTTTCACCGAAAATGGGTCACTACGGTTAAATAATTCTAAACAATCATATAGTCATTCTATAGCCCTGTACTGGCACTATAGTCTACACACTGGAAATGTTACTACCGTGAGCTCGCCATAAGAGCTTCACAAATCTGAAATGTTATTACTGTGAGCTCGCCATAAGAGCTTCACCCGCTTAGGCTCAAATGTCAACGTCTGCGCGTAACTGTACCTCTGGCTGTCGGAGGGTTCCGACCAGCAATGTTCGTCATCTATAAAGGACACGTACTTCTGATTTGGGTCAGATATTGTCTATTCATACCTTATGTGCCTTTGAAAGTCCTCCGTGAAAGTCCTATTGAAATATTCACTGGTTGAATTCACGATTCACAAATGCCCCTTTTGTGTTAGGGCGAAATTGTCACTCACACCGATCTCCAGTCGGTATTACGATGCTTCGACAGCAAAACAAACTACTCAGAACGCAATCAGTCTGACGCTTCAAAGGGTTAATACGCACAATACAATTAACCTACACTTCTGACTATTGCAGGACGATACCTGCTACTCGACAATCTAAACTTTAACGTTCCACCTGGGGTGTTCCTTCTCACGAATTCGGCCCCGTAGCTGCCTATCAACTCTAAGCTAAATCAATCATGGAATGCCCTCTCTGGCGATTCCAGCCGTTTCAGGGTCCTGTGATCGAAGGTACCCTTATGCCAGGAAACAGAGTCCGCCTGTCCTGGACTTCACCAACGTGTGTGTGACCCCAAGTGTGTGTCTAATGCTCTGCTCTTCCAGGTATATATACTTTTTACCCTAAACTGTCAGGTGGACCGACGCTCATCTGTCCACCTGTCAAAATGGTGGGAGATGACGTATATCGAGGCAGAATCAATACAAGTCATCTCACGCGTGACTTTAACGGTGATTTGTTCCTGCCACGCATTGCTATAACTAATGATCAGGTAACAATACGATAGACATTTCTATCGTTTTCAAATCTCGTTTCTTAATTGACCGTGACGATAAATGAGATTAGACCTTATCTAACATACCGTTTCTCCCCTGGGTCCCTGCGCTAAAGCTGGATATACACCACGTGTGTTTTTCCAGCTTTACAGAGAAGTGAAATTCATGTAGGTTTTTCGCCTTGATGCGGAATATATTTTGAACTTACAGTATCTTTAAATATGAGGCCCCTTGCCCCTATATTTAGGCTGGCTTTGCCCTGACAACTCCCTTCCCGAGAGAAACACCCTGTGTATCTCTTAAAACACGAGGGGCAAAGCCACGCACGTTCGCCTCTCACACCTTTTTACAATCTACCCATCATGTTCAAGACTACAAAACCGTGCCCTAGTGGTCGTGGGGTTCATGACTGGGCTCATGCGTCGGCCATACCGATTCCCACGACACACACGCTACCACATGCTCCCGTCTTGCGGGTTTACATATGGAGAGTAGCCTTATTCTTAGATTTGCAGCACTCTCTCTCTCTGTAATACTATATATTTACACCCAAACATACACATTTTTATACACGTTCGCCCATTTTGCAAACAGTTCACTTGGCACTCACTCCGACGAGTAACACCGTCCGCGCCTTTGCGTCAGATGGGTTAATTCCAACGGAGTGTAACTTCGCCTCCCGTTCCCCTATGTCTTGTGAAGGGGCAAACGACCCCTGCATTATGTTGAGCCTCACCCTCGCAAAGCTCGACCAGGGGGTTAAAATTGTGCCTCACACACTCACACATTCAACACACAGATTTCCCGACCGCGCCTTTGCGACAGACGGGGTTAGTGTATCCCACACTTACAAAACTCGACACACATGCTCCCCATCCACGCACACGCGACAGACAGGGCAGTGTATCTCACATTCGTACTCACAACCAACTCTAGTCAGCAGTCAGAGCAATAAAAATACTAAAAAAATAAGAAAATTTCTTCCGGGCCTTAACACCGGGTTTACGAAACTCATCACCTCACCCACAAAAATATTTGCGACTGGAGCCCCCGTCCCAGACACCAGGCCCACAGCCACCCAACCATTGCTTCTTCATAACCACCGACCATTGGTAGGGGCCCGGTTCCCAGTATCCCCTTGGGTAACCCTTGACACACCTCTACTTCTCGCCCCGTCATTTCTACGGGTATTCCACCAGGGTCCCCATATTCTGTCGTTGTCGCATTCCCAAGAGCTTCCCTTGGCGCTATATCCCCCAGGCTCACTCGTCCCGGCGATTACCGTCGTTCGAACGACACTGGCCGTCCTTGGCCCTTGTGCCGCCAACCCCCCGGTCCATTGCGACGACTTCTCGCGCACATTGGGCGCTGTGCGCCCCCGGCACTCTCTACGTGGTCTCCGCCACCTAGGATGCCTCTCCTTTGATTTGTGGACCCTTTTCTCGGTCACCTGGGCGCCCACCTTAGCGGTCCCATCCACTTTGACACACTCAACTTGTGTTGACCCGTGCCCTCTCAATTCTGGAGGAGTTTGCCCAGCCATTTGCGTGGGTCTAGCCTCCCCTCTCCACACAGGTGACACCGACTTCTGGGGGAGCTCAACTCCCCCACATAAATTTGCTTGAGGGTCTTTCCCCAATGACCCCATTGGGTTCCCTCGCCGTTTGGCGTTTAGCCTGGACCGCCTGCGGCCCCTTCTCCCTAATTGGACAGGAGTCGTCTCCCTTGAAACTTTGCGACATTTCGTCGTGTAGGGGCCATCCCCTGGACCATCGGACTGGTTCCCCCTGGGAACCTTCCCTTCCTTACTCGGTACGTTACCGAGTGCAACCGCCGGGGGTCCTTGCCCACCGACTTGAACTTCCTTTGCCCTCGTTGGGCCATAACTTGGCCCCCTACCCCTGGACCATAACTCATCAGGGCTTGCCCTCACCCCTGGGATATTACCTATGACCAGGTCATACACAGGTGATTCAATGCACATGGCTTCCACTTCGCCATGATAAAATGGGGTATCCACCGTTATCCTCGCAATGGGGAACCTTCTAACGGTCCCATCTATCAAAATACACAAATGGTCACGACCCAACAATTGCTTGTCGTCAACCAGTTGCCTTCTAACCGCTGCAGAGGAGCACCCAGAATCCCGGAGCAGACGGATCTCCCTTTGTCCCACATACCCTGGGTACACTGGCATATCAACCTTCTCCTGCGAAGTTGTGAGCCTCTCACACATGCCACTTATTATCGGGACAACCTTCCCGCCTTCCAGCCTTAATTCTCCCTCTTGTATACATTCCCGGAGGGGACTGTGTTCTGGACCGATAGTTTGACAGAACGCTGCCGTCTGCCTACTGGGCCCTGGATCTACGCGGTCACCGTACTTCCAACCCCTTGGCGCTGCGTTCCCGGCCCCCTGCTGAGGTGGTCTAATGTTCCCAGTGGCCTTGGCCTGTCGCTGCCAACAATCTCTGGCCATATGTCCCCGTTTGTTGCAGATGAAACAAGTTGTGTCTTTGGGGGCGTTCCCATTCCGGCTGGCCTGCGATGCAGGCGGATTGGGGTGGTGTTGCCTTACGGGTGCCATTGCCAACCCGTTCGCCCCACCCCTAGCCGATTTGGGTGCGTTCACACTCCCACCGTGGGCCTCGATGTAGCGTTCTGCCACAGTTGCCATCTCATCATAGGTGGGCGGACC
This sequence comes from Pictodentalium vernedei, assembly GCA_031216915.1. Classification (NCBI taxonomy): domain Eukaryota; kingdom Metazoa; phylum Mollusca; class Scaphopoda; order Dentaliida; family Dentaliidae; genus Pictodentalium; species Pictodentalium vernedei. The sequence goes on from CM062297.1 coordinate 544,910,367, forward strand.
CCTTTCCTTGATGAACAGGCCCAACTCCTTGGAGCATGTAGTTAAAAACTGCTCCCGGAGAAATAGATCTCGCAGGGCTCCATACGACTCATTCACTTCTGCGAGATCAGTCCAGCGGTCAAAGTACCGCCTAGCTCGGGCAAAATACTGAGGTACTGTTTCTCCCTTCTCCTGTTTAATCTCTCGGAACTTGGTCCGGAATCCTTCTTCAGTGAGCTGGTATCTCCGAAGGATGGCATTCTTCAGCTCACCGTAGTCATTAAGAAGTGCAGGAGGCATACTGGTATAAGCCTCAAGGGCTTTACCTGACAACAAAGGGCTCAAGCACATAGCCCATGTGTCTTCTGGCCACATTTGACTGGAGGCAAAACGCTCGAACCTCTCCAAGTACGAGTCCAAGTCATCTGTGTTTTCATTAAAATGAGCGAGGTGGGGGCGTGGGGCATGAATTGCTACCCCTGCACTCCCGTCCCCTGAGCGCCGACTTCCATTCTCCACATCGGCCCTTGCTCTGAGGAGCTCTAATTCTCTCTCGTGCCTCTGTTGTTCTAATTGGGCTTCTTTCTCTCTCGTCTCATTCTCTCTCTCTCTTTCTAACTGAATCTCTCGCTCTTTTGCCTCTCTTGCCTCTTTCTCGCGCTCTCGTTCTAATTAGATCTCTCGCTCTTTTGCGTCATTACGTAAGGCAATCTCCTTGGCCTCACGTTTCTGCTCATCTTTAACGAACTTCTGAAGTTCAGCTCCCTCAAGGCCCATTTCCTTGCCTAATGATACCAGTTGGGCGAGGGGTGTAACAACATCCATTTTGATTTTTTCTTTCTATCTTCAACACTCGTCAGAAAGAATGAAGAAGGAAAAGAAAGAAAGAAAAAAAAAATATGGCAATTGATCCTAATTTACCTCTGTAATTTAACGTAATTAAACGCACCAAATATTCTGAAACCTACCGCAGTTATAGTGGCTATTAAGTATCCTTTTGGGGACTACTGTATTGCGATATTAAACCCTCGAACGGCATCGACTGACCGAACGCGTCAAAACCTAAACAGAACCGCCGTTAAAATAAAACAAAATTTCCATATAGCCATTTTTTACCTTTTTAGAAATATCCTGGTTAGCGCTCGCCAATCAATGTCAGAGGACACCTGAGGCCCCGTAAGGCCTGGGCTGACGTGGGGTTATTTAGTCCCGCTGATGAAGTTGCGGGAAAATTAGACCAACGTGGAGGGTCGGAATCCAAGTGTCGCGAACTCGGCGCAGAGAGCTGAGTTAGACCGACGCCGTGATTCCTTCTCTGCCAAATTGTCCTGAAATAGGTTCGATTTCCGTTAGGTGTGATTCCTAATCACTTCAGGCTGTATAATGGAAAGAATGATTTAAAGTAACAACGATTCTTTTATTTACACATAAAAATAAATCCGTTTCAATATTTCAACAATCAACAATTCAATTCTTTTCACAGAAAATGGGTCACTACGGTTAAATAATTCTAAACAATCATATAGTCATTCTATAGCCCTGTACTGGCACTATAGTCTACACACTGGAAATGTTACTACCGTGAGCTCGCCATAAGAGCTTCACAAATCTGAAATGTTATTACTGTGAGCTCGCCATAAGAGCTTCACCCGCTTAGGCTCAAATGTCAACGTCTGCGCGTAACTGTACCTCTGGCTGTCGGAGGGTTCCGACCAGCAATGTTCGTCATCTATAAAGGACACGTACTTCTGATTTGGGTCAGATATTGTCTATTCATACCTTATGTGCCTTTGAAAGTCCTCCGTGAAAGTCCTATTGAAATATTCACTGGCTGAATTCACGATTCACAAATGCCCCTTTTGTGTTAGGGCGAAATTGTCACTCACACCGATCTCCAGTCGGTATTACGATGCTTCGACAGCAAAACAAACTACTCAGAACGCAATCAGTCTGACGCTTCAAAGGGTTAATACGCACAAAACAATTAACCTACACTTCTGACTATTGCAGGACGATACCTGCTACTCGACAATCTAAACTTTAACGTTCCACCTGGGGTGTTCCTTCTCACGAATTCGGCCCCGTAGCCGCCTATCAACTCTAAGCTAAATCAATCATGGAATGCCCTCTCTGGCGATTCCAGCCGTTTCAGGGTCCTGTGATCGAAGGTACCCTTATGCCAGGAAACAGAGTCCGCCTGTCCTGGACTTCACCAACGTGTGTGTGACCCCAAGTGTGTGTCTAATGCTCTGCTCTTCCAGGTATATATACTTTTTACCCTAAACTGTCAGGTGGACCGACGCTCATCTGTCCACCTGTCAAAACGGTGGGAGATGACGTATATCGAGGCAGAATCAATACAAGTCATCTCACGCGTGACTTTAACGGTGATTTGTTCCTGCCACGCATTGCTATAACTAATGATCAGGTAACGATACGATAGACATTTCTATCGTTTTCAAATCTCGTTTCTTAATTGACCGTGACGATAAATGAGATTAGACCTTATCTAACATACCGTTTCTCCCCTGGGTCCCTGCGCTAAAGCTGGATATACACCACGTGTGTTTTTCCAGCTTTACAGAGAAGTGAAATTCATGTAGGTTTTTCGCCTTGATGCGGAATATATTTTGAACTTACAGTATCTTTAAATATGAGGCCCCTTGCCCCTATATTTAGGCTGGCTTTGCCCTGACACATATAGTAAACGATGGTATTGTCCCAAAATAACATGTAAACCATTGTGTTCTGAGCCAATAATATGGTTTAGCATGGTGTGCTATGAGACTTATTTTAGAGGGAATGTCTTGGTTGCCGATACTGCCCAAACTACCAGTATATCAAATAATATTACTTAAAACCTACAGCCAACAACTTCCTTTGTTTCACCATTGCTGTTATCTGAAACAATTACTGTCATGAACAATTAATAAGTGTGTATCATTTTTAAGAATGACCAAGCAAGGCAAGCATTCTCAAAAGAATGACCGAGCATTCTTTACAGTTATTGTTCTTCTTATTATTATTATTTATTGGGATTTAATGACACTTTTGACAGCTAAGATCACCACGTGCCAGACAGGTTTAGGGGTGGAGGAAGCCGGAGTACCTGGAGAGAACCAACAAGCAATGGTGAGCAACTGTCAGACTTCCCATCATACTAACTCCACACAAGCGGGGTTAGCATTGGTTGAAGACAAGTGCATAATCGTCGTGCAGTACGCCTTAGTACACAGTGCCACCGTGCCCCCATGTAGGCAATTGGGATTAAGTGCCTTACCCAAGGACACAATGCAATTACCCCTGGCGGGATCGAACCATAGACCTTGTGCTTTGAAGTCCAATGCCATAACTACTGAGCCACCGTGCTTCCTATTGTTCTTATTCAATCATTCAAACTGCCCTGACCAGGTTTTTACCTCAAATTTCTACTGAAACATCCATGCTGTTGTTGTCTATGAACTATACTGAACGGTAACTCATGGATCAAAACTGCTGACATTTTCAATTTTAAGTCTACCCAATATGATTGAGGCCTATAAAAAAAAATATTGTTTCTCAGTCAATATTTCCTCACTTTTATGATAAGGATGGGAGGCTTTTTTCTTTTTTGTGTGTTTATTCACAAAACAGTTCTGAAAATAGTTGGAATTAGAAATTTAACTACTAACACTATTATGTGGCAAACCAATGTTTTCAGCAGTGAAAATTTCCCATAACGTAGTCGAAAATTTAACGAACTATATCTTGTTTGACACAGCTCTGTTAAACAAAGTATAGTTGGTTAAATATTTGTTCTAGAAGTGCAAAATAGTGTCATAATAGAGATTTCCAGTTGAAAAAAAAGTGATGAGGCAGATTTTCTATGACGAAGGAGTAGCCTGAGAAACAAGAATTTTTTTTAATAGCCTAAATTATTTCAATTTTGGTATTAAAATGAAAAGTTAATGTAAAGTGGGATTTAAATCAGATGATTTACTTGACTCGCGATATTTGGCAAGATAATGGTCTCAGGCTTTGCCCTTGACCATTATCTGGTTGAATACCCTGGGATTCATTTATTATCCATTATATAATCAGCTTAATGACAAAAAGCCCAGAATAATCAGTACTCTTTATATACACCACAATCAAAAGTATAAAAGCTCTCGCCTCATGCAGTGTGGCATTAGCCTCTCATAAAGTACAATAAAATAATAAAATATGAAACCAGTAAGGCTACAAGGAGAACATATGGGTACAAGAAGTACCAGGAAGCCCCCCCACGCCCCCTCCCCCTCCCCAAACTATTTGTGAGTCTTTAGTCTTTATATTGAGCTGAAATTAATAATTCATCGACCCATACCAGAATGACTGCTAATGTTTCCTGTTACAAGACACAACAGCTGTTGAAATGTTCTTTGTTTATCTGGGGATTGGGGATAATTTCCACACAAATGCTTAATTTCATAACTGGAATAACATCATGAAATATAGTACAGCTGCAAAGTGTCCACTTACCAATGTTTATTTTCTATTAATTATACATTAATGTATATATATATATATATACTATCAACATTATGTTTATGTACAAAATGTTGTATCAGAGTTAAGCTCTTGTTTCCAAGGCAATAACTTGACCAGTTGAGATATATACTTGGAAACAAGAGAGAGAGAGAGTCTGGTACAACATCTTGTACATAAACATAATGGTAATGATCCTGATTTATCTTACAATTCGCCACTGTAATAACTTGATTAACACTTCAACCCTTTACCTAACAGGAAAAGCAGACGATACTTGCAAAAAAAATTCTTGAATAACGAATTTTTTGTCTCAAAAACATAGGTTATGACCCCTCTTTGGAACGAGCTTGTCGAGCTCGACGAGCTCGTTCTAAAGATGGATCATAACCTATGTTTTTGAGACAAAAAATGAAAACAATAATGACAATTAATTGGCGATTTTTGTGAATAGCACTCGGCGGCTTTGACCGTTATGTTGGGTAAAGGGTTAATAACAAATTGGATGATCCAAATTGAGCAGTTAAAAAAACAATTATTTTTAAAAAAATTTCAACAAAGCCGTATGAGCTTGTTTCAATGAGAGGTCACATGATACGGTTTTGTTGAAATTTATGTAAAACATTATTCACAAACAAGAGGCCCATGGCACCTGAAGCGCTCACCTTGAACAGAACACGATATTGAACAAACTTGAATTCGACCCCCCCTAGAGATATTGTATACCAAATATGAAAACATTGTGACTGGTGGATCTGAAGAAGAAAATTTTTAAAGAAATTTCCTCATATTGCACTAAGTTAAAATTTAGGCTACCATAGCAAGCGCGATTTGAACAAACTTAAATCGAATCATTGTACCCACTGGTTCATGAGAAAAAGATTTTAAAAATATATTGGAATATTTTCCCCACCCCCTCCCTATGAAGCTGGGCATGTTGAGTTGAACAAAAATGCAATGCCCCTTCAGGACCATCACTCACAGAAATTTTCACTTGAATTGCCCCAGAGGTTTTGGAGAAGACCAAAACATGGTGTTGATGGATGATGGACAAAGGACAGATGACGGATGGAGAGTGATTAGATTAGCTCAGCTTGATTTTGTCAAGGTGAGCTAAAAATAATTAAAATACTAACTTGTGATACCGTGTGCACCTATTAAATAGTTAACTGACATTTTAATATCAGATTTCATTTTCAGGCTCATAAAAATGCTTGCTGTTTTGGATGAAACTTTATTATGCCTAAAAGTTAGTCTGTCCAATCAGAACACTAGAATACCATCTAAGGGCTCTGCCATATCAGGTAAATCACCTGATATAATTTGATATCAGGTGAGAAGCAGCCATTACTATTTTGATCAAATTTATGCATTTTCACTCGCTTCAACTTTTCAAAATTTGAAATAAAACAAAATAAAATAATTTAAGTACCAAACATATTTCCAAGGTACTGTATTTATTGATTTAAAACAAATATTTAAAAAAAAAGGACAGAAAATATTTGTAGTCCTAAAACTAGCAAAAGCTCTTTGTTAAATTTACGACTCTATACCAACTATAGTCTACTGATTTTTTATGCTAAAGCAAACACTTTCTTTACAGTTTACTCAACAGATTAAAAATGATTTTTTGAACATTTAAAAGTGCTTTGTTAACCCTTTTCAGGAGGTAATGGCAGTAAATGTATGTAAGGTTATTTCAGTTATGCTTGTAGTGAATGTGTTTTATTTTGTGAACAAATATCGCACTTCGAACAGCAAAGAGTGTTTACTGTCACCATGGATACATACTGGTGCCAGATGCTGTTGATGATTCTGCATGGTACTGTCAATAGTGGTTTCCTTTCTTATTATACCTACCACAATTGTTTACTACAGGCTTGCACTACAGTGGAAGTCCCTAACTCGGAAAATATACTCTTTATTTTGATCTTTCCCAAGCGATTTGGGAAAGAAAAGTGGTGTGATAGCACCAACATAAAATAAGCCAAAACTGCGTCGAGTGCTAGTGGTGCACACCCAGTAGGGGGCACTTGTCTCCTAGTACAGATCAACAGCTTCCGGTACCAGTGCGCAGACATGTAACCAATGACCCATTCTTTACGGTTGGTAATACAATCGTCAGTCGCTAGACAAGCATAGGCCGCATGAATAGCAAGACAAATCCATCGAGAAATGGATTGAGGAGAGATCTTCTGTCGACCAGGAATAAGAGCCGAAAGAATCATTTCCTGCCTTTCCTAATGAACTGCATCCAGTTGAGATAAATGCAAAGTGCACGAACCAGACAGAGCAAAGGGCGATTACCCACAGCAGAAGGAAGAGCCCTGATACAGATAGGAGGTAGAGTTGTTTCTGGAATCCGATTCTAGGCCAGAAAGGAGCAATCAGTGGTAAAAGTAAGTAACACTGTTGGTGGAGCTCCTGAAAAAGGCCTGGTCAACCAAGAGGCCTAGGAAGTGAAGCTCACTAACCTCTCTGGCTGAGGCAAAAGCCATCAGAAAAGCCATCTTGTGAGAAAACGCATATCCACCTGGGATAAAGGTTCGAACTGGTCCCATACCCTGTTAAGGGAAAGACCTAGAGGATCCAACATCGCACCCCATCCGAGATTGCTGGCGTCTGACGTCAGAACAAGATCGAACGTGGGTAAGTCCAATGGAACTCCCTGCATAAGCCACTGAACATCCATCCAGGGGAGAAGGTGACGATGAAGAGTGTCTGGTAACTGAAGCACCAGATCCAGAGGATCGACATTCGATCTCCAACGATTGAGCAGAAAGTGTTGGAGAGGTCTGACATGCTGCCGACCTAGAGGAATGAGATCCGTCACCGAACCGCAGAAACCGAGCAGCTGGAGAATATTCTGAGATGTCGCAGACCTGGACTGGGACAGAGTCAGGGTGAAAGCTGAGAGAATCACAGCTCTTGCCCAGGGAACCGCCACTATATTCAGCTGAGTACGGAAGTCCATCCCCAGATGGCAAAATGACTGAGAAAGGACCAGGTCCGACTTCTCCTCGTTGACTCTGAACCCTAGCGACATGAGCAGGCTCAACAGTGTGTCGACATCTGACTCCAGAAGAGTGCTTCTGGAGGATATCGTCCAGATACGCAGAAGTAGTCACCCTGGACTGTGTGCGATGGAAGGCTATCACATGCGACATTGGTTCGGTGAAGGCCCAAGGAGCCAGGTTGAGGCCAAAAGGCACGGCCTTGAACTGGTAAACACACCCCAGAAAAGCGAACCTGAGATACTTTTGCGATGTCCAATGAAACGGAACGTGAAAGTAAGCATTTTGCAGATCGATGTGGGAAACGAATTCTTCCTGGTCAATGGAGCAGTGAACCGATCTGAAAGTCTCCATGCAGAACTTGGGAGCAATGACAGACTGGTTCGGGATACTCAGATCGATAACCGGTTGGAGTCGGCCGTCCTTCGGCACCAAGAACAGGCGGGAATAAAATCCCACTGAATGAATGTTCTTGATGACCTCGATCGCCCCCCTTTGACAGGAGATTGTCTATCTCCATGATCAAAAGTTCCCAATGTGAAACGTCTGAAGGAACATGTGTTGGAAGAGGCACTCTCAACAGAGTGGGGTGCCTCCGGAAGGATATTCGCAGCCCGGACCAAACAACATCCAACACCCAAAGATCGGATGTGATCGTGGCCCAAAGGTCTGCAAATTCTGATATCCTTCCTCCAACCTGGGACCAATCGAGGTGAGGACCTTCATTTTGAGCCCCGGTGAGGCCCACCAGAAGAGAAACCACCTCCTCTACTAGATGAAGGATCCTGAGTCCACCCTCTGGTCTGCTGACGTTTACCCTTATAATGTGAGTAAGAAGTAGAAGTGGCGGCAGGAGGATCAGCCCATCGCTTCGCAGAGGAAGAAAAAAGGCGTTTGTTAGGCTTAGAACGGCCCCGGCCTCCAATAGAAGGCTGATGAAGCTGGCAAAGAAGCAGGACGTCATCCCAGACCATCGCCACTGAACTATGGAATAGTCACAGACCCGCCAAAGAAGCAGATCGAAGAGCAGCACGCAGCCCCTCAGGAAGGGAACGGCTGGTGTCGAACACAGCATCCCGGCGAACTTATTCCAAGTTAGCGGTGTTACAGGCATTTTTGTGGAAATCACATGCAAAGGAGCCTGTATGTCGTCAAACTTATCTGGAGGCAGATAAGCAGCCAAAGCAAAGATGACGTGATTTGAGAGCGAAAGCATGCCCAGCATCTCTCTCGATAAGCCCAACAGGGACTTCAGAATCGCCATAGGAATAACGGTCAACTTGGGCTTGGAAAGCAAGAGGGAGGAGGAGTCCTGATCCAAGACTGTCAAAGTCTGGCAGACTGATGGATTGGCAGAATCGTAGGAACGATAATGCAATGGAGGCAAAAAGGTATCAGCCCTGGTGAAGAACGAAGTCTTCATAGCCTTGGAACTCAGCTTAGAGTCCAAAGCTGCAAATGCTTCAACCACCTGTACCGACTGGCACGATCAAAGGAGCCCAGAAGCGGGTTGCTCCACAGGCTGTCAGTGCGCGACCAATCGTGTCCTGGCTGACACCGTTGGCAGGTCTGACGGTTTGAGCTCCGGAAGGAATTCAAACACAAAGTCAAGAGCTGGCCCCAAGTCAGAAGACTGTTGGCTTTCGACATATGTCTGACCGATCCTCTGAGTCGGAAGACACATAGCCCATCACAGGCAAACCAGCCGATGCCTCCCATGGTGCAGGCACACCAGAGGGATCAGAAGGTGGCCTGCTCCAATCCAGGGAAGCGGCACTGCATGAGCAAGGAGAGGACCTCCCTAAGCTCACGACCCGTATCAGCCAGTTCGACATGGGAATGACCCACCAAAGTGGCTTCACTCCTGACCATTTTAATCAGCGAAGGGTCACGATCCTCTACTACATCCGACGCGAGGCGATGGGTGGCTGCCGAAACATCTGAATGCAGATTATCATATAGGAGTATGAAATACCCCGAGGATCTGAAATGCGGGAAATCAGGAGAGTCGCCTCGGACCTCTGAGGGACAGAAGGTCCAGACTGCACAAAATGCGTCGGTCCCACAAAATTGACCATAGGACCAGAGTGCGTGGATGGAAACGCAACAGAGTCCAAGGTGACCCCACAGTGAACATCTGAATCCAAAGAAAAAAGCAGCTGGGATCGACAGCTGAGAGACCACAGCAGAGGGTTCGGCTGGCAGCCCTTTCCAACTTAGCCAAGTTGAAGTCAGGGAGGGCTGAGGCCGATATCCCATGTCCACACTACCAGACATCTCTGCAGACCCCTGCAGAGATAAGCCGAGGCCGGCTGAAACGGTGACCGAAGACGTTGCAGTCGGAACAGCATAGCAGCAGATACATCGGGAGCTGTTGAAACCAGTGGAAAAGTGGAGACAGCAACCGAGCTTGGCTCCAAAGGAGGAGTCACAACCCTAGTGACAGCCTCAGATGTTGACTAGAGAGGGACCACAGTCCCAGAACCAGGCATCTCTTCACCGGACAACTCAACAGCTCCCGCAGTATCCACAACAGGAAAAGACTGCACATCCCCCACAGGGGGAGTATAATTCTCACCAGACGTGGTTGTGTAGGGAGGACCTGAACAACAGCTTTCCTCTTTCCTATGGGTGCAGGAGGAATGGCCACAAGAACACACCACATGGTTCACAAAAGCCCAAAAGGTGGATGACCAAGACCCACAGAGTCCACTGGGTCGATCTGAAGAACACCCATTACAAGTGGAACAAGAAGCATGGGAATCGTCCACATGCTTGGGCAAACGACATTGCCCACAAGGAACAGTCCTGGGCATAACAGAGGTAAGAGCAGTAGTAGAAAAGGTGAACTCAACAGATCTAGAAAGTAGAACACCCCCAACTGCAAGAGAAAGGTGGCAGAAATTAAAGGACCAGCGGGAACACAACTGAACCCAGACGGCCGACATGGATCCAAAAAACAAAAATTCTACCCTCAATGGAGAGGAGAAATTCTGCCCATACAGCCCTGCACTGATGCCTAATTCCAATAATAATAATATCCAAAAGGATAACATAAATTTATCAACCAAAGAAAAATGTCCAATCCCCTTGCTTAGAATTATTTTTTACCAAAATCTAAAAAAACTAGAGGAAGTGATTGTACCTTCGGAACAATACACAGGATTTTCCTTAGTGCTTTTACTCACTGTTCTACTCAGCAAGTCCTAAGGGAGCTCGATATGAAATGAAAATTTGAATTTTTTTCGGTTTCGTGAAATGTTTTGGCAGAAAGGTGTTAAACAACTACCATTTTGTGCCCTTGATTAATATAGAAGTGTATTACAGTCATTCCTGTGAAAAGTTCAAGTCAATCGCCCCTTCCAGTCCAAAGATATCGGCTCCCGTGTATATTTGGGCGTTTTTGGCTGGAAAAACATTTTCCGCAAAATGTGGATAGTTTTATTTATCAAAACTAATGAATCTAGATATAATAAAGTAAAAAAAAACACAAGAAAATTTTTTTTCAATTTTTGGTCACAGTGTCCCGAAGCCTTGTTTGACTGCTAGCAGAAGCCAAACGAAGAACAACTCCAATTCCAAAAGACGATAACTGTTCATGTACACTGTGAATTCAATATTTCTAACCTTAGAAGTTTTCAAATCATCCCAGTTGTTGAGTACTCAGATGGCAAAGTAGCCCGGTCGAAACAAAATTCCTGACTTTTGGTCGAAAATTTCAGTCCGAAGCAGACCGAAAATTTTCAGTGTAAAAAAAAAATAAAAAATTTCGCCTCAAAATTGAACGAAATGCATAAAAAACAAAAAAATTTGTTTCGATTTTTTGGCCGCCATTTTAGATTAACGAAAAATCGAAACAAAATTCTTTCCATTTTTCTTATAAAGCGGTATTACTGCCTTCAATTTGGATCCCTTTTAGAGGGCTCATTATATTTAAATCTCGATATTTCAATCCAAAATGGCTGATTTTCGAGATAACTTTCCGTTTTGTGAAAAATTTTTGGCAGAAAACATAAAAAATGGAAAAAAATACCGATTATGTTTGTCTTAGACAACAGTAATTCTGACAAGGCTGTCGAAAAATTAAGTCGATAGCTTCTTTCCTTCATGAGATATTGGCCTATAAATGCTTGGGCGTTTTGGGGCATTTTTGCCCAACAAGAAACATTTTGCCCCAAATACTGATGGTTTTATTTATTACAACTCATGTCCATCATTGATAGTTTTTATTTATTAGAAATAATGAATCTAGACATAATAAAGTAAAAAAAAAAACAAGAAAATTGTTTTCAATTTTTGGTCACAGTGTCCCGAAGCCATGTTTGACTGCTAGCAGAAGCCAAATTAAGAACAACTCCATTTCCAAAAGATGATAACTGTTCATGTACACTCTGACTTCAACATTTCTACCCTTAGAAGCGTTCAAATCATCCCCCTTGTTGAGTACTGTGACGGCAAAGTAGCCCGGTCGAAACAAAAATTTCCAAACCGAAAATTTTTCTGGTGCAAAAAAAAATGGTTTTTTCGTCTCCAAATGGCTTGAAACGCATAAATAACCGAAAATAAAAATTCGATTTCTCGGCCGCCATTTTGGATTGTCGGAAATTCGAATCGAAATTTTTTCGATGGTTTTTACAATTCGGTGATACAGTCTTCACATACCTAAGCCATTTTAGATGGTTCAGCATATCCCTGTCCCGAGATTGAGTTCAAAAATGGTCAAATTTCGAATTTTTTTTTCGTTACGAAAAACGTTTTGGCAGAAAGGTGTTAACTAGATACATTTTTGTACCATATGCTGATAGAAGGGTGTATTGTTGACATGTCTGAGAAAATTTCAAGTCAATCACCCTTTCCAGTCCAAAGATATGAGCTGCCGAATATTTTTGTGTTTTTTGGCATAAAGGGTTAACTAAAACATTTTCAGAGAAATGGGAATATGACGATTAGTTACAACTTATGACCCTTTATGAGTACAGAAACTTTAAAAAAAAACGTTCAGAGCGTTTTCGAGAAATAGTGAAAATAAAAAGTGTGGAAGAATAGTAATAATAAAAAAAAAAAAAATAATCAATGCAATAACAAATAGATTTTCCCTTTAGGAAAATCCAAATTACATGCATCAATTTTGTATGTCTGATCAGTGGTAAAAATTAGAAACAACATCTTCGCAAGTGTCTTCGAGATAAGGTGGTGACAGAACACACAAACATAATATGTACAAATATGACTGAAAATACCTTTATATGTTATTTGTCTTATATATATGCTACTTCACATCCATACCAAACATTATTGAAATCGGAATGTTGTTTAGAAGTTCTAGGCATAAAACTAATTCCACACAATTTTGAATAAAAATGCCTGCCAATCGGCCATCTTGATCTTTTTTTTAACAAAATTTGATGTGCAACAATTTCACATAATGTATGATCAAATGAAGATTCGAAGCAAAAGTGTCAAAGCATCTCTGAGATACAGGTGGTAACAGGACACTCCAACATAATATATACAAAAATGGCAGAAAAGAAGCTTAAATTCGTCTAATTTGCACAACTTATGTGCAAGAAAAACCTGTATGATATGTTATTTATCTGATGCTGCTACACCTCCATACCAAAACTTATTGAAATCGGAAATGTCGTTTAGAAGTTCTAAGCATAAAACTAATTTCACGCAATTTTCCAAGGAAAATGGCTGCCAGTCAGCCATTTTGAATTTTTTTCGAAAAAAAAATATCAATCTTATAGTAAATTTCCTTTCTTATTATACCTACTGCAATTGTTTACTACAGGCTTGCACTACAGTGGAAGACCCTAACTAGGATAAAATACTCTCTATTTTAATCTTTCCCAAGAGATGTGGGAAAGAAAAGTAGTGTAAAAAAACACCACGAAAAAATAAGCCAAAACTTGGCCAGGTGCCATCGGCGCACACCCAGTATGGGACGCTCTTCCCTTAGTACAATCAATGCGCAGTGCAGTAATTAATTCATCATTCTTTTGAGTCTGCAAACCTAGGAGTTATGTGATCAGCAGGGAGGAAGGATTCTTACCCGAAGAAGAAGACGGGAGGGCCTCCATGTAAACAATTGCGGTAGGTATAATAAGAAAGGAAATTTACTATAAAATTTATATTTCTTATCAACCTACCTTACATTTGTTTACTGCAGGATGAATAGACAATGGGATGGAGGGAATCATATAACCAACCCACACATAACTCAATTGCATTGGAACCGTGGACAGAGGAAGAGATCCCTAGTCCTATCAAACCATAGCATCACAAACATTAGTAAAAGACAATGAAAGATGAGGCATATGGTGATGTGCGATGCACAGACAGAAAGAGCAGTAACAGCAAGGAGCTGGAACTGACCCTGTAAGAAACTGAATGGCTGGGATAGACTACAGCCTGAGCAGAAGAAAGAGGGCCCATAGAACAAAGGTCCTCTGTCTGTTCCTGTAACTGTCGCAGATAAGTGGAGAAGGTAGCATTTCTCCAGTAGGCTGCCAGCATAACATCCGACAACATGACAGAGTTAGTATGAGCTCCGAGACGAAGACAATGCACGCACCTCGTGGCAGAAAAACGATTGGTAATACAATCGCCAGTAGCTAAGCGAGCAGAAGCTGCACAAATAGCAAGACAAATCCATCGAGAAATGGATTCAGGAGAGATCTGGCATGTGAGAAAATGCATATCCACCCGGGATAAAGGCGTGAACCTCTCAAGCAGAGCAGCGCCCAAGAAAGTGTCCATCTTGGAGTAAACTGCAAAGTCCTAGGCCTTTTCAAGGAAAAAAGCTGAACAAGCTTGGAGAGGCAAGGATGAGTGCCGAAACGATGCGGTACCACATATGAAAAAGGTTTCTGAAACATGGATTTGTACCCATTGCTGGAGACATCCAGAAACAAACATATACCAGAAACTCCGCAATCGGTGTGATCGAAGGAGTGACAGAAGCAACAGAGTGATCGCACACCATCGACAGAAGAACCTTCTACCTAGCCACCGAGGCTAAACCAGTGGAGTGAGTGCCTCATTGAAGAAGAAAAGCAACTCCAGTGCTCGTCTTTAAAAACCACTATGGAGGAGACATGACCAGATAAAAGACATGCGCGAAGGCACAATGAAGTCGGGTCGACCTGAAACCTCCTCAGGCGACTTTGGCAAAGAAAGTCGCGACATAGAGGGAGACATGCCGGAACCGCTGCTAACAGAGAGCGGAGCAGCTTGATCCACACCCACCGAGGCGACAGTGGTGTGATCGAAAGGATTCGACAACTGCAGGTTCATATCTGGGCTAGAACCTGAGGCAAAATCAGAACCGGCAGGAAGGCGTAGCCGACAAGACCATCCCAAAGGAAGGACAGAGCATCCACAGCGAAAGCCAGAGCATCTGGACACGGGGAAAGTGTCCACCTGATGGTTCCAACAAGTGACAAAGAGATTGATGTGGGGATGACCCCAGAGATCGCAAAGAGACTGGAACACCACCATGTGGAGCATCCACTCGGTGGAAAAGAACCTGCCCCGTCGGGACAGGGAGTGGGCTAGGAATCCAGATGACCGGGAAAGGGACGAACCACCACTCCGGCATTGACATCCTGAGCGAGCAGTAGAAGATCCCGAATCAAAACGTGCATGGGAACATAGTGCGTTCCGCCCTGGTTCCAAATGTAAACAACCACTGTAGAATTGTCAGATCACAGAAGGACGAAAAGTGGGGGATCCACTGTCGGAAACACAGAAGAAGAGCACGAAGCTTCATCTGGTTGACATGAAGAGCTGCTAGATCCTGGTCCCATGACCCAAGAAGGAAAAGACCTAGAGGATCCAACGTCACACCCCATCCGAGATCGCTGGCGATTACCGTCAGAACACGATCGGACGTGGGGAAGTCCAACGGAACTCCCTGCATAATCCACTGAACATTTGTCAGAGGAGAAGGTGACGAGGAAGAGACTCCGGTAACAGAAGCACCAGAACCAGAGGATCAACATTCGGCCTCCAACGACTGAGCAAAAAGTGTTGGAGAGGTCAGACATGCAGTTGACCTAGAGGAATGAGATCCATCACCGAAACGCAGAGACCAAGCAGTTGGGGAAGACTCCGAGCTGATGAAGTCCATCCCAGATGACAAGACGGAGAAGGGACCAGGATTGACTTTCTCTGTTGACTCTGAACCCTAGTAGGCTCAACAGTGAGACAAAGACTCCAGAAAAGCAACATTGGATTGCCTCTGGAGGATATCAACTAGACAAGCCAAAGAAGACACCTTGGACTGTGTGTGATGTAAGACGAACACATGCGACATCAGACAGGTGAAGGCCCAAGGATCCAAAGGGAATAATGGCCTTGAACTGGAAAACATCCTGGGAAATGGAGCGGCGAACTGATCTGAAAGCCTCCATGCTGAACTGAGGAGCAATGATAGACTGCGTCAGAATACTCAGATCGATAACCTATCCAAGTCGGCCGTCCTTCTTCGGCACCAAGAACATGCGGGAACAAAATCCCACTGAAAGAAAGTTCTTGATGACATCGATGGTCCCCTTTGACAGGAGATCGCCTATCTCCGTGGTCAAAAGTGTCCCAACATGTAACGTTGAAAGGGACTCATGTTGGAAGAGGCACTCACTACTTAGTGGAGAGCCTCAACCTGGGACGAAATCGAGGTGACTACTGCCGATGCCTACCCCACCCTGTGACTGAGTAGAAGTGGTGATAGGAGGATCAGCCCTTAGCTTTGCAGAGGAAGCAGAAGGGTACTTCTTAGGCTTTGGACAGCGCCTGCCTCCAACAGAAGGCCGATCAAGCTGACTAAGCAGCAGCAGATCAATGGAATGACAAAGGGAGCCATCCCGGACCGTTGCCACGGAACCATGGAATAGTCGCGGACCCGCTGAAAGAGGCAGATCGAAGAGCAGCGCATTGCCCCTCAAGAATGGGACGTCTTGTGTCCAGCACAGTGTACCTGCAAACTAATTCCAAGCTAGCCGCGTTACAGGCATGTGTGTGAGAAGATGCATGAGTGCCCTGAACAGCACACACAAAACAAAACCTGTTTGTCGTCAAACTCATCTGACAGCAGATAAGTAGCAAAGCAGAGACGACACGATCGAAGAGAGAACGCATTCCAGCATCCATCCCAATAAGCCCAACCTGGACTCCAGAGTCTCCAAATGGCTGAGGAGTTGGAGTCCCGATCCAAGACCGTCAAAGTCTGGCAGACTGACGGATTGGCGAAATCGTAGGAACGATAACGCACCAGAGGCAAAAAGTATCAACCTTGATGGAGAACGACATCTTCATAGCCTTGGAACTCAGCTTAGTGTCCAAAGCAGTAAATGCTTCAACCACCTGTACCGACAGGCACGGTCGAAGGTGCCCAGAAACATGTTGCTCCAAAGGCTGTAGGCGTGCGACCAATGATCGCAGCCGGGCTGACACTGTCAGCTGGTTTGACGGTTTCATACCTGGAAGGAATCCAAACACAAAGTCAAGAGCTGCCCACAAGTCAGAAGACTGTTGGCTCTCGACATCAGGAATGTCAGACTCATCCACGACTCGGAAGACACATAGCCCATCATGGGCAAAACCAGCCGATGGCACACCAGGGGATCAGAAAGCAGCCTGTTTCCAATCCAGGGAGGCGTCGCCACAGTGGGCGGCCGGAAACCACTCATAGCCTCGCTAGAAGCAACGGAAAAGGCTGTTGGACAGAACCTAAGTGAGCAAGGAGAGGGCCTCCCTAAGCTCACTGACTGTCGGAACGGAACGACATGGGAACGAACCGACAAAGTGGCTTCACACCTGACCCATTTAACAGCGAAGGGTCACGATCCTCAAATACACCCGACGCGGGGCGACAGGCTGCAGCCGAAAACATCTGAAGGCAGATGTGTAGTGGGGTATCACATACCCAGAGGATCAACAGAGCGGAAACTCAGGAGAGTCGCCGCGGACCTCTGCGGGACAGAAGGTCCAGGCTGCACAAAAAGTGTTGGTCACTCAAAACTGGCCATGGGACCAGAGTGTGTGGACGGAAATGCCACGGAGCTCATGGTGACCCCACCATGAACATCTGAATCCAATGAGAAAAATTGAGGTACTCGACGGCTGAGAGACCACAGTAGAGGGTTTGGCAGGCAGCCCCTTCCAACTTCGCCAAGCTGAAGTCAGGGAAGGCTGAGGCCAATACCCCATGTCTACACAACCAGACATCCCTGCAGACCCCTGCAGGGATAAAACTGCTGTGCACAAGGTTGAGAGGACACAGCATGGGGGTTCGGTCGGCAGCCACTTCCGACATCGCCGAGTTGAAGTCAGGGAAGGCTAAGGCCGATGCCCCACGTCAACACTACCAGACACCTCTGCAGGGATAAAACTGCTGTGCTCAACGGCTGAGAGGACACAGCAGGGGGGTCAGTCAGCAGCCACTTCCGACTTCGCCGAGTTGAAGTCAGGGAAGGCTGAGGCCGATACCCCACAACCACACAACAGACATCAGAGCAGACCCCTGCAGGGTTAAGCCGTGGCCGGCTAAAACAGTGACCGATGACATTGTAGATGGAACAGCAGTAGCAGCAGATACGACGGGAGCTGTTGAAACTGGCGGAAAAGGGGAGAGAGCAACCTAGCTCAGCCTCCAAAGCAGGAGTCACAACCCTAGTGACAGCCTCAGATGTCGACTGGAGAGGGCGCATAGTCCTGGAAGCAGGCATCTCTTCACCAGAAATCCAACAGCTCCCGCAGTATCCATCACGGTAAAAAAACTGCACATCCCCCATGGATGGGGAATAACTCTCACCAGACGTGGTCGTGTCAGGAGGCCCCAAAACGACAGCGTTACCCACCCCCCACGGGTGCGGGAGGAGCTGAACATCCCCCATGGAAGGGGTGTAACTCACACCAGATGTGGTCATGTCGGGATGGCCTGAAACGACAGCGACAGCATCCCCCCCCCCCCCCCACCGGGTGCGGGAGGAACAGCCACGAGAACGCACTAAAAGCGAGGGCAAAAGGAATTGCCCTAAAGGAACCGAACTGGAAATAACAGAGGTGAGAGCAGTAGAAGAAAAAGGTGAACTCCACAGATACATAAAGTAGAAGAACACCCCCAACTACGAGAGAAGGTGGCAGAAAAAATAACCGGTGGGTACACGACAGAACCCAGATGGCCGACAGGGACCTAAAAAACAGAAATTCAGCCCTCAACAGAGTGAAGAAATCCTGTCCATACAGTCCCTCATTGACACCTAACTCCAATAATAATAATAAAATTTATCAACCGAAAAATTTTATTTCCGAACCGCGTTGACATGATGTCGAAAAAACATTCGCGCAAAAACGGAATATAAAATAAAATTCAATGAGAATGTGGTTGAAAATATAAACGAGAATATATAAAACACAGTCCTCTTATTATATGATCTTCAGATCCATAATTCCAGTCACAGGAAAACCATTATCAGCGAGTTGAATTATCACTGTTTCGTAATGCAAATGGCGAAGACACATCCTACACGTGTCTCGGACAAAAAAAGAATGATGAATTAATGACTGCACTGCGCATTGGTTAACGGAAGTCGTGGATTTGTACTAAGGGAAGAGCGTCCCATACTGGGTGTGTGCCGATGGCACTCGGCCCAGTTTTGGCTTATTTTTTCTTTCCCACATCTCTTGGGAAAGATTAAAATAGAGTATTTTATCAGAGTTAGGGTCTTCCACTGTAGTGCAAGCCTGTAGTAAACAATTGTAAGGTAGGTTGATAAGAAATTGATGTGCAACTTTACTTTATGTCTAATCAATGCTGAAAATCTGAAACAAAAGGGTCAAAGCATCTCTGAGATACAGGTGGTAACAGGACCCACTAACACAATATATAGAAATGTGACTGAAAAAAAAGCTTAGGTTCGTCTATTTTGCATAACTTATGCAAGAGAAAAACAACCTGTATGCTATGTTATTTATCTTATGCTGCTACACCTCCATACCAAAAATGATTGAAATCGGGAATGTTATTTAGAAGTTCTAGGTAGAAAACTAATTACATGCAATTTCCAACAAAAATGGCCACCAGTCAGCCATCTTGAATCTTGAGACATGTAGTAAAGGAAGGATATACATCTTGCCAGCTAGAAGGTTTGCAAACACAATGCTGAAGGCAGTTAGCAGTAACTGATTGGGAAGAACATGAAATGCATAATCTGACTACAATATGCACTTGTCAACTATGTAAGGCCATTGTAACTTTTTTTGGCAATCACTTCACTGTATGTGGTTTGCGGTATAGAGTTTTACAACTCTGGATCACCTGGATAGCATAGTTGTTCATGATGGGATATGTTTGTGCTTGTCAAAAATTTCATGAAAGTATGGGCACCCAGTCTTTCGATTTTTGAAAATGGGAGGCATGCTGCATACAGTTCGCTACCATTTAAGTGAATCCTACAGTTTATAATTCATGATGTATTATTGTTCACATATCTATCATTTATTTATTGGTGTTTAAGGTCACATACTTATGCACAATGGCTAATCGTGACCATGACAGTTTTATTGGTGGAGGAAATACCTACCCGGAGAGAACTGCCAAGCAACAATGAGCAACTGTCAGCTCCTCAACATTCTAACTCTGTTCAAGCTCCGATCAAGCAGGGTTACAGCGGTTAAAGAAATGTGCACCATCGATGTGCAGTACGCCTTAGTACACGGCATAATCGTGCTCCCATGTAGGCAACCGGGATAAAGTGCCTTGCCCAAGGACACAACACGGGTCGTCCCAGTCGGGGATCAAACTCGGGACCTCTAGCATAGAAGTCCAACAATCGACCACTGAGCCACCGTGTTCCCTTTTTCGTGCACAAATTGTATTTGACCTATTGCCCATGAAGAGATTTTAACTATTTACAGAAAACACATTAAATCAAAATTTTTGTTATTTTACCCCTTTTTCTCCCAATTCTTAATAATGTTTTCAACGAAACCATATCATGTGACCCCTCACTGGAATGATCTCGACAAGCTCATTCAAATGAGTAGGTAACATAATATGGTTTTGTGGAATTCTTTTTTTACTGCACAATTTGTATAATATGTGGCAGATACAACCTATTCGTTAAATAAGGGTTATTCCCTTGCTTGATGGAACTGAGGTACGCAGTTGTCTATTAGCAAAAAGTAAAAACTGCAGGTACAATGATGCACAAGAGCAACAGCTCACTTCAAAATCGAAAGACTGACCAGCACCAAATCAGAGTAATACTCCATTTTCTATTTGAAGCTTGCATTCTTCCCTTTTGATTAGGCTGAGGCACTTCATTCATGAAAATGGAATTAACCTGCATGTCAGATTTCAGTGTTATAAATCAGTCATTTATTTACTCATTTTCTGGTCTTTAGGTCACTTTCAGCAGCTTTGGCTATATCTTGACCACAACATAGGTATGAAGTCAAGTTTAGCTAGTCATTTATACCTTTGTTCCCCCTTTAGGGGATCTCCACCCCAGGCATTAGTTCTGGGTCCTATTTTACCAGTAAAGGAGAACATTTTTACTGCAGTAAACCAGCACTGCTCCACTTTCTAGGGTTCCCATGGGGGAAATGAGTCAATGGAAAGAACTGATAAGAAATTTCACACATCTGTAATCATCAGCCATTTGTGAGTTGTGACACCAAGGATACAAAAACTACATGCTATTATTTGTTTAGTGACATAGAGAGTAATTGCTTGACTGGACTGGTTACGTGAAATAATTCAGGAGAGGTGAGGGATGTTGTACAAACACGAGTGCACGAATGCGCAGGAGTGTTTTACAATATAGTCCCTCGCCTCGAATGAATTATTTCATGTAACCACTCCAGTCAAGCAATTACTCTGTTTATTACTTTTCATTATTAACGATAATTATATTATTTAACCCTTTACCTAACATAACGGTAAAAATCGGCCAGCATTATTCTCAAAACTCGCCAAGTAAATTTCATTATTTTTTCATTTTTTGTCTCTAAAACGTCGAGCTCGTTCCAATGAGGAGTCATAACCTATGTTTTTGAGACAAAGAATTTTTTTGCAAGTGTCGTCTGCTTTTCATGTTATGTAAAGGGTTAAAAAAAAAGCAAAAAAAAACAATTAAGTCTCCATTACACCCACGGCAAAGCGTCTTCGTTTTCGCGCACGGATACATGACACAATTGTTGATTGCATAATTCACTTGTGAATTTATCGTTTATAATCAAACCTGGAATTCCCAGTAAATCACACTTTGGAAAGTAATAAAAATGAATAAAATATGTGACATTTTAGTTATCCTTGTGTCTTCTGGGATGTATGGGAATTTACACCAGTCAAGGAACTCAGAGACCCTTCGGTTGTATCTCAGGGTGTATGAGTCCCCAGACTGGTGTAAATTCCCATACACACCAGAAGACACAAGATTAACTAATAGTATCAGCTGGTTACAGATTATTACATGTTATCAACCTTCTATCCAATAATTCATCACAGTATTCCTTTGGTAACAAAAATGATCAATAAATGCAAAGACAAGAAATATAGTAAATTAATTAGCATTGATACATGGAATGGTAGTTTACATTCCATCTTTGACGAGACAGTTTTCTAGCTTGATTTATCTGCTCTTAATTACTAGGAGAATATTGTCAGTTCTTCCCAACACATACCAAACCTTTTTATATACATATACAGAGAAACTCTGTTACCTGAATGGCCGCTTTGCCAGTGAAAAATATTCAGTTGACAAGAGTATTCAATTTACCAGAATTTGGTTGTTTTCCCACATCCTGGTGATAAACTGAGTATTTATACCTTTTACAATGTGTCCCAGTAGCCCAATAAATTCTGTCTTCTGATTGGTCAGAATGCCTAGGACAAATAGCCATGACAAAGGGCACATCCAACATCCAAGGTATGAGAGCATGCAACACCAGGGTATAAGGGCACGTAAAACATCGGGGGTATATGGTTTAAATGAAAGCTTTTAGCTTTTGCTTGCCTCGAAATAAAAATTGAACCAAACAAGAGTCCCCAGGGGGCCTGAGGGCACTCACCTGACATAGTAGCCTAAATATAAAACCCAGGGAATTGATTTCAACAAGTTGCATCTGCCCCTCCTTAGAAAAGATTACACCAAATATCCAAAGATTCAGACCTGTGAATCTAAAAAAAAAAAATTTTTTAAAGAATATTCCTCAAATTGAACTAAGTTATAATTCAGGCTCCCATAGGGAGCCCAAATATCAACCCGGGGACTTGGTTTGAACAAACTTGAATCTCCCCCCCCCCCCCCCCCCCCCCCCCCCCCTCCAAGGATGCTGCATGCCAAATATCAAAACATTCTGACTGCTGGATCTGAAGAAGATTTTTAAAGAAAATTCCTCATTTTGAACTAAGTTACAATTCGAGCTCCCACAGTGAGCCCAAATATGAACCTAGGGACATGGCTTGAACAAACTTGAATCTCACATCACTAAGGATGCTGCATGCCAAATATCAAAACATTCCGACTGCTGAATCTGAAGAAGAAGATTTTTAAAGAAAAATTCCTCATATTGAACAAAGTTATAATTTGGGCTCCCACAGGGAGCCCAAATATGAACCTAGGGACTTGGCTTGAACAAACTTGAATCTCACCCCCTAAGGATGCAACATACCAAATATCAAAACATTCCGACTGCTGGATCTGAAGAACATTTTTAAAGAAAATTCCTCATTTTGAACTAAGTTATAATTTGGGCTCCCACAGTGAGCCCAAATATGAACCCAGGGACTTGGCTTGAACAAACTTGAATCTCACCCCCCTAAGTATGCTGCATACCAAATATCAAAAGATTCTTATTGGTTGATCTGAAGAAGATTTTTAAAGAATATTCCTCATACTGCACTAATTTAAACATTTGGGCTCCCATAGAGAGCCCAAATATGGACCCAGGGAACTGATTTCAATAAACATGTGAAACAATCTTCCAAAGATGTTATAGGTGAAATTTGAAAGCTTTTGGAGCAGTGGTTTGGGAGAAAAGTAGTCTTAAATGTTTTTCCCATTACCCACAAGTGTTAAAAAATGCTGACTCAGCACTTTTTCAAAGTCCCAAAAAAGTACCCCAAGATAAAACCGATAGCAATTTTTTTTACCATTCCATTCTGTTGGTCCTAAGGAAGTTTCACACCAAATAAGAATTCTCAGTGCCGTGTAGTTTTGGAGATATAGGCGTTTTTGTTTTTTTTCTATTTTTACATCCTGTGGTTCCCATGGGGCGACAGGAAAATTTTTTTTGCCGTAAATTAACTACTTATGTCCCAATAAAATCTCATATCAAATTTGGTTCAAATCAGCCTCTCGATTTGGAAAATAGAAAATTTGGGCGTGGCAAAAATTCTTGCCCCTCCCATAACGATGGCAAATATAGCCCCTAGAACTTCTCTTGAACAAATCTGAGTCTACACCCCAAAAAGAAGTTTAAGATTTAGGCTCACTTTTTGGGCATCGCCCTACCGAGGGGCGGGTTAACTTGATTTGAACAAATTTGATTTGACATGTGACAGGGAACATGCACACCAGATTTGGTTCAATTTGGTTGAGTAGTTTGTGAGAAGAAGTCGATAATGTAAAGTTAATGCCGGACGACAGACGGATGGATGGACGGACGATGGACGGAAAGTAATTAGTAAAGCTCCCCTTGAGCTTTGCTCAGGTGAGCTAACAAAACAGAAAACAAATATCAGCAGATTTCTGACAATTTGATCATATTTGGCTGTTATAAATTAAATATTCAAACAATTAAATCAAACAACTTGAAAACCATAAAATAATAGCAAATCTGTCAACAAAATAAATAGCCCCTGATCTGCATTATCGATTTTTTCAAGTTATTTTTAGATTAAAATTATAGTCGCTCCAATATTCACGAGTTTGGTCCAACTGATTGCAAGCATGTGAAAAGCATCCACAAATTTGTTTCCACTATGTTTCTATTCCGTTTCAAACAAGACAAAAAAAGTAGAGTTCCAACCTCTGGTGAATAAGATGCAACAGTGTAACTGCTTCTATTAAAAGTACAGTGGAACCTTGTTAATTGAATCACTACTTCAGCAGTTCAAATTATTCAGTTAACAGAATTCATTTGACAGGGATTTGACAACTTGCCTCTATTCTGGAGATAATCTGAGCATTTCTTCTATCATATCTTGTTTGACAGAGCTCTGGGAGCTGTATTCTGATGAAATGTTTCACATTTCTAATAACATTTTGTTTGTAGTCAGATCGGTGTTTATAAACACATCTGTGTTCTTTACATCCATTTGTATGTATGTGACATTTGCATGTACTCAGTGGCATTCTCAGGATTCCTGCAGGCAAGGATCAATAAAATTCAAGTCTATTCAAACCCATTTCTCCATCTATTTCAGCATTTTCAAGGCCAAATTCCAGGTTTTTTAAGACCCTGTCTTCACTAGTCCTAACTTGGACCTCCAGTCATTGCCCCTTCCTCCCACTTTCATACAAGGGAAGTGTGAGGAGGGGGTAATGATCGAAGTGTCCAAGTTGGGACTATACCTTCACAAACTCTTGCATATAAAACTATATAGTTAAGATTATGTGCTGTGGCAGCAATTTTATTTTGGAAATATTCAAGGCTTTTCAAGGCCTCCTGACACATTTTCCCGAATTTCAAGGCCTTAAATGACCCTTAATCAAATTCAAAGCCATTCCTTGAATCCAAGGCCCCATAGGAACCCAGATTCTGAACCCCCATCACTGATTCTGCTTAGCGATTATAAACACTATTTTCAATTTATGCCACAGTTTGATAAATACTGTTATAATAAAAAGCATTGTCAAGGCCCATGCACAATCATTTGATGTTTTTTTTCCATATTGCAACAAGGAAGTTAACTTATTCAATCTCATTTGACAGAGTTCAATGACTATTATTAGTTGCATGG
Source organism: Pictodentalium vernedei (assembly GCA_031216915.1). NCBI lineage: Eukaryota > Metazoa > Mollusca > Scaphopoda > Dentaliida > Dentaliidae > Pictodentalium > Pictodentalium vernedei. The sequence continues at coordinate 544,935,840 of CM062297.1, forward strand.
TTTGTTAGTGACCTAATATGGTATATATGGTGTCAGCAAAAGCTCAATTTATTTTTTATTGGTGTTTAAGGTCACATACTTATGAACAATGGCTAATCATGACCGTGACAGTTTTACGGGTGGAGGAAGCCGGAGTACCCGGAGAGAACCACCGAGCATCGACGAGCAACTGTCAGCTCCTCAACATTCTAACTCTGTTTAAGCTCCGCTCAAGCAGGGTTACAGCGGTTGAAGACATGTGCACCATCGACATGCAGTATGCCTTAGTACACAAGTGTCATCATGCCCCCATGTAGGCAACCAGGATAAAGTGCCTTGCCCAAGGACACAATGCGGGTCGTCCCCAACGGGGATCAAACTCGGGACCTCTAGCATAGAAGTCCAACAGTCTACCACTGAGCCACCGCGCTAAAGCTCAGTATGGAATTAAATGATACTGGTACAAGCTATATTACTTATCTAACAAACTGTGCAATAAATATATCTTACTGACTATTCTGTCGATATACTGAACATGCAATTGCGATGAATAGTATTTATTTATTTCTTTATTGGTGTTAAATTGGTTGGTGCTAGAAACCACTATCAAGGCTTTCAACAAAATGAGGGTACCAGAGCAAAAGCCAACATTTTCCTTGCTCATGTTTCATGATCAGTCAAACACAAATAATATTTTGTTTATATAAATTTGTTTAATTTGTAATAAAACAAATTTTAAATGGCAAATTCAGACCACCAAAAATAATCTAGCCCTCAACCAGTTGAGGTCACATATTTTGGCACAATGGCTAATCATGACCACAACATGGAGATAAAGCCAAGTTTAGTCAATCATTTATACCCATGTTGCCCATTTTAGAGGACTTCCACCCCATGCATTTTACCAGTAAAACAGAGCTTGTTTACCCAGTAAACAAGCACTGCTTTACTTCTCTGGGTTCCCACAAGGTGCAATGAATAATAAATGCTAGAATTCTTATTTGTTGGATGTGAAACAGTTATCGTTTTTTTTTTAAAGATGAATGAGGAAAGGGGAAATCATTCTGATTCTCGAATGACTGGATATATATACAGTTTATGCATAGCTGGCATGTGATATTTTAAAACCGATGAATTCTCAGAAATTTGTATGAGGTGATATATGGTAAAATATATATTACGCTTCAATGTACTCTACAACAGAGGGCAACTGGGAAATTTTCCAGTAATAATAATAAATCATTGGCCTTCTGCTGATTTGTCGCAGTCCTCTAATGAGGAGGCCTACATTAACCCAGTGCCCTGCCAGGATATTCTTCCCCTACTCTCTCCCAATCACCCAGCATTTAGTCAAAATCTGTTTCATAATTCTCCTCATTGGCACCTACTCAATGCTGTTTGGGAGGTTTCCCGGGTAATTTAGATAGCATAATTTTCCCCATATCTATTCTATCTTTAACTGGCATCCACCTGAGCTCCCCTCTGACCACTTCCAGTGCAGCTGCGTTATTTCATCCGATTATCAACCAACCTACATCTTTTGTAGAATCTCCATGTTCCTCACTAACATTTGATTTAGAGGGATCACATCTGTTCCATGTTACATTTGGTAATCCCACCCTCACCCAAATAGTTTTTCCAACAAACACCTTGTTAATGCTATTTCTTCTCAGAAGTTTTAACTGATAGAGTATTCTTTTCCCTTTTGTCTTAACTTTATCTGTGTACTTTCTGTATATGCCTCTACCTGTAACACATAGATTCACCAAGTAGTATTCATATTCACCCATTTCTCTCACTGTTATATCCTTGCTTTCCTCTTCACCAACAGAGACCTTACACACCCTCCATCTTCGTGTCTCATCCACTTTACGACCCACAGGTATTACCTTGCTTTTGTTTTTGTTAAGTTCATGACACCATTCATCCCCATACTTTCCTACTATGGTTAACAGTTTTTTGTAGTCCCTCTTCACTCATGGCTAATAAAACAATGTCGTCGGCAAAGAAAAGGCCTGGGACTTTTGTCTCTTTGACTTTTACCCCCTCTCCACTTGCAATCAACTCATCTCCTAAATCCTTTGTGTACAATGCAAACAGAATCAGTGACAAGATGCACCCCTCCATTAGGCCTATCTCCATTGGGACATGTTTTGTAGTGATGTTTCCCAGGTGAAGTACACTCTGCACATCTTTGTACAGTACTTTCATGATTCCAACAAACCTTCCTCCTAATCCAAGGCCCTATATTTTCTGCCACATCCCTTCCCTCCATACTCTATCTATCATATGCTTTTTTCACATCAAGAAAGGCCATAAACAGCTTTTTCTTATTGACTTTCGTTGATTCTATCAGTTGTGATAGTGTAAACAAGTGGTCAGTGACTGGTCTTCCTTTCCAGAACCCATTCTGGATTTCCCCCTCTTTCTTCGACAATTTCCACAAGCCTTCCACACAGAATCTTGAAGAATACCTTCCCAATATTTCTGCTAACAGATATCCATCTGTAAATATCTAAAACTTCCCTATCTTCTTTTTGTGTATGAATATTACCCTGCTTTCCTTCCACTCTGATGCGACCTCTTGCTTTGTGGTGGCCATGTTAAATATTGCTGTAAGATGTTCATATAATGGATCCCCTCTTCTTTTTAAAAACTTGTTGGGAATTTCATTAGTGCCTGATACTTTGCCATTCTTTAACTTGGTGACTGAATTTTGTACTTCTCCCACCCCAGTTTCCTTGCATACTAAGTCAGATAAATTTTCCGCACTTTCCATCATACATTCTGGAGGGATGCCTCCCCCCACCTTCAGTCATTTACCCTCTCCCAATGCTTGATCATTTCTACTGCTTTCTTGTCCCAGTCTTCAGTACTTTTCCCATCCACCTTAATACTCTGTGCGGTATTGCCTTAGTTGGTTTTATTTATCCATTTCCAGAATATATTGGAACTTGACCCCCCTGTGTTTCTTATTACTTTAATGAGATTACTATTCCACACTTTCCTATTTTTGTCCTTGATTATATTAACCTTTGTTCTTGCCTCCTCATATACTTCTTTGGCACTTTTAGTGGGTGTATCATTTACCCCCTTCAGTTTTCTACACCTTCTTAATGCAGCACATTTTTTCTTTCTCTCTTTTATTGCATGTTTGAGCTCATTATTTACTCTATATCCTAATTCACTTGTCGTTACTTTAATTCTCTCTATGCTTTCCCTCCCATCATCTTTTACACTCCTCTCTACTGAGTCCGCCACCTCATGAATGTTATCTCCGGTTGAAACAGTTTCTAACTTTCATTTTAAATCCTCCTGAAAGTGTCCCCAGTCTTTTCCTAGCTTTTGAATGTTCTCAAAGACCACTCTTGTTTTACTCTTCTATTGCTCTTAACCCGTACTGTTATCAGGTAGTGATCACAAATTAACTCAGAATTTCCTTTGTTGTCTATTTCCATGTCTATGACCTCCCTCCATAGCTCTGGGTCAGTGAGTACAAAGTTGCTTACTGTCTTTCTATGGTTCCTTTCCCACATCCATTTACACTACACTTTGCATCCCTATTCACAATCTTCAGCTCCAGTTCATTTATAAACTCTAAGAGTTTCCTCCCATTAACATTGATTTTATTATCCCCACCCACTATACCCTCCCCTCCATCCCAATGCGTCCATAAAAATCTCACATTAATACAACAATATTTTCCAGTTCTGTAACATTGGATCTGAGTGTCGTATATATATTCCATCATTCCACTCAGGTTTGCTCCCTTCAACTGCTAAATACACAAACCCAACTGCAACACTTCTGTTTTTCATCTTGCTTTTTGCCCATAACATGCTCAGTAACATGCAAGACCAACACATCTGTTCCATTGGAAAAAGGGTTAATCCTTTACCCAATGAACATATTTTCAAATTTTTTTTTTTTAACAAAACCATATCATGTGACACAACATCGGAATGAGTCTGATGAGGTCCATTCTATTGAGTGGCCATATGATATTGTTTTGTTGAAATTTTTTTTTTAAATGTTTTTTTAGTGATATGGGCAATTCATTTGGTAAACAATTAATGCAGTGAGAAAATAAAGCATATGATAGAAGTCATATAAAATACATTTAACCCCTTGAATTGCTGCTGGTGGATATTCCTGTCCAGGACACAAAATCTCTCACCACTGAAAAAAGAATAATTTGGGCACATATAAACAAATTTTTCCCCTGCAGCCATCACTAGATTTGATGAAAAATTCTTTTAAACTTCACTCAAGAAATCATTGGTTAAAAAACCAATGATTTATTGAGTGAAGTTTAAAAGAATTGTTCATCAAATCTAGTGATGGCTGCTTCACAGCAGCCATTCCTAGATTTGATGAAAAATATTTTGAAAAAACAAAGTGGGTTAAGAGTTAACACACTAGAGTTGAGATTTCAAAATTTGAAATAGATTGAATCCAAGCTTGTAAGAGACCTGTTTTACAAGACAGAAACTATTATCTATCTATTGATTTCCAGTAGACCTCTTACACTTTGTAAACATATATCATTCATAACAAAAACATATTGACATGGTAACATTATTGTTCTTCAGCAGTCAGCCTACAGTATCAAGAAATTTCATTGAATTACTCTCAAGTTTAATACTCAAATTCAAGATGAGTCAAGCTTTACTATCCATTACTTATCACCCTTTACCTAATGAATTGGCTGTCTGTATAATTTTATAAAAATTTTCAACAAAACCATATCATGATCAAAATTTTGTGAACATTAAAGAAAAAATTATCAAGATAACAAATTTTGATATTATGTACTCTTCGGCGTGCGGTTAACATTTGGTACACCAAGCTACTTTGGGTATATTTTATTTATACCATGATCGTCAAATTATTAAGAGTCGCTATTATTTTTTCTTGATTTTACTGAGCAGCAGGCGTACATATGTGCAAATTTGTTTTTGTTTACATGAGAATCGGTGGGCAGTACTTTCGCTGTCAATTTTAAAACCAAAACGAAATAGAAAAAAAAAAACAGCGCCTTTTTCATTTTAGTAACATAACAGCATACTGTTTTGAGTTATGGATGCTTTACTAACATGAGACAATGCATGTTTGTTAATTTTTGGTGTTTTATGGGGTAAACTTATTTAAAAATGTAATAAATAATTGTCACTTTCATTTCACACTTCGCGAGGAGACGTGTGATAAATTTAGACAAGTTCGCATTCAGGTCGATGTAACCAAAGGTCAACTTGGATACAGTTCCACTGTAGGTGTAAATTTTATCTACTGAAATCCCACTGCCAGCATGTTCACCACGGCTGGTATATAAAGCTAAAATTTATGTCATAGGCTTTTCATATTTAGTAGAATAGGTAATCATGGTATAAATTGGGAAAAATGTTAACATGTTTTGCAAAGCAATATCCCAATATTTTTGCAAAATATCAAATTTCCTCATTTTTATGCAACATAAGTGACAAATTTAAGTTTTGTGCACTCAAGGAGTGGTTTCTTATCCCAAAGGCTGAATAGAAATAATAAATGAACCTTTGACATTTTTGTTGGCACAAGCTTTTACCTAAGCTGTCAGCGTCCTGGAGTATCATTGGAATTGTTACAGTGATACAAGATGTAATCTTGACAGTTGCTGAGTCTTCTCCTGTAGTAACTGTATGCTGCTTTACAGTATAACCTTGTAAATTATATATCGCTGTGAAACAGTGAACCACTTACCACATGTTTAGTACAAATTAGATCAGTTGGTTGCACATAAATCATATAAATCATACAATAAATAAATATTCATTGAATAACTAGAAGCACTGTCACAGTGCCGAAGCTGCAATGATTCGTGCAACGCCAATGATGTTTTAAAACTCGTTGGTGACAAAAAAACTTGTTGGTGACAAAAAAACTCGTTGATGACAAGTCCATAAATGTGACAGAAATTATCCAAATGACATGCACTATTGAGAGGGTGTAGACATCATGAAGATACACTTGCATACCAAGTATGGTGTCATTCCATCAAGTAGTTTAGGAGTTATGGTGTTTTTTAAACTCATTGGCGACAGACCGACCGACAGACCGACATTGCCACATATGGAGCTGCTCGTCGCAGCTAAAAATGAAGCATTAGAAACTTTCAAAAGAAACAGAAAAAATCCCTTGTTTTGGCAAACTTTCTGGTCTCATTTCTCATCTCTTCAAATGTGAGGATTTAATCCTTCATGTCTTGTATGGCAGCATTCAGAGACCTCTGTCAAACATGATATGATTGATGGAATACAGTTTTTTACCAGAGTACAGTGGAACTCTTTTATAGGAGTCCTGGAAATGAGACGGGTGCGATTGCAATTGCTCCCGTCAGCAGCCGTGTTTTCTATTTTACGGGAGCTAAAAAATGCACTCGTTGAAAAATATTGTGGAGCACTAATATACTGTGAGGATAAATGTGTGTTGTTTTGAGAAAGCAGCACTCTGTGGCCAGTGGCAAGTTACTGTCATAATTCAGCAATTCTTTATACATTTAACCCTTTGGACACTAGTGGTATCTGCCATGCCAGTTCAATTGCAGCAATTAGAAGAGTCCATATTCATTATTTGGGGTAGACCAATCAATATTTTCAACGTGCAGACTCAAGGCTGCACGTTGAAAATATTGATTGGTCGACCCCACACATTTACTGAACAGCCATCTGATATAATGACGTTATGATGTATCATGTTCCTGGATGGAAAAGCGGCCGCTCGCTCAGGTTCAAAGGGTTGAGGTTTCTGGTGTTTGGTGACAGTATTCCCTCAAAAATTCACATACCAACATTTTACAGGTGCAATTTACTCTCGTCTCTGATTTCGCGGGAGCTTAAAACTGCACCCGTCAATTTTGTTCATTTCCAGCAATGTTATAGTAGGTACTTTTCCAGAGAAAAATATTCAGTGAACTGGAATATTCACTAAACCAGGTCTTTCGATTGGTCTGTACTATATAATGTACTATACTATACTTTATTTGTAGCACAAGCATATATTTATATACAAATACACTGAATGCATCATAATATCGCAGAGATAGAGCATTATATACCAATACAACTAACTACCAATTTAAAATGAAGTAAATGTGCCGTGGGGAATGACATAGCCAGATTGGCTGTCTACTTACCATTCCCTTAGGTTTGTTTGCAGATTGCTGGGACAGATTCAACAAATAATGAGGTGCTAAAAGTATTGAAGGTCAACTAATACATACCAAATGTATTTATAGTATAATGATGAAAATGTTCAGGTAGCTGGTCAAATTTGCAGATATCAAAGACATGCTAAGTCAAGTGATTTTCAGTCCAACTGAAGAAAATTTTTGTAATGACTGTCTGCAATGCTAATTTTTGGCTTCATAGGGACTTATTAGTGTCCCAGGTTATCAATTAACCCTCAGGGGTCGGTCCTGTAAATTCTCCCAAATCAAACAAAGGGTAAATGCAGTGCCCAAACAATTGTAATTGTGCCAAACTTCTGACATGTAGTGTAGTGTCCATGATCGGAAATGATAATCGGCATCGGCCAATTGTCAGCCATCGGATCATAATCGGGGATAGTCGCTAAACATTGTTTTTTCCCGATCGTCAGAGAAATAATTTAACGATATTCCCTTGCACAGTTATTTTCAGTTGTTCAAGCTAACAAATGGGATATTCAATATGCATATCCATTTTAATTAAATGCTTCCAGTATTTTCTGCTGAGCTAACAAGTGTAAAATGAGATTTCATTTCCCCATCTCGTAGCAAAAACAAAAGTGTTCCAAAGCATTCAATCATTTTACTCTTGTTGAATTGAAAGGTGCAAAATCTGCAGATTGAAATATACAACAGAATTCACTTATGCATGTACAGGAGAGATACGAAAAACAACCACAAAGTGTTTGTTTTAGTTGGTTGCTCTTGGGGGATGTTCTCATACCTGAACTCCAAACAGGTAGTACCTTAACTTTAAGAGCGACTAAATAAATAAAGAAAAATCCCAGTGATTCTGTGTCGTTCAACAGCAAAGAAATTTGTGTTGGCAGTTGCTGAAAGCAGAGAAAGTCGGCGAGGCTGCTTTTACATGGTGCCGTTAGCTGTGCAGGTTAACAAAAAGACTTTCAGCTGGTTTACAGGTGCATAGATTGAACTATTATTTGTGACTATAATGTAGCAAATATATTGCAAGAGACCACTGCGGTATGTACTGCCAGTATTCAGTACACAAACAATAGGGATAGGAAAGTTATATTACCGTATTTTATCTAAGTGAATTATGTTAAACAGTAATCAAGCCATGTGCTTCTGTTGTTACTGTAAGCTAAGAAAGATGAGCTGGCTTCAGTGTTTTCAAGACGGACCAATGTAGCCATTCAAAGGCGATGAAGTGCTTTTTTATGTCAGCCCAACTCCACCCTGTCTCCACAATGCTGCCCACCTCAACCACCAATTATAGTTTGATTACTACCAGTATAATCTGCCCACTCAACTGCTGCCCAAAGCCCATCCCCCCCCCCCCCCCAACTATGTGGAAAGAAGTCGCTATATTATTTAGAAAGATGAAATATTGGTGCAGAAGTTTGTCTTATTGAGCCTCCCACACCATCAAATGTGGAAGGCAGTAGTAATTATTTCGAAAGACAAATATGGCATATGCATTATTTTACTGCCCTACCCCCGATATGGAACACAATTGCTATATTTTATGAAGACGAAAACGCTTCATGAAGAGTATTTGCTCCACAGTTCCTCCCGTATTTTTTATATTCGTTTTTTGAAGTCTGCCCTCCCCACATACAATGCAAATGTCGGAAGAAAATAATATTGAATACAGGTACACTTTGATAGTGTGCAGGTCCATGTGTTAATTTTTGTGACATGGTGACCTCATTTTCGTTTGATCTATTTTTAATGTTGGGTAATATTTTGCTGTGTTGAATGTGTTTATTTGAGGCAATAATTAACCTGTTCTGTTGATGATACTAATGGTCTGTACTGCATTAAATAGATTCATTTATGGGACCCTTTACTTATTGTTGTTATTTAAGGTCAGTACAACATAAAAACATTTGTGGGTTTTCTATTCCCATATCCTGAAGGAGTTGAAAGCACACTTTTTGAAAACAAAAATTTGATTGGTCAGTTTGTCAGACATGTCAGTTTGATAAGGAAAACAATACTTACTTGTCAATACATAAAGAACTAGACTTTATGATTCTGGAGAATCATGGCTTTTCCCGATTAGATTCCATGATTTTTCATGACACCACAGTGTCTGATGAATTGTTTTTAACTGTCTCACTGAAGTTCCCTCATTGATGTTATGAGAAAGATGAGTATAGTAGTCTCAAATGACTCGGTTTGGGTTTGATAAAAAAAAAAATGTTTAGGTAAAACCCATCATTAATGGTAGAATGGGTTAATATCAAGATCAATGTTTCCCTATCAGTTTTGCGTCCGGTAAAAGAAGTTACGTTTCTCTGTGGCATTTCCATTTGTTGGTGTCCAAAAACAGACTATTTCTTCATTTTTTTTTTACATTTAGCAGCCCATGGAGGGTTAACAAATGCCTACCAGAATAATTCATCCATGCAACTGGTCATATGACACCAAGACAGACCTATCAACGGCCATTTTCTCTTGGAAACCCCACAAAATGTTTGTAAAGAAATCCAGGGAAAACAATTTTTTAAGCTATCGATGGGTATCCGTGTTAACCTCCCCAACAGGGGTTAACGCTTGGTTTTTTTAATACCCTTATTACTTACAAAAATGGTCCTCTGTGAATTTCACTTCCAACAAAGGAGATTATGTTTATCTCTCATGTATACATTGGGTGCTGTGCGTGTCTGAAAACAGCCCCATGTTAACAAAATTATGATGCTTGGCAGCTTGTAGATGGTTAATAAACGCTCACTGGAGTATTTTGTCCATGCAACTTGTAATGTCACATAAAGACCTACGAATAGTCAATTTGTCTTGAAACCCTACAAGTTACCGTTAGGGAAATTCACAGAAAATGGGAATTTAAAGCTTTCAAGGGATATCTCGCTTTAGCCTGCCCAAAATGGGTTAAGACGTCGACTTTTGAATACCCTTACTGCTTACAAAAATGTTTCCGTATAAATTGTGCGCTCGATAAAAGGAGGCACTTTTCTTTGTGGTGTACCCTTTGGGTGCTGTTGGTGTCCAAAAACAGCCCATTTTATCACAATTTTGACCTTCAACAGCCCGAGGAGGGTTAACTAATGCTGACCGGAATATTTTGTTCATGCAACTTGTAATGTCACACAAAGACCTGCAAATAGCCGATTTTTTCTTGAAAACCTACAAAATGTTGATAGAGAAATCCACAGAAAACTGGTATTTTAAGATTTTAATGGGTATCTCTCTTTAACCAGCCCAAAATGGGTTAAGACGTCAAATTTTGAATACCCTTACCACTTTCAAAAATATTTTCCGATCAATTTTGCGTCCGATAAATGAAGGCCCCTTTCTCTCTGGTATACCGTTTTGGTGCTGTTGGCGTCTAAAAACAGCCCATTTTATCACAATTTTTACGTTTAACGGCTCGGGGAGGGTTAACTAATGCTGACCGGAATATTTTATCCATGCAACTTGTAATGTCACACCAAGACCTGAGAGTGACCAATTTTTCTTGAAAATCTACAAGACTCGTTTAGAGAAATCCACGGAAAACACGAACTTTTGAGCATTATGGGGGTATTGCTGTTTAACCAGCTCAAAATGTGTTAACGCTTGGTTTTCTGAACACCCTTACTACTGACAAAAATGATCCACGGTGAATTCCGCTCCCAATAAAGGAAGTTATGTTTATCTCTCGTGTATTGTTTGGGTGCAGTGGGGGCCTGAAACCGGCCTATTTCATCAAAATTTCGATGTTTGGCAGCCTGTGGAGGGTTACCATATGCATCGCCTGATATGTCGTGTGTACCAAAGGGTGTGTCACAGACAGGTCTAGCAATGACGAATGTATAAAAAAAAACTACAAGACATGTTTCGAGAAAGTGATGATAAACCCCAATTTTGGCAGTTTTTTGCCAATTCTGACGAATAAAGGGTTAAATCAAAAATTCCGCTTTGGTACGTTTTTAGATTTTGTGCCCCTCTATGCGTGTGCAAAATTTCGTGAAAATCGGTTCGAAAATGGCTTCTGAATCGTACGGACAAAATGTGTGGGGAAAAAAAAAAAAAAAAAACCAAAAAACTAGACTTTATGATTCTGGAAAATCATGGCTTTTCCCGATGAGATTCCATGATTTTTCATGACCCCACAGTGTCTTGTTGTTTTTAACTGTCTCACTGAAGTCCCTTCATTGATGTTATGAAAAAGGTGAAGATAGTAATCTCAAACTAGACTAGACTTTATGATTCTGGAGAATCATGGCTTTTCCCGATGAGATTCCTTGATTTTTCATGCCCCCACAGTGTCTGATGAATTGTTTTTAACTGTCTCACTGAAGTTCTTTCATTGATGTTATGAGAAAGGTGGTTATAGTAGTCTCAAATGACTCAGTTTTATAAAAAAATTGTTTAGGTAAAAACCATCATTAATGGTAGAGTGGGTTAATATCAATATCGTCGTCCCACAAGTTAATGACCGACAAAAGGAGTTATGTTTGTTTGACACATACCCTTTGAGTGCTCTGTCTATTTGAAAATGGTCCATTTTATCTCAAATGTATCCAAAATATTGATGTCTGGCAGATTGTAGAGGGTTAACATGTGCTAACAGGCATATGTATTCATGCAACTTGCAATTTCAAACCAAAAAGTGCGAATGGCCATTTTTACTTAAAATCTATAAGATGTTTTCAGAGAAATCCATGCGCATGCGCTCTTTTCGAATTCGACGTGACGAAATGCGAAATTCGTATTGCTCTTCATGGAAAGTGATGCCGCAACTATCCATGAACAACGAGTGAAAATTTCATGGAAATCTGCCTAGAATTGGTTGGGATATAGCGTTTTGAAGAGAGGAGGTAACTGTTTAAATTTGGTCCTTCCTTTTCAAGCCAGTTCGAAAAAAGACGTCGTGAATGGGCGCAGACTTTTTTAGAGACCCCCCCCCCCCCCCTCTCTGTAAATGGAAGTTGCTTCTTTAAGACCGCCATCCAGGGATCCCAACACAACCTTTAAACCTAAGAGAATCGTCAGAAGTTTAAAGTGAAAAGAAATTGGCGGAGATTGGGTTTCTGGCAGGTAGGAAAAGATTGACGAAGATTTTGGACATATTGGACATTAAAATAGCACTTCTGACATACACGAACCGTGTCCAGATCGCTGGAGGCAGCGTCTTGAAATTTTCAGAACTTGTTCTACGAACCCTGGCCGACATTTTGTGATCTGTTTGGAGCGTCCGACCGCCTGGAAAACACCACGCATCGCTTGGAATGAGAGAGTACTATTCGTCCCGACTCTATCAGTTCAGAATGGACATGGGCAGTGTTGTAGACGACTGTGGAGCTGCGATTGAGCATAAAGTCCCAGAATTCGGTGCCTCATTGCCTAAGCGGCTCCATTGTATGATTTTTTGTCTCAATATCGTCCTTACTACTTGTAGTTTATACCGTTGCCGTACGTTAATGTAGCCTCTTGCCATTTTCGAGACTTTCAACCCAGAACGTCGCCAAAGTGAGGAAGTGCGGGGGGTGGGGGGGGGGGGGGGGGGGGTGGGGGCTGTAGCGGCGAGGGGGGGGGGGGGTATCCTGACACTATCTTTAAACCTTAGATAATCGGAAGAAGTTGCAGTGAAAAGAAATCGGCGGTGAGTAGGTGTTTTGGCGGGAAACGATTAACGAAAATTTGCCAATTTGACATTAAAATTGCACTTCTCACAAACACGAACCGTGTCCAGACCGCTGAAGGCAGCGACTTCTAATTTTCAGAACTTGTTCTACGCACCCTGGCCGACATTTTGGCATCTGTTGCAAGTGTCGAGACCGCGTGGAGAACACCACGCATCGCGTGGAAAGTGAGAGTACTATTCGTCCCGACTCCATCAGTTTGGAATGGAATTGGGCACTATTGTAGACTACTGTAGAGCAGCGATTGAGCATTAAATCGGAGTTTTTTTGTGCCAAATTACCTAACCGGCTCCAAGGTATCATCTTTCGTCTGTACATCGCCCAGATCGTCTGAAGTTTATACCGTTACCATATGTTGAAGTAGCCTTTTGTCATTTTCGCCACTTTCGACCCAGATTTGAGGGTACCTTCCTTCAGCGAAATCTAGCCATGCTCACAACCACGCCCTCTCCCCGTCGGCCCGGGTGCTTCTAAAGATAGAAAGGTCAATGGGGAGGGGCACGTTAGCAAACAAACGGGGGCAGGTGTAGTTGGTGAAAAACAGCGGGGGGGTGGGGGGGGGGGGGCACGTGTCCTAGGTAAAAGAAACAATAGGGGGCAGGTGTCCTAGGTAAAAAAAAACAGCAGGAAGGGAGGGGGGGGGATGCAGATGTCCCCGCTAATTAATTTTAATAACAGGCAGGTGTTCATGGGGCAGGCCCACTGCTCGGTGTTCCAAATTTTCTATGGTACTTGGCCTTGACGGAAACAACACTTCAACAAGAAACAACGGGAAACCTATTTGCAGTAAAGCTGCAAATATAAACATGATTTTAGGACCATTCCATGGCCAGTTTAAAGCCTACTGCGATATCAGCGTTTATTACTCTCGTCCTTTCACTGCAGTATTTCACCCGAGTCGAGTTCTGACGTCATGCAAGTTTGACGGACATGCTTTCAATTTTGTTATTGACAACAACATATTTATAATTTTCGTGATTACTGATCGAAATTTTGAAAACGACACATGCAATCGCGAAAGAGTTTTCTGAAAAACACGATTCTGCAAAAGGTTTTAGTGAAATTTGATTATTTTTTTTTATTTTCAATTTCGACGGCTCTTGTCGAAAAGGTGTTAATCACTGATCGTCCCAAACGAGATCAAATACTGACGCTGTATATTAATAACACACAGAGAATCTTCTAAGAATATACACGCGCAATCCTTAAATGAAATAATTCAAGTCTTTTTTCAGGTTTTACGAGAGAAATATGTCCAATTGTATCATTGAATCATGTTTAGGTATATGTGGGCGAGACATTTTCTATACGGACAAAATACAGACTAAATAAAATATTTGCCATTATTTTCCGCAGATGTATTTTTGTCTTTGCTTCTTGGGGAAATCCATGCTGATAATACAACGAAGGAGTGTTATCTAATGAGGGCAGAACCGTCAGGTGGTCGGGTCCGACAGCGCACCTCGAAGTAGATTTAGTGGGGGTGTCGATTTTACAAGTAATGTAGGCAGCGTACACGGCATGGGCTGTCTGTCTTTAATCCTATAAACAGGGTTAAGGCTTGGTTTTTGAATACCCTTATTTATTTATTTATTTATTTATTTATTTATTTATTTATTTATTTGTTTATTGGTGTTTAAGGTCACATACTTATGCACAATGGCTAATCGTGGCCGTGACAGTTTTATAGGTGGAGGAAGCCGGAGTACACGGAGAGAACCACCAAGCATCGACGAGCAACTGTCAGCTCCTCAACATTCTAACTCTGTTCAAGCTCCGCTCAAGCAGGGTTACAGAGGGTGAAGACATATGTACCATCGATGTGCAGTATGCCTTAGTACACGGCGTCATCGTGCCCCCATGTCGGCAACCGGGCTAAAGTGACTTGCCCAAGGACACAACGTGAGTCGTCCCGGATGGGGATCGGACTCGGGACCTCTGGCATAGAAGTACAACAGTCTACCACTGAGCTACCACGCTCCCTTGAATACCCTTAACACTATCATACATTATCCCTCATGAATTCTGAGTTTGATAAAAGAGGTTATGTTTACCTATTACATACCCATTTGCTGCCCGAAAACAGACGATTTTATCAAAATTTTGACGTTTAGCAGCCTGTAGCGGGATTAACAAACGACTAGCGGAATATTCTATCTATGCAATTTGTAAGACCTGCCAATGTCCAATTGTTCTTGAAAATCGCCAACAAGCAGTTAGCGAAATCCACAGAAAATGTAAATTTTAAGCTTTTAAGGGGTATCTCTCCTTATCCAGTATAAAATAGGTTAAGTTTCATTCTTTTAAATACCCTTACTACTTACAAAACTGATCCTCTGTGAATTCTACGCGCAGTAAAAGAAGTTATATTTCTCTGTTACATATCCATTGGGTGCTCTTGGTGTCTGAAAACAATCCATTTTATCAACATTTTGATGTTTAGCAGCTCGTGGAGAGTTAACGAATGCTCAACGGAATATTTTGTCCATGTAACTTGTAATGTCACATGAAGACCCGTGAATGGCCATTTTTCCTTGAAATCTACAAGATGTTTTTAAAGAAATCCAGGGAAAGCATGAAATTTTAAGTCTTTGATGGGTACCGCTGTTTAACCAGCCCAAAACGGGTTAAGACCAGCCCTAAATGGGTTAATGCTTGGTCTGATGAATTCCACTTCCAAAGAAGGAGGTTATGTTTATCTCGCAGGTACACATTGCGTGCAATGGGTGCCCATGGACAGTCCATTTTCTCAAAATTTCTATCCTTTGCAGTCTCTGGAGAGTTAACTAACGCTTACCGGAATATTTTGTCTATGTAATTTGTAATGTCACTCCAAGACCTGCAAATGGTCAATTTTTCTTGAATACTTACTAGATTTTTTGGAGAAATCCACAGAAAACTGGAATTTTAAGCTTTTAAGGGGCACATCTTAACCAGGCGAAAATGGGTTAAGACCTCGATTTTTTGAATACCCTTACTACTTACTAAATTTTTCTCTGTCAGTTTTGCATTCGGTAAAAGAAGTTATGTATCTCTGTGGCATTCCCATTTGTTGTTGTTGGTGTCCAAAAACAGACTATTTTTTCAAAATGTTGACATTTAGCAGCCGATGGAGGGTTAACAAATGCTTACTGAAAAAATATTTTATCCATGCAGCCGGTAATGTGACTCCAAGACCTATCAATGGTCATTTTCTGTTGAAAACTTACAAGATGTTTGTAACAAAATCCACGGAAAACATGATTTTTTTTTAGCTTTTGATGGTATCGCTAATAACCACCCCAAAAGGGGTTAACGCTTGGGTTTTTGAATACCCGTATTACTTACAAAAATGGTCCTCAGTGAACTCCACTTCCATCAAAGGAGATTATGTGTAACTCTTGGACATACATTGCGTGCTGTGTGTGTCCGAAAACAGCCCATTTCAACAAAATTATGATGCTTGGCATTCTGTAGAGGGTTAATAAACGCTCAGCGGAATATTTTGTCCATGCCACTTGTAATGTCACACAAAGACCTGCAAGTAGTCAATTTTTCTTGAAAACCTATGGAATGTATTTAGGGAAATCCACAGAAAATGGGAATTTTTAGATTTTAAGGGGTCTCTCTCTTTAGCCTGCCCAAAATGGGTAAAGACTTCGTTTTTTGAATACCCTTACTACTTACAAAAATGTGTCCCTATAGATTGTGTGCTCGATAAAAGAAATCACTTTTCTTTGTGGCGTACCCGTTGGGTGCCGTTGGCGTCCAAAAACAGCCCATTTTATCACAATTTTGACATTTAGCAGCCTGTGGAGGGTTAACAAATACTCACCGAAATATTTTGTCCATGCAACTTCTATTGTCACATCAAGGCCTGGGAGTGACAATTTTTTCATGAAAATCTACAAGACTCGTTTAGAGAAATCCACGGAAAACCTGAATTTTATAGCTTTTTGGGGGTATTGCTGTTTAACCAGCCCAAAACGGGTTAATGCTTGGTTTTTTTAACACCATTATTACTTACAAAAATGATCTCCGGTGAATTCCACTTCAAATAAAGGAAGTTATGTTTATCTCTCGTGTATCGTTTGGGTGCTCTGGGGGCCTGAAACCGGCCCATTTCATCAAAATTTCGATGTTTGGCAGCCTGTGGAGGGTTACCATATGCATCGCCTGATATGTCATGTGTATCAAAGGTCGTGGCACAGACAGGTCTATCAATGATGAAAGTTTTAAAAAAATCTACAAGACGTGTTTCGAGAAACTGCCGATTAACCACAATTTTGACGGTTTTTTGCCAATTCTGACGAAATAAGGGTTAAATCGAAAATTCCGCTTCGGTACATTTTTAGATTTTGTGCCCCTCTATGCGTGTGCAAAACTTTGTGAAAATCGGTCCGCAAATGGCTTCGGAATCGTGCGGACAAAATGTGTGGAAAAAAAAAAAAAAAAAAAAAAAACTAGACTTTATGATTCTGGAGAATCATGGCTTTTCCCGATTAGATTCCATGATTTTTCATGATCCCACAGTGTCTGATGAGTTGTTTTTAACTGTCTCACTGAAGTTCCCTCATTGATGTTATGAGAAAGGTGAGTATAGTAGTCTCAAATGACTCGGTTTGGGTTTGATAAAAAAAAATTGTTTAGATAAAACCCATCATTAATGGTAGAATGGGTTAATATCAAGATCAATGTTTACCTATCAGTTTTGCGTCCGGTAAAAGAAGTTACGTTCTCTGTGGCATTTCCATTTGTTGGTGTCCAAAAACAGACTATTTCTTCAATTTTTTTTACATTTAGCAGCCCATGGAGGGTCAACAAATGCCTACCAGAATAATTTATTCATGCAACTGGTCATATGACACCAAGACCTATCAACGGCCATTTTCTCTTGGAAACCCCACAAAATGTTTGTAAAGAAATCCAGGGAAAACGATCTTTTTATGCTATCGATGGATATCAGTGTTAACCTCCCCAACAGGGGTTATCGCTTGGTTTTTTTAATACCCTTACTACTTACAAAAATGGTCCTCTGTGAATTCCACTTCCAACAAAGGAGATTATGTTTATCTCTCATGTATACATTGGGTGCTGTGCGTGTCAGAAAACAGCCCCATGTTAACAAAATTACGATGCTTGGCAGTTTGTAGATGGTTAATAAACGCTCATCGGAGTATTTTGTCCATGCAACTTGTAATGTCACATAAAGACCAACGAATAGTCAGTTTGTCTTGAAACCCTACAAGTTACCGTTAGGGAAATTCACAGAAAATGGGAATTTAAAGCTTTCAAGGGATATCTCTCTTTAGCCTGCCCAAAATGGGTTAAGACGTCGACTTTTGAATACCCTTACTGCTTACAAAAATGTTTCCGTATAAATTGTGCGCTCGATAAAAGGAGGCACTTTTCTTTGTGGTGTACCCTTTGGGTGCTGTTGGTGTCCAAAAACAGCCCATTTTATCACAATTTTGACCTTCAACAGCCCGGGGAGGGTTAACTAATGCTGACCGGGATATTTTGTTCATGCAACTTGTAATGTCACACCAAGACCTGCAAATAGCCGATTTTTTCTTGAAAACCTACAAAATGTTGATAGAGAAATCCACAGAAAACGGGTATTTTAAGATTTTAATGGGTATCTCTATTTAACCAGCCCAAAATGGGTTAAGACGTCAAATTTTGAATACTCTTACCACTTTCAAAAATATTTTCCGATCAATTTTGCATCCGATAAATGAAGGCCCCTTTCTCTCTGGTATACCGTTTGGGTGCTGTTGGCGTCTAAAAACAGCCCATTTTATCACAATTTTTATGTTTAGCAGCTCGGGGAGGGTTAACTAATGCTGACCGGAATATTTTATCCATGCAACTTGTAATGTCACACCAAGACCTGAGAGTGACCATTTTTTCTTGAAAATCTACAAGACTCGTTTAGAGAAATCCACGGAAAACACGAACTTTTGAGCATTATGGGGGTGTTGCTGTTTAACCAGCTCAAAATGGGTTAACGCTTGGTTTTCTGAACACCCTTATTACGGACAAAAATGATCCACGGTGAATTCCACTCCCTATAAAGGAAGTTATGTTTATCTCTCGTGTATTGTTTGGGTGCAGTGGGGGCCTGAAACCAGCCTATTTCATCAAAATTTTGATGTTTGGCAGCCTGTGGAGGGTTACCATATGCATCGCCTGATATGTCATGTGTACCAAAGGGTGTGTCACAGACAGGTCTAGCAATGACAAACGTATAAAAAAAATCTACAAGACATGTTTCGAGAAAGTGCCGATAAACCCCAATTTTGGCTGTTTTTTGCCAATTCTGACGAAATAAGGGTTAAATCGAAAATTCCGCTTCGGTACATTTTTAGATTTTGTGCCCCTCTATGCGTGTGCAAAATTTTGTGAAAACCGGTTCGAAAATGGCTTCTGAATCGTACGGACGAAATGTGTGGAAAAAAAAACAAAAAAAAAACCAAAAAACAAAAAAAACCCCAAAAAACTAGACTTTATGATTCTGGAGAATCATGGCTTTTCCCGATTAGATTCCATGATTTGTCATGACCCCACACTGTCTGATGAATTGTTTTTAACTGTCTCACTGAAGTTCCCTCATTGATGTTGTGAGAAAGGTGAGTATAGTAGTCTCAAATGACTCGGTTTGGGTTTGATAAAAAAAATGTTTAGGTAAAACCCATCATTAATTGTAGAATGGGTTAATATCAAGATCAATGTTTCCCTATTAGTTT
Source organism: Pictodentalium vernedei (assembly GCA_031216915.1). Classification (NCBI taxonomy): domain Eukaryota; kingdom Metazoa; phylum Mollusca; class Scaphopoda; order Dentaliida; family Dentaliidae; genus Pictodentalium; species Pictodentalium vernedei. The sequence continues at coordinate 544,955,399 of CM062297.1, forward strand.
TGCATCCGGTAAAAGAAGTTACGTTTCTCTGTGGCATTTCCATTTCTTGGTGTCCAAAAACAGACTATTTCTTCAATTTTTTTACATTTAGCAGCCCATGGAGGGTCAACAAATGCCTACCAGAATAATTTATCCATGCAGCTGGTCATATGACACCAGGACCTATCAACGGCCATTTTCTCTTGGAAACCCCACAAAATGTTTGTAAAGAAATCCAGGGAAAACGATTTTTTAAGCTATCGATGGGTATCCGTGTTAACCTCCCCAACAGGGGTTAACGCTTGGTTTTTTTAATACCCTTATTACTTACAAAAATGGTCCTCTGTGAATTCCACTTCCAACAAAGGAGATTATGTTTATCTCTCATGTATACATTGGGTGCTGTGCGTGTCTGAAAACAGCCCCATGTTAACAAAATTACGATGCTTGGCAGCTTGTAGATGGTTAATAAACGCTCATCGGAGTATTTTGTCCATGCAACTTGTAATGTCACATAAAGACCTACGAATAGTCAATTTGTCTTGAAACCCTACAAGTTACCGTTAGGGAAATTCACAGAAAATGGGAATTTAAAGCTTTCAAGGGATATCTCTCTTTAGCCTGCCCAAAATGGGTTAAGACGTCGACTTTTGAATACCCTTACTACTTACAAAAATGTTTCCGACTAAATTGTGAGCTTGATAAAAGGAGGCACTTTTCTTTGTGGTGTACCCTTTGGGTGGTGTTGGTGTGCAAAAACAGCCCATTTTATCGCAATTTTGACCTTCAACAGCCCGGGGAGGGTTAACTAATGCCGACCGGAATATTTTGTTCATGCAACTTGTAATGTCACACCAAGACCTGCAAATAGCCGATTTTTTCTTGAAAACCTACAAAATGTTGATAGAGAAATCCACAGAAAACGGGTATTTTAAGATTTTAATGGGTATCTCTATTTAACCAGCCCAAAATGGGTTAAGACATCAAATTTTGAATACCCTTACCACTTTCAAAAATATTTTCCGATCAATTTTGCATCCGATAAATGAAGGACCCTTTCTCTCTGGTATACCGTTTGGGTGCTGTTGGTGACTAAAAACAGCCCATTTTATCACAATTTTTACGTTTAGCAGCTCGGGGAGGGTTAACTAATGCTCACCGGAATATTTTATCCATGCAACTTGTAATGTCACACAACGACCTGAGAGTGACCAATTTTTCTTGAAAATCTACAAGACTCGTTTAGAGAAATCCACGGAAAACACGAACTTTTGAGCATTATGGGGGTATTGCTGTTTAACCAGCTAAAAATCGGTTAACGCTTGGTTTTCTGAACACCCTTATTACTGACAAAAATGATCCTCGGTGAATTCCACTCCCAATAAAGGAAGTTATGTTTATCTCTCGTGTATTGTTTGGGTGCAGTGGGGGCCTGAAACCGGCCTATTTCATCAAAATTTTGATGTTTGGCAGCCTGTGGAGGGTTACCATATGCATCGCCTGATATGTAGTGTGTACCAAAGGGTGTGTCACAGACAGGTCTAGCAATGACGAATGTATAAAAAAAATCTACAAGACATGTTTCGAGAAAGTGCCGATAAACCCCATTTTGGCAGTTTTTTGCCAATTTTGACGAAATAAGGGTTAAATCGAAAATTCCGCTTCAGTACATTTTTAGATTTTGTGCCCCTCTATGCGTGTGCAAAATTTCGTGAAAATCGGTTCGAAAATGGCTTCTGAATCGTACGGACAAAATGTGTGGAAAAAAAAAAAAAACCAAAAAACCCCCCCCCAAAAAAAAAAAATAATAATCCGTAGAAAAACAATAGTCTTTTCCAGAGGGAAAAGCCTAATGACAGAGTTTGATAAAAAAATTGTTTAGGTAAAAACCATCATTAACGGTGGAGTGGTTTAATGTCAATATCGTCTTCCAACAAGTCAATGACCAACAAAAGGAGTTATGTTTGTTTGACACATACCCACTGAGTGCTGTGTCAATTTAAAAATGGTTCATTTTATCTCAAATGTATCCCAAATATTGATGTCTGGCTGCTTGTAGAGGGTTAACAAGTGGTAACAGGAATATTTATTCATGCAACTTGTAATGTCACACCAAGAACTGTGAATGGCCATTTTTTTCTTTAAAATCTACAAGATGTTTTCAGAGAAATCCAGGGAGAACATGAATTTTAAGCTTTTGATGGGTATCATTGTTTATCCAGCCCAAAATGGGTTAAGTGTTGTTTTTTGAATACTCTTATTACTTCCAAAAATAATTCTCAGTGAATTCTACTTCCACTTATTTTGATCTCTCCTCCCAACTTTGGGTGCTGTGGGTACGCAAACACAGCCCATTTTATCAACATTTTGATGTTTGAGAACCTGCATAGGGTTAACAAATGCTTACAGGAATATTTTGTACATGCAACTTGTAATGTCACACTAAGATCAGAGAATGGCCATTTTTTCTTGAAAATCTACGGCATGTTTTTAAAGAAATCCTCAGATAACACAAATGTTTAACCTTTTGAGGGGTATCTCCCTGTAACCAGCTCTAAAGGGTTGGTTTTGTGAATACCTTCATTACTTACAAAAATGATCGACGGTGAATTCCACTTCCAATGAAGGAGGTTATGTTTATCTCGTAGGTACACATTTGGTGTTATGGTTGCCCAAGAACAGCCCATTTTCTCCAAATGTCTATGCTTGGCAGCCTCTGGAAGGTTAACAAATGTTTACCGAAACATTTTGTTCATGCTTGTAATGTCACTCGAAGACCTGCGAATCGTCAATTGTTCTTGAATTTTTTGTTGTTGAGAAATCCATAGAAAACTGGAATTTTAAGCTTTTAAGGGGTATATCTCCTTAACCAGTCAAAAATGGGTTCAGACCTCGATTTTTGAATCCATTTACTACTTACAAAAATGTTTCCCTGTCAGTTTTGCGTCCGGTAAAAGAAGTTACGTTTCTCTGTTGCATTCCCTTTTGATGTTGTTGTTGTTCAAAAACAGGCTATTTTTTCAAAATTTTGACATTTAGCAGCTCATGGAGGGTTAACAAATGCTTACCGGAATAATTTATCCAATCACCTGGTAATGTGACACCATGACCTATCAATGGCCATTTTCTCTTGAAAACGCTACCAGATGTTTGTAAAGAAATGCAGGGAAAACATAAAGTTTTAAGCCTTTGATAGGTATCACTATTAACAACCACAAAAGGGGTTAACGCTTGGTTTTTTGAATACCCTTATTACTTACAAAAATGGTCCTCGGTGAATTCCACTTCCCACAAAGGAGATTATGGGTAATTCCCAGGTACACATTGGGTGTTGCTCGTGTCTGAAAACAGCCCATTTCAACAAAATTACGATGCTTGGCAGTCTGTAGAGGGTTAATAAACATCCATGATTTTTTATGACCCTGGAGTGTCTGAAGAATTGTTTTAATTGTATCATTAAAGTATTTTATTGATGTCTTGAGAAAAGTGGGTATAATAGTCTCAAATGACCCAGTGTGATAAAAGAACGTTTTGGTTAAATCATCATTGTTTGTGGAGAGGGTTAATATTAATATCAGCGTCTGAGAATCAGCGTCTAACGTAAATAGCCCATTGTATCTCAAATTAACCTAAAATTTCGATAGTTGATGGTTTGTGGAGGGTTAATGAAGGCTTGCGAGAATACTTCTTCTCCAGGGTTTATTTGTTCTTAAAAATCTGTAAGAACCAGTTGAAGATATCCACAGAAAATGTGAACTTTAAATTCTTGAGCATGTCATGTATAGTCCCTGTATCAATTATCTCCTATTAGACCACAGTTGTTATGCATGATTATGTCATTTTTTCACACCTTGTAGAGCTCACCTATCACCTGTCTGTTAATAGCAGAAGAAAATTTCTCTCCAATTGGTTTTTCCCCGTAGGATTAGTTTTATTTATTACAATGAAGATATCCATACATACAACGACAAACATGAAGTTATAAACTACAATAATTACATACGAAAATAGGAAGTGTTGTTTGTACACATGTGTAGATAAAAATATACCCTGGGACGGAGAAGGGCAGTATAACCGTCTTACAAACTAGTATATATCTAGCCCCACTGCCGGGGGAATGTTGGCGCCATGCACCACTGCATTTGATAACCTACAGAGTAGTAAATATACCTGCCCCCCCTTCCCATGTTGGGGATCCCCACCTTTTATTGTAAGGTTCCTTAGGCACAGCATAGCGTCAGTAAGAAAGATATATACTGCCACGCCGCCACTCTGGGGCGGAGGAGGGGCAGTGTATAGCCGTTTTACAGACTATTATATACCTGGACCCACTGTCGGGGAAACGCTATAGTGTCAACACTATTTGATATGATAAGTAACTGATCCCATTGTAGCTAACGTTATTTACTGCTTTCTTATCATGCAGTGGCGGAGCGGTGGCATTGTGGTAGCCGGTTCTCGTCAGATCACCGAAGTTAAGCAACGTTGAGCCTGGTTAATTATTGGATGGGTGGCCGTCTGAGCGATCAATTCGGACTCCCATGCTGTGTCCTTGGGCAAGGCACTTAACTCTGATTCTCCATATGGGGGCACGATGCCGCCATGTACTAAGGCGTACTGCACGTCGACGGTACGCATGTCTTCAACCAATCTAACCCTGCCTGTGCTGCAGTTCGGAGTTACAATGTTGGGAAGCTGGCAGCTGCTCGTCGTTGCTCGGTGGTTCTCTCCAGGTACTGCGGCTTCCTCCACCCGTAGATTAGCCATTGTGCATAAGTATATGCCCTTAAACACCAATAAATAAATAATAAATGCTATCATGCAGGGCAGTGTGGAATACGAGGTGAGGCGTACCTTTCAATGTGTGTTTGGTTGGAGAAAGAGGCAGGGGGGAGGTGGTAACCTTGGTAATTTTGTTTGGATAAATCGACCGCTGGCGACCGATGAAGTGGGCCACAGTGAGAGTGGAACTTATGGGCAGTTATTCTTGATAATAATTAAATATACACTTACTTTTGAGTTCATACAAGGTGAGTATAGTAGTCTCAAATGAGAATGCCCGATATTTGTCTTGAAAACCTACGAGAGGCTTTTAGAGAAATCCTCGGAAAATATGAATTTTTAACCTTTTGAGGGGTATCGCTCTGTAACCAGCCCAAAACGGATTAATGCTTGGTTTTGTGAATACCTTCATTACTTACAAAAATGATCCTCAGTGAATTTCACTTCCAATGAGGAAGGTTATGTTTATCACGCAGGTACACATTGGGTGTTATGGGTCCCCCAAAACAGCCCATTTTCTCAAAATGTCTATACTTTCCAGGCTCTGGAGGGTTAATAATTGCTTACTGGAATATTTTGTCCATGCAACTTGTAATGTCACTCAAAGACCTGCAAATGGTCAATTTTTCTTGAAAACGTGCTAGATTTTTTGGAGAAATCCACAGAAAACGGGAATTTTAAGCTTTTGAGGGGTATATCTCCTTAACCAGTCGACAATGGGTTAAGACCTCGATTTTTGAATATCCTTACTACTTACAAAAATGTTTCTCTATCAGTTTTGCGTCCAGTAAAAGAAGTTACGTTTCTCTGTGGCATTTCCATTTGATGTTGTTAGTGTCCAAAAACAGACTATTTCTTCAAAATTTTTGACATTTAGCAGCCCATGGAGGGTTAACAAATACCTACCAGAATAATTTATCTATGCAACTGGTAATGTGATACCAAGACCTATCAACGGCCATTTTCTCTTGAAAACCCTACAAGATGTTTGTAAAGAAATCCAGGGAAAACGATTTTTAAGCTTTCGATGGGTATCCCTGTTAACCTCCCCAACAGGGGTTAACGCTTGGTTTTTTGAATACCCTTATTACTTACAAAAATGGTCATCTGTGAATTCCACTTCCAACAAACGTGATTATGTTTATCTCTCGTGTATACATTGGGTGCTGTACGTGTCCAAAAACAGCCCATGTCAACAAAATTACGATACTTGGCAGCTTGTAGATGGTTAATAAACGCTCACCAGAGTATTTTGTCCCCACAACTTGTAATGTCACATAAAGACCTACGAATAGTTAATTTTTCTTGAAATCCTACTAGTTACTGTTAGGGAAATTCACATAAAATGGGAATTTAAAGCTTTTAAGGGATATCTCTCTTAGCCTACCCAAAATGGGTTAAGACTTCGACTTTTGAATACCCTTACTACTTACAAAAATGTCTCTGCATAAATTGTACACTCGATAAAAGGAGGCGCTTTTCTTTGTGGTGTACCCATTGGGTGCTGTTGGTGTCCACAAACTGCCAATTTTATCACAATTTTGATGTTGAGGAGCCCTGGGAGGGTTAACGAATGCTAAACGGAATATTTTGTCCATGCAACTTGTAATGTCACACCAAGACCTACAGGAATAGCCGATTTTTTCTTGAAAACCTACGAGATGTTTTTAGAGAAATCCACAGAAAGAGGGTATTTTAAGGTTTTAATGGGTATCTCTCTTTAACCAGCCCAAAATGGGTTAAGACGTCGAATTTTGAATACCCTTACCACTTTCAAAAATATTTTCCGATCAATTTTGCGTCCGATAAATGAAGCCCACTTTCCCTGTGGTATATCGTTTGGGGGCTGTTGGTGTCCAAAAACAGCCCATTTTATCACAATTTTTACGTTTAGCAGCTCGGGGAGGGTTAACTAATGCTGACCGGAATATTTTGTCCATGCAACTTGTAATGTCACACCAAGACCTGGGAGTGACAAATATTTCCTGAAAATCTACAAGACTCGTCTAGAGAAATCCACGGAAAACATGAAGTTTTGAGCTTTTTGGGGGTATTGCTGTTTAACCAGCCCAAAACGGGTTAATGCTTGGTTTTCTGAACACCCTTATTACTTACAAAAATGATCCTCGGTGAATTCCACTTCCAATAAAAGCAGTTATGTGTATCTATCGTGTTTCGTTTGGGTGCTGTGGGGGCCCGAAAACAGCCCATTTCATCAAAATTTCGATGTTTGGCAGCCTGTGGAGGGTTACCATATGCATCGCCTGATATGTCGTGTGTATCAAAGGTCGTATCACAGGCAGGTCTGGCAATGATGAATGTTTAAAAAAAATCTACAAGACGTGTTTCGAGAAAGTGCCGATAAACCCCAATTTTGACAGTTTTTTGCCAATTCTGACGAAATAAGGGTTAAATCGAAAAATCCGCTTTGGTACATTTTTAGATTTTGTGCCCCTCTATGTGTGTGCAAAATTTTGTGAAAATCGATTCGAAAATGGCTTCTGAATCGTACGGACAAAATGTGTGGAAAAAAAAAAAATAATAATCCGAAGAAAAACAATAGTCTTTTCCAGAGGGAAAAGCCTAACAAGTTAGCAAATAATGTTGTTTTATTAATTCTATTCCCATAAAACAATATATTATGCATACAACACGTTTGTAACATACAACAAAGAAAGATGAAATATTCAGTTGAAAAATATCATTGTCCTTTTTGATTTATGATTAACTGGGATTTGCCACCAGTTTGGGATGAATTTTAAGTGGGTGTCCCAAAATTTTGAGGCTTAAAAAAATATTTGTTTGTTGAAAAAATGGTGTCCAAAAAGAAAAGGTGTCCGAAAATTTAGATGAAATGCATGTGATGTTATTTCAAACATATACGACGTATTCTAATGCGTTGGGTAATGTTTTGACGAACGTTGTTAACTGAATCCAATAAATGGAAATTGGATCGGAATTGACCGATTATCTGCGACAAAAAATAAGTAATCGGTTCATGGGCCAAGATCACAATCAGCCCAACACTACTGACATGTTTAAAATATTTTGCTATGTTTTGCAGGGTTACTCCATAATTTGGTCATGTTTTCTGGAAGATGCAACACAGTTCAGGTCCTAACTGCCTAAAAATTTAAGCAACCAAAGGTATGTTTAAAAAGTCACAAAGCAATCTGCATTGACAGTGTCATATACGACAATGTTAATGCTGATTACTTTTCTCTGGTGAACTTTTGAGTTAGGGATGTGGTGACTCAGTGGTTACGCCATTGGACCTCAAACCGAAAGGTTCACAGTTCGATCTCCTTCATGGGTAATTGCATTGTGTCCTTGGGCATGTGGCCGTGTACTAAGGTGTACTGCAATTCGATGGTGCACTTGTCTTCAACCCTGCTTGTGTGGAGTTAATATGTTGGGGAGTCAGACAGTTGCTTGCCATTGCTTTGTGATTCTCTCTGGGTACTCCGGCTACCTCCACCCATAAAACTGTCAGACATGAGGTGACCCTGGCTGTCAAAAGTGCCATTAAACCGAGATAAACAATAAACTATTTAAGATAGCTCGAGGCAGGAAACCAAGAACAATCGGAAAGACCCATAACAGACACCCTGCAAACTATGTTTCTGAGTGAAAGGAAAATGATAAGCATCAATGCAGAGAAAGCAAAGACACTGGAGTTTTTCTCTCCTACAGGCCATGTTAACCTGGGTCTGTGCCTGACATACCCAAATTAGACCAATTTAAAGGCCTGTTATGGGTTTAAGTCCCATCATGCAAATTCTGGGTAAACTTGAAGTTACATTATAAGTACCTTAGGCTAAAGAAAATTAATCTTTTGATTCTCAGGCACTGGCACATTCATTTTTTCGGCCTGTGTTCGTCATTTTTATTTCGAAGGTAAAATTCAAAATATACAAAACTACCATGTGATTTTAGTGGTATCACATCGTGATATGCGATGCATTATGTTGTACACATTGATACAGTATTGTTATTCTTTTTGCAAAATGCAACCCGATTCTCATATGTATACAAAATAAATATTTATTTAACTGGTTGAGGACTAGATTATTTTTGGTGTTCTGAATTTGTACATCAAAAATTGTTCTATTACAAATTATTGGAGAGTGCCAACAAGTACTCTCCAATAATTTGTAATAGAACAAATTTGTATAAACAAACTATTATTTACATTTAACTGAATATGAAAGATGGGTAAAGAAAATATTACTTTTGCACTGGTACCCTCATTTTTTTTTGAAAGACCTGATTGTGGCTTCTAGCACTCAATCAGTTAAAAAAACGCCTTGTTGTTTTTTATCTCCATTTTAGCTGTATTATATTGATTTTGTGTTGTGTGGATGCTGTTACAAAAAAACAAAAACTATCAGCGAAATCAACGTGGAAGCTCTAGTATTTAATTTTAGGCTCTCACAATTGGATTTGAGGCATCAGCGACCATTCCATCAGAAATAAAAAAATAAAAACTACCCTCCCTCATTTGTTTTAAAAAAAAATGCCTGAGAATGAATTATTTAATTTTGTTTGGCCTTAGCAGTTGTTTCGAGTAAAGTCTTGGTTGCCTATATATACTTACCTTGAAACAACTGCAAAACATCAGAAGGTAGACTGTCAATGTGAAGCAAGAAAGCAAGAAAAAAAAACTCCAGAATGGTCTTTAAGGGTTAAATCTCTTGCGAAATGGGACAAAAAGACTGAAACATGGTTCTAGAAGATTTTCAAAAGATATTTTTCTATCAAATCATAAACAACTTTCCCAATCAATCCTGCCAATCAGTTGTCAGGTATGCAGTTTGCAATACAGAATAATGAAAAACTAGACTTTATGATTCTGGAGAATCATGGCTTTTCCCGATGAGATTCCATGATTTTTCATGACCCCACAGTGTCTGATGAATTGTTTTTAACTGTCTCACTGAAGTTCCTTCATTGATGTTATGAGAAAGGTGAAGATAGTAGTCTCAAATGACACAGTTTGATAAAAAATTGTTTAGGTAAAAAACATCATTAACGGTGGAGTGGGTTAATGTCAATATCGTCGTTCAACAAGTCAATGACCGACAAAAAGAGTTATGTTTGTTTGACACATACTCACTGAGTGCTGTGTCAATTTACAAATGGTCCATTTTATCTCAAATGTATCCAAAATATTGATGTCTGGCAGCTTGAAGAGTGTTAACAAGTGTCAACAGGAATATTTATTCATGCAACTTGTAGAGAAATCAGGGAGAACAGGAATTTTAAGCTTTTGATGGGTATCATTGTTTTTCCAGCCCAAAACGGGTTAAGTGTTGTTTTTGGAATACTCTTATTACTTCCAAAAATAATTCTCAGTGAATTCTACTTCCACTTATTTTGATCTCTCCTCCCAACTTCGGGTGCCATGGGTACGCAAACACAGCCTATTTTATCAACATTTTGATGTTTGAGAACCTGCATAGGGTTAACAAATGCTTACAGGAATATTTTGTACATGCAACTTGTAATGTCACACTAAGATATGAGAATGGCCATTTTTTCCTGAAAATCTACAGAATGTTTTTAAAGAAATCCTCAGATAACATGAATTTTTAACCTTTTGAGGGGCATCTCTCTTTAACCAACTCTAAAGGCTTAATGCTTGGTTTTGTGAATATCTTCATTACTTACAAAAATGATCGACGGTGAATTCCACTTCCCATGAAGGAGGTTATGTTCATCTCGTAGGTACACATTTGGTGTTATGGTTGCCCAAGAACAGGCCATTTTCTCCAAACGTCAATGCTTGGCAGCCTCTGGGGGGTTAACAAATGCTTACCGAAACATTTTGTTCATGCAACTTGTAATGTCACTCGAAGACCTGCGAATGGTCAATTGCTCTTGAAATTTTTTTTTTTTTGAGAAATCCACAGAAAACTGGAATTTTAAGCTTTTAAGGGGTATATCTCCTTAACCAGTCAAAAATGGGTTAAGACCTCGATTTTGGAATCCATTTACTACTTACAAAAATGTTTCCCTGTCAGTTCTGCGTCCGGTAAAAGAAGTTACGTTTCTCTGTTGTATTCCCATTTGATGTTGTTGTTGTTGTTGTTGTTGTTCAAAAACAGACTATTTTTTTCAAAATTTTGACATTTAGCAGCCCATGGAGGGTTAACAAATGCTTACCGGAATAATTTATCCAATCAACTGGTAATGTGACACCATGACCTATCAATGGCCATTTTCTCTTGAAAACCCTACCAGGTGTTTGTAAAGAAATCCAGGGAAAACATAATTTTTTAAGCCTTTGATGGGTATCACAATTAACAACCACAAAATGGGTTAACGCTTGGTTTTTTGAATACCCTTATTACTTACAAAAATGGTCTTCGGTGAATTCCACTTCCAACAAAGGAGATTATGTTTATTTCTCAGGTACACGTTGGGTAATGTGCGTGCCTGAAAACAGCCCATTTCAACAAAATTACGATGCTTGGCAGCCTCTAGACGGTTAATAAACGCTCACCGGAATATTTTGTTCATGCAACTTGTAATATCACACAAAGACCTGCGAGTAGTCAATTTTTCTTGAAAACCTACAGGATGTTTTTAGAGAAATCCACAGAAAATGGGAATTTTAAGATTTTAAGGGGTCTCTCTCTTTAGCCTGTCCAAAATGGGTTAAGACTTCGACTTTTGAATACCCTTACTACTTACAAAAATGTTTGCGTATAGATTGTGCGCTCGATAAAAGAAGGCACGTTTCTTTGTGGTGTAACCATTGGGTGCTGTTGGCGTCCAAAAACAGCCCATTTTATCACAATTTTGACATTTAGCAGCCCATGGAGGGTTAACAAATGCTCACCGCAGTATTTTGTCCATGCAACTTCTATTGTCACACCAAGGCCTGGGAGTGACAAATTTTTCTTGAAAATCTACAAGACTCATTTAGAGAAATCCACGGAAAACACAAATTTTTTAGCTTTATGGGGGTATTGCTGTTTAACCAGCCCAAAGCGGGTTAACGCTTGGTTTTTTGAACACCCTTATTACTGACAAAAATGATCCTCAGTGAATTCCACTCCCAATAAAGGAAGTTATGTTTATCTCTCATGTATTATTTGGGTGCGGTGGGGGCCTGAAACCAGCCTATTTCATCAAAATTTCGATGTTTGGCAGCCTGTGGAGGGTTACCATATGCATCACCTGATATGTCGTGTATATCAAAGGGCATGTCATAGACAGGTCTAGCAATTACGAATGTATAAAAAAGATCTACAAGACGTGTTTCGAGAAAGTGCCGATAAACCCCAATTTTGGCAGTTTTTTGCCAATTCTGACAAAATAAGGGTTAAATCGAAAATTCCGCTTTGGTATATTTTTAGATTTTGTGCCCCTCTATGTGCGTGCAAAATTTTGTGAAAATCGGTTCGAAAATGGCTTCTGAATCGTACAGACAAAATGTGTGAACCCCCCCCCCCCCCCCCCCCCCCCCCCCCAAAAAAAAAAAATTATAATCCGTAGAAAAACAATAGTCTTTTCCAGAGGGAAAAGCCTAATGAGCAAAAAGACTTACAATATACACTACTCAAGACAATAATGCACAGATTATATCCAGCAGTGAACATCTTACATCTTGCACCATCTACACTACTCAAAAGCTGACATACAGAGTAAACTAGAGATGGTCTGTCACCCAGTATACCCCCATGGCATACCGCCTAATGTGGGTGACTGAAAAGGGGTATTCAATTTTTCTACGTAAAAAAAAAATCCAATAGGGCCACCAGTCGGCCATCCTGAAACGAAGCGGAAAAAAAATTAAGTCACGCATTTCCCTTCATCATGTTGATCATATTTGTGAAGTTTCATGAAAATGCAGCTAAAACTGTGGAAGTAGTTCGCTCCATAAGTTTACATAAAAAAAAATTCAATATGGTCACCAGTCGGCCATATTGAAACTGAGTGGGTAAAAAATTATGTCACACACTTCCCCTCATCATGCTGATCATTTTTGTGAAGTTTTTTGAAAATGCGGCTGAAACTGTGGAAGCAGTTCGGTCCACAAGATTTATTTATTTATTGGTGTTTAAGGTCACATCCTTGTGCACAATGGCTAATCATGACCATGACAGTTTTACGGGTGGAGGAAGCCAGAGTACCCGGAGAGGGCCACAAGCAACGACAAGCAGCTGCCAGCTCCCCAACATCATGACTCCGCACTGCAGCACAGGCAAGGTTAGACTGGCTGGAGACATGCGCACCATCGACGTGCAGTACGCCTTAGTACACAGCGTCATCATGCCCCCATGTTGTCAATCAGGGTTAAGTGCCTTGCCCAAGGATACAACGTGGGAGTTCGAATCAATCGCTCAGACGGTCACCCATCCAAGGACTAACCGGGCTTGACGTTGCTTAACTTCGGTGATCTGACGAGACTCCACAAGATTAAATTAAAAAAAAATCCAATATGGCCACCAGTCGGCCATCTTGAAACCGAGCAGGAAAAAAATTATGTCACGCACCTCCCCTCATCATGTTGATCATTTTTGTGATGTTTCATGAAAATGTGGCAAAAACTGTGGAAGTAGTTCGCTCCACAAGTTTACAAAAAAAAATTCAATATGGCTGCCAGTCGGCCATCTTGAAACCGAGCAGGAAAAGAATTATGTCACGCACTTCCCCTCATCATGTTGATCATTTTTGTGACGTTTCATGAAAATGTGGCTAAAACTGTGGAAGTAGTTCGCTCCACAAGTTTACATAAAAAAAAATCCAATATGGTCACCAGTTGGCCATCTTGAAACCGAGTGGGAAAAAATTTATGTCACACACTTCCGCTCATCATGTTGATCATTTTTTGTGAAGTTTCATGAAAATGCGGCTAAAACTGTGGAAGTAGTTTGTTCCACAAGTTTACATGTGCAACGGACTGACGACGACAGGCCGACTGACCAATATACAAGTTGACTCCTATATACCCCCCTAAACTTTGTTTTGTGGGGTATAAAAAGTCTTTTGATCACATGAAACATTACAAAACATTTTCTGTATATCATATAAATTCTTCAAAGGCCTGGAAGCCATAACAAATACAAAGATTTAAAACAGAAGTTTAAGAAAATACAGCATCATTAATGCAGGGAACTTCACATCATGCTATGATAAAACTGATACACTAACATGATAACTTTCACTGAAACATAATCCATAAAAGATGTCTAAAACACCCAAATTTATACCTTGCTCGCCTACGTTACTACTTGTGAAAAGCCTGTATGTTAAATTGTAGCTTTTACCCCCACTACCAGTGTAAAGCTTCTACTGCGATTAAAAAAATTTACACAGGAAGTTCATCCAACTTGACCTTTGACATGACGCAATTTGCCAACTTTGATGCAATCACACTTTGCGATGCTTCATTCAAACATGATGTTTTGCGGTACTATCTACTACGTGTAATGACTCATTAAGTTTAAAATATCTACAATTAAATAATTAAAATAAAATTTAAGAATTGTTAATAATAATTTAACTGAAAAAGCAAGTTAAATTCAATCAACTTTGACGATGTGTCTAGCTGTCAATCAAGTATTCACGTGCAGTCGGTAGTACTGCCCACAGGCACAGATGTGAACAAAAGAAACCCATGTGTTTGCAATAGAAAGTGTCATTTTTGTCCATTTTAAGTGACAAAGTCGATTGTTTATTTAGAGCATGGTATAAATAAAACAAATAGGTACTAGGGCCGGTAATCAGATTTAAACTACTCATAGAATAAGGGTTTTTTAACCACTCGGCAAGCCAAGTGGTTAAAACCCTTATCCTATGAGTGGTTTAAAAGATTCCAGTCCTAGTACCTATTTATTCTATATTTTTGTTATGTAAAAGTACCCTTATGTTTCATGCATCATTCGTATGAAAGCATTTGTGTGGATTACATAAATTAACTTTAAGACAAGAATTTGGGAGCCCAGTAGCTCAGTGGCAGACTCTTGGACTTCTATGCTAGAGGTCCCAAGTTTGTTCCTCATCCGGGACGACCTGTGTTGTGTCCTTGGGCAAGGCACTTTATCCTGGTTGCCTACATGTGGGCACGATGACGCTGTGTACTAAGGCGTACTGCATGTCGATGGTGCACATGTCTTCAACCGCTGTAACCCTGCTTGAGCGGAGCTTAAACAGAGTTAGAATTTTGGGAGCTGACAGTTGCTCTTCGATGCTTGGAGGTTCTCTCCGGGTACTCCGGCTTCCTCCACCCATAAAACTGTCACGGTCACGCGTAGCCATTGTGCATAAGTATGTGACCTTAAACATCAATAAATAAATGAATAAATAAATAAATAAGACAAGAATTTACGATTTTTATCAAAAAGTGCAAGCAGCATTTTTTAATTCTAATCTGGTTAGCCGATCACTCATGGCAAATTCCATTCAATGTCATATTCCATATTCGTATTCGTCGAAATTAGCTTTCTTAGGACAAAGGTGAATTTTGTGTACATGTTTCTGTTTTTAACGTCCGCATCCATGCAATCTATTTTGGATTGTCATTGTCGATAAACATGCTGTGGGTTCTATTATTTATTTCCGGCGGAGTTCAATGACACTTTTGACAGTGATGGTCACCTTGTGTCAAACAGTTTTACTGGTAGAGGAAGCAGGAGTATCTGAAGAACTGCTGAGCAGTGGCAAGCAACTGTCAAGACTCCCCAACATACTAACTCTGCACAAGCAGGGTTAGACATGGTTGAAGGTTAGTGCACCACCGAGTGCAGTATGCCTTAGTGCTCTGTGTGGTGTCATTGGGCAAGGCACTTAATCCAAAGAGGATTAAGTGCCTTGCCCAAAAGACACCACACAGTTACCACTGGTCAGGAACAAACCTTTTGGTTTGAAATTTGAGGGTTTTATTGGATGCATATCTGCTCTTTATTTACAAGAATACAAAATTTTTGATCTATAATGCCCAATTAGGCCCCACAAAATAAATCTTGTTTCTCAGGCAATTTTTTGTAAAATTGCATGTGGGCGGACATTTTTTTATTTTATTTATTATTTCTTTGCCAGCAAAAGTTCATTTTCTTGGTTTGTTTTATGTTTTAGGCCTCATAATCTACAAAATAGCATGGGTGATGGTGTATTTCTTCCCTTGAGTGTAAGAAGGCTTTGCAGTGCTAAAGCACTGCAAAGCCTTGTTGCACTCAAGGGACAAAACCATTTAATCTTTATTTTTTACGTTTGCATTGGTTATAAAAAGAGAGCATGCAACAGCCAAAAGGACCTTGTGGGGAGGGGGGTGCTGAAAAACAGATTTTTAACTTTTTTAGGCCTTATTGCTAAAATAATGCACAGTTGTTGCTCAAGGTGGTCAAGAATTCAGACAGCAGCAAAGATAAAATTAGAGACTGTGTGTATTCAGAAATTGTGTCAAAGTATAAGTATTTTGTTTACTTCTGAACACTTTCTGGCAACTTTGTTTATATCTTTGCAATGTCCCGTCTTCTGAAAATTTTTGTCTGCATTAAAAAATTTCAATTATAAATTTAAGTAATTCATGTTGCTTGAGATGTCCTACATTTTGCATACAATGTTTTTTTTCACATGGTCTTTCAGATACAAACAAAACCTGAGATTCGATATTTTTTTAAAATTAGTGGCTTATTGTCCCCTAACATTTTACCGGACATGAATTGCAGAATATTTCTTGAATACCTAAACATTTTCATTTCTGACCTGAAAAATTTTGGAAACACTTTTCCAATACAAAATGACAATGGCAAATATCACGACATTTTTCAAAGTAACCTTGGCTGCTTCTATCTAAATATAAAATAGAGTTCACTGTCCAGCAATAATCTCCATCCAGTGTTTAATGAATGCTGAATGTATAAACAATAGTCACTTCTCAATGCTGTGTATGTGAGATGAATCCATGAGACTCAGGTTTATATGTAATAATCAAATGGAAAGTTCCAGAAAGAGAAATTTCTCCAATGTTAATTTGTTTCACTAATTCCTGATTGACTGAATTAAGTTACTTCATTGAGTTTTTAGATCATTCTGCCTAATTTCAAGTAAACAAGTCTGACCTAATTAAAAAATCAGAGAGCTAAAATTAGATCCTCTGTAACATAATTTGTAAACATTTAATAGGTACTTTCAAAAGTCACTCAGTGCAAACAAGTGCTCCCCAGCCAGAGTCTGCTTCTTCTAATTAAGAATGATTTTAGGAAATATTATTATTAACCAAGAACATATCAATTGTGATATCAACAAAAATGGGGCTAGAATGGTTAAAAGAGATGGCACTATGATAATGTTGTGAGTTTCTTTGCAAGTGTTTCATATTCATTAACCCTTTGAACACGAGCGGTCACTTTTCTGGCCCACGAAGATATACATTATAAAATCATTAAGTAGGATGGCCGTTAAGTGAATGTTTGGGATAGATCAATCAATATTTTCAAAGTGCAGCCTAAGGGCTGCACCTTGAAAATATTATTGGGTCTACCTCCAAATAATAAATATGGACTCTTCCAACTTCTGTTGGTGAACTGACATGGATGATACCACTAGGGTTCAAAGGGTTAAGAAGAAAATGTTTTGTTAACCCTCTACACACTGATGTCAAAATTTCAAACAAAAAAGTTATCCCATAATGCAACTAGGAATTGAACCAATTCAATCTTGTTTGACAGCACTCTGTCAAAGAGGACTGAATTGGTTACATTTCTTGTTGCATTACGGGAAAAACATGCAGATTGAAACTTCAAAAGTTTGGCATCTTCTGTGTGAAGACGGTCAATATAGGTTTATTTTGTTACAATGAATTGGAGGAGCTTAAAGGTACTCTCCAACAAACTGCAACAAAATTATCATTGTGGATAAACTATAACTTTCAAAACACAGTGGCACTATACTATTAGCAAAGTCAAGAAAATGTGTATACTACTCCAAATTTACTATGGATCACCCCCTGTTCATCAATATATGAATACATAAATGATAAATGGGAGGAAAGTATAAATTTTATAGTAAATTTCCTTTCTTATTATACCTACCGAAATTGTTTACAACAGGCTTGCACTACAGTGGAAGAACCTAACTCGGATAAAATACTCTCTATTTTAATCTTTCCCAATTTGGGAAAGAAAAGTGGTGTAAAAACACTACGAAAAAATAAGCCAAAACTGGGCCGAGCGCCATCGGCGCACACCCAGTATGGGACGCTCTTCCATAGTACAAATCCATGACTTCCGTCACAGTGCGCAATGCATCAATTCGTCATTCTTTTGATTCTGAACAACACAGGAGTTATGTGATCAGCGGGGAGGAAGGATTCTTACCCGAATAAGAAGACGGGAGGGCCTCCATGTAAACAATTTCGGTAGGTATAATAAGAAAGGAAATTTACTATAAAATTTATACTTCTTATCAACCTACCTCAATTGTTTACAACAGGCTGAATAGACAAAAGGCTGCAGGGAATCACATAACCAACCCACACATAACTCAATAGCACTGGGACCATGGACAGAGGAAGAGATCCCTAGGCCTATCAAACCATAGCATCACAAACATTAGAAAAGCCAATGAAAGATGAGGCGTATGGTGAAGTGCGACGCACACACAGAAAGGGCAGTAACAGCACAAAGCTGGAACCGACCCTGAAAAAAGCTGAAAAGCTTGGATAGACAACATCCTGAGCCGAAGAAAGAGGGCCCCAAGGGTCTCTGTCGGCTCCTGCAACTGTCGCAGAGAAAAAGAGAATGTAGCTTCTCCAGAAGGCTGCCAGTATAACATCAGTCATCCGACAACATGACAGAGTTATTAAAAGAGGAAGACAATGCACGCACCTCATGGCAGAAAAAACAATTGGTAATACAATCACCAGTAGCTAGACGAGCGGAAGCTGCACGAATAGCAAGACAAGTCCATCAAGAAATGGATGCAGGAGAGATCTGGCACGTGGGAAAACGCATATTCATCCAGGATAAAGGCGTGAACGCCCCCCACCCCAAGCAGAGCAGCGCCCAAGAAAGTGACCATCTTGGAGTAAACTGCAAAGTCCTAGGCCTTTTCAAGGAAAAGAGCTGAACAAGCATGGAGAGGCAAGGATGAGTGTCGAAACAATGCAGTATCACATAGGAAAAAATGTCTCCGAAGCATGGACAAGTACACATTGCTGGAGACCCCCAGAAACAAACATATACCAGAAAACTCCGCAAGCAGTGTGATCGAAGGAGTGACAGAAGCAACAGAGTGATCACACACCATCGACAGAAGAACCTTCCACTTAGCCACAGAGGCTAAACCAGTGGAGTGAGTGCCTCCTTGAAGAAAAGCAACTCCACTGCATGTCTCGAAAAACCACCACGGAGGAGACAGGATCCGATAAAAGACATGTGCGAAGGCACAATGAAGTCGGGTCAACTTGAAAACCTCCCGGGCGACTTTGGCAAAGAAAGTCGCGAGGTAGAGGGAGACATGCCGGAACCGCCGCTAACAGAGAGCGGAGCAGATTGATCCACACCCACCGAAGCGACAGGTGTGATCGAAAGGATTCGACGACTGCAGGTTCATATCTGGGTGAGAACCTGAGGCGGAATCGGAACCGGTAGGAAGGTGTAGCCGACAAGACCATCCCAAAGGAGGGCCAGAGCGTCCACGGCGAAAGCCAGAGCATCTGGACACGGGGACACGAAAGTGTCTACCTGATGGTTCCAACTAGTCACAAGAGATCGATGGAACCCGCCATGTGGAGCATCCACCTGGTGGAAATGACCCTGCCCCGACGGGACAGGGAGTCGGCTAGGACGTTCAGGCGACCGGGAATGTGACAAACAGCCACCCCGGCGTGGACATCCTGAGCGAGCAGTATAAGATCCCAAGCCAATTCGTACATTGGAACAGAGTGCGTGCCGCCCTGGTTCCGAATGTAAGCAAACACCGTCGAATGGTCGGACAACAGAAGGACCTGGCGATTCGACAGGTGAGGGATCCACTGCCTGAAACGCAGAAGAAGAGCAAGAAGCTCCTTCTGGTTGATGTGTAGAGCCACTGCGAAAGCCACTGGACATCCGCCCAGAGGAGAAGGTGAGGATAAAGATAGTCTGGAAACTGAAGCACCAGATCCAGAAAATCTACATTCGGCCTCCAACGACTGAGCAGAAAGTATTGGAGAGGTCTGACATGCAGCCGACCTAAAGGAATGAGATCCGTCACCAAACAGCAGAGACCGATTAGCCAGAGAAAACTCCGAGCCGTCGCAGATGTGGACTGGGACAGAGTCGGAGCAAAAGCAGAGAGAATCACAGCCTTGGCCTGGGGAACCGCCACCAAAATAAATTGTGTGCGGAAAGCCATCCCCAGATGATAAAACGACTGGGAAGGGACCAGGTCCGATTTCTCCTCGTTGACTCTGAAACGTAGCGACGTGAGCAAGCTCAACAGAGTGCCGACATCCGACTCCAGGAAGGCAGCATTGGAATGCCCCTGGAGGATATCGTCCAGATATGCTGAAGTAGTCACCCTGGACTGTGTGCGATGGAAAGCTATCACATGCGACATCAGTCTGGTGAAGGACCAAGGAACCAGGATGAGGCCGAAAGGCATGGCCTTGAACTGGTAAACTCGCCCCAGAAAAATGAACCTGAGATACTTCCAGAACACCCAATGAATCGGAACGTGAAAGAAAGCATCTCGCAGGTCGAAGCTGGAAGCGAAATCTCCCTGGTGAATTGAACGGAGGACCGACCTGAAAGTCTCCATGCTGAACTTGGGAGCAATGATAGACTGGTTCAGGAAACTCAGATCGAGAACCGGTCGGAGTCGGCCATCCTTCTTCGGCACCAAGAACAGGCGGGAATAGAAACCCACTGACCTAATGTTCTTGATGACCTCAATTGCCCCCTTTGTCAGGAGATTGTCTATCTCCGTGGACAAAAGTTCCAGACGTAAAATGTCTGAAGGAACTGTGGTTGGAAAAGGCACCCCAGACAGAGTGGAGTGCCGTCGGAAGAATATTCGCAGCCCGGACCAAACAACATCTAACATCCAAGGATCGGATGTGATGGTAGCCCACGGTCTGCGAACTCTGCTATCCTTCCTCCAACCTGGGAAGAGTCGAGGTGAGGACCTTCATTGCGAACCCCGACGAGGCTCGCAAGAGGAGAAAACACCTCTACTGAAAGAAGAATCCTGGCAGTTCCCTCAAGACTGCCGACGCATACCCTTACCCCTTGAGTAAGAAGTAGAAGCGGTGGCAGAAGGATCAGCCCCTTTTGCTTCGCAGAGGAAGTAGAGGGTACTTGTTAGGCTTGGAACAGCCCGTGCCTACCCTAGAAGGCTGATCAAGCTGAAGAAACGGCAGCTGATCATTGGAATGACGTAGGACGTCATCCCGGACCGTCAACACAGAATCTTGGAAAAGTTGCGGACCTGTCAAAAAAGCAGATCGAAGAGCATCGTACTGCTCCTAAGGAAGGGATCGGCCTGTGTCCCGCACAGAGTCCCTTCGAACTAATTCCAGATTAGCCGTGTTACAGGCATGCGCGTGAGTAAGATGCATGAGCGCCTTGGACAGCACACGCAAAGGAGCCTGTACCTCGTCAATCTTATCTGAAGGCAGATAAGCAGCAAAAGCTGAGACGACGTGATCGGAGAGAGAAAGCATACCAAGCATCTCTCTCGATAAGCCCAATGTGGACTCCAGAGTCGTCATCGGAATGACGGCAGACTTGGACTTGGAAAGCCCGAGGGAAATGGAGTCCTGATCCAAAACCGTCAAAGTCTGGTAGACCGACGGATTGGCGGAATCGTAGGAACGATAACGCGCCGGAGGCAAAAAGGTGTCAACCCTGGTGAAGAACGGAGCCTTCATAGCCTTGGAACTTAGCTTGGAGTCCAAGGCTGAAAATGCTTCAACCAACTGTACCGAAGGGCACGGTCGAAGACGCCCAGAAGCAGGTTGGTCCATAGACTGATGGCGTGCGACCGATGATCGCGGCCTGGCTGACACCGTCGACTGGTTAGATAGATGGTTTGAGATCTGGAAGGAACCCAAACACGAAATCAAGAGCTGCCCCAAGTCCGAAGACTGCTGGCTCTCGACATCAAGCATGTCTGACTCTTCCCCTGAGTCGGAAGACACATAGCCCATCGTGGGCAAACCAGCCGACGCCTCCCATGGTGTCGGAACACCAGGGGATCAGAAAGCGGCCTGTTTCTAATCCCGGGAGGCGGCGCCATAGGAAGCACCTGGAAACCACTCGCTGCCTCGCTGGAAGCAACAGGAAGGCTCGTTGACAGAACCTGAGTGAGTAAGGAGAGGGCCTCCCTTAGCTCACTGCCCGTACTGGCCGGTTCGACAGGGGAACGAACCGGCAAAGTGGCTTCACCGCTGACCCTCTGAACCAGCGAAGGGTCACGATCCTCCAAAAGACCCAACATGGGACGACGGGCGGCAGCCGGAAACGTCTGAAGCCAGACGTGTATAGGGGTGTGACACACCCCGAGGATCAACATAGCAGGAACTCATGAGAGTCACCACTGACCTCTGCAGGGCAGAAGGTCCAGGCTGCACAAAAGATGTTGGACCCCCAAAACTGGTCGTGTGGCCAGAATGAGGGACGGAAACGCCACGGAGTTCATAGTGTCCCACTAAGAACAACCGAATCCAATGACAACTGTGGTGCTCGACAGTGCAGAGACCACAGGAGAGGGTCCGGCCGGCAGCCACTTCCAACTTCGCCGAGTTGAAGTCAGGGAAGGCTGAGGCCGATACCCCCACGTCTACACAACCAGACACCGCAGCAGACCACTGCAGGTATAAAACTACTGTGCTCAATGGCTGAGAGGACACAGTATGGGGTCCAGTCGGCAGCCCCATTTGACTTCGCCGAGTGGAAGTCTGGGAAGGCTGAGGCCGAAACCCCACAACCACACTACAGACATCCCTGCAGACCCTGGCAGGGAGAAGCCGAGGCCGGCTAAAAACGGTGCCCAATGACGGTGTAGACGGAACAGCAGTAGCAGCAGATACGACGGGAGCTGTTGAACAGGCGGAAAAACGGAGAGAGCCACCAAGCTCGGCCTCCAAAGGAGGAGTCACAACCCTAGTGACAGCCTCAGATGTTGACTGGAGAGGGCGCATAGTCCCGGAACCAGGCATCTCTACACCAGAAAACCAACAGCTCCCGCAGTACCCACCACGGTAAAACACTGCACATTCCCCACGGAAGGGGAATAACTCTCACCAGACATGGTCGAATCGGGAAGCCCCAAAACGAAAGCGGTCCCCACCCCCCGCTGGTGCGGGAGGAGCTGCACATCCCCCACGGAGGAGGAGCAATTCTCATCAGACGTGGTCGAATCGGGCGACCCGAAACGAAAGCGTTCACCACCCCCCGCGGGAGGAGCTGCACATCCCCCACGGAGGGGGTCAAACTCACACCAGACGTGGTCGAGTCGGGCCCCCCCCTGCGGGTGCGGGAGGAGCTGCACATTCCCCACGGAGGGGGTAAACTCACATCAGACGTGGTCGAGTCGGGAGGCTCCCGAAACGACTGCATTCCACACCACCCGCGTGTGCGGACGAAACGGACACGAGAACGCACCAATGGCGAGGGCAAAAGGAATTGCCCTAAAGGAACCGAACTGGAAAGAACAGAGGTGAGAGCAGTAGAAGAAAAAGGTGAACTCAACAGAAACAGAAAGTAGAAGAACACCCTCAACTACGAGAGAAGGTGGCAGAACCCAGACGGCCGACACCTACTCCAAAAAAAATTTTTATCAACCGAAAAAATTCATTGTCGAATCGCGATGACACGATGTCGCAAAACATTCGCGAAAACGGAATAGTAATTAATAAATAATGAGAATGTGGTTGAAAATATAAACGAGAATATATAAAACACAGTCCTGTTATTATACGATCTTCAGATCCATAATTCCAGTCACAGGAAAACCATTATCCACGAGTTGAATTATCACTGTTTCATAATGCATATGGCGGAAACACATCCTGCTCGTGCTTCGGATAGAAAAAGAATGACGAATTGATGCATTGCGCACTGTGACGGAAGTCATGGATTTGTACTATGGAGGAGCGTCCCATACTGGGTGTGCGCCAATGGTGCTCGGCCCAGTTTTGGCTTATTTTTTCGTAGTGTTTTTACACCACTTTTCTTTCCCAAATCTTGGGAAAGATAAAATAGAGAGTATTTTATCCGAGTTAGGTTCTTCCACTGTAGTGCAAGCCTGTTGTAAACAATTGAAGTAGGTTGATAAGAAATGTGTAGTTCTAATCACTTTCCACAATACAGAAAAACTTATCCCTAACCCTTTCATTTGTCATCATCTGTGAGCAGTCATACATGGTAAAGTCATGGAATGTGAAAGTGGTTCACCCCTTTTTCTGGGGATTTTAAAACACCAATAGAACAACTCAGTTTTAACAAAAAAAAATGCATTCATGTCAAGAAATGCAGTTTTAGTATACAGTATGTCCCCCTCTGGCATTTAACATTTTTATGACATTATTGTACCAATTTAGGAATGAATGTCTTGTGGCAAATTGTTCTCTTTGCCAACAAGGGTTTATTTGAGTTCTTAGATGGTATAAAGTTGCATGGAAGGAGTTCCCATGTAGTCTTGCACCTATCCCATGCCTACACTATAGAGTTGAGGTCAGGTGCACATGCCAACCAGTACATCCACAAAATTGCTTTTCCTCCACTTGCATTTACTGCCCTTACTTACTTCAGCTAACCTCTCACTGGCCCTTCTCTATACTCTGATGCATCTAGATAGAATCTGGTCTCACAGGTAAACATAACCTTAGACTATTAAACCTGTATGAAGTTGAGAGATCTCTGCACCACTCAACCCGGTGTTGTCTGTGTATTTCCTTGTTGAAGAACACAAACTGTGGGTGCACATAATCCAGCATTGTGGAGTCAGTTCCTGAAACAGTGGCTCAAGTTGCAGTATGGGGTTGCTTTACAGAACTGTTGCATCAGTGGTGCAGTACATGCTGTGATAACAATGTAAATGTCCAAATGAACTGTTGTAACCTGTTGCTTTTTCTCAACTCTACTAGGAGTGCTGAACTGATTCCAAGACCTAGAGAAACATGGCTCACCACTAGTGCTGAGACAGCCTGTCTTTTTGACATGCCTGATTTCAACATCCCTATACCTCTTCAGTGCATTTGAAGACTCAAATGATGTACAGAAGCATAAATAGATAGTCCAAGTAATGTTTGAAATCTTAATGATAAAGTTAGATTTTAACAGAAATCTGAAAATGAGCCTAATTGGGTTAGACATCCTCGAAAGGGAGATGGTTCATTTTTATAGCCCAAGATTGACAATTGATGATCAGCGGCATATCTACTGAAAATCGCACCTATCTCATGCACATCTGAATAGAACACCATGCTGTTTCCATCTGAAAAGAATTTCCTCCAAAATAAATAGCTACAACTAACGTGCGATCTCGCTTCAGCGAGATTATGTGTTAGTTGTTGACATTTATATAGGTTGAAATTCCTTTGAGACTTAAAAAGCATGAATGGCATAGTAAAAACAGAGAAGGCAGAAAAGCAACTCAACCTCCCTAGTTTGCACAGGAGAATGGTCTTACTGCCAGCTGGCACAGAGGCACAACATTGGTGCTATGAGGTATGTGGTCATGTTGCTCCCAGCACTGTATTTTTACCTTAGTTACACCACTGTTGATGATTGTACACTTGTAACAACAAATTAAAGGGTCATGGGAGAGTTTACTTATATTATGGTGAATGATTAGAAACATACATTTACCTTTTATATACAGATATGCCGATCTGTTGCGGTGAGCCTTAGCAAAATGTGAATAATATATGATTTTAAGTTTGCAAATAGTACAAATGTAACAGAGGACATGATGTGTACTCACTGTGACTGATAAACATCTGAAATGATTCTCAAGTTATAAAGGAGAAAAAACAAAATACTGAATAGATTCTTACCAAAAGTAATTTCTAACAGCTGAGTCCCTGGGCAGTTCAAGTTTCTAGTTTTCAGCAACAGCACAGTTGGAAACAGCTTTGTGAGTCCTTTCTCACAGTATATCACATACTGCAACCCTTTACCTTATGCAATAGGTATATCCAGCCAGCATAAGATACAAAAATAGCCATTCAAATTTAATTATTTTTACGTTTTTTGTCTTCAAAATGAACCTTACAACTCTTCCTTGGAACAAGCTCATTGAGCTTGTTCCAAGGAGGGTTGATAAGCATTGTTTCAGGGCTAAAAATAAAAAGGAATATTTTTAGCTATTCCAAACATTTTTTGGAAAGTGTAGTCCGCTAAGCAGTTATCAAAAATTTTCAAATAACCAGTATTTCATCAGTGTTTACCTTCTGTGGATACAAGCTATTTTTGATAAGAGATTATTGAACAAAGATGGTTTAACGAGCACGTTAAAAGAAATACAGTAGAACCTGTCTTGAGAGACCACCCCTTTTGCCAATCAAAAGTTGTCTCTCAAGACAGGTGGTCTCTCATTAGAGGTTTGAGGTTTTTGCAAGTCAGTGAATGACCAACCAGAGAATATTTGTTGCAGATTTGGAGAATTGATTTTTCATTTTTGATTTTTCAACTTTTTTTTATAATTGTTTTATTTTAATTCAGTTTTAATACAAGTAAAGAGGCATTGTTTGAGAAGTTACAGTTAAAAGTATGTAATTTGAAAAAAACTTTTTGACATATGATGTGAAGGGGCTGGTCAATCCAAAATTGTAATTTCTTACTTTATACAAACAAAGTGTTCTCCTCTTTCTATCAATATTTTCAAATGAGTTATTTTTATAATAATTTACAGTTATACTTTCAAAAGTCTGGTTTTGTGTCTGTCAGGTTTTTTTGTTTTAATAGAAAAAAATTTCAGTCACACTTTAAATGAAAAATAAGCTCACCAGGGTGTTCTCGTTTGCTTGATCCTCTTTGATTTTGTCACACTTCAGCAAATAATGGACATTTACCAAGTTTGTTTTTTTAACAATGATTATATTTTCACAGGGAATCTTGGTAAAAAATATCTCTGCCTTGAAGAGTTATACAGCTGAATAACAATGTTATTGAAAGGCAGTTAATATAGTTTTCTGACAATCTTCGGGGAAATATATATATTATGTGTGTATGATTTCAGATATTAAGGTTTTGGGGGGGGGGGGGGGGGGGGGGGGGGACAAATGTCCTGACAATTTTACTGTTGGGCAGATGTCCTGGTTACATTTTTAAACTATTGATTTCTGTACACATTACATTGATCTTAATTGATTTTATTACTCTGAAATTGCAAAAATTGATTTTCCGGTCTCTCAAAATAGGTTAAAATTCTGAGTTTTTGCCACAGTTTTGTGGTCTTTCAAGACATGTGGTCTCTCATGACAGGTCCAGTATAGGGTGAAACCAATCAGTGCACGACCACAGTGGTCTCTCATGATAGTGGTTTCTCAAGACAGGTTTTACTGTAAATCAATTTTCCACGGAAAGAAAGAAAACAAACTTAACATTAACAATTAAATTGGAAGACCTGGTGAATATGCAGTGGAACCCTGTTAATTAAATAGCCACTTTGCCAATGGAAATTATTCAGTTAAGAGGAGTATTAAATTAACAGGGATTGTGTCACATTCCTGTACTCTAGAGATAAACTTAGCATTTATTCTATTATATCTTGTCTGACAGAGCTCCATGAGCTCTGTTAAACAAAATATAATAGATTAAATGCCTGTATTGGATGCACTGAAGCTAGATAGATCTATAAACAAAGGAAAACTGGTGCGAGTCATGGTAATTTCTCCACAGGTTACAAGATTTTTTATTCAATTAACAGGAGTTCACTCTATAACCTATATTCAATTAACAGGTCAAATTTGTTCTGGGGGCATGGTAAATGGTTTTGTGTTGGGAAATTATATTCAATTAACAGGGTTATTCAGTTAAGAGATATCCAATTAAGTGGGCTCCACTGTATATCCAGAATTCTAAAGATAAGATAAATGGGAGACATGTTAACAAAAGTCCAAACCACCAAGCTAATAAGAACTTTTAGTGGTGATTATGGTTAAAAGATGGGATGAAATAGGTATCACAAAGATGACCTAAACATGAGACCCATCTTGAATCCTTTCCATAGCTTGTTGCTGAATCCATTTCCACGACTCAAATTCATCTGTATCTCTTGTATCTTTGTACTCACAACATATTGTTGGAAATAAATACTGTTTAAACTAATCCTTTCAATACAAATTCCTGAATGGGATTCCCATATATCATACTGGTATTTGCGATTGGGGGATCCATTTTGTATTTGTCAGGAGGTTCAGTAATAGGGACTGCTGAATTAACCCTTATCCACTGAATCTGCCGCATCTGTCCTTGTAATTTACAAATTGAGCAGTTAAAAAGAAATTATTTTTCACAAAATTTCAACTAAACCATATCATGTGACCCCTCACTGAAACAATCTTGTTCCAATGGGGATCACATGATACACTTTTGTTGAAACTTTGTGAAATATTGGGTGAAAAAATTTTTTTTGGATATTTTGTGCATTGAGTAAAGGGTTAAATTAGTACTGACCCTCCTTAACTTAATTAACTTATTGACCCCCAATAAATTATTTGCTAACTGACCACCAAATTTTCTTTTACGCGAAATTTCTGCGTACCAAATTGAAATGGGATGTGATGATACCGACTGAATATTCAAATGAATGCAACCATAACTGCACAAATTTAGCCAGTCTATTGGCAGTCAGGCAAACATATTATAGATAAAATGACTATTCTAACATCCCCCAAAAGCTCCCAAATGTGCAGACTGGAAGCTTTGACACAGCCTATGATAAAATGAGCCTCTTCTTCTTTTGAACTAGAAAAGCATTCCATATCAGACTATTTATTTATTTATTTGTGTTTACAGTCACATATTACTGCACAATGACTAATTATGATCACAAAATGGAGATAAAGTCAAGTTTAGTCAATGCTTTATACCCATGTTGCCCATTTTAGAGGTTATCCAACACAAGCATTGGTGACTGGGCCCTATTTTACCAGTAAAACAAAGCTTGTTTACCATGGTAAACATGCACTGCTTCACATACCCCGGGGTCCCACGGGGGTCTTTCACTACTTGCTTTACAACATTTATGTTGTGTACAAAACTGTCCTTAACTGCTGGCATGCTTCTGGCAGATAATCCTGCCCAGGACAGAAAGTCTCTTGCCACTAAAATATTATAATTTGGGCACATTTAACCAAATTTTTCTCAGTAAATTGTATCAACATTTTGTCTAGTGATTTCTTGAGTCAAATTCTCTTGAATTTTCCATCAAATCTAGTCATGGCTGCTTCATAGCAGCCATGATTAGATTTGATGGAAAATATTTTTAAAATACTCAGCGGGTTAAGAGTTAATCCTTCACCTAACAGGAATAGCAGACGACACTTTAAAAAAAAAAAGTCTTAAGAAACTAAGAATTTTAATTTCTTGCTTTAAACACATAGCTTATGGCCCTCAATGAATGAGCAGGGCAATGAGCCCATTCCAATAAGCTGTTTCCGAAACTAAATTTAAAAAAAGAATGAAATTTAAATGGCTATTTTTGTGAATAGTGCAGGCCAGTCATGATCATTACATTCTATGTTAATGTTAGATAAAGGTTTAGCTGGTAGTTCCTTTTGATTTGTCACCTTTCGATGAGAACCATACTTGTTTCTTTTTATCCTTAGCCAGTTTCTTCAATAACTTGAGGATTTTTCTTAAATTCTGGAAAATGTCATCATCAAAAAGAAATTCTGCAACAGCCAAACACAGTGTGTGGTATCAAAATTTATTTTCGTAATAATTGTTTTTTTCAAATTTGTCCAAAAAACAAAGCCATATCACTGAAGCCCTCTTTTACCAAACATGGTTGGAAGATGACAGTGAATTGCAAAAACATTTCTTGAATATCAAAAGAATTTAATTTTTGCCTCCAAAACAAGGCTTATGACACCTCACTGGAATACGCTTGGTTATAAGCTATGTTTTGGAAGCGAGATTGGAAAAATAATAAAATTTGTGAATAGTGCTGGCTGGATGTGCTGGATGGCTCAATTGTTACAGCATTGGACTTCAAATTGAAAAGTCCATGGTTTGATCCCCACTAGGAACAACTGCGTTGTATCCTTGGGCAAGGCACTTAATCCTGATTGCCAAACTGGGAGCATGGTGGCACTATATACTAAGGTGTACTGCATGTCGACTGCACACCTTCAACCAATGCTAACCCTGCTTGTGTGGAGTTGCTACATTGAGGAGTCTGACATTAATCTCTGGACTCTCTGGCTTACTCCACTCATAAATCTGTCCGACATGAGGTGACCCTGCAGGGTATTTGATGACTGGATTCGCATCGCAAAATGCTATACAAAAATGTCCAAGTATGCTAACCATTTTTCTTTCATATTGGCCTTATATAAACTATTTATCATCACTTTTTGAAACCAAGATGGAAACTGCTAATCAAATTTTTAGAAACACAAAAATACCCTGCCCTGGCTATCAAAAGTGTCATTAAATGACAATAAATAAATACAGACATTATTTGCCTCAATACATCCAATATTGGCATTTAACTGGTTGAGTGCTAGAAGCCTTTATCAGGGCTTTTAAAAAATGAGGGTACTGGACCAAAAGTAAACATTTTCCTTGCTCATGTTTCACATTCAGTCAAACACAAATAACATTTTGTTTATAAAAATTTGTTCTATTACCAATTATTGGAGAGTGCCAGTGGGCACTCTCCAATAATTTGTTATATAAAACAAATTTATATAACAAATTCAGATCACCATAAACAAACTAGCCCTCACCCAATTAATCAATTATATCTTGTTTGACAGAGCTCAAGGCACTTTGTCAAACAATATACATTATTATACCTCATTATAAAACACAATGTTATTTTCCCATACGCTGCTGTAGGTCAATTTGCAATGTTACCCGCCCGGGTAACATTGCCGTGTAACATTTTCCGCAATGTTACCCTCTGAAACCAAAGTGATCCGAGGAGGCTCGCGGAAACGCATGAAGCAAAAAGAAGTGATGTCATTTATCTGACAATAGACGCTGATTCCCGCATTCCACTGTTGTTTACCTTGGATACTATGGCTTCCGTAAACACTTCTCGATTCGCACAAACGTCTTCAGAAGACATTGATCATTTAGTTCAATCAAAAGACAGTATTAGCACTAAGCGATGCATCGCAAGATCGAAAGACATTTTTATCGAGTACTAACGTGAAAAACATGTCAACATCTATGTGAGATCCATGTCTGCAAGTGAGCTGAATAAACTTTTCAAAGGATTTTACACTTCAGTGCAAACGAAGACAGGTCAATATTTTAAAAGAAATACTTTCCAATCTCTTCAATATGGACTTAATAGGTACCTGCATTTTGAAACGGGCATAGATGTGACAGAAACCACTGATTTTGTTTCTTCAAGGCACGTTTATCATGCCGTTTTCATTGATTTGAAGAAGAAAGGATATGGGGACACGGAACATTATCAAAGTATTTCTGTGGAGGACATGGCTAAATTATACCAGGACAAATTCGTGTTTTCGTCAAATACACCCACTGGGACATTTTCCTATCTTGTTATAAACTGAGCATTTATTCTATTAAAAAAATGATGACCTGGTCAGAGGGTAACATTGCAGATTGTCTCCCCGAGGAACCATTGTTTCACGAGGCAAAGCCAAGGGAGACAATGGTTCCAAGGGGAGACAATCTGCAATGTTACCCTCTGACCAGGTTATCATTTTTTTTTATTATACCGAATCAATCTATATTTCCCCCGGAACATCAAAAATACCAATAAAACTTCTCTGGTTGGGATGCATTGCAACAACAAGCTAGTTTGCCACTTTTCACTGTTCTGGTAGTCTTGACATAGTACCATAAACATTCACTGTGACATTGCAGTTCACAAACTGGGGACAACAATTTATCAGCTTTTGCTCAGAGTTACATGGAGCTGAGAATACAGTTGTGTCAGTCCCGTTATGTGATACTCTGGGTAATGCAATATTTTGTTGTTCTGAGAAACAATTCAATGATGAGCTGTTCATTGGTCCCAATAATTCATTCAATTCATTGTCACTGAGGCTTAAAATATCATCAAACACATCCTGCAGTGTATCATCTGTTAAATCACTTTCACGTCTAAACCTTTTTGCATCAACAGCGATTTGAATATCGCTATCATTAGTACCAACATTTCGCACAGTGGAAAGAATATCTGAAATGTTTCTCTTCTTCCCATCACTGAGTCGGTGTGAATACGAAGGTATGGATGCTTCATTTTTATGTCCTGTTGTCCTCATGATATCTCTCGCTTCAACTCCTGCATCGTCAAGTATAGTTATAGCTGTGGCACGTATGCAGTGATTTGTGTAGTCTTTAGAGAGTTTTGCCATTTTGGAAATATTATGTACCATTTTAGCAATCGTAATCTTTCCAAGAGGAGCTTTACAGTATCATGGCTCGTTGTGAAAGAGTCCAATGGTCGCTGCCACAATGCTGCATTTTCTGGATGTAGTTTTGAAATGTACAGTTCATATGACTTGACGGGGCACATAATGTTATTGGGTAACTCGTACATCCTACCTTCTCCCTTCGTGTCATTCGGACTGTCTTTTTCCCAGTGATTTTTGTTCATTTCATCCTTTTTTTAAAATACATATTTCCTTCCACTGCCATCAGTGCTAACAGCAAATGTCTCGCATGTCATATCTCAAGTTTTCCCTTCCACGCCGACAAAGATAAAACATTATCCCAAACCACACCTTTTAGAGAAGTCCAGTGGGTGTATTTGGCGAAAACACAAATTTGTTCTGGTATAATTTAGCGATGTCCTCCACAGAAATACTTTGATAATGTTCCGTGTCCCAATACCCTTTCTTCTTCAAATT
Organism: Pictodentalium vernedei; assembly: GCA_031216915.1. Classification (NCBI taxonomy): domain Eukaryota; kingdom Metazoa; phylum Mollusca; class Scaphopoda; order Dentaliida; family Dentaliidae; genus Pictodentalium; species Pictodentalium vernedei. The sequence goes on from CM062297.1 coordinate 544,988,163, forward strand.
GAGAACGGCACAATAAACATGCCTTGAAGAATCAAAATCAGTGGATTCTGTCACATCTATGCCCGTTTAAAAATGCAGGTACCTATTAAGTCCATATCGAAGAGATTAGAAAGTATTTCTTTCAAAATATTGACATGTCTTCGTTCGCACTGAAGCGTAAAATCCTTTGTGATGTTTATTCAGCTCACTTGCAGACATGGATCTCACATCGATGTTGACATGTTTTTCATGTAAGTACTCGATAAAAATGTCTTTCGATCTTGCGATGCATCGCTTAGTGCTAATACTGTCTTTTCATTGAACTAAATGATCAATGTCTTCTGAAGACATTTGTGCGAATCGAGAAGTGTTTACGAAGGCTATAGTATCCAAGGTAAACACCAGTGGAATGCGGAAATCAGTGTCTCTTGTCAGATAAATGACATCACTTCTTTTTGCTTCTTGCATTTCCGCAAGTCTCCTCAGAACACTTCGGTTTCAGAGGGTAACATTGCAAAAAATGTTACACGGCCACGTTACACGGCCAGGTAACATTGCGATTTGACCCACTGCAGAGTTTGGGAAAATAACATTGTGTTTTATAATGAGGTATAATAATTAAATTTGATACTGAACATGTCATGATACCAGTCTGAATACAGTCTACACTCTACAGATATAATAGTATGCTATCATTCATGATGGAAGTTATTGTACACACATGAATGATACGATACTATTACCACTATTACTAATATTGTACTAGAATAGCCATCAGTAGCCCTCCTTAGCTCAGTTAAGGTAGGTCAATAATAGCCCTCCTGGGCCTAATTAAGGAGGGCGGTTATGGCCCTCTTTCAATTTTGAAAATGACAGGCCTCGTTAACCACCAAACAGTTCAATATATCTTTAGTACAAAGTTGACCTGTTAATTACATATAGGCTATACATTAAATCTCTGTTAATTGAATAAAAATACAGTGACTGATCTTGATTGATTGAGAATTTCTTGACAACCCTCAAATTCTTAAGTTTTACAGATATATTTGGCCTCAATGCTTTCAACATTATTCTATCACATCTTGTTTACAAAAGAACAAACACTAAAAATATCACCAAAAAATCTAGAACAGTATATCTCTGTTCATTGAATATTTTCCACTGACAAAATGGCTATTCGGTAAACTGTGTTCTACTGTGTCTTCTTTTTGGTCTCTCTGCTAGAGACCTATATTCCGGCCTCAATGAATCTTTCATATTCTGACAGTGTTCACTTCACTAAACATCAGTTTCTGTTTTAAAAAATACCAATTCTTCCCATTATTGGCAATTGCCTTCTGACACTTAACAATGAAATTGTGAGAAAACAATTTTAATCATAAAAATGTTTTAACATTGAGGTAACAATCACTATAGCATGTAATATTCCAAAAGAAAGCCAAGTTTAAAAAATCAGTGCTAAATCAATGGGTGGTGAATCAATTGACTAGGGTATGGAGAATACATGCATTATGAAGGTAGAAACCTGTAGAATGCAGACGAACACAAAGTAATCAAGACTCCATGCATACACAAGAGACAACTTTGCACTTCACTATTACAAAGTAGCAGCATCCTAACCAACTAGACTAAGAGCGAGATCAGTCATTTTCTAATCAGTTATAACAGTTGTATGACCACCAAAGTGAATACTGACTCTGAAACAAAATTTCGTCACATAGATGCATTTGTGTACAGTTTTAGTGTGCAATATAAAAGGCATTGATATTGCAAGTCCTGTGACTTGAATTTAGTATTGTGAAGTCATGTGATTTGCGTATAAAGGGAAAAAAATCACCACAGGTGTTTTGTGATATAATACAAAGATTATTCCTCTTACCTTGATGTTTTGCTAAAGGATAAACAGAAGAATATAAGTATGTATTTATTTTCAAGAAAATAATTAAAAATTATCATAATCTGTTTAGTTATGTTATTTTTATTTTCCAATTTGTGTAGATACAGTGTGACAACAAAACTATCATGTTGAGTTTCACCAATCATTTACTTTTATATTGCCCCCATCAAAAAACATTCATATCCCTGCATTGGTCATCATATATGTTAAGCTGTTGAAGAATAAACTGGTGACATTTCTGAGCAAAATTAGTGAGATTTCAATTTTTATATGGCTTAACCCTTTACCTAACGAATCAACCAAATCCGCCCGCATAATATACAAATTCAGTTGTTGAAAATCAATTATTATTTTTTTTTAAAATGTCAACAAACCTATATCATGTGGCCCCTCATGTGACAAGCTCATTCCAGTGAGGGGTCACATGATATGGTTTTGGTCGAAGTTTTTCAAAAATCAGCCAAATCCGCCTGCATAATATACAAATTCAGTTGTTGAAAATCAATTATTTTTTTTTTAAAATGTCAACAAACCTATATCATGTGGCCCCCTCATGTGACAAGTTCATTCCAGTGAGGGGTCACATGATATGGTTTTGGTCGAAGTTTTTCAAAAATTTGAAAAAATAATATTTAAAATAATAAATTTTTATACTGTCTGTGTTGGGTAAAGGGTTAACTTCTTGCATGCTGCTAGCGGATATTCTCGCCTGGGGGAGAATTTCTCTTGCCACTAAAATATCTATAATTTGGGTACATTTAATAAAATTTCCCCCTGTAAATTGAATATATTTTTGCACCAATGATTTCTTGAGTTACATTTAAATGAATTTTTCATCAAATCTAGTCATGGCTGCTAGATTTTATGAAAAGTATGTTGAAAATACTTTGCAGGCTGAGAGTTAAAGAGAAAAATGTTTTTTGTACCCAAAATTTATTTTCCAGTTTTTGTTCCTATCTAATAAAACATGACCATCAATGGTGCACTCGCCTTTCAGCAATGCTAACCCTGCTTGTGCAAAGTTGGTACGTTGAGGAGTCTGACATTACTCACTGCTACTCAGTGGTTATCTCTGGGTAGTCCGACTTTGACCCGTAAAACTGTCCGACATGAGGTGACCCTGGCTGTCAAAAATGTTGTTAAGTCCCAATAAATAAATAAATAAATAAATAAATAAATAAATAAATAAATAAATAAATAACATCTATATTACAAGATGTTTCATTTGTTTCTAGATGAATTTCGAGGTGCAAGTCCTCTAAAATAGACAACATGGGGCATAAACGATTGACTGACCTTGACTATATCTTATGTTGTGATCACGATTAGCCATTGTGCAGAAGTATGTGACCTTAAACAACAATAAATAAATAAATAAATAAATAATAATTTGGCGCACAAATGTTTTGTTCAAGCTGAGCGTATAGTGTATACCATGTCTTCATTCAGTGGAAAACAAAGATGTGTCTTTGATGTGGCGTAATTTCTTATAGAAAAGAAAACTGCTGCTCTCACCTTTACTTGAAACATTCTGAAAGGGACAAAATTTGACACTTCATATTTCTGACATAATTAAAGGACAGAGCACACGTTAAAATTATTAACTCTTTTGAACATTCCAGATATAGTTTGGTAAGGATTCAAACCAAAAATAAGCGGTTCTTTAGTTATTGGACAGAAACCAAAAGTTAACGGATGGACAGACGGATGGACATTCTTACACGTTCTTACTTGTGGGGTTTTTTCCCCATGTTAAACCCTAACCCCACAGGGTCAAAAAATTTACCCCACAGTGCAAAAAATAACCCCACAAGTGGCCACTGTACTAACCCAACCCCACAACTACCACTGACCCTAAATTGTAAACCCCACATTGCTAAGCCTGGACATACAGACAGATGGACAGATGGACAGACGGACATGGCAAAAACATAATGCCCCCAAGAGGGTCGGGGGCATAAAAAATTGTTTTTCAACTTTACTTAAGACTACTCAAAGATGACACTTATAGAAAAGTTTTTTGTTTTTTTACATAAGTAAAGTTTTTAATTTTTAAGTTTTTAAAATAGATCATGACCCTGACTGAAATTAGCTTGACAAGCTCCTCTCAATAAGGAGACATAAGCTATGTTTCAAAGACAAATATTGGAAAAAAAACTTTAAAATAGTAATTTCTGTGTAGTACCATGCTGATCTGGCATTTTATTGGGTAAGGAGTTACTATGTATATTAAAAGGAATTCTTTTGTTTAGATCAATCCACTGATAAATCTCCCAATTCATTTTAACTGGCAGCCAAAAACAATTGAATTGTTTCTTCCCATATTTTTTTTCAAACATACCCGTATGAAACACTCTTACAGGAATCAATATAGGATTCCAAAAGATTTCCTATAGGATATTCACATAGGTTTCCTATAGGAAATGTATAGGTAATTTGTATGCAAATTAGTAGAATCCTATAGGAATCCATGTAGGAAACACAGTATATTCCTATAGGAATATACATGTAGCCCTGTTGATTAGAAGAGTTTGCTGCCATGAATTTCCCATAATAATCATATACAAGTCTTAAACATTTAGTTGAATCTGAAGAGACTGAACTGTTAAAGGTGAGCAGAGTTCCTACAGGAATACTACATCTCCCAATAGTTCAACAATTAAATGAAAAATCCTATAGGAATGCACAGAGGATTCCTATAGGAAAAAGGACTCCCATAATTTTCTTGCCATACACTCATCATTCCTATAGGAATCCTGTATGATTCCTATATTTTCCTATAGGAATCATACAGGATCCTATAGGACATTTCCATACAGGTATTAACCAAGCCTGAAAACAATCACACTGTCATCTGCAAAATCTGCATCTGCAAAATGAGGTCCTCAGAGGGTGAATTTGGTGATGCACATCAGGGTAGCTTCACAAAATTTACCCTCTGTGAACCTCAGTCTGAATCAAGGTCTCAAGCCAAAACAGAAAGATGTACCTTGAGGATAAATTGGCCCACTGTATGGGATAGCATCGGCAAATTCACCTTCTAGGGACCTCATTTTACAAGCGACAGGTTGCTTATATTCAGTCTTGGTATAAACCAAGTCTGCATCCCCACTGATTATCTCCCTTGCCCAGTAAAGACTTGGTTCATTATTATACATGTACATGTAAAAGTATATTCTTGTCAATGATATCTACAACAGCAGAGATATTGTTTTTGTGTTCCGTTCCCAATACAACCTTTACAGCAGCTGAATAAAAAAAAAATATAGGGAAATCAATATTTGACCCTCAAAACACAATAGTAAATACTCAGTAAACCAAACGAAAAAAAAAAATGCAGTCAATTCACAAGAGTATAAAAACTTCAATCAGTTGTATAACTAAAGAATTGTTCAGCAAAATATGAGTAGATTGCGAAAGATTCCCCAGACTCCAAATTGTAATGATAACAATTGTAACATTGACAAGTACATAAATTGAATAATTTACAACCAGTAGCACCTAATTGAGTTCATCTCAACTGTTTTATTTCAGCCAAGTCCCATTTTGCAATTTGAACAGACTCAGTCATTCCTTTCAAAAACTCCTTGAAAGATTTATAGGGAGTGTTGCAGACTATAATACCATAATGTGAGCAATACATGTATCTGCGTGTGACTGTCAGACTCTCCAACCTGCCAACCTGGAATAAGCAGAAATAGCAGTGGTTGAGGATACAGTACATTCGCGATGGATTGGTTGTAATCCACCCGTGGGCAGTGATGGCCACGTATGCGTTTACTGGGTAATAAAAATCATCCCCTGCAAAATTTTAATTAATGAAGCAATGGGTTGTACCTGGTGCTTCGTTAATTAAATTTTTGATGATTATTTCTGTAATTAGTGTTTGTAATCTAATATTATTGCGTCCGTGGAAATATTGCCCACCTGCAAGCCTGGAAAATTGGAAATAAGGAGACTGTCATCTGCAGAATGAGGTCCCCAGAGGGTGAATTTGATGATGCTACCCTGCACAGCAGGGTAGCATCACTAAATTTACCCTCTCTGAACCTCAGTCTGAATCACAGTCTCAGGCCTGAACAGAAAGAGGTACCCCAAAGGATATATTGGCCCACTGAATGGGAGAGCATCAGCAAATTACTCCCTTGGGGATCTCATTCTGCAAATAACAGATTGCTTATTTCCAGGCTTTCCCACCCATGGAAAGTGACCAGTCCATGGCGGCTGTACTGTAAGTGTAAAACTATCATGTCCTATGCCTTAGTAAACAGTGCCACTGTCCTCCATGATGAAGTGTCTTGCTCAAGGACACAATGCTGATTACGTAGATCAGAACTGAACAGTGGACCTTTTGATCTTTTCTCCAATGCTCTAACCAATGAGCCACCATGCTCTTTCATTTTTGGGGTTGCCTTAATTTCTAATTTGCACAGACCTAGACAATAAATAAAACATGTTTACTCCACTAATGATCCTTTCCCTGCCTTGTTTACTGAGGATGTGGCTTTTCATTGCCTTCCATCAGTCTTTTGTGCATCAAACAGAAGTGTTGAAGCACTTCATTTCACTGCAAATTGGGAGTGCAGTGGATTGGTTAAAGCATTGGACTTTAAACTGAAAGGTCAATAGTTCAATTCTGTTGGACAAGACACTTAATCCCTATTGCCTATGTGGGGCCATGGTGTCTCTGTGTACTAAAGCATACTACATGATGACGGTGCACTTAATAGCCTTCTGCTCCTACGAACTGCTTGTGCTAGGTTAGTACGCTGGAGAGTCTAACAGTTATTTTCCACTGCTCAGTGGTTCTCTAAGGTACCTGGGTAAACAAACAAACTGCAAATTGTCATACTGTTTAGAGTCAAGATTTTCATTCTTTTCAACCAAATAAACCTTTTTGCTCATTTATCTCCAATGTCGTTGATAGTAATTTTGGCACCAAAACATTTACAGTTTCCAGTCGTCAACATTTTGTTTATTTTCGATTTAAGAAATGAATCTGGGTTGTCATATATTCCATGGAGTTGACAAGACGAGATCAGGCAGATCAAACATGATGCTGTAGACACTGTGTTTGATTGGCTGATTTGGTCTTGCTAATTCAACGTAAAGCCACAACCCAGATCAATTCAATGTCCTTGTAATCTATATACATATCATTCTAGAACCGATCACAATGCAAGTGCTAGAATGATGAACATACATCATATTTACATTCATAGAGGGATTCCCATCAAATGATGTAATGACTGGAGGATCCTTGTTTGGATTACTCATGCAGAGATTTTTTTATATGTAATGGGAATGAAGCCAGGGCCCATGCAATTGGGAAAATAACCAACCAAAGTGGGAACCCTCTTAGCTTTAGGAAGTTGTGAAAAGCAAACATTTCTTCCATACAGGCATATTTTCCAAAATCAAAATATTTTAAAATGTGGGCTTCCGAAGCAGAGCTGTGCTCTTTCTGTAGAAATACGAAGGAAACCTTAATCTGGATCCACAAGTTGAACTAATCATAAATAAAAGAGATGTAATTTTAGGGGCAACTTCCGAGCATGCCTATCCAAATGCCTGGAATACCTGTCTCCTCATCTACAAAAAGTATATTTACACCTGCAGCAGAATTAATACCCTCCCTTCTTTCTCAGGTCTAGCAAGAGCTATAAAATCTTACAAAAATATTGAAATGTATTCCTTATACATGCACATGCGCTCAATCGGCAAGGCTGAGCATACTGAGGAAAAATGGAACCACCTAATTGGTATCGCAGAACTAAATATTGAAATTAGAGTGAACCGCCTTAAAATGTTGCACTCTTGAAATGATGCAATCTCTAAAAATAAACAGCCTTGGGAAAATCCATTGTTTCAATAAATGTTTGAAACATTTTATTGACATCTTGCATTATTGTTGAATATTCCTGATAAAAAAAGAGGGTGATTTGATGACTTTTGGACCTAAAAAATACAATTTACTTTTTGTGTGTTTTTGTAGGGAATTCCCTGAAAAATATGTGCACGTGACCGGTACTTCCCTTTGTGTCAGTTTTTCTCTCTTATTTGTTGCATGACCCCCTGTTTTCAGATCAGAAAAAGTTGTCTAAAGGGCTATACTTGACAGAGATATTTGAATGCCAAAATTAAAATGATGCGATCATATTTTTTTCCGCCTGAACGTTATAATGGTCGCCTATGGGAAAATATTTAGTTCTATGATACCTATAGGAAATATGTTTTTTGGCTTCCAAACCAGATTCAGTTATTATTTTGGGGGATTATTTCACATTTAAATATTTATTTGGGGACCACACACCTTACCAAACCATTTTATTGTTTTGAAAAGTTACATTTTTGTCACAGTCAGCGATAAAAGCTATATATTTCCAAAACTAAGGCTGTTCATGCAAGCAAATTCACATCTTGAGCAAATGTATTCCCCAGGAGCACACTATAACCTCTGGCAGCTGCTAACTAACAGCCTATCTTACCCTATTAACATATTTATTTAAATCATGGTTTCCCCTCATATTACTAGGGGCAGGGAGGATTCCAAATCTTCCAACCCCCTCCCAAATCACCATTCAAACACAGACAGAAAACCTACACTGCCCTTCTATTCACTAGTATTTATAAGTTTTTCTCTTCTATATTATGCTCTTCAAAATGTTGGAAAACAATTCCTTCATTGAAAGAGTATTCTGGAAAACAAATTTGAGGAGGGGGGTGGGGCTACAGTGGAAAATAACATAATAAAATTACAAATGTGAGTGAATGGCATTTGTGCACAGCTACCAATATAGTTGTCTAGTACTAGTGCTGTCATGGTTCCCATGATACAGCATAAATTTACAGTGACAGTTGTGAAATACTGCTCTTTCCCTGAACCAAGTCCTCCCTCCCACATATATTTAACCCTTCTGCTGATAAACATTTGGAAAGACTGAGCAGCATGTTTTTAGAGACTGAAGTTAGTATCATACACTTTCAGTTTCTTATGATTTACTTTGAGGCTTCAGCATTCATGGACCACTGAGTTATTTTTCAATTTAACAAACTTGCCCTGGCTCTTCCACTATATTTTTCATTGTATGTCATTCAGTATTCTCATGTAGACCTCCTACATGTGTGCCTGCAAGCATACCTGTCTGTGTGTCTGTCTCTTCATCAGACATGGTGTTTCTTTGCTTTTCACTTGCCTGGATCTACATTTTCAATAATTGGTAGCTGACTAACTTTCACCCCCCCCCCCCCCCCCCCACCTCAGACACACACACAGGTATATTAGACATCAAATACCACTATAGTCTTGAAGCAAACGTCTGATTCATCCTCTTTGGAAACATGTTTTCAACAATTTCAATCTTTTTGCCAGAATGAGTGTCTGTGGGGATTAAAACAAAGGTTTTGAAAGTGCACTTATGGGAACTTGCAGCATAAGCATAGCACAATAGAATCAATATTTGATGGTTTTAGGCATCTTACCAGTGTTATGAGATATCACAGTAGCAGGTACTGGTCATTCTTTTGGAAAAAACACTGTTTTATGTTTTGTCAGTGCCACACCAATGACTCTATGTGCCTTTACTGAGGAGACTGAGGCTTTTCCTTTACAAAAAATGCAAAACATTCATCAAATACAATGTGAAATGTCTTCAGAAGCCAGACTGTGATTTAAAAACTATTACAGATGGGAAAGTTTATATCACAGTAGGTTTGTTTTGGGTCAATATCAATTAAATTATGAATTATATCATAGATTTTGATGAAAAGGGACACACCGGGGGGTCCTATTCAGGGCAAAATTTTACTACATCAAATGGTAGAATAAAATTTGACATCAGTTGTTAGGATAAACTGGTAGAGTCCTTTCATATTGGTGAAATATATAGCTGCTTCCCCAATTTTGGAAACAAAATTGACATCCATATTGTTCCATGGGGGTTGGGACACTGTTTTGCTTGCAGTATGGTTAAATGAGAGATTTTTTCTAAAAATATTTTGTGCTGATGCAGATTTTAGTTTTATTTTGGGATCAGGGTAGTTTTGTAAAGAAAGCTGTAAATTTTCATCCTTCTCAGTTAGTTTGTAAAGTAACGGGATAGAAAAATCTTTTGGAGGCAATACCAGTTTTCAAGCCCACTTGGCAAAGTTTGGACACTTTTCCTTAAAAGAGCAAATTTTCCATGTTTTTGACTCAGCCAAAGCCAAAAGTTGGATTCTAATGCAGAAATGACTTATTTATCTCATGGAAGTGGTAAAATGTCTCTTTGGTGGGGTTGGGGATGATTATAGGTATCGCGGAACTAAATATTGAAATTAGAGTGAACCACCTTAAAATGTTGCACTCGGAAATGATGCAATCTCTAAAAATAAACGAACGCCGGACATAATCCCATCGTACATAATCCCATCCGGACAAAATCCCAGAGGACAAAATCCCATACATGGTCGTACAGAATCCCAGTTGGGTATAAAAAATAAAAAGACACAATTTTTTATCCCATTGGATTCAAGTACTTTTATTTCTTAATATCAATAATATTAACATTAACAGCAGAATTAATATAAGCACTGTAACTATGTTCTTCAAAGTAACTAGTGATTTATTATAACAATACCAGCGATAATAAGTATAAAGAACAACAATAACTATAGGTTAAGCCAGGTGTGTTTATACTAATTTATGATAAAAAATATGAAAAATTTATACCAATTTTAATATTTTTAATACTTACCAATGGCCCAGACTAGCTGCTGGTGCAACCCAATTTATTTCCAGGGCCAAACACAAATTTTGAATCCCCCAAACCCCCCAAAATTTGCCAAAAAACGCAAAAACGAGAAGACCAGTATGGTCCTCCATACTTTTGCGCAATGCGCAACTTGTTGTCAAGGACAACAATAGGCTACCGCCATCATGTCATTCTTTATTGTTGTGCCTGTTAAATGTTATTAAGAACTGTAATATATAACTCAGCGGGGAGGAAGGAGTGTCTACTCCAGGGAGGGCCATCCCCGTCTGGGCCATTGGTAAGTATTAAAAATATTAAAATTGGTATAAATTTTTCATATTTTTCCACTATACCAATGGCCCAGACTAGCTGAGAATAGTAAACAGGCAGGCGGGCCCAGTACTTGATATTCATTGCTCTTATTACAGAAAAAACAATGAAATATAGGTGTAACTCTATTTAAGGCCTAGCATAACCCATTATGCTAATTTGATAAAGGAAGCCAAAATATAAAGAAGTCCAGAGAAATGAGACTCTTTATAAATCATTAAAAGTGTCCGAGTATTGTATAGTAAAGCTCGTCTTGACACATGACATATACAATAACGCTTCACATCGAGCTACACATTAAAAGCATATAATACATTGAAAATTGCTTCATACCAAGCTACACATTAAAACTACCACAGCAATGACCCCAGGATACTATCACTGAATGAGGTATGTCCATACTTTTCACTATAAAGCCAGATGACTATTTGGAAATACCATCCCCCCCCCCCCCCCTTCCCCTTGTTTTGAAAGTAACTGCACTTCAAAACGAAGAGGGTAGCAGACTGGAGACAGTGCTAGAGCAGAATGAAAATCCTAATTAGAATGGACGACATTCTGAGCTACCGATAACGGTCCTAAAGATCTGAGATCATCCGAAATTGATTCTAAATCTCGAAGATAAAATTTGGTAAAAGTCATCTGTTGTGTCCATTAAGCTGCTTGCATCAAATCCTTCAAAGAAGTACTACTAGCATAAGCCCAAGAAGAAGCTAAAGCTCTAACTTCGTGAGCTGAAATCTTATAAGCTATTCTCTGATTCACAGACAAAGCATTATAAGCCGACCGAATAGCTAATTGAATCCATCTAGATATGGAATGAACAGAAATATCATTTCTGTTAGTAAGAAGAGAAAGAAATAACCTCTTCCTACCCCTTCTAATAAAACTAGAACGCTCCTTATAAATCCTAAGCGCTCTTACTGGACACAACAAAGGTCTCTGACCATCTGAAGACGGTAATGCTTTAATCAGAATAGGACTAGGCCGTTTGTCCGGAACCTGATTCTTAGCTAAGAATCCCACTTTCGTAGTGAGGGTAATAGAATTACCAACACTACGATAATGAGAGTCTTCAACAGACAAAGCATGAAGCTCACTAACTCTTCTAGCTGACGCAAATGCTAAGAGAAAAACCGTTTTATAAGTAAGAAATTTAAACTCAACAGTATTTAACGGTTCAAAAGGTGCTTCCTGAAGTTTCAGAAGAACCCAAGCTAAATTCCACTTAGGGACTAGTCTCAAGGTGCGAGGTCTATTCACAGAGAAGTTCCTCATTAATTTATTTAAAGATAAATCTGACCCAATGTTTAATTTCCCTTGGTGTGCATAGGTGTCAGAAAGCATAGACCTATAGCCCTTAATAGTGACTGGCTGTAGCTTAACTTCATCAAAAAGATAAATAAAAAAGTTAGCTAATTGAGGAATAGTTGGGTTGAAAAAATCAATCAATTGTGATTCACACAAACGAACAAAAACCTTCCACTTCGCTTCATAATTTAATGAAGAGGAGGTCCTCCTACAGTTAGAAATTGCATCCATTGCTCGTCTGGAAAACTGTTTTCCGTGCAAGAAGGACCGCACAACGGAAAAACGTGAAGGTTGAGGCCTTCCGGATTGTGATGAAGCCGACGGAGTTTCCCCTGCGTCAGTAGATCCCGGAGAGGTGGTAACTTCCGTGGAACGTCCCAAAGAAGTTCCCGGAGAAGATTTATCCATGGTCCGTGAGCCGACAGACTTGCAACCAGAAGAATCTTGCAAGAAGACTGTTTTATCTTTAGCAAGATCTGTTGAATGAGGGGAGCTGGAGGGTAAGCATACCCTATGATCCCTTTTCAAGAAATTGACAGAGCGTCTACTGCATAAGCCTGAGGGTCCGGGCATGGAGACACAAACGTCTGTAACTGATTGTTCAGACTCGTGGCAAAAAGATCGATCATTGGACGTTCCCACTGGAAGCAAATCTGATTGAAGACAGACTTTTTTAACATCCATTCTGAAGGTAGCAGGCGATCCTTTCTCGATTGAGAGTCTGCTATTACATTGATACGACCTGGAATATGACGAATCGATATCAGAATCTGATTCTCTTGAGAGAAAAGAAGAATCTTTTCGGTAAGATTCATCAGCTGGACGGAATGAGTACCTCCCTGATTCCGAATATAGGCTACTACTGTTGAATTGTCCGACAGAATTTGAACATGTGAGTGTATTACTTGACTGAGCCAATGATTTAGAGCTAACCAAATTGCCCTCATTTCTTTGTAGTTTATATGGGACACAAGAAACTGACTCTCCCATAAACCGTGACACACTAGATCGCCCGGAATCAGAGAAGCACCCCAACCCTCTTGACTGGCGTCCGTCATGATTATGAATGACGGCTCCTGAATCTGAAGCGGTATTCCCTGGGATAACCACTGGATATCCGTCCAAATTTGAAGATGATGTTTTACTGTGTTAAAACAATCGGACTGTCCAACAACTGACGTTTTACGCTCCAATTTTGAATTAGATAAATTTGAAGGGGACGAGTGCGTAAACGACCTAGCGGAATTAACTCCGCGGCGGCGCCACAAAGTCCTAACAGACGCATAAACTCTCTTGCAGTAATGACTTGTGCGTTTATGCAGTATTTTGCGTAAAGCGAAACTAATTTTGCTCTTGCTACCGGCAAACTGACCCGATTGTTTTGAGTATTGAAACTCATTCCCAGATGAACAAACGACCTCGTCGGCGTTAGATCCGACTTGTCGACATTGATTATAAAACCTAGGCATCGTAGCAGCGATAGCAGAATCTGAACGTCGCTTTGGAGAGCATGAAAATTTTCGTACCTTTGAAGTATGTCGTCCAGATATGCCGACGTCATCGAAGCCGAGTGCGCTCTGAAATGGCTCATTACTGCATTCATCACCCGAGTGAACGCCCACGGAGCAAGGTTCAGGCCAAAACACATTGCTCTGAACTGGTATACCTTTCCTTGAACCGCGAAACGGAGGTATTTCCGAAAAGCTGGATGAATCATGATGTGAAAATACGCGTCCTTCAAATCTATACTTGCGGCGTAATCGTTCACTCGGATGCTGCCTCTCACCGATCGAATTGTCTCCATATAGAATCTTGGAGCAATTATTAGCTTGTTTATCCAACTGAGATCGATGACCGGTCTGTACGAGCCGTCTGGCTTCGGCACAAGAAAAAGATGACTGTAGAATCCCTTTGAATTGGGATTCTCTACGACCTCTCTACTGCCTCCTTTTGTAGGAGAGAGTCTACTGCTGAAATCAAAGCCTCTCTCTTTGTTATATTTTGTGGAAGGCTCACAAATCGCGGAATCCGCGTTAATGGAGGTTTTCTCCAGAACGAAAGACGTAGACCATTTTTCACTACGTCTCGAACCCAAAGATCCTGAGTTATTTTGTTCCAGTTGCTTGCGAATTTTGAAAGCCTTCCGCCAACCGGAGAACAGTAGAGGTCGAAATCTTCATTTGTAGGACTTACGAGGCTTATACGAGGAGAAAACTCGTGAAGCTCTCGCACCCCTCTGTGACGTCGGTGTGGGGTTACGCGTTTCGTTATTATCCAACTGCGCCATCCCCTTTTTGAAATCGCCCCCCTGTTTCGAGCCACCACGCCCACGATTAGCTTTAGAAGCAGCACGGGCTGAGCCTCTCTTGGAGAAATATTTACCTCTCCGAGGAGTACCACTTGTGGAAGGCTGAGGTTGCGAAGCTGAGCGCAACAAAAGCTGACTTGTAGCTTTCTTAGAAGCATCTTCAAAGACAGCTTTTAGCTTATCATTAAATAATGAAGAGCCCAAAACGGGAGCGGCCCTTAGAGAGCTCTTAACACTGTCGTCAATAAATGACGTAGATTTAAGGGCAGCATCGCGCCTGACCAACTCTAAATTCGCTTCTGAAAGAGCAGAGTGGGATGTTGTATACATTATGGCGCAAGAGAGCACTCTCAAAGGAGATAACAACTCCTGTAAGCTCTCAGATTCCAGATTGCCGGCCAATGCCCTGCAAATATGATCTGCATAAGACATAGCATCCAAAATACTTCTGCTAGATTCAATGCAAGTATCTATAACAAAAGAACTGACGCTACACGATGACGGAAGAGACATACCCAAGTCCCTAGCTCCGTCATCCAATCGCAGAGGAGCTCTTGGAATCTTATTCTCGCCTACCGTATTTAAGAAGGTATTGCCTCTAAACGGTAGGTCAAGCTTCTTTTCCGAAAGGAAAGAATTTTTTCTAGCCTGAGCCAGGTCAGCAATAGCCTCGTCACAACAATCAAATGCATCTGACGCTTGGACTGATTGAGACGGATACAGAAGGATACTTTCCTTCGACTTAATGACCTCCCTGTCTAAAGAAGACAGTCGCTTGGCTCTAGAAGGCGCAGAACTCTGACCAGAAGGAATTAATTCAGGTGAAAAATCCTGCAGGAACCTCATAGCTTCCACATGCTGCTCAGCCAAAGATGTAGTGTCAGTCTCGTCTTCATCAAACTCCCTAACACTACCAACTAGAGGTTCCTGGTCTGGTCTATTATCGGCATAATGATTATTTGAGGAAACCCTTCTTTCTGCCGATCCAGCACCGTCCGAATCATCCGAAGCGGAGATCGATGACGGCTGCATAGTATGCTGCTGGGAGTCTGCAATTAGCTGGGCAATTTGCTCCAGCAATTCCGTATTCGAGGCTATGTTCACCCCCGTTCTACGCCTTTTAGGCTACGGAAGGTGGTCTGACACATCGCCCTGTGTCCGTCTTTTTGAAAAAGACGTTTGCCTCGAAATGCTAGCCGTAGAGAGAGCCGTATCCTGGCTCTGACTCTCTACCTCTGGATCTTGCCGGCTAGCATGCGGTCTACTGTGCTGAGTCCTGGAAACGGACAAAGAAGAGGCTCTTATATCAAAATTACTGCCAGCCGCACTGGCAGAGAAAGGTACATCAGAAACAACTGGCTCTGAAGCATTTTCTACCGGACTACCAGCGGAACTGGCAACAAAAGTCGAATCTTTCTGTTTTGTCCCTAAAACAGAAGAATGCTTCGCTACTGATGCACCTTTCAATTTGACTGGCCTCTTACCCTTACGTGCCGTCGTCTGAACAGAGGACTGTCTTCCATCCTCCGTATCCTGGACCGCTACGGATTTTCCCGGTATTGAAGCACTAATTAAAGGCTCCGTTACACCGGTCGAGCTAGTTGACCGTCTGCTTGCCCGAGGTACCGAGTATTCTGCGATACCTCGTAAGTCAACATGCTCTGTGTCTGAAGATGACGGCAGCACAGAACTTGATGTTATACCATGACCAATACCATGTTCTTGTTCCTCTGAAATGGAAACTAAATTTTGATTAGTTACCTTAGGCGAAAGCACCGAAATCGGCGCTTCGCCAACACATACATAAGTAGAGAGAGAATTCCATCGCTTGGAATCCCAAGAACAGCAAGTTGCACAGGTAACATCTTTCGAGCAACGAGTGCAAGCTAAACATGAAGAATGAGAATCAAGAGAGGACTTCTTCCTCTTACATTTCGAACATGAGGACTTCATAATACCCACACGCCCAAGGCAAAAATTTAAACTGAATAGGAGCCGGTAACCAAGTCCAAAACAGGCACAACAAAGGCCCAGGTCAGACAACCGGTATCCCAATAATACCCTTAACAGTAGAGAAACTTCACAGAAGATTCCCCACAGAGAAGGGTAATGGCAAACAGACACGTCTGACTAAGTCAAAAATAACCGGTACGCGACAAAGGGGGTACGAATAATCCACATTCCGTAAATTATCTAAGATTTTTAAGAAGAATTTTAATTAATAACAAATTCGCTAACAGCAATTAGTTCTTAAAAATCTAATGAGAGGATTCAAGGGGAAAAAGGTGAACATTGAACACACACATATGATAAACAAAGAATGAACAAATCAGGTGCATATCCTGAAAACGGGAAGAACAAGAAATATTATTTTAATTTCAATAAAGTTATAGCCCTGATGTTCAAAAACTCAATGTCTATATTCAGCTGCATTCTGCTGCAATTATTCCACCATTCCACTTCAAAATCGTGTCTGGCTACATTATACTGTAGGGTTTTATAGCACAAAAGTCAGGATACGTGTTGATCTGACATGGGCCAAACAACAGAATGACATGATGGCGGTAGCCTATTGTTGTCCTTGACAACAAGTTGCGCATTGCGCAAAAGTATGGAGGACCATACTGGTCTTCTCGTCTTTGCGTTTTTTTGGCAAATTTTGGGGGGTTTGGGGGATTCAAAATTTGTGTTTGGCCCTGGAAATAAATTGGGTTGCACCAGCAGCTAGTCTGGGCCATTGTTATAGTGGAAAAATATGCAATACTGTGACACTTCTAATAATGAAGGCAGTATGTTTTGATAAGATTAAAAATTGAGAACAGTTCTACCATAATTGGCCAAGGTTTATTGTTTTTCCAGTGCTATTTTCAAAGGCTGGTGTTTTGTTACCAATTCACAACTTCTTCACAGCTTCTCTGGCGTTGCTGGCCAATAGTTTTGGACTCGGATAGTTATTAACTGAGAGAGCTTACCAAGAATTAATGTTAATGACAACTGGTATTTTTATGGTAGAAAATAGAGGATACCTTTTCCTTTGAAAGGCATCAATTGTGCCTTAATTAACTACATAAGACTTAGACATACAAAAATACTTTTTACCACTGAAAATACCAGTAAGTAACATTAGTTATTGGAAAGCTCTGAGAGAGCTTTCCAAGAATTAATGTTAATGACTGGTATTTTTCTGGTAGAAAAAAACTTTTTCCATTGAAATGCATCAATTATGCCTTAACTAACTACATAAGACTTAGACATACAAAAATACTTTTTACCACTGAAAATACCAGTAAGTAACATTAGTTATTGGAAAGTTCTGAGAGAGCTTTCCAAGAATTAATGTTAATGACTGGTATTTTTATGGTAGAAAATAACTTTATCAAAGACATACAAAAATACTTCTGTCCACTCATACTGTATAAATGAATAATTATTTACATCTCATGCACAAACTAACAGAGTGTAAAAATTCCTCGATATTTTTTGTGTTATTTTGGCGATCTTTGCATAAGTTCATCAAACGTTCATTCAAAGTTTTATAATTACGTTTTGCTCTCTTTTTTGGCTGCTGACCCAGGCGGTTTTGGCAAATAATGGTATTTACCATGGCATTGTCCTGTTGAAAACCCTCAATTAAACACCAAATACTTGGGTGTTTATGACCAATCAATTCCCTGAAGGAATTGTTCCACCCCTCACAAATATTGTTAGTTCTATGCCCTCCCTCTAATGTTGTTTGGTGGACATTCCATGTTTCTGGAGGAAACAGTGGTTTTCGACGACAGAAACGAATATGTGGCATTGCAGCATCAGAATTGTTAGAGGGTGGTGGTTGAATAGCCCGATAGCTACCCGTAACGTATGTAGAATCAAAATATGATATGAAGTCCTCCAGTCCGTCTGGAGTATAGTTTTTTAAATGTTCCATGGCTGGTACCACATCAGGAAGTGGCAACAGAGCCAGTCCATCAACTTTAGCACAAAACTGCCTAACGTCAACATCAAAAATATTTCCTGGCATTTTGTCCGCTTTTGCCAGAAAAAAAATACTACCTGGGATTTTGTCCATTTTTGGTGAAAAAATATTGCCTGGTGTTTTGTCCGCCCATGTCTGGGATTTTGTCCACTGGGATTTCATCCGGGTAAAAATTCTGGGATATTGTCCGGATGGGATTTTGTCCGATGGGATTTTGTCCGCGCACCAAATAAACAGTCTTGGGAAAATCCATTGTTTCAATAAATGTTTGAAACATTTTATTGACATCTTGCATTATTGTTGAATATTCCTGATAAAAAAGAGGGTGATTTGATGACTTTTGGACCTAAAAAATACAATTTACTTTTTGTGTGTTTTTGTAGAGAATTCCCTGAAAAATATGTGCACGTGATGGGTACTTCCCTTTGTGTCAGTCATTCTCTCTTATTTGTTGCATGACCCCCTGTTTTCAGATCAGAAAAAGTTGTCTAAAGGGCTATACTTGACAGAGTTATTTGAATGCCAAAATTAAAGTGATGCGATCATATTTTTTTCCGCCTGAACGTTATAATGGTCGCCTATGGGAAAATATTTAGTTCTGTGATACCTTAATGCATTTTTTGAATAATTGGAGAACATTATATATTAAATATTATACTGTAAAAATTCAATTTTGTTGTAATCTTATATAATGTACTATTTTTCTAATGATGCCAATAAAAAAAAACAAAAAAAAATATTTTAAAAAATTCCATAAATTCAACTCTGAAGAGTTTACTGTCTTAGAACAATGTTCCATTTCCAGTCTGCAGTCTTAAATTAAACATTTTTAAACCTGCAGATCACAGTACCACAGCAGTGACTTATAGTCAAGTCTTGGCTGCCTAAGTAGGCAGCCAAGACTTGACTAGAAACAACTGCTATAGTAGAAAAGGTTTTTGTGATTCTACATTATGAAATTTTTAAAAATTTCTCCAGATCCTCAAGGGCTAATCACCATGGTGATACTGGATACCAACCGAGAATTTAAATATTAGAAAGTGGGAAATGTATGCCCAAATCTCACTGAGAAAGGAACCCACATTCAGCCCCTGTCACACCCAGTAATATCCCAGTTATATTCTAATTATATCAGTTATACTCCGTCATGATAAATAACATGATTGTTTCTTTAAAAATAGTCATAATAATAATAAAAAAGTAGGTCTCAAACATATACTTTATCTACAGAATGACAAGTCATTCCAGCCCAGTACAAATCAGAAATTAAAGCAACCTATAAAATGGTTTCTTTATCTTTTCTCAGGCAACCCATTTTTTAGGTAACCAATTTTCTGATTTTGTTAACAAGAGAAAAGCAAAGTGATATTGATATCCATGCTAGTGTAAATTCTAAGTCTGGTACCGGTATGTAGAGTCTAGAACACGGCAATTTATCTTACAACACAAAACATCTTTCCCCCAATACAAGTAAAATAGTCTGAACAAAATACAAATCTGTATTGAGGATAGCAACCACTGCACATGCGATCATTCGATTCAGAAAGAGAACAATGTTTCCATTTCCCTGCACTCAACTGTCCTCGAGTTATTACACATGACGAGGCCACCATTTTTGATAACAGTAATTAAATGATAAATAGATCACCAGTTCAAAAATAACTTAGACTAGGTCATTTTTTGCCATGATATTTTGTGTAGACTTACCATACATTAACCCTTTGAACTGTAGTGTTATCTTCCATGCCAGTTCAATGGCAGCAATTAGAAGAGTCCATATTCATTATTTGGGGTAGTCCAATCAATATTTTCAACATGCCCCGAGGCTGCACGTTGAAAATATTGATTGGTCTACCCCACACATTTACTGAACAGTCATCCTATTTAATAACGTTATGATGCTCCTGGCCAGAAAAATGGCCGCTATCGTTCAAAGGGTTAAACATTAAAAATAAAACAAAAAAATATGTCATGATTTTCTTTCATAAAAAATGTATTCATAGATGTTGAATGATTGTCAAAACAAACGATGTTAAAACTGTACCCAATCCCTTCATTATGCGAACAAGTCAAGAAAGGGCGGAATATTGTAAGATAAATTTATTATTACCACTATGTGAGTTTCTAAGATGGTGTATTGAAGTCTCGACCTTGCCTCTGGGCATCTATCAACTCATCCTAACAGACTCATGAATATATATGCCCAGAGACGAGGTCTCGATGTCAATACACTGGTTCAGAAACTCACATAGTGGTAATAACCTATATTTATTTCATTAGTTTCTGTCAGTAATCTTATAATATGTGGTTGATTTGTAATATGTTGCTGAAAAGGAATCATAGAGCCCCTTCCAACAGTGTATTACATCAAAGGTTCAATCCTGACTAGTGATAATGGCATTGTCCTTTGGCAGGGCACTTAATCCTGATTGGCTATGTAGGGGCATGGTGGTGCTGTGTAAAGGCATTCTGCACATCGATGGTGCTTTTGCATTCAACCAATGCGAACCCTACTTGTGAGGAGTTAGTATGTTGGCGGCATTTGACAGTGTTGCTCGCCACTGCTTGGTGGTTCTTTCTGGGTATTCCGGCTTCCTCCACCCATCAAACTGTCTGAAACCCCTAGTTGTCAAAAGTGTCATTAAACCCCAATAAATAAATTACATGACAACTTTTCATCATCATAAACAGATAACTGAAAGTTTTATCATCATAATAAAATAGATCATTGTTCTGGAAGAGTTAACAAATGAATATGATGACAATTCGAGTAATGATATTTGTTAGTGAATTAGTAATGCAGGTGAATGAAAAATCAATCAGCATACTGCACCACACCTCTTTTTATGTGAATGACAGGGGAAAAAAAATGATTATTCACTCAATTTGTACAGAAATGCATTCATGTTTTGCTCTGGAATTCATCTGCTGTGGCAATTTTGCTCTGTTATGGTATTCACACTGACTCCCTGTGGGAATCCTGGGAAGTGGTGCAGTGCATTTTACAGTGGTAAACAAGTTTCCACTTCACTGGTATAGCATGACTTGGTAAACAATGCCTAGGTTAAGAGTCCACTACAATGAATTACATGATTATAAACAATCGGCTAAACTTGATTTGTACATCTGTTGCTGTTGATGTAGCAGGGACCAGCCGTGAGGGTGACTAGGGCGATTATGTCGCCCTTCTAAGCCCAAAGTCGCCTAGAAAAATAGCCGGGGCGATTACAAGTCGCCCTCTAAAAATTGGCCAAAATGAGGAAAGACTGAACAGTTGAACTGTGTGATGCGAGGTTTACATAAAAACGATTATTTTCAAGGATCGAATGTGCTTGAGTGTGATAAATGGGCATTTTAATTCGTCGAATAAACGACCATTTATTTGAAAACACACGTCAATCAATTGTCCATTGTCGCTTTTGGCGGATTTTTTATTTCTGTTTTGTTGCGTTTCAGTCGGAGCTTCAAGTGTTGAAACGAAAATAAGTGACTTACGCGACTCAACAAAATAACCCAGTTTGAAAGTAGGTTACCTCGCTTAGGATGCCGAAAAAGTATACACAACAGACGTATTTGATAACACTGTATTTTTATTTCGTTTTGCCGACGACTGTTAACTGTTGGCCGTCTATTCCTAGAAACATACGAATGGAATTGAAACACATGAAAAAAAAGCTTTAGTGATGACAAGAAAAGCTTTGTACAGGGCACAAGTGTACATGTGGACGATCTTGAAAAGGGTCCTCCTAAACACCGGAATGACACGAAATGACACGGAATGACACCGGAATGCCACAAAATGATGCGGAATGACATTTCTTTTACAAAATATTCGATCCCAGAATGAATTTTGTTTATTAACTAACAAAGTACCTCCCAAGCAACCTTCTTACATCTGGTCCTGTTCACACTTTCAGACTTAGGAAATTATTAGCTTAGTAGACTTTGGTGAAAGGCAGCCACAGGAGGGTGCTGGGGGATTGGCATGAATAAGAGGGGAGGGGTCATGAAGGAGAGGGTAGCAGTGGGGGACTTTCAGTCAATAATTACATTGTGATTTTTTAACCTGGCATAGATGCATCATAGACAACTGGACCTGGATTAATCAGACGTTAATGGAGGACCACAAATTGAAAATATGAAGGGGCGGCAGGGGGATGGTACATGAATACTCTTAACTTTCCCCACTTGCCTATGAAGTCTCCCTACATGACTCTGCAGTCTTCCTATTTTTTCTGGAGGGAGACATGAAGTCTCCCCAAAATTTCCCTCTTGGCTGGTGATGTAGCCATAGCTGCTGATAGTGACCTAAACCCCAAAAGATATTGAATAAACTTACAACATTGTCCATTACCACAAGTAATTGTGAAGCCTGTACCTCACCAATACTGACCATTTGAGATCATTCTAGTTTAAGTCACAACCAAAATTTCAGGGGAACAAAAGATGAAATTTCTACTACTTTTGTGCTAAAAACTAATACTGATATGGCTTTCATACAATTGTGCTTGGTGCTTGTGCACAGTCATAGCCATTTAAAGAAGCTCTTCAAAAGTGACAGAAGAAAACTTGTTCAATCAATGAAGTATTTAACAAGAAAATCAGTAAAACTGATGGATGCACCCTGATAACTTAGTTAACATGCAGATTTGTAAAATTGTGGTCCTCTGCTATGGGAAATAATTTGGCTCATGTCTTTGAAATGCAAGGACTGTAGCTCTGGTGAAAAACATAGGGCAACTTTTTATAACATGCACAGGAGCAGCTTGTAACAAGGATCCCTCAGACCAAATTTCCTAGGAATCCATTCACTCACTGCTGAGATATGGATGGATGGACAGACAATGCAGCCTTTTTTTAATAAAATGTGCAGGAGGGGCTGGTCACAATGATGCTCATATCAAATTTCATTGATTTCTATCCAGTCACTGCTGAGATATTGCTGAAAAAAATCGTGAAAAATTGACAAATTAACGACTGTAACTCTGATGAAAAATATGTGGACAATAGGGCTGCAACGATTAATCATGATGCACTTGAACTGCGATACACTGCTCACAATTCAATTTGTACCATTGTTCACTATGTATCATGATACAATAAATATAAATAATATCATGCAAAACAACTTTTTTGATATTGGAAACTGGTTCAGAGAAACCCTGTTTTTTTGTACGCCAACACTGATAGTACTAAATATGCCATTAAAGGGATTGTTCAGTTGACCAAAATTTGATGAATTCCCTTTATTGTACTAAATTTTTATTTGATTGATCCATTATATCTTGTTTGACAGAACTCATTGAACTCTGTCCAACAAGTATATATAAGGGATTAAATGTTTAGAACATATATTCTGAGAGGACAAAAGCACTGGAAAATAGGTCATAAAATCGAAAACTTAAATTACTTAATGTCATGGATTATCACATTGAAAAGTTACCTATTGTTTAAAGAGTGCATCCTAATATGTAATACAAGTAAGCTTATGGAAATGAATATATGCAGTCCCCAAAGTATCTGACATCTGTAGCTGTATGCCAAGAGAGATTATGTGTATCACGATACATATCGTATCGTGCACACTGAATTGTGATATGCTGTGAGAGTAGATTCTATCCCCCCAAAATACTATCCACCCAGATAGGATTTCCTTAGGAAATCCCATCTCAAAATAGAACAAAATATCCTCCAAAAATGTTAATATTAATGCAATGCTTGTCAATACTCCCATATAAAAATTGGTATTCTCTAAGACAACAAACATATAATAATGTGGAGTGGGATAGAATTCACAGAGAGGCTTCTCTACACAGATAATCTTATCCTGTATTGTTGTTGTTATTATTGTTTAGTTTTAACACCAACAAATTAAGGTGAAAATGGGTCATTACCCTCCATGAAAATTTTGAGCTGGTATTGGTGTGTGTTCTTTGTAGTTTATACTTGCAACAATGGGTAAATAATGTGGCTTCAATGAGAGGGTCTGATTAGTCTTAACATGAATGAGCAAGATGCTACCCCACCCATCTCAACGAGAGGTGGGATTTTCATTCCCGTTTTTCAGTGCCATGACCATTAAAATGGAACAAACTATCGATTTTCTTATGTATTTCATCCACATGATTTTGTCCAAGGAAACAATACAGTAACACTGTTCTTTATTTTTTGTTGACAGCTAACCAGAGAATGCCAAAAATGACGTCAGAAATTAGATCATGTGTATTTTAATCCAATATAGGTCACAGAGAAAGGGCATAAGAATAAAGAGTAAACAACGTCACCTTTCAATAAACATTATTTCAGGCGAAAAATTATTTTATGGTAAAAATACTAACATGAGTTGAAGGGTTTATTTTCAGGAAACTGTTCATGTTTTTCATGGATATTACTGAATTTCCTTAGAGGAAAAATTTCCACCACTGAAATCACCAAGAAATAATATCCAAGTCATGATATTTACCTCCTTGAGTGTTTTTGTTTATGTAATCAGTGTTTACATTTGTACCAGGATTTTCTTTCCTATTTTGGGTATGAATGTCCTAGGAAATCCATTCTCCCGGATGGTATTTCCTAGGAAATCTAATCCGCTGGATACATTTTCCAGGGGGATCATATTTACTGTTACAATGCATCATATTGTTAGGGAAGCATATCGTCACACCCCTAGTGGACAACTTTTTTATAACATGTGCAGGAGTGCCTTGTTGCAAGGATTCCTCATATCAAATTTCAGTGAAATCCATCCACTCACTGTTGAGATATTGCTGCAGATGGATGGATGCATGGATAGACAGATGGGTGCACAGACAGATGGACAAACCAGCGACTATATGCTCTCCTGAAATTTTTTCGGGGAGCATAAAAATTTCATTTCTTGTATTTTAAGTTTCTCTTAAACTGTGACAGTTAATAACATTGTTTCTGTAAGATAAAACTGGGAAAAGATAATAAGGATTTTTTTCAATAAATATGATTGCAAGAAGCAGAAAGGGTTGACCATTCCAATGCTGGCATTACAATGTATTTATAGTGACTTCCCTCAGTTCTATTCTAAAATTTACTCAGAAGTTAATTAATGACAACAAACAACTGAAACATATACCATAAACTGGGGTGTATAGGGACACTTTTGAACATTTATATATTTTTAAACTATGTTAGGATACAAAATTTGGGGTTTTCCTAATACTGAACTATGACCCCGATGTGATACTTGAGATCCATCAATAGTTTTAGTTTCTGTTGATTATTTAAGTATATATTTTTTTTAATAAACAGCTGTCCCTATTCACCCCTCATTGTGGGGTGAATAGGGACAGTCTGCCATTCATATAGCTGTCTCTTTTCTACCCTTGCTTGGGGATAATAGGGACTTTTTACAGGTTTTTAAAAAACAAATTGAACAATGATAAGGCAAAATGAACTGATATTTTGGCAGACTAGATTCACAATAAGTCAACATTGAGCAAGGAGGGGGGCACGAAGGGGTGTTTCAGACAGATTGTCAAAATAGTCATTAACTGTCTCTGGTGAAACCCCGGCCCTTGACCGTTTTATGTTCTGGCACATTCTTTGTGCTATTTCATCTTTATTCCTTTTCAGGAATGAACGCACCCAATCCCCACTTGGCATATTGTTTTTAAATTTTTTTGATGTTATGCCACGCCGATCCAGATAGCCTTTCACAATTATTCTGACATCATACTGATCCATAGGATAGCCCCACTCTGCTGAAGTCTTCAACCTCTTGACTAAGTGATCTTCAGTAGCTTTATCCAGTTCAGTCTGCCCACCCTGTTTTCGAGTCTCGGGACATTTTTTATGTCTGTACAGAACAGTTTTGGGGATATTAAACTTTTTCTCGGCCTTTCAAAATGACATACGCCTCTTCACAGCAGCTAATGCAGCATTTAAAGCATCTTTGTCGTGCTTACGATAGATTTTTCCACCCAGCTTTGGTATATAGTTTCGTGGCATGTCTGTCCCTATTCACCCCTCGAAAACTTGAACAAACACCTTAAAAATAGAAAAAACTCATTTTAGAACAACGTAATGCAGGAATTCATTGATATCGGAAATTTACCTTTGTGACACCTGGGGGTGAGGTATCAAATGTTGCAGGAGCCCATATCTGCTATACTTAGCTCTGGACATACAAAGTTTTCGCCCCTTCCAAAATTTTTCAGAAATTACGTCCCTTGTTCTTGGCTCTATCACTACACTTGATATGTGTCAAAACTATTATTCTATCTTGATGAGTTTTCTTCAGTCATAGACCCATCCGTAAATAATACATAAAGAATAAAAAATATATATCTAGGCATGTTTACAAAACATGAAATGACTTTTCAGTTTACTGTCCCTATTCACACCGCAGTCCCTGTACACCCCGGTTTACGGTAGCGGGGGAGGAATTTGAAAAAATCGTGCACTTTGTGACAAGTCTTTGAAACTTGGCATGCTTAATGGTATGGGCAGACAGTTTTCAAAAACCACCGCAAACAAATTGGCGTTGACCTCTAATGACCTTGACACACAAAATTCAAAATGGCCGCCCAAAGATAAAATCAGCCTTGTGTTAAGGTTGTTGTCAATGCCGCATGTTTGCTTCATATATGCATTATGGTGTTTAAAGAGTACAGAAACCCTTGCCGTTATCCTTTGTGTCATTTTAGGGTCAAGGTCAAGGTCAATGGTCATTTTCAAGGTCATTTTAGCAAAACAGTGCGTGAAGTTTGAGATATACAAATTATCCATTGCGCGTTACATCATTAAGTAATTATCTGTCCACCAATGGTTCGAATCTTGGCAATGGTAACCTGCTATAGTTTGTGGGTACTCTTGATTGGTGTTTAATGTCACTATCAACAGCTAAGGTCATATCGCGACACACAAAAAAGAGGAGAAATATGTTCAGCCGAAAGAGATCAACAATGATTCCTCCCACTGGTAGAAGGTTTACATTTCAGACAGCGACTACCGTTGTTCTATTCTTACTACCGTTGTTCTATTCTTACTCCATGTCGGGACATTTTAGAAAAATCAACTTCTTGAGTCTGTTTTCTATAATTACAAAATCCTCTGCTTTTAGAATGAGGTGACTTCCATATATTGCGCGAGACGATTCCTCCACAACTAATGTGCGAGTTGAGATTCCTCCGCAACTGCTGTGTGAAACGATTCCTCCACAACCATTGTGCGGGATGAAATTTAGAAAACAATACCTCGACATAATTCCAGGGTACCCACCCGATACAAATCCTCTGCTTTTAGCACAAGGTGACTTCCACGTATTGCGTGAGACGATTCCTCCACAACTAATGTGTGAGTTGAGATTCCTCCGCAACAACTGTACAAAACGATTCCTCTCACAACCATTGTGCGAGATGAACATTAGAAAACAATACCTCAACATAAAACCGGGGTACCCACCCGAGTACTAATAGCTGATAAAACCATACCCATATCAGCCTTGCACGTAGTGTAAACAAAACCTACAGCTTATACCAACTTCTCTACGTGCTGATAACAGCTGTTTGAATGATCCACTGTACGTGGCAATTCCACAAGCTGATCTAATCATATCAGTTATATACGTAGCGTAGCCTCAAAGTCTACATAATACACCATTCTTAACACACTGATACCAGTCGTGTACACTGTCTTCTTAAAGACTGAATTGAAGCAGAGAGTAAAAGCACAAGACTATTCTCTTCTATAAACATAATGACAGAGTGAGCCTAATCCACACTCTGTAGTACCACTCACCCTCTGTAGTGTAAAATTGCACTTCAGTACAGCTTCAATAAGCTGCATGTCACTACAGATAACAGAACAGTCGAAATATTTCTCAAGCGCATACATGCTCTAATAACTGACCACAACATAACACCAAGTGGTCTATGTAAACGCAATCTAAACACAAAATCTTATGTATTTGTTTATTTGATAAGACCTTACGGTCGAAACTATAGTCATACCAGCGGCTCTGCCGGGCAAATACTACGAGATTTCCTTTCCCACAGCATGGGGCTCTACATTCTAACTCACTGAAACAAATACAAAAGTCTGCCTCACACAGCAATGGACAAACATAGAAACACACCTCCCCTGGACTCCTTCAGTCCAAATGCTCAAGGGGAGCTAGGTCAAAAACCATCCGACTGACTATGAGAAAGGCAACATCTCCATGTTGATTCCAAGTGACTCTTACGGAACCAACTGAATGAGAAAATACAAAATATAGTGGTCGGTTAGCAAAACACAACTGTATATACACAAGCCTATCTTGTTACACATTCTGACAATGATAAAATAGTATGAATGATAGACTTCATACTGGTACCTAGCAAATTCTTCCAAATATGACAGGTGAGATGCTCAAATTATGAATAAGCGAAGCTCTTCTATAAAACAGCCAAACGCTACGTTTACGCAATCAAGCTCGTCGACAAAGCAGCCAAGCTTCTCGATAAAGCAGCCAATAGTCAAATAAATAACCCTTAAATAAGGGTGCTGACATCTGATACAGCCGAATCGTCTCTTAATGGCAATAAAGGGTTATATAATCCCAATGAGCGGAAATCCACCCACGTGATTTTTCAGCACAAATTAAGTGCAAATAAAGGGCAGGAGCTGACAAATAATAGCATACACTGCACACTAGCTCTCAATCTATCGACAATATCCTTTGAAATGTTGACAATTAACTACTCAGGCATTGTACTCAGCCTAATAATTGGAAAGCACATTACCTCCAAAAATACAGCACACACGTGCTGATGAGCCTTTTGGTACGGCCATATTTCATACTGTGCGCTGACACTGATATGGCCTTACACGCTAAAAATAGGGCCAGATCATTTTACTGGAAACACTGATGGCCTCGGCGTCGTATCATGGAAAGCACATGCATTCAACAATATAGCATGCAATTATAGATGAGCCTTAGAGCGAGGTCTAGGGGTGAATGGAGGAAACGGGTAGCTAAGCCATCCACCTTTGGTCCTCCACCAGTGCCATCGACCATCATGCATGCCAAATACTGATACGATCTCACAAATAAAACAGTGTACACGTAGTATATTCGAATTGCACCCAATTAGTGAAACACGTATTTTCACACGCAGCAGTTACTCAAAAACCACAAACAACACGCTGTATCATGCGG
Organism: Pictodentalium vernedei; assembly: GCA_031216915.1. Lineage (NCBI taxonomy): Eukaryota > Metazoa > Mollusca > Scaphopoda > Dentaliida > Dentaliidae > Pictodentalium > Pictodentalium vernedei. The sequence continues at coordinate 545,017,866 of CM062297.1, forward strand.
TAAATAAGTAACCCGTACCTATGCTCAGCCTACAGCTGATGGAGCGCAATCCATTTTCATAAGCAGTGAAAAGTTACATAACTCCATGGGGTGGAAGTCCACCCATATGAGTGTCCAAAACATGGACTACAATCTATAACAATTCTCTGCCCTTACACTCAGCGTGCAGAGAGCCGTGATCGCATACTCTAAGAGTATTGGAGGGAAACCACCCTCCCCACATACACACTATGCCGGATCCACCAAATGTCTCGCACTAAACGTGCAGTGGTAAACATGCAGCCACAAGACTAGCTCTTGAGACATCCTAACTCTCTCTTCGCAAAAAAATCATGTAACGGACTCCCAAAACTGCCTGAAAGCATGCCTTTGTTCCTGCCTCCCCCATTTCAATCAAACATTCAACCTTGTAACTGATCTTAAAACACACAAGTAACATATAAAATGTATTTCCCATAACAAAAAAACACAAAGAAGTAACTATTTTATAATTTTTTGTGTCAAAAGAGCCCAAATATGAAATGACGTTTTTTTCATTGGCGGCCATTTTGAATTTTTGCATTTCAAGGTCACCAGAGGTCAATGCCACTTTGCAGTGGTTTTTAAAAACTCACTGCCCATACCTATCACCATGCAAAATTTCAAAAACTTGTCACTAAATGCACGATTCCACCAAAATTTAACTAATTCCTCCCCCGCTATAGTTATGGCTGTTTTAGAGCAGCCATGACTAGATTTAAAGAAAAATATCTTGAAAATACTCAGCGCGTTAAGAAGTTGAAGTTATTTACTCTGAATGGATTTGTCTTGTACAATATATGGAAAGTACCTGTAGCTGCAATATCATATACAGTAACAAGGTAAACAGATGTGAATAACTTTTGATGACCGATAATTTTGCATTCTATCAGTTCAGGCTTTGAACAGGCTAAGATTTGGACCCCTGCCAAAAGAGTTTCAAGTGACTTTTATCGCCAAGCAAGAACATGTAAATAAACACCATTTGCACACCACAAAGAGGGAATAACACATGTATAGAACATAATGATTTATTGCACGCCGTGACAAGTTTTGGTATTAATGTACAAATGCAGAAAACAATTGTGATGATAAACTTGGGCAAAATCATGAGGCCCTCTGACGACTTGGGAGGCTGCCAGCGTTGGGCATGCAAGTCTGTCTATAGTTCTCTCATGCCCAACAATGGCTGCAATTAACAACTCGACCTGAATGAGATGAAGGGTGCCAACAGGCCAGCCTGGCAATGTCATAGTCATCCCAAGACCAGTGGTTGTGGGATGGCTGTACACGTCAGCTTGGCGTGTGTGCAGGCCTGTATATGGCTAAGTCGAGACTGAATGGGGGAAATATGTGATAACATAGGCTCCTGGGCCCCCACGATTTAGGTGCCTTACCGGTGGTGCTTGGGGTGGTGGTGGGTAATCTGGAGAGCACAGGGCTTGAGCGTGTTGATGCAGTGAAGGCTGGAAACTTAATGCACAATAAAGTGACTGTCCCTGGTCATGTGGAACTTGCGAACTGTGTGCCAAATATATTACCATTGTGTTGGAAATAAGCTGGGTTAAGGCAGGTACTGGAGGTGAGAGAAAGTTCAATTAATATTGTTTGAAGTGACGTGCGCAAACCTCTGGCTTCGTTACTGAGGGTGTAATGATTTGCACTGCACTGATCTAAATACGGTTGTGAGCGAAATGCAGCACTCTTAGCGGTGTGCAAACTTTCTGAAACGATGTTTCCTTACAATTTGCACACCACAAAGAGGGAATAACACATGTATAGAGCATAATGATTTATTGCACGCCATGACAAGTTTTGGTATTAATGTACAAATGCAGAAAACAATTGTGATGATAAACTTGGGCAAAATCATGGGGGCCCCCTGACGACTTGGGAGGCTGCCAGCGTTGGGCATGCAAGTCTGTCTATAGTTCTCTCATGCCCAACAATGGCTGCAATTAACAACTCGACCTGAATGAGACGAAGGGTGCCAACAGGCCAGCCTGGCAATGTCATAGTCATCCCAAGACCAGTGGTTGTGGGATGGCTGTACACGTCAGCTTGGCGTGTGTGCAGGCCTGTATATGGCTAAGTCGAGACTGAATGGGGGAAATATGTGATAACATAGGCTCCAAACGAAGCTGGTAGCCACCCCAGCTGAGAGCCCCCATGAAGGCGCGACCACCACCGGAAAAGGCACGGAAGGAAGATAGGAAGTGGAGATGTAAAAAATGGTGTATATGTAACTAAATATGAAAAAAATAATGATACATTGCAAAAAATTGTACGTGAGAGAAATGAAATGGCCTTGATGCCGGTCAAGAGCTGCCATAGCAATTGAAAAGAATGCTTAGTAGTTGGGAAAAAAATGCAAGCGCACCCAACTCACTAGTATTATCTCGTAGGCTGACCCACCAATAACGTTGAAGGCATGTTAAGAATTGTGAAGTAAATTGAACTGCAACGGAAAAAGCCTGACGATCACCATTATTCAGGCAACACTACTGTTAGGCAGGTAAGACCAACAGTGGATGGATTGCTAGCACCAGCTAGAGAAGCAGCGAGGATTTGGTTGCAAGAAGGAATGCTACCTAATTGAAAGGAGACTATGGCGTAATGCAGCGTCACGTTTCACAGACCGCCGGCTGCACCGAGAGGCTGTGGAGCGCGTTTTTTATGTGACCGAACAAGGGTGAACAGGCTAGCGCCAGCTAGGGAAGCCGCGGGGTGAAGGAAGTTAACAGGGCATAACGTAGGTGCAGAAGGAAAAGCGATGGGCGCTGGAGGCAGCATGTCGCTGTCGGTGTGAAACGTGGAGTGCGGTGCGAGGCACTGATGAAATGTAACAAGACTATAGGAAGACGGAGGTGCGGTACTGTGGCACACCCGACATCCGCTGGTCAAGCCTAAAGACTGGGAGACTTGTTTGGGCAGAGTCAGAAGACATCCTAATCATGCGTAGAAAGTTGTGAACTGCTAGCGCTAGCTAGCGAAGCCGCGAAGTAGAAAAAAAAAAAAAAAAAATGGAGAATGCTGCTACACGCAGCTGGAAGACACAAGACGGGAGAAATTAAGGCAGCACTGCATCACGGCCAACAGTCGGCTGGCCGTGCCAAGAGGCAGCGGGACGCGAGTACCAGGTGACAGAACAAGAGGGGGACTGCATCGACATAAATGGGTGAGGTGCTAGCGCCGGCTAGCAAAGCCGCGAGGTGTGAAACATATGCGAGTTCTGACGCCGGTCAGAGGAGTTTGGGAGAACGTGCACTGAAAACTATATACATATATACAAAATAATGAGCCAGACAATGTAATGTGCCAGAATGCGAGAGCACACGCATGATGAAAGTTGCTGAAGGCAGCAAGTGTACAGAGAAAGCATATTGCACCTGACCTGTCAACGGTGACAAATGGCGTTGAAGGGTGTGACGTATGTGGATGATGGGTCACCAGAGGGGAGGTTGGGTTGACACAAAGAAATTTGGGCCTGTTGAATAACGCGGTCGGGAGTGCGTATATACCGTTGATAACTGTCCGAGGACCACCGCCCCAGGGTGCGAATTAAATGATCTTCGAGGCGGGCAGTGCACGCAGCTGTGGCAGCACCGATACGAAAGCTGTGACCGGAAAATTGTAGAGGCGATAGGCCTAGCATACCAAGCAAGGTACGAAGCAGGGAAATGAAACAAGCACGGGTTAGAGGGTGCTGGTTTTCCATGAGGAAGAGGGGATCTGACGGGAGTGCCACCGCACGACAGCAGGACTTGTCAAGGCGGAGGAGAAACAAGACTGGACACAGTGGGTGATTGATCAAAAAAAGGCGGATTATTACCCCTGTACGGAAGGTGTCGGTCTTGGAAGATTTGAGATGGAGGAATGCTTTAGAGTTATCTGAAGAAAAGGAAAGGTCTTCCATACACAAATGACAAGAGCTACTGAATGCATGAGTAGCAGTGGTAAATTCGCCACAGCGTAGGAAGCCAAAAAAGGCTGTGGTTAAAACTGTTCGCATAACAAGGTTGGTATGTGGTGAGAAAGGGCCAGATACGAGGAGATGCACCAGACGAGTCAATATGTCACTTGTGATAGGGAGCCGGACTAGATGAGAAGACGGTGTTTGTTTTTTGAGCACTTTTAGGATAGGCTGGAGGCGCGGCCAAGCGATACCGGAAGGAGACTGCAAAGGGTCAGGCAAACCAGAAGCAAGGTAGTGGAAACGAACGCCTGCCAGGTACAATTTAATGGTTGAATGAGACAGGTGCAACATGCTGAAGCTGTAAGCAATGAACTGTAGCAGTAAGTCCTCGGTTACAACGGGTAAGCGATGGGAAGTAGATTGGAGATCGTCTGAACAGTGTAACAAAAGGAACCGTCAGAAGCAGGAAAAAAACGGTGTTGTAGGACCGTCGCGTGGCCGCACTGATGGAGTTGCACCAAAGGAATTCCACAACCTGATCTAGTCCATGAGAAAGTTACTTGTGATGCTGCGGGACAAAGGCATTGCTGCAGCTCCGCTTCTGGAACTAGGTGACGGAAATCCTGAAATCGAGAGATAGAATCAGCAATTATATTGGTTTTTCCTGGAATGTGGCGGGCAGAAAAAGTGAAATTATTCGGTAGGGCAGAAAAGGTGAGGCGGCGCATGAGTTTCATGATAGGCGGAATTGGAGAACGCCCCTTCCGGATGATATGGACTGTAGCCTCATTATAGCAGGAAAGGACAATGCATTTAGTAGCCCAAAGGTGACCCCAAAGCACAGACGCGACGGTGATTGGATAAAGTTCGAGGAGAGCCATGGACCAACGACAATGGCGACTAGGCTGTAAAACAAGGGGCCAGGTACCCTGAAACCATCTCCCCTGAAAATACCCCCCAAATCCCTTGGATGAGCTGGCATCCGTGAATAACTCCAAGTCAGACGCCAAAGTGGAAAAAGGTTCTAAAAACAGAGAAACACCATTCCAAGAGGGTAGGAACTGATGCCACATTTCCAGATCCCTACGACAAGCAGCGGAGATTGAGACATGATGCCAAAGTTCTGAGACTGAACAGGAAAGGGTGATAAGATGGGATACGAAAGAATGCCCTGGCACAACAACGCGACAGGTGAAACACAGATAGCCCAAGAGACTGAGGAGCTGACGTTTTGTAGCTGATTTTTTTATGTAAGAATTTTTTGATTTGTTGTAAGATGACTACTCGCTTTTCATCAGGTAAGCGCATTTCCATCTTTTCTGTATCAAGGATAATTCCGAGGTATTGAAGGCAATGAGTCGGCCCTTCCGTTTTTTTGAGGGATAAAGGCACACCAAGGGTTTGAAAAAGGGAAAGAAAGGAGTGTTGTGTGTGTGTGGGGTCTGAGTCAGCGGGGCTAATGGCAAGAAAGTCATCCAATAAGTGCAGAATATTGTGTATGCCGTAAAGGTTTTGGGCAATCCAGCAAATGGTGGTGGACAATAAATCAAAGATTTTTGGGCTCGAACGGCACCCGAAAGCGAGCCGACTATGGAAGTAGTATGAGTTTCCCCATTTGATACCGTATAGATACCACAAACTCAGGTGAATTGGGAGTAATTTGAATGCATTTCGTACGTCAGTTTTGTGAAGCCATGCATGTTTGCCGAGTCGTTGGATAATTTGAACTGCGTGATCGACGGTTAAGTACGAGAGAGAAAACTCGGTCTTATCGATTAAGGAATTAATGGAAAAAGAAGAGGTGGAGCAGTGCGGAGCCGAAAGATCTACTATGAGGCGTGATTTGCCGGAAAATTTCTTTGTGACTAAACCCAATGGACTGACGCGAAAGGATGGAAAAGGTGGCACTGTGAAGGGTCCAAGGAGAAAACCATTAGACACCTCGGACATAAGCAGTGTACGGACGGTGTCGGGTTCGGCTAAGGCGGATCATGTAGACTTCAGAGCTACATAATTCACAACACAGACCCATCTTACCCAAAATAACTAGAAACCCAATTATATTTTTTCTGTAAGTACCTGAAACCATTCAATTGTTCTAAAACAAAGGTAATGTGATACCTCAATGGAACTAGTTCATTGATTTCATTCAAATGAGGGTCACAAATTATGTTTTGGAAGTGAAGATTTTAAAAATAAAGTTAGACATTTTATTTGTATTTAGCACAAGGCAGATTTTACCAATGTGCCAGTTAAAGAGTTAATAGTTAAAAAAGACATATTTAGTGGTCCCCAAATTTTTTAAAGATCATTTCAAGTCACTTTTCAACTTCAATATTCATTTTTAGTGTAAAAATTTTCATTTTTTTACAAGAATTCTGTTTTATATATTTTTTTATATACCGAGTCAAAAAAGAAAGTGTAATAGAAACAAATGTGAGAAAATAGCATAAAGGATGAAATATAATAGTTCTAATGTTGCATGTTTATGGACAAGAAGTCATGCAAAGAGTTAAATGACATGTTGTTGTTGTCCACCCAACCGTATACAATTTTGCTACGGATTTCAAAATAGCATGTGCTACCCGAGAATGTCAAATTGAATGGGCTACCGATGATTTTCTTTGTGTTATGTCGTGCTAGAAAGCCTGGGTTATTGAGAAAAGACACTAGTTTTTGTCTTCCGACATTTTAAAAAATGCCAAGGTTAACCAAAAATCAGAGGTTGCGTGCCATTGGTATGCATGAGGCTGGGATACCTCCAGATAAGCTCGCTGCTGAGTTTGGAGTCACTGTGGCCACTATTTACCGTCTCATTGGAAGGTATGGAATCACTGGATCTACTGCTGACCGACCGCGTTCAGGTTGACCAAGAGTTACGACCCCTGCACAAGACCAACACATCAGGATGTCTCACTTGTGGGATCGCTTCCTTCCGGCAATGAGGACAGCAGCAATTACTCCTGGTAGAACTAACAGTAGAATCAGTGCACAAACTGTCCGTAACAGACTCACTGAACACGGCATCTAAAGTAGGCATCCATACCACGGACCAATCCTTACCCAACGTCATTGTACCATCAGAATGGAATGGGATCGTCAGCATGTTCGCTGGACTCAGCAGCACTGGAACACAGTTCTTTTTAGTTTTGAATCACGATGATTTTGTCTATGGCACGCTGATGGTAGGGCAAGAGTGTACTGCTGACGAGGAGAACAGTTTTCTGATGCTTGCGTGTGGGAATGCAACCATTTTGGCGGGGGTAGTGTAATAGTTTGGACAGGAATTTCCTTGCACCATCGAACATAGTTGATCTTCATCGATGGTAATCTGAATGGACAGCGATATAGGGACGAATTTCTGAACGCTGTTGTTGTTCAACGCTAACATCGGATTGCAGTTATTCCAGAAAGACAATGCCCGATGTCACATGTCGCGTATCTGTCATGACTTTCTTGAGGAGCAGAGTATCGAAATTCTTCCCTGACCCCCACTGTCACCAGATTTGTCACCAATCAAGCATCTTTGGGATCAACTGGACCGCCGGGTACGACTTCATGATCTTCCGAAATTAGGCAATTTATGTAATGTTCTAAGGCAAGAGTGGAACGCAATACAACAGGGTAACATCCAGAGACATAGCAAGTCCATGTGCCATCGATGATCTTGCCATCCAAGAGGTAAACGGTGGACATACACGCTATTGACTGCACGTGAGAAATTTTCATTTCAGCCCATGTCTGAATTGCGACGTCCTCACGTGACGCTGGCAACAGTAAGAACATGAAATTTTGCAAATTTATACAGTGAGACTCGAAATATGAATTTACAATAATTTGTTTGGGATTAAAGTCGATAGTACTAAAAAAATTGCTCCTCAAAGTTTATTATACTTTCTTTTTTGACTCAGTGTATTTTTTTTATGAATATAAGAGGTGTTTCACAAAATTTACAGCAAACTAATTTAACTTTGCAAGATCCATGATTTCGTCTGGAATGGTAACAATTTTTTATCATTCTTGGTAGTCAAATGGAGTTAACTTTTAACCTGCTGAGTTTTCTTTAAAAATGCTGTTCATCACATTTGTGAAGAAGCTGTGACTAGGTTTGATAAAAAAAAAAAACTATTCACGGAAATGTATCTTAAAAGATAACACGTTGAAAAGTTCATTCAATTTACAGAGGAACATTTTGCTTGACAGTACTCAAATTACACTTTATCAAGTGACAAGAGTCTAGCAGTCCCAGGTGGGAATATTTGCCAGCTGCATTCACTGACTGAAGAGAAACACTGTCGGAAAGAAATTTCTAATCATCAGGTTCATGAAAGAAACTTCAGAAATGAACTGGCATAAATTCTTATATGGACTCATGATCCATGCCTGAAAATAAGCAGACTGTCATCTGCAGAATGAGTTCCCCGGAGGGTGAATTTGGTATTGCTACCCTGCATAGCAGGGTAGCATCACTAAATTTACCCTCTGAGAACCTCAATCGGAATTAAGGTCTCAAGCCTAAACAGCAAGAGGTACCCAGAGGATAAATTGGCATGCTGTATGCGATAACATCAGCAAATTCACCCTCTTGGGACCTCATTCTGCAAATGACAGATTGCTTATTTTCAGGCTTGGGCTCATCATGGAGATCGACCTTGGCATGGACACAGTCAAAGTTAGATATTCCCTGCCTGTAACATGACATTTGTATATGTAGTTTCACAAACTTAAGTGTGTAGTTTCATAATTTAACCCCCTAATTCTCTGCACTCTGAGGTCAAAATACTGAAATTTCAAACTGGAAATTTTTCCCATGATGCAACTAGGAATTTCATTAATTCAATCTTGTTTAGCATTTTAGGAAAAAACTTGCAGGTTAAAATTTTGATATTACTTCGTCAGAGTGTTCAGACTTCACAGGGTTAAATTGATGCATAGATGATGTCCAATAAGTCATGATTCTATTCAAAGTTTATGAATTGAGTTTACTAAATTCATTTTGAGCAGACATTTACTGATGCTAAAAACAAATTTAGGAACAAAGATCATAAATTTGTATAGAATCGAGACAAACTGGAATCTTTTTTATCATAAAAATAATCCGTTGAAAAGATACAATAATTTCAATTGGAAAGTTTCGAAAAAGAAGAAACAGCTTGCATTCTTATAGCCTGGTATTGTTATAACATGTGTAGTTTGTTAACAAATACAACATATGTTTGGGTGGTATTTATGTGATAAATGCTATGTATATACAATTATTAATGCAAACACAAATCTTTAAATAAAAAACTGATCCTGCATTTGATGACATAATAGAACTATGCTAACTGGTTGAGTGCAGGAAGCCACTGTCTATTGAAAGTTATGTGAAAGATACTTTAGTGGCTTTACACTGTGAGCATTAGCATGTTGTATACTCCACAGAAAAATGAAAGTGTCAATGACACTGTAGCTCAACTTGTATAAGACATGTACATGTATAGTATGTGACACAGCCATGACACACATCTAGGTAATGAGCTGATAACAAAGGTACATGTAAAGTATTGTAAAGGTCTGTACATAAATACTGACCATAGACTGTAACAAATGTACAGATAAAAAACAATTGTTCTCGTCCCAAAGTGATAACAAAGGTACCCAAGCTTCGAGAAGATTGGTTCATAAATACAGCCTCTAGCCCGGGCCGTATTGACATGTGTACTTACTGTGTATAAGTAGCACTGAATAAATCAAAGTTCATCTAATTTGCATAATTTCTGCATCAGAAAAAAACCCTGTATTATATGTCAGGTATTCCATGTTACTAAACATTCATACAAAAATTTATTCAAATCAGAACTTTCATACAGAAGTTATATACAAAAAACTGATTGCACTAATTTCAGTACAAAATGACTGCCGGATCTTGAATTTCAGACCGCATCCAAAAACACTTGTTACAGTGATAACAAAGGTACCCAAGAAGTTTTGTAAAGGTCGGTTCATAAATACGACCTCTAGCCCGAGCCATATTGAATTGTTGACGGAAAGACAGACGTCCAGATGGACGGATGGACCAATGTCCAGAGGGACAGATGGAAGACTGGCCATGACAATACCTCAAATTTGACCAAGACAAAGTTGAACGAAAAAATTTTCATATTAAATTTTGTTTCAATTGATTGGATAGTGTCAACAGGCATTCTCCAATACAGTATGGCCCCTGTGGACCTGTCACTTTCCTCGTGTGGGCAATATTTCCACAGATGCAACAAGAGCTGGACTTTCGTCCGGTGCATACCCCCACGTGGAGTACCGCCTAGTGTGGGCATACCTATGACCAACAAATATTATTTATGAATATTCTCATACGGACTGACGGACAGATGCACAGATGAATGGACACAATCCAGTATACCTCCCACCCCTTCCATTTTCTTTCCAACAATTTCTAAGTCAAAATGTATGGTAAATTGTTTGGTGTTTGGAAGTTTTATGCAATGAGGCAGAAGCCTTTGTCATAGGCAAACTGCATGCCATATTTCACTGAAATCCGATAACCTCAATCCAGTATGTCCCCACCCCCACCCCTCCCATTTTCTTCGAAAGTTTTCAACAATTTCTAAGTCAAAAGGTATGGTAAATTGCTTGGTGTTTGGAAGTTTTATGCAATGAGGCAAAAGCCTTTGTCATAGGCAAACTGCATGCCATATTTCACTGAAATCCGATAACCCATACCTGAGATACAGGCTGAACAGACTAATAATGTCTATTCCCTACAATTTCTAAGTTAAAAAAGGGGGATAACTCTAAAAAGGAGAATGTGAGAAATATCATTGAATCCTTTTTTTAAAGCCTATACCATAAGCAGTGTTCATGGCAAATTTCATTGCAATAGAACATTCGCTACCCGAGATACAGGCTGAACAGACAAAATTTGGCTCGGACGGACATAATTTCTAAGTGAACAAGTAATAAAAAAAAAAATAATAAAAAAAAATAACTAGTGTGGGCATACATATGACCAACAAATATTATAAAAAATAATAATTTACTTAAATTATGAATATTCTCGGACAGGCTCACACACGGACAAACAGATGCACAGAGGGATGCAGGGACGCATGTAATCCAGTATACCCCCATTTTCTTCGAAAGTGGGGATATAATAATATTAGATTACACTAATTTTAGGAACAATCATCAAAAATTTAATTAATGAAGCACCGGGTACTACCCGGTGCTTCATTAATTAAATTTTTGCTGATGATGATTTTTATTACCTGGTAAATGCATGCGTGGACACCACTGCCACACATAGATTACAACCAGTCCACAGCAATTGTACTGTAAATTGTAACAAAACTATTATTTATGAAAGAACTGTTGCTATAATAAGGTCCAGTTTGAAAGTAATACTTTAGAACCCTAACAGTTAATGGAATAGCCATTCTGTTTTCAGAGAAAAATATGCAGTTAGGTAAGTATTCAATTAACACCCAAATTTGGTTAATTACCTATTACCTTGCAATAAACTGAAAGTTCTGAGGCCCCCAAATAACTGTATGGTGAATGATACCATCATTATTTATTTATTTATTTATTGGTGTTTAAGGTCACATACTTATACACAATGGCTAATCATGACCGTTTTATGGGTGGAGGAAGCCGGAGTACCTGGAGAGAACCCCCGAGCATCAACTAGCAACTGTCAGCTCCTCAACATTCTAACTCTGTCCAAGCAGGGTTAGAGCAGTTGAAGACATGTGCACCATCGACGTGCAGTACGCCTTAGTACACAGCATCATCGTGCCCCCCATGTAGACAACCAGGATAAAGTGCCTTGCTCAAGGACACAATGTGGGTTGTCCCAGACGTGGACCGAACTCGGGACCTCTAGCATAGACGTCCAACAGTCTACCACTGAACCACCGCGCTCCCAAATGATACCATCAATACTTAGAGGTTATTACTTTGTTAGTTTCGTATCAGCCAAGATATCAGCCTAAGGTCGAAGGCTGATGTGAAGTTAACAAGGGCTGATATCTCGACCAACAGGCACTCTCCCATAAATAGTAACAATGCAAAGACACATGGACTGAATTATTCTATTACGTAAAATCCAGTTAAGTGGGTGCCACAAGGGCTGTGGCGATTACTTGAAAAATATAATGATCATGATTGCAATTACCTTTTAATTTTGATGATTATGATTACAATTATAATTACTATTCAAAAGTTATGATTACAATGACAATCACTTTGGCAATGTAATCAATTACATTAATGATAATATTTCGGTTTTATATTGCTCTCCTACGTCATTGGATGGTGCTTTATTTAGTATCCAGACAAAAGCTTCCTGGACAGAATGTCTCTGAATAAAAGATTCCAAGTCAGATGCACAGCAAGGGGCAGACAAAAGCTCCCCTACATTAAAGGTCACTGTATCTGGGAATAAGATAAAATAGAAGCAATGAATTATAAATTTATCAACATATCATAACAAGCAGTAATTTGTGGCACTCTGACTGCACAGTATCTAAAATATACAGTTTTCTACATGTTTAACCCTTAAGGACCTAATTCTGACTTTGATAACCTTTTAATGCAAAGGAACAGGTGCCCCAACATGCATTGTTTGGGTAAATTCAAAACTTGTTTTCTTACTCTTAGTATCTTGTCAGTTGTTTCTAGGCAAGTCAGTCTTGGTTGCCTCTGTAGGCAGACAAGACTTGACTAGAAACAACTACAATGCCACTGGAGGTAGACTTTCAAAGTGTAGGGAAAATGTATAAAAGTCTCCTGTCCCTTAAGGGTTAAAGTAACAGTAGATCTAAATTGGAGTACAACCACAAATTTCTGTTTTATATTTCATTTGAAGCTTGGTCAAAGGACTCCAAAGCTGAATGCTGGTACTGTGGGGTCCACTTAATTATATACCTTTTAACTGAATAACCCAGTTAATTATATATACATGTAATGTACAAACACCAAACCATTTACCATATCTTCAATACAAATTTGACTTGTTAATTGCATATAGGTTACAGAGTAGACTCCTGTTAACTGAATAAAAAATATTGTAATCTGTCATAGAATTACTCTAACATCCATCGAATTCTCCACATTTATTAACATGTTTGGCCTCAATACATCCAATATAGGTATTTGACCTTCAGTACATGCCAAGAGTTTTACTATAATTTCCCCCGCACAGCGATATTTCCACTGCGGAATTCAAGTGATCCCCTGCAAACTTCGGGTGGCAGTTAATTGATGATCCCCATGAGCCCTCGCGTCTGCGAGTGTCGTGGATTAAACTTCTTCTAGCTATTAACACCTACTGTAATTATACATTGAAGTCAGTTTCGAAGATCGATATTGACTTCCGCGAAGAAGTGAATGAAGATGGGCTGAACATTTGCGGTAAATTTTTTGCCTCACAAGAACTTGAAGAAGTCCGGTGGTTTCGCTCTTGTTATGGTAATTATATTTGGTCGATCCTCGTTGCCTTCTCAATCAAAACATAAAGATGATAACATTTTATATCTACTGAGGGCAAAAAGGTTCAATCAAAATAGGGAAAAGAAATAATATTTTCCAAAGTCTCAGCGTGTGCTGAGTTGGCACGCATGCACCTGTGCTTCAAAATAAAAATCTGTGTCGCCCACGTGATAGTGTTCGAAACACAAAAAAAAGTTTTTATTACAGATCATTATTTTAATTTTAATTTCGCTGGTGTTGTTGTGATGCGACAGACAGAATGAGACACAAAAAATAACGACAGTTCAAATTTATTTTTGTATTTCTTTGCGAACATTATAGTAGCAACTGTGCCATCGAAAATTCACACATGAATGACATGCGCAAAGTTGCGAACTGAAATATCAGACAAAAACTCCTCGACCAAAATAGAACGTATCCAAATCAGTCCCATGAAAGGATGACCAGGTGTTGTCTAGAATTAGGAGTCTCCCTTTGAATTATGAGACTTCTCTGTCTGGTTTTGTGACTGCACTTATAATTACACTAATTGACTGATCAGAGGCATGAAATATAATTACAGAAGCAATTATTCAAAACACCTGTTTTCACACCTACTAATTTTACAACCCAAAGACAATGGAAAATTTGTCTATGGACAAAACAAGATAAGTTTATTTCAGTGATGTTTTTATTTGCAAAATAACAAATCAAATAACAAATGTAACGTGTAATAGCACAAATGATTTATTTATTATATATTAAGGTTTAACGACACTTTAAAGCCAAGGTCATATCGGAAATCTTTGAGCTGTGGGCTATTGGCCCAGAAAAATTATTTATTTATTTATTGGTGTTTAAGGTCACATACTTACGTACAATAGCTTAGGGCTGCACGGCATATCGATAAGCCGATATATACTGGTATTCAAACCAATATCGATTGAATACCGGTGTAATTAGAAAAATATCGTCATTATTTTCCGACAATTTAATTTTCAAGATGTCTTCAGCTTTTCTAACTGTAGCCCCAAATGAATAATATAATCCCTTTATCCCAAGAATCGTTTGCTTGTGCCCTCGTAATATACATATTCAGCAGTTGAAAAAAAAAATTCAACAAAACTATATCACATGACTCCTCATTGGAACGAGCTCATTGAGTTCGTTCCAATGATGGGGTCACATGATATAGTTTTGTTGAAATCTTTGGGGGAAATTTGATCAACTAATTTTGAAAATAATAAATTTTGATATCGTCTGCGTTGGGTAAAGGGTTTTCGAACCGCATCATCAAGGCATGCTAATTCGTTCCGACTGTGATGCCTCGAGTCTTGATTGTGGTACTTGTGTTCATATATCTGAACAGTTTTCGATATACCCGTATACCATGGTATTCTTTTTAATACCGATACCGGTATTCAGTTTTGAATATCGTGCAGCCCTACAATAGCTAATCGTGGCCAGGATAGTCTTACGGGTGGAGGAAGTACAGAAAAGAAGCTGAAATCTATGATACTGTGTGCAAGATTTCAGACCCATCTGGAGGAGAAATGGTTGGATGGCCCACCGGCAAAACTCTTGGTGGGTTCCTGTGCGCCCCCCCCCCCCCCCCCTCCACATTGGTCTTGCAAAAAACAATAACAATAAATTTTAATTTCTTTTCTGTAGTGCACATTCAGGTGTCGCTCCCATTCCGTTAGATGAAGTTCCCCGAGAGAAGTCGGCCCAAAACAAAGTCGGCCCATGGGAGAAGTTGGCCCCAAACGAAGTCGGAATACAGAAATTAGTGTATCGAAATTTCAGTAGATGATTGGTGATAATGCTCTCGTTTTTTTATCACTGATAATACCGGTACCTAACATCAGTTCCTAGAAAGCTCTTTGGGCTTTCTAGGAATTAATGTTACGTACAGGTATTTTCAATGGTTAAAAAACAAGACTACATTTTTCATACATGGGGTACTTAAGGATCGACATTACGACGAAATACAGAAATAGTGTATCGTAATGGAGAGCAAACAAACACAAAAGAAATATCACAGGATGAACAATAAACATAATGGCTGTGTTTTACAATATATATATACATGTATCTTTTTCAGTAAGTCATAGGAATATAACTGGTTATATTCATACTTTGAGAAGTATGTTTTTTATTTTTTTACCTTGCACCTCAGACCTTCGTTTATTTTGGGAACAATCCTATCTTTCCAAACATCAGGGTCTCTGAAGGCAGGAAAAAAATACAAAACATACCTCTCAATGTATGTTTTCCTGGATGAATCCAGTTCCCTTTTTGATAGTGTGCCACCACCAAAATATGAATAATTGAGCCTCAGGTTGTCAGGCCCAAAGAGTTCCGGGTACAGTTTTTCTGTTATTTTTTTCGCAAAGTTTCCCGCTGATGTTGAATGATTCTTGAACTTTTTCAGTTGCTCGAATGATATCTGATACTCAGTGGGAATGTCTGAAAAATTGTCCAGAGCCGGTTGAGTAAGAAGTGCCATTGGTGTTTGTTCATTAGCAGTATTTATATGTAGTCCTATCTCTATGTCTGAAGACACTGTTGGCAAAGACCTACAACTGGATTGGTAAGAGCAGGTCTGCTTCAGCAGCCAAACTGAAAACAGTACTTCATTCAACATGTTTTCCAGACGTCGCTCCCGAATTTCGGAAGCATCTATTTTTTTGTTGAGAGTGTCCACTTTCTTGTGAAGAAGCGCGAGTGTATTTCTATCTCTTGTTGGCGTTGTACCAAACTGTGTAAGATTTGAAGAGCCTGCGGCATCTTGATTGCATGGTGAAGTGAAGACTGATACTGGAGTGAGCAGTACAGGTCGAATGGGGCTAAATGTGTTTGGAAACGAGTATGTTGCAGGAAAAGAACTGTCAGGTAGATCCAAGGTCAGAGAGTTGAAAAATGTGGAAGTCGCAGATGAAATGTAGCTCTGTGAAGTAGAGATGCCACTGCAAATGGAACTGGTGACTGTAACAACAGAAGATGTTTGCAGACAAGATGAAGTAGAGTATGAAAACTGCAGATCAGAAGTGAAGGAAGAAGAGGAAACAGATGAAGAGGTCACAGTGGAAGGTTCAGTACATATGTATAGCTCAGTACTACTTCTGTCTGAGCTTGTTGAAGCTGTAGTACAGGTAACTGTTGGAGTGGACACAACGAAAGTGTCTTCCTCATCAGTAGTTGTATCCAACATATCACACATGGTGTCTGTACTCCCACTCAGTTTAACTACTTTGGCCACTGGTTTTCCACTTGGCAGCTTAAAAAGAAAAATGAAAAAAACTTTTATTAAAAAAACATTCTCAAAATTCCTTCAGTAAATTATGCGGGAAATTTTCAAATAGCTCGATGGTTTGCAATGTACTTCATTGACATGTAATTAGGCTATCTGATTCGCTGATTGTTTTATTGTATCATTTTTTATTGCCCTGCAAAAAAGGATTTAGCCAATCGTAAACACCATAGAGTCAATGAAAAGAGCAGGTATTTGTTTTATGATATTAATTTTAATGAAAGTGTCAATGACACTGTAGCTCAACTTGTTAAGACATGTACATGTATAGTATGTGACACAGCAATGACAAACATCTAGGTAATGACCTGATAACAAAGGTACATATAAAGTATTGTAACGGTCTGTACATAAATACTGACCGTAGCCTGTAACAAATGTATAGGTAAAGTATTGTAAAGGTGGGTGACAGTCAGATGCTAAACTAGAAAAGAAATCTTTGAGTCCCATAGTGGGTCTGACTGAACCCCAAAATATTTGTTCTCATAGCACAGTGATAACAAAGGCACCCCAAAACATACTCGTTCCTGTCCCAAAGTGAAAACAAAGGTACCCAAAAAGTTTCGTGAAGATCAGTTTATAAATACGAGCTGTATAGAAATTGTAACAAAAAACTGATTGGACCTAATTTCGGTACAAAATGGCCACTGGCAGCCATCTTGAATTTTGGACCGCACCCAGAAACACTCGTTCTCGTCCAAAGGTGATGATAACAAAGGTACCCAAGAAGTTTCGTGAAGATCGGTTGATAAATACAGCCTCTAGCCCAAGCTGTATTGACATGTGCACTTACAGTGTATAAGTAGCACTGAATAAATCAAAGTTCATCTAATTTGCATAATTTCTGCACGAGAAAAAAACCTGTACTATATGTGATGTATTCCATGTTACTAAACATTCATACAAAAATTTATTCAAATCAGAACTTTCATACAGAAGTTCTGTACAAAAGACTGATTGCACTAATTTTGGTACAAAATGGATGTGGTGGCCATTTTCGGACCACACCCCAAAACACTAGTTCTCATCCCACGGTGATAACAAAGGTACCCAAGAAATTTCGTAAAGATCGGTTCATAAATACGGCTTCTAGCCTGATCCGTATAGAGGTTGTGTACAAAAAACTGTTAAGACCTAATTTCAGTACAAAATGGCCACTGGCAGCCATCTTGAATTTTGGACCGCACCCAGAAACACTCGTTCTCGTCCCAAGGTGATAACAAAGGTACCCAAGACGTTTCGTGAAGATCGGTTCATAAATACAGACTCCAGCCCGAGCCGTATTGACATGTGTACTTACTGTGTGTAAGTAGCAAAGAAAAAATCAAAGTTCATCTAATTTGCATAATTTCTGCACAAGAAAAAAACCTGTATTATATGTGATGTATCCCATGGTACTAAACATTCACACAAAAAATTATTCAAATCAGCACTTTCGTATGGAAGTTCTGTGCAAAAATCTGATTGCACCTAATTTTGTACAAAATGGCTGCCATCGGCCATCTTGAATTTCAGAACGGACCCCAAAACACTCGTTCTCGTCCCATGGTGATACCAAAGGTACCCAAGAAGTTTCGCAAAGATCGGTTCATATATACGGCCTCTAGCCCGAGCCGTATTGGCGTTTGCACTTACAGTGCTGAAAGTAACACTAAATACATCAAAGTTAGTCTAATTTGCATAATTTACGCACGGGAAAAAAACCTGTATTATATGTGATGTATCCCATGGTACTAAACATTCATACAAAAAATTATTCAAATCAGAGCTTTCATATGGAAATTCTGCGCAAAAATCTGACTGCACCTAATTTTGTAGAAAATGGCTGCCAGCGGCCAACTTGAATTTCAGATCGGACCCAAAAACACTCGTTCTCGTCCCACGGTCATAACAAAGGTACCCACGAAGTTTCGTAAAGATCGGTTCATAAATACGGCCTCTAGCCCGAGCCGTATTGAATTGTTGATGGACAGATGGCCGGATGGACAGACGGACAGATGGACTGATGGACAGACGGACAGACGGACGACGGACAATTGGCCATGGCATAAGCTCAAATTTGGTTTCGCCAAAGTAGAGCTAAAAATGCACCCGTCGTTGCTGTCACAAGAGACCAAACTGGAAATACTGGAGAAGCACAGAAATGGATGGAAGCCCACAGCTATATTTCGAGACCTTCAGAGGTAAGGACTGAAGTTATCTTTGTACAATGTGCAATATGTGGTTGAACAATATAGGAAATGACTATTTGCGGAAATTACACACGTTGAGAAAAAGAAACATTAGCGAATATCGCATTGAATATATAAATCAATTATTATTAGAAAATCCAGCTCAGTCATCAAGGGACATTAATAAATTATTAACCGAGTGCGGGTTGCCTGTTTCCAAGAGTACATCCACAAGAGCGATCCAATATGCAGGGTGGACTGCTTCAAAACCCAGATACTGTCAACTAGTTAGCAATAAAAATAAGTTGCTACGAAGTAATTTTTGTGAGGAATTAATCCAATCGAACGAAAACTTTGACAATTGTATATTTTCGGACGAGAGTACGATTCAATTGCATGACAACAAGCTTCACTGTTACAGACAAATAGACTCATTAACTCTGATGTTTTGTGTACCGAAGCACCCACTAAAGCTTCACGTGTGAGGCGGCATAAGTAGGAAGGGTAAAACGCCTCTACTTGTATTTGATGGTATAATGGAAAAGAAATTTTATACTAAGTGCATTTTGAAATCTGTGCTTCTTCCTGTTATTGCAAAGAATTTTCCAGAAAGCCATAGGTTCATACAGGACAACGACCCAAAGCACACATCAAAATATGCATGACAAGACGTGGCATAATTGGTGGAAATGGCCTGCAGGTAAGTTCATTAATTGCTACCTACCGCTTATGCATCCATACAGTGGGCCGTTAAATTTTTACTAATTATTCTGCCCCGAAGACTGAAAAGCACCCACAGTCGTGTTAATTTATAAAACATTAACAGTGGGGGATACAATTTCTAAAAAAAATGGTGGCTCTGGCACAAAGCTAAAAATACACATTAGAGACTACAAAATCTACAAGACATGTTTCAAAAAAGTGCCTATAAACCCCAATTTTGGCAGTTTTTTGCCAATTCTGACGAAATAATGGTTAAATTGAAAATTCCGCTTCAGTACATTTTTAGATTTTGTGATCGTCTATGAGTGTGCAAAATTTCATAAAAATCAGTTCGAAAAGGGCTTCTGAATAGTACGGACAAAATGTGTGGAACACCCTCCCCCCCACTCCCCCCAAAAAATAATAATCCGTACAATAACAAGTCTTTTCCAAAAACAAAAGCCTAAATATTTGTTTCCGCTCTGCTGATCGACTCCATGTTAAATGTTTTTTTGCGATTAAGTCGAGAGGGGGGGAGTGGGTGGGGGGGGGGGGGGTAGGTAAGTTTGCGGGTCATTCTAAAATGAAGTAGTAATTGCAGGTCATTCTAAAATGAAGCAGTAAAGTTCCAGGATCATTGTAATTAATCTTATATACATGTATCTTTTTCAGAAAGTACTGATTTCAATCCCATAGAGATGGTCTGGAATGCACTGAAACTGCACGTCGCCAAGAAGAAACCTCAGAATAAAGACGAACTTGTTTTATTCGTAAATGAATTCTGGGAAAATGAATTGACAACCGAAGTGTGTAATAAATATATAGACCATATTTATAAAGTTATTCCAGTTGTGAAAGAAATAAAAGGGAGAGCATCTGGGGACATCCCAAACAGAATTTTCAGTGAAGCATCTTCTGATAAAGACCTTTCTTATTTCAGCTTCAAAATTCAAGGTGCGGAAAGTCAACTAACTGTTATTGAAAAATTTTAAAAATGGAACATGTCACACATTTGATGGTTTGTAGTACTCTCCACTTGGTCCACTGGGAATCCCGTGTGCATTACGACCAATGCTAGTAAATGTATGCATATACATATACAAAACCAGAGCGATTTTTGGATTAGTTTCCTAACTGCATATATACAAGTCAAGACGGGTTCGTATCCCAACTTCATCATCAAGGCAAGCCATCGGAGAAAGTATAACTTGGTGGTGCAGTTGGAATACGAGTCAGTGGGCATTTCTAGATCAAGCTCCATATAAGTGTATTCACCTTTTTAACTTTTGCAGGTTTTGTTTTTGGGTTTCTTTTCTGCTTCGGCCTGGGAGGTGTTGGTGGCATAGTTCCTTCTGAACGCGGTGGCGTCGAGTCGCCATCTGACATACATGTAGAGGCTGCAGGTGAGGCTAGAGGACACTCTTTTTGTTTAATTTCTTCTTCTTTGCAAGCTATGCTCATATCAGAGGATGTTCCACATGCTAGAACCTGAAAATCCAATAATCATATCACATGAACATGAAATAAACAAAATTAGTACTTTAACCTGCTGGAGCATATACATGTAGATGTTATTTCACGATTATTTATTAAAAAGTGCTGCGAAATACAGAAATAGTGTATCGAATTTTCAGTAAAGAATAGGTGATACCGCTGTCTTGTTTTTTATCAACGATAATACCACTACCACTACCTAACATCAGTTCCTAGAAAACTCTTTGGGCTTTCTAGCAATTAATGTTACGTACTGGTATTTTCAATGGTTAAAAAACAAGACTACATTTTTTCACACATCTCCGTGGGGTACTTAAGGGTCGACATTATGGCGAAATACAGAAATTGTGTATCAAATTTTCAGTAAATAATAGTTGATAACGCTGTCTTGTTTTTTTATCACTGATAATACCACTACCTAACATCAGTTCCTAGAAAACTATTTGGGCTTTCTAGCAATTAATGTTACATACTGGTATTTTCAATGGTAAAAAAACAAGACTACATTTAGTGTATCGAAATTTCAATAAATTGTCACTGATAATACCATTAATTGCTACGTTTATGTCTGTTTTCCTCTGTTAATACTGCTTATTTTTTATTATCTTAATTAAATATTGAAAAAAAAAACCCTGTTATGTTGTCATTTTTGCCAACCCAAAAAAGTGTTTTTTTCTTATGTTATGTCCACTTTCATCGAAGCATCCTAACCGCCCCCCCCCCCTCCCCCGCCCACCTCCTCTCGGCCATTTGACAAAATAAAATGATGAGGTAAACGCTGCTCTTATTAGTTTGTGGGGCTGACTTCTCTCGTGGACCGATTTCTCCTAAATTGTTGGGACCGACTTCTCCTATGGGTCGAGTTCTCCTGTAATTTGCGGGGCCAACTTCTCCCATGGGCCGAGTTCTCCTGTAGTTTGTGGGGCCGACTTCTCTCATGGGCCGACTTCTCTGAAATTGTTTGGGCCGACTTCTCTGCACCCCGTGAATAACAGCCCTTCAGCTTATTAATGGCCCTCGACTTCGTCTTGGGGCTTTTATAAGCTGTCGGGCTGTTATTCACACCTGTTGGGCCATTAATAAACCACTATGCCCTCCAAAGTCATGTTATTGTTATATTCAAATTTTATTATATTCTCATTTCGTCTTAAAAACATAGCTGATGACCCCTCATTGAAACGAGCTCAGTGAGCTCATTTCCAATGAGAGGCCATAAGCTATGTTTTTTGGGGAAAAAAAAAAAAAATAGAGAAGTTTTTAGTTCTTCCCAAACGTCGTTATTTTCCTGCTTTCGTCGTTATAACTATTCCACACATTGTACATTAGTTCCATCAGTCCACTTCTACATTTGACTCTGGTTGGGAACACAAAATAAGACGATTTGTTTTTTAAATTGAACCAAAAAAATGGAAAGGGTGGGGAATGGGCTAAGGAACTGCCGCTAGCCTGTATGATTTATCCAGCCCTCGCAATTCAAATTTTTTGGCTTCGGCAGTCGTTTGCCGTAGCAAACTTTATGTGCTTCGGCAGTTACTACGGCATTTCTGGGAAGGCAATACAAGCAGATGCCGAAGGCATCTGCAGCGAGTGACGAATGCACAATGTTTTTTA
This sequence comes from Pictodentalium vernedei, assembly GCA_031216915.1. Taxonomy (NCBI): domain Eukaryota; kingdom Metazoa; phylum Mollusca; class Scaphopoda; order Dentaliida; family Dentaliidae; genus Pictodentalium; species Pictodentalium vernedei. The sequence continues at coordinate 545,040,559 of CM062297.1, forward strand.
GCGGGGTTGGGGGGGGGGGGGGGTTCTCGCCCTAGGGAAATTTTGAAATCTGCTATCAAAAGGAGCGTTCTCATGGCTTTTGGAGTGGAAATCCACTTGATACTTTGGATGACAAAATTAGGTTTTTTTACTTGAATCCACCCCTGCAATGTTATATGCACGGTCGATTTGACAGTCTGCGATCGAAATTTGCGGGACTGCAAAACGAATGAATTTCATCTGAGCTGAATATTGAGTAAAATACATTTCAAACTTATTTCTCAGAAAAAACATGCCGTTTGTTTACCTGTATTTATGTATATTCCCTGGAATCAAAAAATGAATGTTGACCCATTTTCTGTAAATGTAGAACTCAGTCCAGGAAACCCCCACACATATTTATATATGGAGAAGATGCTCATGTGTACGGCACAAATTCAATTGTTTTCGAGAGGGGTATCACAATAAACAAACCAATGACAGAAAGTTTAAGTAAGTGTAACGTTGGCTGCAAGTTTCCGTTTTCAGCTACCGGTGTGTGTGTCTCGTTGTGCATAGTGAACTACTGGATGTCACACATTCGTCCAAACCTGGACCTAAAGTCTGTAATATAATTGTTTGGTTTGATACATCCTGTGGAACAGGACGTACCAAACCAAAAAAATATATTGCGAACTTTGGGTCCAAGTTTGGACAAGTCAAACACCACTGCGGATTATTTCTACTACGGCAACTGTGTGCCATAGTCAGCGCTGTTTGCTTCAGCAAATCGCTTCGGCAATGCCGATTGCCGAAGCCAATTGCGAGGGCTGATTTATCTGCATTGTATCGCGGCAATTGAAACGTTTGTTCGTGGATAAAGTCTATAAAGTGAACTTACCTCTGCCTGTCCAACTTGCTCTTCTTTTTGTCCCCATTTCACCAGGTATTCTTGTCTCTTCTGGATAAAATCCGTTGTCACAAAAAACTTTCCGCTACGTACTTGTAGCTGGCCATCCTCTTTGTACTTCACCAAGTAATAGGTTGGTATACAAGTAAGCTTTCTCAAAGCCATGATTGCAAATGGTAATTCTCGAGAAAAATCGGAGATATTTAAATCTAACCAAGACAAAGAATTTCTGAGTGACGATCAATGAATTTCTTTGTTTTTTTTCCAATTCTCAAATGTTTCCCGATAAGCAGCGATTAGCTGTGAAGCTTGCTCTCATGGCTTCGAAGTCGTTTTAAATTCGACATGTGCATATGACAGCCAAAAACAAACAAACCATACCCATTGTCTAATTGACGGCTTGGGACAAATTCACACCTATTGAAGACCTTCTCAAACCTTTTCTTTTCCTTCCCCCCCTTCCTGTTCCCAATTAAACTTTTTGAACCGTTCTAACGGAGTACATGAAAGTGGGATGCTAAATTTGCTTTGAGAAATCTCTGTCCATATTTTGAAGTGAATATATTATCTTTACGGCCTATTCGAGGAGACTTAGGGACATATTAGGGACTTGCTGTGTTTAGTACAACCCCATTTCAGCCGATATTGAGCCATGAAGAATAAGTTGCAGACCCACAGACCTCGGTCAACACAATTCAAAGTAATTGTTCGATTTTAGGAAAAATATAGGAAATACAGAATATTAAGTACGATTTATTTAGGCAAATGCTTTACATTTTAAAGCAGTTGTAAGATGTACTGTTCAGTCGCTGTCCAAAATGCCAAATCATGCACAAAATTTTTTTTTTTAATTTTTCGACAGTCCAAAAAACAGCTGGTGATCGAAAGTTGACAAACTACGTCGATAATAACGTGTTGTTTTCATTTCACAATTCAAAATGGACAGCCGTTTGTGGGGTGAAATACACTGTAAATGTAATTATGGGTTCTCTAACACTGTTTAATTTTAATCTGAATCACTTGACATCGCGGGGGATCGCGCGAACAGTGGCGTTTTCAGTTCACAATCCTCTACCATTTCATTGCCAGCGCTAATCCTCAACACTCGCAGCCGCAGTGATGGATTATTACTTTGAGTGGTCCGCGGCGATTTTTAATCCCTCCACGTGTCATCGCTGCGGCAGCGACGTGAGTTCTCGTAGTAAAACTCTTGGCACGTACTGTATTATATCTTGTTTGACAGAGCTCACTGAGCTCTGTCAAACAAGATATAATACAATAAACTGTCCTGCAAATGAGACGGGTGCGAGTGCAATTGCCCCGTCAGCACCCGTGATTTCGATTTTACGGGAGCAAAAAAATGCACTCGTTGAAAAATATTGTGGAGAACTAATATACTGTGAGGGCATATAAATCTGTGTTGTTTTGAGAAAGCAGTGCACTGTGGCCAGTGGCAAGTTACTGTCATAATTCTGCACTTCCTTATACATTTAACCCTTTGAAAACTAGTGGTATCTGCCATGCCAGTTCAATGGCAACAATTAGAAGAGTTCATATTCATTATTTGGGGTAGACCAATCAGTATTTTCAACGTGCAGCCCCGAGGCTGCATGTTGAAAATACTGATTGGTCTACCCCACAGATTTACAGAACAGCCATCCTATTTAATGACGTTATGACGTATCATGTTTCTGGCTGGAAAAGCGGCCACTCGGGTTCAAAGGATTAAGGTTTCTGGTGTTTGGTGACAGTATTCCCTCCAAAATTCATATACTAACATTTTACGGGTGCAATTTACCCTCGTCTCTGATTTTGCGGGAGCTTAAAACTGCACCCGTCAATTTCGTTCATTTCCAACACTGCAATAAATATTCAGGTTATAACTAGAAGAGTTGCAATCAACAGAAGAGAAGCAATCAACAGAGATGATATCCACTATACTATTTCTTTCAAACTCATTCCAACAGTGTGCCACAAAAAGCATAATCATTAACTATACTACTGCAGTTCTGAAAGCCATCATCTCAGCTCTCTGGTTGAGTGTTGCAAGCCCAAATTTGGGTTTGCAGTATAAGTCAAAATAAGTTGTAGCATAACCCCAATAATCTAAGTATACTGCTGCTCCTGCACTCATAAGATCAGAATCTGACATCATTTTCTGGAAAGCTCTCACTGAGAGCTTTCCAGAAAATGATGTCAGCTTCTGGTCTTATCAGTGTAGGAAGAGAAAGATACATAGTTTATAGTGGTTATCCTACAACTTATTTTGACTTGTACTGTATTCAAAAGTGTAGGCACCCAATTTTAAGGTTTCAAATTCTGTGGATATGCTTCATATTTCTATGCCAAAATAGCGAGAAGAATCTTTGAACAAAACATTATGCGCGTAAGGCTAAAATATTGTTTCTCGGACAAAAGGGCAGAATGCGAAATGAATAATGATTCAGGGCAGAGGTGTGACAAGATCTTGGATAAACCACTATAACAGACCATAACATGGTCAACCTGTTAGGTATGTATTCACCAAGTTTTGCCCAAATTGAACCAATCTAAAGGTTCTGAAAGCTAACAATATTTTGTTCATTTGCATTTATTTGTTCTGCCATATGTTGTTATAGTATACTAAGGAGTGCCTGCATACAGTGTCCAAAAAATCTGAAAAAGAAGAAACATTGACTACCAAAATTAATCCAGCAATCTGCTAGTAACATTAATTTCTGCAACAAACTTCGACAATCCAGGCCAATTGGACTGATCTTAGCCTTTTCAACAGTTCTTCCAGGCATCTGAAAGGACAATACATAATAAATCGATAGAAAGTTAATGGCATCTACCATTGCAAGATGCCTTATCTGTTTATTTATAAAAGACATGGTTGTGTTTGCAAATGAGTAAAAACTTAAGAGCCTAATTCTGATTTGATCACTTTTTACTGCAATAGAACAGGTTCCCCAACTACAGTCTCAACCTAAATATGCAAGTTACATTCTAATTTCTGTGGTACTTATTTCTAGGCAAATCATGGCTGCTTATATAAGCAGCCAAGATTTGCTTTGAAACGACTGCAAAGACCCAGAATGTAGACTGACAAAGTGTAGCAAAATGTTGAAAAATCTCCAGAATGTTATGGGTTAAGCAAGGTATGAGCAGTAATGCAGAAAAGAACAGAAAAGAGCTAAGTACAGTAGCTTATGCACTATAATGGCGACAACAGATGGGAAATAAATGGTAAATATCAGACATTTTGTGGTAAACCAATAATGTTATGATTAACATTTTATTGAACAAGTGATCTAAAATGGATTACAATTGATTTCTTCTACATTATGTTCTTCCTAACTAATAAATGGATATGTCAATTTTTCTTTGTGTCGTAAAAGATCAAAGAGGCAACATTTCATTTTTGCTTCTCTGCACAAAGTTGAGTTGAGTGAAAGAAAAACAATAATGAGGAATAACCCTGGATCAACAAATCTAATAAATGTTGTTAAGGGGTCCTATCTAATTGTAAGAGGTGAGCGGTTGCTTGTGCAGGCTTTATTCTCAAGCTTCAAATGCCACTTGCACTAGACCACAAAGCCATGAAATTTTGAAAATTTATGACTGACTGGACTATATGATATGACTCAACTTGATACTTAAGAGGTACCTGTCACTTGCCTCCCCCTACACACACCTATACTCATTTACTGACATTGAATACTTCCAGAGTCATGTACATTTTAGTAGTTCAATGAGCAGCAGAAAGAGCTCCCTTAGAGCTGGTATCATGCATCTTCTAAGGACAAGGTTAATACGCTTTTGAAGAAAGAAAATTCCTGGACTTTTAAGAACTTTATTTGGAAATTTTCAAGCATTTTCTAGGAGCTATGTCGAAAATTATTTTAATAATCTCTGAGTTTGTACATTCATTCAACCTGTTCACAATTTTTATCTCACAAGAACATATTTCCCACATTACAAGTGAAAATGTGGAGACACAAAATACAAAAGCATGTGCTATCATTCAATTCAGAAAGAGAATGTTTTGATACCTGCACTCATCGAAAACTGATTACACATGTCGAGACCACTGTTTTTAATAACAGTAATTAAATAATAAATAAATCATTAACTCAACAAAATATATTAGACCAGATCATTCTTTTCCATGATGATATTTTTATATAGGCCTACTATGTGTTAAACATAAACAAAAGGCCCCAAGGGGCCTTAGTCGCTCACCTGACAAAGTAGTTCCAAAGAAGTATTTTGGATCACATTCAGTTAGTCATGGTTCATCAACACTACAAAGGAGTGAAGTCATAAAATTATTCATAACTTTGGTGTTCATGTCAGATGATTATGCAATATGAAAACAAACTTGAATCTGACCCCCATAGAGATGTTGTATACCAAGTATGAAGGAATTTTGACCGGTGGATCTGAAGAAGAAACTTTTTAAAGAAATTTCCTCATTTTACACTAAGTTAAAATACAAACTCCTATATAGAGCCCAAATATTAACCAAAGGACTAGATTTGAACAAACTTGAATCTGACCCCACCTAGAGAAGTTGTATACCAAATATCCAAAGATTCTAATTGATGGTTCTGCAGAAGATTTAAAAAAAAAAAAAAAGAGTCAACTATATGGGTACTATCAGAGTTGTGCCCCTTGAGGTGCCCCCTGTGAGTGTGGCAACTTTATTTGAACAAACTTGAATTGACAAAATTTGATCCAGCAGTTTCTGAGTAGAAATCGATAACGTAAAGTTAACGCCGGACAGATGATGGACAATGGACGGAAAGTGATTAGTAAAGCACCCCTGAGCTTTGCTCAAGTGAGCTAAAAATAAAACAAAGAAACGCACATCTGAAAAACTGCAATAAACTTCACCAGTTATAATACAAGTAGAACAATTACATCATGTATCGTGAAAGAATGCAATACCATAATGTCATGATCTTCATTTATAAAAAATCAATCAGAAGAGAATTAGAAATATGGTTAAAATAAATTGGTTATTACCACCAAGTGAGTTTCTGAGGTGGTTTATTGAAGTCTTGACCTTGCCTCAGTGTCATATATCAACTCGTCCTAAGAGACTCATCGATATATGCCCAGAGATGAGGTCTTGACAATACACCATCTCAGAAACCCACATGGTGGTAATAACCTATATTTATACATGTATTTCAAACCAATAATTCCTGCATCTACAGTACAGCCTATAACAAAGTATACCATTAGGCGATATTCTTTTGTTAATGACGCGGTTCTCGTCAGATCACCGAAGTTAAGCAAAGTCGAGCCTGGTTAGTCCTCGGATGGGTGACCATCTGAGCAATCGATTCGGACTCCCACAATGTGTCCTTGGGCAAGACACTTAACCCTGATTGTCCACATGGGAGCATGATGACGCCATGTACTAGGGCATACTGTGCGTCGATGGTGCGAATGTCTTCAACCACTCTAACCCTGCCTGTGCTACAGTGCGGAGTTACAATGTTGGGGAGCTGGCAGCTACTTGTCGTTGCTCGGTGGTTCTCTCCGGGTACTCCGGCTTCCTCCACCCGTAAAACTGTCACGGTCATGGTTAGCCATTATGCATAAGTATGTGACCTTAAACCCCAATAAATAATTTGTTAACAACGCCATATTAGCACCTCATCTGACATTATTCCTATAGCATTAACGTGATATTTTCAACATGTTGTGGAGAATATCGCAAGACAAACGTGCGATATTTTCATAACTATCGTTTGTAATTTTTTAGATGAAAAGAAGAGGAGTGAATACTTATAAAAATATGGACGATTTGAGTCATGTAAAGCTTTTTATGTTAAACGAACTGACGTCGTCAATGTATTTGTTGATGTTGATGCTATTAAAGCTCGGATTTCCCTTGGCCTGCCCGGCTTCACGAGAGTCCTCGAGAGTATGTTTACATAATTGCATTTTTAAACTTTTATAAATATAAAGCTCTCAATTTTTAACTTCAATGGGAGGTGGGGGAGGGGGGAAGTCTTCCTTCACGTTCGATAATAATGATATCAAGCACGAATTGGGGTGATGTAAAATGAAATAGAAATATTCATGAAAGCAACGAAATGGCCAACTTAAATGTGTAAAATGAGCCAAGCAAAATTTATTTTAAACAAGAGCGCTTGTATCGCTGAAGCAATACAATGTCCCCTACCGGACTAATGAGCATTAATAATTATACAAATGTTATAAACTAGATGTGATCAGCATGAATTCCGTTGAAGCATTTCCAAAAAAAGTCCAGAAAACTGATATTTTGGCGCTTTTCCATATTTTCAAGGGCCATAACTCACACAAGAATAATGCAATCAGCATGAAACTCAAACTTGATCTGTAAGTCATCGTTCTATAGTAGGTTACCAAGAATGAAATCATTCGGTTGAAGCATTTCCAAAAAAAGTCCGGAAAACTAAAGTATGACTGACAGACTGACTGACAGACTGACGGATGGACAGAGTACCAATGAAACTTGATCTGTAAGTCATCGTTCTATAGTAGGTTTCCAAAAATGAAATCATTCCGTTGAAGCGTTTCCAAAAAAAGTCCAGAAAACTAAAGTATAACCGACACACAGACTGACGGATGGACGGACAGAGTGTAAATGAAACTTGATCTGTAAGTCATCGTTCTCTAGTAGGTTACCAAAAATGAAATTATTCCGTTGAAGCGTTTCCAAAAAAAGTCCTGAAAACTAAAGTACGACCGACAGACTGACTGACAGACTGACGGATGGATGGATGGACAGAGTGTAAATGAAACATGATCTGTAAGTCACCATTCTAAAGTAGGTTACCAAAAATGAAATCATTCCGTGGAAGCGTTTCCAGAAAAAGTCCGGAAAACTGATATTTCGGCACTTTTCCATATTTCCAAGGGCAATAACTCACACAAGAATAAGGCAATCAGCATGAAACTCAAACTTGATCTGTAAGTCATCCTTCTATAGTAGATTTCCAAAAATGAAATCATTCCGTTGAAGTGTTTCCAAAAAAAGTCCAGAAAACTGAAATTTTGGCACTTTTCCATATTTCCAAGGGCCATAACTCACACAAAAATATTGCAATCAGCATGAAATTCAAACCTGATCTGTACGTCATCATTCTATAGTAGTTTACCAGAAATGAAATCATTCCGTTGAAGCGTTTCCAAAAAAACTCTGGAAAACTGATATTTTGGTGCTTTTCCAAATTTCCAAGGGCCGTAACTCACACAAGAATAATGCAATCAGCATGAAACTCAAACCTGATCTGTAAGTCATCGTTCTATAGTAGTTTACCAAAAATGAAATCATTCCGTTGAAGCATTTCCAAAAAAACTCCAGAAAACTGATATTTTGGTGCTTTTTCCCATATTTCCAAGGGCCGTAACTCACACAAGAATAATGCAATCAGCATGAAACTCAAACTTGATCTGTAAGTCATCGTTCTATAGTAGTTTATCAAAAATGAAATCATTCTGTTGAAGCGTTTCCAAAAAAACTCCGGAAAACTAAAGTGTGACTGACAGACTGACTGACTGACGGATGGACGGAGTGCAAACCTATAGTCCCCTCCGGCGATGCCGGTAGGGGACTAAAAAGAAAACAGAAGTTCCTGAGCCCCGCTATTAAAATGCATCTGATCAGACTGAGAGCTCAGTCTGGATGGGCAAAAGACCATATTTCCAAATCACAGGTTAAATGACTCCGTCTGTGATATATTTTGGACACATTTTAAAAAATCTATTATAAATTTTAACAAAAGATGGAGTACTTACATGTTTGATTGAATTAAATTCCACAGTGAAAAATATACTTCATAATCCTTCGTAATATTCGAAAATTATCCAGAATTATATACACATAAGCAAGAATATGTCCACCCAGCACTTTGAACTGATGAACTGACTGGATAATTCTGTATTCAATTTCAGGATTGTTTTTTAGCTTCATGCCTATTAAAACATGTCTTTGTGGACTTGTTTGTTTTGTAATTGCATTGAAATGATCATTGTTAACAATTATTTGAATATTTATGTTTGTTTACTGTTTAGCATTGATATGACTTCACCAATTCTTTGTGCTTTTTATAACTGAAATGATTACTGTTAATAATTAATCACGTGTTGTTTTTAATTTTGTATCTTATGTGGTGTAGGTGTTATAAACAATATAAATATACTGTAGAAAGGGTTTTTTGATTTCGGCATCTTAGGTGTTCGATTAGCCGAATCACGACCGACGCGTTATTCCTATAAAAATATTGTGATGTTCAGATACGAATGTGAATCAAATATCGCCCACATAGCGCATTATTAGCATGACCAGGTTTCCAATGTATTGTCGGCTGTACTGTAACATTGATACTTGAAAGGCTCTCTCAGAGAACTTACCAGTGAAAAAGTGTTGGGGCAGGTATTATTTCAGTGAATAAAAAGATGCAATTTAAGCACACAAATACCAAAGCTAATAAGTACAAGCCCAAACCAATATAAGCCAAGCAAATGCCTACAAGTACTTTTTCAAGGACTTTCCATGACTTCTTTCAAGAAAGTATGATTTTCAAAATTAGTTTCAAATTCAAGTTGTTTCAATATGAATTTGCCTTACAGGTTTAACAAGCTGAGTGGATGAATTCATATTCCCTGCCAAAAGAACTTCATCAGAATGTGAACCAAATGGAATTTATGGGTGCAAACATGTCAAGATACTGACTTCCACTAACTTTTCAATTTGAAGGTGGGGAGAGCAGGGGGGGTAGGCGGTTGTAGGTGTTATTTTGAAAGTGATATCAGGAGGGAACTAACTGGACTTTAGAGGCATTATGGTAAACCAGTGCTCATCAGGATGTAGTTTTAATCTAATATATTTAATCTGAATTATGGAACATCAGATATGGGAATTTCAAAGTAAACTAATTTCCCCTCTATGTTTTGTACCTTAAAGTGTGCTGGCAACAAAAACTCAAGTTCAGATTTGTAACAATGTATTGGATGGATACATGTAAAACGGGATAAATTTGTAAAATATCGTCTTTTGTATGTATTGTAAGATTGCAATATTATACTGCAAATCTGAACTTAACCTCTACCCGGAGGCACAGTGGCTCAGTAGGTAGAGGTCCTCGGTTCGAATCCCACCTGCTGCAACCATGTTGTGTCCTTGGGCAAGACACTTCACCCCCACTGCCCACATGGGGGCACAGTGATGCTGTGTACTAAGATGCACTGCACGTCGATGGTGCACTTGTCTTCAACCAATGCTAACCCTGCTTATGTGGATTTAGTATGTTGGGGAGCCTGACAGTTGCTCACCATTGCTCTGTGGTTCTCTCTGGATACTCTGACTTTCACCACCCTTAAAAAAGGCCAACACGAGGTAACCCTGGCTGTTGTTAAACCCCAATAAATAAATAAATAACCCTTTAGCCAGCATAACAGCCAAAACCGGCCAGCGCTGTTCACAAAAATCACTATTCAATTTTCATTATTTTTTGCATTTTTGTGTCAAAAACATAGCTCATAACCCCTCATTGGAATGAGCTCATAAGCTATGCTTTTGATGCAAAAGATGAAAAAAATTAGTCATTCAATAATTTTGTTTGCATGTGTCTTCTTTCCATGTTAGGTAAAGGTTTAATATCAAAGTAAGTAAATAATATGCCAAAGTACTTTCATTTGTAACTATAACTCTGAAATGAATTAAAATCAATAACTGGACTTCTGTAAATTAAAAATAAAGTTGACTTGCATTTATTTTGAGGTTATAACCAGTGCATTTGTTCTGGTTTTGCCGTGTTTACCCCTACAAGTTACTTCCGTTGGTACTGTAAAGTTATTGCCAAGAAACAAATTATACACATCCACTCCCTTTCAACAAACCATGAGCCAAGTTTGATTTTGGCAAAATCAAACTAAAACAAGAGGCCCCACGTGGCCTTAATCGCTCACCTGACAAAGTGACTCTAAGAAGTATTTTAGGTCACCTTCACCATGTCATGCCTCATCAACATTAACTGGTTGAGTGATAGATTTTGTTTGAAGTTCAACATTTGTTACCTAAAATTAGTTTTATTTAAAATCATTGGTGTGTGGCCAATCTCCAATGATTTTTAATAAAGCAAATTTATCTCTGCAGACAAACTGGTTTAGCTTGAAGCACAAACAAGGAATGTGAAGAGATAGCCTTGGACATCTCTCCCCAACTGTGGATATCTTCCATGTGCTACATGTACATATTTGCATGCAAGAAAACAAAAATTTTCACAAATTTTCCAAAATATTAGTTTTTTTTATCATCATTGGAACAAACTCAAATAGCTTATTCCAATAGGGGTATGGGAAGATCAGGTATATTTTTGAGACAGAAATGTGAATATATAAATAATGGTGTTTTTTTGTGAATGATGCTGGAGAATTTTGCGTAAAGATATGGTAAATGGTTTGTTCTAGATACAGAATGATGCAAAAGTATTTAAATTTAATTAGGCAAGTTGTTCCTATAATGCATTTAAAAATTGAAGTAACTGTTTTTTTGCTGCCCGAACTTTTAGATGTGTGTGTCTGTGTTTGTGTGTGTGTGTGTGTGTGTGTGTGTGGGGGGGGGGGGGGGGGGGGGGGGGGGGGGGTAAGAGTGTTCTTGCAAACAAAATTCCTGAATAAATGGAAAATTTTATTTTTTGTGTGAAAGACATAGTGCGTGAATGTTGATTGGAACAAGCTTAGAGAGCTCATTTTAATGTGAAGTCATAAAGCTGTGTTTTACGTACGAAATTCTGGAATAACTAAAAAATTGCTTTTTTGACTCAAAAAGCATGGTGTGCGACCTCTCATTGGAATGAGCTCAAAAAGCTCATTCCAATGGGGTATTTACAAGCGATAAGTACATGTATGTTTAAGAGACAAAAATTAAAATTTGAATAGCGATTTTTGCGAAGAATGCTGACAAGTTTTGGCAGTTATGCTGGTAAAAAGGTAAGATATGCAAAGTGGTTGTTTTTTAGAGGCGACATTTAATTAAGGGGAATTAACCCTTGATTACTGAGGTAACTTCTAAAAGTACTGAAATTTCATGAAGCAATGTGAATAACAGACAACAGTTGCCTAAAAATTTCATGAATAACTAAAATTTTTATTCTTTTGTCTCGAAAACATGGCATATGACCTTTGTTGGAATGAGCTGAATGCGTGTGTTCCAATGAGGGGTCATAAAATTTGAACGGAGATTTGAGTGAATAATGCATTAGTACTGCTAGATTTGGGTAAACGGTTCACCCTGGATACCACCCCTTCTATAGTAGATCTTTTCTGCAAATTTTGTCTAAGATTCTATCAACTTTACAAATAAATACGTTCATGAATCACAATCAGATCCACCCCACAATGTTGCATACCAAATATCAAAAGATTCTGCCTGCTGGATCTGGAGAAGAAGATTTTTTAAGAAATATGCCTGAAATGCACTAAGTTAAAATTTGGGCTCCTATACGGAGCCCAAATATAAACCCAGGGGGCCGATTTGAACAAACTTGAATCAGATCCACCCCACAATGTTGCTTACCAAATATGAAAAGATTCTGAAGCTGGATCTGGAGAAGAAGATTTTTTAAGAAATTTGCCTGAAATGCACTAAGTTCGAATTCAAGCTTCTATAGTGAGCCCAAATATGAAACTAGGAAGCCGATTTGAACAAACTTGAATCAGATCCACCCCACAATGTTGCATACCAAATATCAAAAGATTCTGCCTGCTGAATCTGGAGAAGAAGATTTTTTAATAAATTTGCCCGAAATGCACTAAGTGCGAATTCAGGCTTCTATATTAAGCCCAAATATGAATCCAGGGGGCCGATTTGAACAAACTTGAATCAGATCCACCCCGCAATGTTGCATACCAAATATCAAAAGATTCTGCCTGCTGGATCTGGAGAAGAAGATTTTTGAAGAAATTTGCCCGAAATGCACTAAGTTTGAATTCGAGCTTCTATAGTGAGCCCAAATATGAATCCAGGGGGCCGATTTGAACAAACTTGAATCAGATCCACCCCGCAATGTTGCATACCAAATATCAAAAGATTCTGCCTGCTGGATCTGGAGAAGATGATTTTTTAAGAAATTTGCCTGAAATGCACTAAGTTCGAATTCGAGCTTCTATAGTAAGCCCAAATATGAATCTAAGGAGCCGATTTGAACAAATTTGCATCAGATCCATCCAACAATGTTGCATACCAAATATCAAAAGATTCTGCCTGCTGGATCTGGAGAAGAAAATTTTTTAAGAAATTTGCCTGAAATGCACTAAGTTCGAATTCGAGCTTCTATAGTGAGCCCAAATATGAATCTAGGAAGCCGATTTGAACAAACTTGAATCAGATTCATCCCACAATGTTGCATACCAAATATCAAAAGATTCTGCCTGCTGGATCTGGAGAAGAAGATTTTTAATAAATTTGCTTGAAATGCACTAAGTTCAAATTTGGGCTCCTATACTGAGCCCAAATATAAACCCAGGGGGCCGATTTGAACAAACTTGAATCAGATCCACCCCACAATGTTGCTTACCAAATATGAAAAGATTCTGCCTGCTGGATCTGGAGAAGAAGATTTTTTAAGAAATTTGCATGAAATGCACTAAGTTCAAATTCGAGCTTCTATAGTGAGCCCAAATATGAATCTAGGAAGCCGATTTGAACAAACTTGAATCAGATCCACCCCACAATGTTGCATACCAAATATCAAAAGATTCTGCCTGCTGGATCTGGAGAAGAAGATTTTTTAAGAAATTTGCCTAAATGCACTAAGTTCGAAATCGGGCTTCTATACTGAGCCCAAATATGAACCCAGGGGGGCCGATTTGAACAAACTTGAATCAGATCCACCCTACAATGTTGCATACCAAATATCAAAAGATTCTGCCTGCTGGATCTGGAGAAGAAGATTTTTTAAGAAATTTGCCTGAAATGCACTAAGTTCGAAATTGGGCTCCTATACTGAGCCCAAATATTAACCCAGGGATCCGATTTGAACAAACTTGAATCAGATCCACCCCACAATGTTGCTTACCAAATATGAAAAGATTCTGCCTGCTGGATCTGGAGAAGAAGATTTTTTAAGAAATTTGCCTGAAATGCACTAAGTTCGAATTCAGGCTTCTATAGTAAGCCCAAATATGAATCCAGGGGGCCGATTTGAACAAACTTGAATCAGATCTACCCCGCAACGTTGCATACCAAATATCAAAAGATTCTGCCTGCTGGATCTGGAGAAGAAGATTTTTGAAGAAATGTGCCTGAAATGCACTAAGTTCGAATTCAAGCTCCTATAGTGAGCCCAAATATGAATCTAGGGAGCCGATTTGAACAAACTTGAATCAGATCCACCCTACAATGTTGCATGCCAAATATCAAAAGATTCTGCCTGCTGGATCTGGAGAAGAAGATTTTCAAAGAAATTTGCCTGAAATGCAGTAAGTTCAAATTTGGGCTCCTATACTGAGCCCAAATATAAACCCAGAGGGCCGATTTGAACAAACTTGAATCAGATCCACCCCACAATGTTGCATACCAAATATCAAAAGATTCTGCCTGCTGGATCTGGAGAAGAAGATTTTTTAAGAAATTTGCCTGAAATGCACTAAGTTCGAAATCGGGCTCCTATACTGAGCCCAAATATGAACCCAGGGGGCCGATTTGAACAAACTTGAATCAGATCCACCCTACAATGTTGCATACCAAATATCGAAAGATTCTGCCTGCTGGATCTGGAGAAGAAGATTTTTTAATGTTTTTCCCATTGCCTACAGTGTTAAAAAGTGCTGACTCAGCACTTTTTCAAAGTCCCGAAACTGTACCCTATGATAAAACCGATGGCAATTTTTTTTTACCAATCCTTTCTGTTGGTCCTAAGGAAGCTGCACACCAAATAAAAATTCTCAGTGCCGTGCAGTTTTGGAGATATGGGCGTTTTAAATTTTTTCTATTTTTAGCTCCTGCAGTTCCCACGGGGCTGCGGGAAAATTTTTTTTTGCATAAATCAAGTACTCATGACCCAATAAGCCCTCACATAAAATTTCGTTCAAATCAGCCTCTCGGTTTGGAAAATAGAAATTTTGGGCGGGGCAAAAAATTTTGACCCTCCCATAACGACGCCAAGTATAGCCCCACAAACTTCTCTTGAACAAATCTGAGTCTACACCTCAAAAGAAAGCTGCACACCAAATATCAAGTCTCTGCTACTGCTGGTTCATGAGAAGAAGATTTACAAAGATTTTGGTGCCCCTTGGGGGCGTGGCACCACCCAGGAGGAGGGGCAACTTCATTTGAACAAATCTGAATTGGCATTAGGTAATAAACATTTAGCCAACATTTGAATAAAATTGGGCTAGTGGTTTAGGAGGAGAAGTCGATAATGTAAAGTTAACGCCAGACGACGACGACGATGGACGACGACGGACGACGACGGACGACGGACGGAAAGTGATTAGTAAAGCTCCCCTTGAGCTTCGCTCAGGTGAGCTAAAAAACACATAAAGGCATGTTTTGTCATGCTCTGCACTTCATATTTTTTTATCAAAAGTCTTTGATCATTAGATGCATGACACAGAAACCCTATTTGAAATAGGATGAGAAATTTGATTTTGAGTAGGTGTTTTTACCTTACTTTAGTTTATCAAGAGTAACTAAAAACACAAAGAATATTTAGCTGAATCCCAATACTGCTTATACACTTCTGCTTCCACTCCCCCCCCCCCCCCCCCCCCCCCTCCTTCCTTATCCCCAACACTCAGAGTTTTAGGAGTGCATGCAAACCTAGTAATTAGAAACACCAGACAGGTGCTCACCTGCTTCTTCAAAAACAAATGTTTTCAAGACTAACATTAAGTAATGGACATGGTTATACCAATTATTTTTTCAATCTTTCTCTCTTTCTATCTTTCATATGTGGCGCCACCCATAATATGAAAGTGTCAATGACACTGTAGCTCAACTTGACAAATTTGAACTTGGTAAGTTATAAGTGAAATGGCAAAATTGAAGATCATTGGTACCAATGTTATTTGGTGAAACTTCAACATAACAGCATTGTGTGTGCACAACATCAGAGCAATCCATGCATTTTTAAATGTAAACTGTAAGGCTGGGTAAAGGAAGAATGTTGATACACAAATGCAGGAAGTTCAGAGGTTATTGTAAACAGCAACTTTTTTCACAGAAATGAATGCTAATCAATAGCTCTTATCTAGAGGTCCTGCCTAATGAGCACACCAAGTTCAAAAACAATCCTAAGACTAGACTTTATGATTCTGGAGAATCATGGCTTTTCCCGATGAGATTCCATGATTTTTCATGACCCCACAGTGTCTGATGAATTGTTTTTAACTGTCTCACTGAAGTTCCTTCATTGATGTTATGAGAAAGGTGAAGATAGTAATCTCAAATGATACAGTTTGATAAAAAATTGTTTAGGTAAAAACCATCATTAACGGTGGAGTGGGTTAATGTCAATATCGTCGTCCAACAAGTCAATGACCGACAAAAGGAGTTATGTTTGTTTGACACATACTCACTGAGTGCTGTGTCAATTTAAAAATGGTCCATTTTATCTCAAATGTATCCAAAATATTGATGTCTGGCAGCTTGTAGAGGGTTAACAAGTGCCAACAGGAATATTTATTCATGCAACTTGTAATGTCACACCAAGAACTGTGAATGGCCATTTTTTCTTTAAAATCTACAAGATGTTTTCAGAGAAATCCAGGGAGAACAGGAATTTTAAGCTTTTGATGGGTATCATTGTTTTTCCAGCCCAAAACGGGTTAAGTGTTGTTTTTGGAATACTCTTATTACCGGTACTTCCAAAAATAATTCTCAGTGAATTCTACTTCCGCTTATTTTGATCTCTCCTCCCAACTTCGGGTGCTGTGGGTACGCAAACACAGCCTATTTTATCAACATTTTGATGTTTGAGAACCTGCATAGGGTTAACAAATGCTGACAGGAATATTTTGTACATGCACCTTGTAATGTCACACTAAGATATGAGAATGGCCATTTTTTCCTGAAAATCTACGGGATGTTTTTAAAGAAATCCTCAGATAACATGAATTTTTAACCTTTTGAGAATTATCTCTCTTTAACCAGCTCTAAAGGGTTAATGCTTGGTTTTGTGAATATCTTCATTCCTTACAAAAATGATCGACGGTGAATTCCACTTCCAATGAAGGAGGTTATGTTTATCTCGTAGGTACACTTGTGGTGTTATGGTTGCCCAAGAACAGCCCATTTTCTCCAAATGTCAATGCTTGGCAGCCTCTGGGGGGTTAACAAATGCTTGCCGAAACATTTTGTTCATGCAACTTGTAATGTCACTCGAAGACCTGCGAATGGTCAATTGCTCTTGAAATTTTTTTTTTTGAGAAATCCACAGAAAACTGGAATTTTAAGCTTTTAAGGGGTATATCTCCTTAACCAGTCAAAAATGGGTTAAGACCTCGATCTTTGAATACATTTACTACTTACAAAAATGTTTCCCTGTCAGTTTTGCGTCCGGTAAAAGAAGTTACGTTCCTCTGTTGTATTCCCATTTGATGTTGTTGTTGTTCAAAAACAGACTATTTTTTTCAAAATTTTGACATTTAGCAGCCCAGGGAGGGTTAACAAATGCTTAGAGGAATAATTTATCCAATCAACTGGTAATGTGACACCATGACCTATCAATGGCCATTTTCTCTTGAAAACCCTACCAGATGTTTGTAAAGAAATCCAGGGAAAAACATAAATTTTTAAGCCTTTGATGGGTATCAATATTAACAACCACAAAATGGGTTAACGCTTGGTTTTTTGAATACCCTTATTACTTACAAAAATGGTCTTCGGTGAATTCCGCTTCCAACAAAGGAGATTATGTTTATTTCTCAGGTACACGTTGGGTGATGTGCGTGCCTGAAAACAGCCCATCTCAACAAAATTACGATGCTTGGCATCCTCTAGAGGGTTAATAAACGCTCACCGGAATATTTTGTCCATGCAACTTGTAATATCACACAAAGACCTGCGAGTAGTTAATTTTTCTTGAAAACCTACAGGATGTTTTTAGAGAAATCCACAGAAAATGGGAATTTTTTAAGATTTTAAAGGGTCTCTCTCTTTAGCCTGTCCAAAATGGGTTAAGACTTCGACTTTTGAATACCCTTACTACTTAGAAAAATGTTTGCGTATAGATTGTGCGCTCGATAAAAGAAGGCACGTTTCTTTGTGGCGTACCCATTGGGTGCTGTTGGCGTCCAAAAACAGCCCATTTTATCACAATTTTGACTTTTAGCAGCCCGTGGAGGGTTAACAAATGCTCACCGCAGTATTTTGTCCATGCAACTTCTATTGTCACTCCAAGGCCTGGGAGTGACAAATTTTTCTTGAAAATCTACAAGACTCGTTTAGAGAAATCCACGGAAAACACAAATTTTTGAGTTTTATGGGGGTATTGCTGTTTAACCAGCCCAAAGCGGGTTAACGCTTGGTTTTTTGAACACCCTCATTACTGACAAAAATGATCCTCGGTGAATTTCACTCCCAATAAAGGAAGTTATGTTTATCTCTCATGTATTGTTTGGGTGTGGTGGGGGCCTGAAACCGCCTATTTCATCAAAATTTCGATGTTTGGCAGCCTGTGGAGGGTTACCATATGCATCGCCTGATATGTCGTGTGTATCAAAGGGCGTGTCACAGACAGACAGGTCTAGCAATTACGAATGTATAAAAAAAATTTACAAGACGTGTTTCGAGAAAGTGCCGATAAACCCCAATTTTGGCAGTTTTTTGCCAATCCTGACGAAATAGGGGTTAAATCGAAAATTCCGCTTCGGTACATTTTTAGATTTTGTGCCCCTCTATGCGTGTGCAAAATTTCGTGAAAATCGGTTTGAAAATGGCTTCTGAATCACACGGACAAAATGTGTGGGAAAAAAACAAAAAAAACCCACAAAACCCCCCACCCCCCCCCCCCCCCCCCCCAAAAAAATAATAATCCGTAGAAAAACAATAGTCTTTTCCAGAAGGAAAAGCCAAATAAATGTGCCCTGTAGGCCATGTCAAAGAAGAATGTTGATACATACATGTAAATGCAATAAATTCAATGAAAGTGTCAATGACACTGTAGCTCAGCTTGACAAACTTGAACTTGGTAAGTTATAAATGAAATGGCAAAATTGAAGATCATTGGTACCAATGTTATTTGATGAAATTTCAACATAACAGCATTGTGTGTGCACAACACCGGAGTAATCCATGCATTTTTAAATGTAAACTGTAAGACTGGCTAAAGGAAGAATGTTGATACACAAATGCAATATGTTCAAAGGTTATTGTAAGTGGCAAATTTTTTCATAGAAATGAATGCTAATCAATAGCACTTATCTAAAGGTCTTGCCTAATGAGCACACCAAGTTCAAACACAATCCTATGATAAATGTGACCTGAAGGCCATGTCAAAGAATGTTGATGCACAAATGCAATAAATTCAAAGATTGTTGCTAACAGCAACAGTTTTTGATGGAAATGAAAAGAAAATCGATAGCTCCTATCTTTCTCACCCTGCATAAGCATACAAAGTAGACAAAAGTAGAAGGTCATTGCTTGTGGCAATGGTTTTTTTGTTTTGTATTTTTTTATGGAAATTCATAAATATACCCTGCAGAGAGTGCAAAAGGGATAAGTTGATACACAAATGCAGTAAGTTCAAAGGCTGGTGATAATGAAAATCATTTTTTATGGAAATGAAAAAAAGCAATAGCTCACATCTAGATGTCACCCCCGAACACACATAACAAGATTCAAAGTGATCCGATCATAAATGTGCCCTGAAGGGTGTGTTAAAGGGAAATATCGAGGTCTGACTAAACTAAGTTCAAAGGTCAGCGGCAACATTTTTTGACAGTAATGGAAGAAAATCGACAGCTCCCATACAGATATCACCCCACACAAGCACACTAAGTTTGCAAGCGATCCAATCATAAATGTGCCCTGAAGGGTGTGTCAAAGGGAAATATTGATGCTTAACTGCACCAAGTTTTTACTAAGTTCATCGAAGGTCATTGCCAGTGGCAACATTTTTTGATGGAAATTGAAGAAAATAGATAGCCCCCATCTAAAGGTAACCCAAACAAGCATACAAAGTTTCAAACCGATCTGATCATAAATGTGCCCTGTAAAGTGTGCCAAAGGGAAATATTGAGGTCTTCTGACTAAACTAAGTTCTAAGAACGTTGGCCGCGGGAACATTTATTGACGGAAATTGAAGAAAATCGATAGCTCCCATCTAGAGGTCACCGCAAACAAGCATACCAAGTTTCAAAGTGATTTGATCATAAATGCGACCTGTGAGGTGTGCCAAAGGAAATTGTGGACATACGTACGTATGCCGACGGACAAGAAGTGATGGCAATAGCTCAGCTTGACTTTGTCAAGTTGAGCTAAAAATTGTTGACAGCAACAGTTTTTGATGGAAATGAAAAGAAAATCAATAGCTCCTATCTTTGTCACCCTGCATAAGCATACAAAGTTTCAAAACAACCTGATAATGAATGTGCCCTCTGAGGCATGATAAAGGAAGATGTTAATGCACA
This sequence comes from Pictodentalium vernedei, assembly GCA_031216915.1. Classification (NCBI taxonomy): domain Eukaryota; kingdom Metazoa; phylum Mollusca; class Scaphopoda; order Dentaliida; family Dentaliidae; genus Pictodentalium; species Pictodentalium vernedei. The sequence goes on from CM062297.1 coordinate 545,061,047, forward strand.
AATGCACTAAGTTTGAAGGTCATTGCTTGTGGCAATGTTTTTTTTTCTTTTTTATGGAAATTCATAAATATACCGTGCAGAGAGTGCAAAAGGGATAAGTTGCTGTGCAAATGCAGTAAGTTCAAAGGCTGGTGATAACGACAATAATTTTTTATGGAAATGAAAAAAAATCAATAGCTCACATCTAGAGATAACCCCGAACACACATACCAAGTTTCAAAGTGATCCGATCATAAATGTGCCCTGCAGGGTGTTTCAAAGGGAAATATTGATGCTTAACTACACTAAGCTTTTACTAAGTTCATCGGGGGCGTGGTGGCTCAGTTGGTAGAGGTGCAGGCTGCAAGCCGAGAGGTCCTCGGTTAGAACCCCACCTGCGGCAACCGTGTTGTGTCCTTAGGCAAGACACTTCACCCCCATTGCCCACATGGGGATACGGTGACGTTGTGTACTAAGGCGTACTGCACGTCGATGGTGCACCTGTCTTCAACCAATGCTAACCCTGCTTGTGTGGAGTTGGTATGTTGGGGAGCTGACAGTTGCTCGCCGTTGCTCGGTGGTTCTCTCCGGGTACTCCGGCTTCCTCCACCCATAAAACTGTCGCGGTCATGGTTAGCCATTGTGCAGAAATATGTGACCTTAAAAACACCAATAAATACTAAGTTCATCAAAGGTTGTTGCCAACGGCAACTATTTTTGACGGAAATGGAAGAAATTTGATAGCTCCCATCTAGAGGTCACCCAAACAAGCACGTCAAGTTTCCAAGCAATTCAATCATATATGTGCCCTGCAGGGTGTGTCAAAGGGAAATATTGATGCATGACTGCACTAAGTTCATCAAAGATTGTTGCAATGGCAACATTTTTTGACGGACAAGGAAGAAAATCAATAGTTCCTATCTAGAGGTCACCCCAAACAAGCATACCAAGTTTCAAAGTGATCTGATCCTAAATGTTCCCTGTAGGGTGTGCCAAAGGGAAATATTAAGGTCTAACTAAACTAAGTTCAAAGGTCGTTGCCAGCTGCAACATTTATTGACGAAAATAGAAGAAAGAGGATAGCTCCCATCTAGGTCACGCCAAACAGACATACCAGGTTTCAAAGTGATCCGATCATAAATGTGCACTGCAGGGAGTGCTAAAGGGAAATATTGATGCAAAACTGCACTAAGTTCCTCGAAGATCATTGCCAGCGGCAACATTTTTTGACAAAAATCGAATAAAATCGATAGCTCCCATTTAGAGGTAACCCCAAACAAGCATACCAAGTTTCAAACCGTTCTGATCATAAATGTGCCCTGTAGGGAAGAAAGAGGATAGCTCCCATCTAGATCACCCCAAACAGGCACACCAGGTTTCAAAGTGATCCGATCATAAATGTGCACTGCAGGGAGTGCCAAAGGAATATATTGATGCCTGACTAAACTAAGTTCAAAGGTTGTTGCCAGCGACAACATTTTTTGATGGAAATGGAAGAAAATCAATAGCTCCCATCTAGTGGTCACCCCAATCAAGCATGCCAGGTTTCAAAGCAATCTGTTCAAAAATGTGCCCTGTAGGGTGTGCCAAAGGGAAATATTGAAGTCTGACTAGCCCCCCCCCCCCCCCCCCCCCCCCCCCCCCCCCCCAATTAATGGTTTGGTTCCAGTTACATAGCAGACAAAAATAGGGTCGGTAGGTCGGGATTTGAATTTGTGCTTAATTTTTAGGGCCAAATTGTTCCAACAGTTGTGACTGAAATATACTTCTTCGATATTCTGTTGAGTCTGAATTGCAAAATTACACCCAAAATGGCAGTTTATCAGCAGATGCTTTATTCACGATTGCAGCGGACATTTCGGGTGTAATTCTGCAACTTCAAGATGAAACGGGCTCGGAGGTGTCTTGATAATATTATCATCAGCTGCCCTCAGATTCTGAAGTGAAGAGTGCATTGGCACGTCTTATTTTACCATGGGAAGTGTTAAAATTAGCACACCTCAGCACATGAAATAAATTGACATTTTAAGTGATTGTGGTAGTGAACTAGTTAAGTAACATTGTATTTATCTCGGCAGGGGAAGCACAAATGACTTGCTTTTGTTTATTTGAAAACAATGTACCTTGCATCGGTCTTGTATCAAACACTTGCATGCACACTACTTTGAAGGCAAGATTTGAAGGCAAGATGCTGTCATGACATCACCATGTGCAAACAGCCAATCACTTTGAAGTACAAGTGTAAACCTACAAGGAATCCCTTGGAGTTTCCCAAGAAAGATTTCCTGGTTTTAAATAGCAGGAATGCGATTGGTTGAATGTTCAATGTGAATGACTACCCCACCTTTGTGTAATGCAGTACATGTGGTTGTAGCTTTTCACCTCCATTTGTTTTTGACAAATTAGAGGTAAACAATGTTCTAACATTTTTGTAATAATGGTGATTGTCGAAACAAACCACCTGAACAGTTTGGAATGAAAAGTAATAAAGAAAGGTCCCATAGTCTGCAAGGTTAGACAGGGTGGTAAAAAGGGAAAGACTCAAATTTAAACCAACAGTAATCCGCACCAGTGGAGTAAAGTCACTTCTTGTAAACCATGATAAACAAGTTGAAATTTGCATGCTGGAGTTCAAACAACTTCAGTATACAATTACCAATTAAGATTTAATTTGCCAATGACAGTTTTGAACATGGTACTGATTATTTACATGTATATAAATCAGTATACCAAAAAAAACACCCAACACTATTTGTGTCGTTGTTGTAAAAGTTGGCATTTGTGTGGGTTTTTTTCTGTTTCTTTTTCAGTTTCAAAAAAAAAAATCATTAAGGTCGGGGTGCAAAATTAGGGTTGGCCGTAAACTAAGTTCTAAGAACATTACCAGCGGCAATATTTTTGGACTGAAATAGAATAAAATTGATAGCTCCCATCAAGAGGTCACCCCAAACAAGCATACCAAGTTTCAAAGTGATCCAGTCAAAAATGTGCACTAAAGGGTGTGGCAAATGGAAATATTGATGCATAACTGCACTAAGTTCATCGAAGGTCATTGCCAGCGGCAACATTTTTTGATGGAAATCAAAGAAAATCGATAGTTCCCATCTAGAGAAAACCCCCAAAAAGCATACCAAGTTTCAAACCCATATGATCATAAATGTGCCATGTAGGGAATGCCAAAAGAATATATTGATGCCTGACTTAACCAAGTTCAATGGTTGTTGCTGGTGGCAACATCTTTTGATGGAAATGGAAGAAAATCGATAACTCCCATCTAGAGGCCACCCCAAACAAGCATACCAGGTTTCAAAGCAATCTAATGATAAATGTGCCCTGTAGGGTGTGCCAAAGGGAAATATTGAGGTCTGACTAAACTAAGTTCAAAGAACGTTGTCAGCGGCAACATTTTTTGATGGAAATGAAAGAAAATCGATAGCTCCCATCTAGAGGTCACCCCAAACAAGCATACCAAGTTTCAAAGCGATCTGATCATACATGCGACCTGTGTGGTGTGCCAAAGGAAATTGTGGATGTACGTACGTCGATGGACTAGAAGTGATGGCAATAGCTCAGCTCGACTTTGTCAAGTTGAGCTAATAAGACACTAGTCATCAGATCCAGTCACAATAATGCTGAAAACTAAAGGCATTTATACATTAAATGTGATGTCAATTTCCAAGCACTGTATTAAATTAACAAACATCAAATTATCATCCCATATTGCAATTTCTAGGTGATATGATGCCTCTAATGTAAGCCTCGCACAACAAATACTCACAAGAATGAGACCAATGTGCAGAATGAAATAGAAAGTCAATGAATTTAATTTTGATGTTGCATCAAAATTAAATTCAGTAATTATATAGTTCATATCTAATTATATATTCCATATTTGACACTGGAGGATACTCAGATGATTATTATCTTTGTTCTATAGCAAATCAAAAATAGGAACCACAACATTGCATCAAAATTGCAAAAGAGAAAACAAATCACTATTGATTTCTTTATTGCACCCCTCTGGCTACTCGCATTGTATCTAGTGTATAAAGGCCTCCTTTCCTGCTCCACACTCCAAAAACTGTTGACATAAAATAAAAAGTTGATTTAAACAAGATCTTTTGATAAGAATAAAAAAGACATCAATCGTGTCTTATTCTAGATTTTGAACATAAGAATGACCAATAATTGATTATTGTATTTAATGACAGACTTCTCTACTCAAATAATCAATGTAATCGGCTGATCATGGCTTATCTTGCAATACAGATAAACAACAAACTGTTATCAATGATTGATTTTTCACTGACAAAGATGAATTGGCAATATTTGAATAGATGACGTTGAAAGATGATAAAAAGTGCATTGTTTTCTCTGTCTCTTTCATCAGTTACATCAGAGTCAGGCCATTGCAACAGCAAATCAATGATCAGTTATATGTTGTTATCTGATAAACAAAGAATACAAAGTGACGATTCATGTTAATATTTTTGAGTTGTGTGGGAGGTGGAACAGTGCTTCATTTCTGTGGTGCACATCCATGCATCTTATTTGCAAGTGAGGGCCTTTTTTGCACTCCTAAAATATCAAGAGTGGGATATATCAAATAATTTCTATGCCATAACCCAGGCCTAAGTAGGCCTGGGGTGTGGTATAGAAATAATTTGATATACTGTATTGCTCTTATTTTTGGAGCGTGAGAATGGTCAAGCCTAAGTTGAGTCATAGTGTTATTTATTTATTAGTGTTTAAGGTCACTTTCAACATCTATGGTGATATCATGACCAAAACATAGGTATGGAGAGTCTACTTGTAAAATAGACACAATAATGTTGCAGCCCTGGACTAGATGCAATATTTTGTTCCCAATAAATAACTTTAACTGGGTATGTCAACCTGATATCAGAAAGCAGATAAACTGGGCTGCAGCATAATTTTGGGGGTGACAATTCTAACTCTCCTAAGAGAGCATTTTATGAATTCAGGTGAGCTATTTTTTACATTTTGATAGAAATGAAGCCCTGGTGCAGCACCCCATTGATCAGCATGCTGGACTTGATTGAGATGTTACACATTTGATTCTATTGGACTCCTGAGAAAATTTGAAATTCGATTCGAAAGTCAATATTCGATTCAATTTGAAATTGGAAATTCGAATATTTTTTAATATACTTCGGCCATAACCATGAATGTTTACAGATTGTAATTGATCACATTATTTTATATTAAGTATTGTTCTGAGTAGAAATGCAATTGAATTGTAGTGGTAACAGTGTTTGTGGCGATGTAGCTACAACTGTACAACAGTTGTAGCTACATTGTTACCAACACTATTATGGCTACAACTGTTCATTTCAACTTATTGTGCATTATGACCAGTGACCATTTATAAAAAGTTTTGAACTTTGAAAAGTTATTCAGCTGTTCAAATTCAATAAATGGTTTGTTCCACAACATGATCACATTATTTTATACTGAGTGTTGTTCTGTTCGAGCACAGTTGCTGGATACATCGTCAAAAGCAATGGTTTTCAAAAAGAATACCCCTGATTAATATATAAACAGAAGTAGAGCAGGCTTTAATTTACAAGCAGATCGACTTCATTTGGCATTGAATTATCATTTTCTTTTAATCATTCCTTATTTTAAAACAAATGGCTTCATGACTGAATGGAGTCAATCTGAATTGAAACAAGTTCTTTTTTCAAGAAAACATGTGATAAAAGTGAGGTATCAGCCCTATCAGCCAGGCTCTTTTAAAAATGTTTATTGCTGCAGTTATGAAGCTCCAAAGTCAACAATTCAAATAGTTTTAATCAATAGCTAAAAAAAACTTTTCTTTTGATGACATATCCGTTAACTGTGATTCAATTCGAAGTTCCATTCGAAATGCAATTCGAAATTTGATTCGTTTTCACCAATTTGCTTCAATATTCGATTCGATCAAAATCAGCAATTCGCAGGTCCCAAGATTCTATACAGGATCAGTTGTGTTGTATTCTTGAGTATGACATTTTACTCTTTACATAACACAACAAGAATATATGGCACTGGCAAAACAAATTTTCAAACAAATGCAACACCCGAACATGGCCGCAAAATGCCCTGCCACCTTTGTCTAACAAGGGCAATAACTCTCAAAGAAAAAAGGCTAAATATTAAATTTGGAAAAAAAATCTGGTTATGAGGACCAACAAGGGCAATAATTCTAGAAGAAATATTTGGACACAGCGGGTTTGCAATCCCATTCATGATATTATGACCAAAAGCAATATATTAAATTTGGAAAAAAACTTGAAAGGTTTTCTTTCAAATGTGATGGCAAGAAATGGTAATGTGATGATAAAAAATTCCAAGTTGAACAAGGGCAATAACTCTTAAAGAAACACTTGAACACAGCTGGATCTCAATCTCATTCATGGTATTATCATCAAAATGCTACATATTAAATTTGGTAAAGATATTTTGAAATGGGGAAGGTTGGATGGAAGGAAGGATAGACAGATGGAAGGGCAGACAGGACAGATGGATCCCATTCCCATATACCCCTCCCACTATGTGGCGAGGGATAATAAGTAAAAAATTTCATTTCGTGCCTCAAAAAAGTAGATTATGACCACTCAACAACAATTGAAAAAAAAAAAATTAATATGATTTTTGTAAATAGTGACAGACAGATGTAACCATTATGTCAGATAAAGGGTTAATCCCACTTGCTTATACAGGAGTATGATAGTACAGTGTTTTCAGGTAAACATGAGAATCAAGACCAAGCATGTGATCATTTAGCAGGCAAAAGATATTGACAGTTACTTGTTGAACAGCCATGTTTCTCCCTGGCTACACTGACTTTCTTCCCGTACAGACATTGTTCATGATCTAACCATGGCTGTTATTTATTTATGAGAGTGTACAGTCACTTTTAGCAGCAATGCCTACATCATGATAAGCAAAAAGCCATGTTGTACTGGATATTAATTATAACACTTTGGCCGGCTGCTGATTTGTCGTGGTTCTCAGGTAAGAAGCCCTTGATTAGCCCTGTGTTCCCATATGCCTTCTCATCCCCACGCCTATTCTCTCCTCCCAACACTCTGAGACGGACAGGTTGATGACATCCTGTATCCCATTCTTCTCAATCTCTCAGATAAGCATACTAACCCCCTCCTTTGTGTCACCCAATAACCACATGTCCTTCATTCTCCCATCCCACTTCCCCATCATACTACTGGTGAATCCTATTCTGTCAGACTGGTATTTTGGACATTCTAATACACAAAACATGCACAGTGAAGCAGGCCACAAATGGTTAAGCTGCAATCCCAATTATAATAATGATTTGGTTCTCACCTAATTTGCATTTTGACAGTTCCTGAAAAATTGTTCATCAAACACTAAGAATGAGCACACTTTTTTTATTTATTCATTACAGAAAAATGTGCATGCTGGAGGGGGTGGTGGGAGACAGTGAAATTGAAATAAGGAAATGATAGCAACTTATTGACAACATTTTAAGTATATTTCAAGTCATGTTTAGACAATTGTTTGTTGCTAAATAGGCCTCTCATGTTAGGTGCTGGTGACCAAATTATTTTGTCCCAACAAGGAAATACTAAATTATCACAGAATCCAAGCATTACTCCACATCAAAGAGAGATGCATGCAGAATTTCACAGTTGGTCCTGTCTACATCCTCTCCTGAGTGGAACAAGGTGCTAAATGCAATGCTTTAGATGGAGTCTTTCCACTCATAATCTGGTCATTAAGGATTTTGCCCAGGAACCAATTGATAAGCCCCCACAAACTAGATCTTCTGTTTCTCAGGCCATTTTTGGTAAAATTGCATGTGGACGGGCGTTTTTTTATTTTATTTTTTGTTATTTTTATAATTATTTCTTTGGCATCAAAAGTTCATGTTCTTGGTTTGTTTTATGTTTCAGGCCTCATCATCTACAGAATAGCATGGGTGGCGGTGTATTTCGTCCCCTGAGTGCAAAAAGGGTTTGCAATGCTAAAGCATTGCAAAGCCTTGTTGTACTCAAGAGACAAATTTATCAATTTTATTAACTTTGGTAAAATATCAGACATAAACCATTTAATTATTATTTTTATAAGTTTGCATTGGTTATAAAAAGAGAGAATGTGGCAGCTAAAAGAACCATGCAGGAGGCCTGAGAAACAAATTTTTTATTTTTTTAGGCCTAACAAGCTATTTTTGGTGCCACGCGGAAAAACTCTCTCAGCAAATATGACTGAAGTGGCCCACCATACTTTTGAGACAAAATCGGTTCCCCACATCAACATGGAAGTTTTTCGTTTACACCAGCTTCATTTGTATATTTATAGAAATTTTTCTCATATTTCTTTTATAACATGACATATCAAAATTCCAGGTCTCAGCTCATATACACAAAAAAAGACAAATAGTTTTTGTAAAGGCTGGATTGCACAAGAATGAGAATAACTAGCTGTCTTGAAAAAGTGCTCTTTTACTGGTAGAGTGCTAAATTATTTTTGGCCATCAAAATTTATTCACATATCTTTGCCTTGTTACAGTTTATGGGAGAGTGCCTGCAGGCACTCTCCCATAAATTGTAACAAGACAATGCCTTACAGACTAAATAATTTAACTTCAAAGATAATACAAAGCTTATTCTCTGAGTATGAAGCCTTCAAGTTGCAGTATCTTCACCTCAGAATAAAGTCCCAAAATGGGCTACCAGAACTCTACCAGTTAAAAGTGAGATTATCAAATATTGAAATTATACAATAATTTTTGAAGGTCTCAGCATATCTTATTTATGATATAGAATGCAAGTGTACTAAGAATGCACCCTAAACTAGGATATCTAGTGTTTTTGAGTGGGTACCAAAAATTATCTCACTTGTGACCGAGACAAATGGTTATTTTCGCTCGCGCTCTACTCAAAAACACTAGATTTTCTTTTTACTGTATGCTTTTTATAAGAATCTGATAATTCCACTTGTTTCAACCTTGAATTGATGCATGAAAGTAAACAGCGCATTGAATCATTGATACGCGGAAGTGATTTGATCAACACTTGGAACAGATAGCATCTTGCAATCTGATTCAGCTGGCGGGTTTCTAGTCCAAACATGGCCTGAAAGTCTGTAATATAAGTTTTTAAATGGAAATGATCGGTATCCACTCACTCAAAAACACTAGATTTTCTTTTCATTATACGTTTTTAGAACAAATTAAGTGATCATTTCCAGTGATAATTTGACTCGTATTCACCTTGAAATGATGCTTTGAAAGCCGTCATTTTGATTGATAGCGTGAAAGTGAAAATTTTTATATCTTCACAGTGGGGGGTTACGATTTCTATCTTTCTGTAATTTCTTTGATAATCTATCATTTAGCGTACAATAAAAAGAAATTCCACATGACAGTTTTTGCCAAATTGTTTCTGTTTGCATTCTCCCTAACAGAGTTGTGTTATCACAAACTGTATGACATTTTCCCAAAACTTTGTTTAGATTGTGTATGTATATTTCCACTTCTAAAGTTGAATAGCTATGAATTAATGAGACCTCCATTTTCATAGGGGGTGGGGGGGGGGGGAGAGGGGAGAGATAAATGTTCTTCTGTTCAAATTCTCCAAATCAGAGATATTTTGGTGTTTCCATTTTATCTTAAAACAGAAGTGTTCATACACATCAATTTTAAATTTGTAAATATATTAGAGATTGTTAGGTCAATTTATGGGAAGTGACTATTCACCGACTAACTGTTGATTAATTTTAGCGATTAGTCGACTATGCAAATTGATAGCCGCAACAGCCGTAATGTTGTATAGAGGTTTAAAATTTTGCACAAGCCTCAAATACGTAACAGCTTGGTCACCTTATCTTTTTCAATAGGTGCACCATGTCAGCATGAACATACATAAATGACACAGTAATATGTCCAGATTAATGGCATCAGGAATGCCACACTGACTCAGCAGAGTTAATTATGTATACAAATGTTGACTTGAAGCATGAGTAGAAATATTCCTAAAAGTGTGGAATTTTTTTATCTGAATACAAGAATGTGACATGAGTTAAATATGCGAACTGTATTGCTACAGAGCATGGTTTAATCTCCAAAGATTTTTATGCCACAGCATGATGAATCATAGACAACAATGTAAGTGTAAAAATATTTTACACAGTGAAAATGCAGTTGAATAAATATGCGAGCTGACAATACATAAAATATAATACTTAATGTACTCAGTAGAATGACTGGCTTTTGTGTTAAATACAAATTTGTATGAACAATGGAGCACTGAAACAATCGTTCTTCCCAAATATACAAGCCTGCAAAGGACTTCGAATATTTGATGAAAGAATCTTAAAGACATTTGTACTTGGGTTATAAGAACAGTTAACCTCAGATATGGATTTTTTGGCCCAGTAATTGTACATAAACTGTATACAGTAGTAACATTTCATCCAACATAATAACTTATTCAGCCGCATCTAATTCACCAATATTCCCTGATGTTCAATGTACTTTCGACATGTTATCCTTGGAATTGAGAGTGAAAGTACCTATCAGATTTTGCATTAGAACACATAAAGACATCAATATCCACTGGAAAATGATAAGAGAGACAATATCTGTAAGAAATCCCTCTGCTTGAAGTTCAATTCTACACGAACAAATATTAACCCTTACCCAACCTGATGACCATATTAAGCCAGAATTATTCACACAAACCACCATTCAAATTAGGGGTACAATGATATGCTTCCTTCACGATATGATATGAAGCACAATTCTGTCCTCATGATATTATATCATATCATGATTTGACACTGAACTTCTCGAAACACTGATGTTTGAGGTGGAGATTATCACCCACAAAATGAAGGACTGCATGAAGTCTTTGACTTCACCAATGACTTCCCTACAACATTTAAGTGACGTGGGGACTATAATGAAAGGAGTTTAATCACAAATAATACAAGGACACCACCAGGCGTGGGCTATGTCCCCAGACAGCAAGTTCTTACATTGGACATACTGAAGACTGAAACGAATTTTAAGTCAAAAAATGGAAAAAGGGCCATACCTCAGCCAAAATTGGTCAGAATGCACCCAGATTCGAACTGGATCTGCATATTCATTCTATGTACAAAACTGGGGTTGATTCAATAACTCGAACTGAAGTTATCATCCAGACACCAAATTACCAAAGTTGCGAAATTGGGCAGAAAAGCATTGAAAAAGGGGCATAACTCCAGCAAAAATGATCGGATCCAGCCGCTATTCAAAATTCACTTAATCATTGGGGTAAGGGACATATTCACCAAATTGGGTTTGATTTGATTACCCTAACTTTAGTTATCACTCCAGATGGATGAATGCACACACACTCTCACACATGCATGAATGCATGCATCTGATTACAAGAGTCCTCCGACAAAATGTCGAGGGACAAAAATAAAACTATAGGTGACACAAGATAACAAAACATAAGGTAATAAGATGGAATTAAATTTGAGGCACATGACAGAATGCTATCTGGAATACTGTCCAATAAGGCTTTTCCCACTGACTTGAAATACAAGCCAACACTGGCAAGCACAAAACAATATTAATTTATTTGCATTTATAGATGCATAACAAGTAATTCAAACAAACTCATGCTCTATGAAACCAGTCAGTCTGGTTCATCTCCACAAAAGTAGTTAAAACTCATTTGTCGGTCTGTTCCATCTCCCCTATCATTGTATGAAATTGTGAAATAAATGCTCTGAATAATGGGGTGGGACATTAAAAATGAGTTGATTATTTGTATCAATCACTAGGCCTACACAATGCTGTATTCATGGTTTGGACAGTTATAGCATCTCTCTGACATTGATTCTGTTCATGTGGTTTAACCCTTGTCCTAATGTATCGCCCACACACGTCCGCATAATTCACAAACTGGGCAGTTGAAAAAAAAAAAAATTTCAACAAATTTCAACAAAACCATATTATGTGACTTCTCAATGGAACGAGCTTGACAAGCTCATTCCAATGAAAGGTCACATGATATGGATTTGTTGAAATTTTTTGAAAAATGTGAAAAAAAATATTAAAATAACAAATTGTCATATTTTGTGTATCGGGTAAAGGGTCAACACTAGCTGTGTTTGATCAATTTTTTTACTTTTGATCCACCCAATTAATTTTTTTGTCTCGTTTTGCACAATAACAGTCTTAGCATTAAGATGAAAACCTGAGATAGTTTTGTTTTGGACTCATTTATTTTTGTTAAGACTCACTTTTTCTGAAAGAACTGAACATAGTGTCTTCTAGATGAAATGTCAGGAAAACACAAACAAATATTTACTAGACATTTTGCTTGCAAAAGCATCTCCCATAGTACATTATTATACCTCATTATAAAACACAATGTTATTTTCCCATACGCTGCAATGGGTCAATTCGCAATGTTACCCAGCCATGTAACATTGCTGTGTAACATTTTTTGCAATGTTACCCTCTGAAAACGAAGTGTTCCGAGGAGGCTCGCAGAAACGCACTAAGCAAAAAGAAGTGACGTCATTTATCTGACAAGGGACACTGATTTCCACATTCCAGTGTTGTTTACCTTGTTATACTATGGCTTCCGTAAACACTTCTCGGTTCGCACAAATGTCTTCAGAAGACATTGATCATTTAGTTCAATCAAAAGACAGTATTAGAACTAAGCGATGCTCCATGTAACTCTGAGCAAAAGCTGATAAATTTTTGTCCCCAGTTTGTGAACTGCAATGTCATAATGAATGTTTACGGTGCTATGCTAAGACTACCAGAACAGTGAAAAGTGGCTGTAAAACGAAGAAATGTTATTTTGTTAACTGTTATTGTTTATGCTTTAAATACTGTTGTCAAACTAGCTTGTTGTTGCAATGCATCTCAACCAGAGAGGTTTTACTGGAATTTTATATGTTCCGGAGAAATATAGATTGATTCTGTATAATAAAAAAAAATGATGACCTGGTCAGAGGGTAATATTGCAGATTGTCTCCCCTAAGAACCATTGTCTCCCTTGGTTTGGCCTCGGGAGAAAAGGGTTCCTCGGGGAGACAATCTGCAATGTTACCCTCTGACCAGGTCATCATTTTTATAGTATAACACTGCAAAATGTAAAGTATACCGTACAGTCATAGTGGACTGGTCATATTCCACCCATGGGCAGTCTACAATTGAGTTTACCAGGTAATAAAAAATCATCATCAGCAAAATGTTAATTAATGGAGCACCGGGTGGTACCCAGTGCTACATTAATTTTTGATGATTATTCCCATAATTAGTGTTTGGAATCTAATATTACTGCAGTGTGGAAATATTGCCAACCCATGGAAAGTCACCAGTCCATGGCTGCCGTACTGTAGCATTCATAATACATGGAAGGATTGGGAAGAATTCCCTGAATCTCTTGAGTATCGCTTGGTAAGGGGATGGGTGTCAAAAAATGTTGCGATAAAAATGTTGTGATAAAATTATGAAATAAACTAGACTGAAGCAAGCCCTGCACAGCACATGGACAGAGGAGGTTGGAGAGCAAACAGTGATTTGTTACTTGTACATGTGCTGTGTCTGTAAGAAACATATGATGCCCCCATGAGTTCTACCATGTACTTTAATTTACATATATATTGTGGGAGGTGTTAGCCAGACAAATCATGTAACCTATATTTGAAATTTCACAAAAATTTACTAAGTTCAACAAACCATAATTTTGAGAAAAATTTATCAAAATTAAATTCCTGGCAATATGCACACCTTTGGTATATGTATAAATACCATGTAAAAAAAAAGGTTTTAGCTTGAAAATTGTGGGAGGAGTTATGTGGACAAACCTTGTACCCTATATTCAAAATTTCACAAAAATTTACTAATTCAAAAACCCATAATTAAGTGATAAATTGGACAAAATCAAAGTGCTGGCAATGTGCACACCTTTGGTATATGCATAAAGCCCCTGTAAAATAAAAGGGTTTTAGCTTGAAAACTGTGGGAAAAGTGATCTGGACAAACCTTGTACCCTGTATGCAGAGGGACAAACAGTCGAATGGACAAATGAATGAATGGAAGAATGGACAAACAGACAGACAAATGGATGAATGGATGTTCTTAAACGTTCTTACTTGTGGGGTTTTTCCCATATTAAACCCTAACCCCACAAGGTCAAAAAATTAATCCCATAGTGCAAAAAATAACCCCACAAGTGGCCACTGTACTAACCCAAACCACAACTACCAATGACCCTAACTTGTAAACCCCACAATGTACCTCTGCTAAGCCTGGACAGACAGACATAGAGACAGATGAATGGACAGGAGTAAAACAATATGCCCCCCCCCCCCCCCCACTACTTTTAGTCACGGGGGCATAAAAACTTGTGTCTTCAGATGATACATTCTAAATTCTAAGTCAAAAAGGGCAAAATGCACAACTCTCCAACAGTTAGTCCCATCACTCTCAAAATTGCTGGTGCACAGGTTCACATGGAAGTTAACTTATGTGCCAAGCTTAAAAATCATTCCCCATAAAAGACCGAGAAATATTCTGGACAAACTTTTGTCCACAGATGATTCAATGGCCCACGGACAGACAAGCTAAATCCACTGTACCAAAAATGGAAAAACTGTTGGGTCACGTATTGAGAATGATACCGGATGAATACTGGTATTGTTTTAAAAGTACCGGTATATTGTAAGAAACAGTATTGGATCAAATTATCAAAGTTGAAGTCGATATATTATTAGGGAAAAACTGACAACTCCTGTGATAAAATACATGTCAATCAATCTTCATTCAACCAGTGAAATCACATTTTGCAGCGCTCTTGAGCTGTGTAAGTTACAAGTAAATATACACGTACCAGCAATTTGAAACTGAAACTCTGAAAGTTGAATATTTCGGGAGTGCATCGAATTCAGGGAATGAATACTTTGACACATTTGTGTATGAATTCTCACGTTTCCCCGTGTGGATAATAAAATTACTCACAAAATCATTATAGGGAGTGTTTGTTTTATTTATTCTATTCCTCTCAAAAAATAAGCTGTTCAATGGCAATGAAGGCATGGGTTGGACATCCCAGTGACTTTTCGTCTCAGTTTAAAACGATAACCAGCAATCTAAAACTTAACTATTTTTTGGTAACTTCAAATATTTTTTTACAGATGTTATCCCAGAAATTAAAAATGAATTCAAAATATAGAACCTTAGTGAGCACGCTCACATACCCCACGCGCCCCGATATTTCAAGCTCTAATCATTTTTTAAAAATAAACATAGATTCTAGGAATACTGCAGAAAACAGTGTTCTGTAGTTTCAACGGTATTGAAAGAATTCAAGCAGAGAAAAAGCTTGGAAAACTGTAATTTTGATGAACTTTTCAAAGTCTATGGGGCCGTAATTTTGGTAAAAATCAGTGGAGCAGAACAAAACCCAAACTTGTTCTGTAGGCCACCATGTTAGACTAACATATCAAAAATCAGCTCAATATCTGGAAGCGTGTAGGAAAAAAGTCCGGAAAACTGTAATTTTGATGAACTTTTCAAAGTTCAAGGGCCGTAATTTCGGTACAAATCAGTGGAGCGGAACAAAATCCAAACTTGATCTGTAGGCCACCATGTCAGACTAACATACCAAACATCAGCTCAATATCTGGAAGCGTGTAGAAAAAAGTCCGGAAAACTGTAATTTTGATGAACTTTTCAAAGTTCAAGGGTCATAATTTTGGTAAAAATCAGTGGAGCGGAACAAAACGCAAACTTGTTCTGTAGGCCACCATGTTAGACTAACATACCAAAAATCAGCTCAATATCTGGAAGCCTGAAGGAAAAAAGTCTGCAAAACTGTAATTTTGATGAACTTTTCAAAGTTCAAGGGCCGTAATTTCGGTAAAAATCAGTGGAGCATAAAAAAATGCTAACTTGATCTGTAGGCCACCATGTTAGACTCACATACCAAAAATCAGCTCAATATCTGGAAGCGTGTAGAAAAAAAGTCCGGAAAACAAGTAGGACTGACTGACGGACTGACGGAGGTTAAAAACATTATACACCTGCAACTTCGTTGCGTGGGGTATAATAAAAGTATTTATATCTTAACCCTTTAAGAACTGTGCTAACCACGCATCACATCAGGTGAAGTTTTGAGGGTATGAACATACACAGTCCAGAAACAGAAACAAAGGGAAAGGGAAGCCTGTGCAATAATAATCCATTCAGCCATTAATAATTGCTGCTGACATGGACATTAATTACTAACACAAACAAACTACTGACCGTATCTATCAACACTTGAAGTACAAAAGGTCATAAGAAGAACCAAACAATGGAGAGGAAAATGCATGGTGCAAAATGCTCACACTCCACAAAACAGCTGTATTAATTAATATTCATGAACAAAGGAAAAATAAACACTACAGTCAGCTACAGTGGTGAATTGTAGGATATTCTTTTCAAACAGAAAGTCATGGCATTTTATTGTTTTCCCTCATGTCTGAGCTGTCTCTGTGATGTGATTTTAAATCAAAATAAAATAACTCTGTGCACGTTTGAAAAAAAAAAGAGTGCTTTCTTACAGATATTGGGTTCAGCTGAACACAAGGTAACGAGTACAGTAAATTTTATTCAATTGTTAACCGCCCAAAATATAACTGTGTTGTCAACTGTTTACGAACTCAGTTCCTCAGAACATCGCCCGAGTTTTTCACCCTCTGACCTGGTCTACGATATACCGGTATATCACGGTATTTTTTCAATACCGAAACCGGTATTGAAATTTTAACACCGTGCAGCCCAATGTGTCACCCTCTTAATTGTGTTTGGTGAAGCTGTACATGCTTGATTTATTATCAGAAACCACATGGTGAAAAAAAATCTTGAATATCCGAATATCTGTTTATACCATGCTCACCTATGTTACTACCTGTGAAATGCCGGTATGTTATATTAGATTTTAACCCCACTACCAGTGTAAAGCTTCTACTGCAGTTAAAAAGATTTTACACCTATAGTTGGAAGTTCATCCAACTTGACCTTTGGCATGACGCAATTTGCCAACTTCCAAGACATTCACACATCACAACGTTTCATTCAAACATACAATGTTTTGGAGTACTGTCTACTACGGGCAATAACTTATTAATTTTAAAATACCTACAATGAAATATTTAAAATAAAATTTAAGAATTGTTAATAATAATTTGACTGAAAAAGCAAAGTAAATTCAACCAACTTTGACGATGTGTCCAGCTGTCAATCGCGCATTCACGTGCAATCGTTAGTACTGATCACCGGTGCAGTTGTAAACAAAACAAACCCATGTGTTTGTGACAGAAAGTGTTGGTTTTTTTTCCAATCTAAGTGACCAAGTCAATTAGTTATTAAGTGCATGGTATAAATAAAACAAATAGGTACTGGGGCCAGTAATCAGATTTAAACCACTCATAGAATAAGGGTTTTAACCACTCGGCAAGTTAAATCTGATTACCGGCCCTAGTACCTATTTATTATATATGTTATTGTTGCTAACAGTTTGGATGAATGCTCTTAGTATTTGAATAAATTCTTGGAAATGGCAGAAAAATGGGATGGAATTCTCTGTATGAAAATTGTATTCAACCTCAGCCCATTGCATATAATTCCCTGATGGATACTATTATCTCAAATTTTTCTGTCAACATTCTTAATGACTGAATAATGTCTGGCAACATTGTCTTCTTCAATAGGATAATATATTGTAAAGGATGTAAAGCTCTGGACATTCCTGTGTAGAGGTCATACACAAACTCTAACTCATTAGCAGACCTCCACACAGACAAATATAGACACGAGCTACCATTTACACAGTAAACAAATATTTGTTTAACTCTGAAACTGCAGAGAATTTTCCTAAAAATTTTCATAAATCAAGCCATGACTGCTGTGATTTAACGAGAAATTAAATGAAGCCTGACATCAAGAAATCATTAAGGGGATTATTCCTATTTTTTGGGGAATAGTTGTTGGAATAACCTGAAACATATATGTCTTTTTGATGACATAGCCAATCCAAACACAGCAGACAAAGAGTTAAAAGTCCTGTGGGACCCTGTTGATTGAATAACCACTTTGCAGGTGAAGACTATTCAATTAGCAAGAGCGGAGGTGTCAGAACCAGGAAGGTGGGGGCACAGGGGGCATGTAGACTAAAAGGATGCAGATGTGTCAATAATGAGACATTAGGCCTAAAAAAGTTAACAAGTGCACCGCCAGGTGGTGGATCAATATATGGCCGCCTATGAAGAAATTGCGCTTGTGAAGAAATTTTTAGTTGAACAAAAGGTCAATAATTCCTTCAAAAATAATTTGTACATTCCTGGCTTACAACCCATTAAAGTTGAATATATTGTTTTAAAGTTATTGCGTGGAGAATCAAAAGTCACCAAAACTCCCAGATGGTTGCCATGGCAGCCATATTGGACATGTCAGAATGCTGGTTATTGAAAGGAACCATCCTCTAGTCACGACTAATCAACCGTAAAAAAATAGTATCCGCTGGATGTATTGTTTTCAAGTTATTGCGTGCACAAACAAAAGTTAACAGATGGACAGATGGATGGACAGACAGATGGATGGACATTGATGCTGGTTATCGAAAGGAACCATCCTCTACTCATGACTAATCAACAATAAAAAAAACAGTATCTGTTGGATTATCACAATTGGACAATCAAAAGTGCCTGAAAATTATGCTTAATCAACCATAAAAAAGCAGTATCTGTTGATCTATAGTTTTCAAGTTATCGCGTGGGCAATCAAAAGTCCCTGCAAATCCAAGATGGCTGCCATGGTGGCCATATTGGATATGCCAGAATGCTGGTTATCAAAAGAAACCATCCTCTAGTCATGCTTAATCAACCATAAAAAAGCAGTATCTGTTGGATATATAGTTTTCAAGTTATTGCGTGGACTATCAAAGGTCCCTGAAAATCCAAGGTGGTGGCCATATTGGATATGCCAGAATGCTGGTTATCGAAAGGAACCATCCTCTAGTCATGACTAATCAACCATAAAGAAACAGTATCTGTTGGATGTATTGTTTATAAGTTATCGCGTGGACAAACAAAAGCTAACAGACAGACGGACAGATGGACAGAGACAGACAAACAGATGGACGGATGGACATTGCCATACCATAATACGCTAATATGAGCGGCCGTATAAAAATCTGTTTCTCAGGCCCTCCCACATGGTCATTTTTGCTGCCACATGCTCTCTTTCTATAACCAATGTAAACTTAAAAAATAAAAAATTAAATGGTGTATGTCTGATATTTTATCCATGTTAATAAAATTGATAAATTTGTCCCTTGAGTGCAATGAGGCTTTGCAATGCTAAACAAAGCCTTCTTGCATTCAAGAGACGAAATACACCACCACCCATGCTCTTCTGTAGATTATAAGGCCTAAAACAGAAAACAAGTTTACCAAGAATATGAACTTTTGATGGCAAAGAAATAATTACAATGGAAGTGTCAGTGACACTGTAGCTTAACTTGTTTGTTGTGTTTGATGAAAAGGATAATGTTCAATGTTTATGAAAGGATTATGAAATAAGACAAGAATTGCGATAATTGGGAATATGTTCATTTCTGTTCTCTGTATGCTATGTTTTTGATAAAAAATAATATGAGGTGAACACTGTACTCAAGAGCTGAGGGGTGGGTTAATATGACTTCACAGTTAATGTATATGGCCCTCACAATTAACGTATATCAACAAAAGTTACCAAGTTACAGTGAAATTATTCCAAAATGAGTCATCCTATCAAGTTACATTGAAATCCCTTCATAAATATGGCCTGTAGACTGTGCTAAAGGTTTTCGGGCTTTGGGCCCCTGTAGCCGTCAGTTTCCCAATTTCGTCCAAAGGGGAGGTTCTCATCTAGACATTATATGAAGTCAACCTACCAAGTTACAATGAAATCCCTTCATAAATATGACCTGTGGACTGTGCTAAAGGTTTTTGGGCTTCGGGCCCCTGAAGTCGTCACAGTTGACCAATCATGACCAAAAGGGGATGTCATCATCTAGGCATTATATGGAGTCAAACTAACAGGCTACAATGAAATCCTTCCATAAATATGACCTATAGACTATGCTAAAGGTTTTGGAGTTTTCGGCTCGGGCAGCCATCAAGGCTGAATAACCACGACCAAAAGGGGACGTTCTCATTCAGACATTATTTGGAGTCATCCTACCAAGGTACAATGAAATCCCTTCATAAATATCACCTGTAGACTGTGCTAAAGGTTTTTGGGTTTCAGCCCCCTGTAGCCGTCACAGTTGCCTAATGGTGTCCAAAAGGGGCTGTTCTCATCTAGACATTATATGAAGTCAACCTACCAAGTTACAATGAAATCCTTTCATAAATATGAACTGAAGACTGTGCTAAAGGTTTTCAGACACTGGGCTCAGGCAGCCAGCATGGTTGAATGATCGCAACCAAAAGGGGACATTCTCATCTGGGCATCATCTGAAGTGATTCTACGAAGTTACAATGAAATCTCTTCAAAAATATGACCTGCAGACTGTGCTCAAGATTTTCGGGCTTTGGGCACGTGTAGCCATCACAGTTGACCAATCACCACCAAAAGGGGATGTCATCATCTAGGCATTATATGGAGTCAACCTAACAAGTTACAATGAAATCCTTCCATAAATACAACCTATAGGTTATGCTAAAGGTTTTTGGGCTCAGGCAGCCATCAAGGCTGAATGATCGCGATCAAAAGGGGACGTTCTCATCTAGACATTATTTGGAGTCATCCTACCAAGCTACAATGAAATCCCTTCATAATTATGACCTGTAGACTGTTCTAAAGGTTTTCGGGCTTCAGGCCCCTGTAGCTGTCACAGTTGCCCAATCGTGTCCAAAAGGGGACGTTCTCATCTAGACATTATATGAAGTCAAACCTACCAAGTTACAATTTTAACTACTGAAATCCCATTGCTGGCATGTTCACCAAGGTTGGTGTGTAAAGCTAAAATTTATATCATAGGCTTTTTATATATAGTAGAATAGGGGGTCATGGTACAAATATTGGGAATTAGCTGGTTTTCAGACTCTTTTTGTCTTAAGATTCCCTCATATTATTTGTCTCTTTATTTAAATACAGGGACCGACCTAGTAAGTAGCCAGTGTGTGAATTTGACCCCTAAAATTCTGACTTGGTTCCAAAATTTTAAATATACGCTTCTAAGTTGACTTGCAACCATAAGACCCCATTTCCTCCATTGGTCACTTGACTGGGAACTATTGTGAAAGGGAATGGTTATTGTGTTGTAATAAAAATATTTTTCAGTCATTTGAGAAACAACCTTAAATATGCCAAAGAAGAATGTAATTTAATGCACAAATTTATGTCCTACACAGCTGAAAGCTTTCAACAAGAAGATCGTTAACAAAAAGTAATATAACTACAGTTAACTGGTTGAGTGCATGAAGCCCATATTTGGGCTTTATGCTGGTGTGAAGGTGCTGCAACTTAAAGGCTTCATGTTCTATAAATGTACTTCACAGTATCTTTGAAGTTAAATTATATTATCTGTGTGGATTTTTCTTGTTAAAGTTGATGGGAGAGTGCCAAAAGTTTGAAGTTAAATTATATTATCTGTGTGGATTTTTCTTGTTAAAGTTGATGGGAGAGTGCCAAAAGTTTGAAGTTAAATTATATTATCTGTGTGGATTTTTCTTGTTAAAGTTGATGGGAGAGTGCCAAAAGTTTGAAGTTAAATTATATTATCTGTGTGGATTTTTCTTGTTAAAGTTGATGAGAGAGTGCCTATAGGCAATCTCCCATTAACTGGAACAAGACAAAACACATGAACAAATTTTGACAATCAACAATAATTTAGCACTCTACCAGTTAAGAAGGGGGCACAATGACGCTGTGTACTAAGGTGTACTGAATGTCGAAATGAAACTTTATTTTGCAGCATACTCATGCACAGTTTACATAAATATAAAATAACAATAAAAAAGTGTATACTGCATGGAAATGGCATAGCCAGAAAGGCTGACTTCCTGCCATTCCCAGAGTGACCCAGACATGATTTATTTTGTCCTGACATCAGAGTGGTTTAGTTCTTTGTCCTCCCCGATTCACAGTAAGTGAACCCTTAGAGAGGTTTTTTGTGAAGCTTTCCCCATGTTCTGGGGTAATCAGAAAAAAACAAGTGGTGATTTGAAAAGTCTTAGATTTTGGATTAATTGTAGAAATAGTGATAGTTGGTAGGATGAGATCACTTTATGCTGGGCCACAATCTGGACAGAATGGATTGGTGCAAGTAATGTCAGAAGAATATCCATTCAAAAATGAATTAATTATTGTCTTTTTAAACAGAGGCCTGCTATATTGCCTTACTTCGAGATTTAAATCATTCCAAATTTTCGGGAAAGAATGAATCGGGAGATCAGCAGAAAAGTGAGTTCTTGGTTTGAGGGAGCACACATTCTCTGTTTGTCTTGTTTCCATTCCAGAAGGGCTAGTGTATATCTCGAAAGTGTTGTCAAATGACATGGGAAGTTTATTGTGGCACCAGTCATGCATAAAAATATGCACATGTAGCTTATACAAATCTTCAAACTTCAGTATTCCACAGTTTTTAAATACGGGGTCAGTGTGTGAGGTATATTTTCGATTTGTTATGATACTGATAGCCTTTTTTTGGAGTGTTGAAATTCTCCTGGTTGAGGGTACATGGCCCCAGACAAGTATACCATACAACATATGGCTATGTATCAATGACTGATACAATATCTTCAGGGCTTTCAAAGGAAGGATTCTTTTTGCCCTATTAAGAGCAAAAATTGCCCTTGCCATCTTTAGGCAAACTACAGACATGTGTTGTTTGAACTTTAAATTTTCGTCCAGGTTGACCCCTAGGAATTTGATAAGAGTTTTCCTCAAGTCTGTTTGTAACAAATGGAATGTCTATGTCGTTCAAAGATATCTTTTTATTGGCGGCATTATACGAGTCGTTCTGTGGGTGTAACAACATACATTTGGTTTTACTAGCATTCAGACATAATCCATTTGCAGAGCACCATTCACTGATTTTATCGAGTTCAGTATTAGTCTTATCTAACAGAGTATCTAGGTTCCCACTCGACACATGAGCTGTGGTATCGTCTGCAAAAGATAGCACCTTAAGTAGGGTGGATTGGCTGATGTTGTTAATGTATAATAAAAAGAGAAGGGGGCCTAAAACTGAACCTTGTGGACACCAATGGAAACATCCATTACTTCCGATGTGCTGTTCATGAAAGATACAAACTGACACCGGCTTGTTAGATAATCTTCGAACCAGGAGTTAGCTAAATCTCTTATACCATAGCTTTAAAGCTTCTTCAAAAGAATCGAGTGATTTATGGTATCAAATGCTTTTGAAAAATCTAGAAAAATTGATAGTGTACAATCCTTTGAAGTTTTATCATTTGCTTCTGCGACACTGTTTAATAGATGCAAAATGGGATACACAGTCGAATGATCCTTCCTAACCCAAACTGATACTTATATATAGCGTTCTGCTCGTCAAGGAAAGTGTATAATCGTGAGTACATTAATTTTTTGAGTATTTTTGAGAATGTTGGAAGAATACTGATAGGGTGATAATTGGTGAAAAGTTGAGGATCTCCAGATTTAAAGACAGGAATGATTTTGGCTAACTTCATTCTGTCTGGTACTCTACCTACTGCGAAAGATAGATTGATAATATGAGACAAGGGGTCTGCTATCTCGTATATAACCTTCTTCAGCAGTTTGGTAGACATATCAATACTATCAGTACTTGGTTTGCCTTTTAATTTATTAACACAGGTAACTACTTCTTGTGTGTTAGTAGGTGTTACAAAAAATTAATCCCCATTATTAAGATTGCAGAGAAATTCTGAGAAGTGACGTTGTGTCGGAGGCACTTGGACACTTATATTCATACCAATGTTAGCAAAAAATGTGTTAAATCTGTCCGCGATTATTCTAGGGTCAGATAATTCAATATTCCCATCCATGAAGGAAGGCGGTAGTTGTCGGTTGTTATTTGACTTGTATATTGCCTTTCGCAAGATATGCCACGTTTTTTTTAATATTATGTTTGTTTTCAAGTAGTACTTGATTATAATAATCTGCTTTGCACTTTCACCACAAGCGGTTATATTCTTGGCAGAATGTTTTGTAATCCGATGTGTTTTGGGTGGTAGGAAATTTTAGTTTTTTAACATACAATTTACTTTTAGTTTGGGACGATTGCAATAAGCCAGAGGTCATCCATGGTTCTCGTTTTATATGTTTCTTTCGAGAGGGGGTTGCTTTTAGGGGAAATGCTTGTTCAAATACTATGTGAAATTTATCCAGGAACCGATTGTTAGGACAAACGTCATTGATAACATCGGAAAAATCACAAGCCGTTAAGAGTCTTTTAAAATGGATGACATTCTCAGTTTTCATTGACCGTCTATAAATAGGCGTTGCAACTGGGGGACGTTTATCTAGTTCATCTACATAGAATGTGGCAAAATGATCGCTGACGTCAGTAATTATAATTCCGGACGTGAACTTTGTAATATTATTGCTGAATATATGATCAATTATGGTAGCGGAAAACTCTGTAACTCTGGTAGGCTTTGTAATGGCGGGCAAAAAACCAGCAGTAAATAACGAGTCAAAAAAGTACTCGTTTTACTGTGGGTATTTACACTAAGCAAATCTATGTTAAAGTCACCCATGAGGTAGACTACAATGTTATCCCTGCTTAAAGAGTCTAGCATTTCATTTAGTTTGGCGAGGAACAAGTCCAGGTCTGCTTTAGATGCTGTGTTTGGACTGTAGATAGTCCCTACAATACATTTTTTCTTCAGAGATATTTTTATAAAGAGGGATTCAAAGACATGTGGTATGAAGACTGACAGGTCATTTCGTATTTTGTAGGGTATACTATCATTTATGAACATTCCTACACCTCCCCTCCCATCATCGTTGGACACTAGCGGGTGATAACCCTCAAGCCAGTACTCAACACCAGATTTCAAGTTAAATATTTCTGTCATTCCAATCACATCGAAAAAGTTATAATTTGTCTGCAGATCAGCCAATAAGTTGTGCATATTTTCAAAGTTTGCATTCAAACTACGACAATTGATGTTGAGTAGGGAGAGAGTTTTCATTTTGCTTGAAATTTCATCTTTAAAGTGTTCGGGCGTAAAATTGTGGCAACCGGAGTCAAGAGAATTGTATGGGAGGGTGAGGTCTTCTTCTTCAGTAGAAATAATATCATTCAGTTTTGTCATGAAATCAAAGTTGACATTATTTTGAATCTCATCAAGAGAAATTGTGTTAGCCATAATTGATTAAAGGGACAAAGAAAGCAACCGATGGTCCGAACATGAGGAAAAATTTATCTTGATTTTCGAGGACTATAAGAACATGTACAAGAAAATGGTGAACTATATAGCAAAATCCCACAGGTATTACTCTGACACCAGAAACTGATGGATAATATTCATACATAATGGGTATGTTTGGTTTTTGGAAAAGAACCTTCTCATAGAAGTATTAAGAAATATCAGTTTTATAGTAAATTTCCTTTCTTATTATACCTACCGCAATTGTTTACTACAGGCTTGCACTACAGTGGAAGACCCTAACTCGGATAAAATACTCTCTATTTTAATCTTTCCCAAGAGATTTGGGAAAGAAAAGTGGTGTAAAAACCCCACAAAAAAACAAGCCAAAACTGGGTCGAGCGCCATCGGCGCACACCCAGTAAGGGACACTCTTCTCTTAGTACAATTCCACGACTTCCGTTAACCAGTGCGCAAGCAGTCATCAAACCATTCTTCTGAGTCCGCAAATATAGGAGGTATGTAATCAGCAGAGAGGAAGGATTCTTACCCGAATAAGAAGACGAGAGGGCCTCCATGTAAATAATTGCGGTAGGTATAGTAAGAAAGGAAATTTACTATAAAATTTATATTTCTTATCAACCTACCTTACAATTGTTTACTACAGGCTGAATAGACAATAGGATGGAGGGAATCACATAACCAACCCACACATAACACAATAGCATTGGAATCGTGGACAGAGGAAGAGATCCCTAGGCCTATCAAACCATAGCATCACAAACATTAGTAAAAGACAATGAAAGATGAGGCGTATGGTGAAGTGCGACGCACAGACAGAAAGGGCAGTAACAGCACGGAGCTGGAACTGACCCTGTAAAAAGCTGAATGCCTGGGATAGACAACAGCCTGAGCCGAAGAAAGAGGGCCCGTAGGACAAAGGTCCTCTGTCGGCTCCTGCAACTGTCGCAGATAAATGGAGAAGGTAGCATTTCTCCAGTAGGCTGCCAGTATAACATCCGATAACATGACAGAGTTAGTAAAAGCCCCGAGAGGAAGACAATGCATGCACCTCGTGGCAGAAAAAACAATTGGTTCTACAATCACCAGTAGCTAGACGAGCGGAAGCTGCACGAATAGCAAGACAAATCCATTGAGAAATAGATGCAGGGGAGATCTGGCATGTGAGAAAACGCATATCCATCGAGGATAAAGCCGCAAACGCCCCCCCCCCCCCCCCAAGCAGAGCAGCACCCAAGAAAGTGTCCATCTTGGAGTAAACTGCAACCTTTTCAAGGAAAAGAGCTGAACAAGCTTGGAGAGGCAAGGATGAGTGTCGAAACAATGCAGTACCACATATGAAAAAGGTCTCCGAAGCATGGACGTGTACCCATTGATGGAGACCTCCAGAAACAAACATATACCAGAAACTCCGCAATCGGTGAGATCGAAGAAGTGACAGAAGCAACAGAGTGATCACACACCATCGACAGAAGAACCTTCGACTGAGCCACAGAGGCTAAACCAGTGGAGTGAGTGCCTCCTTGAAGAAGAAAAGCAACTCCGAAAGGCATGGCCTTGAACTGGTAAACCCGCCCCAGAAAAGCGAACCTGAGATACTTCCGCGACGCCTGATGAATCGGAACGTGAAAGTAAGCGTCTCACAGGTTGATGCTGGAAGCGAAATCTCCCTGGTGAATGGAATGGCAGACCGACCTGAAAGTCTCCATGCTGAACTTGGGAGCAATGATAGACTGGTTCAGGAAACTCAGACCGATAACTGGACGGAGTCGGCCACCCTTCTTCGGCACCAAGAACAGGCGGGAATAAAACCCCACTGACTGAATGTTCTTGATCGCCCCCTTGGCAGGAGATTGTCTATCTCCATGGACCAAAGCTCCCGATGTAAAACGTCTGAAGGAACTGTGGTTGGAAAAGGCACTCTGGACAGAGTGGGGTGCCTCCTGTAGGATATTCGCAGCCCGGACCGAACAACATCTAACACCCAAGGATCGGATGTGATGGTGGCCCAATGGTCTGCGAACTCTGCTATCCTTCCTCCAACCTGGGACGAATCGAGGTGAGGACCTTCAGTTCGAGCCCCGACAAGGCCCGCGAGAGGAGAAACCACCTCCTCTACTGAATGAAGAATCCTGAGACTTCCCTCTAGCCTGCCGACGCTTACCCTTACCCTTACTAAGAAGTAGAAACGGTGGCAGAAGGATCAGCCCTTTGCTTCGCAGAGGAAGCAGAAGGGTACTTGTTAGGCTTTGAACGGTCCCTGCCTCCCCTAGAAGGCTGATCAAGCTGACGAAGCAGCAGCAGATCTTTGGAATGACGTAGGACGTCATCCCGGACCGACGACACGGAACCCATGGAACAGTAGCGGACCTGCCAAAGAAGCAGATCGAAGAGCAGCGCGCTGCCCCTCAGGAAGGGATCAGCCTGTGTCCAGCACAGAGTCCCTTCGAACTAGTTCCAAAATAGCCGTGTCACAGGCATGCGTGTGAGTAAGATGCATGAGCGCCTTGGACAGCACACGCAAAGGAGCCTGTACATCATCAAACCTATCTGGAGGCAGATAGGCAGCTAAGGCAGAGACAATGTGATCGGAGAGAGAAAGCATACCCAGCATTTCTCTCGATAAGCCCAACATGGACTCCAGAGTTGTCATAGGAATGACGGCCGACTTGGGCTTGGAAAGCCCGAGGGAATTGAGTCCTGATCCAAAACCGTCTCAAAGTCTGGCAGACTGACGGATTGGCGAAATCGTAGTAACGATAACGCACCGGATGCAAAAAGGTGTCAACCCTGGTGAAGAACGGAGCCTTCATAGCCCTGGAACGCAGCTTAGAGTCCAAGGCTGAAAATGCTTCAACCACCTGTACTGACTGGCACAGTCGAAGACGCCCAGAAGCAGGTTGCTCCACAGGCTGTAGGCGTGCGACCGATGATTGCGGCCTGGCTGACACTGTCGGCTGGTTTGATGGTTTGAGATCCGGAAGGAACCCAAATACAAAGTCAAGAGCTGCCCCCAAGTCAGAAGACTGCTGGCTCTCGACATCAAGGATGTCTGACTCCTCCCCGGAGTCAGAAGACACATAGCCCACCGTGGGCAAACCAGCCGATGCCTCCCATGGTGTAGGCACACCAGGGGGATCAGAAAGTGGCTTGTTTCCAATCCTGGGAGGCGGCGCCATAGGGGGTGCCTGGAAACCACTCGCTGCCTTGCTGGAAGCAACGGGAAGGCTCTTGGACAGAACCTGAGTGAGTAAGGAGAGGGTCTCCCAAAGCTCACTGCCCGTACCGGCCGGTTCAACATGGGGACGAACCAGCAAAGTGGCTTCACACCTGACCCTCTTAACCAGTGAAGTGTCACGATCCTCCAATACACCCGAAGCGGGGCGACGGGCGGCAGCCAAAGCATCTGAGGGCAGACGTGTATAGGGGTACGACACACCCTGAGGATCAACATAGCGGGAACTCAGGAGAGTCGCCACGGACCTCTGCGGGACAGAAGGTCCAGGCTGCACAGAAGGTGTTGGTCCCACAAAACTGGCAGTGTGACCAGAATGAGTGGACGGAAACGCCAATGACAAAACTGTGGTACTCGACGGCGCAGAGATCACAGTAGTGGGTTTGGCCGGCAGCCACTTCCAACTTCGCTGAGTTGAAGTCAGGGAAGGCTGAGGCCGATACCCCACGTCTACACTACCAGACACCGCTGCAGACCACTGCAGGTATAAAACTGCTGTGCTCAACGGCTGAGAGGACACAGCAGGGGTTCAGTCGGCAGCCACTTTCGACTTCGCCGAGTTGAAGTCGGGGAAGGCTGAGGCCGATACCCCACAACTACACTATAGACATCCCTGCAGACCCTTGCAGGGATAAGCCGAGGCCGGCTAAAAATGGTGCCCGATGACGTTGTAGACGGAACAGCAGTAGCAGCAGATACGACGGGAGCTGTTGGAACTGGTGGAAAAGGGGAGAGAGCCACCTAGCTCGGCCTCCAAGGGAGGAGTCACAACCCTAGTGACAGCCTCAGATGTCGACTGGAGAGGGCACATAGTCCCGGAACCAGGCATCACTTCACCAGAAATCCAACAGCTCCCGCAGTATCCACCACAGTAAAAAAAAAAATGCACATCCCCCACGGATGGGGAATAACTCTCACCAGACGTGGTCGAGTCAGGATGCCCCGAAACGACAGCGTTCCACACACACCGCCGGTGCGGGAGGAGCTACACATCCCCCCACAGAGGGGGAGTAACTCTCACCAGACATGGTAGAGTCGGGAGGCCCCGAAACGACAGCGTTCCCCACCCCCGTGGGTGCAGGAGGAGCTGCACATTCCCCACGGAGGGGGTATAACTCACACCAGACGTGGTCGAGTCAGGAGGCCCCGTTCTGTGCAGGCAAACAAATGGATATAGATAACTCCTGTACTCAGGACAAACTGACCCTGCAAATGTGAGGATGGAATAAGTACGAGTTGTTTGGCTATGGAAAATATGCATGTATCATTTATTTATTGGTGTGTAACGTTGTTGTAAGCATTTGGGTTTTATCATG
Organism: Pictodentalium vernedei; assembly: GCA_031216915.1. Lineage (NCBI taxonomy): Eukaryota > Metazoa > Mollusca > Scaphopoda > Dentaliida > Dentaliidae > Pictodentalium > Pictodentalium vernedei. The sequence continues at coordinate 545,091,008 of CM062297.1, forward strand.
GGCAACATAAATATAAAGTCAAGTATTGCCAATCGTTTATGCTATGTTGCACATTGAAGTACTAATGGCATTGGTTACCAGGTCCTATTTTACCAGTAGAACAGATCTTGTTTGCCATGATTGGGTGTACAACACTCCCGTACTCTGGTAAAACTCGCCCTACAATAGTTAGGTCGTAATATGCATGAATAATTGGATGTAGAACACTCCTGTACCCTGGTAGGAATCGCCCTACAAGAATGAGGTCGTAATAGGCATGAATTGGTTGACAGGGGGGGGGGGGGGGGGGGGGGGTGAACTATGCTTGTATTTGTTTATTGGTTTTTAACGTCGTTATCAGCAAAATGGCACAGCATAAATATAAATATATATATAAAGTCAGGTATTGCTAATGGTTTATGCTATGTTGCCCACAGATGTCCCAATGTATTTGGTTACCAGGTCCTATTTTACCTGTATAAAAAATCTTCGGTGTCTCATTAAAAGTTATTCGTGTATAAACTTGGTTCAGTATCGCATCGCAGATACTGGCAAATGGGGCATCCGTAATTCGTCACATGGGTGCCAGAATGACCTATGTCCCCTATGGGACATAGAACATTCTTGCACCCAGGCGATGAATCACATTTGGCCTTGACCAGTACAGGAGTGAATAAATCAATCATGAATCCAATGACATTAGTCTTGATACATAATGATCATTTGTAAACGTTGCTTGAGCGATTGATATTTAAGTATAGTTAATAATAATAATAGTAACACGTTGGCCTGCCGAAGGTGAGTCACGGTCAAGTTGTGACAAATCTGCGGTCAAGTTGTGACAAATCTGAGGCTATTTGCTGGCCTCTGGGATAAGGATATTTTTTATATATGAAAAGAGGTTGTTCGCCTTATTCGCCATGGCTGTATTTGTTATTTATCTTGCTGGCCAATTCAACTTGTGTTTGCACTCATTTCCCATGTTACTGTCAATTGGAATGCTCGATCCGGCACTGATTGTAACACGAATCATCCAACAAACAATACCGAATCAAGCATCCAAATCGACTGTGTATTATGGGTCAGTGTGACACCTCACGAGGTACACACTTATCATAAAGAACACAAGCTAAAAAATGATTTGTTCAGAATTGGAAGGGCAAGATTATTAAGGAAAGCGCATACTAACAGAAGGACATCATCAAATAATATGCAATGGTGTACATTTTAACAAAAGGACATCACTAAATAAATTGAACTACTGTCCATTCTGATAATGTGGACTTGTGACTGTCAGTTGGTGATATACAGTTGTATGCAAAGAAGGATTCCGTATACAGTTGGGCCCTGTATAAACACAAGACCATTTACCATTCCTTCAGTACAAATTTCACCTGCTAATTAAATATAGGTTAAAGGGCAAACTCATTTTAATTGAATATTAAAATCTTGTAATATGCCAAGGAATCACCCTGACAGTCAGTTAATTAATTCGCCTTGTTTATGAATCTATTTGACCTCAGTTATATGTACTGGCATCTACTCTACTATATCCATTCCGAGAGAGGGCTCAATAAGCTCTGTCAAACCAGATACAACAGAATAAGACATCTAGTGAGTTGCCAGCAATTCTGGAAATAAAAGCCAGTGAGTGCAACTGGGTGGAGTACAGCTGAAGACAAATATAGATTCCATTATTATTGAATTAATTGCCAACTTCCAAATACAAGGACCACCCCCATGTCACCAGCACAAATCTGACTTGTTAATTGTAGATAATTTATAAAGCAAACTTCTGTTAATTGAATAATTATTCTGCTATATCCTGTCTGAGAGAGCTCAGCGAGCTCTGTCAAACAAGATACAACAGAATAAGACATCTGGTGAGCGGGCAAGAATTCTGGAAATGAAAGATAGTGAGAGCAACTGGGTGAGGTACAATTGTTGTAGACAAACATAGATTCCATATTATCTATATGAAATATATATATGTTAACAGGATATCATCAAATTATCTGCACTAATGTATATTTAACAAAATAAGATCACCAAATAAACTGTACTAATGACCATTTTGATAATATAAGCTCGTGAAAATTACTAGACGAGGTACAGTGGTATGCAAATATGGATTTCATTATATTTTCATTCGTTATCACAAAAACACAGCCCATGACCCCCCCCCCCCCCCCATAGGAACGAGCTCGCTGAGCTCGTTCCAATGAGGGGTCACAGGCCATGTCCCTGTGACAAAAAAAAAAAAGAAGTTATTCAAGAATTTTATTTGTGAGTGTCGTCTACTTTTCGTGTTAGGTAAAGGGTTAAAGAGCAAACTCATTTTAATCGAATAATAAAATCTTGCAAAATGCCAAGAAATCACCCTGACAGTCAGTTACTTAATTCCCCTAGTTTATGAATCTATTTGGCTCACGTTATCTATACTAGTATCTATCCTGCTAAATCTATTCCGAGAGAGCTCACTAAGCTCTGTCAAACAAGATACAGCAGAATAAAACATCTAGTGAGTGGCCGGGATTTCTGGAAATAAAAGCTGGTGAGTGTAACTGGGTGAGGTACAGCTAAAGACAAATATAGATTCCATATATTATTGAATTAATTGCAAACAACTTCCAAAGACATGACCACCCACCATGTCACCAGCACAAACCTGACTCATTAGTTGTGTGAAGCAAACTCCTGTTAATTAAATAACTATTCTCCCAAAATCCTGTCTGAGAGAGCTCAGCGAGCTCTGTCAAACAAGATACAACAGAATAAGACATACATGTATGGTGAGCGTCTAAGAATTCTGGAAATGAAGGCTGGTGAGGGTAACTGAGTGAGGTACAGTTGTAGACAAATATAGATTCCATATTTTCTATATGGAATCATATATGTTAACCGGACATCATCAAATTATCTGCACTTATGTATATTTTAACAAAATAACGTCACCAAATAAAATATACTAATGACCATTCTGATAATATAGGCTCGTGAATGTTACCAGATGAGGTACAGTTGTACACAAATATGGATTTCATATACAGTGGAGCCCATTTAATTGTATATATCCCAGTCGAGCAACTCATTAAAAGTTATTCATGTATAAACTTTGTTCAGTATCGCATCGCAGGTGCTGGCAAATGGGGAATTCGTAAACCTGGCTTCTAGATTTCAAAGGTAGGCTCGAAGTCTGGCTCTTATTTTTAAATGCTCAGGTTGGTCCCTGTTTAATTGCCTTTCAGGCCAAGAAAAGCTCACATTTTTTGCTTCATTTTTTAAAAATTTCAAAACGAGGCAGAAACACTGTTTTGTCAAAGTGGGAAAATTTGTTAAACATGGAACAAAAAATGTGTGCTTTTCTCTATAGAGAGAAGCATAAGTCCCAAAACATAGCTTGTCTATATTGCATTCCTACTATGCCACCAAGGTACATGGGCCCCACTGATATATAGCAGTGAGGTAGTTGCCCTTCTACTACTGTGCCCCCTAAGTTTGAAATGCCTCCTATGTCCTGACCTGATCATCTGCAAATGTGAACTAATATAGTTCAATCTGACCAAAAGTTTCAGACTTCAACCAGTTTGTAGGACTTTAGATTACCCCAAATTAACTGCTTGCATGCTGCTGGCAGAAATTCCTGCCAAGGACAGGATTTCTCTTGCAACTGAAACAAGTATTATTGGGCACATTTAATCAAATTTTGCCCCTGTAAATTAAATAGACTTTTTCACTGGTGATTTCTTGAGTAAAATTTGATGAATTTTTCAGCAAATCTAGTCATGGCTGCTTAACAGCAGCCATGACTAGATTTGATGAAAAATATCTTGAAAATACCCAGTGAGTTAAAAGTTAATGGTGGTAAAGCTGTGGCCAGAATAAGAAATCTGCTAAACTACTGTCTTCACTTTGTCACAGTCAAAAGTATTTCAAATTTTTCAGCTGGTAGAGTGTGTTTCTTTCTCTTTTTATGCTGAGTAAAGTTACTTTCAGCTGTAATAATCATTATCCCTTGAAAAATGGAAGTTTCTGTAATTTTGGCACATTTAAGTTTAAAGGCCTGAAAAAAGGGCTGAAAATAAAGCAATGTAAAGGCCTGCCAATTGGGTCTATTTCTTCTACTTCAACCATCTTCAACGTTAAGGATAATCAGAAGGCTACCCTTTGGGTTGGAAGGAAATAGAAGTAGAAAAAATGGACAAAACCATGACCAGACTATGGCATGTACACCTAGAAAGAGAGACTAACTGGTATTTGTACATTTGCTGATCTATGATTAAAATAACCTGGTGTGCAACAAAAGGACATTGCCAATTTTTTCAAAGGCAAGTAAACTTATCAGGGCCCCTCACCCTAGACCCCCCCCCCCCCCACACACACACACACACATATCCTCTAACCCTTTTCCAGATGAATCAGCCATATCTGGCCATATAATTTCCAAATTGGGCAGTTGAAAAAAAATTATTTTTTAAAAATTTCAACAAAACCATATCATGTGACCCCTCTTCGGAACAAGCTTGTCAAGCTCATTCCAAGCACTTGTCAAGACCTGAGAATCAATGAATCCATATTTAAATTTTTCTCATACCAGGGTGCACCAGGGTAGATCTTGGAAATGAGTGCCCCTTCACTTTCATTGAACTACCACTGCTTCTGAACAAGAGTATTCAATTCATGGGACTTTGGTCACTTTCCAATACTCAAGTTATGAAATGAGCATTTACATGTACATCTGGTTTAACAGTGCTCATGCAATTGATTGGTGTCTTAGTTCAAAGTGATGACAAAAAAAGTTTGGTGCAAGTTAACCCTTTAAACAATGTGATAGCTAAAAACAGGTAGTGCTATTCACAAAAATTGCCATTCAAAGTTTATTAGTTTTTCATTTTTTTTTTATCTCACTGAGCCTAAATTTTACGTTTTTGTGGCTAAATTTTATGTTTTTGCGGCAAAGAACGAAATTTTTTTTCAGTTAGGCCTAAAAAAGTACCAATGAGGGGTCACATGATATGGTTTTGTTGAAATTTGTTGAAAAATTTTTAAAAATGATATTTAAAATAATACATTTTAAAAACAAATCATATTTACCCAAGGATACAACACATATGACATGGGTCAGGATTTGGTGGCTATTGCCGGGCAGTATTATTTATTTATTTATTTATTTATTTATTTATTTATTTATTTATTTATTTATTTATTTATTTATTTATTTATTTATGAGTTCAATAGCCTGTAGGGACTCTCCCATAAATTTTAACAAGGCAGAGAAACATGAACAAATTTAGCATTGTACCAGTAAATAACTTATTTACTTTTCATTTAGTTTTGAATTATTCAACAAAATATACGCCATAAACAAGATGATTATGACAACACGGTGTTTTGATGTTCTGGCACTGAAAAATTATTTAAAAAAACACTGTTGCAAAATTTCCATATTACAATAACTCCAATGTACAACCTTAACATGTGATGCACAGCATTTTTATTAGTGGATGAAAGACTTTTCTCCACCTAGGTCTACCTTGGCTCAGAGAAGCCCAGGTAGACTTGATAACCAGGTCTTATTTTACCAGTAAAGCAGAACTTTTTCTACAATAATAAATATGCATATCTCCACTTCCCATTGATTACAGGTAAAATAGAGGAAATTACCAATATGTACAGGTGAAAAAAATATTCATTCTAAAACACAATTTTTTTAACTGAAACATACCAGGTTAACTCACTCTGGATTGAGTTCAATAGCCTTTTTCCATCAAGAATGACATGCTGTTACTCAATAAGAAAGATTTTATCTTTATATTTAACGTGAATAAAATGGAAAAAAATATCATTTAAAAACATTTAAGCTCATTCTGACAAATGATAATCAGACATGTTCGAGAGAAAAATCTTCTTTAACTGAGATTTTGATAATGATATTTTTTAAACATTCTGTGAGGAAGTGTTAAAAAGCTAAAAGGCCTTAATCCTCTGCACACTGATGGCAAAATTTCAATCAGGAAATTTTTCCCATAATGCAACTTGGAATTTAACGAATTCAACCTTGTTTGACAGAGCTCATTGAGCTCTGTTAAGCCTTAAGGGCCTGGACAAATGTCCAGATTTTTCACCAGACCACAGCATCTATATGTCCAGTGGACTAGCAGTGATTTCTAGTCCAGTCTCGGCTACCTGTTAAGGCAGCCAAGACTTTACTACGAGCCACTACCAAGGTAATTTGTCTATTGTCAGCAGGACCTCCCCATGATGACATGCTAAGGGCACCTGTCCTGAGGTCAGAAATAGGCCTTTAACCCCTTACCCAACGTAATGGCCAAAACTGGTCAGTGCTATTCTCAAAAATTGCCAATTAATTTCATTTTTTGTCTCAAAAACATAGGTTATGACCCCTCTTTGAAACAAACTTATTGAGCTCTTTCCAGTGAGGGGTCATAACCTATGTTTTTGAGACAAAAAGTGAAAAAAATTAGTTATTCAAAAATTTTGTTTGTAAGCATCGTCTGCTTTTCATGTTAGGTAAAGGTTAAGGGTTAAATAAGATTAAATTAGTTAAATACCTAGTTGTATTGTGGGGAAAAATTTGCAGTTGAAATTTGGGTATTTTGCCAACAGTGTGCAGAAGGTTAAGTTTCACAAATTTATTGTAACATTTTTACAGCACATCACTACATACAGTCTTACAATTAAAAATGTGTTTTTAGAATCATGACTAAAAATTGCTTACCTCACTTGCCACTCTCAATCTCTTGTTTTCTTGTTTCCATGACAGAGCTGTGAAACTTTCGAAAAAATTCCCATCCGATTCCTGCACACTACAACCAGGAAACATATTTCATTAATGTCAATATTCCACTCTTAGGACACAAAACAATTATGAATGAAAGAAATCATTGCAGCAAAGAAGATAAAACCAGTTGCTTCAGAGTAAATATGATTTGTTTTTGTGACACATGCCGCTTAGGAAACCTGTTAATCAATTAACCCGGCGACAATCAGAGCAGTGCATCCGATTTACAGAAATCATGCCAACCCTAGTGACTGAGCTCAAGAGTTTAAACAAATGTTTAAGACATCTTCAGTGCACGTTCAGTAGAGTGGATAGTCCTATATTTCGCTTTGTCTCGATAATTATAAAGTGATGATCAAAGCTCATTAATATTGAATGACCCACTATTGATTTTTTTTCCCATTCAACAGCTGTATGTTACATTTTATGCTACAAAGTAGAGCACATTTTATTTCCACTGCAAAGATGTGGGTTTTGCATCACATACAAAGCTGTTTCATTAACCCTTTACCTAACGAATTGGATGCATCTGCTCACATAATTTTCAAATTTATCAAATATTTCAACAAAACCATATCATGTGACCCTCTCATTGGCACAAGCTATATGAGATCATACCAATGATATGGTTTTGTTGCAATTTGTTGAAAAATTTGAAAAACAATAATTAAAATAATACATTTTGATATCCTGTGCATTGGGTAGAGGGTTAAAAAGCCAATAATCAACTGAAATGTTTCTGATATTCCCACTGGTATACTACTGTTTTATTTTATTGTTGTGATCATTTCAAGTCCAGTGTCATCAGATCAATGCTTATAAATAGTTATCCTTTGACGAGTACACAGCATCAGGACAGCTGCCACCTTTTCTTCATTGAAAATTATTTTTTTCAACTTCAACAACACTTTGAAAGGGTACAATTTATTTTTTTGTGAAACATTTAAAAAAAAGTGAGTTTTTTCAAAGTTTCTCAGACCCCGCATGATCCTTTTAGCTTCCTCATGTTCTCTTTTTACAACCAATGCAAACTTAAAAAAATAAAAATTAAATGGTTTATGTCTGATATTTTACCCAAGTTAATAAAATTGATAAATTTGTCCTTTGAGTGCAAGATAAAACCAGTTGCTTTATTACATTGTTCCTCAAGGGACTCAAGGGACGAAATACACCACCACCAATGCTATTCTGTAGATTATGAGGCCTGAAACCTAAAACAAACCAAGGACATGAACTTTTGATGGCCAAGAAAGCATTACAAAAATAAAAACTAAAATAAAAAAACGACCGCCCACATGCAATTTTACAAAAAAATGCCAGAGAAATAGAAAAAAATCTACTTTATGGAGCCTTAGAGAGCATTTAGAAATTTATCTTCCGAAGTGATTTCTTCTTTATTATCATCTTTCTTAAGCCTTTGCCTTTGGTAACATCAAAAAACAACAAGAGCGATTCATAACATCGCCATTCAAATGTTATTATTTCATTTTTTGTCTCCAAAACATAGCTTATGACTCTTCATTGGCAGGATATTGTTATTGATATATTATGTAAACTTAATATTTTAACTGTCGCAGTGTTGAATTAAATCAGAATGGTCATGATTTGACACATCACCTATAACAGTTTACAACAGTAAACTTATTTTTTTCCAGATATCAACAAACTAAATCATGGTTTGTAATAATAATAATTGATAAAGCCTTAAGTGCTCTTTGTTTATTGTTTACTAAGATTTAATGATACTTTCAACAGCCAGGGTCATACCATATTGGACAGTTTTATGGGTGGGGGAAGCCAGTTTACACAGAGAGAACCACCAAGCAGTGGTGAGGAACTGTCAGACTCTCCAATGTACTAACTGCATAAACAGAGTTAGCAGTGGTTGAAGGTAAGTGCACCATTGTTCTGAAGTACACCTCAATATACAGTGCCACAGATCCCCCCCAGCTCCTCACCCCCCCTCCCCCATGGAATTCTTTTTCACTGTTCGACAAACCAGTAACACATTGATGCAATCTGCATATTACAGTTCCTTGGGAGTGCGACGGTTCAGTGGTTACAGCATTAGACTTCAAACAGAAAAGTCCATGGTTCGATCCCCACCAGGGGTAACTGAGTTGTGTCCATGGGAAAGGAAGTTAATCCCAATTACCTGTGTACTAAGGCATACTGCATATCGGTGGTGCACTTGTCTTCAATCAATGCTAACCCTAGCTGCTTGTGTGGAGTTAATACGTTGGGGAGTCTGACAGTTGCTTGGCACTGCTCAGTGGTTCTCTCTGGGTACTCCAGCTTCCTCCACCCATAAAACTGTCCGACACGAGGTGGCTGTCGAACGTGTCATTAAACCCCACTAAATAAATTACATTGTTCCTGAAAACACTTGCTTGAATAAAAAAACTATTGATCTGTGTCCTAAATGTTCTGAATGGAGGATACACCTATATTTCATTTGGCAGAGTGTTCTATAATTTTGGTGTTAAGACAAAAAAAGTCCTTCAAATCTCTGTAAAAAAAAAACGTCTTTGAAGAACTCTTCTAATGAATTTTCAAGAACTTTACACAACCTTTCTCTAAAAGTGTTTTAACCCTCTACCCACTGATGTTAAAAAAACAAACTTTAAAGCAGCATATTTTCCCCGCACTGCACCTAGGAATTTAACCAATTCAGTCTTGTTTAACAAAGTTCATTGAGTTCTGCCAAACAAAAATGAATTGGTAAAATTCCAAGTTGCATTGTGGGAAAAAAATTTGTAGATTGAAATTATGATATTTTGACTTCAGAGTGTGAAGGGTTAATATCTGATGTTTCTGTACCAGCCAACTATTCTCATTAGTATTCCAAACCAAGAACAGAGAGTTTTCAAAGAATCAGGTGCAGGTAATATATCAGTGAATAAATAGAGGATATCTAGTGTTTTTGAGTGGATACTGAAAATAATCCCATGAGTTACTGAGACAAATGTTATTTTTCGTGTCTGGCTTGCCATGAGTGAAAAACAAACATGTGTGACAGTCAAGAATGATATAATTTTTGGTCTTCACTCAAAAAACACTAGATTTTCTTTTTATTATACACGTTTCAGAAGAAGATGCTAGTTTTCAGTGATAAATCACCTTGATTGGGCTTCAAATCGAAGTGCAAAAGCCCAGAGCTCATAGTTGCCCTCTTCTGCATTAATAGTCTGACATTATATACTTTCATTGGTATATTTCATAAACGTATAAAATTTTAACGTATACTATAGGGAGCATAGTGACTCAGTGGTTAAGGCATTGGACTTCAAACCAAAAGGTCCATGGGTTGATCCCCTTAAAGGGGTATCTGCATTGTATCCTTGGGCAAGGAACTTAAACCCGATTTCCCACATGGGGGCACGGTGGCTCTGTGTTCTAAGGCGTACTACACATCGATGGTGCACTAGTCTTCAACCAATACATGTAATGATAACCCTGCTTGTGCAGAGTTTGTACATTGGGGAGTCGGACAGTTGCTCACCATTGCAGTATATTTAATATAACTATAATAATAACAGTTAACATATTTCATCTTTTATAAACAAAACTAGTATTTAAATACGGAAGTGATTTCATAATGTTCTCGATACAGTGAAAGTGAAAATTTCTATATCTTCATTGCGGATGATACAATTATTAGGTTCCTGCGATGCTTTTTATCATCTATAGTTAAGCGTATAATAACAAGAAGGACGCCAATGCCCTATAGCTCACCAACATTCCTCTTTGATAGTAACTTTGGCAAACACAAGAACTGTATCAAACAGGCTCATAACATGTGACAAAGCTTACCTAAACACAACTTCTTAAAAGTAAAACACAGAAACTGACATAAACACTAAGTTAAACATGAAATTCTGAGGTAAACAGAAAACTAAACGCAAATAAAAATGTCAAGAAAAATGTTTAAATGCAGGGTATGAGGGGTTAATGATGAAACAATGATACTGAGGAACATGTATGATGAATATAAGTGCCATGGAAGAGAAGGAGCACAGCAGCTGACCTAAACACTAAGTTAAACATGAAATTCTGAGCTAAACAGAAAACTAAACGCAGCTAAAAATGTCAAGAAAAATGTTCAAAATGCAGGGTATGAGAGGTTAATCATGGAACAATGATACTGAGTAACATGTATGATGAATATAAGTGCCATGGGAAGAGAAGGAGCACAGCAGCTGACCTAAACACTAAGTTAAACATGAAATTCTGAGCTAAACAGAAAACTAAACGCAAATAAAAATGTCAAGAAAAATGTTTAAAATGCAGCGTATGAGGGGTTAACACTTTACCCAACGAATCGCCCGCATCCGCCCGCGTGATATGCAAATTCAGCAGTTGAAAAAATATTATTTTTCAAAAAATTTCAACAAAATCATGTCATGTGACCCCTCATTGGAACGAGCTCGTTCCAACGAGGGGTCACATATGGTTTTGTTGAAATTTTTTTTAAAAAAATTAAAAAATTATATTTAAAACAATAAATTTTGTTATCGTCTGCGTTGGGTAAAGGGTTAATCATGAAACAATGATACTGAGGAACATGTATGATGAATATAAGTGCCATGGGAAGAGAAGGAGCACAGCAGCTGACCTAAACACTAAGTTAAACATGAAATTCCGAGCTAAACAGAAAACTAAATGCAACTAAAAATGTCAAGAAAAATGTTCAAAATGCAGGGTATGAGAGGTTAATCATGGAACAATGATACTGAGTAACATGTATGATGAATATAAGTGCCATGGGAAGAGAAGGAGCACAGCATCTGACCTAAACACTAAGTTAAACATGAAGTTCCAAGCTAAACAGAAAACTAAATGCAACTAAAAATGTCACGAAAAATGTTTAAAATGCAGGGTGTGAGGGGTTAATCATGGAACAATGATACTGAGGAACATGAATGATGAATATAAGTGCCATGGGAAGAGAAGGAGCACAGCAGCTGACCTGAACACTAAGTTAAACATGAAATTCCGAGCTAAACAGATAACTAAACGCAACTAAAAATGTCAAGAAAAATGTTTAAAATGCAGTGTATGAGGGGTTAATCATGGAACAATGATACTGAGGAACATGTATGGCGAATATAAGTGCCATGGGAAGAGAAGGAGCACAGCAGCTGACCTAAACACTTAGTTAAACATGAAATTCTGAGCTGAACAGAAAACTAAATGCAACTAAAAATGTCAAGAAAAATGTTTAAAATGCAGGGTATGAGGGGTTAATCATGGAACAATGATACTGAGGAATATGTATGATGAATATAAGTGCCATGGGAAGAGAAGGAGCACAGCAGCTGACCTAAACACTAAGTTAAACATGAAATTCCGAGCTAAACAGAAAACTAAACGCAACTAAAAATGTCAAGAAAAATGTTTAAAATGCAGGGTATGAGGGGTTGATCATGGAACAATGATACTGAGGAACATGTATGATGAATATAAGTGCCATGGGAAAAGAAGGAGCACAGCAGCTGACCTAAACACTTAGTTAAACATGAAATTCTGAGCTAAACAGAAAACTAAACGCAACTAAAAATGTCAAGAAAAATGTCTAAACTGTAGAGTATGAGGGGTTAAATCATGGTAAAATGATAATAATCATCATATAGCAGCATTATAAAAGCCATGATATGAAAATAGGGCAAGTAAGTGACCTAAACAGAAGCTTTAACATTATTGGATACGTACGCTGATGCCGACCGATCGAGCCATGCCATAAGCTCACACAACTAAAGTTGGTGAGCTAAAAAGGCAATAACATGTGAACAAATTCCGATGACCAAAACCAATGTAGCACTCTACCAGTTAAGGTCATTTTCAACATCTATAGCCACATTAATAACCACAATGCAAGAATCAAGTCAAACTTACCCAATGGTTTATACCTATGCTACCTTCTTTAACCCTTTACCTAACCTGAAAAGCAGGCTACACTTGCAAACAAAATTCTTGAATAACTAACTTTTTTTCATTTTTTGTCTCAAAAACATAGGGTATGACCCCTCTTTTGAGCGAGCTCGTTCCAAAGAGGGGTCATAACCTATGTTTTTTTAGACAAAAAATGAAGAAAATAACGAAAATTAATTGGTGATTTTTGTGAATAGCGCTGGCCGGTGTTGGCGTTACGTTGGGTAAAGGGTTAAAGGACTCCCACCCCTAACATTGGTAAGCACTAAGCAAGTCCTAGTATTTATTTATTTATTGGTGTTTAAGGTCACATATTTCTGCACAATGGCTGATCATGACCACAACATGGAGATAAAGCCAAGTTTAGTCAATTGTTTATACCCATGTTACCCAGTTTAGAGGACTTCTATCCCAAGCATTGGTGACTGAGTCTTATTTTACCAGTAAAACAGAAACCAAGTCCTAGTATCAGTCCTAGTACCAGTAAGACATTATCTTGATTAGGAGAGTGAGATCCTTCCATCAAAGAAAACAAGATACAGGATCTTCAGAACTGCATTTAATCAGAAGGTGATCAGAAATTTGTAAATTTTTCAATGCATCATATTTTGACCCATCATAATAGATATCTGAAATTTAAATTAAACGTTTTTCAGGAGGCACTTGTCAATGAGAAGTAAAAATTTTGTTTTTTGATTTTTACACAAAAATTGGCATTCAAATATTGTTCCTTCTGCCATTAAACATAGCTTCATCCCTCAGTGGAAAAGAGCTCACTGAGTGTGTTCCAGTCAGGGGCCATAAGCAGTAATTTGGAAGTAAGAGCTGAAGATCTATAAGATTTCAAGAAAATTTAATATGGTTTCTGTCTAAAAGTCACGTTACGCAAAAAAGTAATGCTTAACTAGTTTAGTGTTTAGTTTACATAATTTGGAATGTGCTTCATATAATTTGGTAACCCCCAAAACACTGATGTCAAAATACCCAAATTTCAAGCAGCAAATTTCTCCCATAATGCAACTAGGAATTTAACCAATTCAGTCTTGTTTGACAGAGCTCAATGAGATCTGTCATACCAGACTGAATTGGTTAAATTCCTAGTTGTCCTATCAGAAAAATCTGCAGTTTGATTTTTTCATATTTTATAAAAGACCGCTCAGCCAGACGTCCCACGAAAAAAAAGTGTGTAATTCAAGGTATTTGAAAAAAATTAAATTTTTTGAGGTTGAAAAAGGGACATACCTCTGGCAAAAATGTCGGACCAAACCCCAATTTGAACTTGACCTGTATTTTATGTTCATACACCTACATGCCAAATATTATTTGATTTGGTCTACAACTGAAGTTATCATCAGGAAACAAAAAAAAACAAATTTTTAAAGTTGAAAAAGGGGAATAAATGGCAAAAATTGTTGGACCACACCTCGATTCAAACCTGAACTGAATTGTATGTTGATACACCTACAGACCAAATTTCATTTGATTTGGCCAACTATAACTAAAGTTATTATCAGGAAACAAAGAAAAAAAAGAATTTTTGAAGTTGAAAAAGGGGCATAACTCTGGCAAAAAATGTCAGATTGCACCCCAATTTGAACTTGACCTATATTGCATGTTGATACACCTACATAACAAATCTTATCTCATTTGGCCAACTATAACTAAAGTTATCATAGGGAAACCAAAGTGGAATGGATGGACAGATGGATGGACAAATGGACCGGCTATTTTTTTGGGAGACAAAAATCTGTTATGCAGGGGTTCAATAACAAGCTATTAACTGAAAAGAGAAGATATGTTTTCATTTTTTGGAATTTACATTAAAAATAATTTCCCATTCTGGTATAATAAGTATTTCTATTAGTTCCTTGAATCATGCACCCTATGTAACATGTAACCAGCAAACCCTGTGCATTTTTCTACCTTAGTAAGTGTATATTTTCATTTCATGTGTGTGATATGGAAGCCTACCAACTCCATGTAAACCTGGGCAATGCCAATGATTAGCCAGTGTTTGTCAGCTTACCATCTAACTCTGTGCAATGCATAGGGTTAGTCACACCTTTTTTTCTGGTTTTAAAAAAAATCATCATTCACTGACTAACTGACCTTGTGCACTATACAGTCTTAATGTAAAAAATCTTATCTATAGTAATTCTTCAGAGAATAAAATCTCAAATTTTGTGGTCCAATTCTTTACCCATTGTAACTGCCAAAACCAACCAGCAATATTCTCAAGAAGTATTTAAACTCAGCTTTTGTCCCTTCATTAGAATGGATTGTGTGGAAAGGTTTTATTTTCAGTGCATTCCAAAAATGAAAAGATATTCTATTTTCAATTAATAGCTTGTTTAACATGGATTTTTCCATTACAACTAACTGTAAGACAAAACAGTTACTGAGAACAATTCCAGACATCCAATAATTAACCACTCTGCCAATTATGTTATGCTACACAATTTCCAATGTGAAATCATTGTCTAGGTTCCCAGTTGACTCGGGAATTGTAAACGAAGAATGCTTTTTCAAGAAATGAAAAGAAATTATTTGAATGTGCTACTTTAATGCTAATTTTTTTATTAATTTGGTTTGAATAGTTTATATTGGCTGAAAAACATCCATGGCACGATTTGGAACAAATCAATGAACATGTGAATGAAGGAAACTTTAGACTAAATGATTAATTCACATTGTTAGGATAAACTTAATCAAAAGAGCCTGGATTGTGTCTCTTCTGACCGTATTGTTTTACTGTAGTCTCTTGACATGGCTTATATTTCAACTAAATTTGGTAGAATCCATTTGGATTCTCTTGAAAATAGTTGCGAGAATCCATACCAGCTGTGATTGTCTCAGGATCCCATGAGGTTACCATAGTTGACCCCCTGTTGTTAACTGATAACACATTAACCCTTTACCCAATACAGCTTTTTAATTTTTAAAACATGAACAGAATTTGAAAATTTTTAAAAAAATAAACAATATTTACCAATTAAACCTTACAAATATGGATGTCATTGGAATCGGCTAATTGAACCGCTACCAATGACAGCCAGGATATTTCAGATCATGTTGTTAGCCTTCTGTTGGTTAATTTACTGCCACTAGGTTAGGAAAAATATGAATTTTATAGTAAATTTCCTTTCTTATTATACCTACCACAATTGTGTACTACAGGCTTGCACTACAGTGGAAGAACCTAACTCAGATAAAATACTCTCTATTTTAATCTTTCCCAAGAGATTTGGGAAAGAAAAGTGGTGTAAAAACACCACGAAAAAATAAGCCAAAACTGGGTCGAGCACCACCAGCGCGCAAAGGTACGCTCTTCTCTTAGTACAATTTCACGACTTCCATTAACCAGTGTGCAAGCAGTAATCAAAACCATTCTTCTGAGTTCTTCTGAGGAGGTATGTGATCAGCGGGGAGGAATGATTCTTACCCGAATAAGAAGACGGGAGGGCCTCCATGTAAACAATTGCGGTAGGTATAATAAGAAAGGAAATTTACTATAAAATTTATATTTCTTATCAACCTACCTTACAATTGTTTACTACAGGCTGAATAGACAATAGGATGGAGGGAATCACATAACTCAATTGCACTGGAACCGTGGACAGAGGAACAGATCCCTAGACCTATCAAACCATAGCATCACAAACATAAGTAAAAGACAATGAAAGATGAGGCGTATAGTGAAATGCGACAAACAGACAAAAAGGGCAGTAACAGCACGGAGCTGGAACTGACCCTGTAAAAAGCTGAATAGCTGGGATAGACAACAGCCTGAGCCGAAGAAAGAGGGCCCGTAGGACAAAGGTCCTCTGTCGGATCTTGCAACTGTCGCAGATAAATGGAGAAGGTAGCATTTCTCCTGTAGGCTGGCAGTATAACATCCAACAACATGACGGAGTTAGTAAAAGCCCCGAGAGAAAGACAATGCACGCACCTTGTGGCAGAAAAAACAATGGGTAATACAATCACCAGTAGCTAGACGAGTGGAAGAGATCTGGCATGTGAGAAAAGGCATATCCATCCAGGATAAGGGTGCGAACGCCCCCATCCCCCCCTCCCAAACAGAGCAGAGCCCAAGAAAGTGTCCATTTTGGAGTAAACTGCAAAGTCCTAGGCCTTTTCAAGGAAAAGAGCTGAACAAGCTTGGAGAGGCAAGGATGAGTGTCGAAACAATGTGGTATCACATATGAAAAAGGTCTCCGAAGCATGGACTTGTACCCATTGCTGGAGACCCCCAGAAACAAACATATACCAGAAACTCAAGCGGTGTGATCGAAGGAGTGACAGAAGCAACATAGTGATCGCACACCATCGACAGAAGAACCTTCTACTTAGCCACAGTGGCTTAACCAGTGGAGTGAGTGCCTCCTTGAAGAAGAAAAGCAACTCCACTGCTTGTCTCTAAAAACCACTACGGAGGAGACAGGACCCGATAAAAAAACATGCGTGAAGGCACAATGAAGTCAGGTCAACTTAAAACCTCCTCGGGAGACTTTGGCAAAGAAAGTCGCGATGTAAAGGGAGACATGCCGGAACCGCCGCTAACAGAGAGCGGAGCGGATTGATCCACACCCACCAGGGCGACAGGGGTGTGATCGAAAGGATTCGACGACTGCAGGTTCATATCTGGGCTAGAACCTGAGGCAGAATCAGAACTGGCAGGAAGGCGTAGCCGACAAGACCATCTCAAAGGAGGGCCAGAGCATCCACGGTGAAAGCCAGAGCATCTGGACACGGGGACATGAAAGTGTCCACCCGATGGTTCCAACGAGTTGCAAAGAGATCGATGGAACACCGCCATGTGGAGCATCCACTCGGTGGAAAAGAACCTGCCCCGTCGGGACAGGGAGTCGGCTAGGACGTTCAGACGACCGGAAATGTGACGAACAACCACCCCGGCGTTGACATCCTGAGCGAGCAGTAGAAGATCCCGAGCCAATTCGTACATTGGAACCAAGTGCGTGCCACCCTGGTTCCAAATGTAAGCAACCACTGTCGAACTGTCGAACAACAGAAGGACCTGACGATTCAACAGGTGAGGGATCCACTGCCTGAAACTCAGAAGAGCAAGAAGCTCCTTCTGGTTGATGTGCAAAGATGCCCGATCCTGGTTCCACATCCCGTGAAGGGAAAGACCTAGAGGATCCAACGTCGCACCCCATCCGAGATCACTGACATCTGCCATCAGAACGTGATCAGACGTGGGTACGTCCAACGGGACACCCTGCGTGATCCACTGAACATTCATCCAGTGGAGAAGGTGAGGATAAGAGATTCTGGTAACTGAAGCACCAGATCCAGAGAATCGACATTCAGCCTCAAACAACTGAGCAGAAAGTGTTGGAGAGGTCTGATATGCAGCCGACCTAGAGGAATGAGATCCTTCACCGAACTGCAGAGACCGAGCAGCCAGAGAATACCCTGTGCTGTCGCGGATGTAGACTGGGAACAGAGTCAGAGCAAAAGCTGAGAGAATCACATCCCTGGCCTGGGGAACCGACACCGTATTCAACTGAGTGCAGAAGGCCATCCCCAGATGACAAAATGACTGAGAAGGGACCAGATCCGACTTCTCGTTGACTCTGAATCCTAGTGACGTGAGCAAGCTCAACAGAGTGTCGACATCCAACTCCAGTAAGGCAGCATTGGAATGCCTCTGGAGGATATCGTCTAGATATGCCGAAGTAGTCACCCTGGACTGTGTGCGATGGAAGGCTATCACATGCGACATCAGTCGGGTGAAGCCCCAAGGAGCCAGGTTGAGGCCGAAAGGCATGGCCTTCAACTGGTAAACTCGCCCCACAAAAGCGAACCCGAGATACTTCCGCGACACCCAATGAATCGGAACGTGAAAGTAAGCGTCTCGCAGGTCGATGCTGGAAGCGAAATCTCCCTGGTGAATGGAATGCCGGACCGACCTGAAAGTCTCCATGCTGAAATTGGGAGCAATGATAGACTGGTTCAGGATACTCAGATCGATAACCGGTTGGAGTCGGCCGCCCTTCTTCGGCACCAAGAACAGGCGGGAATAAAACCCCACTGACTGAATGTTCTTGACGACCTCGATCGCCCCCTTGGCCAGGAGATTGTCTATCTCAGTGGACAAAAGCTCCCGACGTAAAACGTCTGAAGGAACTGTGGTTGGAAGAGGCACTCTGGACAGAGTGGGGTGCCTTCGGAAGGATATTCGCAGCCCGGACCGAACGACATCTAACACCCAAGGATCGGATGTGACGGTGGCGCAATGGTCTGCAAACTCTGCTATCCTTCCTCCAACCTGGACGAATCGAGGTGAGGACCTTCAGTGCGAGTCCCGACGAGGCCCGCGAGAGGAGAAACCACCTCCTCTACTAAATGAAGAATGCTGAGAATTCCCTCTAGCCTGCCGACACTTACCCTTACCCCGTGAGTAAGAAGAGAAGTAGAAGCGGTGGCAGAAGGATCAGCCCTTTGCTTCACTGAGGAAGCAGAAGGGTACTTGTTAGGCTTTGAATGGGCCCTGCCTCCCCTAGAAGGCTGATCAAGCTGACGAAGCAGCTGCTGATCTTTGGAATGACTTAGGATGTGATACCGGACCGTCGACACGGAACCCATGGAACAGAAGCAGATCGAAGAGCAGCGTGCTGCCCCCAGGAAGGGATCGGCCTGTGTCCAGCACAGAGTCCCTTTCGAACTAGTTCCAAAATAGCCGTGTCACAGGCATGCGTGTGAGTAAGATGCATGAGCGCCTTGGATAGCACACGCAAAGGAGCCTGTACATCGTCAAACCTATCTGGAGGCAGATAGGCAGCTAAAGCTGAGACGACTTGATCAGAGAGAGAAAGCATACCCAGCATTCCTCCCGATCAGCCCAACATGGACTCCAGAGTCGTCATAGGAATGATGGCAGACTTGGGCTTGGAAAGCCCGAGGGAATTGGAGTCCTGATCCAAAACCATCTCAAAGTCTGGCAGACTGACAGATTGGCGAAATCGTAGTAACGATAACGCACCGGAGGCAAAAAGGTGTCAACCCTGGTGAAGAACGGATCTTCATAAGCCTTGGAACTCAGTTTAGAGTCCAAGGCTGAAAATGCTTCAACCACCTGTACTGACTGGCACAGTTGAAAACACCCAGAAGCAGATTGCTCCACAAGCTGTATGCACGCGACCGATGATCGCGGCCTGGCTGACACTGTCGGCTGGTTTGAGATCTGGAAGGAACTCAAACACAAAGTCAAGAGCTGCCCCCAAGTCAGAAGACTGCTGGCTCTCGACATCAAGGATGTCTGACTCCTCCCTGGAGTTGGAAGACACATAGCCCATCGCGGGCAAACCAGCCGACACCTTCCATGGTGTAGGAACACCAGGGGGATCAGAAAGCAGCCTTTTCCAATCCTGGAGGCGGGCGCCATAGGGGGCGTCTGGAAACCACTCACTGCCTCGCTGGAAGCAACAGGAAGGCTCTTGGACAGAACCTGCGTGAGTAAGGAGAGGGCCTCCCTAAGCTCACTGCCCGTACCAGCCGGTTCGACATGGGGACGAACCAGCAAAGTGGCTTCACACCTGACCCTCTTAACCAGCGAAGGGTCACGATCCTCCAATACACCTGAAGTGGGGCGACGGGCGGCAGCCGAAACATCTGAGGGCAGACGTGTATAGGGGTACGACACACCCTGAGGATCAACATAGCGGGAACTCAGGAGAGTTGCCACAGACCTCTGCATGGCAGAAGGCGTTGGTCCCGCAAAACTGGCCGTGTGACCAGAATGAGTGGACGGAAAACGTCAATGACAAAACTGTGGTACTCGACGGCGCAGAGACCCCAGTAGAGGGTCTGGCCGGCAGCCACTTCCTACTTCGCCGAGTTGAAGTCAGGGAAGGCTGAGGCCGATACCCCCACGTCTACACTACCAGACACCGCAGCAGACCACTGCAGGTATAAAACTGCTGTGCTCAACGGCTGAGAGGACACAGCAGGGGGTTCAGTCGGCAGCCACTTCCGACTTCGCCGAGTTGAAGTCGGGGAAGGCTGAGGCCGATACCCCACAACCACACTACAGACATCCCTGCAGACCCTTGCAAGGATAAGCCGAGGCCGGCTAAAACGGTGCCCGATGACGTTGTAGACGGAACAGCAGTAGCAGTAGATATGTCGGGAGCTGTTGGAACTGGTGGAAAAGGGGAGAGAGCCACCTAGCTCAGCCTCCAAAGGAGCAATCACAACCCTAGTGACAGCCTCAGATGTCAACTGGAGAGGGCGCATAGTCCAGGAACCAGGCATCTCTTCACCAGAAATCCAACAGCTCCCGCAGTATCCACCACGGTAAAAAAAACTGCACATCCCCCACGGAAGGGGAATAACTCTCACCAGACATGGTCGAGTCGGGAAGCCCAACGACAGCATTCCCCACACCCCGCTGGTGCGGGAGGAGCTGAACATCCCCCACAGAGGGGGAGTAATTCTCACCAGACGTGGTCAAGTCGGGATGCCACAAGACGACAGCATTCTCCACCCCCTGCGGGAGCGGGAGAAGCTGCACATCCCCCATGGAGGGGGTATAACTCACACCAGATGTGGTCGAGTCGGGGGGGGGGGGGGGGGGGGGGGGGGGGGGGGGGGGGGGGGGAATGACAGCAACCCCTCACCACCACCCCACCACCACCCCCAAATCCCCCCCCCCCCTTGCAGGTGTGGGAGGAGCTGCACATCCCCCACAGAGGGGGTATGACTCACACCAGACGTGGTCGAGTCGGGAAGCCCCGAAACGACAGCGTTCCACATCATCTGCGGGTGCGGAAGAAACGGTCACGAGAACGCACCAAGGGGAGGGCAAAAGGAATTGCCCTAAAGGAACCGAACTGGAAATAACAGAGGTGAGCGCAGTAGAAGAAAAAGGTGAACTCAACAGATACAGAAAGTAGAACACGCTCAACTACGAGAGAAGGTGGCAGAAAAAAACCGGTGGGTACAAAACACAGTCCTGTTATTATATGATCTTCACATCCATAATCCAGTCACAGGAAAACCATTATCGACGAGTTGAATTATCAATGTATCATAATGCAAAGATGGCGCAACACGTCCACCACGTTGCACGGACAAAAGAAGAATGGTTTTGATTACTGCTTGCACACTGGTTAACGGAAGTCGTGGAATTGTACTAAGAGAAGAGCGTACCTTACTGGGTGTGCGCCGGTGGCACTCGACCCAGTTTGGGCTTATTTTTTCGTCGTGTTTTTACACCACTTTTCTTTCCCAAATACACCACTTTTCTTTCCCAAATCTCTTGGGAAAGATTAAAAGAGAGAGTAGTTTATCCGAGTTAGGTTCTTCCACTGTAGTGCAAGCCTGTAGTAAACAATTGTAAGGTAGGTTGATAAGAAAGGGTTAAGCTGAATCAACTCTTTTCATGCGAATCCTAGCAGAGGTGCAGTGAGAATCTACATGGATTCGCAAATCTTTGCGTGAATCGAAATATAAGCCCTGATAGAGCAGGAAATCTTGGTCTGAAGTTCCACAGATGAACATACTGGATCAGGGTTCCTTCAGCCAAGAACTGATAAAATTCAAGGATATTCAAGGCTGTTTCTCAACATACTTCAGCATTTTTTAAGGCCCTCCAATAGCCAAATTCAAGGATTTTCAAGGCCTGCCTTCACCTGTCCTAAATGGGGCCCTCCAGTCATTACCCCTCCTCCCACTTCTCTGGAAGAGAAGTGGGAGGAGGGGCTAATTACCAGAGAGTCCTAATTAGGACCACAACTTCACAAACTCTGGCATATAAATCTGATAGTTATGATTACATGCTTCATTAGCATTCCCTGAATATTCAAGGCTTCTCAAGGCCTCCTTACACATTTTCCAGTATTTCAAGGCCTTGAATGACCCTCAGTCAAATTCAAGACTGTTCCATGAATCCAAAGCCCCACAGGAAATCTGTGGATGCAATATTTATTAAACCTTTACCTAACACAAACTAGAGGACAATCTGCACAATATATTTTCCTAAATAACAAAATCATTTTATTATTTGTTTCCAGTACATAGCTCATGACCCCTCATCAGAACAAGCTCCATGAGCTCGTTCAACTGATGAGTCATAAGCCATGCTTTGGAAGCAAAAAATGAAAGTGTCAATGACACTGTAGCTTAACTTGTGTGTTGTGTTTGATGAAAAGGATAATGTTCAATGTTTATGAAAGGATTATGAAATAAGACAAGAATTGTGATAATTGGGAACATGTTCATTTCTGTTCCCTGTATGCTATGTTTTTGATAAAAATAATATGAGGTGTACACTGTACTAAAGAGCTGAGGGGTGGGTTAATATGACCTCACAGTTAATGTATGTGGCCCTCACAGTTAACGTATATTAACGAAAGTTACCAAGTTACAGTGAAATTATTCCAAAACGAGTCATCCTATCAAGTTACATTGAAATCCCTCCCTAAATATGGCCTGTAGACTGTGCTAAAGGTTTTCGGGCTTCGGGCCCCTGTAGCCGTCAGTTTCCCAATTGCGTCCAAAGGGGACGTTCTCATCTAGACAATATATGAAGTCAACCAACCAAGTTACAATGAAATCCCTTCATAAATATGACCTGTAGACTGTGCTAAAGGTTTTTGGGCTTTGGGCTCTGGCAGCCATCATGGTTGAATGATCGCAACCAAAAGGGGACATTCTCATCTGGGCATCATCTGGAGTGATCCTACGAAGTTACAATGAAATCCCTTCATAAATATGACCTGTAGACTGTGCTCAAGGTTTTCGGGCTTCGGGCACTTGTAGCCATCACAGCTGACCAATCACGACCAAAAGGGGATGTCACCATCTAGGCATTATATGGAGTCAACCTAACAGGTTACAATGAAATCCTTCCATAAATATGACCTTTTGCCTATGCTAAATGTTTTTGGGCTCAGGCACCCAGCAAGGCTGAATGATCGCGATCAAAATGGGCGTTCTCATCTAGACATTATTTGGAGTCATCCTACCAAGTTACAATGAAATCCCTTCATAAATATGACCTGTAGACTATGCTAAAGGTTTTCAGGCTACGTGCCCCTGTAGCCATCACAGTTGCCCAATCACGTCCAAAAGAGGACTTTCTCATCTAGACATTATATGAAGTCAACCCACCAAGTTACAATGAAATTCCTCAATAAATATGACCTGTAGACTGTGCTAAAGGTTTTCAGGTTTTGGGCTCGGGCAGTCGTCATGGTTAGCAGATCACACCCAAATGGGGAAATTCTCATCTAGACATCATAAGGAGTCATCCTACCAAGTTACAATGAAATCCCTCCATATTAAACATAACCTGCAGACTGTGCTAAAAGTTTTGGGGTTTCGGGCTTGGGCAGCCATCACGGTTGATAGATCATGCCCAAAAGGGGACGTTCTCATCTAGGCATTATACAGAGGCATCCTACCAAGTTACAATGAAATCCCTTCATAAATACGACCTATGGTTTTCAGGTTTTGGGCTCGGGCAGCCATACCGGTTGCCCGATCGCAACCAAAAGGGGATGTTCTCATCTAGACATGACCCCAAACCTGCATATGAAATTTCGTGATGATCAGACAAGAACTGCGGGGTGTAGCCCGTGCTAAAGGAAAATGTGAACAGACTCACAGACTAACAGACTCACAGACAAACAGACTCACAGACTAACAGACTTCCGCACGCGTGATGGCAATAGCTTATCTTGACTATGTCAAGTTAAGCTAATGAGAAAAAGTACCAAAACTGAATGATAATTTTTGTGAAGGTCACTGAGCAACATCAAGTCTGCAGATTGTTTAGAGGGATGCCTTCCATGGTGACAAATACCACCAATTTTAAGCCTGAAAACCCAAACTTAGTACCTGTCATAGCAATTTTGACCCAAAAGTGCAATGTACCGTAACTATAACAAACATTGCATAATTCGGAATTAATACATGAATAAGCACGATGTTTATAGTATACTACCATTCAATTTATTTATTTATTTATTGGTGTTTAAGGTCACATATTTCTGCACAATGACTAATCATGACCACGACAGATTTACGGGTGGAGGAAGTACCCGGAGAGAACCACCGAGCAACGGCGAGCAACTGTCAGCTCCCAAACATACTAACTCCACACAAGCAGGGTTAGCATTGGTTGAAGACAGGTGCACCATCGATGTGCAGTACACCTTAGGACACAGCGTCACCGTGCCCCCACGTGGGCAATGGGGGTGAAGTGTCTTGCCCAAGGATACAACGTGGTTGCCGCAGGGATTCGAACCGAGGACCTCTCGGCTTGCAGCTTGCACCTCTACCAACTGAGCCACCGCGCCCCCTACTACCATTCAAACACAACTCAATGAATTGTATGTCCTGCCAGTTTTAATATTACACAAAACTGTAAAGCAATGGATAGTGCTGATTATAAAAGACTATGGGAAACCTTGTCCAATAAAACAGACCAAAGTGGACTTCTCCACTACCATTCAAATACATGTACAATTAAACTCTTAGATCAGTCATTGAATAATGTGTTGTTTTCTTTTATTGCATAATGTGTTAGCCACGTTTTTAGGTTAGTGCAAAATTCATAATTTTTTTATTGCAAAATGCTTTGTTTTTTATTGTACAGATAGTGCAGCACTACTGATCGCATAATGCATTTGTTTATTGTATACAGTAGAACCTGTCTTGAGAGACCGCCCTTTGGGCCACACAAAAGTGGTCTCTCAAGACAGGTGGTCTCTCATAACAGGTTTCAGGTTTTCTCAAGTCAGTGAATAACCAACCACAAAATTCAGAAATGGAGAAGAATGGATTTTTGTAATTATTTTGTAGTTGTTCTATTTTATGAAGTTTTTGTAACAAATTGAAATGGACTGTTAAAAAAATTATAAAAATAAATTAGTGTTGAAAATCTTCAATGAAGATTTTCAACACTAATTTATTTTTATAATTTTTATAACAGTCCATTTCAATTTGTTCCAAAAAGATTTTCAACACAAATTTATTGTTTGTATGAAATTGTTTATTCAGCAATAATCCTAATCTTTTAACAGGGGTCTTATAAAAACATCTCATTCTGTAATGAGTTAACAATTGAAACCCATTAAGAGCTTTTAATACTTTTAATTATGTTAGTATAACCACAATGGATTTTCCAATTCCAGAACAGGTAAAAAGTTTTTGTCATGGATTCAGTCTTCAAAGGGGCGGTCTCTCAAGACAGGTCCATTATGGCATAAAAATACAAGTTGGTACCAGGTCACAGTGGTCTCTCAAGACAGGTGGTCTCTCAAGACAGGTGGTCTCCCATAGCAGGTCCATTATAGAGTAAAACCAATTGGTGCCTGGTAGATGTGGTCTCTCAAGACAGGTGGTCTCTCAAGACAGTGGTCTCTCAAGACAGGTTTTACTGTAATGCAGTTGTAGAAGGTTTGTTGCTCCCATTCTACTCAAGACTCTCTTGAAAAATCTTGGATGCGACTCTATTAGCTCTAGAGTAGAGTCTTGCAAATCAGAATTTCTCACCTCGAATCAAATCTCGAATGGAATTGGGGATCCAGTGTAGCCAGTGACATTTAATGTGTTAAAATCAAATTGGAAATAGTGAGCAACAATTTGTATGAAGTCACTAGTTATTTTAGCAAAGTACCTACTTTCTAACCATTTACCTGAAATCACGTTATTTTACCCAAATACGTAATTACCATGCATATCCTTGCAGCTTGTGAGTGGCACATGTAGGTAGCATGAGTACCTGAGTGCAGGGGTCACAAGATACATTGCTACAATGTAGTAATAAATTATTGCATTCCACTTTTTAAGTCCTGTTGTAACAATCTAACATGTAAGGCAGAAAAGCATGCTGATAAACCGATTGAAGGGAAAATGCAACAGGTAACTAACTATTCTTTCATTTCTGCCGCATGATTCAGCTGATAGAAGACATTTATTTGTCATCGCCACTTTGTGAAAAAACATGAGCTGCCCAATTCAAAAATATACGGATCAAGAATCCAGTTCGATGTTGATCCCGCATCAAGCTATCAATGACAACATCAAATCAAAATCTTTAAAGCTTCACTTTTATTTATAAGAATTATTTGTTATATCAATATCTAACACAACTAGTGGACAATTACTGGGCAATACTTGAAAAAAACATCTACTGGATCATTAAAAATTTTCATTTTTTACCCCAAAAACATAGCTTATGAACTCCTCATTGGAATGAGCTCATTCCAATAAGAGATCAAAAACTTTGTTTTAGAGGAAAAAATTAGAAAAATAATAAATTTTGAATGCTATTTTCATGGCTAGTGCTGGTAGGACATGGTCACTATGCAAGGCAAAGGGTTAATATTTATTGATTGCATGAAGGCAGTGCCCCTGGAGTAGAGTCAGTCAGTCAGGACTGTCAATTGTTTTTAACCCTTCACCCAACGAAGCACCTGCATCCACCCACATAATTTGAAAAGTGAGTAGTTGAAAAAGAATGATTTTTTTTTAAATTTCAACAAAACCCTATCATGTGTCTCCCTCTTTGGAACGAGCTCGTCCCAGTGAGGTGTCACATGATATAGTTTTGTTTAAATTTTCTGAAATTTAAAAAACAAAAATTTAAGTAGCAAATTTTGATAATGTCTGCGTTTGGTAAAGGGTTAAACATATGCGAGGGTGAGGAATTGAAGGAAAAACAGAAAATAAAGCACCTCGGGTGTATATTAAGGTAGCTGTCGAAGTCTGGGGCATGCTCCCTGGGAAATGTTTGTTTTTAGACATGCTCAAAAAAGTTCCTGAGGGATGTGTAACCTTAGATATCTATCCAAAGAAAATGACATTTAGCTGATTAATTTCCTGACATTCTGACTGCATAATTAATTCACATTACAATATTATATTTTTTACCTCAGTAAATAAAATGTACATTTACATATTGATACTATTATTATGCAAATGAATGTTCTCTAATGAAAGAAAATCCTGATAAAACTTATTTCACTCTGTGCTTAACTCCTTGCATGCTGCTGGTGGGTATTCCTGCCCAGGACAAGAAAACTCTAGCCACCAATTAAGTAAAATTTTATCACATTTTACCAAATTTTCCCCTACAATTTGTATTGACTTTTCACCATTGAATTCTTGAGTCAAACTTACATGACTTTTTCATCAAATCTAGTCATGGCTGCCTCAAAGCAGCCATGACTAGATTTGAAGAAAAATATTTTTAAAATGCCCAGCAGGTTAAGTAGGGCCATATCCAGGAATAATTTGGGGACACCTGTCCATATATGCCACAGGCATATCGAAGGTCATAGGCAGTAGAGATGGAAATTGAAAGTAGGATTACCGTACCGAACCCAACGTTTTTAAAAGACACAAAAGTTGAAATTACCGTAATGCCTCCACATACCTTTTCTGTGCGTTTTTTTTTTTTTTATCAGAGTGCAATTACCTCAGGCATATGTTTAGTCAGCTAAAGTATCCTAGTTCAGGATTCAAGGGATTAGCTTCATGTCGGTTTTAGTCATGTATAATTTTTGCTGAATTTTGACCATTTTAGCAGACTATGGGATGAAGATTATACATGAATACAATGAGTTTGGGCACCTGGAGTTAGGGTGCCCAAACGGGTATACCGGTACCAAAAATGTCCTAGATATGGCCCTGTTAAGAGTTAACCTTTTACCCAATATAGTGGCCAAAACCAGTCAGCTCTACTCACAAAATAGCCATTCAAATTTTATTATCATTTCAATTTTCATCTCAAAAACAAAGGTTATGACCCCTCACTGGAATGGTTTAGCTTGTTCCAATGAGGGGGTTATTGGCTTAACATGAACTTTCTGAGGGGGGCTATCGGCTTAACATTAACTTTTAACCCGCTGAATAATTTTAAAATATTTTTCTTCAAATATAGTCATGACTACTGTGAAGCAGCCATAACTAGATTTGATGAAAAATTCAAGAATATTTGACACAAGAAATCATTGGTTAAAAAGTCTACACAACTTACAGGGGAAAATTTGGTTAAATATCCTCGAATTTGACGTATTTTAATATCAAGATATTTCCTCTCCTGGGCAAGAATATCTGCCTGCTGCATGCAAAGTGTTAATGTTAGAGGAATAGAAGCTTGTTTATGAAGGGTTTACTTCAATTTGCCAAACCATTATGTGTGAGTGAGACTGGCACTTTCTTGAAATACTGTTTCCAAGAATTACATTAAGGGATACATCACCCACATGCCTGTGAAGAGTAAAAATGCCGATAGGATCACTGATCCAATGTCGAGTTGTGACAGCACAAAAGTGAGTTTAATCATTATCAACTTTTCGTCTGGAAACCAATTGTTTACAATTTACTATGTGAAGGATCACTGTGACCATGATGTTTGACCTAGTGGTTCCAAAATAAATACGGCTCTTTCTTGCACCAATGCCAACCTACCTATGAAGTTTCATGAACATCGTGGAACCATTGTCAAATTATCATCTCGAAACCAATTATTTACTATTTATGTTCAAGGTCAGTGTGACCTTGACCTTTGACCTAGTGAGTCCAAAATAAATAGGGGTCTTCCACTCACCTAGGCCAACCTACCTATGAAGTTTCATGAATGTTGGTCAAACCATTATCAAGTTATCATCCAGAAACCAATTGTTTACGATTTACTATGTTCAGGGTCACTGTGACCTTGACCTTTCACCTAGTGAATCCAATATACAAAGGGTTCTTCCTTTCACCAAGGCCAACCTACCTATGACATTTCATGAATGTGGGTTGAACTATTGTCAGATTATCATCTGGAAATCAATTATTTATGATTTACTATGTTGAAGGGCACTGTGACCTTGTCCTTTTACCAAGTGAATTCAAAATATATAGGGTTCTTCCTCTCACTGATGCCAACCTACCTATGAAGTTTCAGGAATATGGGTCGAACTATTATCAAGTTATCATACGAAAACAAATTGTTTTGATTTACTATGTTCAGGGTCACTGTGACCTTGACCTTTAATCTAGTGAGTCTAAAATAAATAGGGTTCTTCCTCTCATGACAGCCAACCTACATATGATGTTCATGAATGTGTATTGAACCATAGTCAAGTTATCATCCGGAAACCAACTGTTTACAATTTACTATGTTCAAGGTCACTGTGACCTTGACCTTTGACCTAGTGAGTCCAAGATAAATTGGGTTCTTCCTCACACCAATGCCAACCTACCTATGAAGTTTAATGAACGTGGGTCGAACCATTATCAAGTTATCGTCCGGAAACCAATTTTTTACGCCCCTGCCATTCATCAAACTACAAGTCGAGTTTGACTTCGTCACAACTCGACTAAAAATACAACCTACTCTTGAATCACAGAAGTTAGATGTTGGTGATTTTCTCATGGGTGGGAAACAGAAAGGAAATACAAAATGCCTGATGTCCATGAATGATATAATCAGATGTCCATGAATAATATAATCACTGCAATCAATTAATGAAAGTGTCAATGACACTGTAGCTCAACTTGTTTAAGACATGTACATGTATAGTATGTGACACAGCAATGACAAACATCTAGGTAATGACCTGATAACAAAGGTACATGTAAAGTATTGTAACGGTCTGTACATAAATGCTGACCATAGCATGTAACAAATATATAGGTAAAGTATTGTAAAGGTGGGGTGACAGTTAGATGCTAAACTAGAAAAGAAATCTTTGAGTCCCAGAGTGGGTCTGACTGAACCGAAAAATGTTTGTTCTCATAGGACAGTGATAACAAAGGCACCCAAAAACACTCGTTCCTGACACAAGGTGATAACAAAGGTACCCCAAGAAGTTTCGTGAAGATCGGTTCATAAATACAGAATCTAGCCCGAGCCGTATTGACATGTGCACTTACTGTGTATAAGTAGTGTACAAAAAACTGATTGGACCTAATTTCGGTACAAAATGGCCACTGGCAGCCATTTTGAATTTTGGACCCCACACAGAAACACTCGTTCTCGTACCAAGGTGATAACAAAGGTACCCAAGATGTTTTGTGAAGATCAGTTCATAAATACAGCCTCTAGCCCAAGCCGTATTGACACGTGCACTTACTGTGTATAAGTAGCAATAAATAAATCAAAGTTCATCTTATTTGCATAATTTCTACTCCAGAAAAAAACCCGTATTATATGTGATGTATTCCATGTTACTAAACATTCATACAAAAATTTATTCAAATCAGAACTTGCATACAGAAGTTCTGTACAAAAAACTGATTGCACTATTTTGGTACAAAATGGCCACCGGCAGCCATCTTGAATTTTGGACTGCACCCAAACACACCCATTCTCGTTCCAAGGTGATAACAAAGGTACCCAAGATGTTTCGTGAAGATCGGTTCATAAATACAGCCTCCAGTCCTAGTCGTATTGACATGTGCTCTTACAGTGTATAAGTAGCACTGAATAAATCAACGTTCATCTAATTTGCATAATTTTTGCACAAGAAAAAAACCTGTATTATATGTGATGTATTCCATGTTACTAAACATTCAAACAAAAATTTATTCAAATCAGAACTTTCATACAGAAGTTCTGTACAAAAAACTGATTGCACTAATTTTGGTACAAAATGGTTGCTGGCGGCCATCTCGAATTTTGGAATGCACCCCAAAACAATCGTTCTCGTCCCACGGTGATAACAAAGGTACCCAAGAAGTTTTGTAAAGATCGGTTCATAAATACAGCCTCCAGTCTGAGCCATATAGAAGTTGTGTACAAAAAAAACTGATTGGACCTAATTTTGGTACAAAATGGCCACCGGCAGCCATCTTGAATTTTGGACTGCACCCAAACACACCCATTCTCGTTCCAAGGTGATAACAAAGGTACCCAAGATGTTTCGTAAAGATCAGTTCATAAATACGGCCTCTAGCCCGAGCCGTATTGGCATTTGCACTTACAGTGCTAAAAGTAACACTAAATAAATTAAAGTTAGTCTAATTTGCATAATTTACGCATGAGAAAAAAACCTGTATTATATGTGATGTATCCTATGGTACTAAACATTCAGACAAAAAATTATTCAAATCAGAGCTTTCATATGGAAGTTCTGCAGAAAATGTGATTGACCTAATTTTGTACAAAATGGCTGCCAGCGGCCGTCTTGAATTTCGGACCGGACCCAAAAACACTTGTTCTCTTCCCACGGTGATAACAAAGGTACCCAAGAAGATTCGTAAAGATCGGTTCATAAATACGGCCTCTAGCCCGAGCCGTATTGAATTGTTGATGGACAGACGGCCAGACGGACGACTGGCCATGGCATAATCTCAAGTTTGACTTACGTCAAAGTTGAGCTAAAAATCAAATAATCCATTCTGCAAACATCAAACGTGGAGATCAGATTAGTGATGTGTCACTATCTTGAACATTTTACAGTGACTTTAACCTTTGCACCATTCAATGTGTAGGAGGGATTCACACTGGCACAGAGAGGGGAGGGTAAGGGGGCCAACTGCCCTAGGGCCCAGAATTTTTGGTGTTTTGAACAAGTGTAGGTTGACCTATCGATATGTCTGAACTGAAAGTCATGGGAAGGCTTTTGGTGCAGCCCTCCCTCCGACACTGGTGAAGGTGTCAAGAGTATGTAGTTGCATTACTCACCAGGCTCCATTCATATAAAAAACCCTGCTTGTTACAGTTTGTTGGTTTTCCACCGTTCTTTCCTGCATCGTTGTGGTCACGATAATCTTTGGAGAACAAACGCACCATACACACAGAAATACAGGTAATAAATTACCCAAACTGTAAGGCAATAACTGAGTAAATATTGTCAAGAAAATGCAAGAGAATGCTTCCCTTAGACTAATTTAAAGAAATTTTCAGAACCTCTACTTATTGCTTCATGCCTTTGGTGCTTGAAGGGCCTGTAATGCTCATTCTACACATTGCTCTAGGCCTGTCCTCGCTATTGGGGGGTCTGGGGATTCAATACATGACAATACACCATTTGGTAAAACATCTACTTCATTTTTCACAATAAAAAGAGAGATATGTTTAAAAAATGAGCTGTAGGATTAAATTTTTACTAAATCTCCCTACAAAATTAATACAGCATGGATTTGCCCATTTTGCTCTAGACAGTATTGTATTAGACGATACCTTCCAGTGCGGCAGTGTGAAATGTGTGGAAGCTGAAGAGACAGTTTTACAGCTTGCATTATAAAAGGGATAACTGTCGGATTGGATCAGGTCAAAACAAGCAACTGCACTAGTCTTAATGCAATTATTATCAAGGTGTGCTGAATAATAAGTGTTTGGTAATTGGATTAGTTGTCTTGAGTTCAAATGAAGCAATGAGAGTTTATTGAATTAAGGAGAGACATTGTCACTTTTTCATTCCACTCTTTCTATCTCAATAATGTCTCAAAACTTTTTTTCCTGGATGATTGTACTATGATGATTCTACTGACATTGCTCTGATTACATAAAATGATTGTTAATCTAAAGAAAATGTTTCTATCACTTAAGTTTTAAACATCCACTGGCTGAGTTTTAGAAAATGTTAAGTTGCAGGAACCTGAAAGTTTTGCAAACTCTCATTTGATTTCATGCAAAGGCCACACAAATTCATGTGGGATTAACCATTTTTCCTTCTTGCAAATTTGTGGAACATTCAAATTACAGAAAACATATGGAGATATCCAATTGGTGGACAACCATACATTAGGTGTACAGAACCTGTATGGAAGCAGTCTCCATTTGCCTCAAAGCTTGTTTTCAGGCAAAGAATGAATTTTTTTAGTTACTGAAGCAGGTTTACCTGTGACAAATGGCAGATGATAGAGTGACAATATGAATGTCTTGTAATGTCCTCTTTACCCCAACAAAAATATCTCTGAACATAAACAAATTTTTGGCCATTGTTTTCCCACTAATTTAAAAAAAAACAAAAGGCCTCTTGGATATATTGCTCAGCTTAGGGCCACTACTTTCAAGATAAATATGACAGAGAGAGAATATAAGAGAAATGGTTACCTTGAAATCTCATTAATTATGACAAGGCTCTAACAGGATGATATTAAAATTGCTGACACTAGTCATTAACCTCTGTTGAAATGAAAAAGTAATGGTTCAGAATCGATCTTCTGCAAAATGCCAAACAAAATTTAATCTTCATTCACTGATTATGTTAAAAATTATATATTTTGTTCAAACAGGATGCTCATGTTTTCAGTTTCCCCAAAGGGAAAATACACGAAAACTTTCTATAAACAAGAGGGACAGTGAAATGTCAAAGTACAATATCAACGTTTTGCTGTTTGTGACTTTCATATGACCTTGGATCAAACTCACAACACACCGTTGAGTCATGAGCAATAATTGAACCAACTGTATGAATAAGATCTATCAATCAATCATTGTACAACCTGGACAAGAACAGTATTAAAAAAATCCAAGTGCTACTGCTTGTGACTTTGACCTTGATGACATGACAATGGGTCAAGGTCATGACATAACATTAGGCTATGGGCAACAATGTGTGAAGGATGAACAAGATCTGTCACATAGATTCAATTATACAGACCAGACAAGGACTGTATAACAATATCAAATTTTTGCTGTCAGTGACCTTATCCTTGATGATATGACTTCCGATCAAAGTCGTGACACACCTTTGAGTTCTGAGCAATAATTGTACCAAGTATGAATAAAATCTGTCAATCATACCAAGTTATATGGACCAGACAAAAGTGACAGGAAAAGGTCAAAATATTTCTAACTGCCCCTTAATATAGGGCCTGTGACCTTGACCTTGAGGGGCACATATCATATTATAATTTGCAGCACAATATCTTTTGATAATACATATGGTTATAAAGTTTTGTCAAAAAATATTAAGTGGTTAAGAAGTTAGGGACCGGTCACAGCCAGACAAGGGCTGTATAACAATATCAAAGTTTCACTGTCTGTGGCCTTGACCTTGACAATATGACCTTGGGTCAATGTCGCGCCACACCTTTGAGTCCAGAGCAATAATTGTACCAATGAATAAGATATGTCCATCATACCAAGTTATATGGACAGGACAAAAGTGACAGTGAAATGTCAAAGTTTTTCTGTCACCTTAACATAGGGCCTGTCACCTGACTTTGAGGTGCATATACCACATTATAATTCACGACACACTGTCTTTTGATAATGCATTTTGTTTTAAAGTTTTGTCAAAAAATATTCAATGGTTAAGAAGTTATGGCCCAGACAAAATATTGATGACAGACTTGTGACCTTGACCTTGAAGATATGACAATAGGTCAAGGTCATGACACAGCATTAGGTTATGGGTCACAATTGTGTGAAGGACAAACAAGATCTGTCACATAGATTCAATTATACACACCAGACAAAGCCTGTATAGCAATATCAAAATTTTGCTGTCAGTGACCTTGACCTTGACAATATGACCTTGTATCAAAGTCACGACACCCCTTCGAGTCACGAGCAATTGTACAAAGTATGAATAAGATATGTCAGTCTTAGCAAGTTATATGGACAGGGCAAAAGTGATAGTGAAATGTCAAAGTTTTTTGTCATCTTGCCATGGGGCCTGTGACCTTGACCCTGAGGGGGCACATACCATATTATAATTCACAATACACTGCTATAACAGTATAATATGTTGTATGAACGTTTATTTACCCCTTCTCGTAATGTAACAGCCATATCCGACCAGAGTTATTCATAAAAATTGCTATTAAAATTTTATTATTTTATCCGTTTTTTCCCTGCCAAAACATCATAAGCTTATCAACCCCTCATTGAAATATGTTCTGTCCAATGAGGGGTCAAGAACAGTCTGAACTCTGTTTTTTAGGCAAAAAATTAATTTTTTAGTTGATCAAGATAAATGTTTTTTTTTAAGTTTTGTCTCCTTCTTGTGTTTGGTAAAGAGGAAGGACTTTATTTCATAATTTTACCATTTTCTCGCCATGACATGGCCTTAGCTGCTGCTGAGTCATTAAGCACAAATAAATAAATAAATAACTTGGAAGGACGAGTTGAATATTAGGCCTGGAAATAAAGAGCTTATCTCATAAACCGTTAGCAGGTTATGCTATGCAACATAATGGTATCTGTTGGAAATAAGCTTTTCTGCCATCTTTGTTTTTACTACACATGCCATACTCTTTATATCTCAACAGAATTTCCGCCAAAATTAAACAGCAACAACTAATGCATGGTCTTGTTTTGGCGAGATTGCAAGGCAATTGATGCTATTTACTTAGGCAGAACGTTTGTTAAGATATAAATGGAATGCCACTCTATTAACCGATTCAGTGCTAAATTATTTTTGATCATCAAATTTGTTCACATGTTTTTGCCTTATTACAATTTATGGAGAGTGCCAGCACTCTCCCATAAATTGTAGCAAGACAAATCCACACAGATTGTGCTTCAAAAATATCATGAAGCACAACCACTGATGATGAAGCCATTAAGTTTGAGAACCTGCTCTTAAGAATAAAGCCTGAATATGGGCTTCCAGCACTCTACCAGTTAATACGTGGATGTAATGCACAACCTCTGAGTTGAGTTAGTCCGAAAAGTTTATCAAGGCTGACTTGCAAAACATCCAGGATTAGGCATTTAATTTATGCTGTAGTATTTTGTCATCACATGCAGTCTGTTCACATTATTTTACATCTGAAGTTACTCCCATGTAACCAAAATGGTCATTCACAGGTTATTTCCAGGCATGGAACATCCCAACTCCTACACACCATTACAAAGTATATTGGTTTTTCACAAATTGTTCTGCAGAATTAGGAATCCAATATGTGAACACCATCTGAATACTAAGGTGCTAAATATTATCGAGCCATACTGTGTAAGATTGGAATTAAGTCAGCTAATAAGCTATGGCAGTGAACTAAAGGAAATGCTTTATACCCCTAAAATAGTTTATTTCAATGCAAGAGCGTTGACATTTCATCCAATTAGAAGACAAATGGAATGGATGCAGTATGAGTAATTCTCTTGGAAATAATTGGATAAACATTTGACTGATGAGCTAGTGCCACAGGTTAACACTTAAAACCCAGGCCTTAAAATTTGTCCTAATTCATGAGTATCAGGTTTGGTTCTCACAAACTCCTGCAACAAGAATAGAGATGGGCGGTATTGAAATTTTGAGTTTGGTATCGGTTTTGGTATTTTTAGGGGGTATACCTCAGTATCAGTTTGGTATTTGGTATCTGACTTAACTGAGATTTGCAGATACTACCAAAGAGGAATTCACATCAGGAAAAACAGAATAAGTAGTTCTAGCATCATTCTACCACAATGCAATAAATGACACTGCAATGAACTCAACAGAGGCATTCTTTTACGACCACAAATCATATCTACAGTAATTTTGTGACATACTAAATGCACCTTAATGTTTAAAGACCTATTTCAGGCTTTTGCAATCTCAGAGCATGTGATCTGACCATGTCATCTTCAGGAAGTTCTGCTGACAATAGACAAAACACCTGGGCAGTGATTTCTAATTGGGTCTTGACTAGAAATCACTGCTAAGCAATTGGACATGTACAGTAGGCCTGGTCTTTTGAGGGGAACTATGGTTCCCGCCTTCCATGGCTCCTGCAAAATCAATTTAAAGAGAGCCATAATTGCTCTCCTTAAGAGCTGTAATAGCTCTCCTTAAACCTTCAATTCCCTTGTTAATAACTGACTTAAGTATAGAATAGCTCTCATGGCACAAGATTAGGGGAGCTGTAGTAGCTCCTCTAGATTTTTTAAAAGTCCAGGCCTGGTACAGGTTGTAGTCTATTGGGAATTCAGGACAGCTGCCTTGTCCATTGAAGTTAACAAAACTGAAAAGAAAGTCAGTCATTTCTTTCATGAAAATTAACTGTTCAACTGTTATCAAGCCTCAACAGTGATTTATAAATAGCGAATATAGGAAAATTTGAAAATTCAGATGGTATCGGTATTCAACGATTGATTCGGTTCGGTTTTTCAGTATTCCTATGATATTGGTATCGGTTCAGTTTTTTGGTATATTGCCCATCTCTAAATGAGAATCAATTTTCAGTTCTTGAATAATTTAGAATTAGAGAGTATGTTTATACCTCTGTTAGTGCAACCAGTACATATTCCATAGTAAACAACAAACCTCATATTTATCTTTTTACTGGAACGTTCCCCACTTCCTATAGAAGATATGTGTGTCTCATATGAGAAGCCATGTGAGATTGATATCTATCTCACAAGACCCACGTGACTGGCTTATTAGCATATTTAATGAACGCTGGACTATTCAATCATCGAACGTTCTTCTGTAAACAAACAACATGGTCTCACGTTTCGAAAATATTAACAGACAAACGTTTGTTGAAGAAAATGGAAATAAAAACACTGACCGCAACACCAAAAGACACTTGACTCTTTTCTATGAATTTTTGGGGTGAATGCCATTATGAGTGGAGAGAGTTGCATGAAATTCCCGACGAAAAGTTTGCGGATACATTGCAGAATTCATAATATGATGTCATTGGAATGTGTCAATGTTCATTTCACTACAAATCTTTAACCCCTGTCTTGCCGGCGTTGGGATTTAATTTTGTGGTATATACCTGTGGTATATAAATAAGTTTTGTGTGCTTTTTTCGATAAGCACACATTTTTTTCAGAAATGAACAACAAAATTGTTTGATATAGCTGTACATGCTCCTGAATTACTTCTAATGATGTCAAGGTGTTTTTTATGAGGGGAGGAAAATTATCCCAGATGGGGGAGGGGGTGAGATGGGGAAATCTCACCCTCAGGACAAGATATTTGATCCAACCACTCGGCAAGCCTCGTGTCTGGCCCAAATATCTTGCCCTCGGGTGAGATTTCCCCATCTTACACCCTCTCCTATGAGGGATAATAATAGTCTCGCATGTAATGTAGAACACATGTTCCAACATTCAGGCTTTTGATGGGCATGCTGATAAAAATTTCAGAGCCTTGGCTTTGGTTTCTGGTGAAGTCTTAATAGTCTGTATAGGCAGCCAAGACTTCCCTAGACTGACACCACTGCTAAGTCAGGTTGTTACCTTATTAAGTCATCCAATGAAGTTGAAATGACCTATAGCAATTGTCCACCTATTTTTTTTTCTTTCTTCATCAGGCAAATCTCAGCCACAATTTTCAACCTACACTCATGAAATTTGGCACAAATGTTAAAACAGTTATCAGGGCTGGAAAATGTCAAGCCAGATTTTCAATTTTTGACCATTATTCAAAACAATTCCCAATTTACACATTTTTCTTGGTCTTTTAATATCAATGCCTGTATCAAGGCTCCCACTTTCAACTTTTGTAAATTCCATCTCTTACAAAAAAACATATCTAATGAAAATGTCAATGGCACTGTAGCTTAACTTAACTGTGTGTAGTGTTTGATGAAAAGGATAATGTCCAATGTTTATGATATGAAAGGATTATGAAATAAGACGAGAATTGTGATAATTGAGAATATGTTAATTTCTGTTCCCTACATGCTATGTTTTCATTAAGAATAATTTGAGGTGTTGACTGTACTAAAGAATTGCGGCCTGGGTTAATGTGGCCCTCATAGTTAATGTCTGTCAGCCAAAGTTACCAAGTTACAGAAAAATTATTCCAAAACGAGTCATCCTACCAAGATATAACTTGTAGACTTTGCTAAAGGAATTTAGGTCATGTGATGGTCCGGCAGTCACGGTTGACCCATCAAGACCAAAATAGGACAATCTTAATTATCTAGATATCATACAAAGTTATCCTACTAAGTTAAAATGAAATCCCTTCATAAAAACAACCTGTAAACAGTGCTAGGACCAGGCAGTGGTTATGACTGACCAATCGTGACCAAAATAGGACAGTCTCATCTAGACAGAGTTATCCTTCCAAGTTACAATGAAATCACTTCATAAATGTTAACTGTAGACAGTGCTAAACAAATGTAGGTCACATTCCTGTGTGGCCATCATGTTTGACTGATCATGGCCAAAATACAATGTTCACATCTAGACATTATACTGAGCCATCCTACCAATTTACAATGAAATCCCTTCATAAATGCAAGCTGTAGGCTGCGCTAAAGGAATCTAGGTGAGGTGCCCCTGTGGCCGTCACAGTTGACTGAACCCGACCAAAATAGGACGTTCTCATATAGACATTATACAGAGTCATCCTACCATGTTACAATGAAATCCCTTCATAAATACGACCTGTAGAAAGTGCTAAAGATTTTGTGTTTTGGGCTTGCGTAGCCGTCATGATTGACCATTCATGACCAAAAGGGGGTGTTCTCATTTAGACATTATATGGAGTCATCCTACCAAGTTACAATGAAATCCCTTCATAAATATGACCTGTAGACTGTGCTAAAGGAATTTGGGTTTCGGGCTCGTGTAGCCATCAGACAGATCACGACCAAAAGGAGACATTCTCATCTAGACATGACCTCGAACCAGCATATGAAATTTCGTGATGATCGGAACTGAACTACGGGGTATAGCCTGTGCTAAAGAAAATGTGAACAGACTCACAGACTTCCGCACACGTGATGGCAATAGCTTATCTTGACTTTGTGAAGTTAAGCTAAAAATGTGGTACCGACCTGGGGAATTCCCAATGATTGTGGATAAATTTTCGGGTGATGTAAATGACTTCAACGTCACAAAAAATTAAGTCACGTCCGATTTTCATAAAATTTTAGTATGTGGGTCAAAAATTGAAAATATACATGTTTTGGAATTGTTTAATTTAATGGACTTTTTATGTCGATTCCTGTTTTTACACACACCCTCCCATTTTGTGAGCACACCTACAGCTCAAACTACAACAGATACCCCTATAATATTTTCACATACTCTAATAGAAATGGTTGAAGTGATTTCTCATGGCATTTGTATCCACATTGCAGCACAAAATTTACCCCAACCATGAAATCCCAATAACAGTGGGAAAATGTCAAAATTAAATTTCAATGCATGGATTTGAAAAATCGTTGGACATTTTAGTACTCATGGTCCCATATATACAAAGTCAAAAAAAATTTTAACATCCAACATCAGATACCAGAGATATAACATAAGCAATGTGGGGGTATAACCTCCCATTTTGTCAGCACCCCTACAGCACAAATATTTTATATTTTCCTAGACAAATGGTTGAGGTGATGTCTCGTCTCATTTGTATTCACATTGTCGGACAATATTTAACACTACAACAGAATCTCACTGATGGCTGAAAAACATCAAAATTAAACTTAACGGCATGATGTTGAGATTATCAGACATAATAGTACTCGTGGTCCCAAATACAAAGTTTAAAAAATTTTGAAAATCCGACATCAGATACTGGAAATATGATGTAAGCAATGTAGAGGGTACATCACTCCCATTTTCGCATATCCCAGACCCCAAACTACAAAACATAGCACTAAATTTATCTCACAGGCGACTAGTGGAATAATTGAAGGCGAGCATTGACAATTTTGTCTACATTGCTGAAAAAATGTTGATGCTATGACGTAAATGCCAACCGAGGGTCAGAAAACATCAAATTAAATATCTCCACACAGTTGAAATTTTAGGAGGGTTTTAGTACTTGCATTCCCAAACAGAAAGGTGAAAAAGTTTTGAAAATCAACCTTCAAACACCTGAGATATGACGTTAATACCATCAAGTGTATTATTTCATCATTCAAGACATTTTGAACATTTTTCATTAACACAGACCTGAATTTTTAAATGACACAGCTATCAAACTTCACACGCTGTTTTCTGGTTATTTGAAATTGTTCAATTTTATTTTTAGATTTTAAATTTACGCACCCGATGCCAGCGATGCCAATTATTATTTTTTTGTACCTTTTATTTTTAGCCTCAGCCTTTTGAAATTTCTGGAACATAATCGCTGCAAGAAACCATATCTAAATATGCAGTGCTGTCCTTTGAAATTCTCTATCTTTAGACCCGAACTCTGAGGAGACGTCATATGGTCAAAAATTTAAATGTGTCAAGATTTTTTTTTTATTTTTGTATGCTGTAGAACTAAAAAAGAATTAGGAAATAGCTGTTTTTAAGTTTTTAAATGTAATGCCATTTTTATATCACTTCAAAGTTTGATCATTCATTGCATATTTATTAAAAACGTAATGCTTTTTTAACTCCTTGCATGCTGCTGGTAGATATTCCTGCCCAGGACAGGATTTCTCTTCCAACTGAAATAAGTATAATTTTGGCACATTTAATCAAATTTTTCCCTGAAAAGCCAATGGATTTTTTTGACAATGAATCGTTGAGCTAAATTTATATGAAGTGTTCAGCAAATCTCTTCATGACTGCTTCACAGCAGCCATGACTACATTTAATGAAAAATATCTTTAAAACACTCAGATGGTTAAGGGTTAAAAACATTTTCAGGAGATTAAAATACAACCATCATGTTTCGGCAGATCTCCTACAAATCACACTGACAAGCTATTCCCAGAAGTTTGTTTGAAAAAACAGTATTGTATATTGATGTAGGGTGAGGCTAGTTATAGGTATGGCCTGTTTGTCAAACCCATTTCTGTCAAAAGAAATAAAATATTGTTTAAAAAAAAAGAAGTTTGGCCACATAGGGACATAGGATCTGGGCTGGGGGAGGAGGCTGTTATTCCAGCCTTAGATATGCTTAGCTTTCAAGTGACAGAAAGCGATGTGGGACATGTTATCTAGCAGCTTAGTATGTTAAAAGGCAGCATACATCTTCTCCTCATTGTTGGGTCAACTCAGTGATGGGTGTCATGGTTTCATTGGATGATTTCTGGAAATTAGCTTGTGATTTCACAATATTCTAGTTCTCACTGTTGTCATTGTGAGAATCATTTGCAAGAATTTGAGGTTATATCCAATTAACTGGGTGATACAATTAAGAGATCCAATTAAATGGACTCTATTGTACTGCATTTGCAATATACATTTTAAAAAAAATCAAGCGGTATCACATATGATAACATTTCAGATGGCATGTCTTAACCCTTTAATAACGTAACGGCCAAAACTGGCCATCGCTATTCACAAAATTCACCATTCAATTTTTATTATTTTTTCATTTTTTGTCACAAAAACATAGCTTATGACCCCCTCATTGGAATGAGCTTAACAAGCTCATTCCAAAGAGGGGTCATAAGCTATGTTTTTTAAGCAAAAAATCAAAAAAATTAGTGGCAAGTGTCGTCTTTTTTTCGTGTTAGGTCAAAGGTTAAAAAAACGCTTAGTACTGGTGCACACCAGGGAGTGCAGTGCCTCAGTGGGAGTGCAGTGCCTCAGTGGTTAGGGTATTGGACTTGAACTGGTAGAGTGCTAAATTATTTTTGGACACCAAAATTTGTTGATGTGTCTTCGCTCTGTTACAATTTATGGGAGAGTGCCTATAAGCACCCTACCATCAATTGTAACAAGGCAAATCTGTGCCAACCAAATAATTCCACTTCAAAGATATATGAAGCATATCCACTGAATATGAAGCCTTTACGATATGGTACTGCACATCAGAATAAAGCCCAAATATGGGCCTCCAGCACTCTACCAGTTAAAATGAAAGGTCAACAGAAATAAGCAATTATTTTTGGTCACCAATTTTATTATTTTTTTCATTTTTTGTCACTAAAAAAACATAGCTTATGACCCCCTCATTGGAATGAGCTCAACAAGCTCGTTCTAAAG
This sequence comes from Pictodentalium vernedei, assembly GCA_031216915.1. Taxonomy (NCBI): domain Eukaryota; kingdom Metazoa; phylum Mollusca; class Scaphopoda; order Dentaliida; family Dentaliidae; genus Pictodentalium; species Pictodentalium vernedei. Next base: position 545,134,462 of record CM062297.1, read on the forward strand.
AGGCGTCATAAGCTATGTTTTTTAGGTAAAAAATCAAAAGTATTAGTACTTTAAGAATTTTATTTGCAAGTGTCGTCTTTTTTTCGTGTTAGGTAAAGGGTTAAAAAAGCGCTTAATACTGGTGCATACCAGGGAGTGCAGTGCCTCAGTGGTTAGGGTATTGGACTTGAACTGGTAGAGTGCTAAATTATTTTTGGTGACCAAAATTTGTTCATGTGTCTTTGCTCTGTTACAATTTATGTGAGAGCCTATAAGCACTCTACCATCAATTGTAACGAGGCAAATCTGTGTCAACCAAATAATTCCACTTCAAAGATATATGGAGCATATCCACTGAATATGAAGCCTTTATGATATGGTACCTGCACCTCAGAATAAAGACCAAATATGGGCCTTCAGCACTCTACCAGTTAAAATGAAAGGTCAACAGAAATAAGCAATCTGTCATTTGCAGATTGAGGTCCCCAGAGGGTGAATTTGCTGATGCTATCCCATACAGTGGGACAATTTATGCTTAGGTTACCGCTTTCTTTTTAGGCCTTAGATCGTGATTCAGATTGAGGTTCACAGAGAGTAATACCTCTTTCTCTTTAAGGCTCAGACCATGATTCAGATTGAGGTTTACAGAGGGTAAATTTTGTGATGCTACCCTTCTGTGCAGGGTATCGTCACCACATTCACCTTCTGGGGATCTCATTCTGCAGATGACATTCTGTTTATTTCCAGACTTGCACATGTGGGGCATGGTGATGCTGTGTGCTAAGGCATATAACATGTCGATGGTGCACTTGCTTTCATCAGCTGCTAACTCTGCACAAGCAGAGTTAGTAAGCTGGGGAGTCTGTCAATTGCTCGCTACAGCTTTGTGGTTCTCCCTTGGTACTCTGGCTTCCTCCATCCAAAAAACAGTCTGTGCCCTGAGGAGAAAGTGTAATTTAACCCTAATAAACAAACAAACAAACTGATGTATATCAGGGTCGACAGGGTGAAGGGTTAAAATGATCCCAGAAATGAGTTTATTTATTGGTGCTTAAGGTCACATATTACTGCATAATGGCTAATCATGACTGCAACATGGATATAAAGTCAAGTCCAGCTCAATGTTTATATCCATGTTGCTCATTTTAGAGAACTTCCATCCCAGGCATTGGTTACAAGGTCCTATTTTAACGGTAAACTAGAGTTTGTTTACCACAGTAAACAAGCATTGATTCACTTCCTGAGGTTCCCACAGGGATCAGAAATGAACGTGATGAATAGACTGTTCATTTCAGAAAAGTCTAGGAAATATCTGGCAAACCACCAACAGAGAGTTAATAATTCTGTCCTGGGACTGCCAAAGTATGAACATGAATTGGTTGTTCACTAGGGATGGCATTAATGAAGCAGCAGATAATGCTGTGATTATTCACTTGTCAAAAAACTGTACCTTAATTGAAAAGGGGTTTGACCTTTTCCAATGGCACTCCCTGCTGTTATTGTTATTTATTTTTAGCTATGGTCAAACAAATGCGATGTAATTCTCCCATGTAAGCTTCTGTGCCAGCAAACATGCCTCCGCATGTTTTATTAATTTGAACAAAGAAGTGATGAACCATGGTGATTATTATCCGCCATTAGTATTATTATACAAGTTGCTGTAATTATTATTGATTTATTTTGTTTTCTTTGAAGAGTTCTTTTGCTATTGAAATAATGTTGTGTTATTTAAGTTTATTATTCATCCCCAGGAGACTATTTCCAATTAAAGTTGTGTTGATTGAAAATTTTGGCTCAGTTCCAATTTGTATTTGGGGGAGGAGGGGGAATCCTCATGTCTTCAATTTTACATTTGGATTTTATCAAGCAATAACCTGAACAACACAATTCTGGAATATTCTGCAGATAAAATCCCTGAAAAATCATGAATACTGCTCTGGTTTGGTTATTGGGGTTTAATGACACTTTCAATAGCCATGGTTATATCCTGTCAGGCACTCTTACAGATGGAGGAAGTCGGAGAACCAGGAGAACCACCCAGCAGCAGTTGAAGACAAGCGCACCATCAACGTGCAGTACACTTTAGTATACAGCTCCACCATGCCTGACTGGGGGCGATCAGGATTAAGTGTCTTGCCCAAGGACACAAGTAGATGGTGTGAGGCAGGATCGAATCATCGATCTTTCAGGTTAGAGTCAAATGCTCTAACCAATGAGCCCCTGCAGTCACAGGCAGTATCATTGAAAAGATTATCTAGGACAGACCAGTCATCAGGCATTATCCTTCTGGTTTTCTTTTCACTAATTATGGTACCAGCTTGAAATATTATTGGAAAGCTCATTCAGTCAACTACATCAGCATTGTCTCGCCTGCTTTAAGCATCACTGTACCATGGCAGACTCTTTTGGTGGATGTGTGAATTAGCTGAATTTTTGGGGGGTTTTCTCTTTGAAATGAGTTTTGAAGGATTTTGAGTGATTTTATGAAATCTATTTTTACCAAGAGTGCCTTGACCTTGAACCAAGTGGCATGGTTTTGATTTTGCTATATCAGTTCATGGTGGGATATAACCCCATCATGTTTCATGGAAATGTCTTAAACAGTTCAAAAGCTATAACCAATTGTTGACTGCTACCGGCCTCAGGGAAAGACTTTATCAGCATTCCCCATGTGATCCTGAGGGTAGGCACACGTCACATTTGTTTCCAAAACAATAATCATGTGTGAAGTGAAATAGAAAGCCAGTGATAGTGGTTACCGTCAATCACTTCATCTGTCCCTCATTCCCTTTTCGTATAACTCAACTGTGCAAACTCCTGTGACAAAGGTATTGATAATACTTTATTTTAGTTGAACTTTCAAAATGATAGCTCAGTTTTAGCTTTGCAAAGCAACGAAGATATGCAACTCGATTCAGACCATATGCAGTCACCCTTCAATGTATTCTTAACGTAAAGTTTTATTTTCAACTCGTGTTTACCAAATTATTAACAATATTACAATTGATACTTACTATAAAAGTGAATTTTAACACAATGCTGTCTCACCACTGCTAAAGCAGGTATGACAGAAAAACTAGATGATTTCCCTTGAATAAAGTCTTGCAAAATTCCTTCACATTTGATGAAATGAAATCTTATGACTTTTTGAAGTCTAAACCAGTGCTTTGCACAAACTCTTCATTTAATTTTAACTATATTTTCAATTCTTCCTTTCAACACATAGTTTATTACCACACATTAGAACAAGCTCATTGAGCTTGTTCCAATGAGGGTATAAAAAGCTATGTTTTTGAAGAAAAAGTGATAAATTTTATTTTTCCTAACAAAACATTGTAAATGTTATTTTCTATTAGTGTTAGTAAAAGGATTACTTTGCAATAGTCAAATAAAATGCAACTAAGTTCACCAGTGGCAGCTATGGGTAGACTTCCATGACTCTTTCCTTTTCCACAGCCCACTAAAATTAAAAGTAAGTTCACAAAAGTGGTTGCTATGGAGGGACTTCCATGACTTTTCCTTTGCCACAGTCAAATATGAAAGTGTCAATGACACTGTAGCTCAACTTGTGAAAGACATGTACATGTATAGTATGTGACAGAGCAATGACATACATTTAGGTAATGACCTGATAACAAAGGTACATGAAAAGTATTGTACAGGTCTGTACATAAATACTGACCGTAGCCTATAACAAATGTACGGGTAAAGTATTGTAAATGTGGGTGACTGTTAGATGCTAAACTAGAAAAGAAATCTTCATGGGGTTAATGTTACTATGGGGACCTTGTATGGTGCACCACAAGTCAAATGTTAGCAAATGTTTTGGCCTGTTTGATTCAAACCCTTCTAAGGTTGATTCATACCAATTAATAAATATTTGTCCTGTCCTTTTTAAAATATAGAGGTATTTGAAATTTTTATCTTTAGCTCATAGGGTTCCCACGGGTGAGGTTTTATTTTTCTCATTGGAAATAGAAAATCGGGTTGTGCTAATGTTTACCCTCCCCAAACAACACCAAATATTAACACAGGAAATTGGTTTCAACACATTTGAATATACACATCATACAAAAATTTATTCAAATCAGAACTTTCATATAGAAGTTCTGTACAAAAAAACTGATTGCACGTAATTTCGGTACAAAATGGCCCCTGATGGCCATCTTGAATTTCGGACAGCATCCAAAAACACCAGTTCTTGTCCCATGGTGATAACAAAGGTACCCAAGAAGTTTCAAAAAGTTTGGTTGATAAATACGGCCTGTAGCCAGATCCGTGTTGACGGATGAACAGGCAGACAACCAGGTGGACAGACGGATGACAGCCACAACAAAACCTCAAATCTGACCATGTCAAAGTTGAGCTAAAAATAAACTCATCAACTCCTTCCAAAGGAAAATTCATCAATAAATATAGAAGTTCTGTACAAAAAAAATGGTAGCCACTTGTTCTTGCCCCACGGTGACAACAAAGGTACCCAAGAAGTTTTGTGAAGATCAGTTCATAAATACGGTCTCTAGCCAGAGCCATATTGAAATGTGCACTTACTGCGTATAAAGTAGCAGTGAATAAATCAAAGGTTGTCTAATTGGCCACTAGCGGACATCTTGAAATTTCGGACCACACCCCAAAACACTCGTTCTTGTCCCAAGGTGATAACAAAGGTACCCAAGAAGTTTCATGAAGATCGGTTCATAAATACAGCCTCTATTTATTTATTTATTTATTTATTTATTTATTGATGTTTAAGGTCACATACTTATGCACAATGGCTAATCATGACCGCAACAGTTTTACGGGTGGAGAAAGCCTGAGTACCCAGAGAGAACCACCGAGCAGCTGCCAGCTCCCCAACATGGTAACTCCGCACTGCAGCGCAGGCAGGGTTAGATTGGTTGAAGACATGCGCACCATCGACATGCAGTATGCCTTAGTAGTACACGGCGTCATCATGCCCCCTGTGGACAATCGGGGTTAAGTGCCTTGCCCAAGGACACAACACGGGAGTTCGAATCGATCGCTCAGCCGGTCACAATACAGCCTCTAGCTCAAGCCGTATCAACATGTGCACTTACTGTGTATTAGTAGCACTGAATAAAGCAAAGTTCATCTAATTTGCATAATTTCTGCACGAGAAAAAAAACAGTATTCTATGTGATGTATTCCACATTACTAAACATTCATTCAAAAATTATTCAATCAGAACCTTCATATAGAAGTTCTGTACAAAAAACTGATTGTACCTAATTTCGGTACAAAATGGCCACCGGCAGCCAACTTGAATTTCGGACAGCACCCAAAAATGCTATGGATAAACTTCCATAACTTTTTCTTTGCCACTGCCAAATAAAATTTAACTAAGTCCACAAAAGTGCTAGCTATGGATGGACCCCCAATCCATGTATTCTCCTTTGACACAGCCAAATAAAGTGAAACTAAGTTCAGAAAGGGGGTATCTATAGATGCACATCCATGTCTTTTCCTTTGCCAAACCCAAATATACTGAGTCAAAAAAGAAAGTATAATAAAAACAAAGGTGAAAAAATAGCATAAAGGATGAAATTTAATAGTTCTAATGTTACTTGTTTGTGGACAAGAAGTCGTGCAAAGAGTTTAATGACATGTTGTTGTTGTCGTCCACCCAACCATATACAATTTTGCTACAGATTTAAAAATACCACATGCTACCTGAGAATGTCAAATTGAATGGGTGACCGACGATTTTCTTTGTGTTATGTTGTGCTGGAGAGCCTGGGTTATTGAGAAAACAGTGCTAGTTTTTGTCTTCCGACATTTTAAAAAATGACAATAGGATCACCGATCCAGTCGAGTTGTGACAGCAGAAAGTGGGTCTAAGCATTATCAACTTTTAGTCCGGAAACCAGTTGTTTACAATTTACTATGTGAATGGTCACTGTGACCTTGACCTTTGACCTAGTGATTCCAAAATAAATAGGGCTCTTTCTTGCACAACTGACAACCTACCTATGAAGTTTTATGAACGTGGGTCGAACCATTGTCAAATTATCATCTGGAAACAAATTGTTTATGATTTATTATGTTCAAGGTCACTGTGACCTTCACCTTTGACCAAGCAAGTCCAAAATAATAGGGGTTTCCCACTCACCTGGGCCATCCTACCTATGAAGCTTCATGAATGTGGGTCAAACCATTATCAAGTTATCATCCGGAACCAATTGTTTATGATTTTACTATGTTGAAGGTCACTGTGACCTTGACCTTTCACCTAGCGAGTACAAAATAAATAAGGTTCTTCCTCTCACTGATGCCAACTACCTATGAAGTTTCATGAAAGTGGGTTGAACCATTATAAAGTTATCATCCAGAAACCAATTGTTTTTTATTTACTATGTTCAGGGTCACTGTGACCTTGACCTTTGACCTAGTGAGTCCAAAATAAATAGGGTTCTTCCTCTCATGAAGGCCAACCTACATATACTACTCAAAGTTTGCTAAGCACCAAGTATATCGAACTGCCTGTTTTACATTTTAGTTGTGTAGCGGTCGAGGTATAAAGGCCATTTACCAACCAGCCTGGTTGGTCCGGATCTCTTAGTCTCGTGGTAAATCGGTCGCTTTGTGTGTTGGAGGTCGACGGTTCAAACCCCGGCTCCCGCACTTATCTCTCCTCCTGTTACATTTGGGGGCTCGTCCGGTCCTCAGCAGTAGGTGGCACTGCGGGTGATTCGACCGCTCTGAGGGAGGAACCTGGGTGAGATTCACATGTGGCGAATCTCAAAAGAAGGGGAGAGTAGTGTAGCGGTCGAGGTATAAAGGCCATTTACCAACCAGCCTGGTAGGTCCGGATCTCTTAGTCTCGTGGTAAATCGGTCGCTTTCTGTGCTGGAGGTCGATGGTTCGAACCCCGGGTCCCGCACTTATCTCTCCTCCTGTTACATTTGGGGGCGCGCCCGATCCTCAGCAGTAGGTGGCACTGCGGGTGTTTCGACCACACTGAGGGAGGAACCTGGGTGAGATCCACATGTGATGAATCTCAAAAGAAGGGGAGAGTAGTGTAGCGGCCGAGGTATAAAGGCCATTTACCAACCAGCTTGGTTGGTCCGGATCTCTAAGTCTCGTGGTAAATCTGTCGCTTTGTGTGCTAGAGGTCGACGGTTCGAATCCCGGCTCCCGCACTTATCTCTCCTCCTGTTACATTTGGGGGCTCGTCTGATCCTCAGCAGTAGGTGGCACTGTGGGTGTTTCGACCGCTCTGAGGGAGGAACCTGGGTGAGATTCGCATGTGGTGAATCTCAAAAGAAGGGAAGAGTAGTGTAGCGGTCGAGGTATAAAGGTCATTTACCAACCAGCCTAGTTGGTCCGGATCTCTTAGTCTCGTGGTAAATCGGTCGCTTTGTGTGCTAGAGGTCGACGGTTCGAACCCCGGCTCCCGCACTTATCTCTCCTCCTGTTACAGTTGAAATATTGTTATGAAAAGTGTATATATTTTTTATTTAATTATATCTTTAATGATTTAAGACAGAAATTAAGATTTTGTTTGTGTTTGACATTATTTTTTAGCTTTTGAATACAATAACCATGGAAAATGGATATTATTGTTAAAAGAGGAAATTTTTCAAATTTGCCGAAAAGTTGACAGAGCGAACTGGTATGGGTTCAATATCGAGTATGAGACCCATTACTGTTAATTACAGCTTGACAACGCCTTCTCATGCTCCCAACCAGGTTCCTGATGGTACTTTGTTGTATGTTGTTCCATCCTTGGACAATCATGGAACCAAGCTCCTGGACACTTCTTGGCTTGACTGGACAGGCTGAAATTGCAAGCTGCAACTCATTCCTGACATGTTTGATTGGATTGATGTCAGGGGATCTTGCTTGCCAGTCCATACGCTCAATCCCCTCCCCCTGTTGGTACTCCTGGGCAGCATAGGCAACATGAGGATGGGCATTATCGTCCATCAGAATGAATCTATCACCCACTGCACCTGCATACAATCTGACGTGGGCATCCAGGATCTCATCAATATACCACTGTGCAATCAATGTACCACGGTCAAGGGCACAGAGCTCTGTACGTCCATCCCAGCTGATGCCACCCCAGACCATTATTGACCCTCCACCATAGCGGTCATGTCCAGCAATGTTGGCTGCATGGAATCGCTCTCCTGGACTTCTCCATACCCTAGAACACCTATCTGTGTAGTCTAGGCAGTACCTTGACTCTTCTGTAAAAAGGACAGGTCGCCAATCTTCTATGGTACATCCAACATGGTCCATGGCCCATTCATATCGTGTCTGGCTGTGGTTCTGGGACAGCGGAATGAGAATACATGGTCTTCTCGATCGGAGACCACCTTTGTGCAACCTTGCCTGGATAGTCTGCGTCGAAACATTTATCCCGGATGCATTCTGAAGGTCACTGCCTGAATGATCAAAAACCGGTCTTCAACTGCAGATGTTGCCCTGTTTCTGCCACCACCATGCCGTCTAACTGGTGTGCCATACTGCTGAAATCTTGCCCAGGCTCTGGTGATCAGCGTATGGTGCACACCAAGGGCTTCACCAACCTGACGATGCATAGCCCCTTGCTCCACCATCCCAACAGCCCGCCACATTTCTGCTTCAGACAAATGTCTTCTTACATTTGCATTCGCCATATTCAATCATTAAATCTCAAGGGTTTGTGTTAAAATGAAGATTTAATACCCTACACATGTCATGTACATGTAGACAGTACACGAAAACATCATGAAAATTAAGGGGTACATGCTTTCCATGACTGTCACGAAAAGTCTGCCTGTCAAGAGAGCTAATGTAAACACTGGGACCGTCTCAATACATTTCTCAATCATATCCACCAAATATATCACAAATATGTCACATGCAAATTCCACAATGATATGTCAGATATGTGGTGCTTAGCAAACTTTGAGTAGTATATGAAGTTTCATGAATGTGGATTCAACCATAGTCAAGTTATCATCCAAAAACCAATTGTTTATGATTTAGTATGTTCAAGGTCACTGTGACCTTCACCGTTGACCTAGTGAGTACAATATAAATAGGGTTCTTCCTCTCACCAAGGCCAACCTACCTACGAAGTTTCATGAACGTGGGTGGAACCATTATCAAGTTATCTTCTGGAAACCAATTGCTTACGCATGTAAACCCACCCGCCCGCCCGCCCGCTAATCATCAAACTATAAGTCGAGTTTGACTTCTTCACAACTCGACTCAAAATGCCAAGGTTAACCGAAAATCAGAGGTTGCGTGCCATTGGTATGCATGAGGCTGGGATACATCCAGATGAGCTCGCTGCTGAGTTTGGAGTCACTGTGGCCACTATTTACCATCTCTTTAGAAGGTATAGAACCACTGGATCTACTGCCGACCAACCGCGTTCAGGTCGACCAAGAGTTATGACCCCTGCACAAGACCGACACATCAGGACGTCTCACTTGCGGGATCGCTTCCTTCCAGCGACAAGGACAGCAGCAATACTCCTGGTAGAACTAACAACAGAATCAGTGCACAAACTGTCCACAACAGACTCGCTGAACACGGCATCCGAAGTAGGCGTCCATACCATGGACCAATCCTTACCCAACGTCATCGTACCATCAGAATGGAATGGGTACATCAGCATGTTCGCTGGACTCAGCAGTATTGGAGCACAGTTCTTTTTAGTGATGAATCCCGATTTTGTCTATGGTGCGCTGATGGCAGGGCAAGAGTGTATCACCAATGAGGAGAATGGTTTTCTGATGCTTGCAAGCGGGAATGCGACCATTTTGGCGGGAGTAATGTAATGGTTTGGGCAGGAATTTCCTTGCACCATCGAACCCAGTTGATCTTCATCGATGGTAATCTGAATGGACAGTGATATCGGGACGAAATTCTTAACGCTGTTGTTGTCCCGTTGTTCAACGCTAACATGGGATTGCAGTTATTCCTGCAAGACAATGCCCGATATCACGTGGCACGTATCTGTTGTGACTTTCTGGAGGAACAGAGCATCAAACTACGTCCCTGGCACCCACTAGCGCCAGATTTGTCACCAATCGAGAATCTTTGGAATCAATTGGACCGTCGTGTAAGACTTCATGATCTTCAGACGTTAGGCGATTTACGTAATGTTCTAAGGCAGGAGTGGAATGCAATACCACAGGGTGACATCCAGAGACTTATCAGGCCCATGCTCCGTTGATGTCTTGCCATCCAAGAGGCAAACGGTGAACAAACACGCTATTGACTGCATGTGTGAACTTTTCATTTCACCCCATGTCTGAACTGCAACGTCCTGACGTGACGCTGGCAACAGTAAGAACATGAAATTATGCAAACAGCTGGACTCGAAATATGAATTTACAATTATAATTTGTTTGAGATTAAAGTCGATAATACCAAAAAAAATTGCTCCTCAAAGTTTATTATACTTTCTTTTTTGAATCAGTATAAAATAAAGCTAAGTTCAAATTTATTTATTTATTGGTGTTTAAGGTCACATACTTATGCACAATGGCTAATCAGGACCGTGACAGTTTTACGGGTGGAGGAAGCCAGAGTACCCGGAGAGAACCACAGAGTAACGACGAGCAGCTGCCAGCTCCCCAACATCGTAACTCTGCACTGTAGCACAGGAAGGGTTAGATTGGTTGAAGACATGTGCACCATCGATGTGCAGTACACCTTAGTACACGGCGTCATCGTGCCCACATGTGGACAATTGGGATTAAGTGCCTTGCCCAAGGACACAGTGCGGGAGTCCGAATCAATCGCTCAGATGGTCACCCATCCGAGAACTAACCGGACTTGACGTTGCTTAACTTCGGTGATCTGACAAGAACTGGTTACCACAATGTCACCGCGCCCCCGCTAAGTCAAAAAAAAAAAAATGGTAGCTATTGATGGACTTCCATAAATTTCTTTTGGCAAAGCTGAATAAAATGAAACAAAGTTCATCAAAGTGGTAGCTACCGAAAGACTTCAGTGACTTTTCCTTTGCCTCAGCCAAATAACATTTAACTAAGTTCACAAAAGTGGTAGCCATGGAAGGACCTCCATGACTACTCCTTTGCGCAAGCACATAAAATGAAACTAGGTTCAAAAAGGGGTTGCTGTGGATAAACTTCCATGACTTTTCCTCTGCCAAAGCCAAATAAAATGAAGCTTAGTTCATAAAAGTAGTAGCTATCCATTGATTTCCATGACCCTTCCTTTGCCAAAGTTGAATAAAATGAAACAAAGTTCACCAAAGTGGTAGCTATGGTTACACTTCCATGACATTTTCTTGAATGCTTAGAAAACACAATGTTCCATTTTTTCCCTTAACATTAATGATAACATTACATAATGAATATTTTTTTCATGTTTTTCCATGACCATGGGAACCTTTGCTTATCACTTAAATATCTGCACTTTGATGTCAAAATATTAAAACTTCAAGAAAACATTTTTTCCATAATGCAACTAGGAACTTAATCAAATCAAACTTGTTTGACAGAGCTCATTGAGCTCTGTCAAACAAGACTGAATTGGTTAAATTCCTAGTTGCAATATGGGAAAAATTTGCATGTTGATCTTTTGATATTTCTACATCAGTGTGAAGCGGGTTAAAGCAGTTAATAATGATAAGACTTACATTCATGTACCAGAATTCTTATATCAGTTCCTAATTCTATACTGAGGTTTTACAGCCTGTAGTTTCTGATGACTCACAAAAACTGCCTTAATTCTCAGGTCTTTAAAAATCAATTAACATTCTTCCTTTCAAGTAAAATCAAAACTGTTGCACAAGAGCAAATTTGGGAAAAATATAGCTATCTATTTTTTAAAATTACTCAGGAATTACAGATGCTGGTGGATGTAATTACTCTACTGCAGCAGACATTAAAAATGAGCTGAACTGAACTGAAGATATCTTTACTTGCTAGCTCACAACTGTGGTGGCATGGGGGAATTGGCTCTCAGGAAATAGGTTTTAGCCCCATTTATTCCCCCACACACAAATGCCAACACAGCCAATAACAGTCGAAACCGGCCAGCGCTATTCTCAAAAATTGTCAGTACATTTTCATTATTCTTTCATTTTTTGTCTCAAAAACAAAGGTTATGACCACTCATTGGAATGAGCTGTTCAAGCTCGTTCCAATGAGGGGTCATAACCTATGTTTTTGAGACAAAAAATTAAAAAAATTAGTTGTTCAAAAATTGTTTTTGCAAGTGTTGTCTGCTTTTCATGTTAGGTAAAGGGTTAAGATAATCTGAAAAAGGGTGGACAGAGGCACCAGAAGAGTGTGTGGGTGGGGGTGTTGGGCAGCTGCCCCCTTGCCCTAAGTCTAGTGGGAAGCACATACCCTTTTGTGTCAAAAGGGCACTAGTGGAAAGACTTTAGTTTCTGAGAACTGTAACTGAGAAACTCTCAATGTTTACATTTGCCAATGTGGTGTGTATAAAGTATAATGATAGAGGCTGGTCGATAATCACCAAACAAAAAAGCTATACAATAAGCAGGGTGAGTTCTGATGCTTTATAAGTATAATCCCAATACTATTGAGTGTCAAATTACAATTTATGATTCGTTGTAAACTCCCGGTCTTAACTCGTACCAGAGTTGCATGTCCTTTTTGATACTCCTTCCACCTCACTCCTGCCCTCAGATGCTTTTGACACCGTTGCTTTTGCTGGAAGCCTTTTTTCAGGAAACCCTTTTTGGAACCCTAAGAAATAGATAGCCAAAATAATACTCATATGTTTCCAGCATTAGTGCAAAGGTTGAGATGAGCAGCCAAGAGTATACTTCAGGTTATTTTATAAAATTATTTTATTACCTGAACTTGAGGCCATCAATTTTCTTGAGTCTGGCTCTTAGCTATCAGTTCCCCATTTTCAATAGTGGGAATGGACTATTAGTTAAGGAAAACAAATTTGACAGAACAAAAACTTTTGTACCTATGCCCCTGCTCTTGCTTTACCGCTGATAATTTAACAGCCAGAAAAACTTTGGAAGAGAAATTTCCACTTTGGGCAAAACTGTATGAACTGATATGAAATGAGATAACTTTTACACACTAGTGTAATTAAGCGTGACAACATGATGCTCTGGTAATTAAATTTGCTACTTTTTGTAATAATGATTCCCGTTTCTTGTAATACTCTTGACAACTTAAATTATTAAATATCTAAATCTTAACCATTTGAACCTGTGAGCCCTCTTTTCTAACCCCAGAACATGATAGGTCATAATTTCATAAAGTAGGAAAGCTGTTAAGTGAATGTGTGGGGTAGACCTATCAATATATTCAACGTGCAGCCTGAAGGCTGCATGTTAAAAATATGAATTATTCTACCCCCCAAATAATGAATATGAACTCTTCCAATTGCTACCTTTGAACTGACATGGAAGATACCACCAAGGTTCAAAGGGTTAACTCTGTAGTTACTGTGTTTAAGTATTTGCAATCTCTATTCTGTCTTATGCCGAAGACTTACAGACTTACAATACTGTGACCACAAAAGTGGAGAGATTTTGGGCCAGATACTAGCCTTCCAGCTACAAGGTCAAGGTGACATTCATATAGGTGTGCACATTCTCACATGATTCTACCATGATTCATTCACCTACAGACTTCAGGTGAGGAAGAAATTGTGATAAGTCTTCACTTTGACCATTTATTTATTTAGTTATTTATTTATTGGGGTTTAATGACACTTTTGACAGCCAGCGTCACCTTGTGCCAGACAGTTTTACGGATGGACGAAGCCAGAGTACCCAGATAGAAGCACCGAGCAAGGGCATGCAATTGTCAGACTCCCCAACGTACTAACTCCACACACACAAGCAGGGTTAGCATTGGTTGAAGACATGCACACTATCGACGTGCAGTATGCCTTAGTACACAGTACCACCATGCCCCCCCCCCCCCCCCCCCCCCCCCAAGTCGGCAATCAGGATTAAGTGACTTGTCCAAGGACACAATGCAGTTGCTCTGGTGGGGATTGTACCGTGGACCTTTCAGTTTGAAGTCTAATGTTATAACCACTGAGCCACCACGCACCCACCTTGATCATTAACTCTTTTCCTAAAAAGACAAGGAGATGACACTTGCAAACAAATTTATTAAATAACTTATTGTAACATTTTTTTTAAAGACTTAGCTTATGATCTCTCATTGGAATGGACTCAGTGAGCTCGTTGCAATGAGAGTTGATAAGCTATGTATTAGAGGCAAAAATGGGTTTTTTTCATTTTAAAATAATACAACTGGAATGGCATTTTTGTGAATAGGGCTGTATCATATGACCATTATTTTAAAAACTTAGGATTAAGGTAGAAATAACAACAGACCCCAACAGATGTTCTTTTTTTTCTAGTACTCAGATGCTACCACAGAAATAATGCCCAAATTTCCAATAACGTAAAACTACAGAGTCCAAATATATCAACCTAGGGACTTAATTGAAACAAACATGAATCTGCCCCCACAAAAGGAGGCTGTATATCAAATATCAATAGATTGAGAAGATTTTTAAAGATTATTTGCCAAATAGCACGATCTGAAGAAGATTTTTAAAGATTATACGTCAAATTGCACAAAGTGAAAATATGAGCTCCCATAGAGAGCACAAATATGAACCTATTGACTTGATTTGAACAAATTTAAATCTCACCCCCACCATACCTAAAGATTTTTACTCGTTCTAGAGAAAAAGCCTTTTAAAGAATATAGAATATTCCTCATATTTTCACTGAGTTAAAATTTTGACTAAATATGAACAACATTGAATCTGACCCATCTAAGGATTTTATTTTTCAAATATAAAAGGATTTTGACGGGTGGTTCTGGAGAAGAAAATACTAAAAGACTATACCTCATATTGCACACACCAAGTTAAAATTCAGGCTCAGACAGGGAACCTAAATATCAACCCAGGGACTTGATTTGAACATACTTGAATCTGACCTCCCTATGGATGCTGTGTACCAAATATCAAAAGATTCTGACTGGTGGTTCTGGAGAAGATTTTTTAAAATATATCCTCATATTGCACTAAGTTAAAATTTGGGTTCTTGTAAGAAGCCCAAATATAAACCAAACAAAATATGGTGCGAACATACTTGAATTTGACCCCATTAATAATGTTGTATAGCAAAAATAAAAAACATCTGTCTGGTGGTTTTGGAGATCTTTAAGATTTTAAAAATTTGGGCTCCTGTATGGAGCCCAAATATAAAACTGAGGGGTTTGCTTTCAATAAACTTTAATCTGCTCCACACTGTAATGTTGTACACCAAATATCAAAAGATTCTGATTGGTGGGTTCTAGAGAAGATCTTTTTAAATTTTTGAAAGTATGCCGACTTAATAACTTTCGATTTCCCAAAGGTACTCTATGACATAATCAATTGCAACATTTTTTTATCATTTGCTTCTATTGGTCCTAACGATGCCTCATACTAAATAACAGTTTTCTGTTCCATTCAGTTTGCAAAATATAGGCATCTGAAAATATTTCTACTTTTAGCTCCTGGGTTTTCCATAGGGATGCAAGGATTTTGGGGGGCATCAATCAGGTACTTAGAACCCATTATATCACACACCAAATTTGGTTCAAATTGGCACATCAGTTCAGAAAATAGAAATTTTGGGTGTGGCCCAAAATCTTGCCCCTCCTATTTCAAAGGTGAATATTGCTCTATGAACTTTTTTTAAACAAATTTTATTCTACACCCCAAAATGAAGCTCAGTATCAAATCTCAAGTCATTGTACCTATCAGTTTATGAAAAGGTTTTTTCATAATTTGGGGGAAGTTTTTCCTACCCTCTCCCTGTGATACGGGGCAACTTGATGTGAACAAAATCAAACTGCAATGTCATAACAAACAATTAACAACCTCATATTTCAATGAAATTGGTTCAGTGGTTTTGGAGAGTCATGAATACCATGCTCACAGAAGATGGATGCCGGATAATGGAGAATGGATGGAGAACGATCACTATAGCTCACCCTGAGTTTCAGTCAGGTAAGCTAAAAACCCAAATCAACAAATCTGCAAATTTCTGATGAAATTTGTATCTTATGGATGTTATTAACATGGCCCATCAGTGTGGGAATTGATCTGTATGAGTAGACTGATGGATGAACATGTTGAGGAATGGATGGGTGGGTGGTGACAGGAATGGACAAAATCAACATACTTTTCTTCTTTAAAAAATGTGAATAAAAAAGGGGCACTGCTGTCTTTCATATGTCCCTTGGTATCTTTTAACTGGTAAAGTGCTAAATTGTTTTGGTCATCAAAATTTGTCACACGTATATTTATTTATTTATTATGATTTAACGACGCATTAACAGCCAGGGTCATATCGTGCCGTGACAGTTTTACGGGTGGAGGAAGCCAGAGTACCTAGAGAGAATCACCGAGCAACGACGAGCAGCTGCTAGCTCCCCAACATGCAGGATTAGATTGGTTGAAGACATGTGCACCATCAACATTCAGTACGCCTTAGTATCATCGTGCCCCCATGTGGACAATCGGGGTTAAGTGCATTGCCCAAGGACACAAAGTGGGAGTCCAAATCGATCGCTCAGATGGCCACCCATCCAAGGACTAACCGGGCCCAACGTGGCTAACTTTGGTGATCTGAGGAGAACGGTCACCACAATGCCACCGCGCCCCTGTCACACGTATATGAAGCACATCCACAGAATATGAAGCCTTCAAGTTGTGGTACTTGCCCTTCAGAATAATGTCCAAATATGGGCTTCCAGCACTCTACCAGTTAAAACCTAAAATGGTCATCATACCTGATAGTGTGGAAGATAAAAGGTTTAATAACACTAATGTTGTGAATCAATATTTAGATATCAGATTCTTTTTTTTTCAGAGAATACTCCTTATCATTTACATCTCTAGAATTTTCATTCTGTAAAACAGAGTCAGAATAGACCTTTAAAGATCCTTTCCCTCGTACAGTGCGATGTTTTATGAGGCTGAACATTTGTTATCACAACACATCATTAATTTGAACACATGCACATGGTAATGCTGCATCAGATTTTTACATAACATGCCTACCCAATCCCACACCATTGTCTAGACACTTACAGTTTCATAAAATTCTGAGTCCATAGCAACTGTTCTGCATCATCTTTGTGAAAATAAATTTACTGTGCTGCCTTGAGAGTAGGCCCATAACCAAAAGTTAGCTCACCTACCAACTTTTCGGATTTCAGAGTCCCTTCCAAGCCTGAATATAAGCAACCTATCATTTGCAAAATGGGGTCCCCAGAGTGTGAATTTGCTGATGCTATCCTATACAGTGGGCCAATTTATCCTCTAGGTACATCTTTCTGTTTTGGCTTGAGACCTTGATTTAGACTGAGGTTCACAGAGAGTAAATTTTGTGATACTACCCTGCTGAGCAGGGTAGCATCACCAAATTCACCCTCTGGGGACCTCATTTTGCAGATGACAGTCTGCTTATTTTCAGGCTTGGTCCCGTCCCTGACTGTAATGACATCATTGAAGACGGCCATGCTGGAAAGTTGTTACTATTTATAAGAACCCCTTACCCAATGCACATGATATAAAAATTTATTATTTCAATTATTTTGACTTCAAATGTTTCAAAAAATTTCAACAAAGCCATATCATGGGATCCCTCATTGGAACAAGATCAATTGAAATGGTTTTGTGAACATTGTAAAAAATGTTCAACTATTCAACTTGTAAATTACATTGGCATTTGCAGTCGATTCATTAGATAAATGGGTTTAATGCATCAATGTTATGGGGTTGACAGAGTCACCACATTTAGTGTCAAAATTACTTCCGAATCCCCCTGCAAGCTTGATCTCTCGAAAATAAGCCCACCCATATACGTTTGCCCTCTTTTAGTTCACACACCCTCTGGGCTTATTCCCGGGTCAGTATGGTTTACCACTTGAAAATAACAATCTTGGTGTTTGTGGTATTTGGTAAACAGTGTCAATCAAAAACAAACCCATCTGATTCAGATTCAGATTTTTATATATATTTATAGACATGTTACCTAAAAGTGCTAACAACATTATGACAACAAAATACAGAATATACCATACAAAAATGGCAAAGCCTGATTAGCTCTCTACCTGTCATCTCCACATGATAAGTATGCAAGTTTCAACACAGCAGGTGGACTGGGAACTATAGACTATGCAGCCCTACCTTTGACATTCCCCATATAAGTATTTTGGTGAATCAACAAACTTTGTAATTTTTCTGGTCTCAGTCAAGGAGTGTGTAATGAATGCCTACCATATAAGGTATGTGAAAATTGTCAGAACATCAGAGTGAATGGTCCTGTAGAAACTTGCATCACAGCAGTGAGAAAGGGGCTTAATCCTTTACCCATTTTAACGGACAAAACAGGCCAGATATTGACAAAAATCACCATTCAATTTTCATTTTTTGTCTCATAACCATAGCTTATGACCCCTCATGGGAACAAGCTCGTTGATCCATTGCAATGAGAAGTCATAAGCTATGGTTTTGACCTAAAAAGTAAAAAAAAATAGTTATTCAAGAATTTATTTGTAAGTGCCATCTCCTTTTCGTGTTAGGTAAAGGGTTAACAGTTATAGGGGATATCAGATAGGAATTGGTAGGTCAGCTAATCTAAGCAGCGTAAAAAACGCTGATGATATAAAAAAGAATAAACAAATCAGGAGAATCAGTAAAAATTGAACCACACAGCCCTATTAAGATCAGGTATTGAATTATTTATTGACCTTGCTGTCAATTGTCAAAAAATGTATCCATTTGCAGGTGGACCGTGTGCTTTATTGGTGTTCTGAGTTAGTTTGAGTTTTTTGAGATAACTGAAACCACTGATGCTACAAAAGAATCAAAATCACATTTTCTTTGAGCTAGATATGGTTCTTAATGCAAAGTTGGTCACATTTGCATCCTACAAATTTAGGGAATGGATCATTGACAGATTTATGCATATCTCTCATTCAAGTTTTTTGCTTGGATATGTATAAATTCAATCAAATTACTTGTAATATCAAAAGGAAATCTACGATTTGGTTAATCGTTGAAGTCTCAAATTAATTTTAGGATTTAGTTCTTTATTTATTTGTGCTTAAGGTCACATATTTCAGCACAATGGATAATCTTGATTGCAACATGGAGATAAAGTCAAGTTTAGCCAATTGTTTATATCCATGTTGCCTATTTTAGAGGACTTCCACCCCCAATCATTGGAGACTGGGTGCTATTTTACCAGTAAAACTCAGCTTGTCTACCAAGTAAACAAGCACTGTTTCACTACCTGGGGTTCCCACAGGGAATTTTACGATAATAAATATTGTATGTATATGTGCACAGCTGCATATGACTGAATAGTGTTTCTACATCATTGTTGGCTGCCTATACAGGCAGCCAACAATGATGTAAAAGCACTGCCACAATAAATGCAGACTACCAGCTGAGTTCTTTAGGAAGAATACACTTGGGGGGGGGGGGGGGGGGGGGGGGGTACATTTTCAAAACAATGTAAAAGTGGCAGTGTGGGCCTGTATGGGGACTTAAAGGTTAGTTTATCCCACCAAGAACAACAAAAAAATGATTGGATATTCAGTACTATGATCACAAAAGCAGTATTTTTCTCAATCAGATTGTGATTGGGTTACAACACAATTATCCACAGTTGTCAAAATTTTATACATAAAATGTTTCGAAATCAAGACAGATTCACGAAAAACCAAATAGAAATAGAATCTTGGATTGAATTTTTGTCTAGTGGGTGCGATATAACAAGAACAACATTGTGGAGAGAAAAGCGGAAAGATAATTTCGACTGGATCATGACCCAGTAACGATCCCATCAAAATTCTTTGACTGCTTTGTGATCACAGTAGCGTATTAATTATTGGACTAATTTTCCCTGTTTGTTAAATAAATAAATATATAATAAATAAAACCGAAAAAATGAATGTTTCAAACATAACAGAAGCAGGAACCGAAACTGACTAAAGTGGAGTGTAAACAGAAACAATATGGGGAAAATCGCATACTCAAAAAGAGGGATTATTACTTTGTTTGTGATGTAATTTTAGTTCATTTGCATTCTATACAATAAATAACATATCCTGAGCTCTACAGTTTTGTTTTTAACAATTTTAATATTTAATAAATTCACTTTTAAAGAATTTTTTTCCAGGCACTCATTCTCATTGTGATGAGGACAACCTCGACAAAATCATCTGCAAGGGTTCTGTCTTTTTCTGGTATATATGAGCTGAGGCCTTGAAAATTTGATATATTGTCCACAAAGAAATAAAGTTAGAAAGTTTGAAAATATGTTAATGAAGGTGATGTAAACAATTTTAACCCGCAGTGAACAATTTTTGTCTAGAAGGTATGGTGGGTCATTCCCGCCAATATTGTTTTTATGACAGTATTTAACTCTGAAGAAGTAACATTACGTGGAAAACAGGACACCAGTCAGATATGGCCTCAGAAATGTGATCTGAATAAACTTTATTTTTTAGGCACCATGACCTAGGTGTACACTTAAATACCCATGAAAATGAACCAGTTGCATTGAAAGAGAAATGTTATTTAACACTTGTGGTGCCAAAAGTGACTATTGTCACCTATTTTATGATGATTATCTGTACGTTCTAGTATACGCAGATCAAACCTACAGTACAGCTTACAATAAAAGTGGAAACCTGGTCACACTAATAACGCGCTATTTGGGCAATATTTGCATCACATTCGTATCTGAATTTCTTTTATAGGAATAACACATCAGTTTGGCAGTGATTTGGCCGGTTGAACACACTAAGATGACGAAATCAAAAAATCCTATATAACTTATTAACTTCCAAACCAATTTTTGTTATATTGTTTACAGTATATTTATATTATTTACAACTCATACACCACATCAAGATACAAAATTACAATACATGGAAATCTAGAATAAATAGCATATGTTATTTATTTTAAGTGTAACTTGTAAACATTATATTTATAATATATACTTTGAACAAAGAAATTATAGCATTTGCAAGATAAACATAAAATATTTACAATGTATGAACAAAGAAATTATAGCATTTGCAAGATAAACATAAAATATTACAATGTATTTTTATATCTCAAATCAAAAAAGCCTCAATGAACAAGTTACAAACAGTACAAAAGTACATATTTAAAAACAACACATGATTCATTTTTAAGAGTAATCATTTCAGTTAAAAAAGCATAAAGAATTAGTGAAGTCATATCTATGCAAAACAGTAAACAAACATAAACACTCAAATAATTGTTAACAACAATCATTTCAATGCAATTACAAAACAAACAAGTACACAAAGACATGTTTAATAAGCACGAAGCTAAGAAAAAAAACAATCCTGAAATTGAACACAGTATTTATCAGTCAGTTCATCAGTTCGAAGTGCTGGGTGGATGTATTCTTACTTTGTGTATATAATTCGGTATAATTTTCGAATATTACGAAGGATTATGAAGGATATTTTTCACTGTGGAATTTAATTCAAACAAACATGTAAGTACTTCAATATTTTGTTAAAATTTATAATAGATATTTTAAAATGTGTCCAAAATATATCACAGACGGAGTCGTTTAGCCAGTGATTTGGAAATATGGTCTTTTGCACATCCAAACTGAGCTCTCAGTCTGATCAGAAGCAGTTTAATAGCGGAGCTCAGGAATTTCCGTTTCTTTTTTTAATATGAATTTAATCGGCTCCTTTTACACATTTAAGTAAGGCCATTTCATTGCTTTCACATATATTTCTATTCATTTTACATCACCCCAATCCATGCTTGAATCATCATTTCCAACGCAAAAGGAAGACTCCCCACCCCACCTTTTATTGCATCAACATCAACGAATACATCTACTATGTCAGTCATTTAACATAAAAAGCTTTGCATGACTCAAATCGCCCATATTATTATAAGTATTCGCTCCTCTTATCATCCAAAAATTTCCGAATGATAGTGATGAAAATATCGTGCCACACGCATGTTTGTCTTGTGATATCCACCACAACATGTTGAAAATATCATGCTAATGCTATAGAAATATTGCCAAAATAAGGTGCTAATATGGCATTATTAACAAAAGAATATCGCCTAACAGTATACTTTGTTATAGGCTGTACTGAACCATCTGATTAATTGTTGGAAAGGGCTCAGAGAGCCCTTTCCAACAATTAATCAGATGGTAGATAGATAGAGATCTTCCATATCTGGATAAAGTGTGTGTGGCAGTAATAGGTTTAATATTTGCATATTTCTAGCTCATCAGAGTGAAATATTACAGTACAAAAGCATACAGTTAAGCACTATTCTTTTGCTAAGGACGCCATATTTGCGCCTTATTTTGACGATATTCCTATAGCATTAACGCCATATTTTCAACATGCTGTGGAGAATATTGCAAGACAAATGCACGTGTGGCATGCTCTTTTCAATAACTATCGTTCGTAATTTTGGGGATGAAAAGAAGAGAAGTGAATACTTATAATAATATGGACGATTTTGAGTCATGCAAAGCTTTTTATGTTAAACGAACTGACGTAGTCAATGTATTCCTTGATGTCAATGCAATAAAAGCTCGGGATTTCCCCTTGGCCTACCAGGCTTCACGAGGATCCTTGAGGGTATGTTTACATAATTGCAGTTTAAACGTTTATAAATATCACGCTCTCAATCTTTAAAGGCAAAGGGAGATGGGGGAGTCATCCTTTCGTGTTCGATAATGACGATATCAAGCACGAATTGGGGTAATGTAAAATGAAATAGAAATATTTGTGAAAGCAACAAAATGGCTTACTTAAATGTGTAAAATGAGCTGGTTAAAATTTATTTTAAAAAAGGAAACAGAAATTCCTGAGTCCCGCTATTAAACTGCATCTGATCAGACTGAGAGCTCAGTTTGGATGTGCAAAAGACCATATGTCCAAATCACAGGTTAAACGACTCCATCTGTGATATATTTTGGACACATTTTAAAACATCTATTATAAATTTTAACAAAATGTGAAGTACTTACATGTTTCTTTGAATTAAATTCCACAGTGAAAAATATCCTTCATAATATTCAACAAGCCAAGACCAATACCGGATCTGGACCTGCGTCGCTGCATGCAATTGATCTGAAAATTAGATACACGATACAACTCATCATTATGAAGCAGCAGACCAAATATAAAATCATTCCCTTTCATAGAAGCCAAGAAAACTTTGACGGAAAAAGTGTTCGGATGGACTGATGGATGGACTGATGACGGATGGAGTCGAGCGGTTACTAGACCTGCTCTGCCACTTGCGATGCAGGTAAAAATTATTCAGAATTATATACACATAAGCAAGAATACGTCCACCCATCGCTACGAACTGATGAACTGACTGGTAAATTACTGTGTTCAATTTCAGTATTGTTTTTTGAGCTACATACTTATTAAAACATGTCTTATTTATACTTGTTTGTTTTGTAATTGCATTGAAATGATTGTTGTTTACAGTTATTTAAGTGTTTATGTTTGTTTACTGTTTAGCATTGATATTACATCACAAATTCTTTGTGTTTTTTTAACTGAAATGATAACTGTTAATAATTAATCAAGTGCTGTTTTTAAATATTGTACTTTTGTACTGTTTTGACTTGTTCTTTGAAGATTTTTGATTTGAAATATAAAAATACATTGAACTATTTTATGTCTATCTTTCAAATGCTATAATTTCTTGGTTCAAGGTATATATTATACATGTAATGTTTACAAGTAACACGTAAAATAATATAACATATGCTATTTATTCTAGATTTCCCATGTATTGTAATTTTGTATCTTGATGTGGTGTATGTGTTGTAAATAAATATAAATATACTGTAAACAATGGTTTGGAAGTTAATAAGTTATACAGTTTTTTTTTTATTTTGTCATCTTAGTGCGATCAAATGGTCAATACACATCCAACTGACACGTTATTCCTATAAAAATAAAAATTTTATAGTAAATTTCCTTTCTTATTATACCTACTGCAATTGTTTACTACAGGCTTGCACTATAGTGGAAGAACCTAACTCGGATAAAATACTCTCTATTTTAATCTTTCCCAAGAGATTTGGAAAGAAAAGTGGTGTAAAAACACCATGAAAAATAAGCCAAAACTGGGTCGAGCGCCATCGGCGCACACCCAGTAAGGGACGTTCTTCTCTTAGTACAATTCCACAACTTCCGTTAACCAGTGCGCAAGCAAGTCATCAAATCATTCTTCTGAGTCCGCCAACATAGGAGGTATGTGATCAGCGCGGAGGAAGGATTCTTACCCGAATAAGAAGACGGGAGGGCCTCCATGTAAACAATTGCGGTAGGTATAAATAAGAAAGGAAATTTACTATGAAACTTATAATTCTTATCAACCTACCTTACAATTGTTTACTACAGGCTGAATAGACAATAGGATGGAGGGAATCACATAACCAACCCCACACATAACTCAATTGCACTGAACCGTGGACAGAGGAAGAGATCCCTAGGTCTATCAAACCATAGCATCACAAACATTAGTAAAAGTTAATGAAAGATGAGCGTATGGGTAATGTGCGACGCACAGACAGAAAGGGCAGTAACAGCCCGGAGCTGGAACTGACCCAGTAAAAAAGCTGAATGGCTAGGATAGACAACAGCCTGAGCCGAGGAAAGAGGGCCCGTAGGACAAAGGTCTTCTGTCGGCTCCTGCAACTGTCACAGATAAATGGAGAAGGTAGCATTTCTCCAGTAGGCTGCCAGATTAACATCCGACAACATGATGAGTTAGTAAAAGCCTCGAGAGGAAGACAATGCACGCACCTCATAGCAGAAAGAACAATTGGTAATACAATCACCAGTAGCTAGACGAGCGGAAGCTGCACGAATAGCAAGACAAATCCATCGAGAAATGGATGCAGGAGAGATCTGGCATGTGAGAAAATGCATATCCATCCAGGATAAAGGTGCCCCCCCCCCCCCCAAGCAGAGCAGCGCCCAAGAAAGTGTCTATCTTAGAGTAAACTGCAAAGTCCTAGGCCTTTTCAAGGAAAAGAGCTGAACAAGCTTGGAGAGGCAAGGATGAGTGTCGAAAACAATGCGGTACCACATATGAAAAAGGTCTCCGAAGCATGGACGTGTACCCATTGCTGGAGACCCCCCAGAAACAAACATATACCAGAAACTCCGCAATCGGTGTGATCGAAGAAGTGACAGAAGCACAGAGTGATCGCACACCATCGACAGAAGAACCTTCGACTGAGCCACAGGGGCTAAACCAGTGAGTGAGTGCCTCCTTGAAGAAGAAAAGCAACTCCACTGCTTGTCTCTAAAAACCACTACGGAGGAGACAGGACCCGATAAAGACAGGCGCGAAGGCACAATGAAGTCGGGTCAACTTGAAACCTTCTCAGGCGACTTTGGCAAAGAAAGTCGCGACGTAGAGGGAGACATGCCAGAACCGCCGTTAACAGAGAGCGGAGCAGATTGATACACACCCCACCGAGGAGACAGGGGTGTGATCGAAGGATTCGACGACTGCAGTTTCATATCTGGGCTGTACCTGAGGCACAGCCAAGACCATCCCAAAGGAGGGCCAGAGCGTCCACGGCAAAAGCCAGAGCATCTGAACATGGGGACACGAAAGTGTCCCACCCTGATGGTTCTTCTAACGAGTTGCAAAGAGATCGATGGAACACCGCCATGTGGAGGATCCACTTGGTGGAAAAGAACCTGCCTCGTCGGGACAAGGAGTCGGCTAGGACGTTCAGACGACCGGGAATGTGACGAACAACCACCCCAGCATTGACATCCTGAGCGAGCAGTAGAAGATCCCGAGCCAATTTGTACATTGGAACCGAGTGCGTGCCCCCCTGGTTCCGAATGTAAGCAACCACTGTTCAAATTGTCGGACAACAGAAGGAACTGGCGTTTCGACAGGTGAGGGATCCACTGCCTGAAACTCAGAAGAAGAGCAAGAAGGTCCTTCTGGATTGATGTGTAGAGATGCTCGATCATGGTCCCACAATCCCGTGAAGGGAAAGACTTAGAGGATCCAACATCGCACTCCATCTGAGGTCGCTGGCATCAGCTGTCAGAATGCGAATTGGACGTGGGGAAGTCCAACGGGACACCCTGCGTGATCCACGGAACATCCATCCAGTGGAGAAGGTGAGGATGAAGAGATTCTGGAACTGAAGCACCAGATCCAGAGAATCAACATTCGGCTTCCAACGACTGCAGAAAGTGTTGGGAGAGGTCAGACCTGCAGCCAACCTAGAGGAATGAGATCCGTCACTGAACCGTAGAGACCGAGCAGCCAGAGAAAACCCTGTGCTGTCGCGGATGTGGACTGGGACAGAATCAAAGCAAAAGCTGAGAGAATCACAGCCCTTGCCTGTCGAACCGCCACCGTATTGAACTGAGTGCGGAAGGCCATCCCCAGATGACAAAACGACTTGAGAAGGGACCAGATCAGACTTCTCCCTCGTTGACTCTGAATCCTAGTGACGTGAGCAAGCTCAACAGAGTGTTGACATCCAACTCCAGTAAGGCAGCATTGGAATGCCTCTGGATGATATCGTCTAGATATGCTGAAGTAGTCACCCTGGATTGTGTGCGATGGAAGGCTATCACATGCGAAATCAGTCGGGTGAAGGTCCAAGGAGCCCGGTCGAGGCATAAGGCATGGCCTTGAACTGGTAAACTCCCCCCAGAAAAGTGAACCTGAGATACTTCCGCGGCGCCCGATGAATCGGAAACGTGAAAGTAAGCGCCTCGCAGGTTGAAACTAGAAGCGAAATCTCCCTGGTGAATGGAACGGCGGACCGACCTGAAAGTCTCCATGCTGAACATGGGAGCAATGATAGACTGGTTCAGGATACTCAGATCGATAACCGGTTGGAGTCGGCCGTCCTTCTTCGGCACCAAGAACAGGCGGGGAATAAAACCCCACTGACTGAATGTTCTTGACGACCTCGATCGCCCCCCCTTGGCCAGGAGATTGTCTATCTCTGTGGACAAAAACTCCTGACGTAAAACGTCTGAAGGAACTGTGGTTGGAAGAGGCACTCTGGACAGAGTGGGGTGCCTCCAGAAGGATATTCGCAGCCCGGACCAAACAACATCTAACACCCAAGGATCGGATGTGATGGTGACCCAACGATCTGTGAACTCTGCTATCCTTCCTTCAACCTGGGACGAATCGAGGTGAGGACCTTCAGTTCGAGCCTCAACAAGGCCCACAAGAGGAGAAACCACCTCCTCTACTGAATGAAGAATCCTGAGAATTCCCTCTAGCCTGCCGACGCTTACCCTTACCCCGTGAGTAAGAAGTAGAAGTGGTGGAAGAAGGATCAGCTCTTGCTTCGCAGAGGAAGCAGAAGGGTACTTGTTAGGCTTTGAACAGTCCCTGCCTCCCATAGAAGGCTGATCAAGCTGACGAAGCAGCAGCTGATCTTTGGAATGAAGTAGGATGTCATCCCGGGACCGTCGACATGGAACCATGGAACAGTAGCGAACCTGCCAAAGAAGCAGATCGAAGAGCAGAGCGCTGCCCCACAGGAAGGGATCGGCCTGTGTCCAGCACAGAGTCCCTTTCGAACTAGTTCCAAAATAGCCGTGTCACAGGCATGCGTGTGGAGTAAGGTGCATGAGTGCCTTGGACAGCACACGCAAAGGAGCCTGTACATCGTCAAACCTATCTGGAGGCAGATAGGCAGCTGAGGCAGAGACAACGTGATCGGAGAGAGAAAGCATACCCAGCATTTCTCTCAATAAGCCAAAACATGGACTCCAAAGTCGTCATAGGAATGACGGCAGACTTGGGCTTGGAAAGCCCGAGGGAATTGGAGTCCTGATCCAAACCGTCAAAGTCTGGCAGACTGACGGATTGGCAAAATCGTAGTAACGATAACGCACCGGAGGCAAAAAGGTGTCAACCCTGGTGAAGAACGGAGCCTTCATAGCCTTGGAACTCAGCTTAGAGTCCAAGGCAGAAAATGCTTCAACCACCTGTACTGACTAGCACGGTCGAAGACGCCCAGAAGCAGGTTGCTCCACAGGCTGTAGGCGCGCGACCGATGATCGCGGCCTGGCTGACACTGTCGACTGGTTTGATGGTTTGAGATCCGGAAGGAACCCAAACACAAAGTCAAGAGCTGCCCCCAAGTTAGAAGACTGCTGGCTCTCGACATCAAGGATGTCTGACTCCTATCCGGAGTCGGAAGACACATAGCCCATCGTGGGCAAACCAGCAGACGCCTCCCATGGTGTAGGCATACCAGGGGGATCAGAAAGCGGCCTGTTTCCAATCCCAGAAGGCGGCGCCATATGGGGCACCTGGAGACCACTCGCTGCCTCGCTGGAAGCAACGAGAAGGCTCTTGGACAGAACCTGAGTGAGTAAGAATAGGGCCTCCCTAAGCTCACTGCTCGTATCGGCCGGTTCGACATGGGGACGAACCAGCAAAGTGGCTTCACACCTGACCCTATTAAACCAGCCAAGGGTCACGATCCTCCAATACACCCGAAGCGGGGGTGTCTGGTGTGAATGGAAGTGATGTTATTGTTGACCTGCGTGCCTCTTCAAAGACAGGACAGAACAAAAGGAAGTGTTCGCACAGGGGTGATGGCGACAGGTGGTTATTGAATAAATGGTTTGCTAAGATTACTGCAACACAACCGCAATCTGCAGTGACAGATTTGTCCTATTCATGATTTTGCTTGGCCATAAAAAGACGGGGGGTCGCAGATTGCCCCTGTTAAGATAACTTGCAAAATTACTCACTGATGAATTTCATAGGCTTGTAGTTCTCGGTATTAATGAAGACTGGTACAGATGGGTGTTGTCAAAGGGAACTGGGAGATCATTACCTGCTAGAAGACTGAGACATCGGCTGGTGGCAGAGATTGTTGGAGGTACCTTATTAGCAATATATGGGGGCGTCATATGGTGAAACATAAAGAAGAATTGTTTCAGTTTGTGTTTGCGAAGTCTTTCCTCAAGGGAGTCCCAGCGGGTTTCATTGTACAATGCGGAAGTCCTAGCACTCATGATTGCGCCAGTCACCATCCTTGCTAAAGCCAACTGTACTTTTTCCAGATCGATTGTATTACTCGTCGTGCAATTATCCCAAATTGTGCTACCATATTCAAGAAGAGGCCTTATAAAGGCAAAGTAAATCTTTTCAAGGACACTGCGGGCACTGTGGTTACTATTGTTAGTACTAAAAACTATAGAACTAGAAACATTGTAGTATCTTCAGAAACATAAATGAAAATATATATTATTTTTTTAAGCCTGGATTTAGTATTCATTCAAAACACTTCTAATCTTAGCAACTGGAACAGAATTTTTTAGTAGCAAATCAATATCAAAATGTTATACCAGCATACTGTTCCATTCACGGTTTCAGTTAAGATCCAGGATGAATATTCATTCCTGTAAAATTAAATGTTTCAATAAAATAAACTATTTATGTTTATAAAAATTAAAATATTCATTCTACTCCACTGTATGAAAACTCATCTATTATAATCTATCAAATAGCTGGTAGCTCAATGGTTAAAGCTGTGGATTTTAGGCCGATGGTTTGATCCTGACCCACATCATTTGTGCTGTGACCTAATGAACAGGGCATAACTAGTACTGGCGAGATTATGAAATTTCATGATCGACTTTTGAAGATAAATAATCGATTAAAGTCAACTTTAATCATACTCAGAAACCTCTAGAAACAACTATATATGGTCATTAGTTACTAAGATCAGATATTCTTTTGGCATGCAGGCATGCCAACTGCTCTCCAAGGAGACTCCTGACCTCCTCAGGCCCAAACCTGAGCCTAGGTTCAAGGTGGTCAAGAGTCTAATAACAGCTACATTGAGATTTCAGAAGGCAATTGCACTCCTTGGCAGACCGAGAGGGTAAATTAATTGTGCTCCTATACTTTCTAGAATGCCAGAGTTGATGTCATGTGTTGTATCTTTATACTTTTTCCCAAATCAATTACAATGTATTTTGATATTTTACAACCTTTTACACTTTCTACGAGTGTGATAGGGAGGAGGGTAATAACTAATAATCGTAGACTTTGAAATTGTAGTTGATTATGGGTGTTTCCGACAATGAGTCGACCTCTGATTAAATATGACAGGCCTAGACATGATGACTGTACATTTTCCTTCAACCGGTGCTATCCCTTCTTCTGCCTAGTGTAATAAGTCAGAGATTGCAACAGTTAGTCAGTGTTGCTCAATGGTTGTCTCAGGCTTCCTTCACCCATAAAACTGTCTGGCAGGATATGCCCTAGCTGCTGAAAGTGTCATTAAACTTGAATAAAACAAACAGTCAGATTGCTGGCACTGTGTTCAGTGTAACAAACTTTAAATCCACCAGTATTTTAATGTGAAATATGGTATTGTGCAGTGGTAGTTGTATGAATATGTATGGATGTATGGGGGGGGGGGGGGGGGGGGGGGGGGGGGGGGGGGGAGGGGGGGGGGGGGGGGGGGGGGGGTAGGGGGCTGGTATAGTATGAAAATTCATTAAAATTGACTACTTATGAGCCATAGCACTGCCTCTGATCATCGAATCAGGCTGGTTTTGGTACTCAATCATAAAAGGGTTAAGAACAACTCACATATCAAATATTAAACCAATCAGATAATATTTGTTGAAGTTATCGTGCTAGCAAGCACATTGTTTCGGAATGATGACAGAATGATGGATGGACAAGGGTAACACTATATGCCACAGGCCATGTTATGGCGGGTTCAAAAAATTGTTTAAGTATGAAAACGTAAAAATGCTTTCACAAATGAACTTCAATAAACTTCCTTAAAATGTTGAAGAAACCTTCTGTGGTATTTTGGTGTCCACAATTTCCTCACACGTTATAAAAAGTTTTCTGATTATTAACTGGTAGAGTGTTAAATTTTTAGTTCTCAGGATTTGTTCATGTGTCTTCCAAGTTACAATTTAGGGGAGGGTGCCTATTGGCACCCTCTCATAAACTGTAACAAGGCAAATACATACAGACTAAATAATTTCACTTCAAAGATAATACAAAGCACATCATGGGCATGAAGCCTTTAGGTTGCAGTGCTTGCCCTTTGGAATAAAGCCCAAATATGAGCATCCAACACTCATCCAGTTAAGCAATCTTATCAGCACAATGTAGTGGAAAGGTTAATCAGTTTTCTCACACTGAAACAGTGTTGTGATGTGATTCATCCCATGCAGACCTGCAGATCAGCTTCATAAATAACGATTCATCTAATGGATCCAGTCTTAGAGAAAATGAAGCTATTACATCAAATGTAAAAAAGAATCAGCTTAAGTTATCATAAAGATATATTTCCTTCTAAGAGAAGTAAAGTGACATGTTGCTATGTCTGTACACTGAAGATCTCTTAACCCTAAGTAACCATACAGACACAAATTTCCACTTTTATATATCATTGTAAAAATTGCTCCCAAGTGTATTCTTCCCTGAGAAATCAACTGGTCCACAACATTTATCTTGGCAATGTTTTTACATCATTGTTGGCTGACTGTAGAGGCAACCAACAATGATATGGTACACCAAACCACAAATTTATAAACTGAGCAGTTAAAAAAAAACTGAGCATTGAAAAAAAAGCATATCATGTTACTCCTCATTCCAATGAAGGATCACATGATATAGTGTTGTGGAATTTTTTTTAAAATGTGAAAAAAAAGATTAAAATAACAAATTTCAATATTGTGTGCCTTGGGGTAAAAGGTCAATCGTTTAAGTAAGATAATGGTCAAGTATATAATGCAGTAGTGCTTTTTACAAAAATCGCCCTTCAAATCTTATTTTTTTTTTCAATTTTTGTCAAAAAACCCCAGTTTTTACTTATATACGACAGCTTTTTTTACAAGTGTTCTCCTCTGTTCACATTGGATCAGGGTTTATTGAATAGCTAGATTGTAAGAATTTTTTTTCAGATAACCCTTTACCTAACACAAAAGGCAGATGACACTTGCAAATAAAATTTTTGAATAAATAATTTTTTCATTTTTGCTTCAAAAATATAGCTTATGACCCCTCAGTGGAACGAGCTCAACAAGCTCATTCCAATGAGGGGTCGTAAGCTATGTTTCTGAGACAAAATTTTTTAAAAATAATGAAAATTGAATGGTTATTTTTGTAAGTGGGGCTGGCCAGTTTTCGCCGTTATGTTGGGTAAAGGGTTATTTGATTATTCAGAGTATATTTGATTATTCAGACATTTGTTACATGCTTTCTGAAGAAAAATTAGGAATTTCTTTATTACTTCTTCAATCCAGAAAATTTACATCACTGAAAGTGATATATCCCAGTGATATATAAGTGTTATGTGCACATTGTGCTTGTACAGAATATTTTATCACGGCAAGTCTCGTTTTTGGAGAATGTATAGCTATAAGTCGTGCTTGTGCAGCGAGTAACTATACCTCCCCCAAAACAATCAAGTAACGATAAAAGATTTTATCTTACAATCAACAAGTATTTTGTCTGTATTAACTCCGCAACTGTCATGTATCCGACCCCCTGATGCAGATGTTTGCATCATGGGGTCGGATACAAGCATGTTTCTTTCGTGTGAGTTCCATTTTTTTTCTTTTTGTAAATAGTTTGTTATATATTCGTCTACATTCTTGCCTTATCCCCAATATATTGTAAGATAAAATGATTATTACCATTATGTGGATGTACAAAATATGTATCCGAGTCTCACTCCGGGTTCTAAGTGTAGATCTTGACTCGTCTTCGACTCGTCGTGATCTGCCCTTAGAACCCGGAGCTTGACTCGGATACATTTTTTGTACATCCACATAATGGTAATAATCTTTCTGTATAGAAGCACAATGAGAACAAAACACTTTTATCTACCACACTTCAGTCAACAAAACCCATAACTTTGACTTTTCAAATATATACACATGGACCTTAATTAAGAACCCCCCCCCCCCCCCACCCCCCCCCACCCCCCCCGTGTTTTTTCGCAGTGGTGTTAATAAAAACTGTCATTACTTTCATGCTATCTTTGAGATGGCCAAAAGTGATTGTTTGGAGAAAGAATTGTCTATTGACAAATAAAAGACAACACAATGATGAAAATATGCAGTATTTTAATGGAGCTAATTACACGTACCTGTCACTAATGTTTTTCATCGGAATGTTCTCTTGAGTTTTGACAAGTATGGTGCTGGAATGGTCAATGATGAAACAATGACAGTAATTACTGACAAAAAATGTAATTTGTGATCTCCTGAACTCAATAGCGGTGTCTGACATCAGTAGCAAGTGTATCTGCCACATGCCCGGATGACAGCCTGAACCTCCTCCTAATGCTACCAGTGAGCCTTCTGAAATGCTCCAGAGGTAACTGCTGCCACTCCTCATGTAATGCAGCTTCCAAATTGTCCAAATTCTGTACAGGCAGATCCCTTGCATGCACACGACGTCCAAGAAAGTCCCAGATGTGTTCCAATGGATTCAAATTGGGGCTCATAGCAGACCAAGATAGTGTTGTAATAGCGTTGTTCTGAAGGAATGCTCTCACAGCATGGAACCGATGTGGCCATGCATTGTCGTCAATGAATACATAGCCAATGTGTGGTTTTCAAAATGAGGCACGACAACTGGATTGAGAATGTCCCATGCTAATGACCATTGAGATTCCCACATACAGTCACCATATCAAGTTTACAATCATGAGAGAGGCATCCCTAGATCATTACTTATCCTCCCCCATAAGCAACAGTAGGTCTGATGTTCCTGGGCACATAAGCAGTATTTTCATACAGCAGTAGCCTCCACACTCTAATGAGACATCTGTGATGTGAATCAGGAACCTACTCTTGTCTGACCAATGGACTCTCTTCCATGTCCTGAGATTCCAATGTTGTTGTGTTATACACCACTCCAAACGTCGTCTTTGCTGCTGATCAAACAGAGCTGGACGCTTGATGACCCTTCTGGACCTCATATCCAGTGCTTTGAGATGGTTTCGGACAGTTCTGTTGCACAAATGCCTGTTGGCGTGCCAAAGGCGTTTCAAAACCCCTCATGAAGCAAAGGGTTCATGTCTAACGAGGCATGCCAGACTCCAATCTTCCCAAGGAAAAGTCTTTTGGGGTTGTCCAGGTCTTGGTTGGTCCTTAACATCATTGTTTTGTTGATGTTTTCGGACAAGTCTGCTGACAACAGAATGACTATAGCCAAAAACAAAGAACTCATGAACAACACAGAAAGAGAATATCCAGACAGCGGCGATATTGAAATCACAACAAATGGCATGGAACAACTTCTGAAGAATCCACACAAGGCTGCAGGACCCGACAACATACGTCCAATGGTACTAAGAGAGCCTGCTGTGGAAATTGCACCGATCCTGTCCATTTTTTACAATCTATCGATGGAAACTGGTGAAATCCCTGTGTATTGGAGATCTGCAGTCATCACACCAGCTTTCAAAAAAGGCCACAAATGCATCGCAGCAAACTAGACCAATATCTCCGATATGTATATGCTGCAAACTCATTGTACATATTGTTACTAGAAATATCATGAACCACGCAGAAAAAAACAAATTTTTATATCTCTACAACACAGATTCAGAAACAAACGTTCGTGTGAAACACAACTATTCAAATGCATCAATGACATCACCAAAAATCTGGAAAATGGGCAATAAACAGATATGCTCATTTTGGACTTCTCCAAAGCATTTGATGAAGTTTGTCATAACTTTCTAATCCATAAACTACACCAATATGGGATAAAAGGGAAAACAAACAAATGGATAAAGGCTTTCTTAACAAACAGAACACAAGTAGTCGTGGTAGACGGAGAATCCTCAGAAAGAGTTGATCTACAATCAGGAGTTCCACAAGGATCCGTCCTGGGACCAAGCTTGTTTTTGTTCTACATCAACGATATGCCACAAGGACTCAGCTGAACTGTACACCTTTTTGCAGATGACACCATAGTATACTTAACAATATCCTCAAATACAGACACTGACAAACTTCAAGCTGACCTCGAAAAATTGGCTATTTGGGAGTGTTATATAGCCCCATATTATATTGAGATTGATATATCCTTAGTGAATAATTATATTGAGATTGATAGTTTTTCTGCATTTTCAAAATGGTCTCACTCATTTGCACTCAGTGACCTTGTTTACATCTTTGTTAACTGATCTATTGTACAAGTAGCTGTTGATTGTTTCAGTGGGTCAAGGAACTTGTTTACTTGAACTATGACAGAATCACCTAGAAACTGTCAGAACTTTGTAGAATTTTCATCTTTTGGGACATTATATCTGGTTACTATATAAAGGTTTGTCAACAGAATTAAAAAAAAATCATTTTTAGAAAGCCATTTCAGAAGAACTTATTTTCACAGCAGTTGTTTCCATTGGAAATTATTATTGTTCTAGGACAGTGCCTGTATTATAGAAGCAGTGCTTCTTTGTGAATTTGGAAGATTGATTTCAAAAGAGAATTTTGAAGAGAATTTATTCGTCTTGGAAAAGAGAATTTATACTTTCTGTGAAACAGAATAATATTATTTTGTGATAAGCCAGGATTCTACTGGATTATTTGGAAATTACCTGTGGCACCAATACTTCTTGGATTTTTATTCCATTTGAATTTTGTGGAGCATTTTATTATATTTTATTGGAGACTGCTGAAATTTCTAAGTGAAAATTTTATTATAAATCTACGGGATACTGTTTCTGAAGAGACATTCTTGAATTTAATACTACCAGCTGGTAACTTTCTTCACAAGACTCTTCACCACTGGATTACTGGATTCTGTCAAACTGTATTTTGGACTAATTCAATAATTGATAAGTTCCAGTTTTTATTTTCTGTAAATTAGTGTAAAAGATCTTTGTATCGTTTTTTTTTTATATTAATTTTTTTTTCAATTTTTAATTAAATTTCAGAATAATTAAATTCATAGTTATTGTTGCTGATTCTCAGATTTCTTTCTGTTATCAATATCAATAATATTTCCATACCGTAACAGGGAGAAGAACTGGAAAATGGAATTCCACCCTGAAAAGTGTACTGTCCTCACAGTCACTGAGTCAGCAAAAAGAGGAATCCAATTCACCATGATTACAAGCTAAACGGACACACACATGCTTACGAGAAATCAACTAAATATCTAGGCTGTACCATCGCCTGTGATTTGAAGTGGGGTGAACACAGAAACAATGTCACAAGCAAAGCTAGCCGCAGTCTGGGGTTCCTACATCGAAACCTTCATACAAAATCAAAAAAGATCAAGGAACAAGCATACAAGTCACTAGTGAGACCTCAACTGGAATATGCGACAACTGTCTGGGATCCATACCATCAGACCCAAATAGACAAATTAGAAAAAGTACGACGACGAGCAGCAAGATACGTAGATACGTCACTGGTTGACATAGAAACAGGTCCAGTGTTGAAAAACATGTTGGTGGAACTAAAATGGAAGCTACTTCAAACAAGAAGAAAAGAAGCCCGCCTAATTATGATGTATAAAATAGTCAACAACATGGTAGCCATTGATAGCACAAACTATTTTACTGAACCAACACGAAAATTTCGATACACTCAAAGCCTTTCCTATGTCATACCAACAGCAACCAAAGATTGTAGGAAATGGTCCTTCTTCATTAACACCATAAAGGATTGGAACAACCTGCCACCTGATGTCGGCACAGCCAAGTCACTCAAGATATTTAAATCCCAAGTAAACAAACTCCTGGAAGAGGCTTAATGTACACATTTTTATCCAGATTTTAACCATGCGTACACCTGTCAGAATATTCAATATGTTGAATGTGGACAGTATACGGAAGAAGAAGTTGTCTTTCCAATAGCTTTGAATGACATGCCTGTTGCATGTATGCCAACGATTTGCCATCTTAGTATCTCTGACAGTCTCCTCCTTGCCATGTCAGCATTTATTGATAAAAGAAGTGACAAATTTTTCAGATATTGCATGTGGATGATAGAGTTTTTTGTGACATCTGTTGGTAGCACGCTTCACATGGACGAGGGGATGTGTTTGGGATACGCTATCAACCAGAAACATAATGCTTCATGAGATGAAATGTGCTGCAACACATAGCAATCATTAAAATGTAATAATCAGTAACAGCAACTTCACTGTCATCATCATGAAACATTTCAGGGGGTGCATAATTAAGTTCCAGGTGTATAGTTGTTAACAAACAAGAAGCCACACTCAACTGATCAAAATACATGAGATGGGACTCTATTTTCAATTTTCTGAACCCAACCACATGTGAAGAAATTCCTTCAACAGGATTGAAATTGTACATTGTGATAAAAAATAATCAAACTCAGTCCAAGTATGCTATTTCAATGCTACCAGTGAGCCTTCTGATACAGTCCAGAGGCAACTGCTGCCACTCCTCATACAGTTCTGCACAGGCGGATTCCTTGCTTGCACACAACGTCCAAGAAAGTCACAGATGTGTTCTAAGGGATTCAAATCAGTGCTCATTTCTGGCCAAGGTAGTGTTGTAATAGCTTTGTTCTAAAAATGCTCTCAAAGTGTGGGAACAAAGTGGCCTTGTATTGTAGTTGATGAACACAGGGCAAGTAGCCAATGGTTGGTTGTCAAAATGAGGCACGACAACCAGATTGAGAATGTCCTGGATGTAATGATGACCACTGGGCTTCCCACGTACAGTCACCATATCAGGTTTACAATCATGAAAGAGGCATTCCCTGATCATTACTGATCCTCCACCATAAGGAATAGTAGGTCTGATATCCCTGGGCAGATAAGCAGTATATCTATGCCTCCACATTCTCATGCAACCATCTGTGACGTGAAGCAGGAACCCACTCATGTCTGACCAATGGACTCTCCTCCATGTCCTGAGATGCTAATG
The DNA here is from genome assembly GCA_031216915.1 of Pictodentalium vernedei. Classification (NCBI taxonomy): domain Eukaryota; kingdom Metazoa; phylum Mollusca; class Scaphopoda; order Dentaliida; family Dentaliidae; genus Pictodentalium; species Pictodentalium vernedei. Next base: position 545,172,431 of record CM062297.1, read on the forward strand.
TTGTTGTGCCATACACTACTCCAAACGACGTCTTTGATGCTGATTGGACAGAGCTGGATGCTTGATGACCCTTCTGGACCTCATACCAGTTCTTTGAGATGGTTTTGGACAGTTCTGTTGCACAAGTGCCTCTTGGGGAGCCAAAGGTGTTTCAAAACCCCACTTGAAGTAAAGGGTTCATGCCTAGCAAGGCGTGCCAGACTCTGATCTTCCCGCAGAGAGGTCTTTTGAGGTTGTCCAGGCCTTGGTCGGTCTTTAACTTCGATGATTTGTTGATGTTTTTAGACAAGTCTGCTGATGACAGAATGATTATAGCCAAGTTGCCTTCCAATAGCTTTGAATGACATGCCTGTTGCATGCATACCAACGATTTGCCATCTTAGTGCCTCTGACAGTCTCCTCCTTGCCATGTCAACATTTATTGATAAAAGAAGTGAAAAATTTTCTTGTTTTATACCCAGATATTCCATATGGATGATAGTGTTTTTTGTGATGTGCGTGGGAAGCATGCTTAACGCGGATGAGGGGATGTGTTTGGAGTATGCTATCAACCAGAAACATCATGTTTCACTAGATGAAATGTACTGCAAGACATAGCAATCATTAAAACATAATAATCAGTAACAGCAACTTCACTGTCATGAAACATTTCAGGGGGTGCTTAATTAAGTTCCAGGTGTATATATATATCTCTGAAAACAAGATCAAATGAAATCAATACGTAATTCTGCAGTTTCCAGGTAAATAACCGGAGTAAAACATAGAAATCAACAATTTTCTCTTGCTGCTTTCTGAAAAATAAGGCTTTTCAAGTTTAATTAAAGAGAAATTTTATCTGTGATCATTATTAATATGCATTTAGTAAATGAACTTTCCACAGGATGAATGGTAAATGTCTTGGAATGTCTTCAATGAACAGTGGAAAATCTATTAACCAGTACCACTTAACCCATAAGCGCCTAATTCTTGCCAGTTACAGAGAATGGGTCTTGGCAGCTCTTTTAGCAACATTGGTAGTCATATAAAACTGACTTCTCCATAATTGCCATGATCATTTTTCATTTTTCTAAATTTCCATGCAGTTCAACTGAGGCATGCATCAAACTGGTACATATGTGTAATAGTTTCTAATCTTTGATGCAAACCTGTATTTCAAGGACAATAGATTTTGTTTTGAAAATGGGTCATTAACTCTTAACCTGCTGAGTTTTTAGAAATATTTTTCATCAAATCTAGTCATGGCTGCTGTAAAAAAATTCCTGAAAATTTCACTCAAAAAATCACTGGTCTAAACATTGATTTTCACTGCATTATTTGGGCATAGCATTTTCCGTTACTATTGGGGGAAATTTAAATGCCTGTTGAATAACACTGTTAAATGATATAACATCAAAACACAAATTCATTTATTATACCTTCAGTTGAAATCTGATTTTAATTGCATACTTTTACCTGCCTAATAAGAATGTCAACTATTTCTTATTAATTTTGGAGAAAAAATCACAGCAATCTCTACTATTTGGCAGTTATTAATACAGGGAAAATGCCATCACTATTATTAATTCCAATCAAATATCCTGACCATCTCTATTATTCAGCCATCTCTATTATTAGGCAGGTAAGAATACAGTCGATAGAGTAAACACCTATTAACTTAATAAACAAGGGTTCGCATCATCGATGCTGGGTTGAGTTTTCGTGGCCAACGTAACGGTGGCTATGGACTAAAAAAAAAAATGAACCGAGTCCATTTTCGAACTCCATCAAGATAATGTTCCTGGAAACCCACATAACGAAACTGAATTGTATTGGTTGACGTTTGTTCAAGTTATCGTGCTATTGAGCACAAAATTCACAGAAAATGGCCAAGTCAGCCCAATAATTCTGCTGCTGTACATTGGACAGAGCCTATTTTCAAACTCGCTCAAGACATTGTTCCTTGAAACCCATGTGCCAAATATCAGTCAAATCGGTTGACGTTTGTTGAAGTTATCATGCTATCAAGCTCAAAATTATTTGATTTTAACAAAGGGTCATAACTCTTGTGAAAACCATGCATCGGACTGAGCACATTTTTGAACTCGATCAAGACATTGTTCCTTAAAACCTATCTGCCAAATATCACTCAAATCAATTGACGTTTGTTGAAGTTATCATGCTATCAAGCTCAAAATTAGTCGATTTTAACAAAGGGCCATAACTCTTGTGAAAAATGTACACTGGTCAGAGCCCATTTTCGAACCTGATCAAGACATTGTTCCTTAAAACCCATGTGCCAAATATCAGTCAAATCAGTTGACACTTGTTGACGTTATCACCCTATCAAGCTCAAAATTTGTCGATTTTAGTAACAGACCATAACTCTCGTGAAAACCATATATTGGACAAAAGCCCATTTTCGAATTCGATCAAGACATTGTTTCTTAAAACCCATGTGCCACATATCAGTCAAATCAGTTGACGTTTGTTGAAGTTATCGCACTATCAAGCTCAAAATTAGTCGATTTTAACAAAAGGCCATAACTCTTGTGAAAAAACGTGGACATGCCCTATTTCACGTCATCAGGTGTTGAACATGCATATCAAGTTACATACCAAATATTATCAAAATCCATCCAGAAGCAACTGTTATAAGCAAAAAGTGTAAAAAACTGCCCGCCCAATGACAGACCCTTGCCAACCAATAGTCAAGTTTTTTTTTTAAAACTCAACTAAAAATTCTTGTGAAAGAAATGACCTTGACAATCTGCAAATTCCACTTGTTAAAAGACCTATTTTGGTTTCAGTTCATCCACTACAGGCATTTAATCTATTATAACTTGTTTTTTTCATTGTTCATAAGTTCCGTCAAACAGGATATAATAGAATAAATGAAATTATCACAGGAAAGTAGCCAAATCCCTGTCAGCTGAATACTCATGTAAACTGAATAATTCTCACTGGCAAAGTAACTACAGTACAGTTGCCATGGGCGGTCACTTTTCCACATGTCCACAGTGGTTGTGGAAAGCCGTGGGCAAATTACCTTTCAATTGCCCACATAAATTTCTGTGGACAGAGATTTTTCTAGACCGTGGGCATGCTACCTGCTTGCCCACGGAATTAATAACTAACATGGCAATTCCTGTGGAGTCCACATGATCTGACTTTTTATTACACTGCTATAATATTTATGTTACGTAATTTTTCTACACAATAGCAATAAGAAAAAAAATCTGTTAACATCGGAACGAGGTCAAAATATCAGACTAGTTTCTGTTCTCCCCTGTCACGACAAATTCCCGGAATAATCCAACTGACGAAAATGCAGAAACTAAAAAGCTTGTGGACCATGTGATATTTATCTTCTCATCTGTTTGCCATTTGTTAACCCTTTACCTAACGCTAGGAGTAGACAGCACTCGAGAAAAAAATTGTAACTGAGAATTTTCAATTTTTGCTCCCAAAACATAGGTTATGACCCCCCCATTGGAACAAGCGTTCGAATGAAGGGTCATAACCTATGTTTTGGGAACAAAAAATCAAAATATAAAATAGATTGAATGGCGATTTTCGTGTATAGCGCTGGCCGGTTTTGATCATTACCTTAGGTAAAGGTTTAAATAAAAAAGGAGGGATATTTCCACCGATTATGATTTTATCATCACCAAACAAGGCCTCTCCAGTTCCCCCTCACGGCGTCATTTTTATCTTCCGCTTCCACAAAGTTCCGGTTCGTTTTCGCGACAGCTACCGGCTGTCTTCAAAATTCGAATCAAGAGTTGAGAGTATAATTTCAGAAAAACAAAACATGTTTTGTCTTGGGATTTGTATCAGTCCCCCTCCCCCTAATTGACTGTTGTGCTCCGACTCAAAACGGCCTCCGATCTGAATGAAATCATGAAGGCAATGGCAGATCTAGGATTTTTAACGGCGTGGTAGAGATCGGGCAGGGATTGGTGGGGTTTCCGGAGAAAATTTAAATTTTTCAAAAAATTTCCTCGCACCCGAGACAACGAAAATGGATTATATATCCACAATATGCAATGCATCTCTACGAAAAAATAGGGGGAATGCCAAGAGCGCCTTTGATGGGAAGTTTACCCAATCATTTATACCCATGTTGCCTCTTCTACCCCAAGCATTGGTTACTGGGTCATAATCCACCAGTAAAGCAGGGCTTGTTTACCACAATGAACAAGCACTGCTTCACTTCCCGGGATCCCCATGGGGGTCGGTCCATTACAGGTGGGGGAAGCACCTCTCGAGTATTCGCTTACCAATACATGATGTTGGTTTTTAACCCTACCCCCGTCGATATTAACAAAAGTTAGCCCCAGTGGTCTGCACTGAAAGGGCAAGACATGGTGAGTGTCGGTGACAATAAAGGTTTTCAAAGAGATGAACATTTTTTAGTGAATAATTCCGAAGTAATTTATCGATAGGGTCAGGTTAAAAAAAAAAAAAAACGAAATTAATTTGACGATGCATTTTTATTGTATGCTGAACTATCAGAATTACTCTGAAATTATCTACTAAAAAGTGCAACTTTCATATTGCACTTTTTAGTGAATAATTCAGAAATAATTTATCGATTGGGCCAGGTTATAAAAACGATATTAATTTGACAATGCATTTTTATTGTACGCTGAACTATCAGAATTATTCCGAAATTATCCACTAAAAAGTGTGACTTTCATATTGCACTTTTTAGAGAATAATTCTGAAATAGTTTATCGATAGGGTCAGGTTAAAAAAACGAAATTAATTTGACGATGCATTTTTATTGAACGCTGAACTATTAGAAAAACTCCAAAATTATCCACTAAAAAGTGTGACTTTCATATTGCACTTTTTAGTGAATAATTCCGAAAAAGGTTCAAGGCCTGGGGGTGCTGTCATGATTAGCCTCTTTCTGCATAAATATGTGACATTAAACACAAATAAATAAATAAATAAATAAATAAATAAATAAATAAATAAATAAATAAATAAATAAATAAACAGGCCTGAGTACTGGGCGCTAATTTCCCGGACTGATGTTCCTTTATCAAAATATTTCCAGGCCAAAAATTCTAGAAGCCGAATGTTCCCCTTCCCGTCCAAGTTTAGAGTTGTCAACAAAAGCAAACGAATTGTTCAACAGTTGATCGAAAATCAGATTCGGTTTAACAGAAAGATCATATCAATACATAATTGCATATCAGCGATATTCCCAGGTGCACTCTTTTATTTTCAACTATTTTTTTCGTTTGCACACATTTTTTTCAAAGCCATCGTTCGCAATCGACATGGGTTTGTCACTGTATGTTTTGTTTTCACAATGTGGGTTGTGTTATCATTTTCAGATTGAGGAAATATGACGTAATTTTGACAAGTTATCAATTTTTTCCTTTTTGTAAATACAAAAATGACCATATACCTGTGCTTGCAAATTGAAATGATAAAGAAAGAAATATTTTTAAACAGAGTCCTATTCTATCAAGACGTGTTCAAAATTACTTCCAGTTACATTTCTGTGGGCAGACGTGTTTCGGATTAATTATGTGGACACTGCCGTCCGGCATTATCATCGTTCAGTAATCTTTTCCACAGAAGTCCACAGGCTTTTGCCCACAGAACTACATGCCCACAGAAGTCCACAGAAATTGGTATCCAACTGATTTCTATGGAAAGCCAGTAGGCGCCCACTGTGGACATGTGGAAAAGTGACCACCCACAGCGACTGTACTGTATTCCATTAACAAGGTTCTACTGCACTTAGTCCTGATTATCAGACTCAAGTATTTTATCTGCGATTTGCACAAGTAACATTCTGCATTTTTTTCATTGTCTGACTCCACAAATATAACATTTTTCTTACAAGAATGTATTTTCTCCAATATAAGTAAAAATGTCAAGACCAAATGCAAATCTGTTTTGAGGGTAGCAACCACATGTGCGATCATTCGATTCAGAAAGAGAATGTTTTTTACCTGCACCCGAGAACTAATAACACATGTTGAGGCCTCTGTTTTTTTATAACAGTAATTAAATGACAAATAAATCACCAACTCAATGAAATAAATTAAATTTGACCATTTTGCCATTATAATATTTTTATATAAGCCTACCGAGCATTAAACCTGAAAAATAAAATAAAGAAACACACCTCTGAAACACTACTTTAAACTTGAGGAGTTATAGTACAAGTAGAACAATGAATGGAGATTACGTCTTACACAGCGTAAGAATGCAATATTATGACACTGTGATCTTCATTCATAAAACATCACTTCAAATATGCCAAATGCTTGTCAAAATATATTTTAATAACTCACGATAGGAAGGAATATTGTGAGATAAACTGGTTATTAACACCAAAGTGGATTACCAAGATAGTGTCTTGAAGTCTCAACCTCATCTCTGTGTCATATATTGACAAGTCCTAAAAGACTCATCAATGCCTCATGTATGCCTAGAGACGAGGTCTCGAATTCAATACACCATCTTGGAATCACACGAGGTAATACTATATTTGTGCCATGTATTGAGAAGCGCTTTGATTTTCTGAAAAAAAAATAAATTATGCTTCAAAATTTGAGACACCCTGATCACTTGCTACTAGTCGGTCCAGTCTTTTGCAAAACGGCATGATTCAGAAATGGAATAACCTGCCAGTAAGTATTAAAGGAAAGTCTCTTCTCAGTGTTTAGAATTAAAATTAATAAAGAGAATAAAAGATTGATACTACATACTGATGTGTGTTGTTTTTTATTAAATACATTCTCCCCAGTTTGTTTTTACAGTCCTGAATGCTGAACAATTTGAACATCACTATGGCGTTTTGACAACTGCAGTCAAGCCATATTATTTCCAGGAATCACATTCTTTGATAGTTATTATTTTGCATCAGAGTGAAAAGGTTGATAAAAATATAAAAAAAAAAATATAAATCTTACTTTCAAATAGTTGCTAATTACTTTATTTTGTATTCATTAAAAAATAATAATATTTTGATTACACTGCATTGTTTACTCACTGCTTTTTTCCCAAATGCAAGTGTGATGTGATGAAAACTGTAGATAAAGTGAAGATCATGTGGTGCAGTCTCACTAATTATGTAAGTAAGAGCATAATGTTAAAAATTATCTTGGAAACCATATTGTTACAGGTGCAAATTACCCTGTTAATCACTATGTTTCAAAATTAATCAATGAACATTTGGCCCCACAAAGCAGATCTTCTGTTTCTCAGGCCATTTGTTGTAAAATTGAATGTGGGCAGGTTTTTTTAGCTCATCTGACTTTTAGTCAGGGGAGCAATAGTGATCACTCACCGTCCGTCGTCCGTGAACATGGTGTTTGCGTCTTCTCCTCCAAAACCGCTGAACCAATTTAATTGAAATTGGAGAAAATAGTTTGTTAAGACATCGCATTTTGATTGTGTTCAAATCAAGTTGCCTCACCCCTCGGTAGGGCCATGCCCAAAAAGAGTGCTTAAATCTTTAAAAATCTTTTTCTCATGAACCAGCAGTAGCAGAAACTTGATATTTGGTGTGCAGCTTTCTTTTGAGGTGTTGACTCGATTTTGTTCAAGGGAAGTTCGAGGAGCTATATTTGCCTACGTCATGGAAGGGGCGAGACTTTTTGCCCCGCCAAAATTTCTATTTTCCAAACCAAGAGGTTGATTTGAACCAAATTTGATATGAGGAATTATTGGGTCATAAGTTCTTAATTTATGCCCAAAAAAATTTTCCCATCACCTCATGGGAACCACAGGAGCTAACAGTAGAAAAAAATTAAAACCCACGTATCTCCAAAACTACATGGCACTGAGAAGTCTTATTTGGTGTGAGGCTTCCTTAGGACCAACAGAATGGAATGGTAAAAAAAATTGCTAACGGTTTTATCATGGGGTACTTTTTCAGGACTTTGAAAAAGTGCGGAGTCAACATTTTTTAACACTGTGGGTAATGGGAAAAACATTTAAGACTACTTTTCTCCCAAACAACTGCTCCAAAAGCTTTCAAATTTCACATATAACATCTTTGGAAGATTGTTTCACATGTTTATTGAAATCAAATCCCCAGGTCCATATTTTGGCTCTCTATGGGAGCCCAAATGTTTAAATTAACGCAGTAAGAGGAATATTGTTTAAAAATTTTCTTCTTCAGATCTACCAATCAGAATCTTTTGATATTTGGAATGCAGCATCCCTTGGGGGTGGGGGGGGGAGATTCAAGTTTGTTCAAGCCAAGACCATGGGTTCATATTTGGGCTCACTGTGGGAACTCAAATTATATTTTAGTTCAAAATGAGGGATTTTTTTTTAAAAATCTTCTTCTTCAGATCCAGCAGTCGGAATATTTTGATATTTGGTATGCAGCATCCTTGGAGGGGGGGGGGGGGGGGGAGGGGGAGGGGGGCAGGAGATTCAAGCAGGTTCAAGCCAAGTCCCTAGGTTCATATTTGGGCTTACTGTGGGAGCTCGAATTGTAACTTAGTTCAAAATGAGGAATTTTCTTTAAAAATCTTCTTCTTCCTATCCAGCAGTCGGAACGTTTTGATATCTGGTTTGTAGCATCCTTGGGGGGGGGTGAGATTCAAGTTTGTTCAAGCCAAGTCTCTGGGTTCATATTTGGGTCACTGTGGGAGCCAGCCTGAATTATAACTTAGTTCAAAATGAGGAATTTTCTTTAAAAATCTTCTTCAGATCCAGCAGTCGGAATGTTTTGATATTTGGTTTGCAGCATCCTTAGGGGGTAAGATTCAAGTTTGTTCAAGCCAAGTCCCTGGGTTGATATTTGGGCTCCCACAGGGTGTTAGTTCAATATGAGGAATATTCTTCAAAAATATTCTTCACCTCCATCAGTCAGAATATTTTGATATTTGGTATATGGCATCCCACTGGAGGTTAGATTCAAGTTTGTTCAAGCCAAGTCCCTGGGTGCATATTTGGGCTCCCTGTGGGAGCAAGAATTATTACTTAGTTCAATATGAGGAATATTCTTTAAAACTCTTTTTTTTTAAACCCACTGGTCAGAATCTTTGGATATTTGGAATAAGCTTTCAATTCCCTGGGTTGATATTTAGGCTACCATGTCAGGTGAGCGCCCTCAGGCCCCCTGGGGGCCTCTTGTTTTTGGTGGGATTTTTTTTGTAATTATTTCTTTGCAATCAATTCATTCTTGGTTTGTTTTATGTGTTAGGACTCATAATCTACAGAATAGAATGGCACGTATGCAAGCCAGAAAATAAGCAGACTGTCATCTGCAAAATGAGGTCCCCAGAGGGTTAGCATCACAAAATTTACCCTCTGTGAACCTCAATCTGAATCAGGGTCTCAAAACTAAACAGAAAGAGGTACCCATAGGATAAATTGGCCTGCTGTATGGAATAGCATGATCAAATTCACCCTCTGGGGACCTCATTCTGCAAATGTCTGACTGCTTATTTCCAGGCCTGCATGGACGGTGGTGTACTTTGTCCCTTGAGTGCAAGAAGGCTTTGGAATGCTTTAGCACTCAAGGGGCAGATTTATCAACTTTCTTAACTTGGGTAAAATATCAGACATAAATCATTTTAAGTTTTATTTTTTTAAGTTTGCATTCGTTATAAAAAGAGAGCATGCAGCAGCTGAAAGGACCATGGAGGGCCTGAGAAACAGATTTTTAACTTTTTTAGGCCTTATATACATTTTTTTTAAATGGTTGCATTACAGGAAACTCTTTTTAAATCTTGAAATGCTTTGCATTCTCTTGAATGTTTTAGAAACTCAAATCATGACTGCTTTGCAGCAGTCGTGAATTTGTTTTAAAAAAATATAAATATACAAAGAGTATAGAAACAACAAATACAAGATTTGATCCAATATACCAGGTTATATTTCATTAACCCCTCCTCCCTGATATGAAAATAACAAAATTGCAAGGAGCAAATTTTTCTCATAATGCAATGGGGATTTAACCGACTCAATCTTGTTTGACAGAGCTCATTGAGGTCTGGCAAACAAGATTAAATTGTTTAAATCCTAGTTGCATTGTGGGAAAAATTAGCTTCTTAAAGTTTTGATGCTGCAAGATCAGTGTGGATGGAGTTAACTAGTATCACTGACCCAGAGCTAGATACCAAAATTTTGGTCTTATATTATCTAGTTTAACCTACCTTTTTCAGGCAACATATATAGCAAACAAAACACTTGTTAACCAAATTTGTACAAACCCGACTTCCATTAGAATTATGCCAAAAATTAAACAACATAGTTTTTTCAGATACATACATGTTTTGGAGGGTCTTAAAATCTGAGGTGCAACTCTCTAATGCTTTGGAATTATTCACAAATGGGTGTCTGCAAATTTAAAAGTTGCATAAGTATAAAATGGTTCAAGCAAATTTTATGGTACAGCCTTTTTTCTCTCTTTGCATTAACTGCAGAATTTACAGACACTCTGTCTGCACACAGGAATCTGGCAATTTTTTGCACAAGTGGAATAACGGTTGGCTACAATAGTTTGCCTACCTTCGTGCAGCTGCACAGGCCTGGCATTCTGAAATATGAAAGAGAGCTAAAAATCGCTCACCTCGCATGGCTTAGGCGAGCAATTAGCTCCCTCAAGTTTACAAAAGCTAAAAGTGGCAAAATGAAGTTTTATCATTAATGATTTCCACCTAGTGGGCCTTGTACATTTTATTTGGTGCTGCTAACAAGGTAGTCTCTGTGAGACGGCTACACTGCCCCTTCCACACCTCCAGGCCTCAGCAAGGCCCAGAGGTGTGGGAGGGGCAGCGCGGCCATCTTTCGGAGACCACTAACACAGCAGAGATCTGAAAAGATGTGGGTTTTAGGAATAGGCGGTTATAGTGATCATTATTTTCGAAGGCCAGGAGGGCTAGTTTTCGCCCTCCTTATTTTTTTTTTTAAGGCGAGTAGTAGGTGAGCGAATAAATCGCTCTCCTGAAAATGCCAGGCCTGGCTGTACCATGATCATACAATTTTTAGAAACTTTCAGGACCCAGAATACAATCAGTCAGTTAATCCTTTACCCAACATAATTGCCCAAAACAGTCTGTGCTATTCACAACAATCACATTCAAATTTTATTATTACCCAATACAAACGATATCAAAAATTATTATTCTAATTACTGTTTTTTAAAATTTTTCAAAACGTTTCAATAAAATGATTAAACAAGTTAACCCTTTACCCAATGTAACGATCAAAACCGGCCAGCGCTATTCTCTAAAATCGCCAATTAATTTTCATTATTTTTTTCATTTTTTGTCTCAAAAACATAGGTTATGACCCCTCATTGGAACAAGCTCGTTCCAATGAGTGGTCATAACCTATGTTTGTGAGACAAAAAATGAAAAAAATTAGTTATTCAAGAATTTTTTTTGCAAGTGTCGTCTGCTTTGCATGTTAGGTAAAGGGTTAACCTTTACCCAATGCAGACGATTTCAAAATTTATTATTTTAAATATAATTTTTTTAATTTTTTCAAAAAATTTCAACAAAACCATATCATGTGACCCCTCTTTGAAACGAGCTCGGCAAGCTCGTTCCAAAGAAGGGTCACATGATATGGTTTTGTTGAAATTTTTCGAAAAATAAGATTTTTTCAGCTGCTGAATTTGCATATTACGCGGGCGGATGCAGGCGATTTGTTGGGTAAAGGGTTAAACAAGTTCTTTGTTACAGCTTAACCCTTTACCTAACGAATTGGCCACATCCGCCTTCGTAATTTTCAAACTTAGCAGTTGAAAAAAAAAAAAAATCCAAAAGTTTAATGTGATCATCTCATTGGAACGGGCGCAATGATCTCGTTCCAGTGAGGGGTCACATGATATGGTTTTGCTGAAATTCCTTTAACATATTTTTTTTTCAACTGCTTAATGTGTAAATAATGCAGGCGGATGCAACCAGTTCATTACGTAAAAGGTTAAAAAAAAAATAGTTTAGGAACAGCAATTTTCTGGATTCAGAAAATTTCACTCAAATGAAACGGCATTACTCAAGGTTCAGAAAAACATCCTGCTTAATACGTAGTTTGTGAGGGTAACCTTGCTTGATCTTTTAGACCTTAGTGCTTCTTTTGACACTGTTTGTCATAAAACTCTGCAGGAGACAATGAACTCTTATTTTGGACTTAGTGGTGTAGCCGCTGAAGAACAGACAGCAGCGTATATCAATAAATGGTAACCTGTCAAAAGACTTCCATCTGGAATGTGGAGTCCCACAGGACAGTTATCATAGACCTGTTCTCTTTCTATTCTATACTTCAAAAATGTTCACCATCATTGAATCGCAACTGACTGACGTTCATGGTTATGCTGATGACACACAGGTCAAATTCTCCTTTTGACCATCAACCAAGGATCAAACTAAAGCTAAGAAATTAATGAATCATGTATTTCGGGCATTTGCACTTGGATGATTTCAAACAAATTAATGACAAATGATGATAAGACTGAATTCCTAATAATTGGTCTTTGTCAGCAACTCACTAAAACTGACATCAACTCAGTGAAGGTAGAAGATTCCACCATCAGGACATGTGACATGTACGTAATCTTGGTGCCTTCTTTGACTCAAACATGTCTATGGACAAACATGTCACAAGTAAGTGCAACAAGGCTTTCAGAGGTCTTTACAAAATTAAACAGATAAGATAGTTCCTTGCAAAAGACTCCACAAAAACTCTAGTTTATGCCTTTGTAACTTCACATTTGGATTATTGTATATATGCTTTACAGTTAAAACTAGAAGTCCTGTCATGAAATGCGCACAAATAGCTCGTCAATCTGCGCGTTAATCTATGCGCTATAACCATAGTAAGGCTATCAAATTCTATACGTATGGCCTGTGCAAAAGCAATTTTTCAGCCAATGGAGTGCCGGGTAACCCGGAGATCCATTGGCAGAAACATTGCCTGTGTTTGCTATGAGTAACCAGGAGAACCTGCCGTGTTTTGGATGCCATTCGATATGGCAATTGCGTGCAATTCCTACGCGCAATTAAGCCTAGATAAGCGCACAGTTTGTGACAGGACTTCTAACTGTATTGTTCAAACTTCCACAATACCAGTACTCTTGCCTGCAGAAAGTATTAAATGCATCAGCCCGAGTGGTATGTAGAGTATCACGATCTCAACACATCACTCCTGTTTTGATGGTTCTGCACTGGCTGCCAGTAGAATACAGAATAATTTTCAAAACTTTATTATTAGTTTTCAAGGCACAAAATAACATGTCACCAGACTACTTAGAAGTACACATCAATACCAAGAATGTGTGTCAATATAACCTGAGGTCTGATGGTAAAATGCTACTACATGTTCCAAAAAATAGGTGTAAGACATTTGGAGACAGGTCATTCTCATTTGCTGGTCCTCACTTGTGGAATAATTTACCAGATCATCTAAAAAGACTGTCAAATGTCAACATTTTCAAGAAAGGTCTGAAAACATATCTATTTCAAAAGTGATGTGCTGGACTGTAAAATACTGTGTATATTCTGTTTGTATATTTGACAAGCTGAGTAACATGTACAGTGCCTTAGAATGTGGTTCTTTATCCATTGAACTATAATTTTGGTGCTATATAAATGGATATATTATTACTATCATTGGAACAAGCTTGCAGGTTATTGAGTCCAAAAAATGAAAGTTTTAGCCAATCAAGAATTATTTTTGCAATTAACTGTTGTCTTATCTTCAGGTTGGGTAAAAGGGTAAAGGGTTAAGTTATCCCTTTTTTGTATAAAACCATAGATATAAAGTGTTAACATGAACCAATTTTCCATTTTCTCATTAACTTATTTTAACAACTGAATTGATTTCTTGGAAGACATGCTACATGGAAAACTGTCAGTAGTTAGCTTGTTATGCAGATCAATGAACATTTCTTTTAGTTGATTGATCTAAAAAGGTAAGAAATAAATAGTTGACAATTTAATGAATGCTTCTAGAAAGCAGCTTTGGAATAAAAGAATTAACTCACCCTTAAAATTATAGAATGCCAAGGGAATGTATTTCAAAGAGGACAGCACTTCACATCATATACATTGAATAGAAAAAGTTTTGTTTGACAGTAAAATATTAGTTTTTGTTTACAAAGAAGGGAATATAGGTTACAAAATAGATTTTAAATGCATCGCTGTACAGGCTTTTTAACCCTTAATGTATGCATTCAGTATTCCTACAGGATAAAAATAATAAATATTTGGCCTTCTGCTAATTTGTAACAATCCTCTAATGAGAAGGTCTACATTAACACAGTCCCCTGCCGACTATTTCTCCCTCCCAATCACCCAGCATTCAGTCAAAAAGTGTTTCAAAACCCCTTTCATCTTTTTGTCAATTTCCCTAACTATAAAAGTGACCCTTTCCCTCATGTCATTCCCCATCCACTTGTCCTTCAAGTTTTTATCCCATCTTCCCATTAGTATTCTAAGAAGTCTTGTTTTACTTGGCAAATATTTGAGGGTATTCTAAAATGAAATGTTCCAGGGTCTCCATTACTCCTAAATTACACATTTGGCACAGTCTTTCCTCACCTTATCCGATTCTCCCCCTCAACTCCAGTGACTTCGATCTGACTTTGAACAACAAAGACCCCCACCCCAATCCCCTCCTCCACCTCCAAAAATCCTTCTCTGTCCTCAAAAGCTGGGACATCTTTCTTGTACAAACCTTCTGAATAGCTCTTGGTCCTAATTCCATCTCCCCTGTTTCTATTGCAATCAATGAATAACAAATGAGTAATTAACCCTGAAAGCCTTTTATAATAACTACATGTACACACTTGAAGGTGACTTAACCCTTGACACTCTGTTAATGCAACAGAAATGTCTCCAATCACTCTGTTTTTCTCGTTTAACTATGAATTTAACCAATGTTATCTTGATTGACAGAGCCCGCTGAGCTTTGTCAAACAAGGTATATTTGGTTAAATAGCAAACGGTATTGTGGGAAATATTTGCCACTGAAAACTTTGCCATTTTGATATTAGAGTGCCAGGGGTTAATAGTGCTTCAACATGTAAAAACACCCAGTCCTGGAAATAAGATGGGTGTGAGTGCAATTGCTCTCATCAGCACCCATGTTTTCTATTTTACAGGAGCTTAAAAATGCACTCGTTGAAAAATATTGTGGAGCACTAATATACTGTGAGGGCATATAAATGTGTGTTGCTTTGAGAAAGCAGCACTCTGCTGCCAGTGGCAAGTTACTGTCATAATTCAGCAATTCCTTATACATTTAACTCTTTGAACACTAGTGGTACATTCAATGCCAGTTCAATGGCAGCAATTAGAAGAGTCCATATTCATTATTTGGGGTAGACCAATTAATATTTTCAACGTGCGGCCTCGGGGCTGCACGTTGAAAATACTGATTGGTCTACCCCACACATTTACTGAACATACATCCTATTTAATGACGTTATAACGTATCATGTTCCTGGCTGGAAAAGGGTCATTCGGGTTTAAAGGGTTAAGGTGTCTGGTGTTTCGTGACAATATTCCCTCGAAAATTCATATACATGTACTAACATTTTACAGGTGCAATTTACTCTCATCTCTGATTTCGCGGGAGCTTAAAACTGGACCCGTCAATTTTGTTAATTTCCAGCACTGCACACCACCCAGTACCCCGATAGCTTACTAGCTGAGTTCTCAAGAAAGAATACGCTGATGGGGGGTAATTTTTTTTAAAGCAATGCAAAGATGGCACTTTGGGCCTTTTTGGGGACTTATGGGTAAACACTCTTTATACGCCAACAATGAACTAATAATGCAACAGAAAACAATTATACAGTAAGTACAGAGAAACTGTTAAGTGAAGAACCATATTGTCAATTTTAAGCATTCAATTAACCCTTTACCCAACGCAGACGATGTCAAAATTTATTATTTTAAATATCATTTTTTTTAAATTTTTCAAAAAAAATCAACAAAACCATATCATGTGACCCCTTATTGGAACGAGCTCAATGAGCTCGTTCCAATGAGGGGCCACATGATATTGTTGTGTTGAAATATTTTGAAAAATTTAAGTTTTTCAACTGCTCAATTTGCATATTACGTGGGCGGATGTGAACGATTCATTAGGTAAAGGGTTAACCACAATTTGGATACATTCCTACATTTTCCACATAGAGCTCTATCTATCTATTTATTTATTAGGGTTTAACAACATTTTCGACAGCCAAGGTCACTTCATCTCATAGAGTTTTATGGGTGGAGGAAGCCAGAGTACCTGGAGAGAACCACCAAGCAGCAGCAAACAACTGTCAGACTCCCCAATGTACTAACTCCACACAAGCAGGGTTAGCATTGGCTGAAGACAGGTACACCATTGACGTGCTGTACGCCTTAATACACAGCACCACCGTGCCTCCCACTTGGGCAATCGGGATTAAGTTCCTTGCCTAAGGATACAATGCAGTTACCTCTGGCGGGATCAAACCATGGACCTTTCGGTATGAAGTCCAATACCATAACCACTGAGTCATCATGCTCCCTACATTGAGCGCCATTGAGTGGAACAAGGTATTATTAGCAATGCTTTGATTAAATGCTAATATTCGAAATGCTGGAGAAAAGGAGGTCTGTGAAGATGGGGAAGTTAGAAACAGTCCAAATATTTTTCAAAAAGTCGCAAAATTTTTTATTCAATTAACTACTTTAAAACTAGAGGATGGCCACCAAAGGGTGGCTGATTCCCCCAAAAAAAGCCTTGATAGCCATTCCAACCTTATTCGCGACACACCCTCTGGTTGTGGGCAAAAATAATACCAAGTATCATTAATATCCTTGAAGGCTGTAAGAAGTTATGGAGCAGACACGAATTCCGTCTACGCCCGGATGGACAGACGGACAGACGGACGATGTCACGGCTAGATTCCCCCGAATTTTTTTCGGGGGAATAAAAATCATAATATTTTTTATTCAATTAACAGGGTTTTATTTTGTAACCTTTTTGCAACTGATGGGTCAAATATATACAAAAAGTATGGTAAATAGTTTTGTGTTAGAAAACTCATACAATTAACAGGATTATTTAATTTAGTTAATTGTATTTAAGGTGACTTCATGTATTTATATATTGCTTGGTGTTTAAGGTAACTTTTAGCATCTATGGCTAAATCATGACCCCAACACAGGTATGAAGCCAAATAGTGAATCATTTATACAGGAGCTGCACAATTCAGGGGATTTCCACCACAGACATTTGATAAGGCTGTCATGATTATTTGATTAGTCGATTAACTGTCAAATATTGTCGTAGATGATGGTTTTTATTTCGACTGTCATTCATTTTCAAAGTGATGCAAGTTGGGTTTAATTTGCACTCTACAATTAGGTGAACAAACTATTAGATTACTAACCTTTGAAATGTCTAACCATAGTTATTTGTAATACCCAGTGGCCTTTGTCTACCACACGTCTGTGCAACTATTTCATTTTAAAAACACTGAGCCCTGCCATTTGATCAATCTCTGTACTCTGTGACATTCAGTGTGAATCAGTACAAAAGAGTATCATTCAAACTCTGTAGGCCTACCATTTGAATAATTTGTGGTTTGGGAAGTTATTGCAGACTGCAGAGTAAATATATACCTGGAACTCAATTAAGCACCCCCTGAAATGTTTCATGACAGTGAAGTTGCTGTTACTGATTATGTTTTAATGATGGCTATGTCTTGCAGTACATTTCATCTAGTGAAACATGTTTCTGGTTGATAGCATACCCAAAACACATCTCCTCGTCCAAGTGAAGCATGCTTCCCACGAATGTCACAAAAAGCACTATCATCCACATGCAATAATCTGGGTATAAAACAAGAAAATTTGTCGCTTCTTTTATCAATAAACACTGACATGGCAAGGAGGAGACTGTCAGAAGCACGAAGATAGAAAATCATTGGCATGCATGCAATAGGCATGTCATTCAAAGCTATTGGAAGGCACCTTGGCTATAGTCATTCTGTAATCAGCAGACTTGTCAGAAAAATCAACAAATCAACAATGTTAAGGACTGACCAAGGCCTGGACAACCCCAAAATACCTCTCCTCAGGAGGATTGGTGTCTGGCACTCTTCGTAAGGCATGAACCCTTTGCTTCAACTGGGGTTTTAAAATGCCTTTGGCTCCCCAACAGGCATTTGTGCAACAGAACTGTCCGAAACCATCTCAAAGTGCTGAGTATGAGGTCCAGAAGGGTCATCAAGCATCCAGCTCTGTCCGATCAGCATCAAAGACGATGTCTGGAGTGGTGTATGGCACAACAACATTGGAATCTCAGGACGTTGAGAAGAGTCCACTGGTCAGATGAGAGTAGGTTCCTGCTTCACGTCACAGATGGTCGCATGAGAGTGTGAAGGCATAAAAATTTTATAGTAAATTTATTATTATACCTACCACAATTGTTTACAACAGGCTTGCACTACAGTGGAAGTTCCTAACTCGGAAGTATACTCTCTATTTTGTTCTTTCCCAAGCAATTTGGGAAAGAAAAGTGGTGCAAAAGCACCAAGAAAAAATAAGCCCAAACTGAGTTGAGTGTGGCCAGTGCACACCCAGTAGGGGACACTCTTCTCTGTGCACAATCCACGGCTTTCTGGTACCAGTACGCAGACGTATAACCAACGTGTCATTCTATTTGAATCTGCCAACATTGGAGTTATGTGATCAGCGGGGAGGAAGGATTCTTACCCAAATAAGATGACAGGAGGGCCTCCAGGTAAACAATTGTGGTAGGTATAATAAGAAAGGAAATTTATTATAAAATTTAAATTTCTTGTTAACCTACCTCACAATTGTTTACAAAAGGCTGAATAGACAATAGGAGGAGGGAAACACTGCGCTGGAACCGAGGGCAGAAGAAGAGTACCAAAGGCCTATAAAAGCATTGAATCACATACACTGCACACAATGAGAGATGAGGTGTATATGGCCATGTGTAACACACAGGCAGAATGGACAGTAACAAAGCACAAGGCCAGAACTGATCCTGATAGAAAAGCCTAATAATGTCTAGGGTTGATAACAGCCTGAGCAGAAGAAAGAGGTCCTAAAGAAAAAAAGGTCCTCATACTGCTCCTGCAACTGACAAAGGTAGAAGGTGGAGAAAGTAGAAGAATTTCTCCAGTAGGCTGCCTGCATAGTGTCTAACAACTTGACAGAGTTAGCATAAGCCAAGAAGGTAGACAATCCATGCACCCCGTGGGCAGAAATGTGATTGGTAATACAATTGTCACTCACCAAACGAGCATTTGATGTTCAAATAGCAAGACAAATCCACCTAAAAGTGGATTGAGGAGAGATCTTCTGTTGACCAGGGATCAGACAGAAAGAATCGCTTCCTACCTTTACGGATAAACTGCATCCGGTTGAGGTAAATGTGAATTGCACAAACTGCACAGAGCAAAGGGCGATTATCATCAACTGAAGGAACAGCCCTGATACAGATTGGAGGCAGAGTAGTTTCTGGTATCGGATTTTTGGCCAGAAAGGAGCAATCAGTGGTAAAAGTAACAAAGTTGCCGGAGCTCCTAAAAAAGGCCAGATCAAATGAGAGGGCGTGAAGCTCACTAACTCTCCTGGCTGAGGCAAAAGCCATCAGAAAAGTTGTCTTATATGTGAGAAAACACATATCCACCTGTGATAATGGTATGAATAGTCCCCCCACCCCCACCCCCACCCACCCCCAAGCAAAATAGCACCTAAGAAAGATAACATCTTGGGGTCAGCTGCAAAACCCTAGGCCTTTTCAAAGAAAAGTGACAAATAAGCTTCGAGAGTTACTGATTAGTGCCGATACGATGCATTCCCACATATGAAAAGATCTCCGAAAGCATAGACCTGTACCCCTTGATGGCAACATGCTGGAGACCCCAAAAATCAAACAGATATACCAGAAACTTCCCCATTTGTGTAATTGAAGGGTTGGCATAATCGACAGAGTGATCAGCACACCATTGACAGAAGACCTTCCATTTAGCCACATGGCCTAAACCAGTGGAGTGCAGCTTTGAAAAAGAAATGCACTCCACTGGTCATCTTGAAAAACATCTACAGAGGAGACAGGACCAGACAAAAGATATGCGCGTAGGCACAATGATGTCGGTGAAACCTCAGGTGACCTTGACAGATAAGGTTGTGGCGTAGAGGGAGACATATCGGAACTGCCACCAACAGAGGGTAAGCTGATTGATCCATACCCGCTGATGCGAAAGGGGAGTGATCAGAATGATTCGACAACTGCAGGTTCATATCTTGGCTAGAACCTGAGGCAGAATTGGAACCGGCGTGAAGGAGTAGCCGACTAGTCCATTCCAATCGAGTGACAGAGCATCCACGGTGTAAGCCAGAGGATCTTGGCAAGGGGAAATGAAAGTGTCCACCTGATGGGTTTCAACAGGTTGCAAACAGATCGATGGGGGGACCAGAGATTGCAAAGCGACTGGAACACTGCTCTGTGAAGCATCCACTCAGTGGAAATGACCCTGCCCCGTCGGGACAGGGTGTCAGCTTAGTATGCTCAGACAACTGAGAATGTGACGAACGACCACAGCAGAGTTGACATCTTGAGCAAGCAATAGAAGATCCAGAGCCAATGAATTGTCAGACAACAGAATGACCTGACAATTCGAAAGGTGGGAGATCCACTGCCAGAAACTTAGAAGACGAGCAAAAAGCTCCTTCTGATTGATGTGAAGAGCTGCCTGATCCTGGTCCCAAACACTGTGAATGGAAAAACCTAAAGGATCCAACGTTGCGCCCCATCCAAGATCGCTGGAATCTGCCATCAGAACATGATCAGACATGGGCAAATCCAATGGAACTCCCTGCATCTGTCCAGGGAAGAAGGTGACGACTGAGAGATGCTGTTAACTGGAGTACCAGATGCAGACATTCAGCCTCCAACGACTGAGCATAAAGTGTTGGAGAGGTCTGACATGCAGCTGACATAAAGGAATGGGATCTGTCACCGAACTACAGAGACCGAAACAGAGAATACAGGTTGTTTTATGAGTTTTATATTTTTAAGTGGCTTCTCAACTTTTATGAGGCTATCAATTCTGTGGCTGCCAATGGATGGATGTCCAAAGATTTGGACATCGCTGTTCCAACCTTTAATGTGACTATGATGTAAAGTGTCTTATTTAGTCACACAGATGATTTTCAGATGCCTCGAAAATTTCTGTTATGTGGCTAGCCATGTAACAGAAATTAGCCACATAAATATCCATTTATGACAAACTCAATTGCACTGGAACCGTAGACAGAGGAAGAGATCCTTAGTCCTATCAAACCACAGCATCACAAACATTAGTAAAAGACAATGAAAGATGAGGCGTATGGTGATATGCGACGCACAGACAGAAAGGGCAGTAACAGCATGGAGCTGGAACTGACCCTTTAAGAAGCTGAATGGCTGGGATAGACAACAGCTTGAGTAGAAGAAAGAGGGCCCATAGAACAAAGGTCCTCTGTCTGCTCCTGCAACTGTCGCAGATAAGTGGAGAAGGTAGCCTTTTTCCAGTAGGCTGCCAGCACATCATGACGGAGTTAGTATAAGCCCCCGAGAGGAAGACAATGCATACACCTCATGGCAGAAAAACGATTAGTAATACGAACACCAGTAGCTAGGCAAGCGGAAGCTGCACAAATAGCAAGACAAATCCAAAGAGAAATGGATTCAGGAGAGATCTGGCATGTGAGAAAATGCATATCCACCCGGGATAAAGGCGTGAACGCCCCCCACCCCCCAAGCAGAGCAGCACCCAAGAAAGTGTCCATCTTGGAGTAAACTGCAAAGTCCTAGGCCTTTTCAAGGAAAAGTGCCAAACAAGCTTGGAGAGGCAAGGATGAGTGCCGATACGATGCTGTACCACATATGAAAAAGGTCTCCGAAGCATGGACTTGTTCCCATTGCTGGAGAACCCCAGAAATAAACAGATACCAGAAACTCTGCAATCGGTGTGATCGAAGGAGTGACAGAAGCAACAGAGTGATCGCACACCATCGAAAGAAGAACCTTCTACTTAGCAACAGAGGCTAAACCAGTGGAGTGAGTGCCTCCTTGAAGAAGAAAAGCAACTCCACTGCTCGTCTCGAAAAAAACAACTATGGAGGAGACAGGACCCGATAAAAGACATGCGCGAAGGCACAATGAAGTTGGGTCCACCTGAAACCTCCTCGGATGACTTTGTCAAAGAAAGTCGCGACGTAGAGGGAGACATGCCGGAACCGCTGCTAACAGAGAGCGGAGCAGATTGATCCACACCCACCAAGGCGACAGGGCTGTGATCGAAAGGATTTGACAACTGCAGGTTCATATCTGGGCTAGAACCTGAGGCAGAATCTGAACCGGCAGAAAGGCATAGCCGACAAGACCAAGCATCCATGGCGAAAGCCAGAGCATCTGGACACTGGGACACTAAAGTGTCCACCTGATGGTTCCAACAAGTCGCAAAGATATCAATCTGGGGACGACACCAGAGATCGCAAAGAGACTGGAACAGCGCCATGGGGAGTATCCACCCGATGAAAAAGAACCTGCCCCGTCGGGACAGGGAGTCAGCTAGGAAGGTTAGACAACCGGCAAGGTGACAAACCACCACTCCAGCGTTGACATCCTGAGCGAGCAGTAGAAGATCCTGAACCAATGCATACATGGGAACATAGTGCGTGCCGCCCTGGTTCCGAATGTGAACAACCACCGTAGAATTGTCAGACCACAGAAGAACCTGACAATTCGAAAAGTGGGGGATCCACTGCCAGAAACACAGAAGAGCATGAAGCTCCTTCTGGTTGACATGAAGAGCTGCAAGATCCTGGTCCCATGACGCGAGAAGGAAAAGACCTAGAGGATCCAACATCACACCCCATCCGAGATCGCTGACGATTACCGTCAGAACACAATCGGATGTGGGGAAGTCCAATGGAACTCCCTGCATAATCCACTGAACATCTGTCAGGGGAGAAGGTGACGAGGAAGAGACTCCGGTAACAGAAGCACCAGAACCAGAGGATCGCCATTCGGCCTCCAACGATTGAGCAAAGTGTTGAAGACGTCAGACATGCAGTCGACCTAGAGGAATGAGATCCATCACCAAAACGCAGAGACCAAGCAGGTGGGGAAGACTCCGAGCTGATGAAGTCCACTCCAGATGACAAGACGGAGAAGGGACCAGGTCCGACTTCTCTCCTTTGACTCTGAACCCTAGTGACGTGAGCAGGCTCAACAGTGTGACGACATCAGACTCCAGAAAAGCAGCATTGAATTGCTTCTGGGGGATATCAACTAGACAAGCCGAAGAAGACACCCTGGACTGTGTGTGATGTAAGCCTAACACATGCGACATCAGACAGGTGAAAGGCCCAAGGATCCAGGCCAAGGCCAAAGGGAATGGCCTTGAACTGGAAAACATCCTGGGGAATGGAGCGGCATACCGATCTGAAAGCATCCATGCTGAACTGAGGAGCAACGATAGACTACGTCAGAATACTCAGATCGATAACCTATCTGAGTCGGCCGTCCTTCTTCGGCACCAAGAACATGTGGGAACAAAATCCCACTGAAAGAAAGCTCTTGATGACCTCGATTGCCCCCTTCGACAGGAGATCGCCTATCTCCGTGATCAAAAGTTCCCAACGTGTAACGCTGAAAGGGAATCCTGTTGGAGGAAGCACTCTCTACTTAGGGGAATGCCTCAACCTGGGATGAAATCGGGGTGACTACTGCCGACGCCTACCCCACCCTGTGAGTGAGTAGAAGTGGCGGTAGGAGGACCAGCCCATAGCTTCGCAGAGGAAGCAGAAGGGTGCCTGTTAGGATTTGGATGCGCCTGGGCACACCAGGGGATCAGAAAGAGACCTGTTTCCAATCTCGGGAGGCGGCACCTCAGGGGGCACCCAGAAACCACTCGTAGCCTCGCTGGAAGCAACGGAAAAGACTCTTGGACAGAACCTAAGTGAGCAAGGAGAGGGCCTCCCTAAGCTAACTGACTGTCAGAACGGAACGACGTGGGAACGAACCGACAAAGTGGCTTCACTCCTGACCCATTTACCAGTGAAGGGTCACGATCCTCAAATACACCCGACGTAGGGCGACGAGCTGCAGCCGAAAACATCTGAAGGCAGATGTGTATTGGGGTATCACATACTCCGAGGATCAACAGAGTGGAAACTCAGAAGAGTCACCGCGGACCTCTGCGGAACAGAAGGTCCAGGCTGCACAAAAAGCGTTGGTCACACAAAACTGGCCATGGGACCAGAGTGCGGGGACAGAAACGCCATGGAGCTCATGGTGACCCCACCATGAAGATCCAAATGCAATGAGAAAAACTGAGGCACTCGACGGCTGAGAGACCACAGTAGAGGGTTCGGCTTGCAGCCCCTTCCAACTTCGCCAAGTTGAAGTCAGGGAAGGCTGAGGCCAATACCCCACGTCTACACTACCAGACATCCCTGCAGACCCCTGCAGGGATAAAACTGCTGTGCTCAATGGCTGAGAGGACACAGCATGGGGGCTCAGTCGGCAGTCACTTCTGACTTCGCGGAGTCGAAGTCAGGGAAGGCTGAGGCCGATACCCCACGTCTACACTACCAGACATCCCTGCAGACCCCTGCAGGGATAAAACTGCTGTACTCAACGGCTGAGAGGACACAGCATGGGGGTTCGGTCGGCAGCCAATTCCGACTTCGCCAAGTTGAAGTCAGGGAAGGCAGAAGCCGATACCCCACATGAACACTACCAGACACCTCTGCAGACACCTGCAGGCCCCAAAATGACAGTGCCCAACCCCCCCCCCCCCCCCCCCACCCAGGGAGCTGCGGGAGGAACAGCCACAAGAACGCACCAAAAGTGAAGGCAAAAGGAATTACCCTAAAGGAACCGAACTGGAAAAAACAGAGGTGAGAGCAGTAAAAGAAAAAAGGTGAACTCAATAGATACAAGAAAGTAGAAGAACACCCCCAACTACAAGAGAAGGTGGCAGAAAAAATAACTGGTGGGTACACGACAGAACCCAGACGACTGACAGGGACCTAAAAAACAGAAATTCAGCCCTCAACAGAGTGAAGAAATCCTGTCCATACTGTCCCTCATTGACACCTAACTCCAATAATAATAATAAAATTTATCAACTGAAAAATTGTATATCCGAACCGCATTGACACGATGTCGAAAAACATTCGCGAAATCGGAATATATAAATAAAATTCAATGAGAATGTGGTTGAAAATATTAACGAGAATATATAAAACACAGTCTTGTTATTATACGATCTTCAGATCCATAATTCCAGTCACAGAAAAACCATTATCGACGAGTTGAATTATCACGGTTTCATAATGCAAAATGGAGACACATTCTCCACATGTCTCCGACAAAAAAAGAATGCTTAATTGATGACTGCACTGCACATTTGTTAACGGAAGTCATGGAATTGTACTAAGGGAAGAACGTCCCATACTGGGTGTGCGCCAATGGTGCTCGGCCCAGTTTGGGCTTATTTTTTCGTGGTGTTTTTACACCACTTTTCTTTCCCACATCTCTTGGGAAAGATTAAAATAGAGAGTATTTTATCCGAGTTAGGGTCTTCCACTGTAATGCAAGCCTGTGGTAAACAATTGTAAGGTAGGTTGATATGAAATTGTTGTGCTTGTGGTGCCATTTTCTAGTCGTGTTATGTAAAGTGTCAACTGGATCATGGAAAGGTGATTCATTTTCTGGTAAAAAAACATTCAGCCAAAGTTTGGGTATAATTTTTTGGAGAGTACCTGTAAAACATGTTTGTATATGTGGCAAAGGGTCATGAAGCAAATTCTTTAGGTTAGGGTGGAACAGCTGGTGGAGGTGGCAAAAGTACGTAGTTGCATTGCTGACCAGGTTCCATTCATATAAAAAAAAAAAAAACAATTGTTCCAGTTTGTTGGTTTTCCATCAATGTTTCCTGCATCATGGTGGTCATGATTATCTTTGGAGAAAAAATGCACCATATACACAGAAATATGGTTAATAAATTACCCAAATTGTAAGGAAATAATTGAGTAGATAGTGTCAAGAAAATGGAGAATGCTTCTAGCACTAATTTAAAAAAAATTTCTGGGGAGAACCCTCAGACCCACCCCCTGCTTATCGCTTTGTGTCTTTGGCACTTGCAGGGCCCATAACACGCGTTCTACACATCCCCTCCCCTTCCCCGCCCCAACAGGCCCATCCTCACTCTTGGAGCTCTTGTTCTGTGTAATTATTTAAATAATTTTCAACGTTTTAACCCTTTACCTAACACAAAAGGCAGACACCACTTGAAAACAAATTTCTTGAATAATTCATTTTTTTTCAATTTTGCCATCAAAATCATAGTTTATGACCCCTCATTGGAACAAGCTCGTTCCAATCAGTGGTCATAAGTTATGTTTTTGAGACAAAAAAAAAATGAAAAAATAATGAAACGGAATCGTGATTTTTGTGAATATTAGCGCTGACCAGTTTTGGCCGTTATGTTGGGTCATGTGAGAAAGTACCATTATTCAATTTTCTTGAGAGTGTAACTAAAGGTAACCACCAGCGGTGGCCAATCCCCCCGAAAAATTACTCTGATGCAGTAATATATACAGTAAATTAACGCAGCCACTTTTGGTAGTATTTACTCAAATAATACAGATAAGATTACCCATATTTGATGACATGTCTAGTTTAGTTTTGATCGGGACCGATAAAATTTCAAGTTTAAGGTCACTGTGACCTTGACCTTTGGCACAATGACCTAAAAATATGTAGGGTTCTTCCTCTCATCACGCTTAACTCACATGCCACAATAGTTTTTGATCAGGAATGCATAATTTTAATAATTAAGAGAGCCAAAACCAGTTGCGACCGATAAAATTTTAATTTCAAGGTCTCTGTGACCTTGACGCTTGGCACAATGACCTAAGAAATACATAGGGTTATTCCTCTCATTATACCTGATCCACATACCAAGTTTGGTTTCGATCATGCAAACAATATTTTAATTTGAGAGCGGAAACCAACTCTGACCAATAAAACTTTAAATTCATGAACAATGTGACCTGACACAATACCCTAAAAATGAATGGGGATCTTTCATCTTGCTCAACCCATACGCCAAGTTTAGTTTCAATCGGGCAAGCAAAATTTCATTAGAGAAGCCAACTCTGGTAAATGTTTAAGTTCAATGTCACTGTGACCTTGATCTTCGGCACAATGATCTCAAAATAAATATGCTTCTTCCTCTCATCATGCCTAATCCACATGTCAAGTTTGGTTTCAGTCGGCCAAGCGGTACTCTAATTACAGAGCGGTAACCAACTCTGATAAAAAATTAAAGTTCAAGGTCATGGTGACTTTGACCATTGGCACAATTATCTCAAAATGAATAGGGTTCTTCTTTTCATCACGCCTCACCAACATGCCAAGTTTGGTTTCAGTCGGTCAAGCAGAACTTTAATTACAGAGCGGAAATCAACTCTCATAAAAAATTAAAGTTCAAAGTCACTGTGAACTTGACCTTTGGCACAATGATCCCCAAATGAATAGGGTTCTTCTTCTCGTCATACCTAACCCACATGCAAAGTTTGGTTTAAGTCAGAAAAGAAGAATTTTAGTTAAAGAGTGGAAACCAACTACATCTGCAGATGGACAGACAGTGGACAGACAGCATCACGGCTATATCCTCCCAAACATTTTTTCAGGGATAAAACTGTTAAATGTCATCAGGTCTTTAAATTTGTTTATTTTGGGAACACCGTTTTGCCCTAATTTGGGCACAGAAATAACAGTCTTATCCTGTTATGTTTTATTCCCATTCCATTCATTGTCTTTCTATGGTCATATTATGCTGGAAGTTAATCTCAAATGTAGAAGAGGCACAAATAATTTATATATTTTTCTTCACACCATCTCTAATTTGGACACACCTGTAAATGGTGTGAAATTAGGGTAATCTAAAGGCCTGAGTGTCATTTCACATGGGTTAGTTTTATCTGAATACTTGCCAAAAGCATTGCCAAAGTATGTAAAAAATATTCATGACACTATGGTGTGCACATCATTCAACTTTGAAAAAAAAAATTGTAGATGAATTTATGTTACATGTAGGTGATATAACCATGAATTTTTAGTGCTCTGTATGCACAGGTTGGTTTTGTTACTCAGCCACTTCGTGGATGGACATCCATTAAAACTCTAACATGCTTATCTGGTAGAAGATTGGGGTCTCAACAGGAAAATTTACTCTTCCTAGACCCCTGGTTGGTTCCTCAAGTTTCTAAGGTGTAGCTGGATTCCAAGCTGTGTATGGCTCATTACAAAATCATCCAAGGACCATTTTTAACATGCCCATAATCTCTATAATCTGTGTTTAAGGTTATGAAGATATGTGGAGTATGTACAATGTGCACGATTGTGCTCTTCAGTACACGCACACAGGCCTGTGCCAGTTTTTGTTGGAGGCCAACCACTGCACTTTCATCGTACTGTAGCCACTAGCCAGCATATTTCACACTATCATGTAGCAGCCATAAGGAAAGTGAACCAAGTAACCATTAGAAATGGCATCTGAAAAGCTGGATTCCGGCCATAGTTTTTGACGGTGTGCAATGGTCTAATGGTTTAGGTGTTGGACTCCTGATTGCCAGATAGGATCTCTGACAGTTTGATTCCTGCTGAGGATCAGAAATCAACATTCCAAATTCTTCAAAAACATGACTTTGTCTTTCAGTATATACAAAAATTATGTCTCTCCAAACCAGCAGCTTAAGGTAAAACTGACAATGACAACATATTTGTTGCATTTCTAGTTCGATGCACAATACACCCTGCTTTTACCCTCAGGAACCTATATTTTAAGAGTAGATTCCCATTACATGTAATTAATAAACTT
Source organism: Pictodentalium vernedei (assembly GCA_031216915.1). Taxonomy (NCBI): domain Eukaryota; kingdom Metazoa; phylum Mollusca; class Scaphopoda; order Dentaliida; family Dentaliidae; genus Pictodentalium; species Pictodentalium vernedei. The sequence goes on from CM062297.1 coordinate 545,201,307, forward strand.
TTGAAAGGTATGGATACCTCCTGAAGATAAAATCAATATGCAACACACTTTTAAACAGTAATAATTAGGCAGTTATTAGCATGTGTTTGTAGCCTGACTGAACAGTTATCTTCAAAATGCTTCGAGCCTTGTGGTTCATACAGGTGAATTCTCAATACAATTACAAAAGACTCAAATCAACAAAATTATGTAGATTTCTTGCATACTTTGAGCGCAATACAACAAGATTACAATTATTTGCATCGCAAAGAGGAAAAAAAAAACCTCTGTTTGGATACTGTATGTTTGAAAGATACAGTGCAGGCCTGAAAATAAAGAATTTATAGCATTACCAACTGGAAGGTTATGCTATATAGCATGGTTGTAAACCATACGAGAAAGGTGTTGTGATGCTTCTCTGACTTCCCCACTTTTTACTAGGCCACTATTACTTTTTTATGTCTTAACAGGATTTTTACCAATAAAAATATCAACAACTTATGTACGAGTGAGATCAAGTGTTAGTTGTTGATATTTATTTGGGCGGACATTATTTTAAGGTGGAAACAGTATGCCATTCTATTCATATTTGGATGCAATACTCAACCATTGAGTCAAGATAGTTCTGAAAGGCTGTCAAGTCTTTCTAGTAAAACATGTGAGATTAATAATTTAATATGGTTATGTTGTACTACTTTGTCATAACCTGTTCTTCATTCACATATTTTACAGTTGACATAACCCATAACCTAAATGGTTGTTTGCAACTTATTTCTAGGCCTGCAGTGAAGCCCATTTAACAGTATATCACTCAACTGAATATTGCTTCCAAGCACAAAACCATTTTTAGCTCAACTTTGACGTAGTCAAATTTGAGGTTATGTCATGGCCAGTCGTCAATCTGTCCGTCTGTCAACAATTCAATACAGCTCGAGCAAGAGGCCATATTTATGAACCAATTTTTCTGAAACCTCTTGATTACCTTTGCTATCACCGTGGGACAAGAACGGGTGTTTTTGGGTGCAGTCCGAAATTCAAGATGGCCACCGGCAGCCATTTTGTACCAAAATTAGTGCAATCCATTTTTTGTACAGAACATCTGTATGAATTAAAGTTCTGATTTGAATAAATTTTTGAATGAATGTTTAGTAACATGGAATACATCACATATAATATGGGTTTTTTACTTGTGCAGAAATTATGAAAATTAGATGAACTTTGATTTATTCAGTGCTACTTATACACAGTAAGTACACATGTCAGTCACGGCTCAGGCTAGGGGCTGTATTTATGAACTGACCTTCATAAAACTTCTTGGGTACCTTTATTATCACCTTGGGACAAGAACGAGTGTTTTTGGGTGCGGTCTGAAATTCAAGATGGCTGCAGGCAGCCATTTTGTACCGAAATTAGGTACAATGAGTTTTTTGTTCAGAACTTCTATATGAAGGTTATGATCTGAATAAATTTTTGTATGAATAAACGTTTAGTAACATGGAATACATCACAAATAATACAGATTTTTTTATCGTGCATAAATTATGCAAATTAGATGAACTTTGATTTATTCAGTGGTACTTACACAAAGTAAGTACACATGTCAATATGACTCAGACTAGAGGCTGTTTTAATGAACCGATCTTCAGGAAACTTCTTGAATACCTTCGTTATTACCTTGGGATGAGAACAAGTGTTTTGGGGTGCAGTCCAAAATTTCAAGATGGGCGCCGGCGGCCAATTAGACAAACTTTGAGATTTATTCAGTTCTACTTATGCACAGTAAGTGCACATTTCAATGCGGCTCTGGCCTGAGGCATCTAACAGTCACCCACCTTTACAATAAAATACCTGTACATTTGTTACAGGCTACGGTCAGTATTTATGTACAGGCCTTTACAATACTGTACATGTACGTCTGTTAGCAGGTAATTACCTAGATGTGGGTGATTGCTGTGTCACATTCTTTACATGTATATGTCTTACACAAGTTGAGCTACAGTTTCAATCATTTTTTTTTTTTTTTTTTTTAATTTGGGTTTAACGACACATTAACAGCCAGGGTCATATCATGTCAGTGACAGTTTTACGGGTGGAGAAAGCCGGAGTACCCGGAGAGAACCACCGAGCAACGACGAGCAGCTGTCAGCTCTCCAACATCATAACAACTGAACTCTGCACCGCGGCACAAGCAGGGTTAGATTGGTTGAAGACATACGCACCTTCGACGTGCAGTACGCCTTAGTACACAGCGTCATCATACCCCCATGTAGGCAATCAGGGTTAAGTGCCTTGCCCAAGGACACAAGGCGGGAGCGCGAATCAGTCGCTGAAATGGTCACCCATCCAACAACTAACAGCGCTCGACGTTGCTTAACTTTGGTGATCTGACGAGAACCGGTTACCGCGATGCAGTTTCATTCATACCTTCATTACAAATTTGACTGGTTAATTGCATATAGATTACAGAGTAAACACCTGTTAATTGAATAAAAAATATTGTAATGTGTTAAGAAATTACCCTATAACCACCGAATTCCCCTTGTTTATGTACCTATTTGGCCTCACTACATGTACATCAAATATGGGTATTTAAACTTTTTTTATCTTGTTTGACTGAGCTCCATGAGCTTTCTCAAACAAGATATAATAGAATAAATACTCACTTTTTCTCTAGAATACAGGAAGGGGACCAAATCTTGTTCATTGAATATGCCTGTTAATTGAATAAAGTGATTATTCAATTAAAATAATCAAATATAAAGTATTAATGATGACACACAACAGGCCCTTTTTTTAAAATTGCACAAACTAGCTTTTAGTTCGTGCACCATTCGAGCAAACATCCTGTGGCTTAAGTTAACCTTTATTCTGTTCATGCAAGTTCTTTTCTGTAATGTGAAATATCAACTGAAAAAGTGAAATGGGTTCAGCAAAAAAAAATGGGTTAAGCAAATTTTTTTTGGCATTCCCGAATTTTGGGCTAAGCAAATTTTTAAAGGCCTGCACAACATCATCCACGGCGATAATGCTCCCACTTACTCAAAACAGAATGTCAATTTACACCAACTTGTACGGAATCTTAGATCATCTTCAGAGAATCTTCTTGTCGTGCCTCAAATAATATCTACTGAAGGTAAAAAATCATTCACTGTGGCAGCTCCCTCACTATGAAATGCTGTTAGAATTTAAGGAAACCTCCAATACTGAAAGTTTCAAAAAATGTTTAAAACCCATCTCTTTTGGATAGCATTTGACTGCTGAATTTTTTTCTTTGTGATTGTCAGTTAATATAGTGAGCGTTTTTGAGCAGTGTTTTGCTTGTAAAAGTGCCATATAAGTAAATTATTATTATTATTATTATTATTATTATTATTATTATTATTATTAACAGGGTTCTACTGCATGTGCAAATGCATTACGATGAGCTTTGTCAGGCCTTTCAATACATTTATTTTGAGGACACTGTTGTGCCCTAATTTCAGTGATTTGGGCACATTGAAACCAGAAATAACAGTTTTATCCTGTCGGGTCATGCCTTTCTTTGTGTTTCTATGATCTAATTATGATGGCAGTTATTCTAAAATGCAGAATAGACATAGAGAATTTATATATTTTTCTTGATGCCTTCACACTTTGTGTAATTGGGGTAATCAAAAGGCCTGCTTTGTTTCAAACCGCAAGATTAAACTCACAATCAAATGTGATTTTTTCAAATACTCCTTAGGTAAATAAAACCCAAAGACATATAAAAGTGTTAATTGAAAAGCCACTTTGCTGGAAATTAACAGGAAATGTGTTATTTTCCTTTATTCCAGGTATGAGCTAAGCATTTATTCTATTATATCTTGTTTGATAGAGCTCAACTTTCAATTTTCATTATTTTAATCACATTGTGTCTCAAAGACATATCTTTGAGATCATTCCAATGGGCAATGGGGGGGGGGGGGGGGGGGGGGGGCACAAGCTATGTTTTTGATGCAAAAAAAATAAAAAAATTTAGTTATTAGAGAATTTTGTTTGCAGGTGTTGTCTTCCTTTTGTGCTAGGAAACGGGTTAACAGATCAAATTTGTACTGAGGATATCATAAATGCTTTAGTGTTTGGAAACTATATTCAATAAACAGGATTATTCAATTAAGAAATATACAATTATTGTACATGGCATGAGACGAAAGAATATTGTCAGCTGTTTCAAAGGTACCGGTATAGTGTATTTATTGCTGCTCTGTTAAACACTTGTTAACCATTTGCCCAATGGAATGGACAAAACCAACCAGTGCTATTCACGAAAATGGCCATTCAAATTAAATTATTTTTTTTATTTTTAATCTCAAAAACATTGCTTTTGATCTCTCATTGAAATGAGCAAACTGAGCTTGTTCCAGCGAGGGATCACAGGCTATGTTCTTTGTGACAAAATTTTTCATTATACCAAGAAATTTTTTTGCAAGTATTATTTGGTATTTGTGTTGTGTAAAAAGATAATACCTTCCACTGAACTTGTCAAGACAGCCTCTATCATTCATCTTATAATCATCTAGGTCCAAAGTGAGTGGGATCACTGAGATGGTTGGTGGGGAGTCGCCCCAGTCTCCCCATGACCCTGTCTGCCATATATATTTGTCCCGAGTGCCAGCATTTTCTCGGAAAGCCGCTAAATAGAAACTATAGAGTGATGTCACGCATGCAGCCCGACTGTCCCAGCAATGGCAATGCTTAGACACCAAACAGTCGGAGCCATTTTTTGTTAACTATTTACCTAACAAATCTGCCATATCTGCACTCGTGATATACAAAATTTGCTATTCAAATTTTATTTTTTCATTTCTCTACTTCAAAACATACCTCATGACCTATTAATGGAACAAACTTGATGAGCTTGTTCCAATAAGAACTAATAAGCCATGGTTAGAAGTAAATAAAAAATGAAACAATCTGAAGTTTCAGAAAAATTATGTGAGTTTAAAAAAAGGTTCCGCATGTAGTGACTGTAAATAGTTCAAAATCAAAATGCATATTCGAGGAAAGAAAAAAAAAGCCTAATTGGAGGGGGGGGGGGGGGTGGGCGGGGGGGGGGGGGGGGGATAATTTCTGTCTGGATTTTTAACCACAAACTTTCACAAAAAAAGCATTTTTTTGACAAAAGGAAAAAAAAAAGTTCTGCATGTAGTGACTGCAAATAGTTCAAAATGCATATTGGAGGAAATAAAAAAAAAAAAATGCCTAAATGGGGAGGGGGGGGGGGGGGTGCTTGTCTGGGTTTTTAATCAAAACTGTAAAGAAGCATTTGTGTCGAAAGGGAAAAAGGTGCCTAATTAGCCCCCAGTGGGGGGCGGGGGGGGGGGTACATAAGTTTAAAAAAAGGTTCCACATGTAGTGACTGTAAATAGTTCAAAATGCATATTGGAGAAAAGAAGAAAAAAAAAGCCTAAGTGGGGGTGGGGGGTGGGGTAGGGGGTGGTAGTGTTTGTTTGGGTTTTTAACCACTAACTTGAAGTTACCCTACCAAGCTACAATGAAATCCCTTCATAATTATGGCCTGTGGAATATTCTAAAGGTTTTCGAGCTTCGGGGACGTTCTCATCTAGACATTATATGAAGTCAACCTATCACGTTACAATGAAATCCCTCCATAAATATGACCTGTAGACTGTGCTAAAGGTATTCCGGCTTCGGGCCCCAGTTGCCGTCATAGTTGCCCAAAAGGGGACGTTCTCCTCTAGACATTATATGAAGTCAACCTATGAAGTTACAATGAAGTCCCTCCATAAATATGACGTGTAGACTGTGCCAAAGGTTTTCGGGCTTCGGGCTCGGGCAGCCATCATGGTTGAATGATCGCAACCAAAAGGGGATATTCTCATCTGGGCATCATGTGGATTGATCCTACGAAGTTACAATGAAATCCCTTCATAAATATGACTGTAAACTGTGCTGAGGGTTTTCGGGTTTCGGGCACCTGCAGCCGTCAAAGTTGCCCAATCACGTCCAAATGGGGACTTTCTCATGTTGACATTATATGAAGTCAACCTATCAAGTTACAATGAAATCCCTCCATAAATATGACCTGTAGACTGTGCTAAAGGTATTCGGGCTTCGGGCCCCTGTTGCCGTCACAGTTGCCCAAAAGGGGACGTTCTCATCTAGACATTATATGAAGTCAACCTATCAAGTTACAATGAAATCCCTCCATAAATATGACGTGTAGACCGTGCCAAAGGTTTTCAGGCTTCGGGCTTGGCAGCCATCATGGTTGAATGATCGCAACCAAAAGGGGACATTCTCATCTGGGCATCATGTGGATTGATCCTATGCAGTTACAATGAAATCCCTTCATAAATATGACTGTAGACTGTGCTGAAGGTTTTCGGGTTTCGGGCACCTGTAGCCGTCAAAGTTGCCCAATCACTTCCAAAAGTGGACTTTCTCATGTTGACATTATATGAAGTCAACCTATGAAGTTACAATGAAATCCCTCCATAAATATGACCTGTAGACTGTGCTAAAGGTTTTCGGGTTTTGGGCTCAGGCAGTTGTAACGGTTGATAGATCACGCCCAAATGGGGAAATTCTCATGTAGACATCATACGGAGTCATCGAATCAAGTTACAACGAAATGCATCCATATTAAACATGACCTGCAGACTGTGCTAAAAGTTTTTGGGTTTCGGGCTTGGGCAGCCATCACGGTTGACAGATCATGCCCAAACAGGGAAAATCTCATCTAGGCATTATACAGAGGCATTCAATGAAGTTGCAATGAAATCCCTTCATAAATACGACCTGTAGACTGTGCTAATGGTTTTCAGGTTTTGGGCTCGGGCAGCCATACCCGTTGACCGATCACAACCAAAAGGGGACGTTCTCATGAAGACATGACCTAAAACCTGCATATGAAATTTCGTGACAATCAGACAAGAACTACCAGGTATAGCCTGTACTTGAAGGTTGAATAAAAAACTTTAACCACAAACTTTAACCAAAACTCCAAATGTCAACTAAACAGGAAAAGAGAAAAAAAAAAAAAAAAAAAAAAAACCCACTTGAACCTTCAGTAAAAAACTTTAACCACAAACTTTAACCAAAATCTCTAAATGTTAACAGATGGACAGAAGGACGGACGGATGGACAAAAGTCATTACTATACCCCTTACTGTAAAAAGTCGGGCTAAAAAGTTGACCATTTGACGAGGCCACAATTTTCCTTACGTAAAAATACCCTTATCTTTCATGTCATACTGCAAAGAAAATTGTCCTATGGTGATTGGTCACTTTGACAGGATACCTACAGCTGTTTGGATTTTTGTTGACATACATAAAATAATGTGACATTCTATATAGTCAAGGGAGATAAATCCAACTTAAAAAGTGATCTGAGAAGATGATTAGTATAATCATCTTCTCGGTTCAGTTTTCAAGTTGGATTTATTAATTTACGTCTTCTATGGTTTGAAATGTGAAGATACAAGTAAACATGAAAAGATATGCAAACCATACAGAACAAAGTTGGAGGTAGCTAACACAACGAGTAATATAACTTGACAGGTGAAATTTCTCGAGGATATTTTAGTGATAAAATGCCAGATATCATCTTCAAACATTATTCAACAGAGTGACATGGTAGGCAATGGGTAGGTCAACTTTATTATTTTCAGTGTATGGAAAGGGATTAGAAAATCACTGCGTTCAGAACATATTATGATCGATAGCTTTCCAATATAACAAATTAGTTATACAGATCTTTGGCAGGGAACACATCCTAATCTACATGTATCTGTCAGAATTTTACGAATTCTTCATCTGATGTGCAGGGTACATAATATTCTGACAAGGTACATGGGGCTGTATACCCTGTCAGAGACCTATATAACTTGCAGATTGACCCAGACCTGGATGGGTAGCCACACCCATGAAATGGACAATTTCTAGTTGCATTGCATATCAATTTCAAGCTGGACACAGACAGAAGCACAGAATCATGGAGTCACACTCTCCCGATTTGTAAAACAGATGGTACCCTTTGTATTTATTTATTTACTAGGGTTTAACAACACTTTTGACAGCCAGGGTCACCTCATGTCGGACACTTTTATGGGTGCAGGAAGCTGGAGGACCTGGAGAGAACATACCACTGAGCAACGGCAAGCAACTGTCAGACTCCGCAACATACTAACTCCTCACAAGCAGGGTTAGCATGGTTGAAGACAGGTGCACCTTCAACGTACAGTATGTTGTAGTACACAGTGCCACCATGCCTCCACATGGGATATGTTATTAAGTGCCTTGCCCAAGGACACAATGCAGTTACCCCGACGGGGATCAAACCATTGACCTTTCGGTTTGAAGTCCAATGCCGTAATCACTGAGCCACTGCACTCCCTAATATTAATATGCATTCACGATAAGTACATGATGATTGATTTGTTAAGTACATGTAACAATTTTGTTTATTATTATCATTTTAAAGAATTACTTTCGTTAAACAATTTTAATACTTTAAAATAATAAACAACGTTTTTAGGACTGTTGGGTTTATTATTGTTTTAAAGAAGTATATATAGTTAGGCTTCAAGTTCATAATGATGATCAACAACCCAAGAACACTATCTGAAACTTTTAACTAGTTGAGAGTGCTAGACGCCACTATCAAGGCTTTCAGAAAAATGAGGGTACATTTTTCCAGAACAAAAGCTCTTTTTCCTTGCTTAAGTTAAGTTTCATATTCAGTCAAATGCAAATAAAGTATTGTTCATATAAATTTATTTTATTACAAATTATTGGAGAGTGCCTGTGGGCACTCTCCAATAATTTATAATAAAGCAATTTTTTTAGGCTGCACCGGATAATGGTTCTGGCTGGAACTATCCAGCTGAATCTGACTTTCACTTCTCGTTCAGGTTCTGGCCGGAACTCTTTCAGAATCCGGCCAGAATTCGTCTTTCTTAAGATTCTGCCAAACTAGACTTCTTGTTGGTGTTTTGGTCATGATATAGCTTTAAATGTTGAAAAGACTTTTTAAATATCACATACATGAGTGCAGAAATGAAACATGTATTACTGAGTATATTTTCCTGACTTTAATCAACACTAAAGAAAATGTAAATATTATTGTTTGCCCAGACGTCGGTTTTTGAACAACCCAAGAATTAAGCTTGATATGTTGAAAGACCTGATCAATGGATACAGTTCAGTTAAAATATCTGGTTCCAGCCGGATAATTATCCAGCCAGATAGTGTAAAATCATTATCCAGTTACAGTTCTGGCCAGAACTCAAATTAAGTTCCGGTGCATCCCTACAAATTTTGAATAACAAATTCAGACCACCAAAAATAATCTAGCTCTCAGCCCGTTAATTCTCACCCCCACCATGTTTGAAAATTTGGAGATCCTAACTTTGGCCTTGAATTCATCATTCATATTCATGTGCCTTGATTTAAAAAAAAAATAAACTATTTAATACTGCAAGCTGTCACCCAATATATCTTGATTCACTGAGAGAACTCAGCTTTCCTGCTCTGTCAAACAGGATTTAAAGGGTTAAATTTCCGATATAGCTGCGACTAAACAGGAAAGCTTATTAAAGTACTATCAAGCCTGATATGGGTAAAGTCCAACACTCTTAATAATTCATTAGAAACAAATTCAATTCAAATTTATCATTAAGCAGGAAGCACACATTTTCAATCAATAAAATGACACATATCCATACATGTAACCTGCATTTCTCTCCAGGTAAAAATTGTCTACTGGGAGAAATGGAAATGAAATAACATGGAAAGAATCTCAGGTGACAAATGAATATTCATGTCATAGTCTTGAATATTTAATATCTTATATCAATTTACAACTCTCACTTGTGATTCTCCCCGTATGTAGTTTGGTAATCTGTGATATTACGCATGCATTAAGCCTGGCAGTAGGAATGCCGAAAACCCATAATGTAGCAAACTGTCCAAACTACCTATGACCGGGATTAAGTCTTTTGATTTTGAGATGAGCCATCGTTCTTGGGTGCCATCGCACCTGCAAATTTTACTTTCTGAGAAAAGACAACAGTGCACCTCGGTTCCACCTAGCGAGCGATTAACCTTACCTATTAGGCCTAAAAAAAAGACATTTGTTTCCGCTAACCCTACCTACCTCTCACAAAAGTAGCCTACTGCATCCATTTTATTGCCATCATCAACAAACGTTAAAAATTTCAACAAACGTAAACATTTTTTAATTCACACACTATGTTTATATATGTATTTAAATGTGTTTTTGTTGTTTTTACAACCCACCTATCATTTATTGTTCATAAAATAAGCAGTAAAACAAAGGAAATATTGATGAGAAATTGGACCATCCCTGTTGGTTGAGAATTTCACCCTGAGACATAATGTTTATCTTTATTAATCATTTTTCTTTTACAGTGAAGAATAATTTGCTCCAAAAATTGGCTTTGAGCAGACTAAAAATGGTTAAGCAAAAAAATTTTGCTTAAACCTTTTTTGGTTACTGGGCATACAAAATTTTAATTTTCACACACCTGCAAATTGCCCCAGAAATCTAAAACATTCCCAGAAACTAGGGTGTCAGACTTGCCTCTGGAAAATGATTTGGTGCAATATATCCATGGGTTTGCCTGTGTGGTATCCCTTGGTGATGCTGACCGCTACGATCAGTGTGGTGATCTCAGGGGAGAGTGGAAATCTCCTTTGAGAAAGATGTATAAAATTGTTACAATAATAAGTCAGAACTGCAGTATGGGCTTTTGCCTGTTGTAGCCAAACCATATGGGAAGGACTAATTGCACACAATAATTAAATGGCATGACAAATGTAACCTTGTTTTTATTAAAAACAATATAGCATAAAACATGTTTCATTGAGACAGAATAAATTTGTTTTGAAGTTACATGAAACCTCCTATTTATTCCCCATGTGTTGAATGAACTGGAATCTAGGTCCTTGGAGAAAGTGGGAAGAAAGTTAATGAATCCTGACCAAATATAAAAAATTAAAAAATAAAAAAAAATAAAATGTAATCCCTACCTACCTACCCTACCTGTGGAATATCCGTTAGCGAAAACAAACAACTTTTTTTTTAGGCCTAATGAATCAACTGCATCTGCCTTGTAATATACAAATTTTGAAGTAGAAGACAATTCAACAAAAAACATATTATGTGACCCTCTCATTGGAATGAGCTCGTCAAGCTCATTCCGATGAGGGAGTCACATGATATGGTTTTGTTGGAATCTGTTTAACTGGTAGAGTGCTGGAAGCCCATATTTGGGCTTTATTCTGAAGTGCCGGTACCAGAATTTAAACACTTCATATTCTGTGGATGTACTTCATATTATCTTTGAATTGATATAATTTTATCTGTTAGGATTTGCCTTGTTACAATTTATGGGGCACTCTCCCATAAATTGTAACAAGGCAAAGATGCACAAAGAAAGTTTAAGGACCATAAATAATTTAGCACTCTACCAGTTAAGAGTTGGGGAGAAAAATTAAAATAACAAATTTTGATATGTGTTTTCTGTAAAGGGTTATTTATTTGGGTTTAACAACACTTTCAACAGCCAGGGTCACCTCATGTCGGACAGTTTTATGGGTAGAGGAAGCAGGAGTACCTGGAGAGAACCACTGAGCAATGGCAAGCAACTGTCAGGCTCCCCAACATACTAACTTCACACAAGCAGGGTTAGCATTGGTTGAAAACAAATGCACCATTGATGTGCAGTACGCGTTAGAACACAACGCCACCGTGCTCCCACGTGGGCAATGGGGGTGAAGTGTCTTGCCCAAGGACACAACGTGGTTGCTGCAAGTGGGATTCGAACCGAGGACCACTTGGCTTGCAGCCTGCACCTCTACCTACTGAGCCACCACACCCCTGTAAAGGGTTAAAATCTGTTCATGGAAATGAGCCAAATAATACATGAACATGTGAACAATACACCATAAATTATAAGCTGTACTAGTAGCATTCCAAAACTTCAAACTACTCAAACTTCACTTTCCGAGAATTGGTATGTAAACAATATAATTCAACAAACGTCAAAGGCCAGTACTGCTTCTCACTGTCTTGTCACTTCTGCATTCTGTGGAGAATCATCTGATTAACTTTCGATTCCTCCATTGAAGTTGCATTTCATATATTAAACCGAAATCAAGTAAATTTAATTATGCTGCAAAAAGCTTACTTCAAAAAATCAGCTAATACATGAACTTTTGGAATCCCTACTTAGAGTGCACCGGGGAGGAGGGGGGGGGGGGGGGGAGGGGGGGGGGGGGGTCTGATGTGCAGATGTTCATTGATGTTAACATTGTTTTTCTTTAAACATTTTCCCAGTGTTGATGTTGGACAATAACATGCTTCACTTCAAATGGTAGCAAGCAGTATACAGTACGCCTCTCATTTTTAAAATCGAAAAACTGAGGATTCTGCCCTCTTTGAGAAAGGGTCTGGGGCCCATATAATTGGGTTTCAATTCGCGTTGTGAGAACTCCAAATGTGAATTTGTTTGGGGGAGGAGAAGACACGTTCAAAGAATAAGAAATATTACCTTCAAACTAAATGAAAAATATTAATTCAGATGCTACAACAAGCATTCACATGTAATAAGTTTTGTAACATACAGTCACCAGAAATAATGTACAATACTGTCTCTGAAGTCGCTATTAAACTGTTCTTGTACTATTATAACCTGTTGTATGCTCTTAAATCCAGATGCTTTCTACAAATCGTTAGGTTAGCAATTATTGATTTTCTGAAGGTTTATGGCTGCCCAATGCAGGACACCAATTAAGATTGACAAATTTGGGGTTGGAAATAATCATGCCGAAATGCTATTGGGAAGAGTCCCATATTTGAACCCTGCAGACACCCAAAGAATCCCTGTACGCAGTTAACAGAAAAACTGTTGGTTCCAGCTTTCTCAAAGATCTTTGAAAACAATCCAAGATGGTAAATTTGAACTACTGGGTATTTTTATTTGAAAAAAGTAAACTTGTAAAATTAAAGTTTGTGACTTAGGCCACACAAAGTTGAAAATAGATCTTCTGTTTCTTAGGCCATTTTTTTTTAAAATTGCATGTGGGCGGGCGTTTTTTTATTTTATTTTTATAATAATTTCTTTGCCATCAAAAGTTTGTGTTCTTGGTTTGTTTTATGTTTTAGGCCTCATAATATAAAGAATAGCATGGGTGGTGGTGTATTCCATCCCTTGAGTGCAAGAAGGCTTTGTAATGCCGAGGCATTGCAAAGCCTTGTTGAACTCAACGGACAAATTTATTAATTTTATCAACTTGGGTAAAATATCAGAGATAAATCATTTAATTTTTATTTTTTTAAGTTTGCATTGGATATAAAAAGAGAGCATGCAGCAGCCAATGAACCATGTGGGAGGGTATGAGAAATAGATTTTTAACTTTTTTAGGCCTTACACCTAAAATATATTCATTTTTCAAAAATATGTATTGGAAACTCTTCCAGTGGAAAGTGAAGTATTCAACCTAACAAACAAAATGACACACTTGCAAAACATTATTTTAATAACTAAAATGTTGACTTTTTTCCTCCACAGCATAGCTTATGACCCCTCATTGGAATGAGTTCAATGGCAGTGCAGTGATAAGCTATCCTTTGCAGGCAAAAATTGAAAAAGTAATAAAATATTTGAATGGTGAATACAGGACGAATATTGCAGTTACATGAATTAGAATTTCTGCTAGTTTCAGACACATTTGCATTGGATTTTACCATATCTGCAAATAAGAAGCCTGTGGCTGTCATGATGATTGTCCTGTTTTAGTTGCTTGTTTCACAGACACCAATTCACTTGTGTCTGACATAATAACCAGTACAAGGTCCATTTAGGGCTACAACTATATGCTTCCCTAACAATACAATATGAATCACAATTCAATATGCACGATAAGATATGTATCACGATATATGATCGCTCATGGCATGCAACTACAACTTTTAAATACTTTGAACAACATGTATTCATTTCTAGTAGCTTCCCTTTTCTTACAAATTTTTGAATGCACTCTTCGAACAATATGTAACTTCTCAAAGTGAAACCATTAGCATTCATTAAATTCAGGCTTTGATTTTATGACCTGTTTTCTGACGTTTCTTACCTCTCAGCAAATATGTTCAAACAATTTAATCCCCCATATCTTGTTTGACATCTGTGAGCTCTGTCAAACAAGATAATATGGATTAATCACATAAATACTTTGCAAATTAGAGGGAATTCATCAACTTTGGTTAACTGAATAATCCTGTGTTAATGGCATATTTATCACTGTCATGCTGATATGCAAAAAAACAGGGTTTCACTGCACCAGCTTTCAAAATCTGAGAAATTGTTTTGTTCAGTTTTATTTATATTTCTAGTATCACAATGCATAGTGAACAATTATACATACTGAATTGTGAGCCTATGTATTTTGGTTCAAGCACATCATGCCTGTGTGAATTGTATTCCAGGTTTTCAGGAATTCCAGGAAATTCCGGGAGAATAATCAAGACAAAGCTTGGAAAAATCATGAAAAAGAAGTCATTATTTGTGAAAACATTTTTCCAGAGAATTTCTGTATTTTTCCTGATTTTAAATACCTAATTTCCCAGAAAAATCAGGATTTCTCATAAAAAGCATCTGATGACTGTAGTTTAAATTCCTGGTTTCCCGGAAATCTAAATTTTATAGTAAATTTCCTTTCTTATTATACCTACCACAATTGTTTACTACAGGCTTGCACTACAGTGGAAGTCCCTAACTCGGATAAAATACTCTCTATTTTTGTCTTTCCCAAGCAATTTGGGAAAGAAAAGTGGTGCAAAAGCACCAAGAAAAAAATAATCCCAAACTGGGTCGAGTGCAACCGACGCAGACCCAGTACAGGACGCTCTCTCCCAAGTACAACTCCACGACTTCCGTTGCCAGTGCGCATATACCGTCGCTAAAGACTCATTCTTTTTTGAATCCGTGAACGTTAGAGTTATGTGATCAGCGGGGAGGAAAGATTCTTTACCCGTAAAGAAGACGGGAGGGCCTCCATGTAAACAATTGTGGTAGGTATAATAAGAAAGGAAATTTACTATAAAATATAGATTTCTTATCAACCTACTCACAATTGTTTACTACAGGCTGAATAGACAATAGGCTGGAGGGAATCGCATAATCAACCCACACATAACCCCAGTGCACTGGAACCGTGAAGCGGAAGGAAGAGGTCCCGAGGCTTATCAACCATAACGTCGCAATCATTGGTAAAGGACAATGAAAGGAGACATGTGGGCCTGTGTGACACACAGACAGAAAAAGGGCAGTAACAGCACAAGGCTGAAACTGACCTTCAAGAAGCCTAATGGCTAGGGCAGACAACAGCCTGAGCAGAAGAAAGAGGACCCAGGGCAAAAAGGTTCTCCGACTGCTCCTGCAACTGGCGCAGATAAAAGGTGGAGAAAGTAGAGGCATTTCTCCAGTATGCTGCCTGCATAACATCCGACAATTTGATGGAGTTAGAATAAGTCCAAGAGGTGGATAGTGCCCGCACCTCGTGGGCAGAAATACGATTGTTAATACAATCGCCTGCTGCTAAGCGACCGTAAGCCGTACGAATAGCAAGACAAATCCATCGAGAAATGGACTGAGGAGAGATCTTCTGTCGACCCGGAATAAGAGACAGAAAAAAACGTTTCCTGCCTTTCCGTATGAAATGTGTCCGATCGAAATAAATGCAAATAACACGGACTGGACAGAGCAAAGGGCGATTACCCTCAACAGAAGGAAGAGCCCTGATACAGATAGGAGGAGGAGTAGTATTTGGTAACTCTTGGCCAAAAAAGAGCAATCAGTGGTAAGAGTAACACTGTTGGGAGAGCTCTTAAAAAAGGCCGGGTCAACCGAGAGGGTGTGAAGCTCACTAACCCGTCTGGCCGAAGGAAACGCCATCAGAAAAGATGTCTTATATGTGAGAAAATGCATATCCACCTGGGATAAAGGTTCGAACGGCACCCCCCCCCCCCCCCCCCAAGCAAAGCAGCACCCACGAAAGATTCCATTGTGGGGTAAGCTGCAAAGTCCGAGGCCTTTTCAAAGAAAAGTGCCGAACAAGCTTGGAGAGGTAAGGATTAGTGCCGATACGACGCTTCCCCACATAAGAAAAAGTCTCTGAAAACATGGACCTGTAACTCTTGATGGTAACAGGCTGGAGACCCCGAGAATCAAACAGATATACCAGAAACTCCGCAATCTGTGAAATCGAAGGATTTGCATAATCAACAGAGTGATAAGCACACCATCGACAGAAGACCTTCCATTTAGCTGCATAAGCTAAACCAGTGGAGTGCCTCCTTGAAGAAGAAATGCACTCCACTGCTCGTCTCGAAAAACCTCTACGGAGGAGACAGGACCTGACAAAAGATATGCGCGAAGGCACAATGAAGTCGGGTCGACATGAAACCTCCTCGGGCGACCTTGACAAAGAAGGTCGCGACGTAGCGGGAGACGTGCCGGAACCGCCGCCATCAGCGAGGGGAGCTGATTGATCCACACCCGCTGAGGCGACAGGGGAGCGATCAAAATGATTCAACAACTGCAGGTTCGAATTTTGGCTAGAACCTGAGGCAGAATCGGAACCGGCGGGAAGGCGTAGCCGACTAGACCATTCCAATCGAGTGACAGAGCATCCACAGCAAAAGCCAGAGGATCTGGACACAGGGACACGAAAGTGTCCACCTGATGGTTCCAACGATTTGCAAAGAGATCGATGTGGGGACGTCCCCAGAGATCGCAAAGCGACTGGAACACTGCCCTGTGGAGCATCCACTCGGTGGAAATAACCCTGCCCTGTCGGGACAGGGAGTCAGCTAGGACGTTCAGACGACCGGGATGTGACCAACAACCACTCCGACGTGAACATCCTGAGCGAGCAGTAGAAGATCCCGAGCTAATTCGTATATCGGAACCGAGTGCGTGCCGCCCTGGTTTCGAATGTAAGCAACCACTGTCGAATTGTCGGACAGCAGAAGGACCTGGCGATTCGACAGGTGAGGGATCCACTGCCTGAATCTTAGAAGAAGAGCAAGAAGCTCCTTCTGGTTGATGTGTAGAGCTGCTTGATCCTGGTCCCACATCCCGTGTAGGGAAAGACCGAGAGGATCCAAGTTCCAACGTCGCACCCCATCCAGGATTGCTGGCATCTGCCGTCAGAACGCGATCGGACATGGGTAAATCCAATGGAACGCCCTGCGTAATCCACTGAATATCGGTCCAGGGAAGAAGGTGAGGATAAAGAGATTCCGGAAACGGAAGCACCTGATCCAGAGAATCTACATTCGGCCTCAAACGACTGAGCAGAAAGTGTTGGAGAGGTCTGACATGCAGCCGACCTAGAGGAATGAGATCCGTCACCGAACCGCAAAGACCGATCAGCCGGAGAAAACTCCAAGCGGTCGCGGACGTGGACAGGGACAGAGTCAGAGCAAAAGCTGAGAGAATCACAGCCTTGGCCTGGGGAACCGCTACCAAATTGAATTGGGTTTGGAAAGCCATCCCCAGATGACAAAACGACTGAGAAGGGACCAGGTCCGACTTCTCCTCATTGACTCTGAATCCTAGCGACGTGAGCAAGCTCAACAGAGTGGCGACATCCAACTCCAGTAAGGCAGCATTGGAATGCCTCTGGAGGATATTGTCCAGATATGCCGAAGTAGTCACTCTGGACTGTGTGCGATGGAACGCTATCACGTGCGACATCAGTCTGGTGAAGGCCCAAGGAGCCAGGTTGAGGCCGAAAGGCATGGCCTTGAACTGGTAAACTCGCCCCAGAAAAGCGAACCTGAGATACTTCCGTGACGCCCGATGCATCGGAAAGTGGAAGTAAGCGTCTCGCAGGTCGATGCTGGCAGCGAAATCTCCCTGGTGAATTGATTGGCGGACCGACCTGAAAGTCTCCATGCTGAACTTGGGAGCAATGATAGACTGGTTCAGGATACTCAGATCGATAACCGGTCGGAGTCGGACGCCTTCTTCGGCACCAAGAACAGGCGGGAATAGAAACCCACTGACTGAATGTTCTTGACGACCTTGATCGCCCCCTATGGCAGGAGATTGCCAATCTCCGTGGACAAAAGTTCCCGACGTAAAACGTCTGAAGGAACTGTGGTTGGAAGAGGCACCCTTGACAGAGTGGGGTGCCGTCGGAAGGATATTCGCAGCCCGGACCGAACAACATCTAACACCCACGGATCGGATGTGATAGTGGCCCAATGGTCTGCGAACTCTGCTATCCTTCCTCCAACCTGGGACGAGTCGAGGTGAGGACCTTCATTTCGAGCCCCGACGAGGCCCGCGAGAGGAGAAACCACCTCCTCTACTAAATGAAGAATCCTGAGACTTCCCTCGATTCTGCCGACCTTTACCCTTACCCCTTGAGTAAGAAGTCGAGGCGGCGGCAGAAGGACCAGCCTTTTGCTTCACAGAGGAAGCAGAAGGGTACTTGTTAGGCTTGGAACAGCCCTTGCCTCCCCTAGAAGGCTGATCAAGCTGACGAAACAGCAGCTGATCTTTGGAATGACGTAGGACGTCATCCCGGACCGTCGACACGGAACCATGGAAAAGTTGTGGACCTGCCAAAGAAGCAGATCGAAGAGCAGCATGCTGCTCCTCGGGAAGGGATTGTCCTGTGTCCAGCACAGCGTCCCTTCGAACTAATTCCAGATTAGCCGTGTTACAGGCATGCGTGTGAGTAAGATGCATAAGCGCCTTGGACAGCACATGCAAAGGAGCCTATACCTCGTCAAACTTATCTGGAGGCAGATAAGCAGCCAAAGCTGAGACGACGTGATCTGAGAGAGAAAGCATGCCAAGCATCTCTCTAGATAAGCCCAACGTGGACTCCAGAGTTGTCATTAGAATGACGGCAGACTTGGGCTTGGAAAGCCCGAGGGAGGTGGAGTCCTGATCCAGAACCGTCAAAGTCTGGCAGACCGACAGATTGGCGGAATCGTAGGAACGATAACGCACAGGAGGCAAAAAGGTGTCAACCCAGGTGAAGAACGAAGTCTTCAGAGCCTTGGAATTCAGCTTGGAGTCCAATGCTGAAAAAGCTTCAACCACCTGTACCGACTGGCACGGTCGAAGGCGCCCAGAAGCAGGTTGCTCCATAGGCTGTAGGCGCGCGACCGATGATCGTGGCCTGGCTGACACTGTCGGCTGGTTAGTAGGTTTGAGATCAGGCAGAAACCCAAACACAAAGTCAAGAGCTGCCCCCAAGTCCAAAGACTGCTGGCCCTCGACATCAAGCATGTCGGACTCCTCCCCAGAGTCGGAAGACACATAGCCCATCGTGGGCAAACCAGCCAACGCCTCCCATGGTGTCGGGACACCAGGGGGATCAGAAACCGGCCTGTTTCTAATCCCGGGAGGCGGCGCCATAGGAGGCGCCTGGAAACCACTCGCTGCCTCGCTGGAAGCAACAGGAAGGCTCTTTGATAGAACCTGAGTGAGTAAGGAGAGGGCCTCCCTAAGCTCACTGTCCGAACTGGCTGGTTCGACAGGGGAGCGAACCGGCAAAGTGGCTTCACCTCTGACCCTCTTAACCAGCAAAGGGTCACGATCCTCCAAAACACCCGACGCAGGACGACGGGCGGCAGCCGAAACATCTGAAGGCAGACGTGTATAGGGGTATGAGGCACCCCGAGGATCAATATAGCGAGAACTCATGAGAGTCACCGCGGACCTCTGCGGGGCAGAAGGTCCAGGCTGCACAAAAGGTGTTGGTCCCCCAAAACTGGTTGTGTGGCCAGAATGAGTGAACGGAAACGCCACAGAGTTCATAGTGTCTCCACTAAGAACATCCGAATTCAAAGACACAACTGTGGTGCTCGACGGCGTAGAGACCACAGAGATGGGTTCGGCCGGCAGCTCCTTCTAACTTCACCGAGTTAAAGTCAGGGAAGGCTGAGGCCGATATCCCACATCTACAGAACCAGCCATTCCTGCAGTCCAATGCAGCGAAAAGCCGAGGCCGGCTGAAACTGACGACGAAGCAGACCGACCAGCAGTAGTAGTAGATATGTCGGGAGTCGTTGAGGCTGGTGGAAAAGTGGAGAGAGCACCCCTGCTCAGCTCCGAAGGAGGAGTCACAACCCTAGTGACAGCCTCAGATGTCGACTGGAGGGGGACCGTAGTCCCGGAACCAGGCACCTCTTCACCAGAACACTCAACGGCTCCCGCAGTATCGACTACAGGAAAAGACTGCACATCCCCCACGGAGGAGGAATAACTCTCACCAGACAAGGTCAGGTCTGGAGCCCCTGAACGACCACGTTCTCCTTTCCCACGGGAGTGGGAGGCACGGCCACGAGAATGAACGACACGGTTAACTGACGCCCAGAAAGTGGATGACCATGATCCACAGAAACCACATGGCCGCTCGGCTGAACACCCATTACAGGAGGAACAAGAAGAATGTAAATCGTCCACATGCTTTGGCAGCAGACATTGCCCACAAGGAATTGTCCTGGGCATGATAGAGGTGAGAGGAGCAAAGAAGGTGAAATCAGAAAACAGAAGAATACCCCCAAAGAAGAGAGAAAGGTAACAGAAACAAAGACCCCAGACGGTCGGACGGGAACCACACAACAGGATGACAAGTCTCGAAAGAGAGAAGAAAAACTGTAGGAGTGGTACCCCGCTGACACCTAACTCTAACACAATTAGAAAATTTAGCAAATTAAGCATTAACAATAATTGTGAAAAATAATAAGTCCGAACCGCATGGCACACGAAATTGGTGCGCGACTCGAGAGAGAACAATTAAAATACATTATGGATATATAATATTGAAGAAAACTGTTCCTGAGAATACAAAGGATACTCTGATGCACTATGAATCAGGAATCATCAATCAACGAGCTGGATAAACACTGATAAGCGTGCAGAACATCTCAACACAAGGCGGATGACAAAAAGAATGAGTCTTTAGCGATGGTATATGCGCACTGGCAACGGAAGTCATGGAGTTGTACTTGGGAGAGAGCGTCCCGTACTGGGTCTGCGCCGGTTGCACTCGACCCAGTTTTGGCTTATTTTTTCTTGGTGCTTTTGCACCACTTTTCTTTCCCAAATTGCTTGGGAAAGACAAAAATAGAAAGTATTTTATCCGAGTTAGGGACTTCCACTGTACTGCAAGCCTGTAGTAAACAATTGTGAGTAGGTTGATAAGAAAAGTCTGGAATTTTTACTCTGTTGGAGTAGAAATATATAATGTATATATATCATGTCCACATTGGATAATTTAAAATTGGACAGAAAAGTTTCACATCTCTTCCATGTTGTATTTTTGGTAAAGAGACTATTCTGAAAGGAAATAAACTTATACATGTGAGTATTCAATCGTTCAGCTTAATATTACACTTCTGAATTACAAACAATAATCTTCAGAGCCTAATGGATAAAGGTTGGGGAAATGTTAACTGTTCAACAATTTGTTTCATCAAAATCTTTGTTTCTCGCCTCAACACATCTCATGGGTGGTTTCATCGGTTGGTTTTATAATTCCTGATTCCAGCTTGTTTTCTCCACAGTCTTTGATGATTCCCTTTTAAATATTGAATCCTGAATGCATTTCCAAAATATTGTATGGCTATCTGTATTTTTTATGAAATTCCTCTAAGGTTAAATTTTTCTCAAATGTATAGTGCATATAAGTACATGTACCATGACACATCCACTTTTGTAGTAATCTCAGTGCAACAAGCTACATATGCTCATTTCACTGAGGGGGGTGGGGGTCATGAGCTATGTTTCTGAAGCAAAAAAATGGAAATATCTAGTTATACAACAAAATTTGTGGCAAGTGTCATCTTCTGTTAAGTTAGTTAAAGGGTTAAAAAAATAATATGTCCATGAATTCAAGAGATTCTTGATCCAATCAGCAGCAAAATTTGCATGACTGAGGTGTGATTTTCTCAGTTTGTGAACTTTAATTATATTATTTAATTTGTAAAAAATACTGAATTCCAAGAAACCCAAAAAAATCAGGAATTCTGTTCTGACAAAATAAAACTGAAGTCTGGGAAAACCAAAAAAATCAGGAATTCTGTTGTCACAAAATAAAACTGAAGTCCGGGAAATCCAGAAAAATCAGGAATTTTGTTAACAATGAAACATCAGTTGAATTCTTGGAAATCCAGAAATTCAGGAATTTTTGCTCAGACAGGTTTTTTTAAAACCCAGAATTCTCTGGAATTCCTAGGTGGCCAATACCACAGAATCCTGGTTTTCCAGATTTTCTTGACTTGATATTCTCTGGAATTACCTGGATTTCCAGAGTTTCCGGACATGAAAAAGACCATGTTATTTCCCAGAATTCCCGAGATCATTTCACACAGCCACAGGCGATTAATCGTTGCAGCTCTAGTACCATTCTTGGAATTGAATAAGAGTCTATAACTTAAAAACAAGTCCAGTTTTATTATGATGTTGACTTTCCCAATGCCAAATTCTTGACTTACATGTATTAAGTTTCATTGGAAAAGCTCTCTCTCAGAGAACTTTGCAATAAATGATAAAAAAGACAAGATTATTATTAGAATTGCATATAAAAATATACAATATGCTCCCTTTTCAGATGAGACTTTTTCAGATCTTTACCACTTATGCTGCTGATCACTGATTAATGTGCAGATTAATTTAACACTATCATTTGATTAATTTTTGGAAAAATTCCAGATAGATCTTTACAACAATTAATTAGATGAGTTTTAAAAATTTGTTTATTGGTGTTGAAAATCACTTTCAGCATCTATGGCTATATGATGGCCACAGGATAGATATGAAGTTAACAAGTTTAGCCAATTGTTTATATCTATGCTGCCCACTCCAGGACTTCCACCCCAGGCATTGGTTACGGCTACCAAATCCTATTTTTTCAGTAAAGCAGAACACTTTACCACACGAAACAAGCTCTGTTTCACTTCCTGGGGTTGGTACTGGGGATAAAAAGTAAGATACTAGAGTTACAAGTGTGTAATAAATTTGATTAAACTTCCTCACCTGCACACATATCTAGAGGTCATCCATAAACAGTAGAGTGGCATGGGTAGTATGAGGGTTAAGCAAGAAAAGAAAAAATGATCTGCTTATCAGTACTCAGAGAGACGTTCCCAACTATTTCTTACATCACAGCATTTCATCAACAAAGTCAAAGAGGTCATCATCCAGGGATTAAAATTCATGCATGAATCAGAATTAATTCTCACAAATGACTCTCGCAAAGAAAACAATGAGAATCCAATTTGATTCTCACAAAATGTCCATTTGATTCTAATCCTAGATTCTGAAAATGTTCTAAAAGGTCTGGATAATTTTACTTATCTCTTGCTCCCTCTTAATAAGATAACACTGTGCCTTAGCAATGATGTCTAATAAAGTCTTGGCTGCCTATATAAGCAGCCAAGATTTCATTAGAAACTACTGCCAATGTACTGTACTAGCATCAGCAAGATCACTGAAAGCCTAGGGCTTGATAAATTTGTCCGTTGAGAGCAAAAAGGCTTAACAATGCTTTAGCATCACAAAGCCTTCTTGCGCTCAAGGGAGGAAAAACACCACCACCCCCACGCTACTCTGTAGATTATGATGCCTAAAACATAAAACAAACCCAGATCATGAACTTTTGATGGCAAAAAAATAATTACAAAAACACAAAATAAAAAAAAAATGCCCGCCCACATGCAAGTTTACAAAAAATGGCTTGAGAAACAGAAGATCTTAGATCTATTTTGTGGGGCCTTAGGGGTTCTACGGTAAGACATTGCATGACATTTATACTTTCAATAAATAACTACCAAATTATGATTTGGTCCATCAGAAGTATGTTTTAGCTTAAAAACATTATACATGTATAATATAGATATTATAATAAACAATATACTTTCAACATGAGAAGTACAGTAGTCAATACTGAAATAACAGCAAATGAACCAAAAGGACATGAAATGGCCGGGCATGATAATGACAGAAGCACCTGGAATACAAGTACATTCAGTACCCCATATCACTAGATAAATGGCGTAAGAAATGGAGTTCTATGATACAATGTCCTAAAAGTAAAAGTTTAACCCTTAACTCTTAAAGGTGGGAGTCAAGTTTTCTTGCATGTGATGTAATACGGCAGATAATCTGGCTATGACGGTTCGGCTATCTTTGGGCTGGGGAAGAATTAAACACTGAGCAGTTGCTTCTAGTCCAGTGTCATCTGCCTGAATAGGCAGATGACACTTGACTAGAAGCACCTGCTTTACTGTAAGTTTTTCGTGGTGTGTCATGTTCAATAAATTCATTCTGATTCCCCGGCTTCTAAGAGTTAAGTCCTCAGATTAATTTTACGTTAATAACTACCATATATACATGTGCACACCTGCAGATGACTTAACAGTGTTTCTACATTATTGCTGGTTGCATGTCCCTTTAACTAACAAATCGACCACCTCTGCCTGCATAATTTACTAACGGAGCTGTTTAAAAAAACATTCTTCTGTCATAGTCATCCTTGGTCATTACCTGTCATTCCAGTATTTGAATCTGCACATATGTGGGAACTATTTCTTAAGTGTTAAGTGTGCATGCATTTCTGAATATAATCAATATATATCATGGTCTGTTTCATAATTGCATTTGTATTTTTGTCAATGATATTTTTGAAGGCATTGAGTGTTTTAGCATTCAGTATTTTTCGATTGACTATTCCATCTGTTCACATTTCTTATCATATGACTATGACATTTTTACCCTAAATATCACTACTGTTTGACGATGTTTTCCAAACTGTTGTATCACACCGGGTGAGATTTTTCCGGATCAAATTCCATATCACACTCTTACGGAAATCAAAAATCCATATCACACTCCCACGGAAATATCTGAGAGTTTCCGTGAATAGTTTTCGTAACTAGGGAAGTCGTTATTGTTTCGTCTGCTATTTTGTAACCGGCTTTTCACCGCATATTAATTAAAATGGCAAATTTGGGTGAATTTGACATCGAAACAATGTCATATGATAAACATATCATCATAACAGTGTGTTGATACAACAACACGGATCAACACACTGTTATAATATCTATTTACTGAGAAAAAGTATTGCCTTTGAGACGTCCTTGCTTCTTTTTTTTCCCCCTTTCAGGCTTGGGACATTGTGGTTAAAGTCTTTGACATGAGTTTTTCATGGTTTGTGTCATATGCATCATTACATGTTGTGTAGGAATTTGTAAGTTTTCATTGAGGCTGGCAGCAAGCCAGAAAATAAGCAGACTGTCATCTGCAAAATGAGGTCCCCAGAGGGTGAATTTGGTAATGCTACCCTGCACTACCAAATTGAACCAATTTCAGACAGACAGGTGCTTATTTAGCCTTAGGAATTTACTAGTAGGTCATTAGGAGCAACAGGAGGACTCCGACCCAGGCAACTGTACATTTCTATTAGAAACATTTCAATTTTCATGACAATGTATATTATTAAACTTAAATTAAAAATGTTTCTGGAGGACATTGAATCATAGAAGTTAGAACTGAACTCCAGTCTCCATTTCTTGCAGGTGGGGTGAAAAGATAACTGACGATGTCGTCAATTCTGACAGTGAGAATGTTTTGAATTACTGAATGAGAAGACAACAATTGTCCCAAAGGCAAAACAATGTCCATGATTGATAATGATACTATAATGATACTAATGATAGACCGTTTTGATGACCTACCAGAACCAGTAATCTCATACATCACATGTTCAGTTCTTCTGAGTTGATTTTAAAAGAATTCGATATATAATATATCGGACTGTAATATAAAAAAAACCGACACAAAAGCTTTGATTACTCAGAATTATATCGCCTTGGAAGTATCCTTCCAAATTTCAGTACATAACACAGAAAATAGCCATACACCTTTTCCCAAATTTTCCCTCTTGTCAAACTCTATTTGATGGTGACTCGATTACACGCTGGTGAATTAGGGTGTCATGCTAAACCTCTAACTTTTTCGCTCCATGTCATTTCGTCCCTAGCCCCCCCCCTCTCTTATTCGTGAAGTGTTAATGAATAAATAGTTTATTTACGGTATACACACATATTAAATTGCACATCAAGATGTAATAAAGGCGTCTTTTCAGGATAAAAGACAAATACAAATTTATCATAGAAATACACCAATACCTAAATAAACCTGTATACCGTAGGAGATGACATAGCTAGATTGGCTGTCTACCTGTCACCCCCACCCCCAGTACTATCAAGCGCTGTTCTGTGTCAGGCCATCAATCAATAAGAAAACACATTCAGGAGGGTTCGTCGGGATGCACGTATATATACTACTACTCAAAGTTTGCTAAGCACCACATATTTGACGTCACATCATTCTGAAATTTTCTTGTGACACATTTGCGATATTTTTGGTGGATATGATTGAGGAATGTATTGAGATGGTCTCCAGTGTTTACATTAGCTCTCTTAACAGGCAGACTTTTCGTGACAGTCATGGAAATCGTGTACCCCTTGATTTTCATGATGATTTCGTGTACTGTCGACATGTACATGAGATGTATAGGGTATTCAGTCTACATTTCAACACAAACCCTTGTGATTTAACGATTGAATATGGCGATGTAAGAAGACATTTGTCTGAAGCAGAAATGTGGCGGGCTATAGGGATGGGGAAACAAGGGGCTACCCATCGTCATGTTGGTAGAGCCCTTGGTGGGCACCATACGGTGATCACCAGAGCCTGGGCAAGATTTCAGCAGTATGGCACACCAGTCAAACGACATGGTGGTAGCAGAGACATGGCAACATCTGCAGCTGAAGACCGGTTTTTGATCATTCAGGTCCGTAGGAACTGCTCTGACACAGCAACCCAGCTTCGCAGTGACCTTTAGAATGCATCCGGGGTAAATGTTTCGACGCAGACCATCCGGACAAGGTTGCACGAAGGTGGTCTCCGATTGAGAAGGCCATGTATTTGCATTCAGCTGTCCCAGAACCACCACCAGGCACGATATGAGTGGGCCATGGATCCCGTCGGATCACGTTGGATTGACCAGAGAAGATTGGCGACCTATCTTTTTTACAGATGAGTCAAGGTACTGCCTAGTCCACACAGATAGGCGTCCTGGGGTATGGAGAAGACCAGGAAAGCTATTCCATGCAGCCAACATTGCTGAACATGACCGCTATGGTGGAGGGTCAGTCACGGTCTGGGGCGGCATCAGCTGAGATGGACGTACAGAGCTCTATGTCCTTGAACGTGGTAGATTGACTGCACAACGGTATATTGATGAGATCCTGGATGTCCACGTCAGATTGTATGCAGGTACAGTGGGTGATAGATTCATTCTAATGGACGACAATGCCCGTCCTCATATTGCCCATGCTGTCCGGGAGTACTGACAGAGGGAGGGTATTGAGCGTATGGACTGGCCAGCAAGATTCCCTAACCTCAGTCCAATCGAACATGTCTGGAATGATTTGCAGCTTGCAATTTCAGTCCGTCCAGTCCAACCAAGAAGTGTCCAGGAGCTAGGTGCCATGCTGGTCCAAGAATGGAACAACAACCCACAAAAGACCATCTGGAACCTGATTGGGAGCATGAAAA
Organism: Pictodentalium vernedei; assembly: GCA_031216915.1. NCBI lineage: Eukaryota > Metazoa > Mollusca > Scaphopoda > Dentaliida > Dentaliidae > Pictodentalium > Pictodentalium vernedei. Next base: position 545,228,948 of record CM062297.1, read on the forward strand.
GGCGCTGTCAAGCTGTAATTAACAATAAGGGTCTCATACTCGATATTGAACCCATATCAGTTCGCTCCGTCAACGTTTTGGCAAATTTGAAAAATTTCCTGTTTTACCAGTAATATCCATTTTTCCATGGTTATCGTATTCAAAAGCTAAAAAATAATGTCAAATACAAATAAAATCTTAATTTCTGTACTTAACTCATTAACGATATAATTAAATAAAGAATATATACACTTTTCATAACAATATTTCAACTAAAACGTAAAACAAGTAGCTGGATATACTTGGTGCTCAGCAAACGTTGAGTAGTATTTGTGTATATACACACGCCTGTACACTTACATATACACGCATACATATACATACGCATACACATATATGAGACATGTACAAGACCTGTCGACTCTCCAATAAGGATTCCCGTGAGGGTCATTGATACTGGCCAATCTTAGGAACTTAAGACGAGATACGGAATTGAAGGAATTGGGGCATCATGCAGATATAGTTTGAAACTGTATAAACTGGAGTGTTGTATATTATAATACAATATAATATAATTTAATACAATATACTCTAATATAGAAATGCCGGCATTTGAGCTTTAAATAAAACAATCAGGACAGAACGGATTATTGCAGTCTACATTATCGGCATACGTCGTAAATATTTTTCAGCCAGACTCTTCTTAAATGCCCACCTGCACGTAATGTTGCGCAGACTTTCATCGGAGTTGTTCCATATTTTTGGATAAGCGTGTATTGGTAGGGCATATAGAGATTTTGTTCTTATTTCTAGCAACGTACCGGTTTGTCTGTTAGATCGCCCATTTACGTCATGAAAAAACACGAAAAGATGAGGGATGATTGTCACTTCTCTAATCAAATAAAAAAAAGAGATGCATGAAGCTTAAAAATGTCACCGATTTTTATAATTTTCACTATTCCGCCCCGGACATGCGATGTTTGTTCCGGCCACTGATCCCTACATAACCTGACAGGATTTCTGGAACGCTCATTGGACACGAATGGAAAAGTCTTCCACCTGCTGCATCCTGGAAGGAGAAGGGATAGCTGCGAAAAATAGACAATGCACAATCAAAAATAAATTCTCCAGAGTATGCTATTTTCAGACACTTCGCAATCTCAGATTGCCTTTTAAAAAAGTACAATTTGATGTCTGAGAAAAACAAACAAGTTGATGATGTGTACATTTTTTACGTCATGCAAATCGCGCATGGCCTTCAGTAAACACCGAAGTCACAGCGTAACAGCTTTCACGTCTTCAAATTTTACTTATGGTAGAAGGAGCCACATTGATTGCTCTAGCGTCATATTGGTGGTGAGGGAAGGAGATCACGAGTTGCGACGTTCCTCGCTGACTGTCGTTCTTGCATTCCGATTGTTTAGAGGTTAGTGATCCCCAGTGATACATCAGGTCACTTGGCTTGGTGTTATGGCAGAGTAGCGTAACATTTACTGAAATACTATCGTTAGTAAATCGACAAATGTGCTACGTTGGGTGGAATGTTAGCATCATAAAGTAACTTCATTCATATAGTACACTGCCTATGTTAATACTAGGACCGACTGGACCCCTATCATATAATATAATAACACTTTCGCCAGCTGTTGATTTGTCATGGTTCTATGAGAAGTCTTTGATTACACCATCACTCCCAAATACCGCTTCCCCGTCCGTTTAATAGTAGTAGATCATGTACCCGAACTGCCCACATTGGGGGGTCTCATGGGGGGGGGGGGTGGGGTCTCATATGTGACGTCATAGTCATGTGACCTGGTGACGCCATGATTGGTTGTCATGGTAACTCACGTGAGCGGCTATCTTGTGACGTCATTCCCATAGTGATACGTGGTCCTAGTGCGCATGCGCAGCGCGTGTTGTTAGGGTGATAAATGTTTCCGTTGGCCATTTTGTATACTGGAGGCCGTCATCTTGATTTCTATGGTAGCACGTGGTTGCTATGTGACCCAAAGACTTACAACAAGATAGGGATATGTTCGGAGGGTGTGTTCGATTGAACAGGAGTAATTTCCCGATTCGTAGAATTATCACAAACAACCCGACAATCCCTCCAAATCACCAAACTCCATCCCAAACTACCGAAATTGACTTTATTTGATACGGATTTTGGTTTGGATTTCCCTAGAATCCCATTTTTTCTGCCTATTGCAGATGCTACTCTAACCCTAGAAGTTATATAGTCCACACTATCTCTGGTTCCCTCGTCCCAGTCTTATAATCATCAGTGCTATATGTTCCGTAACCTGTATGCATAGTTATCTCCCTTTTGTATAATGAAAGCCTATGTGATTCCTAAAGTCAAGAATCTATCGAGCAGTTACTGATAAGTTATTGCTCGAACGCCTCGAACCCAATCGAGCAAATAAGCTATCGAGCAAGTGCTCTTTCGAGTGACTCGCACATACGACTCTTAGTCTCATTTCGGTATTTGAGGATACCTATGACCTGGTATTGTACTATGTGAGGATACCTATCGACGATACCTTCTGAAGAATCCCTTTTTTGTCGTATGAGGCCATGAGGGCCATGAGAAAATCCCTCAATGAGGTCTAATTTACTATCCCACTTAACCTCATTTCTTTTGAGGACATGAGGGCCACGAAAAAATCCCTCAATGAGGCCTAATTTACTATCCCCCTTAGCCTCATTTCAGTATTTGAGGATACCTATGACCTGGTATTGTATTATTTGAGGATACCTATCTAGAATATTTTCTGGAGAATCCCTTTTTTTGTCGTATGAGGCCATAAGGGCCACGAGAAAATCCCCCAATGAAGTCTAATTTACTATCTCTAACCTCATTTCATTTTAGGGCATGAGGGCCATGAACAAATCCCTCAATGAGGCCTAATGTACTACCCCTCTTAGCCTCATTTCTGTATTTGAGGATACCTATAGCCTGGATATGTATTATTTGAGGATACCTATCGAGGACACCTTTTGGAGAATCCCTTTTTTGTCGCATGAGGCCATGAGGGCCATGAGAAATCCCTCAATGGGGTCTACTCTACTATCCCTCTTAACCTCATTTCTGTTGAGGCCATGAGGGCCATGAAAAAATCCCTCAGTGAGGTCTAATTTACCAGCGCTCTTAGCCTCATTTCGGTATTTAAGAGTACCTATGATCCAGCTGTTATACAGCTCCTATCTCCTATATGTCTCCCATACAGTTCCTACACAGGTAGTCTTACCAACGGCTTCCATCTTATCTTCAAAGCTCCAAGGCCACTACTTGTCTATGGTCTATCTGTCCTATCATTAGCTTCTACGGCAGTCTTGTGCCATTGCGGACTTGTACCAGTTCTATTGGCTATACTATCAGCCATTAATATTGACTTGAAACACTACTTCCTAGCTATACCTTCGCTCAGGCCTTCAAAATGTTCAATCTGATTGCTTCATTTCCTCTGTATAACATGTATACAAAGAGACAGGCGGTATAAGGAATTCCGTAATTGGGATTCCTAGCCGATTCCGTATAGTTGGATTCCGTGTTTTAACTATTTAGCTATTTAGATCCTGTAATGATTTACATTTAATGTTAAAAGCTTGAACTCATTCATCATGTAGAAAATATTGCTTCAGTAGAATTCCTTGATGGGTTAACAATACTCTTATTCTATATTAGAAGTGTGTTGTGTGGATAAATGACCCTCATTTGGGGAGAGAATGAGTGAGGCGTAAGGGGCTTCATAATCACGGGACCCAGTGACGCCATGTTGTGTTGTTATGGTAACCCGCGCGAGTGGCCATGTTGTGAAGTCATTCCCATAGGGATATGTGATGTTAGTGCGCTTGCGCAGCGCGTGTAATTAGGTGACACGTGTTTCCGCCATCTATTCTGTACACTGGAGACCGCCATCTTGGTTTTTATGATAGCACGTGGTTGCAAGATAGACCCAATGGCCTCTAGTAGAACGAGGATATGTTTTGAGGGTAAGTTCGATTGGATGGGAGTATAATGAATACCCAAATGAGACCGACAACTATTTATCTGGCTCGGATTCGCGAAGAATGCTCGTTTTCTATGTTCTTGGCCTTTCCCTGGCCCGAGTTCCCCCAGAATCCTCGTTTCTAACGGACAAAGTCCTGCCCAGAGTATTACGTAGTGCTATATGACCTTAAAAATGCGGTGTTCGATTGTACTAGAGTATTTTTACTAAGAGTGGCCTTGCAGGCAAATCCTCATTTCCACTCTGTTACAGGATTTTATTAGGTACGGATTCTTCGAGAATCCTCGTCTTTATGTGGCTTGAATTCTGTATAGAAACCTCCCTTTTGACTGCTTAGATCTTATCATTAGCTCTAGTCCTATCTAGGTATGACACCCTCCCGACTGACATTTTGGCACCCTTTTTCATCGCACGAGGCTATGAGGACCATGAAGAAATTCCTTATTAAGGCACAATCTGCCATTCATCATATCCTCATCTAGGTATTTGGGGATCACCAGGGCCTGTCTGTGGGGACTGGTAGGGACCACTGGAGACAAGACTTTGGGAACTAGTGGAGACCAGTCTTCGGGGTCTACTACCTACTACTATATCTACTACTAACTACTACTACTACTACTACTACTACTACTACTACTACTACTACTACTACCTACTACTACTACTACTACAACTACTACTACTACTACTACTACTACTACTACTACTACTACTACTACCAACTACTACTTCTACATCTCTTCCTACTACTACTACATCTCTTCCTACTACTACTATTACTACTACTACTACTACTGTTACTACTACTACTACTACTACTACTACTACTACTACTACTACTACTACTACTACTACTACTACATCTCCTGATACTACCACATCTCTTGCTACTACTACTACTACTACTACTACTACTACTACTACTAACTACTACTACTACTACTACTACTACTAACTACTACTACTACTACAACTACTACTACTACTACTACTACTACTACTATTACTACATCTCTTGCTACTACTACTACTAACTACTACTACTAATACTACTACTACATCATCTCTTGCTACTACTACTATTACTACTACTACTGCTATTTCTGCTACTACTACTACTACTACTACTACTACTACTACTACTACTTCTACTACTACTACATCATCTCTTGCTACTACTATTACTACTACTACTACTAACTACTACTACTACTACTACTACTACTACTACTACTACTACTACTACTAACTACTACTACTACTACTACTACTGCTACTACTACTACTACTAACTACTACTACTACTACTACTACTACTACTAACTACTACTACTACTACTACTACTACTACTGCTACTACTACTACTAACTACTACTACTAATACTACTACTACATCATCTCTTGCTACTACTACTGCTATTTCTGCTACTACTACTACTACTACCACTACTACTACTACTTCTACTACTACTACATCATCTCTTGCTACTACTATTACTACTACTACTACTGCAAAACGCCTTTAAATGTAGGCTAAAATGATTAAAAATCGATAAGATGTACCCAAACTATGATTTGAGCCACCCCCATATTTTTTCAAATTTTGTTGAAAAATTGTTGGTTTTCATGGATGTTTATTACACTACTTGTTAAGTTTATTACACTACTGTTTATTACACTACTGGTTGATTTGTATTACACTACTGATTGATTTTTACACTACTGGTTGATTATTACACTACTGGTTAATTTTTATTACACTACTGGTTAATATTACACTACTGGTTGATTATTACACTACTGGTTGTTACACCCCTTCCAATAATTTTTCCAGTTGGGACATGTTCGTCTGCATTGGAGTCTTAGATATCGATTCGTTCTAGCTCGTAATCATGTACTATTTACGAGACTAGATTCGATACTTGGGCTCATGTCGCACGCACAGTTGACCATACAAATCGACGGCCGAGGTATCCAATTCGCGCACTCAATTTTGAGTAGCATGCATGTTAATTTAGACACAAAATAAATTTCTCAGAAGTTTTAAATAGGAACTGACATGGTCAAAAATGTTTTTTTTTTGTTATACTCCGTAAAGTAAACATGGATAACAAATGAAAAAAGCGTTGACAGAATTTTGACGTCGTTTCCCAGAAGCAGCCTTAGCAACGGCCTTGGATACGAAATAACAACAAAATCTCTACTTAATGCTATGACGACACACCTAGAAGCAACTGGCAACCAGAGGATCAAGTGAGCCTAAAACGCTCACCTGGCTCAAGTTGTCAAAATAGTTGAGTGTATCAGTAAGTGATCAGCTGCAAGAGCATTTTTTTATTTGCTATGACACAACCAAAGGCAACTTTTTTGGCCATTCATTTCTGCTAGTCCAAGGAAAGCTTCCTAGTAAGCTCTGTTCTGTGAAGTATTAAAAAACAACAACCGAACGAAATTTGTTGTTTTGTTTTCAAGTACTGTGGTTCTCTCTACCCCCTCAGCCCCCCCCCCCCCCAAAAAAAAATAATAAAAATCCCGCATAAATGAAATACTTATGACCCAGTTATATACTACATGACAAATTTGGTTCACATCTGCCCATTGTATCTGAAAATATAAATTTTGAGTGTAGCCCAAATTTGGGAGCTCAAATTTTTACTTACTGAGTTTTTTTGAAAAAAAGTGAATCTGCATCACCAAAGTATGTTCCAAACAAGAAATCTAAGCGTTTTTTGCAAGTGGCTTATAAAAAGAGGTTTTTAAAGCATTTTAGGTTTATGGAGCATTAGCCCCACCCCAAGGAATATAGTAATTTTGCGGGGAAAAAATCAGAAGAGTAAATTCCACCAGCCTGAAGATGGCAGCAGCTTCATTTGAACAAAGGAGAAAAGGTTTACTCCAAAGATGGTCTGTGCCATAAATGAATGAATTGGGCCCTTGGTTTTAAAGAATGAGAACTATTTCAAACTAGAGAAACAGAAATTTACTGCCACCAATAAATTCAAGTCGGTGTGAAAATGGTGAACCCTTTACGTAACATGAAAAGAAGACGACACTTGAAAACAAAATCCTTTAATAACTATTTTTTCATTTGTTTGTTCCCAAAACATAGGTTATGACCCCTCATTGGAACGAGCTCAACGAGCTCGTTCCAAAGTGGGTCATAACCCATGTTTCTGAGGCAAAAAATAATAAAAATTAATTAGCGCTGGCCCGTTTTGGTCGTTACGTTGGACAAAAGGTTAAAGCATCAAAAATAAACAAAACAGAAAGAGAATTTATGGAGGCTTAGAAATAGGTTTTGACAGTATTACATGAAATAAATTTTTTTGAGCCCACATTGAAGTCTTGAGGGGGTTAAATTAAAAACATTTATACAGGAATCGGATAAATGTTTCCAAGAAATCAGAAAAAAAACATATATGTGAACACTATTGAAAGGGTTCAACATGAAATAAAATCTTTGGAAAACACACTGAAGTCTTGAGAGGGTTTAATTAAAGACAAACATACGGAGTCAGATCAATGTTTCCAAGAAACCAGAAAAACCTATATGTGCACAGCATTGAAAGGGTTCAACATGAAATAAAATCTTTGGAAAACACACTGAAGTGTTGTGAGGGTTAAATTAAAGACATTCATACAGGAATCAGATAAATGTTTCCAAGAAACCAGAAAAAACATATATGTGGACAGCATTGAAAGGGTTCAACATGAAATAAAATCGTTGGAAAACACTCTGAAGTCTTGTGAGGGTTAAAGTAAAAACATTCATACAGGAATCAGATAAATGTTTCCAAGAAACCAGAAAAAACATATATGTGCACAGCGTTGAAAGGGCTAAACATGAAATAAAATCTTTGGATAACACACTGAAGTCTTGAGAGGGTTAAATTAAAGACATTCATACAGGAAACAGATAAATGTTTCCAAGAAACCAGAAAAACATATATGTGAATAGCATTGAAAGGGTTCAACTTGAAATAAAATCGGAAAACACACTGAAGTCATGAGAGGGTTAAATTAAAGATATTCATACAGGAATCAGATAAATGTTTCCAAGAAACCAGAAAAAACATATATGTACACAGCGTTGAAAGGGCTAAACATGAAATAAAATCTTTGGATAACACACTGAAGTCTTGAGAGGGTTAAATTAAAGACATTCATACAGGAAACAGATAAATGTTTCCAAGAAACCAGAAAAACATATATGTGAATAGCATTGAAAGGGTTCAACTTGAAATAAAATCGGAAAACACACTGAAGTCATGAGAGGGTTAAATTAAAGATATTCATACAGGAATCAGATAATTTTTTTCAAGGAACCAGAAAAAACATATATGTGCACAGCATTGAAAGGGTTCAACATAAAATAAAATATTTGGAAAACACGTTTAAGTCTTGAAAGGGTTATATTAAAGCTATTCATACAGGAATCAGATCAGTTTTCCCTCTGCCACCTATGAAAGTCTTGAGAGGGTTAAAGCATTTCAGGGCTCTTTGTTCGGTGTGGTTTGGAAAATATGTGCTTTTGGATTTTTTTTGTTTATACCCCATGGGGTGGCCACGGGGTTGTGGAAATTTTTTTTCGGGCATCACTCAATTACTTAGGATCCACTTTCATTACATGCCAAATTTGGTTGAAATTGGTCCACTGGTTCTTGAAATAGAAATTTTGTGTGGAGCCCAAAATGGATATGCCCCTACAAAGAGCCCAAATATTGACCTACTAACTTCCCTTGAACAAATTTCAATCTTCAATACTAATGGATGCTCCATACCAAATATCAAAGCATTCCCTCTGGTGGTTCGTGAGAAGAAGATTTTAAAAGATTTTTAAGCTTTTGGGTCATTAACCAGAACCAGAATACAGCAGCAGCTACTTCATTTGAACAAAATAGAAAGGGTATACTCCATAGATGGTCTGTGCAATATATGTTTGAATTTGGCTTTGTGGTTGTAAAGAAGAAGTCAAGTTTGCAAAAGTTAACGAACAACGGACACCGGACGATGACCGACGGACGACAGACGACGGACGCCGGACGCCAAGTGATGGCAATAGCTCCCACTGACTTGCAGTCAGGTGAGCTAATAATAATATTGTCTACACGTTACACCTCGTTACAATGCATTTCATGTCGTGGAAATTAAGGTACATTTCTGGTCGCAATTTTTTTAATAAAGTCTCTCGATTGAAGCAGGGCAGCTTTAATATTTTACCTGTCAAAAAAAAAAAAAGAGAAAGAAATATACAAGTCACAATATATCAAAAACTAGCAACAAGATTTTTTCGTTGAAAGTGGATGAGTTAAAGTGCAAAATAAGTAAGGGAAATTTGTTTACTTTATAGTTCCCATTTCCACATCTCTGCCACAGCCGTCAATTAGTGTCCCCCTGGATGCAACAGGTTTCGAAAAGCTGAAAACAGGGCAGGATGTGGAGACAGACAAGTGAAGGCATTCGCAGCATCGGGGATTCGAATTGTAAAAAAGCAAGATTCGAAGGGAATCCACTTCGAGCGTTTTTAATTGTGCTCGAAAATTTTCGAAAAAACTGATTGGGAATAAGATTAGAATATTGAGACTGGCCGAATGGGAGAAGAGAGAACCAGTAATCTGCCGTTTATCAGGCCAATCATCTTCGACGCACTTTGAGAAAAAGAGTTAAAGCTAGTCAGAGAACATATAACCGTGAATATGGGCAAGTCAGCAGTAATGATCTCAGCCTCTTGATGGGCATGGGGTCGTCTAGATGTCAGGAACTGAGTAGGCGCTAGGTTACCATAACTGATAACTGTCTTCAGATAGATATTCCCCCGACAAGTATCCTACAAAAGGTATCCTCCAATACTAAATCACCATGTTATAGGTATTCTCCAATACCTAGATTAGCATAAGAGTCGTATGTGGATTTACTCGTTCGAGCAATTGCCCGAACGACTCGAATCTCATCGAGCAAATGAGCTGTCGGTGAGTAAACCATATATCGGTGGGTTATTTTGTCCCCATGGCAACACCACCCATGCTAGTATTTTGTAATCTTTTATACCCTTTTCTTGCCACGCCCACTTTGGAGTACCTCTATGTACGCCTGTATACAATGGAATTTAATAAGATTTATGACATACTTGAAACTCTATCATTTGATTAATTGTTGGAAAGAGCTAAGAGAGCTCAGATTAGGTAGGTAAGATCTGCGTATACCGGAACGTACAGACAATCGTCATAAAATAGGTTACAAAAGTCGCTTTCGGCAGCGTAAGTGTTAAATTCAATTCTCCACAACTTTCGGATCATTGGATTTTTATTTAACCCTTTACCCAACGAATCGGCCGCATCCGCCCGCGTAATATGCAAATTCAGCAGTTGAAAAAATGTTATTTAAAAAAAAATTTCAACGAAACCGTATCATGTGACCCCTCGTTGGAATGAGCTCGAGGAGCTCGTTCCAACGAGGTAACACATGATATGGTTTTGTTGAAAATTTTGTTAAAATTTCAAAAAATGATATTTAAAATAATAATTTTTGATATCGTCTGCGTTAGGTTCAGTGGCGGCCGGAGGCCCATGGTGGCCTCTGGCCATAATTATGATGGGGCCCTCGGACACAGGACGCACCGGGCCGACCATGTTTCGGCTCGGTGTGAGAAAATTTTGAAAATTATGGATGAATAACGCCAAATCCTTCACTCTAGAGAGGAGAATTCAGTTGTCTATTAATGAAACTTTTGATTCTTCCTTCGGCTTCTTCTTGATTTGTTGGACTAAATGTCAACGTGTATTACTTTCGGTTTACTGTAAGCGGAGACTACGGAACGGCGTGTTGATGAAAAACTCTATTCCAGCACGCGGAGCGCGCGGAGAAATTTCATTTATGCACATGAGGCTGTAAATTATTAACTTCTCTGCGGGGGCCCAATTTTTTAAAGAGGGGGCCCAAGAAAACCCTACAAATTTCTGTTTCCTTTGAGCCCTTGGTGGCCCCTGGAGCCCGGGGCCCTTGGCCATTGGCCGCCAAGGCCCTATGGACCGTCGCCACTGGTTGGGTTAAGGGTTAAGTACTTTCGGATCTGACTCCTCTACGTTCTTACCTATTTCACCACACACCTAGCTGCTTTCTGTTCATTATAACACTCTCTTAGAATGCTTCACAACCTTTCCAATCAGACAATTAGAGCACAAGATTCAGGTCTGATCTACTTACAACACAAAATTCTGTCATGCCTATTTTGACACGCGAATGCCCGGAGAACAACTTCATTGCACATTTTGAAACATGCAGCGAATTCTCATGCCAGATTCCAGTCTTCAGCTGGAACCCGACGTATCCACATCTGTTAAGAAATAACACCACTTTCATGCGGTACAGAAAGTCTGTAGTCTTTGCCCTTTAAAATCGGACAAACACGCATCTTTCTTAGAAGTTTCCTTCGAATCTTCTGACCCGGATGCTCCGTAGTCGTCGGATCCTCCGCAGCATTCGGACCTGGTTATCGAGGGTGTCTACTACGCCACCGAAACCATCAAACTGTCTTCAGATTTTGGAAAAAAATCTGACGGCTCTTCGTCCTTATAGGTAGGTATTTTTTGTACATTTACCAGGACACTCGGCAATATACTGTAGTAAAATGGGATGGCAGGGAAAGCATAGATTTTTCTTCTACTATGATATTCATCATCTGTCATTGTAACTGATTCAGCCATTACGTCGAAAAGTGTCACGGTTTAAACAAATTCATTCCTGTGAAAATATACTACTCAAAGTTTGCTTAGCACCAAATATATTCAACTACCTGTTTTACGTTTTAGTTGAAATATTGTAATGGAAAGTGTATATATTTTTTATTTAATTATATCTTTAATGATTTAAGTACAGAAATTAAGATTTTATTTGTGTTTGACATCATGTTTTTGCTTTTGAATACGATAACCATGGAAAATGGATATTATTGGTAAAAGAGGAAATTTTTCAAATTTGCCAAAAAGTTGTCGGAGCGAACTGGTATGGGTTTAATATCGAGTATGAGACCCATTACTGTTAATTACAGCTTGACAACGCCCTCTCATGCTCCCAGTCAGGTTCCTGATGGTCCTTTGTGGGATGTTGTTCCATTCTTGGACCAGCGTGGCACCAAGCTCCTGGACACTTCTTGGCTGGACTGGACGGGCTGAAATTGCAAGCTACAACTCATTCCAGACATGTTCGATTGGATTGAGATAAGGGGATCTTGCTGGCCAGTCCATGCGCTCAATCCCCTCCCCCTGTCGGTACTCCACGACTGCATGGGCAACATGAGGACGGGCAGTATCGTCCATCAGAATGAATCTACCACCCACTGCACCTGCATGCAATCTGACGTGGACATCCAGGATCTCATCAATATACCGTTGTGCAGTCAATGTATCACGTTCAAGGACACAGAGCTCTGTACGTGAATCCCAGCTGATGCCGCCCCAGACCATGTTTGACCCTCCACCATAGCGGTCATGCTCGGCAATGTTGGCTGCATGGAATCGCTCTCCATACCCTATAACGCCTATCTGTGTGGTCTAGGCAGTACCGTGACTCATCTGTAAAAAGGGCAGGTCGTCAATCTTCTCTGGTCCATCCAACGTGGTCCATGGCCCTTTCATATCGTGCCTGGCGGTGGTTCGGGGACAGCGGAATGCGAATACATGGTCTTCTCAATCGGAGACCACCTTCGTGCAACCTTGCCCGGATAGTCTGCGTCGAAACATTTACCCCGGATGCATTCTGAAGATCACTGCGAAGCTGGGTTGCTGTGGCAAAGCGGTTCCCACGGGCCTGAATGATCGATAACCGGCCTTCAGCTGCAGATGCTGCCCTGTCTCTGCCACCACCATGCCGTCTTACTGGTGTGCCATACAGCTGAAATCTTGCCCAGGCTCTGGTGATCACCATGTCTGCTTCAGACAAATGTCTTCTTACATTTGCATTTGCCATATTCAATAATTAAATCACAAGGGTTTGTGTTGAAATGAAAACTGAATACCCTACACATGTCATGTACATGTAGACAGTACACGAAAACATCATGAAATTCAAAGGGTACATACTTTCCATGACTGTCACGAAACGTCTGCCTGTCAAGAGAGCTAATGTAAAAACTGGGGACCATCCCAATACATTCCTCAATCGTATCCACCAAAAATATCGCAAATGTGTCACCAGCAAATTTCACAATGATGTGTCAAATATTTGGAGCTTAGCAAACTTTGAGTAGTTTACACATTGGCGGAAAGCACAATTCTAATCGTAATGGAATTGGTGAGCGTATAAGGAGATGTGTTTATATAACATGGTACACTACAATCCCGACCGGCAGTGCAATGGGCCAAGACACGGAAAGTGTCACGAAGCAATTTATTTGTGTGATTCACAATTAGGTTGTGTTATTCGCGTGGGTGGGTCTGACTTCAATTTTAATAACTATCATAGTTTCGATGAAATAGGTCAAATCTCTTTATATCCCATGCTAAATTAATGTCAATATGATCCAAATAACTAATATATCTATTCCGTGACATTGGTACCAGAGAACAACAGGCTTTGCCTTCAGCATTTATTGAATAATGTATCATCTTTATCTCATAAATGGACGTTTATTCGAACAATGAAAGTCTTGGATAAATTTTTGCTTTATTCACCTAGTAGCAGCTGCTAGTAGGGTGATAAATTTTCCCCGTAGGTTTAACACTGAAATAATTTATTCCTATAGTTGAGACGGACCTGTTGACCTCTGATCTCTACCGCATTCGTGTTGTCATGACCTGTTTTCCGTTTGTGGGAGACAAAAGGAACCGACGTTTATCAGACGTTGACCGTGGCTGAAATGTTTAGTTTTAGAATATATGACATATTTCAACTCTGTCTAACAACAAGAGCAATGCGAAACGTGGCATATGCCCCCTCCTGCAATATCATGGATAGAAAAAAAACAAAACAAGATCAGTCTTGCAGAACTTTAGTTATAGAGCGGAAACCGGTTTCAAGTGTATTTAACATTGGAGGTCACTGTGACCTTGACCGCTGGCACATCATGGTCAAAATAAATAGGCTTCTTCCACTCATCACACCTAACCCACATATGAAGTTTGGTAAAGATCAGGTTGGTAGAACTTTCGTCATAGAGTGAAAACCAATTTCAAGAGTATTTAACATTGGAGGTCACTGTGACCTTAACCCTTTGGCGCACCATGGTCAAAATAAATAGGCTTCTGCCACTCACCATACCCAATCCACATGTGAAATTTGGTAAAGATCCGGTTGGTAGAACATTAGTTAATTGACGGAGTGCGAAAAGTTAACGGACGGGCGACGACGGATGACGGACGCCGGACATGGTGATAACATAATGCTCCCTCCTCAAAGAGACCGGGGGCATAATAAAACGAACAACAATTAACAAAGAAAACACAAAGTAAATCAATCGAAACCAAGCGTTGAATAGCAGACAAGTTCGATTGTGAAGGCGGGGGCATGATGATTGATGTTTCATTTTCCAAATTAGGAAAGCGTAAATAAACAAATGAACGTGTAGTCTGATTTGTTTATAAAATTCAAGTTGAATCGACGACGAAAAATATAACAATAAACAACGAAAATAAGAATGACATACATTGTTCATTTAATGAAATATTTTTTCAAGTTTAGCTCAAGTTTGTAGGGGAATTATTTTTAGACAGAAATGTATCACTGCGCCTGTTTATTTTTGGCCGTTTTGCTTGTCGATCGAATTGGACCAATGTGCTTCTCACTTTTCGCAGTGTTTTGGAGCGAGTAACAGCACTATTTCACCGCGACTGCCCTGTAAATGATTTATGGGATAAACAAAATAAACGTATAGTGTTTTCAAGTAAAAAATAGTATTCCATTCGCAGGATTAAGAATGAAACCGACTCGCCAGAGGCTGGTCGGTTTCATTCTTAATCCTACTCGTTGAATAAATTTTTTGCTTGAAAACACTATACGTTTATTCTATATTTATCCCATAAATGGACGTTTATTCGAACAATAAAAGTCTTGGATAAATTTTTGCTTTATTCACCTAGTAGCAGCTGCTGGTAGGGTGATACATTTTCCCCGTAGGTTTAACACTGAAAGAATTTATTCGTTTTGTAGAGACAGACTTGTTGGCCTCTGACCTCTACCGCACTCGTGTTATCATGACATGTTTTACGTTTGTAGGAGACATAATGAACTGACATTTATCAAACGTTGGCCGTCGCTGAAATGTTTAGTTTTAGAATATATGACACATTTCAACCTGTATAACAATAAAAAGAACACCAATTAACAGAAAAAAAACAAAACAAAAAAAACAAAAAAAAACACAGACTAAAGCAATCAAAACCAAGCGTAGAAAAACATACATGTTCGATTAGGAAAGGCGGGGTATGATGATTGAAATTTCATTTTCCAAATTAGGAAAAGTGTAAATAAACAAATGCAAGTGTCGTCTGCTTTGTTTATAAAACTCAAGTTGAATCGACAACGACCCCCCCCCCCAAAAAAAAAAACCAAAAAAACAATAAACAACGAAAATAAGAAAGTTAAACATTGTTCACTTAATAAAGAAATTTTGCAACTTTAGCTCAAGTTTGCAGGACAATTATTTTTAGACAGAAATGTATCACTGCGCCTTGTTTATTCTTTACGGCAGCGTAGAACCGCCACACCATAGTATATTTACAGGGATTCCTAATCTGTTTAAACAGATTGCTAAACTGTTTTTGCAGATTACTAATCTGTTAAAACAGATTACTAATCTGTTTTTACAGATTACTAATCTGTTTAAACAGATTAGTAATCTGTTTTTACAGATTAGTAATCTGTTTAAACAGATTGACAAATCTGTTTTTACAGATTAGTAATCTGTATTTACAGAATACTAATCTGTTTTTACAGATTAACTAATCTGTTTTTACAGTTTACTAATCTGTTTTTACAGAGTAACTAAGTAATCTGTAAATACAGATTAGTTAATCTGTAAAAACAGATTAGTAATCTGTAAATACAGATTAGTTAATCTGTCTAAACAGATTACTAATCTGTAAATACAGATTAGTTAATCTGTTTAAACAGATTACTAATCTGTAATTACAGATTAGTTAATCTGTAAAAACAGATTAATAATCTGTTTAAACAGATTAGTAATCTGTAAAAACAGATTAGTAATATGTTTTTACAGATAAACTAATCTGTATTGACAGATTAGTAATCTGTTTAAACAGATTAGTAATCTGTAAAAACAGGTTAGTAATCTGTAAAACCAGATTAGGAATCCCTGGAAATATACTACGGCGTGGCGGTTCTACGCTGCCGTAATTTTTGGCAGTTCTGCTTGTCGATCGAATTGGACCAATATGCTCCTCACTTCTCGCATTGTGTTGCAGCGAGTAACAGCACGATTTCACCGCGACTGCCCTGTAAATGATCTATGGGATAAACAGAATAAACGTATAGTGTTTTCAAGCAAAATAAATATTCTACTCGTAGGAGTAAGAATGAAACAGACTCGCCAGAGGCTCGTCGGTTTCCTTCTTAATCCTACTCGTAGAATATTTTTTTTTACTTGAAAACACTATACGTTTATTTTATATCTATAGGTGCGTACATTTCTGAAGTGAAGTAATCCAATGGAACCGACGACCTAATGGTTTGAGGGAACATGACGCACAGCCGCATAAAATTCATTTTTAACTCTAAACCCAACCCGAATAGCAGACGCACTTACAAAGAATCTCAAATAACTGAAAACTTTCATTTTTTTTGTCTCAAAAATATAGCTGATGACCTCCCATTGGAATGTGCTCAGGGTGTTCGCTCCAGTGAGGGTCATAGGTTATGTTTTTTAAGAAAAAAAAAACATGAAAGAAAATATTTTAAAAAATTAAACAGTGATTTTTGTGAACAGCATTGGTCAGTTTGGTCGTTGCTTTAAATAAAGTGTTATCGATTTCAACCCAAAAACAAGCCAGAAAATAAGCAAACTGTCATCTGCAAAATGAGGTCCCCAGGGGGTGAATTTAGTGATGCTACCCTGCACAGCAGGGTAGCATCACTACGTTTACCCTCTGTGAAACTCAGTTTGAATCAGGGTCTCAAATTAAACAGAAAGAGGTACCCAGAGGATACATTGGCCCACTGTATGAGATAGCATCATCAAAATTACCATCTGGGGACCTCATTCTGTAAATGTCAGACTGCTCATTTTCAGGCCTGCCCCAAACGCATATTGTTTGCGTATTTTTTTAATTTGACAAGGCACCGGGCAGAGTGGTTAGATAATGCTTTGAGGATCGGACACCCACGAGGTCTTTTTGATTACTTTGAACTCTTTTTCCAGGAGAGGCTTAATTCTTTTGTAAAAGAAAACCATATGCCAAAAATAACCCCTCATTCAACCATATCTTTCCAAGATATTCTACTTTCCAGTCTCTGGAGAGGTGGCGATACAAGAGTGTAGATAGATAATCTCAACATATTTTTTTTCACTCTTCTTCTTTAGCAAAGACCTTTCATTGGAACGAATTTTCCGAGGGGTCATAAGCTATGTTTCGGATGGAAACATAACCACCCCACATCCGCCATCCCACTAGCTTCAGACATGTAATTCGGTTTGATTCAGAGTGTGGGAGAAATATATTCACTTGGTCTTAGTTGAGTATAATAAAGCAATCCAGTGATTGGAACAAGGCATCATTTCTTCGTATCCACAGGGTACAAGCGGACAATCGGCTGAAACGGAAATTGTGAGCTGTCCGGCGAGACTCACCTGGCTGAATAGTCGGAAATTCAAAAACTACACGCTGGTTACGGTCATTTTTGTGAGATTGCGTTCATTTAGTGGATGTACCTAGAAAATCCAGCATACACACAGTAAGTAAAATAGTTTACTGTTATTTCTAGAACAAACTGAGGTCCTATTTTGTTTGAATTTGTCTCTAAACGTAGAATTTGTGGACTTGACTCACGACAACATTTGTAATTTTTGCAAACGAGAATGTGATAAATGATACTGAAACACAAGACCAGAGTCGTTTTAAATACATTCGACTCTCCAAATCCTTCAAAGAGTCACTTTCCACTTCATTGGGACCTTCATACGGAAAGTCTGTAACACATGAATCGCAAACCTGGCTAATATCTGGAGCCACTGTAGTCTCCCTGACTGTACGACTAATTACGAAGTACCTGTCCGACTAACTTAAATGTACACAATATTTTTTGACCGCTTAATTGTACCGATATCGCTGTAAGAATCTCGGTATATGATGCAGTGTTTCTCCGCTTTGCGGGTCAGTCATGCCCCACTGGTAGAAAATTAAGTTATTAACTTCATAAACACTAGTAACACATATCTCATCAACAGTTCCACTCGAATCTTGGAAAATTCAGTGTGCCTAATGGCTATTTGCCAATGCAAACTTGTTCTGTCATACCGAAACATACACGTGTAATATTCGATATTCAATCAACATATCAACATCCCCTTGAAACACGGTCCTTATATTTTGGCGAAAATTTTGAATTTAATCACGTGTATTGTAGCAGAATTCTCATTTGAATTCTCACTAAGGTGAACGAAATATAAACCCTGGTTTACGAATACGGTGTTAATTTAAACACTAATTATTTGTGATAAATGACACCGAAACACAAGACCAGTGGCGTTTTAAATACATTCGACTTTTTTGGGATGAAAACGAAGGTGTGCAGTAGTAACACCCAAGGGTTCACTGAGAACGAAAGTCGAAGATATTAGAGATATGCAGAGACAAAGAGAAGCAGAGAGATAGGGCTGACGGAGAAAGCTTAGAGCGAGAGAGAGAGAGAGAGAGAGAGAGAGAGAGGGGGGGGGGGGAGGGAGACAGGCAGGCAGGCAGGCAGACAGGGCAGGCAGGCAGGCAGGCAGGCAGGCAGAGGGGCTTGGGGAACAGCTAACTTTGATTAATTTACCATGAATAGATTTATGGGGTTTGTGATCAAATATAGTCAGAAGTGTATCTGGGTGCAAAAAACACTTGTTAAAGGTCGGGAAGGGGTAGTAAACGGGTCATTGTGTGATTTCATTTTGCTTTAAAATTATTTTTCAAGGGCTTAGACAAATTTTGTTCCAAGCATATTCTTGCCCTATTGATCCCATTGGGTTTTGTGTGCGGGATGGAGTGGGGTGGGGCGGGGGGGGGGGGGGGGGTCAGAACTTACGAGGTATATATTGTTCAAAGTTTTGTTAGAGTGAACCTGAGACTTGTATTTTAAATACTGTATTTTTGTGAATTGGCAAGTGTGCGACATAGAGAATATGTATTGCAAAATGGTCAATGACATTGTAGCTCAACTTGTCCAAGAAGAGAATGAAAGCTCCAGCATTTAAGTCATTTAACCAAGTTTCTACAGAAAAGACACCACACCAAAGCTGCATATAAAACCTGAAAAAGATCAGGTGAGGAATGAGACCTGGGTGCACTAATGGAATTGTTGACAATTTATATGCCAAATTCATGATGGTCGATGGCGGCCATGTTATTGAACAAAATTCAGAAAAAAATTGTTAGCTCCCATATAGACATCACACCAAAACTACATGTGACATTTGAAACAAATTTGATGAGATATGTAGCCTGTGGGGTGCGCTAATGGAATTGTTGACAATTTATATCCCAAATCCAAGATGACTAAAGAAACTTCCTCATATTGCGCTAAGTTAAAATTTTGGCTCCTATAGGGAGCCCAAATGTTAACCCAGGGACTTGATTTGAACAAACTTGAATCTGACCCCCCCACACACAGACCCTAGAGATGTTGTATACCGATTATCAAAATATTTTGAGTTGTGATTCTGAAGAAGAAGATTTTTAAAGTTTACCCCCATATTGCACTAAGTTAAAATTCCCATAGGAAGCTCAAATATTAACTGAGGGACTTGATTTGAAACAACTTCAATATGACTCCCGTTATATACCAAATAGTAAAAGATTTTGACTAGTGGTTCCAGAGAAGATTTTTAAGGCTCATTCCCCACATTGCTCTAAGTTAAGATTCGGTCTCCTGTATTGAGCCCAAATATGAACCAATGGGCTTAATTTCAATACAATTGTATCTGACCTTCACCCTCCCCCACCCCATGGATTCTGTATACCAAATATCAAAAGATTCTGATCAGTGTTTCTAGAGAAGATTTTTTTCAATTTTTTGCAAATATGCTGACTCAGCATTTTTCGATGCCCCCCCCCCCCCCCCCCCCCCCCCCCCGCCCTACAGAACATCCTGAGACAACCGATAGCAATTTTTTACCATTCCGTTCTACTGGTCTTAAGGATGCTTCCTGCGTGGTTTGGAAAATATGGGCATTTGGAAATATTTCTATTTTTAGCTTCTGTGTTTCCCACGAGAACACGGGAAATTTTTGCGTGAATTAAGTACTTACCACTCAATAATACCACATTCTAAATTTGGTTCAAATTGGACCATGGGCTCGGAAACTAGAAATTTAGGGCAGGGTAAAAAATCTTGCCCCTCCCACTACAAAGGCAAATATTGCTCCACGAACTTCAAAAGGAAGCTCCAAACCAAATATCAAGTCATTGTACCAATGTACCCACTGGTTCATGAGAGTTTTTTTTAAAAAATTTTGGAGGAGTTTCCCCCACCCCTCCCTTTGGAGAGTGGCAACTTTATTTGAAAAAAAAACCATGGATTGACATAGTTTAGTTTAGTTTAGTAGTTTAATGCATTACTCCACAGTGGCAGTTGCACAATACAAACATAACAAATTAGAAGATATAATAAACATGATGTATAATATAAAGTACTAATGACTTTTTTCTTTAATAAGGTGATCTCGCTTCCATAAGAATGACCAGATCATGTTAGAAATAATATTAATCTATTTACTATCACAGTTTTTCAATATATAATAGTATTTCTCCGAATCGTTTAATTGTTCAAATTCTTTGTTTTCTTTTGTAATTTCTTCGAACCCCGTTTCCCTAATTTCGACATATGCCTCACAATCCATAACAAACTTTTTTTTCGCTCTCTATTTCACCAGTATCGCACACATGGGCGTTGGGGTTGTTTATGTCTACCGTTTTCTATTTCTAAATTATGGTTACTAACCTAAGTCCAGTAAACAGTTCACGGGCCTGTCGAGATCTGGTGATTTTCAGATAAGGTTCAAGCTTGTATTCATTTTTAACTAATCGATACATTCGTAACTTATTACTACCTTTCATTTTGTCATCATTAAACATGTCTTTAGTAAATCTTTCTCTATGCTGAGATTCTAGTACATTTTTCAGGCATTTTCCATTACTATTTGAAATTACTCTTGTATAATACTATTACTATTTACATTACTATTAATATTTCCATTTTCCATTACATATGATTAGTAACATGCATATCAAATTTGGTTTAATTTGGCCCAGTGGTCTGTGAGGAGAAGTCGATAATGTAAAGTTTACACCGGACAGACGGAGGGACGGACAGAAAGTGATTACTTAAGTCCCCCTGACTTTCAGTCTGTTGAGCAAAAAGGGGGCGCTGGGCTGAGTTATTTTGTGCGATATGGTGGAACATGTACACTGAGTTAGGTCAATAGGTGAGTTTGTAGAAAAGTCAATGGTGTGGCGTGAAGGGAGGCATAATATGTCGCGTGGCCATTGACAGTAAAGGTAACCTTTCCACTTTGATTCAGTTGAAAAACTCGTACTCGTTTTTGTCTGGACAACTAGAGCCCAAATGGCAAATTCTGGACTTGTACCCACAGCTGGACAACTCGAAGCCATTTCTCTTTGAATGGGTTCGAGTTGTCAAAACGTGGGTGCGAGTTATCCAAACGTGGGTACGAGTTATCCAGACGAAAAATGGGTAGAAGTTGTTCAGTTGTGGGTACGACTAGTCTGGTACGAATTGTCTCGTAAGTAACAAGACTATTTACGAGGGACAGTAAGGCGTTCATACATATTATTCCAAGACATCTTTTCAATTCTGTTTCAACGGTTTGCAGTTTGTCGGACAGTGCAAACGCAGTTGGCCGTACACTTAGAAAGTCTGTTTTTGTAATTTGTCGTACAGTTTGGGAGACGACAGTGGCCACAGTTATGAGCCCGGTTTACGATTCAAGTGTTTACAGATTTTCCATATGAAGAGCCCAAAATGAAACGTCACTGCTCTTGTATTTCGGTATCATTTATCACATTCTCGTTCGCAAAAATTACAAATATTGTCGTAGTCAACAAATTCTACGCTTAGAGACAAATTCACATAGAATTGGACATCAGCTTGTTCTAGAAATAACAGTAAACTATTCTACTTACTGTCTGTAGGCTGGATTTTCTAGGTGCATCCACTAAATGAACACAATCTTACAAAAATGACCGGTAATCCGCGTGTATTTTTTCAATTTCCGACGTTTCAGCTAGATGCGTCTCGCCAGACAGCTCACAATTTCCGTTTCAGCCGACTGTCCGCTTATACCCTGTGATATCGCTATTCAAACTAGCAGCTAAAATTTCTAAGTTATTGCCATCCGACGCAGGGCAAATGTTATGAAGGATCGAGAAGGGTGAAATGACTGACCTGGTAGATCAAGACGTATGTGTGAATTGGAGTGGGGAGGCCAGAAGAGCAAAAAAATGGAGGTGGTGTAGGTATGTATATCAAACAAGAGTTAGGCCATGTGAGAATCGCAGACTTATCTGAAGTAAATACAACAAATCAAGTAGAAAGTGAAATAATACGGGCAAACATCAAGATGAGAAACAGAAGTGTCGCAGTTGGGGTTGTATATTTAGCAGTTAAAGCGACTCAAGCCAGAGTAGAATGATGGAATATATATACGACACTCAGATCCAATGTTACTGAACTGGAAATTGGGGTTCCATGTTGTATTTATGGGAGATTGAAATGGACACATTGGACAAGGAGGGGGGGGGGGGGTGCAGTGGGTGGGGATAAGAAAATCAATGTTATTACTAGAAACTCTTAAAGTTTACAAATGAACGGGGCCTGAAGATTTTGAATAGGGATGCAAAGTGTAATGATAAACGGACGTGAGAAAGGAGAGATGGAGGAGGGTCATAGACATGGAAATAGGCGACGAAGGAAATTCTGAGTTAAATAGTGATCACAACCTGATAACAGTGTGGGTTAAGGGCAATATAATAGCAAAACAAAGAGCGATCTTTAAAGACATTTAGAAGCTGGGAAAAGAAGCCGACTGGGGTCACTTTGAGGAGAATTTAAAATCAAAGTTAGAAAATGTTTCAACCGGCGATAACATTCGGTTGGTGGCGGACTCAAGAGTGAGAAGTCCAAAAGATGCTGGGAGTGAAAGCATTGGGAGAGTCAGAGTGGCGATAAATGAATTAGGATATAGAGTAAATAATGAGCTCAAACACGCAATAAAAGAGAGAAAGAAAAAATATGCTGCGTTTAGAAGTGGTAGAAAGCTCAAGGGGGTAAGTGATACAGGCACTAAAAGTGCCAAACAAGTCGTCCCCTGAGCTCCAATGTGTTCTATGTGCCAACTGGCACATAGAACACATTGGAACTCAGAGGAGGAAGTATATGGCGAGGCAAGAACAAAGGTTAATATAATCAAGGGCAAAAATAGGGAAGTGTGAAATAGTAATCTCATTAAAGCAATAAGAAGAAGAGGGGGGGGGGGGGGGGGGGTCAAGTTCCAATATATTTGGGCTGCAACGATATCCTTCCCGAACGATAAGATATGTATCACAATTCAATTTGCACGAAACGATATGTATTATGAGACACATGATCGCTCATGGCATGCAACTACAACTTTCAAATACTTGAACAACATGCATTCATTACTGGCAGCTTCCCTTTTCGGACAATTTTTTTAATGCACTCTTCGAACAATATGTAACTTCTCAAAGTGATAACCATTGGCATTATTTCAAGTATTGATTTTATGACCCATTTTCCGGTGTTCTTTTCCTCTCAGAAAATATGTTCAAACAATTTAATCTCTTATATCTTGTTTTACAGAGCTTTGTGAGCTCTGTGAAACAAGATATAATGGATTAAGCAAATAAATATTTAGCAAATTAGAGGCAATTCACCAACTTTGGTAAACTGAATAACCCTGTGTTAATATCATATTTATCTCTGTCAACGCTGGTATGCAAAAAAACAGGTTTTCACTTGATCAGCTTTCAAAATCAGAGAAATTGTTTTGTCTGATATTATTTACATTTATAGTATCACGATACATAGAGGACAACGATATGTATTGAATCGTGGGCACTCAGCAATGTATCATGGTTCAAGCACATCACGATTATTCGTTGCACCCTACAATGTATTCTGGAAATGGACAAGTAAAACTGGCAAAGGCAATACCACACAGAGTATTAAGGTGGATGGGAAAAGTACTGATGACCGGGGCAGTATAGCAGTAGAAATGACCAAGCATTGGGAGAGGGTAAATGGCAGAAGGTGGGGGAAAATTTATCTCACTAGTATGCAAGGAAATTGGGGTGAGGAAAGTACGAAATGCAGTCACCAAGTTAAAGAATGGTAAAGCATCAGGCACTGATGAAATTCCTAACGAGTTTTTAAAAAGAGGAGGGGATCCATTATATTATCTTTCAGAACTGTTTAACACGACAATCACTAAGCAAGAGGTCCCGGCAGAGTGGAAGGAAAGCATGGTACCATTCATATACAAAAAGGGAGATCGGGAAGTTTTAGATAGTTACGGAGAGATATCGGTTAGTAGCAATATTGTGAAGGTGTTCTGCAATGTTTTGGATGGAAGGCATGTGGAAATTATCGAAGATAGAGTATTCCTGTGGCAAATCCAGAATGGGCCCCGGAAAGGGAAACGAGTCACCGACCACGTGTTTACACAATCACAACTAATAGAATCAACGAAACTCAACAAGAAAAGGTTGTTTATGGCTTTTCTAGGTGTGAGAAAAACATATGACCGAGTATGATGGGAAGGAATGTGGCGGAAACTTTAGGACCTTGGATTCGGAGGAAGTTTTGTTTGAATCATGAAAGCACTGTACAAAGATGTGCAGAGTGTACTTAACTTGGGAAACATCACAAGGTGTTCGTTGGAAAAACTATTTGGGAGAGGGTGGGATTATCAAATATAACACATGAAACAGGTGTGACCCCTCTAAACCAAATGGCAGTGAGGAACTTGGAGATTCTACAAAATGATGCGGGTGGGTGCATAACCGGATCAAGCAACGCAGCCGCGCTGGAAGCGGCTAGAGAACTCGGGTGGATGTCGGTTAAAAATAGAACAGATATGTAAAAATTATGCTACCCAAATTACCAGGCAAATCCAAACAGCAGACGGTGTAAAACGACGTTTAACCATGTATGGAGATATACTATTCAGACAGGATAGATAAAGCCGACGAGGCAGCTAATGGAGAACTACTCTATAGAGACCGAACATCTAGAAAGGGGGGGGGGGGGGGCTGCAGTAGGGCAGGAGCTTTATAAGGGAAAGGGTGATTGAGGGTTGTAATAGAAACAGGCGAGATGGAATTAGGACCAAGAGCTCTTTAGACAGGTTATATAAAAAGGAGGCGCCAGCTTTTGAGGAGTACCTGGATGGGTCGTTTTATTTTGGGGGAGGGGGGGGGGGGGGGCACTGTGGTTCAATGTGAGATCCAAGTCACTGGAGTTGAGGGGAGAATCGGGAAAGGCGAGGAAAAAGTGTGTCAAATGTGTAACTTGTGTGTAATGGAGACCCTGTAACATTTCACTTTTGAATGCCTTAAATATTTACCTAGTAGAACTCCTTAGGAAACTAATGAAAAAATGGGATGAAACATGAAGGATAATTGGATGAGGAATGACATGGGGGGAAAGAATCAATTTTATAGTTGGGGAGATCGAGAAGGCGCCAATGGGGAAATTATGAAACAGTTTTGGACTGAATGCTGGGAAATTAGTAGGGAGAGTTGGGGAGGAATACCCCTGCGGGGCACTGAGTTAATGTCGGCCTCCTCGTTAGAGGACCATGACAAATCAGCGGAAGGCTGATGATTTATTATGAGTTTACAGCCGTGCTAATGAATCAAGATCATCAGCGCGGTCATTAATGTATATCGGGAAAAGAGAAGGTCCGAACACAGAACCTTGTGGGACACCTGATTTCACTATTATATACCTAGAGACTGTGTTCTTGATTCGAAATCGTTGTTCCCAATCGTTCAGAAAGTTTTCAATCAACGTGAGAGGTTTCCCGTGAAACCATTTTCTGTAAGTTTAAATAGTACTCCTTTATGTCACACGCTAGAGTGATTTCGAAATGTCGCAAAACAAACAAACAAACAAACAAACAAACAAACAAACAACAGTGCTCTTGCTCGATTTTCGCCAGGCGCGTGTAATAAAGGCACTCAATAAAAGACAGCACCGCATATCACTTTTTTGTAAAATCAAAACAGCTATAAATTGAGGCCAACAATCAGAGGCGACGTAAGTAAACATAATATGGAGGGAGTGAGAGGGTTGCAAACTTCTAGACAACATTGGATATATTACTCTGCCTTTATATCATGAATGCAATATATATCTATATATATACATTGATACTTGTACCTCTTGTGGGTTAAACATGTTCTATCGAGAGCTGTGGTTTAATCGCGCTAGCGGGAATTTCCCGGTTGCCGGTTCTGAAAATGAGTGCTAATGCCCGAAAAATTCATAGACTAGAAACGAAAATCAAAGGTCGCGGAACGCAACCTTTTAGTCCCGGTTCTGTCCTATGAATTTCTCGAGTATCGGGACTGAGATTCAGAAACGACAACCGGAAAATTTCCGGCATCGTGACTGAGTTTCAAAAAAGAGAACCTGAAAATTCCCGACCTCGAAATTAAAACCAAAACCCTAGCAGTTAAATGTTTTTCTTTTCAATTTCTTTGATAATACTACTAAATGACACGAAAATGTAAACAAAATGGACTTATTGGTCCTATGAACTGTTGACCTGTAATTATAAATTTCATCAAGACCTAAGGGTCCCCTTGAAAGTTATTATTTCGTAGTTACCATCAAGCTAATAATTCATAATTACAAATTATTGATTTGTTATAATTACAAGTTATTATTTATTAATTACAAAGAATTAACTGAATTATCGTGTGGATATACATGAACAAAAATAAAAACACGAGTATTAAAACACCAGGCCAGGAAACTCAGCTATCAAATAAACATTTCAAGACTATTATCCAGGTGCTGTCGGGCCGCTTCCACTACTACTGCATATTAATACACAGAACTGCTTTTGGGGTGGTTTTTTTGACGGACACAGCACAGAAATGGCGAAGACAGAAAATCTGTTTGCTATTTTTGCCTTGAAGGTTTCTTTTGCATCAGAGTCGAGGAACCACGGCCCGACTCTGAATGTGTGTATGTGTGTCGTGGGGGGGGGGGGGGGGGGGGGCTGCTGAAATGTTAGTGGTGACTCCGGGACCCTCTCTCAGAAAAGCATTTAAAAGATTGTGACCAAGAAGCGATTCGGCAAGATCGTTGTGTACCAAGGCGTACTGTACATCAGTGCTGCACTTGCCTTCAACTGCTGCTCCCCCGCTTGTGCAGAGTTTGCACGTAGAGAAGCCTGTCATTTACTCGCCGGTCTGTGGTTCTCTCCGGGTTCTTCGGCTTCCTCCATCCGAAAAAAAGCAGTGAGATGACCCTGGCTGTCGAGCGTGTCGTTACCCCCACCCACCCCTGCCCAGTAAAAAACCTATTCTGCTGCAGACACAAGTGAGATCTGGTGTGAGATCTCATAACAGCTCGTCAGATACATTCTTTGATGTCGGTGACATCAAACGACAGTGACTACCGAGTACCGCCTCTGTCTTTTGATTCCACCGACTTCAGAGAATGCCCTGATTGGAACGGGCTTGGTTTAGTAACAAACTAACAATCTTCAATCACGACGATGTCACATGGCAAACGTTCACTGCCTTGAGTGTTGGGCCGTTGGCAGATGTCGGATGGTTCCAAATAAATCATCTGTAATTCTGTAACTCTACCTACCGGTCGTTTGTTTAAAATATAGCATAACCAGTTGTTAAAAATTAAAATAATAATGGAGCCTTCTAGAGAGTATGATTGATACTCAGTCTAGTGACATTACTGAATCACCCAGTAATTCTAATACAGCGACAAGTACAGGAACGATACCAAAACACAGGACACTGCGGGACTCTCACCTGGCAAAATATTCTTTCCCAGTATATGGGTATCTGTATTCAGAAAATAATGATGCAGCTGGTGTTTTCCGATGTGTAAAAGTGAGGAAAAAATAAAGAAAGGTGGTGGTGGCCAGTCCAACTTAAAAACACATTTTAAGAGGCACCATCAAGACATTTTCGATACAATGATTGAACCACCAGCCAAAAGACACACGTCCATGATGAACTATGTAAAAAAGACACCCTCAACTGCATCATCATCCGAACGTATCCTGCTTCCAAATCCACAAGGAATTGCAGTCGGAGAATCCGAGTTCGGATCAGAAGAATATTACAAGAAAGATAATCTTCGATACGAGCAATATAAACGGAATCTCACTGAGATGGTATGTTCAGATATTAAGCCAGTATCAAAAGTGAATGACCCTGGATTTCCACAGTACTCTTACACATTAAATCCAAGGGGGGTCTTCTCGTTTGTCTGGCAGCTATTGTTCAGGGGAGAAGTGTGATAATCCCACAGATCAAACATTTACCCACTAAAGTCTGTTTTTGATTGAGGAGCTTTTTTTTGCAGTTTACTAATCTGTCGAATAGCCGAGAAATTAGCACTGTTCAAGTTATTACTTCCCAAATGAGCCGATTTGATGCGCATTCATTATGAAGTCTGTTATTTCGGACAAATGACTAAATTATTTATTTTTTCATAAAATTTCCGGCTCCTTCTAGTAATTTTATGAAATGATGAATAATTTCGTCATTTCACAGAACGACTGATTTCATAGTCGGACTGTATTATATTATATACATCTCACTAAAATTATATAATATATATACCTGTAACATAAAAATTTACTAAAATCCTGTTGAATGTGACACAGAGTCCATATAGTCTAATAGTCCTATATCACCTTTCTCGAATAGTCTTTTAAACTGTTCAATAGAATTGTCTATTTTTCTATATTTCTTCCTCCTTGGGGCAACTTTTCCTCCTACACTGATCTGAAGTATTGTTGCTTCATGAAACGACTGTTCAGATTTGATAAAGTGAATCATTTAGAAAATATTTCGATGAGAGCCTGCAATGAATAAACGTAATTTGCGGTGCCACCCTTCTACGTGATTTGTTGTTTGTTGAAACAAGTTAGTAGCGGCAACATTCGACAGTGTCAGTTCGAACATCAAATGTTCCAAGACTTCTTACATGTTGAACGATTTCCATGCCTCGGCCATGTTTTGAACTTAGCTGTACAAGATGGACTTAATGTGCGGGGAGTAACTGAAGCCATAGACCGGTGTAAGAAGCTGGTAATGCATTTCCGCAAGAGCAAGGTCCTGTTTGATAAAATGGAGGCTGTACAACGAGAAAAGAAACTTAAAACATTGAGACTCATTCAAGATGTATGTACCCGATGGAACTCAACGTATTTAACCCTTTACCCAACGTAACGGCCAAAACCGGCCAGCGCTATTCTAAAAAATCGCCAATTAATTTTCATTATTTTTTCATTTTTTGTCTCAAAAACATAGGTTATGACCTCTCGTTGGAACGAGCTCGACGAGCTCGTTCCAACGAGGGGTCATAACCTATGTTTTTGAGACAAAAAATGAAAAAAATTAGTTATTCAAGAATTTTTTTTGCAAGTGTCGTCTGCTTTTCATGTTAGGTAAAGGGTTAATATCAAGACTTCTGGAACTTAGAGATATTATAACCACCATTGTATATGATACCCAACCACACAAGAATGCTCCAAAACCCACTTACTTCCCCACAGAAGTTGAGTGGAATCTCGTCTCCGAGCTAATTTCACCACGACGACCATTTTATGATGTGACAGTTTGAATAAGTTCCTCTTCGTATGTGACAATATCGGCGGTTGGACCAGCTGTAGCAATGTTTGGGAAACACATAGAAACGAAAATAAACGACCCGCCAGGAATCAAGAAATTCAAGGAGCACGCAAAACTGAACTTGAGCAAATACTTCGATATGAAAGATGAAGAAAATCAAGTGAACATGAAGTCATATGCGGACCCTCGTTTCCGTGCTTTCGGTCACAAGTTGGAGGCGAGATCGACCGTTGAGGCATAGGTTGCATCAGAACTTACGGGGATAATCGGGTGTATAAAAGCTCCGGCATCAGATGCTTGTGGAAGTGATTCTGTGATGCCAGGTACCAGGGATCCGA
This sequence comes from Pictodentalium vernedei, assembly GCA_031216915.1. Classification (NCBI taxonomy): domain Eukaryota; kingdom Metazoa; phylum Mollusca; class Scaphopoda; order Dentaliida; family Dentaliidae; genus Pictodentalium; species Pictodentalium vernedei. The sequence continues at coordinate 545,259,360 of CM062297.1, forward strand.
CATCACCGACACCATGCGAAGATAAAGGACTTGGCCGTTTTCCTGGCACCATGCTTGGAACACACTTGTCACGTAATTCGAGCGAAGAGAAAGGACTTGGCCGTCTTCTTAGCACCATGCTTGGAGCACACGTGTCATGTAATTCGAGCAATTCAGACTTCACAATGACAGAAATAAGTAGGTACAATGCCCTGCCGTGCGCAGGGATAAATACTAACCCACTTGATTGGTGGAAGTTACATAAAGATACGCTTCCATACGTGTCTGAATTGGTGAAAAAGAGTTCGTGTGCGTAGTTGCTAATAGTGTGCCTAGTGAGTGCTTGTTCAGTGTTACAGGAGAATTTGTACTTCAATACGAAAGCGTCTGTTACCCGATACAGTAGCTAAGTTATCATTTTTGCATGGCAATGTTGGGAAGCGCCACCTTCCCCAATATCTACTGATGCGTAGTTTGTGTAACTGCGGGAATTGCAAGCGCCTCGTCCAAGAAGAAGGATATGAAAACCTATGAAATGCCTCACTGACAGGGAATACATGTGCATTGTGTATTGTGCTTACTGTTTATGAGACTCCCGTGTGATAATCAACAATCAACATGATGCAACAAGTTAACAATTGCAAGTGTTTTGGAATTATTTTTCTGTTTATAATTGTACAATGGCAGGTGAGCAGTTTACAATAATTATGCATTGTAGATTACACAAATATAAGACGATAGTTATAGTTTTATTCTGGTTGGGGCAAATGGACAAGCGACGATGTAGTCTACAATATACATTATCGATTACAATAAGCCTTTTTATAAAGTCAGACATTGCCGCTTTAGAAGTTAGATGTTTAGCGGGACACTTTCTAAAACGCGTTTCATTCAGCCACCTTCTCTAACTTGACAGCTTGCATCCAGGACAGAAACAACGACCCTTGATGAAACGAATAAGCGTTTTACAGAAATATTCTCTTTAACCTTTGATCTCTGAAATGACAATATCTGAAATTACGAAACCGCTTATACAATTACCATGTTCTCGACATTTGGGCCTATAGCTGACACATTGGGTAATTTGGGTAATACCCAATGTGTCAAATATATGCCAAAATGTAGAGAATATTGTAGTTGTATAAGTGGTTTAGCAATTCCAATGGGTAATGATATGCATATTGCTAGTGACAATGACTGATGCCAGACAAGACAGCGAATTAGGAATTACCATGTCAAGTTTTCAACTAACCCCCATAGGCTCATATACATTTCAGTGTACTAAAGATAGGTTGCAAATCGCGATATAGCATATAGTTGGCAATATCTAACTCCAAGTCACTACATCCAATACCGAATACCGGTACGCATACCTGCATGTCGGAAATTGACCAATCTATCTGGAATATGTCAGACGCCAGTGCTAACAACAAAACGTTTTTGTGCTGAAAGACCCGGGGTATTTGCACCATCCATCTTGAAGTTCTTAACTCAATCATACACAATATGATATATAGTATATGATTGGGTTAAGAACCTAAAGATAGATAGTGCGAATGCTCCAAGTCTTTCAGCACTAATATTATCGCATGTGTATGATAGCGGAAACGTGAACTACAGTCTCCACAGTGAGTCACAGTCACAAGTTGTAAGCACGTTTATTCGCTCTCTAACTTCTCTATAATGATGGATATGAGAAAATATTTCAAAATACACTACAGATTTCCGCAATGTGCGCATACAATGCATTATATAACATGCCCAGAGTTACCAAGCTTGTCCGTCAGACGGCAGTAACTTGATGCTTTCTTTAACACAAACGCGTATACCAATCCAATCATTATAAAATATCTTAAATAAAGCAAATGTGTTAAAATCTTAATTTGGTATTACCAAAAGTAAGATTTTAACACATTTCACTTTATAAAATACCTTAAATGAAGTGAAATGTGTTAAAATCTTACTTTTGGTAATACCAAATTAGGATTTTAACTTGACTTACTTGACTTGTGCCTCTGGCTCCGCAGGGGAGCAAAGGGCCTCAGCAGCACTCCTCAAACGGACACTGTTCTGGGAGATCCTCTTCAGCTCGGCCCATGCCATTCCGGCAGCCTTCACTTCAGCGTCGGTGCTTCTTCACCATGTCTGCCTAGGTCTTCCAACTTTTCGTTTTCCTTGGGGGTTCCAGTCCAAAGCCTGCCGGGTGATGTTTGATGGAGATTTGCGCATTGTGTGGCCTATCCATCCCCATTTCCTTTTCTTGATGTCTGTTTCGATTGGGGTTTGTTTCGTCCTGTTCCACAGCTCTTCATTTGAGATGACGTTTGGCCACCTGATATTCAAGATCTTGCGGAGGCACCTGTTAATAAATGTTTGGAGTTTGTGGCTGCTGGTTTTAGTTGTGCGCCATGTTTCGGAGCCGTACAGAAGGACTGACTTGACATTTGTGTTAAATATTCTGATCTTGTAGACTGAGAATGCTGAAGATCGCCAGATAGGTTGCTGGGTTCTAAAGGCGTGCCTGCTTTTGTTGATGCGGCTCTTGATCTCATCATCTGTTCCGCCATCCTTACTTACTATGCTGCCCAAAGTAGGTGAATTTTTCTACTTCCACGATCTCATCTTGCTGTAGTCGGACTGGGTCTTGCTGTCTGTTGTTTACTCGCAAGATCTCTGTCTTCCCTGTGTTGATCCTGAGGCCGGTCTTCTCAGCTTCCACAGCAACGCGGTCTAGCTTTTTTGAGCATGTCGTTGTCTGTGGGAGAGGAGGCTGATGTCGTCTGCGAAGTCGAGATCTTCCAGAAGTTTGGTAAAAGTTCACTGGATGCCGGTCTTCTGGTCTGCTGTGGACTGCCGCATAATCCAATCCACCACCACCAAGAAAATAGTCGGAGACAGTAAACAACCCTGACGAACACCGGTTTGTACTTGGAAGGGGTCGGTCAACTTTCCCTCATGTATGACTTGACAGGTGGCATCTTCATACAACTGCTGGATGATGGCAATGTACTTTGGGGAAAGCCATAATGCTGCATGAGTTTCCAGATGCCATCTCTATCCACGCTGTCAAATGCCTCCTGGAAGTCCACAAACATGATGTATACAGGTGTCTGCCATTCCAGGGATTGCTCTATGATGATTCTCATTGTTGCGATCTGGTCCGTGCAAGATCTATCATGGCGGAAGCCGGCTCGTTCTTCTCTCAGGGTCTTGTCTAAGGCGATCTTGAGTATTTCCAAGCTAATTCTTGTTAGGACTTTGCCAGGTATAGATAGAAACATTATCCATCTCCAGTTGTTGCATGATGACAGATCACCCTTCTTTGGTAGGTACCAAAGACGATTTTAACACATTTTCTTTATTTAAGATATTTTACCAAAACAAAGCAACAGGTTAGGTCATTTCTGGGTCTGGCGGGGTAATGCTGCAGTTCGTACCAAATTTTGCCGAGGCGGCAGTTCCCCTGATGGACCTGAAGCAAAAGTTGAATAAAATGCTTGGGAATCTCATCAAGAGAGGTCCTTCAAGACCTTGAATGACTTATTATGTCGGTCGCCCATCCTGCGACTGCCAGACTTTGACTTTTGCAGGCCGTTTCTGGTGCAAACTGACGCGTCGGACACAAGGGTGGAAGTTACTGCAGAGGGAGCGAAACTATACTCTAATAGAGAGGGAGTGCCTCGCCATTGTTTCGCGGTAAAATAGTTCCAGAACGATTTTGTACGGCCGCGAGAACGAAAATTAGCCCCTGTCCTTTTTTCAAAAGTGTAAGATTGATAGCATCATGAGATGGTCACTCCTGCTCCAGATTTACAGCTTCAAAATCGAGGCGATAAGTGAAACTTGGGCGACTGACTCTCTCAATCGCCAAGCATGAACGTTTTAGACCATAAATCTCGCATCTTAACCTCCATGTGTTGACACCTCTTATTCCGAGGCTGGAGGTGGGCAGCGCATGTTCTTTTTTCAACAGTTAAGTACACCAGTGGAATAGACGTCACTTTCCAAGAATTGTAACTAAGAAACCATCGAGTATTCGTTTCTAAAGTATTTTTCATGTGCCAATGCCAATGGGGTGGGGCTCAGGTGTAATGACTGAAGCTGTCTTCAAACAAAGAAAATGCACCCAGCCGTTTGTATAGCTTCTTTGTTTGGTGATTATGGACCAGCCTCCGTCATTATATCTGATACCCCCCCCCCCCCCCCCCTCCCCATCCCCCTAGCGTCATTGGAACACGTGAAATACGTTACGGAAACGAATACTTGAGAGTTTCTCAGTTACAGTTCTCGGATCTTCTAAAGCTTTATATATAATACCAGTACTACTGAGTGTTACATTACAACGTATGTAAGGTTGTAACTCCCGGTCTTAACCCATACTCAGATTCGAGTGCCCCTTTTCATACCCCTGACTACCTTGCCCTCGGGTGCTTACCTGGTCCTTCCTCACACATACCAAAGGGTAATGCGACCATACAGAATATGTTCGTTTGTTTTTCTTGATGAGGCCTTGATTTCGCATTAGTTTATTCAGGAAATCTCGAACCACTGGTGTTAGTATGATATAATCGCGAAAAATACCACCTTTGTGGTAGCAGTACTGTATTGAACGCAGCCTATTTTAGGCACTCTTTAATAATTCGTGATAAAACAAAATTTACATAATAAAGCATTATTTGTATTTGACTGAATATGAAAAGTGGGCAAGTAAATATTGTCTTTTCCTTTGGTGCCCTGATAGCGGCTTCTTGCACCCAACCAGTTAATGGTACAGATTCAAATTTGTTCAAATAAAGTTTCTTTGGCACTATTCGGTCTTGTTCCAAGAGGGGCAAAAAAAAAAAAAAAAAAAAAAAAAAAAAAACCCGCAAAAGGCGGAGCTGGGGAAAAAGGAACCAAGGAGGCTCAACCCACAGCCCCGCCAGGCGATCTTTTGGAGTTTGTTGTCTTCATGCATGTAAAACCTGCCACTTGTATGTTATTCAATAAACCACTTCACGGCCCTTATTTACACTTTGCGTTTTGCTGAAGTTTGAATTTATTATTACCTTACAGGGTTGACGAGAGCAAGGGTGTTGACACATGGACAACGTAGATGTTGTTCATGTGTCAACACTGTTACCGTAGTCAACTTTGTTTCCACGTGCCATCTGTTTTACCAGTCAGAAAAACACTGCGGATCTGAAGATATGAAGTGTTATTCAATAAACCGAAGACAATGTCAAGCTTATTTTTTTATTTATTTATTTATTTATTTATTTATTTATTTATTTATTTATTTATTTATTTATTGGAGTTTAACGACCCTTTCGTCACCACGTGTCGGACAGTTTTACGGGTGGAGGAAGCCGGAGTACTCGGAGAGAACCACCGAGCCACGGTGAGCAACTATCAGACTCCCCAACGTACCCACTCTACCCATGGAAGGCTAGCATTGCTTGAAGACAAGTGCACCATCGATGTGCAGTACGCCTTAGTGCACAGCGCCACCGAACCTCCACGTGGGCATTCGGGAATAAGCGCCTTGTCCAAGGACAAAACGCAGTCACCCATGACTGGTTTGAAGTCCAATACCGTAATTACAGAGCTACCGTGCTCCCTGTCAAGCTTATTAAAAGGGCTGATCGGCCTTAATGATTTTAATAATTTATGTTCTGTAATTAATATATTTATTTAATTTTTTTCTATGAATTTTTTTTTATGAGTTTTAACAAAAGCTGCAGTGCTGCAATCCCAATAGTTTATTATGTACTTTTCTCAAAACAGTTCTTAATGGTCAACAACAACAAAAAAAAAAAAACTAGATGGTGCCATTTATGTGCGAAGCACACTATAGTATATCCCCGCATTTGCACTTTCCTTTTTGGTTAGTGCAGGATACAGACTTGGATAAAAAGGCTTCACGCATGTGTGTGATTTAAAATGATAAAACAGTATTTAATTTCCTTCTGAAGACTCACATGTGAAACTACTTCAATATATCAAACAAGATACTTCACCCAACATGATGTATAAAGGGTAGTGTTCTGATCACATCATTGTCACATGATTAAAAAACCACTTGGACCCAAATCAAAATTCCAAAACCTCCATGCACATCTACAGATGCTAGCTGAACATGTTAACATGGTTTAAACGTTTCGAATTCAATACCCTAAGAGCCTTTGAGCGGACAAAGATTTTCTGAGGGTAAAAGTGGTTCCACTGGAACCACTTGGACCCAAATGAAAATTCCAAAACCTTCATGCACATCTACAGATGCTATCTGAACATGTTAACATGGTTTAAACATTTCGAATTCAATACCCTAAGAGCCTTTGAGCGGACAAAGATTTTGTAAGGATAAAAGTGGTTCCACTGGAACCACTTGGACCCAAATCAAAATTCCGAAACCTTCATGCACATCTACAGATGCTATCTGAACATGTTAACATGGTTTAAACGTTTCGAATTCAATACCCTAAGAACCTTTGAGCGGACAAAGATTTTCTAAGGATAAAAGTGGTTCCACTGGAACCACCTGGAACAAAATCAAAATTCCGAAACCTTCATGCACATCTACAGATGCTATCTGAACATGTTAACATGGTTTAAATGTTTCGAATTCAATACCCTAAGAGCCTTTGAGCGGACAAAGATTTTCTGAGGGTAAAAGTGGTTCCACTGGAACCACTTGGACCCAAATCAAAATTCCGAAACCTTCATGCACATCTACAGATGCTATCTGAACATGTTAACATGGTTTAAAAGTTTCGAATTCAATACCCTAAGAGCCTTTGAGCGGACACAGATTTTCTAAGGATAAAAGTGGTTCCACTGGAACCACTTGGACCCAAATCAAAATTCCGAAACCTTCATGCACATCTACAGATGCTATCTGAACATGTTAACATGGTTTAAACGTTTCGAATTCAATACCCTAAGAGCCTTTGAGCGGACAAAGATTTTCTGAGGGTAAAAGTGGTTCCACTGGAACCACTTGGACCCAAATCAAAATTGTGAAACCCTCATGCACATCTACAGATGCTATCTGAACATGTTAACATGGTTTAAACGTTTTGAATTTAATACCCTAAGAGCCTTTGAGCGGACAAAGATTTTGTAAGGATAAAAGTGGTTCCACTGGAACCACTTGGACCCAAATCAAAATTCCGAAACCTTCATGCACATCTACAGATGCTATCTGAACATGTTAACATGGTTTAAACGTTTCGAATTCAATACCCTAAGAACCTTTGAGCGGACAAAGATTTTCTAAGGATAAAAGTGGTTCCACTGGAACCACGTGGAACCAAATCAAAATTCCGAAACCTTCATGCACATCTACAGATGCTCTCTGAACATGTTAACATGGCTTAAACGTTTCGAATTCAATACCCTAAGAGCCTTTGAGCGGACAAAGACTTTCTAAGGATAAAAGTGGTTCCACTGGAACCACTTGGACCCAAATCAAAATTCTAAAACCTTCATGCACATCTACAGATGCTATCTGAACATGTTAACATGGTTTAAACGTTTCAAATTCAATACCCTACGAGCCTTTGTGTGGACAAAGATTTTCTAAGGATAAAAGTGGTTCCACTGGAACCACCTGAAACCAAATAAAAATTCCGAAACCTTCATGCACATCTACAGATGCTATCTGAACATGTTAACATGGTTTAAACGTTTCGAATTCAATACCCTAAGAGCCTTTGAGCGGACAAAGATTTTCTGAGGGTAAAAGTGGTTCCACTGGAACCACTTGGACCCAAATGAAAATTCCAAAACCTTCATGCACATCTACAGATGCTATCTGAACATGTTAACATGGTTTAAACATTTCGAATTCAATACCCTAAGAGCCTTTGAGCGGACAAAGATTTTGTAAGGATAAAAGTGGTTCCACTGGGACCACTTGGACCCAAATCAAAATTCCGAAACCTTCATGCACATCTACAGATGCTATCTGAACATGTTAACATGGTTTAAACGTTTCGAATTCAATACCCTAAGAACCTTTGAGCGGACAAAGATTTTCTAAGGATAAAAGTGGTTCCACTGGAACCACCTGGAACAAAATCAAAATTCCGAAACCTTCATGCACATCTACAGATGCTATCTGAACATGTTAACATGGTTTAAACGTTTCGAATTCAATACCCTAAGAGCCTTTGAGCGGACAAAGATTTTCTGAGGGTAAAAGTGGTTCCACTGGAACCACTTGGACCCAAATCAAAATTCCGAAACCTTCATGCACATCTACAGATGCTATCTGAACATGTTAACATGGTTTAAAAGTTTCGAATTCAATACCCTAAGAGCCTTTGAGCGGACAAAGATTTTCTAAGGATAAAAGTGGTTCCACTGGAACCACTTGGACCCAAATCAAAATTCCGAAACCTTCATGCACATCTACAGATGCTATCTGAACATGTTAACATGGGTTAAACGTATCGAATTCAATACCCTAAGAACCTTTGAGCGGACAAAGATTTTCTAAGGATAAAAATGGTTCCACTGGAACCACTTGGAACCAAATCAAAATCCCGAAACCTTCATGCACATGTACTGGTGATACCTGAACACATTAGCATAGTTTAAACATTAATGCAAGTGAATGTAACACCGGACGGACGTACGGACGGACGGACGGACGTACGGACGGAGATAACGACAATATCCCCGACGAAAGCGGGGATAAAAACAACCACAAAATTGATAACTTGAAGAAATTAATGATATTTGACATTTTCTTTTGTGGACTCACTGGGCTGTGGACAATACAGTGAGTTAACTGAACTGACAAAACAAATTACCCCTACTGACTTTGGCCAACTAAAAAAATCATAGCGAAGAAACTTGTGGATTTGTTGAATCTTGCAAACACACAGATACAGAAAAATAGTGGATATTAGCAGTTCCTGGTTAGTTAAATTTTAAAAGGTTCCAAATTCTAATTTTTCCCATATCCAAATTAATATTCATTCACCCAACACTCAATTTTTTTTATGTTAACAGCGTTTGCATAATTGTACATCACAGAATGCATCGCATAACTAATAAATTCATGTAAATGATTCTTCACCTTCATGTATTTGAATCAGGACTAATTAAGCTTGGGAGCGTGGTGGCTCAGTAGGTAGAGGTGCAGGCTGCAAGCTGAGAGGTTCTCGGTTCGATTCCCACCTGCGGCAACCGCGTTGTGTCCTTGGGCAAGACACTTCATCTCCATTGCCCGCGTGGGGGCACGGTGGCGTTGTGTACTAAGGCGTGGTGCACTTGTCTTCAACCAATGCTAACCCTGCTTGTGTGGAGTTAGTATGTTGGGGAGCTGACAGTTGCTCGCCGTTGCTCGCCGTTGCTCGGTGGTTCCCTTCGGGTACTCCGGCTTCCGCCACCCGTAAAACTGTCACGGTCATGATTAGCCATTGTGCATAAATATGTGACCTTAAACACCAATAAATAAATAAATAATTAAGCTTTACCTAACCCGAAAGGCAGACGACACACGCAAACACAATTCTTGAATAACTATATTTTTTTTTTTTGGGGGGGGGGGGGGGGCGGTTCTCGTCAGATTACCGAAGTTAAGTAACGTCGAGCCCGGTTAGTCCTCGGATGGGTGACCATCTGAGCGATCGATTCGGACTCCCGCGTTGTGTCCTTGGGCAAGGCACTTAACCCCGATTGTCCACATAGGGGCGCGATGACGCCGTGTACTAAGCCGTACTGCACGTCGATGGTGCGCATGTCTTCAACCAATCTAACCCCGCCTGTGCTGCAGTGTGGAGTTACGATGTTGGGGAGCTGGCAGCTGCTCGTCGTTGCTCGGTGGTTCTCTCCGGGTACTCCTGCTTCCCCCATCCGTAAAACTGTCACGGTCATGATTAGCCATTGTGCATAAGTATGTGACCTCAAACATCAATAAATAAATAAATAACTATTTTTTTCATTTCTTTGCGTCAAAAACATAGCTTATGCTATTGGAGCGGAAAATATGATATATGCATGGGTATGGTTGGGGTATGAGATGGACGATTTGATGGGGAAGGTGGGTTTCTTGGTTGTTTTCCCCGCGAAACGACTGACGTTGCCAATAACGTTGCCAATGATGTTGCGACGTCATGAGGCGCACGCGAAGTCATAGAAACGTTGACCGCTGTTGTTGTCCATTGTACAATCCGACATTACGTTGTTCGAGTCAGGGTGTGTCGGGCTTCTAGTACTGACTGATATGGTAGTATAGTGCGGGTTGTATATACCCCTGTTGATCTACTGTTAGCTCTTGGTACTATTCACCAACCGATTGCTTTATATTTCCCTACGACTGGTATAGGTGGAAAGGAATGCTATGCCAGGCGGAGTGTTATATACCGATGTTAGCACTTGAGTTATGAGCGCGACCCACTTTCAAAATCTTTGGCATCGCCCACTTTCTTGAATGAGGAAATACATGTATGAACTCCGGGAATGCACTAAGAGGTGATAATGATCCCGAACCACATTTTGAACCTCCATTGAATGTCGACTCATTTGGTATTTGTCCCAGGTCCATAGATCATACCATGCTTGAGGTATTAACGATGCCCACTTTCAAAATGTTTGGCCATGCCCACTTTTTGGAGTGTAAAAATACATGTATGAACTTCGGGAATGCAATAGTGTGTCATAAATTGCGATTTCCAGCAATTCGGATAATGCACCGATTGACCCCTGGGTGACCTCAGTGACCTTGTCCCATATTTTGAACCTCCATTGAGTTTCGAATCATTTGGTGTTCGTCCCAGGACCATGGGTAATACCATTCTTGAGATATCAACGTGATCCACTTTCAAAATGTTTACCCACCCACGCCCACTTTTTACGTGTAAAAACACATGTATAAACTTCGGGAATGCATTAAGGTGTCATAAAAAAGCGATTTCCACCAATTCTAAAAAAAATGCACTCAGTGGCCCCTGGCAATCTCAGTGACCTTGACCCATCTTTTGAACCTCCATTGAGTTTCGACTCATTTAACGCGCGTGTATGTATTGAGACAATAATTGCCCCAGATCATGCGGTATTGAATGGAAAGCCCCCCCCCCCCCCCCCCCCCTCCAAAAAAAAAAAAAAAAAATGGAATCGTATATATATATATACATATATATACTGGATCCACTAATATGCTAAATTCGTTATTACTTCTCGTTTTCATTTTTACTATTTTATTCCTTTTGCATAAACTGTTTCTATATTGCGCATGCATAATAAGCTTGCATAAACATTTCTGAAATTATGACGTACTTCTCCCCGTAGGAACCCCGGGAAGTGAAGCAGTACTTGTTCACTGGGGTAAACAAGCTATGTTTTACTAGTAAAAGAGGGCCTGGTGACCAATGCCTGGGAGGAAGTCCTCTAAATGGGAAACATGGGTATAAACGATTGGCTGTACTTGACTTTACATCAATGTTGTGATCATGATTAGCCACTGTGCAAAAATATGTGACTTTAAAGACCAATAAATAAATAAAAATGGCGTATTTTAGTATTTTGCAACCGTGTTTGCAAAAAATTCCGTCCAGAAATCTCAGCGACATTTTTAGAAGAAAACGCGGTGTAACTTGGGTTGGTTCCTTTTAGCAAGTCACGATACTCTCGTAAAAATGCAGGATTCAGAAGAAGTACAGATAAAAACAATCTATTTGATGCAATAACTAGGACAGTTACGCCAAAAACTCAACTTGGCGTGTTCTGAGACGTAACTTCCGTTGTACCGAATGCGATTACTTAAGATTTCAAATTTCGTATTTCCGCATTAGAAGTACCTCCTTTTAATACCATTTTTGTAATGATACATCCACCCTCGATTGTATTAGTATTAGATGAGATGTCTGCGTGAATATCTTCTCCCAATTCGCGATATGTCTGTGGTCAATATTTAAGCATTCTGCATGTTTTTTTTATTTTGTGTGGAGGGAGTCGGGGGTAGTTTTCCAAGATTTTTTTCGAATGGAGATCTTAACCACCAAGGTGTAGCAGCCCCATCCGTGTCCAATAAGCTTGCAATTCTTTAATAAGCATTTTTGAAAACAACCACTGACAATACTTGGAGACGGTGGCGGGGCATCTTCTCTCAAAACCACCTCGCCACGGGCGTTTTCTCGCAAGTCGAGTTTTGTACCGATACGATTCGTCCAAAAAAGCTGATCTTTTTTGAAGGGAGTTGTGTTTTGAGGGGGCCCATTCTCGAGTGTTTTCGAATGAAGTTAGCCACCATGCTTTGAAATGTGATATTTATCTTCTTTTAGTGAGAGAGATTTGTTTGTTCACATAATATTTCTTGTTTATGTTCTAATACGAAGAGACTGCATGATATATGCACAAAATAAGAGTGTTTTCTCGCGCGCTTGTGCTTGCACCCACTTTCAAAACACCCACACAGACAACCCCAATGCCCCAATGAGCCTGGAGAACAGATTGTCGAGTACTAGTGACGGCCTGTCAATATGCCAAAAAGCAGCGAGATATGAAGATTTAGTCGAGTAATCGAGCGTACAAAGAAGTGAGTATAAAACAAAGGACCTAAAGAAGAAAAAGAAGAAAAAAAGGAAAGAAGAGAGAAGAGAAGAAAAGAAAAGAAAAGAAAAGAAAAGAAAAGAAAAGAAAAGAAAAATAAACCATGCAAAAACAAGAGTGTGTGTGTTTCACATAGACTAATTAAGCACGGAACTGAAATAAAATGTGACTGATACAAAATGATATTGAGAATTTGTAAACGCCCTGGTGAATTTAATAGCTAAATTAATTACTGGGGAGGGCGAGGAAGATCACGCGACAAATTAATAATTTATTAGGGAATATCTTTGTTTACACGCTTGATCATACAAAACCTACCTTTGATTCTGCAGCGTGAAAAGCTTCTCTTATCCTTATTCATGAAATTGATACGTTTCTGTTTGTTTCCAAACACGATGCACCAATAACTTCAGCAATATTTTTGGGGGCCTTTTTGACGATTCAGTTTTTCTTTCAAACCGTATCTTATGATCGCACATCAAAGTGAGTTCGACACAACGAGGCAGTCTGGAAACAAATTTGTAGACACAGGGTCGATTTTTTTTCTACCATCAGATTTTTCCTTTCTTTTGTTTGTTTTTATTCTGATATATATAATATGTTTTTTTGTACATTAAGCATATATAATATGGTATTTTGTACAGTAAGCAGATATTGCACTCAGATGTATGTAGCCATTACATTTCAGTGTATACATGTCTACAGGAATCCAGAAATGATAACAGAGGAGTTTATGAAAATAATATATACTCCTCAAAGTTTGTTTAGCCCCCACATATTTGACACATCATTGTGAAATTTTCTTGTGACACATTTGCGATATTTTTGGTGGCTATGATTGAGGAATGTATTGAGGTGGTTACCAGTGTTTACATTAGCTCTCTTGACAGGCAGACTTTTCGTGACAGTCATGAAAAGCATGTACCCCTTGATTTTCATGATGTTTTCGTATACTGTTTACATGTACATGAGATGTGTAGGGTATTCAGTCTTCATTTCAACACAAACCCTTGTGATTTAATGATTGAATATGGCGAATGCAAATGTAAGAAGACATTTGTCTGAAGCAGAAATATGGCGGGCTGTAGGGATAGTGGAACAAGGGTAAACCCATCGCCAGGTTGGTGAAGCCCTTGGTGTGCACCATACGGTGATTTCCAGAGCCTGGGCAAGATTTCAGCAGTATGGCACACCAGTCAGACGGCATGGTGGTGGCAGAGACAGGGCAACATCTGCAGCTGAAGACCGGTTTTTGATCATTCAGGTCCGTAGGAACCGCTTTGCCACAGCAACCCAGCTTCACAGTGACCTTCAGAATGCATCCGGGGTAAATGTTTCGACGCAGACTATCCGTGCAAGGTTGCACGAAGGTGGCCTCCGTTCGAGAAGACCATGTATTCGCATTCAGATGTCCAAGAACCACCGCCAAGCAAGATATGAATGGGCCGGGATCACGTTGGATGGACCAGAGAAGATTGGCGACCTGTCCTTTTTACAGATGAGTCAAGGTACTGCCAAGACAACACAGATAGACGTTCTAGGGTATGGAGAAGACCAGGGGAGCGATTCCATACAGCCAACATTGCTGAGCATGACCGCTGTGGTGGAGCACCAATAATAGTCTGGGGCGCCATCAGCTGGGATGGACGTACAGAGCTCTGTGTCCTTGACCGTGGTACATTGACTGCACAGCGGTATATTGATGAGATCCTGGGTGTCCTCGTCGAATTGTATGCAGGTGCAGTTGGTCATAGATAACATGCCCGTCCTCATGTTGCGTTGCCCATGCTGTCCGGGAGTACCGACAGATGGAGGGGATTGAGCGTATGGACTGGCCAGCAAGACCTCAATCCAATCGAACATGTCTGGAAAGAGTTGCAGCTTACAACTGCAGCCCGTCCAGTCCAACCAAGAAGTGTTCAGGAGCATGGTGCCATGCTGGTCCAAGAATGTAACAACATTCCACAAAGGACCATCTGAAACCTGACTGGAAGCATGTCAAGCTGTAATTAACAGTAATGGGTCTCATACTCGATATTGAACCCATACCAGTTCGCTCCGACCACTTTTTGGCAAATTTGAAAAATTTCCTTTTTTACCAATAATATCCAATTTCCATGGTTATCGTATTCAAAAGCTAAAAAATAATGTCAAACACAAACAAAATCTTAATTTCTGTACTTAAATCATTAAAATCTACACCATTTAATAGTCTCATGGAACTATCCAAAGGGAGGTGGGGATCAGGAACACGCGTCCCTCCAAACGGAGCCTAATAGCAAACAACAATTGCGCCTTGTAAAACAAAGGTGTCGTGATAACTATGTCGGTAGCAAACTAGGTTGAAATGTCCTCCGGGTTCATTGGATATCCACCTGGGTCCATTGGATATCCTCATGTTGATGTTTCATTTCCTACTGGAGGTCACCCGGGTTCATTGGATATCCCACATGGGTGCATTGGATATCCACGGCCAAATGACTATTTTAGTCAATAATTTTATTTTGTGATGATGTGGCTTAAGTAAATAATATCCATTAATGATGATATGGACAAAATAACCCACTGTTGATCTTGATTTAACCTTGTACAGTGCTGTGCATTTCAGACACGGGGAGTTTTGAATGACTAACCCAGACCTGTTTGAGAGCTGATATTTGCAGGCGAAAAACAAGGTACTCTTTAGTTTGGTAATGAGAAGTTGTGAAGTTCCCGAAAAGATTGCACCTCGAGTAGAATAACTGTAACGAGACCTGAGCTATTTTGATTGTTCAAATGTGTCTTTATCTTTCAGGTTGGCTGACTGCTGCGTATTGTCCCAGCTGGAATCAACGGAGGTGGGGGTGATAATACACAGCATTAAAACCGTGAAGGGATAAATTAAGCAATTAATGGAGTGAGCCATCTGTATAGAAAACAATGGTTATCAAATATACTGAACAAAACGTCGAGGATCAAGATACAAGATTAACTGCTGTTTTAATTCATAACAATTGCATCTGTTGTTGAATTTAACCAAAGAAAATACGATAGTCTGTACTCTTAGCACCAGAAAGGCTCAAGGCATCACATACCCTTGTCTGTAAATTAATTCGCATATGGCACACACAGTACATTTCATATGAAACTTATCAAATTCTCAACGAGTGCGTTGTAATGCCCTTTTTAAGTCTGAATTATTGCTTGACATAATGTATTGAACCATTACCCCTTACTTGAAAATAAAATATATTTAGTCCCTTAAAAGTGTCCATATATCTCTAAACAAAAATCAAATTTTCAGTCATTGTTGGTCATGTAGCCATCATCTTAACTGGTAGAGTGCTGGAAGCCCATATTTGGGCTTTAATCTGAAGTGTAGGTACCATAAATTAACGGCTACACATTCAGTGGATATACTTCATATAATCTTTCAAGAGAGATTATTTTATCTGTATAGATTTTCCTTGTTATAATTTATGGAAGAGTGCAGGCACTCTCCCATAAATTGGAATAAGGCATAGGCATGTGAACAAATGTTGGAGCTCAAACATATAGCTGCTATTGGTCAGTACTGCGCTTAATTATGAAGTGATTCGGCCATTTTTATATCCCGACGCATGCTTTTGAAGAGTCAATTTTCATCAGCCTTCAAGAAAGTTTCCAAACAATGGTCTGCGTATAACTTTGTTTTCACCACCACCGCCCCTCCGCCTTTGCGATGTGGTGCTAGTTGCTTCAGCCATATTGCGAATCCAATCATCTTTGGCGTTTTTCAGTCGCTCATAATACGGACGTTTTCTGTTTTGTTTGGGCGATTTCTATTCGCCCAACAAGGAGATGTCAGGGGCGTTTTCTATCCGCACAAGGAGGACATGTCAAGGGATGGATGTTGTTTGTGTATATATGATGTAAATACGGTGAAAATTTGTTCAGACATATTATGCATTCAATGTTCTTTGGCTACACTGTTTTTCCAGTGGATATAAATTAATTGATTAAATGGGCAGTGTAGCCCGCAACAACAGTTGTTGTTAAGAGGCATAAATAATTTAGCACTCTACCAGTTAAATGATATTTATATGTACACCTAAACTATGCTGCCTGAAAATAAACTTAATTCAGATCAAACTCTCCGGGTCATATCTGAGTGCTTCTAGGCTTGATTCGTTTTCAACATAATGTTACTTAGAACGAGTTAAATACTGTCAAAGAAAACATTATTTACTGAAATGACCCACCGCACTTTCTAGACAAAAACTCAGCATGGCAGTTTTTGTTTACACCAGCTTCATTAACATATTTTAAAACGTTTAGAACATTATTTCTCTGTGGCACAGTATATCAAATTTTCAGGGCTCGGCTCATATATACAACAAAAATACACAACCATCGATGCTAGTTTTGTGGAGGTTGGACCACACGACGATGAGAATGAAAGCCCAGAAAAATATACTTTAAAAGTGTATTTTTTGAATATGTAAATTGTTAAAATCAAAACTATAATTTTCGGGATAAAAATGTTATTCATTGTATAGTTTGAAAAAAAACCCCCTAAAAATACACCACAAACTGGAAGTATTAACCCTTTTTGCTCTGTGTGCTATTTGGAAAATTTCCCCCATATTGTTTCTGTATTCATTCCCCTTGAAGTCTACAGCAGAAGGAGGGAATCCGCATTTGTTTCAGTACAATCAAAGGGCTGTAGTACTTATTGGTCTGTTTATTTGTGGTCATCGCCGGGCAGAATTGATGCTTAGCTTGGAGGCATTGCAATAGCCAAGTGATGTCACTTTGGCCCTCATACAGTAGTTTTATTGAGGCATGCCGGTTTGAATCATTATTATGACAAAACCGACCTGCTATACACCCTGGTGGTTTCTTGTTGGCATTTCTTTAGGACATTAATTTGAGTCATATTCAACTTTTAAACGAACAATATTCATTCTCCATGGTTACGCTGAAATCCTGATTAGTTATCCTTCAAAATGCCACTCCACCAAGTTGGGTATAAATACAAAAGCAGGAGTAATTTTGAGCTCAAGGGGCAAAGTCGGCTTTATTCACAGAGAATGTTGTAGTGAACGGTATGACAATTAGGAATGGACAATATATACACCTGGAACTTAATTAAGCACCTCCTGTTTTTTTTCACAGTGGTGTTAATAGAAACTGTCATTACTTTCATGCTATTATTTTTCAAATGGCCAAAAGTGATTGTTTGCAGAAAGAATGGCCTATTGACAAATGGAAGACAGCACAATGATGAGAATATTCAGTATGTTAATGGCGCTAATTACACATATCTGTCACTAATGTTTTTGATGGAACCTATGGACCTATTCAATCCAAAATGCACGTCTCTCAAATTTCCATAACAATCACGGTTTGGCCAATACATCGCCACTCTCACCTTTCACTATCAGTCTAATACGCGCCTTCCCTGAAAAATAGTTAGTACGTCCTTGATTTAGTCTAGGAGTGTGATTGCCAACATTTTTGAACCGATTAAAGTAAGTCGAATTGAAGGAGACCTGAAACAGTTTTAGGGTAAGCCTAAACCCATCCCTTTGGTATAAACATACACACAAATAGAATTGCTATGATAATTCTTACAGCGTATTCTGGTGTTCTCGTGGCAGATCCCACTCATTCTGGTCGGTTTCTTCTGCACCTCTCAAAGTTTGCGGCTTATTTTTAGTGCTGTGCTTCCGTGATTTGGGACTTGGGGATCTTCCTCGGCGAGGAACACGAAGTGAGTCTTGCAGCCCAGCCATACTACGGTGTCAGCCGGAGACCTGTAAGAAAAACAATATTTGTATTAAGCGTTGGAATTAAATTTTTGAATCCGTCACAGTGCGACCTTTTTGACAGAAGTGTTCATTCGCGAATTAACAGCAGAAAAACATTAACGGTTCAAAAGTCAACTTACCACGAAGTGAAAAATTATTGTTTGTTTATACACTTTTTCAGATAATTTTATTCTGTTAGCTCAGATTTGGGATTGATTGATTGTAAGGGAAGAAAGGCGACATGTCTGCATACTTCATAAGTGGCAGGCGAAGGATGAATTATTCCTCACATGGCGGACCCAGCTACATGCCCCTGATATAACGGCATATGTCACGTTATTCATTGAGGTGGTCTGATATGAGCAGCTATGTTGTGACGTCATCGTCATGGTGATACGTGATATTAGTGTGTATACGCAGCGTGTGTTGTTAGGATGCCACGTTTTTCTGTCGCCCATTTGGATTTCCTTGACGTACGTGGTTATTGTGACCACGCACGGAAAGGCTGGGTGACCTCTAAAATGGTGGAGATGTGTTCTGTGCTTATATTCGACTGGATAGGAGTACATCTAATTATCGAAAACGTCCTGATAACGACCACAACCAACAACCATAAATTACCGAAATTGACCCGATGGCCAATATCTTGCGTAGTACTATAGTGCTACAGGAAAGAGTGACATCTGATATAGTAGGAATGTGTTCTGGTGGTATGGTCCATTGAATAAGAGTACATTGAATTACCAGAAAAGAACCCGACAACAACCTGTTTACGTGGCTCAGATTCCCTCCGAATCCTCGTGTTTCATCTACTTTGGCGCCATTCTGGCTTCTCTCAACCTAGCATTGGATCTAGTCCTAGCTATGTTAGACCCCGCATCGCCCTCAGCTCTCGACCAATCAGATCACTCAGTCTATCTAAGGTTCACCTACTATCACATCATTGTTTGATACAAGGACCCATATAGCTCCTTAAATGAGTCCAAGAGTCAATCGATCAGTGATTGGCTCTGCTCTGAATCTTATCGAGCAAATGAGCTATGGAACAAACGCTTAAAAGAGTGATTCCTTGTAGGCCGTTTCGACTCATCTAGGTATCTGGGGGCTACCGGATACCATTGGTTTGGCGCCGATATGGCTGTGTACAGTTCCTAGCTCTTGGGCTATCCTATAGCCCCCATAGCACTTCAACCACTACAATTGACTTGTCCTCAGTCACCACCATCATTCCTATGATCAGCTTCTACTGTGTCTGAGTTTATCTAGAATTACAATTTTCTACCATTACGTCTGATGGAATATAAACACTGTATTTTATCATAACCACCCCATAGTCCTGATGGCTCATATACGGATTCTACACCATGCCCTTCATGGCACCTAGTTCCTTTTTGGCTCCTGGAGCATCCCATGGTCCCCACGGCCCCTACGAACGAATCCAAGATTCAATCGAAAAGTGACTGGAACAGGCTAGTCTCTGATGACTTGAAACTTAACAAGCAAATGAATTATAGAGCAATCGTTCGAAAGAGTGACTCCTCGAACGATTCTTTGACTAATCTCGGAAAAACTGGATTCTATAACCACAGACGTATCATAGAAAGAGACTCTGTGAAAGGGATTCGATGAGCAGTATTCTCTGGGCTTCTGGTACAGTTGTCTCCTTCCCCTCTATTTGCTACTGCCGGTCTTCACTTGGTATAAAACCATGATGTACCATATTGCTTAAATTCAGCGGGCACGCAGCACTTTCCACCTTCCGAAGGGTATTACCGTCTCCGGACCCTATGGCGGATTTGGGATGAAGTCCACTACCCTATTAATAAAATTCCTGAATCAGTTCTGTACTTGTTCATTTTGGTTTACATAGTCAACAGTGGGAGATAAAGCTGGGCTCTCACTTTCACGGTTCGGGGTGCCGGAGGCCCACGGTTTTAATCCGTGATTGTCCCTGGTAAATCCGTACCGTGCCCGTAGACATGACCGTGGTGTTCCGGGATAAACCCTCGCGCTTCCGCCGCCTTGTTTATTCCGTGGAACGATTTTCAAAATGTTTGAAAATTTCATTTTTTCTGGCACCAACCGTAAGTGACCGTACAAAACCGTTGACACCGGGACACAACTGTATCATATCCGTAGGCGATCCGGCATTAACCGTGGTCAGAAATGGGGTCCCGATTGACCGCGTAAAACCCCGGATAGACTACGGATATGCTACGGTTGTGTTCCGGTGTCTACGGTTATGTTACCGTAACATGACCGTGACATTACCATAGCTACCGCAAAAGAACCGTTGTAGAACAGTAGCATATCCGGAACACTGTAGCATGACCGTGAATAACCGGGAGAAACCGTAGGGCAATCGTGGCTTGTCCGTAGCGTTCCGGTGGTGCAGTAGTACAACCTTAGGAAAACCATCACATAACCGTAATAATCCATGGCGAATCCTTGGTACTTCCTTAGCACAAACTTAGTACATCCTAAGCGTTTCCTTTGATCTTCCGTAGGCGCCGTAGAAATATTCTACCGTGGCCAAAACACGCCGAATTTTACCACGGTTCAAAACCGTAGCAATCGGGGGGCCAAACTGTGAAAGTGAGAACCCCGCATAACATAAAGTGTCTTGATATTTAATCACGAGCATATGTTAAATATGTTAAATGTTAACCCTTTACCTAACATGAAATGCAGACGACACTTGCAAAATTCCTGAATAAATCATTTTTTGTCTGAAAAACATAGGTCATGACCCCTCATTGGTACGAGCTCGTTCCAAAGAGGGATCATAACCTATGTTTTTGAGACAAAAAATGAAAATATAATGAAAATTAATTGGCGATTTTTGAGAATAGCGCTGGCCGGTTTTAAACGTTACGTTGGGTAAAGGGTTAATACAGGGTAAACACGTGATCAAATCATTTTGTCAACTCAGCAAGCCTCGACAGCTTCCGTAATCACTTCTTTAAAACGCAGGAACAGTATTTTCCTCAATTTTTTCCCCGATTGGGTTATACCGCTGTGCTCCAATTCCTGTCTCTAAACATCTTCATCTGGACTGGCGTCTTAGTTGTCCACAGGCAAGACACTTCATCTCCATTGCCCGCGTGGGGGAGCGGTGGCGTTGTGTACTAAGGCATACTGCACGTCGATGGTGCACTTGTCTTCAACCAATGCTAACCCTGCTTGTGTGGCGTTGGTACGTTGGGGAGCTGACAGCTGCTCGTCGTTGCTCGGTGGTTCTCTCCGGGTACTCCGGCTTCCTCCACCCGTAAAACTGTCACGGTCATGATTAGCCATTGTGCATAAATATGTGACCTTAAATATCAATAAATAAATAAATAATAGTTGTCCACAGTCACCACCATGTGGAATTAACGGACGTGACAATCATTACTTATTCGACATTTGTCATCAACCGATTTTATCGGTTGATAACGAATGTCGAATAAGAAACTGGGTATAAGTAACGGGTGTCACGTCCACGTGGAATTACATGTTTCTCATTATGTACTTTCTTTCCATACTAGATTTGCTACTTGGACAAATGTCACACACACAGTCGGTCATACAAATTGAAGGTCTGTAGAATACTATTCAAAACAAGTATGGGATATCCAAACAGATGTTTCGGAAAATGGTATTGGATACGTGTGATTGGACACATCAATATGTTACCAAGTGTGGTGTGGATCATGAATGTCACTGGTCCACGAAAACTACAGGTTTTTGAAATTTTCGTTTGTACTGGATGGGCTTTTTCGGAGATCTCATCGTTCTTTTTTTGGTATAAACTCGTTCATCAATAGTTTCTGGTCGAAACGTAACTTTTGAGGTATGCGAAGACTGACACGTCGTGACGAACGTTTACGTGCCGTTGGCATGTTGGAAGCTGGCAACAGACAGACTGCATTGGCTCAAATTCTCAACGTTACTCAATCGGTGGTTAGCAGGTTGTGGCCACGCTACCGTCAGACAGGCAATGTTGATGACAGACGTCGGTCAAGCCGTCCAAGGGCGACAATTGCTAATCGGGATCGTTTCATCCGAACCACAGCATTACGTAACCGCCATCAAAGTGCCTCAGAAATTGGACAGCAGCTGCACCGAGCGACAGATGTACGCGTCAGTGCTCAGACTATCCGAAATCGCCTACACAACTAGAATTTGTACCCTCGACGACCTCGAATAATTCCACGTTTGCCTGAACGTCATATTGCAGTAAGGCGTAATTGGTGTGGACCACGATAGCGGTGGGACAATCGTCGGTGGAGCAACGACAGGCGAAACAGAGTGTGGCGGCGGCCGAACGAACGATACCATGACGTAACCGCTAGGCAGCACGGTCGTTTTGGTGGTGGATCGGTTATGGTGTGGGGAGGCATAACCATGACAAACAGTACAGCATTGCATGTCACCCAAGGGCATGCCACAGGGCAGTACTACCGTCGCAACATGTTAGCAGCTCATGTGGTGCCATTTGCGCGACGTCACGGCCATCGATTCATTTTCCAAGATGACAATGCAAGAGCACACAGGGCCCGTGTCGCTACAGAGTTCCTCCAGGAGCAAAACATCACTACACTGCCTTGGCCAGCACTAAGTCCAGACCTTTCACCAATCGAGCACGTCTGTGATATGCTTGGCAGGCGCCTACGATAACACCCCCCACCCCCACCACCACCACCACCACCACCAATGTCCAGGAACTCGCCGCTGCACTGCAGGAAGAATGGAATAATACCAGTGAAGCTGATATTGGACGTTTGGTGGGGGAGTATGCCACGTCGGATCCGCGCCTGTCCCGCGAACCGAGGAGGATTTACAAGGTATTGAGGTCTTGGACCGAATGAAGTAAATTCTCTTCTACAGCTCAGTGCGTAGAATGTGTGCTTGTCAGACACCCAGCTATCGCTGAAATCATCATTCACCAGATGCCACAGTGCAATGCCTCAACTGTCTTTTTAATGAAAATATAAAGATATTTATTCATATATCTCACGACGTTTATCAAATATCCCCTACTTTTTTTGAATAGTACACATGATTCGGGCTTGTGAGGGCCCAACATGACTAACTGGGAGTACGGTATCTGTTAATTAAATAAGAAGATGCTACTACTACTACTACTACTGCTGCTGCTACTACAACTACTACTACTGCTGCTGCTTACTACTACGGCTACTACTACTACTACTGCTTAATAATACTACTACTACTACTACTACTACTACTACTACTACTACTACTACTGCTTACTACTACGGCTACTACTACTACTACTACTACTACTACTACTGCTTACTACTACTACTACTACTACTACCAATGCTACTACTACTACTACTACTACTACTACTACTATTACTACTACTACTACTGCTGCTGCGTACAACAACAACAACAACAACAACAACAACAACAACAACAACAACAACAACAACAACAATAACTACTACTACTACTACTACTACTACTACTACTACTACTACTGCTGCAGATTACTACTACTACTACTTACTACTACAACTACTACTACTGCTGCTTACTACTACTACTACTACTACTACTACTACTACTACTACTACTACACTACTACTACTACTACTTACTACTACAACTACTACTACTGCTGCTTACTACTACTACTACTACAACTACACCACCACCACTACTACTACTACTACTACTACTACTACTACTACTACTGCTCTGCTCATTGCTGCTACTACTACTACTACTTACTACTACAACTACTACTACTACTGCTGCTTACTACTACAACTACTACTACTACCATACTACTACTACTACTACTACTACTACTACTACTACTACTACTACTACTACTACTACTACTACTACTCTGCTCACTGCTACTACTACTACTACTTACTACTACAACTACTACTACTGATGCTTACTACTACTACTAACGCCGCTGCTGCTGCTACTACTACTACTACTACTACTACTACTACTACTACTACTACTTACTACTACTACTACTACTACTTATTAATACTACTACTACTACTACTACTACTACTACTACTCCTACTACTACTCTGCTCACTGCTACTACTACTACTACTTACTACTACAACTACTACTACTGCTGCTTACTACTACAACTACAACTAATACTAATACTACTGCTACTATTACTACTACTACTACTACTACTACTACTACTACTACTACTACTACTACTCTGCTCATAGCTACTACTACTACTACTACTACTTACTACTACAACTACTACTACTACTGCTTACTACTATTGCTACTACTACTACTACTACTACTACTACTACTACTACTACTACTACTACTTACTACTATTACTACTATTACTACTACTACTACTACTACTACTACTATTAATACTACTACTACTACTACTACTACTACTACTACTACTACTACTACTTACTACTATTACTACTATTACTACTACCACTACTACTACTACTACTACTACTACTACTACTACTATTAATACTACTACTACTACTACTACTACTACTACTACTACTACTACTTACTACTATTACTACTATTAATACTACTACTACTACTACTACTACTACTACTACTACTACTACTACTGGTACTACTACTAACGTGCTTCTATGAAAAGGTTTACCCCTTTACCTTACGAATTGGTCACATCCGTCGCTCAATATACAAATTTAGGAGTTGAAAAAATATTATTTAAACAAAAATTTCAACAAAACCATATCATGTGACCCCTCATTGGGACGAACTCATTTGAGCTCGTTCCAATAAGGGGGTCACATGATATGTTTCTGTTGAAATATTTTTTTAAAAATTTAAAAAAATAGTTTTTCAAAATAATAAATTTTGATATCGTCTGCATTAGATAAAGGGTTAAGAAGGAGAACGCCCCATAACAGTCATCTCACTTTATGAGAAACCCTGTAACCATAGTCTTTTCTTTCATACTATCCATTGGGAGCTGCGAACTTTCAAAATCTTTATCCAACTTTGAGGCAGCTTAGACATGAGCGGAACTTAATTTTTTTTTCAAGCACTCATACCAGGGGACAAGGTATCATCCGCGATAATATCCGCGATGACAGTGTGGTTATGCACCATATCGGAGATAGTGGGTGTCCATGTGTTATCGCGGATAATGCCGCACCCGGTGCTTACACGTATAACTCTTGCGCGCGTCACCGGCGAACTCTTGTAAATTGGCTTCCTTTTTCAAAATTTGAACAAATATATGTAACATTTCGGGAATATTTTGAAGGATAAAATAAAATAAAATTTATTGTATTTTGTGTAATTTATTTATTTATTGGTCTTTAAGGTCACATGTTTCTGCACAATGGCTAATCGTGACCGCAACAAGGAGATAAAGTCAAATTTTGTCAATCATTCACATCCATGTTGCCCATTTTAGAGGACTTCCATCCCAAGATTGGTGACTGGGTCCTATTTTACCAGTAAACAGAGATTGTTTACCACAGTTAACAAGCACTGCTTCACTTCCCGGGGCTCCATCCCAGGTATTGGTTACCGGGTCCCATGTTACCTATTAAAAAACAAGGTTTGTTTACCACAGTGAACAAACACTGTTTCACTTCCCGGACTTCTCACGAGGAATATTTGGTAATTGGAGCACCAATCAAAACCAAATATAGGGTAACTACAAGAAAAAACCCCACACCCACCCCAAAAACACTCTTGCCTTTCAATAAACATACATATTTCGAAAGGCTTTTCCTGCTGCTCAAATGTACATCAGGTGCATTAATGATACCATTATTAAGAGGAATATTAAAAGCCGGAACACATTATTTTTTATTATTTTGGGATACTTTAAGTTGTTGTCATTTCTCGCAATAAAAGGTGAATATAGACACTTTTAGAAAGCATTCGAGTTGAAACATAAATGAGAGCAACCATCAACGAATTTATTTTCATTCAAAGGTGTATTTTTTCTCTTACCTCGCCAACTTTCCTTAGACATTTCGAGCTGCACAGCAGCTTAGTGTTAGGTAGCCACTAACCATGTATTATCCGTAGTGTAATCTGTAATTCCTGCACACTTTGCTAATGTTTCTAGCAAATTTACTTGCACTGTCTTCGAGAAACTGTTTTACAACGCAAAGAAAATTTCACGAGAAGTTACTCTACCGGATATTCGCCCTAATAACTTTTGTGACCATGTAATTGAATGCTTTTTGTTTCATTCCCACATTAATAACCAAGTAACAAGAATAGAGCTGTATTATTAATCTGATTGTTCCATGGTTATAGAGAGTTTGTATAGAACTTTTGAATTTCAAGTGTGAGGAAGTCCAGTGAAAAGCTTTAGCTATTATTTGCCATTCAAAATATCAAATTGACGGAAGAGATAAAAGTGAGCACCTTCGTGGTCTAAATAAACGGAACTGCTTGACATTTATTTATTTATTTATTTATTTATTTATTTATTTGTGCTTTAAGCCATATCGACATCCAAGGCCATATCGTGACGATTACATGCCTGACTTTTAAAAAAAACATGAATATGATACTTCACTTCAACACATCACCGTAATTGAGATCAGGCATATAGCCAGAAATCTATTTTTAAAGGGAGTGGTGGGGGACACAAACATCTTTTGGACGCCAAAGCTTGATACGATGCGACTTGAAAAGAAGGCCGAAGTCTTGGGGGAACTGGCACTGAAATAGATGTAGCTCTCCTTTTCTCATAGATGGCGTCTGGGAGCTTGTCCAGAGAAATGTTTGAAAAAATACGCCCCAAATGGCGGTATCTAGAGACATTTTATAGTTCGATAATGGTATTGAATGGTCCACACGAAGCCTTTCTTACTTATCTCGCTTATTGACCCCAGAGGCGACGTCACAATGCGGTACCTGGTGGGTATAATGTGCGTTTCCATTGTAGTCCGAACGACCATGTTATGATGTAATTACCATGGTGATACGTAGAGCGAGTTGTTTGGATGACACGCTGTTCCATCGTCTATTTTGTTTTCTAGAGGCCGCTATTTTCGATTCCCACGGTACCACACCATTTCTAATTGGGCGCACGTATTTTAAAGGGCACAGCGTGTGTTTTGGAGTAATTTTGAATGATAATTTCTGATCCGACGCCGGGAATGAACTCTCGGCTACCCCACCTGACATCAGGAGTCAACACCAAAACCACCAGACTATTACGCACCTTCAAAAACGACGACTACAATCTAGTATTTTAGATGAATTTCTCATGATTACTAGGTTCACTTTCCTTTCTACAGCTACATGAAACGTGCTAGCTGTTCGCATAGTATATAGACCTGAAAATAAGCAGTCTGACATTTGCAGAATGAGGTCCCCAGAGGGTGAATTTGACGATGCTATCCCATACAGTGGGCCAATTTATCCTCTAGGTACCTCTTTCTGTATGAGATCCTGATTCAGATTGAGGTTCATTGAGGGTAAATTTAGTGATGCTACCCTGCTGTGCAGGGTAGCATCACTGAATTCACCTTCTTGGGGACCTCATTTTACAGATGTCGGTCTGCTTATTTTCTATGTTGTAGAACACTTGCCGACCAATCTAAACCCCTGTACTGTACTACCTTGTGGGTGTTATTCTACAACATGATGCTGTGTGAACATGCCGGGTTGTTACGTTTGTACTCCGGTAATATAGAGTTCTCCACTTGACACAGAATTTATTTTGGTTACTATTTTCATACGCCCGTTGAAAACGAGTTATATAATATGGTTGGTCTATCCGTCCATTTTCTATCTGGCCGTCCATCCGGCGGTCGGGCTGTCCATTCGTTCGTGTTACCCAATTAATTCCAGACGATAACTTTTGTATTCTTGATCGCGCAATGCTCGTACTTAATGGACTACAAACCAGCACATTTATCTGTTCCAGCAGCATTGACCATAACTCAGAACATTGCAAGACATGTATGTACTTTGGTCGAAGTATACCTATTTTGTTTTTTAAACATACTACATATTGATCCGAAGAGCTTCCATGATACATACACAAAACACGTGTTTGTCGTTATCCTTTTTTGCGCGTACATCTCTTTTCTGCATGCACAACTTTTCTTATTTCCTTTAGTTCATATTTACCTATACAGTTGTCTTGTATAATGTGACTAGCAGGCCGAACCGTCCCAGTACGATGTAAATTTTCTAGTCGCATTGCATATCAAGGGAGATAATCAAAGCTTGAATTTGTAGTTGGACTTTATGACTGCATCACACATACACCATTTATATAATAGAACTTTTTATAGGTCTTGTTTTCTGTTAAAAGGTCAAATCCGGAGTTATTGGTTATCCGAATGACTATTTTGGACCATAATTTTATTTTGTGTTGGTGTGGATTTTACTGAATAATGCTCATTAATGGTGATATGGCAAAATAATCTGCTGATGGTCTTGATTCAAAGTGTGTGCAGTGCATTTCAATTGGAGGTCAAGCGCATATTGGAGTGTCTAATGACTAACTCAGACCTGTTTGGGCATAAATGACAAATGGGACAATTTTCTTACAAATTTGCTTTGAGAAGTCCTTTTGAAAAAAAACGAATAAGAAACCCATATGCCTTTTCTTTATCAGAATGTTCACCTTATGTTGTAAAATCCTCAGTGAGGGAATTTCTATAACACAATTTTATCGCTACCGATACGAAAATTGGAAATTTATCCCCAAAATGAGAAAAGTTTGACCCATTTTTGGGCATTCAACTGTGTCATTCAGCTGAGTGTGTCTGAATGATATTGTAAGATTTTGATTGTGTGTAGTTTTCTCCGGGAAAGGCCACACTGAGAGTTTCCAGAAGATTCATCCGAATAACTGTAACGAGACCTGTCATAGATGGGTTACTTTCAAGAACTGATGTGATCGAATTTGGCCCACTTTAGGTGAATGACTGAAACGCTCGTATTACTTTGGGTCAGAGGTTGTGGGAACAAATGTGTCTCCGAATGAATCTCTAGACTTCTGAAAGGCCTCAACATATTAATTGAAAAGTAGTAAAAATCCCTCAAATATTGATTTGTAGTTGGAATTTGTGACTAACTAAAACCTCAGTTGGATAATTTACAGTCTTAAATCATATAGTTGGAAAATTTTGACTCTAGGGGGACTGGGTACTTATGGAATATTTTCACTTGTTGGAAATTAGTTAGTGGTAGTTGGAATTTTGCCTTCCAGATTTGGAGGGGAGAGGGAATTGAAAATTGAAAATCTAGAGGAGCCCCCCCCCCCCCCCCCCCCCCCATCCGAGATCCATTAGCAACGTCCCTGCAACAGGTGTATTATGGTCCAACGCAGCACTTTCCGATTTAAAAGAAATATGTTAATAAATAAAATTATAAGAAGATGACTGGAACCATCAGAACTTATTATTATATGATTTTAAAAATATAACAGCCGGGATTCTGAACATTTCATAAAGTACATGGTGGGAAGAAATATCATAATCTAAACACTGAATCGAAAAACTGGAGCTGATCAGGGGCGTCTCGAAAATGGCCAATTGGGGTGGGTAAACCCTGATGGTCCAATTCATTATTGATGGAATATTACAGCTTCATCGAAGGCATGCCTTGGTGATGTAGTTGGAATATTAGTCAGTCGGTATAAAAATTGACGGAGGGTGAAAATGCGACGGATAGTGAAAAGGAAACAAATTTACGGCCCTTGGCGGGCAAAAACTCTGACAACAATACTCGGAAAATAATACCTGGGGTTAGACATCAAGAAGACACAATTGCATAGCAAATATGATGTCATTCCGCTAAGTATTTCAATTGTTATTAAGTTTTTGGTGGTGAAACTGAAACAAATTCCAGTCCGTGAAGGGCAAAAACTCAGACAAATATACTCTGTTCACACCTGCATTGAACATGGGGCTGGACATCAATAAGATTCACAAGTACACCAAATATGATGTCATTTTACCGAGTATTTTAAACGTTACTGAGTTAAAAAACTCGTTGATCACAGTCTGTCCGACATTGCCAGATATAGAGCAGATTCTCACATTTAAAAACTCAGAGTTCTTGTAAGAAGCTGAAGATTTTTTCTTTCAAATTAATTGAAATTAATGAAAAAACTGAAGGGATTCCGTTGCAAACTGAAGGAATTCCTATGCATTATTATTAAAGATGAGCGTGACCACAATTTCATCCTTAAAATGACTTCCGTGTAGTGAATAAAGCCAAAAAGAGAGTTTGTGTGTATGTGCGTGTGTGTTGGTGTGTTGGTATGTGTGTGCTGAAGGTTAAAAATGCGCACAGGTACTAACATTTCCTTCTGAAAAGTTTTTTCTCGTAATATGCCGCCGAAGAATTGTTTTCATTTACTGAACCTTGGTGGGTTTCAAACATGAAACAAAATACACAAATTTAATTTAAACTAAGTGATGAGCTTAGGAACTGGCTAAACTGACTGACAATGATTGATGTTATTCATTGATGGGCTCGAATTTAGTCCTTACTACGATGTTACGCAAGCTTTTGTTTTTCTTATAAGCGATGACAGGTCTACGATTCAAAGGTTCATTTAATTTAGAGTTGGTTAATTTGAATTCATCTTTTACTATTTTTGCTCTTTCGGTATTCATTCTGTTTTATATAGTGAAAGGAATGATGGACCTCCTTTCGCATTTTCCCTCTGATATGTTCACACCAACTGACCAGAGGGTTTGAAGCGTATTGATCCAAAAAGCTTCATGCTTTTTTCTAAATTCATCCTTTTCTTATGATGTGTATTTAATCGGTGGTTGTTCAATAGGATGGATTTCAAAATCCTCCAAACAATGGCCTGGGATGTTAAAATGTTGTGCTACTGTGGCATCAGCTGTTTTATATCCTGCTTGTGTGGAGTAGTACGCATTCGGAAATGATTTTAACTTTGAACCAACATATTGCTTCCGACAGCGTTTACAAGTAATACGGTAAATACTATTGGATGAATCACAATGGAGGGAATTTCGGATCTGAAAATGATTTTTCGTTTGTTCGGAAGAAAATTCCTCTTTCTAATCAGGCATAAAAGTATGCAATCTACACTGAGGCTTTTTGCAATTTAATACCGCGCCACTACAATTCTGCAACGGTCTGTTGTGCTCAATTTTCAGTGGTTCGAAATTAGTAATTTCTGCAGGATTTTCCAGCTTTTTCTGAGTTTGAGTACACCATCGAACTGAGTGCCCAAAATAGGGTAGAACAAGCCTCATTGAAATTTACCTGTGATTTGATGATACCTTTAAATGGATGTTGAGGATGAAATGATTTTGTGTGCCACAATTGATGTAATCAGTTGGTTTAAAATGTACTCTATAATTTAAATGACCGGATGTCTGGAATTGCTTGACTTTCTACACGGTCATACCGAGAAAATCAACAGAATGTTCATTGAAACTTTGTGTCAAAGTTAACCTCTGATTACCAGTTTTCTTTTTAACCCTTTACTTTACACGAAGCGCGAACGACACTTGCAAATTCTTAAAGCACTATTTTTCTTATTTTTTGCGTCAAAAACATAGCTTATGACCCCTCATTGGAACGAGCTCGTTGAGCTCGTTCCAATGAGGGGTCATAAGCTATGTTTTTGTGACAACATAACACGGGTAATTGCTAGCTTGAATGAAAATGGCCATCTCTATTTTTGGATTCCAAGATCTTTCGTGGACTTTACCCGGCCCCCTTAATACCACTGGACGTCGCACATCAAGAAAAATATATTTATTTCTTCATTGTCACTGCTTTCTTAATTACGCGCTTACTCGGAGTTTATTCTAGTGCCTGCATATTTCGACATATTTGCAAAGTATCAATCCTTTAAGCTGCCTTGTCTATAATCATGTAACGCAGCTATGGAAAAAGTGTGTGTGGAGAGGGGAGGGTACCTGTCCCCTATGAAACTCAGTTCCGCCCAAACTCCAAGGAGTGTTGTAGCGAACGCAGCAAGGGGAGTAAGTATAACCAAAACAATTTTGCAAATTTTTTGTTCATGGGCAACCAGGCAGTGGTCCACGAACAGCAAGTCCATACGTTAAATTTTATACACGCCAAAGTATCCCTTTCCGGCCGTTCAATTTTCAACTGAAGATTGTGAACGGGTGTATTATGTAGCTATCTCGATACGCAATAAGCCCCACCCCGTTTTACCCTATTTTTAGTTTCTCTTCAAACAAACAATTATGTGCATCTGTTTGAAAGGGTTAGAAAAGACATTCCAGAATATCTTTCCGTTGATTTGGGTGTTTTTAAACATTTCTAACATATTTTGAAGAACAGATATGAATTTTATTGTTGATACTTTCTCCGATTTAAGCTTTTTACCCAATCATTCTATAATTTAACACAGTGATGGGGGATCCAGTAATGCTTTTCTAATAATATTGTGTCATACTTAAAAAATGTTTGTAACGAGTCTGTAGTTCAAGCGGGTTGACCAAATCCGTTGCTAGATAAGAGGCCACACAGAATTACTTCATACTAAAAAAATCGTTTGTAATTAGGACCAAGCAACGAATCGTGAATTATGATATAAGGGAGACAACCCAGTTATACTTGGGAATGAAATATCAATCGGTGTGTCGAAAGTTAAAACCATGTCTTGCATTTCATTTTTCAGGTTTTGCAGTTTTGGCCTACGGGTGTGTAATCTTTGCCGATTGTATAATCCGGAATTTTGCCCCCCCCCCCCCCCCCGACTTAGCGAAGATAAAGAGGGATGCATGGAGATTAGATTGATCAGTTACGACCAGAGGCCAGAACATGCACAAGGCATAGACAACTCGCCCAACGCACTGGGCCAACCATGGTTCGATCCGGTGGGAGAATATTTTGAAAACTGGTGCCAAAAGAAGCAAAACCCTTCACTCTAGGAGTCTAGCGCCAGTTACCTATATATTTACTGGAAAATGATCAGGTAATTAACGGACGGTTTGATTTATTTTTTGGGGTTTAACGTCACCTTTGACAGCCAAGGTCACCTCGAGTCGGAGGCCAGTGTGATCATTGAATACGAAAACAATTCATTAACATTAACAATTCATTAATAACTATTGACGAACAGATACATTTGCTGTATGTCAATGAAATAACGATCGAAAAAAATTAGTCAATGGGACCCCATTCCCAATGTGGCTCCAAGGGGCGGGGGCCCCGGCTTTCACCCACCTTGGCACATAGGACGCGCCACCACTGAGATTAATATTGTTAAACATTAGTTTATTGATTTCTAATAAAATTAGTTGGATGGGGTGCCTCCTCACTCCAGCCACACATGCACATATTTAAACCACTGACCTTTAACAACTGATAAATAAGGAAGGCGCGCGTGCATTGCGTAGATCCTATTGGGATATACCCGCCTTACGTGTTGGTGATAGACTATATAATCACCTAACACCTCACTCCAACCCCTACCTCCCCCGGGGTCGTAAATACAGAGGGATATCGCAGCAAATTTTAGGTTTGTTCGTAAATATACACTCTAAATCGGTTGGGTTAAAAATTAACCCAAGTCAACTGTGTTGAGTGAATAAGGGCCTTGTGGCCCTTTTTGAGCTTGTGGGCTCTGGGTTTAGCCTAGTTAGCCTATTGTATAATCCCACTGCTCACACAGACAGCTGAGTTTGAATTTTTCAGCCAACACACATAAAGTCACCTCTTCCGTACCAAGCACCGGAACAACACCAACGAACATGTTAGAAAAAGGAAGAAGATCTATTAGAAGATGGCAACTCATAAGACGTAAAAATTCAATTAGAAATTTAGAGTTATCTCGGTTTTTCACTTACACAGTGGCCGATTCACAAGAGATCAATATCCGCCTCATATGCCTCATGTATGTGACACCTTTGGTCGAGGAACGCCGGACAGACAAAGGTTCGGGCAACGTCTTTGGAGATTATTTAAATACAGCCACTGTGAATCCAGTGTGGAGCCACTGTGGAGCCAATATTAGTGTCAAAGAAAGTTTTCCGAGAGTGTAATATTAAGAATTTATCGAATAACTGAACAATAACGCCCACACGAGGCTAATATCAAATGCCAAGTAAGAAGATTTACGTCTATAGCGTAAATCTATTTATTTCAGAATGTAGCAAAAGATCGTTACGTTCTGTTGACAGAGGTCTCTCCCTTTGACCGACTGAGCCTTGCAGGGGCGTCTGTTAAGAGCTGTTCGTGCAGTCCAGTGACTTGAGTCCACTCGCGCATGCATCTATTTGCACGGCATTGTGGTCAGTTCGGAAATTTCTAGCATGATAAACAAAGGAAGAAAATGTTAGTCTGAAACAGACAGTTGTAATTCTTGTATTATGCCTCCTAGAAACAGAGAGAGCCAAAAGAGGTTTCCCAACATCAGAGACGACAGGCTAAGTATCGCACATCTGTACGGAAATCTGCCAACCCTTTATTCCCAATTCTAACGGAATAATTCACAGAAAAGGACAGCATCGGTTCAGGTAGCCATTGCGTCCACCAGTTAAAAAGCTTCTCCCAGTCAAAAGCAAAGTTATGCATTTTCTAAATCTGGATCGGTGCTGGCGCAAGGGGTGATCGCCCACTTGTAGCGTCAGAGAGACAACAGGATGCGAAATCTGTTTTGATCTTTTCATCGTTTTGGAGGCTGCCATCCCACACGTGGCTAATTCGAATACCCCTTCACCAGTTCCTCTCGCACCTATAACTGACATATAATCTTCGGGAGCGCTAAAGTAAGTTCAGCTGTCCAACAATGATTTGGCAGTGAATGATCCTGATTCGACAAAACATTTGGTAGAATTGGCATATAAATTTAGCTATACTATTTAGTTCACCGGTGTTGGACAATGTTACCTCAGATAAGCCTATTTTCCTCAGTGAACACGAAATTCTTCAAACCACGTCCAAGCAGGTTCAGGATGAGGTGTCATCAGTTGAACAATGGACCGATGAATTCCTCCCTTACATGAATATTCATTCATAAACACCCGTTCAAAACTGTTGAGTTGTTGAAATACCCACATATCATTAAGGACGCTGGAGCTCGACTCAATACTTTTGCCTGGAGAGCACATGGAGAGCAATTTCGAATCCGGGATGCAGTATCTGTTCATTGGGCCTCGACCATTTCTAATCCTTGATTCAATTCATTATTCCCATGGGGAAATAAGCAAAATTTGCCATTACCGACTACAAAACGCCAAGGTGTTTGTTTTGCAAACAACGAGGGAGTCTGCAAGAGAAACAATTGTCGTTCTTATCATTTCTATCACCCCTGTGGCGGTGATCACTTTCGGACCATACGCTAAAATTTCCCTTCTCTTCGAATGTCTCTTAAAACCGATAATTTCAATGGCACATGGCCTGAACTTTGGCTTGAGATCGGTTTAACCCTTTACCCAACGAACGGCAAAACCGGCCAGCGTTATTCACAAAAATCGTCAATTAATTTTCACTTATTATTTGTTTCATTTTTTGTCTCAAAAACATAGGTTATGACCTCTCTTTGGAACGAGCTCATCGAGCTCGTTCCAATGAGGGGTCATAACCTATGTTTTGGAGACAAAAAATGAAAACAATTAGTTATTCAAGAATTCTTTTGGGAAGTGTCGTCTGCTTTTCATGTTAGGTAAAGGGTTAACTGATAATTTCATTCAGTTTTTGAAATTCTTTCTAGGAGCCAATACCATAAAACAACTACAATTGTATTTTCTAGAATTGTATTTGCTACTATTAATATAACTAACTATAAATCATTAGCATTTTAAAAGATATGGCAATTTGCCAACTGGCAAATTGCCAGATCTTTCAAAAGTTAATGGTTCATTTTAACACATTAAAAGTCATAACTAGAAAATACAATTCTAGAAAATACAATTTTAAAAGTTTTATAGTATTGGCCCCCGTTCAGTACTTTTGCGTGAGGGTTCTATGACGAGCAATTTTCACTCCGGTGAGCAATAACTATTTGGACCTCAATCAATTTTAATCTCCGGCTTTGATATATGATCCACAGAGGGAATAAGCCACATTTACCATCACCGACTGCCAAACGCCAAGGTGTTTGTTTTGCATGCATCAAGACAGTATGCAAGAGAAACAACTGTCGTTTCTCTGATATCTGTAAAACCTGTGGCCAGTGGTGGAGATCGCCCATAGACCTCGTGCCAAACTCTTGTTATCTGGAAATCTGTTGAAGACGCGTAATTTCAATGATCTGTGGGACTACGGTACATGGCTTGACTTCGATATGAGACCGATTTAACTTAGAATTCCGTTTGGGGAATTCTATCCAATTCTTGTACCAGTAGTAGGCCTATATTAAAGGCGAACTATTTCGAAACAACAGATAGTGTTCAGAACTCATGGCCAGGCTGTCGTATGAATTATACAAAGCTTAACATCTGAATCCAACGACAAAATGCAAGTTATTTGAGATTTTACCTTGCAATGCTTACAAATACATCTCATTTTCAAGGCAGAACTTAATTGGGATGTGACAACCGTTACTTATTCCCAGTTTATTCGACATTCGTTGACAATCGTTACTTATTCCCAATTCCTTATTCGACATTCGGTTGATAACGAATGTCGAAAAAACTGGGAATAAGTAAAGGTTGTATGCAACATGCAACTGAGTTGCAGTGACGGCGTAAGCTTCCTGTCGTGGAGGGGGTAAGGGTGGAGTCGATTCTCTATCGTGGGTGGGGTGGGGGTGGGGGGCAGAGCAGGTTAACCCTTCACATAAAGAGAGAAATGCAGACCACACGTGCATTTCCTCTCTGATAAACACAAAAAAGCCACAGACTGAACGAGTTCTCCGCAAGATAAATCCATAGCAGGGCACTACAGAATAAAGAGTGAACGAGTATTCTTTATGAACCATAGAAGAGAACAAAATTATATCTACTTCCCACCTTTACCAATTCTGATGCACTCAATTTGGGCCTTTGGCCCGCATGACTACCACAGAGTTGTGAATAAAGTTCAGTGTAAGCAGGGAACAATGTGTGCCCACAAGAAAGTAAAGCGGGTACATCATTTCCCCAGGGTAAACCAAACCATGACAAAGGTAACAATGTTTTACGAGGTTAAATCAAAACTAACCAAACAACTTGACAACGAATGCTCCCTAAGATATAGAGGATATCTAGTGTTTTTGAGTGGATACCGAAAATTATCTCACTTGTGACCGAGATAAATGTTTTGTTTCGCTCGCGCAAGCGCTCGCAAAAAATAAACATTTTTCTCAGTCAGTCATGAGATAATTTTCGGTATCCACTCAAAAACACTAGATTTTCTTTTTATTATACGCTTTTTATAAGAATCTGATAGTTCCACTCGTTTCAACCTTGAATTGATGCATGAAAGTAAACAGCACATTGTATCATTGAAACGCCTAACTTATTTGATTGATACTCGGAACAGATGGCGTCTTGCAATATGATTCATCTGGCTGGTTTCTAGTCCAAACATGGCCTGAAAGTCCGTAATATAAGTTTTTGGTTTGGAACGTCCTTTCAAAGGACGTACAAAACCAAAAACTTATATTACGGACTTTCAATTCAGTTCAATTCAATTCTTTATTTAACGGTATGTAAAATATAATAATAAATACATTTACAGAATAATATTGTGATACAAAAACATACCGTTGGGGGACAGCATACCCAGATTGGCTGTCTTCCTGCTATCCCCCGAGGTAAATAATATAATTAGAGCAACATCATATCAGACGGAGTATACAGCCGGGAAGAGAGAAATACAGATCATTTTGGAGTAAATTTGTTGTTTTGTTGCATTGTTGCGTCATTGCATGGGAAACAAGGCACTTAGAATGGCAATGATATTTTAGAATACATTGGAAATAATATTGAAAATAATTTGGGAATAAGATGAGTGACAAACTGACGAGCTAGCCGGTAAAAGCGGAACTGTATTACATATTAGCATAGTAAACTATCTAGTACAGTCTGGGCAATACGGGTTGTTACATATAATTTGTGTTTGATAATTTGAGAGAAGTTTTTGCGTTAACATTTTCTTAAATGCAGTACGATTAGTAGCATTTCTTATACTCGGTTCCAGGCCATTCCAAAGCCTAGGAT
The DNA here is from genome assembly GCA_031216915.1 of Pictodentalium vernedei. NCBI lineage: Eukaryota > Metazoa > Mollusca > Scaphopoda > Dentaliida > Dentaliidae > Pictodentalium > Pictodentalium vernedei. The sequence goes on from CM062297.1 coordinate 545,297,758, forward strand.
AGTTGAAGCAAGGGAGGTAATCTAAGTACATTGTTCTTGTTCTGCAGTCGCGAATCGATGCAGAGAACCTGGTGATGTGACCAGTAGCATTATTATTAAAGAATGAAAACATTGAATTTAATGACTGGGAAAGAGATCCATTTTTTCCAATCGAATAAAAATAACATGGCATGGAATTTGAAAAGGTCTGCAACTTTCATTTTTTTTTCTTGAGCAAATAGAGGGTCAGTATGGGCATTGAAACGTGCATTATTAATTATGCGAACTGAGCGTTTTTGTAGTAGGAAAAGTGGGTTAATTGATTTTGAGTTCCCCCATATCTGTATACCATATACCAGACGACTGTGTATCAATGCAAAATATAAAGTTTTCATGACATCGTGGGGGAAGTATAGATTTGACCCTGTTAAGTGCATAATTTGCACATGCTACCTTAGAACACAGATGGGAGATATGCGATTTAAAGGACAGGTGTTCATCAATATTAATACCAAGGAACTTAATAAATGTTTCATCCCCGTTTACACCCACTCGTTTTAATACTGTATCGTTGATTTTTATGGATTCGTTAAAAGAGGTTGCCCTTTTCGAACTGGGATTGATTAAAATATACTTTGTTTTCTTGCAGTTCAGGAGAACTTGATTGGCGGAACACCAGGTAAATATATGTTGAAGTTCATTATTAACAAATTGTGTTAGTCGTTGTACGTCAGAGTCAGACGAATACGCGGTAGTATCGTCTGCAAAAGAAAGAAGATCAATAGAGGTGGCGTGGTGGATATCATTGATATAGAGAAGGAACAGAATGGGACCCAAAGTTGAGCCCTGAGGCACACCACACGTTATGGGCATCAGGGAGGATTTTGTGTTGGCGTACTGAACGTATTGTTTTCTATTTGTCAAGTAGCTTTTGAACCAGTCATTACATATGCCCCTGATACCGTAATGAGCAAGTTTGCTTAATAAAATTTCGTGGTTTATAGAATCGAATGCTTTAGCTAGGTCTAAGAATATCGCCAGTGTGTGGTCTTTAGTCGGCTTATTATTTGAGGTTGCTATATGTTTTAGTAATTGCATAACTGGATGTAATGTGGAATGCCTTTTTCGAAAACCATATTGGTTTGGTGAGAGTATGTCAAAATTGGCTAAAAAGTTTGTCATCCTGTTGCACACAATCTTTTCCAAAATTTTAGAAAATACTGGTAATATACTTATTGGTCGGTAATTAGTGAATTCTTTATCAGATCCTGATTTGAATACAGGCATGATCTTAGCTGTTTTCATTCCGTCCGGCACCGCCCCTTGTTCAAAAGAATTGTTGATTATGTGTGCTATAGGTAATGCAATTATATCGCCTGTCAATTTGACTATCTTTGGCGTTATGTTGTTGAAATCCTCACTAGATTTAGATTTCATTGCCTTTATGGTATTTATTACCTCTAATGGAGTAGTTGGGGCCATGAAGAAGTTGTCTGAGTAACTGTTTTTCAAGAAATGGGTAAATTCAATGTTAGGCTTTTTAATTTAGGCGCGTGTATTCGTTCCGATGTTCACAAAAAAATTGTTGAAGTTATTTGCAATTTCTTGAGGGTCATTAATATCACTGTTGTCATATCTAAAGGTAGAGGGAAGTCTAGTTACTGATGTTTGTTTCTTAATTGCGTCATTTAAAATTTTCCATGTTTTACGTAAATTGTTTTTGTTTTCCATTAGGATATTTCTGTAATACATTGCCTTACTTTGTTTTTTGATTCTATTAAAAATTCGACAATAATTTTTGTAATTTTGTATATTCAATTCAGTTGGATATTGCAATTTTTTATTATAGAATTTTGTTTTATTATCTGAAGACGTCAGGAGACCATTTGTCGCCCAGGGTTGGCACTTTATGTATTTTTTAGTTTCGTGTACGCGTACTAGCGGAAAGGATATCTGAAATGCATTTGTATAGATTTCTATGAAATTATTGTATGTGTCATCAGCAGAAGTTGCTTCCAGAACAGAGGCAAAATCGCTTTGTTGTAAGATAGTTTTAAAATGATTGACACTATTCTCATTTATTTTCCTTTTTAGTAAGAGAGGTTGGTTTCGTTTATTGCGGTTTGCGGACTCAAAGTAAAAAGTCCCAAAGTGGTCTGAAACATCTGTAATGATTATTCCTGTATCTGTAGGGGCTGAATCATTATTGGGAAAAATGTGATCAATCAAAGTGGCGGTGAATGCGGTTACTCTAGTTGGCTTGGCGATAGATGGGATAAAACCTTCAAAGAACATATGAGTTATATAGTCCTGAGTTTTTTGGTGAGAGTCTGATTTTAGCAGGTCAATATTCATATCGCCAATTAGGTAGGACTTTGTGTTTTCAAATTTTAGTTTGTCGGTTATTTCGGTTAATTTAGACAAATAAATATCGATGTTAGCTTTAGATTGCGTGTTTGGTCTACACACAACGCCAATCATTCTGGAAATATTACTGATTTGAATTTCTACAAAAAGAGTTTCCATAACGTGCGGTATGAACACAGAGTTATCGTCTCTAATTTAAACGTCAAGCCCCTCCCTAATAAACAACGCAACACCACAACGCCCATCGTCACCATCAGACCTTGTATTCTTGATTAGACTGTTGTATCCATCAAGTTTATATGAAATGTTCGGGGGGATACAAAATATTCCACTTAGTCCTATGACGTCGAAACTGTTATTCGCAGTTTGCATGGATGACAGAAGATCAGATAACGAGTCCCTCAGCAAAGCCACTTCACGCAACCTACATCGAAACGAAACGTGCTCATAGTGCCCGCTCAAATGAGGGGTCATTTAAGCGAGCACCGAGAACATGTTTCGAGACCATCTGGAAGAAGTACGAAAGAAGTAAGATCTACAACTTGAAGAATTAAGAAAGAAGTTAGATCAACAATTCATGCCACGATTTTTAATCTATCGGTAGTTGTTTGGGTTTTAACCTGGGGAGTGGGATAATTGTATCAGAGGGCCACAACTGGAGATGAACTAAAGCAGTGCAAGTCTATTCACAGATATCATATCCCGTGGGTTGACGTCAATGAAGTAAAAGTTTTTATATTAACCACACTCACATCAACACACAAAATCTGGAAATTATACAAATATAATTTCAGCCTTGAAAGGAGAGAAGGCTGAAAGTTGAATTCTCTACAATTGTATCTGAAATATCATATATGAAATGGGTTGTGGGTTATATCATCTACAGTTGGATAAGCAACTTCAAATCAGATGACACCCCGAGATTATCTAATTTTTAACCTGTGAGGGCCACAACTGGAGATGAACTAAAGCAGTGTAAGTCTATTCACAGATATAACAAATCATATCCCGTGGGTTGACGTCAATGAAGTAAAAAAAAATTATATTAACCACACTCACATCAACACACCAAATCTGTATATCATACAAATATAATTTCAGCCTTGAAAGGAGAGTAGGCTGAAGGTTGAATTCTCTACAATTGTATCTGAAACATCATATATGAAATGAGTTGTGGGTTGTATCATTGTGTCATTTACAATTGGATAAGCAACTTCAGATCAGTTGACACCCCGAGATTATCCAATTTACAACCTGTGAAGTAGGGTGAGCAGCAGGTTGTATCATAAAAAGAACATATTTATTTATTTGTTTATTTATTTGCTAAGTTATTTATTGGGGTTTAACGACATTTTCGAAACCCAGACACACCTCATGTCGGACAGCCTCATGGGTGGAGGAAGTCGGTATACCAGGAGAAACACGCAAAGACGAGCAACTGCCAGACTCTCCAATGTATTAACTCCGCATAGGGAGGGACCGGCATCGGTTGAAAACCAGGGTGCCTACGGAGTGATCACGCCCCAGTACACTGCGTTATCATGCCCCCACGGAAAAACGTAAATGATACGCATCGAATTAAAATTCAGTATATGAACATAGATCGGAAAATTTTAGTCCTAGAGAATTTAATTTATATATGATATACAACCACAACATCGACCATCGGCTTTCAGGCCATGTTTGGACTAGCGGGTTTCATGCATCAATTCAAGGTGAATACGTGTAGAATTATTGCTGGAAATGATAGGTATCCACTCAAAAACACTAGATTTACTTTTCATTATACGTTTTAGAACAAACTGATCATTTCCAGTGTTAATTTGACTCGTATTCACCCTGAAGTGATGCTTTGAAAGCCGCCATTTTTATTGATACCGTGAAAGTGAAAATTTCTATATCTTCACAATGGGGGATACGATTTCTATCTTTCCGCAATTTCTTCGATAATCTATTGTTTAGAGTATAATAAAAAAAAAACATACCAGAGTACAACTAAATTATCTTACCCAAGGTCAAGTGATTAACAAAATGTTTATTGCTTTCTAGGATAAACTGTAGCTCAGCCACAGGCTGAGCGAATGAGTGCTCCCAAGGAAAATTAGTAGCAGAACACAACAAAGTAGAGTGAACATGTAGTCTGTATAAACCACGGAAGAGCACAATCTTGTATTTACTTCCCAACTATACCAACTCCGAAGCACTCATTTCGGAACCAAACTCCGCTGCAACTGTAACAGTCATGAAGGTGAACCTGACTTCTGTGTTATGAACGAACATCATCTGTCTCAACGACAGCACTGTTTATGAAGAACAGAAGATGCTGGAATACAGAAACGTCTCAGTGTAATGTCCATGTGTTCATAATAGTATGTCGGTTGGCAGTGTTACCATCAAACGAGAACAAGCGCCAACACCCATAAAATGCGAATGAGAAACGCCAGGGGTAACTACGTTGTGTCCTTGCAAGACACTTCATCCCGATTACCCACGTGGGTGCACGGTAGCGCTGTGTATTAAGGTGTCATGCACGTCGATGGTGCACCTGTCTTCAACCAATGCTAACCCTGCCTGTGTGGAGTTAGTACGTTGGGGAGTCTGACAGTTGCTCGCCCTTGCTCTATGGTTCCCCCCTGGTACTCCGGCTTCCTCCACCCGTAAAACTGGCCGAGACGAGGTGACCTGACTGTCGAAAGTGTCGTTAAACTCCAATAAATAAATAAATAAATAAATAAATAAATAAATAAATAAATAAATAAAAAAATAAATAAATAAATAAATGCCCCTGAATTGGTTGGATTCATCAAACTTCAGGCAGTGTTGTCTCCCCTCCCTACGCTGGATTCATGTGAATTCAGCGTAGGGAGGGGATACAGCACTGCTTGGAGCTTGGGTAGCCATCATTCTGTGAAACTCCAATCTGTGTTCGTTTTCGTGAAATATGCTCTCGAAGCACAATATGACAAACAACAGTTGAGTTTTCGAGGTGAAGGCGTTAAAAATCCACCCCCGGGGGATAGAGGAGAATATGCAGGATACAGCTAACAAGGACATTTTATCTGAGAATGACACCTTAAATGACTGGCACTGGCATTAATGTAATACAGCGAGATTCCCAGTTCCCCGCGGGAAGCCGTGTTAAGAGCGACGAACGAATTTAATGTTCGAAAACATTGCAAAAAGTCTATGCATATTAACCGTGTGGGATTTCACTTCACGTCAATTGTCAAAGGAAACTTGATAGAAATCGATTAATTTTAATTTACCAAATGCTACTAAAACATTTCCACTACCAAACCTGAGATGAATGGAGAAAAATATAATGTGTTAAATATACGATAACACCATAGTGTGTTTTGATATGTTTGATATCTCAACGAGTTGAAAGTGAGTTTTTTTCGCGAGGCTTGCCGAGCGAAAAAAACTCACTTTCAACGAGTTGAGATATGAAACATATCAAAACACACTATGGTATTGTTGTATTTATCTTATACCGACCATTTTTGTTCTTTTCTGCATTTTTAAAAGGGTTTTGGGGATGATTTCGTGTCAAAATGTCGACTCATCTGGAGTGGAGTCGACTGCTTTCTCTTGTTGGGCATGAATACATGTGATGTGCCCGGAAAAGCTGTTGGTGCGTAACAAGGCTACAAATTCAAGTGAATGATAGAGTATAGTTCCCCTTAGAAAGTGGTCCTGTAACTGGGAAAACAATTACAGAAAATATACTTACGCCTCAATTCTTATGATTTATGACAAAAATATGTTTGATAATCAATTTCACCAGATTTGACACGATTTATAAACAATTTTGCGAATGTCATCATTATATTATAATATAGAAAAAGACTATAGTCCGTTCTCCAATCTATATGACATAGGGGTATGTGTTATAGATAATCTATAACACATGGGCTAAATCTTCAACAAGTATAAGATAAAACAGTATTTTCATATATAAATTTCGCTGAAGAATGAATGCGAGCCTTGTACAAACCTATAAAAAAGCTAGAGAACTTATGGAGACTTATTTTCGGGAGTAAAAGTATCATTAAAGAAGTCAGAAATGGGTTTTTGTAAACAACGTTTAAAGATTTTCTTACAGGAATCAGATAACAAATTTCAAGAAACCAGGGGGAGTCGAAAACAATCTTCGGGAACATATGATGATTTTTAACTTTCGACATGTTAGGACAAAACCACCCACCAACGCATCGCCCCTTTCCCTAATTATTTTTTCCATTTTCGACAGTTTTTCCGACCAATTTCTGCCCCCCCCCCCTCCCTTTGATGGATATTCACAGTCCTAATCGATATTCACTGCAGTTTAACCCTTTAAATTCTGGCGCCCTGGAAGGTATCGTTTCAGTCAATACTCTCAACGGCGAAATGGGCAAAACCATCCTGGTTTGGTGGGAAGTTCGGTGATAATTTAATCCAAAAGCTCTGTTGAGATGTTGGATTAAATTATTACCGAGCCTCGATTCAGATTTTTCGTTCTTTACATCGTCGGCTCGTCCTCTACTAATTTATTCTTCACGCAAAAATTTATGCACACCGGTTTGAAAGAGTTAAAATATTGATGGGGTGGTCTCTAATGAGATTATTATTATTCTCGATGGGTATCTGGGTGGGATGGGGAAATCTTACCCTCGGGGCAAGATATTTGAGCCAGACACGAGGCTTGCCGATTGTCTGGCTCAAATATCTTGCCCCGAGGGTGAGATTTACCCGTCCCACCCAGATACCCATCGGAGATGATTTTTCTCCCACACCAAAACAGTCTGACGTCATCAAAAGTAATTCAGGGGCACGTTCAGCTATATCGAACAATGTTGTCCATTTCTGAAAAAAAAACTGATGGGCTTATCGGAAAGAACGCACAAACGTTCTGTGTGTACCACAGGTACACACCACAAAACGAAATCCGAACGCCGGCAAAACATGGCTTAAAGATTTGTAGCGAAATGAACATGGATACATTTCGATAACGTCATATTATGAATCCGCAATGTGGGCATAACTTTTCGACGAGAGTTTCGTGCAACTCGCTCCACTCATAATGGTGTTCATCCAAAAATTCACATAAAACAGTCAAGTGTCCATTGGTTTTACGGTCTGTATTTTTATTTTTATTTTCTTCGACAAACGTTCGTCTGCTAATATTTCCGAAACGTGACACCATGTTGTTTGTTTACAGAAGAACGTGCGATGATTGCAGATGAAATGGTTTCGCGCGCCGAAGCCGCGCAGGGACGGTGTGGGACAAGCCCCCTTTCGACCCTCTTTGACTGTTTAGCGACGCTTATGTTTTTTGCTCTTCTTTTTTGGTGGATGAGGTTGAGACAGTGATACTGTAGTGGTTGTTGGTGTTGTTGGGCTGTCGATGATGGAGGACTGATTTGGGTGGTAGGGTCTAGTCCTGGCTGCCGTTGGAGTGTGCTGTATGTTGAGTTCTGCCGTTAGTGCTTTCGATCTTTCAGTGCCTTCCTTTGCCGATCTGGTTACTTCCATGACTTCATCCTTCAAGCTTTCCAAGTCGTTCATTAGGTCCAAATATCCAGGTTCCTGATCCAGATGAAGGGGAGAGGCTGGAGTAGGAGACTTCGGAGAACCATGTTCCATTTCCGCCTCCGCCACGCTGATGACGTCGCTATCCTTCAGGTTGCCCCCATAGGAGAGGCAGCTGGGGTGTGAATGGGAGTCACAGGAGTTGGAGGTTGGGAAATGGTAGTGGCTTCCACTATCTTCTCTTCAAACTTCTCGTCCTTCTTCCTTTTCACGAACTCGTCCAGCCGCCGAGCATCGCGGCGCCTGGTTGATGGGCTCTTCTTCTTCTTCTTCTTCTTCTTCTTCTTCTTCTTCTTCTTCTTCTTCTTCTTCTTTTCAGGGCAAGATCCAGGATTCTCCGGGTGAGGACCAGTGTGAGAGGGGTTCCTCTCACAAAAGTTGCTACCTCTCCCCGAAGAAGGTGTGGTGGTGCTATCCTCTTCGTCAAACTCCAACGTCGGATGAACGCTCTTGCCTCTCATCTGGAGAGTCCAGTTGAGAGGGCAAGAGACGCCCAGAGCTGACAAAGCTTTCTGTAGCTTTACTGGGATGTCCAAACTTGCCATGGTGATTGCTCAGATGGTGTTCACACTCTGAAGTCAGAGGTACGAATGGCGATGATTGAATAGTCCTGCGCTCATTATATATTCTAATAAGGCAAGAAAGGTTGGTCACGTGGGTGGGGTGAGATAGGTGTCACGTGGATGGGGTGAGGCAGGCATATCTCTCCCAGCTGTCCTACACGACCTTATATATGTCTCAGTACCTTAGTGGTGGGAGAAAACATTTTCCCCAGTGTTGTTTGTCCACAGTCTTCACAGGAAGTTGATGAGCATGTTGTATTGAAAAACGTCTGCAAAATATGGTGAGTTTTCTTCAAGTTTGTGGTCGATGTACTCATATCATCATAGTACTGAGGATTTACAGTTTGTATCATTAGGCAAGGGCAATCAAATGATGATAGCTGATCAATTGGTGGAAATTTTTTTTCTTCACAAATCCTGACTTCCACACTTGAACATACCTCTGCTTGCATCCATGTTAAACAAACGCGAATTATGAGATACCAAAATACACCAATGTCTTAATTAGGTTGCCCAGGTAGTGTACCACTAAATATTTTTGACAGTATGTTACTTAAACAATTAGATCATGCGATTATAAAAAATGCATTAATACTTCTATTCTCTGGTATTCTGGGACTGAATGACTTCCATTTTATTTAGTGTATTTGATTGAGTATACCTTTTCATTCTTTAAAGTTTTATTATCAGCTTACTACCAATGACATTCATTAATTTTGAGTACCTATCCACTGATCGACGGCATAGGCATCTCTTAAATCGGGAGTGTCAGCTGAGAATAATCAGTGACCTTGATCTATATTTTGAATCTCCATTGTGTTTCGACTTTGGTGTTGGTCCCAGGTCCATTGGTCATATAATGCTTGAGATGTGAGCGTGACCTACTTTCAAAATGTTTGCCCCCCCCCCAACTACTTTTTGGAATGTAAAAATACAAGAATGAACTTCGGGAATGCATTAGGGCGCCATAAAATGTGCTTTTAAGCAACTCCGAGAAATGTATTCAATGACGCATGGGTGACCTCAGTGACATTGACCCATAATTTGAACTTGCATTTGAGTTTCGACTCATTTGGTGTTGGTCCTAGGTCCATACAATGCCTGAGATATGAGCGTGACCCACTTTCAAAATTTTTGGTCCCCATCCACTTTTTTGGGTGTAGACATACACGTATGAATTTCGGAAATGCATTAGGGTGTCATAAAATGGGATTTTTGGCAATTCTGAAAAAATGCATTCAATGGCTCATGGGTGACCACAGTTCCTTCCATTCAGTTTAAACTAATTTTGTGTTCTTCCTTAACTTGAGGTATGAGCGTGACCCATTTTCAAAACTCCCCTCGGGACACTCCCACTGCCCTATCAGCCCAACAAAACATAGGTGGCCGAGTTCTAGCACTATTATATTCTGAGAAATGTCTTTATGTAACTGCATATTTGTTTGATTGATCTGTCTTCCATTACTCTCAGAATACTTTAATCCTTTACCAAGCACGAATAGCAGACGACACTTGCAAACAAATTTCTTGATCGCTTTTATCGCTTTTCCCCAAAACATAGCTTATGACCCATTATTGGAACAAGCTTGTCACACTCTTTCCATTGATGAGTCATAAGTATGCCTTTAGGGCAAAAATTGAAAAAACAAAAATTAAAAAAATACCCCAACTGGATGACGATTTTTGTGAAATGTGTTTTGCCAATACGTTAGGAAAAGGGTTAAAGAGTTGCAGGGTATGAGGTTACGTGAAAACACTGCATGGTCTAGAAGTGACCACGTAGAGGTTGGTACGGGATTTACGTTACTTATATACCAAGGCTCGGTTCCAACTCGGTCCAATAAAATTCTTTCGATCCCGTATCATCATCTCAAATACGGTTATTTTGAGATCAAGTGACCTTTGATAAGCAATATCAAAAGTCTTCCGGTCAGAAAAGTCGTTGACAGTCGATTGATTTTTTTTAAATGGGGGTTTAACGACATTGTCGAAAACCAGGGTCACATCGTGCTAGGATGGACGATCCAGAAAATTTATGTAGGAGATACAAGTGTAAATAAATTTTAGGCAATGCCTCATGCAGATACTACGGGGTTTAATCTCAAATCTGTTAGAACATTGTATCTGTTAGAGGAAACGTAAAATGTTCGTATTTATGCTTTCATAACCAGAGATCACTTCTCTATCCACAACCGGGTTCAGCACCACACACGGTGCCACAAGAAAATGCACCGTTCCTGGAAGCGTGTGAGAGAGATTTAAAAACCGTCAATATAACTGACATTAACGCCTTCATAACCCCACAGTTCCATAGAGATTATTACCATTATGTGGATGTACAAAATATGTATCCGAGTCGAGCTCCGGGTTTTAAGGGCAGATCACGACGAGTCGAAGACGAGTCGTGATCTACTCTTAGAACCCGGAGCGAGACTCGAATACATATTTTGTACATCCACATAATGGTAATAATCATTTTATCTTACAATATATTGGGGATAAGTCAAGAATATAGACGAATATATAACGAGCTATTTATTCGTACGGATGAACAAAAAGAAAAAAATATGGAACTCACGCGAAAGGAACGTGCTTGTATCCGACCCCGTGATAAAAAACATCTGCAGCAGGGGGTCGGATACACGATAGTTGCGGAGTTAATACAAACAAAATACATGTTGATTGTAAGATAAAATCTGTAATCAATCAGTGCGCCACGGGTGATTGCGTTGTATCCTCCTTTCCTTTGGCCAGGTACTTAATCCTGATTGCCCATGTGGGGGCACGGTGACGCTGTGTACTAAGGCGTACTGTACATCAGCGGTACACCTGTCTTCAACCACTGCTAACCCTGTTGTGTGGAGATAGTACGTTTGGCAATCTGACTGTTGCTCGCCGTTGCTCGTTGGTTCTCTCCGGGAACTCCGACTTCCTCCACCCGTAAAACTGTCCGACACGAGGTGACCCTGGCTATCGAAAGTGTCTTTAAAGCCCAATAAATAAAAAAAATATTAGTCAGTGTTTTAACCTCAGTATTTGTTCTCAAATGTTTATAGAATTCTAAGCAGCTTTTATGGTATGTCATTTCGAAAAATATATAGAGGATATCTAGTGTTTTTGAGTGGATACCGAAAATTATGTCATGAGTGATTGAGACAAATGTTTACTTTTCGTGAGCGCTTGCGCGAGCGAAAATGACCATTTGTCTCGGTCACAAGTGAGATAATTTTCGGTATCCACTCAAAAACACTAGATTTTCTTTTTATTATACGCTTTTTATAAGAATCTGATAATTCCACTCGTTTCAACCATGAATTGATGCATGAAAGTAAACGGCGCATTAAATCATTGAAACGCGGAAGTGATTTCTGGTCCAAATATTGCATGAAAGTCCGTAATATAAGTTTTTGGTTTGGTACGTCATTTCAAAGGACGTACCAAACCAAAAACTTTTATTACGAACTTTCAGGCCATGTTTGGACTAGCGGGTTCCATGCATCAATTCAAATTGAGTACGTGCTGAATTATTGCTGGAAATGATCGGTATCCACTCAAAAACACTAGATTTACTTTTCATTATACGTTATTAGAACAAATTGATCATTTCCAGTGATAATTTGACTCGTATTCACCTTGAAGTGATGCTTTGAAAGCCGCCATTTTGATTGATTCCGTGAAAGTGAAAATTTCTATATCTTCACAGTGGGGGATACGATTTCTATCTTTCCGCAATTTCTTCGATAATCTATCGTTTAGCGTATAATAAACAATACTATCCCATTTTGCTGGGTTATAACTACAGTTTGTTGGGGAATGATACATTTTCTATCGAAAAATAGTATTCACTGTACTCGAGAGAAAAATGCATTCAGCTAAAAACTCCCCCAATGCCACAGATAGCTTTGTCTGGTATTGTAAAGACCCACACCATAACGGATAATGAAATCCACGACGCAACACATCGCTATGTATCGCCGATGGTATTATTTTTATCCCTCAGGAAAAGTTTGGTCGCCCCATACTACTTGCAAAAAATTCCGTGAATATCTGGAAGTTTACAATTTTTGTATCTAAAAAATATAGTTGCAATGCTTAAGGCATTCACTGCATGTTTTGTTAATAGCGCTGACCGGTTGTGGTCGTTATGGGACATAGGACATTCTAGCACTCAGGCGACGAAATTTAGGTAGCGGGTTGAAAGTTAATACAACGATCCATAAGGGAAGGGGGTGGGGAAGTATAGTCTCTGTGGCACACGTCACCGTGCTCTCGGTAGCACTGCCGCTGGGTAGTATACAACGGTGAAAGGTGAAATCAATAGACAATAGATCACTGCTCGGATTCGCGTACGATTTTGTCCTCGAGCGGCTCACGAGAGGATAAAATCGTATTCGAATCCGAGCTGTGAACTTTTGTATTTATGCTGGAATGCGATGCTGGGAGTGGAATACCATTTTCGGCAAGTTGGAATAAGATTTGTTTTGGGGGGAAGAAAAACGAATGCAAATAAAATAATGCAAGCTCCTGACTGCAATTGGGAATGGACGTGACAACCTTTACTCATTCCCAGTTCCTTATTCGACATTCTTTATCAACCGATGAATCGACCGATAACGAATGTCGAATAAGGAAGAAACAGGGAATAAATAGCGGTTGTCATTTCCCCAATTGTGAAGTACTGTTTGCTGTTACCGTCAGGTACACAATCTAACTTATGATTCCCTCGTTACAACGAGCTACGGATTGGTAGTTATATTACGTTAATTTCCTGTAATGTAATTTCGCATCAGAAATTTTCCCATCAGGTTATTCTCGTAAGGTACAGGCATTTCCCCGGGGGAGACCAGCAGCTGTTGAGGGCGAACTAATTATATTTCTGTCGCTTTGTCAGTTTAAAACTTAATTTCCTCCAAATCAAGATGAGGTTTTAACTGCTTAATTCCCGTGAGATATCACTCAGAAAGTGCATGCAGAACTCGAAAATTATCGACACATTTTATACACTCAAATTATTTTCCGAATGACTTCAGAAACGATTATCTATTTTTAAAATCTTCCTGCAGTGTTATTTCCAAATCCTTTCGCAGCGCAATTGAACTTTTTAATTAAAAAAAAAAATTCTTGAACTTTCTTGACAGAATGCAACTGATGCCCTATGCGGAACGCAACCCTTGCTTCCCTGTTCTGTCCTATGAATTTCCCGGGTGTTGGGACTGATATTCAGAAACGAGAACGACAAAATTCCCGGTATCGTGATTGACTTTCAGAAACGAGAACAGGCCTGAAAATAAGCAGTCTGACATATGCAGAATGAGGTAGTCCCCAGAGGTTGAATTTGATGATAGTATCCCATCCAGTGGGTCAATTTATCCTCGGAGTACCTCTTTCTGTTCAGTTTTGAGACCCTGATTCAGATTGAGGTTCACAGTGGGTAAATTTAGTGATGCTACCCTTTTGTTATTGCTGATAAAATGACTAAACCGTTTGGAACTATTTGTATAGTGGCAGCGTAAAAGTATATTTCGTGATTTGGTTCGGAACTCCCAAATGACGCCACGAAGACTGTATTTTGAGATTTACATTGTTGTCTTCAACAAGGCGTTGTTTTATAGTTGGGAGATAAAAAAAACTATCTGTTTTCAGCTGAATTATATTAGAATGGTGATAACTATGTTGTATTTGATTGTTTGGGGCCGTAAACGATGGTTTTACTGTCGTAAATATCCGTTTTACCGGCTTCACTAACGCGTCGCCGGCAAAACTCAATTTGCGACAGTAAAACCATCTTTTGCGGCCCCAAACAATCAAATACAACATAGTTATCCCCTAGTTTAACAATTAGGTTAAGCGTGACGCTATATTTTACGTTCCCATGACGCGGTATACACTGGTACGGCACTTAACATAACGGAATATGAATTAGTCAAAAAAATGAAAGCCGCTTAGAAGGGAGTAATCTCCCGAGCATGACAGCAATTTGACAAACCACTTCATCAAATACTTTTTATAATTTTGTCAAATTGCCGTCATGCTCGGGAGATTACCCCCTTCTAAATAGCTTTAATTTTTGACTAATTCACATTCCGTTACGTTAAGTGCCGAACCAATGTATACCGCGTCATGGGAACGTAATATTTAGCGTCACGCTTATCCTAATTGTTAAATGAGAATTATAAAATTGTCCGAGATGGGTGTACGTCTTACAGGTCGATTTATTGCTTGGCAAGTGGCTGCCTAGCTCCTAATCACGAACCCAGTTATAAAATCACCGTTTCATATCTTCCTTGGGTGGCAACAAGTAAAGATATGTTCCGCGTTTCACGCTGTTCTCTTATTCACGTGTAAATTATGCACAAAGATACCGTATCATATCTTCCTTGGGTGGAAACAAGTAAAGATATATTCCGCGTTATTACGCGCAAAATTAGTTCTCAGCTTTAGAATTACGGGCCTTCTATCATTTATCTCAACCTCGCCCTGGTAACAGAGGCAGAGGCAAGTTCGCATACAGTATTCACACATCCAACAACTTCTTGACCCAAATTATTCAAACGCGTTGTTCTCCATATTAAAGTGTACTGCGTGCAAAATCATCGTATCATATCTCCCTTGGGTGGCAACAAGTTCAGATATGTTCCCCGTTTCACGCTGTTCCCCGTATCCGAGTCTCTTACGCGCGCAAAATAACTGTATATCTTCCTTGGCGTTATTACGCAACAAGCAAAGCTGAATTGCACACTATTGCTAAAACCTCGCCCTGGTAACAGAGGCAGAGGCAAGTTCGCATATAGTATTCACACACCCAGCCCCTCCTTGACCCGAATCATTTAATTATTCAGAAGCGAGCCTCCATGTCCCCACCCCAATACCCCATCCACGTCAAAAAGACATCAATACCGCTAATGAAAAATATAATCTTTTTATATCTTCCTTACGTAGTAATACCCCCCTCCCCCACCCCCTGCTCCGCGCACCCGATTCTTCCAGTGTGTGTAAATGTATTGTCCCCAAATAGTGACAATGATTCTTTATGCATTCATTTTTTGCATCAAAAACATAGCTTATGATTCCTCATTGTAACGGGATCAATGAGTTCGTTCCAATTAGGGTCATAAGGTATGTTTTTGTGACAAAAATGAAAAAGTAATGAAAATTGAATGATGAATTTTGTGAATAGCGCTTTTGACCGTTACGTTGGGTAAAGGGTTAACAAACTTCTCACTTGCAACCTCTGCGTAAGTTAGAAATCTGGTATGATTTTGATGTGCCAAGACATATTTTGTTTAATATTCCGCCCTTTTTATTGGCGTCCTTTGCACAGAATAAATAATAAAATATTTGTCAAAAACCAAACAGTCATTTCAAGATGAAACTCACTTGTCCTTGCAGATGATGGCCTCGACCCGTGACTTTTGTCAGCAACAAATCAATCGTGAAAATAAAGCCGTTTTCTCGATATATGCATTAGCATTTTAAAATAAACAGACTATTTTATTTATGTTTTGTATCGATTTTTATATTCTGTCTATTTTACCAGCGTTGCTTCGAGGTTGTTTAAAAAAAACATTGATTCCAGCATCACAATTTTATGATGACTAACCCTTTTCCCTGATATAACTAATTTAAAGCATCTATAATCGTACAAAACTAGTGTAACCAATATCTCAGCCAACTAAAGCCTTTCTCGGGAACGACTATTGGTCGACACCTGCAACAAAATCTTTTTTGCAAAAAAACCCCATAAACTATGACCTCTCGTTGGAACGAGCTCTATGAGCTCGTCCCAATCAGGCGTCATAAGTTTATGTCACGGCAAAATTGAAAATAATTATTTTTATGAACAGCGCTGCCAGTATATTGTCTTTACACTTGGTAAATAAAAAATGAAAAAAATGAATATTCCGTGTGTTCTGTACTGGCCTTGTATATCCTTGGTTAACTAGCATTCCCTTTTTAGGGACTGTCGGTGGCCAAGTGGTGTGAGTAATTTAGTGTAATTTCGCTAGGCGGTTGGTACCGAAGGAAACTCTCTCTCTGGGTGTGGGTTCGAACCCTCGCTATGCACGCGGGAAATATCCGTTTTACCGGCTTCACTAACGCGTCGCCGCCAAAACTCAATTTGCGACAGTAAAACCATCGTGTCATTTTGTGAATAGCGCTTTTGACCGTTACGTTGGGTAAAGGGTTAAACTCTCTCTCTCGGTGTGGGTTCGAACCCTCGCTATGCACGCGGGAAATTTGAAAAGGATACGTTCTCGCTATATATACATATATACACGTCCTTGAGCTGCTAGTTATTAGAAACAATCATCAAAGTTCAAAACAAATACGACTAAATTATTACATTTATTCCTGCAAACGCTTTCATCGCTCTCTGTGTGGATTTTCAGGCATTTTATGTTTCGAAAAACTAGAGGTGCGGGCATAGCGCCGATAAATTGGGGTGGAATATATTAATCCAATCCCTTTTATCTGCTTGCTTTTCCTAGTCATATCTGCCCAGCCTACGTCATTATACCGGACCCCTTCCCACCCTACTGACATCTACACACATAAAATACGTTAGACTGAATAATCGTGAGTTTCTCAGTGATAGTTTTCGAGAGGTATATTATGATCCCCGATGAGTCTGGAGGTGGGATGGGGAAATCTCACCCGAGGGCAAGATATTTGAACCAGACCCGAGGCTTGCCGAGGGTCTGGTTCAAATATCTTGCCCCGAGGGTGAGATTTCCCCATTCCCATCTTCAGACTCATCGAGGATGATTTTTCTCCCCCCACACGAGGATTACGTCATTATAGATAATTGGCGGTCACGTGCTGACATACCCAATTTATCAAGTCGTAGTCCTTTCGAAAAACGAACAATTTCATCGGAAAGATCGTGCAAAAAATAGGTATATTCCATAGGTATATATTAAAAAAATGATTTGTAACACTGTCCGTTAAGGGGTTAATGAATTTGCGCGTGTCAAACTCTAATGTAAAAGGCATTGTGAGATTATTGATAGATCGATGAATTCGCGCAGTGATATTATTAAATCTGCAGAGAAACATGGGGGTTGAAACAAATCAACATTGTTGATTTTGAATGGCACGTGGATTACATGCGGGAAATCGTGAATTTTCGTGCCATTTTGTTTATTTACAATTATGCAGACGATGATGAAATAGTTCCGGCGACCTAATAAAATATGCAAATGAGTATGTCACGTGGGGTGGGTGGAATAGAATATCCCACCCTGCTGTCTCACCAGAGACACGCGTATGTTTCACGTATAGTGGTGGGAGAAAAGTCTTTCCCACTAGGGCGCTCCTGGCAAAAAAGGGGTACGCGCTCCCCCTTGCCTAAAGGCAAAGGGGAAAACTGCCCATGCCCCCGCCCATCCGCTTCCGGCGTCCTTGCTGTGAATGCAGAATGGATTCGACCATTTTGCCAGCATTGTGTACGACGATACACCTGGGACACTTGTGATGGAAGGGGGAAAAGTTGATGATTCTAGAAATTAAAATTTGCTACAGACTGAATTATGCACATAATAGCAGTTATGTTTTGCTTCAAATTAGTATACATCTTCACTATCAAGTTCACTTTTTGAATCTCTGCACGAGGTAATCTTTATCTGGCAGATCCCCCTGTTGAATTAGTGTGACAAAAATGGAACTTGTCTGGAATTATTCAATCAAAGTGAAAACAGATATTCGTAATGTCATATTATAACGGCTCTTGAGCATACCAGATGACAGTTTCCACTACTCCTTCGGCGCATTGATTTTCTCAAACTTACTGCAGTAAATCATACTGGTGATGAAAGGGACATCAAAAAAATTATTTCGAACCTAAAATACCATCAAGCCCCAAATTAACCCTTTACCTAACATGAAAAGCAGACGACACTTGCAAAAAAAATTCTTGAATAACTATTATTTTCATTTTTGTCTCAAAACATAGGTTATGACCTCTCATTGGAACGAGATCGACGAGCTCGTTCCAATGAGGGGTCATAACCTATGTTTTAGAGACAAAAAAAAAGAAAAAAATAATGAAAATTAAATGTCGAGTTTTGAGAATAGCGCTGGCCGTTTTTTGACCGTTACGTTAGGTAAAAGGTTAACTCCGATGACTACGCAAGCTAGCGCAAGTCTAGGGGGCAATTATTAAAGTCTTTGGAGAGTGATATCATGTCAAGTCATGGTTGCCTATTTAGTCAGCCAAGACTTAACTGAGAGTCACTGCCAATCCATTTGACTTACGCTAGATGGATTGGTTCCCCGTGAAACCCCCGGGAAGTAAAGCAGTGCGACTTTCTGTGGTAAACAAACTCTGTTTACTGGTAAAATGTAACCCGGTCACCAATGCCTGGGGTACAAGTCCTCTAAAATGGGCAACATGGGTATAAACGATTGACTGGACTTGACTTTATATCCATATTGCGATCACGATTAGCCATTGTACAGAAATATATGTGATCATAACACCGGTAAATAAATACGCGAGATGAGCAGATCCAGGAATTGTAATGAGGCAAGGTCAGGACCTGGGAGAAGGAATTCGCCCCCGCCCCGGGTTAATTCTGTGACGAGCCCCCTTTCGATAGTGTCGGGATACTGATGCAATGCTAAAGGAAAGAGCGATGAATTTTGAAACCAGCCATTAAATGGAGACATATGGTGGCTTTTGAGATGAAAAATCACGTCAGTTTTTGGCCGTCAAAATTGGGGGTGGGGTGGGGTGGGGGGGGGGGGAGACCGGAAATAAACTGCTGACACAACGTCTCATTTTTTTGGTATTACCATTTTTCGGACCCACCCACCCTTACCTGCTATTTTTTAATGACAAATTTTTGACACCCCCACCACATCAAAAGCTTATGTTTTGCAAGTAAACGGATTCTGAATGGTTTTGTATGTCAATATAAAAATATGTAATGTGATGTACATGATCAATACCATCAATGCATGTTCAAGACCTGTCACCAGATAAGTCACACAATTAACTGGTATAGAATGCTGGAAGCCAAGACACATTGCTCTGTCAAATTTGATTGGATAGTGCCCAGAGGCGCTATCCAATGAAATGTGACAGAGCAATATTTGATGAAAAAACTGTGTCCTGTTTCGCCAGGAAATTTCTTCAGAACTCTATCAGTTAAAGTTGACACCAGATGTGATAAGGTAATTCCAATACCAGTAACAAATATCTGAATACTGATATTTCTGTTATGAATGTTGAATAAGGTTGAGTGATATTTTTTCAACAGCAAGTTGATGCGACGACATGCCGCAGATGATGTTATTGTTTCCTTTTCTTTCATTTTCATGCTAATCAATAAACAATCAAAGTTTTATTTATTTCCTTATCATTACAAAAGACTGAAGGCATATAACTGTCTTTATCAAAGATGTCCTATGCTGGACACTATGGTGGGATTCATAATATATATCGCTGGACTGGACTGGTTACGTGAAATATTTCATGAGAGGTGACGGACGTTTTACAAACACGAGTGCGCGAATGCGCACGAGTGTTTTACAATATAGTCCCCCGCCTCGATTGAATTATTTAACGTAACCAGTCCAGTCAAGCTTTTACTCTGTTTTATTACTTTTCGTTATTAACGATAATTATTTTATTTAACCCTTTACATAACGTAACGGCCAAAACGGCCAGCGCTATTCTCAAAACTCGCCAATTAATTTTCATTATTTTTTCATTTTTTGTCTCTAAAACATAGGTTATGACCCCTCATTGGAACGATCTCGTCGAGCTCGTTCCAAGGTGGGGTCATAACCCATGTTTCTGAGACAAAAAATGAAAATAATAGTTATTCAAGATTTTTTTGCAAAAGTGTCATCTGCTTTTCATGTTAGGTAAAGAGTTAAAAAAGCAAAAAAAAAAAAAAAAAAAAAAAAAATGCCCAATAAGGTCCCCATTACACCGCGGCAAAGTGTCTTCGTTTGCGCACACGGACACAAGTTAGCTCTAGACAGTTACGGTACGCATAAGAGTAACAATTGTAACCTCACAACAGCATACAAAGGGAATAACCAGGGATATCTTAATTTTTCTACAATCTCTGTGCATTACAGAAGTTCGAATGTGGAAACTGGTTGTATAAATTATGAAAATCCATGTACTGCTTTCAAAGCAGACACAGTTTGGAAAAAAAATGCATGCATTGTTTTTCCATTGTCCACACGACACCCACCCCATATCTCCACATAAGTTCCAGTGACAATCACCCGAGTTTCCTGTCATTGGATGCATATATACTGCTCAAAATGCTTTATGGTTGGTATGTAAATAGATGCAATGCACGATGAAGCCATTTTGGGACAAAAATACACTATAAAAATAGATAAGGAAAAAATGTGCATGATCTGGAGAAAACGCTTTTTTGACACTTTGGTACTCACCCACCCCCACACGTTGTGTCACACACTTTTTCCGCCCCTACCCCCTGTCAAAATGACGTTTTTAGCATAAGGTTTCAAATTTGCAAGTTCACCAGTGAATGTTCAGTGACCTGGAGTTACGGCTTTTGACTGCACAATTCTTGAAGTGGTGTTTAGGAAATCTGGTACATATGTATATCGATAACAGTTTATTATCAGATTGAGCATCTCCACGGGGCACTCCCATTCCTTCTTTACATGAGTGGAAACTATTATTCTTCTACGACGGGCAACTTATCTTGCTGGTACTCGCTCGGGGATCGGAGCATCAGGCTTAGCACAGGAGTCAGAACATAGGGGTGGGGGGGGGGGGGGGGGGGCGTGTCCCAAGAATACTGGACTCCTGGGCCAAGCCCGTACCCCCAAAGTTACGGGCCTCGGGGTCACTACACTTCCCGGCCCTGGGCAAGGTCGGAACCCAACACAGGTCTGCTGAAGCCCCCCCCATCTCCAAAAGCTGGAGGGTCTTGCGTACCAAGCGACCCTTGCCCCGCGCCACTGATCAGGGCCCATAGTAGTATAGCATGTACCCGAACGGGCCTCATTGGCAGGACCCCGGGCAGGACCCCGGAAGTGACGTCATGTCACGTGACCTGGTGACGTCATGTTGTGTTGTCATGGTAACCCGCGTGAGCGGCCACCTTATGACGTCATATCCATAGTGATACGTGGTGTGAGTGCGCATGCGCAGCGCGTGTTGTTAGGGTGACATGTGTTTCCGTCGGCCATTTTGTATACTGGAGGCCGCCATCTTGGTTTCTATGGTAGCACGTGATTGCTATGTTACCCAATTTTTCTGCAATGGGACGGGGTATGTTCGGAGGGTATGTTCGATTGTAGAAGAGTATTTTCGCGATTCGTAGAATTACCATAAACAACCCGACAATCCTTCCAAATCCCCAAAATCCACCCCAACTTTTACTATTTCGAATTCTTTCAGAATTCTCTGCTTTTATCTATATATGCAATAGTTATCGTTTATCTGGCTATGTTCCTTTATTCTAGAGTATACTCCAGTAGCGTAGAAGAGCCTATCAACTGGAGCAGTTTACCTTATTATTGCTATATTTAGCTATTTCTGGTCTATTCTTGTTAGTTCTGACCCTATTCCAAGTACTCTTGTTGTTTCATATATCTAGATTATAACTAACCAATCAGATTGCTTGATTTCCCATAGTCTGTATGCAGGGTTATCTCCCTTGTGTATAACAAAAGCAGTCCCAAAGCCAATAAGCTATCGAGCAGTTACTGATAAGTCATTACTCGAACGACTCTAAGCCCATCGAGCAAATGAGCTATCGAGCAATTGCTCGATCGAGTGACTCCTCGAACGACTCTTCGACTCATTTCAGTATTTGAGGATACCCATGACCCGGTATTGTATTATTTGAGGATACCTATCCCAAACATCCCTTATAAGCTAAAGAGCCAAGAGAGTAATTGCTCCATGAGCAATTGCTCGAACGACTCGAAGCTCATCGAGCAAATGAGCCTTAGAGCAACTGCTCGTTCGAGTGACTCCTCGAACGACTCTACGACTCATGTCAGAAAAAAGGGATTCTAGGGCCTAAAGGGATTCCGTAAGTAGGGCTTTTTCCCAAATAAGCCAAAGAGCCAAGAGAGTAATTGCTCCATGAGCAATTGCTCGAACGACTCGAAGCTCATCGAGCAAATGAGCCTTAGAGCAAATGCTCGATCGAGTGACTCCTCGAACGACTCTTAGACTCATTTCAGTATTGGGGGGATACTTGTTGGACTTTACATCCGGGTACTTCTGTTGGGAAAGGTATAAAAGGGGTGTTGGTACGAAAATAAATTCATTTGTGTTCTGACCGTCGTCGAGTGAAGACATGTTACCAATTCGTTGCAGATACTGTTATTTTCAAGATCGGATAATGCTCGAAGACACGAGAAGAACCATCATCGGCTCCACTGCAGATATTGTGATAAAGAATTCTCCAGGAGCTTCACACGTAAAAGGCATGAAGAACATTACTGTCCAAGAAGAACAGAAGAGGAGAGAGATACTGGACTGACTGACCAGAATAAAGCACTTTTAGAATTTTTACGGGATGCTGACAAGGTGGAAATCGATGCCGTTCACGTGCTGCTGATGAAGATTTGATTACCTGTTTATATAAATGTGCTACCAACATCCTCGAAGATAAGATACCACTGAATTTAGCTGAATTTGATGACCTGCGAAAATACGAACATGTATTGAAGCTGCTAGCAGATGATGGAATTTCTCCAGATATAAAAAGATGTATACTACGAAAGAGTTGCTTTCTCTCGGCGCTTATCAACCCAGTCCTAGCTCTGAAAAAAGTATAAAAGAAGTGTTGGTGTGAAAAT
Organism: Pictodentalium vernedei; assembly: GCA_031216915.1. Classification (NCBI taxonomy): domain Eukaryota; kingdom Metazoa; phylum Mollusca; class Scaphopoda; order Dentaliida; family Dentaliidae; genus Pictodentalium; species Pictodentalium vernedei. The sequence goes on from CM062297.1 coordinate 545,321,049, forward strand.
AAATTCATTTGTTCTACGACCACGAAAGAGTGAAGACATGGCGATACATAACTGCGAGTACTGTGGAAAAACATTTTCTCGAAAATTTAACATGAAGAGGCACAAAGAAGAAGTTTGCCCAAACCGACAAACGGAAAAATCGAGCAACACTACAAGATTAGAAAGAAATCTAGATACACTGCGAATCCTATCTGATGCGGATCGATATGAAGCCAAGACTATGCTGAAGATGGCTAGTGATGATTTGATACAATGTATATGTGATTGTGCTTCAAACATCTTGACGGGCGCAGTACCTATACCCAAATCTGAGAGAGCTAAGCTGATTCCACACAAGTACGAAATAAGGAGAATTGCCTCACCAGCAAGAGAACTGTCTTATCGGAAAAGAAGGCGGATCATACAGAAAGGAGGATTTTTAGGAAAGTTGATCAAACCCTTCATCAATGCACTGTCTGATATCCTATAAAAGGGTCGTGCTCATAAGAAATGTGCTATTTGTAATCTGACCTTCGAAGAGAGCGGACACAATGCAATCCAGCTGTGCACCAAAACACTGGTCAAGAGATTCGGACTCTGATGAATCGTCGGAACTATCAGAAGATATGGAATATGAAGAAGAAGAAAACGAAGAAGAAGACGTTCTATGATGGGAGGTATCGTTCAAAGTGCCTTTGACAAATACCAAAACGATTTTGACAACCCCATGAACAAATATATCGAAGATGGAATGGAAAGTGAAGATGCAGTTGAAACAGCAAACATAGCACTTCAAAAGAATGTTAGAGAAGCCATTAGTGAGAAATACATTCATACCCTTGTGTACATTCGAAATTTTTGCAACGACGCAATTCACAAGAAAATTCAAGAAACTGCCAAGCGTCTTCGTGAAGAAGAGGATTTTGACTTTGAAGAATCCCAGAAATATGCCTTGGAAAAGCGAAGATTTCTGTTCGACAACCTTATGACAAACTACTCATTCCGAGTAGATGATGATGATGAAGAAGAAGACGATTAGAAAAGTATAAAAGGAGTGTTGGTATAAAAATAAATTCATTTCCGTTTTGAACGTCGAAGAGTGAAGATGTCTGTGTCAACAACAGTGCTCAGATTCAAAGATGACTTACATATACAGATCTTCAAGAATGATGCTGGATTAAAGCTGACTTCCCAGGAACTAACCCAAGTGAATCGTGTGGTAAATGCAGCCAAGAGAAAAAATTTAGACATGGATGCTGGTGGAAAGAAACAAAGATGTGTGGATACTGGCCGATCAGTAAACAAAAGAATAAAGACAGAAGAACTGACTCCCAATATAAACAGGAACGAAGTTACTACTGCGAACAAAGTTTCTACAGAAACAAAGAAAGATGTTTCCATTAAGAACGAAGTTTCTACTGAAGACAAGAAAAAGATGCCAGCTCCCACAAAGAAAGAAGTTTCCACTAAGAACGAAGTTTCTACTGGAGTCAAGAAAAAGATGCTAGCTCCCATAAAGAATGAAGTTACCACTAAGAACGAAGTTTCTACTGAAGTCAAGAAAGATGTTTCCACTTAAACCACGAATGAAGTTACTACTGCAGATACGAAGGATGTTTCCACTCAAACCACAAATGAAGTTACTACTAAGAAGACTGAAGTTACTACCATGAAACAGCTAGAGAAAGAGGAACCAAAAGATGCCAGACAGGAAATTAAAGCAACCAACAAAGCCAAGTTATCAAATGAGAGAATGTGTTTTATCAAGAACCTAGCCATGCGATGGGAAGAAGCTCCAACCCACAAGAAGATGAAATGGTTAGCCCATACAAGAAGAACTACAAAGAGAAATGCATTGAGACATTGAATTGTATACTTGAATAAAAATGAAATGTTATATATATTGTTGTTTTTTTTTATCTACTACCCCAACAGAAGTACCGGGATGTAAAGTCCAACAAGTATCTCCCCAATACTGAAATGAGTCTAAGAGTCGTTCGAGGAGTCACTCGATCGAGCATTTGCTCTAAGGCTCATTTGCTCGATGAGCTTCGAGTCGTTCGAGCAATTGCTCATGGAGCAATTACTCTCTTGGCTCTTTGGCTTATTTGGGAAAAAGCCCTACTTACGGAATCCCTTTAGGCCCTAGAATCCCTTTTTTCTGACATGAGTCGTAGAGTCGTTCGTGGAGTCACTCGAACGAGCAGTTGCTCTAAGGCTCATTTGCTCGATGAGCTTCGAGTCGTTCGAGCAATTGCTCATGGAGCAATTACTCCCTTGGCTCTTTAGCTTATAAGGGATATTTGGGATAGGTATCCTCAAATAATACAATACCGGGTCATGGGTATCCTCAAATACTGAAATGAGTCGAAGAGTCGTTCGAGGAGTCACTCGATCGAGCAATTGCTCGATAGCTCATTTGCTCGATGGGCTTAGAGTCGTTCGAGCAATGACTTATCAGTAACTGCTCGATAGCTTATTGGCTTTGGGACTGCTTTTGTTATACACAAGGGAGATAACCCTGCATACAGACTATGGGAAATCAAGCAATCTGATTGGTTAGTTATAATCTAGATATATGAAACAACAAGAGTACTTGGAATAGGGTCAGAACTAACAAGAATAGACCAGAAATAGCTAAATATAGCAATAATAAGGTAAACTGCTCCAGTTGATAGGCTCTTCTACGCTACTGGAGTATACTCTAGAATAAAGGAACATGGCCAGATAAACGATAACTATTGCATATATAGATAAAAGCAGAGAATTCTGAAAGAATTCGAAATAGTAAAAGTTGGGGTGGATTTTGGTGATTTGGAAGGATTGTCGGGTTGTTTGTGGTAATTCTACGAATCGGGAAAATACTCTTCTACAATCGAACATACCCTCCGAACATACCCCGTCCCATTGCAGAAAAATTGGGTAACGTAGCAATCACGTGCTACCATAGAAACCAAGATGCGGCCTCCAGTATACAAAATGGCCGACGGAAACACGTGTCACCCTAACAACACGCGCTGCGCATGCGCACTCACACCACGTATCACTATGGAGATGACGTCACAAGATGGCCGCTCACGCGGGTTACCAGGACAACACAACATGACGTCACCAGGTCACGTGACATGACGTCACTTCCGGGGTCCTGCCCGGGATCCTGCCAATGAGGCCCGTTCAGGTACATGCACTACTACTGCCCATGTCAACTAATGCAGGGCTCTATGTAGATGAAAATCAAAATTTGGGTCACGATAGCACCAGGGGTGCTGTTTTTGTTGTCACCATATATAATGGATGTGCGCCGCAGTGAAAAAAAACCTACCTCAAAGCTTTGGCTTACAATTTGCTGTGTAAGTACATGGGGGTAATAAATAACACTAACCACGATTTAAACAAGTGGTCGATCGTTTCACGGTCACGGAGACACTAGCTTTTTAAATGATTAATGAACAGGGATCATTGAGGTTACTTCAGTGTTGTCACAGTCTACAGTGGACAATTTGGGATTTACGAAAATTATGACAATGAAAAAGACATTGGAATGAACATCTTGATTCTGTTGATGAAGAACGAAAATGGATATTTATTTATTTATTGGTGTTTAAGGTCATATACTTATGCACAATGGCTAATCATGACGGTGGCAGTTTTACGGGTAGAGGAAGCCGGAGTACCTGGAGAGAACCACCGAACAACGACGAGCAGCTGCCAGCTCCCCAACATCGTCACTCCGCACTGCAGCACAGGCAGGGTTAGATTGGTTGATACCATCGACGTGCAGTACGCCTAAGTACACGTCGTCATCGTGCCCCCATGTGGACAATCGGGGTTAAGTGCCTTGCCCAAGGACACAACGCCGGGGTCCGAATTGATCGCTCAGACGGTCACCCATTCGAGGATTAACCGGGCTCAACGTTGTTTAACTTCGGTGATCGAACGAGAACGGGTTGCCGGAACACCACCGCGCCTCCGTAGATGGATATAAAAGATACTTTATCTCGGACGTGAAAGACTTTTGTGAATTCCACTGCCCACTTTCTGAAGTTTCAAATGAATTTTGATGTAAGCTCTTCCAATAAGGAATTGGGGGGCCGTGACAACGGTTACTTATTCCCAGTTCCTTATTCGACATTAGTTATCAACCGATAAAATCGGTTGATAACGAAGGTCGAACAAGGGACTGTGAATAAGTAACGGTTGGCACGTCCGTGCGGAATTGATAGGCCAGAGAATGTCGAATAAGGAACTGGGAATAAGTAACGGTCGTCACGTCCGTTAGGAATTGATTGGCCAGAGTTGTCGCGGAACGCGTCGTCGTGCGATTTTGATGATTAAGGGAAATCAATGTTGTCACCAATGCAGGTTCAAGACCATTGTATATATTGAAGAAATTTTCACCTTATATGTTTTTATATTGAAATTTGTAGCGTTTCTCATATTTCAGCATACGGAAGTGCTCTACTTGTGCGCTTAGTTGTCCCCAATTACTATTCTGGTCGCTCCAGTTTGGAAGTTTCCACGGACCATGAATCTGTACAATTTTCGACGACTGTGTCGGAATATTCGAGCACTAGCTCGATGCATGCAAAATGTGTATTTTCCAGTCATTTACTAGTCCAGGCACATTAGACATAAAAATGAGAAAGTAAGGAAAAAAATCGGAGAAAGCTGATTTTTTTATATGTTTCCGAGACACACATTGCGGATAAAGTGTGAAAAGTCCCCGCGAATCCGAGTTGAGCTTTTTTAGTTATAGCGTTTTTTTGATGAAAAAAAAAAAAAAAAAAAAAATTCGACCCAGCTCCATATTTCTCATTCTTATTCGCCTTAGTAGGGTGAGAATCATAAATATCGTGCTGAATTATATTGAGAATACATACCCCAACAGAAAATGCCAACTTTGTACCAATCCTCACACTCAATGGTGAAATATTCACGAAAATGTACAAAATTACGAAAAATTTTTTATTGTTTTCATACACACAACGGTACACAACGTCCATTAAATCAAATCTACGACAACTTTGGGAGTTAAATTATATATCAAAAATTGCAGAAAAGCAGTGGCTTTACAATGATATATAACAATGGTCATTTATTCCATAATGAACTGGTGAAACGTGTGAAATATTAACCATACCCCCTAAACTCAAATTCAAACGGCATCGACTTTTCTCATTCAAATACCGTATTATAGCATCATTGTTTCAATTTCCATGTTCGATTAAATCACATAATGTGGTGCTCGCCTACACTCAAGATGCATTGGCATGTAATTTAGGGGCAATTGGTTCGATCATGGCTGGTAGCGGCTTGGATGAACTTTGGGGGACTGTTTATGCTGGTGGGTCAATCCATCATTTGATCAGTCATGCATATTCAAGAGCAGTTCGTGCCCATTTGCTAACACAAATTGCCATTACAAAACTTGTGTTTGAAGAAAGCCGAACTCTAGATAACATAGACTGCACAGAAGTCAATGAAATATTCTGTGGACTTGCCAGAGGTGACTGTACAACAGCTGACGCTGTCATTCAAGAAAGTGTCAACCATCTACTGTCAAAATTACACGAACTGCTCCAGAATGCGTCCGTAGGACGCACAGGAAAGCTTTGGTACAATACTACGAGCAAATAGGTCTTCTCCAGTTGTTCTTGAGAGCAGAGCGCACAGGCGACTGGGAACTCCACACATATTGTGTTCGCAATATGATTCCAGTATTTCACGTAGGTGGTCATTTTGCATACGCAAAAAGTTCTCATCTCTATTTGCAGCAGATGAATGAGCTAACAGAAATAATGCAACAGGATGATTTGAAGTTGTTCACTGAGAAAGGTTACTTTACCATAAGGCGCTCAGATAAATTCTGGGACGGGATATATTCTGATCAGACCATAGAGCAGTGTTTAATGAGAATGTTCAAGCTCCCTGGTGGTCCCACACATGGCAGGGGAATAACCGATAGCACTGTTGCGAAATGGGTAAATGGACTACCTCTTTGCCTTCCGATATGTAATGCTCTCGAAAATTTTGTTCATGTTCACACTGGCCATGGCGAACAACACCGGGATCGCCGTCAAAGTTCACAATTGACTGATGCCAATGATATCACCAACTTATTGAACTGGCTCAGAGTGCATTCCCCCTTTCAGAATAGAGATCCACTACAATTAGTCTCTATAGCGACCGGGCTTGTGGCCGACGAAACTGTGAACTGTGACCAAGTTCGTAAAATTGGTGAATGTTGCGTATCGAATGTTGTAAGCAAAACGTTCAACAGCATCAAACTACGACGTGTTGACACTGTGACGTCTTTCGCATCGATGGCAAATAGCATCAAAGTCCGTGGAAGTAAGGTAGTGATTGACCCCACAATTCTGTTCAACCGCATCACATGTGTTATTCAGTCACAAGCAGAGATGGAAGAGTATCTCAAATATGAACTCGCCCCGAAACCACCAGCATTGTTTGATTCTGCTGGAATGAGGAAGACACAGAAAAGCACGCTCGGTAAGATCCTCAAAACATACGGTTCCGAGCAAACTAAAATCCCAGAACATTCTCTGTTTGTTGTAGATGGTGGATTTTTATTGAGGGCAGTTGTATGGCCTAAACAGTCGTCATATAAGGACATATGTACATCATATTCCAATTATCTAGTGAGACATTTTGGGGCGAACGTCGTGGTTGTTTTTGATGGTTATGCTTGTACAATGTCGACAAAGGGCATGGAACAAGCCCGTAGATCTAAAGACAGGTATTCCATTGATATCAATATCTCACCCGAGTTACCAGCCACCACACTCCAATCCGATTTCCTTGCAAATGCCAAGAACAAAACCCAACTGATCGATCTTCTAATGCAGGAGCTATCTGCTATCAATATTCAGTCCAAGCAGGCCGAGGCTGATGCTGATGTACTGATAGCCGAAACTGCACTTGACATCGCTCAAGATGACAACAATGTTGTCGTTGTGGGAACAGACACAGACTTGTTAGTCATTCTTACCTCTCGAGTTCAACCGGGATGTAATATTCACATGATGTATTCCATTACCCCAAACTTACTAGTTTCAGTTAGTGAAATAGCAACCAAAATGGGTGACCATAGAAGCAACCTCCTTGTAGCACAATCTATAAGTGGTTGTGACACTACTTCTGCACTCTTTCGAGTTGGTAAGAAGAAAGTATTCAGTACAATTGTCTCCGATGTTACTAGCGACTCACAACAGTATGTCAACACAATTTTGGCGGATGACAGTACACCAAGTGCAGTAGCCGCTGCCGGGGAACAACTTCTCCTGATCTTATACGGGAGTAAAACTGTTTCCTCTCTCGACCAATATAGATATGTCACTTACAAGCGTTATGTAGCAAAATCTAAACTGAATAAACCCATCGACCTAGCCTCACTCCCACCAAGCAGCGATGCTGCACAACATGTCTACAGATGTTATCTCCAGGTCCAACAATGGCTGGGTACTTCGCTTCCTCCGACGGATTGGGGGTGGTCGCTAGACAGTGGGCTTCTTGTACCGACTGCAGCCACAAAGCCATGTGCCCCGATAACCTACTGAATCTGATCAGTTGTGGTTGCAAGAGTGCTTGTACAAAAAGGTGTGGGTGTAAGAAGGCAGGACTCTCTTGCTCAGGTTTGTGTAATTGCAGTTCGGATTCTTGTAACAACCACAGAAACACTGTCCTGTCGGAAATTTCTGAGTTCGATGAATAATATGTATATAGGTCATGTCATTTCTGTATATAGCGTTGATATTAGTCAATGTAACTTAATCCATGTTGATTGATTTGTACATTCTGTAAATATTATTTATTGATTTTTGTACATTCTGTAAATATTATTTATTGATCTAATGCTGCCAGACACAGACGTGTCTGTTCGGTCCCAAGCCCGAAAATAGTTGAGTTCTCATGCTGACGAATTTTATGCCAAAAGGGGAACTCGGCCAGAAGCAGAGGGGGTCTTCCATAATGTCTATTTTGTAAGCAATGATAAAAGTCTTCAAATGGTGGTGGATTTTTTATCGTCTGTCCAACTAACATCCCGTTCTGTACTACGACCCTTTGGGCAAATCCGTTAGGAAAATCGTCATTTTTTGCGTAAATCCGATACTTTTTTGTGAATTTTCAATAATTTTTCGCAGAAATTGTCACAGAATGCACATTTTCCTCTAGGTAAATGTATATTAGACATTATGTAGCTCGAAATACGCGTAAACAAAAAATACAGTTGGATCAATTCGAGGTTACAAAGTTCGTGCGATTTGTTTTTATTTTTTTCAAACGCGTTTTCGAAAAAAGGCTGTAGAAAAAAAGCTCAACTGGGATTTTAGGGGACTTTTGTCTAATCGTTCAGTGACATGTACTCGATATTCCCTGAAAAAATCAGCTTTCTCCGATTTTTTTCCCTAGTGAAACCTAATGTTCTTGGGCTATACGGTCAAGGATAATTTGTACATTCAGGGAGAGATATTCGCTTCCAAACGTGCAAAGTTATTTCCGAAATGTGTGTTTCTCACTGATTTCTAACAGGATTACTGTTACGCACATTGGTCACATACAGACTCGGTCACTCGGGAGTTGCTTTAAACAAACAATGCTTTACAACCATAAGAAATTCTCGAAAGTTTTTAAGTACTCGATTCCTTGCAATCACCGATCACTTTTTAACCCTTTACTCGACGAACCGGCCACATCCGCCCGCGTAATATACAAATTCAGCAGCTGAACAAATATTATTTTCAAAATATTTCAACAAAACCATATCATGTGACCCTTCTTTGGAACGAGCTCATCGAGCTCGTTCCAATGAGGGGGTCACATGATATTGTTTTGTTGAAATTTTTAAAAAAATTAAAATTTTAAAAATTTAAAATGATATTTAAAATAATAAATTTTGATATCATCTGCGCTGAGTAAAGAGTTAAAGTGTATACATGGATGTCTGTGAAAAATGACTATGTTGATGATGTGCACATTTTTCATGGCAATACTAATTGAATACTTACAACATATTCTAGTAATTATTGGCAAAAACAAGTGCCGAGGTTGGAAATTTTATACAGTGGCATTAGTTCTAATGATATGTAAACACCATGACTTTTGATGACGTGGAAGCTGTTACGCTGTGACTGTGATTGGGAGGAGTCACCACGTTCATTGATTTGGCGCCTCTTGGGGGTGGGGGAGGGCTGTTTGAATGGCGACGTTTTTCGCTAACGTTCCAGAAATCCAGTTGTATAGAAATCAGTGAAGTTTCCCAAGATCCCGATTGTTAACCCTTTAAACTCTAGTGGTATATCCCATGCCTGTTCAATGGCAGCAATAAGAAGAGTCCACGTTCATTATTTGGGGTAGGCCAATCAATATTTTCAACGTGCAGCCTCGGGGCTGCACGTTGCAAATATTGATTGGTCTACCCAACACATTTACTGAACAGCCATCCTATTTAATGACATTATGACGTATCATGTTCCTCATCGGAAAAACGACCGCTGGAGTTCAAAGGGTTAAAATACATCCGAAGTGTTTGTAGCTACTGACCTCTTTTATTTGTTGTACTTGACATCATTAGAGGGGATCTGTAATTTCAAATTTAGATTATTAGATGAATTGGGTTAATTTCAGTAGATTTTCGCGAAATTGTCGGAGATTCTGTTTTTGTCGAGTTAAATTCCACACATCATTGTTTTGCCCATTTCCGTTTACTTTCCCTATCGGTACTTGAGTTAGGGTTTCCACAGCAAGGTAGAGGAAAGTGTCGTCTGCAAGCAGTCGCATATTATGATATACGCGGCCGGCAATGTCCTTTATATGAATTAAAAATGTAAGAGGCCCCATTATCGATCACCTCAAACACTTCTCCGAGAGAAGAAGAGAAGCGTGATCACAATGCATCGCTGCCTGTCATTCAAGTAGGATTCAAACCACTCGCACAGCTGTCCACCGATGCCTGTCACTTGCAGCCTGAAAGGAACCCCAGGTCATACTTTATCCAAGGTTTTACTGATAAGACAAATCATATTTATTTACGCTTATCAAGGATTGTAGATTGAATTTTTGATATCGGTTAACTGTAGTACAGCCATGAAGCCATACTAAAAACAACTGAGTAACGCATTTGGTTCATGAAAAGAAAGAACGACTGTTACGACCCGTAATGTAATAAATGCCCATAATGTAATACCTACCCATAATGTAATACAAAAACGACCCATAATGTAATACGAACCCATAATGTAATAAAAAACGACCCATAATGTAATAAATGTAATAACGTGTAATAAATGTTAGGTACCCATAATGTAATAAAAATTTTAAAAAATTAGATACAAATTACACTTTTCCAGGCCCGTAATGTAATAAAATTCTAAGTTTGATTTTTGTTTTTTCTCTTTACTCCAGCAGTGCGTTCGGCAACTTATGACACATCCTACGCCTTCATCAATGCTGCCAATGGCCCCTATGCCGTACACAGCCAACATGTGTGGGTGTGTTGGGATTATGATGGAGAGTGTTCCGGGACCTCGGGCGAGTATACTCTGCTCTGAGTGGCAGGCATTATCCCTCTTCTATTTGTACCACCCGCGCAAACGTCTTCCTCAATAGCCTCTACTGCCCTGCCACAACCATATAGGTCTACCTTACCAGACATTCAGTAATTTTGATTCCAGGATGGTCATTTATAACTGCAATCATCATATTCGACCGGCTGTTCACTTGCACAAAAGCAATGTGGGTAGCAGGTTCCTACTGTTAACAAATGCAAGTAACTCTGGCCAAAGTTGCTGGGGCAAAGGGTGGAGTGGGTGCCGTGGGATTTAGGTGCACCAAGACTGGATAGTGGCGTGGGGGTGGGGGGTAGTGTGGGATACAAGGAAAAGATGGAACAGAAGCAAGACGTTGAGTCAAGCGGCGCAGAGGAATATCGGGAGGCGATATGGTAGGTGTACTGGTTTTGGGATAAGGGATATCCTATAGCTCGATGGGATTTGGATTAGGCTACTTTCCTCCAAATTAAGCGTACGATCTATCCCCTGTCTCTCCAGTTTTCACTACCTGAGCAAATTAGTCATTTCCCTGAACTGTACTACTATAAGTTTATGTCACACCCGCCGCACCTGGAAACCAATGAGCCCGATCCCAGGATGACATTTAATAACGACCACATCATATTCCCGATCCTGTGATAACATGTGTCAAGTAATATTATTAGTCCACCACACGGCCTTCCAATTAAACTACCTACAGTCATGGCAGTTCCTGGCGGTTGGCAGGGACTTCCTGCCAACCGCCTACTCTATCACATCGACTATTCGCGTATTCATCTCCGCTATTGTGCCATCTTCTCCTAAGTTACACTCAAACAACATACATAGCTAGACACGAGGAGTAACATGGGCGTATCCGTTTGACCGGGTGTGTGACTTTGACCATCAAACCGGAAACCTTGAACCTGTGTATCGGCTCCTGCTAGGCGATTGTCCTGAAACTTGGTGTGTGGTTCGGGCGCCCAACAATTTCGCCACACCCGATGCCCGTCATGTGTGACCTTGATATTCAAACCGTTGACCTTGAACCTGTATCTCGGTTCAAGCTGAAGCTGGGCCGATTTTCGTGAAACTTGGTATGTGGGAGTAGTTCAGGACGCTCAATATATATATATATATATATATATATATATATATATATATATATATATAGAGAGAGAGAGAGAGAGAGGGAGAGAGAGAGAGAGTGAGAGCCCCGAACTACCCCCACATACCACGTTTCACGCAAATCGGCCCAACATGAGCCGAGATATAGGTTCAAGGTCAACGGGCATCGTGTGTGGCAAAATTGTTGGGCGCCCGAACCACACACCAAGTTTCATAAAAATCGGCCCATACACAGGTTCAAGGTCACCGGATTGATGGTCAAGGTCACACCTCACGGTCAAACGGATATGCCCATGTTACACCTGGTGTTTAGCTACGTATGTTGTTTGAGTGTAGCCTAGGAGAAGGTGGCAAAATAGCGGGGATGAACACGCGAATAGTCGATGTGATAGAGTATGCGGTTGGCAGGAAGTTCCTGCCAACCGCCAGGAACTGTCAGGAAATGTAGGTGGTTCAAGTGGTAGTCCCCACAGCTCAGAAAATGCCGTGGAATGCTTTTCCAATCAACATAATCTCAAGAATCACCAAAACTACTCTCTATTATAGATCTGCATTCGTCCTGTGCATACTATGAGTGATGCCACACCACTGGTGAAATTTATTTGAGAACGCAATCCCCTGAGCTCAATACAAAGAGGCTGCTTTGTACAACCAAGTGATGTGCACATTAACTCGACTCAGTTGCTGGTCACAGCCACAGGTGAACATGACATACTCTTAACCAATCTTCTCGCAAAGGTGGCCTGCGTGGATGATAGCAGTCTACAAGGCGTTTAACTTGCTTCGGTTCATATCAATTGAGGGTGTTCAATCTGTGGTGTGTTGAGGTTTTAGAAAAATAACACTGAGAGGAGTTGAAACCATTTCACTCAGGGCTGTCACTATTGAAACTGATACAATTTTTATTGAAAATGTAAGGTCTTTCTTGCATGTGCGAAGTGCAAACTATTTGACTGGAAAGCATTTGATAATATTACTTGACACATGTGATCACAGGACCGGGAATATGATGTGGTCGTTATTAGGTGGTCCTGGGCTCAGGCTCATTGGTTTCAAGGTGCGGAGGGTGCGACATGAACTTATAGTAGTACAGTACAGGGAAATTACTAATTTGTTTAGGTAGTGAAAATTGGAGAGACAGAGGATAGATTGTACGCTTAATTTGGAGCAAAGTAGCCTAATCCAAATCCCATCGAGCTATAGGATATCCCCCATTCCAATACCTGTACACTCACCATATCGCCTCCCGATATTCCTCTGTGCCGGTCGACTCAACGTCTTGCTTCTGTTCTATCTTTTCCTTGTATCCCACACTAAACGCCCCCCCCCCCCCCACCACTATCCCCACTGCACCCCACTACACCCTCTGCCTCAGCAACTTTGGCCAGAATTGCTTGCACTTATTAACAGTACAGGAACCTGCTACCCGCATTGCTTTTATGCAAGTGAACAGCCGGTCGAATATGATGATTGCAGTTATAAATGACCATCCTGGAATCAAAATTATTGAATGTCTTGTAAGGTAGACCTATATGATTGTGGCAGGGCAGTAGAGGCTATCGAGGAAGTCGTTTGCGTGGGTGGTACAAATGGAAGAGAGATAATGCCTGCCACTCATAGCAGAGTATACCCGCCCCAGGTCCCGGAATACTCTCTATCGTAATCCCAACACACCCACACATGTTGGCTGTGTACGGCATAGGGGCCATTGACAGCATTGATGAAGGCGCAGGATGTGTCATAAGTAGCCGAACGCACTGCTGGAGAAAAGAGAAAAAAACAAAAATCAAGCTTAGAATTTTATTACATTACGGGCCTGGAAAAGTGTAATTTGTATCTAATTTTTTAAAATTTTTATTACATTATGGGTACCTAACATTTATTACACGTTATTACATTTATTACATTATGGATCGTTTTTTATTACATTATGGGTTCGTATTACATTATGGGTCGTTTTTGTATTACATTATGGGTAGGTATTACATTATGGGCATTTATTACATTACGGGTCGTAACAAACGACAACTTTCCGAGTTTTTTTCTTTTTGAACTGGTGCTCTTTTTCATTGTGGTTGAAAGTTGATACCCAGTAAAAGATCAGGGGCGGCGGAACGATTTTCAAAGTGAGGGGGCTGGATCGGGCGATGGATGGCCGTCGTACGAAAATTTTAAATTCTAGGACCCCAAAACCCCCATTTCCATGCATCTGAGCGGATATTTTGAGTATTTTCAAGAGATGTATTTGAAAGATTTCGCACTTTGAGAGCCGTTAAAAACGCCGTTAAAGCATACAGGTGAAGTCTATTTATCAGCTTTGGTCGTAACTCGACCAAAGCTGATAAATAGACCTCGCCCGTATGGCTTACCTAATGTTAACAGCCATTATACTGTCAGTGGATTATCTTGTCTGGGGTGAATTTGGTACTTGTATGTCTGTAAGATTACGATCTATTTCAGTTAACCGATTTTTTAACAGACTGAAAACATTTTAGCTTTTTCTGCCACTTACTGCAAAAAAATGATCCGAAATCCATCGAAACTGAACAGTCATTGGTTGTGTTAAAATATGTGCATACAAAAAAAAAAAAACATGGCCCGGTAATCCCGATTGCAAACGTGCGGGCACTTTGGCGTTGGGTACTAAGGCATTCTGAACGTTGATTGTGCACTTGTCGTCGGTCAATGCTAACCCTGCTTGTGTGGAGGTAGTACGCTGGGGAGGTTGACGGTTGCTCGCCGCTGCTCGGTTGTTCTCTCCGAGTACTCTGGCTTCCTCGACCTGTAAAGCTGTCCGACACGAGGTGACCCTGCCTTTCCAAAGTGTCGTTAAACCTCAATAAATAATAAAGCGGAGCTTACCTAGCGAGACTAGTTTCGAACACCTTCCTTCTTCTTTTCAGAGACATAAGTCAAATGGTCACTGTTGCTCACTCCCCTTATACTTTTCCCGATGACTGGTCACTTCGAGCGAATAAAAGTGAATGAGCAATAGTAAACTTTGAGCTTTTGCTGCAGAAGAAAAATGAAGTTCAAAATTAGTCTGGCTTGGTAAGTCCTACTTTGTTGCTACACACTAATCTCTGAACTTGGAATAACCACCGATTATATTATTTCATTATATAGTAATTCGCGGACGAGGTGGATGTTTTACAGTATAGAAACATTAACCTTTTACATAGCGAATCGGGCGTATCCGTCTGCATAATTTGAAAATTATGAAGTTTAAAAAGAATTATTTTTCAAAAAGTTTCACCAAAACCACATTTCACCAAAACCACATCATGTGACCCCCTCATTGGAACGAGCTCGTCGAGCTCGTTCCAATGAAGGGTCACATGATGTGGTTTTATGGAGAGTTTTTTAAAAAAGTTGGAGATACATTTTTTTAAATAACAAATTTTGATATCGTCTGCATTGGGTATTTATTTATTGGTGCTTAAGGTCACATAATTATGCACAATGGCTAACCGTGACCGTGACAGTTTTACGAGTGGATGAAGCCGGAGTACTTGGAGAGAACCACCGAGCATCGACGAGCAACTGTCAGCGCCTCAACATTCTAACTCAGTTCAAGCTCCGCTCAGGCAGGGTTGCAGCGGTTGAAGACATGTGCATCATCGACGTGCAGTACGCCTTAGTGCACGGCGTCATCGTGTCCCCATATAGGCAACCGGGATAAAGTGCATTGCCCATTGACACAACGCGGGTCGTGGCAGACGGGATCGAACTCGGGACCTCTAGCATAGAAGTCTAACAGTCTACCACTGAGCCACCGCGCTCCAATTCTGCATTGGGTAAAGGGTTAACACACAAAATATGTCAAAAATATTCATTAAAAAAATTCTACTTTCTCTGCATCGGTGGTGAATACTTTAACGTTATGGTATATATGTGGTATTACGGAAGTCTTGTTATCGACATGGACGAAGCTATAGAGTGACTCACCCCCTCCTCCAAATTATCGCCGAAAATTTCAAAAGTTGGAAATTCGGTGGTGTAGATTCCAAAAGTTGGAAATCCAATAATATCAATTCAATTTGCTCTTGTCATATTTTTTTGGTCAGAGCGAAAGTGATTTTCCAATTTTCGATCAAATTCTCCGACTTTTCTAATCAGCTGACAAAATCTTCCAAAATTCCGAAACGTGTCTGTGACCGATCCGGTTTTTCGAATTCATCGTTCCGTTTTCCTTACAATGACCATGCTACACAGAGACTATAGACTAACAGCTATTCAGCCAATACCTTCTTCTTCAAACTGACTGACAGTCAGTGGAAGGAGTGGGTATTGATTGAATAGCCGTCAGTATACAGTCCTTGACATCGCCTGGTCAGTGTAAGGGAAAACTCACAAGCTTACCCAGGGAAATGCATTTATCTTGTGGATAAAATGACTAGATTTAAGCAAGGTGGACGCCTCAAAATCCAACTTGTGCGTTCAAAAAAAAAAAAAAAAAAAAAAAAAAAAAAATCCAAGGGGAGGCCCCCAACCTCCCATCGAGAGTTAAGGATATACTCCCACTCGAACTCTCCCCCAACACTGGCCTACGACCCTCGTACCATGCCTACGGCATGTCGTGCTGGGACCCCCAACCTCAATTGAAATAGATGTAGTAATTCTATGAAAGAATCTTCTGGATTGATGGAAATATGGACCGGATGTTGAACATCCGATCGAGACCGGATGTTCAACATCCACTCCATATTTTCGTTTAATTCTTTATCGAACACAAAGAGCAGACGACCCGTGCAGAAAACATTCTTGATTACCAAACAGTTTTGCATTTTTGTGCCTCAAATATGGAACAAGGAGGGTTCATAAGCTATGTTTTTGTGTCAAAAATGAAATAATAAAACTTGGATGACGATTTTTGTGAAAAACACTGATCAGTTATTGCTGTTACGCGAGCTAAGAGGTTAAACAGTTTGTAAGGGAATCTTAATATTGAGTATACAGTTCAAAATTAACAAAAGTCAGGTAAAATCATCAATACAAATGGTATACTCTGATGAGATGACAAACAAAGCTTACTCTGTACGTGTGTTGATCGTAAATGTTGCATGCCTCTCAAATACGTTCAAGGTAATGGCAATAATTTTTTGCATCGACTGCCAATTAAGCTGTGTTGACAGCAGACAAGAAGGCTGCATGTCAGTCAACCCTTTTCCAAACGTAACGGTTTAACCGGCCAGCGGTGTTCACAAAAATCGCCATTCAAATTTAATTATTTTTCTAGTTGTTCACCTATAAATAGAGAGCGCGGTGGCTCAGTTATCTCGTTACGATATCAAAGTTTCCGATGCTAATACGTTACCCAATAGTAATGTAAATGCCTGAAAGATGTACTAGAATCTCAGCATAGAGAAAGATTTACTAAAGATATGTTCAATGATGACAAAATGAAAGGCAGTAATAAGTTACGAACGCATCGATTAGTTAAAAATGAATACAAGCTTGAGCCTTATCTGAAAATCACCCGATCTCGACAGGCCCGTGAACTGTTTACTAGACTTAGGGTCAGTAACCTTAATTTAGAAATAGAAAAGGGTAGACATTAACAACCCCAACGATAGGATAGGAGATGTCAGGTGTGCGATACTGGTGAAATAGAGAATGAAAAACATTTTGTTATGGATTGTGAGGCATATGTCGAAATTAGGAAAACGGGGTTCGAAGAAATTATAAAAGAAAACAAAGAATTTGAATAATTAAATGATTCGGAGAAATACTATTATATATTGAAAAACTGTGATAGCAAATCGATTAATATTATTTCTAACATGATCTGGTCATTCTTCTGTACGCGAGATCATCTTGTTAAAGAAAAAAGTCATTAGTACTTTATATTATACATCATGTTTATTATATCTTCTTATTTTTTATGTTTGTATTATGCAACTGCCATTATGGTGTAATGCATTAAATTATTAAACTACCATGTGACCCATCATTGGAACGAGCTCATCGAGCTCGTTCCAATGAGGGGTTACATGATATGGTTTTGTTGTAATGTTTTCAAAAATATATTATTTTAAACTGCTTAATTTGTAAATTACACGGGCGGATGCGGCCGATTCGTTTGGTAAAGAGTTGAACCGAAATGTTGACGGCTCGATCACAACCAGTGGTAACTACGTCGTGTCATTGGACACGACACCTAATCTCGACTGCTCTCGTGGGGGCACGGCAGCATTGTGTAGTATTTATTTATTTATTGATGTTTAAGGTCACATATTTATGCACAATGGCTAATCATGACCGTGACAGTTTTACGGGTGGAGGAAGCCGGAGTACCCGGAGAGAACCACCGAGCAACGACGAGCAGCTGCCAGCTCCCCAACATCGTAACTCCGCACTGCAACACAGGCAGGGTTAGAGTGGTTGAAGACATGCGCACCATCGACGTGCAGTACGCCTTAGTACACGGCGTCATCGTGCCCCCCATGCGGGCAATGGGGATGAAGTGTCTTGCCCAAGGACACAACGCGGTTGCCGCAGGTGGGAGCATTGTGTAGTAACAAGTGCTGCATGCAGATGGTGCACTTGCCTTCAACCACTGCTAACACCACTTGGGCAGAGTTAGTAAGCTGGAGAGGCTCATAGTAGCTCACCGCTGCTCGGTGGTTCTTTCCGAGTATTCCGGCTTCCTCCACCCGTAAAACTGTTCGACACGATGCGACCCGAGATGTTGAAAGTATCGTTAAGCCCCAAATAAATAAACCTAGAAATATTGCCTTTGCTCCTCATTGGAATTAGCTGTTTTAGGGCTAAGAAAATTTTTGGGTTTTCATGAAGTTGTTTTGAAGGAATGAATGAAAATTTATTCAAGAATATACCATCTCACAAACGATATCAATTTAATCAAATACAAAATCAACAGTACAAAATCTAGAGATAAGTGTATAAGAATACAGTGCTATACATTATATATAATGAATGCGAGAAGTACATTGTTTGGAGACGTCATATTGCCAGATTGGACATCTTCCTGGCATCTCCTTGATGCAACAAACGTAAGGCCATAGAATTAAGACCCAAGTTCTGTGTGATGGCCGAATACGTTAATTTTGTGGAGGGTCACGATGGATGGAATATTAGGATTCGGTTGGGATATTGCTCTGTAGTCAGGGCCAATGGTGGCGTCAGGGGCCGAGAGAAGGCCATTCGCAGTTGGGGTGGGGGCGGGGTGTAGAGCACACTCATGTCGAGGAGGTATACCGGGAAACTGCCTCCTTTATTGTGGACTTGTCGGGGAATACACTAGCCCCCTGTTGGGGAGCACAACACCTCTCCTCTCGGCAAGTTCCGCTCTCCATTTGTGTTAGGTAAACGATTAATGCATGTGAACGTGAGCTACTGCCGATGCATAAAGCTTTGTGTTAATCCTTTACCCAACGTCACGGCTAAAACCGGCCAGCGCTATTCACAAAAAATCGGTGATTAATTTTCATTATTTTTTCAATTTTGGTCTCAAAAACATAGGTTATGTGGAACGAGCTCGTCAAGCTCGTTCCAATGAGGGGTCATAACCTATGTTTTTGAGACAAAAAATAAAATGAAAGTGTCAATGACGCTGCAGCTCAACTTGTGTAAGACATGTGCAATGACACACATCTAGGTAATGACCTGATAACAAAGGTACATATAAAGTATTGTAACAGTCTGTACATACATACTGACCGTAGCCTGTGACAAATGTATAGGTAAAGTATTGTAAAATTGGACGACAGTTAGATGCAAACTAGAAAAGAAATCTTCATGCGGTTAATGTTACAATGGGGATCCTTGTATGGCGCACCATAAGCCAAATGTTAATAATAATAAATAATAATTGATTTTCTAGAGCGTAAAACCACAAATAGTGCTCTAAAACGCTTGGCAGAAATAATTACACTTTTCTGAAATCAAGAGTCACATCTGCTTTGGTTGCCTCTCAGAGAGATTCAGGAGAATGCTTCAGTAAATAGGAAAATTTTAAGATTTCTTTTGAAGACATCGAGAGTTTCTGAAATTCTGACACTAATTGGCAGGGAATTCCACAATCTGGGACCCACGATGGAGAACACAGGATCACGAGCCTGATTAGATCTGCTAAAAGGTACAACTAGTTGAATTTGGTTTTAGACCTGAGACTGCGTGGTGGTTTATATACAGTGAGGAGCTCTTGTAGGTAAACTGGAGTCAGTTTGTGGATACATTTGAATACTAAGATCAATATTTTGAAATCAATTCTCTGTTTAACTGGAAGCCAATGTAGTTGTCTTAAAACAGGTGTTGTGTGTTCAGAGCGTTTGGTACCAGTAATCATCCTAGCAGCAGTATTCTGAACTTTTTGAAGCTTCTGAATCAGGCACTGGGACATCCCCACTAACACTGAATTACAATAGTCTAGTTGTGAGATGATGATGGAGTGCACAAGTTTTTCAAGTGCTGACTGGTTAAGATAAGGTCGCAGTCTTCCAACATTTGGCCTGTTTGATTCAAACCCTTCTTAGGTTGATTCATACTAATTAATAAATATTCGTCCAGTCCTTCTTAAAATATAGTATTTGAATTTTTTATCTTTAGTTCATAGGGTTCCCACGGGAGAGGAGGTTTTATTTTTCTGATTGTAAATAGAAAATCGGGTTTTGCTAATAATGTTTACCCTCCCCAAACAACAACAAATATTAACACAGGAACTTGGCTTCAACACATTTGAATATACACATCCTAGGGATGCTGAATTCAAGAAACATTATTTTGTCTGGTGCTTTTGGAAAAGATTTTTAATTATCTCCGTTTTTGAGTCCCCGTGAGGGTCTGACCGAACCCAAACATAATTGTTCTCATAGCACAGTGATAACAAAGGCACCCAACCAATTTATAGCAAACATTACTGACATAAAAAACCTTCTTTACAGGTTCTGCACAAAAATGTAATACACAGAATTCCCGTAAATATGACTGCCAACAGGCATTTTGAAGCTTGGTCGAGCCCCAAAGCACTCATTACCACCCCATGATGATAACAAATGTAGTCCTTGAAGTTCTGTACTAAAAACTGATTGCACCTAATTTCAGTATAAAATGGCCGTCTGCAGCCATCTTGAATTTCGGACTGCACCCAAAACACTCGTTTCTGTCCCAAGGTGATAACGAAGGTACCCAAGAAGTTTCGTGAAGATCGGTTCATAAATATAGCCACTAGCCCGAGCCGTATTGACATGTGCACTTACATGTACTGTGTATAAGTAGCACTGAATAAATCAAAGTTCATCTAAATTGCATAGTTTCTGCACGAGAAAAAAACCTGTATTATATGTGATGTATTCCATGTTACTAAACATTCATTCAAAAATTTATTCAAATCGGAACCTTCACGTAGAAGTTCTGTACAAAAAACTGATTGTACCTAATTTTGGTACAAACTGGCCACCTGCAGTCATCTTGAATTTTGGACCGAACCCCAAAACACGCGTTCTCGTCCCAAGGTGATATCAAAGGTACCCAAGAAGTTTCGTGAAGATCAGTTCATAAATACAGCCTCTAGCCCGAGTCGTATTGACATGTGTACTTACTGTGTATAAGTAGCACTGAATAAATCAAAGTTCATCTAATTTGCATAATTTCTGCACGAGAAAAAAACCTGTATTATATGTGATGCATTCCAAGTTACTAAACATTCATTCAAAAATTTATACAAATCAGAACCTCTGTGCCAGTGGTGGCGCCAGGGGGGCATGTGGGGGGGGGGGGTCTTGGGCGGGGGGAGGGGGGGGGCTAGGACCAGCCCCCACCCCCGTCAGAGATTTTGGATCAGTCCGTCGGAGAGTCTCAATCGAATGTAGATATCTCGTCTTGTGTCGATCAAGAACGAAGTCTATGGTTCTTCTTTCTAAGGCATTATGACAGTTGTTATCCAACTGGAGTTCCATTACTTCCATTATCCAACTGGCTTTATAGATGAAATATTTCCCGACCTTATTATAATATGTTTACGTTAAATAATCAACAAACATACTCAATTTGCTTCTATTTTGGTTCTCCAATTTACCAATCTCACTCATTTTCCTTCGTTTGGGAGGTCAAATATTATAGCCCCCTGTCGGAGAGGTCAGCCCCCTGTCGAGAAATCTCTGGCGCCACCCCTGCTCTGTTGCAGGAGACCTGATGACGGAAGAGTTCAAGGCGGTTCCGTTTCCGAAACTACTTTGCTTTTGTTCTGGAATATTCCGCTTTTTTAATTGACTTCCCGTAATAGACGAGTTACCGCTGAATATAATACTTGAGTAGAGAGAGGCAATATTTACAGTTTTGAGAAGCTGTTAAATATATAATATGAAGAGCCGTGAGAATCGATTCGAAATTCTCTGCTCGATTCGATTTCGGCATTCCATTCAGGGCCATAATCCAAAGGTCATATTTCTGCCCCACAAGATCCGCTGGGGTTTCGGCACCTCTGCGGGAAATATCTCAATTTTTGTCTACAAACATTTACAAATGAAAACAGGTAATTTTATTTCTGCGGGATCAATTGCCCACAATGGACAAATCATAGATTTTCTCGTGTTAGCTACGTATTTTCACACGGAACATGTTATTATTTGCAAGAATCAATACAAATTGGGAAATATTATCATTTCGAAGGTGTAATTTTTCTAGCTTCATATAAAGTTAGTTTGATTAATTACAGCAATTCGATCTCAAAACTTCGCATGTCGAATGACTATTGGTCAATTTGCATGAAATTACTTTCAAATTACGACAAAATCGCACAATCATAATATAATAGAAGGTTGTGATTGAAAATCTCTACTGGAATCTCTTAATTGTAATAGAAACAAACAGTAATCAATATGCAAGTTTCACAACAACGACCATTGAACAATCAAGCTTAAAAAAAGAAGATAGTATTGGACTAATTGGCAAGATAACGAAAAAGGCACCGTCAGCACAAAAAAGTTCGTATAATGGTTCCGAGCGGGAGCACGGTGGCTCAGTGGTAGACTGTTGGACTTCCATGCTAGAGGTCCCTAGTTCGATCCCCGTCCGGGACGACCCGCGTTGTGTCCTTGGGCAAGGCACTTTATCCCGGTTGCCTACATGGGAGCACGATGACGCCGTGTACTAAGGCGCACTTCACGTCGATGGTGCACACGTCTTCAACTGCTATAACCCTGCTTGAGTGGAACTTGAACAGAGTTAAAATGTTGAGGCGCTGACAATTGCTCGTCGACGCTTGGTGGTTCTCTACGGGTAATCTGGCTTCCTCCACAGGTTCCGCTCTACAGTTTCGCACTCTTGCACAGGGGTGAAATTCTAAACATAGGACATATGTTGAAACTAAGGCCATGTAAAATAGAGATACATGATTACATTAGCTGTTTGTTCGACAAGAGAATATGAAGTTTTGGTCCCAAAGTTGGAGTCTGTTACATAGGAGTAAATTACCAGATGAATTATGGGAAACAGTGGCTTCGAAAAATTGGCTATTTTTTAAAATGTAATTTGTACACGGGTTTGTTTCTAGACATGATTTTTCGCGGCCACTGCGGCTAGGCGGTCTTTGATGGTGGGAATATCGGCCCTGTCGTGGAGTGTTTTGATGGGTGTGTCACATGGGGCGCGGAGGGCGACTCTAAGCGCGTGGTTTTGGACTTTCTGGAGTTTACCCATATTGGTTTGGTTGAGGTCAGTTAGGATGATTGCCCCGTATTCTAGTATTGGGCGCACAAAGGCTTTGTATAGTTTGAGTAGGGTGGACTGGTTGGCTCTCCATGAAGTTCCCTTTCATTTTCAATAAGTTAATGCATTTGGTTGCTTTTTTCGCCATGTCGTCGGTGTGTTTGTTTAAGAACAGTTTTTGATCAATGGTGATGCCCAGGAATTTCGCCTCTTTGCATTCTGGGGGGGTGTTATCCATTAGTTTTAGGTCGAAATCACGTTTGTTTGCCTTGCGAGTAAAGGTGATTCGTTGGGTTTTATTGGCGTTCAGCTTAATTCTCCATTTGGCACACCATTGATCTAGGTCATCGAGAGCGCGTTGCATGGGTTTTTGGAGTAGATTGGCCGTATTGTTAGAATCCCAGAGGCCTTCATCATCCGCGAATTGGGAGACTTGAACACGATCCTCGGAGAAGTCAAAATCATTTACATAGAAGATGTAAAGGAGGGGGCTTAGGACGGATCCTTGTGGGGTGCCTGCTTCAAGGGGGACACTGTCAGACATTTCATTGTTCACTCTGACTTTAATTTCGCGATCATTTAAGAAAGGGGATAGCAATCTGAGCAATTTCTTGGGGAGTCTCATTTTTGATAATTTGTAGCGCATTCCATTGTGCCAAAAAGAGTCAAATGCTTTTTCGACGTCTAACAGGACTGCCGCGCCTATTTGCTGATTGTTGATCGCTGATCGCGGTTTTCATTTGAGTGACTAGTCGGTAGACATGCTCGATGCCTTCTTTACGGGGTCTATAGGCTCTTTGCCACTTATTGAAAAAATTGTTGTCTTCAAGGTGCTCCCTAAACCGATTGATAAGCATTCGTTCGAATGTCTTACCAATGCAACTGAGGAGGCTGATTGGGCGGTAGCTGGCTGGATCGGAGGGGTCTTTGTCAGGTTTTGGTATCATGACACCGACGGCTTTTTTCCAACATTTGGGAAAGTAGCCATGGGTGAGGCATGCGTTGAACAGTTTGTTTAGTTTTTCGATTAGGGAATTTGGGCTTTGTTTAAGAATTTTGTAGCTCACTTCGTCTTCGCCGGGTGAGGACGAATTTTTGCATTTTTTAATGACGTTGATGATTTCGTCATTGGTGATGGGGGTGACGAGGTCATTGTCATCCCCGTCTTCTGGCTCGTTATCAAATTTGGGGTCATGGTAGATTTCAGGGTGTTCATTGATGAAGTCATCAATCGCGTTTATGGCAGCGTCATCATTGCCCGCGCCTTGATACGGGAGATGCGTTTTTCTTAGGAGATCGGCAAAAGTGTCGGCCTTGTCTTTGTCGGTGCGCGTGCAGGAACCGTCTTCCCTTATAAGAGGTTTGGCAGCAGCTTTGCCGCCCTTGTTTTTTTGCCCAGTTAGGATTTTGAAAGAGTCCCAGAATTTTTTAGCATGTCTACCACTGAACCACCAACACAACGTCAAAAGGTGTATTTCAATGTTGTTTACACGGGGGGGGGGGGGGGGGGGGGGGGGGGGGGGGAGGGGGGGGATCAATAGCAAATTTGATCGGGATTATACGCACTTACCACACCCCAAATTATACATGGAGCTGCATTACCTACCATATCGCCCAAAATTGCTACCGATTCCCCAGTGTAAATACCTTTAAATATAACTTTTGACATTGTGTTGGGATGCACGGAACCATTATACGCACTTACCATACCCCAAATTTGGGCGGTATGGTAAGTAATACAGCTCCATTGTACACTTGTCTGTATTACTTACCATGCCGCCCAAATTTGCGGCATCGGCATGGTAAGTGCATAATCTCAACCGATCCCAGCCGTAACATCGTTGTACATCTTACAGAATTAGATTGTTGGTATGAGAACTTATCAGCGGGTAGCTCGTGAAGCAGTACTTGTTTACTGTGGTAAACAAGCCCTGTTTTACCGGTAAAATAGGACCCAGTAACCACTGCCTGGGTTGGAAATCCTCTAAAGTGGTCAATATGCGTATTACCGATTCGTCCCCTGAGTTCCAATGTGTTCTGTGTGCCAGTAGGCGCATAGAACACATTGGAACTCTAGAGACGGATTGGCTGGACTTGACTTTATATCCATGTTGCGGTCATGCAAGAATCTTCCTCCAGCAGGGAAGGAAGCAAACCGAGAATTTGCACAAAATTTGTACCTTCCCTCTCTAACCCAGTTTCAGCTTCCACCTAACAATCGTAGACGTTATCATCCCTGTATATCACATATACATTCTCAAATTTAGTTATGTGCGCTCGCCTCTCGAACAGTCGACTACCTTCGCAACAGTATTACTGGCATGTTGTGAGTTAAGTTAAGAAAAGTTTTCGATTTTAAAAATGAATAACAAATTGTTTTATTTCTGTGCCGGACACTTCCCCGGAGCCAAGAGCACAAACCCATGCACACATGTAATGAATAACCTTGTTCAACTTCCGCCAACTCTATACTACTCAAAGTTTGCTAAGCATCAAGTATATCCAACTACCTGTTTTACGTTTTAGTTGAAATAATGTTATGATAAGTGTATATATTTTTTTATTTAATTATATCTTTAATGATTTAAGTACAGATTTTATTTGTGTTTGACATTATCTTTTAGCTTTTGAATACGATAACCATGGAAAATGGATATTATTGGTAAAAGAGGATTTTTTTCAAATTTGCCAAAAAGTTGACGGAGCGAACTGGTATTGGTTCAATATCGAGTGTGAGACCCATTACTGTTAATTACAGCTTGACAACGCCTTCTCATGCTCCCAATCAGGTTCCTGATGGTCCTTTGTGGGATGTTGTTCAATTCTTGGACCATCGTGGCACCAAGCTCCTGAACACTTCTTGGTTGGACTGGACGGGCTGAAATTGCAAGCTGCAACTCATTCCAGACATGTTCGATTGGACTGAGGTCTTGCTGGCCAGTCCATACGCTCAATCCCCTCCCTCTGTCGGTACTCCAGGACAGCATGGGCAACATGAGTACGGGCATTATCGTCCATCAGAATGAATCTATCACCCACTGCACCTGCATACAATCTGACGTGGGCATCCGGGATCTCATCAATATACCGCTGTGCAGTCAATGTACCACGGTCAAGGATACAAAGCTCTGTACGTCCATTCCAGCTGATGCCGCCCCAGAACATTATTGACCCTCCACTACAGCGGTCATGCTCAGCAATCTTGGCTGCATGGAATCGCTATCCTGGTCTTCTCCATACCCTAGAACGCCTATCTGTGTTGTCTAGACAGTACCTTGACTCATCTGTAAAAAGGACAGGTCGCCAATCTTCTCTGGTCCATCCAACGTGATCCATGGTCCATTCATATCGCGCCTGGCGGTGGTTCTGGGACAGCTGAATGCGAATACATGGTCTTCTCGATCGGAGACCACCTTCGTGCAACCTTGTCCGGATAGTCTGCATCGAAACATTTACCCTGGATGCATTCTGAAGGTCACTGCGAAGCTGGGTTGCTGTGTCAAAGCGGTTCCCACGGACCTGAATGATCAAAAACCGGTCTTCAGCTGCAGATGTTGCCCTGTCGCTGCCACCACCATGCCGTTTTACTGGTGTGCCATACTGCTGAAATCTTGCTCAGGCTCTGGTGATCACCGTATGGTACACACCAAGGGCTTCACCAACCTGACGATGGGTAGCCCCTTGTTTCACCATCCCTACAGCCCACCACATCTCTGCTTCAGACAAAATGTCTTCTCACATTTGCATTCGCCATATTCAATCATTAAATCACAAGGGTTTGTGTTGAAATGAAGACTGAATACCCTACACATCTCATGTACATGTAGAGAGTACACGAAAACATCATGAAAATCAAGGGGTACATGCTTTCCATGACTGTCACAAAACGTCTGCCTGTCAAGAGAGCTAATGTAAACACTGGGGACCATCTCAATACATTCCTCAATCATATCCACCAAAAATATCGCAAATGTGTCACAAGAAAATTTCACAATGATGTGTCAAATATGTGGTGCTTAGCAAACTTTGAGTAGTATATAATATTTGCACTCGTTGGTTCGTCTTTTTGCTTTGTTTTGCTGCTGTCGCCGAGAAAACCTTTGGATTTTTCGTTAATATCTAAAGTTACATTTGCTATATCTTAACGCTACAAGTACTGTTACAGCGTTCTCATCTCTCCAAACCTTCAACTCGCCAAGCAGTATTCAGTGCCCTTCCCCAGCCCCCCCCCCCCCCCCCAATGCCGATCAAAATGTGTCTTAACCCTTTGAACCATGGTAGTATCTTCCATGTCAGTTCAATGGCAGCGACTGGAAGAGTCCATAGACCAATTAATATTTTCAACGTGCAGCCTTGTGGTTGCACGTTGAAAATATTGATTGGTTTACCGCACACATTACCTCAGCAGGCTTCCTACATAATGAAATTAAGAAGTATTATTACCACTTTAGCGGGCGTTCTCTAGTACATTAACAAAGTTTAGTAGGGCATTACAAGAACGTAACGCTCAACTTAAAAAAGTCACGTGATGTGTCGGGCCGTTAATGGATTAAAAATCTCATTAACAGCCCGACACGTCACGTGACTTTTGTTCCTCGCTGTCGTACACCCGAAAATGGAAACGGTTTCCGGAAACGGTTTCAACTGGTAAACAATGTGATTTTTATTTAAATTATTAAATACGTAAAATGACCAGCAAATCTAGTCCCATAAGAACAAGCAGCAGTATATAATAAGTAAGTCTGTATACATTTTAAACCTTTATTTACGACTTAATAGAGGCAAATATTGGGTCTGTTTTCAAGTGTTCGAACATCGTTGCAACTGAAAGCGCCAGTACCGGTGCTGATCACATGATAATCATACGACACCGGTTTGTTAGACAACAGACGATACTATCATCTGTCAAAACTGGAAGCGTTAAAAATGTCATATAGGTAAAGGGTCAAAACTTTTTCAGAATCCCAGTGATAATAATAGTAATAACATGACTTTGTCGAGCCTTGTGGTTTATTAACGACCCAACAGGTGTGAATGACAGCCCTTCATCTTATTAACGGCCCTCGACTTTATGTCGGGCGTTTTATAAGCTGTCGGGCTGTTATTCACACCTATCGGGCCGTTGGTAAGCCACAATGCCCTCCAAAGTCATGTTATTGTTATATCATATTCATGGGCCAGAAAAGCGGCCTCTCGGTTTAAAAGGATTAAAATTAATCGTTATAAAATAAAATTTTAGTCTTTTCAATAGGATTCAGATTCAAGATTCTGCAAATTCAAACTTCGAGCCCACACCTCTCCTTATTACAGTAGTTTAACTCATTGCGTATAGCTGGGCCATATTCCTGCACAGGACAGCAGCAGCATGGCAAAATATGCCCCCACTTCATTTCACTCCGTGGTGGGTTAATTTTGTGTATTTCCCGTAGGTGATGGCCTAGGGTCTTCGCCAGGGATAAAATGACTTATCATGACCCTGGGTACTTGTTGAAGACTAAACTATCCAGCAGGCAGGTGGAGAATAACCATAGGAAAAAGACCCAAGAAATATCTTGATGAGAGTACGTGAACCAGTTTCCTAGATTTCAAATGTGAATGTACATAAGGTTGACATTTTTTGAGGAAAGGCGTAGGGGAAGTCCCCATCCCCCAATCCCCAATCGACCATATGCCTTCTTCGCAGCGGGACAGCATTCTTCAAGCGTCCTGGTATACCCTACTTCAGCATCTAGCTTTAAAAAGCCTCCGGTCATAAACCTTTCCATCTGTCCACATTGTAATAAAATTGCTTCCGCCCGTCACGATGATTTTGTTGTCATCACATTATTAAGAGAACGGGTTAACAAATTATTCTCCCATTGCTTTCGCTAATCAGATATAATTGTTAAGGCCCTTTGATTTTCCAAAGTAAAATGCCACGTATTACTCTGTGGAATCGTTAGCACCGCGTACAGTATACAACAACCAAAATGGTGATCAATGTTCACGTCTTCAACCATTTCCGCACTGCCCTTCGCATCTAAAAATGTCCAGTTTCGAATAGGGGCACAGGAATAATTTCGAAACCGGGAGTGGGGGGGGGGGGGGGGGGGGGCACCCCAAAACTGTTATATATCAGTTCTGGACCAGTGCTTTAGTGGTATGATATATGATTTGCAATACACAGAATTAGGTTTCACTAAGACTAAAATCCTCGCCCCCTGATTGCACAAGAGCTCGCTTAGTGTTTTTTTGCTATGTTTACGGCTCCAGTGAAATATCCGAAAAGATGATATGACAATGGGAGGAGATTCAAAGTGCATACAGCCTATAAAATTGTATTTTTCGAGGCCAGTTATCCAAATGTGAATATATACCCACAACCCACATATAAAAGGTCGAGGTTACTCCATCACAGTTCAAATTACGAACTTGTTCGCGATTTGAACTGAAATGGAGTAACTTCGACTTTTATCCAAGTTATTGATTTTCTGTCGCTCGGTGACGTCGTGGGGTACAGGAAAGGTTTATTTACTAAATTTGTTGTCATTAAATTTGCCTTGTTCCTTCAAGTTGCCTTGTTCATTTGACAATGTGGGTTCTGGGCTATGGGTAGGATCTTATTGGAACACACACCTTATTGCGATGAATTGACGGTAACATGGTCTAAGGTTTGCGACAAGAAGCTTATGTTCAACTTTGCCTTTTTCCTTCAAGTTGCCTTGTTCATTTGACAATGTGGGTTTTGGGCTATGGGGGGATCTTATTGGAACACACACCTTATTGCAACGAATTGACGGTAACATGGTCCACTCGTTGGTTCGTCTTTTTGCTTTGTTTTGCTGCTGTCGGCGAGAAAACCTTTGGATTTTCCGTTAATATCTAAAGTTACATTTGCTATATCTTAACGCTACAAGTACTGTTACAGCGTTCTCATCTCTCCAAACCTTCAACTCGCCAAGCAGTATTCAGTGCCCTTCCCCAGCCCCCCCCCCCCAATGCCGATCAAAATGTGTCTTAACCCTTTGAACCCTGGTAGTATCTTCCATGTCAGTTCAATGGCAGCGACTGGAAGAGTCCATAGACCAATTAATATTTTCAACGTGCAGCCTTGTGGTTGCACGTTGAAAATATTGATTGGTTTACCGCACACATTACCTCAGCAGGCTTCCTACATAATGAAATTAAGAAGTATTATTACCACTTTAGCGGGCGTTCTCTAGTACATTAACAAAGTTTAGTAGGGCATTACAAGAACGTAACGCTCAACTTAAAAAAGTCACGTGATGTGTCGGGCCGTTAATGGATTAAAAATCTCATTAACAGCCCGACACGTCACGTGACTTTTGTTCCTCGCTGTCGTACACCCGAAAATGGAAACGGTTTCCGGAAACGGTTTCAACTGGTAAACAATGTGATTTTTATTTAAATTATTAAATACGTAAAATGACCAGCAAATCTAGTCCCATAAGAACAAGCAGCAGTATATAATAAGTAAGTCTGTACACATTTTAAACCTTTATTTACGACTTAATAGAGGCAAATATTGGGTCTGTTTTCAAGTGTTCGAACATCGTTGCAACTGAAAGCGCCAGTACCGGTGCTGATCACATGATAATCATACGACACCGGTTTGTTAGACAACAGACGATACTATCATCTGTCAAAACTGGAAGCGTTAAAAATGTCATATAGGTAAAGGGTCAAAACTTTTTCAGAATCCCAGTGATAATAATAGTAATAACATGACTTTGTCGAGCCTTGTGGTTTATTAACGACCCAACAGGTGTGAATGACAGCCCTTCATCTTATTAACGGCCCTCGACTTTATGTCGGGCGTTTTATAAGCTGTCGGGCTGTTATTCACACCTATCGGGCCGTTGGTAAGCCACAATGCCCTCCAAAGTCATGTTATTGTTATATCATATTCATGGGCCAGAAAAGCGGCCTCTCGGTTTAAAAGGATTAAAATTAATCGTTATAAAATAAAATTTTAGTCTTTTCAATAGGATTCAGATTCAAGATTCTGCAAATTCAAACTTCGAGCCCACACCTCTCCTTATTACAGTAGTTTAACTCATTGCGTATAGCTGGGCCATATTCCTGCACAGGACAGCAGCAGCATGGCAAAATATGCCCCCACTTCATTTCACTCCGTGGTGGGTTAATTTTGTGTATTTCCCGTAGGTGATGGCCTAGGGTCTTCGCCAGGGATAAAATGACTTATCATGACCCTGGGTACTTGTTGAAGACTAAACTATCCAGCAGGTGGAGAATAACCATAGGAAAAAGACCCAAGAAATATCTTGATGAGAGTACGTGAACCAGTTTCCTAGATTTCAAATGTGAATGTACATAAGGTTGACATTTTTTGAGGAAAGGCGTAGGGGAAGTCCCCATCCCCCAATCCCCAATCGACCATATGCCTTCTTCGCAGCGGGACAGCATTCTTCAAGCGTCCTGGTATACCCTACTTCAGCATCTAGCTTTAAAAAGCCTCCGGTCATAAACCTTTCCATCTGTCCACATTGTAATAAAATTGCTTCCGCCCGTCACGATGATTTTGTTGTCATCACATTATTAAGAGAACGGGTTAACAAATTATTCTCCCATTGCTTTCGCTAATCAGATATAATTGTTAAGGCCCTTTGATTTTCCAAAGTAAAATGCCACGTATTACTCTGTGGAATCGTTAGCACCGCGTACAGTATACAACAACCAAAATGGTGATCAATGTTCACGTCTTCAACCATTTCCGCACTGCCCTTCGCATCTAAAAATGTCCAGTTTCGAATAGGGGCACAGGAATAATTTCGAAACCGGGAGTGGGGGGGGGGGGGGGGGGGGCACCCCAAAACTGTTATATATCAGTTCTGGACCAGTGCTTTAGTGGTATGATATATGATTTGCAATACACAGAATTAGGTTTCACTAAGACTAAAATCCTCGCCCCCTGATTGCACAAGAGCTCGCTTAGTGTTTTTTGCTATGTTTACGGCTCCAGTGAAATATCCGAAAAGATGATATGACAATGGGAGGAGATTCAAAGTGCATACAGCCTATAAAATTGTATTTTTCGAGGCCAGTTATCCAAATGTGAATATATACCCACAACCCACATATAAAAGGTCGAGGTTACTCCATCACAGTTCAAATTACGAACTTGTTCGCGATTTGAACTGAAATGGAGTAACTTCGACTTTTATCCAAGTTATTGATTTTCTGTCGCTCGGTGACGTCGTGGGGTACAGGAAAGGTTTATTTACTAAATTTGTTATCATTAAATTTGCCTTGTTCCTTCAAGTTGCCTTGTTCATTTGACAATGTGGGTTCTGGGCTATGGGTAGGATCTTATTGGAACACACACCTTATTGCGATGAATTGACGGTAACATGGTCTAAGGTTTGCGACAAGAAGCTTATGTTCAACTTTGCCTTTTTCCTTCAAGTTGCCTTGTTCATTTGACAATGTGGGTTTTGGGCTATGGGGGGATCTTATTGGAACACACACCTTATTGCAACGAATTGACGGTAACATGGTCCAAGGTTTGCGGCTCGAAGCTTATGTTCAACCGACGTTCGCCTCTCATACGGTCAATTCATCACAATAACTTATAATGTTTGGGATTAATGCACCCCTTTATATTGAAAAAGGCACATCTGTGGCTCCATATTTAACAAATTTGTATATATGAAGCGCAAAATGTGCACCAATTTCGATTTTAAAACCCGTAGAGGAGCCAAATCAAACGAAGGAAAGGGTCTGTGAACCCAATTCCTGCTAATTCCCAATAACATTGCAATGGCGGGAACGCAAAACAGAAAGTCAAGTTTCAAGTGATTGCATTTGAGAAGTTAGTTACCCCCCCCCCCCCTCCCCTTCATGATTCTCTGGTGGTAGTATTATGATGTAAACAAATATTGGTAAAGATATTGCTGGCCTAAACCCCTCTCCGCACCACCCTCGCTCTCTGTCTGTCTGTCTGCCTCAACTGTTTCTGGATTAATTTAAAAAGATGGGTGGAACGCGCCCCAGATTCCCAAGTGCCTGCTTTCGAATTACATGTTTTCTCATTACTGTGCAACAGATGTTAAACTCACGCCAAGTCACGCTATCAGATGTAAATGAAAGTCGAAACGAAGGTGGTCGGACACGGCGTGTCTCTCGTGCCTAACTGAATGAATAGTTTATTTAAGAAATAACTGTTGTTTTCCTTCGGTTTATACGATATAAACCGAAAATTTTCAGCACAACCTTCATAACTCGCGTAGCGAGTTATGATTAAGCTTGTGCTGAAAATTTTCGGTTTATATCGCATAAACCGAAGGAAAACAACAGTTATTTCTTATAATTTAATCCGGCTGTAATATTAAAATATAAAAACTATGTGTGCGTGAACGGAAAACTTTTAATTTTCGCATAAGACAACAGTCAAACTCAGGAAAGTGTGCCACAAACAGGTCACGTCAATCATTGTCAAATTGTTTGTTGTTTTGATTTTCGATCGCAGACGACAGATATTTAGCAAGTCACGTAACAATATTATTAAAAACATTTTTTTTAAGTTCCCCCAAAATCATGTTTGGGTATATGATCTTTTATTCGTCTCCCACTTCGGTATATTTTATGAAATTCAATTGTTCCTGAGAAATTATCATTATATTCTCGCTGACTGGAGGCGATGAAAAATCGATCATTGATCTTTGTTTACAAGCTTGTTATCCATCTATCAGTCTGCCGTCACGCCCTCGCGGTGACAATTGGGCTTCCATAGTCTTCAAAGTTGGGTCGGAAATGCGAACGTGTAACGACATCCCAAATCATGACATGATTTGGTTTATACGATTTTGACGACTGTAATAAAGGCATCTTTTCAGGATAAAAAACAACCACAAATTGATCATAGAAATAAAACAATACCTAAATAAGTATGTATACCGTGGGAAATGACATAGCCAGATTGGCTGTCTACCTGTCATCCCCAAAGGACTATCAAGCACTGTTCTGTGTCAGACCATCAATTTATAAGAAAACACTTTCAGGAGGGTTCGTCGGGATGCACGCATATATATATGTATACACACACACACACGTACACTTGCATATACTCACATACATACGTATACATACGCATACACATATATGAGACATGTACAGGACCTGTCGACTATCCAATAGAGTTTTCCGTGAGGGTCATTAATACTGATCCAACTCGGGAACCTTAGACGAGATGCGGAACTGAACGAATTAGGACATGCAGATAAAGTTTGAAACTGCACAAACTGGAGTGTTGTATATTATATAATACAGTTTAATATAATTTAACATAATATACTCTAATTTTGTAATGCGGGCCTTTGAGCCTTAAATAAAACAATCAGTACAGAACGGATTATTGCAGTCTATATCATCGACATACGTCATAAATATTTTATCAGCCAGACTCTTCTTGAATGTCCGCCTAGCCGTAATGTTGCGCAGACTTTCATCTAAGTTTTTCCATATTTTTGGATAAGCGTGTATTGGTAATGTATCTAGAGATTTTGTTCGTCTTCTTATTTCTTGTAGCGTACCGGTTTGTCTGGCAGATCGTCCAATTATATTATGACTGAAAAAACCATTAAAAGATGAGGGAAGATTGTCACTTTTCCAATCAAATAAAAAAAGAGATGCATTAAGCTTAAAAAGGTCACCGATTTTTAGAATTTTCTCTTTCAAAAACAAAGGATCTGGGAGTTATGTTGCCTATTGCTTATTATTCTAATGGAACGTTTTTGCATAAGAAAGAATTTATTTATCGCTCTGAAATTTCTCCACACGTGAATTCCATGGAGCAAGTGATTCTGAACAAAGGTAAAATACAGAGTTTTCATAGCCGCGTGTGGCAGAATATTTTTTACTTTATTTAAGGCGTAGTTTGCGTGAGCTATTTTAGAACAAATGTATGTTATATACGCTTTGTACGAAAGATGTGCATCGATTTTTATCCCCCAATTTTTTTTATTGAATCCTCTATTAGATCCGACGCTACTCTATCTATTTTGTTATTGTTGATGATAACATCTCTGTGCGGTATATTCCTTCTTTTATTGCTGGGATTGATAATGATGTATTTAGTTTTAGATGTGTTGAGTACAAGTTGATTAGCAGAGCACCAAAGAAGAATTTTTTCCAATTCTATATTAATATAGTTTACAAGTATATTAGGATCAGTTCCAGTTGAATATGTCGTGGTATCATCCGCGAATGATACTATATTTAAGGGCGTGCTGTGGCGTATAGCAAAAACAATATTGGACCAAGAATTGAGCCTTGAGGTACACCACACGAGATTGAAATCGAATCTGACTCGTGGACATTATATGTCACGTACTGTACCCTATTAGATATATAATCCGTGAACCATTCCTGGCTAACGCCACGAATGCCATAATGCTCTCTTTCCTTAACAGTATTGTATGGTTTATAGTATCGAATGCCTTTGATAGATCAAGAAATACAGCTAATGTGTTATTTTTACTTTCTTTTTTGTTTTCTTCTGCAACATGCTTCAGAAGCTGCATAAAGGGTTGGATTGTAGAATGTTTTTACGGAAGCCGTATTGGTTAGGCGTTAGAATTTAGTTTAAACAATATTTATTTCAGAAAACATGTTGAAGAACAGATTACATATTAACACAATAGTACATAAACTGAAGTGGATTCAGCAGTAAGCTTGTTTAGCTTATACAAGGCTGTCTCCGAGTCGTTAGAATTTAAATTTATCCAGAAAACTTGGGAGCCGATTACACATCAGTTTCTCCAAAACTTTCGAGAAAGTAGGTAGAAGGCTAACGGGTCTGTAATTATTTAGATTATGCCGATTGCCAGATTTATGTATAGGAACCACTTTTGCGATTTTCATTCTGTCTGGAAAAATGCCTTTAGTGAATGAAATGTTAGCAATATGAGCCAATGGTGTTGCTATTTTATCAATTACATGCTTAACTAAAAACGTTGAAAAATTATCACAATCTTTACTTTTTTTCCTTTCATTATTTAACTGCATTTATTATTTCGTGGTCCAAGGTGGGATTTAAGAAAAAATTATTGGGAAAATTTCCCAACATAGAGTCTCTGAAAGAAGTATTGTTACTAGTTATTTGATCTCTAGTTCGGGTGCCTGCGTTGACAAAAAAGTTGTTAAATTCTTGGGCAATGGTATTTTGATCCGTTATGTCCTTTTCATCTGTACGAATATGAGATGGCAGTGTGACATTATTTCTAGAATTTTTTTATTACCTCATTTAAAATTTTCCACATATTCCGCATATTGCTTTGATTTTCTTGGAGTATCTGATTATAATGTATGGCTTTACTTTGCTCTTTGACTTTATTAAATATCTTACAATACCTTTTATAATTACTAATATTATTTTCGGTTGGCGACTTTAGTTTTCGGTGGTAAAATTTCTCCTTGTTATTTGAAAAAATTAAGAGACCTTTGGACATCCAAGGTTGTTTTTTGATAAATTGTTTCTTTAGTTTAATCTGTTGAAGTGGAAATGCTTGTTCAAACGCGTCATTGAATAACCTCAAAAATGTTTCATAAGATGTGTTCGGGCACTGTGAGGTAAGAACCGGTGTAAAATCGCAATGTAAC
The DNA here is from genome assembly GCA_031216915.1 of Pictodentalium vernedei. NCBI lineage: Eukaryota > Metazoa > Mollusca > Scaphopoda > Dentaliida > Dentaliidae > Pictodentalium > Pictodentalium vernedei. Next base: position 545,357,993 of record CM062297.1, read on the forward strand.
AATATGTTATTAAAATTTCCGATAGTCTGCTCATTAATCTTGCGTTTTAGTATTGTGTTCGGTATGATTGATATGTTGGGTTTCTTTTCGATTAAGAATGTACCGAAGTGGTCCAATACATCAGTTACAGTAATACCGGATATGGTATTACATTCAATATTATTCGAGAACATATGATTTATTAATGTTGCAGAATGTGTTGTTATTCTTGTGGGTCTAGTGATAAGTGGTAGAAAACCCTGACTAAACAGTTTACATAGCTTGCTTTTTTTGAGTGCGAATCAAATTTTAAAAGATCGATGTTTGTATCCGCCATAATACACGAATGTTTCTTTTCTTTATTTAATAATTCTGTGATATAGTTTAACTTGCATAAGAAAACGTCTATGTCGGCTTTCGAGGGGGGGGGGGGGGGGTGGCCTATAAATAACACCAATTAATCTTGATGTCTTTCCACATTTAACTTCAACAAAAAGCGATTCAGTAACGTAGGGTATAAATACAGACAGGTCATTTCGAACTTGGTAAGTGAGGTCCTCTTTTATAAAGGGCCCCACACCACCCCGGCCGTCGTCACCATTTGGTCGGGTATTTTTTAGAAGATTGTGATAACCATCTGAAGTATAGGACATATTATGAGGCTGTTGAAATATTTCACTAAGTGCAATAACATCAAAGTTATTTTCTGATTCCTGGAGAGATGATAAAAGATGGCATAGAGAGTCCCAGTGAGCGTAGATACTTTGAACATTGATATGAAACAAGGAAAAATTATGAAGAGTGTTACTTATGGCAGTTCGAAGATCGTGGGGCAGATAATAAGTACATCCCGAGTTGAATCTAAAAGGGGAATCACTAGTATCGTCCACGTCTTCTGTTTTGTTATTGTACAGGCTTATAAAGTCAAATTCCATTCTTTCCCGCACCTCGTCCAAGTTGATATTACCCTCCATGATATTCCGTGTAATCGACAGGGCCAACATATTGTTCCAATAAAGGCGAACCCGACCACGTTGGTGTCCCAGTGTTTGGTGAGATTATTATGATCCCCGGTGAGTCTGGAGGTGGGATGGGGAAATCTCACCCGAGGGGCAAGATATTTGAACCAGACCCGAGGCTTGCCGAGGGTCTGGTTCAAATATCTTGCCCTGAGGGTGAGATTTCCCCATTTCCACCTTCAGACTCATCAAGGATGATTTTTCTCCCCACACACGAGGATTACGTCATTATAGATAATTGGCGGTCACGTGCTGACATACCCAATTTATCAAGTCGTAGTCCTTTCGAAAATCGAACAATTTCATCGGAAAGATCGTACAAAAGTTAGGTATATACCATAGGTATATACTAAAAAATTGATTTGTAACACTGTCCGTTAAGGGGTTAATGAATTTGCGCGCGTCAAACTCTAATGTAAAGGGCATTGTGAGATTATTGATCGATCGATAAATTCGCGCAGTGATATTATTAAATCTGCAGAGAAACATGGGGTTGCCTTTGTTTTGCGGTCCGTCTCTTTATTCCTTTTCTCCGCGACAAATTCGTCAGTTTTTATATTTGCAAATCATGAAACCATTTTGTTTATTTACAATTGTGCAGACGATGATGAAATAGTTCAGGCGACATAATAAAATATGCAAAGGAGTATATCACGTGGAGTGGGTGGGATAGAAATATCCCACCCTGCTATCTCACCCGGGACACGCGTATGTTTCACGTATAATGGGGGGAGAAAAATAGAGGCTTTGATATATTGTTGAAAGTCTGACACATAGTAATTCGGTGTGAATGGATGGCGGGATAATATATTTGAATAATGGAAACAAAGACAAAAACAAACGTATATACAAAGGTACACATCAAGTATAAACAAAGATGTAGCTTCATAAATGGGAATGCATTTTACAGTTTCAACACGTGAATTATGTAGAAGTCGTCATGACATTTTCGTCACTATGCATTTGTCAGAAAATAACAACAGCTAGTTCATTTGTTTTCACCGTCAGCAATGCATGCAAAGTAACGTGTTCTTTTCGCCTAATTTGTTCAATATCAAACGTTTTCCTTCAACCTAATGAGTGTGAGCCAATTTGTGATCTCGATAATTCGTGTTGTGAAAAATAAACCGAGAATTTGAAAGTCGTTCTCATTTTGATCAATACTCATTTTACGAATGATGGCTTCTTTCTTCTTTGAGACGAGCAAGCACAATTTCCCATCTATCACCTTAATTATATCACAAATGAAGCAATTCTCCAAACGAGTCTGTCTAGCCAAATCGGATATGTTGAACAAAGTTTCTGGCACCAGAAATAACAGAACATTATCTATCCGTTTGGGGATTGGATGTTTTTCTATTGTTATACTGATGGAACTATGTCTGAAGCCGTCTCACTTGCACACTCAAAAGGTTCTTAACTGGTTGAGTGCTAGAAGCCACTATCAGGGCTTTCAAAAATATGACGGTGCCAGAACAAAAGCCAATATTTTCCTTGCCCAATTATCATATTCAGTCAAACGCAATTAATATTTTGTTTATATATATTTGTTCTATTACAAATTATTGGGCGTGCCTTTGGGCACTCTCCAATAATTTGTAATAAAACGAATATTAAATAATAAATTCAGACCACCAAAAATTATCTGACCCTCAAACCAGTTAATAGCATCAATACATAGTATATGTCTGTAAAATGCATATTAGGCCTTCCGGCATTTTTCTCGCTTGATGCCTCAATGGCAGGTTCGTACTGAAGCCCATTCAGTCATTAGGGGGGTGAGAGAGGGGTCTGAACAATTCAGTCGGGTAGCTACAGAAATAATGGGCAAACTGGTTTTTATATTAAGTATAAACATGGTACATCATTTGCCAAGCCGCATACAGTGATGGATTCAAACGAGGGTGAACCTGGCAAGCATCCATATTCAATTTTCATATTTTTCTAAAGATAAGAATATACATATGAAAATAATCAGTTATTTCGCAAATTTTTGTCAATAAATTTCATAACATTTCAAGATTGACATTTATTCTTAAAAATAAATGACAAGTCCTAATACCCCACAATGTTCTAAGCCTCATATGGAAGAGGTTGCCGTGAATTCACCAGCGATCCCCTCATAGACGTACGTCACGTATTATCCCCCAAATAGCCTAGTATATTAGGGTAATACCCCAGTTTTCCAGACTAATTTGGGATAATACTCTGGTATATTATGCTATTTTTATATTTTTTATTAGACATGCGCAAAACTCTCCCGCTTCTAAGGAACATTAGCAGTCCTGAACCATTCGGAGATTTCGGTTGGACCACCACGCCTCTCTTACTAGCCTTAGTCACAACTCGTGGACGCTCCCTGCAAAAATGTTAACTCCTTTAGGATACCCGATAATCATGTCCCTCCATGTAACCTTTCCACGCGTTTCTAAAGAATCTTTTAAAACGGTGAATATTCTCATTATGAAAGAAAGACCAATATTTTCAGTTGGATTAAAAACCACAGATCGTGTATATTATTATGAGGAAGCGATGTGATCCGTGCTGGAAATGAACAAAATTGACGGGTGCAGTTTTAAGCTCCCGCGAAATCAGAGACGAGAGTAAATTGCACCCGTAAAATGTTAAAATTTGAATTTTCAGGGAATACTGTCACCAAACACCAGAAACCTTAACCCTTTGAATACGAGCGGCCCATTTTGCAGCTACGAACATAATACGTCATAACGCCAGTAAATAGGATGACTGTTCAGTAAGTGTGTGTGTGTGGGGGGGGGGGGGGGGGGGTAGACCAATCAGTATTTTCAACGTGCAGCCCTAAGGCTGCACTTTGAAAATATTAATTGGTCTACCCCAAATAGTGAATATGGACTCTTCTAATTGCTGTCATTGAACTGGCATGGAAGGAACCACGAGTGTTCAAAGGGTTAAATGTATAAATAATTGCTGACTTATGACAGTAACTTGCCACTGGCCACAGAGTGCTGCTTTCTCAAAGCAACACACATTTATATGCCCTCACAGTATATTAGTGCTCCACAACATTTTTCAACGAGTGCACTTTTAGCTCCCGTAAAATAGAAAACACGGATGCTGACGGGAGCAATTGCGCTTACACTCGTCTCATTTCCAGGACTGTGTGATAGCTTGTCCCCAATGTAAATATATTGATACATTGGCTAATTATTAGATTGCGGAAGCTTGAGTGACTGTTGATACTTTGGTGATACATGTACCAGGTAGAATAAAACCACACTGAATAATAAATTTATAACACTTTTGGTTTTACTGAGTGTACAAACTCACCCGCGGTGTAGACTGTTGTATTTGCCCAATTTAAACTATCCAACAATTGGAATAGTGAAGACTGAAATAAAACAAGGCACGCTTTTGGTGTTTTGTTAGGCCTGCATTGATAATCAACACAATCATTTTAGGTGGTGATTTCTATAAAATGGTTTGAAGTGTTTGGATGTAGAAAAATCAATGCCTATTTTATGCATGCACAAAACGTCACGATGTGTAAATGCGTTCGTCAATACGGCATGAGTGCCAGCGTGGAAGATGGAACGGGAAGAGCAATCTTGGCGTTCTGTGTTTATTTCGCGTCTCTGACATTTAATCCATTAATTTAAAAATTCGGTCTTACTTGTAGAATTTAACAGTTCTGACGTCTGCTTGAAATAAAAAAAACAAAGACAAAACCCAGGTGTGATTGACAAACACATGTGCCAGATCGATACGTAAACAGAAATATATAAACGAAAATGGTGTCCGAATGGATTATTTATTCATATTTTTAATAAATTAGCAGCCGTTATCAGTGTCAGAACTTGAGTGTTATAAAATCACTCTCAATTTATAGAATAAGTTTAATTTCGTTAATTTTGGTGGATTTTGGACAAAAACATTTTCCAGTTGACATTCGATATATCGGCTGTCACCGCAGTTTCCAAATTGAATCAAGGTCAGAATGCGACGTTTCAAAAAACCGATTACAAAAATGTGCGGAATTTAGTTTTTTGATGGATCCATGACATGAGGTGGGAAAATAGTCCCTCAACGAAAATCTGCATGGAACACCAACGGCTACACGTGAATGCTTGATTGACAGCTGGACACATCGTCAACGTTAATTGAATTTAACTTGCTTTTTTCTGTCAAATTATTATTAACAATTCTTAAAGTTTATTTTAAATATTTAATTGTAGGTAATTTAAACTTAATAAGTCATTTCACGTAGTAGATAGTACCGCAAAACGTCGTATGTTTGAATGAAACATCGCGAAGTGTGAATGTATCGGAGTTGGCAAACTTCCGACTACAGGTTGAAATATTTTTTAACCGCAGCAGAAGCTTTACACAGGTAGTGGGGTTAAAATCTAATATTTAACATACATGCTTTTCACAGGCAGTAACATAGGCAAGCATGGTATAAACAGTTATCATGCATATCCTCGCGGCTTGCGCGTCCACTTTATTTATTTATTTATTTATTTATTTATTTATTTATTTATTTATTTATTTATTTATTTATTTGTGTTTAAGGTCACATATTTATGCACAATGGCTAATCGTGACCGTGCCAGTTTTACGGGTGGAGGAAGCCCGAGTACCGGGAGAGAACCACCGAGCATCGACGAGCAACTCAACATTCTTACTCTGTTCAAGCTCCGCTCAAGCAGGATTACAGCGGTTGAAGACATGTGAACCCAAGGACACAGCGCGGATCGTCACGGACGGGGATACAACTAGAGACCTCTAGCATAGAAGTCCAACAGTCTACCACTGAGCCACCGGGCTCCCCTCCACTTTATAAGTAGTGCTGTAACATGTAAGGCAGACAAGCATACCGATAATCCGATTGAACCGAAAACGCAACAGACAACTATTCGATCTTTTCTGCGACATAATTCCGTCGATAGAAAGCTTTTCTTTTCCATTTCCATTTCGTGAAACAGACATGAGTTACCCGATTCAGTTATATACAAATCATGAAGCTGATTCTATGTCCCGAATCAACCATTGATGTCGACATCGAATATTGATTTATTTATTGGGTTTAAGTTTAACAACACTTTCGACAGCCAGGTTCACCTCATGTCGGACAGTTTTACGGTTGGAGGAAGCCAGAGTACTCGGAGAGAACTACCAAGCAACGGCGAGTAAATGTCAGACTCGCCAACTCCGCAGAAGCAGGGTTAGCATTGGGTGAAGACAGGTGCACAATCGACGTGCTGTACGCCTTAGTACACAGCGCCACCGTGCTCCCACGTGGGCTGTCGAGATTAAATGACTTGCCCAAGGAGACAACACGGTTACCACTGGCGGGGATCGAACCGGGGACCTTTCGCTCTGATGGTCAATGCCGTAACCACTGAGCCACCGCGTGTCCTGTCGACGTTGAATCAAAGCTTCACACGGCCCTATAGTACCAACACATGATTTGAGAACAAATGGCACTGATTAAACTACACGACACGACTCAGACTATGCATTCTAAAACTAAACCACCACTTAGCCAACTCTGCATGGGCGGAGTTAGTTCGTTGGGGAGTCTGGCAGTTGCTGGCCGTTGCTCAGTGGTTCTCTCCGGGTAGCTTTCTCCACCGGTAAAACTGTCCGACCCAAGGTGACACTGGCTGTCGAAAGTGTCGTTAAACACCAATAAATAAATAAATAAATAAATAAATAAATAAATAAATAAATAAATAAATAAATAAATAAATAGCCTATCATATATACCTAACACTGGCCAAGCTGCCATAATGACATGACCCATTCTGACGAGATTAACGTCATTTTGTACCTTTTACTATTGCCGCGAAAATAGTATTATGTGACACACTATTGGAAAGGGCTATGGGAGCCCTTCCCAGTAGTGTTTCACATAACGACTTATCAGTTTAATGGGGAAAAAATCGGATAAGGCCCGGGTTATTTGTCGCCAACCTTGTTGAGATGCCGTTGAAACATGACGTGTTAGGCCCATAACTACACAGCAAATACATTTTCGACAAATATGTTTCCGGGAATCTGGGAGTTCGACTGAAGAAGAAGTCATTTGTCCACGTGAATTCGATTTCACGTAACCATCACGGGAACTTCTTTGTGGAATTTTGTGTTCTGTAGATATCGCGACTTCACAAGTAGTGATGCTTCGGATTTGTTAGGACACATCAGATGCATATAAAATTTCAATACAAAAAGCTCTGGTTATTTTACACAATAAGCATTGCAAATGCCCATGTAATATAAGCCCTGCATATTCGGAGTGAGTTTAATTTAGCAGCTTTCTCTAGAAGTAGGCCAGTTTGCTGCCCGAGTTGTGTGTACAAGGACGTAAGAGGTACAAGCCAATGTTGAGACTTTAGAACTAACGTAGAGTCCTGAACGTGTCGACAACAGTCATGTAGTGTTTTAATTTTAATATCTGTTGTAACTTAATTGTCATCAGTAAGACTATTATTTTAGTGGCTTAATTTGACGAAATTGTAAGACACCACCGCAGAAGAAAAAGAAAAAGACAAATTCTTAAACCAGCAGGAGGTAAAATAAAGATTGGAAAAATATTTTGTCCCACATTTCATTTGGCTTGGTTGCGTCACTGGTAAAGCCTCTGTCACATCTTTGCGATTTTTTGTACGAATGTCCAAGAGTAGCCACGAATTCAAATTGCCACGATTGACCGCGATTTTTTGAAAACATCACCCTGAATCGGATTCTTTCACGATCTTACACGACCTTCACACGACCTTCATACGACCTTTTACGGTTTTACACGACTGTGGTAAGACTCTGCTGAGATTTCAATACGAATCGATACGATCTTGTACGGTACTAGCACGGCACCGTTACAAACTAGTAAGATGATGCAAAACCTAGCAAGAATCCTTGACAGTCAGAACAGAAAGATTTCAGACCCGCTGATTGCCGGGTTTGATAAACTTCCAAAGAGTGATTTACTGGGATTTCCGGGTTTGATTATAAACGATAACTTCACAAGTGAATTTTGCAATCAACAATTGCGCCATGTATCCGTGCGCGCAAACGAAGACGCTTTGCCGTAGGTGTAATGGGGACTTCGTTGTTTTGTTTTTTTTTTGCTTTTTTAACCCTTTACCTAACATGAAAAGCAGACGACACTTGCAAAAAAAATTCTTGAATAACTATTATTTTCATTTTTTGTCTCAAAAACATAGGTTATGACCCCTCCTTCCAATGAGGGGTCATAACCTATGTTTTAGAGACAAAAAATGAAAAAATAACGAAAATTAATTGGTGAGTTTTGAGAATAGCGTTGGCCGTTTTTGGCCGTTACGTTAGGTAAAAGGTTTAAATAATATAATTTCCGTTAATAATAAAAAGTAATAAACAGAGTAATCGCTTGCCTGGACTGGTTACGTGAAATAATTCATTCGAGGCGAGGGACTATATTGTAAAACACTCGTGCGCATTCGCGCACTCGTGTTTGTACAACGTCCCTCGCCTCTCATGAATTATTTCACGTAACCAGTCCAGTGAAGCGATTACTCTCTATTTATATCCTTTTTTGTCGGGAATCGTGATGAAAACGTGTGAGTTCTTGGTACTTCCTACTGTATCCTACTGGATCTTACTAGAATCGTATCAAAATCGCCCAGAATCCTGAACTTCGTAGAGATTCTTAGTGTAGCCGTACTATATAGTTCTTACTGCTATCGTGATATTGGTACGTCATACTATAATCTTGAGAAAGTCGTACGGAGTCTTGGCGGAGTCGTACGAAACTCGTAGTACCGTTGAAGTAGGTCTTAATGGGTCTTACTAGTTCTTAGCGAATCTTAGCGCAACCGTACAGGCGAAGTGCGCACGAACACTCACGAATTCTCAAGAACATCCAAGAATACCCCGTACGGTTTAGCACGGTCTAGTACGACATCGGTACAACGCAGTACGGATGTAAAATCTCGCACGGTGGAGGACGAAAATTTTAAACAGTTTAAAACTTTCGTACGCGTATGCCGATCAACCAAGAATGATTACGAAGCAGTACGGATCTCAGTACGAATATCCACAATTTCCCAAGATTTTCATGTCGTAGTAGTAGATCGTGTCAAAAAATCGCAAAGATGTGACAGGGGCTTACCAGAGCTCGCATCAAGAAGCATAACTTAAAGGCAAGCGTGCGCGATCCCATTCAGGCGATGCATATACACATTAGTCTGTAACACAAAGTATAGTCCCAAGAAACAACTGTATAGCAACCGGAAACACAGAAAGATTCGTGTTATCGACCAACGGGAAATATCTCTGGAATACTTAACCCAACAATTATTATAAAATTTACCGCAAGCGAATCACATAACCAGAGCGCTGTATTCAGGTTATTACCGTCATTATCGCTGTAAATCAACCCAAATATATTGTTAGTTAAGTTTTGTTACTTAACCCGACTAGCCGAAAACATTGGCATCTTTTCTTTGAATAACTGGACATTTTTTTTGCCTCAACGCGTAGTTTATGTCCCTTTGGAACGAGCTAGACAGTTTTGAGACAAAACATTGTGTAAAATATTAATATTGGAATGATTTTTGTAGGGCCCTTCGAATCACTTATTTTCTATTCGAATCGAACATCGAATCCAATCAGGTCTATTATTCGAAATCGAATCGAACGACGAATCGAATCAGTGCCGTCTTGTAGATGATCTATTAGGGGAGGGGCTGTAAAACTGACTTACTCCGACTGTGATGCTCAAGTCTCGACTGATAAAATATTCCAACTACATCATCAAGGCATGCCTTCTTTGGAGGCATGCCTTGATGATGTAGTTGGAATGTTACCCTGTAAGGATTATAGATCAAAAACAGGAATTGGTGCGAGAGATTTTCCTCTACTATGTTCAGCACGTGGCTAGTCGCTATCAATAGCTCATCGTCGGCATTGTTTGGAATCTTTAACTTTGCTTTCAAAAACGGTACTGACGAGAGAGATTAGAATTAGCATGGTTGGTGGCATGGGTGCAGATGCTATTTATATTAATATAGCAGAAATTACACTGTCTTTATTTTCAGCACTATTTATGTACAATTTCAATCTTAACTATATTTTGTGTGAGTTGACGTAGATGAATGATACCAAGCTATATTCCTATGAAAAGTTTCGACAGGAAACGAATCGGACAGCCGATTTCATTTTGTAGCAACGAATCTTGAAGCTTCCCAGGGCCCTAGATTTTTGTAAACAGCGGTGGTCGGGTATGGATGTTACATTTAATTATTATTCAGTTCATTGCATCCGTTTGATTTTCTAATGCATGATAGCTATGAGCATTTTAGGCACGACCACCTCAAACATCCACACGTTATATATTTAATTCATACTATACTACCACACTCGATCATCAATCATAGCCCCTCAATATCACGCAACCCAGCATTACGTGTCACCAATGGCAATCGCAGAATATTTAATAAAAATCCAGCATAATAACTAAAGGGGTAAGTAAATACAGTCCACACTATACTTCCAAATGGCTGGAAGTCTAGAACCACAGACTATAAATTTAGTTTGTACTTTTACTATGCACTACCATGAAATAATGTGGGGATGATGTGACCGGCAACGTCACTGGTGATATCATTGATATTCATTCTCAAACTCTGTTTTTACCTAGGCTTCAATATCCGCCGAGTATGCACGCCAGCTCGGTGGTTTGGTCGATGGACAGGATCCGCAATAAAATCAAACAATGTGAACCGAAAAAGGCGTACAGATACAAGACGCGGTGCGAGAGTTCCGATGAAATAATAAAGAACGATTTGTCTTTTCAGCTTGTCATTTCGACATAATGTGATGGCTCTAATTTAAACCTTGCTGTAGAAAGAAGCGAATAATTAACTGAACTGAGTCTAGTGTTCAGAGTGAAATATACACGATCAATGAATAGAATTTTGTTGCAACGAAGCGTTGCATCAATTTATAATCAGTGATTTTATATTTCATATATTTCATTTCAATGGTCTCAATATAGTTAAGATTTGTACTTGTTTTACAGCAAGGTTCCCATTAGAAGCACCACACTATCTAGTGTGATGCGTCTAATGTGGGTCTTGCTGTAGAACAATAACGAAGGTTAACCCTTTCCCTAACACGAAAAGCAGACGACACTTGCAGACAAAATTTTTGAATAACTATTTTTTTTCATTGTTTGTCTCAAAAACATGGGTTTTAACCCCTTATTGGAACGAGCTCGGCGAGCTCGTTCCAAAAGGGGCCATAACCTATGTTTTTGAGACAAAAAATGAAAAAATAATAAAAATTACTTGGCGATTTTTGTGAATCGCGCTGGCCAGTTTTGGCCGTTACTTTGGGTAAAGGGCTAAAGAAGCAAACTTGGAAGAAATATCGGTATCTACCATTTACCTAAAATGCAATTGTAAAAGTAGCGATAATAACTGGACGATAAAAATCATGTTGCAATAACAATAAATGTCACATTACATCACGAGAAACGAACGCATGCACGCGTGACTGACGGACTATTTCACTGGTACTGGTAATCACAAGCCATTGAATTCAAACACAGCTAATCCTACAACAAACGGCGCGTCTAATTTCCATCAACTTTCCATGTTACAGGGAATTTCACGACCCAGAAAATAAACAATCAATTCACCATGCAAAACGCCAAAAAACCGAAAAAATACAAGACGAATAGCAATAACTGAAAGTAACAAGGAGAACATTTTGAAACGTAACATCAATCTCACTGCGGTGAGTACGCTTCTAAAGATTATGAATGAAGTGACGTCATGTATTTAAACATATCTTTGCGCATTACAAAAATCTAATTCCCCAGTTGTTTTCGCAAACCACGGCGGCGCTGTGCACTAAGGCACGGCTCGTTGAAGGTACACATTTTTTCAATGCTTGGAGTTAGTACAGTTACTCGTCGCTGCTCGGTGTTCTCTCCGAGTACTCCGGCTTCCTCCACCCGTAAAACACGAGGTTATCCTGGCTGTCGAAAGTGTCATTAAACCCCAATAAATAAATAAATGAATGAGATTATGGCGAATATCAGTTTCATCCGAGACCAGCATCGCCGTCGGAGCTGTTGTTTAATATCGCGAACAATTTCCCGCTCACCAGTTCTGAAAATCAGTATTGATGCCCGGGAAATTCATTGACTAGAATCGGCAATCTAAGGTTGCGGAACGCAACCTTGGATTCCCAGTTCTTTCCTTTGAATCTCTCGGGTATTGGGAATGATATTTGGAAACGAGGACCGCAAAATTCCCGGTGTCGTGATTGACTTTAAAAAATGAGAACCAGAAAATTCCCGTTCCGGGGATTAAACCCAAGACAAAACACATTTTCATTACTTTATTGCAACGCCAGCTTCTATCTAGTATGTAAAGGCCTTAGTTCTTTTTTATTGAACATTTATCAAAGAAATATCAAATGGTTCAATAAAATAGTTTACACCAACCTTGATCCTTAATTGTAAATCTGCAACATAATATTTATTATAATTGAATCATGAAACGTAATCGTAGTTACTGGTCCTCTTCCACACTCTCACAATTGCCTTATCTGATATCAGTGAAATCGGTGCGGTTGTTTCTCTTCAAAATTCTACAACACGAATACCACTATTGGAGTTTAATATCTCGTGATAAATCCCAAGCATTCAGGAAATTACGATCCCAGTCGTGGAAATTTTAATACTTGCATGAATGCAATTTATAAGCAAGCTTAGGAGATTCTCCAACAGAGAATTACTGTCGCTGAAAATTGGAAAACAGTTTGCTTCCGACATTTCCAACAAGTTTACGACTGGTATTTTGTCACTTTCATTAACTTTATGAATAATAAAGTATAGAATCTAGATCTTACAGCGTAGCTCTTTCACTCTTGGAAAATAAATTATTAATAGCAATTTACACCGAACACCAGAAACTAAACAATTTATAAGAACCGGCTTGTTTTCTGATTCATTACTCGTGTTTTTGAAAATGTTTTGGATTTCTGAAGACATTGTTTGTTTAGCTAACAGCCTATGCCGTTACATTAAGGCAGATATAATAGATACCAATGGAACTGGAGGTATTTCATGAATTTGAACAAACTTTCTGTTGGGTTGAGTGATGCCGAGTCGCGTCGAAGCGGCGTGTTACAGCACGGGACAGGCTGTTCAAATTAATGAAATACCGACAACGAGGTCGGTAAAGTACTTACACCCTATCCTTTGTTCAATCAACAAAACATACGGACTCGAGTGTACTCAGTTGGCCAGAGGTATTCAATTGACGTCACATGAACACCTAGTCTGTTGTTCAGTCAGGTTCTTCAAATTGCTTGCACACCTCGATAAGACAATTGAGTCAGGGCGTAAATGAACTTACACCTGGATCTTTTGTCTTTTTGGGGATCGTAAGTAATAGTTTTCAACCTAGCTGGAAGTATTCGTGGATTCGAACAACCTGACAGCGCGGTGAATGAGACCCCCCCCCCCCCCCCCCCCCCCCCACGCACGCTGTCAGGTTGTTCAAGTCCATGGATACCAACAGCTAGGTTGGTAACTCACTTACACCCGGTCTTAGCCTGTGTCAGTTTCAGGGAATGTAAACTTCAGTTTAAAAAATATTTTATTTCCAAAAAAAGACAGACAATAATTGATTAGCATCGATAACAAAAATATCTTGAACATGGAAAGAGGATTCAACAGTACGCTAAGTGCTTATTCGAAGCCGTCTGCTGGTAGTTGTACGTTATAGTTATAATGGCTGGTACAGAGATGATTTGGTCTGTATAATAAGATAAACATATGCATAAAAATGCAATAATCGGTGAGTAGAGGGGGATGGGGGTAAGGGGAAGAGACAAAAGTGGAAGAAATGGAGAGAGAGAGAGAGAGAGAGAGAGAGAGAGAGAGAGAGAGAGAGAGAGAGAGAGACCCGGCGAGGTGGTGACTAGTCTGCTTTTAGTCGATGAATGCATCGTAATACGAAGTTGAAGAGACATTACTAACTTGTGGACCATAATATACATCAGCAAAACCTTTTTGATAATAGGATAAACTCGTGGGCCTCCTCGGAGATTAGTCTGTTCATTACAGGATTATAGTGTTCAGATCCGAACAGTAAGATGTCAGTTGTAACATTACATTGGAGAGTGCCTCGTGTCTGATCCCTTTGTTGAGAGTAAAGGGGGCAGTGAAAAAAAGTGATCAGCAGTTTCACGTTCGCCGCATCGAATGTAAACTTTGTAAGGCATTGTGGGCCAGAATGCCAGTAGTAGAGGCTGGGAAAGCTCTATGAATGTAGTGGTGGTCGGCGAACACAAGTGTCTAAGACAGGAATGCCCGTTTCACAGTGGATAAGCGGACGGATCGCATTTTCGGAAGTGGCGGAGCGCAAAGCGACGCATTTCTATTTTTAGACGACAATTTTATCGCACGTTGAATTTGTATGAGCATTTTCTTACTTTAAAACTTTGCAAAAACACAAAATACAGACATCACCGTACATTCGATGAAAGTAAATATGCTAAAGATATCAATCCCAGACCCAGCAACGTAGCATTATTTCCCTCGTTGTTTCGGATGCATAAAACGACGCCACGATCCGTCTTGGAAGCCGCTTTTTGCCCAGAAAATTCGGCTTCAAATGTCGTTTATGTACATTTCCGAACAGTTTTAAGTTTCAAACGATATGCGTTTTGGAAGATACACGGTTAACTAACAATAATTAGTTTGAACAAATGTTATTAACTCACACGGAGTGAAATAATACGCCCGTTTGTGAAGACACTATCCCTCACCGACTGGTCAGTTGCGAAATCTACCGATCATGAGTTGCCGATTATCTGTCCGGTCCGTTGAGGATGCTGTCTCGTTGTGAATAACTACATGCTCAGTTAAGTCCAATGACGTGTTCTGGAATTGTCGAATGATTCATCACATAGAAACAGATCCCAATGGGAAGTTAATATCTGGCATTTGGGATTATAAAAACGTGTTTAGCTTTAATTTCTATATCGGAATGCGAATTATAATCTCTGGGTAAATAAGAATTCGCTCCACTTTGACTTCATTATAAAATTCGACTGAATATCGGACACTATATGATGAATGGAACAAACATGATCGGCTCAGGTGAAATACCGTATCTATTCTACAAAAATCCCCATTAACTGGTAGAGTGCTAGAAGCCACTATCAGGGCTTTCAAAAAATGAGGGTACCACAGCAAAAGTCAACATTTTCCTTCGTTATGTTTCATATTCAGTCAAACGCAAATAATATTTTGTGGATATAAATTTGTTCTATCACAAATTATTGAAGAGTGCCTGTGGGCACTCTTCAATAACTTGTTATATAACAAATTTTGATGAACAAATTCAGACCACCAAAAATAATGTATCACTCAACCAGTTAAGCCCGGGGAATGAAATCGAAGACATTTGCTGAAGTAAAGTATAGACTGTCGTAACATGTAGAATAAAATTGGTAAAGCGCAGGGCTGTGGTGAGGACATTCGGTCCCCAGGCCCTTGGAGGGGGCAGACCTGAACCAAGAATCCTGGACTCATGAGCTAAGCCCGATCCCACCAAATTTCGGGTCCGGTGTTACAACCCCGCCACCCCCAATCCTCTCCCCGACCCTGGCTAAGCGTGTAATTTCATATTAATTGTTAATAATAAAAATGAACTTTTTCCATTCGACACTTTTTATTACATTGCAACCAACTGTACGGACATACCTAATTTCGTTTTTCCAAAGATTATTATTATATTTATTTGCTACAATAATGTCCATCGAGTTTGAAAACAAGTTTGTTCTATCCCCCCCCCCCCCCCTGAGTTGTGGACCTTAAGGGTGCACTTCGATAAATGTCCATATTTTTTATATTTCTTGACTTTGATCAATTGTGATATATTTCAACAAAATTCCGACTTAAGGGTACGATTAAACTTGTGAAATATATTGTACACAATTATTCGGTTATTATGTTAAGTGCGCCCAGTTTGGATCACAGCTTTGATTTGGAATCCGAAACTATAAGTGCAAACCTCTTTTATTTGCAAAACCCGATTGTAAGATTGTAAGCCTGTGTCCAAAATAACCGAAACAGCCATTGACTGGTTTCAATTATTTTGGTATACATGAGTAGGTATAAGTGGCGGATTCCATACCACTTTGTACATGTACCGTACACGTACACGTACATGTACGTGTACCGCCATAGGGATTCAGTGTTAAATCGTGTACACGTGTACAAAAATGTCGTTTTTTCATGGTGGTCCAGAATCCGCAATTGTTTTGAGGCTCACAGATCGCACTTTTCACGTTCAAACACCCGTTGGCGAACGCGTAGATTCGACACGTCGCTCAAAAAGTGAAAAATGTACGAAATTGTTAATGTACATTTTCTTAAAAATTTTTGTCGACGTTCCCATCACGGATCAGACCATCGATTCATCGTTGGTGAACGTGAGCAAAAAACGCTTTGCGGATTCCAGACCAGCATCAAAAAGCGGTTTGCGGATTCTGGACCACCTACGTTCGCCAACGGGTGTTCGAACGTTAAAAGTGCGATCCCATCGGTGAAACCCATTTGCGGATTCTAGACCAGGAAAAATCGACCTCAAAACGTTTTCTCGACGTTCGCCAATGGTGAAAAGTGAGCGTGAAGTGTAGTTACTCATCGAGGATTTTTTTTAAAAACAGATTTCGGCCTCCGGTACATGGAAAAAAGGCGGTTAGCGGAGTCTGTGTATCACCTGCGTTCGGGATCTCGTTTGGGACGGTCTAGGGTGTGATCCGATCGGCGAAAACTCGATTTGTCGATTCACCTCGCGAGTTTTGTGGGGCGAATAGTGATAGAATCGGTTTTGTCGAGAGGAAATGAAAAGTGATTGATATATATAGGAGAGAAAAAAAATATATAAATAAATAGTTATTAAAAAAAATAATATCGAAATAGATAAAATATATGTAAATCATGAACAATTCCCAGATTTTGAGAGCAAGGTTTCTTTTAAAAATGCTGATGAGAGCTTACGCATTCTGCGTGAACGAACAACTAGGCCACCTCTTGTTAGAATGATGTGTCGGATGTTGGGATCATCTAGACTTCGATCATGAGAATCATTCGTGTCTGACGATGGGAAGGGAAGATATGGTCGTCAAGTATTGTGAACCGGCGTTTGAACGCGTTTGAATCAACGAAGTGATCACGTTTTGGAGGAGATTAGTCTTCTGTAAGGGTCGAGACAAGCCCACAGTTTCGGAAGAACTGAAATTGGCGCGTAGAAGTCTGACTTTAGAAGACAAGGGATGCATCATGAAATTATTGCTGAATGAAGCATATGTCTAAGTTTTCTCGTTGATATAAATAAGGGAGAATAGAAAATAAAATAAATATACACATAAAATTTTTTATCTAATATTAGAAAGAAAAAGACATAAAAATGAGAACCAGAAATAAATTGTAACCGACATTAGATGACAACGAGGATGAGAAGCCGAACAGCGTTTTGCCAATGGCACTATCGCTAGAAGAGAAAGAAAGAGGAGAGAGGTATCGCATCGATCAAATCAGTAGAATCCAATTGTATCTGACTCGAGAGAGAGATTCTCACCGTTCTCTCAAGAAGAAGTATTTGTGTTTCCTGAAATTCGTCAACGTGGTTGACATGACACTCATCACAATTTCCATGGGTTTACACGTGGCCGGCATCAGATTGTTGTCGACCGCGGTCGGCATTCCGATTGTGTTTACCGTAGAAGGAGTGGCTCTCGCCGCCGGATTGTTTAGCATGCTCGGAAACTTTTTGAGTAGGAAATTATATCTGAAGGCAAGGAAACATGAAAAGATTCGTGTCTTGGCCGACTCCACGATCGACACATTATCTGAAATGGTCTCAATGGCGTTGAAAGACGGTAGGATATCGGACGGAGAATACTTCACGATATTGAGCAAGAAAAAGAAATAAAATGCCATGAAAGAAGCCGTGAGAATCAAGACTCATCAGATCATGAAGGAAGAGATGAAGGATTCTCTCGTGGAAAAGGGGAGGAAAGAGACCAGGGAGGAATTCAGTAAGATGATAGAACTCAAGAGCAGCGATTGAAAAAAAAATATATATAATAAGAACAGAATTTTTAAAAAAAGAAATATTAAATTCATATATAAAATAAAAACGAAATTAATTTAAATAACTCTCAAAAATGTATTGCGTAAAGTGTAAGAGAGTTACCGAGACGAGTAATTCTCGAGAAGTACGAACTAAAAACGACAGACAGATGCTTTGCAGAATTTGCGACATGTGTGGTTCGATCAAGACTCGATTCATCAAAAAAAGGAATGCGAGCAAAGGTAAAGGCATCATGAATAAAATGATCAATAATCTACCTTTCGAAATGCATCTGCCCGGTCACAGTTTCACGGGACCCGGAACGAAATTGAATAAGAGACTCAACGCCGATCTGACTCCTAAATCTTGGAGCAAACCCGTGAATAGGGTGGACGTCCCAACACCAAGACTCGCAACGACGTCTGTGATAAAAACATGTTGGTGAAATTGGCAGGTATATCGAATCTGACCAGGAGAGAGAAGATAGAACGTTCGCTGGTCGGTAATCTGATCAGTGCGAAACGCCGATTCGGATGGGGCGTTCAAAAAAAAAAGCGCATCAGAAAAGAAGAAGAAACAATTATTGACGAGCGAATTGGCCAAGGAGTTACACAAACCCATCGTGCGTAAATTTCGAAAGAGAAGGGTGTTCATGAAGGGTTTGGATGACATTTGGTCCGCCGACTTGGTCGACATGAGATCATTTTCGAGGTGGAAAGAGGACGACAAATATCTATTGACGGTCATCGACATTTTTTCCAAATACGGTTGGATCAGAGCTTTGAAGAATAAATCAGAACCTTGCGTCACCAAGGCTCTGAAGAGCGTATTCGACTCGTCTTCTCAAAAACTGAATAAATTGTGGGTGGACAAGGGAAAGGAATTCTACAACAAGCACGTTCGTAGATTAGTCGACCTCTACTCGATCGAAAATGAAGAGAAAGCCAGCGTGGTGGAACGTTGGAATCGAACGATGAAGGAAAAGATGCACAGATACTTCATGGCGAATTCGACCAAGAAATACATATACGCTCTGAACGATCTGGTCAAAAATTACAACAACATGCGACACAGATCGATCAAGATGACTCCTATGGAAGCTAGCGATCCTCGAAACGAAAAACGGGTCTACGCAAATCTACATCCCGAGAGATCTAAGATCAGGAAGAAATCTAGAACGCCGAAATTTTCGGTCGGCGATCGAGTGAGAATCTACACTTATAAGAAGCACTTCGAAAAGGGTTATACTCCTAGATGGACCTCGGAAATCTTCGTGATAATCAAAATATTTCACACCGATCTGGAGACTTACGAAATCGAAGCTTTGGATGGAGAAGAGATCATCAGAAAGTTTTACGAACAACAATTACAGAAGACGAAGTTTTAATAAGAAAACAAAATTTTTTTTATTTACTCTCTTTAACATTTTCTTGTTTACACATATATATATATAGGAGAGAAAAATAATAATAAAAAATGATTAAAACTATTTTTAGATAAAAAGCAAGCTAATTAATAAACAAAAAACAAAAACCCTTCAAAAATGGCAAATATACTAGATATAGCCCAAAGCATAGTGAAAGATGAAAGTATTCAAGAATATGAGGTTCACGAATACGAACTGGTAACCGGACAGAGTTTGAACAATGCGGGAGAGATAAGAATGAACGTCGAAACTCAAGATCTATTTGTCCATCCTAGCGAGAGTTACATAGTGGTGCATGGACGTCTCACCAAGGAAGATGGGAGTGACTACGCCGACGATGACAGGGTTACTCTAGCCAATAATGGCATCTTGCATCTATTCAGTAATATAAAATACTTGCTATCCGGACAAGAGATAGAATCTGTGTTTCATCCTGGTCAGGCCACCATGATGTTCGAACTCTTGATGTATCTGGATGATTTTTCGAAATCCAGAGGACTTAATCAGTTGTGGATGAAAGACACCATCGGCCCTGCTAGCACTGGCACCGTCGTGATATTCGACTACGTCATCAAGACGTCCAGACCTAAAGGAACGTTTTCATTCAGGATACCTTTGAAACACATCTTCGGATTCGCAGACAATTACAACAAGATCATGTATGGATTCAAACACAATCTGATGTTGATACGAAAAGGAAATGACGACGCGATAGTGAGACTCACTGCAACCGATGCGGGTAAGATAACTCTACACAAGAGATCGTGGTTCATTCCACACATGGAGCCTTCGATCGTTGAAAAAATGCGTCTCTACAAGATCATAGAATCCAAGAGTAAATTACCTGTGGGATTTAGAATGAGGCAGTGCGACACGGCTAGCATTCCACCCTCTACGAATCACTTCGATTGGAGATTGATGGTGAAATCCACTTCGTGGTTGCATTTCAGACCGATAGGGATGGGTCTCAGGAAAAGAATGCGTCGTTGTTTGATCACTGCCATTTGAGAAACATGCAAGTGTTTCTGAACGCCACGAGATATCCAGCAATTGATTACAACACTTCGTTTGACAAGAACGATTTCTGCAGACTGTATGGCAACGCCACTGATTTTAGAAAGAAGTATCATGGTCTAGACGAATTGATAAGCAATCCTAACATATCTCCCGGCGAATACAAGTCGATGTATCCCATGTTCGTATTCGACGTCAGTAAACAGACTGAACGACTCAAGAGTAGCATCTTAGACATTCAGATCAAGATGCAATTCGATAGGAACGTGCTGAGAAAAACCGAAGCCTTCACCCTGGTCCTGTTGGACAGAGAATTACAATTCGAATCGGATGGAAATAAGATGTCGATCATTCGATGAGAGACGTGTGTGAAAAAATTAAAAACAAAATAAAAAAGTAATGAGTAATTATTAAAAAACAAAAAAAAAAAAAAACAAAAAAAAATAAAAATAATGAGATCTAGAGAGATTGAACATCTTTCTAAATCTCATTACTTTTTTTTTGTTTTTAATAATCACTCATTATTTTTTTTTTTAAATTAATTATTTCCATGCGTTCACTGTTTGTTCAAATGATCTAGTTCGATTAGTAGACTCACCACGGAAGTGGTGGCTTCAGGATTATTGGTTTTCATAACGAAATTAATCCTGTCTTCGGCATTCACTTTGAGAGGCGTGCCGAACGTGCTAACATTCACGTATTGATTCTCAGTCTTTTTGATGCTGTATCTCTTATCGCTGTATATTCCATTCACCGCGAGATTGACGACCACTCTGTTATTCAAATCCATGGAAGCCAGACTCATTCATATGATTTCACCTCCTAATGGCATGGGATATCCCACCTGACCATGTTGCTATCCGCTACCTCCGTTTCCGAAAGACCACTCGGTTTTTCCCTCCTCTAACGTGCCAGCCTCCTCGGCCCACACTGTGATCAATTGTCTAGCGTATTTGACTTTTTCCACCACTGAAATCATGTTGCAGGCATCCGACATGTGCACGGGATCCGGTAGATTCGTGAGCGCGTGTCTGCCCATGTCTAGTTTACCTTCCATGATGTCGACCTTTCTCCAGACTGACTTGTCGTCCATGTACTTCCTGCTGACTGCACTGGAATCGAATTCGGGATCGTGATCGAGACCGAATAAATTGTGACTGTTCATGTTGATGCTACCCTCCATGGTTCCGCCAGATTGTTTGTTCAGGAAGAGATCATCCATTTGCGATTCTACGTATTCTTGTGATCATATCACGGCAGAATCTACGTAGCTCTTGTTGACCGCGGTTGAGTCCGCATCCGTGTCATCGACCTTCGACAGATTCAATATCTTGTTGAATCCCGCATTCAGATCCGATTTCATTTCTCGTCTGTCAGACTTTCTCTGTTCCAGATCTACGTAGTGTTTGGTCGCCACGTCCTTGGGATTCGTGGGAGTGGCCACGTTCATTATCTTGTTAGAATTGGCATTCAATTCCGACTGCATCGTTTTCTGAACATATCTACTTCTCAGATGTTTGCTGAATCGTGCATGAGAGTTGTCCACACATTTCTTGGTCGTGGCATCGGTGGAATCTATGGGATTCGCGACGTTCACCAAACGTTTAGATTTCAGATTGAGATCGTCGGTCATGGCTTTATCCACGTAATTATCTAGCATGATTTGTTCGAAATCCACATTTCCCCTGTTGACGTATTTTTTAGTCGCAGCATCTGCGAGATCTATCGGCTTGGGAAAATTGTAGAGCTTCTTATCATTCATGTTTAAAGGTTCCTCTAGAGGTTCGTATCTCCTAACGTAACGTTCGTCCAAGTTGGCAACGTCGTAACCATCACCGACTTTGAGCGTCTTCCTCTTCTTTTTGGGTCGACTTTCGTCATCACTTCTACCAAATTTATCGACTGGCATGTTGTTTTGAGGTTTTTGTTTTAAAATATATTTCAAACGCAGTTTATTAAAAAATGAATTATTTCACTTATTTTTATTTTTCGTTTTTATTCGATTAAAATTTTTTAAATAATTTTTTACCTTTATATATACTATAAAAAAATCTCTCTCTAATGTAAATCATTGAGAATGTCTTGAAACCGATCTCCTTCAGGCCAACGTAGAGACACAGGTGACCGCAAAACACTTGATCTGGCGATTGCACTCATTCCGTGTTGTAACGAACCATCGATTTGTTGAAATAGTTCTTTATTTCTTTCGGTGATGAGATTCCGTAGCTGTCGAAATAATAATTCTTCTTTCCATTCTTGAACCACGCCACCCAGTGAGTGCCTTCACCCAATAAATCGTCTAGATTTAAAATTCTGCATTCTGATTGTCGAGGTCTTCTCTTCGGCAAGGCATCTCTGGAAAACACACCTAGAAAATCTTTGATTTTCAAATCCTTCGCCGCAATCGACAGATCGATGTTGGAAAGGGGTTCGTTAGGTAAGATGACACCTTCTACGGATATCTCTATTTTCTTATTCATAAATGTGTACATTTTTTAAAAAATTTATTCATTTTATTATAATTCACTAAAATGACGTTATTTTTTCTTTATGTTTTTCATTTTCTTTTTAAACTAACTCTCTTGATGTCTTTATCGACTTCCATAATCTTGAATCTGTCTAATTCCTCTTGATTTTCTGGAATCCTATCATCCTTAATCATATCTGGAATCCTATCATCCTCAATCATATCTGAAATCCTATCATCTAAAATTAGATCCAAAGTCCAATGTCCGAGTGCCAAATTGCTTATTTTATCGTCTAACATGAATCTGTTATCATCGTCGGCCATCAGCAAAATCTTGTTGACTATTTCGGTATACAAGTCGTGATTTTCACTTCGAATCGATTTCATAGTCTTATACACTGGACCACTTCCTAACAGAAAGAGAAGTTTTTCTTCACCACACACGCTTTAACCCCTTTGCACTTCTTGATCTCTTCATCTTCTAGACGATAAGCATACAGTTTGGGTCTCAAGCCCACGAATTCGACGATTTGTTTACCGCCGCTCTTGTCCTTAAATTTACCCAACACTTTCTTGTTGTCGTTCGATTGAATGTTGGACAGGTGATCGACGGGATAATTGCTCGTGTTGAACCACGCAGCCACGTCCAGAGATATATCTCGGTAGACATCTTTCGTCTCTATCTCATAAACTAAACTCTCCATTTTGGTGAACAGTAGTTTGGCTTTATCACCAAATTTTCGTTTGACATAATCGTAGTGAAACTCGTACATCAATCGCTTGCTGATATCTAAGATGATCGGTCCGAGATAATATGGTTTGTCGAACTTCAGGTGCATCTTTTGCATGTGAACAGCCACTAGATTTTCATCGAATATGGTTCGGTGTTTGTAAATGGGTTTCGCCACTAATTTTTTAGCTCTTTTCTCAGACGTGATGAGTCAAACGTCAGTTCTCTTCCTGATGTTTTCCATCAATTTACCATACACGCAGTTGTTCATGAGTTTGAAAAAATCTTTTTCGAAATCGTTCTCGGCTTGAATTCTGAGATTCGTGTTGAGATCGATGTATTTTTTCATCCAAGGCTCTTCATCGAATCGAATGATGTGATGTATGTCAACTAATTTCATCCCGTGATCGACGTATTGTTTCAAAATCTCATTGTAGATGACGTACTTACGTTTGTTAAATAAATTGGGAATAAATTTTTCCTCGTCTCTTTCGATCGGTTCTATTCATTCAGGAGCCAGTGGATAATCGTTGTGTAGATCGTGAAATTCTTCCGGATAGTTCAAATCGACTTCTAAAATGCAAGGATAGTCTCTCCATTTTTGCATTTCTTCCGGTTCCGTCACCATTCGAAATTTCCAATTGGTAAGGGATGACTCATAGCCTAACCGTACAGATTATTAGCATCCCAATACTGTATGTATTTATTCGATCATTTCGAATCAAAACCTTCTTTCATGTAGGGATTGTTAGCTTTGGAATATCAGTGGGAGATCATCGAGACGCCACCTCTCGCAGCCCTTTTGAACATGAGCAACATGTCCACGTCAGATAATAATTCCAACTGGACTTCGGTGGTCTTCAACAGAGTGTCCCATGCCAGACCGGGTGTGGTGAAATACCAAGCCAGATCCAGATCGTAATTTCGACGACAGACGTCTCGAAAATTTTCGAACACGTCTGCCAAGAGCAGAACGTCGGTCTTCAGATAGGGATCGTGATAATCTCTCATGGTTTTCATATTGAATGATTTCCACACGTTTTTGGCGTGTTTGTAATTCTCGTCAGAAATGTCGGATTCGTATAGTTTCAAATAAAAATCTTCTTTCGAAGGTAGTGTGGTGTCGTCGAATCTCTTTAGATCGCTCAGGTAATCATAAGGATAGACTCCTTTCCTCAACATGACATCTACTCGTTCTCCAAAATGTTCGCTCGTGATTTTAAATTTATCCTTGCTCATGTTATCGACTAATTTTTCCAGAGCGGTCGACATGAATTTAAAACTGTCGATGAAATGTTTGCTTCTACGAATGGATTTCATTTTTTCTTCCAACGTCTCTCTGTCGATTACTCTTTTCTTCTCCATGACCTTCCATTTCGTGAAGGAAATGTATCTTTCTTCACTGTTTGCGATGCAGTTTAATTCTCCGTGGGAGGTGCCGAGATTTTTCACAAACAGATGACTGTTGTAACCCAAGAGATTGTGAAATATCACTGGATAGAAAACGGCATCTCGATATTTTAAATTACACTTGCTGTGAGCCTGAGCACGATACAGACCCGTGTAATGATCGTGGTCTCTGACCTTCTTATTTTCCTCTGAATTCTCGATGAACGATTGTCTGCATATGTGACATTCAGTGGCCCTGTTATTTTCGTCCTGCTGTTCTTGCGTGATGATCATTTTCGCCGGAATTTTGAATTTGTCGTATAACATTGAATTTTCGATTCTAACTCTTCCATGAACCTTTGAGCCACGTCGTCGTCTTCGCACTGTTTCATATAGGTGAAGGGACCCATGTCATGTTGCAAGTTGAAAGTGCATTTCACGTAAATGCAATAGCCCGAAGGCATGTGTTTTTGATATCTTTCAACGTAACTTCGAAGAGCGTCGGGTTGAAAGGAACTCATTTTCATGGTGAAGCATTCGAAATCGGCATACACGATGAATGGTACTTTTAACCTTCTATTGCGATTTTCAAACTTCACGATGGTGTTGGGTTTGGGCATTTCGACGGCGACACTTTGATTTTAGTTGCAATATTCCTGATGTTTTGCTAGCGATTTTTCGCTGCGAAACACATTCATGCAGTTGCAACATAAACATATCTTTCCTTCATGTTTATTATTTTGTCTCGACAGTAATCGCCTCGGATTTTTAACCCAACAATAGTGAGGATTGTCACCATTTGAAATCAATAATAAAATAATCGCCTTTTCTCTTTCGAGATACGAAGTCTGTCTGAAAGGATAGATCGTTTGTTTTTCATCGTCGTATCCCAAGACGTTCACCGCTACGGTGGGATTTTGAGCCTCGAAACGTTTGATGTGTTTTAACTGCATTGGAAAAGTCACTCCGGTCCAATCGAGATTTTTAGAAGTCTCCTCGTAATGAGAATCTCTATCGGAGTGCATTTTGACAGGGTATAAAAAGAGGTGACTGCCCATTTAAAACACTGATCATCTTTATTTCTCACATTGATCACAGCATTTTTTTTAGCTAAGAAATACAGTAATTCCACGTAGGAAGACCCTTTCAATGAATCGTTTTTAGTTATATGAATTTCGAGTTTCAACACCTCATCGAACGTCCAGTTACTACCTTCATGTTGATAATTCGCTAGAGACGTCAACATCTTGTTTTCATCTTTTCAAAAACATCTGATAAATCTGAACCTCGAAGTGCAGGTTCGACGTTAGATCTGAAATATGCATTTTTCACGATGCTCTCGCCGGACTTCATGTCGATTTTATTCATTACGCAATGGAGTATCATCTTAATTTTTTGTCCCATGTTCATGTGTTCGCAAAACAAATCCAATACTTCTTTCTTCACCCGTTCCATGAACAATTTCGGATCGACTTTCTTGAATGAGGGAACCACGTCGAAAGTTTTAAAAACGCCTTTGATTGCACTATCCCGTTCTATGGGCTTTGATTGGAATAGTTCAGTGATGAGTCGTGCTACATATTCTTCTCCTTTCCCTTCCTCGATTGCTCGTCGAATTTCGCTCAATATATCTCGTTTGTCTAGATTCTGAAGTGCATCACTCGTTTTTGTTTTAGTTTTTTTTTCTTTTGAAACTTGAAGTTCTTCAACGGCTTTTCATTTAGTCGTCTTCTCATTTTTCACAACCGATGCATTTTTTGACTGTTTAAGTTTATCTACTTCCGATCTTTTGATTTTTTTCTTTCCATCGTTTTGCAAATAATATTCCTGTATGACTTCATTTTGTTTTGATTTGGTTCTTTGATTTCTGAAATGTGAAATTTTTAATATTTTACAAATCTTGTTTAACTGAGGTACGGTTTTCTCATTTAAATTTTCCATTTTTTTATTTGTTTGCTCCATTTGTAAGAATATTTTTTTTTTCGAATTTTGTATTTAAATAATTTGTTAAAAAGTTTTAAAATTGTTTTTATATATATATGTTTTAATTCTTTCAAAAAAAATTTTTTTGATGAAATTAATCTATTTTTTTATGTTCCTTAACGTGAAAAAAATTGAATTAATACGAGAAAAAAGGATGTTAAAATTTAAACTTTTTATTTATATATATAAAGAGAAAAAACACTTTTACAAAAAAATTTTTTCACATTAAAGAAAATTAAAATTAAAAAAACTTTTTTATAAATCAAAAGAGTAAAAAAAAAAAACAAACTTTTTTAACAAATTATTAAATACAAAATTTAAATATATACATTATTTGCAAGAATTCATAAAACAAAAAACTAAATAATCGATCATGACAACAACACCTAAAAAATGCAAATTGAAATTGAAACGAGTTGAAACGTGTAAGAAATTCGGTTTTAAAATCTATAGATTACAATGACATGATTCCATAGAATTGAACGAGGTCGAGACGAAGGGCTTAGAGCGCAAATATGACAAATATAACATGACTTTGAAATTGGACGAAGCCATGCTTGATTTGTTTTACGAGTACCAAAGCGATCTACAGAAAATTGTCATCGCCAAAGATAGAGAATTTGACAAGGACGATTTGTCGTTGCCCTATGGAAGTTACATATATCCAAAAATCTCACTGAACTCGTGGACAAATCGGGTGGTGAGAGCGCATTCACCGATGTAAAAAAACTCAAAAAAGTAAAGATAAACATTCAACACATTTTCGAAAAAGGAGAAGACATGAGCGTCAACATGCTAATAACGGACCTGGAAATATAAACAATAGAGAGATTGATTTTTAGCAAAGAAGAAGGAAAAAAAAGTAATGAGATCTAGAGAGGTTGATCATCTCTAGATCTCATTACTTTTTTTTGTTTTTTTTGTTTTTGTTTTCCTTCTTCCCTATCACCCATATATATTATAATAACGTTTCCTTTTTTCTCAAATTTGGCGTCGATTTTTCTTTTCTTTTTTTTGTGATATATTACGTTTTTATAAGAACACATTTGTTTATCCGAATCATAATTATGAACGAATGTGGTGCATCTCTTGGTAACACTCGCATCATTACCATTCTCTTCAGAAGGTAGTGGTGACGGTGGAAAACGTCTCATTCTTTTAAATTTCAACCATCTATCCTGATCTTTATTTAACTCTTTTATCAGTTCTTTCCTAAGATATCCATCATTAGCGTCTAATTGTTTTTCCACATCTTTTTCCCACACTATCCTGCAATATTCATCATTAGTGTCTAATCGTTTTTCCACATCTTTTTCGCACTCTATCTCGCGATATTCATCATTATCGTCTAATTGTTTTTCCACCTTTTTATCCATTTTATATTATTTTTATACTTCTATGATTTATATTTTATATAATTATATAATTTTTACATTATAATAACATACTCAAAATCGGTATATTCTTAAACGGCGAATTCTCACCAAACAACAAACCCTTACCAAGTCGCTCAACGTTCCGTCCACTCTTCAGATAGAGACCGTTTCCACTCAAAGAGTTGCCACCTCTAACAGGTTCTAGATACAATCCTTTACCACCGTCGTCTACGTGGATGCATCACACGGCTCCTCCCTTCTTCAAAAACAGTTCGCTGCCGCCCATTAATTTCTCAACTGCCGAACTTGCGAGTCCCGTGAGAGCTTCCATGCCGAGAGTCTTTCCAAGAAAGGGTAATGCTTTTGTGGCAAAGGGTAATGCTTTTGCAACGATTCCTGCCAATAGAGGTAGGAAACCGCCTTTCATTCTCAAATTGTATCTCAATTGAGCGGGACTCAATCTCACCATCAACCCTCTTCCATCACGAAACGCTTTCTCCATCCCTTTGCTTTGACTTCTGATCCAGGCGATCGAATCCTGACCGCCACTCGTCAGATCTTCATGAGTGAATTTGAACTTCAACGCCTTGCCTCGAGTTGTTAACGCTCTCTTAAGTTTCTTCCTCTGCCCTGCAGATATGTTCACGTTTTTAACCACGTATTGTGTCATAATTCTTTTTTTAAAATATATTTTGTTCAATTGTTTTTTTTTATTTTAATGATAATTATATATATTAAATAATTTTTGTAAATTAATATTGCGTTTATTTTATTTTCTTATTTTTATATATACACAATATTTTTTTTTTTGCTTTTATATTTCTCTTATGTGAAATCGTATCGTCACCCTCTCTCCGCGAAGATCTAACAGTTCACCATTTTGATCCATCAACGTGGTTTTGAGACTATACAACATGTCTAAAATCACTGGTAGATAAACTAAATTTCGATGTCGTTCCACGATCTTATAACCCAGCAACACGTTTGGAAAGAAGGAATAGATCGTTGGTTGAGCGCTACCATTCACGCAGCTTCCAGCAATCACATCCACATTCACCAGAATGCTATTGACTGCGAGAATGTCGACCATTTTTTCAGATGCCGCATGGCCTTGATAATCTTTCGATCGAATCCCAGCATCTTGCCTATAGAATCGTCCGTGTTGAAATCCACTCGAAAATTATCTTCCAAATCCAACATCGTCTGTAAGGTATTAGGGTTGGGAGCGAGTCTGATCTTGTTGCTTAACCTTTCCATCCATCTTCATTTGCGTCTGAATGTAATTGTTCAAATCGTCTATGTCGTAACTTCCTTTGGGAATTCGAATCTCCAACCAATCCACTCCGTCGGAATACTTGAACGAGTTATTCTTTTCAGTGACGTTGGGAAAGGAATAATAAGTCTCCAGATTCACCAACGCCATCTCGTATCTTTTCTCTCTATTCAATTCGATGGAAGGTTCGAATTTCGTTGCGAATCGAGTCGAATCGCCACTCACCATGATTTGAATGGATTGTTTTGCAGCCGTATTCTCGGCTATCCGTTCTAACAATTCTCCTTGTTGAAACATTATATTTTAATTTTTATTTTATTTTTTCAAAACTAAATTATTTAATGATTTATTATTTTCTAATTTTATTTTCTCTCTCTGTCTTATTATCATCAGAAACATAAAACTTGTGGAATCTGCACCGATATTTTCCGCGATTAAATTTGCTAGTCAAATTGATCACGACAAAATTGTAAAGTCCTCCATCCCAAACCCTCTTGCAGAATTTCCTGAATTCCGCCATGCTCATGTCGTTTGCAATGTGATCGCCGGAGATGTGATTGAGATTCTTGAGATCCTGGAGAAAGAGACACAGTAAATTAGCGTTCTCCCTTATCGACTGTCTGGGCAATTGAAAATAATTCTGCGACAGGTAGAAACAGTCCACGTTGCTGTGATGACCCCTAACGTAATACGATTCGCATATGGTTCTGTCTCTCCAAAAGCAGATCATCGAAAATCATGAGATTCTTATCTTTCGATTTCAATTCTCTAGGATCCGGAACGTCGCTAGCATTCTCATAAAATCGACACTCGACATTCGAAGACGCATTTCTCTTCATCAATTCCATCACCGCACCGTCCAAAATGGTCGAAAGAGAAGCTTCACTTTTGTCGGATTCCTCCCTACTGTCAAAGATTCTGGCTATGACGTCCTTGGGCAATCTACGATCCATGCACTCTCGAAGCAATCTGTATTCGGGTTGAAACAAGCTCTTGCCAAACACGAACAATCTGTCATAATCCAACCAGTCGGGTTTCGACAACAGATTTATCAACAGATTGGTCTTTCCACAATTCGATTTTCCCACTATCAAGCCTCTTATGCTTTTGGGAAAGAACTCGTTATTCGATCTCTTGGTTGCGGCGTCGTTCCAAGACATATCTTTAATGTTCATCTTTGTTTATTTTTTTGTTATTTTAGATTTTT
This sequence comes from Pictodentalium vernedei, assembly GCA_031216915.1. NCBI lineage: Eukaryota > Metazoa > Mollusca > Scaphopoda > Dentaliida > Dentaliidae > Pictodentalium > Pictodentalium vernedei. The sequence continues at coordinate 545,388,979 of CM062297.1, forward strand.
TCAAAAACAATTTTTATGTTTTTTTCAAACTCAGTTTTATAAATATTATTATTTATTTATATTACACCGTCGCGAGTTTTCTTCAATCCAGATCCACTCGTCATTTTGGCCAAATCTTGTATGGGTACCACAGCATCCTTAAAATCTTTCCAACTTTTTGGCGATCGCTCTAACGTAGCTCGCTTCGCCGGCGGACTGATCAACTTGTCGATCAACGCGTCAGCTGCCCTCTTGCCAGCCACAGAAGCTATCCTACCACTGGCTTCGGAAGCGACTTTCTTACCAGCATCCAAAGCCATCTTCTTACCGACCTCAAATGCGGTCGATGCGAGTTTTCTACCTGCATCGCTCGTGAACGCTCGCATTATAGAATCGACGATGCCAGAACCGCCTTGAACGTAAGTTCTGACGTATCCCCTGTTCTTTATCACCAACATATTTTATAATATATATTTTGTTTTTTCACTGGTAAATCGTTTGTTGTTTAAATTACTTTTATTATTTTGTAGTGTAAAATTTACTTTTTTTATTTTATATATTTTTGTTTGTTTCTCTCTCTACTTATTATTTATCAATTCGTTCATCAGTCTTTTGTAATCACGTTTATTCAGAACCTGCTGCCTCAACAATTCATCGCATATGCTGACTATCTCATTGTCTAATCCAGTGTTACCAGCGCGTCTACTTGCCATCAACAAACTCAATCTCTGAGACAGAGCGTCAGAATCGCTCGGAAGAAAAGTGGTGTTCACCCCTTTGCCAGTAACCGATTCGACGAACTTCTTATTCATATCCCATATGGGTTTCACCACTTTCGTCCACTTGTAACCTCTGTTGGCTTTGGGTCTCGTTTCTCTGGCATCGTTATTTCTCTTCATGGCGTGCGTCTGAACCAGAATGTCGCTGTAATTGTCGAAATCCTGTTCCGTGTAATCTCCAGGGTTGTTGAAAAGGAGCAATTTGCGCAGTCCAGGAGTTAATTCTTACCTATTCGAACCGACGATTAAATTATCATCATCCTCTCACACTTCTGTGTCGCCCACAATAGTTCTACCATCAGAATCCTTATAAATTCCATACAACAGATCTCTCTTACCACCATCCTCGGACGACGCGACGCTATCAGTGGTGATAGTCGAAGCTGTATCATCGCTCTCGCCCACGTCGGTTTCGATTCTCATGGGAACGTAATCCGGTGTAGACTGAAAGGAATACTGTTTTGTAAAACTACCGGGCAACCAACCCATTCTCAAAGAACTCTCTTTTATGGGTCTCAATTCGTCAACTGTCTCCTTCTTGCTTCATTCCTGAACCTCCGTCACGGGTTTAAATATTTTTGTGGCTTCGTGTCTCAATTCCATCTCTCCAAGACGTCTGCTTCTGTCAGCCAATTGAATGCTCTTCTTGGCACGTTCATATTCGTTTAAAAGTTGATCTCTACGTTTAGAATCTGTGATGTGTAAAAACATTTTTTCATTTTCTAAATTATTAATATTTCCTTTAGAGTATGCTAACTTGAGTTATTTTATTATTCTCAAAATTAAATGTATAATTATTTTATGTTTTTATGTTTTAAGTAAACAAAAATCTTCTGTCTTAATATAATAACTAAAACCAACCGAGGAAAAACATTTTACATGATAAAACCTCTATAAATGCGTTTTGCCCCCGAACGCATTAAAAAAATCACATCACCGATTATTCACTCAGTGATGAACTGGAGAACTTTGAAAAAGTTTGAAAGTTTTAGCGCATAAGAAACTGGTTTCTGATTTAACGCATTTGAGAATAATTACATCCGTTAAATGGAGAACTTTGAAAAAGTTTGAAAGTTTTAGCGTATAAGAAACCGGTTTCTGATTTAACGCGTTTGAGAATAATTATATCCGTTAAAAGGGTTCATTCATATCTCCGAACATTATAACAAGTAAATTAAAAATTCAGTCACCTCTTAAACCTGATTGAGTGGAAACGCGCTTTATTGTATATTATTAAAACGAAAATACCTTTCATTCACACCGGAACAAAACATGAGTGTCTATTATGATACAATTTTTATCGGAGTCGATTTAATAGTCGACTCTATTGAATGAAAACCTCCATTCACACCGAAACAAAACATGAGTGTCTATTACAATAGAATTTTATCTCTTAAATTCATCTAAGTGAAAAAGGTTTTATAGTGGCATTTTATTTGAATGAAACAATTCTACGAACTGTTTTATTTGAATGAAACAATTCTACAAACTGTTTCATTAAAATTATCTTACAAATTTCGCTGTGACAAAACGTGAACAGATCGGTTCTAATTTTCTAAAACTCAAGTTTCAATGTCATAATTAAACGAAAACCTTCATTCACACCGGAACAAAACATGAGTGTCTATTATGATACAATTTTTATCGGAGTCGATTTAATAGTCGACTCTATTGAATGAAAACCTTCATTCACACCGAAACAAAACATGAGTGTCTATTACAATAGAATTTTATCTCTTAAATTCATCTAAGTGAAAAGGGTTTTATAGTGGAATTTTATTTGAATGAAACAATTCTACGAACTGTTTTGTTTGAATGAAACAATTCTACACACTGTTTCATTAAAATTATCTTACAAATTTCGCTGTGACAAAACGTGAACAGATCGGTTCTAATTTTCTAAAACTCAAGTTTCAGTGTCATAATTAAACGAAAACCTAGGTTTCACCGATCGGATCGCACTTTCAGTTAACGTTCGAACACCCGTTGGCGAACGTAGGTGGTCCAGAATCCGCAAACCGCTTTTTGATGCTGGTCTGGAATCCGCAAAGCGTTTTTTGCTCGCGTTCACCAACGATGGATCGATGGTCTGATCCGCGATGGGAACGTCGACAAAATTTTTTAAGAAAATGTACATTAACAATTTCGTACATTTTTCACTTTTTGAGCGACGTGTCGAATCTACGCGTTCGCCAACGGGTGTTTGAACGTGGAAAGTGTGATCTGTGAGCCTCAAAACAATTGCGGATTCTGGACCACCATGAAAAAACGACATTTTTGTACACGTGTACACGATTTAACACTGAATCCCTATGGCGGTACACGTACATGTACGTGTACGTGTACGGTACATGTACAAAGTGGTCTGGAATCCGCCATTTATACCTACTTACATGCCACTCTATATCAATCGACTTCGACAGCCTTTTTCATGAGTTGCCGTCCATAATTTGTCACTTTCTGCGACATGGAAAAAATGAAAACGAGCAGAGCTACTGCCTGGTACATATATACCACGCACCATTTTCATATGTGCGTGCGGACAATGAGGTGTCACGCTAAAGGCTCAAAGTTATCTCTTTCGATGTGTTAAATAAAGAGAAATATTCCCATCCACATCAAAATTGCTAATGACACATTTATGTATTGTCCGACGATTTACACAGACGTCCATTGTTTTGTACAGTCCGAACGCCCATTGCTTTGTACAGCCCGCCATTCATTTTCAGATAAAATTTTTGTTCTGCATAGAGGTATGCATAGTGGAGCGCGCCCCTTGCACCTGTAACCAAGGGGGCGATATCACACAAACAATGGGTTCTCGAAATGCAACACTGGATATTGTGCCAATTTACAGTACGTGGAGAGTGTATTATCACTAAATCACCCGCAGGGTGGACATTCCACCCAAGCAATAATTGCAAATTTGTTGCAAAGCATTACAAGCACAAGCAAAGTTCCAGCCAACAGACCTCTGGGTTATACCCGGAGGTCCTTTGGTTGAAACATTGCTTGTGTTTTTGTCCACATGTACAAAATTTGAAAGTGATACTTTGGGTGATAACTCCACTCCCCGGGTGATTTAGTTACATTCCACTCTACACGTACTATAAGGCAAGAAAAGGCGCGTGTTGGTACCAAGTTTTCCACGTTCTATGGTTCTCAAAGAACTTCTTCCATCATTTTCTACATGGGGGAAGGGATTGTGTACTCAGATAGCACGGGGGCATAACAACAGGCCAATAATGTCGCCTATGTAAAATAGTATTGAAGCTTCAAATGATTTGAGATACTGATAATCCAAAGCGAGAGTTTTCCCGGAGAGAACCCCCGGGATAACTCGTACCCCCGGATACTCCCACCTCGATATAATTCTCACCGAGAGAGTACCCCCTTCCCGGGTATATTACCCCTTCCCCTCGGGTAGAATTCCTCCGGAGACCCCCCCTTCCCTGGCACTGACTCGCACTGGTCATAGTTCAGACTCGATGTGTGTCAAGGAAAGAAGACAACGCCGTACATGGATAATTAGCCATTTGGACTTTGGAATACGACATTACCGCAATTGCAACTTGAATATTCCAATAAAGTATCCACAATGCGTGACGTCACCTGCTACATATATATTGTGCACTAGCACACAAACACATCTAGGGAGGTCAGAATACTCTATAGGGGTGGGGGTGGGGGTGGGGGTGGGGGCAGATATGTCATAACATGGACAGAACAGGTTTAGGAATGTTCGGTTAGAATAGCCAGAACAGTTAGAACCCAAGAATTTAGTGAGAAATTGGAGCCAAGTAAATAGTTGTCGGGTTCATTGTGGTGATTCTACGAAATATCCGAGGATCCTGGGTAATTAGATTTACTTTTATTCAAAGGAACGCACCTGTTGAGGATTGAGGAATCCGAACAGAGTAAAGTCGTTTTTGTGACGTAAACGAGGAATCGGAACCAGCAAACTACTCATATTCAATCGAACACGCCATCAGACCATACCTCCGTCATGTTGTAGGCCACTGAGTCACATAGCAACCGTGTGGTACCATAGAAACCAAGCTGGCGGCCTCCAGTATACAAAATAGACAACAGGAACACGTGTCACCCTAATAACACGCACTGCACATGCCCACTATGACCGCGTATCATTATGGTGATGACGTCACACGAGCGCTACCGTGACAATAAACATGACTAACTGGGTGACGTGACTATACCCCTCCCCATTCCCTCCCAAGCGAGCACGAACTACACATCTATTACTTATATGCTCTACACTACATTTACGGCCCCGTAAATAGATTAGGTTTAGATTAAATTTATTTATTTAACGGTATAGTTAGAAATTACAGCAATGCACGTATAATAATAGAAGTTTTTTGTAAGCACAAAAATAACCAAAACATTAGTGCAATATGAGAGTATGAGTAAATGTTTATACCGCAAGGAGATGACATAGCCAGATTGGCTGTCTACCTATCATCTCCCACTAATATTTGTTCTATGGTGAGCATTGTACACTGACTATGGATGTAGATTAAAGGCATGTTATCCAATTACATTCAGATTTATTTTTTTGGTATTGAAAGTGTCGGACTTGGCAGCTAAATCGTACTTTTCAATTCAATGAGATAAACAGACTGAGTATATTACTTGATATTAACACATGCAAAGAGCACACAATTCGGAAAAAGACCAAAGTATAGTAAGGTGCCAAGTTAATGGCTGTGCAGACATTTAGTTATTTTTAGAAGCATCTTCAGGGGTTTAAATCCATAATTATGTACTGACATTAAAATTACAATCTCGACAATAGGGATTCTCACATTCCACACTACTTGAATACTGTGAGATGAATTTTTGTGTCAATAATTTTTTGAATAGATTTCTGTCAGTGATAAACCTTAAATCTTGATCCAGTTCATTCCACACCCTAGGAAATGCGTGGATCTGTAACCTATCGAGGGCTTTAGTACGCGTTCTACTCATATGTATTAGATCTGATTGTCTCGTAACTCTTTGTGAAGTTTTTTGTGTTGGGCTAAAAAAATCATTAAATGACGACGGAAGTTGTCCTGTTTTCCAGTCAAATATGAAAAGACCTACTTGGAGTTTGAACAAGTCATTGATTTTAAGTATTTTTTCTTTTACAAATAAGGGATCAGTAATGGCATTGTAATTTGTATTATTAATGATACGAAGTGATCGTTTCTGCATAATGAGAATTTTATTAATTGCCCGAGCATTACCCCAACTTGGATGCCATTTTTCAAGGCCTTATGTGGCAATATTTTTTCTACTTTATTTAATGCATAATTTACTCTTCCAACCTTGGAGCAAACATGTGAGATATGGGCCTTGTATGGTAAATTGTCATCAATGGTAATACCAAGAAATTTTAGTGATTTATCTTGTTCCTGGCCTCCTATTCTTTTTATTGTTTGGTTTTGTATTTTAATAAATACATTTTCTGAGACTATGGTGCTACCAGTTGGATTTATGTGAACATACTTAGTCTTACTTGTATTCAGGACAAGCTGGTTGGCTGAGCACCATTCATTTAATTTGCTTAATTCATGATTTATTTATTCAGCCAGTCTATTTACATTTGGACCTGAGGCATATACTGTCGTATCATCCGCAAACGATAGGAGGTTTAACAAATTCGAGCGACGAATATCATTAATTTAAAGCAGGAATATGATTGGCCCGAGTATGGAACCCTGAGGTACCCCACATGCTATTTGGGCTTCATTCGAATTATTTTCACCATATTTTACAAATTGGGTTCTGTTAGATAGATAACTTTTAAACCAGTCAATGCTAATACCTCTGAATCCATATCTTTCTAATTTATTAATCAGAATACTATGATTTATCGTGTCAAAAGCTTTCGAGAAGTCTATAAATACCGCTAGAGTTAAATCTTTTGTTGGTTTGTTGTTTTCTATAGCAATATGGCTAAGGAGTTGCATCAGAGGATGTGTGGTGCTGTGATTTTTTCTGAAGCCATATTGATGCTGATAAAGAATATCAACTGCATCCAGGTAATTAACCATTCTATTTGCCATTAATTTTTCTAAGATTTTAGTGAAGGCCGGAAGAATACTTATAGGTCTATAGTTATTAAATCTATTTTCTTCCCCAGTTTTATAGATTGGGATGATTTTGGCAATTTTCATTCGGTTTGATACAACACCTCTAATAAAAGACTGGTTGGCGATGTGGGCAAACGGGTGGGCTAATATATCTATAGAATTCTTTAGAAGATATGTTGTGATGCCATCACAGTCTTCTGATCGTTTGGCTTTCATTCGTTTTGTCACATCAATCACTTCATAAGGGATAGTGGGTGTTGTGTAGAAGTTATTTGCAGAAGATGGACCCATGAAGTTTCGGAAGGATTGATCTTTTATTGCGTCAATTCTGCACTGGCACGTCTTCCCGTGTTTACAAAAAAAGTCATTGAATGCACATGCTATTTTCTTTGGGTCGTTTATTTCACAGTTATTGTTTTTGATAAAGGTAGAAGGGAAGCTAGTTGTACGTTTTACTTTGTTTATTGTTTCATTTAATATTTTCCAAGTTTCTCTTAAATTATTTTTATAATCATTTAATATCTTATTATAATACATTGCTTTACTTTGTTTTTTAATTTTGTTAAATATTTTACAGTAGTTTTTGTAGTTTTGTATTTTTTGTTCTGTTGGGAATTTTATTTTTTTATTATAAAACTTTGACTTATTGAGAGATGAAGTCATAAGTCCTTTGGACATCCAGGGTTGTTTTCTGACAAACTTAGCATGCAGTTGCACATTTACTACAGGGAACGCCTTTTCAAAAGCTGTTAAATAGATATTCATGAAATTCTCATATGCTGCATCAGGACAGCTTAATTCAAGAACTGACGAAAAATCGCTTTGGCAAAGAAGTGACCTAAATATGGCCACGTTGGCTTCAGTGAATTTACGTTTACGTATAATTTTCGGACTATCCTTTGCTGTGGTAATATTTTCTATATAATATACGCCGAAGTAATCGGAAACATCAGTGATTATTATTCCAGACGAACAGGTTGCGGTTAAATTATTTGAGAAGAGGTGATCGATTAAGGTTGCTGAGTGAGTGGTTATCCGAGTGGGTCGAGTAATACACGGTAAAAAGCCCTGACTAACCATGAGATCTAGAAAAATTTGTGTTTTAGGATGACAATTCGTTTTCAATAGGTCGATATTGAAATCTCCCATAATATGTTCCTCCGTGCGGTCATGATTTATTCGGTCAGTTATTAGTCTGTGTGAAACACACAGACTATTGTTTTTGCACAGTTTCTTTTTCTTTTTTTTTTTTTCTTTTTTTCTTTTTTTTCTTCTTCTTCTTCTTTTTCTTCTTCTTCTTCTTCTTCTTCTTCTTCTTCTTCTTCTTCTTCTTCTTCTCATCACTTTTTTGTCCGCAAGATAACTCGAAAACCAATTGCCCTATCTCGTTGATTTTTGGCATGCTGATAGACAGCCACAAGTTCTCGGCACTGAATATTTTTCAGATTCCTGGGGTATCAGGGGGGTCTGTAGGGGTGTTTTGAAAGTGGGTCACGCCCATATCTCAGGCGTGGTATGACCTACAGACCTGGGACCAACACCAAATGAGTCGACATTCGATGGAGGTTCAAAATATGGGTCAAGGTCACGGAGATCATCTAGGGGTCATTGAGTGCATTTTTCAGAATTGCTAGAAATCACATTTTTTGACCCCCTAAAGCATTCCTGACATACGCACATGCATTTTGACGTGAAAAAAGTGGGCGTGGCCAAAATTTTTGAAAGTGGGTCACGCTCATATCTCAAGCATGGTATGACGTATGGACCTGGGACCAACACCAAATGAGTCGACACTCGGTGGAGATTCAAAAATATGGGTCAAGGTCACGGAGGTCACCTAGGGGTCATTAAGTGCATTTTTCATAATTGCTAGAAATCACATTTTTTGACCCCCTAAAACATTCCTGACATACACACATGCATTTTGACGTAAAAAAGTGGGCGTGGCCAAAATTTTTGAAAGTGGGTCACGCTCATATCTCAAGCATGGCATGACGTATGGACCTGGGACCAACACCAAATGAGTCGACACTCGATGGAGATTCAAAATCTGGGTCAAGGTCACGGAGGTCACTTGGGGTCATTAAGTGCATTTTTCATAATTGCTAGAAATCACATTTTTTGACCCCTAAAGCATTCCTGACGTACACACATGTATTTTGATGTAAAAAAAAGTAGGCGTGGCCAAAATTTTTGAAAGTGGGTCACGCTCATATCTCAAGCATGGTATGTCGTATGGACCTGGGATCAACACCAAATGAGTCGAAACTCGATGGAGATTCAGAATATTGGTCAAGGTCATGGAGGTCACCTAGGGGTCATTAAGTGCATTTTTTATAATTGCTAGAAATCACATTTTTTGACACCCTAAAGCATTCCTGACATACACACATGCATTTCTGTTAAAAATATGTTTACAACATTTACTGGGAAATGAGTTAGCTGAAGCAGTAACCATTATCTAAAACAGAAATCTCCAGAGAGAAAGCTGAGATAGAATTCTTTGTTACATTGAACAGCACTGTATATTTATGTTGTATCATGTTAGAAAACTTCAGTCTCAGTCATTGAAGAGAGAGAGAAACCTTCACTTTTCAAAGCATTTTTTTAAAAAAATCTATTTATTCTCAATCATAACTCAGGATTGAGAGGTTTTGGGATGGAGTGGTGTGTGGCTTTCTCGAAACACCTATCACAGTTACAAAGTAATAGAATGGAATATTTGAATGGTCAGATTTTAACCCTCTTAATACTTCGATGCGAGTAAAAAAATATCTTTAATATAACTCATGGCTACAGAATGTTTTTCGCTCTCTTTTCTGAAACATTTAATTCTATGTGGAATGGGACACCTTTTCAGTGTGCTTTCCAAACTAAGGGATTCTTAACCCTTTAACCAACATAACGGCAAAAACCGGTCAGCTTTATACACAGAAATGTCTATTCAGTTTTAATTACTTTTTCATTTTTGCTTGAAAAACATAGCTTATGACCCTTCATTGGAATGAGCTCATTTTTAAAGGATTATTTATTTATTGGTGTTTAATTTCACATATTTCTGCACAGTGGTTTACCATGACCAGGATAGTTTTACGGGCGGAGGAAGCCAGAGTACCTGGGGAGGAGGACCTCTGGGCAACAGCGAGCAACTATCAGATTCCCCACATACTAACTCCACACAAGCAGGGTTAGCATTGGTTGAATACAGGTGCACCATCGATGTGCAGTACGCTTTAGTACACATCGCCACCATGCACCCACGTAGGCAATGGGGTGAAGTGTCTTGCCCAAGGACAGAGTGAGGACCGCTTGACTTGCAGCCTGCACCTCTGCCAACTCAGCCATTGCGCCCCCATTTAACCCTTTACCCAACGGAGACGATAGCAAAATTTATTATTTCAAATATCATTTTTTTCAAATTTTCCAAACACTTTCAACAAAACCATATCATGGGACCCCTCGTTAGAACTAATATTTTTTCAACTTCTCAGTTTGCATATTACGCGGGCGGATGCGGCCGATTCGTTGGGTAAAGGGTTTTTTTTTATTGGTGTTTTAAGGTCACATATTTCTGCACAATGGCTAACCATGACCGTGACAGTTTTACGGGTGGAGGAAGCCGGAGTACCCAGAGAGAACCACCGAGCAACGGGGAGCAACTGTCAGCTCCCCAACATACCAACTCCACACAAGCAGGGTTAGCATTGGTTGAAGACAGGTGCACCATCGACGTACAGTACGCCTTAGTACACAGCGTCACCGTGCCCCTACGTGGGCAATGGGGGTGAAGTGTCTTGCCAAAGGACACAACGCGGATGCCGCAGGTGGGATTCGAACCGAGGACCTCTCGGCTTGCAGCCTGCACCTCTACCATCTGGGTAAAGGGTTAAAGGATTAAAATAGAATATTTAAAGCGAATATTTTAACCCTCTGAAAATCTTAATATGGGGGCACGGTGGCGCTGTGTACTAAAGCGTACTGCACTTCGATGGTGCACCTCTCTTCGAAAAAATCATTGAGAATAATGAAAACCATTTCCATTCTCACAGTGTTGTTCTAAACACACATGGATATAGATGGGACCTCGGTATTTTGACAATGCCAATAAGTCTTCAGACAGGCTCTTGGGGGTCTTCAAGGCCTTTCAACGTCTACATTCCAACATTACTGAACCTTTTTACTTGCAATATATTTTCCAGAGGTACCATGCATGCACTTCATCATTGCCTTGCTAATATGAACATTTGCCATCATCTACAAATATGGCAGATCCGGAGTTGGTGGAGCCAATATTTATAAAGTAGTTTATGCTCATACTTCAGGTTTAGTATGACCTATAGTAATGGTACCTACACCAAATGAGTTGAAACTTGCTGGAGGTTCAAAATGTGGTCCACCTCTATGCGGTCAAGAGAGGTCATTAAATGCATACTTTTTCGACCTATTGGGAATTTCATTTTATACCAATTAATGCAGTTCTGAAGATTATACATGTATTTCATCATTCAAATAAATGGTAGCGGCAGTAATGTCCATTTCTGATTCCTTGATCGAACCCTATAAATGGTGTGCACATATATGCCTTTTCGAGTTTCTTAGAAAAATTGTTCTGATTCCTGTATGAATATTTTCTCCATGAAAGAATTTCACAAAAAGCAGTGGGGAGAAAGCTGTGACTGTCAAATACAATAACATGATCTATTTATTTAATCTCATGGTACAGAATTAATTCCCAAACCAAGTTAATATAAAAACAAACAACTTGATAATGAAGAATTCCAGTGTACATGTAATTGTAAAACTACACTCTAGATTTGTTATTGAAACCTATCACAATACTGTCAGGATGCCGATAAAAGATGCAATACTGACATAGTTGAATGTTCTGTTAACTGTGTTAGTGCTATGGCTGTTTAAAATTAATTTATTAGAGAAGTTCTAGTTTTATGTATGCCTTGTTTAGGTCACTAGATGCTTTTAAGAGCAGGCTTTCAAATGAGCTCTTGGGGTTTTTTAAGGTTTTTATGACAATATCTCCAACATAGAGTTTATGCACCCTTTGTCCGCGCGACAACTCAAATACGGACCGTCCTATCTCTATGCATTTGGGCATGCTGGTTAACAATAACCAGTTTGCACTTATCTGTTTTTTCACCCGTTCGATCTGAATGTCAGATGACAGATCTGAAGTTGGTGGAGCCATTATTTCAAAGTGGGTTGCGCTCATTCTTCAATGTAGATGTGGACATGGGACTACACCGACTGGGTTAAACATTGCTGGAAATTCAATATATGGTCCACCTGAATGAGGTCATCAAGTGCATATTATTCAGAAAGACTGGGAAATGCATTTACACCTTAATGTATTTCTAAAGTTTATGAATGTATTTCATCACTCAAATTAGTGGGCAGAGCCAAAATTGTCCATTTCTGATTCGTGTATCGAACCCTTTAAATGCTGGTCACATATATGCCTTTTCTGGTTTCTTATAAAAATTGTTCTGATTCCTGTATGAATATCTGTAAACACTGTTAAGGAAAAACCCATTTCTGATTTGTTAAAAAATATTTTACACCAGAAGATAAGCCTCCATAAATTCTCTTTCTGTAGAGTTTATTCCTGATACTTCAACCCTTTTCACACAGACTTGAATTTACTGGATGCAGTAAATTCCGTTTCTCTAGTTTCGTTTAGTTTTGTAAGGAAGAAATCTATATCCGCTTTTGGCTGTGTGTTTGGTCTATATATGACCCCAATTAGTTTTTTGATATTATTTACCTTGATTTCGACAAACAGAGACTCAATTACATGGGGAATGAACACAGACAGATCGTTTCGTATTATCGGCTCCAGACCCTCCTTAACTTAGAGACCCACCCCACCCCTCCCGTCATCCCCCTCGGGTCGGTTCTTATTAATGAGTGGATAATAGCCATCCAGGTGGTACGACATGTTCGAAGGTATTCGAAATATTTCGGTTAACCCTATGATACTAAAGGCATTTTTCGAACCATGTAAGTCGCTCAGCAGTTCATTCAAAGAGTCCCAGTGTGCATTTAAACTTTGGAAGTTTAAATGAAACATTGAGAATTGATCACTTTGCTTGATGTTCTTTGACTGAAATTCATTGGGTGAGTAATAATTACAATCGCCTGTATTATCTTTAAATAGGGAATCTTCATCATTGGAAAGTTCACATGTTCTGTCATTATCGACCTTAACGAAGTCAAATTCCGGATTCGTCTGTATCTCATCGAGACTAATATTACCCGTCATTATTCACAAAAACACTGCCAAGTCCTACAATTTCGTACCAATTCATAATCACAGAAACATAATTTGGTCGTTGCCTGCTAATATTTTCAGATGATTTAAGGGGTCGTCCAACCTAACTTTGGTCAATTTTTTGACATTTTTCCCAATGCCTCAGAAACAGATAAGAGAAGTAAGGAAAGGCAAATTATATATCAAAATAATGAGTAAAGTGCATAGAAAAGGTACATATATTTTTTTTCAGGAAAAAAAGTGAATTTTATGATTTTGAAGAAGATTAATTTGCAAATGGCATAAGTAACGAACCGGTAAAACCACAAAATAATCGGTAATTCGAAAGCCTTGTCCTCAATATAATGATAACATACTACAGACTCGGAGAAAGCATTTTTTTGACACACACTCTGGTGGGTTTTGACGTTTGAATGTAATAACATCAACACAAATTTTTGATGTTCCGGATGTGGCCATGTTTCAATGATGTTTTTCCGGTCATGTGATTACGATGTGGTTCTTGCAGAAATACTCAATTTGGGCAATCGTAAGAATGCAAGGACGTGATCACGCCCTTTATTTGTTCGAGACAATGTATGAGCGTATTTGCAAACAGGTGACAGCAAGTACTTGAGCTGTTAATGTCATAACTGCAAAATATGGTTCGAAATTCCCTCTCGTGTTTACAGGCCGTCTGAACTTTTTTGTTGACAAAAAATCTGAATTATTGCGCACTAGAAAGACAACATGAACCACTTGTAAAAAAAATAACCGAGTGTATAAAATCGGGACGATACACATAAAATAAGGCAATATTCATAACAAAGTAAGCAGAATGCTTCAGAAATCACTTTTTCACGAAGTATATTCCAAGTGACCTGGAACTATATTGAGTGTGTTAATTTCCCCTTGTCGCTGCGAAGTTATTTACGTCCTAGTAACCATGGAATTTGAAGACGGGTATGTTTGATGTCTGCAAAGGACCGATTGAAGATGGGTTGAAAATGATGCATTCGTGCTTTTAAATAAGGTGCGCTTGGACGATGCTGAGAATTTAGTTTTTTCTTCCAACCAACCATAGTAATACAAGCGTCGATCAGTGGTTTTTTTTATCGTTTTACACTGACAAATGTGACAAATCTCCTTCACCGGAAACCATCCCCCAATTTGCATATCACAATAAACATAACCGCTGTCACGGAGTGTCAGCGTGGCCGTGTGGTCAAAACCGAAACGAATTATCGAATGCACGGTCAATATTAGCTGCAATTGGCTTTTAAATAAATGAAATATTCGCAATTTCTTCATTATTCATGCCGAGTTACTTTTTAATCAAACCACATGCGTTCAGTTTCGTTTGTCGGCATCAAACTGATATTGTTTGTGGTAATTAAATAGTACGAGAAGGCGAAGGAAGCCAAATATTTTTACATCATCTATTATTTAATTCAAATTGATAATTTCTTTTATTTAACTGAAATTATGAACTGATAAGTTGGGTGTGTTGCGATTATTATGCCCCAGACCTGGAACTTAGTGGAAGTTGGAAAATCAAAGGTGCATCTAGGGCCGTGCAGTGGTGACCCCCTGTCCTCTTAATCTTAGTCTTACCCATTCATCATTGCATGTACCAACATTCCCCCTTGTATCTCAACCATTGCTACTCCAATTTGAAGGATATTTGGTTTTGTGATCGAGCATCATGGAGAAACAATGCCTGTGTAGCTGCTGTAGCATGTGTTTCTTCCCACATTTTTTCAGAGTTGTGGTACTTTTTCACTCTTTTGAGTTAGAAAATTTTGTTTATAACTAGTTGATTTGTTACAATTTGTTGCAGAGTGCCTGCTAATATCCTCAATTGTATTGCTGCAGAATTTTCTTGTGAAGATTTTGTTCCTATTACTTATCAAGCAACAACCTAATGAATATTCTGTATAAAGCCACCAATCTGATGTTTGACACTTTTATTGGAGCTGTTTGAAGGCTTATGGAACTCAAAATGTTGATTATGGCAGGACTTTTCTATTCACCCATGAATCGATAAATTAAGTGTTATAGTTGGAAGTAAGAAGCATGAAAGGTCCAGAACTAAAACTCTAAAAAGAATGTTTTGCAATGTAACATGATTTTTGCAGATACACTTATTTGGAGGTTTACCTGTCTGATAGTGTTTGGAACATGTGTCGCCAGGATCTTCAAAAAGAAAAAAAGAGTTAAACTTTGAGAAAAAAGGCATATGCCTTGAGTGCCGGAGGTAGAGTCATACAAGGAAGAGAGCCCCCCCCCCCCCCCAAAAAAAAATTTCTGTGTCAAATGGAGCTCACTTGTCATCTTTTGGGGATTGCTTTGTGTACTGCGTTCTTGAAAAAAATATGTGAGACCCTCTGGATGTGCCCTTCTGATCTCAATATGTCAGTAAGCCTCCTTGGGGAAAGTACATGCAATAATGGTTATGTAAGGTTGATTTGATGTGTTTTGAATAACAATGTACTTTTAAGTACATTAGATGGTTTATTGCAGTGACAGGTTACAGTTACCCTTATTTCTTCTCCAACAGATATTATGAGTGTATTGGTGTCCAAGAGTTAAACAAAGCTAATGTACTTATTGATAAACCAGACAAATTTAACAATTTAATCACTATCAAATTGATGCATGGGATAAAAGGGGTTACAGTGCAAGGGGTTTGTAAATATATTTATTCAACTACAATGTATGACTTTGCAGTGCATTCTACATAGGAGAATATCATATTTTCTTTCCAAACCATTACAGTAACACATACATCTTGATATTGGGAGACACTCTTTTGTCCTTCCATACTTCTGCTGGACTCCTTCAAGTTGACCTTTGTTGAACTCCCCAAATCAAAACATAAACAAAAGAAAATGTCTGCCTTCAATCAGTGAGCACTCCACTTATAACATTCGGTCTCAATCTTTATTACTTTCATGAATTAGGAAAAGATTTCTTCGAGTATGTACTTGAATGTTTATAGAATACAGCTGTTATTTTATTTTGAGGTATTTTATTGTAAAAATTTTGTTCTCTTACTTATGCCATAGCAGACTTTCAGGTGGTGCTATTTACACATGGCAGCAGTTCCATGGCAAATTTCAGTTTCCACATGTTCTATGTTTCATTCCAAGCATTTTGGTATATAATTTATTGGGGTTATTCATTTTGGGCCTTTTTTAGACTTGAAAGAAAATTACATGAAATTTGACCAAAGTTAGGTTGGACGTCCCCTTAATAAATCTCACAGCCATATATATATTGTGTATGTGGTGTGTATTACCTACGCTTAAATAGTCAGTTGTGTACAATGCATGAGCCTTTGTGTGCACAAGGCACAAAAAATAATCACAAACATCAACAAGAACATATATACAAATTTCATGATTGAATAGAGATAAGATTTTGAGAGTGAATGGTGGAATGGTGTATTATTGAGATAGTTCTTATCGAATGGTGGAATTGTGTATTATTGGAATCGTTCTTTTCAATGGTTCATACACAGCCTTAGAAATAAATTCAAGGGTTTCTCAAGGATTATTCAAGACCGAGATACAATTGGAGAAGGCTGAATCCAGCCATTGATATTATGTCTTTACGCTTGTAATCGGATGTACAAAAAATCAAGGGTTTGTCAACGATTAAACATATTCAATAGTTTTCTCAAGGGTCATGGCGAGTTCAAGAGATTTTTAAGACACGCATAATTCTTGAGGATTTCTCAAAAGCTCTGCTGACCCTCTTAACAACAGCGGGATCAGGTGTATACATGCATTGAATTTATTTTCTTGGGTATATTGAAAATGCAATATAAGATTTCAATAGAAAATGCACTTTAAGCAAGAAGAGACCAAAGTTCGGATTTGAATGTCTGGAATATACAAAGCCTTAGAAGAAAAATTCAACGGTTTCTCAAGGATTATTCAAGACTGAGATTCAATTGGTGAAGGCAGAGGGAAAAAAAGAAAGAAATAAAAAAAGTAAAAATGCACTTTGAGCAGGAAGAGGCAGAAGTTCGGATTTGGATTTCTGGAGTATGTAACATTGAGTTATTTATTTATTTATTGTTGTTGAAGGTCGTGTTTCTCGACAAAATGGCTAATAGTGATTGCAGCAGGGAAATAAAGTCAAACTTAGTCAATCGTTTATACCCATTTGCTGAGGGGCTGCGCCCAGCGGTATTGGTCACCGGGTCCCATTTTATCAGTAAAGCCAAATTTATTTACCTTAGTAAGCAAGCCTAAGACGTTGAGTTACTCGACCCTTAAAATTGGAGACCAGATGGAGAACTGATAAAGATGACCGTGATACAGTCCAGTGCATATGAACGTCGGTGGGAACCAAATGGAGAACTGATAAGGATGACCGTGATAGGGCACAAAGCTGTTAGAATATTATGTTTGGTAATAAGTGTATTTGCTGCATAATTACCAGGGGCAGCCAACACGGGGCTGTAAATATGGGGCAGCCAACCCAGGGCTATAAATATTTGGGGCAACCTAGCCCGTTGGGCTTCCTGGTGACAGACGGCACCACATTCAACGTGGTTTTTTTTGGTTTTTTTTAAAGATTCCAATGGAGGCTCTACGCATGGGTCTGGCTTCTTCTACGAGGCAGAGAACATTTGCAGATGTGTAGAATTACATGGGGCAGCCAACACAGGACTGTAAATATGGAACAGCCTAGTACCAACAAGCCAGTTAAGGCTTCCTGGTGACAGGCAGCACCACATTCACAATCCTGTCATGTAATATTTTACATTCATATCAGGCAGCCATTTGACAACAATTGGTATGGCTGCATCAAGAAAGTGTATTTGCTGCATAATTACATGGGGCGGCCAACAAAGTGTATTTGCTGCATAATTACATGGGACAATCAACACAGGGCTGCTACTACGGGGCAGCCAACGCAGAGGCAGTCATTCAATTCCCAATCATTTGATTAGTACACCTTGTCGGTCATTGTAGGTCAAGAATTACAGTCAGCAGGGGCTGTTCCCCGCGGAACAGCAGCTTGTCGCGACCCACAATCCGTTTCTGAGGGACAAATTGTCGGTCACGAATTTCATTCTACAGAGGCAGACATTCAGTTCTCAATCATTAGATTGACACACTTCATATGACAAGCCGCTATTCATCGTGGAGCAACAGCTTGTTGTGACACACAATCTGTTTCTGATGAACAAACTGCAGATCACAAATTACATTCCACAGGGGCAGACATTCAGTTCCCAATCGTCAGATTGACACACTTTGTTTGACAAGCTGCTGTTCCTCGTGGAACAACAGCCTGTCGCCACCTACAATTTGTTTCTGAGGAATAATTGTTCTTCACTTAGAAAATAACTGTCTAAAAACACAGTTAGGAGCTTTAAGGGGTCGTCCAACCTAACTTTGGTCAATTTTTTGACATTTTTTCCAATGCCTCAGAAACAGATAAGAGAAGCAAGGAAAGGCAAATTAAATTTCAAAATAATGAGTAAAGTGCATAGAAAAGGTACATATATTTTTTTTCAGGAAAAAAAGTGAATTTTATGATTTTGAAGAAGATTAATTTGCCAATGGCATAAGTAACGAACCGGTAAAACTACAAAATAATCGGTAATTCGAAAGCTTTGTCCTCAATATAATGATAACATACTACAGACTCGGAGAAAGCATTTTTTTGACACACACTCTGGTGGGTTTTGATGTTTGAATATAATAACACCAACACAAATTTTGGATGTTCCGGATGTGGCCATGTTTCAATGATGTTTATTCCAGTCATGTGATTATGATGTGGTTCTTGCAGAAATACTCAATTTGTCAATCGTAAGAATGCAAGGACATGATCACGCCCTTTATTTGTTCGAGACAATGTATGAGCGGATTTGCAAACAGGTGACAGCAAATACTTAAGCTGTTAATGTCACAACTGCAAAATATGGTTCGAAATTCCCTCTCGTGTTTACAGGACGTCTGAAGTTTTTTGTTGACAAAAAATCTGAATTATTGCGCACTAGCTAGAAAGAAAACATGAACCACTTGTAAAAAAATAACCGAGTGTATAAAATCAGGACGATAACATAAAATAAGGCAATATTCATAATAAAGTAAGCAGAATGCTACAGAAATCACTTTTTCACGAAGTATATTCCAAGTGACCTGGAACTATATTGAGCGTTTTGATTTCCCCGATGTTGTGAAGTTATTTACTTCACAGTTACCATGGATTTTCGACGGACTGTCTTTGATGTCTGCAAAGGACCGATTGAAGATTGGTTGAAAATGATACATTCGCGCTTTTAAATAAGGTGCGCTTGGACGATGCTGAGAATTCAGTTTTTTCTTGCAACCAACCACACTAACACAAGCGTCGATCAGTGTCTTTTGTCATCGTTTTACATTGACAAATGTGACAAATCTCCTTCACCGGAAACCATCCCCCAATTTGCATATCACAATAAACATAACCGCTGTCACTGAGTGTCAGCGTGGCCGTGTGGTCAAAACCGAAACGAATTATCGAATGCACGGTCAATATTAGCTGCAATTGGCTTTTAAACAAATGAAATACACGAAATATTCGCAATTTCTTCATTATTCATGCCGAGTTACTTTTTAACCAGACCACATGCGTTCAGTTTCGTTTGTCGACATCAAACTGATATTGTTTGTGGTAATTAAATAGTACGAGAAGGCGAAGGAAGCCAAATATTTTCCATCATCTATTAATTAATTAAAATTGAAAATTTCTTTTATTTTACTGAAATTATGAATTGATAAGGTGGGTGTGTTGCGATTATTATGCCCCAGACCTGGAAGTTGTAAAATCAAAGGTGCATCTAGGGCCGTGCAGTGGTGACCTCTGTCCTCTTAGTCTTACCCATTCATCATTAGTTACATGTACCAACATTCTCCCCTGTATCTCAACCATTGCTACTCCAATTTGAAGGATATTTGGTGTTGTGCTCGAGCATCATGGGGAAGCAATGCCTGTATAGCAGCTGTAGCATGTGTTTCTTCCCACATTTTTTCAGAGTTGTGGTACTTTTTCACTCTTTTGAGTTAGAAAATTTTGTTTATAACTAGTTGATTTGTTACAATTTGTTGCAAAGTGTCTGCTAATACCCTCAATTGTATTTCTACAGAATTTTCTGGTGAAGATTTTGTTCCTATTACTTATCAAGCAACATCCTAATGAATATTCTGTATAAAGCCACCTATCTGATGTTTGACACTTTTATCGGAGCTGTTTTGAAGGCTTATGGAACTCAAAATGTTGATTATGGCAGGACTTTTCTATTCACCCATTAATCGATAAATTAAGTGTTATAGTTGGAAGTAAGAAGCATGAAAGGTCCAGAACTAAAAGTCTAAAAAGAATGTTTTGCAATGTAACATGATTTTTGCAGATACACTTATTTGGAGAGTTACCTGTCTGATAGTGTTTGGAACATGTGTGGCCAGGATCTTCAAAAAGAAAAAAAAGAGTTAAACTTTGAGAAAAATGGCATATGCCTTGAGTGCCGGAGGTAGCGTCATGCAAGGAAGAGACCCCCCCCCCCCCCATCTGGGAAATTTTTTGTGTCAAATGGAGCTCACTTGTGACCTTTTGGGGATTGCTTTGTGTACTGCGTTCTTGAAAAAAATATGTGAGACCCTCTGGATGTGCCTTTCTGATCTCAATATGCCAATAAGCCTCCTTGGGGAAAGTACATGCTATAATGGTTATGTAAGGTTGATTTGATGTGTTTTGAATAACAATGTACTTTTAAGCACATTAGATGGTTTATTGCAGTGACAGGTTACAGTTATCCTTATTTCTTCTCCAACAGATATCACGAGTGTATTGGTGTCCAAAAGTAAACAAAGCTATTATACTTATTGATAAACCAGACAAATTTAACAATTTAATCACTATCAAATTGATGCATGGGATAAAAGGGGTTACAGTGCAAGGGGTTTGTAAATATATTTATTCAACTACAATGTATGACTTTGCAGTGCATTGTACATAGGAGAATATCATAGTTTCTTTCCAAACCACCACAGTAACACATACATCTTTATATTGGGAGACACTCTTTTGTCCTCCCATACTTCTTCTGTTGGACTCCTTCAAGTTGACCTTTGTTGAACTCCCCAAATCAAAACATAAACAAAAGAAAATGTCTGCCTTCAATCAGTGAGCACTCACTCCACTTATAACATTTGGTCTCAATCTTTATTACTTTCATGAATTAGGAAAAGATTTCTTCGAGTATGTACTTCAATGTTTATAGAATACAGCTGTTATTTTATTTTGAGGTATTTTATTGTAAAAATTTTGTTCTCTTACTAATGCCACAGTAGACTTTCAGGTGGTGCTATTTACACATGGCAGCAGGTCCATCGCAAATTTCAGTTTCCGCATGTTCTATGTTTCATTCCAAGCATTTTGGTATACAATTTATTGGGGTTATCCATTTTGGGATTTTTTTAGGCTTGAAAGAAAATTACATGAAATTTGACCAAAGTTAGGTTGGACGTCCCCTTAAGGGCCAATATAAGTAATGAAATTTTGTTTATTTTGAATATTCTCACCTCCGATATTCCTTCAATTCAAATTAAATATACCCAAAATGTACATCAAAATGAAGGTTGGTATATATAGAACACGAAACACGTGTGTAATCAACTCATAGAGTCGACTGTAGGCACCACTGGTTCCTGGAAGTCTGCTGCCGTATTCGCACCAGAACTAATAATTTAATAATATTTCACGAAAACAAACTTGTGGCCAAATGTGCGTTACATATCCAAGAACAAAGCTAGGGGATAAAAATTCTTCAAAACACGGCGACAGAGCTGCATTGGGAAAAATTCCAACGCTTTTGCTTTTGTTTACGTATGAGTATACTTTCGATTTCCGACCGACGTCATCGGACAGAAAAAGCATGTAAAAACAACGCCGTCTAAAATCAAATAATGGAAAGGATCGCCTTCATACAGTATACTGTTATTAGATAGAGATTACACAGTTGCCATATTCAATGCAAGGTATTATGATACTTGTTGAAATTTCTTAGAATTACGATTTTGTTTTTTGATGGAAATTTGTGGTAACGAGTGATTTGCGCATGTCTGTCGAGCATGGAATCTATCTTCAATAAAAAATGCAGACAGTGTTGTCTTTTTTCCAAAATGCAGACCTATCGCTGTATTCGAAAGTGTTTTGAATGCCTAGCTTTGTTCTTGGATATATGAAGCACATTTGGCCACAAGTTGTTCTGATGAAATATTATTTTATTATCAGTTCTGGTGCGAATACGGTAGCAGACTTCTAGGAACCAGTGGTGCCTACAGTCAACTCTACGAGTTGATTCAATATGTGTTTCGTATTCTATTCATCCCAACCTTCATTTTGATGTATAATTTGTGTATATTTAATCTGAATTTAAGGAATATGAGAGGTGAGAATTTCAAAATAAACAAAATTCCATTACTTATTTTGGCCCTTAAACTTATTTTCAAAATTCTACTTGGGGCTCTAAACATATTAATATCAATATATTTTTGACATAGAATATGTCTGTTTTGACAACAGCACTACAGATAAAAATATGGCTGCATTAGATAAAAACTTGTTTAGCATGACAACAATTACTGTATTTGCTACATAATTACTTAGGACAACCAACACAGGGCTGTAAATATGCGACAGCCAACACAGGGCTGTACATATGGGGCAGCCTAGCACTATCAAGCCCGTGTGGGCTTCCCGGTGACAGACGGCACCACACTCACAATCCTGTCAGGTAATATTTTAATATCAATATAATGATTTTTGACATAGAATATGTCTATTTTGACAACAGCACTACAGATAAAAAATATGGCTGCATTAGATAAAAACTTATTTAGCATGGCAACAATTACTATATTTGCTACATAATTACTTAGGGCAGCCAACACAGGGCTGTAGATATGAGGCAGCCAACACATGGCTGTAAATATGGTGCAGCCTAGCACCAACAAGCCCGTGTGGGCTTCCCGGTGACAGACGGCACCACATTCACAATCCTGTCAGGTAATATTTTACATTCCTATCAGGTAACGATTTAACAACAACACTACAGATAGTATGGCTGCATCAATGCAGAATTATTTAGCAGGTCTTTCATCTATTCGGTGAGATTCAAATAATAGTTTTACTTCTCTGCCATTATCATGTGGGGTTCAAATAACACCTCTACCCAGGTGGTTGGGCTTGGCTGCCATCAGGAAGAAAACAACAATGACTGTTTTAGGTGAGATTCAACATTCATCTGTTAGGTGTGAGTCAGATAATAATTCTACCTCTGCCATAGTCAGGTGAGGTTCAAATAACATCTCTACCCAAAAAGATTCAACTAATATTTCTACCTCTGCCTCTGTCAGGTGAGATTGAGATAACACCTCTACCCATGGGCTTGGGCATGGCTGCTAACAAGAGGAATACAACAATGACTGTATTAAAAATTCAACTAATAATTCTACCTCTGCCTCTGTCAGTTGAGATTAGATTAACACCTCTGTCCATGGGCTAGGGCATGACTGCTAACAGGAAGAATACAACAATAACTGTATTCATTCGAATAGTGGTTTTACACATAATTCTACCAGCATAATGATTCTTCACATGGGATATAACTGTTTTAGAGACTCAGTTTGTGGCCTTCAGCTTTTTTTTTTTTCTTTTTTTTTGTTTTTGTTCTTTATTTTTTCTTTTTTGTTTTTGTTTTGGGGTTCTTTTTTTCATATTCCAATGAGGGCTCTGCACATGGGGGTGGCTGCTTCGAGGAAGAAAAAAAAACACTTGCAGAGGTGTATAATTGCATGGGGCAGCCAACACAGGACTGTAAATATGAAGCAGCTTAGCTCCAACTAGCCAATTAAGACTTCCTGGTGATAGTTTGCATAATTACAGGGGTCTGCTAACACAGGGCTGTGAATATGGGGCAGCCTAGCACCAACAAGCCTATTCAGGCTTCCTGGTGACAGACGGCATCACATTCACAATCCTGTCAAATAATATTTTGCATTCCTGTCAAATAACAATTTGACAACAACACTACAGATAGTATGGCTGCATTAAAACGTAGTTATTTAGCAGAGAGTCAAATAATAATTCTGACTCTGCCACAGTCAGGTGGGGTTTGGCTGCTATCAGGAAGAAAACAACAATGACTGTTTTAAGTGAGATTCAACTAATAATTATTCTACCTCTGCCTCTGTCAAGTGAGATTCTACCCATGGACTTGGCCATGATTACTAACAGAAAAAATACAGCAATGACTGTATTAAAGACACTTAATTAGTGACTTTCAACTTGTTATCAACATTTCTAACCAGTTTTTAACCGGTTATCCAAATAACCGTTTCACACACGTAATTAGTGGCTTTCAACTTATTATCAGCTTTTCTATCCGGTTTTAACCGGTTACCCAGATAACCGTTTCAACACTACACTGCACCTTCTAGACCCCCTCGTATAGTAAATAAATAGCCCCTGCCAAAGTTTAAAGATAACTGGCTATATTTATGGTAATAAATATAGGATATGTTAACCTTTTACCCAAAGTAACGGTAAAAAAACCCGGCCAGCGCTAATCTCAAAAATCGCCAATTAATTTTCAAAATATTTTCATTTTTTGTCTCAAAAACATAGGTTATGACCCCTCGTTGGAACGAGCTCGTCGAGCTCGTTCCTACGAGGGGATCATAACCTATGTTTTTGAGACAAGAAATGAAAAAAAATAGTTATTCAAGAATTTTTTTTGCAAGTGTCGTCTGCATTTCATGTTAGGAAAAGGGTTAAGAGTGTTGATCTCAAATGATATTTAAAAAACGAGTCTGGGAATGTTCCATATTGCTGAGCGCAAATGAGGCAAAGTCGAAAATTCAAGAAAAGTCATATCCTTATTTCTCACGTGATAGCAAATTTTCTGAGAAAGTCATCAATCAATGAAGCTGTGGAATGGTTTAACCGCCATACAACAAAATAGATCCAACAGTCTAATACTAGCCGTGCGTAGTAGATAAATGTGGGTTTTCATTTACTTTTCCAATTATTTAGTTAGTATTTATCACACGGAACATATACACAAAAAATGGCGTTTCAATATAAATTGCTGTGATTTGTGTTTAGGCCGAACACGCAGTGATACAACTAAAAGTTAATAACGCTTTGAAATATAAATCGGTGCATGTTATGTACTTTTCAGAGTCATATCATGTGCGAAATTCGTATTATGCATGTTACCTAAACTATCGAAAAAAACAGCTTTAGAATGCAGTATGCATAGTTCCAATCCCTGTTATAGTAATCCATAGATAGAGGATGCAAATATTTTTCTCATTTATTACTATATGGAGACTTTTTGAAATGGTAGATTTAGCTTTCAGTAGCCTCGTTACGCCAAACAAGTGAAAATGTTTGAGAAAAGGGGAAAATATTTTAAATATCATTTTCTTATTACTAGACATACTGCAATCAAGATGTTGCTTCTAGCAGTCTTGTTTAGCCCTTTACCCAACGCGGACGATTTCAAAATTTATTATTTTAAATATCATTTTTTAAATTTTTTCCAAAAATTTCAACAAAACCATATCATGTGACCCCTCTTTGGAACGAGCTCGTTGCAAAGAGGGGTCACATGATATGGTTTTGTTGAAATGTTTCGAAAAATATTATTTTTTCAGCTGCTGAATTTGCATATTACGCGGGCGGATGCGGGCATGTTCGTTGGGTAAAGGGTGAGGCTTACTTTGGGTTGGTGATAGATACTCCTTCCTACAGACCTTGATGACATAACAATTATAACGCTTCGAAGTATGCAGTCCATGTGAAAAGTGAGTTCGAAAATCATGGCGCAATACGCTGTCCTGTTTCTGACCGCTCGAGTAACTGATGATTATGAGCGGTCACAACTGACCGATCGGTGAGAGATCAGATAGTGTCCTCACAAACGAGCGTATTATTTCACTGCGAATGAGTTAATAACATTCGTTCAAACTAATTATTGTTAGTTAATCGTGTATCTTCAAAAACGCATATCGTTTGAAATTTAAAACAGTTCAGGAATGTACTAAAACGACATTTGAAGCCTAATTGTCTGGGCAAACAGCGGTTTCCAGGATGGGTCGGGGCGTCGTTTTGTGCAACCGAAACCAACGAGGGACATACTGCTACGTTGCTGGAGCTGGAAATGAAACCTTTAACATATTTACTTTCGTCATGTGAATGGTGATGTCTGAATTTTGTGTTTATGTAAAGGATTATAGTCAAAAAAGCTCATACAAATTCAACGTGCGATAAAATTGGGGTCTAAAAATAGAAATGCGTCGCTTCGCGCTCCGCCACTTCCGAAAATGCGATTCGTCCGCTTGTCCACTGTGCGTTTATTGACACATTTGCAAACTCTCGAATCATTGGATCATCTAGCAAGGCCCGATTCCCCCCACCCTGATCACTGACCACATCAGATTCTTCCTAACTGATAAAGTTAAGCTGCAAGTCTCAAACTCGTAAAGGATGGACATTTACAAAAGCGAACTTGCTCTGTACCAGGTTATGTTGATTGTGATATTCATTATTACTAAAATTCACCAGTCCCCTCTTGATGACTCGCTCCAATGTTTGGATGATCGCGCTTTGCGTGGCCCATTTGTGTGAGTTGTGAAACACTTGCTAATTTTTACTTTCCAATATTTGACAAAACTGTAGCAATTAGTAAACAAAAGATGTTGATGTGGTATTTCATACAGTTACGGATAAAAACCATTAATTATTCCCAGTTCCTTAG
Source organism: Pictodentalium vernedei (assembly GCA_031216915.1). NCBI lineage: Eukaryota > Metazoa > Mollusca > Scaphopoda > Dentaliida > Dentaliidae > Pictodentalium > Pictodentalium vernedei. The sequence goes on from CM062297.1 coordinate 545,415,931, forward strand.
TCGACATTCGTTATCAACGGATTTTATCGGTTGATAACGAATGCCGACTAAGGAACTGGGAATAAGTAACGGTTGGTACGTCCCCAAATAGCTGTGTAGTTGCTTCCCAGTGACAACTCATCCATATGGGAAAATTGCAAATGAAATGAAAAAGGTCGTGGAATCGATTTTTCGCAATTTTCTATACATTATCTCCATTTGTTTGTTCTCATATGTGACAGGTGAATATACATGGGGCGGGGGGGGGGGGGGGGGGGGGCATTTGACCTCGTTGCTATATGGTTTTAGAATCTCATTTGCTTCTTTAGCCAATGCAAAATATTTATGGTAAACCGTTTTGAGATATTTTTCTGTTTGGCGGTGAGACAAAACATCATCAAACACACAGCTAGTAGTTTTGTAATATCCATGCTGTGAGATGCTCGTATATTTTCTGAGCAAATTTGGGGTGTCATGTTTTGTGTCTTTCACTGGGAAATGTTTTTAGCCATGATGACCGCCATTTTGGATTTTGAAAAGGAATACAGGACTGATAAACAACCTAGGCTATCTAAATATTGCACACTACCTTCGTGATGTGTGAACTCGATGTCGCTTTTCGGTCAATTTAGTGATTTATATCCGCAGGTCCTATTTAGAGAATACGGAGCTTTTAATGAATGACCATTTTAGCGGCCATTCTTTCCAGTTTGGTCAAACATGATATGTTCAAACACACGAATGGCAATTAATAAGTGCTCCAGCCACAGAAAACTTATGCTGAAAATTTATTTCAAGCGCTGTTATGTGGGTGAATCCATTTTGAATTTATGTTCCAAATATTTACTACAGATAAAGCTGGCCATCTGTGAACAAACCTCCGAAAATTATTGTGAGTTCCAGTTCTTCTTAGCGATCGTTTTCTGTATAGAGGGGCGCAGTGGCTCAGTAGGTAGAGGTGCAGGCAGCAAGCCGAGAGGTCCTCGGTTCGAATCCCACTTGCGGCAACCGCATTGTGTCCTTGGGCAAGACACTTCACCCCAATTGTCCACGTGGGGGGCACGGTGACGTTGTGTACTAAGGCGCAGTGCACGTCGATGGTGCACTGTCTTCAACCAATGCTAACCCTGGTTGTGTGGAGTTAGTATGTTGGGGAGCTAACAGTTGCTCGGTGGTTCTCTCCGGGTACTCCGGCTTCCTCCACCCGTAAAACTGTCGAGGTCATGATTAGCCATTGTGCAGAAATATGTGACCTTAAAATACCAATAAATAAATACATGAATATTTCTGTATGGAAACAATAGAGCATAATAAAACCACATTTTCTCTTTATCATGAAAAATCACACGCAACCTGTGAAATATAAAAATGATGCTTTTGTCCGTTTCGTTTCAATATGGCTATATTCTGCTGCTTAGCAATAGATTGTATCTGTGAGGGAGGGTGAGTCTGGGTGACTCTGCCTCATTGATTCCACATAATTTCAACTACGATTTGTCAACACTTGCGTGTACTGTGCCAAGACATTTACACACCAGATGCGACATGCCTGTCCCTATGGTTGCGCTAAAGTAACAAATATCAACTTTTTATCCTGTTTGAAATTTTACTTGTTGTGTTGCCTCCAATGTGAGCGTCGTTACACATCAGACACAATGAGACCCATGTACCGAATGAAATATTAAATCACCAAATTTAATTTTGACTCAACGAATCATTGCGCTAAAATTAAAGTCAGTGATTATGCATTGCATATCTGATATTGGACAACGTTCAGGTGATTAGTGTCTTTGTTTTACAGCAATCAAGAATCAACACCAAAACATTGTGTCAAAATTGAAAAATGTATTATTGTATCGCGACACATTAAATGCTCGCATCGCTTCAAGTGTATAAAGGCCTTCGGGCAATGACGAGGCGCAGCTGAAATCTCTCACATCGACAAAAAACACTCTCAAAACAGTACACGTTGTTGATTTTTGTTGTGTGTGTGTTACACATTTCCAAAGATATCGTGACCAAGGTCCTTCAAACATCGCCAGAGATCAAAAACATAACTGCGGGCGTGGGCGTAAGGGTGGAGTAGGTTTTTCCCCGAGTCTGGACCTACATTCTTGTTGTTGGCAGCCAATGGTACCTGTGCCTATGCAACATCGCTCTCTTTTCCGACACCAAGCGACCCTCTCTGTCGAAAGTGTTGTTAACCCTTTACCCAGCACACAGAATATCAAAATTTATTATTTTAATTATTGTTATTTAAAATTTAAAAAAAATCAACAAAACCATATCATGTGAACCCTCATTGGCAAGTGCCCAAGGCGCTCGTATCAGTGAGGGGGTCATGTGATTTGTATTTGTTGAGATATTTTGAAAAGTATTGTTTGTTCAACTACCCACTTTGTAAATTACCCGGGAGGATGCGGCCGATTCGTTGGCGAAAGAGTCAACCCCCAATAAAATAAAAAAAGCAACATCTCTGTTTTCAAATCTTATGAGAAAAAACAATCATTGAATCAAACTAAACTTAATATACTTCGTCTTTTCTCCTTAAGTTTCTAAGAAGGATTTCTCAAAGGATAGACCCGCGATAGACTGTTGATTTATTACCACAGGCTAATAATATAATAACACTTCGGCCGGCCGCTGATTTGTCGCGGTTCTCGTATGAGAAGGCCTTGGTTACCCATGTTCTACCAACTGCCTCCCTATTCCCGCGCTCCTTATCTCCTCCCTACCGAACATCGTCCCTCGGCAGAAGACCAAGAGCCAATACTAAAAAACTTTTACAATTGTATTTTTTAGAATTGTATTTTCTATATGTTACTATAACTGACTAAAATAAATCATTAGGATTTTAAAAGATATGGCAATTTGCCAACTGGCAAATTGCCACATCTTTGAAAATGCTAATGGTTCATTTAGTTTAAACAATATTTATTTCCAATATACATGGATACTACATACAACAAAAACATATGTGTGGATTCGACAGGAAGCTGTGTACCAACCACTTTTATAATAAAACCACTTTTGCAATAAAATTTATTACAAAAGTGGTTAACGCGTACCAACCACTTTTGTAATAAAACCACTTTTGTAATAAACTAACCATTATTGTAATAAACTCATTTCGGTGATAAATCACGGATGTCAATTTTATAGTCGGACATTGGGGTGGGGTGAGGGACTAGTTTACCTAAACATGTTTGTGTGTCGTTCGATGGAATAACGTGTCCATTCACCAGTTAAATCATGGTTAGTGACTGCAGAAAGTACGCAACCACTTTTGCAATAAACTTTATTACAAAAGTGGTTATCGCGTACAACCACTTTTGTAATAAAACCACTTTTGTAATAAACTAACCATTATTGTAATAAATTCATTTCGTTGATAAATCACGGACGTCCATTTTATAGTCGGACATTAGGGTGGGGGCGAGGGACTAGTTTACCTAACATGTTTGTGTGTCGTTCGATGAAATAACGTGTCCATTCACCAATTAAAACATGGTAGTGACTGAAGAAAGTACGCAACCACTTTTGCAATAAACTTTATTACAAAAGTGGTTATCGCGTACCAACCACTTTTGTAATAAAACCACTTTTGTAATAAACTAACCATTAATGTAATAAACTCATTTAGGTGATAAATCACGGATGTCCATTTTATTGTCGGACATTCGGGTGGGGTGAGGGACAAGTTTACTTAAACATGCTTGTGTGTCGTTCAATGGAATAACGTGTCCATTAACCTGTTGAAACTTGGAAGTGACTGAAGAAAGTAAGCAACCACTTTTGCAATAAACTTTATTGTATAATAGGTTAGGTTTGTCATTCAACGTAACCGATGACGTAATAAATTTATTGCACAATAGGTTAGGTTTGTCATCCAAAGCAAGCGACAATTTAATAAATTTACTGCATAATAGGTTAGATTTGTCATCCAAAGCAACCGATAATGTAATAAATTTACTGCATAATAGGTTAGGTTTGTCATCCAAAGCAGCCGATAATGCAATAAACTTTATTGTATAATAGGTTAGGTTTGTCATTCAACGTAACCGATGATGTAATAAATTTATTGCATAATAGGTTACGTTTGCCATCCAACGCAACCGATAATGCAGTAAATTTACTGCATAATAGGTTGGGTTTGCCATCCAGCGCAACCGATAATGTAATAAATTTACTGCATAATATGTTGGGTTTGCCATCCAACGCAACCGATAATGTAATAAATTCATTACATAATAGGTTAGGTTTGCCATCTTACGCAACCGATAATGTAATAAATTTATTGCATTTGCAGTTAGGTTTTCCATGCAAGACAACCGCTGATGTATTAAGTTTATTGCATTATAGGTTAGGTTTGCCATCCAACGCAACCAATAATGTGATAAATTTATTGCATAATAGGTTAGGTTTGCCATCCAACGCAACCGATAATGCAATAAATTTATTGCATAATAGGTTGTATTACATTACCGGTTGTAACAATGCTTATCGAGTGGATTGTGTGGGTAATTCAAAAGCGCGCAGCTCACGATACATGGTAAAGTAGACTGCTGTATTGTTGGGTCAGAGGGGGTATGTCTGCCACAGCATATGTCTGGCGGTGTAATTCCTATTACGATAAAAAACAAGTTACACAAGTTATCAAAATCTGTTTAATAGGTCACTCGAAAAAGACAGGACGTTTACATCAGTTGGACAAAACTTCAGTGTACAGCTGACTGGCTTGCTCGACTAAACATTCCATGTCAGCAGGATTGGCACATAAGGAGCTTTGTGTTGCCAAATGTGGCAATGAAAGCGTTAATAATATTAATCTAAAATGGAATAAACATCTTTTTATATCTGGTCATGGGTTTTGATGCGCTGATCCACTTTGCATTCGGGGGTCAATGTCCCATGTAAAGCAAGATATTCAATTGGTTGGTAGCACATGGAGGGATCGCGTCAGATTGACCATGAGTGGTCACTGTTACTATTCTGCATTAAGCATAGGTTATTTCTTTTCAAGAACGATGAAAGTTCAGACACGATTATTGCTACGGATAAGTTAACCGTTGCGCAGTCCGTCCATGCGGCACAAGATCAGGGGCATGCGTAACTGGTTTCGTGTTATGTGGAAGGACTAGATCAGAAAAAATAATTTTCTTTTGCCTACTATACATTTGCCAACTGTTATATTGCCAACTGAAACACTCATCCATCCGGTGTGGCAATATACCAATCGCCCATAGTCAATTGTTACAGTGCCAAATTAGGCTCATGAAAGTTCAGACTCAGATGTTTGATAAGATTACGTGTGCGACTGCACGTAATTTATTACTCCGTTTCAGAGCGAGCAATCGGGCCAGTGGTGAATCCTTTTCATGGATGCAAAGGGATCAAAGTTGAATCAGTTTATCACCAGCGTCCAAGTTGCGCCATTCTTTCGTGTATCAAAAGGCAAAGGGCCATGTTTTACGTGTTTTGTGGCACGCGGAGAGACAAGACCAGAGGGATAACGTGCAGTTGAGTTTACTACTGAATTCTCAATATTTGTTATATTTGTTATGTTCATTCAAAAAAAAAAACAAAAAAAACAAAACAAAAAAACAAAACGGCGAAAGTTTAGATTCATGTGTCAGAAGTGATATGATGTGAGCCCCTTTTCACGGTTGCAGAGTCAGACCTGCTATCACATCCCTAAGAGCAGCCGTTTAGTACAACAGTAGACCAGCCAAAGGCGCCCTCTTGTAATTTAGATGGATCTCGGAATTTACGTCATGTCACGTGACTGCGAGCGCCCATGTTGTGTTGACATGTAACCAATGTGCGTAGTTATGTTGTGACGTCATTGCCATAGCGATACGAGGTTCGAATGCGCATGCGCAGCTTGGGTGTATATGAGGACACGTGTTTTGGTCGTCCATTTTGTGTATAGGGGCGCCACCTTGATTTCTCAAATGACACGTGGTTGCCTGGTGACGAAACCTTACCTCTTGGTATAAGATCGGGGTTATGTTTTGAGGGTATGTTTGATTCGAGGGGAGTATGTTCCGGTAGTATAGAATCACACAAATGAACCCGACTTTCGTGTATTTTAGTGGATTTTACTCTGGTAACCATATTAATGTTGTAGCTGGGACGTGGAAATGTTCGGGATCCAATGTTTGTACGGAGTGTGTTTTGGGAAAACATGGAATTACCCCAAACAACCGATATTAAATATAGAATTACCCAAAACAGCTTGACAATGTCTAAAAAACTATCCATGGATGGAAATTTTTCAGAAAATATTGCGTCTTCCAGACACGATGGGCAACAGCGGCAGGGGCAAAGGGGACCAGGAGCTCTCGGGATGAGGCGGCAGGGAACCAGAAGCTCTTGGGGTATGGGCAGCAAGGGGCAGGAGCGGTCAGGTAGCAGAAACCGGGTGCTAGGGGCGCTAGAAGCGGAGGAGGCTTCTCATCTTCCATTTCCCTCTCTGTTTATTGTTTAAAAAAATAACAAGAGTTATCTCCATTGAAAGCAGAAAGTGCCTGTATGTAAAATGATTTTCCCTTAGAATCCATTTAACGAGGCCTAGTTAGTGACTCGGTGGATCCAAAAATATCGAAATGAGGCTATGATACGTATGATTTTGAACGTATTGAACTCATTTTCATAATCTTCATTTTGAGACATATGATTTTGCGCGCAATGTGTTCATTTTCACAGCATTCATTGTTCCATTCGACGAAAAACGGTATTTAGTGGGTCTATTTATTTATTTATTTATTTATTTATTTATTTATTTATTTATTTATTTATTTATTTATTGGGGTTTTACGACACTTATATAGTCTGAGTCATTTTGTGTCGGTGACAGAGTGGAGGAATCCGTTGTACCAGAAGAGAACCACCAAGCAGCGACGAGACCCTATAACCTCTTCAACGTCACATAAGCCAAGACTGCACTACGCACTGTACATCAGTACGTCGCACTGCACAACACAGTCAGGATAATTAAGGTTAAGACACGTGCACCCCTGTCCATCTCAGAACACCGTCAGCTTCCCCACCCGCTCCACATGCGAGCAGTCGAGGTAAAGTACCTTACCCAAGGGCACGAAGTGTTAAACCAAATCAATCACTGAATGGTCACCCCATCAATAGACTAACCGGGTTCAACGGAGCTTAACTTCAGCGATGTTGGTGGCTGATGCACGTCCACCTGTATTGTGATAATTTACTAACACCAGTCAATAGTGTGTAATAAAATTTCTAATTTTCTCGCCTCATTTGGGGTTAACAGTGTGCGGAAGAATTCAACCCGACCTATAAAAAGGGACAACGAGATCGATAGGAACTACGGGGTTTAAGACAAACTGCGCCCGTAGGAGGAATTCGGGCAGACATATCAAGAGCGATAGACGTCAAACCCAGCCTTCCCCATCAATCCGTGTGCAGTAAGATTTTAGTGCCCACCAAATTTGGGAATAGATTTGACGCTACTTTGTGATACTCCCTCTCCAAACAAACACACCGTCCGGCCATAAAATGGACGTCCGTGCTTCATCACAAAAATAGGTGTATTACAATAATGATTAGTTTATTACAAAAGTGGTTTTATTACAAAAGTGGTTGGTACGCGATAACCACTTTTGTAATAAAGTTTATTGCAAAAGTGGTTGCGTACTTTCTCCAGACACTGCCACGTTTCAACTGGTGAATAAACACTTTATTCCATTGAACGACACACAAACATGTTTAGGTAAACTAGCTCTCAACCCACCTCAATGTCCAACTATAAAATGAACGTTCGTGATTCATCACAAAAATAGGTGTGTTACAATAATGGTTAGTTTAGTACAAAAGTGGTTGGTACGCGATAACCACTTTTGTAATAAAGTTTATTGCAAAGTGGTTACTTCAGTCACTTCCAAGTTTCAACAGGTGAATGGAATGGACACGTTATTCCATTGAACGACATGCAAACATGTTTAGGTAAACTTGTCCCTAACCCCACCCCAATGTCCAACTATAAAATGGACGTCCGTGATTTATCACCAAAATGAGTTTATTACAATAATGGTTAGTTTATTACAAGAGTGGTTTTATTACAAAAGTGATTGATACGCAATAACCACTTTTGTAATAAAGTTTATTGTAAAAGTGGTTGCGTACTTTCTTCAGTCACTACCAAGTTTCAATAGGTGAATGGACACGCTATTCCATTGAACGACACACAAACTTGTTTAGGTAAACTAGTCCCTCACCCACCCTAATGTCCGACTATAAAATGGACGCCCGTGATTTATCACCGAAATGAGTTTATTACAATAATGGTTAGTTTATTACAAAAGTTGTTTTATTACAAAAGTGGTTAGTACGCGATAACCACTTTTGTAATAAAGTTTATTGCAAAAGTGGTTGCGTACTTTCTGCAGTCACTAACCATGTTTTAACTGGTGAATGGACACGTTATTCCATCGAACGACACACAAACATGTTTAGGTAAACTAGTCCCTCACCCCACCCCAATGTCCGACTATAAAATGGACGTTCGTGATTTATCACTGAAATGAGTTTATTACAATAATGGTTAGTTTATTACAAAAGTGGTTTTATTACAAAAATGGTTGGTACGCGTTAACCACTTTTGTAATCATTTTATTGCAAAAGTGGTTGTATTACAAAAGTGGTTGGTACAAAGCTGCAAGCTTATCAAGGTCGTTTCCACCAAAGTACAAATACTTCTATAACAATCGAGGTGGCAACTATGTATTCAATATTTTTATAACCCAATCTGTTGCCAATAGCTTCATACATATGTGTATTTCTCTTCAACCCATTTAAGTCATAATTTGAAAATACATGTCTAGAAAATATGGTTGTAAAAGTTTTATAGTATTGGCCCCTGCATGGATTGCTATTTTTCAATTGAAAACATCTTATGACACTCAATTCCACTTTGGCATCACACGATTTTTTCTAACCTTGCACATGGGCGTACGAGCCAGGGGGTGGGGGCAGTCCCCCCCCCCCCCCCTTGGTTCGGGCAAACCAGCTTTAAAAATCCGGGCAAGGAACGAGAGAGAGAGAGAGTGAGACCATGCAGGATTTCGGGCAAATCAAAAGGTTTGCCCCCATATATCACAAAAGCCCCGTACGCCCATGACCTTGCAAGTGCGGATTTAGTACGTTGGGGAGTCTGTCAGTTGCTCGCCGTTGCTTGGTGGTTCTCTTTGAGTACGTCGTGAAACTGTCCGACACGAGTTGACCCTGGATGTCGAAAGTGTCGTTAAACCCCAATCAATAATAAATAATTACAAATTTGGGGAATAATTTGTAAAGGAAAAAAAACTGTCCGACGCGATATGACCCTGGCTGTTTAATTGTCTTTAAACCCCAGCAATAAATATAATCATACTCCACTATATTAGAGGAGTGGTCATTTTCAGAAAAGCAAATAGTTTTCATAACTGGCTCATTTAACCCCTTACCTTAAGCGAATAGGAGACGAAACTTACAAACACATTTCATGAATAACTAAAAAGTTTGATTTTTGCCTCAAAAGCATAGCTTTGACCCCCTCAAACGTTGTGTTTTTGATATAGAAAAATGAAAAAATAATAAATTTTGAATGGCGATTTTCATGAATAGCGTTGGCCGTTTTTTGACTTCGCACTCAGAGAAATCCGCGTCAAATTTAGTTCCAAGTGGAACCAAAACCCATCAAAGAACCAAAACGATTGAGTCCTCATGTGATCTGAAGACACGCAATTTCACATAGAGTTGTTTATATGAACAATTCCATTGTCGCGCAACTTAACCTTTTAACAGATGAAAAAAATATCTTAAAAAAATTCACCAAAATCATATCATGTGACCCCCTCGTTGGAACGAGCTAGTGGAGCTCGTTCAATGAGGTGACCACATGATATGGTCTTTTGAAAATTTTTACAAAAACAATAATTAAAATAATAAATTTTGATATCACATGCGTTGCTTGAAGAGGTAAATTCGTCGCCATTTTAAAACTTGAACTTGGCGCGACTTTATATTTTACAGTGTACACAATGCTCAGATGTTGTGATAGTCCAGTTAATGTGACAGACTGAAGAACCAAAACATGTGTATGTTTGGTTCCATGTAACCAAATTTGGTTCCCCTACCAGGACAAACTGAAGTACTAATTTGGTTCCCTGGAGGAACCAAAATTGCTCTGTCTGTACTTAAGATAAAGAGTTAACTCATTAATTCCCGCTTTTAAGAAATGGAATCGTCCATATCGAAAGATAACAATTTTGGAATAGTCTATTCTTTAGGTAGACAAATTAATATTTCTAACCTGCTGTCACACGTTTGCAATTTAAGATATTAATTAATCTACTCCTCACAACTACTCAACAGCTGAAATAGTTCAGTAAAATTATACTCTGGGTTCAGTTCCTAGAAAGAAGAAAACAGGTCGGCACTGTGAAAATATACGGCTTTTTTACCAAAGCATTTTACGGTAGTGCCATCCACACGTTGTCAGTCTTCTTATCGTATTTTAACGGTAATCTTGTACAGTGGTAGGAATTTTGCTCATAGAAAAGGGATAAATAAAAATCTCTTCTTAATCCCCCTTTTGAAAAGTATGCCTACATTTCAAAAGTAATGATTTATTTTGGAATCACTTGATTCAAAATCCACAAGTAAAATCCAGCCGATGTGTACGAACGCATCTCATTGGTCATTACGCATCTGATTGGCGTCATGACGTGAATGTAATGCTTCGACACCCAAAAGTGTCACGCAAGAATGTAAACAGACTGCCAAAGTTAATATTTTTCTTTAATATATATCACTCGCACCAACAGAGCTCGTGATGCACTCGAAAAACTTTACCACTCGTTGATTCCTGCCCACTATTTTACCCTCAGTATTTTCTGTCTGGTTATTTCATTCTTCATCTTCCAAATCACTGTCGACAGTTATCCGTCAACTCAAGAACACATCGGCATACATCTGGAGCTCTGGGATGTTACTGGATGATTGTACATTACCACTTTCAAAGTAGTAAGTTTCATGGTCGGACAAGGGATTCATCCGAAACCAACACACTCTACGGTAAACCCACACTGACAACAAAACAAAACGAATAGAAATCTTTTTGAAAATCCAAGAGTTCATTCTAGGTAGTGACCGCTTCAACTGAGTCGATATATTCTCGGTCTAGCCTCTCTCCTGTACAAGAAGAAACCTCTCATAAACATCTCAAAACCGTTATCTTAATACTGGCCATCCAAGGGCTTTCGTAGAGAAAATCAACAGCTTCAGTGTCCAGCCCTACGTATTTTCTGAGTCCAGACCGGAGTACTTGGCTGCCTGTTTCAACAAAATATATTTCTAATGTAAATGGTGAAAATCTCTATTCACTTTGTTAATCAATCTAAATCCCTTATAGCCGCATTCATGTATAGATTTTCTTTTCTATTGTGTTTATGGAGAGGAGTTAACATAAGTTGTAGAACTTGTACCCCAATCCTTTTTGCAAATTTACGACAAAATATGTTTAAACTAAACAAAGGATTGAGAAATGCCATAAATATGACTATGTAATCTGTTTACGTCACTGATAAACCATCTACGACCAGTAACATTTATGATGTGGAGAACTGTAAGACTATTTTCGCTTTTATTTTTTTTTCATTGATAGAACCAGATTCAAACGTAGAATCTCGGAAAACTGAAGATTAATCCCTTCGTCTAATGAGTGCAACAAGACGCCATTCGCAATGCTTTAGCAATGCTTTAGCATTGCGAATGGCGTCTTGTTGCATCCAAGAGACGTCTTGTTCTATATGTTCCTTTATTAATGATCCCAGCATCTGACATGGATCATTGGAAAGGCCTCGGAGGAACGGCCCTTTAGCCAAATCGAATCCATATAACCTCTGTGGAAGTAAACCCCGTTCCAGAATTTTGTGCCCTGGCACTAAAACAGTTAACACTAAAACACTAAACGAAAATCTTCTTGTCTTCAGAGCCGCGCAGGACTATATCATACTGAGTGGACGCTTTCAATAAGTAGCGGTGCACTCTTAGACTCTCCCGGTGTTGATTGTCACACAAATGGGCCACCGTTACCGATACACTATTGAGGCTGCCCTGTTGAATATTCTTTGGTAGCGAACATTGAATACAGGTTGTCCCCTCGTTTCCTACTTAACCCCTTGCCCAATGTACCGCCAATGTAACCCATAAAAATCGCCATCTAAATCCTTTTATATTTTCAATTTTTGTCTCTGGAACATGGCTTATGACCCCCATTGGAATGAGCTCGACGAGCTCGTTCCAGTGAGGGACCGTGAGCCGTGTTCTAGAGACTGTCATTGAAATTTCCAGTTATTGAAACATTTTTTATTCACGTGTCGCCTGCTACACGTGTTGGGCAAGAGGGTTAAGTTTCCCTTTCCTTTCCATTCTCTCATTCTCTCTATTGCTCTCCTTACTCTCTCTGTCTTCTATGTTTAAACAATATTTTACTTAGTGTTTGCAGCTACTATCAAACTTCGTCAGTATTCCAGAAGAGACGGCTTATAAAAGCTTAAAGCTTACTGCTGAATCCTTTCAACAAATCTCGTTCTTGACTCAATACTTTAATGCATACCATTGTACTGCGCACTCTGTATGACAATCATGTTGTAGTTTATTATATGTATGCATCATACTTTTTCATGAATAAATATTGTTTAAATTAAAACCGTTAAATTGGTGCCCGTTAAATAATCTCACCCACTACACATACCGTGGCATAAAAAAGAAATGAACATGGTTACAGCCAGATCAACGAGATCTCAATAGTCCTCCTTAAGACATGGGTTAATAATTATCCAACGATAGCGGTAAAGGTGTTAATGTCCACCCAAACATCACAACATTGGCACCAAACAAAATTAATATTATAAGATCGAATTACGGCACCCGACATAATGGAGTCTGGTATTATACATATCTACAGGCACGAGAGAGCAACTGTTGACCAAGAAGATAGAATTTTATTTTCTATATATTCTCATTAAAGTGGTCTTTTAGGCCATTTTCATGCAATTGTATAGAGGTAAAATGTCTGTCACTTGATAACTCAGCTATATGCTCTTTGATTTATGGAAAAAACCCATAATCTATTGGACATTTTTTGTTGAAATATTAGATTTCCACTAATTTAGTTGCATTTCACTCTCATCTGTGTATATAGATTATGCAATCAATTATCTCTTATATAGTATTATGTCGTGTGCGTATTTCATAATTCTATTTTTGTATATATTTTTTTAATATAATGTTATACTGTACATTTGACCGACATGGTATAGAAGTACAATAAACGGAATTGAATTGAATTGAATTGAATTGAACTGAACTGAACTGAATTGAGTTAAATCCGAACGACCAGGTGAAAATCCAGTTTGGTACTCCTTATTCTCCACTATCAATCAATATGCATATTTACGAGGCAAACTCAATTCTCTTTGTGTAATGAAAATAGATACGATTTATGCTATCGAGGATATTCCGACTACAAACCTTGATGACTGAATGGAAGATCAGAGAACGCAGAAATCCCACTTGAGCATCAATGGGGTATCATATTTCGCATAATACTTGACATGAGTCGCCAGAGACAAGTACCCATCTGAACAGCTTATTTACTGCAAACCATATGCGAATCGATACATTCTCAGTCTCTCCAAACAGATAGTTCACGGTGTGATGAATTTAACCGAGGGCGTCTAAAAGTATATCAGTCGGGAGGTTTGAACATTTCGAAAGCAACTTGAAGAAAGATACTCTACCCACTGTTAGCTATACGGAAAATGTAATGATTTGTGAAGCAAGATGTCAATTGTTTTGTCTATTTAAAATGTCAATCCTTTGTGAAATGAGGTTTTAGTTGCTAGTTGAAAACTTTTCTTCCATTTGGTAAAGTCAAAAGTTGGAAATTGGCAATCGGCAGTCAGAGACGGGGGAAGCTTGAGGGAGTATGTGTGTGTTTGTGGGTGTGTGCGTGTGTGTGAGGGTGTGTGTGAGTTTTTTCAAATGACACAATCATGTTTTAGAGGAATTTTGAATGTTGGTTTCTGATCCCCCGCCGGGATTCGAACCTTCGGCAACACCGCCTGGCAATCAGGAGTCCAGCGTCTAAACCACTAGACCATTGCACACCGTCAAAAAACGATGGCTGGAATCTAGCTTTTTAGATGAAGTCCTCATGATTACTTGGTTCATCTTCCTTTCGGCAGCAGCATGAAAGTGTGGAACGCGCTGGCTACAGTACGACGAAAGTGCTGTGGATGGCCTCAGTCGAAGACTGGCACGGGCTTGTGTGTGTTTTTTCAAATGACACAATCATGTTTTAGAGGAATTTTGAATGTTGGTTTCTGATCCCCCACCGGGATTCGAACCTTCGGCAACACCGCCTGGCAATCAGGAGTCCAGCGTCTACACCACTAGACCATTGCACACCGTCAAAAAACGATGGCTGGAATCTAGCTTTTTAGATGAAGTCCTCATGATTACTTGGTTCATCTTCCTTTCGGCAGCAGCATGAAAGTGTGGAACGCGCTGGCTACAGTACGACGAAAGTGCTGTGGATGGCCTCAGTCGAAGACTGGCACGGGCTTGTGTGTGTTTTTTCAAATGACACAATCATGTTTTAGAGGAATTTTGAATGTTGGTTTCTGATCCCCCGCCGGGATTCGAACCTTCGGCAACACCGCCTGGCAATCAGGAGTCCAGCGTCTAAACCACTAGACCATTGCACACCGTCAAAAAACGATGGCTGGAATCTAGCTTTTTAGATGAAGTCCTCATGATTACTTGGTTCATCTTCCTTTCGGCAGCAGCATGAAAGTGTGGAACACGCTGGCTACAGTACGACGAAAGTGCTGTGGATGGTCTCAGTCGAAGACTGGCACGGGCTTGTGTGTGTTTTTTCAAATGACACAATCATGTTTTAGAGGAATTTTGAATGTTGGTTTCTGATCCCCCACCGGGATTCGAACCTTCGGCAACACCGCCTGGCAATCAGGAGTCCAGCGTCTAAACCACTAGACCATTGCACACCGTCAAAAAACGATGGCTGGAATATAGCTTTTTAGATGAATTCCTCATGATTACTTGGTTCATCTTCCTTTCGGCAGCAGCATGAAAGTGTGGAACGCGCTGGCTACAGTACGACGAAAGTGCTGTGGATGGCCTCAGTCGAAGACTGGCACGGGCTTGTGTGTGTTTTTTCAAATGACACAGTCATGTTTTAGAGGAATTTTGAATGTTGGTTTCTGATCCCCCGCCGGGATTCGAACCTTCGGCAACACCGCCTGGCAATCAGGAGTCCAGCGTCTGTGTGTGTGTGTGTGTGTGTTTGAGGTTAAAAAATCGCACTGGCACAGACATTTTCTACTGAAACGTTTTTTTCTTTTAATATGCCGCCGAAAAATTGTTTTCATTTACTGAACCCTGATTGGTTTCAAACATGACAAAAAAGTACATAAAATTGGTTTAAACTAAGTGATGAGCTTAGGAACTGGTTAAACTGACTGGCAAAAATTGATGTTATTCATTGATGGGCCCTAATTTAGTCCTTACAAGGATGTTACGCAAGCTTTTGTTTTTCTTATAGGCGATGACAGGTCGAAGATTCAAAGGTTCATTTAATTTAGCATTGGTAAAATTGAATTCATCTTTTAACATTTTTGCTATTTCGATATTCATTCTGTTGTACGTTAAAGTGAAAGGAATGATGGACCTCCTTTCGCATTCGCCCTCTGATATGTTCATACCAAATGGCCAGAGGGTTTGAAGCGTATTGATCCCAAAAGCTTCACGTTTTTTTCTAAATTCATCCGTTTCTTCTAATGTGTCTTTAATTGGTGGTTGTTCAATAGGATGGATTTCGAAATCGTCCAAAGAATGGCCAGGAAGGTTAAAATGTTGGGCTACTGGGGCATCAGCATTATGTTTTATATCCTGTTTGTGTCTAGTAACACGTTCTCGGAAAGGATTTTGACTTTGACCAACATACTGTTTCCGACAGCGCTTACATGTGATAAGGTAAATAATGTTTGGTGAATCACAATGGAGGGGGTTACGGATCTGATAATGAATATTCGTTTGTTCGGAGGAAAATTCCTCTTTCTGATCAGGCATAAAAGTATGCAATCTACATCGAGGCTTTTTGCAATTAAATACCGCGCCACTACCATTCCGCAACGGTCTGTTGTGTTCAATCTTCAGTGGTTCGAAATCAGAGGTTTCAGCTGGACTTTCGAGCTTTTTCAAAGTTTGAGATTTTAAGGTACGCAAAAAGCGCAGCGAGTATCCTCTCGATCTGAGGGCGCCAAATAGAGCAAAACAAGCCTCATTGAAATTTACCTTATCACTTGAATTGCGGTGGAAACGAATGAGTTGTGATTTGATGATACCTTTAAATGTATGTTGAGGATGAAATGATTTTGTGTGCAACAATTGAAGTGAATCAGTTGGTTTAAAATATACTTTATAATCTAAATGACCGGACGCCTGAAATTGCTTGCATTTATACACGGTCACATCGAGAAAATCAACAGAATTTTCACTGATAGTAGCTTTCAATTTAATATTTGGATCGTGATTGTTCAAAATTTCTAAAATTTCAACAAAATCTTCTTTTGAATGTTCCCAAATGCTTTTGCACATTTGCTTAAGGCATTTTCCTCCCATTCCGCTACATAAATGCTTGCAAAATTAGGACTGAATCTTTTGCCCATAGGACAACCCATTATTTGTAGAAAATATTCTCCATTGAATTGAAAGTCATTACCTTTTAAGCTCAGCTCTAAAAGATCCAAAATTTGTTCATCCGGGCGTTTCGCATCCGAATATTTTTCAAATGCATTTTTTTACTGATTTAACACCTTTATCAATATCAATGTTCGTATACATACTGTCAATATCCAAAGTAGCCAGAACTGCATTTTTCGATATTTTCAATTTCGAAATTTTTGACAGGAAATCCTGTGTATTTTTTAGATAGCTCGGATGTCTATTTGCTATAGGTTTCAGATGATAATCATTTAATTCCGAGATCGCATAAGATTCCGAATTACAATCTGATACAATTGACCTCCCGGGTGTAGTTAAGTCATCCGTTCATGAAGAACGGTCCTTGTGGATCTTTGGTAGGATATAAAATTGTCTTGTTTGAGCACTGAGCTTAGCTGTTAAATATTTCAATTGTTTTTTGGTAATGTGACCTTCATCGAGGAGAAATTTTAAGATCTTATTGAATTTTTCAACATTACTAGGCCAAATAAGTGAATCTATTTAATAAATATAGCATGGCTTTGAGATGACTATGCCAAAATAGTGGTCCTCGAGGAGAGGATAGTCCCGACGCGTAGCGGGGGGACTATTCTCTCCTCGAGGACCACTATTTTGGCATAGTCAACGAAAAGTTATGCTAAATTTATTATATTAGATGTGTGTGTGTGTGTGTGTGTGTGTGCGTGGGGGGGGGGGGGGGGGGTTCTTCATCGGTCATATATGCAAGATAATATTCTTATTCACAGCCAAAGAGAAAAGAAAATGGTTCAGGGTTTAAACAGGTAAACTAAGTTAATTCTGCCACTCATAGTTCCGGGATAGAGACGTAGCGAACCAAACCCCCAAGAAACACAATACCATTATTCCATTAACCCCTCCTCCCGCCCCCAACACTACTACAAACATCACTTTCGATACACATATTGTTATTTCTCCAAACTAAATGTAATAATGTATATTGGACGAGATGTCTTGTAAAGTATTTACGCTGCAATGGCATTTTCTAAGCGAATTCGAATGTTACTATTTATAACCGTGCACTTTTACCGTGCACTATTCTTTTTTTCAAAAATGATAGCAGGTCTGTGCGATTTCGCTGACGAACTATCGGAAAATAGGGTGTTTCTGTTCAACCAATCAGAACGCGGGAAAGTCACGTGACATTTAATATTTTCTTATAATGTTTAGTATTGCTGAATTGTCTCATGGCTTCCTTTATATAATTATCCCGAGATAGTACAACTACCGACCCACCTTTGTCGGCTGGTTTAATTACTAATTTCTTATTTTTTCGAAGTTTCGTGAGGGCTCTCCGTTCACCAGCTGTTAAATTGTCTTTATCGGAGCGTATGTTCATACTGAACACCTTTTGGATGATTCGTTTGCTAGCCTCAATAATTTCGGGATCTACTTCACTATCTGGAGGTGACCAACCAGATGATTCTGTAAAAGGAAGTTTCCGACTTAGTATTTGCGTCCCCACGAGGATTTCCTTGGTTTTCTCCAGGTTCTTACAAAGAAAACAATGCGTTAAGGTTTGTCTTCCCGATTTTGTGGATCCTTGTTCGTCATTGTTTGTCACCTATCACAAAAGCCAAAAAAAGTCCACACAAAACGGTTAAACAAGACTAAGGGCGAGTGTGTGGGAGTGGGGTGGGTGGGTTGTGATCCCGATTTTATGAGAATCTAGACAATATTATTTGGATTTGGGTACCCACAAAGATTCCAGTTGTTTTCTCCGAGTCCTCACAATGAAAATAATGGGTTAGTGTTTGTCCTCCCGATGAGGGATTTTCTTATGGCCCTCATGGCTTCATTTCAGAAAAAGGGGATTCCATGGCCACAAACGTTTTCCAAAGAAGGGATTCCAATAAGATATGACTGTTAAATGCCGAGATGAGGCTAAGAGGGATAGTAAATTAGACCTCACTGAGGGATTTTCTCATGGCCCTCATGGCCTCATTTCAGAAAAAGGGGTGCCGATGGCCAGTCGTGATGATAAAGTGTCCGCTTGATAATATGAAGTATCTGGTGGATTAATAGTACCAAGGGCTAACAAGAGACCTACAAGGGTATATACAGCTATGCTAAACTACCGTTCTAAACTACCAAGCATTACCCCCACCCCCACAATACCACTTGACCTACCTTAACGTACTACCTATACCAGCCATATAATAAAACAAAGCAATCGGTTGGTTAGTAGTACCAAGTACTAACAGGGGGCCTACAGGGGTATATACCGCCCATTCTATACTACCGTTCTAAACTACCAGGCATTACCCCTACCCACAATACCGCTTGGCCTAGCATTACATACTACCTATACCAGCCATAGGATAACACGAAGCATTAGGTGGATTAATAGTACTAAGTGCTAACATGGGACCTGTAGGGGTACAATGCGTACATCTTATACTACCACACTAGGCGACCATGCATTACAAAACCCACCCACCCACCCACCCACCCACCCACCCACCCACCCACCCACCCACCCACCCACCCACCCACCCACCCACCCACCCATTAACCCACCCACCCACCCACCCACCCACCCACCCATCCACAATAACGTCTGGCTTCGCATTACATACTACCTATACCAGTTACAGAAGAATAAAGTCGATTATTAGTACATAATAACACCGAGGACTAACAGGGGACTAACGTTATACCGGATGGTACAGTGGGCAACAACAGTGGTCAACGTCTCTACTAATAACGTACATCACCTGCCGGATCTAGATGGCTGGGCCGTAGTTTTGCACAGGAGGAAGATGCTCCGGCAAAAGTCCGGTTCCTTTAGGAATTTAACACTAGCTACTCCGGCAAAAGTCCGGGTGGTGAGGGTCGATCGGGTACATGCTATACTACTGTCGTATATAGGCTACACCCACACAAAATATAAATTCCACCAAATTACGCAGATTAAGAAATGCATGGTTTGCACTTCGCTAATTTTGTACTTTGGTGGGTAAAGACCAATAAAGAGTTTAAGTAATAAAATGTCTGATGGTATTTCCATCTAAGCATTGTTACAATGACAAGTCAAAAAATCACGACAAGTGCGTCATGCATTGAATACGTTCGTATCTGACGATATTCGATTAGAAAAACACATATGCGCACGGAATCAAATTACAACAGTTTTGCTATGGTGAATTATCTCACGAACTGACCATGTTTTATTTGAAAAGTAACTGTGTTGATATACGGGTTTAATATATTCCCGTTTTCTGTAGTAACGCGAATGGGAATGAAATTACGCTCAGAACCGGGAACCGGGAATGTCCTGGATAATATCAAGTAAATTTACGAGAGTAGCAAGACGCATTTATTTACATGAAAATGAACATATTTTATTGGCAAACTGCCACCTCCATACGGAAAAGTTCTTTTCCCACGAGACGTTTGAAAACCCAAACCCGCTTCCAACTTCCGTCTTCAATTTCAGAATAGCTAGTTTTATCACCACTACCTCCTCCGGCTTCAACTCCAACTCACAGTCGTCACCGATCTTCTCTGCTTGTGGCAGGAGAAACTTGTGACGGCAGTGAAGGCGGAGTTGATGTTGAATGAGGTTGTGAATAGTGAGTGATACCAGTGACTCTGAAAATGAAGACGAGTTTGAACTTTAAAGCCAGTGAAAATCTTTCTGTTCAAGAGATGAGTCCTCCGGGACTGATTGCGAGCTACAGTGATTTGGTGAAAATGGTTCTCCAGAAAGCAGGATTGTAAAAAGTTCAAGCGTGGAAAGGCTGACGAAATCTTACAAAGTTACGATGGGGCAGTTTTTCAATTTGTGCACTTCAATTCAACACACAAACAGTGCCATGCGTGATCCCCGGTTCCGTGTTATTGATTTCCCGGGTATCGTGACCGACTTTTCGGAACCGGTAACCCGTGAATTACCTTTCCCGGGATTAAACCCTATTTGATACAATTTATCACATGCAACGTAAAAGGACAGTCTTAACTGTCGCTCAGGTAACTGTCGACATCTATTGTCGCGATAGATAGAAACTTCTCTCCATGTATTAAGCTATCAATTTAGGTCAATACTACGTTTAAATATGAATTGAGGACTCGGATTCGGACTCAAAACACATACTGAATCAAGGACTCGGACTCGGACTCAAGTTAAGTGCTTAGTTTAACCACGTTTGATTTACCACGTTATAGCGATCTTTATTAATCATTGTGCCGAAAATAAAAATTAACCATCCCTGTGAGGTCAGACTGTTAACATGTCAAACTGCCGTGACATTTGCCGGTGGTTGCCGTACTTGGGGGAGTGCTCTAGAGTTTGTTAAGTAATTATAAAGTTAGAATTAATAGATTTGATAAGAACTATCTACCGACGCCTTTATCCACGTTGTTTCATTTAACCATTTGCGCGTGGTATCTGTTAAACGTCCATCCACTGTCCACACCATATATATATCTGTCAATTCGACAATCTGAGCGACCACTATTTCCGCAAGCGTTTCGCTTTCCGTACAAAATACCGAAGTATGAACTCCCTAACTCCGTTGCTGTTGTGTACATTACGTATCACTATATATAAATAAATTGAGGCCTGTTCTGTTCTGCTTGGCCCGTGGACGTACCAAATCAAAAAAATAATATTGCGGACTTTGGGTCCAAGTTTGGACTAACTGTGAGGGTAATTAGCACGCCTCCTTTAAACAATCCTGGATCCGCCTCTGCTTTATGAAGTTGATGTATGGTATGCCTATGTTCAGATACCAGTCGAATTTTTATGACAAGAAGTTTTGCCAAAAACATACTGGATAAAGCAGCTAGGTGTAGCCTTAAGTGAAGTCGCAAGTGTTGAGCATTAACGTGGTCGAGTTTGGTAGTTAGTCGCAGATAAATGGTTAAATGAAGCCATGGAGATGGAAGGGAGTCGATCGATAGTTCACAAAAAGTTAGCTTATCCCAACTACATAAATGAATGATAGTCTTTATATAAAAATATAGGAGCATTCCACAAAGTACGATGTTTATTGGGAATATGTTACGGCAGTTTAACAGTTAAACGAGTTTTGCTGATCATCACAACGACAATATCGCTGTTACGTGTGGTTAATCGCTGGTAATTCAACAAAAAATCTGAACACTAAACTTGAGTCCGAGTTCGAGTCCTCGATTCAGTATGTGTTTTGAGTCCGAGTTCTCAATTCAGTGTCCATCCAATGCTACTGACCGTTTTTTTTTGGGGGGGGGGGGGGGGTTGAATTGTACTTAAAACACCACAGCTGATGTAATAGAAAAATACGCGCCTACTGTTTTTGAATAGTTCTAGAATTATTCCATTCCTAACTGCAAGGAAATCTCATGACTGACAATTTACGTCACCTTTAAGAGATTTGCGGGAAAATAACTCCCCTTACCTTTCTATAGCTGTCAGTAAATTTAACACTTAGGGTATGGGAATTTTTGTTGTTGAAATTTTGAAATGTTAACGAAGTTGTATCATCGATGTTCACATGTTCACATCTTGTCCCAAACAAGCCTGAAAATAAGCACTCTGTCATTTGCAGAATGAGGCCCCAGAGGGTGAATTTGCTGATGCTATCCCATACAGTGGGCCAATTTATCCTCTGGATTCCTCTTTTTGCTTACGTTTGAGACTCTGATTCAGATTGAGGTTCACAGAGGGTGAATTTAGTGATGCTACCCTGCTTTGCAGGGTAGCATCACTAAATTCACCCTCAGGGGACCTCATTTTGCAGATGACAATCTGCTTATTTCTGGCTTGGTCCCAAACGTCAGGAATTTTCCTGTAGAATGGTATAAAAATACAGAAGATGGCTTTTTACTATTTTTCTCCCAATCAGTTTGAACCTTTGACTATTATTCCCCCGTCTGTTTAAAAATAAGAAAACAGCGATTTCACTATCTTTTGGTGTTCTGTAATCTTTCTTGCTCATTATATCACACATTTATTAATTTATTTATTTATTGGGGTTTAACGATACTTTCGACAGCCAGGGTCAACTCGTGTGGGACAATTTTACGGGTGGAGGAAGCCGGAGTACCCAGAGAGAACCACCGTGCAACTGTCAGACTCCCCAACGTACAAACGTCGCACTGGCAGGGCTAGCATTGGTTGAAGACAAGTGCATCATCCACGTGCAGTACGCCTTAGTACACAGTATCACCCTGTCCCCACATGGGCAATCGGGATGAACTTCCTTGCCCAAAAACACAACGCAGTTACCTCTGGTGGGGATCGATTCGTGGACCTTTCGGTTTGAAGTCCAATTCCGTAACTACTGAGCCACGCGCTCCCAATGCAGATACTATCCTTTCCGTTAATATAACTGCATAGGAGGTAAGATTTACTATGTTTTTCTTTTGAAGAATAAAAACTTGCAAATTACTATAAAAACACATTCCGTGAACAAAGAGCCAAAGTGGACTGTTACTTAGTTGCTTCTAATTAACTTGCCATAAAAAGCTAAGTTTCCTTTTGTAACTTATAAACAAACACAACCGGAAGCTCAGAGAGCTGCCTGTTGTTTTCGTTTATTAACAGTAACAAAAGGAAACTTCTCTTTATTTCGTACTGATGTCATAAGGGTTTTCTCAAAAATTACATGCTTCTCAATTGGATCTTCCTCGTCCGTCAAATAACTTGAGGGGCGATAACTTTATCCAAAGTCGACTTTCAGTACGAGATAAACCAGGGATGCATATTTCCTTGCAGTCACAATATTCAATGTCATTTTGAAGAATAAATCAACAAATATTCTACAATCCGCAAACCTATTGGGTTTAGCTGAAGCAATGTCTGTTTGCAGCTGTTTAAGTAAAATGTTCCTCTCCACCGAAACTGAATACTGTGAAACTTAATGTGGATACAAAAATGTATTCCCTATTATCACAGCCCGGGGAGAAGTTATCTGCCTTGTCCACTCCTAGCAGCGACAGAGAAAGGGTTAGGTCTCGTTTCCTATTAAAAGGTCATTTCCGAGGTTATTGGATATCCTCAGCCAAATGACTATTTTGAGCTATAGTTTTAGTTTATGGTGGTGTGGATTTAGTAAATAATTCTCTTTAATGGTGATATGGCCAAAATAATCTGTTGATGGTCTTGATTCAAACTGTGTATTGTCAAGTGCATTTCAATTGGGGGTCAAGGTCACATGGAAGTGTTAAATGACAAACCCAGACCTGTTTGGGACCTGACAATTTGCAGTTTACAAATGGGACAATTTTTGTGTAAATTTGCTTTGAGAAAGCCTTCTGAAAAAATGAATAAGAAACCGATATGTTTTTTATTTGTCAGAATGATCATGTTATGCTGTAAAATCCTCAGTGGAGGAATGAGGAATTCCTATAACACAGTTTTATCACTATCGATGCACGAAAATTGGAGATTTATCCCCAAAATGAGAAAATTTTGACCATTTTGAGCCATTTTTTTAGCCATCAACTGTGTCATTCGGCTGAGTGTATTTGAGTGATATTGTAAGATTTTTGTTGTGTACAGTTGTCTCTAGAAAGGGCCATATTCAGAGCTTCCAGAAACTATATACATTGTGAGTATTGTGAATAGGGGAGGTAATTTAAATGCGAAATATCCTCGGCCGTGTTGATCAGAAGCTGAACATTTCTTGAAAAGCTGACATTTTCACCTGAATAACTGTAACGAGACCTTAAGTAGAAAACAGTGTTTGCTTTCGTTGCAATTTCTGGCCTCCAATCTCCATAGCAACCAACTGTATTAGTGGGAATATGTTGTAGGATAAGTAAAAGAAATATTAAAGCATATTTTTCTTTTTTCAGTGGTACCCTGTACAGACATAATTTCCTGGAAAGTTCTCCCTCTTGAGGTATTTTAAGTCCAGTAATGGTGTTATCAAGAGAATTATGTAGGTTTTTCAACACAATTTTATTTGAAAATGCTGTTTACTGGTACAGTCATATGGAGAACTCTTTCTAAGAACTTTCCAGGGAATTATCAGAGTGTAGTCTGATTAGTAGAGATAATTTGGGACTGAATATTCTTAATCGTTACATTTACACAGCTCTTTTCAAATAGCACATACTTCAAATGTCAGTCTTTTGGATCAAGTCAGGAACTGAAATGGGTCTATTTTTAACCCTTTAGCAAACACAATGTGTGCTATGCAGGAAAATGTGGTTACAAGAGATTTGTAGAATTTTTTCTTTTATGATTACATTATAATATAATTGATAGAATCGGTGAAAGATGCTTAGCCAAATGAGGAAAGTGAATTGAGAATGCTGTGGAAAAGAGTGGGTGGGTGGGCACTGAAATATGCATTTTGAGGGAGGATGCAGTTTACAAATGAATGTAATTTCTGGGTTTTTTTTTTTAATTTCATCAGTTAATGTGTGATCCTGATGTAGCTTTTGGTGCTGGAAGTGACTGTGCACATCAAAAATAAATCATCCATCACCATTGGTTTAGTCCGATCATTGGCCAATATACCAACACAGCTGCCATGATAGCTATTGCCCATGATGTTACAGCTGTGCATCCATCTAAATTGAAATCTAACTTCCTTCTCTCAGGTTAAAGCATACTGCCTTGGTAGAATAGGGGAACCACTGGTGTTACATGCTTTCATCTAATGCAAAATTTACTCTACAGAGCTTTTATCAGAGTCAGAAATGTGAAGAACAGGCCTTCTCTCACTGAACATTACTGTGTAAAGAAACGTAAAGAAACTGGCTGTCAGAGTGCTCGGTCTGCCGCTATCCATGGGGCTTAAGGGCACTAAGTTAACAATTTTTTCATATGTGCCATACATCATTTTTCTCATAATTAAATACAGATGCACATTTTCTGTTTCTGAGAGTGTGAAGAATTTTTTATTTTTCACTTAAGGTCTCGTTTCCTATTAAAAGGTCATTTCCGAGGTTATTGGATATCCTCAGCCAAATGACTATTTTGAGCTATAGTTTTAGTTTATGGTGGTGTGCATTTAGTAGATAATTCTCTTTAATGGTGATATGGCCAAAATAATCTGTTGATGGTCTTGATTCAAACTGTGTATTGTCAAGTGCATTTCAATTGGGGGTCAAGGTCACATGGAAGTGTTAAATGACAAACCCAGACCTGTTTGGGACCTGACAATTTGCAGTTTACAAATGGGACAATTTTTGTGTAAATTTGCTTTGAGAAAGCCTTCTGAAAAAATGAATAAGAAACCCATATGTTTTTTATTTGTCAGAATGATCATGTTATGCTGTAAAATCCTCAGTGGAGGAATGAGGAATTCCTATAACACAGTTTTATCACTATCGATGCACGAAAATTGGAGATTTATCCCCAAAATGAGAAAATTTTGACCATTTTGAGCCATTTTTTTAGCCATCAACTGTGTCATTCGGCTGAGTGTATTTGAGTGATATTGTAAGATTTTTGTTGTGTACAGTTGTCTCTAGAAAGGGCCATATTCAGAGCTTCCAGAAACTATATACATTGTGAGTATTGTGAATAGGGGAGGTAATTTAAATGCGAAATATCCTCGGCCGTGTTGATCAGAAGCTGAACATTTCTTGAAAAGCTGACATTTTCACCTGAATAACTGTAACGAGACCTTAGGGGTAGCGGAAGGTTGCGACTGGGGCTAAAATGCCCAATCAATATACATTTAAAACTAGAAGTCCTGTCACGAACTGTGCGCTTATCTAGGCTTAATTGCGCGTAGGAATTGCGCGCAATTGCCATATCGAATGGCATCCAAAGCACGGTAGGTTCTCCTGATGACTCATAGCAAACACCAGCAATGTTTCTGCCAATGGACCTCCGGGTTACCCGGAGGTCCATTGGCTGAAACATTGCTTGTGCACAGGCCATTTGTACAGAATTTGACAGCCTTACTATGGTGATAACGCGTAGATTAACGCGCAGATCGACGTGCTATTTGTGCGCATTTCATGACAGGACTTCTAGTTTTAACTGCAGCTAAACACATGGACAAAGCATGGATCATTTATTAGTTCAGTTGTATTAAAGTGCTACATAAGGAAGGGAAATTTGTTTACTTTGAAATTCCCACCTCTGATATTCCATAAATTCAAATTTATTTCTATGTTTATTTGTGCGTTATGCCACATAATCATCAAATGCTATGTTGTGGCAATAAAGAGTTATTTATTGTAAAAGAGGGGGACGCGGTGGCTCAGTAGGTAGAGGTGCAGGCTGCAAGCCGAGAGGTCTCGGTTCGAATCCCACCTGCGGCAACCGCGTTGTGTCCTTGGGCAAGACACTTCGTCTCCATTGCCTACGTGGGGGCACGGTGACGTTGTGTACTAAGGCGTGCGTGCTGTACGTCGATGGTGCACCTGTCTTCAACCAATGCTAACCCTGCTTGTGTGGAGTTCGTATGTTGGGGAGCTGACAGTTGCTCGCCGTTGCTCGGTGGTTCTCTCCGGTTACTCCGGCTTCCTCCACCCGTAAAACTGTCGCGGTCATGATTAGCCATTGTGCAGAAATATGTGACCTTAAACACCAATAAATAAATAAATAATAAATATTGTAAAAGAGGTGAGTGTCTTTCATAAAATCAAATAAGTCCTTCATCCTTTACCCTACGAATAGGCCACATCCGCCCGCGTAATATGCAAATTCAGCACCTGAAAAATACTATTTTTCAAAAAATTTCAACAAAACCATATCATGTGACTCCTCTTTGGAACGAGCTCGTTCCAATGAAGGGTCACAAGATGTAGTTTTGTTGAAATGTTTTGAAAAAATTTAAAAAATGATTTTTAGAATAATAAATTTGATATTGTCTGCGTTGGGTAAAGGGTTAAAAACATGAAATAATTACTCTGTAACGTGGTGAGAAGAGCAATGAGAAAAAGTATATTGGAAGTTTATGGAATATTCTACAAATCAACTTGGTGAATAGACATGAAGAGAAAATCTTGAATGAAAGAGTAAAAAAAAAATGTATTAAAAAGGTTGATTTCCATGAGAAATGACAGGATGGGGGCGCGGTGGCTCAGTTGGTAGAGGTGCAGGCTGCAAGCCGAGAGGTCCTCGGTTCGAATCCCACCTGCGGCAAGCGCGTTGTGTCCTTGGGGAAGACACTTCACCCCCCCCCCCCTTGCCCACGTGGGGGCACGGTGACGTTGTGTACTAAGGCGTACTGCACGTCGATGGTGCACCTGTCTTCAACCAATGCTAACCCTGCTTGTGTGGAGTTGATATGTTGGGGAGCTGATAGTTGCTCGCCGCTCCTCGGTGGTTCTCTCCAGATACTCCGGCTTCCTCCGCCCGTAAAACTGTCACGGTCATGGTTAGCCATTGTGCAGAAATATGTGACCTTAAAACACCAATAAATAAATAATGACAGGATTTTATGTGCACACGTGTTATAAAATATATCTCGGGGGAGGGATCATACATGCCTCTCCCAACCTTGGGACTGATTCAAACAAGGGTAATGGAGTCATTAGTTCCATTAAAAGAAGGGGTGGTCTATCAAATTGATGCGTTGCTAGAGTTCCACGAGAATGTGGTATAAATCTCAATGGGACGCAATTGTGCTTTATTACAAATTACACAATAATTTTATCTGGTATCCCAGCACATGTGTATGCCTATAGCAGTGGAGTTGGATAAAGTTTTGAAAAATGTGCTAGAGACGCCAAAATTTTCGGTGCCTTGGTAGGTTTCGGTACTGCCAGGGCACCCCATGGCTATGCCACTGCTGTTCGTGGAGTTCATCAGAAGATGTACTATAGTAAAAATAGACTTCATACTTATCTTGCGGTCTTGACATGAACACAGATGCTAAAAATGACCTTAACATTTACCTAACCAAACGACCAAAACTACCAGCGTAATTTACAAATTGAGAAGACGAGATAGTACCAATAAGGGGTCACATGATAAGGTTGTGCTGAAATTATTGGGAAATGTGAAATAAAATAATCAAAATAACAAATTTTGATATCTTGTGCGCTGGGTAAAGTGTTAACCCTTTGAACACTAGCTGCCGCTTTTCCGGCTAGGAACATGATACGCCATAACGTCATTATATAGGGTGGCTGTTCAGTAAATGCGTGGGGAAGACCAATCAATATTTTCAACTCGGGGGCGCGGTGGCTCAGTAGGTAGAGGTGCAGGCTGCAAGCCGAGAGGTCCTCGGTTCGAATCCCACCTGCGGCAACTGTGTTGTGTCCTTGGGCAAGACACTTCACCCCCATTGCCCACGTGGGGGCACGGTGACGTTGTGTACTAAGGCGTACTGCACGTCGATGGTGCACCTGTCTTCAACCAATGCTAACCCTGCTTGTGTGGAGTTGGTATGTTGGGGAGCTGACAGTTGCTCGCCGTTGCCCGGTGGTTCTCTCCGGGTACTCCGGCTTCCTCCACCCGTAAAACTGTCACCACGGTCATGGTTAGCCATTGTGCAGAAATATGTGACCTTAAACACCAATAAATAAATAAATAAATTTTCAACTCGGGGCTGCACGTTAAAAATATTGATTGGTCTACCCCAAATAATGAATATGGACTCTTCTAATTGCTGCCATTGAACTGGCATGGGAGATACCACTACAGTTCAAAGGGTTAAACACCAATAAATAAAGAGTTTAGATTATTCAGATTGAACTTAGGAAAACACTAAGCACTAAATTCAATTTGCACGTCTTGAGTAAAAGTTTCAAATTTCCATATTTTTCTCCTCCTACTTCCCCGTTGACGCCTTCTAAGATATTCAGAATGAAAACCTTCCATATGCTTAACCTTGTTTACAAAATAAAGTGTGCTGGCAAATAAAATATCAATATCAATATCAATAAAGTTGCTTTTAAAATTGTCAACTTACCCAAAACAACCTTGAAAAGATTCCACACAAAGTACAAAATATGACAACCATCAATAAAATTCCTACAGCTAGCTTTACTACCTGCCAAAGTGCATAAATAGTAAATGAGAAAAAATGCGTTCTTTATTTAACCCTATATCTAACGAATCGGCCTCATCCTCCCACGCTATTTACAAATTAAGCAGTTGAATTTTTTTTGCAAAAAATTCAACAAAACTGTACCATGTAACCCCTCATTGGAACGAGCTCGATGAGCTCGTTCCAATGAGGGGGTCACATGATATGATTTTTAAAAACAATCGTTGAAAATTAGAAAGTACAAAAATTAAATTAATAAATTTTGATATCGTCTGCGTTGGGTAATGTATTAACTCATATATTGACCTTCTTCTTCCCTGTGCCCCTGAATGCTCCTAACTCACATTGCCCCCCCCCCCAACCTTGTTTTGAGCAAATAGATGAATCCATTTTACGTTCAGAGAGGTCAAGATTGTATTATTACTGATCATCCTGGTGTAAGTTATTCTTTGTGTCGTCTGCTTGTCGACGCTTGAATTTCTTTTTACGCAAACAGTTGTATTTAAGCAGTTGAGTCTGAATATAACATGAGGTACAATGTTGTTACCATACAAGCTTCAGGGTACAACGCAAGCTCTCAGGCCACCCGTCCAAAAAAGAGATTTGACGCTGTTATGGCCTGAAATTAGTCTAGCCTTCGCATAGGTCATCGGCTATATTTAGATTCACTCGTCTGGAATATTTCATTTGGTTGGAAAAGCGAACCTCCGGATTGCTTCTCCGACCAACTGATATTATTCCCGACACAAGAATCTGAAAAAAAATCTTACAGATTCATTTTCTGTGAATCGAAGTTAGGAATGATGCTCAATCGAGACTTGATTTGATCGACGTTTTGATGACATTACAATCAGAAATATAGACTCATCACAACAGTAGTTTTATGATTACGCCGGGTAGTTCCACAAATGATGTTAATACAAGGCTGATATTTCCACGAGAATCCGAGAATCGATTCACGCAAAGATTCGCGCAACAAAACCAGCGAGAATCCTTGTAGATTATTGCTGCACCTCTGCTAGGACTCTCTTGGATCAATTTAACCTTTTACCTAACATAACGGCAGCAAATTATCCAATACAAGGCTAACAGGACCTGAAGTATCCCGACACTTTGTCAATAAAATTGTACAAATATGGATGTCATTGGAACCAGCTCAATGAGCTGGTTCCAATGACATCCATATTTGTAGGGTTTTATTGGTAAATATTGTTTATTTCTTTAAAAAAATATCCAATTTAGTTTATGTTTTAAAAATTAAAATGAGTAAAGGGTTAACATGTGTTATCAGTATACATCAGGGGTTCAGCCATGTGGCTTCATGAGATCCCGGGGCACTCATAGCAGGTATGGATTCTCATAACCATTTTCGTGAGAATCCTTATCCTTATGGATTCTCTCAAATTTAGAAGAAATATAAGCACTGTAATACCTTGATGTTTTCAACGAGAATTAAATAGATATTGATTCGGGGGGGGGGGGTCTTCAAAAAATTCCGATACACAAGGCCGGGGTGGGTGGGTGGTCCAGCCGCTCCAAAACTCACTTTTTTCCAGGTGGTCTAAATTTTTTTTCCACATATTTTTAACAGATAATTATAGTTGGAATTTGTAGACGCATTTTGGGATGATTTTACAATATATTGGGGTAGTTATTATGAATTGGGAGGTCACCTATGGCTCTCAGACTCCAGATTAACCCATTAACCAATGTGGATAGAAGACGAACTTGGAAATAAATTGTTGACTGACTAAAAGTTTTCATTTTTTGTCTCAAAAACAAAGCTTATAACCCATCATTGGAACAAGCTCAATGAACTCATTCTAATGATAGGGTCATAAGCTATGTTTTTGAAACCAAAAAGTGAAAAGATAATAAAATTTGAATGGCAGTTTTAGTGATTAATGCTGGCCAGTGTTTGCCGTTACATTCACTGTTACATTGGGAAATGGGTTGAACGACTTGCCCAATGAATTTGACTCTGTGAGTAAATGCAACACAATTAATGAATATAGTCAGTCACCACCCCACCCCTCCCCAAATATTTTTACCTTCCTTCTCCCCTGTAAAATACTCATCCTTCAGTTGTAAGTTGAAGTTCACAGAAAACTCACCGAGAAAACTCAGAAAGTACACATGTTGGCGTGTCAGCCCGCTCTAGGTTGCAGGACGTTGTGAAAATAAATGATTACATGAAATCGGGTTTTTATGCTCATGAATTCTGTTGAATCCATGACTATTGAGCACCAAATATGATATTGTACCATCTACTTACCCTTTATGTTGTTTGGAAAGCTGAAACCAGATGTAATTAAAGTAAAATTTGCACCGACACAAAGAGAGCTGCATCAAGTTGCATATGTCTTTGTTTTGTTAGTTACCTCCCTTTGGACCAGTTTGGACAGCTCAAAAAATTGGACTACTGCTAGAATGAAATAGGAAGATGAAATGCAAGTGAAAGCATTTAAAATTTGGACAATTTAGACCAGATTGGTGGTTAGTGGGGGTGGGTGTACCATTCGAAATCGGAAAAAAAAATCCTGCAAAAAGGGGCTGGTGGGTGGTCTTCGGAAGGAAAAAAAAATTCAGCCCTGTGTGCAGGAATTTTTTGAAGACCCCCCCCCCCCCCCCACCCCCTGATTGATTAGAATATCTATAACTGGGGCAGGAAAGAATTCCCGTAGATCTTTGTAAATTATTCACATTATGTGAAGAATTAAACTGTTGGCCCGGGAGCTTGGTTACAATGCTGAGCTTATTAATAATAGAAAGTACAAAGTAGTATTATTGATTCACCTTGCAGCCACAGAATCCACCCGACAGTGTTGCTTTATCTATTTAATGATGCATCACATCTGTACCATATAACTCTTTGTTCTTCTTACTAAACCATTAACCCTTCCAAAATGGTATGCAAACATTTTTGCACAATTGAATACTTGGCAGTGGGTGGGCTTTCGATATGGGCGATACCATTTTGCAAAAGCAGAAGTTTAATGGACTCCTCTGTTAGCATTTCGTACGATTACACGTTAATCCTTTAGCTAATGGTATGGACTGAAACCGGTCAGTGCTATTCACACAAATCCGCACTCCAATTTTATTATTTTCCCATGTTAGCCTCAGAAACATAGCATATGACCCCCTCAATGGATTGAGATCGTAGAGCTCTGTCCAGTGATGCGTAAATCAGGCGAAAAGGTCAATATATAAATTAAATATATGGTGCATTGTTTCTCATTTAGAAAAAGGACAGAGTACATATTAAACTGGAAAGGTGAGTGGGGGCGGGGGCGGTCAATAATTATTCAACCTTCAACCTTACCGCACAGTTGACTGAAGTATAAATTTATTTCGGAATCTACCGGCACTATGGTCTTGACAGTTCAACCCTATGGAAAGCAGTAGGTACGAATTTTAAGCTGCAGGTATTAATATTCAATCCCAATTTAATTTTCCAAACAGAGATTGAAATTGCTTTTATTTGGTTGTTTGGTTATTGGGGGTTAAGGGCACTTTCAACAGCCGGGGTCACCGCGTGTCGACAGTTTTACGGGTGGGGGAAACCGGAGTACCCGAAGAGAACCAACTAGCAGCGGCGAGCAACTGTCAGACTCTCCAATTTACTAACTCTTATCAAGCAGAGCCATGATGGTGAAGTCACGTGCACCATCGACGTGCAGTACGTCTTAGTACACAGCGCCACCGCGCCCGCTACGTAGGCAATCGGGATTAAGTGTCTTGCCCAAGACCACAACAAACTTCCGTGTGTTCCGGTGTGTTACCGCCATTCACGATCGAGCCGTCAACCTTTCGGTTTAAATTTTTTATTAAAGTTACTTAATATAATTGTTTTTTTAATCCTTTTTTCATAAATATTCTATTTTGACACAGTATAATTCGTCTCCTTAGTTCCAAGGTGTTCTATGTGCCTACTGGCACATAGAACACATTTGAACCCAGGAGACAATATGTTTTTGATTTTTAATTAATTGATTTTAAATTAATGTTTTATCTTGTTGGTAGTTGGCATGTTTAACGGTATTCCAACTGTCAACACCCCCCCCCCCCAAACACACACACACACACACACTCTAACATGTATTTGAGTGTGTGTTTGAGGTTTAAAATTCGCACTGGCACAGACCTTTCCTCTGAAACGTCTTTTCTTTTAATATGCCGCAGAAAAATTGTTTTCATTTACTGAACCCTGATGGGTTTCAAACATGAAAAAAATACATAAAATTGATTTAAACTAAGTGATGAGCTTAGGAACTGGTTAAACTGACTGGCAATAATTGATGTTATTCATTGATGGGCTCTAATTTAGTCCTTACAAGGATGTTACCCAAGCTTTTGTTTTTCTTATAGGCGATGACAGGTCGAAGATTCAACGGTTCATTTAATCTAGCATTGGTTAAATTGAATTCATCTTTTAACATTTTTGCTACTTTGATATTCATTCTGTGTGTATGTTAAAGTGAAAGGAATGATGGACCTCCTTTCGCATTCTCCGTGTTCATACCAAATGGCCAGAGGGTTTGAAGCGTTTTGATCCAAAAAGCTTCAGGTTTTTTTCTAAATTCATCCGTTTCTTCTAATGTGTCTTTAATTGGTGGTTGTTCAATAGGATGGATTTCGAAATCGTCCAATGAATGGTCAGGAAGGTTAAAATGTTGTGCTACTGGGGCATCAGCATTATGTTTTATATCCTGTTTGTGTCTAGTAGCACGTTCTCGGAAAGAATTTTGACCTTGACCAACATACTGCTTCCTTAGTTTCTTAATTTCGGACCTTCTATTATAAACTGGTTTAATACTTTTTATTGCAATATTTTCTGTTACATCTTAAATAACGGGCACTGTTCCGAAAAATTTAACCTACAGAGAGGAGTACGGCAAGGTGACCCACTCTCCCCTTATCTTTTTATTTTAAGTGTAGAAATATTAAGTGCCGCACTTAAGTACAACCCCGATATTGATGGTATTAAAATAAACAACTCGGAATATCTCATAAGTCAGTACGCAGATGATTCAACGTTATTTTTGAGTGATGATAGGCATTCGTTGAACACAGCCTTGGAAACTGTGGATTCTTTCGCTGAACAGTCAGGCCTTACAGTAAAGTTTGAGAAAACACAGGTTATATGGATTGGGTCGAAACAGGGGTCGAGTAAAAAGGTAGCTACAAATCGTAATGTTCAATGGAACTATAATGGTAAATTTACTATCCTAGGTATCACGTATGATCTGTTCAGTGAGAACTACATAATGAATAATTACGTCGAAAAAATGAAAAAAATGGAAAAACTTCTGAATGACTGGTCGTTTAGAAACCTTAGCCTAATTGGAAAAACTACTGTTGTAAAAGCACTGGCCCTTCCAATACTGATACACTGTCTATCGGTTCTCCCAAATCCACCTGGCAGTATGTTGGATTCTATACAATCGCGTTTATTCCAATACCTGTGGGCCGGGAAGCGTGAAAAGATCAAACGTAATGTTCTTATTAACGAAACGGACGGCGGGGTCTTAAATTTCCAAACATTCGGTCACACAGTTATTCTTTAAAAATGGTTTGGATTAAGAAATTAATGGATCCCGGCATAATAGCACCCTGGAAAACTCTTATTTTGGACAACTTCGAAAAATTTGGAGGTTACAAAACTTGGTTTTTACACAAAGAGGGATTAACAAAGGTTGGGGATCACTCAAACAGTTTTTGGAAAAATGTCCTTAAGGCCTGGGCTCTTTTAGACAACATATCTTCAACTGTACCTGAAGAAATTTTTTCTCAACCTATTTTCTACAACAAAAATATAAAAATTAACAACAAACTATTTTTCAATCAAAGATGGTGCGACAGAGGTATATTTTTTCTTAACGACCTCTTGAGTGAGAGCGGGGGCTTTCTGACTTTTGAAGCCTTCTCTGCAAAATTTGATATCAAAACTCCCTTAACTGTCTTACAGGGGTTAAGAAAGGCGATTTCAAAACGATGGCAAAATGAAATAAACAGTAAAAAAAAATCCGACTTTATCATAAGTCCGTTGATAGAAAAATTAAAAGTAACAAAAACCGTAAACAAAACTTTTTCTCATTATTCCTGCAGCATGCGGCCTCGTATCCAGCTCAGTCTCAGAAGAAATGGAACGAGCTTTTGCATCTCAGTCTCGATTGCGATGCTTGGAGACTGATATACAAGAGTCCGTTTTTAATTACTGATGACACCTATCTCCAAGCTTTGCAATATAAAATCACACAGGGAGCTTTATTTACGAATGCTCGCCTTTTCAAATGTAAATTATCTGAGACTGAGCTGTGTACGTTTTGTTCCAACACTAAAGAGACAGTGCAACATTTATTCTTCGAGTGTTCAGTGTCAAAGACAATCCTGTTACAACTGGCAGATAGATTGCAGGAGAAATGTGGTATTCTATTACCACTGACACCGCACTTTACCCTCATTGGCTATATTAATAATAATAATAATAATAATAATAATAATAATAATAATAATAATAATAATAATACACATGAATATACCCCCACCTTAGTAATTCTTATATTTAAAAAAAAATTCATTTATTCTTGCAAAGTGAGAAAATGTCAACCTATCTTCCACGGATTCGTCGAAATGCTCCGGCAATACCGTGACCTCGAGCTATACTCCCGTCACCTGTACTCTAACAAAAAAACGACCTAATAAATACCAGGTGGGAATCTCTAAAAGCCCTATTTTATCCTCCGACTTAACACCACACATCGCCTGGACAATAGCCCTCGATCTCCTGGACAATAGCCCTCGACGTTTTTGTTTTGCTTTTTTTCTCTCTCCATTCTCATGAGAAGGCTACATGCAACACAAGTCGGATAAAACAATAACAATCTTATTTCTGTGCATCGATTAAATTTAGAGTAGAAAAAGTTATATATTATACTCTGCAGAAAATGGAATTCAATGTACACTCAGACTATATGATTAGATATATGTTTATCACTTTTTATCTGAATAAAAAAATTAAAAAAAACCCCCAAAAACATACTGCTTCCGACAGCGCTTCCACGTGATAAGGTAAATAATATTTGGTGAATCACAATGGAGGGGGTTACGGATCTGATAATGATTTTTCGTTTGTTCGGAGGAAAATTCCTCTTTCTAATCAGGCATAAAAGTATGCAATCTACAACGAGGCTATTTGCAATTGAATACCGCGCCACAACCATTCTGAAACGGTCTGTTGTGTTCAATTTCCCGTGGTTCGAAACTAGTGTTTTCAGCTGGACTTTCGGGCTTTTTCAGAGTTTGGAATTTCAGGCTAATCAAAAAGCGCAGTGAGTACCAACTCGATCTGAGGAAGCCAAATAGAGTAGAACAAGCCTCACTGAAATTTACTTATCACTTGAATTGCGGTGGAAACAAATGAGCTGTGATTTGATGATACCTTTAAATGTATGTTGAGGATGAAATGATTTTGTGTACAACAATTGATGTGAATCAGTTGGTTTAAAATGTACTTTGTAATCTGAATGACCGGACGCCTGAAATTGCTTGCTTTTATACACGGTCACATCGAGAAAATCAACAGAACTTTCACTGATAGTAGCTTTTAATTTAATGTATGGATCATGATTGTTCAAAATTTCTAAAAAAATTTCCAAATCTTCTTCTGAATGTTCCCAAATAATAGAAATGTCATCTAAATAGCCGAGATATACGAGAGGATGCTTTGCACATTTGCTTAAGGCATTCTCCTCCCATTCTGCTACATAAATGCTTGCAAAATTAGGACTGAATCTTTTGCGCATAGGACAACCCATTATTTGTAGAAAATATTCTCCATTGAATTGAAAGTCATTACCTTTTCAGCTCAGCTCTAAAAGATCCAAAATTTGTTCATCCGGGCGTTTTGCATCCGGATATTTTTCAAATGCATTTTTAACCGATTTAACACCTATATCAGTATCAATGTTCGTATACATACTGTCGATATCCAAAGTAGCCAGAATTGCATTTTTCGATATTTTCAATTTCGAAATTTTGGACAGAAAATCCTGTGTATTTCTTAGATAGCTCGGATGTCTGTTTGCTATAGGTTTCAGATGATAATAAATTAGTTCCGAAATTGCATAAGATTCCGAATTACAATCTGATACAATTGGCCTCCCGGGTGGAGTTACGCCATACGTCCAGGAAGAACAGTCCTTGTGGATCTGTGGTAGGATATAAAATTGTCTTGTTTGAGCACTGAGCTTAGCTGTTAAATATTTCAATTGTTTTTTTGTTTATGTGATCTTCGTCGAGGAGACATTTTAAGATCTTATTGAATTTTTTGACATTACTAGGCCCAATAAGTGTCTTATAATGTTTAGTATTACTGAGTTGTCTCATGGCTTCCTTTATATAATTATCCCGAGATAGAACAACAACCGACCCACCTTTGTCTGCTGGTTTAATTACTAATTTCTTATCTTTTCGAAGTTTCGTGAGGACTCTCCGTTCACCAGCTGTTAAATTGTCTTTATCGGAGAGTATGTTCATGCTGAACACCTTTTGGAGGATTCGTTTGCTAGCCTCCATAATTTCGGGATCTACTTCACTATCTGGAGGTGACCAACCAGATGATTCTGTAGAAGGAAGTTTCCGACCGCTGAAGTTTCTGAAGCGGTCTGCTAATTTCATTTGCCTAAGAAAATTACAGTTTAAATTTTTGTTAAAGTTACGTAATATAATTGTTTTTTTAATCCTTTTTTCATAAATTTTCTATTTTGACACAGTATAATTCGTCTCCTTAGTTCCAATGTGTTCTGTGTGGCCTCACACATACAATATGTATTTGTATTTGAGTGTGTGTGTGTGTGTGTGTGTGTGTGTGTGTGTGTGTGTGTGTGTGTGTGTGTGTGTGTGTGTGTGCGTTTGTCTTACCAACTTGACGAGGTAACTAGACAAAAGAGTTTGCGTGTTTCGTCTTACCGAGGTACAAAAGACAAAAGAAACCCTTTACCTCGGTTGTTTTCCCAGAACTGTACCGGCAAAACGAGGTTGAAACCGTTAGTCCACACAAAGGACAGACAATGGGGTACCTCGGTATGTAGGGAAAACAAGACTGTGTGTGTGTGTGTGTGTGTGAGAGGGTGTGGGTGTGTGTGTGCATGTGTGTGTGTGTGTGTGGGGCGGGGGTGTGTGGCTGTGTGTGTGAATATTTTTGTGCGTGTTTGCACGTGTGTATACTTGGTGATGCTTTGGTGACGTTTGTGATTGCAGATCCAAAACTCAGGGCTGCGCAAGTAGCTTTTGGTCTAGTCATTTTGTTTTAAGTAATATTTTTTTGTTTTGTTATTTGTTTGTTTCTCTATGTGTTTCGTTTACTTGTCAGGTACCTATATGGAACGAAAGACAATAAATAAATAAATAAATAAATAAATAAATAAATAAATAAATAAATAAATAAATAAATAAATAAATAATTAAATAAATAAACTAGCACACAATGAAGGATAGCAAGAGGAGGTACGGAAGTTTTTTGTTTTTTTTAAATTAAAAAAAAAAAAAAAATAATTAAACATTTTTCTGATTGAGCAACTTATTTAGGAATTTTAGTTAAATGTTTTTTCTATGATTTTATTGAAGTTGAAGATTTAAATTTTTATCTTGCTGGAGTTCCAATTTGAACAACTTAATCAGTATCTAAGCACCTGTTCCATTCGTAGCGAAAATGTTAATATGCCCGCTGCGCTGTCAATCCGGGATCTGTCCGTAGAATTACTCTATAATAACTCATCAACAATTAACTTGTAAAGAAACATCTGATTTGTAATTTTGCAGGATGAGTCTAAAAACTATACATGTACAATACAATAATGGCTAAACTTTTTGGGCCATACCATTATTTCGACCAGCCGGTGATTTTTTCACGGTTCCTACTTTTCATAAACAAATTAAGCTCTATCCCGGTTCCCTCAGCAAACATACCCACCCTCACCATTTTAAAGCCAAATTAGAAGGTTCCAAGTCCTTTTATTTAGTTACTGTCTCGGGCAATTCAAATTTCACCATTCTCATAACTGACATGTTAACAATCATGAACGCCGCTCACTCGCACCCCAAGATTTATCACCCGGCGTCAGTGATGAAACCAGAACGAGAATACTGTTCTTGAGAACCAAACCTGTTCCATCTTCAGTTTGTTTTTTAACTGAGACATTCTTTTTAACACCCGTTTGTGTAATGAATGAAAACACCCTTCGTTACCAGACGAATGTTTCCGTTTTTTACTGTTTTCGGTAACTCAGTACTTTGTATAGTCTTTAACCCTTTCGACACTGGTGGTATCTTCCATGCCAGTTCAACGGCAGCAATTGGAAAAGTCTATATTCATTATTTGAGGGGTCGACCAATTAATATTTTTAACGTGCAGCCCTGGGGCTGCGCGTTAAAAATATTAATTGGTCGACCCGACACATTCACACCGCAACCATCCTACTTAATGAAATTATGATGTATCATGTTCCTGGATCGGAAAAAGAGGCTCCCGTGTCCAAAGGCTTAATACAAGGTACTTTATGGTGAAGTATACTGTAAACGTAGGGTTAACAATACGGTAAAGGACTAGCAATCAGTTTCCGCCCAAGTCACTGTAAAGTTTACGGTAGTAAGTGATTTCGCTACACCCTTTACCTAACATGATTAGAAAATGACACTTGCACAAAAAATCTCAAATAACCTGAAATAACTAAACTTTTTTCATTATTTTCCTAAAAAAAACATAATGTATGACCCCCTCGTTGGAATGAGCTCGAGATTTATGAGGCACAATTTAAAAGATAATAAAAGTTGAATGACGATTGTTGTGAATAGCATAGGACAGGTTTAGCCCATACATTAGACAATGGATAAAAGCGTAATCACAAGAAATACTAACATACTAACAGAGAAGTACATTTAACTTCTGTTTTTACAAAATGGAATCGCCCATATCGAAGACTGACTTATCTTGGAAGAGCCCATTCTTAAAGTAGACTATAATTAATATTTTTACCCCGTAGTCCTACCAAATTTAAGATATTAATTGGCCCATTCTTTATGGTGGTTAAACAGCCCCCTGGCTGTATTGAAGCAAAAATAAATATCACTTCTAATGACCTGCCCCTGGGTCAAACAAAAAGGTAGTTAGGAGCAATTCGGAGTTTTTACCGCTATATTTTGCGGTAGCTGTACCGGTAATTGCACCGGCAGCGGTAGTTGAACGGTAGTTATCAGTAGAGATACAGCATTTTAACTCCTAAAACGAGTACGCCTTTAACCCCTTCAAAAGAATACGCCTACGTTTTTTCGAAACAAGAAAATTTGCCGGTCGGTCAGTAAACAACATTATGGGCAACCAACAGTTAAGGAGAATCAAAACTAATTTAATCCACCAGCACCACAGATCCTTCGGATTAAATTATACTGAACTCCCCATAGAAATACAAAATGGATTCACCCAACTCAGTTCTGAAAGGGTTAACATTACCTTTCACAGTGTTTGTATGCAGTTTAAACATTCATACAATATCCCTTTCCAGCTTTCCGATAATCCATTTTCGTTTATATTTTTGAATAGACGACCCCGCTTTGTTCCCGTGCATCAGGCTTTTGAAGTTTAAAAAGCCACTCACAAGACAAACTGCGCCAGTAAAATGTAAAGCCCATCATGATGGTGAGAGATGGTTTTCAAAGTATCCGACCAGATCTTCAAAGAACCACAAGACAACAGAACACTTGTTATGGAACTTCTTTTAGTCCATGATGCTGTTGCACCGATCGATACTGAATGGCACAGTGCAGTTTGGTTGGACGAATTATTACCACTAGACCAATTCCCTTTAGACCAACTCCCACTAACCAGTACACAAAAGGTCAACTACCGTGAGACCAATTCCCATTAGACCAACTGATATGTTCTACTTTTAACCCTTACCCAACGTAACGGTTAAAACCTGCCAGCGCTATTCACAAAAATCGCCAATTAATTTTCATTATTTTTTCATTTTTTGTCTCAAAAACATAGGTTATATGACCCCTCGTTGGAACGAGCTCGTCAAGCTTGTTCCAACCAGGGGTCATAACCTATGTTTTTGAGACAAAAAATAAAAAAAATAATTATTCAAGAATTTTGTTTGCTGGTGTCGTCTGCTTTTCATGTTAGGTAAAGGGTTAAAATAATTTTATATCGATAATTTGATATATTTTATAAATGTATTTAACGTTATTTATTGCCTTGTGAGTCTTTTTATTGTCCAATAGATGTTGCGCTGATTTTTCATAACAAAACAAACACAATACTTTGTTATAGTAATCACACACTTTCAAATGATGTAATTCTTTTTATTGTTTTGTGGCCAATAGATATTGAGCTGATTTTCATAACACATAGTATGATGTTAGACTCAAGAAATGGAAGGCAAAGTTAGTAGAAGTGGAGGGGCGGGGGGGGGGGGGGTTCAATGCAAAAACACGATAAAATCAAGTGGGTTAAAAATCAACCCAAATCAACTGGGTTGAGTGAATATAAACACAATTAAGTTCATATTCACTCAACTCAGTTGATTTGGGTTGATTTTTAACCCAATTAATTCCATCGTATAATTACTGATTTTGGTGTTTCAAGGGTTATGGTACAGGTTCATCTCTCAATGTCAAACTAACGGAGGAAGAAATTGAAGTAAATATTACAAGTATTGAGCTGCGTTGAAATGTTATAAACCTATATTTTTTGTATGTTATGCATATATTTTGTTTTTTTATCAAACAGTTTTTTTCATGAAATATATGTTTTCCTGATTATCCTTAATCAGTAATAAATAGTTGGTCTAAGGGGAATTGGTAAAACGGAAATTTGTATTTTTGGAATTGGTCTAGTGGGAGTTGGTCTAAAGGGAACTGGCTCAGTAGAAAGACTCCGTTTGGACCAGCACTCTCAAATAATCTCCATTAGTATTTACAAGCCAACTGGCGAGTGTGACTTCTGTTCAGAGCAAATAAAATACTCGACCCTTTCCGCTAAATTTTCCTACCCTTTCCGCAGAATTCTTGTCTGATTAGTAGTGTGACATCATTTTCTATCTAGAAGGTGACTGCGTGTGCAAATTAAACCTTCACCTAACATGAAAATCAGACGACACTTGCAAACAAAATTTTTGAATAACTAATTTAACTATTTTTTTCATTTTTTGTCTCAAAAACATTGGTTATTACCCCTCTTTAGAACGAGCTCGACGAGCTCGTTCC
The DNA here is from genome assembly GCA_031216915.1 of Pictodentalium vernedei. Classification (NCBI taxonomy): domain Eukaryota; kingdom Metazoa; phylum Mollusca; class Scaphopoda; order Dentaliida; family Dentaliidae; genus Pictodentalium; species Pictodentalium vernedei. The sequence continues at coordinate 545,458,911 of CM062297.1, forward strand.
AAAGAGGGGTCATAACCTATGTTTTTGAGACAAAAAAAAAAAAAAGAAAAAAATATTGAAAATTAATTGCCGATTTTTGTGAATAACGCTGGCCGGTTTTGACCGTTACGTTGGGTAAAGGGTTAAAAGTAGAACATATCAGTTGGTCTAAGGGGAATTAGTCTCACGGAAATGGGCCTTTTGGGTACTGGTCTAGTGGGAGTTGGTCTAAAGGGAATTGGTCTAGTGGTAATGATTCGTCCAACCGTTAGGTAAAGGGTTAAAAGAAACATTTCAACAAAAAATGAAGTACCCACAGACAGGGAATTGCATTTTAGACCTCCAAGTACACCCAGTCATCCATCCCTTTTTTGGGAGGGGGGGGGGGGGCGCGGTGGCTCAGTTGGTAGAGGTGCAGGCTGCAAGCCGAGAGGTCCTCGGTTCGAATCCCACCTGCGGCAACCGTGTTGTGTCCTTGGGCAAGACACTTCACCCCGATTGTCTACATGGGAGCACGATGACGCTGTGTTCTGAGGCGTACTGCACGTCGATGGTGCGCATGTCTTCAACCAATCTGGCCCTGCCTGTGCTGCGGTGCAGAGTTCAGAGTTACGATGTTGGAGAGCTGACAGCTGCTCGTCGTTGCTCGGTGGTTCTCTCCGGGTACTCCGGCTTCCTCCACCCGTAAAACTGTCACGGTCACGATTAGCCATTGTGCATAAGTATGTGACCTTAAACACCAATAAATAAATAAATAAATAATCCCTTTTTGGTGTGTTTAGTTCTGTGTTTATTTTCCAAGATTACATTAGTTTCGAATGACAGTTCAAATCAAATATCCCCCACGGAATTAGTGTGTACTGCTAACCTGTCATATGTCCTAATCCCTAATCATATTATTGTAACAGGAGGAGAGATAAGTGCGGGAGCCCGGGTTCGAACCGTCGACCTCTATCCCACAAAGCGACCGATTTACCACGAGACTAAGAAATCCGGATAAACCAGGTTGGTTGGTAAATGGCCTTTATACCTCGACCGCTACATTATAAACGAATCACTTCGCTTCGTACAGTTAAAGCTGGAAGTCCTGTCGCGAACTGTGCGCTTATCTAGGCTTAATTGCGCGTAGGGATTGCGCACAATTGCCATATCGAATGGCATCCAATGCACGGCGGTTCTCCTGGTTACTCATAGCAAACACAGGCAATGTTTCTGCCAATGGATCTCCGGGTTACCCAGCGGTCCATTGGCTAAAAAATTGCTTGTGGACAGGCCATACGTATAGAATTTGATAGCCTTACTGTGGTCATAGCGCACATATTAACGCGCTGATTGACGAGCTATTTGTGCGCATTTCATGACAGGACTTCTCGTTTTAACTGCATTATAATTCAAGGGTTGGCTCTGTTGAGTACAAAACAAAAGGAATTTGATCAAAAGGAAAAGGTCAGCAAAAGTTGTCCGAGTTGAAAAGCTGCGTCACAGTTATTGAATTATTTATTCCTGTTATACTTTACCCAACTTAACTGTCAAAAGCGGCCAGAGTTATTCACAGAACATCCCGTTAAAACTGGATCATTTTTCCATATTTTGTATCAAAAACATAGTTTATTACACTTTGTTACAACGAGCTCATTTCAATGAGGGATCCAAAATGTTTTTGCGGTAAAAAATGAAACTATAACTATTCAGTTATTCATCAGATAATTGCATCTAAGTACTTAATTCTAATTGGGGTCTGTCGGTGACCGAGTGGTGTGCGTGGTTCAGTATAGTTTCGCTAGGCGGTTGGTGCCGAAGGAAACTCTCTCGGCGTGGGTTCGAACCCCCGCCATGCCATTGTATAACTATTTAGTTATTCAAGAAATGCTTTCACAAGTACAGTCTGCAAATTCAGGTTGGGTAAAGGGTTTAATGCTGTTGGGGTACTAAAGCTAACTCACAAGAGAAAGCCAAGGCAGACTGCCAGTTTTAAATAAATGAGAATCACTGGTACACCAAAATCGATACCTAATTATCACATAAATCTTAGCAAACTCCCAATAATGGTTTGTTTACAGTCATTCATTAAATAAAGAATGTGATTTTTATTGTGTTTGGAGACCTCCTCATTATATGGTTCGTGTTCAATAATCTATAAAGCAAACAGATTAATGCAACTGTGGTGCCGATGTCTGAATCATCTCGCCAAAGAGCCGTCCTCGAAACAGGGAAATGCCAATGAGTGTCTTATGTATTGAGATCAAGAAAGAGATAAAACTGGCAAACATCGTTAACCCTTTACCCAACGCAGACGATATCAAAAATTTATTATTTTAAATATAATTTTTAAAAACAATTCAACAAAACCATATCATGAACTCGTTCCAATGAGGTGTCGCATGATATGGTTCCGTTGAAACTTTTAAAAAAAATAATACTTTTTTCACATTAGCATAGTTTAAATGTTTCGAATTAAATACCCTAGGAGCCTTTCGATGAAAACTAATTTTCTAACAATAAAAGTGGTTTCACTGGAACCACCTGAGGCCAAATCAAATTTCTGAAACCTCCATGCACATCTAGAGATGTTACCTGAACACATTAGCATAGTTTAAACGTTTCGAATTAAATACCCTAGGAGCCGTTCGATGAAAAGAGATTTTCAAACGATAAAAGTGGTTGCAACGGAACCACCTGGGGCCAAATCAAAATTCCGAAACTTTTATGCACATCTAGAGATGTTACCTGAACACCTTAGCATAGTTTAAACGTTTTGAATTGAATACCCTAGGAGCCTTTCGATGAAAACTGATTTTCAAATGATAAAAGTGGTTCCACTGGAACTACCTGGGGCCAAATCAAAATTCCGAAACCTTCATGCACATCTAGAGATGTTACCTGAACATATTAGCATAGTTTAAACATTTCGAATTAAATACCCTAGGAGCCTTTTGATGAGTAATGATTTTTTAACGATAAAAGTGGTTCCACGGGAACCACTTGGGATCAAATCAAAATTCCGAAACCTTCATGCACATCAAGAGTTGCAACCTGAACATCTCAGCATAGTTTAAACGTTTCGAATTGAATACCCTAGGAGCCTTTCAGGGTGTGACGGACGAACGGACGGACGGACGGACGGACGGACGGACGGACGGACGGACGGACGGACGGACGGACGGACGGACGGACGGACGGCCATTCTTACTATTTGGGTTTAAGGGCTACGAAAAAACCATTTTATATGTCCACAACCTTATTTTAGCCAGAACCCCACCCCTCCACCCTAGAACTTATATTTAACCTAACCCCACCCCATCCACTCAAAAAACACACCCTAACCCTACCCTACCCTGATCCTAAACACTAAAACCCCACCCCTGACCCTAACCCCCACCCCCTGGGACCTAACCCTCCCCAACCTTAAGATCTACTCTGGGACTACCCCTAACCCCAACCCAACCCCACCCCACCCCACCCATCCCACCCCACCCCACCCCACCCCACCCCACCCCACCCCACCCCACCCCACCCACCCACCCCACCCCATCCCTGACCCTAACCCCACCCTAGCCAGACCAAAAAAATTAGGGGCTATTTTTTGGTTTAGGGGCTACTAAAACTAAAACCCCACACCTGACCCCAACTCCCACCTCCATGGGTCCTAACCTCCTGCAACCTTAAGCCCTGCCCTGGAGCTACACCTAACCCTAACCCCACCCCTCTCCTAACCATAATACTACCCTAATTTGGAGGTACCCCCTAAAAATAATAGCTCGTAAACAGGTTTAGTTGGCCCGGACGGACGACGGACGGACGGACGGACGGACGGACGGACGGACGGACGGACACTCCAACATTTCAGGTTTATGGGCTACCAAAAAACATTTTTTGTATGTCCGAAACCTTATTTTACCCAGAACCCCACCCCCTCCACCCTAGAACTTATATTTAACCCTTACCCCACCCCTCCACCCAAAAACCACACACTAACCCTAACTCTACCCCACACTGACCCTAAACCGTAAAAGCCCAGCCCAGCCCCTAACCCCCACCCACCCCCGGGACCTAACCCCCAACCTTAAGCCCTACTCTGGAGCGACCCCTAAGCCTAACCCCCACCCCACCCCTGATCCAACCCCACCCTAGCCAAACCAATAGGATTAGGAACTATTTTTCGGTTTAGGGGCTACTAAAACCCCACCCCTGACCCCAACCCTAACCCTCGGAACCTAACCCTCCCCAACTTTAAGACCTACTCTGGGGCTACCCCTAACCCCACCCCACCCCACCCCACCCCACTCCTAACACTAACACTACCTTAATTTGGAGGTAGCCCCTAATAATAATATCCCCTAAACCCCCAATGTTGGCCCGGATGGACGGACGGACGGACGGACGGACGGACGAACGGTTGTTCTACCGCAGATGTACTTGTGAGGTGATTTTAGTGTTAGGTATGGGGAAACTTGCGCAACGTTGACGGTCGGACGGACGGACGGACGGACGGACGGACGGACGGACGGACGGACGGACGGACGGACGGACGGACGGACGGAGATCATGACTATATCCTCGCAATTTTGAAAATGCGGGGATAATTAGTTCAGTCCTATTTGCGAAATTAGAAATATTCGTAGCTTGAAATTTTGATATTCAACATTAGTATACAGAGGGTTAACAACTCGATAAAGATTTTTGATAAGAGGACCACTCTTATGAACGACTGCTGTGGAGGCATTGCGAGCGTCCAAAACGAAGAAGAAAGGCGGGATTTTATTTTAGGCTGACTAAAGCCGTCCCACATTTTAAGTTCCAGATTATACTTCAGTTCGCGTTGAGCACTCTAACTTAAAATTCCAGCAATAGAGACTTGGTTAACACTTCCAAATATGAAGAGGAGTCGATTTAATTATGACATCGTACAGTAGGTTTTCTGGCACTGACACAGTAACATTCATTGGTTCTGAGCAGTTGTTTTCAGTCAAGAGTCGTCTGCCTAAATTAGTTTAAACAATATTTATTCAATAAGGATGCTATATGTTACAATATTGAACACCAAGAAAAGTGACAGTATATATAGAGAACATCAAGAATATAACATATACTAACAAAATAGCATATTAGTATGTAATGGGGGATCTGACCGAAAGCTGGGAGCTTATGTTAGTCATCCCCCGCGGTCATTCATAAATTTACACAAAACGGTGGTATAATATAGTAGATGGAATCATATATCGCCGCCTGGAACCCATGGCCTGTGGTCGATCGCCAGCTTGATCATCAGCCACGTGCCAAGCCGGGCCACCGCATCCATGCACACAGCGAGAGCTGCCTATAGGCCCTAAGAATGTAGACCTAGGAGCAAATACCCGAGAGATCATTCAGATTCGCTTTGCCAGCATCGTTGTCGTCACTAGCAGGTAACCTCGAGTGCAAGGACATGACACCCCGGCCAGGGACAAAACCGGTGAGAAAGTTGGTGGTAATTCTAGTCGAAGAAAGGTAAGCACAAACTACCAGGCGTCGACACATAATATTGTTGAAACCGTGCTTGTGAATGAAGGAAAAAGTGAAAAGAAAGTACAAAGAAAAGGAGCAATAGAATGCAGAGGATGCCAGCTTGAAAGCACAATAAATTGCCTTCGCATTCAAGACACTCGGAAGTAGGCAGCAGAAGCACCGTTAGTGAGAAGTGAGACGGAAGCAGCCTTGATGGTGATCCATGCGAAGAAAACGGAAAGGAAAGCAGGATTATAGGATTGGCGGTAAATTCGTCATATAGTAGTAGTCGTACGTGATGTACGTGATGGTTTGATCCTTAGCAGTCAAAGAAACGCCCACTTGACAAAATGAAGTCACGCACCACTTCAAAAAGAAGATGGTTTTCCCGACTATTAAAAAATTCAGATCCAAAAAGAAGTGTCGATATGTTTACAGTAAATGGCAGAAAATTGATAGTACTATTACTGACATTTGAGTACATTGGACAATGTAGGAAAAAATGCTCCGGCGTCTCGCACATCCTGCACTGACAGAATGGGGTAGGTGACAGTTGATTGTCATATAAATGAGAATTAAGGTTACTACAATGCAATAGCAACCTGCAGTGATATATTTAGGTTGCGCGTGATTTCGCGCCACTGTAAAACACAGGTGGTCGCTGATTTCCAGCATTTAGTGAAGTCTTGAAATTGATCAGTGATGAATTCTCACGGACAGAAAAAGGCAGTTTGTTCCATTGATCAGTGACACTCGGGATAAAAGACGATTGATACAATTGTGTCCGACAAAAAGGAACTCTGTGGTTATGACATGACCGGAGATTAGGCGATAGATTTGACGATGAGACGATTGGGGGAACTTTATTGGCAATATATAAGGGCGACATGCGGTGATACATTTTGAAATACTGCAACAGCTAATGTTTGCGACGTCTGTCTTGTAGAGAGTCCCAACGTGTTCGGAATAAAGCAGAGACTTGCTACAACTGACAGTTGCCCCGGTAACAATCCTAGCGGCTGCGATCTGTATTTTTTCCAGTTTGACGACTTGAGCTGCTGAACAATTATCCCAGACAGCATTAGCGTATTCTAGTAGATGCCTAGCGAAGGCAAAGTATTTTTTTCAAGGACGCTGAGATCGAGATTGAATTTCTGCTTCCTCAGGTCGTCTAAGCGAGACCAGGCTTTGGAGCAGATATGATCAATGTGGTCGTTCCATGAACATGTACTATTTAATATAACTCCTAAATGTTTATGATTATTGACTTCAGATATCCGCGAATCACCTAAGAATAGAGGTGGATGGGCAGTAGGGTTGCATTTACGTGATATGAGCATACTCTCAGTTTTACTGGGATTAAACTCAACCAACCACATCTTAGCCCAACGTTCTATTGTGGCAAGGTCATGGTTGATTAATCTCGAGGCTTGCTCTGGATTCTCTACAATTAGATACAGGGAAGTATCATCTGCAAATAGGCGTATGCTACTGGGTAAGTTTTCGGTTATATCATTAATATATATAAGGAACAATAAAGGTCCAAGTATCGAACCTTGTGGAACACCAGCATTAATGGTTCTCCAAGTAGATTTATTTATTTATTTATTGGTGTTTAAGGTCACATACTTATACACAATGGCTAATCATGGCCGTGACAGTTTTACGGGTGGAGGAAACCGGAGTACCCGGAGAGAACCACCGAGCAACGACGAGCAGCTGTCAGCGCCCCAACATCGTAACTCCGCACTGCAGCACAGGCAGGGTTAGATTGGTTGAATACATGCGCACTATCGACGTACGCCTTAGTACACGGCGTCATCGTGCTCCCATGTGGACAATCGGGGTGAAGTGCCTTGCCCAAGGACACAACGTGGGAGTCCAAATCGATCGCTCAGACGGTCACCCATCCGAGGATTAACCGGGCTCGACGTTGCTTAACTTCGGTGATCTGACGAGAACCGGTTACCGCAACGCCACCGCACCCCCTCTCCAAGTAGATGCGTCCGACCCTAACACAACTCGTTGCGACCTATCCGATAGGTACGATTTTAAGAACAACAGAAGTTCACCCGAGACACCAATTTTCATCAGCTTATGGATAAGACCAACATGTCAAACCTTGACGAAAGACTTTCTGACGTCACAGAAGACCACCCTAACTTCTTTGCCTTCATCAAGAGCTCGACATAATTCATCGTATATGTCAGTCAGTTGGAGGACAGTTGAATCACCAGGTGTAAAACCGGATTGGAATTGAGAAAGGACATTGTTGTCAATCAGAAATTGCCACAAGCGTTTGAAAACACTATTTTCAAATATTTTACCTACACAACTAATCAATGATATCGGGCGATAATTAGTAACTGAATTTGAGGGCTGTTTTTTTCAAAACTGGGGAGACATTTGCTTGTTTTCACAGTGAGGGAAAGTAAGAGTTGTCCAAGAGCACATTAAATAAGATTAGAAGAGGCTTACAAAGGGAGGATTTATATTCCTTGAGAAGGCGTGGACTTACAAGGTCGGGACCAGACGCTTTAGACACCTTTATCGAATTCATTGCTTCATATACTTCACTACATGGGAGAGTGATACTATCAATAACTCGTGAAGCCTGGGATACTGAATCAGGAAGGGGGGCTTTCGAATCATCAACTGTTGAAATAGAACAGAAGTATTCATTGAACACCTCTGCTTTCTCAACACTTGAGGAATATAACTTTATTTAAATGGATAATGGTTGGAATACCTACCACTTTACTACTACTGATAAGTGTTTTTAGAGTCTTCCACCACAAGGAAGAGGGGTTTTCATTGCTATTTAGTGTGGTCTGAACTTTAGATAGATACGACGCTTTGGCCTTCCTAATAGCCGTAACAACTTCGTTCCGTTTACGTTTATATTTTGCCCAAGCGTTCGGAAGACCGGTGCGTTTGGCTATGCGATACAGCCGCTTCCTCTGTCTCATTAGTAGTCTAATTTCATTGTGCATCCATTTCGGCTGGCCCGATCGCAAAGTAATAATATTGTTCGGAATATATTTAGATGCTGTATCGAGTAATTTGTCGGTGAAATTGGAGACAATAGTATCAAGACATAGATTATCAAAAAGAAAATTCCATTCAACGTAAGAGAGGGCCTCATTGAGTGTTCCATAATTACCCTGTGAATAGAGCCATGCCCTTCTCTTAAAGAAGAGAGGAGATGGTTTTGAAAATTCGACATCAATTGAAACTGGACAGTGATGGCGAGTCATGTCCGGGATAATCTGTTCTAGGACCTCGCAGGCATTCAAGTTAACTGTGTCACTCACAGCAAAAAGACCTAGTAGAGTGGCTGACGACTCAGTAAAACAAGTTGGTTCACCAACAAGCTGCCTCAGATTAAAAAGATTGCATATTGCAGTAAAACCGACCCACGAGGGAACCAGCTGGTTGTCATTAAAATCGCCCGTAACAATTAAATCGACAAGTGACATGTCTCTGGCCTTTTCAGTGGATGCCGAAATGGAATCCCATATATCCTGGGAACTGTAAGGTGGACGGTCTAAAAATCCCCTAGCAATAAGGACTTACTGTGTTTCGTAAATACTTCAGCTCATACGCACTCCGTATTCAGCACCTCAAGGTCCGGTCGATGTCGAAAAGAGATATTGTTTTTAATGTAGATGGCACCCCCACCTCCCCTTGTCGGCCGGTCGCAGCGCAATGGTTCGTGAAACCCATGGAATAAGACATCAGATGTTGGATCGTTGTTATACAGCCATGTCTCGGTTAAAGCCAAAATATCATAGATTAGGATTCATATTGAAGTGTATCTAATTTGGGTTTTAAGCTTTGGATATTAAGATGCAAAATCTTCAAAGTATTCTGGTTAGGGTTTGAGTTGATAGAGCTCGGTCCGGGATTGGGTTCGATGTCACCCGACAACAACAATGAAATTGTACCCATGCCTAAATTAGGGATGTAGCTAGAGAGTCTTGCTTCCGGGAGTATGCCCTACTGAATTTCCAACTATACCCCACAACCCCTCCTTCACAATTGAGAATGAAACTTAATAAAACCATTTGCAACCTTCCCTCACACCCCCCGTTGAGTGAGAATTTTTCCAGCAGCTGTCTGTGAATTTCCAACAGCTGAAGAAATCCGAATGTATTCTCCTCTCTTATGTGCGGGAGCCCGGTGGCTCTGTGGTTACGGCATTGGTCCACGGTTCGATCAGGGGTAACTGCGTTGTGTCCCTGGGAAAGGCACTAAATCTCGATTGCCTACGTGAGAGCACGGTGGCGCTGTGTACTAGTGCACGTCGATGGCACACTTGTCTTCAACTAATGCTAACCCTGATTGTGTAGGGTTAGTACGCTGGGGAGTCTAACAGTTGCTCGCCGTTGCTCGGTATTCTCTCCAAGTACTCTGGTTTTCTCCACCCGTAAAACTGCTCGAAATGAGGTGAACCTGGCTGTCAAAAGTGTCGTTAAACTCCAATAAATAAATAAATAAATAAATAAATAAATAAATAAATAAATAAATAAATATTGTGCAGTCAGATATCGTCTCTTGAGTGCAGCAGGGGGCCATATACAACTGCAATGCTCAAGGGACGAAATCTTGACTCCAGTTAGAAAATCCTATCTAATGTAATTAACCCGTTGAAACCGAGAGGACGTTTTTCCGGCACAGAAACGTGATACTTCATAATTTTCTCAAGTAGGGTGGCTGCTACGTGAATGTGTGATGTTGACCAATTAATATTTTCAACGTGCAGCCCGAAGGCTGCACGTTGAAAATGTTAATTGGTCTATTTCCAAACAATGATTATGGACTCTTTCAATTGCTGCCTTTGAACTGACATGGAAGATCCCACCAGGGTTCAAAGGGTTAAAAACCACTAAATGCGCTAAAAGTCTTTAAGAAACAGCCACAGCCACAAATAAAATGCAATCAAATCTGCTACCATAGGGCATGAAATTTCCGACTGTTGGTGGTTTGAACTTAAGACGTTTGAAAATATTTTTGGGAGGGGCGAGATACCCCGGACCCCTCTGTCGCTACGTACCTGTCACATTCTTATCCTAAATAAGCAGTCGACGCTTGACTCGAAACAACTAGTAGGCAATCTGTGGATAATTTTAATGCTTCATACTTGATATAATTAATTGTAAAGGAAAGACACCCATATGATTAAAAAAACGTTTGATTGAAATCGCACGTTCCGTTCTAATAACGATAAAATTAAGCTTATGTTTTCGTGGGCCTTTTTGGGATACTTGGATTGTGGCATGTGCAGCACGGACATAGAGTAGCGCTCATAGGGACACAATTAATATGCATCTCAAAAAGCTAGAATGATGAAAGTTGAGAAGGTCTCAACCAGTTAAAAACACTGTCAAATAAATAATAATTCTCTATTTTCTGTTTGGCATATTCATCACCATCCGCTGACCAACCCATCTTTTGCTAAAGAATAAGGGCAAACTATGGATAAAAAAATATGAAGAAATGGTAGAGAACCCTTTGCTTCCGGAATTCGATGCAATGCTCTATGCTGGTGAATGGAATATTTTTCGAGTGATCTACCCACCACAGTTTTTCTCACGGATAGGTCGATATTGACACCTCATCACCATAACCCAAATGAGGAAAATATACCCCTGGATTATCGCTAACACCGAGAGTCATGATTTTTCCTCCCATATTCCCACAAATGTCGGATTCCCGGCTACATTCCCAATTTCCAGAAGTACAAGCAATCACGTTTGTCATCAACGAAACCCAGGTTTCACACTCGTCCAGTTGTCTCCTGGGTCTGTGATCAATATGTGAAATGTTTTTTTAAAAAAAAATATTTCATTTTTTCATTCCAAGTTGTTGAATTTCATGTGCAAAATCATTTTTCATCTGATATGTCTTTTCACCGAGATCTCGCCTCTAAATTTAGCAACACTGAAAGGCGCATGACTATAATAATACTTGTGCTGTTTCCCTGAACCATTCCAATACTCATAGTATTCCTGACATGCACAGACAACTCGGGTTATTAATCCGGTTGGGCTTTTCGAATATTGTCATTGAGTTATATTTCCGAATCATTCTGACAAAATCAAGGATTTAATGTAGGATTATCCACACCCAAAAATGACCGAATTATTATAGGAATTATGTGTACTTATTGGGCCAAAAGTAGTTACTTTATAGGTTATTTATTTATTGGGGGCTAACGACACTTTCGACAGCTAGGGTCACCTTGAGTCGGACAGTTTTACGAGTGGAGGGAGCCAGAGTACCCGGAGAGAACCACCGAGCAAATGCGAGCAACTGGCAGACTCCTCAACGTACTAACTCCACACAAGCAGTGTTAGCATTGTTTGAAGACAAGAGCACTATCGACGTGCAGTAAGTCTTAGTACACAACTCCACCGTGCCCACCACGTGGGTAACTGGGCTTAAGTGTCTTGCCCAAGGACACAACGCAGTTGCCGCAGGTGGGATTCAAACCGAGGACCACTCGGCTTGCAGCCTGCACCTCTACCTACTGTGCCACCGCGCTTCCTACTTTATAGGTACTGGTACTTATTATACCGTCAACATTAGATGAATTATAGGTACCAGTCTTATGGGAATTCCTATAGTATATTTTGCAATCCAAACTTGTTTGACAGAGCTCAAAGAGCTCTGTCAAACAAGATTGAATTAGTCAAATGCCTAGTTGTATTGAAAAATTTGCGGCTTGAAATTTTGCTATCTCGACAAAATGGATAGGGTTAAACTCATTGTGTTATATAGTGTGTATGTGGAAACAAGTGTGTGAGGCGTGCCCATGGCCCCTCCATCATTCCTCCGCGTCTGGATCCAACTACGTGAAGAATGCGGACGTGAGTCTCTTTCCCGTGAGCCCCCCCCCCACCCCCTTCCCCCTCTGTTTGGTCTACTCAAGGCGAGTATAACAGTGTCATAAGGCTGTCTTGGCAACGAACCTTTCTTGGTGCAAAATTATCGATTAGGAATTAAACCACGTGAACCTTTGAATAGAAAATTCCCAAGTGCACGTTTGCCAAAATAAATTCATTGTGGAGAAAAGGCATCTTATAATATTGATTGTGGCGTCGATACAGTCTGTCGTAGAAATTGTCCAATTCTTCTTGAGAAAAATAAGACAAGTACAAGATATCTCTGTTTGTCAAATTATCAATTTGCAAGAGAAACTTGCAGCAATATTTATCTTCCATGATCCATACATTCGTGATCCTTAACCTGTTGAGTTCCAGTTGTCAACGACCAACAAAAATCTTTATTTCGTTAAATTTCCTTGATTTTAAAATGCATTTTATTCGTGAAAACCGTTTCTGTGACGAAGGGGCTGGGTGTAGTATTTTGAGGTTTAACCCCAATATTTTCCAAATTTCCTAAATGATCAATGCTATGGAAAAGGAATGCACAAACAAATTTGAGCCAGCATCTAATGTACAAATTGGCACCAGGAGAGAGAGAGAGAGAGAGAGAGAGAGAGAGAGAGAGAGAGAGAAGCTAGCTTTTAAAACAAAAACAAAACTGAAAAACAAATCGAATGGATATGTTTATGCACAGCACCTGACGGATTTAACCATTGCATTTGACAAAGGGTGAAAAACGAGCGCGTGTGAGTGAGGAGGGTATACTTGTGTATGTGGGGGGGGGGGGGGGGGGTGAGTGTGCACGATAATACAGTTTCCAACAAAAGCTAGTCATGCAAAACACTGCGGCTTAACGAGGGACTCGCTGCGATGTTCGGCATCACTAAGCTTTGCCGTGTACTCTCTTCTGCGCTGAGGTGGCGCGGAAACGTTTTCAAATATGGATGTCAAAAACCTGCCACTTCATTCAGTGTTACTGACGATCGACGATTATTTTTGGTATGAACTGACAATCAAACAAGTCAAATAATCCGAAAAACCTCGACATTTGTGGTAAGGAACTTTGTTGGAAGATGGCGGTTCCCGGGACTCTGTTTATACACCAGAAACTGGGGCTAATTTTTTCATTTCTCTTTTTGTATTAGTTAAAAGATGAAGTTTATTTGTAAGCTGAAAAAATACTGTTATTACGTCTCGTGAATACATTAAGGTGCTAAAGCATTACAGATCGACTTAATACACCCAAGGAACGATTAAATCTTTTCATTGCAAAAAACTTTTAATCCCACACAGACGACTGAACATTCCAGAATGAAGAATAGAAAAAGCAAAAGATCTAAAATAGCATTCCAAAGACATTGACAAGTATTTTCGTATTTGATCACTCGCAAGAATAAAGATCTTCGAATGCCATCAATATTGCATGCTGTCCGCAACGACTGCTGAAGAGGGAATCCCTACTGTTTGTCTAATAAAACTCTCCACCGCTTCAGTGACGCTTGAACTGATTGATAAATATAGTTCATAATGTTTATGTGAGCTAGAACCGCCCTGAGCACCGAACTATTGACGAAACCAGATTGGCCAGATCGAACACTTCGCCTACGCCGTCCTGTTCGTCAGCTGCGCGGAATTAACCCTTTACCCAACGTAACTGCCAAAACCGGCCAGCGCTATTCTCAAAAATCGCAATTAATTTTCAAAATATTTTCATTTTTTGTCTCAAAAACATAGGTTATGACCCCTCGTTGGAACGAGCTCGTCGAGCTCGTTCCAACGAGGGATCATAGCCTATGTTTTTGAGACAAAAAATGAAAAACATTAGTTATTCAAGAATTTTGTTTGCAAGTGTCGTCTGCTTTTCATGTTAGGTAAAGGGTTAATACGACGCCTCGATGAATTGACCTTTTGTAATAATCTTTATCTTACAACAAGATCGTGCCCAAACAGAAGTAGCAACGTCTAGACAAAATACAAATCTGTATTGAGGGTACCAACTGCACGTGCAAACATTCGATTCAGAAAGAAAACGTTTTTTACTTGCACTCACCAAATCAGGGGTAGTATTGGTTGAAGACAGGTGCACCACCGACGTGCATTACGCCTTGGTATACAACGCCACCGTGCCCCCACGTGGGCAATCGGGATTAAGTGCCTTGCCCAAGGACACAACGCAGTTAGCCCTGGCGGAGCTTAACCCATGGACCTTTCGGTCTGAAGTTCAATGCCGTAACCACTGAGCCACCGCGCTCCCCGTCCCCCACATTAATTCATGAAAAATCATCACGGACATGCAGTTTTCGAAACTTCAGCATTAGTGAAAGAAACAAAAAGTAAAAACTCTATCATTTTCGACTGATGGTGCGAAAATGAAATACATTTTGTAAATTTTCATCAGTTTTTCATTGCATCGTATATATCTGGTGCTAGTGAAAGTTCAAACAGCTGTACCAAAACCCCGACACAAATATCTGTGTCAGAGGCTCCAATACAAACTTAATCATTTGCTGGTATAAAACGAATCAATATATATATTAGGATGAATAAAAAAAATCATTTTCACAGTAGGAGATGATACCAATAATGTTTAATGAGTGCAGAGGTTCATTCTTCAATAATGACACCGGCATTGGTGAGAAGATTGTTGCTGTAACCTCACGTCTGATACTTACTGCCGCTAAATATAAATAAAACAAATGCATAAAATGGAACAAAGGCGTTATGTGCCTCTTTGACATTTTAGTTTCCAGGAACCAGGCTATAAGTATATTAGTAAAGATAAGATTTTTACACCCTTAACGCTCTTTCAAGAAACCTTGTATGGTTTATCTTCAACATTCTGTCTGGTATTGGAGAGGGTAACAAAATACTATCCTATCTGTTTTTTGAGACATACGCTGACAGCATAATGTTCTGGGCATAAATCACGGGGAAAACTCATCATATACCATCACTTTGATTATCAACACAGATCGATTCACTAATTGGCGACAGTATCGTATCGTCGTTGGGGTTTCTAAGAACAGGCACTATATTTAGTTGCATAATGTCTCGGAGTAACAGTCATTGTGAATCCACCCCACTCCCGATGCAATTATCCTTTCTCAAGTGTCCCTTATAATGTTGGTTTTCATTATTTTCAGTTCAAAGGCGATTGAAACGGCGACAGAAATTTTGGGCTTCAAGCGACAAGAGTGACCGTATGACCCATCTGGAAACAGAGCGGACATCTACAACTTTTGCAGATCAAATTTGAGAAATTTCGAGGGAACTTTTCCTAATTTAACCTTCAAAGCTCGCCATGTCCTCGAATCCCTGGTGAACGCGTTAAACCCGAAAGACTGCTTTTCCGCCCAGGAATGTGATACAATTTCATTATAATTACAATTATTATTATATTATTAATTGTATAATTTCACTAAGTAGGATGTTTTCTAAGTGGATGTGTTTGGTAGACGAATGAATATTTTCAACGTGCAGCCCCAAGGCTGCACGTTGGAAATATTAATTGGTCTACCCCAAATAATGATATGGACTCTCCGAATTATTGCATTGAACTGACATGGAAGATACCACCATCATTCAAAGGGTTAAAACGCAAAGTAACATACCTTGACATTATGCACAATCTACAACCTAGCTTGTCACGTAAGAGAAGGTGAGATAGAATATTCTTCGCGGCTATAGTCTGTGGAACATAGAAAATATACACCCCACAACTATATGCTGACAGTTCGGTTTTCAAATCACAACAGTGTGTCCTTATTACGTAATTTATTCACAACGCATTCCGACTTCTTGTTCTGCAATATGTTTAAATGAGTTACATAACCATACATATTTACGAGGGTTTCAAGAAGTCCTCAAGGCACCAGCCAGTTCAATTCTGAAACGAATCTGACGCCAATATAGTATGTAACCAGTGTATTACATAGTCAAGCACCTATTTGTAGATTCAGTCGACTGGAATATTTCAGTTATTCGGAAAAGCGAACCTTTAGCTGAAATATTCCTCCGACTGAATGTAAAAAATACCACAAACATTCATTTTCTTTGAATCAACGCACAAAGTGTTTCTCAATCGAAACGTGATTCGACGGAATCATTAATGGCATTACCAATATTAGTATACATGTTTGTTTATGAAATACTTATGATTCGCCCAGCTGTAGATTTATAATTACGCCGCGTAGCCCCCCCCCCCCCCCCCCAACTGTATTTACATCTTGGTGTTTTCAAGTTGAATTGAATTCCTTTTGATTGGATTCTAACACATCGAGAGATAAGTGGGAGAGGCGAGGCTCGAACCGTCGACCCCTAGCATACAAAGCGACCGATGTACCACGAGACTAAGAGATCCGGACCAACCAGGCTGGTTGGTAAATGGCTCTCTTACATAGATCGCAACACTACTCTCGTGTTCTTTGAGATTCACCCACGGTGAATTTCACCCCAGCTTCCACCTCAGAGCGGTCGAAACTTCCACCATGCTTCACCACAGCGTCCACAATGCCGCCAGCTGCCGAGGGCTGGTCACGGTACCAATGTAACAGATCGAGAGATAAGTGCGGGGGTCGAGGTTCGAACCGTTGACCTCTAACACACAGAGTGACCGATTTACGTCGCGACTAAGAGATCCGGACCAACCAGGTTGGTTGGTAAATAGCCCTTATACCTCGACCGCTACAGGATTATCTGTAACTGGAACACGACACAATATCTGTATATCTTTGTAAGTTAAGGGACATCAAATTAAATGAACGGCATTCTGCGCGCACGAAATATGGGTAAACAAATAGCTCATAACAGCAATACATTCCGTACATAATTTAACCCTTTACCTAACACGGAGAGCAGACGTCACTTGCAAAAAAATCTTGAATAACTAATTTCTCAAAAACATAGGTTATGACCACGCTAGTATGTCTCACACGTTTCACCCCCGGTTGGCAGGACTTTGGTGCAGGACCTCGGAAGTGACGTCATGTCACATGACCCATTGGCGCCGTGTTGTATCGTCATGGTAACCAGCGTGAGCGGCCATGTTGTGACGTCATCCCCATAGTGATAGGTGTTAGTGCGCATGCGCAGCGCGTGTTGTTAGGGTGATACGTGTTTCCGTTGTCCATTTTGTATACTGGAGGCCGCCATCTTGGTTTCTATGGTAGCACGTGATTGCTATATTACTCAAAGGCCTGCAACAAGACAGGGGTATGTTCGGAGTGTGTGTTCGATTGAATAGGAGTAAATCTAATTACCACAAACAACCCGACAAGTTTTACTGTTTCGAATTCTTTCAGAATTCTCTGCTTCTTTCTATATATGCAATAGTTCTCGTCTATCTGACCATGTTCCTTTGTCCTGGAGTATACTGCAGTCGCGTAGAAGAGCCTATTAACTGGAACAGCTTTGCTTATTGTTACTATATTTAGCTTTTCTCGTCTATTCTTGTCAGTTCTGACCCTATTCCGAGTACTCTTGTTGTTTCATCTATCTAGATCAGTTATATAGATTATAACTAACCAATCAGATTGCTTGATTTTTCCTTAATCTGTAAAGCCTTTATCATTTCCAAAGCCAATAAGCTATCGAGCAGTTACTGATAAACCATTGCTCGAACGACTCGAAGCCCATCGAGCAAATGTGCTATCGAGCAATTGCTCGTTCGAGTGACTCGCATATACGTCTCTTAGCCTCATTTCAGAAAAAGGGGTGCCGAAGTCCATATGTTTTCCCCAAAAAGGTGCCGAAATTGGGGTGCCTTCTGGAGAATTCCTTTGTTGTCATATGTGCTTATGTGAAAGGGCACAATGTGACACAATGTGCCCAAGCACCTAGGCACATGCTGGATGTGCCGATATGTGCTTATGTGAAAAGGCACAATGTGACACAATGTGCCCTAACACATAAGCACATGCTTTATGTGCCGATATGTGCTTATGTGAAAAGGCACAATGTGACACAATGTGCCCTAGCACATAGGCACATACGACCAAAAACGGATTCCACAGCCACAGGCGTTTTCCAAAAAGGGATTCTTAAAAAGGGTTTCCGTAAAATGCGATTCCTATCCGACTCTGTAAAATGGGATTCTGTGTTTTAACATCAACACTCGAGGGTATTTCCCTTCCCTATTAGAAGAATTCAGTTCAATGGGTTGTAGTTTAAAACTTTAATTCAGATCACCCTCGTTATATTTTCATTAAGGCTGTAAACTTTGTTCAGTTCAAAGGGTGTTAATTGTATATAGTTCATTCAAACAGTTCAAAGGAGTTCACACTGTTATATTTTCATTAGGGTTAGAGTTCATTCAAAGAGTTCAAAGGGTTAACATTGGGTTATATTTAGGGGTTATAGTTGCACGATTCCTGAATTTTTAGGTAAGTTACTTTTGATAAGTGCCCAGCGCGCAATGTTGTCAGCTATTATCTTTTCGGAACCTTGCGTAATTTTGAGCGGTAACACGCATGTCCCTCCCACTGGTGCCTTGGGAGACACTGTGGCGGCACAAATTCTTAACGCTGAATAATGGGCCAAACACATCCTATCGTTACTATTGTTGTCAACAAATCGATTCACTAATTGGCGACTGGCTCGTTGCTGTTGGGGGAATGAATGAGTCAGCACTATAATCAGTGCCACACTGAATTCAAATGAGCATCGTTATTTTTATGAGTATTCGTCAGTGGGTCTTCCTAAAATTGTGTACGAACCCGTAGAAATCTTTCTGATGTCACCAGACGACAATAAAAAACAGCAGTGAAATTATGATATTTTTGAAATACAATGTCTTCTTTAAAAGCGAATACGAACTGGACTGAACTGAATTCTGAAAGATTGTGGTTGTGTTAGAGTGAAATCACTCAGTCATTTGTCAGTCAGGATTTATCTCTTGGCTGTAGGACCTAGGGCTGTTCATAGGACGCGACATCAAAATGAATGGCATGCTGAAAGTCACGAAGGTTATCATGGTGTTGTGGGTTCATTTTCAAGGATACACATGGTGTCAGTACAAACGCACAGCCCGTGCTGTTAGGGTTGTGCATTTCCGTCGTCCAGAGCGGTGCCTGTTTGACCGCCAACTTGAATTCGACGATGACACGGATCGCCAGAGACCCTGTCACATGGTTTGGGGTGTGTTCGATTGGACAGTTGTATTGTGGAGGTATGCTACTGACGGACTGCACCCATTTTGGTTGGCCTAGTGTTTATCCTATTAAACCACTTGGAGCCTATATATCATACCATCCTACCAGTGTTATCTTATGGTCTGGTGTTCTGTCGGGGTATTCGAGTGTTGTGCAGCATACTTAATCATTTTTAGTTTTTTCGTGTTCTGCTTGCCTCCACTCCTTTTCCGTCTGCTCTCGCTGTACTTTTACTACTTACTGTTTTATGGTTCCGAGGTACTCCGACAAAATAGAAAAGCCTTTAACTTTGAACAGTTACACTTCTATTTTCTACTGTTGTCTAATGCTGTCCTTAATACACCCCATCAATTCTGTCACACCCACAACCATCTATACTGTATCACTCGTCGACTACTATTGACTGCTATCAACAACACAACTAGTTTCTACCTGCTAAGTCCCCATACAGGCACAGTTTTATGTTACTTTGAAAAAGTTTCCCTCGAGTGTAATCTTCCTTGAGAACTCTTCTGGTAGGCTGCACTTATGTTCACAATGTTTTACATCATTGTTGGCTGCCTGTACAGGCAGCCAGCAATGATGTACAAACACTGTTCAGATATTTGCAACTGTGTACATGCATGCACGGTAGTAATTATTATAAAAGTAATCCGAGGACGCAAGGGTTAATATCGCTATCTATCACTACACTACTGCTACTTTTACGGCGACCGTCTTCAGTCCGCACAGCGTCTCCTGCGGTAAGTCCTTCGAGCTCCGGCTACTAACTGAAATCTACTAACCGCTGCTACTGTTGACTACTACCACTCTGTCTGCAAGATTATCACTCCTTCTGCTGGCTATCACCATGCTCTAGCCTGTAACTCTCTTTGGATATTTGGGGTGTGACCTATATTTGCTCGACCATAACACGAGTCAGCCCGACAGTACTTATGTACATAAGCCTATACCTATTCATCTTGGCGACCTATTCAGACAAGTCACTTTGTAATTAGTCATGAAATTCAGCAACGTAGTTGTAAAAGTTGTGGCTGACATTCATCGCTTTAACATGACATTGTCGAGGCTTCTTGGTAGGCCATAGGTCACCAAACTAACCAAACTAGACTTAACTAGCTAACTAGCAATCACCTGTTTCAGCTTTATATGCATACATTGGCATCACAATAAGACTAAAATCTTCGCTCTCTAGGTGGATGAAAGCTCGCGTAGTTTATTTTATGTTTACGGCCCCAATAGCATATATTACCGTCTGACGTCACCACGTGAACTATACTATTCCAAAAAGTAGGGGATATCCAAACTGATGTTGATATTTTCGGGAAATGTACAGTTAAAAGTAGAAGTCCTGTTATGAAATGCGCACAAATAGCACGTCGATCTGCGCGTTAATCTACGCGTTATGACCATAGTAAGGCTATCAAATTCTGTACATATGGCCTGTGCACAAGCAATGTTTCAGCCAATGGACCTCCGGGTAACCCGGAGGTCCATTGGCAGAAACATTGCCTGTGTTTGCTATGAGTAACCAGGAGAACCTGCCGTGCTTTGGATGCCATTCGATATGGCAATTGCTCGCAATTCTAACGGGCAATTAAGCCTGGATAAGCGCACAATTCGTGACAGGACTTCTAGTTTTAACTGTATTGGATACGCGTGGTTCGACACATCAATATGTTACCAAGTTTAATGTCACCGGCCCACGAAAACTTCGTGCAGGGTTTTCGCACGAGCGTTGCGTTAATGTCTGTGGGGTGCATTTTGAAATTTTTATTTGTACTGGACGGGCTTTTTCAGAGGCCTCATCGTTTTTTTCTTGGTATAAACTCGTTCATCAATAGTATCTGGTCGAAACGTAACTTTTGAGGTATGCGAAGACTGACACGTGATGAACGTTTACGTGCCGTTGGCATGTTGGAAGCTGGCAACAGACAGACTGCAGTGGCTCAACTTCTCAACGTTACTCAATCGGTGATTAACAGGTTGTGGTCACGCTACCGTCAGACAGGCAATGTTGATGACAGACGTCGGTCAAGTCGTCCAAGGGCGACAACTGCTAACCAGGATCGTTTCATCCGAACCACGGCATTATGTAACCGCCATCAAAGTGCCTCAAAAATTGTACAGCAGCTGCACCGAGCGACAGATGTGCGAGTCAGTGGTCAGACTATCCGAAATCGCCTACACAGCTGGAATTTGTACGCTCGACGACCTCGAATAATTCCACGTTTGATTGAACGTCGCATCGCAGCAAGGCGTAATTCGTGTGGAGCACGACAGCACTGGGACAATCGTCGATGGAGCAACGTTACGTTTTCAGATGAATCGAGGTTCACTCTCGACTTCCACGACAAGCGAAACAGAGTTTGGCGGCGGCGGAACGAACGATACCATGACGTAACCGTTAAGCAGCACGGCCGTTTTGGTGGTGGATCGGTCATGGTGTGCTTGTCAGACACCCAACTATCGCTAAAATCTTTCACCAGATGTCACAGTGCAATACCTCAGCTGTCTTTTTGATGAAAATATAAATATATTTCTTCATATATCTCACTTTTATCAAATATCCCCTACTTTTTTGAATAGTATATTTGAAATGACGGGAGCACAGTGGCTCAGTGGTAGACTGTTGGACTTCTATGCTGGAGGTCCCGAGTTCGATCCCCGTCCGGGACGACCCGCGTTGTGTCCTTGGGCAAGGCACTTTATCCCGGTTGCCTACATAGGGGCACGATGACGCCGTGTACTAAGGCGTACTGCACGTCGATGGTGCACATGTCTTCAACCGCTGTAACCCTGCTTTAGCGGAGCTTGAACAGAGTTAGAATGTTGAGGAGCTGACAGTTGCTTGTCGATGCTCGGTGGTTTACTCCGACTTCCTCCACCCGTAAAACTGTTACGGTCACGATTAGCCATTGTGCATAAGTATGTGACCTTAAGCACCAATAAATAAATAAATATTTGAAATGATGCTGTCCATTTCCCAATTATTTCATCAAAGGAGTGAATTTGCAAACCGCTTCTTTTTTCTAGATGCTTCACAACGTGTGCAGCAGACGATATTCCGAATGAAGTATTGTTTAAATTACAAATCAGTTTATGATTTGAAGTAAGGTGGAGTGACCTCGACCTTTTTTGTTTTAGGTTCCGCTCTACAGTTTCGCACTATTGCATAGGGGTGAAATTCGATATTTATTTATTTATTTATTGGTGTTTAAGGTCACATATTTATGCACAGTGGCTAATCATGACCGTGACAGTTTTTCGGGTGGAGGAAGCCGGAGTACCCGGAGAGAACCACCGAGCAACGACGAGCAGCTGCCATCTCCCCAACATCGTAACTCCGCACTGCAGCACAGGCAGGGTTAGATTGGTTGAAGACATGCGTACCATCGACGTGCAGTACGCCTTAGTACACGGCGTCATCGTGCCCCCACGCGGGCAATGGAGATGAAGTGTCTTGCCCAAGGACACAACGCGGTTGCCGCAGGGGGGATTCGAACCGAGGACCTCTCGGCTTGCAGCCTGCATCTCTACCTACTGAGCCACGGGTGAAATTCTAAACGTAGGGCATATGTTGAAACTAATGCCATGTAAATTTGAGATATATTTTTTGTATCTGATATATGATAACATTAGGCTATTTGTTGGACAAAAGAATTTGAAGTTTTGGTCCTAAAGTTGGAGTCTGATGTACAGGGGTAAATTACCAGATGGAACGGTGGCTTCGAAAAATCGGCTATTTTTTTAAAATGTCATTTTACACGGGTTTGTTACCAGGCATGTAACTAAAAAATGAGACGGGAACGTGGAATTTATTTTTTCACATTTTAGAAACAGAGAGTTATATGCTCCAAGGTTAGGTGTATGGGGATATTGGGTAAATTCTGCTTTTGAGGTGGCTGGGTGGCTAAAAATGACTGTTATCGCCATTTTTCATGCTATTTTGCAGGTTAAAGTCTTGCCTTTGACAATAAATTAGTTCATTCAGATCATTTATTTCTACTTTGTCAGATAATGTTATATGTTTTAGTGGATTAGGGAAATGTAATACATATTATGGGTTAGATAACTAAGTTACAGAATATTTGCATTTGAAGAGAGTGTGTGGCATGTCATTTTAGGAAATGCCCTGAAAAGTGGAGCGGAACCTTTTTAATTATTTGCCCAGTGACGTCGAGGGGTACACGAGGTGTTTATTCACTAAACTTGTTATCCTTAAAAGTCGGCTAGTTCATTTCACACTGTAGGTTTTTAGCCATGGGTAGGGTCTTATTGGAACAGATACGTTATTGTGACGAATTGACGATAATGCGGTCTGAGGTTTGCGGCCCGTAGCTTATATTCAACCTTCGCGTCTCGGTTGAACATAAACTCCGAGCCGCAAACCACAGACCATGTTATCGTCAATTCATCACAATGACTTACAATGTTAAAATTTCAAACTGAAGAGAAAAACACTGATTATTTACTTTGTCGCATACTCGCAACGCTCGCATCGTCGTAGTCCAGTGAGTAAATATAGAATATACCCATAGTAGCATGGTGTACCATATGTTAACTACGAGTGGTGAAGTGATGTTAACCGCGAGCCTTCGGTGCGCGGTTAACACCACTTCACCACGAGTGGTGAACATTTGGTATACAAAGCTACTTTGGGTATATTTTATTTATACCATGATCGTCAGATTATTAAGAGTCGCTATTATTTTTTCTCGATTTTACTGAGCAGCAGTCGTAAATACGTGAGAATTTGTTTTTGTTTACATGAGGATCGGTGGGCGGTACTTCCGCTGTCAGTTTTATCACCGAAACAAAATTGAAAAAGAAAGAGGACCTTTTTCATTTTAACAATATAATAACATACTATTTCGAGTTATGGATGCTTAATTAACATGAGACAATGCATGTTTGTTAATTTTTGGTGTTTTATGTGGTAAACTCATTTAAAAACGTAATAAATAATTGCCACTTTCATTTCACTCTTCGCGAGGCGACGTGCTATAAATTTAAACAAGTTCGCATTCACGTCGACGTCACCAAAGGTCAACTTGGATGTAGTTCCACTGTAGGTGTAAATTTTAACTACTGAGATCGCATTGCTGACGTGTTCACCACGGTTGGTGTGTAAAGCTAAAATTTATGTCATAGGCTTTTCATGTATAGTAGAATAGGTTATCATGGTATAAAAGCATTTATACACATGGTCGCCGAAAGGAATTTTGGACGACGGGGAGGTGGGATGAGAAAGAACGCAAAAAAGAGCTTTTTTCTTGTTAGCCTTTGGGCGTAACAACTCGTCAAAAATCCGCCAAAAGCTGTACACACGAGTCATTCAACACACTTAGTTATTGTTGTCACGCGGAACATAACGTTTGACCCGTGCTTAGAACGAGCTCGACAATCTTGTTTCAGTGGTGGTTCTGTGTTTGGAAAAAGGAAAAGTTTGAGCCAAAATTGTTCATTCGTACTGTTGTCTTCAAAGTGGGTTAGATCAAACAGCTGAAAAGAAGAATGTGTTGTAATGCAGTAGTCACATGAAGATTTATAGACCTTTGAGGGGATTTTTCAGAATAATCATGATCATGGTGTCTATCCCGCAAGGCACCACTTGCCCCCTTTTCCACTGGCAGAAATTAAAACAGGACCTGCTATGCCTGTGCATCCACGGACAATGAAACTTGTTTCACAAGGAAGGCACGGTTTTCAAATTAGCTCCCTCTCCATCCACCTCGGATAGAGGACAGGGATAAGATGCTCCTTGTAGATCGCAACTCCGGCGTTCTTGGCTGTTACCTATACAATAAACAAACGTGTTTTGGTTCATGACGGAAATATCTACCATAATTAACCCAAAGTCACAATGTGGACTTCCAACCTATTGCAAAAGTGTGCAAATATGGGATTTCCCCAGTGAACTCAAAATAGGCGTTGGGTTAACTTGATCGATTGCTTGAATGAAGGACGTTTTATGCTCCTGTCTTAGCCGGATTACGTATTGCCATTAAAATCCAATTGCGACATTCTCCTTATCTGTGTAACATATTGAATTAACTATAAAAAACATGGCAGCTACATCTTTCCAATATTGATTATGAATGGTATCCAGGTTACGCGCATAACTTTAGTATTTCATCCAGTATTGAATGTTATAATAGCAATCGTTTTCAAGCTACTCATGTACCATTACAGTATATACATATTTTTGAAATATTGACCATTTGTAAGATCGAGTATGGTTTGTGCTATCGTCGTTCACTTACAATATTTCAATGAAGTCAAAACGCAAGTATGATGTATAAAGTGCATAATCCTTTATTCTTCCACGCCCACTTTTACCATGTATGTAGGGCTCATATAGGCCTGTGTGTGAAGAAGTTTAATATATTTATAACAGACTTATAACCCAGTCATCTGATCAATTATTGGAAAGAATTATCTGTGGTCTTTCCAACAATTAATCAGATGATAGTGTTACTTTGCGCATGCCAGAACGTGCAAAACATCGTAATAAAATAACCCGACAATTAGCGTGATCGGCAGCTTAAAGGTTAAACAAAACCAACAGTTAAATTTCAAACCAGGAATCACCAATCTCAAGAGGCGTCCACGTATCGGACACGACATGAACGTCACAGGTGTTCCATTGAATTAATGTTCATCAACGTTTGACACTTTGTATCACTTCTAATATCATCCTGGATAGATAAGAAAGACAGCAGACAATCAAAGTAATAGTAATAATAATAACACTTTAGCCGGCACTGATTTGTCGCGGTTCTCAGGTGAGTAGGCCTTGATTAGCCCCATTCTCCTAAGTGCCTCCTTATCTCCACGCCTCTTCTCTCCTCCCAACACCCTGAGACGAACTGCTTGATGACATCCCGTACCCCATTCTTCTCAATCTCCCCTATAAGCATACTTACCCTCTCCTTTGTGTCACCCACTGACCACATATCCTTTCTTCTCCCATCGCATTTCCCCACTATAATCCCGTTGAATCTTATTCTGTTAGACTTGTATTTTGGACATACTGATAGAAAGTTCTAAGGTATCCACTATGCTCTAAATTACACATTTGGCAGCACTCCTTTTCATTGTCTTTCCCAGTTTTTCCATAAGCTCCAGCGACCTCATCTTGAACAACCGTGACCCACGAAAGATGCCACCAAGGTACTCTTCGACACCTGCCTTCTCTTTATCATGCAGGCTACCCAAAGACTTTTTAGCTTTGACCCCTCTCGCCAATTCAGATTACAATCCTTTGATGACTCTTTCTCTGACGATTTTTTTATCCTGGTCTGTGCACACTTCTAAGTCCAAGATCTCTATTGATTAGTTCTCTCTAAGGTGCAACCAACGCCTAAAGTCAGACATAAAATCATTGAATATAATTGTGACATTCGTTGCGTCAAAATTGTAATCGATGATTTTATGGTTTTTAGTACGTTGTTCCCAGTGTTGTCAATATGTGTGTTTGTTTTACTACAAGGCTAAAATATGAGGTATCACACTTTTGAAATTGTTGTCACATACACTAAAGTGTTAATTATCATTTCACCGTATAGCGAGCGACACTCAAATCACTTTTTTCTTGTTCCAAAGTATACGACATCGTCTTAAGGGGACGTCCAACCTAACTTTGGTCAAATTTCATGTAATTTTCTTTCAAGTCTAAAAAAGTCCCAAAATGAATAACCCCAATAAATTATATACCAAAATGCTTGGAATGAAACATAGAACATGTGGAAACTGAAATTTGCCATGGAACTGCTGCCCTGTGTAAATAGCACCACCTGAAAGTCTACTGTGGCATAAGTAAGAGAACAAAATTTTTACAATGAAAGACCTCAAAATAAAATAACAGCTGTATTCTATAAACATTTAAGTACATACTCGAAGAAATCTTTTCCTAATTTATGAAAGTAATAAAGATTGAGACCAAATGTTATAAGTGGAGTGCTCACTGATTGAAGGCAGACATTTTCTTTTGTTTATGTTTTGATTTGGGGAGTTCAACAAAGGTCAACTTGAAGGAGTCCAGCAGAAGAAGTATGGAAGGACATAAGAGTGTCTCCCATTATCAAGATGTATGTGTTACTTTAATGGTTTGGAAAGAAAATATGATATTCTCCTATGTAGAATGCACTGCAAAGTCATACATTGTAGTTGAATAAATATATTTACAAACCCCTTGCACTGTAACCCCTTTTATCCCATGCATCAATTTGATAGTGATTAAATTGTTAAATTTGTCTGGTTTATCAATAAGTATATTAGCTTTGTTTAACTCTTGGACACCAATACACTCATGATATCTGTTGGAGAAGAAATAAGGGTAACTGTAACCTGTCACTGCAATAAACCATCTAATGTACTTAAAAGTACATTGTTATTCAAAACACATCAAATCAACCTTAGATAACCATTATTGCATGTACTTTCCCCAAGGAGGCTTATTGACATATTGAGATCAGAAGGGCACATCCAGAGGGTCTCACATATTTTTTTCAAGAACGCAGTACACAAAGCAATCCCCAAAAGATGACAAGTGAGCTCCATTTGACACAAACAATTTCCCAGAGGAGGGGGGGGGGGGGGGGTCTCTTCCTTGTATGACGCTACCTCCGGCACTCAAGGCATATGCCTTTTTTCTCAAAGTTTAACTCTTTTTTCTTTTTGAAGATCCTGGCCACCACATGTTCCAAACACTATCAGACAGGTAATCCTCCAAATAAGTGTATCTACAAAAATCATGTTACATTGCAAAACATTCTTTTTAGACTTTTAGTTCTGGACCTTTCATGCTTCTTACTTCCAAATATAACACTTAATTTATCGATTAATGGGTGAATAGAAAAGTCCTGCCATAATCAACATTTTGAGTTCCATAAGCCTTCAAAACAGCTCCGATAAAAGTGTCAAACATCAGATTGGTTGCTTTATACAGAATATTCATTAGGTTGTTGCTTGATAAGTAATAGGAACAAAATCTTCACAAGAAAATTCTGTAGCAATACAATTGAGGGTATTAGCAGGCACTTTGCAACAAATTGTAACAAATCAACTAGTTATAAACAAAATTTTCTAACTCAAAAGAGTGAAAAAGTACCACCACTCTGAAAAAATGTGGGAAGAAACACATGCTACAGCAGCTACACAGGCATTGTTTCCCCATGATGCTCGATCACAACACCAAATATCCTTCAAATTGGAGTAGCAATGGTTGAGATACAAGGGAGAATGTTGGTACATGTAATGATGAATGGGTAAGACTAAGATTAAGAGGACAGGGGTCACCACTGCACGGCCCTAGATGCACCTTTGATTTTCCAACTTCCAGATCTGGGGCATAATAACACACCCACCTTATCAGTTCATAATTTCAGTAAAATAAAAGAAATTATCAATTTGAATTAATTAATAGATGATGGAAAATATTTGGCTTCCTTCCCCTTCTCGTACTATTTAATTACCACAAACAATATCAGTTTGATGCTGACAAACGAAACTGAACGCATGTGGTTTGGTTAAAATGTAACTCGGCATGAATAATGAAGAAATTGCGAATATTTCGTGTATTTCATTTGTTTAAAAGCCAATTGCAGCTAATACTGACCGTGCATTCGATAATTCGTTTCGGTTTTGACCACACGGCCACGCTGACACTCCGTGACAGTGGTTATGTTTATTGTGATATGCAAATTGGGGGATGGTTTCCGGTGAAGGAGATTTGTCACGTTTGTCAGTGTAAAACGATCATAAAAGACACTGATCGACGCTTGTATTACTATGGTTGGTTGCAAGAAAAAACTAAATTCTCAGCATCGTCCAAGCGCACCTTATTTAAAAGCACGAATGCATCATTTTCAACCCATCTTCAATCGGTCCTTTGCAGACATCAAACATACCCGCCTTCAAATTCCATGGTTACTAGGAAGTAAATAACTTCACAACATCTGGGGGAAATCAACACGCTCAATATAGTTCCTGGTCACTTGGAATACACTTCGTGAAAAAGTGATTTCTGAAGCATTCTGCTTACTCTGTTATGAATATTGCCTTATTTTATGTGTATCGTCTCTATTTTATACACTCGGTTATTTTTTTTACAAGTGGTTCATGTTGTCTTTCTAGTGCGCAATAATTCATATTTTTTGTCAACAAAAAAGTTCAGACGGCCTGTAAACACAAGAGGGAATTTCGAACCATATTTTGCAGTTATGACATTAACAGCTCAAGAATTTGCTGACACCTGTTTGCAAATCCGCTCATACATTGTCTCGAACAAATAAAGGGCGTGATCATGTCCTTGCATTCTTACGATTGCCCAAATTGAGTATTTCTGCAAGAACCACATCGTAATCACATGACCGGAAAAACATCATTGAAACATGGCCACATCCGGAACATCAAAAATTTGTGTTGGTGTTATTACATTCAAACGTCAAAACCCACCAGAGTGTGTGTCAAAAAAATGCTTTGTCCGAGTCTGTAGTATGTTATCATTATATTGAGGACAAGGCTTTCGAATTACCGATTATTTTGTGGTTTTACCGGTTCGTTACTTATGCCATTTGCAAATTAATCTTCTTCAAAATCCTAAAATTAACTTTTTTTCCTGAAAAAAATTATATGTACCTCTTCTATGCACTTTACTCATTATTTTGATATATAATTTGCCTTTCCTTACTTCTCTTATCTGTTTCTGAGGCATTGGGAAAAATGTAAAAAAATTGACCAAAATTAGGTTGGACGACCCCTTAACATAAATGATATTAAAACATAAGATCTTTAAACGCCAAACACCATTCTACAACCTACAAATAGCTATGGAAACAACAAAGTTAGAAGTCTTGAAAACTCAATTTTTAGAAGCCTTTGGTAAATTCAAAGCTGTGTGCTGAAAATTGTAATGTATAGAGATATTTATATGAGATTTATCAGATAAGAGTTAGGGAAATGCAGTTCCATTGTCTAACTTTGTTTACCGTGCCAATGGGATAGAGATACGCAGAGAACAGTTTGATGCTTTTATAAAACGTAAGACTTTCCTTATAGTTTTTTAATGTTGGTAGGCATTTTCTCCGTCTACAGGAATAGATGTATTTTTTTTATAAATCATCAAACAGTGTATCCGAAACTTCGGAAGCTTCTGGTGCTGGGGAGGGCTCTAAAATAGTGTATCTTTCACTTATTGTGATGTCTAAATTGCATTTTCCTTAAGATTTAGTAGAAGCAGAAGTAGACCATTTTCGGACATAGAACACTTGAAAAACAAGTGGCATATTGTTTCCTTAGAATTGCCACAAGAAGAGCATAGTTCTGTTTCGGATAGACCAGCCGTAAAGAGTTTTGCATTTGTAAAAAGAATACGGTGATTACTTTTAAATTGTAACGATAATAGATAGGTGTCATCTGTGAACGTGAAAGCATGATGATGAATGTATTTCCGTTCTTCTTCATTTATAGACTGGGCCAAAGAAGCATTCCACTTTGTTTGTGCAAGCATAGGTCGTTTCGCAACCTTAATAAAAAACTCGTCCCCTGAGTTCCAATGTGTTCTATGTGCCAGTAGGCACATAGAACACATTGGAACTCAGGGGACGAACTTACTATAACACTATTTATGGACTTTAGTCCATTAATTTAGGCTGGATATCGAATAGTTCTGAACTGCTGACATTTTCGTGTGATTTTCGATACTCAAATCATGGTAAGTGCTTACCAACCGTTTCTGGATCACTTGAAGAAAAATGTCATTGTTTAGGATTTCCCATACACATCAGTGACCAGGCAAAATTTTATAGGTGTCTGATCTACCAAATGAGGACAATCTTTTACGAAACATTTTGCCTGAGACACTTGAAGAGCGAGTGCAAAGAGAACGAGGTGATAAATTCATAATCAACACTAGTTACTGTTCTGTTCAAACTATGGATAGAGTGATGTCTGCAATTCCGCCTTGGTGTAGGACAAAGACAGTACTCACAATGAGGCGAGTGTCCAAGATGAAACCTGCAATTTACTGATCGTAATTTTCAAGGAACGATTCTCCATCGAAATTATACACCATGGTTTAGGGTGGCAGCATATGGTTAGGCAAATGGTTAACTCATGGCAAATGGTAAAACAACAGTTATAATGTATTTTTTGTAGAATGTGACTTTTTGCGATTTTTTTTTTACGTTTTTGTATTTCTGATGTCAAAAGCATTTGCTTTGCACGCTATTACCGACGAAATCTGTTTGTAAATATTTGACTGTGGAACCGCCGCTTACTGTCGAATCCACATCTATGTATTTTGTCAGCATACTATACATTAAGTTGGAATACACTTAATGACCAATTCCAAAAAGCATCACACATATGTTAACCTTTTACCTAACATGAAAAGCATCCATTTCAAAAGCTTGTTTGGCTCCTATAACTATGCCCCCATCCCCTCTCGATAATGTGCATCCAATATTAACCCTTTACCTAACATGAAAGCAGACGACGCTCGCAAAACAAAATTCTTGAATAACTATTTTTTTTCTTCATTTTTTGGCTCAAAAACATAGGTTATGACCCCAATTGGAACGAGCTCGACGAGCTCGTTCCAACGAGGGGTCATAACCTATGTTTTTGAGACAAAAAATGAAAAAAAATAATGAAAATTAATTGGCGATTAATTGGCGATATTTGAAATAGCGCTAGCCGGTTTTTGCCGTTACGTTGGGTAAAGGGTTAATGCCTACCTGACATGATCTTAAATGTGGATAACCTCATTAAGCATTGCTTATCTTACAGCCGTGATAAAGACTTATTTGGTCAAAATATATAATGATAATAAATATTTGAACAGCCACTGGTTTGTCGCGGTTATCATTGGAGAAGGCTTTGATTATCCCCTGTGCTCCCAAATGCCGCTCCCTTCCCCGCCCCTTCTCTCTTACCAGCACCTTGAAATGAATTATTTAGTATTATTATATTATTTCTTCCCAATTTCATCGATCAGCATACTAACCCTCTCCTTTTTATCACCTAATAACCACCTGTACTCCATCCCCCATTCCATTTCCACATGATACTCCTAGACAAACCTGTTCTGTCGAACTGATATTTTGAACATTCCAAAAAGAATTGCCCCTGGGTCTCCGTGACTTCAAAATTACACATTTAGCACTCCTTGTCACCGTCTTTCCCAGTTTCCCATCTAAGTTCCAGCGATCTCGACCTCAGTTTGAACAGGAGTGATCCCTCAAAAGTGCCATCCAAGTACTCCTCAAATACTGGCTTCTCCTTATCACGCAGGCAGCCCACAGACCTCTTTGCTTTGACCCCACTCGCCCATTTCGGTTACAATCCTCCATGATTCTCTCACAAAAAGTTTTTCACCTTGGGCTGACCCTCGTTCCAGGTCAGATATCTCTTTTGAATAGTTTTCCATTAACTTTTTTCCCCGCCCACCACATCGTGATATTAGAGTCGCAATGTGATACCCATGTCTCATCTCTTCGACTGCAGACGAAACCAAATGTTGCATCAACACCCGGCAAACCATGGACAGTAAACAAAGATTCTTATCGGTGCAAACGTCACTGTTGGTGTTTCACGTGTCTTCATCCGCTTACCTTGCTGTAGAGATGGGCAATATACCGAAAAACCGATATCACGGGGGATACCGAAAAACCGAACCGATACTGATATCACGGGGGATACCGAAAAACCGAACCGAACCAATCTTTGAATACCGAAACCATCTATATTCTCACATTTTCCTACATTCACTATTTTTAAGGCCTTGTTGAGGCTTGATAGCAGTTGAAGCATTCATTGTCATGAAAGGAGTGGCTGATTTTCATTTCAGTTTTGTTAACCCCTAAGGGCTAGTTGATTAGCAGTGATATCTAGACAAGTCTTGGCTGCCTTAACAGGCAGCCAAGACTTGACTAGAAATCACTGCTCAGATGATTTATCTATTGTCAGAAGACCTCATAATGATGGCATGTTAATGGTACATGTTCTGAGATCGCAAGCGAGCGCGGTGGCTCAGTGGTAGACTGTTGCACTTCTATGCTAGAGGTCCCGAGTTCGATCCCCGTCCGGGACGACCCGCGTTGTGTCCTTGGGCAAGGCACTTTATCCCGGTTGCCTACATGG
The DNA here is from genome assembly GCA_031216915.1 of Pictodentalium vernedei. Taxonomy (NCBI): domain Eukaryota; kingdom Metazoa; phylum Mollusca; class Scaphopoda; order Dentaliida; family Dentaliidae; genus Pictodentalium; species Pictodentalium vernedei. Next base: position 545,492,560 of record CM062297.1, read on the forward strand.
GGGCACGATGACGCCGTGTACTAAGGCGTACTGCACGTCGATGGAGCACATGTATTCAACCACTGTAACCCTGCTTGAGCGGAGTTTGAACAGAGTTAGAATGTTGAGGAGCTGACAGTTGCTCGTCGATGCTCGGTGGTTCTCTCCGGATACTCCGGCTTCCTCCACCCGTAAAACTGCCAGGGTCACGATTAGCCATTGTACATAAATATGTGACCTTAAACACCAATAAATAAATAAATAATTCTCAGATCGCAAAATTCCGAAGTGTGCCTTTGGAGGCTAAGGTGTTGATGGAACAAGTCACAAAATTACTGTAGATATGATTTATGTTGGCAAAAGACTGCTAATGTTGCGCACATTGGCAGTTGCAAGTTATGGCGCTGTGGTAGAATGTTACACGAGCAACTTATTTAGTATTTTCCTGGTGCGGATTCCCCTTTGATACTATCAGGAAATCTCAGCCGGGCCGGATACCGAATACCGAACCAATACCGAGATATACCGCCCCCTAAAAACTCCGAAACCGATACCGAACTCAAAATATCAATACCACCCATCTGTACCTCCCAGTCCTGATTTATCAGGAAAGGTAGCCAGACTAATTGTCTTTCTGTACTAAATGGCATGGTGAACATAGACGAGAGAATCAGTCACACTCTAAAATCAGTTGGGGTAAAAATTAACCAAAATCAGCTGGGTTGAGTGAATATGAACCCAACTGGGTTCATATTCACTCAACCCAGTTGATTTGGGTTGATTTTTAACCCAACTGACTTTAGACTGTATGTGTTGAGTGGAAACGACGTCGTAAAATCCTAAAGCTTTTTGTCGATTCTACGCTTATTGTATTCTCTGTATCTTCTCAGGCGAAATATGGAATAAAGATTGTTTTAACTAAAGGACATTAATTCTAACATTATCTCTTCGCTAGTAACTTTCGTGTTGCATCTAGTGTTAAAACCTCTTTCTCTAGTCCGTTCTACAGTCAGCGCTTTGAGGGAGCACGGTGGCTCAGTGATTACGGTACTGGACTTCAAACCGAAAGGTCCATGGTTCGATCCCCACCAAGGGCAACTGCGTTGTGTCCTTGGGCAAGGCACTTAACCCAGATTGCCCACGCGTGGGCACGATGTCGATGTGTACTAGGAAGTACTGTACGTCGATGGTGCACTTGTCTTCAACAAGTTCACGAGCGGAGTTAGTACGTTGCGGAGTCTGACTGTTGCTCGGTGGTTCTCTCCAGGTACTCCGGTTTCCTCCACCCGTAAACTCCAGCCGTAAAACTTCGAATCGAAGCGATCCTGGTTGCGGTAAGTGTCGTTAAATCCCAAATAAATAAATGAATCAGCGCTTTGAGACTGTCCTACATAAATCTGTCTAAATACCACTTATCGGTGAAAGGGTAAAACGCACGCAATACTTTTTTTGTTTCTCAACAAATGGTAACATTTTGTCGTTATAGTATACCACCCGTTAATAATATTTGCAAGTACGGCGTTTGTCAATACTTGAATAACAAGACAATAATTGTTGGTTTAATAGCAAAATCGGCATTTCCATTTTACCAAATAAAAACGTTGTATCGATCTGAGCACAGATGTTCTTTGAAGAAATTGGCCTATGAATTACAGGAACACCCATATGTCGTGGTAATACTTGTGTTGACTATTTTTCAACCCACCTGTGACTTGCAAGAAGGCGTTTACATATCAGAGTATGTTACAATATAAACATTTCGTACATTACACAAGCAATAATCATGCTTGCAATATAAAGATCCGTTGTGTAATTTACTGTGTATAATTTTTGAGATAATGGTGAACCGCCCAACCTCCCGTACCCCGACCCAACACTAGTACATGATGACACTTGTACGAAAAAATACATAACTGAGAATGTATGTAATGTATATGGCTAAGTCTCAAAGCGATCCTACTTGAGTGGCGAATGACCACCGTCAAGGCACACAAAGGAGGAAAAGTAAGAAATGGGTTAAAACCTTGCAGGACATCACTATCGTGCCATCGTGCTGAGCAGAGCGAACGTGGTCGAAGTTTACAGGATAAGACAATAGAATGAGGGAGTAGATACGCTGAAAAGAGGAAATATTGAAAGCAGCAGGTAAACAGAGAAAGAAGTTCATTGAAAACCTTACAGATCATAATTAGACCATTTCGCAAATAAACAAGAATGCTTCAAGGATACATTTCTTGATCAATATCTAGGAAGATATAAGTTATTGTAAGAGATGATTGGAGATCGGACGTGGAGGAAGTTATCGAACAGTATGTATCGTCAAATACATGACTCCTTAATAACCACCTCTACTACTTCCGAACAACAGATATTGGTTGCAGTTTTCCATTACGCATATTCGTATCCGCCTCGACGCCGTTCCCAACCAGATCGTTCCATCCCAAACCTTGTTTACTTCTTATATTTGCCAGTACTAGACGCTTTTGCGAGGACATGGGCATGTTCACCGCACTGTACCCCAATAAAGGTGTCAAACGTTGAACGCATCTAAAAATTACTTGTTGTTTTCACTTGACAGAAGGGTGCGAGAACCCACCTCGTCATAACGCATCGTCGTCAGCCACTGGTTTTATTCACGACATTAATTATTTTGTTCTCATTCAGCAATTTTGACACAGTCCGTAGATAAAGACAAATATTGCTTATACGCAGAACACTATGAAAAAAATAAACATGACATCATTGATTATAATTTTCCCGCAACGATTCATTGCATCAAAATTGTAATCAGTGATTTCTTTGTAACACATTGTACCTGGGACCCAGTTTAATTGTTTTCTTTGTTTGGCAGCATGGCTTAGATTAACGGATCACACATGTCCAAGATTGGAATCAGTGCTAAAATCGGTAGCTTTTGATTTATCGTATGACTCGTAATGATCGTCTCGCGGCATCGCGTGACTTGTGTTCAGTGTTTAAACGCCGGGTGACTCAAAGTGTGGCTTGTCTTGTTTTTGCTAACAGAGTCTTCTGAAACTTTGACAACTGACGCAAAAGTGGCGGTTAATTTCTGAGAACAGTCATTGTTGCTTGAATTGATACCATCAAAGAATCGCCTCTTATTATCTTCTAACTGCTCGGTAATTATCATGTTTTTTTCAAGGCTCGCGGTTCAATTTGCATTGAGCTGCACTTAATGTTTTCACAATCGAAAGAAATCGAAACTAATCAAACACGAACATGAGCAAAAGAGATCCCTGACAAGTACACCGGATAGTGTTGAATATGTGTCAGTTTTGAAAAAAATAGGTCGATACTAGCACAGATGTTTTGCACTCACTAATTTATAACCAAAGCTTGCGACTAATTCAGGGACGTGGATAGATGGTCTTGGGGATTCCCCCTCTGAATTTCCAACTATACCCCTTCCCCCTGCTGCCAAACATCGAATTTGTGAGAATGCCATTTGCAACCCTTCCACCTTTAAGTGACAATTGTCCCACTGCTCCCTGTGAATTTCCAACTGCTGCGAAATCGTCTCCAGAGTGGAATAAGACCCCCCCCCCCCTCTCCGTCTGCAAAGTTTTAGCATTACAGATGGTGTCTTGTTGCACTCAAGGGATGAAATATTCACTCCAGCTGAAAAATCCCATGAAATGTGATTTAATCCTTTACCCAACGTAACGGCCAAAACCGGTCAGCGCTATTCACAAAAATCACCATCCAATTTTCATTATTTTTTTCACTTTTTGTCTCAAAAACATAGCTTATAATCCCTCATTGGAACGGGCTCAACGAGCTCGTTCCAATGAGGGGTCATAAGCTATGTTTTTGACGCAAAAAATAAAAAAATTAATTATTCAAGATTTTTATTAGCAAGTGTCGTCTGCCTTTCGTGTTAGGTAAAGGGTTAAAAATCGCCACGATATGTGTGCTAGAAACGGTCACCGACACAGATAAAATGCCTCAACATCTAATACCATTAGGCATGAAATTTCCAATTGCTGGTGGTTTGAGGCTTAAATATTGAACACTTTGGCAGTGATTAGCGAGGAGGGGTGAGACTCTGTTTACCCTCCCCCCGGTCGCCACGTCACAAGTCTAATTACTTCCGTACCGACTCGCTAAGAGATTACTTAGAGCATGAAGGTCTGTGATCATATCGTTACATGTACGCCGCGTGCCGATGAATCAGTAACCCGAGTTGAATGATGGGAAACTGCACAGTGATGGTTGCAGAGGAGACGGACCATATACTTTTAGCGAGAGGACAAATACTACCAACTGTTCTCTCCCAAGCCTGATGCGTCATCAAGGAAGTAACCGGTGTTCATCAAACGTCGATGATGATTGATGCTACCGCGTTAATTAACATAACTCAATCTTGGGTAGAGGTAGATTGAAGTTTTCGCTGACATTCCAGCAATCCAGTTTATAGAGATCAGTGCAGTGAGCGTAGATGTTTTATTAGTCTGTGTGAAACACACAGACTATTGTTTTTGCACGGTTTCTTTTTCTTTTTTTTTTCTTCTTCTTTTTCTTCTTCTTCTTCTTCTTCTTCTTCTTCTTCTTCTTCTTCTTCTTCTTCTTCTTCTCCTGTCTTCTGTCTTCTCATCACTTTTTTGTCCGCTAGATAACTCGAAAACGAATAGCCCTATCTCGTTGATTTTTGGCATGCTGATAGACAGCCACAAGTTCTCAGCCACCTATGTTTTTCAGATTCAAGGTCACCTAGGGGTCATTAAGTGCATTTTTCATAATTGCTAGAAATCACATTTTTGACACCCTAAAGCATTCCTGACATACACACATGCATTTTGACGTAAAAAAAGTGGGCGTGACCAAAATTTTTGAAAGTGGGTCACGCTCATATATCAAGCATGGTATGATGTATGGACCTGGGACCAACACCAAATGAGTCGACACTCGATGGGGATTCAAAATATGGGTCAAGGTCACGGAGGTCACCTAGGGGTCATTAAGTGCATTTTTTATAATTGCTAGAAATTACATTTTTTGACCCCCTAAAGCATTCCTGACATACACACATGCATTTTGACGTAAAAAAAGTGGGCGTGGCCAAAATTTTTGAAAGTGGGTCACGCTCATATCTCAAGCATGGTATGATGTGTGGACCTGGGACCAACACCAAATGAGTCGACACTTGATGGAGATTCAAAATATGGGTCAAGGTCACGGAGGTCACCTGGGGTCATTAAGTGCATTTTTCATAATTGCTAGAAATCACATTTTTTGACCCCCTAAAGCATTCCTGACGTACACACATGTATTTTGAAGTATAAAAAGTGGGGGTGACCAAAAATTTTTGAAAGTGGGTCACGCTCATATCTCAAGCATGGTATGACGTGTGGACCTGGGACCAACACCAAATGAGTCGACACTCGATGGAGATTCAGAATATGGGTCAAGGTCACCTAGGGGTCATTAAGTGCATTTTTCATAATTGCTAGAAATCACATTTTTTGACACCCTAAAGCATTCCTGACATACACACATGCATTTTGACGTAAAAAAAGTGGGCGTGACCAAAATTTTTGAAAGTGGGTCACGCTCATATATCAAGCATGGTATGACGTATGGACCTGGGACCAACACCAAATGAGTCGACACTCGATGGAGATTCAGAATATGGGTCAAGGTCACCTAGGGGTCATTAAGTGCATTTTTCATAATTGCTAGAAATCACATTTTTTGACACCCTAAAGCATTCCTGACATGCACACATGCATTTTGACGTAAAAAAGTGGGCGTGACCAAAATTTTTGAAAGTGGGTCACGCTCATATATCAAGCATGGTATGATGTATGGACCTGGGACCAACACCAAATGAGTCGACACTCGATGGGGATTCAAAATATGGGTCAAGGTCACGGAGGTCACCTAGGGGTCATTAAGTGCATTTTTCATAATTGCTAGAAATTACATTTTTTGACCCCCTAAAGCATTCCTGACATACACACATGCATTTTGACGTAAAAAAAGTGGGCGTGGCCAAATTTTTTGAAAGTGGGTCACGCTCATATCTCAAGCATGGTATGATGTGTGGACCTGGGACCAACACCAAATGAGTCGACACTCAATGGAGATTCAAAATATGGGTCAAGGTCACGGAGGTCACCTAGGGGTCATTAAGTGCATTTTTCATAATTGCTAGAAATCACATTTTTTGACCCCCTAAAGCATTCCTGACATACACACATGCATTTTGACATAAAAAAAGTGGGAGTGGCCAAAATTTTTGAAAGTGGGTCACGCTCATATCTCAAGCATGGTATGACATATGGACCTGGGACCAACACCAAATGAGTCGACACTAGATGGAGATTCAAAATATGGGTCAAGGTCACCGAGGTCACTCAGGGGTCAATGAGTGCATTTTTCATAATTGCTGGAAATCACATTTTTTGACCTCCAAATGCTTCCCCAAAATTCAGACATGCATTTTTTCATGAAAAAAGTGGGTGTGGCCAAAATTTTTGAAAGTGGGTCACGCTCATATCTCAAGCATGGTGTGATGTATGGACCTGGAGCCAACACTAAATAAGTTGACACTTGATGGAGGTTCAAAAATGTGGGTCAAGGTCACGGAGGTCACCTGGGGTCATTGAGTGCATTTTTTCAGAATTGCTGGAAATCACATGTTTTGATTCTCTAAAGCATTCCTGAAGTCCATACATCCATTTTTACGTAAAAAGTTGGTGTGGCCAAAATTTGTGAAAGTGGGTCATGCTCATATTTCAAGCATGGTATGATGTATGGACCTGGGACCAATACCAAACGAGTCGACACTCGATGGAGATTCAAAATTTGGGCCAAGGTCAAACAGGAGTCACGAGGGCTATTACCAGAATTGCTGGAAATCATATTTTTGAACCTCCTTGTGCATTCCCTTGATTGGTCCCTTTGAATGCTGTGAAGATATATACCTTTTCTGGTTTCTTGGAAAAAATTATCTGATTTTTGAATGAATATCTATAAATACTGTCATTGAAAACCTATTTCTTATTTCTTTAAAACTATTTTATCCCCAAAATAAGCCTCTAAAGTATTCCCATTACATACATAGAGGGGCACGGTGGCTAAGCAGTTAGAGGTGCAGGCTGCAAGCCGAGAGGCTGTCAGTTCGAATCCTATCTGCGGCAAGTGCCTTGTGTCTTTGGGCAAAAACACTTCACCCCATTGCCCACATAATGGCATAGTGATGATGTGTACTAAGACATACTGCATGTCGATGATACACTTGCACTAACCCTGCTTGTGTGGAGTTAGCATGTTGGGGAGCCAGACAGTTGCTTGTTGTTGTTGTTGTTTGGTGGTTCTCTGTGTTCTCTGGTTTAATGCATCCGTAAAAACTGTACGACACGAGGCGGCCTAGCTGTTGAAGTGTCATTAAACCCCAATAAATTAATAACATTCATAGAATTCTTCTATGCACTGTTTGTCAACATGATAACCCAAATACAGACAATCCTATCTCAATGTGTTTGGTATACTGATAGACTGCCTGCCATTGGTACTTGGTCATCTATGATTTGGAGGCATGTGGGGCCTTCGGGCTCTAGATGGTAAAAATATGTTTACAACATTTACTGGGAAATGAGTTAGCTGAAGCAGTAACCATTATCTAAAACAGAAATCTCCAGAGAGAAAGCTGAGATAGAATTCTTTGTTACATAGAACAGCACTGTATATTTATGTTATATCATGTTACAAAACTTCAGTCTCAATCATTGAAGAAAGAGAGAAACCTTCACTTTTCAAAACATTTTTTTTAAAAATCTATTTATTCTCAATCATAACTCAGGATTGAGAGGTTTTGGGATGGAGTGGTGTGTGGCTTTCTCGAAACACCTATCACAGTTACAAAGTAATAAAATGGAATATTTGAATGGTCAGATTTTAACCCTCTTAATACGTCGATGTGAATAAAAAATATCTTTAATATAACTCATGGCTACAGAATGTTTTTCGCTTTCTTTTCTGAAACATTTAATTCTATGTGGAATGGGACACCTTTTCAGTGTGCTTTCCAAACTAAGGGATTCTTAACCCTTTAGCCATCATAACGGCAAAAACCGGTCAGCTTTATACACAGAAATGTCTATTCAGTTTTAATTACTTTTTCATTTTTGCTTGAAAAGCATAGCTTATGACCCTTCATTGGAATGAGCTCATTTTTTAAAGGATTATTTATTTATTGGTGTTTAATGTCACATATTTCTGCACAGTGGTTTACAATGACCAGGACAGTTTTATGGGTGGAGGAAGCCAGAGTACCTGGGGAGAACCTCCAGGCAACAGCGAGCAACTATCAGTTTCCCCACATACTAACTCCACACAAGCAGGGTTAGCATTGGTTGAAGACAGGTGCACCATCTATGTGCAGTACGCTTTAGTACACATCGCCACTATGCACCCACATGGGCAATGGGGTGAAGTGCCTTGCCCAAGGACAGAGTGAGGACCGCTCGACTTGCAGCCTGCACCTCTGCCAACTCAGCCACTGCGCCCCCATTTAACTCTTTACCCAACGCAGACGATAGCAAAATTTATTATTTCAAATATAATGTTTTTCAAATTTTCCAAACAATTTCAACAAAACCATATCATGGGACCCCTCGTTGGAACTAATATTTTTTCAACTTCTCAATTTGCATATTACGCGGGCGGATGCGGCCAGTTCGTTGGGTAAAGGGTTAAAGGATTAAAATGGAATATTTAAAGCAAATATTTCAACCCTCTGAAGATCTTAATATGGGGGCACGGTGGCGCTGTGTACTAAAGCGTACTGCACTTCGATGGTGCACCTCTCTTCGAAAAAATCATTGAGAATAATGAAAACCATTTCCATTCTCATAGTGTTGTTCTAAACACACATGGATATAGATGGGACCTCGGTATTTTGACAATGCCAATAAGTCTTCAGACAGGCTCTCGGAGGGTCTTCAAGGCCTTTCAACGTCTACATTCCAACATTACTGAACCTTTTTACTTGCAATATATTTTCCAGAGGTACCATGCATGCACTTCATCATTGCCTTGCTAATATGAATATTTGCCATTATCTACAAATATGGCAGATCCGGAGTTGGTGGAGCCAATATTTATAAAGTACTTTATACTCATACTTCAGGTTTGGTATGACCTATAGTAATGGTACCTGCACCAAATGAGTTGAAACTTGCTGGAGGTTCAAAATGTGGTCCACCTCTATGCGGTCAAGAGAGGTTATTAAATGCATACTTTTTCGACCTATTAGGAATTTCATTTTATACCAGTTAATGCAGTTTTGAAGATTATACATGCATCTCATCATTCAAACAAATGGCAGCGGCAGTAATGTCCATTTCTTATTCCTTGGTCGAACCCTATAAATGGTGTGCACATATATGCCTTTTCGGATTTCTTAGAAAAATTGTTCTGATTCCTGTATGAATATTTTCTCTATGAAAGAATTTCACAAAAAGCAGTAGGGAGAAAGCTGTGACTGTCACATACAATAACATGATCTATTTATTTAATCTCATTGTACAGAATTAATTCCCAAACCAAGTTAATATAAAAACAAACAACTTGATCATGACATGAAGAATTCCGCTGTACATGTAATTGTAAAACTACACTGGAGATTTGTTATTGAAACCTATCACAATACTGTCAGGATGCTGGTAAAATATGCAATACTGACATAGTTGACTGTACTGTTAACTGTGTTAGTGCTATGACTGTTTAAAATTAATTTATTAGAGAAGTTGTAGTTTTATGTATGCCTTGTTTATGTCACTAGATGCTCTTTTATGAGCAGGCCTTCAAATGAGCTCTTAGGGTTTTTAAGGTTTTTATGACAATATCTCCGACATAGAGCCTATGCACCCTTTGTCAGCGCGACAACTCAAATACGGATCGTCCTAACTCGATGCATTTTGGCATGCAGGTTAACAATAACCAGTTTGCACTCATCTATGTTTTTTTCACCCGTTCCATCTGAATGACAGATGACAGATCTGAAGTTGGTGGAGCCATTATTTCAAAGTGGGTTGCGCTCATTCTTCAGTGTAGATGTAGACATGGGACTACACCGACTGAGTTAAAAAGTGCTGGAGATACAATGTACGGTCCACCTGAATGAGGTCATCAAGTGCATATTATTCAGAAAGACTGGGAAATGCATTTACACCTTAATGTATTTCTAAAGTTTATGAATGTATTTCATCACTCAAATTAGAGGGCAAAGCCAAAATTGTCCATTTCTGATTCGTGTATCGAACCCTTTGAGTGCTGGTCACATATATGCCTTTTCTGGTTTCTTATAAAAATTGTTCTGATTCCTGTATGAATATCTGTAAATACTGTTAACGAAAACCCATTTCTGATTTGTTAAAAAATATTTTACACCAGAAGATAAACTTCCATAAATTTTCTTTCTGTAGAGTTTATTCCTGATACTTTAACCCTTTTCACACAGACTTGAATTTACTGGATGCAGTAAATTCTGTTTCTCTAGTTAACCGTCGAGTTTGGTTGCCACGCGGAGTTGTCAGGCGCCAATTTAATGATCATTCTCACCACGAAGGTATATGAGAAGGACAGTGATATCTTTAATACACCTAGTGGGAGTGACTTCATGAAATGGTTAAACACAACCCCATCTCAGGCCTCAGAGAAAGCGCATCGCGCATTGTAAGGGTAACATTGTTCCGTTGTTTATGAGGGAAACGGTCTTTAATCTCTGAGGTGGCACATGTTTGCAATGAATCAAACATTGTGCTGAAGACAAAACAATGTGTTTACAAGATGGGACTTCCGTGACAGTTTCGTAGTGACAATTTATCCTTTTCTTTTTTGGTAAAGTTTTATCACAGGGAACGTTCCCACAATTCTGTTCATCTATCTAAAATCTTTTACCACTATAGCGCCATCTAGATGCAGTGGTGTAGGTACGGGTCCTCACACCCACCGGAAATCTTGGAGGGAAATTTTCGGGTCGTCGGAAATTGTTTTTTTGGTTAACATGAGGAGAGGGAGGGGGTGGGGGTGGGCAGTGTTTCTGACATTGCTAGAATTAGGCTCGATTACTACAGCATAGGGATTTTGTCATTCTGGTTATATTTTTTATCAAATTTACGTTGGAATTGGACACACAAAAAGGTACTGACGTGCAACCTATCTGTTCTGGCAGCCGTACTATTGGATTGGTAACCTCAGCTTTGTTTCGAATTGGCAATCACTCACACACATCCACAAGCAGTTCATGTAGCGGTGAATCGTTTTCAATATTCTTGCTGCAAATATTTTATTTTCTCCTTCTACTCTCGACAAGGAACTGAAAGAAAAACCCTTCCAAGTCGAACAATACCAATGCGCCTATAGTATCTCTACATAGCAGACGACTTACGAAAGCTATAACCCTTTGGACCCTAGCGGCCGTTTTTCCGGCCAGCCACATGATACGTCATAACGTCATTAAATAGGATGGCTGTTCAGTAAATATGTGGGGTAGACCAATCAATATTTTCAACGTGTAGCCCCGAGGCTGCACGTTGAAAATATTGATTGGTCTACCCCAAATAATGAATATGTACTCTTCTAATTGCTGCCATTGAACTGGGATGGAAGATACCACTAGAGTTCAAAGGGTTAAGCTTGCTGTCAAATCATGTCATTATTCTACATCTATGTCTACCTCCAATAGTTTTCTATGGCCGATATTGTTCGAATGATAACCAAGTACTTTTGCAGAAATAAGATTTTTTGGTTGGTAACATCCTGCACTGTGGACATATGTTATTGATATTTTGGCTAAACTATACGCTTTTTTTACTGAATTTCCGATAACTATCCCGTTTGTGGTGCCAAAACGGTAAAAATATGGGGCCCCAATAAAAAGTTTGTCGAAGAAATCTATTTAGCTGTCTGAAATATTTGGACTACCCCCCCTCCCCCCCCTCCTTTACACACACACCAGCGAACATTCTATATACACCCCTACCTGGGGTAATATTATATTTATAAGTTATTCGATTGCACTAGAGTGTACGCAGAAAAACGTTCATCACTGAACAGCACCCTTCTTTGTTAGTATAGTTTTAGTTTTTTCTACTTATTCCATCTGTTCCTCGCAATTTTTCCACTTTACTCCCCAAAAGACTGCCTAAAACCATTAATCAAATTTCATCCTCGGCACGACCTCTACCTGTTGATACATTGTTATATCTCTCGTCTAAATGTTGGTCTGTGTCATTTCCAGCTAGTCGGTGGTGCAGTGCTCGACTCGAGTGGCACCGCCGACAACTCTTGGCTCTTCTGAGAAATCGGAGGGTCACCGGACAGTAGTCGAATCCATGGAACACTTATGTCAAAATACCAAAATTTAAAACACCTCCTTTTCCACAATTATAGGTATCAGATAACTAAATATTTGAATTAGAGTTACCCGCCTTGAAATGTTGCACTCGGAAATGATACAGTCTCTAAAAAGAAACAGCCTTGGGAAAATAAATTATTTCAATAAACGTTTAAAACATTCTGTTGATATCTTGCATTGTTGTTGAATATTTCTGACAGAACAGAGGCTGATTTGATGACTTTTGGACCAAAAAATACAATTTACTTTTTGTGTGTTTTTGTAGGGAATTCCCTGAAAAATATGTGCACGTGACCGGTACTACCTTTCGTGTCAGTTTTTCTCTCTTATTTGTTGCATGACCCACCTGTTCTCGGGTGAGAAAAAGTTATCTGAAGGGCAATACTTGCCAAATTAAAGTGATGCGATCATAGTTTTTTTTTTTTCGCCTGAACGTTATAATGGTCGCCTGTGGGAAAATAGTTCTGTGATACCTTAAAACACCACCTTTTCCACAATGTAACTCGGGAATTTAATCAATTCAATTCAATTTTGTTTGACAGAGCTCGATGAGCTTGAATCGATCAAATTCATATGAGCATTATGTAAAAATTTGCAGGTTGAAATTTTGATACATCGACATCATTGTGCAGAGGATTAAGGGACTGTATCAAGAACAAGCTTCCCAAATTCTGCATTTGTTTACGCACCATTGTTGGTAAAATAATAATGTATATTTTATGTATAGCTGAGGTATATACATTGGCATATGCCTGTTTACCAAACCCTTTCATGACGAATAAAACTGGCCAGCACTATTCTCAAAAATCGCCAATTAATTTTCATTATTTTTTCATTTTTTGTCTCAAAAACATAGGTTATGACCCCTCTTTGGAACGAGCTCGTCGAGCTCGTCGAGCTCGTTCCAATGAGGGGGCATAATCTATGTTTTTGAGACAAAAAATTTAAAAAATTGGTTATTCAAGAATTTTTTGTGCAAGTGTCGTCTGCTTTTCATGTTAGGTAAAGGGTAATATTAGATGCTCATTATCGGGAGGGGATGGGGGGGGGGGGGGCATAGTTATAGGAGCCAAACAAGCTTTTGAAATGGATGGAAGTTGAAAGAGAAGAAATAGACTGATGAGGCCAAGAGGTAAATTCATTGGCTAAATGGAACTAAATTTGTGTATATTTTTTGATAATAGTACAAGACTACGCTTGAGTGCCTAATAATCAAACCTGTATAATTATTTTTTTCCGACAAAATTCTCTCCCGTGAGATCCTCATCTGGCCCTGTATGACTATTAATTTTCAGCGGGCGAATATATGGGTTTTACGCTGCTTGAGAAATTTGAGTTCGCATAGTTTAGATATCTCATCATCCTCGTATAATATTTATGGAAAGTGGAATAAATACAAACTAGTGAGGTACAAAAAAAATTCTGCTCCAAAGCAAAAGATGATAATATAGTGGCCCACACTGTAGCGATGTCTGCTTTTCTCCTCCATTTAAATGGAGCCCATTCCTCTGCCTGTGCAGACAGATTGTGTCAGTCATGCACGACTGGAATGATGAGCTGTTCCTTGAAAGAAAAACACGCAGCACCATCGAAGTGATTGTTTGATTATTTAACAACTTACCAATAAACCATGCAATTTTTACATAATTCCCCCATGAAACACTTTAACGTTTACACATACTTTTGTGAATTGCAACATCTGTCTTAGACAGTTTGCTTCTGCATGTACTTTTTTTCTTGGGGGTAGGGAGGTGGTGACAGGTAGATAACAAATCTGGCTATGCCATCTCCCAACAGTATACATTTAAATTGATTTAACCCTTTGAACTCTAGTGGTATCTTCCAAGCAGGTTCAATGACAGCAATTAGAAGAGTCCATATTCATTATTTGGGGTAGACCAATCAGTATTTTCAACGTGCAGCCGCGGGCTGCACGTTGAAAATGCTGATTGGTCTGCCCCACAATATTTACTGAACAGCCATCCTATATAATGACGTTAGATAAGATAAGATAAGATTTACTAAGCAAATACACCAGAACAAAGGCAGATTGCTTCGTATGTACAAAATCAACATAAATAGAAACATAGAACAATGTTAATTCCGAATGACAAACGTAATATTAAGGCTTATAGTGGTTGTAATATAATATTGTTAATGTCACTTCTTGGTGTCAGATTGACAAAACTTGTTCTCGTTGTTTTAAGAATTGCTGGATCATATTACAGATGATACCACACAGCTTTGACACATTGTTTCTCATCAGGAATATGAATCTCTCGGACGTGTCCATCTTGGTTTTCACGTTCAAATTTGTTAAATGCGCGTTCTCTGAAAGATGTATATTCACCGCATTCCATAACGGAGTGCCATTCTGTTTCCACTGCACCTGAGCCGCACACCGCGCATAAGCGTTCACTTACGGGGATGGGTGGTTGCATATGCCTCCCCTTTTCTATCATAAATTTGTGGTTACTTATACGCAAACGAGTAAATATGTTTCTCGCCTCGGGGGATGTTGTATAAATCAAATAAGGCTCCAGGTGATATTTGTTCTTAAACTCTCGATAAGTTATGACGTATCATATTCCTGGCCGGAAAAGCGGCCGCTGGAGTTCAAAGGGTTAACAAATTGTAGAACATTAGTACTATTGAACTGTATTGATGTGTACTGTTGAATAAAAATCTGTGTTTCTACAAAAGCAGGAAGGATGTAATGGAATTGCTGAAGAGCAGAAGATTTCTGCATCATTCTGAAATGTTCCACCCTGTAGGACTACTATTAGTCGTTCCTGTACTATTATTTAATACACGCCTGTTCAATGAATTCCTCATCCACAGCAACACTAAACCATGCGGAAAATGAAAGATCCGAAATGCTTTATAGATATAATTCAAGCCAAGAAAACACATCACTCTGGGGACTTCACTTCATATAACGTGTCGTTTATTGTGAAGCTGTGGATGGAATGGACTTCTGTCATTAATTTATAGGGATGCAGATGGATACAATACATTGGAAAATTACGCATTTTCGATCTAACGACTGGGATAATAAAATCTAATCTTCCAGAAACCATACGCGTTTACTGACTATTGACAGTATCGAATACTTTGGTATTTTTTCACGAAGTTGGGTCATATATTTTACAACAGTCATTGTACGTATTCAGTGCTACGAACTTTTCGTCCCTTGAGTTCCAATGTGTTCTATGTGCCCAGTAGGCACATAGAACACATTGGAACTCAGGGGTCGTTTTGGCACCAAGGAACAATCTTGAAATTGGAGAGGCTGAATCTAAGGTTCGAGTTTTTGTATGTGTATCCTCTGTGTGTGTGTGTGTGTGTTGGGGGGGGGGGGGGGGGCTGGGTTGTAAGCGTGAGTATACTTAAGCCTAATTTTTATTTTAAAAATCGTCCACTTGAATTAACGTGTAAAAGAAATATTTAAAACAACTGTGTACCACTGTTACGGTCATACACAGCTGTTTTATACATCCCCCACCCCCTCGCACGTTAATTCAAATATACTGTTTCACTCAGTGGGAGTCGTGACCCAAAGCTATCAGTCACGAGAATCCACGAACATCGAGGGGTGGCCTAGTGGATAAGTGCGCTGGTCTCTCATGCAAGAGGCCCTTGGATCAATCCTCAGTCGGAGAAAGTTCTCGAGGTGTCTCAACACTCTCTGTCAGCAAAAGTTGTGGGGTTGGTACTGTCCTATCGGGTGGGGATGTAAAATGGCTGCCCCTGTGCGGAGAGAGACACACTCCGTGCAGGCTAACGATCCCTTCATAGTATTCGAGAAACGCGAGGCCACGAAGTTACCGCAGCAAAGGTCATCCCACACACCCACGCCAGTGGGCCAAGATGAGGCGTTAATATAAGTTGCATAACTTGCTGGCCAATCCTTGTAAAACAAATAAGCTTAAAACACCCAGTTTATTTTTGGTTGGAAGTATTTTTCTTTCTTCCACCGTTTGCTGCCATGAACCGGCGTTGTTATCAAAATTCAGTTTCGATTTGATTGTATGACAAGTAAAAACAAAAATAAAGTTATTCGAATTACAAATTGCAATAATTTGTCAAATGAGAAAATCTTAATTCGAAAACCAGTCGACTGTCATTTTCTTCCAACGACAATTCGTCTCCAGTAATCTTAACCCATTTGCACGTCTCCTGTTCGTGTAATGGTGGTAGTGGACCTGTGAAACTTAACCCATCTCCTGACACGAATAGTAGACGACACTTTCTCGCTTAACAAAGACTTTTACTTTTTGCCTAATAAACATAGTTAGTGAGCCCTCATTGGAACGATCTCGTGCCTATAAGGAGTCATTAGCCATATTTTTCAATTTGGGGTAAAATTGAAAAAAAAAAAAAACAATATCGGAATGCCATTTTTTGTAAGTAACTATGGAGTCCCCAGGTGACATGGTAGAAAATATTTTATCGCGCAGTAACACTTGCCAATTATGAAAATTATTTTTGGTACAACCCGGTTAACTCCTTTCAAACATGTAATTGCTTATGTCAGTTTTCCAGTCCCAATTTCTACAAATCGTCCCTTAGTGCACGAAGGCGCCATCTGCAACGCCAAAGCACCGCAGACGACGTCTTGATGCACTCAGTGGATGAACAATCGCACTATATAGAAGTTGCAAACGTGGGTTGAACTAGAGAAACAGAATTTACTGCACCCAGTAAATTCAAGTCTGTGTGAAAAGGATTAAAGAATCAGGAATAAACTATACAGAAAGATAATTTATGGAGGCTTATTTTCAGGAGTAAAATATTTTTAAACAAATCAGAAATGGGTTTTCGTTAACAGTATTTACAGATATTCATACTGGAATCAGAACAATCATTTATAAGACACCAGAAAAGGCATACATGTGACCAGCATTCAAAGGGTTCGATATTCGAATCAGAAATGGACATTTTTGGCTCTGCCCACTAATTTGAGTGATGAAATACGTTCATAAACTTTAGAAATGCATTAAGGTGTAATAAAATTCATTTCCCAGTATTTCTGAATAAGACGCACTTGATGACTTTGGTGACCTCTTTCAGGCAGACCCCTAGGTGACCTCCATGACCTTGACCCGTATTTTGAATTTCCATCAAGTGTCAACTCATTTGGAGTTAGTTCCAGGTCCATTAATCATACCACGATTGAGATATGAGCATGACCCACTTTCAAAAATGTTGGCTACGCCAACTTTTTTAACATAAAAATGCATGTATGGACGTCAGGAATGCTTTGGGGGGGGGAGCGGTCAAAAATGTGATTTCCAGCAATTATGAAAAATGCACTTAATGACCCCTAGGTGACCTCCTTGACCCTGACCCATATTTTGAATCTCCATCAAGTGTCGACTCATTTGGTGTTGGTCCCAGGTCCGTAGGTCATACCACGCTTTAGATATGGGCGTGACCCACTTTCAAAAATTTTGGCCACGCCCACTTTTTATACGTCAAAATGCATGTGTATACGTCAGGAATACTTTATGGATCAAAAAATGTGATTTCCAGCAGTTCTGAAAAAATGCACTCAATGACACCCTAGGTGTCCTCCGTGACCTTGACCCATATTTTGAGTCTGCCTCAAGTGTCGACTTATTTGATGTTGGTCCCAGGTCCATACGTCATACCATGCCTGAGATATGGGCATGACCCACTTTTTTACATCAAAATGCATGTGTGTTTGTCAGGAATACCTTAGGGGATCAAAAAATGTGATTTCCAGCAATTCTGAAAAATGCACTCAATGACCCCTAGTTGACCTCCGTGACCTTGATCCATATTTTGAACCTCCATCAAGTATTCACTCATTTGGTGTTGGTCCCAGGTCTGTAGGTCATACCACGCCTGAGATATGGGTGTGACCCACTTTCAAAAATTTTGGCCACGCCTACTTTTTTTACGTAAAAATGCATGTGTGTACGTCAGGAGTACTTTAGGGGGTCAAAAAATGTGATTTCCAGCAATTCTGAAAAATGCACTCAGTGACCCCTAGGTGACCTTCGTGACCTTGACCAATATTTTGAATCTCCATCAAGTGTCGACTCATTTGGCGTTGGTCCCAGGTCCATACGTCATACCACGCCTGAGGTATGGGCGTGACCCACTTTCAAATTTTTTTTGGCCATGCCCACTTTTTTTATGTCAAAATGCATGTGTGTACGTCAGGAATACTTTAGGGGGTCAAAAAATGTGATTTCCAGCAATTCTGAAAAAATGCACTCAATGACCCCTAGGTGACCTGTGTGACCTTGACCCATATTTTGAATCTCCATCAAGTGTCGAGTCATTTGGTGTTGGTCCCAGGTCCATACGTCATTCCACGCCTGAGATATGGGTGTGACCCACTTTCAAAAATTTTGGCCACGCCCACTTTTTTTTACGTCACAATGCATGTGTGTACATCAGAAATAGTTTAGGGGGTCAAAAAATGTGATTTCCAGCAATTCTGAAAAATGCACTTAATGACCCCTAGTTGACCTCCGTGACCTTGACCCATATTTTGAACCTCCATCAGGTGTCGACTCATTTGGTGTTGGTCCCAGGGCCTATACGTCATACCACGCCTGAGATATGGGCGTGACCCACTTTCAAAAATTTTGGCCACGCCCACTTTTTTAACGTCAAAATGCATGTGTGTACGTCAGGAATACTTTAGGGGGTCAAAAAATGTGATTTCCAGCAATTCTGAAAAATGCACTCAATGACCCCTAGATGACATCCGTGACCTTGACCCATATTTTGAACGTCCATCGAGTGTCGACTCATTTGGTGTTGGTCCCAGGTGCCTAGGTGATACCATGCCTCAGATATGGGCGTGACCCACTTTCAAAACACCCCCACGGAGAACCCTAATGCCCCAGGAATCTGAAAAATATTCAGTGCCGAGAACTTGTGGCTGTCTATCAGCATGCCAAAAATCAACGAGATAGGGCAATTCGTTTTCGAGTTATCTTGCGGACAAAAAAGTGATGAGAAGACAGAAGACAGGAGAAGAAGAAGAAGAAGAAGAAGAAGAAGAAGAAGAAGAAGAAGAAGAAGAAGAAGAAGAAGAAGAAAAAAAAGCAACAGTCTGTGTGTTTCACACAGACTAATAAATAAACGGTGAAAATGTACGTCACATCTCTTCTTTCACCAAACATCTTTTTACGTGGTCGATTGATGATTTTTCATCAATTATTTGTTTCAGGAGCGTGGCTGCTCATTGCTTGGCGGCGTGGACTTCAGACTAAAAGACCAATGCTTGGTCTAAACCTGCCTCATCTGCGTTATGTCCTTGGACAAGACACTTAATCCCGATTGCCAAAATAGGAGCACGATGACGCCGCGAACTAAGGTACAGCATACCGAGTAGTACCATTGTCCCAAGCAATGCTAATCCTTATTGTACCGGGTAAGTAAATGGGGAATTCGACACTTACTCGACGCTCCTTGGTGTATAGGTCTGGATACTCCGACTTCCTCCACCCGTGAAACTGTACGATCCAATTTGACTCTGACCGTTGAAAATGTAGTTAAACCCAATTAAAAAGCTTTCAAATAACCAACTATTTGGGATTGGAGATGCACGCATTGATAGTGTTCTAGTGACAGATAATCAAGATACCACAATCCGTCACTTTTGGGTGGGAACATCTCTTGCCATACGTAATTATAAAATTTGCTCACATCCTTTCCAGTTCTGCAAACTATATAACAAGGTCACCTGGTTGGAGTTTGAAAGCTCATCATGCAGTACAATTTCATTTAATTAATTAATTTGAGACCAGCACTGTCAATTCCAGATGACAAATGTTTCTGGCTCGAACGGGAGTCTTCTTTAGAATCCAATCGGAACCATCGACAGAAATCCGTGTCCAATGGACGGTATATAGCAGAATAATGATTAATATTTATCGAACTCTTCCAATATAACCCATAGGGTATTTGAGAATGGAGCATTGGTATTTCTAATATTAGCAAAGATGTGTGCTCTTCCAGGGCGAAACCAGACGTAAAATAAAATAGAACTATAGAACTTTAATTTGTTGGACAAATTACGGGCTTTCCCAACTTTTTAGTGTAAAAAGGCAAACTGTATTGTACACAAAACTATCGATCAGTTTTGAAAATAGAAAAATATAGTTGAAGCAAAATTTTTTGTGATGCTACTAGGTTTTATGCAGCCAAAACTGATATTTGAGATAAAGCAGGACATCAAAACATTTAACACAAAATTTGCTCTTCAGTAATTACTGAATATTTTCATGGAACGTAAAACGAGCCATGTCCGTTTTGCTTTGGAAAAATTAAGTACAGATGAATCATGGGCATACAGGCTGGGGTGTCTGGGAGGACCGTGCCCCCTCCCCACCCCTGAGTCGAGAAGGAGCCGACTTTTCAGGCAATGTGCTAGAAAATTGTAGGCAATTCAGTTGCCAGAAATGACCAAATCAAGCCGGCAGGGAGACTACATTTCTTACAACAATGACGTGAATGGTGTATGGTTAATGTCGGGCAGGCAGGCAGGCAGGCAGGCAAGCAGGCAGGCAGGCCTGTACAACAACTCTACCGACAGTTAGCACTGGCATGCGCCCTTGAAGGTGGTAAATTTTGTAGAAAAAATGCTATATTCATGTCATTTTAGCCAATATGGGTTAAATTTGAAATATTTGTGTGGTAATTTTGGTGCATCATATTATGCTCTAAAAGTTTGGAAAATCGGAGCTAAATACCTGTAAACAATTTTGAGGCTTTTGAAAAATCGTGAAAGTTTGATGGTTTTGGCAGAATATTTTGAAAATAGGTGTTTTCACAAATATGACGATACCTCATTTCACTTTCCAGAGACCTGTCATCAATCACAGCTTGAGTCTCTGATAAGAGACACGGAGGGATCTTGAATCTTGTTATTTGAATTAACATGTACAATTTGAGGGCACTCCAATTCAAGGCTCGACAACTGGGTGAGGGTTAAAACTTTGAATAAAACATATAACAGCAAAATTGTTATAGGAATAATATCCTATCTTCTCATGGGAAATGTTTTGAGAAAATATGGCTCCCGTGCTGATAAATCGCATGTAAAAGTTGGCAAAAAGAACAATTATTCTGACGGTACCCTTATAGGAAGTCTCAAATCGACCAAGGGCTAAATTTTTAATAATAACATATAAAACAAAAGTTGTCATACTTTGACTCCTGCATGCAGCCATAGAAAAAATTCAGCGCTCAATCAATTAGAAATGGAATAAATTGTCTCTTGAAATAACCAAATTTTGAAAAAGTGGGACTTTTTTTGGACGGTACCTACTTTCATGCAACCAGAATGAGTATAGGGTTCAACTTTACAACCAAACTCACAACAGCAAATATGTTCGGTAGTCAATTGTGAATACGGACATGCAAAGTGTTTGAAATTTATCCTTTCCAAAATGATATAAAAAACAACCAAAGTTGGCTAATTTTAGCATTTTCAAACGGTACGCTTATTCTCGCCCTCATTGTGCTTGGGGGTTAAATCTGAGATTAAAGCGTAAACAGCAACTTTCTTCCGCAATCTTTGTTGCATCTATCCATAACAAAACAATTGTTACAATGCCTTGAAATTAGAGATATTTGCCCTTGAAGTTGGTCAATTTTGATGAAAAAGGCTATATTCGTGTCATTTTTGGCCAATGGGGGTTAATTTGGAAATATATTTGTGGTGATTTTGGTGTATCATGTTATGCTCTAAATGTGTGGGAAATTTGAGCTAACTAACTGTAAACAATTTTGCGACTTTTGGAAAATGGTGAAATTTTGACTGCTTTGGCAGAACATTTTGAAAATACGCGTTTTCACAGATATGGCGATACCCCATTTCACTAGATTTTATGGCATTACATAAGTATGCCAAATTTGTTTGAAATCGTACAGCTTGTTTTGTGCAGTGCAACAGACAAAATTGACGGCGAAAAAAAAAAATTGGAGAAGAAAAATTTTGAAAAAGAAAAATAACAAGAGTCTTTCCCAAACTGGGTTTGGAAAAGCCTAATTATTATACGAACTACACAAGTCACAATGAATAAAGGTAATTAACTGAAGTAAATATCACTCGAGATGTGAAAAATATAACTGTCTATAAGCTTCTCCTCACAGGGAGGATGGAACACAATTCCAACCAATCAACAAACATCAGTGTACCTCTCTTACGTCACAGGACTTTTATCTCGGGGAGTGACCGCATTTGTGCGTTAGAACTTTCTTAGAATCAATAAATTATTGACGACAAATTATGTGCGACTTTCTCTAAAGGTTTGCCCAATGCCACAAACCATACAACTGGATTCCCGGTATTATAAAACAATTGTTGGCCAAGCACGCGCCAGACATGGAGATTTGTTCCACGCTCTCGACATGTAATGTTATCCTCGGGCTGAAACCCGAGGATAACATCACATGTCTCGTGCGTGGAGCAAATCACCATGTCTCGCCCGCGCAAGGACAACAGCTGTTTGATGGAGTACGATACGAGATGTGCTTCATTGAATCTGGACAGTATTTGTGAGTTGAAACCAGAACGGAAGCTTATTTTAAGAAACGTATAAAACCAGTTGTTAGTAGTATCTGTACATTATGTGAATATAAGCCTTGGAGATTATCAGTAGCTGTACATTCCATAAATAGAAGCCTAGCAGACAGTTTTTGTACATGAAGTAACCTCTGGAAGTCACATGTTTTGTAGGGAACTTGAGAAAATCAAAGAGTAATGGTTGACAGTCAATGTGTGAACTTGTGGTTCATCATCCAGAATTGTTGTGGACTTTGACTAATAGGTGAGATCACCTGTATATCATTAGTAGCAGAGCGAGGTTATGTAGTGGAATGAATTCTGTTTTGAGAGAAAATATTTGAGGTAAACTTTGACTTTGTTGAATTCAGTGAAGTGAAGTGAAGTGAAAATGGCATCTTTAAATTACAAGTGTCCACCAACTTTAACTAGTGAAAGTGGCTATGCTATATGGAAAAAAGGAAATACAGATATGGCAGGCAATTAAGACTTGCCTGACAGAAAACAGGGACCTGCTATGTTCTTAGCTCTGAGTGGTAAATGAAGGGAGGCTGTTTTGGAATGGATATTGACAAAATGAGCGGACAAAGATGGCGTAAATCATCTAATAGAACGCCTCGGCAAGATGTATCTTAAAGATGAAAATCAACGTGCATTTGAAGCTTACGAAGCATTCGAGAGATATCAGCGTCCAGAAGATGTGCAGATTAATGACTATATTTCTGAGTTTGAATATTTGTATCATAAAATCAAGAAATTCAAAATGGACCTACCTGATGGAGTGCTAGTATACCGTCTGTTAAAGAGTGCAAATATTCCAGAGGACAAGGAACAGTCAGCGAGAGCTACAATGACAACGTTCACATATGAGCGCCTGATTGAACAATTGAAGAAAATTTTCGTAACAGTGTTGTCTAATGAGAAAAAAAGGATATAGCTGTAGAAATCGAACCTTCCAATAAAGTATTTTACATGCAAAATTGTTAAGGTAATTCCAATTACAAGAAAGCGCCCAGTAACTGTAAACGTAACAGTTCGGATAACGCAAGAATTACATCTGGAAGATGACAAAACCCTCTTGACAAAGATGGAAATGTCTCACGATGTATGATTTGCCAATCTATTATCACTGGGCTCCTTTATGAGAATAGTTCGCCAAAATATCGTTTCGGTTCTTCTCAAAGAAATGTTTCTGAAGCTAAAGTGACACTTTTCAGTCAGAAAATGGAGTTGGTGGCGTGCAAATGAAACAGTTGTTTGGAGAAACAATAGGTTATGCCATTCTTTACTCAGGATGCACCAGAACTGTATGCGGCGATGAGTGGCTCAACTGTTTCATGGACACCCTGAGGAGTGGCAAACACAAACAAATGTGGTTGTCTAAACAAAGCAGTATTGCCTTTCACTTTGGAGATGGCGAACAAATTATGTCGTTCAAACACGGAACATTGCTTATTCGTATTGGCAATCCAGATGTTTTTCTAGAAACAGGAGTTATACCTGGACACTTTCCTTTGTTACTGGGTAAACTGTCGATAAAAAAAGCATCCACAATTTTGGACTTTGATCCTGTTTCAATGTTAGGTGAAAGCATAAACTTACAATTCTCAACATGAGGACACTACTGTATTCCAATCAGTTATCAATCATCACATAGTAAGACAAACGTCACACTTTTCAGGGGACGAAATAGTGACACGGGTTCCTGTCGCAAATTTCGTTGGCGATAAAATGTGTTCCTTTTGTTGATAGTTGTCAAATAAATTGCTGAGTGTCCTTCTAATAATTGTTTTTATAGACACGAAGGCGTGTAATAAACACATAACGACACACTCGGATGAATGGGTTAATCGATATTTCACTTGTGCCAGCGCCGAAGGATGAAACTCGAGGCCTGCGGCCTTTCGTTTTATATCTTTCCGCGCTGGCACTCGTGCCATATCGATTAACCCATTCGCACGCGTGTGCAGTTCTGTGTATGTGTGTCAGCTAAGTACTTATTTGCTTAATGCTGTTGTCGACGATGTGACGAAAGTAAACAAAGTTGCACAAGAATTAAAAGACAATGACATTGTGTTACATATTCCATCTCTTGGATTTGAAACCTCGCAGCATGCAACATTATAAGATTCTCAGATGCCTCTTATGCTTATCTTTCCAATGGTGGATCCCAGGGCGGTCTTGTTGTATGTTTACGCAATGAGCAGAGTCAGGCAGGTAGTTTGTGCTGGTCACCAAGAAAGTTAAAAAGGATTGTGAAAACCATAGCAGCGGAGATCTTATCACTTATTGAATGTGCAGAGATGCGTGTATACATGAACACCATAATAATAATAATAATAACACTTTGGCCAGCCGCTGATTTGTCGCCTTTCTCGGACGAGAAGGCCATGGTTACCCCTGAACTCCCAACTGCCCCCCCCCCTATTCCCACGCTTCTCCTCTCCTCCCAACACTCGGAGACGAACTGCTTGATGACATCCCTTGCCCCATTCTTCCCAATCTCACCGATTAGCATATTAACCCTTTCCTTTGAGTCTCCCCCTAACCACATGTCCTTCATTCTCCCATCCCACTTCCCCATTATACTCCCAGTGAATCTCATTCTTTTAGACTGATACTTTGCGCATTCTAGAAGAAAGTGTTCCAGGGTCTCCACCACGCCCAAGTTACACATCTGGCACTCCTTTTCACTGTTTTTCCCAATTTTTCCCCTCAGCTCCAGGGACCGCGACCTCAGCTTGAACAACAGTGACCCCCCAAAGGTGCCATCAAGGTACTCTTCAAAACCAGGCTTCTCTTTATCACGCAGGCCACCCAAAGATCTCTTTGATTTGACCCCCTCTCGCCAATTACGGTTACAATCCTCAATGACCCTTTCTCTGGCGATCTTTTTGCCCTGGTTTGCCCCAACGTCAAGGTCCGAGATCTCCAATGGGTAGTTTTCTACTAGCTCCCTCACTTGGATCATCCACCCCGTCTTGATATTTGAGTTGAAAGTTCTCAGGAACATTGCTTTACACCATCGGCAATCGGGGAGATTTACCAAATAATTAAGATAATCGAGTTTCAATAGGTCTATCCTGTCCTTGATCCTCATCCACCCAAGCTCACCCCTGATCGCTTCTAGGGCTGCGGCATTACTCGAGCCTGTTATCCATCGGCCTGCATCGTTCTGCAGGATTTCCAAGCTCTTTACGGCTGTGTTGTTTAGGGGTACAACTTCCGTACCGTATGTTATACTTGGCAGACCCACCATTTCCCAAATAGTTTTCCCCACGAAAACCTTATTGAAACTGTTTCTCCCTATAAGTTTCATTTGGTTAAGGATTCGCTTCCCCTTCAGAGAATCAATTTGTTTGAGTGGTTTCGGTAGATGCCTCTTCCTGTGATGTTTATATTTACCCCAAAATACTCGTAATCGCTAGTCTCTCCTACACTAAGAAGTATACTGCTACCTTCCGGAATGCAGAACTCCCTCACTCTCCACCTTCGATTGGGGTCCACTTTGCGGCCCACGGGTATAACTTTGCTCTTGCTTTCATTAAGTTCGAGTCTCCATTTGCTCCCATATTTCCCAACAATTCCCAGCATCTTCGCTAGCCCCTCTTCGCTTTCTGACACTAGCACCATATCGTCTGCAAAAAAATAGCCCTGGGATCTTCAAGTCACCAAGTGCAACCCCCTCGTCGCTATGCAGGAGTTCATCTCCTAAACCTTTGATGTACAATGCAAAAAGAATTGGCGAAAGGATACACCCCTGTTTTAGGCCTATCTCCATAGGCACACGTTTTGTTGTAATGTTTCCCAGGCTAAGTTCACTCTGTACATCTTTATATAATGCTTTCATAATCCCAACAAACTCGCCCCCCCCCCCCCAAGTCCAGAGCCTCCTGCTTGCGCCACATACCCTCCCTCCATACTTTATCATATGCCTTTTAACATCCAAAAAGGCCATGAACTTCTTTTTCTTTTTTGCTTTCGTGGATTCTATCATTTGGGATAGCGTGAAAAGATGGTCAGTGACTCTCCTTCCCTTCCTGAAGCCATTCTGGATTTCTCCCAAAAAACCCTTCTCTTCGATCACCTCCTCTAATCTCCCATACAGGACTTTACAAAAGACTTTTCCAATGTTGCTGCTGACAGAGATCCCTCGATAGTTATCCAAGACGTCTTTTTTCCCCTTTTTGTGAATAAATGTCACTTTGCTTTCCCTCCGCTCCTTTGGGACCGCTTGTTTTTCTATGGCTAAATTGAATAGGGCAGTCAGGCTTTCCCAGAGTTCCTCTCCCCTTTTTTTGATAAACTCGTTAGGAATTTCGTCCACCCCTCCCGCTTTTCCATTCCTTAATTTCGGGATCACCCTTCGCACCTCCTCAGTTTTGATTTCGCTGCACACGAAGTTCGATAGATTTTCCTCGACCTGGTTCGGACACTCTGGTGGGTTCCCCATGCCCCATCGCTTATCGTTTACTTTTTTCCAGTGCTTGACTAGTTCTAATGCGATTTGATCTCGCTCTTCTGTAACTCTGCCATCTACTTTAATGCTCTGTGGGTTATTCCCTTTGTTACGTTTGTTCACCCATTTCCAAAATACTCTCGAACTCGACCCTCCTGTCGTTCTTATCGTCCTAATAAGACTGCTATTTCGCACTCTCCGGTTGTCGTCTTTAATCTTGTTTACTTTATTTCGTGCTTGTTGGTATTCTTCCTTTGCTACCATGGCCTCATTGCTTTCCACCCCCTTAAGTTTTCTACTTCTCCTGTACACGCTAAAAACTAAAGTGTTAAAAACTACACTTGAAGTGCTGTATTTAACACTTATTAAGTGCTGAACTAGCACTTTGTTCAAGTGTAGATATCCCAGAACTTGACAGGTGTTACAATAATACCACGTGACAAGTGTAATGTCGCGACACTTAAAAGGAAACAACGCAGATGACGCGGATCAGGCTCGAACTCTCGAACCTTATCCGCGTCATCTGCGTTGTGTCCTTTCAATTATGTACCCACCAAGCGCAAATTATGGACGATTCTGGAAGAACCACCAATGACAGACACATGGGAAGTGCCATCCATTCAAGTTTCAGATGTCTGACGATTGTAATGTCTAGGTGCTTAAAGCATTGCACTTTGAGTGTTAAGATCAAACCTAAGAGTTAGAATGGGTTTAACACCTTGAAAGTGTCAGTTTTAACACTTTAGTTTTTAGTGTGTATGCAGCACATTTTGCTTTTCTAACCTTTATGGCCCTTTTCAGTTCTTCGTTCACTCTGTACCCAAGTTCCCGTGTTGGCACCCTAATCTTTCCTACACTTTCCTTCCCTGCCTCCACTAGGCTCGCAACTATGGCGTCGGCCATCTTCTGGACACTGCCCCCCTTGTGTACGGCTGCAAGCTTTGGTTTCAGTTTTTCTTCGAACTTCGCCCAGTCGGCATCCTTTTTGAGTTCCCAAACCTCCTTGACGCTTCCTTTGCTTTTCTCTAGGTTTTTGGCCCTCATCGTCACTGTAATCAAGTTGTGATCACTATCCAACTCCATTTTTCCCTCATCGTCCACTTCTACCCCTATCACCTCCCTCTATAAAGTCATATCTGTGAGAATGTAGTCGATTATTGATTTTCTGTCGTTTCTCTCCCAGGTCCATTTCCCCTTACATCTTGCGTCCCTGTTCAGAATCTTCATACCGAGCTCATTTGTGAAGTTCAACAGCTTCCTTCCATTCCTGTTGACTTTCTTGTCTCCACCCTCTATGCCTTCTTCCTTATCACCTATGTGTCCATTAAAGTCGCCCATCAGAATTATACCGAGCCCCCTGTTTTCTAGTTCAGTGATATTGGACCTTAGTGTTGAGTATATCGAGTCATTCCACTCGGGTTTACTTCCCTCCATCGCACAGTACACAATCCCAGGGGCAATACTTTTGTTTCTCAGACTGATCTTTACCCATCCAATTTCTTTTGACACCTCAGCCGAGGTGATGATATCTTCCAGATCTGTGATCAGCGACGGTTTTAAATCCTCTTTAATGTACATGCCTACCCCTCCCCTCTTTTTCTGCCCCTCCGTTCGCCCTACACCTATAGACGAATATTTTCAACATCAGCTTTATGTATACTGCTACGTGGACAATCGATCTGTGTCTGATGCAGTATATTCAAACAAATTAGTTACAGACAAAATGCTGAGAATTGACATTGCGATCACAAAAGAAATGATACGAAGATAAGAAGTCCAGATTCATTTGGTTGAAAATAAATTCGAGTTGGCCAATTCTTTAATCAAGACAGGAGCTAGTGGTTCATCTCTGCTTGCCCTTTTAATCTTTTACCTAACGATTCGCCCGTATCCGCCCGCTTAATTTGCGAATTCAGCACATGTCCAGCTTTCTGTCCGGTAGGGGAGTTAACTCGAAATACTGGGGTGAACGAATGCAGAAAACATCAACGAGCGAGAGAATTAACCGAATGGTTTGTGATTGCCGTAAAAACAATCAGATGTACAAGCGGATCTTCATTATTACTTAGATCATATATGACAATATTAGTGACACCTTAGCCCGTCTCTAATATGTAGCTGTTAACAGAAGATCTGGTTTATATATTTTATCCATTGTTCTTGGAGGCTTCATATCTAAGGATTATAATTACTTGGATTAATCCATTGCAAGTGTAAAGAAAGATAGCATGAGAGAAATTCAGTGTAATTTTCTGAACTGTGATTGTATTCTTTATCATCACCTTAATAACAATATACTCAACGGGAGATTTTTAACCTTTCTTTATGACAATAAGGAGAAATTTCATTTTTTTAAAACTAATCCTAGCAGTAGTGTTCTTTGATAGATTTCTTTCTTTCCTTTCATATTTATTTCAATTGTATTTCAAGAAAAAAATCACCAATGCTCACGTGCCTTTAATTTCAGATTCATTATATATAAGGCGAAGCAGAAATGACGAGTGAAACAAAAAAAATTAAAAAGTATGAAAATTATAATCACCTTAATGTAAAATTGTGAACAAAAATCACATAGCACATGAATATTCCACTTTATCCGAAGTAAAGAGAAATACTCTGCCTCTTAAAAGGCGAGTCTCAGTTCACGCGTAATCTGACGCTCACTTGAAATATTCTGAAAAATGCTCTTTTTCAGCCAAAAAAGGAAGCAAAAACAAAATATCGTACACTCATTATATTTTTATTACTGTTTCTGTATTTATTGCAGATTACTAAAATAACGCGTAAAAATTTCACCTAACATATTCAAAGGTCAAAAAATACATTTAAACACACTTGGGGTCGGCTTTTTCGTAAAATTTATTAAGGTTCTACACGATGTTCAGGACCAATTTTCAAATTAAAAAGGAAGCAAAAAATAATTGCGCTGTAATCAACATAAACATATTACATTAAACTAGAATAATGGAACTAAATGGAAATAACGCGTAAAATATTGTCTTTCAACAGGTTATTTGTGTAATTAATGTTTAAAATATTTTGTCCATAGGCATCAGTGTTAAGATTTAGACCCACTTTTTCCTCGAAAGTGACGCATGCGCAGTAGAAACCGGACCGAAAGCTGGGTATGAGTTGAAAGAATGTAGGACACTAAGAAACAGGACACTAAGAAACGGACACTAAGAAACAGGACACTAAGAAACACTTTTTTTTTAAAGCTACAATATTTATATAATTAACACTTTCCAAGCAAATGTTTTTCAACTGTTAAGTTAATTAAACTTGTTAACTTATATTTTGGGTGTATTTATTTATTTTTCATTCGAATTTGTCTTGTTTTTTACTATTATTACTAAATGTAGAAGGATATACATGTAAAACTTTCCACACAATTATTTATTAATTATCGTGTATTTGACTCTATTACAAGATATAAATTGTAATATCTCTTTACACACAAATTATTCTCTCATACAAATTTTGGAATATTTTAAAGTTATAATAACCTACTATTTACTAAAAAATATGTATGTGAAAATTAATTAATCAAAGCAATGACAAGTGTGATTAAGGATGGCGCTTAGCTTGGATGTGTTTGTTCAACAATTACCCTTAGCTACGTTGTTTTTACATCAGCTTGTTAGTCCATATGTAATGTTTGTTTGTTCTTCTCTTTTCCTAAAGATAAGAGAAATATTGGACCTGAACCTGAGACATTTTTACTCTATGATAATGGTCCCGAGGCTACTAGCAGAATCATAGTATTTGCGACAAAAGATGGACTTCGACGACTGGCATCTTCTTCAACTCTATTTATGGATGGAAATTTTGCAATGGCACCGCCACTGTTTTCTCAGTTGTATGTAATGAGGGTACCATTCCGTGATGTAGCTGTGACATGTTTTTACGCTTTATTACAGAACAAATTACGTTCTGCATATGACGAGTTGCTGCAAGCTGTGGTTGATAAGTGTAATGAGCTTGAATTAGAGATTAATGTTCAAACTGTCATTACTGACTTTGAAGGTGCTGTGCTTTGAGCTGTAGCTGGAGTATTTGGTCCTAACACTGTGACAAAAGGGTGCTTTTATCATCTGACCCAAAGCACATGGAGGAAGATTCAGCAGTTGGGTCTTGTCAGCATGTATAAGGCAGATGAAAACTTCAGACACTTTTGTGGCGAGCTGGATGGCCTAGCATTTTTACCAATAGACGAGGTGTCTCAGGGCATGTCACATCTCAAGGATATTGCCCCTGAAGAAGCTGATGAGTTAATAGATTATTTTGATAAAACATATGTTAGTGGAAGCTACCGTATGATGAGAAATGAGGACAATACTGACACTGTGCGTCTTCGTCGTGTTCCGCCACTTTATCCACCTGCTGTGTGGAACTGTCATGCAGCTACACTCGCAGATGAACACAGAACAAATAACACATGCGAGGGGTGGAATAACATGTTTCTAAACTTAGTTGGACATTACCATCCATCTGTGTGGAAAGTGATACAGTGGTTCCAACGAGATGAGTCTATGGTGCGAACTGTAATTAACCAAGGCTCTGTAGGTAATCATCCAAAGAAACGTGTTACGTTGGCAAATAGACAACTTCAAAGAAGACTAAAAAGTCTATGCCAAGATCGAGTGAATGGTACCAAGAGTATACATGAATTCTTAGATGATGTTGGCCATAATATACGTATAAACAAGCGCTACTGAGTTAGGGAGAGAAAATGGTCTGCCATATTGTTAACCTACAGCCATACTAATATGAATGTCATTGGAAACGGGTTATTGACCTGGTTCCAATGACATCCATATCAGTATGGTTTTATCAACTTTGCGGAGTTACAGGGCGGAGAGGGGTTAAATATTTGATACAGTAATTTAGTGCTGCTTGTTGTGTAAAGGGTCAGTAACTTATCAAATTCAATTTCCTGCATATAGCAACATAAAACCATACTAATATGGATGTCATTGGAAACGGGTTATTGACCTGGTTCCAATGACATCCATATCAGTATGGTTTTATCCATTGCACTTTGCAGAGTTACAGGGCGGGGAAAGGTTTAAATATTTGATACAGGAATTTTGTGCTACATGTACTTGTTGTGCTAAAGGGTCAATGACTCATCAAATTCAATTTCCTGCATATTGCATATGACATCCATATCATTATGGTTCTATCCGCTTTGCACAGTTACAGGTCAGGGAGAAGTGTTAAAGGTTTTAAGTTTATAGGATTGTACCCTATGTTATGCCGTATTGTGATATATCATGTTATGTACATGTCTTTTTATGCAGAAAAAAATAAAGACAGCTTTGTATCAACTTATCGTCTTTTTTTAAGTTCTACACACCAACTGTCACCAGAAGCATTATTAATTGTTCTGTTCCTTAGTATCGACCAGACCCCACCCTCAAAGAACTGCCACCAGCGAGGCGAATTATTATAAAAACACATATTTTAGGATTTTTTATTGGTTAATATATATTGGTTTCCATTACTTTGTTTTAAAATTGACTTTCAGACAATTTTAATTCAAATTTTTGAAACTAAAGTATTAGGTAAAAAAACGGGAAAAGTGTTTCTTAGTGTCCGTTTCTTAGTGTCCTGTTTCTTAGTGTCCTACCCAGAAGTGTTTCTTAGTGTCCTGTTTCTTAGTGTTCTGTTTCTTAGTGTCCGATAACCGAGTTGAAAAAATAAATGTTTCAAAACAATTCAACAAAAGCATATCATGTGACCCCTCACTGGGACGAGCTCATCGAGCTCGTTCCAATGAGTGGGTCACAGAATATGGTTTTGTTGAATTTTTTTTAAAAAAATTTGAAAAAATAATAAATAAAATAATAAATTTTGATATCGTCTGCGTTGGGTAAAGGGTTAAGGAGGGCCGATTATAAATCTCCAACACCAGACTTTGTAAATAGATTGTTGTACATAGAAAAAAGGAAGAGATGGAAATTGTTAGTAGTATCTGTATGTTGTATGAATAACAGCCTTGGGGATTATTAGTATCTGTACATTCCTAGCAGACAGCCTTTGTACAGGAAGTGACCTTTAGAAGTCACGTTTTCTGGAGGGATCTTGAGAAAGTCAAACAGTAATGGTTGACAGTCAATGTGTGAACTTGTGGTGGATATTCCAGAATTGTTGTGGATTTAGACTAATAGGCGACTCCGCCTTTACACCAATCGGGTGAAGTTTGGCTACTTTTCGCCTTGGTATCGAAAAGCCTGTCGCTTCAGATTTCTATTTCTTAGAACTTCACAGATTGAGATTAACGATTTGGATTTTGCCTATTTACGGAAACATGATTATTACTAAATTTCGTCACGCTATGGGAAATCTCTAGCGGAACGGAAACAGATTTATTAGCGAATTTCGCCAGACTCTAATATCCTATTGGTATTTGGGGGTCTTGATTTATTAAGTCTGGGGTGTCAGTTTTCAAGCTTTTACGCAGACTGTATGCGTAATAATGTGATATTTAATGTTCTAAGCTCGTCTAATCTATTATAGAATGGAGACAACAATAACTTGGCGTACTATTGTTTCTACTGACAGTATATGAATAATCCCTTGTATATGTAATAATCTCCTGTACAGGAGACCTGATGATAGAAGAAGAGTTCAAATAGTTTCCGCTTCCAAAATTACAATGGTTCCGTTCTGGACTATTCCGAATTTTTGGCTTGATTTTCACAAGTCGCAGTTGCGCACAGTACTTGAGTTGAGACTGGCAATATTACGGTTGTAAGAATGTGTAATCTCCACAACTTGAATAGTGATGAGATTCGATTCCAGATTCGACTCGATGCGAAATCTGGTGCCTCATTCGATTCGTGATTCTATTCTATCCGAAATTGGAGGTTCACATTGCTCCACAAGGCACCCGAGTTAAAATTCCGTGTTCATAAAGTTGTGGCTTCGAAACTCTTCGCACGTCAGTGACGTCACGAGACGCTTGATTGAGACAGGTGTGATACGGATTTGGGAAAGATGAGACTCTTGTTTTCTGGCAAGCCAGAACTGATAGACAAACTACTGCGATATTGAGGGGATATTCGTCGTAGTCATATCAAATCTATAGTAGTTTGATTCGGTGTTCGCATTAAAAGTGTTACGCATATTGAGTGAGCCTAAATAGTAATGTCTGAACTTGACATCGTGATGATGGTCATCGATCTTTTAAATAACATGATAGACTTATAATCCCCTATTAGCGGCTGATTTGATGCCCCATAGAAATCTGTCATATTGTGGATTATATTCGCCACAACGACCATAATTGTGTTAACGCTTTGTCTATAAATATACATTATCATGACCATGTGCATGTCTTGTAATTTTTATCAGATTTGAGGTCGTGTTAACAATCGAAACGCAACTCGCCCTGACATGCTCGTTGCGATCCGATTGTAAACCAGACCGAGCATCTGATGCAAATTACAGGACATGCACATGGTCATGATAATGTCATAGGCTGGTTTTGAAGTGAAATTCAAAAGAACAAAATTCCAAGGCGTCTTTCAAAAATTATTATGAAAACCCTGGTGCTAATTGTTTTAGTGATTAGGCAGTAATTTCAGTGTTTGCATTGTTGTCGAGTATATTAGAATGTATACATAAGCTGGTAATCAGAACTTGTCCTTCTATAATAGTACTAGCTGCTTAATAACAAGTCCTGTTCTCCAAAAGGGTTTAATTATTGTTAGGATTTATGTTAGTAAGTAACCGTTGCTATGAGTAACTGTTTTACTATAAAAAGTATGTATTTCATGAATTCAACAGTCGGCCCGTCGCCACATCACTTCGTCATTCACACTTCTGACATCAGAACGTGAACAACTAATTACCAATGGATGTCCAGCCAAAGAAAATCAAGGACACTTTGCTGGTGCTGGACGCTAGCTCACTTCTCAACTGGGACGTCCATGTTGAGAATGGCTGCGTCCAGCTCACCGTTAAGTACAAGATGAAGCCCACCTCTGAGAGTGGTAGCACCTTTCGAGGGCCTGCTCGCACTAGTCCACCCCAGAGGAAGGGAAAGAAGTCTGCCACCGAAACCATCAAAACACCAGTGGAAGCACAGAAGAAGATTAAGTCACCATCCACCAAACGCCGGGACGACAGGCGAATGGAGGCATGGCTTGAGAGGAGAAGAGCAGAGATAAAGTAATAGGTAGAGGAGGAGGCGTCAAGCATCAAATCCCCACCTACTGCCCCTCCTACGCCAACCCCCACCTCTTCACCGAAGAGGTCGGAAGGCGAGGAGACGGAGGAGGCTGAGGAGGAGATGGAACTCACTCAATCCAAACCTGCATCTCCTATCTGCTTGGGCCAATCAAGCCTGGGCTCTGACAAGGAAGATGAAGGCAACCAGGGGAGATACCATCGGCCGAATTTACAGAATTCCTGGATGAACGCTCCATCGACCTCTACGGATCCCTGAAGCTTGACTTCGTAGGTTCCATCAGTCAGTTCATGAAATACATTGAGGACACATGGGAAGAAGGCGAAAATAAAACTAGAGTCCTAGCTTATCCAGAGAAACTCTTAGAGGCCTTGGAAGTCAGGGAGCAGGCCTTCCACAGACACATGAAAGAAGTACTCACCCGGAACAACAAAACCAAGAAAGAGGGCAAAAAAGCAGACGCCATTAACCCAACCTGGCCGCATTCCTCCTTTAATACGCCCAGACACGTCGCTAAACCCCAAATAAACAGTAAAAGAGGGTCGAAAGGGGCTTGTCGCAAACCGTCCCTGCGCGCCTTCGGCGCTCGAAACCATTCATCTTCTCTTCAATTGAATAGTCTGGCTATACCGACTGAGAAAGAAGTAGTGTTGGTTATTCCGCCGCTAAATGTAAATGAATGTTTAAAGTTGACAAGCGCTTTCAGTGAGCTAATTCTCCCCACAGTATACGCTTTACGATAATAATACATTTATCTAACAATCCCGTTACATAAAGCCCGTTCGCCCCATTTTTCAGTTAAAAGTGGGTGTGAAATTGGTCAAAATTTTTAATTTCAGGAACTGTTAGTTAATGCGTAATAACAGTGTATACATGTGATAGTGCGGTGTTTACCGGAATTTGAACCTATCTGGCACAGAATCGGAACGGGATGGGGGTGGTGGTGGGGGGGGGGGAGGGGGGGGGGGGGTTGTGTCCTGATACAAACTTTTTTCCGAAGTTTTGGGTGCAAATTAAGTTGACTGTTAGATAAATATATATATTTGAACGCAAAAGTTATGTACGGTTCCTTGAAACCTATGTATCCCGCTTCTAGTTGGAAAGAGATGAAGATGGGGTAAGAATTTTCGTATTCCATTCTGGTTGCTTAACACAGAAAACAACTGTTTTCCAGTGGAATGCATTTTAGTTATCAGCCATCCATACAACTACACCGCTTTGTATCATTACTCGGGGGCACTCTTCAAAACGAATCGAATACCGAATCAGTCGGATGTTTCCGATTCGAATCTCACAGCTTTTCGATTTGTAGATATGTAGATATGGTCTTACAATCATAAATATTACCAGTCTCCACTAAATTATTATATTCAACTGCAACTCATCTGTTTGGGTAAATTGATAAAAGGCGAAATATTCCAGAAACGATATCAAAGTAGTTTCAAAAGCGGAACACTCTTGAACTCTTCTTCTATCACAGGCTGATTTGAATTAACATCAAATTAACGTCTGAAAAGATACAAAGCAGTACAATGACATCATATTATCCAAGAAATTTGTCAACGGGACCAGAATGTCGGCCTATGGACGCTTACCTTTATTATAGGACGGCCACGCGAGGAATCGGGAGCCTACGCCGAACGAAATAATTTCGCGCGACAAAGGCGCGCAGGGACGGTATGGGGGACGAGCCCCTTTCGACCCTCTGCAACTGTATATGATGGCTGTCACATGTCTAGGCGTGTTGAAGGAGGAAAAGGATCCGGTACTCGGCAGGTGTCTCCAGTTGTGGGTAGGCGGTCTCGTTGACTGATGTCGGTTGAACCCTCGGGTGAGGACCAGTGTGGGAGGTTGGGTCCCCTCACAAAGGTACTACCTCTCCCCGAGGGTGCAGTCTATCTAGATTTTCGGGCAAGTATAGTCTGCCACTTCGGAGATGATTTTAAGTGATGGCCATCACTGGCAAGTATAATCTGCCTCAGGCTGTCTCTGTTTGATAGGATGTCTTTGAAGGAAACAACAACGACCCCTTTCGGGGACCACCAAGAAGAAGACCCGAACTTCCCTGGTTCGGGGGCAGGCCTGCATTGTAATCCTATTGGGTTGGGACAAAAAGATGCGCAATGCGCTTACAAAAAAGGGGCAGAGGCGGGACACAGGACCAACGCTCGCCTCCCTTAAAGTGGTCGGGAGCCTTTGCCATGACTGTGGTTTTATATACATGCATTCAGATGTCAGATTTCGTACATGTGTTGACTGTAATGGCACCTTTGTCAACGTGTGCAGGTGGAAGAGAATATTGCAGATTTGTTGGAAGTGATTTAGTAAATTCTTTGTATTTTCGACAGCAAGAACCAAGTTAATCCTCCACTTAACATGTATGGCGGAGGACACTCAAATTTGTCCCCCCTGAATATCTGAAGATTTAGTTTTTTTATTTCAAAACATAGCTTATGACCCCTGATTGGAACAAGCTCAATGGATTCGTTCCACTGCGTGGCCATAAGCTTTACTAAAAACAAATGTTGAAAAGTAAGAAAACTTGAAGGACGAGTTTTTTGTATGATGTTGTGCTGACCTCGGTAATAGGTTAGGTAACAGGTTTTAACCTTATTTCATCTCTCAGGTGGTAGCCAAAAATTTACAACGCCAAAGCTTGTTATGATCGGTACACAATCGACCTGTATTAGCCCGCACCCTTCTACAGATCTAGTAAGGTACTGATTTTGCAATCATTTCAAGATGAGTACATACCAGATATCATGCATAATGGAAGTACCAAAGATAACCTAAATAGTTTGGATGTGGTAAAACTTATAACAGTTTTGCTCTGTTTGTTATTTGACTGTTTCAGTACCTATCGAAGCAATGGGGAATATCATGGTTACATCTATGAGTTCCTTAATCAAACGTATGAAGTGAAGTATGCTACTAGAAAGGCCATTTCCAACAAAATCTCATCTATTAGAAAAAGTAAGTAAATAAATACACCATGCTTGTGTGAACATTTTTTGACAGATTCTAACACTAAAGCATCAAAATATACTCCATCCTTCTAACACTGACTGAAAATTCACTTTAAATCAACAGATAAGATACAACACGAGCGACAGGAAAACAACAACAACAACAACAACAACAACAACAACAACAACAACAACAACAACAACAACAACAACAACAACAACACAGCAACAACAACAACAACAACAACAACAACAGTAGAAGCGGCTGCGGAGGTGGAGGCGGCAGCAGCAGCGGCGGCAGCAGTAGCCCCAGCATCGATGGCGGCGTCAGCAGAAGCAGGAGAGAAGCAGCGACAGCAGCAGTGGCAAGCAGTAGCACCAGTAGTAGCAGCAGCAGCAGCAACAGCAAGTATCAACCAACAACAGCAGCAGCAGTAACAACAACAATAACCAGGAAACAACAAAGAAAAACCGGATTAGTTGTATTATGCAACTGTTTATCAGCAGGCTATCTTGGCCGTTTACCTTACAACAAAACGTCAAGATACTTATCCCTCAGCACAATGATGTCGAAATGTCAAGATGCAAAAGTTTCCCATAGTGCAACTAGGAACTTAACCAATTCAATCTTTATCAAACAAGATGTATTGGTTAAATTCCTAGTTGTATTACGGGGAAAAGGTACTGCTTGAAATTTCAGTATGTTGACATCATTGTGCAGATGTTTAATCCCGATAACCCAATGAGGTCGTGGTTGCTGTCATGTGCCAAAAGGTCGATGGTCCATTTCCCTTCCCTTCAGAAAAAGCTAACCCTCAATGTGCTGGGTTAACTGGTAAAGTCCTAAATTATTTTTGGTCATCGAAGTTTGTACACATGTCTTTGCCCTATTACAATTTATGGAAGAGTGCCTACAGGCACTCTCCCATAAATTTTAACAAGGCAAATCCATACTGACAAAATAATTTCAATTCAAAGACAATATGAAACACATCCACAGCATATAAAGCCTTTAACTATGGTATCTGCACTTCAGAATGAAGCCCACATATGGGCTTCCTGTACTCAACCAGTTAATAAAATTAGAGAGTTTGTCAGTTACGTAACTCGAGGGTTCTTATCGGAGTCTTTCGACCTTCTCCGCTTGTAAAGCTGTAAAATATGACATGGTTCATGGCTGTTGAGAGTATCGTTAAATCCCCCCGAAACAAATAAACGAACAACAAAACAAAAATCTCCATTCTCATTTTATTTTTTTCATTTTTTTTCTAATTCAAAGACGGGGGGCGCGGTGTCTAAGTGGTAGACTGTTGGACTTCTATGCTAGAGGTACCGAGTTCGATCCCCGTCAGGGACCACCCGCGTTGTGGGCAAGACACTTTATCCTGGTTGCCTACATGTGGGCACGATGACGCCGTGTACTAAGGCGTTCTGCAAGTCAATGGTACAATGTCTTCAACCGCTGTAACCCTGCTTGCGCGGAGCTTGAACAGAGTTAGAATATTGAGGAGTTGACAGCTGCTCGTCGATGCTCGGTGGTTCTCTCCAGGTACTCCGGCTTCCTCCACCCGTAAAACTGTCTCGGTCACGATATAGCCATTGTGCATAAGTATGTGACATTAAACACCAATAAATAAATAATAATAAATAATTCAAAGACACGGCGATGTGATAATTTTAGTGGTAAGTTAACTGATCAAGAGCGCATACATAATTTGGAAAACATGTATAGCTCTCTTTTGACCAGACACGTTCTTCTCCAGAACATCGTGGAAAGTTGGTCAACTGATCCATTAAAAAGTTTAAACATCAAAAAGGAACGCCACGATTCTCTCTGACCTTTTGTTTAACAATGTCAAGCGGTAATGGGGTTAAATAGATTACCTTCCTTAATCCGAGTTACCCAACGTCCCATTTCCCATTCATCATATGCCCCGGAAGCTTTACTTGGTGTTGATAATGACGGGATAATTAAGTTCAATATTTGTTATTAACCATTTGAACACGAGCGGTCGTTTTTCCGATCAGGCATATTATACGTCATAATTTCATTAAGGTTGATGGCTGCTAAGTGAAAATGTGGTGTAGACCAATCAATATTGTCAACGTGCAGCTCCAGAGCTGCACGTTGAAAATATTAATCGGTCTTTCCCCAAATAATGAATATGAACTTTTCCAATTGCTCTATTGAACTGATATGGAAGATACCAGTAGAGTTCAAAGGGTTAACATTTAAAAAAATGGACTTCTTTCTGACAAATCGTCACTTCTACAACATTTTGAACTGAACCAATTGTATCCAAAAACGCCTAACTGGTTCGTTCTGTTGCGCAAATGGCAATGCGTTGTCGTTTCACGAGAAAT
Source organism: Pictodentalium vernedei (assembly GCA_031216915.1). Lineage (NCBI taxonomy): Eukaryota > Metazoa > Mollusca > Scaphopoda > Dentaliida > Dentaliidae > Pictodentalium > Pictodentalium vernedei. The sequence goes on from CM062297.1 coordinate 545,533,465, forward strand.
TGTCAAATTCGTGTTCGAGTCGGTCTCTTATATCTTATGTTAATCACTCAAACAACAACAACAAAAAAGAAAAAAAAAAAGAAAGAAATATTTTTTTATTCGTAACTTGATATTACTTTGTCCAATGCTACACGGGATCTCAACAGAAAGAAGGAATCATATTATACAATTTATCTTATCACAAAATAGGTGTGGAAAAATTTCCTATCGAGGATGGGCACGTTGTGCAGTTTCTTTTCAATCTGACCAAAAAGCAAACATTATTAGTAGAATCTCTTTAAAACACAGAAAACTGAACCCCCAAAACTGTTATGCATAGCGGGATTTCAAAACCTAACCCTGTGGCCTAATGATGAAACTTTACTTCCATACTCACATAAAACTCCTGTGGTTCGAAGAGCTCGTTCCAATGCACGGCCATAAGCTTTGTTTTGGAGGTAAAATAGAAAAACTAATAAATTTTGAATGACGATTGTTCTGGATAAAGTTCGTTGTACAAGACGATTATATAATTTAACGATTTTAATGGGGTTGATATTCATAATATTACATCACACCAGGGACAGGAAACCATCCACGAAAACAAATCATAGAACAGACTCTTGATGCGTGATCTTTAGCTGACGAGAGGTTCGCATCAAACTGCTACTTTTCCCATTAATCTCTCTGCATAAAGCAATTTCATATATTGATTATATTCCCCCGGGCGATCCGTCAATTTTGCTTGCACAGACTGCAGAAACAGGAAAAAATATCAGATTCAAATACAAAAAATTGAAGTTTCACTGAGCTTTTAAAATACACCATTTATTATATTGTTAACGTTACAGTTCTGTGATTACGAAAGCGGGCGGAGAAATTCGAAAAGTTCGCGATCCGGTCGAATTTGCCTCTCCGCTTTTCCACCCAGAGCGATAAAATCACGTTAAAAAAGACAGGTGAGATCATTGAAACTGAGATGCTATTTTCGTTGTTTTTTGTGATTCTCTCTCAAGTTCGCAGTATTTTATTGATCAAATGTCGACCACTGGTGTGTAAGCGTGTCGCCACCCGATTGCGAACTGATCGAGAAAAATACCTCTATTGTGATCACAGTACTGTGTATATATACACGGTGAGCTGGACGCAGCCATTCTCAACATGGACGTCCCAGTTGAGAAGTGAGCTAGCGTCCAGCACCAGCAAAGTGTCCTTGATTTTCTTTGGCTGGACATCCATTGGAAATTAGTTGTTCACGCTCTGATGTCAGAAGTGTGAATGGCGATGTGATGTGGCGACGGGCCGACTGTTGAATTTGTGAAAATACATACTTTTTATAGTAAAACAGTTACTCATAGCAACGGTTACTTATTAACATAAATCCTAACAATAATTAAACCCTTTTGGAGAACAGGACTTGTTAGCAGGGGTTACAATATAAAGAAAAGCCAGCTTTTGAGAAGTACCTAGATGGCACCTTTGGAGGGTCACTGCTGTTCAAACTGAGATCAAGATCACTGGAGCTTCGGGGAAAAATTGGGAGAGATGGGGGAAAAAGGATGCCAAATGTGCCACTCTGGAGTAGTGGAGACCCTGGAACATTTTCTCTTGGAATGCCCACAGTATATACCTCATAGAATAAAATTTACTGGAAGAATAATGCAGAAGTGGGGTGAAGAAACAAAGGATAGATGGCTGAAGGGGGACACGAGGGAGAGGGTAGGAATGCTTATTGAAGAAATTGAAAAAGAGGAAGTGAGGGACACTATTAAGCAGTTTATATCTGAATGCTGGGAGGAGAGGAGGGGAAGAGGGGGTGGGGTGCAGGGGGAATGATGGCCTTCTCTTATGAGGACCGCGACAAATCAGCGGCTGGCCAAAGAGTTATTATTATATACTATCATGACCGTGTGCATGTCATGTAATTTGAATCAGATTCTCGGTCGTGTTTACGCGACCGAGAATCTAATACAAATTACAGGACATGCACGTGGTCATGATAATACATTTATCTAACAATCCCGTTACATTTGTGCTGAAATATGTGACCTTAAACACCAATAAATAAATAAATAAATAAATAAATAAATAAATAAATAAATCCCGTTACATAAAGCCCGTTTTCCCCATTTTTCAGTTTAAATTAAATCGGTCAAAATTTTGAATTTCAGGAACTATATTTTAATGCGTAATAACAATGCATTTATGTGATACTGTGGTGTTTACCGGAAATTGAATCTGTCTCATCTGTCGGAACGGGGTATGGGGGGGGGGGGGGGGTGGGCCGATACGTTTTTTTCGAGTTTTTGGGTGCATATTGAGTTGATTGTTAGATAAATTGTAAAACGTATAGTACCGTAAAACGTTCCAAGGAAATGGTTAAGCCGGAAAAAACCCTGTGCAGTTAAACTTAACAAACCAATGTGATTGCGATACAGATCATAAAAGAGAGGCATTCAAATAGGAGAATACAACCAGACATCATTTACAACCAGCCATAGGAAAAATTTCAGGGAAAACATAAGATGGACTTTTATTGAATACGTCCAAAATAATCCCTTGAATAAGTTTCGTCCATGCCAATCAATTCGTGGGTAAATTGAAAGTGAAAATTGTCAATCAATAAGTTTGAATTAGTCTCTTTAAAGATGCCATACTATAATCCGATCTTAGAAAATTATCTGGGATTAAAGCTTGAATAATTCATTGACAATCTTTCATCAAAAAGTTGCAGTCAACCGCGGAGCTGTTGTGAAAAAACAGAAGTAGCGTGTTTTTTACGACCCTCTTCTTATTGATCCCCATGGCAACCTGTAAGCGATGTTATAGCCGCGGTACATCATGTGTAACACGTGGGTTGTCACTCTGTACTAAAAAATGATCTCGAGTTTTAGAAGAGGGTAATCATGGTTAGAGAGAGAGAGAGAGAGGGAGAGAGAGAGAGAGAGAGAGAGAGAGAGAGAGAGACTGTTCCCGAAATTGGCGAGAAAAGCCCAGAGGAAAGAATATTTGGGCTTGCGTAATAAAGTGATGAGATCAGGATTTGAGGAGTGCCCTGATGGCACCTTTTTGGAGTAGGGGTGGGGTGGCGTGGAGGTGGTTCACTGATGTTCAAAATGAGGTCGAGTTCGCTGGAGCTTAGGGAGAAATTGAGAAGCAGCGTGAAAACGAGTGCCAAATGTGTAATTTGGGAGTGATGGGAATCCTGAAACACTTTCTCTTAGAATGTCCAAAATATCGGTCTAACAGAATATGATTCAACGGGAGTATAATGAGGGATTGAGATTGGAGAATGGAAAAGATGTAGTCATTCCTGGTACTCCTTGCTCCCCTAGGAAACGGCGAATGTGCTATACAATAGCAGTGGGAAATTCACCCCGAGTGTTTCATTGGTTAACCGCTCACCCTCAACACATAGAAGCCTTTAGAAGAGTTCACTCGCCTACGATGTTGTACAGTTAAGAGGTCTAACATTGATATTTTGAACCACCTTAGGCAAAACGTCTGGATTATGAAGTCCAGTTAATCTTTGAATAACACATTTATTATACGACAAAAATGAAGGAGGTGTCGCACAGAACCCGAATTAATACACATCTACAACTAAACTGTGATAATTGGGTTCCAGTGATTTCTGAAAGTCTGCTTCCGCATTTTTTGATAGCTGCAAACAGAGGCGGTTGGCTGAAGTTGTTCGGGTATCCAAAAACAATCCTAGGACATCAGACTACTCCAATTTGCAGCAGCTTTCATGTTTGAACAAATTATTCAAATTGTTTTCGTTTTGTTCGAGGGACACGACATTGCTTCTTGATGTCATATTTACAGATCACGTGTAATACCGTATTTGGACAACCAATAGGCCTGCACGTGGAGAGACCGTTTTTTTCTTGATATTTTGGGAGAACTTTCATTGTAAAGATATATGTCAACAAACGATATCAAAAAATTTCTCCAAGTGATCACCACATAACGTGTGTTTGACACCATAACTCTAGTTTTGAGGGTGTCGTTTTGCAGCCATTTTCAAGGTGCAAAGAAATGGGAGTATAATAACACTTTGGCCGGCCGCTGATTTAGTCGCGGCGTTTGTAGTCGTGTTATGTGCCAACACAAGTATTACACAAGTAATAGTTGTTATTCCCGTATCTCAATCGATCGATTATGCTTATGAAAATAGACGATAGAGAAATAGAAACAGGTTTTCGCAAAGTTGGAAAAGGAACTAAAATGCAACTAAAAATTCATTTTGACCTCCCACTTATGTACATTGGACATTTCGTCGCGTGTAAACTATAAGGCTTTAAATAATTTTACAGTAGAATATAGAACATTATGGTCCTCACACGACGATTTATCTCAATACTCTAGGAGCTTTAATTAGTTTTTTAACATCATTCAACTCGCAGGTAGATTTTCGATTGCTTTACTTGGGCCTTAATATACTCTCAAAATTATGAAGAGACAACACAACCAATGCACCCAGAAAACTTGTTCTCTTTATAGACAGGAATTGATGTTCAGAGGCGGACTGGCTGTATAATTCACAGGGAAAAATCCCGGTGGGCCCCGATTGGGGGCCCAGTGGCTCCCAAAACTGGCGCAGTTCAGCATCTATTGGGGAATGAAATTTCGCGAAAAGGACCAAAATGCGAATTAAAAACGCGACTCCGTGACGTGTACGGTCAGACGTGGAAAAGCGGATCCACACGAAATGGCGTTCATTCGGAGAGTACTAAATTAAAGTTCTATCATTCGGTCAAAGAGAACTACTGTAGGGAGCCCTATATTGATACACTTCCCGCGAAGGAAAGGAGATTTGTCACCAGATTCCGTATTAGCGCTCATGACTTGGAGATAAAGCGGGGTCGCTATCAAAAGCCGACACCAGTACCCAGGGAACAGAGGCACTGCAAACAGTGTAAGACAAATTCGGTCGAAGATGAATTACATTCTTTCTTTGCAAATTCTAAATACAGCGTTTTTCGAAATGAGCTTATCAACTTTGTCGGTAAGCGACTTCCTCACCTCCACCTTCTGCGGCAACTGGAAAGATTTGCATTGCTATTTGCCTGTGAAGATGTTGAAGTGATTCGCGAGGTCGGTCGGTTTGTAACCCATATCCTGACGCACAGAAATCAGTAGAGGGAATGGAGCTCAATGTGGTCATGACCGCGTAAGCACTTTCGAAAGCCTAATGTTCGATACTGCTGGTGAAAACGACCGATGTTTCTTTTTCCCGAGGGCATGATAATCTAATTAGTTTTGATTGTCAATGAGATTCATGCATAGTATGCCCACTCACATGAGTGCCGCGCAACAGATGAGGTTAGCATGTTTAATCGGTTTACTCATATAATATGTGTCGCATGGTTAACCCATTGCTTATTTTAATTGTTTGTGTGTTTTATGTATGCCATACCTTTTTATTCTTGGTCGTGTAATAAACTTTATCTTATCTTATCTTATCCGATTACATACACTACCGGTATATCGAAATGCCCTCTACGTGGACTATTTATTTATTTATTAAGGGTTAACGATACTGTAACAGCCAAGGTCATATCGTGTCTGTGACAGTTTTATGGGTGGAGGAAGCCGGAGTTCCCGGAGAGAACCACCGAGCCACGACGAGCAACTGCCAGGTCCCCAACATAGTAACTCCGCACAGCAGCACAGTCAGGGTTAGATTGGTTGAAGACATGCGCGCCATCGACGTGCAGTACGCCTTAGTACACGACGTCATCGTGCTCCCATGTGGACAATCGGAGTTAAGTGCCTTGCCCAAGAACGCAACGCCGGAGTCCGAATCGATCGTTCAGACGGTCACCCATCCAAGGACTAACCGGGCTCGACGTTGCTTAACTCTGGTGATCTGACGAGAACCGGTTACGCAACGCCACCGCGCCCCCTCTCTATATGGATTGCCATTGACAGTCCACATAGAGGACATTTCGATATACGAGCAGTCTCGTCCGTCATTGATCGCTCAGATGCAAAGAAACAGCATTCGATTAGTTCGAAAAAAAAACAATTTTTTCTCCCAATGGTCCGACCTGCATGTATGGTCGGCCTGAAGGATCCCCCCCCCCCCCCACACCTTGTTGCAACTATTGTCAATTGCGCGACGAAGATGATACAAAAATGCCATCATCGAAATGTCCTCCATGTGGACTGTCATTCACTGCTCAGATGCAGGGAAGCAGCGTTCTTTTAGTTCGAAAAATCAAAATTTTCTCCGGGCCCGGGGTCCTTTCGGTGCATTTTCCCGGTAAATGTGTGTGGCCCAGTCCGCCTCCGCTGAAGTTCTCAATTTCAGTGAATCTAAATGCTCACACAATGAGCCATGGATTAGTTTAGATCATCTGCAACAGATGCTTCGACAGGTCTATGACTCTAGACAAGGCGCATAGAAGATAATGGATGCTTCAGCGCCGAAATTAATCTTAATGATAATCCGACAAATAGGATTTTCTGAAGGCGCTGTTTCAATCTGCCCGTGGATTTTGATTGTAATCTCTCAGATAAGTCTTCTCGCGAAAACATACATGGCTGAATGATATAACCAGCATTGTAGAAATAGATGACTGAGATTACATTAAAGTCTTCCGGACAGAAGGAGAAGGTTTTAACCCTTCACCTAACATGAAAAGCATACGACACTTGCAAACAAAATTCTTGAATAACTATTTTTTTTCATTTTTTGTCTCAAAAATATAGGTTATGACCCCTCTTTGGAACGAGCTCGACGAGCTCGTTCCAAAGAGGGGTCACAATCTATGTTTTGAGACAAAAATGAAAAAAAATAATGAAAATTAATTGGCGATTTTTGTGAATAGCCCTGGCCGTTTTTGGCCGTTACGTTGGGTAAAGAGTTTAAAAATTGACTGATGGTTAATATACGAGTATTAGTTTAAATCTTTATCTAACATGAAAAGCAAACGGCACTTGCAAATAAAACAACCACAACAACCCCCCCCCCCAAACCAACCCCCGATATAAAAATATACCCCCCCAAAAAGGGCATACGCCTCCTGTGCCCCCCCCCCCCCCCCCCCCGCCCGCTTCCGACACCTACAGTCGTTCATAAGCAAACAAAACACAAGTAAGCTTCACTGGTTAGTGAGCTTTTGCACAGTCTTCTCATTTTTCACTTCAGTACATTGCGTTTAAGGTAAAAAGCAAAGTAAAGAAAGGTAGATTACTTTGAAATTTCCACCTCTGATATTCCATAACTTCGAATTAAATATACACAAATTATTTACATCAAAATGAAGCTTGTAATGCATAGAAGGTGATAAGTATATGCAATCAACTCACGGAGTTGACAGCAGACATCATGGTTCCTTGAAGTCCCCTACGGTATTTAATAATAAAATACTATTTCAGGAGAACAACGAATGCCAACAGGGGCTTCAGATAACCAAGAAAAAAAGCTAGACATTCAAAACATTTTACTATACAGCAATAGGACTGTGTTTGTGGAAAGACCAACACTGTTTGCATTTTTTATTAAAGATGGATTCCATGCCCGACGCACATGTGTATGTCACGCGATACCAGGAATTTTAATCGAAAATTAATCGCGTAATTCTAGGAAATTCAACAGGTGTCATGATTTATTTATTGGTGTTTAAGGTCACATATTTCTGCACAATGGCCAATCATGACCGCGACAGTTTTACACGTGGAGGAAGCCGGAGTACCCGGAGAGAACCACGCATTGGTTGAAGATAGGTGCACTATCGACGTGCAGTGTGCCCTAGCACACACGTGGGCAATGGGGGTGAAGTGTCTTGCCCAAGGACACAACGCGGTGGGAAACAGGTGTCATGATACCTTGTACGTAATATAGCAACTTGCAATCCCCAAATAACAACAGTCTTTTGTGTGAAGGCGATCAGTCTCATTATTTTAGTTTAGGGGTAAATGAATATCGATTTTCGACCCTCGTGATCTTGGCCGAAACAAAAACAAACAGAAATCAGAACGAATCCAAGACTTCTGGAATTTTCCCCACGCAGCTCTGTCGCTACGTTTTGAAGAATTACGATTTCCTAGCTTTGTTGTTGGATATCTGAAGTAGAGCTGAAACGGTTAACCCTTTACCAAAACCGGCCAGCGCTATTCTCAAAAATCGCCAATTAATTTTCATTATTTTTTCATTTCTTGTCTCAAAAACATAGGTTATGACCCCTCGTTGGAACGAGCTCGACGAGCTCGTTCCAACGAGGGGTCATAACCTATGTTTTTGAGACAAAAAATGAAAAAAATTAGTTATTCAAGAAATTTTTTTGCAAGTGTCATCTGCTTTTCATTTTAGGTAAAGGGTTAAGGTTACAGAATGAACCCTTTACCCAACGTAACAAACAAAACCGAATAGACAAAAATCTCCATTCAAATTTATTATGTTTTCAATTTTTGTCTCAAAACATAGCTTATAACCCGTCATTTGAACGAGCTCGTTCCAATGAGAGGTCATAAGCTATGTTTTTGAGACAAAAATTGAAACTTTTTAGTAATTCATTAATTTATTTTGCAAGCATCGTCTGCTACCCACAATGGGTAAATGGTTAAGAATGACCATTTCCAGCTACTGATACAATATGATGATCATGCAAGTAAACAAGTATGTCAGCAAATGACTTGCATGCTTTACGCTTTCTCATTTTGTTGATGTGAGTCAGTGTGACAATGTTTGCCTGTTTTGGAACAAGTCTGTTCCTTTGTTGACCCATATAATACAGTAGTTCAAAAGTAACGGTTAATCGAACAGTTACTTTTTGGATCGATCAAGATGTTGATCATTGATTTATCTGTCAAGGTGATAGCTAAAAGTTGGGATTTTTTTGTTTAAAAGTGTAAATATTTTCGATAATATTTCTGCCTGGGTTAAATGTAAAGCGAAAAGATAGGTATGTGACGGACCCTGGAAATAGATTTTTCAAACTCTGCTAATTAGGCATGAAATTTAATGTCCATTATGGCGCACGTGTTGAACGCCACATGGCGTTATAGATCAATAGTAAGAGAGACAATATTCTCTTCTGTATCATTATCTAGGTAATTAAAGCCAGTTAAAATCTAATTATTGGAAAAGGTGCATCACATATGGTCTGGACATACACCCATATTACGCATCTATCCTGTCTCCGAAATGTCGAATGGGTTCACCTCAAACGAAAATTCGCATTTATATCTCTAGTCATATCGAATTACAAAGCACTCGTTAAATCAGAATTAATATGTTTAAACTTTGCGTTCCGATTGTATAAAGAGTGAAGCAGAATTCTGAGAGGCAGTTGGCCTGAGGGCACTCAGAGAAGGACCGAATTTAGACTTGGTCGTCGAGGGTCATAGACACCGAAATTGAAAGTCCGCGTATTGTCGTAACCCTGTGAGGGTTGTAAGAAACCGATAGTAGTTGAGTAGTATGTAAGGTTGAGATCTGCCCTTTTTACCAGGACCCCGAGGTTAGACCCCAACCCCAAGGTCATTGACCTCGGTGCCCAAATCCATTAAGCCTCCCCGTCCCCTCTCCCCTCCCCTCTCCACACTAGGCCTATGTTATTTTTAGGCGCCCCTCACCCTACCCACCCTGTATGTACCCTATTCTGTAGGCTATCCCTCCCCAAAGCCCATTTTAGGATCCAGGCTATGTATAGCCCATTTAGGCTTTCCCCACATTGTTTGCGTTTTCCCTGTATGTGGGCTCCCCATCCAAAAGCTCAGTCCCTCCCCGCCAAAGCCCTGGTCTGTTCCTCCCCTTTTCAAAGGATAGCCCAAAGCTGGGGGACTTCCGCACTGAGGTGTCTTTATGAGTACTAACAAAAGTGTGCCACCATCCCCTATCCCCTCCCTGCCCCTCCCATAACTTTATTTCTTGGTAAATATCTTTAAGGTAAATGGTGTCAAGGACATGTACACGTAACGGCAAAATGCTTTAGATATAAAGACTACCTGGTTTGTTTCGACATGTCATAAAGGAATTATGATAAAGAACACCTGGTCTTTGTCAATGCATAGATAATGGTGATTAAGATAAAGGGAATCTTTGTTTATAAGAAGATATGATAGTGTAACGTTGTATAGTTATGCAAATGGATAAGGGACGACTGGTATGTTTGATTATGTCATAGATAAAGGTATTATGATAAAGGGCTCCTTTGTTTATAAGAAGCTTGATATGATAAAGACCATGTACACTGTTTGATTATGCCATAGATAAGATTGTGTCACGTCGCAGGTGTTTGATAACCCAGTAAGATCGCGGTGGTGTCTGATTGGTCAAACAGTTGTCCAATCAGATCATACCACATGGCGGTATGTTCCATGGGACCAATAGATAAGCATGTTGTAAAATTATCCCACACAGGCATTCTCTGATTGGTCAAACAACTGTCCAATCAGATCGTGCCTTGCAGTATTTTCGAGGTGCTAAATAGATGAGTGATCCTGAATGTGACAATAAAAGGCAAGCAAGATTGGAAGTCATCTGCCCCCCCCCCCCCCCCCTGAAGGGAGACCAGATGGCAGGGCTCAGCATCCTCTCACCCTTATAGGCTGATGGATGACTCCCATCTTTCCAAAAAAATACATATTGGTGGATTTTTTCCTTTTTTTGTAACCATTAAGGATAATATTATGGGGCTGCTCCCAAACCAGTGACTGTCTGGGTTTCTTTTTTTTTTCTAAAATAACCACCAAACTGCGGTTTCAATATTACCATAAATATGCTCAATTCTTTAAGAAAACACGGAGCAGAACTCTTGTAATTATGCAAAATTCCTTGCCATCTTCCAGTCTGAGGTTCTCTTGGATCTCAACCCACTATCCTACTGCCAGTCGCACACTCAAACCTAATAAGATTATTGGCTCTCGATCCCGACTCTCGAGGATTTATAAGCATATAATCTATAAAGCAAATAAAGTTAAAAGGGTCACAACGGAGAAACTTTTCATTCATTCATTCAGTTTTTATCATTCTTTCAAAATCATTTGATCGAGAATAGTTTGAACACTTTGAGAAAAAACAAAATGGAATCAGTAGTTAGAATTAGTTGTCAAGTTTGTGAGAAAACCTTCTCTGTTCGTTGCAATAGAAAATGAGTGTGCTGTGTATGTGATAAAAAGACTCCCTTTTTAGGAAATTGGGTGGCCCTGAAAAGGGTCGTTTGTTTGGCTTTCTACAGATTTTCTCCAAGGATAGTTGATAAACTAGCTTGAACAGATCTCAGTAATTTTCCTAAAAAAAACCCCCGCCTTCCTGTATGATTCGTCTTGCTTTCCCAACAGGTAATTTTTGGCTATTTTCCTGATTTCATACCTGTGTGGAATGAGGTATGCTCGTGCTCTCATTGTCATTGGTACATTGAATTTCAAAACGTTCTTTGTACATTCACATATGCATTCAATCAGGTCATCGCCGGCTGTCTTTACCATATTTTTAGTTTGCTGTTGATTAGCATAGGCTAGAAATCGTAGTTGATCTGTATATCTTCTCAACCTGTCTAGCGCTTTATTTTGGAGCTCATAATTTATCTCAGCCTTGTTGAGACAGTCCACATCATTCGTGGTTGGATTCTTCTGGAAGGAGGGTTCAACTGGTGCTACATTTCCTCTTAGTGGCCATATTGCTTGGTGCTTTTCAATTCATGGCATTGGTACCTGTGACGATCTGTTCATTTCAGTATTCTGCTGTTGGTCAATCTGAGGTAAGTCCATTGACGTTGACAGGTTAGTAGTATAAAGGAGTTGGTTATAGGTAGATCCGACTGTAAATTCAGGTGTATTTGCATTATCCTTCCTTATAGGATGGCTGTTGTATTCATCTTTGTGTAATGCTCATCTGTGTCGATAATAATGAGTTTTATGTGAGTAAGACTTTGGGCACAATTCACAGATATAGCATGAATTCATCTTATTCAGTAGCGAGCTAATAGATTTGTGGCGAGGGGACAATGCTCTTCCATTTAAATACAAGAATAAGATGGGTGCTACCCCAACCTGTCAATCGCTGATTGGTCAGTTATGTACCAGGATAGCATGGGTTCTACCCACCCTACCAATTGATGGTTGCTTCAAATTCTCCCACAGTGCATTGTGGGAAATTACAGTGATGCAACTCTGGGGTAAAATAAGTTTTTGCGCGACTTCACACTACTTGACACAGCTTACTTTAAAAAAAAACAAACAAGACATAAAAGTCAGATAAATGTCAAGTCGGTGAATGATACATCTAAACTTCACACGCCAACTTGATAAAAAACTTCCGTCCATCAATGTTACAGGAATTTTCTGCTTATTGAACAACATATGTGCCACAAAATGGTCTCAAATGGTCTTAAATATTTCTCAAATGGTCTCACATGGTCTTAAATGGTCTTAAATGGTCACTAAATGGTCTTAAATGGTCACTAAATGGTCTTAAATGGTCTTAAATGGTCACTAAATGGTGTTAAATGGTCTTAAATGGTCACTAAATGGTCTTAAATGGTCACTAATGGTCACTAATTTGGTGTATTTACTATATGTAAAACCGATGTGCACATATGTAAAACTGAAGTGCACATATGTAAAAGTGATGTGCACATCAGTTTTACATATGCGCACATCGGTTTTACATATGTGCACATCGGTTTTACATATGTGCACATTGGTTTTACATATAGTAAGTACACCAAATTAGTGACCATTTAGTGACCATTTAAGACCATTTAGTGACCATTTAAGACCATTTAGTGACCATTTAGTGACCAATTAAGACCATTTAAGACCATTTAGTAACCATTTAGGACCATTTAAGACCATTTAGTGACCATTTAAGACCATTTAGTGACCATTTAAGACCATTTAGTGACCATTTAGTGACCAATTAAGACCATTTAAGACCATTTAGTGACCATTTAAGACCATTTAAGACCATTTAGTGACCATTTAGTGACCATTTAAAACCATTTAAGACCATTTGAGAAATACTTAAGACCATTTGAGACCATTTTGTGGCACATATGTTGTTCAATAAGCAGAAAATTCCTGTAATATTGATAGACAGAAGTTTGTTATCAAGTTGGCGTGTGAAGTTTAGATGTATCATTCTCCAACTTGACATTTATCTGACTTTTATGTCTTATTTTTTTTTAAAGTAAACTGTGTCAAGTAGTGTGAAGTCGCGCAAAAACTTATTTTACCCCAGAGTTGCATCACTGTAATTTCCCACAATGCACTGTGGGAGAATTTGAAGCAACCATCAATTGGTTGGGTGGGTAGAACCCATGCTACTATCCTGGTATATAATTGACCAATCAGCGATTGACAGGTTGGGGTAGCACCCATCCTATTCTTGTATTTAAATGGAAGAGCATTGTCCCCTCGGCACAAATCTATTAGCTCGCTACTGAATAAGATGAATTCACGCTATATCTGTGAATTGTGCCCAAAATCTTACGCACATAAATCTCATTATTATCGACACAGACGAGCATTACACAAAGATGAATACAACAGCCATCCTATAAGGAAAGATAATGCAAATACTCCTGAATTTACAGTCGGATCTACCTATAACCAACTCCTTTATACTACTAACTTGTCGACGTCAATGGATCTACCTCAGATTGACCAACAGCAGAATACTGAAACGAGCAGAACATCACAGGTACCAATGCCACGAATTGAAAAGCACCAAGCAATATGGCCACTAAGAGGAAATGCAGCACCAGTTGAACCCTCCTACCAGAACAATCCAACCACGAAAGATATGGACTGTCTCAACAAGGCTGAGATAAATTATGAGCTCCAAGACAAAGCACTAGACAGGTTGAGAAGATATACAGATCAACTATGATTTCTAGCCTATGCTAATCAACAGCAAACCAAAAATATGGTATAGACAGCCGGCAATGACCGGATTGAAGGCATATGTGAATGTGCAAAGAACTTTGAAATTCAATGTACCAATGAGCATACCTCATTCCACACAGGTATGAAATCAGGAAAATAGCCAAAAATTACCTGCTGGAGAAAGCAAGACGAATCATACAGGAAGGCGTTTTTTTTTAGGAAAGTTACTGAGACCTGTTCTAGCTAGCTTATCAACTATCCTTGGAGAAAATCTGTAGAAAGCCAAACAAACGGCCCTTTTCAGGGCCACCCAATTTCCTAAAAAGAGAGTCTTTTTATCACACACACAGCACACTCATTTCCTATTGCAACGACCAGAGAAGGTCTTCTCACAAACTTGACAACTAATTCTAACTACTGATTCCATTTTGTTTTTTCTCAAAGTGTTCAAACTATTCTCGATCAAATGATTTTGAAAGAATGATAAAAACTGAATGAATGAAAAGTTTCTCCCTTGTGACCCTTTTAACTTTATTTGCTTTGTAGATTTATTTGCTTATAAATCCTTGAGAGTCGGGATCGAGAGCCAATAATCTTATTAGGTTTGAGTGTGCGACTGGCAGTAGGATAGTGGGTTGAGATCCCAGAGAACCTCCGACTGGAAGAACTCTTTGCATAATTACAAGAGTTCTGCTCCGTATTTTCTTAGAGAAGTGAGCATATTTATGGTAATACCGAAACCACAGTTTGGTGGTTATTTTAGAAAAAAAAAGAAAAAATAAAAAACCCAGACAGTCACCGGTTTGGGAGCAGCCCCATAATATTATCCTTAATGGTTACAAAAAAGGAAAAAATCCACCAATATGTATTTTTTTGGAAAGATGGGAGTCATCCATCAGCCTATAAGGGTGAGAGGATGCTGAGCACTGGCCATCTGGTCTGCCTTCAGGGGGGACAGATGACTTCCAATCTTGCTTGCCTTTAATTGTCACATTCCAGATCACTCATCTATTTACCACCTCGAAAATACTGCATGGCACGATCTGATTGGACAGTTGTTTGACCAATAAGAGAATGCCTGCTTGGGATAATTTTACAACACGCTTATCTATTGGTCCCATGGAACATACCGCCATGTGGTATGATCTGATTGGACAACTGTTTGACCAATCAGACACTGCCACGACCTTACTGGGTTATCAAACACCTGCTACGTGACACCATCTTATCTATGACATAATCAAACAGTGTACATGATCTTTACCATATTAAGCTTCTTATAAACAAAGGAGCCCTTTATCATAATACCTTTATCTCTGACATTATGAAACATACCAGTTGTCCCTTATCCATTCGCATAACTATATAACGTTACACTATCATATCTTCTTATAAACAAATTAATCTTAATTAATCACCATTATCTATGCATTGACAAAGACCAGGTGTTCTCTATCATAATTCCTTTATGACATGTCGAAACAAACCAGGTAGTCTTTATATCTAAAGCATTTTGTATGTTGTTACGTGTACATGTCCTTAACAACATTTACCTTAAAGATATTTACCAAGAAATAAAGTTATGGGAGGGGCAGGGAGGGGATAGGGGATGGTGGCACACTTTTGTTAGTACTCATAAGGACACCTCAGTGCGGAAGTCCCCCAGCTTTGGGCTAGCCTTTGGAAAGGGGAGGAACAGTCCAGGGCTTTGGTGGAGGGGGACTGGGCTTTTGGAAGGGGAGCCCACATACAGGGAAAACCTAAACAATGTGGGGAAAGCCTAAATGGGCTATACATAGCCTGGGTCCTAAAATGGGCTTTGGGGAGGGATAGCCTACACAATAGGGTACATACAGAGTGGGTAGGGTGAGGGGCGCCTAAACATAACCTAGGCCTAGTGTGGAGAGGGGAGGGGAGAGGGAACGGGGAGGCCTAATAGATTTGGGCACCAAGGTCAATGATCTCGGGGTCGGTGTCTGACCCCGGGGCCCTGGTAAAAAGGGCAGATCTCAACCTTACATACTACTTAACTACTATCGGTTTCTTACAACCCTCACAGGGTTATGACAATACGTGGACTTTCAATTTCGGTGCCTACGACCCTCGACGGCCAAGGCTAAATTCGGTCCTTCTCTGCATGCCCTCAAGCCAACTGCCTTTCAGAATTCTGCTTCACTCTTTATACAGTTGGAACGCAATGTTTAACCATATTAATTCTGATTTAATGGGTGCTTTGTAATTCGATATGACTAGAGATGTAAATGCGAATTTTCGTTTGAGGTGAACCCATTCTACATTTCGGAGACAGGATAGATGCGTAATATGGGTGTATGCCCAGACCATATATGATGCACCTTTTCCAATAATTAGATTTTAACTGGCTTTAATTACCTAGATAATGACACAGAAGAGAATATTGTCTCTCTTACTATTGATCTGTAACGCCATGTGGCGTTCAGCACGTGCGTCATAATGGACATTAAATTTCATGCCTAATTAGCAGAGTTTGAAAAATCTATTTTCAGGGTCCGTCACATACCTATCTTTTCGCTTTACATTTAACTCCGGCAGAAATATTATCTAAAATATTTACACTTTTAAACAAAAACAATTCCAACTTTTAGCTATCACCTTGACAACCCCCTACCAAGGAACATACTCTCAGTTGTTCCCAAAACACCTTACATACTACTTAGTTGTTAACGGTTCCAAACCGAAGTGGCATAGTAGCCAAAGAAGTAAAAGCTGTGACGTTGAGGTAAAGAGACCGTATTAAGAGCTTGAGTAAGCGCTTGAATAGCTCGCGAGATAAAATAGTTTTAGGCGGTGTGAGAATTGGTGATGTTGGGAACACGTTGCAGTATATTATTATGTAAAGCTTTGTTAAGTATATATCTGAATGTGAAGAATAACTTAACCCCGTGAGAGCCAGGCAAGGCGCAAAGTGATCGTGAACTGTGGTAGACGCTGATTGAATTCTAAGTGAACTGTGAGAACGCTGATAGAGTCACACAAGCAAAACATTATATGTATTAAGCCCGACTGACGGTGAAGTTAACCCTGCGAGGAGGATGCAACGAGAAGTGAACAGACACTTTGTACTTATCACAAACCATGAGAAGATGAAGATGAAGTGAGGTTGATCCAGTGGACACAGCTAGCTGTGGGAGACGTCGAGGGCCCTAAAGAATAAACTTTTATTCGCGTAATTAGAGTATTCTTATGGATAATTTTGTGAGTAATATTTTTCATATTATATTTCTTCGTACATGTAAATAAATAATCTTTCAGTGAATTATCGTTAATCACCCTTTGGCGTTGTAAGCCACAGACACTTTCAGGAATCCTAAGAGTCCCAAGCGGATAGGGCATTGATAAGGTGGCAAGGTTTACGTTCGAACTGGGGTTCAGGCGACAGTCACTGGCTGTCGGCTGAGCACTGATAAGAACATAAATTTTCCTCCATCACTTAATCCCTGTAATCCTGCGACACAATCGATTGATCGGTTAACCGTTTCAGCTCTAATCTGAAGCATATGGAGTTGCATACGAGTTGTTCATATAAAATATTATTTAACCACCTGTTTTGGTACGAATGCGCAGAAGAATTCCAGGAACTACTGATGCCGGCTGTCATCTCTATGAGATGATTAATCCCACCTGCGGCAACCGCGTTGTGTCCTTGGGCAAGACACTTCATCTCCATTGCCCGCGTGGGGGCACGGTGACGCCGTGTACTAAGGCGTACTGCACGTCGATGGTACGCATGTCTTCAACCAATCTAACCCTGCCTGTGCTGCTGTGCGGAGTTACGATGTTGGGGAGCTGGCAGCTGCTCGTCGTTGCTTGGTGGTTCTCTCCGGGTACTCCGGCTTCCTCCACCCGTAAAACTGTCACGGTCATGATTAGCCATTGTGCATAAATATGTGACCTTAAACATTAATAAATAAATAAATAAATATGAGATGATTGCATGTATTTTTCTTGTTCTATACATTTTGATGTATAATTTGTGTTTATTTATTCAATATTTATGGAATATCGGACTTGGGAATTACACCGCAAACTAATATTCCATACTTATATTGCACCCTAAGACCCCCCCCCCCCCCCCCCCCCGGAACGAGCTAGATGAGCTGGTTTCAGTGAAGGAACATAAGCTCTGATTTGAAAACAAATATCCCAT
Organism: Pictodentalium vernedei; assembly: GCA_031216915.1. Classification (NCBI taxonomy): domain Eukaryota; kingdom Metazoa; phylum Mollusca; class Scaphopoda; order Dentaliida; family Dentaliidae; genus Pictodentalium; species Pictodentalium vernedei. The sequence continues at coordinate 545,551,472 of CM062297.1, forward strand.
GAAAGAGATTTTGAAAACGACATACCCTGCAGCCGTCGTGGAATGGTCATATTCCACCCGTGGGCAGTGATGTCCACGCATGCGTATACCAGGTAATAAAAAATCGTTAGGTTGTACCCGGTGCTTCATTAATTAAATTTTTGATGATTAATCCTATAACTAGTGTTTGGAATCTAATATTATTGCGTTCGTGGAAATATTGCCCACCCGTGGAAAGTGACCAATCCACGGCGGCATACTGTACCTATTTTGATGGCAAATTGTATAAGGTGAATGGTTAAGAGAGAAAAACAAGGAATCTTATAAGAATTATAAACAAGCCTGCGTAACGCTATCAGATACAGATATGTAGATTTATGCAAATCGGGATACCATCAATCGTACCATCTCACATCTAGAAACCATAATGTGATCGTTGGTAGTTTAATGAAAAATGTATTGGAAGCTGTCAGTATTTGTGTACGTAGTCGGACATTAAACACGTGAATTATTGGAAACTATTGTAAATATATAAAAGTCATAAATTTTCCGATGATTGTATCATTAACCGCTGGAGATTGTTGTTGACTAAACTGACCACAGCGGGAAATAAAGTCATCAATATCGGGTTTATGCAAACACTGAAAGTAGCAAACCGCCAGAAAGGTATATATTAGAAGAAAAGATTAAGACCACAAACCAGTCCAGGAGTCGTCACTCCTTTGCTGTTTGGTGGGTTCTTTTGGCAGTTTGTCTTCTGTTCGTTTTTCAATACAACAATAAAGTATTCTGCCAGTTTAAATAATTTCACACTTACATGGATATTATTATGTGCCGTACATTGGAACTGAATCGCCCCTTGAGACATCAAGGTGCCAACTGCACAGCTTAAAGTGTAAGCATACGAAAACGTTACAGGGGAAAGCCCATATTCATTCGAACAAATTGCTCAGAACGAACGTATTTAACTTTTCAGGCAAAAGGTCATGGTTCGAACATTCAGCTGTTCTCTAAACAACACAGACCAGACATATTATACTTCAAAATGAAGGTTGTAATTCATAGAACCTGAAAGAATGCATATCTACCGTTAAACTGTTTGGGGAGGGGGGTGGGGGCACATTTTAGTGATTTCTGAAATTCCGCTACCCAATTCTAATCCGAACTAGGAGCCAAATAACATCAAAACTTTCTGAAGTTGACCCAAATATCCAAGAACAAAGCTTGGACATCAGAATAGTTGAACTAGGAACAGCTTGCAAGGATGAATCAAGTATTCAAATTGGTTGGTTTCTGTCTTTGTTTTTGTTGTGGTATGCTGAGATCGCATGTGGCGCTATTTTACCCCCCTTCACTCTGATGTCAAAATACCAAAATTTCAGGAAGATGTTTTTCCCATAATGCAACTAGAAATTTAACCAATTCAATCTCGTTTGACAGAGATCAATGAGCTCTGTCAAACGAGATTGAATTGTTTAAATTTCTAGTTGCATTATGGGAAATTTTTTCTGCCTAAAATTTAGATATTTTGACATCAGTGTGCAGGTGGTTAAAGGGTGCAGGTGGATTGAAATACTTATTTAAATATAGAAACATGAATTGGATCTTCAAGTGAAATGGACACTGCTAGAATACTGGGGCCCTATGAATCTCTGATTTCGAGTCGAATCAAATCCTCAATCGAATCAGGCAGGGGATTTCGAATCGAATCGACCCTCGAATCGAATCTCAACGCTCGTCAGTCTCCATTCAAGTATTGGATTCAACGGCGACCCGTCTGTTTTGGCGAATCAAACAAAAAACACGGAATATTCCAGAATGGATTCAAAGTAGTTTCGGAAGCGGAACCCTTTTGAAATCTTTTTCTGTCATCGGGTTTCCTGTACAGGAGATCTGATGATAGAAGAAGAGTTCAAAAGGAGACACTTGGTAGAATTCTGAGAACATCTACCAATCGGACTGACTCGAATTGAATCGAGTCGAATCACCAGGTCGATTTCGAATCAAATCACGAATCAAATTTCGAAGCATTTCGGGGTCTTATGGCATGCAGACATACGTAGAAAATGCTTTCCAAAGAAATGTGACGTTGTTTATGTTATTTTTGAAAAAAAATCTTAGTTTATTAATGTATGTAAACTAATGGTGTTCAAACATAACGTATATTTAAGATGGCTTACTCATGTTTGAACGTGTTGAGTTGCAGCCATTTCTAAAGTGCAAAAACCCCCATCGGAGTATAGGTGTTTGCAGTCTTGCTAGTAGCCAACACGCATACTACGTACATATTAATCACTCCGGTGTCTTAATCGATCTATTGTTGCATTCGGGACGTGTTTTACTTTTAATTCGAAAGTTATATTAAAATTCCATTTTAGCCTCCCACTTACGTATTTTGAACATAAATTTTAATTTTGACATAAAATACTCTACAAATATCTATGTATGTTAGTTCATTTCTCACAAATTGAAAATCTATTTTCTATTGTGCCACCTGGATATGGCCTCAACCTTTCTTCTGCAAAATGGATCTGTCCATGACGAAATGTCGAAAGATGAAGGTAAATTAACCGTATGCAAATTAATGTAGAACTGAAAAGGGCCATAAAGGGTAGAAAAGCTAAATGTGCTGCATACATGAGAAGTAGAAAACTTTAGGGGGCGGAAAACAACGAGGCCACGGAAGCAAAGGAAGAATACCAACAAGCATGAAATAAAGTATACAAGATTAAAGACGATAATCGGCGAGTGCGAAATAGCAGTCTTATTAGGACGATAAGAATGATAGGGGGGGGGGGGGGGGGTCGAGTTCGAACGTATTTTGGAAATGGGTGAATAAACGTAACAAAGGAAGTAACCCACAGAGTATTAAAGTAGATGGCAGAGTTACAGACGATCAAGATCAAATCGCATTAGAACTAGTCAAGCACTGGGAAAAGGTAAACGATAGGCGACAGGGCATGGGGAACCCACCGGAGTGTCCGAACTAGGTCGAGGAAAATCTATCGAACTTCGTGTGCAGCGAAATTAAAACGGAGGAGGTGCGAAAGGTGATCTCAAAATTAAGGAATGGAAAAGCGGGAGGGGTGGACGAAATTCCTAACGAGTTTATCAAAAAAGGGGGAGAGGAACTCGTGGAAAGCCTAACTGCATGCCCTATTCAATTTAGCCATAGAAAAACAAGAGGTCCCAAATGAGTGGAAAGAAAGCAAAGTGACATTTATTCACAAAAAGGGGGAAAAAGACGTTTTGGATAATTATCGAGGGATCTCTGTCAGTAGCAACATTGGAAAAGTTTTCTGTAAAGTCCTGTATGGGAGATTAGAGGAGGTGATTGAGGAGAAGGGTTTTTGGGGAGAGATCCAGAATGGCTTCAGGAAGGGAAGGGGAGTCACTGACCACCTTTTCACGCTATCCCAAATGATAGAATCCGCAGAAGCAAAAAAGAAAAATATGTTTATGGCCTTTTTGGATGTTAAAAAGGCATACGATAGAGTATGGAGTGAGGTTATGTGGCGCATTCTTGAGACTCTGGGCTTGGGAGGCGAGTTTGTTGGAATTATGAAAGCATTATATAAAGATGTACAGAGTGAACTTAGCCTGGGTAACATAACAACAAAACGTGTGCTCATGGAGATAGGCCTAAAACAGGGGTGTATCCTCTCGACAATTCTTTTTGCATTGTACATCAAAGGTTTAGGAGATGAACTCCTGCATAGCGACGAGGGGGTAGAAGTTGGGGACTTGAAGATCCCAGGGCTATTTTTTGCAGACGATATAGTGCTAGTGTCAGAAAGCGAAGAGGGGCTAGCGAAAATGCTGGGAATTGCTGGGAAATATGGTAGCAAATGGAGACTCGAACTTAATGAAAGCAAGAGCAAAGTTATACACGTGGGCCGCAAAGTGGACCCCACTCGAAGGTGGAGAGTGGGGGAGTTCTGTATTCCGGAAGGTAGCAGCAAACTTAAAATTCTTAGTGTAGGAGAGACCGGTGACTATGAGTATCTGGGGGTAAATATAAACATCACAGGAGGAGGCATCTACCGAAACCACACAAATAAATTGATTCTGAAGGGGAGGCGAATCCTTAACCAAATGAAACTTATAGGGAGAAACAGTTTCAGTAAGGTTTTCGTGGGAAAAACCATTTGGGAAATGGTGGGTCTGCCAAGTATAACATATGGAACGGAAGTGGTACCCCTAAACCAGACGGCTGTAAATAGCTTGGAAATCCTGCAGAACGACACTGGCCGATGGATAACGGGGTCGAGTAATGCCGCAGCACTAGAAGCAATCAGGGGTGAGCTTGGGTGGATGAGGATCAAGGACAGGATAGACTTATTGAAACTCGGTTATCTTAATTATTTGGTAAATCTCCCCGACAGCCGATGGTGTAAAGTAATGTTCCTGCGAATTTTCAACTCAAATGTCAAGACAGGATGGATGGTCCAAGTGAGGGAACTAATAGAGAACTGCTCATTGGAAATATCGGACCTAGACGTTGGGGCAAACCAGGGTAAAAAATCATCAGAGAAAGGGTCCCGGAGGATGGTAACCTTAATTGGCGAGAGGGAGTCAAATCAAAGAGATCTTTGGGTGGCCTGCGTGATAAAGAGAAGCCTGGTTTTGAAGAGTACCTTGATGGCACCTTTGGGGGTCACTGTTGTTCAAGCTGAGGTCGCGGTCCCTGGAGCTGATGGGAAAAATTGGGAAAAACTGGGAAAAGGAGTGCCAGATGTGTAATTTGGGCGTGGTGGAGACCTTGGAACACTTTCTTCTAGAATGCCCAAAATACCAGTGTAAAAGATTAAGATTCACTGGGAGTATAATGGGGAAGTGGGGTGGGAGAATGCAGGACATGTGGTTAGTGGGAGACTCAAAGGAGAGGGTTAATATGCTAATCGGAGAGATTGGGAAGAATGGGGCAAGGGATGTCATCAAGCGGTTCGTCTCCGAGTGTTGGGAGGAGAGAAGAAACGTGGGAATAGGGAGGTAGTTGGGAGTACAGGGGTAACCAAGGCCTTTTCATCCGAGAACCGCGACAAATCAGCGGCCGGCCAAAGTGTTGTTATTATTATTATTGTTAACGTAACAACATCTAAGCAGCATATTTTCCCATAATGCAACTAGGATTTTTAACAATTCAGTCGTGATTGACAAAGCTCAATGAGCTCTGTCAAACAAGATTGAATTGGTTAGATTCCTAATTGTATTTTGGAAAACATACAGCTTGAAATTTCAATATTTCGACATCAATATACAGAGAATTAATCAATACTTTTTACCTGCAGCCATACGGAATTTAATTGGTATGCTATTCGTGACAATCGAACATTGTTCTGGAAATATGAGGCCAAACCAGATATCCTGTTCCAAACCTTTACTCCAAGATCAAACAAAAATGTTGTCATAGCAGAAAAATGAGTTCTTTTTACCCTAATATTTACGACAAAAATACCGGATGACGGTTGCCAATCTTGGTGCCATATTTGTTCGACAGATGTTTATACAGTGTGTTGGTAAAAGCTCCGAGCAGTGGGATTGAATCACATATTATAACAACATTCTGCCGGTAGGGTACTAAAAAGATATTGCTAAAGTTTGGCACGTGACAAACACTTGTTGCTGCCAACTTAATGCGACAAACATAATCTCCCGCATCCCCACTATATCTACAGGTAGGTGATTCATCCAAATCAGTTTCCACGCGTACCTCTTTTCGAGATATCCCAAACTGAACCCATTCCGAAGACATAAGTTAACCCTGTAATGGTCGGATAGTGCGTCGTTCTCATACATCCCTGACTTATCTCTTCATGAAAATCAACTATCGATAAAGTTATCTCCCCTAAAATTATTAGACAGGCGAGGAAGGCCCAATTAAGAAGCAATGTAATTGTTGAGAAAAACACCTATGACATCAGTAGAAAATAAAGCAAACTTTCCTTTTGTTACTTTTAATAAACAAAGACAACAGACAGCTCTCGGAGCTGTCTGTTGGTTTCGTTTTTTAAAAGCTACAAAAGGAAAATTGGCTTTTTATGGCACGCTAATTCGAAGCAACTGAGAAACTGTTCACTTTGGCTATTTGTTTAGCGAATGTGTTATTACAGTTATTTGCAAGCTTTTATTCTTTTCAGAAAAATATTAACAAATCTTACCCCCAAGACTAATATATTAACCCTTTACCCAACATAACTGCCCAAACCGGTCAGCGCTGTTCACAAAAATTGCCATTCAATTTTCATTATTTTTTTCATTTTTTTCGTTCAAAACATAGCTTATGGCCCCTCATTGGAACGAGCTAGTTGAGCTCGTTCCAATGAGGGGTCATAAGCTATGTTTTTGAAGCAAAAAGTGAAAAAAATAGTTATTCAATAATTTTGTTTGCAAGTGTCGTCTGCTTTTCCTGTTGGGTAAAGGGTTAATGGAAAGGTTAGTGTATGTATCATATGTCACGATGCGCACAGTTTGGAATATAATGAACAGAAAAAAAGTTACAGAACATAAAAAGATGGTGAAAGCGCCGTTTTTTTTTAATTTTTAAATGGGTTTAAACAGAGAATAATAATCAAATGTTCAAACTAGTTGGGGAAAAATGTAAAAAGCCAGTCTCTGTATTTTTATACCACTCTATAAGAAAATGCGCGAAGTTTGTGAAATGATGCACACATTGATGATACAACTTCGCTAACATTTCGAAATTTCAATTTTTATCTAAAATTTCCATACCCTTAGTGTTACATTTACTGAAAACTTAGAAAAATTAAGGGGTGCTCACTTTCCTGTAAATCTCTTCCACTGATGACCATTGTTAGCCATGCCAACTGATAGAAGCGAAAGGTGTTTTACAAGTAATAGTCGCCACACTATATTCAGGTTTAATTAATTCGCGGACAATTCTTATGATACATGTAGTAATGCTCATTACCCCCCCCCCCCCCCCCCCACTATACGTGAAACATACGCGTGTCCCGGGTGAGACAGCAGGGTGGGCTATTTCTATCCCACCCACCCCACGTGACATACTCATTTGCATATTTTATTAGGTCGCCGGAACTATTTCATCATCGTCTGTACAAACAAAATGGCTTCACGATTTCCCGCATGTAATCCATGTGCCATTCAAATCAACAATGTTGATTTGTTTCAACCCCATGTTTCTCTGCAGATTTAATAACATCACTGCGCGAATGTATCGGTCGATCAGTAATCTCACAATGCCCTTTACACTAGAGTTTGACACGCGCAAATTCATTAACCCCTTAACGGATAGTGTTACAAATCAATTTTTTAGTATATACCTACGGTATATACCTAACTTTTGTACGATCTTTCCGGTGAAATTGTTCGTTTTCCAAAAGGACTACGACTTGATAAATTGGGTATGTCAACACGTGACCGCCAATTATCTATAATGATGTAATCCTCGTGTGGGGGAGAAAAATCATCCTCGATGAGTCTGAAGGTGGGAATGGGGAAATCTCACCATCGGGGCAAGATATTTGAACCAGACCCTCGGCAAGCCTCGGGTCTGGTTCAAATATCTTGCCCCTCGGGTGAGATTTCCCCATCCCACCTCCAGACTCATCGGGGATCATAATAATCCCACCGCGCTATATTCACATAAATGACCTAAAGATTTTAGTATTTTAATAATTTTGTCTCCAAAACATAATTATGACCTTTCAATGGAACGAGCTGGCTAGGCGAAAAAAAAGGAAGAAAATACTTAGTTATTGAAACAAATTCCATCCTCTAACTATGATAGGCTAAAGTACAAGTACTTGTAAACTAGTGACATCGTATATTTGCTGTGAATTTGATGGGTATCATCTTAGCGGCGACATGTATTGATGGAAACCAAGAAACTGCACTTATGGAGTTGCTCATTTTAATATCCCGTTTTCTGTAATCAAAGGAAGCCCATTTGACAACAGTCTTTTGTGGAAATTGTTTGACTCTGTTCACATTCGTCAGGAATAGAAAGGTTTCCTTCGAGACATTTCGCTGAAAATCATTCTCACGCAGTCTCAGCTTTGTACTAAAAAGTGTGTATTTTATCACATATTTCCGTACCAGTGCTGAGAAGATGTTAGTTTGACGAATCGAAAACGTGCTTGACAATGGGCCAGGACGTATCCGGTGCAACTTCCCCATACACTCCGGTATATTAGTATTACTGCGATATTTATTTATTTATTGATGTTTAACACTGTGAGACTTTAATTATCCTGACGTTCAAACGTCACTGGGAATTCAGTTTCTTCAGGTTCCCTCCACAGTTTCGCACTATTGCACAGGGGTTAAATTCTAAACATAGGGCATAGGTTGAAACTAAGGCCATGTAAAATTGAGATGTATTTTTAGTATCAGATATATGATTACATTAGGCTTTTTGTTGGAGAAGAGAATTTGAAGGTTTGGTCCCAAAGTTGGATTCTGATGCATAGGGGTAAATTACCAGATGAATTATGGGAAACAGTGGCTTCGAAAAATTGGCTATTTTTTAAAATGTAATTTTTACACGGGTTTGTTACCAGACAGGTAACTAAAAAATGAGACGGAAACATATACATTTTTTTTTTGCATTTTAGAAACAGGGAATGCTCTGTTTCAGGGGTGGGTAGGTGGGGGTTGGTGGGAAAATTCTGCTTTTGAGGATGCTAGGTGGCTGAAAATGACTGGTTTCGGCATTTTTTCATGCATTTTTTCAGGTTGAAGTCTGGCCTTTGACAATAAATTATTCCACCCACATTCAGATTGTTTATTTCTACTTAGTCAGATAGTGTTATATGTTTTTTGTGGATTTGGGAAATGTAATACATGTTATGAGTTAGATAACTAAGCTACAGAATATTTGCATTTGAAGAGAGTGTATGGCATGTCATATATGGAAATGCCTGGAAAGCTGTGGAGCGGAACCTTAAAGAACATTCTGCCGTCGGTGTCAATTCTTGAACCAGGAAGTTCCTTATTTGTGTTTGAGTTATAAATACACCATTTTTCAAAAAAACTTTTCATTATTTCTGGTTTGTGTGCAATTGTTAGTAGTAGTAAACATTCATCAAGTGATATCTCAGCACAACTGGATGGAAATTTGGAGAAATATATTGATGTAGCCTAATTTCGCACTTGTTTTGAAACATTAAGGTAGAGCACTGCCTTTCCTAAACACCGAGCCTTGTATTCATGGCAAATATATGCAGTTATGGACAGCCTGGCTGTTATTGTTAACCAGAGGTTTGCAGTCATGGTGTCTACTTTTTCAGTCTGGTCATTGGTGTCATGTCTGTGTGCCATCCGTCCGTCAAGCTGTTAAACGCTTTCGTATCTAGAGAGCAACCCCCCCCCCCCCAAACTATGGTTATCACTACTTATTGTTTTACATTTTGATTGTATTTAACAGTGGTATTGGCAGGAGCTGGTTAGTCAATGTGGCTGGTGGTAATAACAAAAAATGCTCTCTGAAGTGGCTCAGAGAAATGTGAGGGTTGAGGTGGTGTGGTGTGGTGTGGTTGTGAAAATCAGGCGAAAACTGGCTGCAAAAGCTATTCGGCAGTCAGAAAGGCCACGCTGTATCTTTTTACTGGTTGAAAATAGAGACTTGTGGTTTTTGCTCATTCAACTTAGGATAGACTCCAGATTCTTTTGCCTGAGTGAAATCCAAGGGGAGATCACTCTTGTTTTCTCTTTAAGGTTCCGCTCCACAGTTTCGCACTATTACACAGGGGTTAAATTCTAAACATAGGGCATATGTTGAAACTAAGGCCATGTAAAATTGAGATATATTTTTAGTATCAGATATATGATTACATTAGGCTTTTTGTTGGACAAGAGAACTTGAAGTTTTGGTCCCAAAGTTGGATTCTGATGCATAGGGGTAAATTACCAGATGAATTATGGGAAACAGTGGCTTCGAAAAATTGGCTGTTTTTTAAAATGTAATTTTTACACGGGTTTGTTACCAGACAGGTAACTAAAAATGAGACGGAAACATATACATTTTTTTGGCATTTTAGAAACAGGGAATGCTCTGTTCCAGGGGTGGGTAGGTGGGATTGGTGGGAAAATTCTGCTTTTGAGGCTGCTAGGTGGATGAAAATGACTGGTTTCGGCATTTTTTCATGCATTTTTTTCAGGTTGAAGTCTGGCCTTTGACAATAAATTATTCCACCCACATTCAGTTTGTTTATTTCTACTTAGTCAGATAGTGTTATATGTTTTTTGTGGATTTGGGAAATGTAATACATGTTATGAGTTAGATAACTAAGCTACAGAATATTTGCATTTGAAGAGAGTGTATGGCATGTCATATTTGGAAATGCCTGGAAAACTGTGGAGCGGAACCTCAACGTTTTTCAAAACGCGACGTCAAACGTCGGAAAGTACAAATAACAAGACATTTTTCACATCAGTGATTATCTGGTTGAGGGCTAGATTATTTTGGGGGGTCTGAATTACTTATTCAAAACTTGTTTTATTACAAATTATTGAAGAGTGCCCACTGGCCCTCTCCAATAATTTGTAATAAAACAAATTTATATAGACAAATTATTTGTGTTTGACAGAATATGAAATATAAGCAAGGAAAGTGTTGGCTTTTGCTCTGGTATCCTCATTTTTTGAAAGGTCTGATAGTGGCTTCTTGCACTCAACCAGTTAAGAAGTCTTGACAGCAGGATTATTGTCAGGACACCTGAGGCCCCGTAAGGCCTGGGCTGACGTGGGGTTATTTAGTCCCGCTGATGAAATTGCGGGAAAATTAGACCGCCGTGGAGAGTCGGAATCCTGGTGCCGCGAACTCGGCGCTGGGAGCTGAGTTCGACCGGCGCTGTGATTTCTCCTCTGTCAAATTGGCCTAAGATAGGTTCGATTTCCGTTAGGTGTGATTCCTAATCACTTCAGGCTGCGTAACGGAAGGAATGATTTAAAGTAACAACGATTCTTTTATTTACACATAAAAATAAAGCCGTTTCAATATTTCAACAATCAACAATTCGATTCTTTTCACAGAAAATGGGTTGCTAGGGTTAAATAATTCCCAACAATTATATAGTCATTCTATAGCCCTGTACTGGCACTATAGTCTACACACTGGAAATGTTACTACCGTTAGCTCGCCATTATAAGAGCTTCACAAATCTGAAATTATATTACGGAGAGCTCGCCATAAGAGCTTCACAAATCTGAAATGTTATTACCGTGAGCTCGCCATAAGAGCTTCACCCGCTTAGGCTCAAATGTCAAAGTCTGCCCGTAACTGTACCTCTGGCTGTCGGAGGGTTCCGACCAACAATGTTTGTCATCTATAAAGCCACCGTACTTCTGATTTGGGTCAGATATTGTCTACTCATACCTCATGTGCCTTTGAAAGTCCTCCGTGAAAGTCCTATTGAAATGTTCACTGTTCCTGGTTGAATTCACGATTCACAAATGCCCCTTTTTGTGCTAGGGCGAAATTGTCACTCACACCGATCTCCAGTCGGTATTACGATGCTTCGACAGCAAAACAAACTACTCACAACGCAATCAGTCTGACGCTTCAAAGGGTTAATACGCACAATACAATTAACCTACACTTCTGACTATTGCAGGCTGATACCTGCTACTCGACGATCTAAACTTTAACGTTTCACCTTGGGTTTTCCTTCTCAACGAATTTGGCACTGTAGCCGCCTATCAACCTTAAGCTAAATCAATCGTGGAATGCCCTGTCTGGCGATTCCAGCCGTTTCAGGGTCCTGTGATCGAAGGTACCCCTATGCCAGGAAACAGAGTCCGCCTGCCCTGGACTTCACCAACGTGTGTGTGACCCCAAGTGTGTGTCTAATGCTCTGCTCTTCAAGGTATATATACTTTTTACCCTAAACTGTCAGGTGGACAGACGCTCATCTGTCCATCTGCCAAAACGGTGGGAGATGACGTATATCGAGGCAGAATCAATACAAGTCATCTCGCGCGTAACTTAACGGTGATTTCACTTGTCGAGAGAACCGATTCGTTCCTGCCGTTCATTGCTATCTAATGATCAGGTGTCGACACGACAGACATTTCTATCTTTTAGAATCTCGTTTCTCAATTGGCCGTGACGATATCCTGCCACCAACCGATTACGTCTCGTAAGACTCGCGACTACTGTATAACTTAAATGAGATTAGACCTTATCTAACATACCGTTTCTCCCCTGGGTCCCTGCCCTGAAGCTGGATATACACCACGTGTGTTTTTTCCATGTCCAGCTTCACAGAGAAGTGAAATGCACGTAGGGTTTTTCGCCTTGATGCGGAATATCTTTTGAACTTACAATATCTTTATATATGAGGCCCCTTGCCCATATATTTAGGCTGGCTTTGCTCTGACAATTATATTAGTATTTTAAGTTGCGATAACATTTGGCTCAACGGTTGTCACTGAGCACTATTCTGGAGAAAATAGGAATTGAGGTTAAAACTTTAAGAAATCGAAAAATAATAAAAAAAACTAATAACCACAAAGTATCAAGGCTCTGTTTGATTTCGTATGTCATAAGACGTACAAAAGTATCAAACGGTTAAAGTGAATTCCAGCATCTCAGATAATAACAAGACCACAAAACTAGTATTAAGTTATTGCCTTGTATTCTAGGGTGCTGCAAATCGAATCGTAAGTTGACATGCGGCTCGAAATCGGCGGCTCGATTAATTTCTTCTCGAATATTTTTCAAAGAAATATAGTTGGTATCTGTCATCTTCATCGTACCACAAATATATAGTTCAGATGGAAATTGTGCATAAATAACGTTGAAATAAAACTCAGAGTGTAGCTTCCACTACATTAACATAAAATAACATCTACATTCATGCCACCGGCCATGCTAATTCTAATTTCACAAATCCCCATCACTGTTAAATGCAAAGTTATGGTTTTCAACAAAGTTGACGATGAACTATAATCCCTACAGGGTAATATTCCAACTATATCATCAAGGAATGCCTTCGACGAAGGCATGCCTTGATGATGTAGTTGGATTATTTTATCTGTCAGGTCTTGAGCCATCACAGTAGGAACAAATCAGGATTGTAGCACCCCAACTCCCATCAGTCAGTCAGTCACCTCCAAGACGCCACTGAGGTTCGATACGATTTCGATTAATAGAGATGATTTTCGGGGCCCTATTATATTCCTCCAAACGATAGGTGCGTACAAGCAAATATTTAAAAACAGTGGAAGTGAATATATATATTCACTGGCACAGTCCACACGAAATTACTCGGTATCCTGGCACAGTCCACACGAAATTACTCGGTATCCCCACACGAAATTACTCGGTATACTGGCACAGTCCACACGAAATTACTCGGTATCCCCCAGAATTAGTTGTTTACAATGAATTATACCATTTAATGCAGATGAAATCAGTGAATATATATAAAACCCATTGTAAATTTATTACTCGGTATTCCCACACGAAATTACTTTATATATAAACTAGTTTGTCACTCCAGGTGTGTTTGTGTGGGTGCATATTCATATATATATATGAATATGCACCCACACAAACACCCCTGGAGTGACAAACTAGTTTATATATAAAGATATATAACAATTCGATAAACTCACAATGGGTTTTATATATATTCACTGATTTCATCTGCATTAAATGGTATAATTCATTGTAAACAACTAATTCTGGGGGATACCGAGTAATTTCGTGTGGACTGTGCCAGTTCCATGGGCGCTCGATCTGCTAGCATGCCTTTTGGGGGGCTTGTCGGTAGTCGAGTGGTCTATGATGCTGGTCCAGTTTCGCTAGGCGATTGGTGCCGCAGAAGTGTACTCTCATCAAGGCAGTGGTTCGATCCCCATCGGCGTCAGAGTCTTTCATCCTAAAAAATGCATAACAGAAGTGCCGAATTCTGTAATCTGTACCTTAAGCAGGAAATTTGAAAAAGAGATTGATTCTCACTGATTTCATCTGCATTAAATGGTGTAATTCATTGTAAACAACTAATTCTGGGGGGATACCGAGTAATTTCGTGTGGACTGTGCCAGTTCCATGGCCGCTCGATCTGCTAGCATGCCTTTTTGGGGCTTGTCGGTAGTCGAGTGGTCTATGGCGCTGGTCCAGTTTCGCTAGGCGATTGGTGCCGCAGAAGTGTACTCTCATCAAGGCAGTGGTTCGATCCCCATCGGCGTCAGAGTCTTTCATCCTATATATATATATGAATGTGCACCCACACAAACACACCTGGAGTGACAAACTAGTTTATATATAAAGATATATAACAATTCGATAAACTCACAATGGGTTTTACAACATGACATCAAACGGTTGAGAGTTTCATTTTGGTTCCCTAATACAGCTAACAGTCAACTCTTCTTTATTTAATGAGTCCAAGTGAATCCATACGGGACTCCCATATTTATCACAAATGCTATCCCAGAATGCATTTCTTCATGGTTCAAAGTTGGACACTTGTATAAAACGTGAATCGATGTATATCATCAGGTATCCTGTACAGGAGACCTAATGATAAAAGGAGAGTTTAAGTTTAATGTAGGTTCCACTTCTGAAACCTCTTCGAATATTCTGCTTTTCTGGTTGAGTTTCCCAAGCAGTCGCATGTAATATTTACTTAAGTGGAGGCTGACAATGTTTACGCAGGCCTAACAATAAAGGGCTTATATCGTAACCCGTCAGCAGGTTACGCTATATATTATGGTGGTAACCCGTGGGAAAATGGTTGCGACGCTTCTCCGCCTTCCCCGTTTTCACTACGCCAGTGTTACTGTTTTAAGTCATGACATGAATTCCACCAAAAAAGCGAGATCATGCGTTAGTTATTGCTATTTATTTTGGCTGAAATTCTTTACAAATGGAAACATCATGCCATTCCATTCATTTGTGGATGTAATACTCGACTGGTGGTCGAGATTGTCTGGAAATATTGTCAAGTCTTTCTAGGGAAACATGTGATATTAGCAATTTAATCAAATTATGTTACAGTGTTTTGTCGTAACCTGTATTTTGTTCGCGAATTTTACAACTGATGTAACCCCCACGTAACCTAAACCATCGTTCGTGGGTTATTTTGGTGTAATATCTACAACCTGAAGAGCGTCGAGATTCGATTCGATTGAATTCGATTCGACCCGAAATTTGAGGTTCGGTGGGCTCTAATATCATTGTATATGATCCTGCACACATTGCATTCACACTGTTTGTAGACACTTAAAGTGCTAGTATTTTAGCTATACACGTGGAAGTGCGTGATTTTGGAGGGTTCGTCTTGGTTTTTGATTCAAAAGCAACTAGGCTTCGATATAGATTGGATATATATGAATCTGTTCATCTTTTCATCTGTTCATCTTTTCATCTGTGCAAATTCTTTCTTACCGTTTTTTTAATGTTAACATATCGTCCCCTGAGCTCCAATGTGTTCTATGTGCCTACTGGCACATAGAACACATTGGAACTCAGGGGACGATACATTGCCTCATTGATAATTATTTTCCATTCCGACTTGTGTGGGAAAGCAGCTTCTTCCAGAAGTCCATCGTGTAGCTTTCTTGTCTTTACTTGTCGAGACTATTTTAAATATAAGCACTAAAGATGTCTTTGCATTTGTCGTCAATTTTAACCAGCATGAAGTATGAGACAATTGCTATAAATACTACTTACATGCTTTTGTTGTGTTTCTTTGACTTATAGTCCTCAAAAGTGTGGATTGGATGTATTCATTGTACAAAGTAACGACATTTCACCTAAAAGTCTGAGAACGACGTCAGTCTTTCTTTGTTCTAAAAACTTTACACCCTTTGGTATCTCTGCTCTTGCTAAAGTAAGCCATAACTGCGAGCCAGAAAGTACACGTCGAACAACAATACAGGAGTGACGCTATAGCGATGAATTCCACTATTTAGCAACATCAGAAAGTTTCACCTCAACTTGCTCGCTCAACCATCTGTTCTTTCTGTCTCATTGTAAGTCTTATTAATTTTTATTCCTGTACACATTACACATTCTTTTTCATATATGGATTGATTCCGTACGTAATTGTCTATTTACTTTTGCATATCCATTTGCGCCGTCATTAAAAACAATAACTGCGGATTTTGAAGCATTGTAATTGAATTTCCATTTTGAACACTACATGCCGAGCAAATTTGCAATAGATTATTGAGATGAAGATTTGAAGGAGCTAACAAAGATATATGATCAGCACGAGTTGGACAAGTGAGACTGATTTGATGCGCTTATGACCAAACTTAGAGTGAATCAATTCTTCGGGTAAAACATCAGTATAAATAACGTATAATAGGGGAAAAGTATCCCTCTTGCCATATGCCTTGTCTAACTGGAAACCATTTTGATAAATAACGGACAAGACAACCGTGACTTATTTCCAGTTCCTTATTTGACATTAATTATCATCCAATTTCGTCGGTTGATAACGAATGTTCGAATAAGGAACTGGTAATAAGTAGCGGTTGTCACGTCCCCTGATAAATACGCCTTATATGAAACCGAGCTATTTATTCTCGTGAGAAGTTCATGAAATTGCTGAAGGAAGTCCGCATTTGTTCCTCTACAGAGTAGTTTAAGAAGTAAACCATCGTACTAGGCTTTCTTGGCATCTAAAAAGCAACCGTAATGCTTTCTGTGATTATTTTTGAAATACTGGATGCACCCGCTAATAGCAAAGGAACTAATCAAAGAATTCATGTTCTTTTAATATCTCGCTTGAGAAGAGTTTCCAATTAGGAAATTTGCACTATGTGCTTTTATCCTTGCTAGTAGCGGGTTTTCGAACAGTTTATACAGAACTGGCAAAAATCAGATCACCCCTTGTGGTTGTTGGGAACAGTTTTAATTTTATTATTTCTTTTATACAAATCCGCTAATAACCCATTCTTAGTTGACACTGGAATATGAACGTGCCTAAGGAATACCGAAAATAAGAGTGCAACAAAGCTAACTGTTTCATTTTTATGCGTTGTTCTTCCTCCAAAACAAATCGTATTCCCACTCCCACTCGCCGAAAATGGTTTACCACTCCCATCATCGTATTCCACTCTCAGCGACGGCAGCCAATTTTTTATTGTTTACAAATCGGCTGAGTTGAATCAATTATAAAGGGTTGTTTTGGAGAAACCGCACGGATTGTTTCACTCGGTTAACGCCTCGTGAAATAATCTTCCGCGCACCACACTCGAGGATAAAAATCGTACTCGAATCCGAGCAGAGAACTATTGTTTATATACCCCCCCTACCATCCATGATTTGTTCATTTGATATCCTGTCATGGCTACAAGCCTTATTTCGTTTTAGATTTTGAGTTAAATATAGAAATATCAGTGCTCTATACATTTGTCAATACAAGTTCAAACCATCAAATCTAGAGGAATGCTCAACGTGTTGTCCTTTGCGAACAATATCTGTCAGCTTTAGGGAAGAAGTTTCCTAAAAAATGGGTTTGAGGATGTGCTATCTCCTTTATGGGTGTTATCTTGCTCAGTTATGTTTGTTATTTATTCAACAACCCTCAATGTGTCCAATCTCGATCTTGTCAGAGATAATGCCTTAGTGTCTTACGCTACTTTAGATGCGGACTTCAAGTCATCTCTCCGAGCTACTCCTTTAACCCTTTACCTAACATGAAAAGCAGACGGCACTATCAAATAAAATTCTTGAATAACTACTTTTTTCATTTTTTTTGTCTCAAAACATAGGTTATGACCCCTCATTGGAACGAGCTCGATGAGCTCGTACCAATGAGGGGGTCATAACCTACGTTTTTGAGACAAAAAATGAAAAAATAATGAAAATTAATTGGCGATTTTTGAGAATAGCGCTGGCCGGTTTTGGCCGTTACGTTGGGTAAAGGATTAACAGGTTCCAGTCTTTTCATGAGGAAGTTACCAAGGAAGCCACAGATAGTTTATTATTCTGTCTATCTTCAGGACATGATACTTCTCATTCGCAATCACAAACTGGGTGTAAGAGAAAACAGAACTATTCTATCTCATCACATTCACAATATAATGTTTCACGTAACTACCAGCCATCAAAACAATCTCAGAAATCTTATCAGGGATTTTTTAGTCTTCTTTCCGAGGCAAGTCAAATGTGAATCGAGTTTCTCCAATCGCAAACCTCGAGGAGATAGAAAATGAAGCTTCAAACCTCTATTGCCTTCCTGTCGGCTGAAGAACCTCAATGTTTCTTAAATTTGCAGAAAATAACATGACATTCTCTGGGTTAACATTTCGTCGTGTTACCTTGGACAGAAAAGGAAATTAATACATAAAAGCTCGTTTCTTTTGAAAATGTTTGTTTAGTATTCACTCTTTATAGGGGCGTAAATACTTTCGTAATATTCGTCCCAGTTTCTAGGTTACGTCTAATGACAAATTCTTCAAATTATTATTTCATTTATCGAATTTGTGATACCATTTTTCTTTGATGTCTAAGAACTGTCTGTTGTTTTCATTTATTAAAAGTAACAAAAGGAAAACTAGATTTTATTTTCTACTGATTTCATAGGGGTTTTCTCAACAATTACTCACTTGGACCTTCCTCAGTCTTTCAATAATTTCAAGGGAGATAACTTTATCGAAGGACGATGTTCATAACGATATAAGTCAGGGTTGGATATAGTTTCGGAAATTTATGTTTCTGATTTTTATACTATATATGGGTAAGAACAGAATTCAAATCCTCGCAGACGTGCTTACTGGACACATATTGTTCTTGATGATTTCATATTTTTGTGACAAACAAAATACAAGGTCTTTGTTTCAAAAGTGTTTTAGATGGAGTTAGAATATTGGTGTGACAATGTCCGAGTGTAGTCTGTTTAATACTTACAGCTAACTAAAGTTCATCCACTTCCCTTGTGCCGTCTTGTGCTTTTTGTTTATGAAATGTGTCTACAGATTCTTTCAATTTTATTTCAAAGCTCACCATCAGACCTTTATTCGAGTTTATATGATTACACTTGAGTTTTAAACAATTTTCCCCATTGCCCCAAGTGGGCGAATCGAATGATAGAGCAGCTGAGGAGAATGACACGGGGAATGGTTTGAAATATTAAGTGGTGTATCTGGAGTAATGTATACATTATATATTCGCGAGAATTTTACCATAATTTGGGGAATTAATGTGTGATCTGTCAAGCTACTTGACTTCAAATCCTATGAGCAAAATTATGCCAGAGTACATTTTTATCGACGTTGCACCAGCTAGGCAACATTCATCTAAAGGAACCTATTGTTGTTTTGTTCGTGAGACAGGTTTGAAACCACTGTCCTTTGTTTTCCACCCTTGGAGCAAAGCATTGAAATGTCCCATAAACGAACAGCTCTGTGGTTGATGTACATGTTGTGCATACCTTTGACTTACGCTATGCACTCATGGAATTTCAATTCAATCATCCTCTATATCAAGTTATGCTGCACTATTTAACGCTTTTAAGACCTGGTGGTATCCCCTATGTCAGTTCAACGGCAGCAATTGGAAGAGTCCATATTCATTATTTGGGGATAGACCAATCAATATTTTCAACGTGCAGACCGAAGGCTGCACGTTGAAAATCTTGGTTGGTTTACCACGTAAATTCACGGAGCAACTATTTACTTTACGGATAATTCAGGTCGTATTCACAATCCTGGGCCGCAAAAGCGGCCTTTCGTGTTGAAAGGGTTAAATTGTTTTTGGAGCGTAGCATTTGGGCCTCGCTAATCTCAGATTTCTGGTCGAAACAAACCTCGAATCAAGTAAAGGATTTTGAATGGAGTTGAATATCGAATCGAATCTCACCGCTTTTCAAGCTGTGGATATTGCACCTTCCCACAGCAAGTATTGTCAGTATACACTCAACTATCGTTTGAAAGGCGACTTGTCTGCTGGGCAAGTTAATTAAATAGATAAAAGTTGCGGAATATTCCAGTAACAGAATCGGAAACTCCTTGAATTCTTCTATCGTCAGATTTCATGTAGAGGAGACCTGGTGCTAGAAGAAGAGTTCATTTATTTATTTATTGGAGATTAACGACACTTTCGACAGCCGGGGTCACCTCGTTTCGGACAGTTTTACGGGTGGAGGAAGCCGGAATACCCGGAGAGAACCACGGGCAACGTCGAGCAACTGTCAGGCTCCCCAACGTACTAACTCCACACAAGCAGGGTTAGCATTGGTTGAAGACAAGTTCACCATCGACGTGCAGTACGCCTTAGTACACAACGCCACCATGCCCCCACGTGGGCAATGGGGGTGAAGAGTCTTGCCCAAGGACACAACGCGATTGTCGCTGGTGGGATTCCAACCGAGGACCTCTCGGCTTGCAGCCTGCACCTCTACCTACAGAGCCACCTCGCCCCGAAAAGGAGTTCAAGAGGAAACACTTGCTAGGATTTTGAGTTCATCCGGACAATTCGAAAATCTCCGCATCAGCGTCATTCGAATCGAATCGAATCGAATCAGCTGGAAGATTTCGAATCGAATTCGAATCTACATAAAATTGCGATTCATTTGTAGAAGTGGGTGAAATAATAGTCAAGATTATTATAAAGTTAACGCTTTACCTTACGAATCGGCCGCATCACCCCGCCTAATTTACAAATTGAGCAGCTGAAAAAAAAACTTCAAAACAAATTCTACAAAACCATATCATGTGTCCCTTCGTTGGAACGAGCTCGATGAGCTCGTCCCAATGAGGCGGTCACATGATATGGTTTAGTTGAAATGTTTTGAAAAATTTGAAAAAATAATATTTAAAATAATAAATTTTGATATCGTCTGCGTTGGGTAAAGGGTTAACGAGTTTCTTGAAAGCAATGATGAACAAAGTACTTGCTTGCATGCCTAGTTTCGGAACGCACAATTTGCTATTCAAGAGCTGATGACTCAGTTTGTCTTGGTCTCGGGTCTCTTCAGACGCCTACCATATATAAATTACTTTCAAATTTACGGTATAATTAATATACATTTGAAATGGAGCCTTCTTGGACAGTGCTAACACTTTTAATCCTCTACTTTTGAAAGGTATCGCCAATACCATTCTGGAAATGGACAAATCTCTCTTGTGTTTGTGAGGAGGCTCCAGTGATAATTTATTCCTCCAGCACCGGCCTCGACATTTTCTTTTTCAATATTTCGTTCACCATCATATTCCACTCCATAACTCCCTACCGGCAAGAAACCTTTCAGCCCTTATTGAAATCTCCTGACCGCGATCAATCTAAATTCGATACGTGTAACTGCCCCTTTTAACCGTAACGATACAGGTCAACCCAATTTGCTCAACCTTTTCCACGTAGCATTTAGATATTATATATAATTTTCCCTTTTGAAACAGTCTGACGTCATCGAAAAGAACGAGTTTATCGATCGGGACGGGAGTGGAAGGGGGGAAGGGGTCATAAGATCGGTTTCAGACAATGGTGGATCCGGGGGGGGGGGGGGAGGGCGTCCTCCCTTTGGGTCCTTGACGACAAACATTGCACCTATTTTTGTGCAAATGATTTCCATTTGCGGCGCCAGATTTATGTTAGGTGGGATGGGCAAGGTTCTCCATCGGAAACAAGTTTATATTTTATTTTAATCCTTCACCTGACTAGAGGAGAGAAAGCAATACTTACTTTAACCCTATACCTAACATGAAAAGCAGACGACACTTGCAAACAAAATTCTTGAATATATAATGTTTTTCATTTTTGTCTCAAAAACATAGGTTATGACCCCTCATTGGAACGAGCTCGACGAGCTCGTTCCAATGAGGGGTCATAACCTATGTTTTTGAGACAGAAAATGAAAAAAAATGATGAAAATTAATTAGCGATTTTTGTGAATAGCGTTGGTCAGTTTTGAACGTTACGTTCGGTAAAGGGTTAAAAAAATCTTTAAAATGTTCATCTTTTGTTTCAAAATCCTAACTTCTGACTCTGCAATGGGATAAATTCGACGAGCTTATTGCAAAAGCTATATTTTGGACATCGGAATACAAGAAAAAAAAAAAAAAAAAAAAAAAAAAAATTAGAGGATATAAGCACCCCATCTTTAGAAAGGGTCTGAATTAGCCACTTGTTTTGGAACTGGATCCGAAAGACTGAGCCGACAAACTGTGTTTGGTTAAGGTTTAAGGTGTTTGGCTAAGAGTTAAAGGAACTTACAAAGTACAGTACACACAACGTAATTTGGAACAAATACACCAAAAATGTGGACACAGCCTACATTTTTCCTGCGTGGCTGACAATTTTCTTCATCGGAAGAGATTTACAGGAAAATTAGCTCTCCTTAAGTTTCTGAAGATGTCAGTAAATTTAACGCTAAGGGTATGAGAGTTTCAGATAACAATAGAAATTTCGAAATGTCAGCGACGTTGTATCATCGATGTGCGCATCATTTCACAAACTTCAGTCATTTTACTGTAGATTAATATAAAAATACAGAAGATGGCTTTTAACAAATTTTTCCCACTCAGTTTGAAGGTTTGACTATTATTCTCTGTTTAACCCATTTAGAAAGAAAGAAAATAGCACTTCCATTTCATTATTGGGGTTTAACGACACTTTCGACAGCCAGGGTCACCTCGTGTCGAACAGTTTTACGGGTGAAGGAGTATCCGAAGAGAACCACCTAGCGACGACGAGCAACTGCTGGGCTCCCCAACGTACTACTGCGCACAAGTAGCATTGGTTGAAGACAGGTGCATCATCGATGTGCAGTACGCCTTAGTACACAGCACCACCGTGCCCCCAGGTAACGGCACTTCCACCCTCTTTTGATGTTCGGTAACTTTTTTCTGTTCATTTTATCAACAGTGTGCGCATCGCGACATAATACCTTCGCTTTTCTTTTCATTAATATAAAAGGCTAGGAGTTAAGATTTGCTGGGTTTTTCCCTGGAAGAATAAAATGTAAAAGACAAGTTTCTGTAGAAAAACGTTCTCTAAAGAGCCAAAGTGGACAAAACTTAGTTGCTTCCAATTAGCTTGCCATAAAAATGCCAACTTTCCTTTTGTAATATTGAATAAAGGAAAACAACAGAAAACTCAGAGAGCTCAATATGCTTCCAAATTGGACCTTCCTCGCCAGTCTAATAATTTCAGGGGAGATAACTTTATCGATTTTCATGACGAGATAAGTCAGGGATGGTCCAACAACTGTAAACTTGAGAACACAACAAAAATCTGCAACACACAGAGCATCAGTTAACATATACGTTTCCGTGTTGGCCCTTTCAAACCGGCATGCATATTTTTGCATGAAAAAAAAAAAATGGCAGTGAACGTGCAAACGAAACAATAAATAAAGAATCGGTAATGACGATCAGTAGTAATTTAACCCTTTGAGACTTTAACCCCCTGCACACTGATGTCGAAATATCTAAAATTCAGGGTGCAAATATTTCCCATAATGCAACTAGAAATTTAACCAATTCAATCTTGTTTGACAGAGCTCTATGAGCCCTGTCAAACAAGATTGAATTGGTTAAATTCCCAGTTGCATTATGGGAAAAATAGCTACTTCAAATCTGGATATTTTGACATCAGCGTGCAGGGGGTTAATTATCCTGACGTTCAAACGTAACTGTGAATTCACTTTCTTTCAACGTTTTTCAAAATGCGACGTCAAACGTCGGAAAGTACAAACAAATCGTCGGCTGAGTGCTAGAATGTTCTATGTCCCATAGGGGACATAGAACATCCTGGTACTCAGGCGACGAAATAACAAGATATTTTTTCATATTAGTGATTAAATGGTTGAGGGCTAGATTATTTTGGGTGGTCTGAATTTGTTATTCAAAACTTGTTTTATTACAAATTATTGGAGAGTGCCCACAGGCACTTTCCAATATTTTGTAATAATACAAATTTGTATAAATAAAATATTATTTGTGTTTGACTGAATATGAAATATAAGCAAGCAACGTGTTGGCTTTTCGCTCTGGTATCCTCATTTTTTGAAAGCCCTGATAGTGGCTTCTAGCACTCAACCAGTTAAGAAGTCTTGATAACAGGATTATATTAGTATTTTAAGCTGCGATAACATATGGCTCAAGGGTTGTCACTGAGCACTATTCGGGAAAAATAGGAATTGAGGTTAAAACTTTAAAAAATCGAAAAATAATAACAAAATAAATGACCATAAAGTATTATTAACGCGCTGTTTGATTTAGTACGTCATAAGACGTACAAAAGTATAAAAGGGTTAATCCAACAGCTGTGAAGAGCTATGAGGTTGACATATTACTAAACCTCCCCATAAATGCAGAATGGAAACGCCCATTTTGTCGTAGAGAGTATCATGGATGAAACCCATTTTAAAATAAGAAAACTGCATTTTCGCCATCTTTTTTGATGTTCTGTAGCTCCGTTCCAAGGGACGCGGAACGATTTTCAAAGTGAGGGGGCTGGATCGGGCGATAGATGGTCGTCGGTATGACGGGCCGACCATGGTTCGGCCCATGGTAGGAAAGTTTTTCAATTCCAGGGTCCCAAAACCCCCATTTCCGTGCATCTGAGCGGATAATTTGGGATTTTTCAGGAGATGTATTTGAAAGATTTAACACTGAGAGCCGTTAAAAAACGTCGGTAAAGCATACAGGTGAGGTCTATTTATCAGCTTTGGTCGTAACGACCAAAGCTGATAAATAGACCTCACCTGTATGCTTTACCAGACGTTAACAGCAATTGCACTGTCTGTGGATTGTCTTGTCGGGGGTGGGGGGGGGGGGGGGTGGATTTGGTACTTGTATGTCTGTAAGATTACGATGTATTTCAGTTAACCGATTTTGTAACAGACTGTATACACATTTTAGCGTTTGCTGCCACTTACTGCAAAGAATGATCCGAAATCCATCGAAACTGAACCAGTACGAGAGAAACATAGCTGGCGAAAATATGGGGGAGGCTCTGGTTCCGCCCCTTTTTTCACCAGTCATTGGTTGTGTTAAAATATATGCATACAAAAAAACATGGCCAGGCAAAAAAGTGGTGGGGCTGAATTCCCCCCCCCCAGCTCCCCACCCCCTGGTTCCGCGGCCCCTGTGTTCTGTTCATTATGTCAACAGTGTGTGCAAGCAGCATGACTTATAAAACAGACACTGTTCTTTCCATTAATATAAAGTCCAGGATAGGAGATTTGCACCATTTTTTTTCATGGGGAGAAGAAACACAAAACAAAGAGCCAAAGTGGACCTTTACATTGCGTTGGTAGGTGTGATACTGATAGATATTCTTAATGACGGATTATCTGTGAACTAGATGCTGCTATTACCTTGTCATAAAGAACCAGTTTCCTTTTCTTAGTTTAATAGAAGAAAAACAATAGACAGTTCCGTGAGTATGAGGCGATACCGTACATGCCGCCAGTGCTGAAAAGGTTAACGGTACATTTGCTCTTTCGATTCTTATTTTTCCATTGAGTCAAGAAGTAATAGTGCGCATGCCCATTTTTCAGAAGTTCGTATACATCAAAAATCTGTGTGTTGTGAACTGAATGTGAATAAAATTTTCCGCACGAGCGCAATTCTCTTATATATCCTAAGAGTATAACAGTTTAAATTGCAAAATAATTTATTTAAATGTCTTTGTCAAAAAAACATTTTAGATTAATGAACAGACTGATCAATGTGTGCAATTTGCAATAAAATCGGCAAATACACACTCACGGTAATCATCAGTTGCATAATTTAGGACTATGTGCCACGAACGAACGAATATAGCTCCAGTGATCTTCGCAATAACTCCATCTGCTTGATTGAAAAAGTCTTTAAATATGCTTTGATGAAGCATTAATTGAATTTTGTTTTTGACAAATGCATAATTTTCTTTAAGTTTCGTACACAATCCACGTATTATAGTCATAATGTTATAAATGTGACAGAACCAAGTAACAAATTTCAATGCACTTGCCACATAAAACATGACCGTTAATGTGTGGGAAAATGACTGAGGACTTTCTGTCAGTACATCACGTGGTATTTTACAGTGACATTTGTAACTGTTCAACCCTATCAGCACGTTATTCGTGCATTTTTATGTAAAAGAAATGGTAGAATTTGGTGACAAGATAACACCACACACAAAAGTCGCCAAGAAGACTTAGCTTAATTCAACCCTACAACCCTATGGTTTTGTAAGATCAATTAATTTTTTAAACCACCCATGAATAGCGTCAAAGAGATTCGCCCACTTTGCAGTGGATTATAAAAAATAAAACCATAATTACCTTTATATTGCGTGAAACCACCTTAGATGCTCTAAAACGGTTTACAATGATTAAAAATATCTCCTATGTGAAAGCAGGGGTAAATAGACTGGGTTTCAGCTTTATTTTAAAAAAGGGATAGGCTTTTTGTGGTCGAATTTATTAGGGTAATACATCAGGGCCGAGGAGCAGCAACTTAGAACGCTGACTCACTGGCTAACGCAGACCTAATGCAGACCATGTGAAGGTACATCCAATTTTAATTGGTGTAAGGAAAGGAGATTATGTACAAGTATGTAACGAGAGACTGGTTCGTCCAGATATGCCGGTGCAAGATCTAGAATGCATTTAAATACCAGGACGGGGATTTTGAAATGAACACTCTCTTGAACTGGACGGCAGTGAAAGTTTTACAAAATATGAGTCACATGATCAATACGTTCACGCCACTGATAATACGAGCACAAAATTCTAAATTCTTTGCTACTCCTGCAGCAAGGGGAGTGACGGACTGGGGAAAGAGGAGTGCAGTAATCCACTTGGGAGGTTATGAATGAATGAACCAATATGTCTAAGGCCACACGACGTCTAAGGAAGGAGTGGAGTTTGCTAAGTGTTCTGATTTGCCAGCAGTAAGAGTTAGAATTTTTTTTATATGAGGTTCGAGAGTGAGATTTGCATCAGAGAGTACTCCAGTGTTCCAAGCACTGTTAGGGGCCAATGCCGTAGAATCACAACCACGTTTATATTCTTGTGGATGATACCACCCAAGGGAACAGAAATGAATGGGTTAATGTGTAATTATACACAGTACTAATATATTTTTATTGGTGTTTAAGGTCACATACTTATGCACAATGGCTAATCGTGACCGTGACAGTTTTACGAGTCGAGGAAGTCGGAGTACCCGGAGAGAACCACCGAGTATCGACGAGCAACTGTCAGCTCCTCAACATTCTAACTCTGTTCAAGCTCCGCTCAAGCAGGGTTACAGCGGTTGAAGACATGTGCACCATCGACGTGCAGTACGCTTTAGTACACGGCGTCATCGTGCCCCCATGTAGGCAACCCGGGATAAAGTGCCTTTCCCAAGAACACAACGCGGGTCGTCCCGGACTGGGATCGAACTCGGGACATCTAGCAGAGAAGTCCAACAGTCTACCATTGACAGAGTACTAATGGAAGCGCAGTACGTGTAGCCTTTATTGTGGAAGGAAAATTATTTAAATCTACTAGTTCATTCCTACTTTCTCAAGTTGCTGCGCCTATGTCGAAAAGAGCAATTCTTAAGGCAGATTAATTATTTCTGTTTTATATGGAGAAAGGACTAATTAATATTTTTAACATGCAGCCATATGGCTGCAGGTTAAAAATATTAATTAGTCCTTTCGTCGTGGTTATCGAACAGTCTTCCCTTAGAATGATTCTAAACCAAATATTAGTTCCAAGGTACTACACCTAAGTTGAACAAAAAGATGCTTGTTGAAAAGAGTACAGATTTGTACTGTAAATCTTAACGGTAGTATTAGTAGTGGCAGCTGACTGTCAGTCTTTTGACTGTCTTTTGTGGTAATTGTTCACAGTGTTATAACATTTGTGGATGTGATGTACTGTGTCCCATTTAAAGAAAAAAAAATAAATAAAAATTGATGAGCTAAGCAGAATACCAGGAATATCTATTTGTTTGTCAATGTTTGACTTAAACTATCCATAAATAACATTATAGAACGACATGACTTTATACACCGTCTATTGTTTACTGTGGAAGAGGAATTACAATGTTTCCAAGAGCAACAGCCGGGGCAAATCGTTTTGGACAGTTTAATGGATGTGGATACAAATTAAAGCAATTACTAACTGTCTCTAAATTCGTATTGCTCTGCTCGACAGTTTGCGTGCGAAACGCCTATCACATGGTCCCATGTAAGATAACGAAACCCTTGTATGGTGGCCTGTCCGATCTACGGGTGGGTACCGTCAAAACAAACCTAGCTGTCAGATGCCGTAAATGGTTCAGAATTAGTTAGCTTTAGTTACGCCATGCTATACTGCACCCTCCTCCACTACAATGCAAATGGTGGAGGTTTTTTCAACTCCCAAGACTGTCAAGGCTCTACCAACTCTATTCTGTTCTTGTATACAATATTACGTTAGACATGTTACTTTAGTTTATTATGTGCTAGAATATGCGCTCGCAAATTAAATTTGTGGGGTCGGATAAGTGTGTGTGTGGGGGGGGGGGGGGTGAGGGGTGGGTTTGTGGGTGTGTGCATGAATGTGTGCGTGTATGTGTGAGACGTAGGTGTGTGAGGGCGAGGGTGTATGTGGTTGATGGATAAGTGAGTTCGGGTATGTGTGTATGTGTCGGATGTGATGAGCGTGAGGAATGATTCATCACAATAAGCGATTATAGTAATTCCATGGTGAAACACGCCACTGACATGCATATATATATATATCCATTTTCTATTTTCTTGTATAAAGATAGTAACTTTAGAACCAAAACAGTGGTGAAAAGTTGTAAACGATAAACGATCAGTACATAAGTCCCTTAACATTCGTAGCTAAACTACACCATACAAGACTAAATAATATTAAATTTCATCATCATTTCAATATTACGTAAAGCACAAATATTACACTAACATTACGTTCATTATAAGGAAATCCTAACAGATAACGTTTAAAAAAACATCCGTCTACAGTGCTACTGTAGAGAAATGCAAATTAATCAATATTATTTATTTGAAAGTGATGGGGGTTTTTTCGTTCGCAAGAAAATAAATGTTTTTGTTAGCCGCATTTATCAACGCAAATATCCTTCTGAATCGGATCATTTCTTTCAGCGCTCTGAAACCAACAAATACATTTTTCAGAAAATCACAAGGAAACACGTGTCTCCAAAGATTCATAAATAACAGGTGTTTTCTGTATATCTAATGAAGTTTCATGTACGTGTTCTTATGGGCTAGCAAGAGCAAATAGTGCAGCATCGTCCAAAAAATATTCATAGAGCAACACATAAACTTCCAGAATTTCACATGAGGATATTCGTGTATGTGATCTATGCTCCTCCACACAGACAGCGCCCTGTCGTCCTTCCTCCTCACAGCAATCTATAGAATCGCATCTGCTGATAGCCAAATGTAAGAATCAGGGGCGGCAGAGCGGGGTGGGGTGGGGGTGTGGGTGGGGACAGGGGCACGTGCCTCCCCCCACACTTTTTCACCAATTATGGGTTCCCTAACAGGACATATTCTGACATAACGTACACAACCCCTATGGCCATATTGACTGTGGGAGATAGTAATATAGTTCTATCAAAATTAGCAACATAATACTATCGGTGTCACTGTCCATTTTATATATTGAGATATTGCACATCGCAAGTTCGCAACTAGCCGTAATAAGCACAGACTAGTAACAGTAAAACTAGTCCAAATTTGGACCCAAAGTCCGTAATGTAATTTTTTGGTTTGGTACATGTACGTCCTTTGGACGTACCAAACCAAAAAATTACATTACGGACTTTGGGTCCAAGTTTGGACTATGGTAAAACGTGCGCATGTGTACACCCCTGCAGTTACCCAGAAAAAAAAAATTGTGCCCCCCCCCCCCCCCCCCCCAATTTTTTGGAGCTTCCGCCGCCCGTGGTCAGCATATTGAATCGCAGAGGCTATTTTCGTTTATTTCTCTTGAATCGATCTTGAATTCGACAAATTTAATTTTTGAGACTCCAACCCACTAGTGTAAGTGAGCCGCCACCAGATCGTGATCTCATCGAGAAAGATACCACGTTTTCGACCACTATACTGTATTCCACGCCACGATATAATTTCCACTTGATCTTCTACATGATTGTAGTATGTTGACGTTGGGTGGTTCTTTGGTTATAGCGTTGGTCTTCAGATCGAAAAATCATAGGTTCTACTCTGACTCACGTCACCTGCGTTGTGTCCTCGGGAAAGACATTTAATCCAAACTAAGGTTTAACACTGCGAACGGGAATTTCACAGTTCTGCGGCTCCAGGTTCTGAAAGTCAATAACGATACCCTGGAAATTCACAGACCACGGAATTCCTGATTGCGTATTATAATTTAAAATCAGTAGAGGGAATGGAGCTCTGTGTGGTCATGACCATGTCAGCACTTTCGAAAGGCTAATGTTCAATACCGCTGGTAAAAACGACCGATGTTTCTTTTCCTAAGGGCATGATAATCTAATTAGTTTTGATTGTCAATGAGACTCATACGTTGTATGCCCACTCACAGGAGTGCCGCAACAGATGAGATTAGTTTGTTTAATCTGTTTACTCATATAATATGTGTCGCATGGTTAACCCACTGCTTATTTTAGTTGTTTGTGTGTTTTATGTATGCCATACCTTTTTTATTCTTGGTCGTGCAATAAACTTTATCTTATCTTATCTTATCTTATAATTTATGAGATTATCATTTTTTTTCTGAGACAAGCATCGCCGTTGGAGCTATGCTTTAAGGTAGTAAGCGGGAATTTCCCGGTTACCGGTTCTGAAAATGAGTTCTAATGCCCGTGAAAATTCATAGACTAGAATCGGGAATCAAATGTTGCGGAACGCAACCTTTGATTCCCGGTTCTGTACTATGAATCGTTCGGGTATCGGGACTGATATTCAGAAACGACAACCGGGAAATTCCCGGTATCGTGACTGATTTTTAAAAGTGAGAACCAGAAAATCCCCGTTCCCGGAATTAAACCCTAATCCAAAAAGCCCAAATGAGAGCACAGCGGCACAGTGTGCTAAGGCGTTCTGCACCCGATGGTACTCACACCTTTAACCGATGTTAACCGCGTCAGTTGAGGAGTCCGAAATTCTGGACTACATGTGGACACATTCGGCTCGCATTTTTACGACCAAGGGACACAGTCAGTCTTATGGACTTATTCGATCAAAACAAGCGAGAAAAAACTTTCAACAGAAAAAAACAGATGCTAGCAGGGGGCCTGTCAACAGTCATAGAAAAAAGCCAAAAGTTCATCGGATATAAAACAATGTAGCCACACATAAATAGGTTAAGGACATTACAGAATCTTTGGAAATCAAACACCAACCATCCCACTTTGCAACAAGCAGATTACAAAAACCAAGACATTATGCGGACCATCGTGAAATATCTCCAGTGATAGTTATTTCCTTTAACAAGAATGACACATAAAAACGTGTCATTATCTCAAGTTTGACTAATTGCAGCTTTCAAAATATTATCAATTTGACTATTTTTGTTTTGTAAAGGCACAGCCTAGATGTCCTTTGATAAACACCATCAAGGAATTAACTCTTCAAAAATGATATCTCCCATAACTTTTTGTTCCCGTTTTTATTTTCAGACATAAAATCTTTTACATGGAGTAATATATAACATTATATTCAAGTATAACCGTATATGTTCTTCAGTATGTCATTTTTGAGAAAGCAGTGTTTTTATATACCATGATGCAATGCATGTCTGATTTTTTATCATAGGTACATAACAAGAGAGGGAGAGAGAGAGAGAGAGAGAGAGAGAGGGAGAGAGAGAGAGAGAGAGAGAGAGAGAGAGAGAGAGAGAGAGAGGGGGGGGGGGGGGGGGGGAGAGAGAGAGAGAGAGAGAGGGGAATTTTCTTCCTTGAGGGTACATTTCGCACTTCACTATCAGTCAATCGTATACAACTTAAACATTATGGGACCCACGCAGACTCGACGAGATAGAAGGGAGTCGAGTCGCAAAGGTCTGAGTCGACAGACTAGAGCACGAAAATTGCCAGCATGTCAAATGAGAATTGGTTTCCTAACATCTGAAAGGATTTGGGATTCCAGTTCAGTTTCCACATGGTCATATATTTTTTCAATGCAGTCTTTCTTGGTACCAATCCATACCGCTTGTGTTTTGTTGTAATTAAAATTGATTTTTAACCCTAACACTTTTTCAAAGTTGTCCAGCAGGTCCATCGCTTAGTCTGGAGATTGGGGGATATGTCAAGACACAGAGACGAATTGCCCGCGTATTGAGTAATATTGAACTCTAATCCTTAATTTAGAGCTAGAAAATCTGTACACAATAGAAATTTGTACGACGAGATGGGATCTTGCCTACAGACTCTCTTAATTTGAATGCCGATTTGATTTCCCCATTGTATTATGTTACAATGTGTCGTTTGAATATTGGGCTAAATGTAAGGAAATCCAGTTCGAGGCTTTTCCCAAAACTTCAATGGAGCAAATAATATATATAGAGTAATCGCTTGACTGGACTGGTTACGTGAAATAATTCATGAGAGGTGAGGGACATTGTACAAAAGCGAGTGCGCAAATGCGCACGAGTGTTTTACAATATAGTCCCTCGCCTCGAATGAATTATTTCACGTAACCAGTCCAGTCAAGCGATTACTCTGTTTATTACTTTTCATTATTAACGGTAATTATATTATTTAACCCTCTACCTAACGTAACGGCAAAAACGGGCCAGCGCTATTCTAAAAAATCGCCAATTAATTTTCATTATTTTTTCATCTCTCTAACATAGGTTATGACCCCTCATTGGAACGACCTCGTCGAGCTCGTTCCAATGAGGGGTCATAACCTATGTTTTTGAGACAGAAAATGAAAAGGATAAATTATTCAAGAATTTTTTTTGCAAGTGTCGTCTGCTTTTCATGTTAAAAAAACAATGATGTCCCCATTACACCCACGGCAAAGTGTCTTCGTTTGCGCGCACGGATACATGACACAATTGTTGATTGCATAATTCACTTGTGAAGTTATCGTTTATAATCAAACCCTGAAATCCCAGTAAATCACAGTTTGGAAAGTAATAAAAAAAAATAAAAGGAATGTTTTCCCAAATCAGCCCTAAACGAATCCTTTCTGATCAGTATAGGTGAATTTGGGTAATACTCCTTTAATACTCGTAGAATAATTTTTTTACTTGAAAACACTGTACGTTTATTCTATATATATTCTAGTCTGTCATTTTAAACATCTTTTCCCACAGAGACATACTCCCAGTCACGGTTGCAATACCAAATCAACACAATACATCTACTGAACTTATGTACACACACACACAAACACACACTATTTAATCGAAAAGTGGCCCATTAATACATATATATGGAATGTTTGCATTCTATTCATTCCAACATATGGAGGTGAGAAAAACAATAGTATTTGATTCTCAGACTTCAAAGCATATAGAATCGGCGCCAGCGAAGACTTCTGAAAAATTACTCTCAGGTCCTAGAATGCCACTACAAATCAATATAAGTATCTTTTCGTTATATCAGCACTAATACCACCGAGCTCATCATATTTCAACAGGAATAATATTAATATTGATCTGAAACGTCTGAAGCCATAAGCTTTGTTGTATTACGAACTATGATTGCATTCGATGTATTTTCTAAATAAATTCCTTCCTGTATTTCATTGTGCCTTTGTTCTTAGATATTGGTCCAAAATTATCCATTCTGGACATTGGCGGACGTGGAAAGTTTAATTGACACAAACAGTTTCACAAAAATGAAGCAGTTGAGGAAGTTCAACACACACACAAGAAGAGCAGGGTTGTGTGTGTGTGTGTGTGTGTGTGTGTGTGTGTTGAAGGGCACAATCATGTTTTCGAAGAATTTGAAATGTTGATTTCTGATCCCCTGCCGAGAATCGAACCGTCGGCAATCCCGCCTGGCATTTAGGAGTCCAACACCAAAAACCACTGGACCATTGCACACCTTCAAAAACGATGGCTGGAATACAGCTTATTAGATGATGTTCTCATGAATACTTGGTTCACTTTCCTTACGACAGCTATATGAAAATAAGAAACGCGCTGGCAACAGTACAAGGAAAGTGCTGCGGTTGGCCTCTGACGAAGATTGGCACGGGCCTGTGTGTGTATATCAAAGGACACAATCATGTTTTCGATGAATATGAAATGTAGATTTTTGATCTCGGGCCAGGAATCCAACCACCGGCGATCCCGCCTGCCATTCAGGAGTCCAACACCTAAACCACTGGACAATTGCACGCACGCCATCAAAAATGATGGCTGGAATCCAGCTTATTAGATGATGTTTTCGTGAATATTTGGTTCACTTTCCTTACGACAGCTTCATGAAAGTGTGAAACACGTTGACTGCAGTACGACGAAAGTGTTGTGGTTAGTCTCAGACGAAGACTGACACGGCTCTGGGTGTGTATATTGAAGAACACAATCAATGTTTTAGAAGAATTTGAAATATGTGCATGTGACGTTAATTTCTTCACCTGATAATCTCGCGGGTTAAACTTTCGTAGCTTGAAACAGTTCGATGTCCTTTAATGCAATAATCCGATTTATTTATTGGTGTTTAAGGTCATATACTTATGCACAGTGGCTAATCATGACCGTGACAGTTTTACGGGTGGAGGAAGCCGGAGTACCCGGAAAGAACCACCGAGCAACGACGAGCAACTGCCAGCTCCCCAACATCGAAACTCCGCACTGCAGCACAGGCAGGGTTAGACTGGTTGAAGACATACGCACCATCTACGTGCAGTACGCCTTAGTACACGGCGTCATCGTGCCCCCATGTGGACAATCGGGGTGAAGTGCCTTGCCCAAGGACACAACGCGGGAGTCCGAATTCATCGCTCAGACGGTCACCCATCCAATGATTAACCGGGCTGGACGTTGCTTAACTTCGGTGATCTGACAAGAACCGGCTATCGCAACGCCACCGCGCCCAATGCAATAATCCGACCCCTCGGTTTGTTTTGCGTGCACTGAGTCATAACCTTACCTAAAGATGATAGTGTATTGCATACGAAGTGACAATTAGTCGGGCTGAGTCAAAATAATCATCCCCATGTTTGGATCTTGCTTCAACAATAAGAAATTGAGCTTTATTTCGAGGCGGTAAAATTGTCACCAAATATCTTTTGACCCTTTCCCTAACACGATTAAAGGAAGGGGCTAACAAAATTATTTCTTGAATAACTAAGAAAATATCTTTTTGTCTTAACCCTTTACCCAACGTAACGGCCAAAACCGGCCAGCGCTATACACAAAATTCACATTCAATTTTTCATTACTTTTTTCATAAACACAGAAACATGTTTTAGGCGCAAAAAATGAAAAAATTAGTTATTTAAGAATTTTGTTTTCTAGTGTAGTCTTCTTTTCGTGTTAGGTAAAGGGTTAATGAGATTCAATGACACTTTCAATAGCCAGAGTCAAGTCGTGCAGGATTTTTTTTAAAAAAAACATTGCTTATGACTATTCATAGGAACGCGTTCGACAGTCTCGTTCTCGTGAGAAATGATAAGCTATGTTTTCAGGGCAAATATTGACAAAAATAAAATTTGAATAACAATTTTTGTGAATGCCATTATGTTCTGTAATGGCTAACCCCCTCACCACTGTGTTCTCGAATGTGATCTCTGTATACAATACTCACCAAAAGAACGAGTGAATCCATTCTTCAGTTGTCGGGAGGTTCAGTAATCTTGCAGTCGTAGAATACTATAGGACTAAAATTTTACTGATTCCTCCGTACCGATTGGCTGCTCATCGTGTCTTCTGCTCATCGGTTGTCGATTTGTTTTATCACTCAAAACATTTGAACATATTGCGCTGAAGTTGCAGACATTAGTGAGTTGGACCCAATTCCATTCCAACAACTAAGTGCGGTGTTGAAAATGACACAGAGAAAAGTCTTCAAACGCCTGATGACCGCCGAGTTGGATGATAAATAGAGATTATTACAATTATGTGGATGTACAAAATATGTATCCGAGTCTCGCTCCGGGTTCTAAGGGCAGATCACGACGAGTCTTCGATCTGCCCTTAGAACCCGGAGCGAGACTCGGATACATATTTTGTACATCCACATAATGCTAATAATCATTTTATCTTACAATATATTGGTGATAAGCCAAGAATGTAGACGAATATATAACGAACTATTTATTCGTACAGATGAACAAAAAGAAACAAAAATGGAACTCACGCGAAAGGAAAGTGCTTGTATCCTACCCCCTGATACAAACATCTGTATCAGGGGGTCGGATACACGACAGTTGCGGAGTTAATACAGACAAAATACATGTTGATTGTAAGATAAATAGTGTTACCTATTTTATCACTACAATTTAAGTATTTCATAAATACAATTTATAGAATTCACAACATTTTTGTTTTGAGTGAACAAAGTAACTTACAGTTGATCTGGCAAAACTCTGACCAGACAAATATTGTTGACTACATATCATCATGAAAATCGGCTTTCGATAATGTTATCTCCCTTGAAATTATAAGACAGGCCAGGAAGCTCCAATTTAAAAGTACATAATTGTTGAGAAAACACCCATGACATCAGTAAAAAATAAAGCCAAGTTTCCTTTTGTTATTTTTAATAAACAAAGACGACAAACAGCTCTCTGAGATGTCTGTTGTTTCGTTGATTAAACGTTACAAAGGGAAACTTGGCTTTCTATGACAAGCTAATTA
The DNA here is from genome assembly GCA_031216915.1 of Pictodentalium vernedei. Classification (NCBI taxonomy): domain Eukaryota; kingdom Metazoa; phylum Mollusca; class Scaphopoda; order Dentaliida; family Dentaliidae; genus Pictodentalium; species Pictodentalium vernedei. The sequence goes on from CM062297.1 coordinate 545,588,155, forward strand.
GAAGTAAATAGTTCAGAGATAGTACGCCATTAAGAATATCCAACATTATGTAAGCCCCCCACGGTGGCTCTTTGTTTGGCGAATGTGTTTTTACAGTAATTTACAAGTTTTAATTCTTTCTAGGAAACAGGAAAAAAATAGCAAATCTTAACTCCTAGACATTCATATTAATGGAATGGACAGTGCCTGTATTGTATGTCACGATGCGCATACTGTTGATATAAGGAACAAAAAAGTTACAGAACATCAAAAGATGGTGAAAACGCCGTTTTCTTATTTTTAAATGGGTTTCCATAGAGTACAGTACGGCCACCGTGGACTGGTCACTTTCCACGGGTGGGGAATATTTCCACGGACGCAATAATATTAGATTCCAAACACTAATTATAGGAATGATTATCAAATAATTAATTAATGAAGCACCGGGTACAACCCGGTGCTTCATTAATTAAAATTGTGCTGATGATAATTTTTATTACCAAGTAAACTCATGCGTGGACATCACTGCCCACGCGTGGGTTACGACCAGTCCACACCGACTCTACTGTATAATAGTCAATCGTTCAAACTGATTGGGAAAAAATTGTAAAAAAGCCAACTTCTGTATCCTTACACTACTCGACAGGAAAATGTCTGAGGTTTGTGAAATGATACGCGCATATAACTTCGCTAAAAGTTCGAAACTTCAATTTTTATTTGAAATTCCCATACCCTTACTGTTACATTTACTGACACCTTTAGAAAATTAAGGGGAGCCAACATTCCTGTAAATCCCCCTCAATTTCAGCCAAAAGGGTGGGAGTTATTTTCTCAGGCTGAAAATTTCCAGGTCGAAATTCTATTTTGTTTCAATTATCTCCATACGAAGGACTTTTTTCTGCTTGGCGTTACTAAACAGTTAACTCATCGATCACGTAAGTCCGTTCCTTCAGCCAGCCCATGCGGGTCGTGTCGATACTCTCAAACAAGCCTGAATATAAGCAACCTGTCATTTGCAAAATGGGGTCCACAGAGGGTGAATTTGCTGATGCTATCCCATACAGTGGGCCAATTTATCCTCTAGGTACATCTTTCTGTTTTGGCTTGAGACCTTAATTCAGACTGAGGTTCACGGAGGGTACATTTTGTGATGCTACCCTGCTGTGCAGGGTAGCATCACCAAATTCACCCCCTGGGAACCTCATTTTGCAGATGACAGTCTGCTTATTTTCAGGCTTGCTCTCAAACAGTTGATAATGACATATCTATACAATTTATAGATATCGTGGAGACTGGAATCTGAGAGGGTTTGGCCCTCCTTTTTTCAGTAGTGCCTATTTTGACAAATAATACAATCACATTAGCACAGAAATGCCAATTCATGGCAGTAGCAGGTAGAAGCATAGCAAAATGTCCAAAATCCCCAACCTTGTATAAAATGTGGTGTTCCGTTTCTACCTGACGCTGTTCACGTCTTCGCTTTGTGCCTCGTCCCACACTGATAGTCAGGACGTCAACAGCCCGTTTTAGGACTATCCTGCCAAAAAGGTTGTGTAAATATACAGGAGCACATATGTTTGAATGAGTTAAGAATTATCGCACTCGACTGCTTTGGCCCAGGATATCACTCGAGCCCAAGGCCAAAGCAATGAATTGCAGTAGTCAAGCCGAGTTGTCATAAAGGCATGTACAAGTTGCTCAGCTGTTTTATTGTCTATCAAGTTCCTAATTTTGTTTATGTTCCGCAGATGAAAATATGCTGCTTGGCAGATGTGCTTAACATGCCTGTCTGGTGACTGGTGTTCATCTAAGAAAAAAAACCGAGGTTATAAACTGACTGGGATGATGAGATACATATATCCTGGATATTTAAATCAAGTTAGTAGTACAAAAAGGTGATAATTTGAGGAATGTTGGCCGAAAAATAACTAAATCTTTGGATTTTAGTATTTGTTTAGAAAGAAACACAACAATAGGGTGTGTTATTTGTTATATTATTTTTGTACTGATAAATGTGACCATTTGTTCCAAAACTGATCCCTCACACTCTAGAAATGTTTTAACGAACCATTTTATAACACGAAATGTGGCTAAAATTTGCAAAAAAATTACATTTCACTGATTGTTGCTAACGAGTATCATTGTATTTTTGTGTGCATGAAGTAAGATGGATCTAAAGATTGCACTAAGCCTTACCTCCAATAAATATCTCAACTGCTACCCAGTTGAGGGTTATCACCTGAGTCATCTCCATCATCAGTTTCTACAGAGATCAACGTTTGCTGGTCATGATACTATGAAAAATTGCCCAGAAAATGGCACAAACAACTGTTACCCATTTGTGCAGTTGCACGGCTACATCATTCAGACCTATACGATATCTCAGAGCTACAACTACACGTGATTACCTTAATCACCTGCATAGGTACTGGGTTTATCCCATCAGGAATACCGATTGGAAGCAGGCACTTGGGCGTGGCATCCCGAGTCCACTCGAACTTTGTTGGATCTTTCACTGGAGGTTTACTTGCTGGAGCAGCGTACCAAAGCATCGATTGAAAATGTGCTCGTTTGGCATTTTCTGAGAAAGCGTCGCTTATAGGTGGATGAATGGTTAATGGTGGTGAATTTGTCTGTGCTTTTGCCGTTTTGTTAGACCACATCTCAAATCAGGTATCTGGCAAGTCTTCTAACGGATAGCTGTATCAGCTACTGATGAGCATAGTCACCTCTTGGCAAACTGTATCCAAATCAGCATCCGATTTGTTTATTTGATCTAGAGAGACACTATTCAAATATTAATAGCTGTCGACCTTCCTACCCCAAAGTACTGGGCAACCGTAGACCGCATGCTCTACACGTAGATTTAGCATCAACCCTATGTGGTTCCGGATGGTCTCCTTCAGATCCATTACCCTTTTGTCACCACTTGTTGATTCCATAGTATGTGAAATGGGCCAGTATACACTCTAAAGTCAATTGGGTTAAAAGTTAATCCAAATCAATCGGGATGAGTGAATATGAACCCTATTGGGTTCATATTCACTCAACCCAGTTGATTTAGGCTCACTTTTAACCCAACCGATTTTAGAGTGTAACAAGGACATCTGTGTCTTATGATATTGACTTGATACTGAGGCCAGCTATTTTGGAAACATGTATGGCCTGCTGGCACAATACAACATCAGCTTCCTCGTGGTCTGATCTGTGAAAACTGATCAAAGAACATAGTTTCGAGACGTATTATTCAGGGACTGTAAAACTGGCCTCTGTTCCCGCCAAAGGGTGAACACTTCACGATATTTTATACCGCCAAATAAAAAAGACTGCAAAATGTGTTGTCGGTAAATTACGAAAAAACAAACCAAATGTATTACAACATTTTACCCATAAATTTCAGCATATCAATTTCAGTTCAATTTCTATCTTTTCTGGTGTTTTTCAATGTCAATGCGTACAAGAGGGTCAAATATCTCAATTTCACCAATGTCTAGAGAGTGACATCGGTAGAATTCGGTATTAATGGTTAAAGATACTGAAACGATCATAAAATGCTTCACATGCCCTAATGCTGTGTTTAAGTAAGAACCAATACTACACTTAAAAAATTTAGTCATTTTGGGTCAAAATGCACCAAATTTCTACCCAAGTACCAAAACCGACAAGAATGAATGAATGAATGAATGAATGAATGAATGAATGAATGAATGAATGAATGAATGAATGAATGAATGAATGAATGAATGAATGAATGAATGTTTCAGCGCGAAGGCGCACAGGGACGATGTGGGATTTACTTTATTTGCTTATGAAGCCACGACAGGCGGAAGTGAGGGTCAAAAATCTTATTTGATTTAGAGTGTGCGCACTGGTGGTAAGGTAGTGGGGTCAGACCCCTGACAACCTCGAACTGAAAGGTGACTTGGAATTGTGCATAACTACAAGAATTCTGCTCTGATGTTTTACTTAGAAACGTGAGGATATTTGAGGTAATACTGAAACCACAGCTTGATGGTTGTTTTGGGAGAAGAAAAAGAAATCCGAACAGGTCGCTGTTTTGGGAGCAGCACCAGCATATTATTCTTAACATATTATCCATACAAAAATAGCAACGATAATACACGATTGTTTAAAACATTTCACTTACAGAATTCAAGTGAACAATTTTTAAAATAAAAATCACGCTGAAACATACCCATGCTCGGCACTCCCCTCACAATACACCCATACAAAACACCCCAAACCTTTAGATTCAGGCATCCCCTCCAGTTTCAAAATTGTTCCGTGGTCCCTGATATATAGATACCGAATTCGTATTTTTCTAGGCAAAGTTATTTTACTGGCATCGGAATAATACTCTGCATTTTTTTTTAGCTGAAAGCAGTATTACTTGAATCAATCATTGAAGTAATAATATCCCTCAGTGTTATACTCGTGCAATTGTTTATTGATTATATGTACTGTTTATATACACACAATGAATAACAAGATAAATATCCATTATCACATAGTTTAACCTTGTAAACACTGTTTTTACAAGATAGTTTCTACCATTTCAGCCCAATGGCATGAAAATGGAGCTCCAGTATTTAATTTAATCTATTGGGTAGAGAGATGATTGTGTTCGACCAGTAGCACCTGTTAACCCTTTACCCAAGGTAACGGACAAAACCGGCCAGCGCTATTCTCAAAAATCGCCAGTTATTTTTCATTATTTTTTTCATTTTTTGTCTCAAAAACGTAGGTTATGACCCCTCATTGGAACGAGCTCGTTCCAATGAGGGGTCATAACCTCTGTTTTTGAGACAAAAAATGAAAAAAATAGTTATTCAAGAATTTTTTTGGTAGGTGTCGTCTGCTTTCCATGTTAGGTAAAGGGTTAACTCCTTGCATGCTGCTGGCGGATAATCCTGCCCAGGACAAGGAGTGGTTGCCAGTGAAATAAGTATAATTGGAGCACTTTTATCCAAATTTTCCAGTCTATACTAAATCATCTATGTGACCAATGATTTCTTGAGTTAAGTTTTGTATGAATTTTTCATCAAAACTAGTCATGGCTGCTTCATAGGTATTAATGTCCTGACCACATGCACATCTACACTTTATACTAATACTTCAGACCAAGTTTCGTAAAAATCCACTGAAAACTGTAGGAGGAGTAAAGCGGAAAAGTTTGTGACGGACGGACTGACGTACTGACGGACGAGCACCATTTCAGAATCCCTCTCCCGACTTCGTCGGTGGGGGATAAAAAGAAACTGGTAGGTAGATGATGTTCGATTTTCCTCGTCTATTGTTAACATTACAAAATAAATACATAAAAAAATAAAAGTAATAATAAAAAATAATAAATAACAAATAGAAAATTTTGATAGCTGATACTTAAAACTCACATTTTCAGTAGGTGTCCTATCAGTTAGAAAAACTCTCTGACATATATGCCCTGACTTTTCCAGTTAAGCTGCCAGAATGGAGGTCAGTTCTTTAGGATATAAGATTCAGACTGATAGAATCTCAGTTTTTAGAGGGGAATGTGTTTTCACTTTCTTCTGGAAGCAATCATGATAAAGCCGTAGGTTTGTCCAAGACTTTACTGATATCTGCTAGAACTCTATTTGCTGGTAAGTTTTCATATTAAATAACGAAATGTCATATTCCCGCTTCCACCAGATAAAAATGGAAGCTCATTTTCTACCGGCGAAACCTTACATTTTACGAAAATCCAGTTTCTGCAACGAGATTCCAGGTATATTGCCACGTGTTTCAGTAAATACACGTATTTAGTGTATTTACTGACTTTATGGATTTACTGTAACATACACACAACATACTCTTATTCATGCATGATTGGTTTAATAATAAACTACCAGAGTCCTTCAATAAAACGTTTGGAATTTATACGAACCCATCTGACACGAACATCAGACAGTCCGGTAACACACGCACACAAAAGTCCAGAACTAGCTTCTCGGCTGAACTCCCTTTCCATTCTTTCCCGCGGATTTGGAATGACATTGAACCATCAATCCGGTGCCTTAATGGTTCCCAGTTTAAGAAGGCGATAATAGAAAAGGGTTTTAAATTCATAATTTACATATGTCTCTTGTAATAACCCCGTTTGTCTCGACTGTACTTCCATTTCGCCTGGATCTCAACATTCAGAGTCTCAACATTCTAGAGTCTAGGCTTTGTTGATTAGACCATGCAGTTTCTGCAGTTCCTGCAATTACTGTAATGCAGTTTCTGTAAAACCTAGACCTCTAACCTAGCACAATGGCTGTGTCCGTCTTGAACTGTTCACAATGATCCCATTTCGGATTTTATTTCATTTCGTGTTCCTGCCTCCAGAGCAGAGCTCATGGTTCAACACCGTAGTGAGCTCATCGAGGTCATTCCGTTGGGGGACATGACCTTGTTCTTGGGACGGGGATTGAAAGTCAAGGGAATGAGAACAAAAAAGAAATAAAATAGGAAATTCTAGGTAACCCTTTACCTAACATGGAAAGCAGACGACACTTGCAAAAAAAGTCTTGAACAACTATTTCTTTTCATTTTTTGTCTCAAAAACATAGGTTATGACCCCTCGTTGGAAAGAGCTCGATGAGCTCGTTCCAACGAGGGCCATAACCTATGTTTTTGAGACAAAAAATGAAAAAAATAGTGAAAATTAATTGGCGATTTTTGAGAATAGCGCTGGCCTGTTTTTGTTTACGTTACGTTGGGTAAAGGATTAAGAGCATTCTTGTGAAAATAGTGATATGTCTGTGCTGGGAGAGAGGTTAAATAACTGAACAACTGACTAACACAAGTGCCTCCTCAAGACTTAGCAAGGGTGCAAATTGTTTGCAATTTTGATGTGAGGATTAATTACGTTTTCAATATAGGAATGGCAGGAAGACGGCGCACAAGAGGTAATGCTGTTTCCATGCAATGCAGCTTCACTTCTGTACATTTCTGCAAATTGCTCATTACACTCCGTGTAAGCGTATACTGCGAATACATTTCACTTCAGTTCATTGCATATCCAAAGCTCGTGCTAATGAGCCCCCCACCCCCCCAAAAAAACAACAAAAAAAAAAAAACCCAAAAACCGATAGTTTGAAAAAGTCTTCTCTAAATTACAAAGCTATAATTGAAGTTTGTGCATTGTGCCATAGACCACATGCATTTTGTATTTGTGGTGCTGTGCAGTGTTGATTTAATTCTGCAGCCTTCTAGGACTGTATTATTAAGTTATCAATGATCCTCTGAACCACTTTGTTGTTTACCTTGTCATCTGATCATCATTGGCATTTCTCTTCATAGTCTCATAGGCGCGTAGCCAGGATTCTATAATAGGGTGTTTGCATTCAGTTTTTTTCTGGGTGTGGGGTTGCTTAGGGCTGGCATGATAATCGGAAGGCTGGTGTGCAAAATTCAGCGCTCTAAGAGCAAATCTTAAGACTATATTAGAAACCGTTTTTTTTTTGGTGGGTGTGGGGGGGGGGGGGGGGTCTATGTTATATAAAACTTGCATTGGGCCAATATTTTAAGGGCAGGGGCAGCGCAAATTTCACCACCCCCGACTACGCTACCTTATATAATTGAATTTTCTTGAATAATTTGCGATTTGTTCACATACTATTGGTCAAGGCGAGTTTTTCAAAACTAGATAAACAATATTCCTGTCGTATGAATACTTTTGCTTTGTCCCGCCCATTTGTCAAATAAAAAATGGGCCTGTCCAGCGGTTCAGTTAAACTGTAATTGCTGCAGGTAGGTTGTCAGTATTTATTTATTTATTTATTAGGGTTTAACGACATTTTAACAACCAGGGTCATATCATGTCGGTGACAGTTTTACGGGTGGAGGAAGCCGGAGTACCCGGAGAGAACCACCGAGCAACGACGAGCAGCTGCCAGCTCCCCAACATCGTAACTCTGAACCGCGGCACAGGCAGGGTTAGATTGATCGAAGACATGCGCACCGTCGACGTGCAGTACGCCTTAGTACACATCGTCATCGTGCCCCCATGTAGGCAATCGGGGTAAAGTGCCTTGCCAAAGGACACAACGCGGGAGTGCGAATCAGTCGCTGAAATGGTCACCCATCCAACTACCAATCGCGCTCGACGTCGCTTAGCTTCGGTGATCTGACGAGAACCGGTTACCGCGACGCCACCGCGCCCCCTGGTAGGTTGTCAGTTAATATTCACGTAGTTTGTTCACTCTGTAGTTTTTCCTATCAATACTTGAAACCCAATGCATTAGCATATGTTAAAAATAATAAAACTGTGCACAAAAACTGTGCAATGATATAAATGACGGCGACTTCAGTCGGTACATTACAGGGTGGACGTGACAACCGTTACTTATTTCCAGTTCCTTATTCGACACTCGTTATCAACCGATAACGGATGTCGAATAAGGAATTGGGAGTAAGTAACGATTGCCACGTCCGTCATTATAGGGCACACTGTAATGCAAGCAAACACCCTGAATTCAATTATAACAATTGAAATGAATTATCTGTCTCTTTATCGGAGTATAAATGTGGGTGGCGCACGTTACATTGTATTTTATGCAACTCAATACGCCCATCCCACATTCATACTCCGATGAAGCGACAGACAATTCATTTCATTTGTTATACAGACATCACTGCAAACCGTATTGAACGAGTTGAGTCCTGTATCTTAATACGACACTATCTCATTTTACTCTGGAGCATCCAAGCTTCACATTTTACAGCGAATGATCAATTGCCTTTGAGCATTTCCTGCTCTGAACAACAACATCCCACAACAAAAGCAGGTGGTGAAGATTCAATTAGGACACTTCAATTTCGATATGGTGAATGAAACTGGTGGACTGCGAAATACAATCAAAACAGACAATTGTCGCAGTGTAACTTATCGCCGATAGAATCATCGGCGCGCGTGTATGTTCTGTATTTAAGGAAGGGTAGCAAACGCTCAGGTCACCTGTCTAATTCTTTAACCCTATGAACAACGGTGGTATCTTCTATGTCAGTTCAATGACATCAATTGGAAAAGTCCATTTTCATCATTTGGGGTAGACCAACTAATATTTTCGACGTGCAGCCTTTCGGCTGCACGTTGAAAATATTGATTGTCTACCCCACACATTCACTTATCATCTATCCTACTTAATGAAATTATGACGTATCATGTTCCTGGGCCGGAAAAGTGGCATCTCGGGTTTAAGGGTTAAGAAATGCGATGTAGCTATGGCCTGGAACTAGTCTAGTCCTAATATAGACCAACGCCTATGTTTAGATTCACTAGTCTGGAATACATCAGTTGGTCGAACAAGCGAACTACAGGTTCGCTTTTCCGACCAACTGGTATATTCCAAACGACAGCATCTAAAAATACCTTAAACATTCATTTTCTTTGAATGAACGCAAGGAATTGTTACTCAGTCGACACTTGATTTGACTGAAGTTTCGATGACATTACCAGTAGAAATGAGGACTCGTCACAGTCAAATTTTTATGATTGCGCCGTGTAGATTCACTAAACCCTTCCTAATTTTACCATACAGTAGGTTTAACTACAGATGAGGGGAGCGAGGTGGCTCTGTGGTAGACTGTTGGACTTTTATGATAGAGGTCCCGAGTTCGATCCTCGACCGGGCCGACCCGCGTTGTGTCCTTGGGCAAGGCACTTTATCCCGGTTGCCTACATGGGGGCACGATGACGCCGTGTACTAAGGCGTACTGCACGCCGATGGTGCGTATGTCTTAACCGCTGTTAACCTGCTTGAACGGAGCTTGAACAGAGCTAGAATGTTGAAGAGCTGACAGTTGGTCATCGATACTCGGTGGTTCTCTCCGGGTACTCCGGCTTCCTCCACCCGTAAAACTGTCACGGTCACGATTAGCCATTGTGCATACGCATGTGACCTTAAACACCAGTAAATGAATCAATATAAATAACTACAGATGGAATCATCCACATGATTTATTGTACTCATGTTGGTTACATGCCCTCATTGGAAAACAAATAGTTGGAGAGGGGAGATGTTTTTCTTTTCTTTTCTACCCGATCAACCTCCGATACTCGATATGCAAAATGCAAAATAATTTTGCATTTGCTTATTTTAGACATTTTATGACCAATTGCAGATTTTTTTATCCTAACGTATTTTGAGCAATCATTAGAAGCAGTCTGAAACAATGTTGTTACCTGGGGGATGTCAGGTGGACAGCCAATCTGGCTATGACATCCCCCGGTAGCATGCATATCAGTTGTCTTAAACCATCCATCCATCCATCCATCCATCCATCCATCCATCCATCCATCCATCCATCCATCCATCCATCCATCCATCCATCCATCCATCCATCCATCCATCCATCCATCCATCCATCCATCCATCCATCTATGCCCGCCCGCCCAGACCCGCCCGCCCGCCCGCCCGCCCGCCCGCCCGCCCGCCTGTGTTACTATCTTGATGGTTTCAAAATGAATTAAATACCTTCTGATTGGAAAATCTATAACTGGAGCACGAAAGAGTATCTGTAATTATCTGTGGGTGTAAGAACATCATATCACATCAACGATAGTCTGCGCGAAAACTCCATAAACAGTGGGTAAACAAACATCCCTTAACAGCATCATATTCCTTACATAATTTGGCAGACGACATGTATGAGAGCTTGGAAGAATGGTAGGTGTGTTGGTGGCTGGAGAGAGAGAGAGAGAGAGAGAGAGAGAGAGAGAGAGAGAGAGAGAGAGAGAGAGAGAGAGAGAGAGAGAGAGAGACAGACAGACAGACAGACAGACAGACAGACAGACAGACAGACAGACAGACAGACAGACAGACAGACAGAGATAGAGAGACAGAGACAGAGACAGAGACAGAGAGTACGGTTGCTACGGTATTTTTTGTTTGCATTGGTAACCTGATGATCACCCCACCGACAAAATAAAACGGACAGTCTACAATAAAATTGTTAATGAGTGATATATCACTTGCGTGCCCATTACCGTCTAGCCTGCCGAAAGAATAGTGATGAAACTAGAATCATTTGGAGAAAATATTGACCATCACTATTACTTGGTGATAATTTGCGTCAATATGCCACCACTATTATTTATTTCAGAAGTCTAGGACTGTGATTTGGCCATCAACATTATTCGGCAAGTCGGAGTAATACCTCTACTGTAGTCATGTTATGAAATACTGCGTCAGTAAACCTTATCCCCTATTGTTCACTACGTAAATATAATGATTTGTTGGGGCGCGCTAAATCCTTGGATCTGCTGACTGACTTAGTATTCAAAGCCAACGTCCAAAAGGGTTTGCAAGGGGTCAAAGGACCCCCCCCCCCCCCCATATCACCCTTGTGCGTCAGAGACGCACAAAAAACTTGAATTAGACTGACTGTGACAGATGACTTATCAGAAGGTTCTCAGAAAGAAAATGGACGTCTGCCAGCCAGTGATTCACTTACCCACTAGACCCAGAGGAAAGTCTAGGGAGGGAGCCAACGAGCTAGTGTGTGGGGCAGAATACCAAATCTGAGACACACAGACAAAATCTACTTGGACTGTGTCCCATTTGGATCAATCCCTTTGAACAAGATTACTTTTGGACATAATACCGCACTGTATTCTTCAGAGGCGGAAAAAATCCCCCACACACTTTAAGTTTCAGAGATTGTATAATTACCTCATTTTAATTTTCGGAAGTGGATAAAATCCCCTCATTTTAATTTTCAGAAACGGATAAAATCCCCTCATTTTAATTTCCAGAAGCGGACAAAATCTCCTGGAAGGTATCATGATTTCCAAAGAGGGCCTATATAGCGTTTATCATGGCTTGCTCAAAGTCCATTACTCGGTAAACAGTTTTCAGGACTATGATTACAGCCATAACCATAAAAAACTGTCACACTCTGATATAACATTTTGTACATTAACATAATGGCGATGATAGATTTATCTTACAGTTTTCAACTGTAATAACTTGAAAAACACTCTACTCAACGAATCGATCGCACACTCTCACGTAATTTACAAATTCAGCTGTTGAAAAAAACACCATTTTTCAAAAAAATTTCAACAGAACAATATCACGTGAACCCTGATTGAACGAGCTCATCGAGCTCGTTCCAATGAGGGTTCACATGAAATTGTTTTGTTGAAATCTTTTGAAATTTTTTTTTCAAAAAATAAAGTACTAAATTGTGATATCGTGTGCGTTGAGTAAAGGGTTAACTACCATTCTACAATCAGGTTTCATTTTGTGACTCATAAAAATGCTTGTTGCTTCGGTTAAAACTGTATGTGGCTACCTTGAACTTGTGCGTTTCTCGGATAAACTTAAGTTATTGAGGGCTGCATGTTCAACATTCCGAAAAGACTGTGCACTTTAATGCTTCCAGTGATTAAGGTGCAAAATCATAAAAGCAATGTGGTTCCATAATTTAATAATTATACTTTTGAGATGTGTTTTTTTCTGTTTTCATATATAGAAATGTAGGGTCCATCGCAAACGCGATTCGAAAGCTTTTAATGTTCTACAAACAGTAACGTGTACAAATCGTAACCATGCACACAGTTGTATTATATGCAGTTGCAAGATACAGATTTTGTGTCAGGGCTCTCTGATACACTCTGTATTCAGGTAAATACTGACCCAATACATCTTATTTTAAGTTAAATACAGATTATCATGATAATGTGCATGTCCTGTGATTTGTATCAGATTCGAGGTGCTGTCCAGAATGGGATCGCAACGAGCCGGCTTTGCCGGCGAGTTGTGATCCCATTTTTGGACACCACCGAGGATCCGATGCAAATCATTGGACATGCACATTACCATGATAATTCATTTATCTAACAATTCTGTGACATAAACAGATTAAATCCTAAATTATTAAAACAGTTATTAAAACAGTTTTGGGACATAGTGTTGGGTCGATCACTGAAACGCACATAGAATCTATTCATGCACCTGTTATGATAGCCCGCTGCGTTATCAGAAACGAGTCGTCCATATGATACGGAACCAGAATGAGTCGTCTATGTGGTATCAGTGAACTAAATATTTGAATTAGAGTTTCCCGCCTTGAAATGTGAAGTGATGCAATCTCTAAAAATAAACAGCCTTGGGAAAATAAATTGTTTCAATAAACGTTTGAAGCATTCTATTGACATCTTGCGTTATTGATGAATATTCCAGATAAAAAAGAGGGTGATTTGATTTACTTTTGGACCTAAAAAATACAGTCTATATTTGGTGTATTTTTATAGGGAATTCCTTGAAAAATATGTGCATGTGACCGGTACTTACCTTGCTGTTGTCATTTTTTCTCTCTTATTTGTTGCATGACCCCCTGTTTTGGAGTCAGAAAAAAAGTTGTCTGAAGGGCTATACTTGACAAAGATATTTGAATTCCAAAATTAAAGTGATGCGATCATATTTTTTTTTGCCTGAACGTTATAATGGTCGCCTATAGGAATATATTTAGTTCCGTGATACCATATGATACGGAATCGGAATACATTATGTGATGCATATCGTTTTTCGTGTTTTTCAGGCCAAAATCAATATGATTGTTAGATAATAGTTCATATATATATAACTGACAGACCAGTCACCAAAGTCGACATCGAATGACATATATCTGCTCAAATATTTTGGGGATGATGAAAAACATCCATCAGTAAACAACATGCAGGGTCGAAATAGGAGACGGAAAGCTGTTTTTATAGAAACAAAAGTCATGCGCTTTCTAAAGTTTCATACATTAAAATTGTTTTAAACTCTGGTTGATAAGTAGATATAACATGATTTAACCCTTTACCCAACGTAACGGCCAAAACCGGTCAGCGCTATTCTCAAAAATCGTCAATTAATTTTCATTATTTGTCTCAAAAACATAGGTTATGACCCCTCGTTGGCAATGAGGGTTCATAACCTATGTTTTAGAGACAAAAAAAAAAAAAAAATAAAGATAAAAAAATGAGTTATTCAAGAATTTATTTGCAAGTTTCGTCTGCTTTTCATGTTAGGTAAGGGGTTAACGTTTATATATTAAATTATTTTTAAACTCAGAAGACTGAGTTCGCCTCTAAAAATTGAAGTGAAGGGGTTATGTCCTAAGGTTTTTTTTTTTTGGGGGGGGGGGGGGGGGGGCTTATTGTGTCACAAGGCGATTGTGTGCAAGAGAATTTTGTCCTACAGTCTGCTCATAGGCAAGGTAAATAAGTTACATGATCATTTTTGTGGCCTAATGAGTTACATGATCATTTGGTGGCCTAATGCGAGAATATACTGGATCATCACAAGGCGATTGCGTACAAGAGAATTTTGTCCTACAGTCTGCTTATAGACAAGGTGAATAAGTTACATGATCATTTTGTGGCCGAATGCGAGAATATACTGGATCAGTAAGTTTCCTAGCAACTAACGGGTGGTGGGTATGCCTTGTCTTGGCATGAAGTTCACAGACTCAGCAAGACCCGTATCGTGCCAATAAATGACTATCCAACTGAAGGGTACTAGAACGCGCATTCAAAAAACATGACAGAGAACCGATAAGAACACAGCAATACAAGACAATAGCGTATCGTCATTGCGAAAAGGTTTTCTTTGTCTGCAAATGTCCTCTTATCTTCACCACTGCAGACCATCATTGATGTTTTATAAGTGAAGTACCTTTAGCTAGAAGGTTCTGAAACCTTCTTCGATACATCGATATGTTGGTTGCCCGAGAAACAGAGCTGACAAGATAAGCCGGTTTCAGCGACAGCAAATGTATACATGTGTGTACACACACAAGTATTCCGATCATCTTCGCAGATTTTACGGCTCTTGATCATACAGAGATCTTCAGCCTGCACGTTGTGTATCTCTCTCCGCACAGGGGACAGCCATTTTACATGCCTAGCCAAAAACAGTTGGGTGTTTCGTTAGTCGTCACATTTTTGAGATGGCGGCATCAACAGATCTAAATCGAACTGGATGAACATCAAAGATGAATTTTACGTAACACAATATGACTTGCAGACGACACCTGCACAAACATTTTGTTGAATACATTTCCATATTTTGTCCCCCAAACATAGCCCATTGCCACAAAAATCGATATTCAATTTTGTTTTCTTCAATTGTTACCTTCAAAACATATCTTATTAACCATTAATGGATTATGCTCGTCTTGATCGTTCAAGGTATGTTTTGATGGTTACGTCACGCAAATGATTAAAAATGTCTACGAATTTTTGTCTTTTTGTCTTTAGATTTGAGATGATTTTTGTCCATTTGTAATCTCCTGCGAATGTTTGTTGCACTAAAAAATATGCATCATGCCATTCTTCGCGTTTGACCAAGTTTGAATGTTTTAGTAGTCGATTACCCTTGTCGATTAGACTTCCGTGTTTGTCTTTACCAATTTAACTATCATCAGCAAACACGAAATTGTCCAGTCTGGTATTCAAACTCTTATTTGATAATCGTTGAACTCCAAATTGAATAGGGATTCATTGCTGCATTGCGTGTAAAGAGTACATATAACAGCCTGAAGTCTCACAACTCTCAAATGCACTGCAAGATGAGGATTTCAAACATAGCTTATACAGTTTAGAAAACGTTCGAGACGACAAAAGCCTGTCCCCAAAATATAGGACCTTGCCCGGACTTGTGGAGCTTCAGGACTAAATCATTACTGAACCTCCCTGCTAACCCTTTACCTAACACGTAACAGCCAAATCAGTCCAATGGCATTCTCAAAAATCACCATTAAATTTTCATTATTTTAAAACATTTTTTCTCAAAAACATAGCTTATGACCCATCATTGGAACGAGCCCATGGGGCTCGTTTTAATGAGGGTTCATGAGCTATGTTTTTGAAGCGAAAAATGAAAAAAAAAAATTCATTATTCAAACAATTTGTTTGCAAGTGTTGTCAGCCTTTCGTGATAGGTAAGGGTTAATACAAAACAGATTGACCGATGTACTTTACTGTAAATTATATTATTTAGGACCATACAAGTAAGAAGCTCAGCGTTGAAAAGGTTAAGACGTCACGATCCAAGTTGGGACTGGGCAGAGCCTGACACTTCTCAAAAGTTCATGACTGTTGTTTCTCACCCGAGAAAATTTGAATGTGGATTCTCTCTGGTGAGATATCCAGCTGCCTACACACAAGTTTCTTGGCAGATTTGTCTGGAGTATATACCCGAACAGACATGAACGCCAGAAAAACATTTATGTTCTGTGCGATATTTTCCTTGAGGTCTGTCCGATTTTTCACACAGTTGCCCGCAACATTTGGGTCACTCCAATTTCTTTGGGAATTGTTGGAGGGAGTGAATCTCACGACTCCATCTTTCCAGCGCATAAGGCTTGATTTCAACCATGCCACTTTATTGCGTGTCTTATTAGTCTGTATGAAACACACGGACTATTGTTTTTGTATGGTTTCTTTTTTTTCTTGGGGCATTGGGAGTGTCAAAGGGGTGTTGTGAAGTAGTTCATGCTCATATTTCTAACATGGCAAGATCTATGGACCTAGGACCAAGACCAAATGAATCGAAACTCAATGGAGGTTCAAAATGTGAGTCAAGGTCACTGAGGTAGCCCAGAGGCCATTGAGTGTATTTTTTCAATGCATTGCTGGAACTCTCATTTTATGTCCCCTAATACATTTCCGATGTTCTTACATATATTTCCACTCTCAGAAAAGTGAGCTGAGATTTTGTGGACCTGCGATTTACACCAAATGAGTCGACATTCAATGGAGGTTCAAAATATGGGTCAAGGCCTCACAGAGGTCATTGAGTGCATTTTTTCCGAATTGGTGGAAATCGCATTTTATGATACCATAATGCATTGCTAAGTTCAAAGCATTTTCGGACACAAGACTGAGATGGACGGTGGGACCAGAACACGCTGCAAAAACTGCATGATAGTCTGCAAGTGCAAACTGAAAAGTAACATGGCAAGATATAACTTAATCAACAGTAATTGAATATGACTGAATCTTCTAGGTTAAAACTCTCGAAATCAAGACAGAGATATTAGTAAGTCGTTCTCGTACACCACAAAGATAGACAAGTAAAATATATTATCCAGGGACGTGGCTAGAGGTATCCGACTGAGGGTGTAGGGTAGTGGAAACCCCCCTCCAGGTCCCTCCCTGTAGTTAGAAATTCACTACCGAGAAAGATTTCGAAAATGAAGACATGAAAAGGGGCAATAAAATTGATTGTAGTAACTAAAATGTCACCAGAACTGTGATAGAATTATCAGGGTATTATTATTTGGTATTCTGGGAATTGAATATGTGCTAAACAAATGCTCAAGCTTAGAACTTTGAACAATTCACACTGTCCTAACATTTAATCAGATCTTATGCAAGAATGATCAATTTTCGATGTTTCATCATTTTGTAACTGTGAATGATGGAAAATGACTCAGGATAACGATTTTACATAATGTGATTTTCTTGAAGTGCATTTCGAGGATTTTTTTATTACGATAAGTAAACGTGCTATAGAAATCTCGTACCTACTGGCATCATGCATACTTATGAAGCTCGATATTGCGTACACTGTAGTTGTAAATAGTAACAGTGAAAATTTTTGCCGATTTGAAACCGAGTTGTAATTTTGGGAAGTAAAGGAGACATCAACATCGCCAAAGAAGCTCCAAAATCCAGATAAATGGAATTTCCAACTACTCACGACTTTCCCTCCGAATTTCCAACTATAGGGAATTTTGGCAAGGATTGGGGGGGGGGGGGGGTGAACCCCCCCTCCCCTGTCGCCACGTCTCTGATATTATCAGTAAAACTGGTCAGTCCACATTGCTGCCTTTGTTTTGAGTGATTTTGATAGCAAGCTAAATTTGAGGTAACTTATTTAAACTAAGATATTCTTTCATCAGTATCTGCATGCTGGGGTAATGTTTGCAGGCTGAAAATCCATTACGATTGCACACCGTCAAAAACGATGGCTGATGTCCAGCTTATTACATGATGTTCCCGTTAATACTTGGTTGATGCAAGGTACCCTAGCGTGGAAGGTCAAAGCAGGCGCGTAGTCAGGATATCAAACATTGGGGGAGGGGCAGGGTAATATCTAGGGGGCCAGTTCAGTGATCTGAACGTAGCGGCTACCCTACTACGTAGGGGGTAGCCGCTACGTTCAGGCCACTTAACTACTAGAGGGCATACAGAATAGGATGCCCAGCATCATCCGAGTCACGGAAATCAATACAAACAAAAATGGAGCCTGAAATTAAGCAGAAATAATCATAAAATAATGAAGTGAACAAGACGAAAGTGAGACAGTATGAGAAAAAGATTGATCAGTTGCATTGAAGTGAATAGAAAAACAGAACAATGAGGAGCATGGATATCAAGTCAAGTGTACCTGATAAAGTCTGTCTCTCACCAGGCGAATGGAAATACTCACACCACACGCACAACAAGTTTCAATCAGATTTCTAATGAAGAGAGAATAGCCAAGTTGCACTGCAAGTAATAAAATCGCGATTCAATGTTGTTTTAAATTTTTGCTCGCAATGTACAATTTGCGACTCCTTGTTGGAACGAGTACGACGAGCTCGTTCGATTGAGAGGTCTCAAGCATTGACAGACTGGCCGATCTAGAGATCTGGAGATTTTCCGATGAGCCCCACCCCCGAAAATATCTTGAGATAGCCTCGAAGCAGATATTTCGTTTGTAAATGTGATCAGATTTGTGCTAGGGACCTAATTATTTGGATGACGGAAACACCAGTTCCATTTTGAGAGCGGCGAACATGGAATGTGGCCGATTTCAATCGATTGCGGCCTGGAAAGCCCAAAGTTGAGGTGGGTCGACCCAATATAGAGGGAGCGCAGGGCCAAGCTTGAGAGCCCATCGTTTCTTTCCTGGAAAATTTCAACCTTCTATACATATGAGCCTGAAATACCCAAAATGGTTCATGTACTTTTGAACTGATACTTCTTGGGTCACATTATGCCTTGAGTCTCTCGGTTCTTGAGCCTTTAACCCTTTACATAACATGAAAAGCAGACGACACTTACAAAGAAAATTCTTGAATAATTATTTTTTTCATTTTTTGTCTCAAAACCATAGGCTATGACCCCTCATGGGAACGAACTCGACGAACTCGTTCCAACGAGTAGTCATAACCTATGTTTTTGAGACAAAAAATGAAAAAATAATGAAAATTAACTGGCGATTTTTGAGGATAGCGCTGGCCGGTTTTGGCCGTTACGTTGGGTAAAGGGATAAAAAGGTACTCAGGGTTCTCTTATTGACAGAAAAGTTAATTTTTGTCTCCAGGGTAGACCCTGAACCTTCCCCTTCACGGGGTGAAATGATGTGTAGGAGAAAATATTCCTATACTACCATTGAAATGAGGTGGAGGGGATCTGCTGCCATTCTATGGCAGCTGAAAAAATCTTTTTTCCCCCACTTCATTTATCCGGGTTATGCCCCTGATGTCGTATGTAAGTTGTTTTAGTTAAGGTGTTAACACTTTGCCCAACGTTACGGCTAAAACCGGTCAGCGCTATTCACAAAACTCACCATTCGTTCCACTGAGGGTCATAAGGCATGTATTTGACGCAAAAAAAAAAAAAAAAAAAAAAAAATAGGTATTCAAGAATTTTGTTTTCAGGTGTCGTCTGCCTTTCGTGTTAGGTAAATGGTTAAATAAGATTTGAGAATATATGCAACTTTAAAAGCAGATAATGCCAGATACGAGGACTTACCTTTCTCAAATTTCAAAATCCGATTAAGAGATTGCCGGCTGTTCACGGAAACTCTCGCTTGACAAATAGCTGCAGCTGTCAGACTTTGCAGTTTATACTTGCAGTCAGGAAGTCGTCCTCAGAAAATCTGCTTCATGAAGTCCAAATACAGTGGAATTGTGTGAAAACAGATTTTAAACCGCTATGCACTTTCATGAATCATTAATAACGCAAGTCCTGATAACAAAAACGCGGTAGTTTGATAACCGAGTGGTTATTCGTTGGAAAATCGATTTTAGTCGGGAGCAGCTTGTTTGGAATATATATCGAGATGACATTGGTGCTATTTTATGCGTATACGAAATATTGATCTCTTCTCAATTAGTTCACAAATTTCCTCATTATTTGCTCGGAAGTTGAATAAAATAAAAACAAAGCAATTTTGTATTTTAATTATGTTCATTTGATCAAGTGGCTGTTGTGGCAATTCAAAGTTTGCTCTCATTACAACATTGACGTCATTGTAGTTATTTACTCTCTTGTATTGATCACTGCACCTCGAAAAATTCCCCCCTACAGATCTAGTGAGGGAGCCACTTCACACTACCCACAACAACCCAATAGTCACTTGAATGTATGACTGATGCTGATAAGACAAAAGGGCGCGCACGTGTGTGTGTGTGTTTTTGTGTATGTTGAAGGACACAACCATGTTTTCGAAGAAATTGGAATGGTGATTTCTAATCCCCGGCCCCGAATCGAACCGTTGGAAATTCCGCCTGGCATTCAAGAGTCCAACACCTAAACCACTGGGCGATTGCACACCATCAAAAATGTCCCTGATATTATCAGTAAAACTGGTCAGTCCACATTGCTGCCTTTGTTTTGAGTGATTTTGATAGCAAGCTAGATTTGAGGTAACTTTTTTAAACTAAGATATTCTTTCATTAGTATCTGCATGCTGGGGTAATGTATATTACATGATGTTCCCATTAATACTTGGTTGACGTAAGGTACCCTAGCGTGGAAGGTCAAAGTAGGCGCGTAGACAGGACATCAAAGATGGAGGGGTGGGGCGGGGGCAAGGGTAATATCTAGGGGGGGGGGGGGGGCTAGTTCAGCGATCTGAACGTAGCGGCTACACCCTTACGTAGGGAGTATCCGCTACGTTCAGATCACTGAATTACTAGAGGCCATACAGAATAGGATGCCCAGCATCATCCGAGTCACGTAGCGACGAGATGGAGATGAACGCAAAAGGGGCACCCCCTCTCGTTGGGGGAGGGGATGGCTACATCGGAAAAAAATGTGAAATTCGAGACAAAAAAAACCCCGCAATTTCCTTGACTCTGAGTCTGTTTGTGTCCATAGATTATAAGTTGTGAAAGGCATCAATAATTAGGCCACATCATCGGGGTGGGGAGGGCGTGACTAAAATTTTGTTGGGGGGGGGGGGCATGTGCCCCCATCAGCCAACCCCATGGCTACGCTACTGGGTCAAAGAAATGTAAAGATCAATGTGGGCTTAGGTTAATTGAGCTAGGAAGTATGAAGTAGTGTTATAAGTAAATAGTAATGGTACAAGGTTGTAAGTGTGGTAGAACACTATAGTACTAGGTGATTACAGTAGAACTGGATCATATGACATATGATGGTGACTATGGGTAGGTCAGCAGTGGAGGTCTGAGACCTATGAAGGTCATGGAGTGCTTTAGAAGCCACAAGTCGACTAGGTGTCACAGAAGAGATAACTCTCCTCTAAAAGGTATCCTCCAGAAGCTGTTAGCCTCCAATAGGCATCCTCCAATAGTAGATCACCATATCATAGGTATCCCTAATACCCAGACGAGCATAAGAGTCGAAAAAGGAGTCACTCGTTTGAGTAATTACTCAATGGCTTATTAGATTTGAGTCGTTCGAGCAATCTGAGATAGTTAGCAAACCTGTAGTAGTTCTACAAGTCAGTAGTAATGGTACAAGCCTGCAGGGGTTGTAGAAGGCTATGGTTTGGGGTAAATGTAGTGGAAGCTGATCATATGACAGATGATGGAACTATGGAAATGTCAGCAGTAGTTGCCTAGATGCACGGAACCGAACCGGCGCTAGAAGCCACAACTCTCTCAAGACAGATATCCCCCGATAAGTATTCTCCAAAAGGTAGTCTCCAAAAGGTATCCTCCATTAGTACATCGCCCTGCCAGAGTATCCTCCAATACCCAGATGTGTATAAGAGTCGTATGTGGAATCACTCGTGCGACCAATTGCTCGATAGCTTATTTGCTGGATAAGATTCAAATTGTTCGAGCAATGCCTTGCAAGTCAGTACTCGACAGCCTATTTGCTGGATATGATTCGAGGAGTTAGAGCAAGCAGATTGTATTAGACTGCCCGTTGTAGTGGAAGTCAAGTATGAGTGATATGAAACGGGACCGGTAAGGGTTGTGGTGTAGTGATATAGGTGCTGAGAGCCATGGTAGGTAGTAGTAAATGTGGGAGACTCTAGCACAGGACAGATAGTGGTAGCCAATAGTAGTGGTACAGACCAATAGTAATAGAAGTAAAGAGTGGATGTAAATCATAGGACAGACAGCAGTGACAATGGACAAATCAGCAGTAGTTGTCTTGTAGCTATGAAGAAGTGGGGAGGACAAGAAACCAGGAACTGAACAGGCGCCAGGCGCCAGGCGCCATAAATATTTTCAGATAGATATCCTCCGATAAGTATCCTCCAAAAGGTATCCTCCAAAAAGAATCCTCAAGTAGTACATCACCATGTCATAGATATAGTCCAATACCAAGGTGAGCATGAGAGTCGTATGTGGAGTCACTCGTTCGACCAATTATTCGATAGCTATTTTGCGTGATAAGATTCGAGTCATTAGATCAATTCCTGTTCCTGCTCGATTGTCTTTCGGGTTTAAGAATCATAAAGGGCCAGGGATAAATAAAACTAGATAGATTGTCAGGAATGGAGTAGCGAGCGCAGGGTTTGTAATAATAGGTAGTGACAGACTAGGTTTGAAATGTAAAACTGTTTCAAGTTAAAGGTTCATCTACCATAAGAGAGTACCCCGAATCTACAAAATGAAGTAATACCATTGTTTACAACTGATCAGAACGGACCAGGAGGCCTAAAATAATAACCAATAAGCTAAAAATGTTCCAGTTTAAAGGCTCTTCTACTGGAGTATACTCCGGAATAATTGAACGCACCCCGGGAGACCTCTAGGTCCTATAACACTTCATATTACTCATATATATTCATATATATATATAGTATATATATATATACTCATATATATATATATTACTCTTATAAGTCCAGAAATCCCACCTGAGATAAACCTACCGGCCTAGATGGCCGTTTGATGTCGGTAGAAACCGAGGATTTAGTGTGAAATCCGAGTCAAATAATTAGTTGTCGGTTATTTGCGGTAATTAGATTTACTTTTATACAAAGGAAAGCGCCTATTATAGGAAAAAGGAGGATTCTGGGAAATCTCTACCAAATAAAGTAATTTGGGGTGGGTTTAGATGATTTGAGGGAAATTGTCGGGCCTATTTGGGTAATTAGATTTACTCTTATTCAAAGGAACACACCCTCGGAAGATTTCCCCCTCCTATTGTAGCCTTTGGGTCACATAGCAACCACGTGCAACCAAAGAAACCAAGATGGCGACCTCAAGTATACAAAATGGACGACGGAAACACGTGTCATCCTAACAACACATGCTGCGCATGCGCACTAAGACCACGTATCACTATGGGATGACGTCACAAGATGGCCGCTCACGCACGCGTGCGACCATGGCAACCTAACCTGGCGTAACAATGTCACGTGACTGTGACGTCACTACCGGGGTCCGGCCAGTGTGGGACGATTCATCCCTCTCCTACTACTAACACAGAACCAGTTGCACTCTATAGGTTAACTGCAAGGAGAATTCTCTTCAGTTTGTTTCTGCACTGATTAATGCAACTTCTAACACTGACCCTTGCGAAGCCCTCTCCTCGCTGATATCTGTCAGTTTGTATCATGATTTAGGAATACAGGTAGAAAGAAAACTGTTCCATAAGTGATTTCAACTGGTGGAATATACATCTTTTTGATTAAAATTCATTCTAATAAAAAATGCACCATTAATGTTTTTCGGAGGTGGAATAGAGCATACTCCGACCGTTTGAATGATTTTGGATATACTCTTCATCATCTCTTGGTAAGAGGATAGATAACGTTTTAGGACGAAAGATTTAGTATGGCCGGCTTAAATGGACGTTTGATTTTGCAGTCTCCTTCTCTACCCTCTGTTCTAAAACGAAAAGTCTTTCTAAAACACGATTAATACTGAATATTTTTTCAGGCAGATATGTCTGCTTTGGGAAACGCGTCGTTTTAGACTTTACCCAATGCACAAGATATCAAAATATTATTTTAATTATTGTTTTTTCATATTTTTAAAAAAAATCAACAAAACCATATGAAGTGATACCGTATGGCTGGAGGTTAACACTATTCACTCTGGTGTCAACAATTTCAGGCCCCGATTTTCTCTCTTAATACCACTGGGAATGGAATCAAAACCAGTCTTGTTTGACAGAGTTCAATGAACTCTGTCAAACAAGATTGAATTGATTAAATTTCTAATTGCACCATGCAAAACACGAAAACAAAAAATGATGATGGTGAATCGCAAGAAATTGCGACCAGAAAAGTTTGAAACGTAACGTTAACCTCATTGTGCTTTGCACGCTTTTAAAATTTATAAATGAAGTGATAGAAATATCATTACCTGACGGACAAAGCATACTTGGCCGGAGTTTGATTATTTTTTAACACTATTTGCAATTTTATTTATGTTGAAGGAATTTTATCACGTGCCGCTGGGTTGAGAGAACTGAAAACGGAGTCTCATTATTTTGATCAGTTGGGTGTGTTTTTTTGTTTGTTTGTTAAAGACTATTTTTGAGAAGTGACAGTTACAGGTTTCGTTGACGGAATGGCAAGTAAAAGTATAATCAGCTTATTGCGCCTGTGACTTGTGTATATGCAGTACGTGGAGAGTGTATTATCACTAAATCACCCACAGGGTGGACATTCCACCCAAGCAATAATTGCAAATTTGTTGCAAAGCATTACAATCACAAGCACGAGCAAAGTTCCAGCCAATGGACCTCCGGGTTATACTGTTATACCCGGAGGTCCATTGGTTGAAACATTGCTTGCGTTTTTGTCCACAGGTACAGAATTTGAAAGTGATACTTTGGGTGATAATTCCACTCCCCGAGTGATTTAGTTACAATTCACTCTCCACGTACCGTATGTGTTATGTTCACATTGTGCTTATAGAGAATCTTTTATCGCGATGAGACTCGTTTTTGGGGACGTATAGCTACGAGTCGTACTTGCGAGTAGAGTCGCGTTAAATGATAGTATAAATGCACAATGAGCGCATAACACATTTATCTACCTTTCAGTAAAAAAACCCCGGCAGCCATAACTTCTCAAAAATAACTGTTAACAAACAAAAAGCCACACACAGTTGAACAAAATAATAGATCTCCATTTTCAATTCTCTCAACCCGACGGCACGTTAGGAAATTCGTTCAGCATCATGAAACTGTACATTGTGAAAAAAAATAATCAAACTCAGCCCAAGTATGCCTTTGCCATCGGGCAATTATATTTCGAACCAAATTCAATCCATTTCATAAGTTCACCCAAGGCACAGATGGCTGGTTTGCGAAAAGAACTTGGGAATTATTTTTCTGTAGTACGCAAGAATCGCTTTAAATACATGACGTCACTTCATTCATAATTTTTAGAAGCGACTAAATCACAAAGAGACTGACGTTACGTTTCGGAATTTTCTCGCTTTTACTTTCAATTTTTGTGATTCACCTCCAACCTTTTTGTTTTGGGGTTTTGCATGGTGGATAGTGTAGGTAATGGATCGTTCAATTCCCCGCAACGTGGAATGTGTGTTGAGGCAAACTTGATGCATCGTTCATTGCAGCATTATACGTTTCTGAAGGAAATGACTTGTGATTGCCAGTACCACTGAAATAGTCCGTCAGGCGCGCGTGCGGTCTTTTCTCGTGATGTCATGTGACTTTTATCGTCACTGCAATAACGGTACAAGATCTTTTATCGCCGAATTGTAATCGCTACTGATATTGCTGTTTGCGATTGCGTCTTTTGGTAAATGGTAGATAAATTCTTTTATAGTGACTCGATTCGTTTTGGGGAGATATAGCAGCTCGTCGTGTAAGCGCGATTGATAGCTATACCTTCCCAAATACGAGTCTAGTCGCGATAAAAGATTGTGTCTTAGCACAATGTTCACATTATTTACCGTAGTATATACAGTAAAAGTAACGGCAACAATACATCCACAGTAATTTTAACGTATTTTTTTTAAAGTGTGGAGCTTCCCTAACAGTCACGACTTGGCCAAAGTTCTCCTCCATATTTAAGCGTCAGTCTAAAAAGCGCCCATCCTCCTTATTTTGAAAATCGTGTATACGTCCCAAAACCACAGTAAGCAAATGCTATTTATTCCCTTCTTAGGGCTCCCTCACGGAAAGAGTGTCAGCGCAAACAATTTCTAAAGCAAGACATTTCGTCATATGCATGATTTACAATTACTGAGGACAAAATAAATAACAGTCTGGTAATTTCGTAAAAAAACGTTTAATTGGAGTCAATTATTTCAGTAAATTAAGAAATGATTGGACAGTCTCACAAACGTTACTCGAACAATAAATTAGATAGACAGTAGGACGCAACAGAGCAAGTAAATATTTTTCTCCATAGAGGACAATGTTGATGATGTTTTAAGCTTATTAATTTTACAAGCATTGGCGAGCTAGTTATACAACCTATATTAACGCCTCTTCGTGGCCCAATGGCGAGGGTACATAGGATGGATTACCCCCGCATGGCAATTTCGCGACCTCGCTCTACTCTAACACTACAATGGGATCTTTAGCCTGAATAGAGTGTCTCTCTCCGCACATGGGACAGTCATTTTACCTTCCCAACCGACTGGACACTACCCTGCTACCCCGCGACAGCATGAACCCCTCAACTGAACTTTGAAGCTGCCAGAGCGTGTTCGAACACCTCGAGGACTTTCCCAATCGAGAATCGATCCCGGTACATCTAGCTTGGGATAACAAAGGCACCAATCTTATCCACCCTACCGCAACTCATACGGATGACGAAATAAGCTGCAACCATGAACGTAGAAACATTTTTTTCCAAATGTAGTGTTGGGGGATGCGTGGTGACTCCCAACCGGGGTAACTGCATTATGTCCCTGGGCAAAGCATTTAATCACAATTGCCCACGGGGGGGGGGGGGGGGGGCACGGTGGCGCTAAAAAGATGTCCAGCCACGGATTCTCTCACCAAATATAACCGTGGGGAACAAGACTGTGAGTTAGCTCTAAGAGAGAAGTATTAAGGTGGATGCACGTGACCGCTATCCCCTTGGTGTTTTGGAACAACTGATTGTATGTTCCTTGGTAGGGGGTTGTCAAGATATAGCTAAAAGTTGCGATTTTGTTGTATAAAAGTGTAAATAGTTTCTATAATTTTTCTGAACGGGTTAAACATAAAACTTAAAGATAGATATGTGACGGACCCCGAAAACAGGTTTGTCAGAGATTCTAAATGAGGCATGAAATTTAATGTCCATCATGGCGAACGTGTTCAACGCCATATGGGCTTCTAATAACAGATCAATAGTAAGAGAGACAATATTCTCTTCTGTAATAATTATCTGGGTAATTAAAGCCAGTTAAAATCTAATTGTAGAATACAGTGCATCACACATGTTCTGGACACACACCTATATTACGCATCTATCCTGTCTCCGAAATGTCAAAAGATACCAAAATGCGAGTCTTTCAAAGGAACTTTAAAGCGAGTGTTAAATTAAAATAGATCTAATCGGCTAAGTTCAAGAGAAGCGATTAACTGAGAATAAATGTTCTGGCTATCTAATTAAAAATCGGGGGATTTCTCGAAAAATTCATTCCAGTCAATTCCAGTCGGAAGGCGTGTAAGGCTGTGGGTTGTTGCGAGGCAGTTAGCCTGAAGGCACTCAGAGAAGGGCCGAATTTAGCCTTGGCCGTCGAGGGTCATAGGCACCGAGATTGATAGTCCGCGTATTATCGTAACCCTGTGAGGGTTGTAAGGAACCGATTGTAGTTTGTTAACGGTTGCGAACAGTAGTGGCACAGTAGCCAAAGAAGTAAAAGCTGTAACATTGAGGTCTAGAGACCGTATTAAGAGCTTGAGGAAGCGCTGGAGTAGCTCGCGAAATAAAATAGTTTTAGGCGGTTCGAGAATTGGTGATGTTGAGAACACTTTGCAGAATATTTTTATGTAAACTTTGTTGAGTATATATCTGAAGGCGAAGAATAACTTAACCCCGTGAGAGAAAAACAAAGCGTAAAGTGATTGTGAACTGTGGTAGAGGCCGATTGAATTGTGGTTGAACTGTGAGAACGCTGATAGATTCGCACAAGCTGAACATTACAGGTGTTAAGCCCGACTGACGGTGAAGTTAACCCTGCGAGGAGGAAGCAACGAGAAGTGAAAAGATACTTGGTATTCATCACAAATCGTGAGAAGGTGAAGATGATCAGACACAGCTAGCTGTGGGAGACGTCGAGGGCCCTAAAGAATAAAATTTTATACGCGTAATTAGTGTTTTCTTATGGATAATTTTGTGAGTAATTTGTTTGATATTATATTTCTTCGTACATGTAAATAAATAATCTTTTCAGTGAATTATCGTTGATCACCTTTTGGCGTTGTAAGCCACAGGCACCTTCAGGAAGCCTAAAAGTCCCAAGCGGATAGGGCATTGATAAGGTGGCAAGGTTTACGTTCGAACCGGGGTTCAGACGACAGTCACTGGTAGTCAACTGAGCACCGATAAGAACATAAATTTTCCTCCATCACTCAACCCCGTAATCCTGCGACACTGGCGATGCGTACATAGGATGTTCTAAAAGGTAACATTGTTAAAGGTAAAGATCAACGATCCACTCAAAGATAATTTATTTCATGGAGCATGCTTTTTGAAGTTCACATATGAGTTTCTGCAAATGGTTATCAACATGCTCTGGGGAAATAGTGGAGAGTCGTAAAGGGTTAAAGTTTTGCAATTCTTAAATTTAAGTGGGTTCAGAAGCACATGACGCGGTAGCTAACTAATTATCCGCCGTAGAAGGGTTAAGCGCGACAATAGACGCAATGAAATTGTTATTTACCGTAACTGTGTAGATTGTAAGTATTTAAAAGTGAAATAATGGAGGATCCCATGACTTTGGACCAGTTAATTTCGGCGGGGGACGCCTAGATTTTTCTGGGAGTGAACTGCAAAAGTTTGTCAGGGACGAACAAAAGCGAGTAGCGAAAGAGTCAGTTGCTGACAGAGAGCGAGAGAATGGGAGCGTGGAACGCGAGAGGGCAAGGGCCCGGGAAGAAGCCACTGCCGAATTGGAACGGCAGGTGACTTTGAAGCGCGAGGAGGCTGTCCGTAAGGCCTTACGGGCAGCCGAACGAGAGAAAGAAATACAGGTGGAGCGAGAAAGAGCTGACAGAGAGGCAGCATTAAGAGCTGCAGAGCGAGAGAAAGAAATTCAGGTGGAGCGAAAAAGAGCTGCGTTAGAGCGTGAAACGGGGGAGAGGCAGGCCGAGATTGAAAGGGAAAGGGCCGAAAGAGAACACGAGAGAGAGAGAGAGAGAGAGAGAGAGAGAGAGAGAGAGAGAGAGAGAGAGCTCGAATTGATAGGAGCTAGGGCCCAAGTTCAGGAAACCAACAGGAGGCAAGGGGAAACGAAAGGGGGTGGTCATGGTAGGACCCCATTTCCAAAACTCCCTAAGTTCTCAGAGGGTCCTGATGATATCGATGCATACCTTCAAAGATTTGAGAGGTTTGTATCGTGTCATCAGTGGCCTGAGGATTCATGGGGAGTAAACTTAAGCCCGTTGTTAACGCGGAAATCCTTGCAAGTATATGCAAGTATGCCTCCTGATTTGACAAATGATTATGGTGAGCTAAAGAAAGCTATTTTAAAGAGGTACCAGCTCACCAAAGATGGATTCAGGGCTTAGTTCAGAGAATGTAAGCCCGAGAGAGGGGAAAGCGTATTCCAGTTTGTGGCGCGGTCTACTAGGTATTTTGACCGCTGGGTTGAGTTGTCGGAAATCGACGAAGATTTTCCGTCCCTCAAAGATCTGCTCATCCGAGAGCAGTTTATTTCAACTTGCTCCCCAGAGTTGGCCCTCTTTGTTAAGGAGGGGAGGCCAAACAGTGTTGATGAAATGACTAAGGTAGCCGAACAGTACTTGGAAGCCCACGGAGGTGGTATAACCCAGTCCCGGCCGGGAAGATTTTGGGGGAACCAGGTTGCAAAGGCACCGGTTAGAATTAACCCTCCAGAGCCGACTGGTAACAGGGGTGGTACTGGGCCACAGGGCCCTAAAGATTTGTCTTCTTTTGTTTGTGGGCGGAATGGGCACCTAGCGAGGGACTGTTGGAAGAAAACTCCTCTCACAAAGCCGAATGGCGGACCCCATAGGAATGGAAGGAGAGAACCCTTCACCAAAGAACTGGAGAAACGGAGGTAGCGGCGGTCCGACCTGGAACAAAAGGCAGACGACGCGTTCTGCCAGACAGTTGGGCCAGAAAGTAGTCTACTCCGGGATGCCATTGAGAAGGGGGAGCTCGTGTTAGAGGGTGGAAAGGTTCTCCCTATCATTAGTGGAATGTGCGAGGAAGTCACAGCCTCAGAAGATGGAGGGAAAATGCCCGTGTACCCGGGGTATGTGGATAAACATGAAGTGCAAATGCTTCGCGACACAGGATGCAGTAGCGTAGCAGAGCGTAGGCAACTAGTCAAGGACGACCAGCTATTGGGACGCGACCACATGTGCATGCTAATAGATGGGACAATTAGGAGGTCCCCCCTTGCGAGGGTGAGGGTGGATAACCCTTTCTGTAGCGGTGAGGTAGAGGCAATGTGTATTGGGCGCACATCTATGACCTCGTACTTGGGAACATACCCGGGGTATGTTCAGATCCTGACATGACATGGTCGGAGAGGAGAGCACCCAAAGGGGCATCGGGGCGGTCACCCGAGCCCAAGCCGCAGATGCAAAGCGGCCGGTAAAATCACTGGAGGGACCAGTGAAGTTGAGTAAGAAGGCACAGGTAGAGTGCGCAATGGAGGCCCCAAAGGTTAATCCTTTGACGACGGAAGTCAATGGAGTGGCTGAACGGAAACAGCCAATGTATGTGGACGAGAGGGGGCATAATGAGGGTCGGCACGTGAGTAGACCAAAGGTTAGTAACTTTTGGGTCGGTCAAAAGGTGACCGTGCTCCGGCCGACACGGTTAGGTAGACCGCAGTTACAGTGGGAGGGACCATACGCTGTAACAAAGATAATGGGCAACGGTCATTATGGAATGGACATAGATGGGTGTGAGTGGTTTACCACGCAAGGTTTTTGCGGAGATGCCAAAATGTAAAGGACACTGAACCCACGCGAACAGCGGGGTGGGGTTCATTGGGACAAGTGAGGCCTCAAGAGGTGGCGGGAATAGCCACAAAACGGCAGCAGAGACGTAGAGGTAGGAGGGGCCCAGGAACTTGTAGTGGGACACCCAAGGGGAGATTGGCAGGAGCTAATCTACAGAGCGTTGCATCTGAGGCAGCGAGCTCTGCCTATGGGCATGTAGTTGTTGGGCTTGAAGATGAGTGGGGTCCTTGGTGGAGGTCGCGCCCAAGGAATAGGTCCCGGTGGAAGGGACCGAGGGGCTCTCTAAGGAATAGTAAGGGTCCCACCATAAATAGGAGTATTTAAAGTTGGTGCCTAATAGGGCAGGTAACCCGCTGATGGCTCATGAGCCGGGCGGGACACCCTATCCAAGGATGGGGCAAGTTAGTGAGATAATGGAAGTTAGGGCAAGGGGCCCATCGGCTGGCTTGGGTCAGGGTGGATACCCCTTGCTAATAATTTTTTACGCAGGTGTTGGGTGAGTGTATATAGATACAGGTGTATGTATGATAGAGCAGTATTATATTTTGCGATGTTGAGTGGGAGAGTGAGTGTGTAGGGGGGGGGGGGGGCTGTTGGCTGCATGTGTACCAACAGACAACCTCCTATTGCGCGCCAGTGGAAGTGTGCGCGAGAGTTTATATGGAATGAGGATAGACTCATGCGTTCCAATGGGGAACCGAGTCAAATTACTGGAGAGTTATTTGTGGTACGCATCAGTATGCGCATGTGTATGACTGTGTGTGAAATTTCTGGGTATATTGGAGTAATAATAGAGCAAGACAGTGAGTTAGCTCTAAGAGAGAAGTATTAAGGTGGATGCACGTGACCGCTATCCCCTTGGTGTTTTGGAACAACTGAGAGTATGTTCCTTGGTAAGGGGTTGTCAAGGTGATAGCTAAAAGTTGCCATTTTGTTGTATAAAAGTGTAAATATTTTCTATAATTTTTCTGAATGGGTTAAACATAAAACTTAAAGATAGATATGTGACGGACCCCGAAAACAGGTTTGTCAGAGATTCTAAATGAGGCATGAAATTTAATGTCCATTATGACGCACGTGTTCAACGCCATATGGCTTCTGATAACAGATCAATAGTAAGAGAGACAATATTCTCTTCTGTAATAATTATCTGGGTAATTAAAGCCAGTTAAAATCTAACTGTAGAATACAGTGCATCACACATGTTCTGGACACACACCCATATTACGCATCTATCCTGTCTCCGAAATGTCAAAAGATACCAAATGCGAGTCTTTCAAAGGAACTTTAAAGCGAGTGTTAAATTAAAATAGATCTAATCGGCTAAGTACAAATAAGGAAGCAGATGAACTTGAGAAAATACAAATTTCAGCTGCAAGAATTGTTACTGGTGCAACAAAAAGTGCCACCAAAGAATCCTTGTATATTGAAACAGGTTGGGAAAAATTGGAATCTCGACGGAAAAAACACAAACTTGTCCAGTTCTTTAAAATGTACCATAATTTAACCCCACGATTTATTTCCAGCCGAATTCCCCCGTTCATTTCAGAAGTGCAATCATATAGCCTTCGATCTAATCAAAATATTCGAGTACCCTTTTGTCGTACGACATCCCATCAAATGTCATTTTTCCCAGCGACATCAAAACTCTGGAATGATATTCCACAACCAATAAGGGAAAATCATTCAATTATAAACTTCAAAAGATATCTCAATCGAAATAATCGACGTCCTCCCAACTTTTATAAAAAATCTAAATCTCGAAAAGCTCAAATCTTTCATTGTAGACTCCGGCTTCAATGTAGTAATCTGAACGACCACCTCTATATGCACAACCTAGTTATTTCGCCTTTATGTGCATGTGGAGACCGTGAAACTACAGACCACTTTTTGTTAGAATGTCCAATGTACAACATAATAAGGATTGAAACTATTGGAACCCTGGCGTGCTGCATAGATAGTGATATTCTCCTGTATGGATCTGAGTTTTATGATGACTTCATTAAAAGAAGTATATTTAAAACTGTCCAGTCATACATTCTGAAAACAGAGCGTTTCAAATAAGATCAGGAATTCTACATAGCAGACAATACTCTATCACTTTCAGGCCTCAAACCCAAGACAGGTTGGCGTGAATACCAAGTGTGAGCAGTCCTAATCTATCAAATGGACACATTTAATTTGAAGAGAATTACTCACTGAATTAACAAAGTTCTGATGCTTCTTTTTTTTTCTTTTTTTTGTTGTTTTTTGTTGTTTCTGTTTCTCGTTTGCAATCTCTCTCTCTCTCTCTCTCTCTCTCTCTCTCTCTCTCCAGTTTCTTCTCTTTATTCTCCAACCCAATAGCTTATCTTTTGTTCTATTTCTATAAATGTATATCACTTTCCCTGTTATTCCTACTCAGGGACGTGGCTAGAGGTTTCCGTTTGAGGGAATGGGTGTAGGGTAGTGAATTTCGGGCTGGGGAGGGTCCGGGAGGGGAAACATCCCCGGTCCCTCCCCATAGCTGGAAATTCACATCAGAGAAACAATTTGAAAATGAAGCCATGAAAATGGGCATAAAATTGATTCTAGTAACTGGAATGCCAACATATTTATGATAGAATTATCAGGTTACTAATTGGTATTATTCCGGGAATTGAATATGTGCTAAACAAATGCTCAAGCTCAGAACTCTAATCATCTTGGAAGTGTGAATAATGAAAGTAACTCAGGATAACGATTTTACATGAAGAGATTTTCCTGAAGTGCTTTCCGATGTTTTTTTACAATAAATAAACATACAATAGAATCCTCGTACCGATTCGATTGTGAATGAAGGAATTAACTCAGGATTCTACACGTTACACGGCGTGATTTTCTTGAAATGTATTTCGACTTTTGAGAAAAGTAAACGTACTATAGAAAACTCATACCAATTGATATCATACATACCTTTGAAGCTCGACATTACGTACGCTGTATTTGTAGATAGTACTAGATGGAGATGGAATTTTTGCTGATTTGAATTCGGGTTGGAATTTTGGGAGGTAAATGAGACATCAGCATCAAGAAAGAAGCTCTAAAATCCAGATAGGTGGAATTTCCAACTATTCATGATTTGCCCTACAAATTTCCAACTGTAAAAAATTTTTATCAGGATTGGGGTGCCCCCCCCCCCCCCGCCACGTCCCTGCTCCTGCTTCATTCAGACACTTTCTCATTTTCTTCTTTTTGATCTCCTTTAAATCTGTTTGTGTGTTGTTACCAAGTTGACTGTAAAACGCCGCCACATTTGCCAAAAATGTGAAATATATTTATAGGGTGGAAACAGCTTAACATAAGCTTTTAGCTTTTTGTTGAATCCACAAATATGTATTCTATGTATTATTGTATAATAATGCAACTTGGAAATAAATAATGTTTAAACATGTTCTGGACACACACCCATATTACGCATCTATCCTGTCTCCGAAATGTCAAAAGATACCAAAATGCGAGTCTTTCAAAGGAACTGTAAAGCGAGTGTTAAATTAAGATAGATCTAAGCGGCCAAGTTCAAGAGAAGCGATTAATTGAGAATAAATGTTCTGGTTTTCTAAATAAAAACCGGGGGATTTCTCGAAAAATTCATTCCAGCCAATTCCAGTCGGAAGGTGTGTAAGGCTGTGGGTCGTTGCGAGGCAGTTAGCCTGAGGGCACTCAGAGAAGGGCCGAATTTAGCCTTGGCCGTCGAGGGTCATAGGCACCGAGATTGAGAGTCCGCGTATTGTCGTAACCCTGTGAGGGTTGTAAGGAACCGATTGTAGTTTGTTAACGGTTGCGAACCGTAGTGGCATACTAGCCAAAGAAGGAAAAGCTGTAACGTTGAGGTCTAGAGACCGTATTAAGAGCTTGAGGAAGCGCTGGAGTAGCTCGCGAGATAAAATAGTTTTAGGCGGTTCGAGAATTGGTGATGTTGAGAACACTTTGCAGAATATTTTTATTTAAACTTTGTTAAGTATATATCTGAAGGCGAAGAATAACTTAACCCCGTAAGAGCCAACCAAAGCGCAAAGTGATCGTGAACTGTGGTAGACGCCGATTGAATTGTGGTTGAACTGTGAGAACACTGATAGATTCGCACAAGCTGAACATTACAGGTGTTAAGCCCGACTGACGGTGAAGTTAACCCTGCGAGGAGGAAGCAACGAGAAGTGAATAGACACTTGGTAATTCATCACAAACCGTGAGAAGATGAAGATGATGTGAGGTCGATCCATCAGACACAGCTAGCTGTGGGAGACGTCGAGGGCCCTAAAGAATAAACTTTTATCGCGTAATTAGTGTATTCTTATGGATAATTTTGTGAGTAATTTGTTTGATATTATATTTCTTCGTACATGTAAATAAATAATCTTTTCAATGAATTATCGTTGATCACCCTTTGGCGTTGTAAGACACAGGCACCCTCAAGAAGCCAAAGACTTCCAAGAGGATAGGGCATTGATAAGGTGGCAAGGTTTACGTTCGAACCGAGGTTCAGACGACAGTCACTGGCAGTCGACTGAGCACCTATAAGAACATAAATTTTCCTCCATCACTCAACCCCCGTAATCCTGCGACAGAACGGTCGTCGATATCTGCTGTGCAACAATGGTGTTCAACTGATGACTCGGAGACAAATAAAAGATGATAACAATTTAATAGCGAATCTGTTGTTCCAAATATCTCACAGCAATCAACATTTAATAACCGGACTTGTTGGATATCTGAACAATTTTACAGCAATAACTCATGGGATTTCCCAATAAAATGAAGCAGAGTGACGTTTGGAAATCCAAACTTTTACTAAAGTCTTACTTGTGATCAAGCCTATATATACAATACAATAAATGCGTCATGTTATAATACGTTTACTTAATATAAAGATTAAAGTAATCTTTCACTGGGTCTTAATGAGATGCCTTATTAACTTAGTGAATAGAGCTTAAATAAACAATGGAGGGAAACAATGAATAGAGGCAACTTGTTAACAACTTCTATGATACAGGCTTGCTGTCACACGACGAATGAAAAAATATGCCAAGTTTGAAACAATTGAAATTAAATTGGACAAAATGCGAACAGTAGATTGTGAATGCAATATAATAACAGTAAATTTGTCTTTTTGTTTCGAAAGTTTATCATGGTCTGTACGCGCTCCGTTTATCATGGTCTGACAACGTGGTTTGCAAAGTGCATTTTAACAAATAATAAAGAAACAACAACTCACACTCTATCAAGGTTCCACTACGACGATAAACTGAGAGACGAAGTAAAACTTATGAAATGTTAAACTGAGATACCAAGCCCTAAAACGTTAAAAATAGCGCAAACATGAAGCGGCGACTGAAATGGGGTGAAATATTACTATGGAGAAATAACACGATGAGAATACAATGTCAACGTGTTCCTAAACACACAAATAAAATAACACGCAATTACCGAAATACATATAATAGCTTAAACGCTGTTAGAAACTTGTATAAAAAATATAGGATTTATTATTAACGTATTTACAATTCCAAAATTGAAATTATTTGTGTGATTCAATGACACTGACTCGACAGTATGGTTACTGCCATTACTTTAATAACATTTACATTAATAATATATTATCTTGCACTTCTAGCTCGGCACAATATGTTTGAAAAAATAAAAAATATGGTTAACTGAATATTTTGAAGTACATTTATACACAAAAAATTTTATAAAAATAAAAATACATATGTGTCATGTAGTGATTATTTATTTATGGTGGTAATTTTGGAAGGGGTGTGATGCGTTATTTTTGGTGTCAGCTTAATTAAAATGGCTGAATTGTTCAACATACAAAGCTGAACATTAAATATAAAACTATCAAAACAGGCCACCTCGACATCGAGTTGGTTGCAATCGAGACCACAGCCGACAATGAAAAACATCGCGATAGTATGTTATTACAAGGACCCTAGCGAAATAGTTAACAAAGAAGTATTTGATTTTTCACAGGAAAATACAACCACTGTATCTTCATGGGTTTCAGTGCTAAACATCAATACTTCGGTTGTAAGTCCACAAGCTCTAACGGTGATGCTTTATTCAATATCACCTCCGCGCCCTACATCAGTAGTATCCCGCTAAATCGATCTGATATCCTGGACCTAATAATAACGAGCGACTCCCTTATTAACCATATCGACGACCACAGGGACGGTGATGACTACCTCGGCAGCGACCATATTCCGGTCAAAATAGGAAATGGCCCCCTCAGGTACCCCATCCCCCGCCACTCGCTGGAATTTTACTAAAATAAACTGGGATCTTTACCGCGAAATAGTCGATGTAAAACTCCCTCACAATACTCTCTCCAACGCCACTGACCTCGAAACCCATTGCGCGGACCCACAAAATATAATCAACTCGACCTTAGATGAAATATGCCCTAAAGAAGAGGCGCGCCCCGGAGAAGAATACTATCCGGGGACACACTCTCACTCATTAAAACTAAATGGAAAGCCCTCCACGCACTAACTTCAGAGACCGACCCAGTTTAAAAAGCGGATCGAAAAAAAACTTAAAACATAAAAACGGTCCTCCAGGCCGAACAACAAGCTAATTAGAAAAAGGCCACATCCAACCTTAACGGGACAAGGGAAGCCAACAAGTTTTGGAACACCTTCCTAATGTTAACAGGCCAAAAGAGTAAGAGTAGCAAAACAGCAACCAAGCCCCTAACTAAGGAACATAACGATAAGGAGAAAGCTGACACCTTTGCCGATCTCCCCAAGAAAACTCACCGCCTCCAAGGTCAAACACGCGATTGATAGCTTCGTCGATGATCACTCCAAGATTTACCACGATCAGAACTTCAGCTCCGTCCCCGAAGAAGGGGACGACGACGATCTCGTCGCTCCCATCACAAACGACAAAATCATCAGCATCATAACAAATTGCAGGAAATCTTCCTCACCCAGGGAAGACGAAATTAGCTATAAAATCCTAAAACAAAGCCCCAACTCGTTTATCACCAGAGTAGCAACCTCTAAAATGTATGCCTCACCCATGGCTACTTTTTAAAATGTTGGAAAAATCAGCCATAGGTGTCATGATACCCAAACCAGAAAAAGACATCTCTAATCCAGTTAACTACCACCCAGTCAGCCTTCCCAGTCTTCGAAAGAGTCCTCGCCAATCGGTTGAGAGAGCACCTTGAAGACACCAACTTCTTTAATGACACACAACGGGCCTACAGGCGCCACAAGGAAAGCATCCATCACCTTGTAGGACAAATGAAAACGGTCATCGATAATCAACAAGTCGGCGTAGCCATCCAACTTGATGTTGAAAAAACATTCGATTCTTTCTGGCACAACGGAATATGCTATAAACTCTCTAAACTAAACCTCCCAATAAAATTGTTAAGACTACTCTCCTCCTTACTTAACGATCGAAAAATCAAAGTTAGGGTCAACAACGAAATATCCCATAGTATCCCCCTCGAAACCGGTTCCCCCAGGGGTCCGTCCTCAGCCCCTCCTCTTTATTATCTATTTAAACGACCTTAAATTTACCAAGAACCGCGTCCAAATATCACAATTCGCCCTAGACAAAGGGTTATGGGATTCCAACAGTACATCCTCCCAAGTACAAAAATCCCTCCAAAGCTCATTGGACGACCTTGAGCGCTAGTGTGCCGAGTGGAGAATTAAACTGAACATAAACAAAACCCAAAGAATCATCTTCAACCCTAAGCTCAAAAACCGTGACTTCGACCTCAAACTACTGGATAAAGTCCTCCCAGAATGCACCAAGTCAAAATTCCTCGATATAACCCTCGACCAAAAACTGACCTCCAATAATTACACCAATAATATCGCCACAAAAAGCAACCCAACGCATTAATGTACTAAAATAAAAATGCTACGCAGCACTTCCTAGGGGGCCAACGAGGCAATCCTATTTAAATTATACAGGTAACAGGTAGACAGCCAATCTGGCTATGTCATCTCCCTCAGTATACACATCAATACTTACTTGTACTATATAACTGTAACTGTTTTTTTTTAAGTAAACTGTAAATAAAGAATCCAATCTAATCTAATCTACAATGCATTCGAGCGTCCCGTACTTGTCCTCAGTGAAACAAATAAAATCAACCTCAGTAAACTCCAGAATCATGCGCTCAGGATCGTTCTACGCGCAACCTGGGGGTTCCCCAATTAAACTACTCCACGACTGGGCTGCCATTCCAACTATAAAAGACCGCCTAACTACACTAGCCGAAAAAAACGCGACTGCCTTAAAAAGACAGCAAACTAATATCAGAATTAAACGACATCTGTGCCAGTCGATAAAAACAAAACAAATATGAAATAACCAACTCCAGTCTCAGTTACTCCAGTACAGGTCGGGTCAGGGGGACTTGTACCAAATCGGATTCAGGCACGCGGCCCTCGTGACAAAACTTCACCGAAAGAGTAAAAATCTACGGTGGAACCAGGCAGTGACACGCTCCAGCGAGAGTGGGCGACAATCCCAGGCTGCCTCCACAAATCGCGTTTAACAATCTCTGCGCTGCGGCGGCCGCAATACACCTCCAGATGTGGGTCGCCATAGTTGCGGGCTGCTTCCCCACTCCACCCGTAACCGTTCTAACAAACAGAACCAATACGTCTCTAGAGTAAAAGCCTTGCAGTTTAGAATAGACAACGGTGGACCAGGCAGTGATGCGCTTCGGTGAGACTTGGCAAAAACCCAAGGTTTCCTTCACCACACTACGCTTCTAACCGATCTAATAAACAAAACCACCTACGGTGGAACCAGGCAGTGATACGCTCCAGCGAGACATGGCGACAATCCAAGGCTGCCCTTCACCGATCGCGTCTGGGAAGCGCCCCCTCTTCTCCTAAACCGACCCTCATCAAAAACGGAAGCAGCAAACACCCTCGGGTGTGGTATGCAACAATCGCGGGCTGCTCTCCTCCACTCCTAAAAAACCGACCCGGAAGCAGCAATTACACCTACGGCAGTAGGTAATAAAGGCGGATTCCAGGACACTTTTGTACATGTACCGTACACGTACATGTACGTGTACCGCTATAGGATTCAGTGTTAAATCGTGTACACGTGTACAAAAAATGTCATTTTTTATGGTGTCCCAGAATCCGCAATTGTTTTGGGGCTCACAGATCGCACTTTTGACGTTCAAACACCCGTTGGCGAACGCTTAGATTCGACACGTCGCTCAGAAGTGAAAAATGTACACGATTTTTAAGAAAATGTACATTAAAAATTTTTGTCGACATTCCCATCGTGGATTAGACCATCGATCCATCGTTGGTGAACGCGAGCAAAAACGTTTTGTGGCTTCCAGGACAACATCAAAAAAGTGGTTTGCGGATTCTGGGACATGACGTTCGCCAATGGCTGTTCGAATGTCAAAAGTGCGATCCGATCGGGGAAACCCATTTGCGGATTCTAGGACAGGAAAAATCGACCTCAAAACGTTTTTCGATGTTCGCAACGGCGAAAAGTGAGCGTAAAGTGTAGTTACTCATCGAGGATTTTTTTTTTTTAAATGGATTTGGGCCTCCGGTACATGGACAAAAGACGGTTTGCCGCGATTTGGGCCTCCGCTACATGGAAAAAAGGTGGTTTGCGGGTTCTGAGACACCACGTTCGCGATCGCGTTTCGGATGGTATAGGGTGCGATTTGATCGGTGAAAACGATTTACCGATTCACCTTGAGAGTTTTGTAGGGCGAATAGTGATAGAATCGGTTTTGAGGCGAGGAAATAAAAAGTGATTGATATATATAGGAGAGAAAAAAAAACTAAATAAATAGTTATTTAAAAATAAATATCAAATCGAATAGATAATAAAAAAATACGTAAATCATGAACGCTTCCCAGACTATTAGAGCAAGGTTTCTTTTAAAAATGCTGATGAGAGCCTATGCATTCTGCGTGAACGAACAACTAGATCGCCTCTTGTTAGAACGATGCGTCGGATGTCGGGATCATCCAGACTTCGATCACGAGAATCATTCGTGTCTGACGATGGAAAGGGAAGATTTGGTCATCAAGTATTTCGAACCGGAGTTCGAACGCGTTCGATTCGATGAAGTGATCACGTTTTGGAGGAGATTAGTCTTCTGTAAGAATCGAGACAAGCCCACAGTTTCGGAAGAACTGAAATTGGCGCATAGAAGTCTGACTTTAGAAGACAAGGGATGCCTCATGAAATTATTGCTGAATGAAGCATATGTCTAAGTTTTCTCATTAATATAAATAAGGGAGAATAGAAAATAAAAAATAAATACACACATAAATTTTTTATCTAATATTAGAAAGAAAAAAACACAAAAATGAGAACCAGAAATAAATTGTATACGACGTTAGATGACGACGAGGATGAGAAGCCGAACGGCGTTTTGCCAACGGCACCATCGCTAGAAGAGAAAGAAAGAGGAGAGAGGTATTGCATTGATCAAATCAGTAGAATCCAATTGTATCTGACTCGAGAGAGAGATTCTCGTCGTTCTCTCAAGAAGTATTCGCGTTTCCTGAAATTCGTCAACGCGGTCGACACGACACTCATCATGATTTCCATGGGTTTACACCTGGCCAGCATCAGATTGTTGTCGACCGCGGTTGGCATTCCGATCGTGTTGACCATAGAAGGAGTGGCTCTCGCTGCCGGATTGTTTAGCACGCTCGGAAACTTTTTGAGTAGGAAATTATATCTGAAGGCAAGGAAACACGAAAAGATTCGCGTCTTGGCCGACTCCAAGATTGACACGATATCCAAAATGATCTCGATGGCGTTGAACGATATCGGATGGAGAATACTTCACGATATTGAGCGAGAAAACGAAATACGATGTCATGAAAGAAGCCGTGAGAATCAAGACTCGTCAGATCATCAAGGAAGAGATGAAGGATTCTCTTGTGGAAAAGGGGAGGAAAGAGGCTAGGGAGGAATTCAGTAAGATGATAGAACTCAAGAGCAGCGATTGAAAAAAAAAATATATATAATAAGAACAGAATTTTTAAAAAAGAAATATTAAATTTATATATAAAATAAAAATGAAATTAATTTAAATAACTCTCAAAAAAATGTATTGCGTAAAGTGTAAGAGAGTTACCGAGACGAGTAATTCTCGAGAAGTACGAACTAAAAACGACAGACAGATGCTTTGCAGAATTTGCGAGGTGTGTGGTTTGACACACGATTTGTAAAAAAAAAAAGAACGTGAGCAAAGGTAAAGGCATCGTGAATAAAATGATCAATAATCTACCTTTCGAAATGCATCTGCCGGGTCACAGTTTCACGGGACCCGGAACGAAATTGAACAAGAGACTCAACACCGATCTGACTCCTAAATCTTGGAGCAAACCCGTGAATAGGGTGGACGCGGCCGCGTATGATCATGATCTGTGCTACGCCAGACATCCCGAC
The DNA here is from genome assembly GCA_031216915.1 of Pictodentalium vernedei. Classification (NCBI taxonomy): domain Eukaryota; kingdom Metazoa; phylum Mollusca; class Scaphopoda; order Dentaliida; family Dentaliidae; genus Pictodentalium; species Pictodentalium vernedei. The sequence goes on from CM062297.1 coordinate 545,630,858, forward strand.
ACCAAGACTCACAACGACGTCTGCAATAAAAACATGTTGGCGAAATTGAGAGGCATATCGAATCCGACCAGGAGAGAGAAGATAGAACGTTCGCTGGTCGGTAATCTGATTGGTGCGAAACGCCGATTCGGATGGGGTGTTCAAAAAAAAAAGGCGCATTGGAAGAGAAGAAGAAACGATTATTGATGAGCGAATTGGTCGAGGAGTTACACAAACCCATCGTGCATAAATTTTGAAAGAGAAAGGTGTTCGTGAAGGGTTTGGATGACATTTGGTCCGCCGACTTGGTCGACATGAGATCGTTTTCGAGGTGAAACGAGGGTGTCAAATATCTATTGACGGTCATTGACGTTTTTTCCAAATATGGTTGGATCAGAGCTTTGAAGAATAAATCGGGACCTTGTGTCGCCGAGGCTCTGAAGAGCGTGTTCAACTCGTCTTCTCGAAAACCGAATAAATTGTGGGTGGACAAGGGAAAGGAATTCTACAACAAGCACGTTCGTCGATTAGTCGACCTCTACTCGATCGAAAATGAAGAGAAAGCCAGCATGGTGGAACGTTGGAATCGAACAATGAAGGAAAAGATGCACAGATACTTCACGGCGAATTCGACTAAGAAATACATATATGCTCTGAATGGTCTGGTCAAAGATTACAACAACCTGCGACACAGATCGATCAAGATGACTCCCGCAGAAGCTAGCGATCCTCAAAACGAAAAACGGGTCTACGCGAATCTATATCCCGAGAGATCTAAGATCAGGAAGAAGTCTAGAACGCCGAAATTTGCGGTCGGCGATCGAGTGAGAATCTATGCTTATAAGAAGCACTTCGAAAAGTGTTATACTCCTCGATGGACCTCGGAAATCTTCGTGATAATCAAAATATTTCACACTGATCTGGTGACTTATGAAATCGAAGCTTTGGATGGAGAAGAGATCATTGGAAAGTTTTACAAACAACAATTGCAGAAGACGAAGTTTTGATAAAGAAAACAAAATTTTTTTTTATTTACTCTCTTTAGCATTTTCTTGTTTACATATATATATAGGAGAGAAAAATAATAATAAAAAATAATTAAAACTATTTTTAGATAAAAAAGCAAGCTAATTAATAAACAAAAAACAAAAACCCTTCAAAAATGGCAAATATACTTGATATAGCACAAAGCATAGTGAAAGATGAAAGTATTCAAGAATATGAGGTTCATGAATACGAACCGGTAACCGGAATGAGTTTGAACAATGCGGGAGAGATAAGAATCAACGTCGAAACTCAAGATGTATTCGTCCATCCTAGCGAGAGTTACATAGTGGTGCAGGGACATCTCACCAAGGAAGATGGGAGCGACTACGCCGACGACGACACGGTTACTCTAGCCAATAATGGCATCATGCATCTATTCAGTAATATAAAATACTTGCTATCCGGACAAGAGATAGAATCTGTGTTTCATCTCGGTCAGGCCACCACAATGTTCGGACTCTTGACGTATCCAGATGATTTTTCGAAATCCAGAGGACTTAATCAGTTGTGGATGAAAGACACCGTCGGCCCTGCTAGCGCCGGCGCCGTTGCGATATTCGACTATGTCGTCAAGACGTCCAGACCTAAAGGAACGTTTTCGTTCAGGATACCTTTGAAACACATCTTCGGATTCACAGACGATTACAACAAGATCATGTACAGATTCAAACACAATCTGACGTTGATTCGAAAAGGAAATGATGATGCGATAGTGTGACTCACCGCAACCGATGCGGGTAAGATAACTCTACACAAGATATCGTGGTTCGTTCCGCACGTGGAGCCTTCGATCATGGAAAAAACGCGTCTCTACAAGATCATAGAATCCAAGAGTAAATTACCCGTGGGATTTAGAATGAGACAGTGGGACACGGCTAGCATTCCACCCTCCACGAATCACTTCGATTTGAGATTGATGGTGAAATCTGCTTCCGAGAGACCATGTTTCATCGTGGTTGCATTTCAGACCGATAGGGACGGGTCTCAGGAAAAGAATGCGTCGCTGTTCGATCACTGCCATTTGAGAAACATGCAAGTGTTTCTGAATGCCACGAGATATCCAGCAATCCATTACAATGCGTCGTTCGACAAGAACGATTTCTGCAGGCTGTACACGATGCCGCTGATTTTAGAAAGAAGTCTAGACGAATTGATGAGCAATCCTAACATACGTCCCGGTGAATACAAGTCGATGTATCCCATGTTTGTTTTCGACGTCAGTAAACAGAGTGAACAAATCAAGAGTAGCATCTTAGACATTCAGATCAAGATGCAATTCGATAGGAACGTACTGAGAAAAACCGAAGCCTTCACCCTGGTCCTGTCGGACAGAGAATTACAATTCGAATCAGATGTAAATAAGATGTTGATCATTCGATGAGAGATGTGTGTGAAAAAATTAAAAACAAAATAAAAAAAGTAATGAGTAATTATTAAAAAAACAAAAAAAAAACAAAAAAAAAATAAAAGTAATGAGATCTAGAGAGATTGAACATCTTTCTAAATCTCATTACTTTTTTTTTTGTTTTTAATAATCACACATTATTTTTTTTAATTAATTATTTCCACGCATTCACTGTTTTTTCAAAGGATCTAGTTCGATCAGTAGACTCACTACGGAAGTGGCAGCTTTGGGATTATTGGTTTTCATAACGAAATTAATCCTGTCTCCGGCATTCACTTTTAGAGGCGTGCCGAACATGCTAACATTAACATGTTGATTCTCAGTCTTTTTGATGCTGTATATCTTATCACTCTCTACTCCATTCACTGCGAGATTGACGACTGCTCTGTTATTCAAATCCGTGGAAGCCAGACCCATTCGTATGATTTCACCTCCTAACAGCATGAGATATCCCACCTGACCATGTTGCGATCCACTACCTCCGTATCCGAAAGACCACTCGGTTTTTCCCTCCTCTAATGTGCTGGCCTCCTCGGCCCACACGGTGATCAATTGTCTAGCGTATTTGACTCTTTCCACCACCGAAATCAGGGTGCAGGCATCTGTTATGTTCACGGGATCCGGTAGATTCATGAGCGCGTGTCCACCCATGTCTAGTTTACCTTCCATGATGTCGCCCTTTCTCCAGATCGAGTTGTCGTCCACGTTCTTCCTGCTGACTGTGCTGGAATCGAATTCGGGATCGTGATCGAGACCGAATAAATTGTGGCCATTCATGTTGATGCCACCCTCCATAGTTCTGCCAGATTGTTTGTTCAGGTAGAGATCATCCACTTGCGATTCTACATATTCTTGTGATCGTATCATGGCAGAATCTACGTAGCCCTTGTTGACCATGGTTGAGTCCGCATCCGTGTTGTCGATCTTCGACAGATTCAATATCTTGTTGAATCCCACATTCAGATCCGATTTCATTTCTCGTCTGTCAGACTCTCTCTGTTCCAGATCTACGTAGTGTTTGGTTGCCACGTCCTTGGGATTCGTGGGAGTAGCCACGTTCGTTATCTTGTTAGAATTGGCGTTCAATTCCGAGTGCATCATTTTTTGAACGTATCTACTTCTCAGATGTTCGCTGAGAGTCATCCGCATATTTCTTGGTCACAGCATCGGTGGAATCTATGGGATTCGTGATGTTCATCAAACGTTTAGATTTCAGATCGAGATCGTCGGTCATGGCTTTATCCACGTAATTATCTAACATGATTCATTCAAAATCCAAGTTCCCCCGTCGACGTATTCTTTAGTCGCAGCATCTGCGAGATCTATTGGCTCAGAAAGATTATAGAGCTTCTTATCTTTCATGTTCAAAGGTTCCTCTCGAGGTTCGTATCTCCAAACGTAACGTTCGTCCAAGTTGGCAACGTCGTAACCATCACCGACTTCGAGCGTCTTCCTCTTCTTTTTTGGTCGACCTTCATCATCACTTCTACCAAATTTATCGACTGGCATGTTGTTTTGAGGTTTTTGTTTTAAAATATATTTCAAACGCAGTTTATTAAAAAAATGAATTATTTCACTTATTTTATTTTTAAGTTTTTTTTCGATTAAAATTTTTTAAATAATTTTTTATCTTTATATATACTATAAAAAAAATCTCTCTCTAATGTAAATCATTGAGAATGTCTTGAAACCGATCTCCTTCAGGCCATCTCTTGAGAACGTAGAGACACAGGTGACCGCAAAACACTTGATCTGGCGATTGCACTCACTCTGTGTTGTAATGAACCATCGATTTGTTGAAATGGTTCTTTATTTCTTTCGGCGGCGAGATTCCATAGCTGTCGAAATAATAATTCTTCTTCTTCCCGTTCTTGAACCATGACACCCTGTGAGTGCCTTCACCCGATAAATCGTCTATATTTAAAATTCCGCATTCCGATTGTCAAGGTCTTCTCTTCGGCAAGGCATCTCTGGAAAACACGCCTAGAAAATCTTTGATTTTCAAATCCTTCGCTGTATTCGACAGATCGATGTTGGATAGGGGTTTGTTAGGTAAGATGACACCTTCTAAATGCGTATATTTTTTTTTAAATTGATATATTTTATTATAATTCACTAAAATGACGTTATTTTTTATATTTTTCTTTTTCTTTTTAAACTAACTCTATCGACTTCCATAATCTTGAATTTGTCTAATTCCTTGACTTCCATAATCTTGAATCCGTCTAATTCCTCTTGATTTTCTGGAATCCTTAATCATATCTGGAATCCTATCATCCTCAATCAGATCTGAAATCCTATTGTCTAAAATTAGATCCAAAGTCCAATGTCCGAGTGCCAAAGTGCTTATTTTATCATCTAACATGAATCTCTTATTGTCGTCGGCCGTCACCAAAATCTTGTTGACTATTTTGGTATACAAGTCATGATTTTCGCTTTGAATCGATTTCATAGTCTTATACACCGGACCACTTCCTAACAGACAATCTTTATACTCTCGGAAAGAGATGTTTTTCTTCACCACGCACGCTTTAACCCCTTTGCACTTCTTGATCTCTTCATCTTCTAGACGATAAGCATACAGTTTGGGTCTCAAACCCACAAATTCGACGATTTGTTTACAGCCGCTGTCGTCCTTAAATTTACCCAACACCTTCTTGTTGTCGTTCGATTGAATGTTGGATGGGTGATTGACGGGATAATTGCTCATGTCGAACCACATGGCCACATCCGGAGATATATCTCGGTAGACATCTTTTGTCTCTATCTCGTAAACTAAACTGTCCATGTCGGTGAACAGTAGTTTGGCTTTAACACCAAATTTTCGTTTGACATAATCATAGTGAAACTCATACATCAATCGCTTGCTGATATCTAAGATGATCGGTCCGAGATAATACGGTTTGTCAAACTTCAGGTGCGTCTTTTGCATGTGAACGGCCACTAGATTTTCGTCGAATATGGTTCGGTGTTTGTAATTGGGTTTCGCCACTAATTTTTTAGCTCTTTTCTCAGACGTGACGAGTCGAACGTCGGTTCTCTTCCTGATGTTTTCCACAGATTTACCGTACACGCAGTTGTTCATGAGTTTGAAGAAATCTTTTTCAAAATCGTTCTCGGCTCGAATTCTGAGATTCGTGTTGAGATCAATGTATTTTTTCATCCAAGGCTCTTCGTCAAATCGAATGACGCGATGTATGTCGACTAATTTCATCCCGTGATCGACGTATTGTTTCAAATTCTCACTGTAGACGATGTACTTACGTTTGTTAAATAAATTGGGAATGAGTTTTTCCTCATCTCCTTCGATCGGTTCCATTCATTCGGGAGTCAGCGGATAATTGTTGTGTAGATCGTGTAATTCTTCCAGATAGTTCAAATTGACTTCTAAAATGCAAGAATAGTCTCTCCATTTTTGCAACTCTTCCGGTTCTGTCACCCATTCGAAATTTCCAATCGGTAAAGGATGACTCATAGCCCAACCATACAGATTATTAGTGTCCCAATACTGTATGCATTTATTCGATCGTTTCGAATCCAAACCTTCTTGCATGTAGGGATTGTTAGCTTCAGAATATCTGTGGGAGATCATCGAGACGCCACCTCTCGCAGCCCTTTTGAACATGAGCAACATGTCCACATCGGATAATAATTCCAATTGGACTTCGGTGGTCTTCAACAGAGCGTCCCATGCCAGACTGGGTGCGGTGAAATACCAAGCCGGATCCAGATCGTAATTTCGACGACAGACGTCTCAAAAATTTTCGAACACGTCTGCCAAGAGCAGAACGTCGGTCTTCAGATAGAGATCGTGATAATTTCTCATGGTTTTCATATCGAATGATTTCCACACGTTTTTGGTGTGTTCGTAATTCTCGTCGGAAATGTCAGATTCATATAATTTCGAATAAAAATCTTCTTTCGAAGGTAGTGCGGTGTCGTCGAATCTCTTTAGATCGCTCATGTAATCGTAAGGATAGACTCCTTTCCTCAACATGATGTCTACTCATTTCCAAAATGTTCGCTCGTGATTTTGAATTTATCCTTGCTCATGTTATTGACTAATTTTTCCAGAGCGGTCGACATGAATATAAAACTGTCGATGAAATGTATGCTTCTACAAATGGATTTCCTTTTTTCTTCCAACGTCTCTCCATCGATTACTCTTTTCTTCTCCATGACCTTCCATTTCATGAAGGAAATGTATCTTTCTTTGCTATTCGCGATGCAATTTAATTCTTCATGGGAGGTGCCAAAATTTATCACGAACAGATGACTGTCGTAACCCGAGAGATTGTGAAATATCACCGGATAGAAAACAGCATCTCGATATTTTAAATTACACTTGCTGTGAGCCGGACCATGATACAGACCCGTGTAATGATCGTGGTCTCTGACCTTCTTATTTTCCTCCAATTCTCGTCGAACGATTGTCTGCATATGTGACATTCAGTGGCTCTGTTATTTTCGTCCTGCTGCTCTCGCATGATGATCATTTTCACCGGAGTTTTGAATTTATCGTATAACATTTGAATTTTCGATTCTAACTCTTCCACGAACCTTTGAGCCACGTCGTCGTCTTCACACTGTTACTTGTAGGTGAAGGGCCCCATGTCGTGTTGCGAGTCGAAAGCGCATTTCATGTAAGCGCAAAGGCATGCATTTTTGATATCTTTTGACATAACTTTGAAGAGCGTCGGGTTGGCAGGAACTCATTTTCATGGTGAAGCATTTGAAATCGGCGTACACGCGAATGGTACTTTTAACCTTCTATTGCAATTTTCAAACTTCACGATGGTGTTGGGTTTGGGCATTTCGATGGCGACACCTTGATTTTCATTGCAATATTCCTGATGTTTCGCTAACGATTTTTCGCTCTGAAACATGTTCATGCAGTTGCAACATAAACATATCTTTCCTTTATGTTTATTATTTTGTCTCGACAGTAATTTTTAACCCAACAATAATGACGATTGGATTGTCATCATTCGAAATCAATAATAAATTAATCGTCTTTTCTCTTTCGAGATACGAAGTCTGTCTGAGAGGATAGATCGTTCGTTTTTCATCATCTTATCCCAAAACGTTCACTGCTACAGTGGGATTTTGAGCCTCGAAACGTTCAATATGTTTTAACTGTGTTGGAAAAGTCACTCCGGTCCAATCAAGATTTTTTGAAGTCACCTCATAATGAGAAACTCTCTCAGGATGGATTTTGACAGGGTATAAAGCGGAGGTGACTGCCCATTTAAAACACTGATCATCTTTATTTCTCACGTTGATCGCAGCATTTTTTTAGCTAAGAAATACGGTAATTCCATGTAGGAAGACCCTTTCAACAAATCGTTTTTAGTTATATGAATTTCGAGTTGCAACACCTCATCGAACATCCAATTACTACCTTCATGTTGGTAATTCGTGAGAGACGTCAACATCTTGTCTTTCATCTTTTCAAAAACGTCTGATAAATCTGAACCTCGAGGTACGGGTTTGATGTTAGATCTGAAATATGCATTTTTCACGATGCTCTCACCGGACTTCATGTCGATTTTGTTCATCATGCAATGGAGTATCATCTTAATTTTTCGTCACACGTTCATGTGTTTGTGAAACAAATCCAATACTTCTTTCTTCACCCGTTCCATGAACAATTTCGGATCAACTTTCTTGAATGAGGGAACCACGTCGAAAGTTTTAAAAACACCTTTGATCACACTCACCCGTTCTACGGGCTTCGATTAGAATACTTCCACAATGAGTCATGCTACATATTCTTCTCCTTTCCCTTCGTCGATTGCTCATCGAATTTCGCTCGATATATCTCGTTTGTCTAAATTCTGAAGTGCATCACTCGTTTTTGTTTTAGTTTTTTTTTTTTCTTTTGAAACTTGAAGTTCTTCAGCGGCTTTTCGTTTAGTCGTCTTCTCATTTTTCACAATCGATGCATTTTTTGACTGTTTAAGTTTATCCACTTCCAATCTTTTGATTTTTTTTCTTTCCATCATTTCGCAAATGATATTCCTGTATGACTTCAATTTTTTTTGATTTGGTTCTATGATTTCTGAAATGTGGAATTTTTAATATTTTACAAATCTCGTTTAACTGAGGTACGGTTTCTAAATTTTCCATTTTTTTTATTTGTTTGCTCCATTTGTAAGAATATTTTTTTTAGAATTTTGTATTTAAATAATTTGTTAAAAAGTTTTAAAATTGTTCTTATATATATATGTTTTAATTCCTTCAAAAAAAATTTTTTTTGATGAAATTAATGAATTTTTTTATGTTCCTTAACGTAAAAAAAACTGAATTAATACAAGAAAAAAGGATGCTAAAATTTAAACTTTTTATTTATATATATAAAGAGAAAAAACACTTTTACAAAAAAATTTTTTTCACATTAAAGAAAATTAAAATTAAAAAAACTTTTTTTTATATATATGTAAAGAGTAAAAAAAACAAAACTTTTTTAACAAATTATTAAATACAAAATTTAAAAATATACATTATTTGCAATAATTCATAAAACAAAAAACAAAATAATCGATCATGACAACAACACCTAAAAAATGCGAATTGAAATTGAAACGAGTCGAAACCTGTAAGAAATTCGGTTTTAAAATGTATAGATTACAACGACACAATTCCTTCGAATTGAACGAGGTTGAGATGAAGGGCTTAGAGTGTAAATACGACAAATATAACATGCCTTTGAAATTGGATGAAGCCATGCTCGATTTGTTTTATGAGTACCAAAGCGATCTACAGAAAATTGTCATTGCCAAAGATAGAGAATTTGACAAGGATGATTTGTCGTTGCCCTATCGAAGTTACATATATCCAAAAATCTCACTCGAACTCGTGGACAAATCGGGTGGTAAGAGCGCGTTCACCGATGTAAAAAAACTCAAAAAAGTAAAGATAAACATTCAACACATTTTCGAAAAAGGAGAAGACACGAGGATCAACATGCTAATAATGGACTTGGAAATATAAACAATAGAGAGATTGATTTTTATCGAAGAAGAAGGAAAAAAAAAGTAATGAGATCTAGAGAGGTTGATCATCTCAAGATCTCATTACTGTTTTTTTTTTGTTTTTTTTGTTTTTGTTTTCCTTCTTCACTATCGCCCATATATATTATAATAACGTTTCCTTTTTTCTCAAATTTGGCGTCGATTCTTCTTTTCTTTTTTTTGTGATATATTACGTTTTTGTAAGCACACATTTGTTTATCCGAATCATAATTATGAACGAATGTGGTGCATCTCTTGGTAACACTCGCATCATTACCCTTCTTTTCAGAAGGTAGTGGTGACGGTGGAAAATGTCTAATCGTTTTTCCACATCTTTTTCGCACTCTATCTCACGATATTCATCATTATCTTCTAATTGTTTTTCCACCTTTTTATCCATTTTATATTATTTTATACTTTCTATGATTTATATTTTATATAATTATATAATTTTTACATTATAATAACATACTCAAAATCAGTATATTCTTAAACGGCGAATTCTCACCAAACAACAAACCCTTGCCAAGTCGCTCAACATTCTGTCCACTCTTCAGATTGAGACCGTTTCCACTCAAAGAGTTGCCACCTCTAACGGGTTCTAGATACAATCCTTCACCACCGTTGTCTACGTGGACGCAACACACAGCTCCTCCCTTCTTCAAAAACAGTCTGCTGCCATCCATTAATTTCACAACTGCCGAACTCGCGAGTCCCGAGAGAGCTCCCACGCCAGGAGTCTTTCCGAGAAAGGGTAATGCTTTTGCGGCAAAGGGTAATGCTTTTGTGGCGATTCCTGCCAATAGTGGTAGGAAACCGCCTTTCATTCTCAAATTGTATCTCAATTGGGCGGGACTCAATCTCACCGTCAACCCTCTTCCATCACGAATCACTTTCTTCATCCTTTTGATTTGACTTCTGGTCCAGGCGATCGAATCCTGACCGCCACTCGTCAGATCTAAGTGAGTGAATTTGAATTTTTCAAAACTAGATTATTTGATGATTTAATTATTTTCTAATTTTATTTTCGCTCTCTGTCTTATTATCATCAGAAACATAAAACTTGTCGAATCCGCACCGATATTTTCTGTGATTAAATTTGCTAGTCAAATCGATCATGACGAAATTGTAAAGTCCTCCATCCCAAACCCTCTTGCAGAATCTCCTGAATTCCGCCGCGCTCATGGCGTTTGCGACGTGATCGCTGTAGATGTGATTGAGATTCTTGAGATCATGGTGAAAGAGACACAGTAAATTAGCGTTCTCCCTTATCATCTGTCTGGGCAATCGAAAATAATTCTGCGACAGGTAGAAACAGTCCACGTTGCTGTGACGACCTCTAACGTAATACGATTCGCATCGGTTCTGTCTCTCCAAAAGCAGATCATCGAAAATCATGAGATTCTTATCTTCCGATTTCAATTCTCTAGGATCCGGAACGTCACTAGCGTTCTCATAAAATCGGCACTCGACGTTCGAAGACACATTTCTCTTCATCAATTCCATCGCCGCACCGTCCAAAATGGTCGAAAGAGAAGCTTCACTTTTGTCGAATTCCTCCCTACTGTCAAAGATTCTGGCTATGATGTCCTTGGGCAATCTACGATCCATGCACTCTCGAAGCAATCTGTATTCGGGTTAAAACAAGCTCTTGCCAAACACGAACAATCTGTCGTAATCCAACCAGTCGGGTTGCGACAACAGATTCATCAACAGATTGATCTTTCCACAATTCGATTTTCCCACTATCAAGCCTCTTATGCTTTTGGGAAAGAACTCGTTATTCGACCTCTTGGTCGCGGCGTCGTTCCAAGACATATCTTTAATGTTCATCTTTGTTTATTTTTTTGTTATTTTAGATTTTTTCAAACACAATTTTTATGTTTTTTTCAAACTCAGTTTTACAAATATTATTATTTATTTATATTACACCGTCGCGAGTTCTCTTCAATCCAGATCCCTTCGTCATTTTGTCCAAATCTTGTATGGGTACCACAGCATCCTTAAAATCTTTCCAACTTTTCGGCGATCGCTCTAACGTAGCTCGCTTCGCCGGCGGACTGATCAACTTGTCGATCAACGCGTCGGCTGCCCTCTTGCCAGCCACAGAAGCTATCCTACCACTGGCTTCGGAAGCGGCTTTCTTACCAGCATCCAAAGCCGTCTTCTTACCGACCTCAAACGCGGTCGATGCGAGTTTTCTACATGCATCGCCCGTGAACGCTCGCATTATAGAATCGACGATGCCAGAACCGCCTTGAACGTAAGTTCTGACGTATCCCCTGTTCTTTATCACCAACATATTTTATAATATATTTTGTTTTTCACTGGTAAATCTTTTGTTGTTTAAATTACTTTTATTATTTTGTAGTGTAAAATTTACTCTTTTTATTTTATATATTTTGTTTGTTTCTCTCTACTTATTATATATCAATCTTTCAATTCGTTCATCAGTCTTTTGTAATCGTGCTTATTCAAAACCTGCTGCCTCAACAATTCATCGCATATGCTGACTATCTCATTATCTAATCCAGTGTTACCAGCGCGTCTACTTGCCATCAACAAACTCAATCTCTGAGACAGAGCGTCAGAATCGCTCGGAAGAAAAGTGGTTTTCACCCCTTTGCCAGTCATCAACTCGACGAACTTCTTATTCATATCCCATATGGGTTTCACCACTTTCGTCCACTTGTAACCTCTGTTGGCTTTGGGTCTCGTTTCTCTGGCATCGTTATTTCTCTTCATGGCGTGGGTCTGAACCAGAATGTCACCGTAATTGTCGAAATCCTGCTCCGTGTAATCTCCAGGCTTGTCGAAAAGGAGCAATTTGCGCAGTCCAGGAGTTAATTCGTACCTATTCGAACCGACGATTAAATTATCATCATTCTCTCGCACTTCTGTGTCGCCCACAAAAGTTCTACCGTCAGAATCCTTATAAATTCCATACAACAGATCTCTCTTACCACCATCCTCGGACGACGCGACGCTATCAGTGGTGGTAGTCGAAGCTGTATCATCGCTCTCGCTCACGTCGGTTTCGATTCTCATGGGAACGTAATCCGGTATAGATTGAAAGGAATACTGTTTTGTAAAACTACCGGGCAACGAACCCATTCTCAAAGAACTCTCTTTTATGGGTCTCAATTCTTCAACTATCTCCTTCTTGCTTCGTTCCTGAACCTCCGTCACGGGTTTAAATATTTTTGTGGCTTTGCGTCTCAATTCCGTCTCTCCAAGACGTCTGCTTCTGTCAGCCGATTGAATGCTCTTCTTGGCACGTTCATATTCGCTTTAAAGTTGATCTCTACGTTTCGAATCTGTGATGTGTAAAAACATTTTTTCGTTTTCTAAATTATTAATATTTCCTTTAGAGTATGCTAACTTGTTATTTTATTATTTTCAAAATCAAATGTATAATTATTTTTATGTTGCAAGTAAATAAAAATCTTCTGTCTTTAATATAATAACTATAACCAGTTGAGAAAAAAACATTTTACAAATGAAACCTCGATAAATAGTTAAAAATATTAAAATAACATCCGTTTCAAACGTGTTAAAAATCAGAAAGAACATAAATAATTAAAATCTCGAATAAAAACATGTCAGTAAATGTAACACTTTTCAAAAAAATAACATCAATTAATCTTTTGAACTGTTTCCGCTTTCATCCATAGAATACTTTTTCAGTTAAACGATTTAACTGACAATTGACTCATTTGAATGAAAAACCCGTAATACATTTCGAGCATGACAAATGGCGTTCTCAGTAAGTTTATACAGTAAATATCACTTTGACATGCGATCTGCTTGTCAGCTTGATAAAACAGACTGATGATTGTAGACTGACACCCGAATGGAATGGTTTAACGCACCGAAGGCGCGCAGGGACGGTATGGGGAACAAGCCCCTTTCGACCCTCAGTGACTGGACAATAAAATCCACAGCGCTTCCTTCGTGAATAATTATATTCGCGTGCCAGAACGAGCTTCATCGCAGAGTAACTCGGTGTAATGATACACATTATTTTGATAAAATTTATTATTATTTCACTTCTGACGTAAGTGGGGATACCCATAGTGGATTTTTCCAAACTCAATAGAAAAAACTAAGTTTTTTTGGGAAAATCCCACGATGGGTATTTCCACTTGAACAGTATAAATAGAGCTCCTGCGCGCTACAATCATCATTGGGCGAAGATCCTCCAGGATCGGCCACACGAAAAAGGTGAGAAGAAATCTACGTGAATCAAAATGTATGGGGATACCCATAGTGGGAGTTTCCAAAAAAACTTAATTTTTTTCTGTTGAGTTTGGAAAAATCCACTATGGGTATCCCCACTTACGTCAGAAGTGAGGATACCCACAGTGGATTTTCGAAAAAAACTCAGTTTTTTCTGTTGAGTTTGGAAAAATCCGCTATGGATATCCCCACTTACGTCAGAAGTGGAGATACCCATCGTGGGATTTTCCAAAAAACCTCAGTTTTTTTCTGTTGAGTTTGGAAAAATCCACTATGGGTATCCCCACTTACGTCAGAAGTGAGGATATCCATAGTGGATTTTTCCAAACTGGGTTTTTTTTTCTGTTCAGTTTGGAAAAAAATTCTCGGTGTCCCAGGCGGATTCCAGGACACTTTTGTCCATGTACCGGAAGCCCAAATCGATTTAAACAAAAAAAATCCTCGATGAGTAACTACACTTTACGCTCACTTTTCGCCGTTGCGAACGTCGAAAAAAACGTTTTCAGGTCGATTTTCCCTGTCCTAGAATCCACAAATGGGTTTCCCCGATCGGATCGCACTTTTGACGTTTGAACAGCCGTTGGCGAACGTCGTGTCCCAGAATCCGCAAACCGCTTTTTTGATGCTGTCCTGGAAGCCGCAAAAGGATTTTTGCTCGCGTTCACCAACGATGGTTCGATGGTCTAATCCACGATGGGAACGTCGACAAAAAAATTTAATGTACATTTTCTTAAAAATCGTGTACATTTTTCACTTCTGAGCGACATGTCGAATCTACGGGTTCGCCAACGGGCGTTTGAACGTCAAAAGTGCGATCTGTGAGCCCCAAAACAATTGCGGATTCTGGGACACCATAAAAAATGACATTTTTTTGTACACGTGTACACGATTTAACACTGAATCCTATGGCGGTGCACGTACATGTACGTGTACGTGTAAGGTACATGTACAAAAGTGTCCTGGAATCCGTCTTTATTACCTACTTACGGCATACAATGATTGCAAGCTGCTAATTATCCAGGGAAGGGTCGATGGGTCGATGGGATTGGGGGGGGGGGGGGGGCGCAACTCACGCATACACTTTTTCACTTTCAGATACACCAAAGATACAACATGGACAGCCACGGACGAGACAGGAAAGCAGACCATACCCAACCATCCAACAACCAGATCGTCTAAGAGACCGATCTACGGAACAGCAACATCGACAACAAACTGTAATCACCACCAGAAGAGCTTGAGCGAGACTATACTTGGGAAGGGCAGCTCCAACATGAAATGACAAACAAGTGACAGACTATACTTGCCTGAAGACACGACAAGACTTCGAAGACAGTCACCTAACACAAACACACTTCTTTTTCCGTTTTCTGCTGTTTTTTTTCACTTTTTTGTTCTCTTTTCCCCAATAACCGATACGGAATTATTATAACCGCTATGGATATTTAATAACCGTTATGGATTCTGATCATCCTTCACTCCATCCACAGAGGTGGTCGACCAACTCTTGGGAGGCTACAGGGGTTAAATGAGCTCGCAAGCTCGAGGTACGAGCTCGAGCTCATGAAAGTGATATGAGGTTTTATTTGGGAACTTATTTAACAGTTTATGAACACATTTGAATATACAAGAAAATTACATGGAATCGTATAAACTGGCGACCAGGGTACAGACGTACTCTGTGGGTACACACCAGATGTTCTGTTGACAATCTTTGGCATACCTTTGCAGGCCAATATTGCCAACAAGCAGTAACATTGTAAGATTTGTTGATAGATGGAACAATAACATTCGGCAGTATTTCCTGGGATGTTGGTGTTCGAACTGTCCAACAAATCATAACATGTACCTTGTGAGACTCCTCGGAGATCTGGGGATGCTGAGTTGCACAATTGTACCAGTCATCAGAACATTCTGCCGGTTAACTAACGCCCGTCAGAATACTATTTGTTAGCCGAGATTCCACGGACTGCATGCAGACTGATCGACAGTCTGCATGGCAGTAAAAGAGTCCATAAAATGGCGACTTCCACGTCAAGGGACTTTCCCTAAATTCCCCTGAGTTCAGGGAGAATTTGCTGACGGTCGTCACGTACCCCAAGTATTGCATCAGAAATTTGGTGTATTTAAGAATTTCTGACTGCTTAGACAAGTTGTCTCTGGGCTCCTGATAACTACGGAACGGTCTACAAGAAGAAACCTGGATGCTGCCACTGCTATTGAGGTATGAACTTTGTTGTTAATGCACATTATACTTGATACAGCCAGAGACAACGACAGTTAGTCGTAAGGTTTGAATAATTTTAATTGAATAAAACAAGTAAATAATGGAAACTGGTCTTCGTTCTGATGTACATGACAAGTTCGTGAAGTTACTGAACCCAGAATCTGGAGCCTGTGTCTGATATCGTCTGGTAAGGAATCACAAAATGCCACGGGCTGGGGGGACTTCACAGAACTGCCAGTAATCACAACGTTTAAAGTTCGAATTTACGATCAGAGATCGACAGACTTTTACTTTATTCCGTAACACTGCGTCCCTCTTCTTGCCCTTTTTGTAAACGCTACTTGTGTGCATTCAGGCGACCAAATAGGTTAACAAACAGGCCTGCCCCCGAACCAGGGAAGTTCGAGTCTTTCTTTTGGAGGCATCCTCAAAGGAGCCGTTGATTGTGAAAGTTGCTTGTCGGTTGCCTACCCGCCGAAGCCGAAAACAGCTCTTCCTCTTCAAAGATAAGCCGGAGGAAGACTATACTTGCCAATGACGACCTCAAAACAACACGACAAAAACAAGTCGCAAAATATCCTTGCCTGAAGACACCGCCGAATCATCCCCGGGGAGAAGTACCACCTTTGTGGAGAGGATCCCCTCTCACACTGGTCCTCACCCGAGGGAGGATAATAACTCATCAAGAACATCAAAAGAAAACCAAAGCCTACTCCCTCAACTTTTTCTCCTCTGCTGTCTCCTGCCATGGTTGTGATCTGCGGAAAACTTCAAATCCAAAACGTCTAGGTAGGGTCGAAAAGGGCTTGCCCCAAACCGTCCCTGAGCTTCTTCGGCGTGTGAAACCATTCATTCATTGAAGTCATACTGAAACTGAAATTTTAGAAAAAGAGAACAAAAGTAATGCCAGTAAATACAGCCGAGTGCAACTAAAAGTGTGCCAATTTATAAAGAACATATTTATTGGAAAAAGGAGAAAATGTTGATTTTGAAAGCTGTATTAGCCTAGGGTTAACAGAACGAAAGTATTTGGAAATAAATCCATTATCCTTGTGTCTTCCGGGGTGTAGAGGAATTTACACCGGTTTGAGTACTCATATACCCCGAGGCACAGCAGCGCCTCAGGGTATATGAGTCCCCAAACCGGTGTAAATTCCCATACACCCCGGAAGACATAAGGATAACTTATAATATATTTAATGAATACCGGTGAAACAGTAGCAAATATTGGGAAGTTCAGAAATAGCAATAAGCATGGAAGCTTAAATTATTTATGATAATCAAGTGATGGGCAGATGTCATAGGCATGCGTGGCAATTACTTTATGTCCATCTCAGTAAAAAGAAGTAATTTCGCGTTTAACACAAACCCAATAAAACCCCATATTTAAAAGGTGTCACCAGCTATAATTACGGGAAATTTAAAAAGCCGTATATGATCGAACTCCGGGCAGATCCAGGATTCTAGGTTTGAGGGGAGCGCCACATATCAGTCATGGGGCATGATGCGAAGCATCACTCGATGAACGTAACGGCGAGTTTGTGTCGGGCGCGAGATGGTGTATCCCACTCTTGTCAGCGGGGTCCGAGAGGTTTCGTGGGAAATTGCTAGAACATGGAAACTCGGTGTGGCCCTTCACAGACTTCTTTGCAAATGACCGCAAATATGCAGCATCCAAATTTGGAAGAAAAGCTGACAATTTATATCCGCTTACATGAGACTCGTGTGAGATACGCCTTTAGCAGAATGCATGGGGAACAGTATTATCGGCGATAAAACAGGAACGTCCACTACCAAAGGTCGTGAATATCCATGTCTTATCGTCGATAATATCGTGTCCCTTGGTATCAGTGCTTGCAAACAAACCAAAAGTACAGAAAATAAGAGAGGCGCGCGACGGGTGCGCACCCCCATCCTCTGAATCCGCCCCTGGAACTGCTGGTATTCCCTTCATTCATCTCAAAGAAACCCGGGAACGTGACAACCATTGCTTATTCTCAGTTCTCTTTTTGACATGAGTAATCAACCGATAAAATCGGTTGAAAACAAATGTCGAATGAGGAACTGAGCATAAGTAATGCTTGTCACATCCGCAAGGAACCCCCAGTTCTTTATATTATCCAGGAATGTCCACCGTATCGCCAGTGGAAATTAAGAAAGCAGATTTGTCTTTGGAAGACGCCTATTTGGATTAAGAATTGGGTTTACCCACCAAACAGTGCTGTTATATAGGACACCATACAACCCTATTAAAATGCCAAGATTCCATTAAAGTGACTTACATGAAAGCGTGCAAAAATATATTTGTATCGGATGCATTGGTGTAAATGTTTTATAAATCGCGTATTTATTCTATTAATATCGGGTTTGTTTAAACATATTTTATTTGCAAATTCTCTTACAAAGTAAATCGGATCGGAGGACAAGTGCTTAACACTTAGCAATACCTCCTTTCCGTTTCAAATAACATAAATATAAACTAGCGCGGCAAAAACAGTAATAACTAGAGAAACAGAATTTACTGCACCCAGTAAATTCAAGTCTGCGTGAAAACGGTTAAAGTATCAGGAATAAACTATACAGAAAGAGAATTTATGGAGGCTTATTTTCAGGAGTTAAATATTTTTAAACAAATCAGAAATGGATTTTCGTTAATAGTATTTACAGATATTCATACTGGAATCAGAACAATTTTTTATAAGAAACCAGAAAAGGCATATATGTGACCAGCATTCAAAGGGTTCGATACACGAATCAGAACATTTTTGGCTCTGCCCACTAATGTGAGTGATGAAATACGTTCATAAACTTTAGAAATGCATTAAGGTGTAATAAAATGCATTTCCCAGACTTTCTGAATAATATGCACTTGATGACTTTGGTGACCTCTTTCAGGCGTACCCCTAGGTGACCTCCGTGACCGTGACACATATTTTGAATCTCCATCAAGTGTCAGCTCATTTGGTGTTAGTCCCAGGTCCATTCATCATTCCACAATTGAGATATGAGCGTGACCCACTTTCAAAAATTTTGGCCACGCCCCCTTTTTTAACGTAAAAATGCATGTATTGACCTCAGGAATGCTTTTTTTTTGGGGGGGGGGGGGAACAATTGGATTTCCAGCAATTATGAAAAATACACTCAATGACCCCAGGGTGACCTCCGTGACCTTAACCCATATTTTTGAATCTTCATCAAGTGTCGACTCATTTGGTGTTAGTCCCAGGTCCATTCATCATGGTGTAAGAAAAAGTGGAATTGTACAATAAGGGACACACACACGGTGTGTGCACAGTGGCCTATATCTATGTATGTATATTATATATATATGTAGGTATGGGTCTGTGTGTACATATCGAGTGTGTGTTTGCCCGCTTCAGTATTGAAAGTGCTAAAATACTCTGAGGTGGCCTTAAATTGTTACATTGATCATTAACTGATAGCGTTATGGATCAGTGGTTCTTACTTTATTGACCACTATTGTGAGAGACATGTAGTTTCTCGTGCTCGGCGGTGTTGACTTCGCACGAAATAATTGCGTCTGCAATATTATATTATTCTGAATCGGAGTCTAGTGGATCAGAACCGTGTGGAGCTTCCTATAGGTGAGTCGAATATTTATTTCTCCGTAGTTGTACCCTGCCGGGGCCGGTCATATTTTATGTAATTTACCGATCCTCGCCGTAAGCCGAAATATGTTATAAAAGGCTATATTAAATTGGTTCTAGGATTATTCACGATTGATCCAGGGCATCTTATTGCTGTTGCGATAGGATGCTATGGCCTAATCGTGATCTTTCGGCTTGGGGCGAGTTTCGGTGGCCCGATGGATTGTACCCCCCCCCCCCTCCTTTTATGGCATTAGCTTGAATGTACAGACGTGAATACTGAGATAACGCTACCCTCAGTGAATATTTAGCAATATTTAGGAGGGTAGGTGGGTCACAAATAATGAAGTAACCCTTCTGCTGGGTGACATGTGAAAGTAAATATTTGGTATTGCCGTATCTTGGACTCCCCTTCTTTAGTTAAGGGTAGTAGTCATGTAGTCTGGTGTGCATATTTTAAGGCGGCATAAGTGCCAGATTGTAGGGTTTTTCCCCCTCTTTAGTAGGGGACGTAACTATTTTATGAGGAATTATGATCTCACCTTGAAGGGTGAATGAAATGAGTTGGTCTGTACAACTTGAATGTAAATCTGAATGTACTGCTGAATTGTGGGAGGGTAGAGACGATTTGGGGATTTGTGAATAAATTTGCTAATAATTTAGTGGAATTGGTTTTTTTTTGTATTTTTAATTCCTATTCTGTTTCAGAGTCCTAGTCCTAACATATATCTTAACACAAAACACGGTTTAAGGGTGGATTGGAATCATAGGAAGATGTTTGTTCCTTGGTTGACTGTTGTGGCGAGGTTCTCGGTAAGGGCTCACTTATTGTAAGTGAGTCCGGCCCGAGAACAGCGGCACAGCACGGGTGCCAGGGTAGTCTGGAATAATTTTGTAGAGGTTCTAGGTGATTGATTACGCTAACTAATTTTCGGTTTGAAATTGCGAACTGGTAACTAACCCCTCGACAACAAATCTGTGCTATGGCTAGACCTTGTTTGGCTTTGTGGCGTGGCTCTCGGCCGGAACTCACTTCATGTAAGTGAGTTCGGGGCCGAGAGACTCGACACAAAGTGAGAGCAGGGCGGGGTGGGTCGAGTTTCGCTACAGATTTTTGGCGTCGCCGACAGGATAATTTTTGTATTCGACAGGATAATTTTTGTATTCGACAGGATAATTTTTGTATTCGACAGGATAATTTTTGTATTCGACAGGATAATTTTTGTATTCGACAGGATAATTTTTGTATTCGACAAGATAAATTTTTATTTTCAACAGAATATAATTTTAACCGATTAAATTTGGTTTGGCAGAGTAAATTTGAACCAACGTTTTGGATTGAAGGGTTGTGTGATTGAATCCGAGATATTTATATCCTAGTGACCATAATTTGTTAGGAATGTTGTAGGACTAAAATTGGACTCCTTGTTGTGAATTAATGTAATTGTTGGGGGTGTGGTCCTTACATATATATAAAATGGCTAGTGGAATTAGTAAAGAGCTAGGTGATTATATGTATGCCTCGGAGGCCTTGACCGCTGATATGACCTCCAAAGGTGCTAGATCGAAGAAATTACGTAATATTCCTCCTACTCCTGATCCTACCCCTGATGGGAAGTTTAATAAGGTTGATGAAGTTATGTTGAAATGTCAACAGTTGAGTGACGAATTGCAGAATTCTATTGTTGAGTTAGGTGACCAAACGGAGGATTACGCTGCAATCTTTGATACACCTGGGACGGTTTCGACAGGGGCCTCTGTGCGTCGAACTTCTGCAGGGCGTGCGGTTGATATGATGGGATTGCCCAGGGTGGTTCAACCTAAGAAAATTCCTGGGGAGAATCCGAAAGTATCGAGTTTGCCTAGACATCAGCATGGGGCAAGAGTTATACAGTCTGACGATAGGCATGGTGAGCAAGCTTATCCACGTAAACCGATTGTTACGCCCGATACGTTTAATGGAACCACCAGTGTAGCTGATTGGTTATCCCATTTTGAGAAATGTGTTGGGATTAACCAGTGGTCTGAAGACCGGGCTCGTCAATTTTTAGTGGTATCTTTAAGGGGCGCTGCCTTGCAGTTTTATGAAGATTTGGACCCGGAAATCAAATCCAATTCTCATAGAGTTATGCAGAGTTTGCGCGATCGTTTTGATCCATTTAAGGGGACTGCAATATATAGGGCCCAATTAAGGTCTAGACGTAGGTCACAGCGAGAGACTTTGCCTGAGTTAGCGGGAAGTATTAGACGCTTGGTGAGAAAGGCGTATCCAGGGGTTCCCCTCGATGTTAGGGATGACTTGAGTAAGGATAGTTTTATTTCCGCGTTGACGGACAATGAAGTTAGGATGCAAGTGTTGAGGGCTAAGCCTGAAACCCTTGATGCGGCAGTGCGTGCTGCTTTAGATGAGGAGTCGTACAAGAAGGTAGAGGTACCTTCTTCAGTTGGTGTAGTTGGGGAATCGGAAATTTCTAGTGAAATTGGTGCATTAACCCAGGCGGTCGAAAGTTTGCAGGAACAATTGAAAGAAATGCAGGTTGAGCAAAATAAATTGCGAGAAGAACTTTTCAGGCAGGATCGTGGTCAGGATAGGGATAGTTTTTATAGAGGTCGTTTGGGCCGAGGTGGTTATGGAAATGGTAGAGGTAGGAATAGAGGTAGAGGTAAAGGTGACTGGTCCCATAGGTCCAATTTAGATAACAATCAGGATTTAAACGGGTAAAGACTGAGGTAGGGGTCGAACCTCAGTCTGTGATAGAAAGGACCCTCCCATCAGAGAGTATCGGTCATAGTTATCTGACTCTTAAGGTCTTGAATGAAAATGTTAAGTTCCTACTGGATACTGGTTCAGCGGTAAGCTTAATCAGTACCAGAGTGTTGCATGAAACTTTAGGTATTGAGCAGTCTCGAGTTAGAGAGGCTCCTCGTAGTGTTTTGGGGGCGAATGGGCAGCCCCTTGATTTAAAGGGGTTGGTGGATTTGCCTGTAACTGTTGGTAAGTATCAATATGTTCAAACATTTTACGTGGTTAATCTGTCCTTTGATGCAATTCTGGGAATTGACTTTATGAATAAAACTAATTTAGTGATTTCTTTGCCGGACAAAACTGTTATGATCCAAGGGGTTAAATTTTCCCTTGAGTTTTTGAAAGAAAATGATAAAATTCACGTATTATTGATTGAGGGATTGACAGTACCTCCCTTTTCTGAAGTTATAGTGCAGGGCCGAGTTGACGGTCCACCGGTTGGACAGAGCCTGTGTGAACCCGACCCAGGGTTCATGAAAGGTCATCACGGATTAATGTTGGGACGAAGTGTTGTTGATGTTAGTCAGCCGGAAGTTCCTGTTAGGCTGATAAATGTTTCTCAGACCCCTCAAAAGTTAAAAGGTGGTGAGTCTGTGGCTGTTCTTGAGAATGTTGACATTTTAGGTGAACAAATTAAGGAGGCTTCCCCTTCGGATGATGGGAAGTTCTCTTTGTTACAAACCTATGACAGAGCGGTTTTGACTGGAAATCAAGCGGAACAGGTCAATGAATTTTTTAGAGAAGAACCGCGACGTATTTATACAGTTCGAAGGTGATTTGGGCCGCACTGATCTCATTCGGCATGATATTTGTACGGGTGACCATCTTCCTATTAAACAGCGGGCATATCGGCTCCCTTTTCACAAAAGGCGCGAGGTTGAGCAGCAGATAGATGTTATGCTTAAGCAAGGGGTAATTCAACCTTCCTCTAGTCCTTGGGCGGCTCCTATAGTTTTAGTTAAAAAGAAAGACAATAGTTTTCGTTTCTGCGTGGACTACCGTAAATTAAATGCCATTACAAAAAAAGATGCCTATCCTTTGCCCCGTATAGATGAGAGTTTAGAGGGTATGGCGGGGGCACAGTGGTTTTCCACTCTAGATTTGGCTTCTGGATACTGGCAAATGGAGCTAACTCCTGATGCCCGGGAGAAAACGGCTTTTACTACTGGCGTTGGGCTCTATCAATTCACAGTCCTCCCTTTTGGGCTCTGTGGCGCTCCTGGGTCCTTCGAGAGGCTCATGGAGCTAGTTCTCAAAGGGCTACACTGGAAGACTTGTCTCATATATCTTGATGACGTCATCATATATGCGCGGTCTTTCCAGGAGCATATTGAACGATTACAAGAGGTTTTTACTAGAATAAGGTCTGCAGGATTAAAATTGAAACCTTCTAAGTGTGCGTTGTTTAGACGTCAGGTTTCATATTTAGGTCACATTGTTTCCGCGTCGGGTGTGTCAGCTGACCCGGAGAAAATTGCGCGCGTAAAAGATTGGCCTGTTCCGACTTGCTTGAAAGATCTTCGAAGTTTTATCGGGTTATCCGCGTATTATCGAAAATATGTCTCACACTTTTCTACTTTGGCTAGTCCTTTGACCAAATTGACTCGTAAGAATGAAAAATTTGTTTGGGGCGAGGCCCAACAGGAGGCTTTTGAGATATTAAAAGACAAATTGTGTCAAAGTCCAATTTTGGCTTACCCAAATTTTGAGCACGAATTTATTCTTGACACGGATGCGAGTGATTTTGCCTCTGGTTCGGTTTTGTCACAGATTATAGAAGGCAAGGAGCAAGTAATAGCTTATTTCAGTAAAACTCATTCCCAACAAGAGAGAAATTATAGTGTTACTAGGAGGGAGTTACTGGCAGTAATTAAAAGTGTTAAACACTTTAGACATTTCCTCATTGGCAAGCATTTTACGCTGCGAACCGACCATGGGTCCCTGCAGTGGTTGTTTAATTTTAAGGAACCGGTTGGGCAGGTGGCGCGTTGGCTGGAATATCTCAGTGGGTTCGATTTTATGACGGTTCATCGTCGCGGTGAACAACATAAGAACGCAGATGCGCTGAGTAGGATTCCTTCCTGTAACAAACATGATATTAACACTGTTGAGTTTGAGTCTGCAATTCAATTGACTAAGGAAAGTCAGGGGGCTGATCCCCTTATTAAAAAATTTCTCGAAATGAAGAAAACGGGCGAGAAACCTGGACTTGAGAAATTAAAAGGAGAATCCCCGGAGCTTCAGAGGTATGTGAGTCAGTGGGAACAATTTTTAGTGGAAAATGACATTCTTCTTCGAGAGTGGACACAAATAGGGTCCCCCAGCAAATTTTTGTGGGTGGTCCCAAAAGACTTAAGAAGTCAGGTATGTAAGGAGCATCATGACTCTTTAGTGGGTGCACATTTGGGCGTTCATAAGACATATTCTAAAATTCGAGAGCGTTTCTTTTGGATAGGTTTGCGTCGGGATGTAGAACTCTGGGTTCAGTCTTGTCCGAATTGTCAGTGTCGTAAGCCACCGGGCAAGACCAGTCGAGCTCCTATGGTAACAGATAAAGTTTCGGAGCCTATGGAACGAATTGCTTTGGATATTTTGGGGCCATTACCTGAATCCGTTCAGGGTAATATTTACATTTTAGTTACATCAGATTATTTCTCCAAATGGACGGAGGCTTTTGCTATCCCCAATCAAAGGGCAAGTACAGTAGCCGATGTGGTAATTCGAGAGTGGATTAGTCGGTACGGAATGCCGAAATTTATTCATTCAGACCAGGGGTCAAATTTTGAATCTGATTTCTTTCAGAAAGTTTGCCGCTATTTTGAAATTAAAAAGACTCGTACCTCTCCCTATATGCCCCAAAGTGATGGCCAAGTTGAGAGGTTTAATAGAACTTTGGCGGCTATGTTAGCTTGCTTTGTAGAGGATAATCATGGCGACTGGGAATACTATCTTCCATTCGCCATGATGGCCTATAGAAGTGCCAAACATGAGACGACTGGGTTTACTCCCTTTAGTGTCATGTTTGGTAGAGAAATTACTTTACCTACAGAGTTAATCGCTGGTAAGATTCCTGATAGGGATTGGGCTCCCTCTCAATATGTTAGCGATTTGGAAAGTCGTCTAGCCCAAATATTTCAATTGGTCTCGTTGAAATGTGAATCCGAGATTAAGAGAAGAAAGAAAATATATGACAAGCGAGTTTTCGGCAAACCTTTTACCGTTGGGGATAGGGTCTGGCTTTATTTACCTAGAGTAAATAAAGGTCAGACCTCAAAATTTGCAAAATTTTGGGTTGGTCCCTACATCATAAAAAGCAAACTCTCGGACGCAAATTACCTTGTGGTTCGCGTTGGAGGAGGTAAACCCCAGGTTGTACATTTCAACCGGTTGAAGAAGTGTTTTTCACGTAATTTAAATTTGGGTGCCCCCATTGCTCCCACACCTGATAGTTCTATCGAGAGTAATGTTGACCGGCCCTCGGTGGGAGATCCTGAGGGGAGAGAGACGTTCGACGGGGAAGCTCCGACTAGTAGGCGTGGTCGTACCCTCCGGCGACCACGTCGACTAGGTTCTCAAGACTTTGTTTTTTATTAAGTATTTTTTTTCTTTCTCTCTGCCTGACACCACACTTGGTATTTGAGTTAAGTGGCAGTTCTCGGGGGCCTGAATATATATATATTTTGTTGAGCGCAATAAAATGTAAAAATTTGATATTATATTTAGCGCTTATGTATTGGCCTCCGAGGTGGTGCTGCCTTTGAAGTGTATTTAGTGTGGAACCAAATTTTCATGTAGATAATGGATAGATGAGCATTATTGGCTTGTCCATAATACGAGCTTTGTTGCATTATTTTAAATTGCGTCATTTCCCTGGTGTGGGGAGTTGCCGTATTGTATTGGTTCCGAGAAATTGGGGTTTTTTTTTATTGGCTGTTGGAAATGGCAAATACAAGTGTGGTCGTCAAATTTCTATACCTGTTAAGATTTTTCTTAAACCCGCTGACCGGTTTGTTTTTTTATTTCGGTACGCAGGAGGGTTGGGATGTTAATAATTGGGGGGTTTTCGTGCGCGTGTGTATGGAGGGCGGTGAGAGTTATATGTTAGGGTATGATTCGGAATATAAGAGTTATGGAAGTTAAGGCACCGGTGCCAAGTATAATTGGATTTTTTTTTTTTTTTTTTTCGCGAGAGATGTGTCCGTGGTAGAAAATAAATCAATTGACGGGTCAGCTTGGTTGGAGAAATTATCTTTCGGGAAATATTGAAATGGTTGTCCTTTTTAGTTGCTGGGTCCTCATCTTATCTATGTAGAATTATTGTATGAACAAAGATACTGTTCTGTTTGTAAATTTTCTTCTTGTAGCATTATGGCTTTAATAATGGGCCATTCCTTTATAAGAAGACTTGCAGCATGGTCAGGGGAAATACCTGGACGTCTGAGTTCGCTGGAAGCATATGGTGTTCCTGGTGCAACTATCCAACAACTTGAATGGATTTGTGTGGAGAGTGCAGAGACCGTACTTGTGCAGGTTGGCGAAAATGACATTGACTGTGATACTTTTTGTTTTTCACATTTTAAACTTTCTGTCGAAAGACTTTTAGAGAATTTGTTACGCCAAGGCGTTAAAAAAATTATCATTCTAGGACTGTTTTCTCGTGTGAAGACCAGAGTGTCTGGTATTGTGTACGAACTCCGTAGGGTGGCTGTCACCCAGTTTTACGAAACACTTAGAAGGTCTAATGTATTTTATAAAGCCTTATTTAAGGTGTCACGTTTACATTTTGCACGAGATGGTGTGCATTTGAATAACCTGGGTCAATGTCAATACCTAAAATACCTTGCTTTGGTCTTGGAGGAGCAGTGCTCCGTTGAATAAAGGTTCTACAAATAATCTTACCAATTTCCCGGGGAAATTGTGTGAAAGCTGAATGCTTTAGAATAAATGACATAAAAAGAATTGTATGTGCCTGATAAAGGTCATTACATCCAGAAAGTGAGATGAGTTCCTTGAGAACTTTCAGTTGTAATAGAAAAGATTTAATATTCCTTTGTTTTGGAAAGATAACCTTGAACTAAACTGGGTTCTAGATGGGACCATTATAAATATTGTCATCGTTTTATGCTTGAATGAGCTCAATCTGACGCTTACATCTCCTGTTGCATGACCTCGTCGGCTTCAGGCAGTGCAGACCCTGTACGTAGGTCAGTGCTGGTCGGGGACTCATTTCGGCCTAAAGCTATGACTGATTTCCTAAACGGAACCCCAGTTGGATGGATTTAAGGTGAATTATTTAAATAGTGATTTATTAATTTTTTTAAAACGAAAATACATAGAAATTATGAAGAAAAATTTATGTGTTTTATGAGGAACCAGCGACTACTTTTATTCAGCCAACAACTATTTCAATTCAACTAGCAATTATCTGGCTATTTTTTTTAAATGGCCAGTATGACAAAATCTACTACCTTTGTTTGCGGAGGGGTGTATATATCTTTCCCCTTTTCCTTTTTCCTCTCCTATCTTTTTCAACAGGGACGTTGAATCTCGGGGTGGGGGTGGTGTAAGAAAAAGTGGAATTGTACAATAAGGGACACACACACGGTGTGTGCACAGTGGCCTATATCTATGTATGTATATTATATATATATGTAGGTATGGGTCTGTGTGTACATATCGAGTGTGTGTTTGCCCGCTTCAGTATTGAAAGTGCTAAAATACTCTGAGGTGGCCTTAAATTGTTACATTGATCATTAACTGATAGCGTTATGGATCAGTGGTTCTTACTTTATTGACCACTATTGTGAGAGACATGTAGTTTCTCGTGCTCGGCGGTGTTGACTTCGCACGAAATAATTGCGTCTGCAATATTATATTATTCTGAATCGGAGTCTAGTGGATCAGAACCGTGTGGAGCTTCCTATAGGTGAGTCGAATATTTATTTCTCCGTAGTTGTACCCTGCCGGGGCCGGTCATATTTTATGTAATTTACCGATCCTCGCCGTAAGCCGAAATATGTTATAAAAGGCTATATTAAATTGGTTCTAGGATTATTCACGATTGATCCAGGGCATCTTATTGCTGTTGCGATAGGATGCTATGGCCTAATCGTGATCTTTCGGCTTGGGGCGAGTTTCGGTGGCCCGATGGATTGTACCCCCCCCCTCTCCTTTTATGGCATTAGCTTGAATGTACAGACGTGAATACTGAGATAACGCTACCCTCAGTGAATATTTAGCAATATTTAGGAGGGTAGGTGGGTCACAAATAATGAAGTAACCCTTCTGCTGGGTGACATGTGAAAGTAAATATTTGGTATTGCCGTATCTTGGACTCCCCTTCTTTAGTTAAGGGTAGTAGTCATGTAGTCTGGTGTGCATATTTTAAGGCGACATAAGTGCCAGATTGTAGGGTTTTTCCCCCTCTTTAGTAGGGGACGTAACTATTTTATGAGGAATTATGATCTCACCTTGAAGGGTGAATGAAATGAGTTGGTCTGTACAACTTGAATGTAAATCTGAATGTACTGCTGAATTGTGGGAGGGTAGAGACGATTTGGGGATTTGTGAATAAATTTGCTAATAATTTAGTGGAATTGGTTTTTTTTTTGTATTTTTAATTCCTATTCTGTTTCAGAGTCCTAGTCCTAACATATATCTTAACACAAAACACGGTTTAAGGGTGGATTGGAATCATAGGAAGATGTTTGTTCCTTGGTTGACTGTTGTGGCGAGGTTCTCGGTAAGGGCTCACTTATTGTAAGTGAGTCCGGCCCGAGAACAGCGGCACAGCACGGGTGCCAGGGTAGTCTGGAATAATTTTGTAGAGGTTCTAGGTGATTGATTACGCTAACTAATTTTCGGTTTGAAATTGCGAACTGGTAACTAACCCCTCGACAACAAATCTGTGCTATGGCTAGACCTTGTTTGGCTTTGTGGCGTGGCTCTCGGCCGGAACTCACTTCATGTAAGTGAGTTCGGGGCCGAGAGACTCGACACAAAGTGAGAGCAGGGCGGGGTGGGTCGAGTTTCGCTACAGATTTTTGGCGTCGCCGACAGGATAATTTTTGTATTCGACAGGATAATTTTTGTATTCGACAGGATAATTTTTGTATTCGACAGGATAATTTTTGTATTCGACAGGATAATTTTTGTATTCGACAGGATAATTTTTGTATTCGACAAGATAAATTTTTATTTTCAACAGAATATAATTTTAACCGATTAAATTTGGTTTGGCAGAGTAAATTTGAACCAACGTTTTGGATTGAAGGGTTGTGTGATTGAATCCGAGATATTTATATCCTAGTGACCATAATTTGTTAGGAATGTTGTAGGACTAAAATTGGACTCCTTGTTGTGAATTAATGTAATTGTTGGGGGTGTGGTCCTTACATATATATAAAATGGCTAGTGGAATTAGTAAAGAGCTAGGTGATTATATGTATGCCTCGGAGGCCTTGACCGCTGATATGACCTCCAAAGGTGCTAGATCGAAGAAATTACGTAATATTCCTCCTACTCCTGATCCTACCCCTGATGGGAAGTTTAATAAGGTTGATGAAGTTATGTTGAAATGTCAACAGTTGAGTGACGAATTGCAGAATTCTATTGTTGAGTTAGGTGACCAAACGGAGGATTACGCTGCAATCTTTGATACACCTGGGACGGTTTCGACAGGGGCCTCTGTGCGTCGAACTTCTGCAGGGCGTGCGGTTGATATGATGGGATTGCCCAGGGTGGTTCAACCTAAGAAAATTCCTGGGGAGAATCCGAAAGTATCGAGTTTGCCTAGACATCAGCATGGGGCAAGAGTTATACAGTCTGACGATAGGCATGGTGAGCAAGCTTATCCACGTAAACCGATTGTTACGCCCGATACGTTTAATGGAACCACCAGTGTAGCTGATTGGTTATCCCATTTTGAGAAATGTGTTGGGATTAACCAGTGGTCTGAAGACCGGGCTCGTCAATTTTTAGTGGTATCTTTAAGGGGCGCTGCCTTGCAGTTTTATGAAGATTTGGACCCGGAAATCAAATCCAATTCTCATAGAGTTATGCAGAGTTTGCGCGATCGTTTTGATCCATTTAAGGGGACTGCAATATATAGGGCCCAATTAAGGTCTAGACGTAGGTCACAGCGAGAGACTTTGCCTGAGTTAGCGGGAAGTATTAGACGCTTGGTGAGAAAGGCGTATCCAGGGGTTCCCCTCGATGTTAGGGATGACTTGAGTAAGGATAGTTTTATTTCCGCGTTGACGGACAATGAAGTTAGGATGCAAGTGTTGAGGGCTAAGCCTGAAACCCTTGATGCGGCAGTGCGTGCTGCTTTAGATGAGGAGTCGTACAAGAAGGTAGAGGTACCTTCTTCAGTTGGTGTAGTTGGGGAATCGGAAATTTCTAGTGAAATTGGTGCATTAACCCAGGCGGTCGAAAGTTTGCAGGAACAATTGAAAGAAATGCAGGTTGAGCAAAATAAATTGCGAGAAGAACTTTTCAGGCAGGATCGTGGTCAGGATAGGGATAGTTTTTATAGAGGTCGTTTGGGCCGAGGTGGTTATGGAAATGGTAGAGGTAGGAATAGAGGTAGAGGTAAAGGTGACTGGTCCCATAGGTCCAATTTAGATAACAATCAGGATTTAAACGGGTAAAGACTGAGGTAGGGGTCGAACCTCAGTCTGTGATAGAAAGGACCCTCCCATCAGAGAGTATCGGTCATAGTTATCTGACTCTTAAGGTCTTGAATGAAAATGTTAAGTTCCTACTGGATACTGGTTCAGCGGTAAGCTTAATCAGTACCAGAGTGTTGCATGAAACTTTAGGTATTGAGCAGTCTCGAGTTAGAGAGGCTCCTCGTAGTGTTTTGGGGGCGAATGGGCAGCCCCTTGATTTAAAGGGGTTGGTGGATTTGCCTGTAACTGTTGGTAAGTATCAATATGTTCAAACATTTTACGTGGTTAATCTGTCCTTTGATGCAATTCTGGGAATTGACTTTATGAATAAAACTAATTTAGTGATTTCTTTGCCGGACAAAACTGTTATGATCCAAGGGGTTAAATTTTCCCTTGAGTTTTTGAAAGAAAATGATAAAATTCACGTATTATTGATTGAGGGATTGACAGTACCTCCCTTTTCTGAAGTTATAGTGCAGGGCCGAGTTGACGGTCCACCGGTTGGACAGAGCCTGTGTGAACCCGACCCAGGGTTCATGAAAGGTCATCACGGATTAATGTTGGGACGAAGTGTTGTTGATGTTAGTCAGCCGGAAGTTCCTGTTAGGCTGATAAATGTTTCTCAGACCCCTCAAAAGTTAAAAGGTGGTGAGTCTGTGGCTGTTCTTGAGAATGTTGACATTTTAGGTGAACAAATTAAGGAGGCTTCCCCTTCGGATGATGGGAAGTTCTCTTTGTTACAAACCTATGACAGAGCGGTTTTGACTGGAAATCAAGCGGAACAGGTCAATGAATTTTTTAGAGAAGAACCGCGACGTATTTATACAGTTCGAAGGTGATTTGGGCCGCACTGATCTCATTCGGCATGATATTTGTACGGGTGACCATCTTCCTATTAAACAGCGGGCATATCGGCTCCCTTTTCACAAAAGGCGCGAGGTTGAGCAGCAGATAGATGTTATGCTTAAGCAAGGGGTAATTCAACCTTCCTCTAGTCCTTGGGCGGCTCCTATAGTTTTAGTTAAAAAGAAAGACAATAGTTTTCGTTTCTGCGTGGACTACCGTAAATTAAATGCCATTACAAAAAAAGATGCCTATCCTTTGCCCCGTATAGATGAGAGTTTAGAGGGTATGGCGGGGGCACAGTGGTTTTCCACTCTAGATTTGGCTTCTGGATACTGGCAAATGGAGCTAACTCCTGATGCCCGGGAGAAAACGGCTTTTACTACTGGCGTTGGGCTCTATCAATTCACAGTCCTCCCTTTTGGGCTCTGTGGCGCTCCTGGGTCCTTCGAGAGGCTCATGGAGCTAGTTCTCAAAGGGCTACACTGGAAGACTTGTCTCATATATCTTGATGACGTCATCATATATGCGCGGTCTTTCCAGGAGCATATTGAACGATTACAAGAGGTTTTTACTAGAATAAGGTCTGCAGGATTAAAATTGAAACCTTCTAAGTGTGCGTTGTTTAGACGTCAGGTTTCATATTTAGGTCACATTGTTTCCGCGTCGGGTGTGTCAGCTGACCCGGAGAAAATTGCGCGCGTAAAAGATTGGCCTGTTCCGACTTGCTTGAAAGATCTTCGAAGTTTTATCGGGTTATCCGCGTATTATCGAAAATATGTCTCACACTTTTCTACTTTGGCTAGTCCTTTGACCAAATTGACTCGTAAGAATGAAAAATTTGTTTGGGGCGAGGCCCAACAGGAGGCTTTTGAGATATTAAAAGACAAATTGTGTCAAAGTCCAATTTTGGCTTACCCAAATTTTGAGCACGAATTTATTCTTGACACGGATGCGAGTGATTTTGCCTCTGGTTCGGTTTTGTCACAGATTATAGAAGGCAAGGAGCAAGTAATAGCTTATTTCAGTAAAACTCATTCCCAACAAGAGAGAAATTATAGTGTTACTAGGAGGGAGTTACTGGCAGTAATTAAAAGTGTTAAACACTTTAGACATTTCCTCATTGGCAAGCATTTTACGCTGCGAACCGACCATGGGTCCCTGCAGTGGTTGTTTAATTTTAAGGAACCGGTTGGGCAGGTGGCGCGTTGGCTGGAATATCTCAGTGGGTTCGATTTTATGACGGTTCATCGTCGCGGTGAACAACATAAGAACTCAGATGCGCTGAGTAGGATTCCTTCCTGTAACAAACATGATATTAACACTGTTGAGTTTGAGTCTGCAATTCAATTGACTAAGGAAAGTCAGGGGGCTGATCCCCTTATTAAAAAATTTCTCGAAATGAAGAAAACGGGCGAGAAACCTGGACTTGAGAAATTAAAAGGAGAATCCCCGGAGCTTCAGAGGTATGTGAGTCAGTGGGAACAATTTTTAGTGGAAAATGACATTCTTCTTCGAGAGTGGACACAAATAGGGTCCCCCAGCAAATTTTTGTGGGTGGTCCCAAAAGACTTAAGAAGTCAGGTATGTAAGGAGCATCATGACTCTTTAGTGGGTGCACATTTGGGCGTTCATAAGACATATTCTAAAATTCGAGAGCGTTTCTTTTGGATAGGTTTGCGTCGGGATGTAGAACTCTGGGTTCAGTCTTGTCCGATTTGTCAGTGTCGTAAGCCACCGGGCAAGACCAGTCGAGCTCCTATGGTAACAGATAAAGTTTCGGAGCCTATGGAACGAATTGCTTTGGATATTTTGGGGCCATTACCTGAATCCGTTCAGGGTAATATTTACATTTTAGTTACATCAGATTATTTCTCCAAATGGACGGAGGCTTTTGCTATCCCCAATCAAAGGGCAAGTACAGTAGCCGATGTGGTAATTCGAGAGTGGATTAGTCGGTACGGAATGCCGAAATTTATTCATTCAGACCAGGGGTCAAATTTTGAATCTGATTTCTTTCAGAAAGTTTGCCGCTATTTTGAAATTAAAAAGACTCGTACCTCTCCCTATATGCCCCAAAGTGATGGCCAAGTTGAGAGGTTTAATAGAACTTTGGCGGCTATGTTAGCTTGCTTTGTAGAGGATAATCATGGCGACTGGGAATACTATCTTCCATTCGCCATGATGGCCTATAGAAGTGCCAAACATGAGACGACTGGGTTTACTCCCTTTAGTGTCATGTTTGGTAGAGAAATTACTTTACCTACAGAGTTAATCGCTGGTAAGATTCCTGATAGGGATTGGGCTCCCTCTCAATATGTTAGCGATTTGGAAAGTCGTCTAGCCCAAATATTTCAATTGGTCTCGTTGAAATGTGAATCCGAGATTAAGAGAAGAAAGAAAATATATGACAAGCGAGTTTTCGGCAAACCTTTTACCGTTGGGGATAGGGTCTGGCTTTATTTACCTAGAGTAAATAAAGGTCAGACCTCAAAATTTGCAAAATTTTGGGTTGGTCCCTACATCATAAAAAGCAAACTCTCGGACGCAAATTACCTTGTGGTTCGCGTTGGAGGAGGTAAACCCCAGGTTGTACATTTCAACCGGTTGAAGAAGTGTTTTTCACGTAATTTAAATTTGGGTGCCCCCATTGCTCCCACACCTGATAGTTCTATCGAGAGTAATGTTGACCGGCCCTCGGTGGGAGATCCTGAGGGGAGAGAGACGTTCGACGGGGAAGCTCCGACTAGTAGGCGTGGTCGTACCCTCCGGCGACCACGTCGACTAGGTTCTCAAGACTTTGTTTTTTATTAAGTATTTTTTTTCTTTCTCTCTGCCTGACACCACACTTGGTATTTGAGTTAAGTGGCAGTTCTCGGGGGCCTGAATATATATATATTTTGTTGAGCGCAATAAAATGTAAAAATTTGATATTATATTTAGCGCTTATGTATTGGCCTCCGAGGTGGTGCTGCCTTTGAAGTGTATTTAGTGTGGAACCAAATTTTCATGTAGATAATGGATAGATGAGCATTATTGGCTTGTCCATAATACGAGCTTTGTTGCATTATTTTAAATTGCGTCATTTCCCTGGTGTGGGGAGTTGCCGTATTGTATTGGTTCCGAGAAATTGGGGTTTTTTTTTATTGGCTGTTGGAAATGGCAAATACAAGTGTGGTCGTCAAATTTCTATACCTGTTAAGATTTTTCTTAAACCCGCTGACCGGTTTGTTTTTTTATTTCGGTACGCAGGAGGGTTGGGATGTTAATAATTGGGGGGTTTTCGTGCGCGTGTGTATGGAGGGCGGTGAGAGTTATATGTTAGGGTATGATTCGGAATATAAGAGTTATGGAAGTTAAGGCACCGGTGCCAAGTATAATTGGATTTTTTTTTTTTTTTTTTTCGCGAGAGATGTGTCCGTGGTAGAAAATAAATCAATTGACGGGTCAGCTTGGTTGGAGAAATTATCTTTCGGGAAATATTGAAATGGTTGTCCTTTTTAGTTGCTGGGTCCTCATCTTATCTATGTAGAATTATTGTATGAACAAAGATACTGTTCTGTTTGTAAATTTTCTTCTTGTAGCATTATGGCTTTAATAATGGGCCATTCCTTTATAAGAAGACTTGCAGCATGGTCAGGGGAAATACCTGGACGTCTGAGTTCGCTGGAAGCATATGGTGTTCCTGGTGCAACTATCCAACAACTTGAATGGATTTGTGTGGAGAGTGCAGAGACCGTACTTGTGCAGGTTGGCGAAAATGACATTGACTGTGATACTTTTTGTTTTTCACATTTTAAACTTTCTGTCGAAAGACTTTTAGAGAATTTGTTACGCCAAGGCGTTAAAAAAATTATCATTCTAGGACTGTTTTCTCGTGTGAAGACCAGAGTGTCTGGTATTGTGTACGAACTCCGTAGGGTGGCTGTCACCCAGTTTTACGAAACACTTAGAAGGTCTAATGTATTTTATAAAGCCTTATTTAAGGTGTCACGTTTACATTTTGCACGAGATGGTGTGCATTTGAATAACCTGGGTCAATGTCAATACCTAAAATACCTTGCTTTGGTCTTGGAGGAGCAGTGCTCCGTTGAATAAAGGTTCTACAAATAATCTTACCAATTTCCCGGGGAAATTGTGTGAAAGCTGAATGCTTTAGAATAAATGACATAAAAAGAATTGTATGTGCCTGATAAAGGTCATTACATCCAGAAAGTGAGATGAGTTCCTTGAGAACTTTCAGTTGTAATAGAAAAGATTTAATATTCCTTTGTTTTGGAAAGATAACCTTGAACTAAACTGGGTTCTAGATGGGACCATTATAAATATTGTCATCGTTTTATGCTTGAATGAGCTCAATCTGACGCTTACATCTCCTGTTGCATGACCTCGTCGGCTTCAGGCAGTGCAGACCCTGTACGTAGGTCAGTGCTGGTCGGGGACTCATTTCGGCCTAAAGCTATGACTGATTTCCTAAACGGAACCCCAGTTGGATGGATTTAAGGTGAATTATTTAAATAGTGATTTATTAATTTTTTTAAAACGAAAATACATAGAAATTATGAAGAAAAATTTATGTGTTTTATGAGGAACCAGCGACTACTTTTATTCAGCCAACAACTATTTCAATTCAACTAGCAATTATCTGGCTATTTTTTTTAAATGGCCAGTATGACAAAATCTACTACCTTTGTTTGCGGAGGGGTGTATATATCTTTCCCCTTTTCCTTTTTCCTCTCCTATCTTTTTCAACAGGGACGTTGAATCTCGGGGTGGGGGTGGTGTAAGAAAAAGTGGAATTGTACAATAAGGGACACACACACGGTGTGTGCACAGTGGCCTATATCTATGTATGTATATTATATATATATGTAGGTATGGGTCTGTGTGTACATATCGAGTGTGTGTTTGCCCGCTTCAGTATTGAAAGTGCTAAAATACTCTGAGGTGGCCTTAAATTGTTACATTGATCATTAACTGATAGCGTTATGGATCAGTGGTTCTTACTTTATTGACCACTATTGTGAGAGACATGTAGTTTCTCGTGCTCGGCGGTGTTGACTTCGCACGAAATAATTGCGTCTGCAATATTATATTATTCTGAATCGGAGTCTAGTGGATCAGAACCGTGTGGAGCTTCCTATAGGTGAGTCGAATATTTATTTCTCCGTAGTTGTACCCTGCCGGGGCCGGTCATATTTTATGTAATTTACCGATCCTCGCCGTAAGCCGAAATATGTTATAAAAGGCTATATTAAATTGGTTCTAGGATTATTCACGATTGATCCAGGGCATCTTATTGCTGTTGCGATAGGATGCTATGGCCTAATCGTGATCTTTCGGCTTGGGGCGAGTTTCGGTGGCCCGATGGATTGTACCCCCCCCTCTCCTTTTATGGCATTAGCTTGAATGTACAGACGTGAATACTGAGATAACGCTACCCTCAGTGAATATTTAGCAATATTTAGGAGGGTAGGTGGGTCACAAATAATGAAGTAACCCTTCTGCTGGGTGACATGTGAAAGTAAATATTTGGTATTGCCGTATCTTGGACTCCCCTTCTTTAGTTAAGGGTAGTAGTCATGTAGTCTGGTGTGCATATTTTAAGGCGACATAAGTGCCAGATTGTAGGGTTTTTCCCCCTCTTTAGTAGGGGACGTAACTATTTTATGAGGAATTATGATCTCACCTTGAAGGGTGAATGAAATGAGTTGGTCTGTACAACTTGAATGTAAATCTGAATGTACTGCTGAATTGTGGGAGGGTAGAGACGATTTGGGGATTTGTGAATAAATTTGCTAATAATTTAGTGGAATTGGTTTTTTTTTTGTATTTTTAATTCCTATTCTGTTTCAGAGTCCTAGTCCTAACATATATCTTAACACAAAACACGGTTTAAGGGTGGATTGGAATCATAGGAAGATGTTTGTTCCTTGGTTGACTGTTGTGGCGAGGTTCTCGGTAAGGGCTCACTTATTGTAAGTGAGTCCGGCCCGAGAACAGCGGCACAGCACGGGTGCCAGGGTAGTCTGGAATAATTTTGTAGAGGTTCTAGGTGATTGATTACGCTAACTAATTTTCGGTTTGAAATTGCGAACTTGTAACTAACCCCTCGACAACAAATCTGTGCTATGGCTAGACCTTGTTTGGCTTTGTGGCGTGGCTCTCGGCCGGAACTCACTTCATGTAAGTGAGTTCGGGGCCGAGAGACTCGACACAAAGTGAGAGCAGGGCGGGGTGGGTCGAGTTTCGCTACAATACCATGCTTGAAATATTTTGGCCACGCCCACTTTTTTAGCGTAAAAAAGTATGTATGAACCTCAGGAATGCTTTAGGGGTCAAAAAATGTAATTTCCAGCAATTATGAAAAATGCACTCAATGACCACTAGGTGACGTCTGTGACATGGACCATATTTTGAATCTCCATCGAGTGTCGACTCATTTTGGCTTGGTCCCAGGTCCACACGTCAGACCACGAGTGAGATATGGGCGTGACCCACTTTCAAAAATTTTAGCCACGCACACTTTTTTAATGTAAAAATTGCATGTGAGTATGTCAAGAATGCTTTAGGGGGTCAAAAAATGTGATTCCAGTAATTATGAAAAATGCACTCAATGACCCCTAGGTGACCTCCGTGACCTTGACCCATATTTTGAATCTCCATCGAGTGTCGACTCATTTTGGCTTGGTCCCAGGTCCATACATCATACCACGCGTGAGATATGGGCGTGACACACTTTCAAAAATTTTTGCCACGCCCACTTTTTTAACGTGAAAATGCATGTGTGTACGTCAGGAATGCTTTAGGGGGTCAAAAAATGTGATTTCCAGCAATTATGAAAAATGCACTCAATGACCCCTAGGTGACCTCCATGACCTTGACCCATATTTTGAATCTCCATCAAGGGTCGATCCAATTGGGGTTGGTCCCAAGTCCATTCATCATTCCACGCTTGAGATATGAACGTGACCCACTTTCAAAAATTTTGGCCACGCCCACTTTTTTAATGTAAAAACGCAATTGTGTACGTCAGGAATGCTTTAGGGGGTCAAAAAATGTGATTTCCAGCAATTATGAAAAATGCACTCAATGACTCCAAGGTGACCTCCGTGACCTTGACCCATATTTTGAATCTCCATAAAGTGTCGACTCATTTGGTGTTTGTCCCAGGTTCATACGTCATACCACGCCTGAGATATGGTCGTGACCCACTTTCAAAACACCCCCACGGACACCACTAATGCCCCAGGAATCTGAAAAACATAAGTGGCCGAGAACTTCTGGCTGTCTATCAGTATGCCAAAAATCACCGAGGTAGGGCAATTCGTTTTCGAGTTATCTTGTGGACAAAAAAGTGATGAGAAGACAGAAGACAGGAGAATAAGAAGAAGAAGAAGAAGAAAAAAAAAGAAACTATACAAAAACAATAGTCTGTGTATTTCACGCAGACTAAATATAAAATGAAGGAGACATCTGTATGCATAACAACACTGCTAAGGACGCATTCCAACCTGCTCAGGGGACAAACGATTATTGAAGTCAAACAAATCATCTGTCCTAATGCCACTTTTAGAGCTTCGGTCTACATTCATTTACAATTATGACAAATATTGTCAACCACATTTCATTCCTACCTTTTCAATCGATTCGCGATAATCCCCAAATGTCATAAAAGCAGTACTCCATTAACATTCGGCGTAATCCGCTTTTACTTGCTCCTGTCACATAAATCTTGTGAAAGTGCTGGCAGTTTTTGCGAGAATAATTTTTAGTGTAATCGCGAAAAGCGAAATTCCTTTAGAATTAACTGGTAAAGTGCTGTATTATTTTTTGTCTTCAGAATTTGTTCACATGTTTTTGCCAGGGGCATCCAGTCTGAGAAATCGGCTCCTCTGCAATTTCGTCTCCCTTCGTAGATTTTATTGTGGAAATCGCTTGGATGTAGTTCCCTTATGGGCTCTAAATACACAAAGATCCAGAGCAGAATAAAGCTTTGACATTCTTGCTGAGTCAGACAAAGCACTCTAGGAGGAGCCTAAACAACTGATGTTTCTATGCCAAGACTTATCCAGTAATTCCAACACCATACCCATAGACTCAAATGTCAAGTGTTTTGACTAACAACTTAGTGAAAAGATAGATATTCATAAAAGACAATGTGCGAGACCCTGTTGTTTTGGAGGAGGTCCGGGGGTCTCATCCCCGGGTAAACATTATAGATTTTCGTGGGAGTGGAGTGTTGGGCGATAAAATGATGACATTGAACTAACCAACTTCTTACTGGGGCGTCGCGAAGATGACGGATTGGGCTGGAGGTGTAAACCTGATTTGCTCGAACTGTGAAGGCCTAAATTCCCACCGATAAAATACTCCAGCTACATCATCAAGGTATGCCTTTGTCGAAGGCAGAAGGCATGGCTTGATGATGTAGTTGGAATATTAGTCAGTGGGTATTATAGTTCAAAACAGTGCTTGGAAATTCATTTGTTGATACACAGATATAGTAATTGTGACGTATAAATTTTTTTTTTATTTATTTAATCAGCACGTACCGTACTCCAAATTGGTCATGTTGGGCCCCTATAAGCTGAATTGGGTACTACAGCCCTCCACTTGTATGTCCTATATCCCCCCTCTCTCTCTCTCATCTCTCTCTCATCTCTCTCTCTCTCTCTCCCTATGTGTGTGTGTCTGTGTGTGTGTGTGTGTGTGTGTGTGTGTTGAAGAACACAATCATGTTTTCGAAGTATTCGAAATATTCATTTCTGATCCCCAACCAGGAATCGAACCGCCGGCTGCACCGACCGGAAATCAGGAATCCAACACCTAAACCACCAGTCCATTGCTCACCGACACAAACGATGGCTGAAATCTAGCTTATTAGATGACGTTTTCATGAATACTTGGTTCACTTCCCATACAGAAGGTACATGAAGTTTTCATATGACTCGTCCGTTTTGTTCACTTTAAAACATTTGATATTTTGTTTTCATATTAATCAGTGAAAAATAAAGCCTTCCGTCAATTTCATTGGTCAGTTTCAAAACTAGACAATTTGATTGGCTGAACAAAATACAACTGGGCCTCATTTTCATAATTTGCATAATTAGAGTTGGGAGCTTTCATTGGTCAATTTCAAAACTGGACAATTTGATTGGCTAAACAAAATACAACTGGATGACATTTGCATAATTTTAGTAGAGAGAATTTACGTTATCTGTCCTATTTAGGGTGGGTTATATTGTATTAATCTTTTACCCACAAGAAAGATACCATTCATTTTTTTTTGTTTTTCTCTTTTTGCTTCCAAAACATAGGTTAGGACCCCTCATTGGAACGAGCTCAACCTATGTTTTGGAAGCAAAAAATGAAAATTTTTAGTTATACGAGGATGTTTTTTTCCAAGTGCCGTCTGCAACTCAAGTTAGGTGATAGGTTAAAAAGTCATACTAAGTGGCTAATTTGTGAGTGTGTGTATCATATGATAAATGGAATATGAAATGAGTATTTTTCTCATATAATATTTAAGAAACTCCTCCGAATTTCCCGTTTGGGCTCGCCGGAGGCTCGCCCAGACGGAAAATTCTTAGACTCGTTTCATAAATATTATATGAGAAAAACACTCATTCCATATTCTCTGTGTATGAAACGCGCTGGTGACAGTACAACGAAATGGTTGTCCTCAGACGAACACTGGCTCTGGCCCCCGTGTGTATATTAAAGGGCACAATCATGTTTTCGTAAAAACGATGCCCGGAATCTAGCCTATTAGACGATGTTCTCATGATTACTTGGCTCATTTTCCTTACGGCATGTACATTAAAGTGTGTGTGTGTTTTTCGAAGCACACATTTGTGGTGTCGTACTGAACTTGGGTTAAATTAACCTTTATTGTTTATCTGTACAAGCGCAGACTCCGAAGATATGGGAGTCGGAGTGTTCGTTCATAAATAAAAAGCTTCGTGTGAATTTCTTATACAATTCATTATATTCAGCCATGCAATCGGTCATCCTCATTCAAGACACATACACCATAATATCTGGCGACGAGTGA
This sequence comes from Pictodentalium vernedei, assembly GCA_031216915.1. Taxonomy (NCBI): domain Eukaryota; kingdom Metazoa; phylum Mollusca; class Scaphopoda; order Dentaliida; family Dentaliidae; genus Pictodentalium; species Pictodentalium vernedei. The sequence continues at coordinate 545,672,754 of CM062297.1, forward strand.
TAAACATTATTCCGTTAATAATCATCTTCGATTTGTTTGGAAAAATATCATTAAATATGTACTTTGTAACCTTCCCCATTCAAGCGTGCGATAATTGGACACCAGCTCAACGTCTCGACTTTCATTTGTGCCATTGATTTTGTACCTGATTTTCGAATTGGTGAAAAAAAGACAAAAAAAAAACAAAAACAAAAACAAAACAAACAACTCATTAAATTACTATCATGTCAAGTCTACCGAACTTTGATAACTTCCGTGTCCATGAAGATAACAATGCCGGGCCACGATGGGAAAAGTGGCTTACCCGCTTTCAGAGACTTTTAATTGCAATGGCTGTGGACGACGCTAAACGAAAACGAGCTCTACTTTGACATTACGCCGGAACTGAAGTCGACGAAATCTTCGATACACTTTCAGATACAGGTGGCGATGACGATTACGCCACGGCTGTAACGAAGTTAAATGAGTATTTTTTGCCAAAAGTCAATATTGCATATGAAGTTTACAATTTTCGGCAGAGCACACAAAATCAAGGAGAATCGTTGGACACTTACCACACTAGATTGAGACAGCTAGCAAGAAGTGTGATTTTACTGATACCGATAAAGAACTTGAATCTCATATCATTTTAACATGTTCTTCCAATAGCCTCCGTAGAAGAGCTCTGCGAGACAATTTGAATCTGAAACAAATACTCGACGCTGGCCGTGCTCTCGAGTTAAGTGAGAGTCAAGCCTCACAAGTGGAAAACAAACATTGTGCTCATAATGTCAGTAGCGATACAAATACTGAGTCACAGCGGCAATCCCGTCAGCCATCTCGTGCCACGTCACATACTCCTCGACGTCCAAAATCCAACAACCGACAATCAGACTCGAGCGCATCATGCAGAGAAGCTACACCATCGGGACATCGATTCACCCCGAAACAGTGTTACTATTGTGGCGGTACTTACCCACATGCCAATTCTAAACCATGCACCGCTAGAGGTTGGACATGTCGCGCTTGTGGTAAACTTAACCACTTTGCCTCTGTGTATCGCTCAAAACATAAGACACAGACTAAAATAAATTCCGTTCATTCACGTTCAGAAGACGATTATGTCTACACCACAATGCCTGTGAATAGTATTAATGCTAGTGACAAACTTCCAAAGTGTACAATTAAACTTGCAAATAAAACAGTCGAGTTTATGCTTGATTCGTTCGCTTCGATAAACATTGTAGACTCTGAAACTTTTGCAAAGCTGAATTTAGACGATGAACTCAAACCTTCAACAACCAAGGTGTTTGCGTATGACTCAACACATCCAATTCATATTAACGGTGTATTCACGACAACAGTGTCTAATCATTCTATCGAAATTGTCGCCGATTTTAATGTCGTAAGTGGTAACTATGGGAACCTTCTTAGTTGGAGAACTGCAGAAGTACTTGACCTATTACACATACCAAGAACGGTACACGCTGCAACAAAGGCAGATATCTTTTCTGAGTTCAGTGACTTATTTGATAACGAAATTAGCCAAACAAAAGGATATGAAATAAAGTTACATATCGACATAAACCAAAAAACCAGCCACACAGGCGAATACCCTTTCACGTCAGAAAACAAGTAGAAAGAGAACTTGAAAGACTCGAGTCTTTAGACATTATTGAGAAGGTATAAAGGCCAACGCCATGGGTTAGTCCTCTCATAGCAGTGCCAAAAGCATCTGGAGAAGGTATTCGAATATGCATCGACATGCGTGAAGCCAACAAGGCCATCAAACGAGAAAAACACATAACGCCAATCATTGACGATCTAATTACCGATCTAAACGGAGCCACTGTCTTCAGTCATCTTGACCTTGTGCACGGCTATCACAAACTAGCTCTTCACCAAGAGAGCAGATATATCACAACATTTTCGTCACATATCGGGCTTCGACGTTACAAACGACTTTTATTCGGAGTTAATGCGGCATCGGAGATTTTTCAGAATGTTATATCTGAATTATTGTGTGGAATTCCTGGATGTAAAAATCTATCAGACACCATTCTTGTGTATGGAGCAAATCAACATGAACATGACGAAAATTCGAAAGCTGTTTTAACGAAACTCAGAGAAAACAATGCTAAACTTAATAAAGATAAATGTCAGCTACACAAGAGTGAAATATGCTTTTTACGGACACTTATTCAGTGCCGATGGGGTTCGCCCCGATCCAAGCAAAATTCATTCCATTGTAAATGCTCCAGCACCGATCAATGCAAGTGAAGTGAAGTCACTACTTGGTATGTCACAGTACGTTTCCAGATTCATACCACGTTACTCTACCGTCACAGAACCCCTAAGGACGTTGACCCATCAAAACACCAAATGGAAATGGGGTGAGGTAGAAGATAAGGCATTCAACGAACTCAAATCACTGTTGACAAGTACGCACGTCATGAACTTTTTCAGTCAAACAAAATCAGCAACAGTTTATGTTGACGCCAGCCCTGTAGGAATTAGTGCTATCCTCACGCAGGAAGACAAAATAATCACTTATGCCAGTCGTGCGCTGTCATCTGTTGAACAGAAATACTCACAAACAGAGAGGGAACTGCTTGCTGTAGTTTGGGCAACGGAACATTATCACCTATACCTGTTTACCAAAGTTTCAAGTCATCACAGACCACAAACCGTTATTGGGCATAGTGAAGAGTCAAAAACCAACCTCGCCAAGATTAGAAAGATGGCGGCTACGACTAATGCCATACACGTATGAACTGGTGTATCGTCCTGGTCGTAATGACAACAATCCTGCTGATTTTCTGAGTCGACACCCAGTCGGCAATTCAACAAACAGTGTTGCAGAAAACTACATTAACTTTGTATGTAATAATGCTATTGCTGTTGCAATGAACATAAATGAGGTCAGAGAGGCAACTGCAAAAAACTCAACCATGCAAAAACTCAAAAACATCATTGAATCTAGTATGTGGCATACAAAAGACCCAGACATTTCACCTTACAAATGTGTAAAAGACGAGCTTGCTATTTGTGACGGATTAATCATGCGATGTTCACGTGTCATTGTTCCTCATTCACTTCGGGATAAAGCAATCGAACTTGCACACCTTGGGCACCAAGGTATTGTAAAAACAAAACGTTTCATTCGCGAAAAAATTTGATTTCCTGGAACTGACAACCTCACAGAGTAAAAAGTTAAACAGTGCATTCCATGCCAATCGTCAACTAACCGTCATACATCTCCTGAACCAGTACAAATGTCTGTTCTTCCAGTACAAATGTCTGTTCTTCCAGACCCACCCTGACGATTACAGGGTGACGACTGTAATCGTCAATTACCACTAGCAAATAGTCTCCCGAGGGAAATGGTCCAGCGAAATCAGTTGACTTCGCTGGACCATTTCCCTCGGGAGACTATTTGCTAGTGGTAATTGACGATTACAGTCGTCACCCTGAAGTCGAAATTGTGCCCTCAACTTGCGCAAAGACTGTTATTCCACGCTTAGACGCGATATTTTCACGCCAAGGACTTTGTTCTGTTGTGAGAACCGACAACGGTCCTCCTTCCAACAGTAAGGATTTTAATGACTTTTCAAAACATTTGGGTTTACGCATAGAAAAAGCACGCCATTGCACCCTCAAGCCAACGGCGAGGCAGAACGGTTTATGGCATCCTTAAACGAAACTGTACGTGCATCGTTTTCATCAAGTGGCAGTTGGAGGCAAGGACTAAATACTTTCTTACGTCAATACCGTGCCACACCACATATGGTCACCAATGTGTCTCCCTTTGAAGCTTTGTACAATCAGAAAATGAAAACTCTTCTTCCCGAAATCGTAACTGAATCAGACTCTGAACTGCATCATACAATAAAAGCAAACGACCAAGAGAAGAAAAGCTCATCAAAAGATTATACTGACAAAAAACGTCATGCCAAACAGTGTACGATTCAACCAGGTGATACTGTGCTTGTGCGTGAACGTAAGCGAAATAAACTGTCGGCACCTTACAGCTCCAGCCCATATGTTGTAACAGAACGAAAAGGATCGATGCTAACTGCTCAACGTGGAAATCACGTTATTATAAGGAATATAACCCACTTCAAACCCATCCCAGTAAGGCATCGTCATTTCATAGAAGAAGAGGTGGCTTGGCATGATGACGATCCAGTTACGAACAATCCTGAATCCGAAAATATACAAAACCAGGCTAGTGACATTCCAAAAACTAAATCCTTCTTCACAAACAGAGACAGTCTAAGGCGTAATCAAAAGTTACCTGTTCGTTTCAACGATTACGTTATGTACATGTATAGTTGAACGTTGTGAACTTTCAGTTATTGTCAGTGCGAATCAAGAAACAGTTTAGATAACTTTTTAGTTCAGTTCTAAATCGATTTTAAATATCGAACTCTTTGGTTCCTAGATCTCTTCCAGTAAGAAGGGGATGGATGTGGTGTCGTACTGAACTTGGGTTAAATTAACCTTTGTTGTTTATCTGTACAAGCGCAGACTCCGAAGATATGGGAGTCGGAGTGTTCGTTCATAAATAAAAAGCTACGTGTGAATTTCTTATACAATTCGTTATATTCAGCCATGCAATCGGTCATCCACATTCAAGACACATACACCATAATAACATTCCTGTTTTATAGAAATTTAGAATGTTGGAGTCTGATCCCCTGCCGGGGTTGAACCCGGTCTGGCAATCAGGAGTCCAACACCTAGACCACTAGACCATTGCACATCGTCAAAAACGATGGCTGAAATCTAGCTTATTAGATGACGTTGTCATGATTACTTGGTTCACTTCCCTTACAGAAGTGAAACGCGCTGGTGACAGTATATGACGAAACTGACACTGGCCTCCGTGTGTATATTGAAGGGCACAATCATGTTTTCAGAGAATTTGGAATATTGATTTCTGATCCTTTGCCGGAAGTCGTACCTTCGGAAACACCGCCTGGCAATCAGGACCCAACACCTAAAACACTAGACAATTGTACACCGTCAAAAACGATGGCTGGAATCTAGCTTTTTAGATGAACTTCTCATGATTACTTGGTTCAACTTCCTTTCGGGGGCAGCTTGAAAGTGTGGAACGCGCTGGCCATGGTACAACGAGACTGCTGTGGTTGGCAAGAACGACGTATCGATTTTCTTAAACCTGTAATATTATTTCCTTCAAAGATAAAATAGAGTTTGGCGAACATGCAAAGCCCATTCCCTACAAAAATATTCAATTCTAACAGAAAACATTACCCCTTTGAACCCCTTTGAACCCAGATAGTATATTCCATGTCAGTTCAATGGAAGCAACCAGAAGAGTCCATATTTGTTATTTGGAGATGGACCAATTAATATTTTATTATTTTTTATCCAAAGGCTGCACGTTGAAAACATTCATCGGTCTTCACCACACTTTAACTCTGCAGTTATCCTACTAAATGAGAGGATGACATATCTTGTTTCTGGACCGGAAAAACGGCCTCTCGGGTCCAAAGGGTTAAACGGGTGTATGTGCTGGTAAGGAGTGAAGTACACATGTATCAAAAATAAAATTTTAAGTTGTTGTACACTGGAATGATCACACAATAATAAAGAAAAACTAACTCCTTGGTAAATTGTACGTTTATTAAGAAAATGACTGAATCTTCTTTTTTGTATTTGAAAGATTGACCTTTAGCCTCTGACGATATTTTCAAACAGGCGAAAGTCATGAATATTTATTTTTTCGTTTTTTGTTTAAGACTGAAGACTGTCTGCTTTTCTTCAGAGAGAGAGAGAGAGAGAGAGAGAGAGAGAGAGAGAGAGAGAGAGAGAGAGTAACATCGCCAAGTTAGTACGAGATGAGAAGTGATACTAGGACATTCAGCAGACGCTGGTGAATTGAGTGAATAGTTGACGGCCACTCGCATTCACCACCCACGATCACTGAATCTCTCCCACTGTCATTTATAGGCCTATATATATTGTTGAAATCCCATTGTCATTTATAGGCCTAAATTGCTTAATCTCTCCCATTGTCATTTACAGACCAATATAGTTGTACCCGGTGCTTCAATAATTATATTTTTGATGATTATTCCTATGATTAGTGTTTGGAATCTAAAATTATTGCGTTCGTGGAAATATTGCCCGCCCGTGGAAAGTGACAAGTCCACTGCCAGTGTACTGTATTTTAGTGATTCGTTAACATTTTTCATGTTGTTCCCATGCAAATTTCTCCGTGTTATATATAGCTGACAATTAAATAGGTAAATTTTCGAAGCTTTCATATCCAAAACCACATTAACATTTTCGGTCATCCACAAGAGGATTGTCAAATGTCTGAGTGTTTAGATTACTGCATCTTTGGCACGAAGAACTTAGCCTTCTCCGCATCCGAGAGGGAGTAGTTTGAGATATTCCTTTTGTAGCGTTTAACAACAGAAAAAAAACAAAACAAAAAACGCTTGAAAGCTTGTACTGTTACACAATGACCTGTCAATATCGAACACTCCCATCAAGACAAAAATGTCCTGGCTGAAAAAATTATTGGAGGAGGTTGTCCCTTTATTTACACCCCTGCAACAGTTAATGTTTGGTATTGAAAATCACATAATTTAAATTCTGTATAAATCACATTGTTCCATGTTAGACGATCAGAAGAGTTAGTCTGATTGAGGTTTATGGTAGTCTCGATCTAAATCATTTCATTTTTCATCAAATATTAGAATGTACCGCATGGGGTTGTCACGCGATATACAACTGTCGATATTCTTGTTTTAAGTTAAGAGCTGATAAATTATTTATGTCGACAGTTCAACATCGCGTAATAGCCGATTAAATAGTTTTTCGGCCAAGACTTTTATCATACGCTTGTGTCTGCAAGCTACATAGCGTGAATAACTATGAACAGAATGTTGTGATAGAGAACGACGAGCAAAGCTTGGGCTAAGAAGAAAAGCAGACTTCTGGAACGTCGCTAAGTTGACCGCTTAATGGGGGTGGGGTGTAAACCCAATACATCAACAAGGCATGCCTTCTTTGAAGGGATGCCTTGATGATGTAGTTGGAATATTTCTCCATGGAGATTCTATACACCTGGAACTTAATTAAGCACCCCCTGAAATGTTTCATGACAGTGAATGTTAGTGATTATTATGTTTTAATGATTGCTATGAATTGCAGTACATTTCATCTAGTGAAACATGATGTTTCTGGTTGATAGCATACCCCAAACACACCCCCTCGTCTACGTGAAGCATGCTTCCCACGAATGTCACAAAAAACTCTGTCATCCACATGCAATATCTGGGTATAAAATAAGAAAATTTGTCACTTCTTTTGACAATAAATGTTGACAAGGCAAGGAGACTATGAGAGGCACTAAGATGGCAAATCGTTGGCATGCATGTAACAGGCATGTCATTCAAAGCTATTGGAAGGCAACTTGGCTATAGTCATTCTGTCATCAGCAGACTTGTCCAAAAACACCAACAAACCAACGATGTTAAGGACCGACTAAGGCCTGGACAACCCTCAAATACCTCTCCTATGGAGGATCGGAGTCTGGCACGCCGCGTTAGGCGTGAATGCTTTCCTTCAAGTGGGGTTTTGAAACGCCTTTGACTCCCCAACAGGCGTTTGTGCAACAGAACTGCCCGGAATCGTTTCAAGCACTCGGTATGAGGAAGGGTCATCAAGCGTCCAGCTCTGTCCGATCAGCATTAAAGACGACGTTTGGAGTGGTGTATGGCACGACAACATTGGAACCTCAGGACGTGGATGAGAGTCCATTGGTCAGCCGAAAGTAGGTTTCTGCTTCACGTCACAGATGGTCGCATGAGAGTGTGGGGGCATATAAATACTGCTTACGCGCCCTGGAATATCAGACCTACTGTTCCTTATGGTGGAGGATCAGAAATCACCCGGGGATGCCTCTCTCATAATTGTAAACTTGATATGGTGACTGTTGGGGGAATCTCAATGGTCATCAGTACATCCGGGATAGTTTCAATCCAGTTGTCTTGCCACATTTTGACAACCACCCGTGGGTTACTCTCTCTCTATTCGTGGACGATAATGTAAGGACACATCGTTCCCATGCTGTGAGAGCATTCCTTCTGAACAATGCTATTACAACAATACCCTGGCCTGCAATGGGCCCTGATTTGAATCCTTTAGAACACATCTGGGACTTTCTTGGACGTCGTGTACAAGCAAGGGACCCGCCTGTAAATAATTTGTCTGATTTGGAAGCTGCATTGCATGAGGAGTGGCATCAGTTGCCCCTGGGTCGTATCAGAAGGCTCACTGGTAGCATTAGGAGGATGGTTCATGCTGTCATCCGGGTACGCGGTGGATACACTCGCTACTGACGTTAGACACTGTTATTGTGTTCAGTAGATCAAAAGTTACATTTTTTGTCAGTAATTACCGGCATTGTTTCATCACGGACCGTTCCAGCACCATACTTGTCGAGAGAACATTCTTCCATCAAAAACATTAGTGACAGATATGTGTAATTAGCGCAATTCAAATACTGCATATTCATCATTGTGTTGTCTTTCATTTGTCAATAGACCATTCTTTCCGCAAACAGTAACTTTTGGCCATCTGAAAGATACCATGGAAGTAATGACAGTTTCTATTAACACCACTGTGAAAAAAACAGGGGGCTGCTTGATTAAATTCCAGGGGGAGTAGTTGCGCCCCTGCTGTGAAGAGGAAATAGCTATTTTCCTCAATATTTTGTTGCTCATGTTCCGTGCTTCCAACGATCCAATAACAATGGACCAGCACACTAAGAAGTAATTACAGCTGAGAGGACTGTGGGGTGCTTGGGAAATGCAAACTAAATACTCATTTCCATTCTTCATAGAAGGGCGCCCCACTTTCAGATCAAAGCTTCAGCATCTACAATCAACATTACGCTATGAGCACACCCAAGTGAAAACAACTGTAAGCTAGAATTGCTTGAATTCCAATCTTCAGAAAAAGTCGTTCACACAAAACATGGCGCTCACCCTCTCTGCTCGAAGTGTCTACTTCATCAATCATCAACAATGTAAAATATACCAAAAAGACAAAATTCACTTTCAAATTTTCTGCTTTTTGGGGGAGGAATTCCTATACACAGTACACATGTGTTCGAACTGAACACCTTGGGGCACACACTCAAAAACATAGTTTATAAACGGTTATTGGATCGAGCAAAAACATAGCTTATGGTCGCTCATTGGATCGAGCCCGTCCAGCTCGTTCCGATGGGGGTGATAAGCTTTGTTTTGGAGGTAATTGGAGGTAAAAACAGGAACAATAATGAAATTTGTGAATATGTCTGTTTTGACTGTTACCTTAGGTAAAGGAATTACGGGTGTTCATTAGGACCCAAGGGGAAAAACGGACACCACCACCCAACGACTATATCAAATGGAAAAGGGATGCACTTTGTCCCACGTAACTGTAAGTCGTGTTGGCTTAAAGAGGACGCTGGCCAATCTAAGCTATATAAACAAGAGTGTGGAACTGGGCGGTGGACTCAACCCAATTAACCACGCAGGAAACAAGAGTAGAGCCTAACTGATTATTCGGCTTTAGTTCTCATCGGGCACTGGGCCCTCAAAACAATATGATTCCGAATGGGTTTTAACGGACACGAATCCCAAATCAACAAAAACCATTACAGCGTGTAATAATCTTAAGCAGCTATGCTACAGACATTCTGCAATTGAGCATAAAGTCCCAAAGTTTTAACAAGGATACACTCTAAAAAATCAGCTGGGTGACAAATATTAACCTAAATCAACTGGATTGAGTGAATATGAACCCAATTGGGTTCATATTCACTCAATCCAACAATTGATTTGGGTTGATTTTTAACCCAACTGACCTCAGAGTGTGAGAAGAGGACCAACTGAAAATACACCACCAAGGGCAAAAATCTTGGGGTGGGGAGAGCTGGGGGTGTTACACCCCCAAAATATTGAGATCTTTTGTTCGCAGGGCAGGTTACCTAGTTACCATGGTCCGCGGTCCACGCAACTACTATCCTGCCAAGGAATTATTTGCCATAATGTTGCCCTGCCTAACAAAATTGAGCTGAACAGCTAGGACACCTGATATATCCTGGTCTTGTACAACTTCCATCTCAGTTCATATGCCCTGCTGCCCGTTCAAAAGGAGCCAGGGTGTCCTGGTAAATTCAACAATTCTATTTAGAATATATTCATTTATCTTCCTGTGTGGAGTGCCCTGCCACACAGGAAGATAAATGATTTCATATGATTTCATATGATATGTACTGATTTCATATGATATGCACTGTTGAAAGCACACGAAAAGGTGATATATATGCAGGGCAATATGCGCTGACAGTAGGGCAGAATGATGATACCCCCCCTAATATTTTCGGTAGTTACGGGCCTGTACACCACCATAGACCAAGGGAATTAAATCGGAATCAGATACTGAAATTCATAAATCCCCTGGAAAACCTAACAGGACTGTAATGAATACACAGCACAAGTGAAGAACACACCGAAATTCACTGCTGGACTAAACGGGTTAAAAACTGAGCTGAAATTGGGTGCGAAAGAGAAAATGATATGAAAAGTATGGATCGAATTTACAATCTTGAAAGCAACTTCAAATATCAGAATACGAACCCAACCACCGACGTTCTTACATCATAACATCTGACGATGACCAAGATCTAACGGATGAACATCATCGGCCCCAAACAAAGGAAGGGTCGGGTAGGGTTCATTGAAAAGATTAAGTTTTGTAAACCGCCAAAATTGTAGGCAACCAACTTCTACATTCTATTACTGGTTATACCAAACGAGCTGTATGGCGCCTCTAAATCCTCCTGCATGTAGTTCCAATCAACCATTTCAATCAAAGTCTGGAATTCCTTCGAAACAAATCCGGTAATTGGTACATAAAATGGACGAAGTTTGGTCGATGTATCTGATGAAATTACCCGTTTTGGGGGCTTCATATAAGTCAACGGAAGCTACCATTGAATGTAGAAGTCTGGTGGCGCTCTGTAATATGCATGAACTACTTAAAAAAACTTTAACGAAGAAAAATCTTCTTTGCAAATCCTTGAATATGACGTGGATTCCCCTCTCCGTGAGTACTCAACATCTGTGTTGTACGGATGTGACTGTTAATAGTCGCCACACAGTAGGCGGACGGGACTCGGACTTCTACGCTAATTTCCGTGTCTGAATTCAGGAAGTAACCGAATTGGTATGATCTGTATCGACTGTGAAAATTAGAGTTTGTACAGTTAACTTAAAACATCCCGACAGGACCAAGAGTTATTATCGAGTAGTTAGAAAAACGACGCATTTGACCGTGATATCGTTCCCTGAGTTCCAATGTGTTCTATGTGCCAGTAGGCACATAGAACACGTTGGAACTCAGGGGACGATATGGCTGCAACAACGAGGACGGTTCGTAAAGGAAACCCTTCTCGGACTGTCCTCGTTGCTGCAATCACATCACTGTCTAAGACGTCGTTTTTCCAACTACTCGATACGTACTCTGGGTGTATTAGATTGACTATACTCATTTTGTTCGTTTCACATAGTAATTTTCAGTAGAGCAACAGCTGCCAAACTTGAATGGTTTCATGGGAAGTCATAAGAGGAAAATGACAGTAACCCGCCACAGGGAATAATTCTCCAACTAATTTTAGAGTGTATAAGAATGTGTAATGTGAGTTCATTCTGGGTAACGTTACAACAAAACGGTTCGTAGCATCATGCATGAGTGTATCCTTTTACCGACTGTCTTTGCATTTGTACAAGGATTTCGAAGATGAACTCCTACTAGGAGATACCATTTTGATACATAAAGGCTTTGCAGCAGATATGATACTACGGTGTCTGAATGTGAAGAGGGGCAAGGCAAAATCCTGGCTGAGAAATGTCTCGATATCTATTCAGGAAAGTGACAAAAAACTTCTAAGCGTATGAGAGACAGGTGTCTAGAAGTATTTGGAGTCACAAAGGGAAGAAGCATCTTCCAAAACTATACGAATAATCTGAGTGTGAAGGACAAGCGAACTCTTGACTATCAGAAACATTATGGGACAAATAACCTCAATAAGTTTTAGGTGGGGAAAACCATATGGGAGATGGTGAGAGTATACCAAGTGTCACATATGGTACGGAAATGATTCCACTAACCCAACCGCTGGCATAGAGTATGGATATATCGCAGATCGATGCATACTTGCAGCCGATGGATAACACGGCCAACCAGTGACACAAGACGGGGACAGTCGTGAGTGAGTTTGGGTGGATAGGGATGAAGGGCGGGATAGATTTGATGAAACGGCGTTACCCTAACTATTTGGTTAATTTCCCTTACAGCCAATGGTGTAAGCTAATATTTCAGAAGATCTGAGATTCTTATATCAAGATGGGTGAATTGGATAAGTGAGAGAGTTAATGGAAAACTACTGAATAGAGACCCCAAACATAGAAGGAGACAAGCTAACGTGAAAAACTCATCAGAGAGAGAACCACGGATGGTTATAATCCTTCTCCTCTCGGAACTCCGACAAATCATCGGCTGGCCGCGAAGTGTTACTTTTATTAGGTAACTAGTTGGAAAAAAGAAAATGCCTAGATTACGATAGATTTTCTGATGAACAATAGAATAAATATATTCTGTCTGAACATTAGGATTTTGGCAATTTCGCGACTTTTTATTGAGATGGATCATCTTGCTCAGTGTCGGGAGTTGGGATTAACTGTTTGTGAAGGGAGTTATGCGATCAAAGAGAGGCGCAGCCGGCACACAGAGACCACTGGTTGAACTCAATCACTGGCTGGCAATCTGTATCTCAAACTCTTAACCCACGTTTGATTTGCGGAATTTACAAATAAAAAACACTCTTGCGGAAAGTCATTATCTCAGTTCATAATTTTGTGGGCCCACATAGTCTCGTCGAAGCCACTTGCATCTTTTGTATTCACGTCGCATACCTCGACCTCGTTATGACTTTTGCGTAGGCTAACTCTCAGACACTAAGGGTCCACGTTGAATCTGCATCACAGTTCAAATGCCTTGGGCACTGACATATTGTTCATGTGGTCAATGTGGCAGTGTGGGTCTATCACATCAAAAGTTCAGCCTCACCTTTCACTTAAAGTGCCGTGCACCAGGTTAACCATTTACCCAACGTTACGGCAAAAACCGTCAATGCTATTCACAAAAATCGCTAATGAATTTTCATTAATTTTTCATTTTTTGTCTCAAAAACACAGGTAAGGACCCTTCTTTGGAACGAGCTCGTCGTTATTCAAGAATTTGAGAATTTTGTTTGCAAGTGTCGTCTGCTTTCCATGTTACGTAAAGGGTTAACTAATATATGCACTTCTGTCTCACATCGTTGAACTTTAATGATCATACCAACACAATCATCAACACGCGTATTCGCTAAAGACTCAAAAATAATTTGTCAACAATATTTCACGGAGGTGGTGAGGACTAGGGGTATAGAGCCAAGCAATTAACACAGGATTCCCCATACCCCAGCACTCGGAGAAAAGAGCAAATATTTACTATAGGAATCCCCATAGACATCGGTTCTATATTCCCAGTCCTAGATAACTCATACATCCACTGCAAAATTTACTATAGGAGTTCTCATAGGACAATCCTTGGCTCTATAATTTACTCAGGACTGGAAGTTATTATTATTTATTTATTGGTGTTTAAGGTCATATACTTATGCACAATGGCTAATCGTGACCGTGACAGTTTTACGAGAGGAGTACCCGTAGAGAACCACCGAGCAACGACGAGCAGCTGCACAGGCGGGGTTAGATTGGTTGAAGACATGCGCACCATCGGCGTGCCGTACGCCTTAGCACACGGCGTCATCGTGCCCCCATGTGAACAATCGGGGTGAAGTGCCTTGCCCAAGGACACAACGTGGGAGCCCGAATCGATCGCTCAGACGGTCACCCATCCGAGGACTAACCGGGCTCGACGTTGCTTAACTTGGGTGATCTGACGAGAACCGGTCACCGCAAACGTCACCGCAACGCCACCGCGCCCCCGGACTGGGAATATAGAGTCAAGATGTCTATGAAAATTCCTACAGTAAATGTTGGCTGTCTTCTCCAAGTGCTGGGGTATGGGGAATTCTGTTTTTAAGTGCTTTGCTTTATACCCCAGTCATCACTACTCATGGGGCTTTCCGCGTTCCCACGTAATGTTTACAGCCCTTGATAGTCAAGGACCACGACTAGTCTTATGACTCTCAACGATCATGACTATAGACTGCACGGTTTCGTGATTACCTTGCAGTTTGTGGTAATTTACACTAAGAAAGAAACGTCCCACAGTGTCATACCCACATTTTAACCCTTACGTTCTCAGTTTATTTTACGTCAATAACTTTCGTATATACATGTGCACAGCTGCAGGTGACAGGCAACCAACAATGATGTAAAATACTGTTAAAATAAATGCAGCCTACCAGTTCAGTTCTCAAGAATACATCTGGGACAAATGTTTCAGAGCAATATATTAAAGGAGCAGTTGGTGGTTAGTATGGGGACTTCAGGGTTAAAATCATTGATAAACATTGAGCATTTAGGCATAAAAAGGTGTCAAACTGTTTTAACCGTCAAAAGCTGTCAAGATCTTTGTATGAAACTGCACAAGTTTCATGGAACATGAACCATTGGAGGCTAATGCATCAAGCTTCCTCTCTTCTGTTGGGCCATCTTAAAGAAGTCCACGGACGCCAGATTTTCGATCCAACCAGGACAACTGGCAAATATTTTGTGTCCCCCAAAGAGAAAGCTTTCGTTACCACGATCTGCTTGTCCCTTCCCACGACTTGTGAAAGTGCAGCCAACACGACTCCTAGTGCTGGTCATGTCGCGCTGGACCACCTTCAGCTAAATATCTCCACCTCCAAGGTGGAGGTGGAGATGTTTGAGGTGGAGGCTGGACCATTGCGATCTCCACCCCAAATACTAGTAAGATATTACCGGCTTGCCTTTTACGTTAAGTCTGTGCACAGAGGATACAACTATTCTTCTTGACGATTTCTCGCAAGGTTTACAAGTTTGTTTTACAGGTTCATTGCAACCATCTTCTTTCCCCGTAATCACAAATATTCCAAGGAGCAACCCGATCTTGCAATCTGAAAGTTGCGATTTGGAGTGAAGATAGGATGCTCGCCTTGATCCTTTTGTATCAATCTGTTGACTTATTTTCACACTTCCACGTGGCTTGCTTGCCAAGAAGACATCAGGGTACTTCAAAATGATCCACCATAACTTTGAGTTTTTGTATGTTTCTTATTCCACAGATCAGGGTGCAACCCATGAACATGGCAATCTACAACCCATGAAAGCAAAAGTTGTGGGCGGAATTTACGTGGCAAAGGCTAACATTCAGGATGTTCTTGGTTAATTCCCGGACACCTCTCCGACAACCACTTTTCGGGTCTTAAATGAGAGAAATACCTCCACTATGACTAGCATTCTTATAAGTTCTTCTTCGTCTTGTCAGTTGTTTGAACGCTTCGGCACAGCCTTCTACAAGTGTCACGTGTCTGAATCGATGATTCTGTTTTTGTTCATATTTCCTAAGAGGTATGTACAGAAGCCACTCCGGCGTATTTGTGATGACGTAGGGGCAGGAGGAGGTGGGGGGCGTGGGGGGGGGGGCTTGTCATGTAACAAAGCAGTTGTTCCTACCCAGTGTCAAGACTTTCTTGTAATCACTTTGGATAGCACACATATGTAGGATCGTTTGCGTTCAGATAAGTTTGTTAAGGTCAAAAAACGTGTCATCGACTATGCAGCGTCGCAATAATATAAAACTACGAGAACTCCAAAGGCGTTTCGCTGTCCTACCACACATTGGGGCTGTCACTTTTTTTACGCGCAAACTGAACCCCGTTAAACATGTTGCCCGAACTTCATTACCGTATCCGACTGACATAAGGCAGTGGAGAGGATCTTTATGTTTGATTGTTTTTTCTTGAAGTGCTTAACTGGCTGTGTGATAGAAACCCACATTCGGGCTCTTTTGGGAAGTGCTGGCACCACAATTAAAATATTCCAATTTTCTATGGATGCGATTCATATTCTCTCAAGCGAACGTATTTTGTTCATATAGTTATGCCCTTTAACAAATTACTGAAGAGTGCCCGTGGGCACCCTCCAGTAAACTACAACAGGGTAAACCCAGGGGAGCAATTTGTGCCGACCACATTTAATCTAGCACTTGACCAGTTAATTGTGCCTCCTTTCCCCAACATGATCGAAGGTGTGAGAGTGATAAAATTTCCGAGTCTGCGTTTAGTTGGTTTCGGTTCGATGTTTAGCTCTTGCTGGGCATGCAGTTTACAGCGTGCTTCTCTTTTCGAAATATTCCATCTTCGTTCGGGAGCTATAATAAGTTATCTCCATCAACATGTATGGTATATGGAGATTTAATACCCGGATGTCGGTTTTTAAACACCGATCCGCAGGCGAGGCGTTTAAATGAGACATTCAGGTATTAAATCTACATATACCACACATGTTGACGGAGATAACGTTTTTGTCCCGTTTGAAAAACAATAGAAACAAGTGGAAATAAATTTGCGGACGCCTTTCTCACGCTCCGCAATTGTTTTGTTTTTACGAACGCAGAAGACAACAGATAGAGTTACATCCCTTGGGTCGTTAAGGAAACGAGTAAACAGTAGTTTGTTTTAGGTTATGAACCACTAAAAAAATCCAATTGAACACAGTGCTAACCTTTTGACTCTCTGTACAACTCAACAAGTTGTTTTGCAAAAAAATAAATATATATATCCACAAAGTACATCATCTCTTGAAAAAAAAAAAACTGGAAAAAAATATATGTTGCCACATTGAATTTCAATTTAAAATTCGAATTTTCACAACTACCCTATGGTCCTGCACTGAATGGCCTTGGCACTTTTTTTTTCATGCCTCATGTTTTTGAGAGATTCTCACACATTCCGGCAAAAAATTGCAAACAAACTTTTTAAATCTTCCTAAAGAGGACACATTTTTTTTTAATTAATGGTTTCAAATCCCACTGATATTGAACCAATCAGCCAATCGGACCTATTTAATCCTACTCACAACTTTGGGTGTTAAATTTTCCAAGTCACGTGTTCACCAATTTAGTGGTTCATAACCTGAAATATCGTACCCTGAGTTCCAATGTGTTCTGTGTGCCTACTGGGACTCAGGGGACGAATTATTTGCTCTTATTTTATTTTTCTCAAATCTTTCATTTTAATTATTCGACTATTTAATTTATAACGACAAAATATGATCGAATTGTCGGAAATCTGATGTTTCAATTTTTATATCGAGGCGAGTGAATGCGAAAAGCTTTCATTTAAACCATATACCCCCGATGTTTGGCGTGCCCATATACCCTGGATGTCGCATTTTACCATGCTGCTGGATAGTTGACTTTCTTTTTGCAGGATTGACTTTTTCATTGCCAAAAATAACATTTAGGGTGGGGTCGTTTCACTTGGGTCTTTCACATTGTAAATATATATGCCAAAATTGAAAAAAAACATTGGGTTATAGCATTCGGGGTGAAACGCACCTGATACCATTCATGTAAACTGAGAGATTCTGGAGCCTAGTTTTTTTTCGTGTACATATAAACAAGCCAGAAAATAAGCACAGCAGGGTAGCATCACTAAATTTGCCCCTGTGAACCTCAATCCGAATCGGTGTCCCAAAACTAAACAGAAAGAGGTATCCAGAGGATAAATTGGCAAACTGTATAAGATAGCATCATCAAATTCACCCTCTGGGAACCTCATTCTGCAAATGTCAGACTGCTTATTTCCAGGTCTGCATATAAAACGTAATTAAAACAGCCACACATTTGGCCAAGTGTCAATCAATCTGTTTCGGGGAGTAAGGTTGTGGCCATATGAACTCAAATCTTAAGGAAGTGGTTCCAGATTTTTGCCACATTTCTTGGGAATCGCACATAAAAATAATTACGCATGCGTTCATATTTTCATGTTTTTTTTAGAACCACAGACCACTGTTCAAAGGTTTCTGACATTTGGCATTCAGCGTCTCCCTTTTCTCTCCCCATAGAGAGAATGAAGAATTTTGACAAAGAAGGTATGGGGACGTGACAACCGTTACTTATTCCCAGTTCCTTATTCGACATTCGTTATCAACCAATAAAATCGGTAGATAACGAATGTCGGATAAGGAACTGGGAATAAGTAACGGTTGTCACATCTGTAGAAGGTGTACTATTATCAAATTTCCCGTACGCACTATCATTGTTCCAGAAACATCAGAGGTGAAAGAAACTAATTAATTGCTGGGGGAGCGGTGGCGTTGCGGTAACCGGTTCTCGTCAGATCATCGAAGTTAAGCAACGTTATTTAATTGTCTGTCTCTACAACCTTCCTCTGCTTCCTCATTTCGTTGATACCCTGTCACCACATAACACCATGTCACTTAACGTCTC
This sequence comes from Pictodentalium vernedei, assembly GCA_031216915.1. Classification (NCBI taxonomy): domain Eukaryota; kingdom Metazoa; phylum Mollusca; class Scaphopoda; order Dentaliida; family Dentaliidae; genus Pictodentalium; species Pictodentalium vernedei. Next base: position 545,691,255 of record CM062297.1, read on the forward strand.
TCGCTAGTCGCTATTCGTAGAACTTCCGTCATGACCCGGATTCCAGCTGTTGTACGACTTCACTCTTTAAATAACTGCTGACACAACTATGGCGATCAGTATAGAGCAGTATAGAGTGGTTGTTGGATATCATTGCAACTTTCTTTCACTCAAGTATAGGCCCACTGTTAAAAAACATCCTTCTAAAACGCTGTTCTACAAAATACCGGAAATCGCATCTGAAGTTGCTTGCGTGCATTATCTTTAGTGTTGTATTTATATCAGGTGACATAGAAGTTAACCCCCCACCCCCAACCCCGATAGCAACTCTCTTTGTTATTCACTACAATATTCAAAGTATTAGAAAAAAACTTCGTTTAATAGTTGAAGATGTTGATGATGCTGATGTAATCTGTTTTACCGAAACTCACCTGGATCCCAGTTTTAGCTCCGACAGCGTGTTGATCCCTGGCTTTTTTCCACCAGTGAGAAAATACAGGAACCAACATGGTGGGTGGGGGGGGGGGGGGGGAGTGGCAGTTTATTTTTCTAGACAAGTCAAATTTAAACGAATGCCTCGTTTAGAATTTGATCAATCGATGCTTTGGTTCGAAATCACTACCGAAATTAAACTTATGTTATGCGTAGCTTATCGCTCAATTCAGTTTTCTACAGAGGGCTACTGGGTGAAACTTGAACGCCCAATTGAGGACTCATTTTGTACTAACCCTTCATTGATAATTACTGGTGACATGAATAGCGATCTTCTCAGTCCATCAAGTGCACTCAACGAGGTTATTGACACATTTAGGTCATGCAAGGTCACTTGCATGGACTCTAGCTTATTAGTTTTCTTACAGCCGTCCAAGTATAGGGATTTTTCCCACAATTTGCAGTAAATTCACTCATTATGTATATATATCTGTCTCTCACTCCTGACATCAAAGTTCTAGCCGATTCAGAAAATTACTCAGCTTCCCAGATCGTGCACAGCCGGAGTACTATTGTGATTGCTCTAAACTGCCAAACAACTAATCTCAAATTTGCTTTCTGTCACTTAACCCTTCATCATGGCTAACAACCAAATACTTGACGAGATCCAGAATTCATATGCCTTCGACTTCGCCTTTAAATTTAATGAATTACTCTCCACTGATGGTGAGGATTATAACCAGCCATTCACTGTAGATAACGTAAACTACAAATATTATACACCCGAACAATTTAGAGACAAAATATCATCACAAAATACATCTCTCTCCCTTTTCAACGTCAACTGCCGTAGTCTGAATGCAAACTTCGAAAGCCTCAGTAACTTATTGTGCGATCTACAGCCTAACAAAAACGTTTTTGATATCATAAGCCTAACGGAAACTTTCAGTATTAAAGACAATGTATCTTATGAGCTTGAAGGCTATCACCCCTAACTTACCGCACACGATCCGACAAGGATGATGGCAGATGCGGGGTTGGCTTATTTGTAAAGGACAACTTATCCTTCAAAATACGTACTGATTTAACAGTCTTTATTCCTCATGTCTTTGAGTCATTATTCATAGAAGTCTCTGCCGGCAGAAAATTTATAATTGGGGTTATTTATAGACCTAATACCGCACCTAAAGCCGACCTCGACCTATTTTTATCCGAGCTATTTCGATTACTGGACTTAATAAATCAGGAGAATAAAAAAGCTTATTTCATGGGCGACTTCAACATTGATTTGCTAAACTTTAATAACCACCCCAAAACTAACATTCATGTTGACTCATTGTTCAGTGCAGGTTTTAATCCAGCTATTACGAAACCAACGAGAGTGACAGACACCACGGGGACTCTTATCGATCATATATTCAGCAATAATAACAAAAAATATGACTCAGGAATCATAATAAGTGATGTCAGTGACCACTTCGCAACATTTTATACCGAAGGAAATAACAAGACCCCTGCCCACCCAACACAAACCCAGAAACGCGTATTCAAAAGGTCAAACGTTTGTTACTTCAAACGGCTTCTATTAGCGTGCGACTTCTCAGGTGTTTTTGACATAGCCTGCCCAAATAACGCGTACGACTTATTTTTCGATATTTTCTACAGACTGTTTGATACTGCCTTCCCCATGGAAGTGATATCCATACCAAAAAAAATTATAAAACGCGAAGCATGGATGACTCATGGCCTTTTACAATCCCCCTTAAACAAAAATAAACTATATGTAAAAAACTCAAATCCCCAACCCCTAAAAACAGAGATGATTACAAACAATATTGTCAGATTTTCAATCGATTGAAAAGAATAAGCAAAAGGAACTACTACACCAACACTTTGCTCGAAAATAGAAATAACATAAAAAACATGGGAAATTCTGCGTAAAGCCATTAACAAAACAGAACGTACGCCGTCTTTACCTTCCTCATTTCGTGATGGAAACACCGAACTGAGTGATCCAAAAACAATTGCCGATAAATTTAATAATTTTTTCGTCAATATAGGTAAATCAGTAAGTGACAAAATTCCAATATCAAACCGTCATTTCTTGGATTATATTGGTAACAGCACTGCTGATTCCTTTTTTATATCACCAACCAATGAAGAGGAAATAGTGTAATGGATTTGGTGGCAATATTTGGCTAAACTCACCATAAATCAAGTACAGGCAAACAGTTCCAACTATCTTCACGAGAGCCGTTGACAGAAATCGCCTTAACTCAGGCTGACTAGTCGACGAAGTGCGCCAATCTCTTCATAACAACCTGGGAGCACTCGATTCAGCGGAGTATACTATGTTCTCCATAGTTCATTCTGAACCAGGACAACTCGTTCCTTCACACTCCACCCGGTTTTGTTTGACCTTGGCATATACCTGAACGGTTAGTAGTTAGTGTGTGCCATCACCAAAAAAAAGTATCTTCCACCACAGAACGAATGGTAGTCAACCCCAAACTTTTATGGCTAAACTCTGAAAAATTATGATTGTTTCGATCAAATGCAATAGACAATTTGATCTAATTGTGACACTTGAAACATAATTTTTTGGGGTTATCTCAGGTTTAGGTGATAAAATCGCACTTTATACGTAGGGAGTTTAGTCTGTTTTTATAATTACCCGCTGTAAACAGAAGAATACTTGTATCCAGGTCTGAACAGTTCTTTCTTACATATGAAAAAGGACCTAAGGCATATATCTATGTACATATTTACATTTCATGTATACATAAATACAGATTTATATGCAGGCATACATGCACATAATATATTTACAACTGTACTGTACAGAATTTTGAGTGTTTCAGAACAAAGTAGAAGATCATTAAATAAGATCAATGTGGTACAAGTAACAAGCATTCTTATTTGCCAAAGCTACCAATACTGACTCTGGCATATTCCTCTGTTTACTGAGATATTTCACAACAGGTGAAATCATCCAAGGGGTATTGATTGGACAATGGTGAAGCGGAGACAAGTATGGTGAGTCTGATTCAAATAATAATTTATGCGCTGGTAATTTTGAAATGGCTTCTAAGGTTCCAGCGTCTCTAAAAATGCTGTTTGTTAGACCAAATCTGCAATTTGGCAATCTCTGTTGCCATTGTAATAATTCAGATAGTGATCCCATGAAGCAATGTCGATGGACATTTAGGTGTGTTAAACCCAATTCCTCAAAAATTTGAAGTACTTTCTCCGCTGCTTCACCAGTGCCCTTGTCCCTACAATGAAGTACAACTGCCTTATTGTACTTTTCTGCCAAGGGCAAAACGTTTTTTAAAAACTTTTCTTGAGCCTCTAATTTGCTTTTCATACATGCTAACTTATCTGAGCATAGAGGTCTGCAATTGCATGAAGTTGTGTGATCCATGCCTATTTCCCCTAGCCCAATACAACGAGGGTGACGTAATAAACTCTCAAGTTTATTCAAATGATGATCGATAGATCTTGTGCTCACTAAATGGGGATGGAGTCCAAATGTTACGAAGATTCTTTCATCTGCTGCTAATTGTTTTTCCCATGTTCGCCAGTGATCTGGAAATACATAATTTGCCACCGCTCCTACCAGTCTAAATGTCTTACTTTCTGGTACTATTCTTTCAACCTCTGCTAATGAATTGGTTCTAGAGCGTTTCAATAACTGATCAAGATGAAAGTGGCTGTCTATAAAGACAAGTCTGCTGGTGAGATGAGATGATCCATCCACTTGAATTCCGGTAAATTTCATAGGGCTATTAATACTTTGAATTTCGTTGTATTTATCAGCTCCCAGATGGTAAATTAGATTTTCTAAAATCCTCCAGTGCATTAATACAGCCACAGAATTGGGTGGAGAGACATCATGTTTGACTGGTTTATCTAATCCTTGTATTTCCAAATACATATCAAGTAACCCCTTTTCCTCAGGGTTAAAAGGATCCACAGGTGTCTCTGCGGGAAACCACTTATGGCTCTGGACATGCTTCAACAAATCCTGTAAGGTTACCGCATTATATTCTTCCCTGAAGAAGTGAAGCAGGCCATTCATTAAATGTATCCATTTCCTCAAGTTCTCCTCATCAAACTTCGCACCGACTGGGTGCCCGGGCTTATCTAAATGCTTCTTTTTCAAGAAGCAGTAATTCCCTTCCTGTTCCTCACAGAGCCAGCAGGCTGTCTTGGCTGACACATACCAAGGGAAATGTCTTGATATCATGTGGCGCTTCATATTTCGCTGTCTTCCATTACAAATCATGCACATCCTGTGTGTAGCAGCAAGCTTTTTGAGTTCCACCACTCTTTCATCTTCTACTGGATGATCAATACTTTCTTGCTCAACTTTACTGTCCTCAGTAGAAGTTACAATACTAGAATCAAGCTCCTCAGGGTTATCATCAGAAATTTCATCGATAATAATATAGTCAGATAAATCCAAATCATTAACTGCTTCTGACTGTTCAGGGGAGGAGGCAATTGGCACACTATCATTTTCATCTAGTCCTGTCTCATCGTAGTCAGGAACAAAGAAGAAGTCACTGAATTCATCCATAATCTACAAAAAAAAATATATACAAAGGGAACCTCAGGGTGAACTCTACATATATGTACTTTGGAGATTAGTCAAATGTAACTGTGCAAGGGTGATGTGAGCATGCATGCAGTACAGTTTATACAGCAGCTATTAATTGCTGTCTCTAAATCTAGCAGGAAGCTTGATTTTTCTCCCTGTTCTCGTGACTACTGAATTGTCATCAAATAAGTTTGGCAAATCTCCTTCATCAAAGTTTTGTACATTGTTGTCAACATTTCTATTTGTTGGCGAAGAAATTTCTGTATTTTCATGCCGTACCATTTCTCTTTCTGGTTTCTCATTTACATCAGATAGTTCAGTTTCCTCACTGATCTCTGAAGCCTCTTCACCCTCTACAGGTTCTTCAAATAAGCTGTGCCTCCTCCGCCTGATCCACAATGGCAAATCTCTGTCATGGCATATGTTCAATCTGTCATGATGTATCATGTAGGTTCCTTTTCTGTCAACAATTCTATATAAAGGTGGTTGACTCATAACAACCAAATATGGACCAACCCATGGTGCTCGCAACTTTCGGCTTTGCCCTACTTTTGTTGCCTTATCACTTTTATATACTATATCACCAATGTGATATCTTGTCTCAAAGACACGCAAGTCATATAATTTCTTCTGGCGTCTCTGTGATTGTCTTAAATTTTTTCTTGCAAAATGGTGTATTTTTGGTATAATCTCACTCAGATGGACTACCCATTCAGAAGTTTCATATGCATCTTGATTCATTTCCTGTATTCCAAACAACAAATCTATTGGTTGGATGACTTCACGTCCAAGCATTAGCATATTGGGAGTATACCCTGTCTGTTGATGTTCCATTGAATGCAATGCCATCGCTAATAACGGGAGATCTCTATCCCATTCCCTGCAGTGTCCTTCGATGAAGCACCTTATCATCTGCAAGATGGTACGATTATATCTTTCAACTTGTCCATTAGACGATGGGTGGTACGGTGTCGTTCTCGTCTTTGCGATCTCCAGCTGTTCACAAAGGGACTTGAACAAATTTCCTTCAAAATTTTTGCCCTGGTCTGTATGAACCTCTAAAGGACAGCCAAAAGTTACTATGAAGTGAAGGATGAATTTGCGAGCAATTTGTTCTGCAGTCTGGTCTGGCAGTGCAGTAATTTCAATCCACTTCGTAAACTGATCAACCATGACAAGAACATAGGAATTACCACTGTTACTAGTCATGAATGGACCAAGAATGTCCAGATGGATCCGTTCCATTGGAAATCCAGCATGATGAGTTTGAAGATGCGCTCTAGCAGTACGATTGGATTTCTTTTGAGTGTTACATACTCTACAAGATTGTACATATGCCTTGCAATCTACAGTCATATTATGCCACATGAAGGATTTCTTCAGACGTTGCAAAGTTTTTGTCTGTCCCAAATGACCAGCAGATTTTACATTATGGCAATAATGCAACACTTCTTGTTTGAGTGAGTCTGGTACTAAAAGTACCAATTCTCTGTCTATTCTATGTTCCCATCTGTACACTAGCATACTTTCATGAAACTGCAGCTGTGATCTGCATAGCCACAAGGCTTTAACACTCGGACTACACAGATACAACTCATGCTTGTCAGGAATTACATCATTTTCCAGCCAATAAATTATCTTGCCAATATCATTGTCTTTTTCTTGTATATCTCTTACTTCCTCACTAGAGTATGGTTCCAACCAAGAAACTTGTGATATATTCAATTCAGGAATATCTGTAGTAATGGAAGTATTTTCAGTGATTGGCTGTAGAGATGGAGACTGTGATTCATGCACATGTGATTCAGGCAGTTGTTTAATAGCAAGTGGTATTACATCATCAATATCTTCTATGAATCTCTCCCACTGGCCATGTGCTCTTCTACAATAATGACAACCTCCACAAGGTAGAACTTCTGGATTACTTCCAGCATGATAATAATTACATTCTACAAGATCGTCTGGAATCCGAGACAGACTATCTGCATTTGAATGTACTTTACCTGGTCTATGTAGAATTTGCATATCATACTGGGAGAGTTCCTCAATCCATCTTGCAAGTTGACCTTCTATGTTTTTAAAGCCCATTAACCACACTAGACTATTATGGTCTGTACGAACGGTAAATTTCCGACCCAAAAGATAATGGCGGTAGTGTCTACAAAATTTCACAACAGCAAGTAACTCCTTCCGGGTCGTACAGTACTTGCGTTGTGCTGGTAACAATACATGACTTGCATACCCAATAACTTTCTGCACTCCTGATTGGAATTGTGATAATTCTGCAGCTATGGATCGATTTGATGCATCAGTATCCAGAATAAATTCTCCGGCAGCAATTGGATAGGACAGTAATGGTGGATTTATCATAATCTTTTTCAGACTGTCAAAGGCATTCTGATGTTCACTTGTCCATACAAATTGTTTTTTAGGAGCAGTCAGTTCGTAGAGACAAGCAGTCACTTCAGCAAAGTGTTTAATGTGATCTCTATGATAATTTACAAATCCTAGGAATGACATGAGTTCTTGCTGGTTTTGTGGTTTCGGCCATTTAGCCACTGATTCAATTTTACTAGGAGACACAGAAATACCATCTTTGTTAACTAATTTCCCAAGGAATTCTACTTCCTCTTGGAATAACTGGCATTTCTTAGGCTTTAACTTAAGATTAAACTGCCGAAAACGAAGAAATACATGTTCTAAGTGTTCTAACATGTCTTCAAAGCTAGATCCCAAAACAACTATATCATCCAAATATACAAGTAGTTCTTTCCATGTCAGTCCTCTCAGTACCAACTGCATAGCTCGCTGAAATGTGGCTGGAGCATTGCACAACCCAAAACTCATCCTGGTGTGTTGAAATAAACCATACTTTGTGATGAAAGCAGTCTTTTTGCGATCGGGTTCATGCAGTGGTATTTGATAGTAACCAGATGCCATATCTAGTGTAGAAAAGTATTTGGTGCCTTGTAGAGTATCTAAACAATCTTCAATCAGTGGAAGTGGGAAGCTATCCTTGACTGCTTTCGAATTTAAGGCCCTAAAATCTATGCACCAACGCACACTTCCATCTTTCTTGCGGACTAGAACTGGAGCAGATGCCCATTCTGACATGGAAGGCTCTATGACACCAGTTTCTAACATTTTCTGTAAATGTTCTTGCTCCTGATTCTCAAAACCCAAAGGTGTTCGACGAATCTTGTGTTTGATTGGTGCTGCATTTTCGGTATTGATTTCATGTTTTACCTCTTTGAGACATCCCAAGTGTTTTACACTTGGTAAACAATGTGGCTGAGAACAATGATAGACCGTCGAAAGATTGCACGCTTTCTCTTTTTCTGGACTTTTCGAAAGCCTTTGACAGCATTGACCATGTCATCCCATTGAAAAAAAATGGCCCATTATGGAATTAGGGGATTGGCCAACTCCTAGTTTAAAGATTATTTAAATGGAAGAAGTCAGTCGGTTTCATTCATGAATGAAGTATCCAATAAACAAGAGATAACAGCGGGTGTACCCCACAGGGTTCTATCCTCGGACCCATCTTATTCTTATTGTTTGTGAATGACATTAGCCAATCAACCTTACTTAAAATACTAGCTTTTGCAGATGATACAACAGCATATACGTCAGGTAACAATGTAGATGCGCTAATAGAAAATGCAAATTCTGAACTAATTAAGTTAAACGAATGGAGTTCTGCAAATAAATTAGCCTTAAATGCCTCTAAAACCAGATTCATGTTATTTCACCCCCAACTTGACGCATACAGTGCCAAGAACAAGGTGATATCACTGAATGAGACGAATATATCGTTAGTCGGTAGCCACCAAGAGGGGTCATCATTTAAGTTCCTTGGAATTCATATGGACGAAACCTGAAATTCAAACAGCACATATCAGCTGTTTGTTCAAAAATAGGAAGAGCTATTTTTGCATTAAATAGGGCAAAAAAATATCTCCCCCCGCAAGCCTTGAGATCATTGTACTTCTCACTTATCCACAACCATTTGATCTATGGGATATTAATCTGGGGGCACTCACCCTTTGCAAAAAGACTCTTCAACATGCAGAAGAAAGCCATTCGTATTATAACAAACAAGTCTTTTACATCACACACTGATCCTCTATTCAAAAGCTGTGGTATCCTAAAATTCAGCGACCTCTATACCATGCATTCCCTTTTGTTCATGCATGATTGGTACAATAATAAATTACCCGTGTCCTTTGATGATACATTTAAAATCTATAGGAACCCATCAGGCATGAACATCAGACAGTCTGGGAAAATACACACACTTGAACCAAGAACACGTTTTTCATCCGAACTGCCGTTCCATACTCTCCCACGGACTTGGAATGAAATTGACCCACAAATCCAACAACTCAGCAGACCGCAATTCAAGAAGGCAATAATGGATAAGGCCCTAAATTCTTATATGGCTAATGTCGCTTGTGTCAATCTGAGATGCCCCGATTGCACCTCCAGCTCCTCTGTATCCCAAAATTCCCCAAATCCTTAACATTCTCCACATAGTAAATATTCCACTACAATGATAAATTATGTATTTATTTTGGAAATTGTGAATCGCTCCTTTTAGAATTGGCTTTGAGCAAATTAATTTAACTTTGATGTCAGGAATGTTTTACTGTTTCAATATGGGGATGGCAGGAAGACAGCTTCTTGGCTATGCCATCTCCATGCAGTGTACTATTACTTTTGTTCTGAATTAAATTAAACTGCTAATCACATGTTATGTAATTGTATGCTGCAAATAAAGATTCATTCATTCAAAGATTCATTCATTTAATTTAAGAAACACCATAACCGAAACGACGTGCACCACTTCTCACTCAAGTACTTTACTTGACCCAATGATAGTCAGTGATAATGTCAAAGTCTTGAACTGTGATGTACTGGACCTCGGGGTCTCCGACCACAAGGCAATTTCCATGACAATTCAGACTGGTATTACAAAACAGAAACCAACGACAAGACAGGTCTGGAATTATAACAAAGCCAACTTTATTAAAATGAATAATATTATATCCCAGACAGAGTGGCAAACAATTATTAATAGTAACAACAGCCTAGACCCATCACGACTTTCTGACACGGTTTCTCGAAATTGCAAAAGAATGTATACCATGCTACGACATTACTGTCCGCCCATCTGATAAGCCATGGTTCGATTCTGCACTGCGTTGGGAAATTCGGAAGAGATACCGCTTAAGGCAACGAGCCCTAAAAAGTAATAATCCCACTACTTTCGAAAAATATAAACAGATCCGTAATAAAGTAAATAATATGAAGAAAGGGGCTAAATCTACATACTTTTCAAAATTAGACACTTCTCTCTCTATAAATCGCAACCCGAAATCTTTTTGGCATACCGTTAAACAACTATTATGTTATTTTGATAGTAAGCCTCAATTCAGCACCTTGAGACTGTGAATGACGCTGGAAATTTGGCAACTATATCCAGTGATTAACAAATGGCGAACTTGCTTAATACAAATTTTCTGAAAAATAGCGAAATCCACGACGAAGGACATGACCTGCCCATGTTCCGTTTCAAGAGCCCAGAAATTCTTTCCGACATTAATGTTACGGAAGCAGACATCTACGAGATACTAAGCTCGGTAGAAATCAATAAAGCAGTCGGCCATGACGGCATCTGTGATCGAATGCTGAAGGAGACACGGCAAACATTATGCAAGCCACTCCTATTATTATTCCAGCAGTCACTCACTTCTTGCATGTACCCATCAGACTGGAAGCTGGCGACAGTTATACCAATCTTCAAGAAAGGCAACATCCACGACCCTAACAACTACAGGCCCGTTTCTCTCCTTAGTTGTGTGAGTAAAGTCATGGAAATAGTTATTTTCAATAAAGTATTCGGCCACTTTCACAACAATAATCTGTTCTTGAAATACCAATCTGGCTTCCTACCGAAACAAAAATAATGTAGTGTTGGTCTACTGTGGAGGAACAGTGCCGATTCATTGGAAATATTTGCTCTGGTAGCTATTGAGTGGCGTGCAAGTCGTCTAAAGTCACTGGCATGATTAACCCTTTGCCATATGTAGTGTCTTAAACCTGCCAGCACTATTCACAAAATCACCAGTTTCTTCTCTTTTTTTCCTCAAAATATAGCTTGTGTCTCCTCATTGGAGCGAGGTCGTTCAGCTCGTTCCAATGAGGAATCATGAGTTGTGTTTTGGCACAGGGGATGGAAAAGGGATAGTTATTCAAGAGGTTTATTTGCAGGTTTCCTCTGCCTTTCTTGTTGGGTAAGGTGTTAACTACGATTGGAGGAACTTGCCTATCCCGTACCGTGTTTATGGAATAACTACACATGTTGAAACTGATCATATATATTAGTGTCACGTATATACTATTGTCACGTGAGAACCATAGGGTTCTATCTTCCAGTGGAAGAGAGAGCATTGTGGTATTGACGTAGCTTACCTACTTTATATGTGAAGATAAAACACAGCATGCACCTTGCAGTGATGGGGCTCTTCTGGAGCGTTGCGGCCTGGTGAGTTGGCTGGAGACAGTTTGATATTTGTTTGATGAGTACATGGTATCAGTCGCCCCTCTTTTCTTCTTTCTCTTTTCTTTCGCTGAATATCTACCATCTTAACACCATTGCAATCTTGAATAGCGTATTGCTTATTATGATGTGTATATATTAAAAAAATGCTGCATTTACTTGTTAATCATATACAAAGGAGAGGCCGTGTTTTAAGTGTTGCGCACTTGTTGTCCAATCCTTTTTGTTTATTTTGACAAATAAAATATGTTTAAACTAACTAAGCAACGTCGAGCCCGGTTAGTCCTCGGATGGGTGATCGTCTGAGCGATCGATTCGGACTCCTGCGCTGTGTCCTTGGGAAAGGCACTTAACTCCGACTGTCCACATGGAGGCACGATGGCGCCGTGTACTAAGGCGTACTGCACGTCGATGGTGCGCATGTCTTCAACCAATCTAACCCCGCACGTGCTGCAGTGCGGAGTTACGATGTTGGGGAGCTGGCAGCTTCTCGTCGTTGCTCGGTGGTTCTCTCCGGGTACTCCGGCTTCCTCCACCCGTAAAACTGTCACGGTCATGATTAGCCATTGTGCAAAAGTATGTGACCTTAAACACCAATAAATAAATAAATAAATAAATAAATAAATAAATAAATAAATTGCTGTATTCGTAGTGCCTCATTGTTTAGAGCATTGTACTTTGAACCGAAAGGTCGACGGTTCGATCCTGATCCGGGTCAGCTGCACTGTGTCCTCGAGCAAGACAATTGTCCCCGAATGCGTACGTTGGGACACGGTGGGCTGTATACTATGGCGCATTGCACTTCGATGGTGCACTTACCTTTCAATCGCTGCTTACTCCGGGTTAGTAAGTTGGAGAGTCTAGCAGTTGCTCGCCGCTGCTCGGTGGGTATTTCCGGGTACTTCGGCTTCTTCCACCCGTAAGACTGTCCGACACGATGGGACCCTGGTTGCTGAAGTGTTGTTAAGCCCCTTTTAAACAACAAACAATTATTTACTGAGCGATAACAATAATGATGGTTCACCAGTCAATGGGAGATAATCAAAATTAAGAAAATGTTTTCTTTCCCTATATTCTTGGCACACTCTCGTTTGATGACAGATCTGAACATCTTTGGACAAGCACAGTGCTGAACAGTGCACTGAAATGTAGTGCGTTAAGTCATATATTAGCTATGATATATATCTGCGGACACCAACAAACCAGTGTGTACATGTGTATGTTTCAAGACAATTGTTTATCCCAGGTGAAATCGAGACACTTTACAGTCATTGTTTCCATCCACACCCAGAGAAGCGTAAACTCAATGTAATTTGTGGCAGTGGCATGGGGTAGGAGTGGCAACAAAATGTTCACACCGCTCTTGAGCTACCATGACCACGCTCGGTGATAGACAATTTGAAAAAATCTGACCCCCACAGAAAGGCCATTTCCTTGATTCTCAGACCTTGATGAGTGTGGCGGAAGGTGTTAAAGGTGTGTGTGTGGGGGATGGGTGGGGTGGTTGTGTGGGATGATGAATGGGTGAATTTGAGCCTCGATAAAGACAAACTGAATAACAGAAACAGATTATTTTGAAATCGGAAAGTTAATTTCCTGAAGTCATCCAACGAAACATCCATCACAGAGTGTGCCCAAGAACGAGAGGAAGGTGTATGGACGAAACTGCGCAATGCTTGAACTGATGAATTCCTTCTTACGTCTATGGTATTATTATAGTGCTATGCTATGTAGCTTTGGGGGTATAATCAGATCGGAGGGGTAACTCCTGTCGGTATTGACGCCATATCTTCGGTATTTTACGCCTAATTTTCAAAATTTATTCACATGGGCGGCGGAACCGGAATGGTGGGGCTGGGGGTGGGGGTGGGGGGGTGGGGGGGTGGGGGAGGCTTGGGGGCTTCAGCCCCCCCCCACTTTTTTTGCCGGGCCATGTTTTTTGTATGCATATATTTTAACACAACCAATGACTGTTGAAACAAGGGGCGGATCCAGAGCCTCCCCCATATTTTCGCCAGCTATGTTTCTCTCGTACTGGTTCAGTTTCGATGGATTTCGGATAATTTTTTGCAGTAGGGCCTAAGTGGCAGCAAACGCTAAAATGTATACAGTCTGTTAAAAAATCAGTTAACTGAAATAGATCGTAATCTTACAGACATGCAAGTACCAAATCCACCCCCAAATAAGATAATCCTCAGACAGTATATTTGCTGCTAACGTCTGGTAAAGCATACAGGTGAGGTCTATTTATCAGCTTTGGTCGTTACGAGGTTTATTTACTAAACTTGTGATCGTTACAAGTTGCCTTGAACAACTTCTAACGATCACAAGTTTAGTAAATAAGCCTCTCGTATTTCACGATGTTGGTTTTAGGCTATGGTTAGTGTCTTATTGGCACATACACATTAATGTGATGAGTTGTCGGTAACATGGTCTGAGATTTGCGGCTCGGAGCGTATGTTCAACCGAGACGCTTCGCGTCTCGGTTGAACATAAGCTCCGAGCCGCAAACCTCAGACCATGGTACCATCAATTCATCACAATAATTTATAATGTTTGAGCTAATCTATTCCTCTTGACTTTTGGATTATTATTATAGTGTCATGTTTTGTAGCTTTGGGTACACCATATGGGAGGGGGCAACGCCTGTCGGTACTGACGTCATATCTCCGGAATTTGCTGTCTGATTTTCAAACTTTTTTCCACTTGTTATTCGGGACCATGAGTATTAAAAGTTCCCTTCATTTCACCCTTATGGAGCGAAACTGAAGTTTGACGTTTTCCGACCTCGATTGCCAATAACGTTATAGCGTTTACATTTTTTTTCGAAAATTTGGATGGAACTGCATAATGCACGAGTTTAACTATTCCTTTTCCAGTCTGTGATATTTTTTTCAGTGGAACCTCATGGTAATAACTCGATCTGGTCATGCTGAATGTTTTGTATTGGAATAATAACAGTGTATTATTTAAACATTGCCCGGTAATTCTTTTAAAAGTGCCCGGTCATTTTTAAAAATAATGCACACTTATTGCTCGTGGCGGTTATCTGAAACACTAACAGCGAAGATAAAACAAAGGGAGATGTCGGCAGTTGGTTTTAAATAGACAGTGACAGGCTGTGGTGGACATTTTTTTCAATACATTGTCTATGACCAAAACGCGTTCGAACTTTCCCGAACGAAGTTGATGTGTATAACAGTAAGTTTACGGTCTAGGTTTCGTAACGAGCAATGACTTTGTGTCACAGGCGTGTGAAAAACTAACACAAAAACCAGAGTAGTTACTAAGACCATGAATTGTCACCATTTAACTATACCAGGGCCCTTACAGAGAACCCAGCAAAACAGAAGTTCCTAAGATGACCCAGGGTGAAGAGCATTAAAAGTCACAACTGCAAGACAAGACAGGTGTGACATTACCAATTTTCGTCATTTTTGCAAAAATTGTATTATAACGTTTGTTAAGTTACCAAAAGAGCCACGTCAGGAAGATCTACGCCATGTGACCCTCGAATTATTCATGCTGTCGATTATTTGTGTGTTGGACTGCTTATGCCCACATGGAAAGACTGTCAAAATTTAAACCACGGCTTTTACAGTTTAGATTTTAAATAAATACTACGAAAAATACACCGACCCGTTGTTTTGATCTCGTTCAGTTTTTTGTACCTTATACATTGAAACTAGAGATGAAACGGTTAACCGATTAATCAATGATCAACATCTTGATCGATCCAAAAAGTAATTGATCGCTTAAACGTAACTTTTGAACTACTGTATTATATGGGTCAACAAAGGAAAAAAAACTTGCTCAAAAAACAGGCAAACATTGTCACACTGACTCACATCAATTATATGAGACAGAGTAAAACATGCAAGTTACTTGCTGACATCCTTGTTCACTTGCATGATCATCATACTGTATCAATAGCTGGAAATGGTAGTAGGTGTAAAGTGCGGATTTAAGGACACATTTTCAAAAAACTGTACACGTACACGTACATGTACGTGTACCGCCATAGGGATTCAGTGTTAAATTGTGTACAGAGTGTAAAAAATGTTGTTTTTACATGGTGTCCTAGAAGCTGCAATCGCTTTTGACTCTCTCGGATCGCATCTTAGACCATTCAAACAGCCGTTGGCGAACGAGTAAAATTCGACACATCGCTCAGAAGGAAAAATGTACGAAATTTGAAGAAAACATCAACTTAAAATTTTTTTCTCGACGTTCTCATCGCGGATCAGACCTTCGATCTCTCGTTGGCGAATGCCGGCAAAAAACGTTTTGCGGCTTCTAAGACGGCATCAAAAATGCGTTTTGCGGCTTCTAGGACACCAACGTTTGCGATCGCGTTCCAGATGGTCGAGGGTGCAATCCGATCGGTGAAAACGATTTGCGGATTTTAGGACAGGAAAAATCGATCTCAAAACGTTTTCTCGACGCTCGCTGTAAAGCGTAGTTACTCATCGGGGATTTTTTTCCAAACTGAAGCGGCTTCCGGTACATCAACAAAATGCATTTTGCAGCTTCTGGGACACCGACGTTCTCGATCGCGTTTCGGACGGTCGAGGGTGCGATCCGATCGGTGAAAACGATTTGCTGATTCTAGGACAGGAAAAAATCTCAAAACGTTTTCTCTACATTCACCAACGGCGCGAAGTGGGTGTAAAGCGAAGTCACTCGTCGAGGATTTTTTTCCAAACCAAAACAGAAAAACTCGAGTTTGGAAAATTAGAACCGACGGAAATCGTCCGTCCACGTTCGTCATGGCTATTGGCGCTCGAGAACTGATGAAATCATTGGAGGGAACTGATGAAAACGTCAAATCCTCGCAAGTTTTGTGAGGTGAATCGTAATAGAATCGGTTTTGTCGAGAGGAAATAAAAAAGCGATTGATATATATATATAGGAGAGAAGAAAAAAATTATAAATAAATAGTTATTTAAAAAAAAAAAAAATATCGAATCGAAATAGATAATAAAATATACGTAAATCATGAACGATTCCCAGATTATGAGAGCAAGGTTTCTTTTAAAAATGCTGATGAGACCCTACACATTCTGCGTGAATGATCAACTAGGTCGCCTCTTGTTAGAATGATGCGTCGGGTGTCGGGATCATCTAGACTTCGATCACGAGGATCATTCGTGTCTGACGATGGAAGGGGAAGATATGGTCCTCAAGTATTTCGATTCGGCGTTTGAATGCATTCAAATCGACGACGTGATCAAGTTTTGGAAGAGATTAGTCTTCTGTAGCGGGCGAGATAAGCCCACTGGTTCGGAAGAAATGAAAATGGCACATAGAAGTCTGACTTTAGAAGACAAGGGATGCGTCTTGAAATTATTGCTGGAGGAAGCATATGTCTAAGTTTTCTCGTTGATATAAATAAGGAGAATAGAAAATTAAAAATAAATACACGCATAAATTTTTATCTAATATTAGAAAGAAAAAAACATAAAAAATGAGAACCAGAAATAAATTGTATCCGATGTTAGATGATTACGAGGATGAGAAGCTGAACGGCGCCATCGCCAGAAGAAAAAAAAAGAGGAGAGAGGTATCGCATCGATCAAATCAGTAGAATCCAATTGTATCTTACTCTAGAGAGAGATTCTTGTCGTTCTCTCAAGAAGAAGTATCCGCGTCTCGTGAAATTCGTCAACGCGGTCGACAAGACACTCATCATGATTTCCATAGGTTTACACGTGGCCATCATCAGATTGTTGTCGACCGCAGTCGGCGTTCCGATCGTGTTGACTATAGAAGGAGTGGCTCTCGCCGCCGGATTGTTTAGCACGCTCGGACACTTTTTGAGTAAGAAATTATATTTGAAGGCTAGGAAACACAAAAAGATTCGCGCCTTGGCCGACTCCAAGATCAACACGATATCTGAAATGATCGCGATGGCGTTGAAAGACAGTAGGATATCGGATGGAGAATACTTCACGATATTGGATGAGAAAATGAAATAAGATGCTATGAAAGAAGCCGTGAGAATCAAGACTCATCAGATCATCAAGGAAGAGATGAAGGATTCTCTCATGGAAAGGGGGAGGAAAGAAGCCAGGGAGGTTTTCAGTAAGTTGATAGAACTGAAGAGCAGCGATTGAAAAAAAAATTATATATATAATAAGAACAGAATTTTTAAAAAAGAAAATATTAAATTTACATATAAAATAAAAAATAAATACGAAATTAATTTAAATAACTCTCAAAAAATGTATTGCATAAAGTGTAAGAAAGTTACTGAGACGGGTAATTCTCGAGAAGTACGAACTAAAAACGACAAACAGATGCTTTGTGGAATTTGCAATGTGTGTGGTTCGATCAAGACTCGATTCGTCCAAAAATAAAAAAAAACGAGCAGAGGCAAAGGCATCATGAATAAAATGATCAATAATCTACCTTTCGAAATGCATCTGCCAGGTCACAGTTTCACGGGACCTGGAACGAAATTGAACAAGAGACTCAACGCCGATCTGACTCCTAAATCTTGGAGCAAACCTGTGAATAGGGTGGACGCGACCGTTTATGATCACGATCTGTGCTACGCCCAACATCCCGACACTAAGACTCTCAACGACATCTGTGATTAAAACATGTTGGCAAAATTGAGAGGTATATCGAATCCGACCAGGAGAGAAAATAGAACGTTCGCCGGTCGGCAATCTGATCGGTGCGAAACGTCGATTTCGGTTGGGGCATTCAAAAAAAAAAAGTGCTTCGGAAAAGAAGAAGAAACAATTATTGATGAGCGAATTGTCTGAGGAGTTACACAAACCCATCGTGTGTAAATTTTGAAAGAGAAGGGTGTGACACCAAGACTCGCAACGACGTCTGCGATAGAAACATGTTGGGGAAATTGAGAGGCATATCGAATCTGACCATGAGAGAGAAGATAGAACGTTCGCTGGTCGGCAATCTGATCGGTGCAAAACGTCGATTCGGATGGGGCGTTCAAAAAAAAAAAAAAGAAAAGAAGAAGAAACGATTATTGACGAGCGAATTGGCCGAGGAGTTACACAAACCCATCGTGCATAAATTTCGAATGAGAAGGGTGTTCGTGAAGGGTTTGGATGACATTTGGTCTGCCGACTTGGTCGACAAGTGATCGTTTTCGAGGTGGAACGAGGGTGTTAAATATCTATTGACGGTCATCAACGTGTTTTCCAAATACGGTTGGATCAGAGCTTTGAAGAATAAATTGGGACCTTGCGTCGCCGAGGCTCTGAAGAGCGTGATCGACACATCTTCTCGAAAATCGAATAAATTGTGGGTGGATAAGGGGAAGGAATTCTACAACAAGGATGTTCATCGATTAGTCGACCTCTACTCGATCGAAAACAAAGAGAAAGTTAGCGTCGTGGAACATTGGAATCGAACGATGAAGGAAAAGATGTACAGATACTTCACGGCAAATTCGACTAAGAAATACATATACGCTCTGAACGGTCCGGTTGAAGATTACAACAACACGCAACACAGATCAATCAAGATGACTCTCGCAGAAGCTAGCGATCCTCGAAACGAAAAATGGGTCTACGAGAATCTATATCCCAAGAGATCTAAGATCAGGAAGAAGTTTAGACCGCCGAAATTTGTGGTCGCCGATCGAGTGAGAATCTACGCTTATAAGAAGAGTAGGTAATAATTGCAGATTCGGTATCACTTGTACACGATTTCGTACATGTACACGTACATCGATGTACACCTCCATAGGATTTAGTGTTAAAATCGTGTACAAGTACACGAAATGTCGTTTTTTGGTGATGATACAGAATCCGCAAAGCGGATTCTATATCACTGGATTCTATATGCACATCGCTCAAGAGTGAAAAAAATGTATGAAATTTTAAGAAAAATAAGGTGTACTGTCTGATACAGAATCCGCAAGTGGGTTTCCCCCATAGGATTCAGTGTTAAAATCACTAGCAAAAAACGTGTTGCGGATTCTGTATCAGCATCAAAAAGTGGTTTGCGGATTCTGTATCATCCGTATCTGTACACGATTTTAACACTGAATCCCTATGGAGGCGTACACGGGAACCCATTTGCGGATTCTACAGCAGAAATCGACTTATGTACTGCACATGGAAAAGAGGTGATACCGAACCCGCAAACCCACTGCCACGTTTCTCGAGGAAATAAAAAATGTGATTGATATATAGGAGAGAAAAAAAAATATAAATAAAATGGTTATTTAAAAACAAATATATTAAATCGAATAGATAATAAAAATACGTAAATCATGAGAGCTTCCCAGATTATTAGAGCAAGGGTTCTTTTAAAAATGCTGATGAGAGCCTACGCATTCTGCGTGAACGAACAACTAGGTCGCCTCTTGTTAGAACGATGCATCAGATGTCGGGATCACCTAGACTTTGATCACGAGAATCATTCGTGTTTGACGATGGAAGGGGAAGATATGGTCGTCAAGTATTTCGAACCGGCGTTCGAACGCGTTCAAATCAACGAAGTGATCGAGTTTTGGAAGAGATTACTCTTCTGTAAGGATCGAGACAAGCCCACAGTTTTGAAAGAACTGAAATTGGTGCGTAGAAGTCTGACTTTAGAAGACAAGGGACGCATCATGAAATTATTGTTCAGTGAAGCATACATCTAAGTTTTTCTCGTTGATATAAAATAAGGGAGAATAGAAAATAAAAAAATAAATACATACATAAATTTTTTTTATCTAATATTAGAAAGAAAAAAAAACACAAAAATGAGAACCAGAAATAAATTGTATCCAACGTTAGATGACGACGAGGATGAGAGAAGCCGAATGGCGTTTTGCCAACGGCACTGTCGCTAGAAGAAAAAGAAAGAGGAGAGAGGTATCGCATCGATCAAATCAGTAGAATCCAAGCGTATCTAACTTGAGAGAGAGATTCTCGTCATTCTCTCAAGAAGAAGTATTCAAGTTTCGTGAAATTCGTCAACGCGATCGACACGACACTCATCACGATTTCCATGGGTTTACACGTGGCCGGCATCGGATTGTTGTCGACTGCAGTCGGCATTCCGATCGTGTTAACCATAGAAGGAGTGGCTCTTGCCTCCGGATTGTTTAGCACGCTCGGAAACTTTTTGAGTAGGAAATTATATCTGAAGGCGAGGAAACACGACAAGATTCGCGTCTTGGTCGACTCCAAGATCGACACGACATCTGAAATGATCTTGACGGCATTGAAAGACGGTAGGATATCGGACGGAGAATACTTCGCGATATTGGGTGAGAAAACGAAATACTAAGCCATGAAAGAAGCCGTGAGAATCAAAACTTGTCAGATCATCAAAGAAGAGATGAAGGATTCTCTTGTGGAAAAGGGGAGAAAAGAGGCTAGGGAGGAATTCAGTAAGATGATAGAACTCAAGAGCAGCGATTGAAAAAAAAATATATATAATAAGAACAGAATTTAAAAAAAAAATATTAAATTTATATATATAAAATAAAAAACGAAATTAATTTAAATAACTCTTAAAAATGTATTGCGTAAAGTGTAAGAGAGTTACCAAGACAAGTAATTCTCGAGAAGTACGAACTAAAAACGACAGACAGATGCTTCGCGACGTGTGTGGTTCTATCAAGACTCGATTTGTCAAAAAAAGAACGCGAGCAAAGGTAAAGGCATCGTGAATAAAATGATCAATAATCTACCTTTCGAAATGCATCTGCCTGGTCACAGTTTCATAGGACCTGGAACGAAATTGAACAAGAGACTCAACGCCGATCTGACTCCTAAATCTTGGAGCAAACCTGTGAATAGGGTGGATGCGGCCGCGTATGATCACGATCTGTGCTACGCCGGACATCCTGACACCAAGACTCGCAACGATGTCTGCGATAGAAACATGTTGGGGAAATTGAGAGGCATATCGAATCTGACCATGAGAGAGAAGATAGAACGTTCGCTGGTCGGCAATCTGATCGGTGCAAAACGTCGATTCGGATGGGGCGTTCAAAAAAAAAAAAAAGAAAAGAAGAAGAAACGATTATTGACGAGCGAATTGGCCGAGGAGTTACACAAACCCATCGTGCATAAATTTCGAATGAGAAGGGTGTTCGTGAAGGGTTTGGATGATATTTGGTCTGCCGACTTGGTCGACATGAGATCGTTTTCGAGGTGGAACGAGGGTGTCAAATATCTATTGACAGTCATTGACATGTTTTCCAAATATGGTTGGATCAGAGCTTTGAAGAATAAATCGGGACCTTGCGTCGCCGAGGCTCTGAAGAGCGTGTTCGACTCGTCTTCTCGAAAACCGAGTAAACTGTGGGTGGATAAGGGAAAGGAATTCTACAACAAGCACGTTCATCGATTGGTCGACCTCTAGTCGATCAAAAACGAAGAGAAAGCCAGCGTGGTGGAACGTTGGAATTGAACGATGAAGGAAAAGATGCATAGATACTTCACGGCGAATTCGACTAAGAAATACATATATGCTCTGAACGGTCTGGTTAAAGATTACAACACGCGACACAGATCGATCAAGATGACTCCCGTGAAAGCTAGCGATCCTCGAAATGAAAAACGGGTCTACGCGAATCTATATCCTGAAAGATCTAAGATTAGGAAGAAGTCTAGAACGCCGAAATTTGCGGTCGGTGATCGAGTGAGAATCTACGCTTATAAGAAGCACTTCGAAAAGGGTTATACTCCTCGATGGACCTCGGAAATCTTCGTGATAATCAAAGTATTTCACACCGATCCGGTGACTTAGGAAATCGAAGCTTTGGATGGAGAAGAGATCATCAGAAAGTTTTACGAACAACAATTACAGAAGACAAAGTTTTTATAAAGAAAACAAATTTCTTTTTATTTACTCTCTTTAACATTTTTTTGTTTACACACATATATATATAGGAGAAAAAAATAATAATAAAAATAATTAAAACTATTTTTAGATAAAAAAAAAAAAGCAAGCTAATTAATAAACAAAAAAAACAAAAATCCTTTAAAAATGACAAATATACTAGATATAGCACAAAGCATAGTGAAAGATGAAAGTATTCAAGAATATGAGGTTCACGAATATGAACCGGTAACCGGAACGAGTTTGAACAATGCGGGAGAGATAAGAATCAATGTCGAAACTCAAGATCTATTCATACATCCTAGCGAGAGTTACATAGTGGTGCAGGGACGTCTCACCAAGGAAGATGGGAGCGACTACGCCGACGACGACACGGTTACTCTAGCCAATAATGGCATCATGCATCTATTCAGTAATATAAAATACATGCTATCCAGACAAGAGATAGAATCTGTGTTTCATCCCGGTCAGGCCACCACGATGTTCGGACTCTTGACGTATCCTGATGATTTTTCGAAATCCAGAGGACTTAATCAGTTGTGGGTGAAAGACACCGTCGGCCCTGCTAGCGCCGGCGCCGCCAGCGATATTCGACTACGTCGTCAAGACATCCAGACCTAAAGGAACGTTTTCGTTCAGGATACCTTTGAAACACATCTTCAGATTTGCGGACAATTACAACAAGATCATGTACGGATTCAAACATGAAAAGGAAACGACGACGCAATAGTGAGACTCACTGCGACCGATGCGGGTAAGATAACTCTGCACAAGATATCGTGATTCGTTCTGCACGTGGAGCCTTCGATCGTGGAAAAAGCAGGTCTCTACAAGATCATAGAATCCAAGAGTAAATTATCCGTGGGATTTAGATCTAGCAGTGTGACACGGCTAGCATTCCTCTCTCCATTAATCACTTCGATTGGAGATTGACGGTGAAATCCGCTTCCAAAAGACCGCGTTTCATCATGGTTGCATTTCAGACCGATAGGGACGGGTCTCAGGAAAAGAATGCATCGCTGTTCGATCACTGCCATTTGAGAAACATGCAAGTGTTTCTGAACGCCACGAGATATCCAGCAATCGATTACAATGCATCATTCGACAAGAACGATTTCTGCAGACTGCACGGTGATGCCGCTGATTTTAGAAAGAAGTATCATGGTCTAGACGACTTGATGAGCAACCCTAACATATCTCCCGGCGAATACAAGTCGATGTATCCCATGTTCGTATTCGACATCAGTAAACAGAGTGAACGACTCAAGAGTAGCATCTTAGATATTCAGATCAAGATGCAATTCGATAGGAACGTGCCAAGAAAAACCGAAGCCTTCACCCTGGGCCTGTCAGACAGAGAATTACAATTCGAATCGGATGAAAATAAGATGTCGATCATTCGATGAGAGACGTGTGTGAAAAAAAAAATAAAACAAAAAATAAAAAAAAGTAATGAGTAATTATTAAAGAGATCTAGAGAGATTGAACATCTTTCTAAATCTCATTACTTTTTTTTTGTTTTTAATAATCACACATTATTTTTTTAATTATTTTCACGCGTTCACTGTTTGTTCAAAGGATGTAGTTCGATCAGTAGGCTCACCACGGAAGTGGCGGCTTCGGGATTATTGGTTTTCGTAACGAAATTAATCCTGTCTCCAGTGTTCACTTTGAGAGGCGTGCTGAACGTGCTAACATTCGCGTGTTGATTCTCAGTCTTTTCGACGCTGTATCTCTTATCACTCTCTACTCCATTCACCATGAGATTGACGACCGCTCTGTTATTCAAATCCGTGGAAGCCAGACTCATTCGAATGATTTCACCTCCCAACGGCATGGGATATCTCACCTGACCATGTTGCGATCCACTACCTCCATTTCCGAAAGACCACTCAGCTTTCCACTCCTCTAACGTGCCGCTCTCCTCGGCCCACACGGTGATCAATTGTCTAGCATATTTGATTTTCTCCACCACCGAAATCAGGGTGCAGGCATCCGTCATGTTCATGGGATCCGGTAGATTCGTGAGCGCGTGTCCACCCATGTCTAGTTTACCTTCCATGATGTTACCCTTTCTTCAGACCGAGTTGTCATCCACGTACTTCCTGCTGACCATGCTGGAATCGAATTCGGGATCGTGACTGAGACTGAATAAATTCTCACCATTCATGTCGATACTACTCCATGGTTCTGCCAGATTGTTTGTTCAGGTAGAGATTGTCCACTTGCGATTCTAGGTATTCTTGTGATCGTATCACAGCAGAATCTACATAGCCCTTGTTGACCGCGGTTGAGTCTGCATCCGTGTCGTCGACCTTCAACAGATTCAATATCTTGTTGAATCCCGCATTCAGATCCGATTTCATTTCTCGTCTGTCAGACTTTCTCTGTTCCAGATCTACGTAGTGTTTCGTCGCCACGTCCTTGGAATTCGTGGGAGTGGCCATGTTCGTTATCTTGTTAGAATTGGCATTCAATTCCGAGTGCATCGTTTTCTGAACGTATCTATTTCTCAGGTGTTTGCTGAATCTCGCGTGAGAGTCGTCCGCGTATTTCTTGGTCGCAGCATCCGTGGGATCTATGAGATTCGCGACGTTCACCAAACGTTTAGATTTCAAATCGAGATCGTTGGTCATGGTTTTATCCATGTAATTATCTAGCATGATTCATTCAAAATCGGCGTTCCCCCTGTCGACGTATTTTTTAGTCGCAGCATCTGCGAGATCTATCAGCTCAGGAAGATTGTAGAGCTTCTTATCGTTCATGTTCAAAGGTTCCTCTCGAGGTTCGTATCTCCGAACATAACGTTCGTCCAAGTTGGCAACGTCGTAACCATCGTCGACTTCGAGTGTCTTCCTCTTCTTTCTTAGATTGACTTTTTCGTCATCACTTCTACCAAATTTATCGACTGGCATGTTGTTTTGAGATTTTTTGTTTTTAAAAAATATATTTCAAACGCAGTTTATTAAAAATGAACTATTTTATTTATTTTTATTTTTCGTTTTTATTCGATTAAAATTTTTTTTAATAATTTTTTTTACCTTTATATGTTATATAAAAAAAATCTCTCTCTAATGTAAATCATTGAGAACGTCTTGAAACCGATCTCCTTCAGACCATCTCTTGAGAACGTAAAGACACAGGTGACCACAAAACACTTGATCTGGTGATTGCACTCGTTCCGTGTTGTAACGAACCGTCAGTTTGTTGAAATAGTTCTTTATTTCTTTTGGCGGTGAGATTCCGTAGCTGTCGAAATAATAATTCTTCTTCTCGTTCATTCTTGAACCACGCCACCTAGTGAGTGCCTTCACCTGATAAATCGTCTAGATTTAAAATTCTGCATTCCGATTGTCGAGGTCTTCTCTTCGGCAAGGCATCTCTAGAAAACACGCCTAGAAAATCTTTGATTTTCAAATCCTTTGCCGCATTTGACAGATCGATGTTGGATAGGGGTTCGTTAGGTAAGATGACACCTTCTACGGATATCTCTATTTTCTTATTCATAAATGCGTATATATTTTTTTTTTATTTATTTATTTTATTATAATTCACTAAAATGACGTTATTTTTTTTTTTTTTTCTTTTTCCTTTTAAACTAACTCTCTCGATGTCTCTATCGATTTCCATAATCTTGAATCCGTCTAATTCCTCTTGATTTTCTGGAATCCTATCATCCTTAATCATATCTGGAATCCTATCATCCACAATCATATCTGAAATCCTATTGTCTCTAATTAGATATGAAATCCAATGTTCGCGTGCCAAAGTGCTTATTTTATCGTCTAACACGAATCTCTTATCGTCGTCGGCTGTCAGTGAAATCTTGTTGACTATTTCGGTATACAAGTCGTGATTTTTGCTTCGAATCGATTTCATAGTCTTATACACTGGACCACTTCCTAACAGACAATCTTTATACTCTTGGAAAGAGATGTTTTTCTTCACCACGCACGCTTTAACCCCTTTGCACTTCTTGATCTCTTCATCTTCTAGATGGTAAGCATATAGTTTGGGTCTCAAGCCCACGAATTCGAGGATTTGTTTACCACCGCACTCGTCCTTAAATTTACCCAACACCTTCTTGTTGTCATTCGATTGAATGTTGGACGGGTGATCGACAGGATAATTGCTCATGTCGAACCACGCGACCATGTCCGGAGATATATCTCAGTAGACGTCTTTCATCTCTATCTCGTAAACTAAACTGTCTGTATCGGTGAACAGTAGTTTGGCTTTATCACCAAATTTTCGTTTGACGTAATCGTAGTGAAACTTGTACATCAATCGCTTGCTGATATCTAAGATGATCGGTCCGATATAATATGGTTTGTCGAACTTCAGGTGCATCTTTTGCATGTGAACGGCCACTAGATTTTTGTCGAATATGGTTCGGTGTTTGTAATTGGGTTTCGCCACTAACTTTTTTGCTTTTTTCCCTGACATGACGAGTCGAACGTCGGTTCTCTTCCTGATGTTTTCCATCGATTTACCATACACGCAGTTGTTCATGAGTTTGAAGAAATCTTTTTTGAAATCGTTCTCGGCTTGAATTCTGAGATTCGTGTTGAGATCGATGTATTTTTTCATCCAAGGCTCTTCGTCGAATCGAATGATGTGATGTATGTCGACTAATTTCATCCCATAATCGACGTATTGTTTCAAATTCTCACTGTAGACGACGAAGTTACGTTTGTTAAATAAATTGGGAATGAGTTTTTCCTCGTCTCCTTCGTTCAGTTCCATTCGTTGAGGAGCCAGCGGATAATCGTTGTGTAGATCGTGTAATTCTTCCGGATAGTTCAAATCAACTTTTAAAATGCAAGGATAGTCTCTCCATTTTTCCATCTCTTCCTGTTCCGTCACCCATTCGAAATTTCCAATCAGTAAAGGATGACTCATAGCCCAACTGTACAGATTATTAGCGTCCCAATACTGTATGTATTTATTCGATCGTTTCGAATCGAAACCTTCTTTCATGTAGGGATTGTTAGCTTCAGAATATCTGTGGGAGATCATCCATACGCCACCTCTCGCAGCCCTTTCGAACATGAGCAACATGTCCACATCGGATAATAATTCCAATTGGACTTCAGTGGTCTTCAACAGAGCCTCCCATGCCAGACCGGGTGTGGTGAAATACCAAGCGGGATCCAGATCGTAATTTTGACGACAGACATCTCGAAAATTTTCGAACACGTCTGCCAAGAGCAGAACATCAGTCTTCAGATAGAGATCGTGATAATCTCTCATGGTTTTCATATCGAATGATTTCCACACGTTTTTGGCGTGTTCGTAATTCTCGTCGGAAATGTCAGATTCATATAATTTCGAATAAAAATCTTCTTTCGAAGGTAGTGCAGTGTTGTCAAATCTCTTTAGATCGTTCATGTAATCGTAAGGACAGACTCCTTTCCTCAACATGACGTCTACTCGTTCTCCGAAATGTTCGCTTGTGATTTTAAATTTATCCTTGCTCATGTTATCGACTAATTTTTCCAGAGCGGTCAACATGAATTTAAAACTGTTGATGAAACGCATGGCTCTACGAATGAATTTCGTTTTTTCTTTCAATGTCTCTCTGTTGATTACTCTTTTCTTCTCCATGAGCTTCCATTTTGTGAAGGAAATGTATCTTTCTTCACTGTTCATGATGCAATTTAATTCTTCGTGGGAAGTGCCGAGATTTTTCACGAACAGATGACTGTCATAACCTGAGAGATTGTGAAATATCACCGGATAGAAAATGGCGTCTCGATATTTTAAATTACACTTGCTGTGAGCCGGACCATGATACAGACCCGTGTAATGATCATGGTCTCTGACCTTCTTATTTTCCTCCAAATTCTCGTCGAACGATTGTCAGCATATGTGACATTCGATGGCTCTGTTATTTTCCTCCTGCTGCTCTCGCGTAATGATCATTTTTGCCAGAGTTTTGAATTTGTCGTATAACATTTGAATTTTCGATTCTAACTCTTCCACGAACCTTTGGGCCACGTCGTCATCTTCGCACTGTTTCATGTAGGTGAAGGGACCCATGTCGTGTTGCGAGTCGAAAGCACATTTCACGTAAATGCAATAGCCCGAAGGTATGTGTTTTTGATATCTTTCGATGTAACTTTGAAGAGCGTTGGGTTGGCAGGAACTCATTTTCGCGGTGAAACATTCGAAATCGGCGTACACGACAAATGGTACTTTTAACCTTCTATTGTGATTTTCAAACTTCACGATGTTGTTGGGTTTGGGCATTTCGATGGCGACACCTTGATTTTCGTTGCAATATTCCCGATGTTTCGCTAACGATTTTTCACTTTGAAATGCATTCATGCAGTTGCAACATAAACATATCTTTCCTTTATGTTTATTATTTTGTCTCGACAGTAATCGGCTCATATTTTTAACCCAACAATAATGACGATTGTCACCATTCGAAATCAATAATAAAATAATCGACTTTTCTCTTTCGAGATACGAAGTCTATCTGAGAGGATAGATCGTTCGTTTTTCATCGTGGTATCCCAAGACGTTCACTGCTACGGTGGAATTTTGAGCCTCGAAACGTTCGATGTGTTTTAACTCTGTTGGAAAAGTCACTCCGGTCCAATTGAGATTTTTAGAAGTCTCCTCTTAACGAGAAACTCTATCGGAATTCATTTTGACAGCATATAAAGTGGAGGTGACTGCCCATTTAAAACACTGATCATCTTTATTTCTCACATTGACCACGGATTGTTTTTTAGCTAAGAAATAATGTAATTCCACGTAGGAAGACCCTTTCAACGAATCGTTTTCAGTTATATGAATTTCGAGTTTCAACACCTCATCGAACATCCAATTACTACCTTCATGTTGATAATTCGCGAGAGACGTCAACATCTTGTCTTTCATCTTTTTGAAAACGTCTGATAAATCTGAACCTTGAAATATGGGTTCGACGTTAGATCTGAAATATGCATTTTTCACGATGCTCTCGCCAGACTTTATGTTGATTTTATTCATCACGCAATGGAGTATCATCTTAATGTTTTGTCCCACGTTCATGTGTTCGCGAAACAAATCCAATACTTTTTTCTTCACCCATTCCACAAACAATTTCGGATCGATTTTCTTGAACGAGGGAACCACATCGAAAGTTTTAAAAATGCCTTTGATCGCACTCTCCCGTTCTACAGGCTTTGATTGGAATAGTTCCATGTTGAGTCGAGCTACATATTCTTCTCCTTTCCCTTCGTTGATTGCTTGTTGAATTTTGCTTGATATATCTCGTTTGTCTAGAATCTGAAGTGCATCACTCATTTTCGTTTTAGTTTTTCTTTTCTTTTCTTTTTAAACTTGATGTTCTTCAATGACTTTTCGTTTAGTCATCTTCTTATTTTTCACAATCGAAACGTTTTTGGTTTTTTTCGACGTCGGCATTTCGATTCCTTTTACTATCTTTTTCTTCTTCTCATTTTTCACAACCGATTCATTTTTTGATGTCGTTGCTATGGACATTTCATTTGCCTTTCTAGCCTTTCGCAAATGTTTCTGTATGACTTCAATTTTTTTTGATTTAGTTCTATGATTTCTGAAATGTGGAATTTTTAATAGTTTACAAATCTCGTTTAACTGAGGTATGGTTTTCTCATTTAAATTTTCCATTTTTTTATTTGTTTGCTCCATTTGTAGGAATATTTTTTTTTTTTTGTTTTCGAATTTTGTATTTAATAATAATTTGTTAAAAGTTTTAAAATTTTTTATATATATATATATATATGTTTTAATTCCTTCAAAAAAAAAAAATTTTTGATGAAATTAATCAATTTTTTTATGTTCCTTAACGTGAAAAAATTGAATTAATACGAGAAAAAACATCTCACTTGAACTCGTGAACAAATCGGGTGGTGAGAGCGCGTTGACCAAAGTAAAAAAACTCAAAAAAGTAAAGATAAACATTCAACACATTTGCAAAAAAGGAGAAAACACGAGTGTCAACATGCTAATAACGGACTTGGAAATATAAACAATAGAGAGATTGATTTTTAGTGAAGAAGAAGAAAAAAAAAGTAATGAGATCATCTTTAGATCTCATTACTTTTTTTTTGTTTTTTTGTTTTCCTTCTTCACTATTACCCATATATTATAATAACGTTTCTTTTTTTCTTAAATTTCACCGTCGATTCTTCTTTTATTTTTTTAAATTTTTTTTGTGATATGCTACGTTTTTATAACAACACATTTGTTTATCTGATTCAAAATTATGAACGAATGTTGTACATCTCTCAGTAAGACTCGCATCATTACCATTCTCTTCAGAAGATACTGGTAATGGTGGAAAACGTCTCATTCTTTTAAATTTCAACCGCATATCCCGATCTTTATTTAACTCTTTTGTCAGTTCTTTCCTAAGATAACCATCATTAGCGTCTAATCATTTTTCCACATCTTTTCCGCACTCTATCTCGCGATATTCACCATTATCGTCTAATTGTTTTTCCACCTTTTTATCCATTTTATATATTATTTTATACTTTCTATGATTTATATTTTATATTTATATAATTATATAATTTTTTACATTATAATAACATATTCAAAATCGGTATATTCTTAAACGGCGAATTCTCACCAAACAACAAACCCTTGCTGAGTCGATCAACATTACGTCCACTCTTCAGATAGAGACCGTTTCCACTCAAAGAGTTGTCACCTCTAACGGGTTCTAGATAGAATCCTTTACCACTGTCGTCTACGTGGATGCGACACACGGCTCCTCCCTTCTTCAAAAACAGTCCACTGCCACCCATTAATTTTTCAACTCCCGAACTCGCGAGTCCCGTGAGAGCTCCCACGCCGAGAGTCTTTCCGAGAAAGGGTAATGCCTTTGCGGTGAAGGGTAATGCTTTTGCGACGATTCCTGCTAATAGCGGTAGGAAACCACCTTTCATTCTCAAATTGTATCTCAATTGAGCGAGACTCAATCTCACCATCAACCCTCTTCCATCCCGAATCGCTTTCTCCATCCTTTTGATTTGACTTCTGGTCCAAGCAATCGAATCCTGACCGCCACTGGTCAGATCTTCGTGAGTGAATTTGAATCTCACCGCCTCGCCTCGAGCTGTTAATGCTCTCTTAAGTTTCTTCTTCTGTCCAACGGATATGTTCACGTTTTTAACCACGTATTGTGTCATAATTCTTTTTTTCAAAATATATTTTCTTCAATTGTTTTTTTGTTTTAATGATAATTATATATATTAAATAATGTTTGTAAAATGTTTGTAAAATTAATATTGCGTCTATTTTATTTTTGTTATTTATATATATATACACAATATTTTTTTTTTGCTTTTATATTTCTCTTATGTGAAATCGTATCGTCACCCTCTCTCCGCGAAGATCTAACAGTTCACCATTTTGATCCGTCAACATGGTTTTGAGACTATACAACATGTCTAAAATCACTGGTAGATAAACTAAATTTCGAGGTCACTCCACGATCTTATAACCCGGCGACACGTTTGGAAAGAAGGAATAGATCGTCGGTTGAGTGCTACCATTCACGTAGCTTCCAGCAATCACATCCACGTTCACCAGAATGCTATTGACTGCAAGAATGTTGACTGTATTTTCAGATGCCATGTGGTCTCGATACATCTTTCGATCGAATCCCAACATCTTGCCTATAGAATCATCCATATTGAAATCCACTCGAAAATTATCTTCCAAATCCAACATCGTCTGTAAGGTATTAGGATTGGGTGCGAGTCTGATCTTGTTGCTTCCCTTTCCATCCGTCTTCATTTGCGTCTGAATGTAATTGTTCAAATCGTCTATGTCGTAACTTCCTTTGGGAATTTGAATCTCCAACCAATCCACTCCATCGGAATACTTGAACGAGTTATTCTGTTCGGTGACATTGGGAAAGGAATAAAAAGTCTCCAGATTCACCAACGCCATCTCATATCTTTTCTCTCTATTCAATTCGATGGAAGGTTCGAATTTCGTTGCGAATCGAGTCGAATCGCCACTCACCACGATTTGAATGGATTGTTTTGCAGCCGTATTCTCAGCTATCCGTTCTAACAATTCTCCTTGTTCGATCATTATATTTTAATTTTATTTTTATTTTTTCAAAACTAATTATTTGAAGATTTATTATTTTCAAAATTTTTTTATTTTCACGCTCCATCTTATTATCATCAGAAACATAAAACTTGTCGAATCCACACCGATATTTTCCGCGATTAAATTCGCTAGTCAAATCGATCACGACGAAATTGTAAAGTCCTCCATCTCAAACCCTCTTGCAGAATCTCCTGAATTCCACCACGCTCATGCCGTTTGTGATGTGATCGCCGTAGATGTGATTGAGATTCTTGAGATCTTGGCGAAAGAGACATAGAAAATTAGCGTTCTCCCTTATCGTCTGTCTGGGCAATCGAAAATAATTCTGCGACAGGTAGAAACAGTCCACGTTGCTGTGTCGACCCCTAACGTAATACGATTCACATCGGTTCTATCTCTCCAAAAGCAGATCGTCGAAAATCATGAGATTCTTATCTTCCGATTTCAATTCTCTAGGATCCGGAACGTCGCTAGCGTTCTCATAAAATCGACACTCGACGTTCAAAGATGCATTTCTCTTCATCAATTCCATCGCCGCACCGTCCAAAATGGTCGAAAGAGGAGCTTCACTTTTGTCGAATTCCTCCCTACTGTCAAAGATTCTGGCTATGACGTCCTTGGGCAATCTACGATCCATGCACTCTCGAAGCAATCTGTATTCGGGTTGAAACAAGCTCTTGCCAAACACAAACAATCTGTAGTAATCCAACCAGTCGGGTCGGGACAACAGATTCATCAACAGATTGGTCTTTCCACAATTCGATTTTCCCACTATCAAGCCTCTTATGCTTTTGGGAAAGAACTCGTTATTCGACCTCTTGGTCGCGGCGTCGTTTCAAGACATATCTTTAATGTTCATCTTTGTTTTATTTTTATGTTTGTTATTTTAGATTTTTTCAAACACAATTTTTTATGTTTTTCAAACTCAGTTTTTAATATTATTATTTATTTATATTACACCGTCGCGAGTTCTCTTCAATCCAGCTCCAGTCATTATTTTGGCTAAATCTTGTATGGGTACCACAGCATCCTTAAAATCTTTCCAACTTTTCGGCGTTCGCTCTAACGCAGCTCGCTTCGCCGGCGAACTGATCAACTTGTCGATCAACGCGTCAGCTGCCCTCTTGCCAGCCACAGAAGCTATCCTGCAACTGGCTTCAGAAGCGGCTTTCTTACCAGCATCCAAAGCCGTCTTCTTACCGACCTCAAACGCGGTCGATGCGAGTTTTCTACCCGCATCGCTCGCGAACGCTCGCATTATAGAATCGACGATGACAGAACCGCCTTGAACGTAAGTTCTGTCGTATCCCCTGTTCTTTATCACCAACATATTTTTTTTATTTTATAATATATATTTTGTTTTTCACTGGTAAATCGTTTGTTGTTTAAATACTTTTATTATTCTAGTGTTTTTTTATTTTATATATTTTTGTTTGTTTGTTTGTTTCTCTCTACTTATTATATACATCAATCCTTCAATTCGTTCATCAGTCTTTTATAATGGTTTTTATTCAAAACCTTCTGTCTTCACAATTCGTCGGATATGCTGACTATTTGATTACCTAATCCTGTGTTATCAGGACGTCTGCTTGCCATCAACAAACTCAATCTCTGAGACAGAGCGTCAGAATCGCTCGGAAGAAAAGTGGTTCTCACCCCTTTACCAGTCACCGATTCGACGAACTTCTTATTCATATCCCATATGGGTTTCATCACTTTCGTCCACTTGTAACCTCTGTTGGCTTTGGGTCTTGTCTCTCTGGCATCGTTATTTCTCAGCATGACGTGGGTCTGAACCAGAATGTCGACGTAATTGTCGAAATCCTGTTCCGTGTAATCTCCAGGCTTGTTGAAAAGGAGCAATTTGCGCAGTCCATCAGTTATTTTATACTTATTCGAACCGACGATTAAATCTTCATCATCCATTTCCACTTCTGTATCGCCCACAAAAGTTCTACCGTCCGAATCCTTATAAATTCCATACAACAGATCTCTCTTACCACCATCCTCAGACGACGCGACGCTATCAGTGGTGATTGTTGAAGCTGTATCGTCGGTCTCGCTCACGTTGGTTTGAATCCCTGTGGGAACGTAATACGGTGTAGATTGAAAGGAAAACTGTTTCGTAAAACTACCGGGCAACGAACCCATTCTCAAAGAACCCTCTTTTATGGGTCTCAATTCGTCAACGATCTCCTTCTTGCTTCGCTCTTGAACCTCCGTCACAGGTTTAAATATTTTTGCGGTTTCGCGTCTCAATTCCATCTCTACAAGATGTCTGCTTCTGTCAGCCGATTGAATGCTCTTCTTGGCACGTTCATATTCGCTTAAAATATGATCTCGACGTTTAGCATCCATCTGTAAAAACATTTTGCGTTTTTAAATTATTAATATTCCTTTGAGTATGCTAATGTGAGTTATTTTATTATTTTCAAAATTAAATGTATAATTATTTTTTTATGTTTTAAGTAAATAAAATCTTCTGTCTTTAATATAATAACTAAAAAACCAGTTGAGAAAAAACATTTTACACGATAAAACCCTTATAAATGCGTTTTGCCTCCGAACGCGTTAAAAATCGCATCACCGATTATTCACTCAGTCGAACTGGGAAAACTTGAAAAGTTTGAAAAGTTTTAGCGCATAAGAAACCGGTTTCTGATTTAACGCATTTGAGAATAATTACGTCTGTTAAAAAGGATTTCATTTCATATCTCAAAATCATTCACTCAGTGTTGAACTGGGAAAACTTGAAAAGTTTTAAAAGTTTTAGCACATAAGAAAACCGGTTTCTGATTTAACGCGTTTGAGAATAATTACGCCGGTTAAAAGGATTCATTCACATCTCCGAACATTATCATGAATATAATAAAAATTTACCACTCAAACCTAATTGCGTGGAAAAATGCGTTTTATTATCTATTATTAAAACGATCCATTAAACGAAAACCTTCATTCACACCACAACAAAAACATGAGTGTCAATTACGAACTATTTTTTTATTTGAATGAAACATGAGTGGAAAAATGCGTTTTATTATCTATTATTAAAACAATCCATTAAACGAAAACCTTCATTCACACCACAACAAAAAAAAAACATGAGTGTCAATTACGAACTATTTTTTATTTGAATGAAACATTCTATAAAGTGTTTTATTAAAATTTACTTCACAAAATTAGCAGTGACAAAACGTGAACAAACGATTTTTTACCTCCGATTTTTTCTAATTTTTCTAAACTCAATTATTTTCGTTCACATTGAAACAAAACATGAATGTCTATTTTTTTTTTACAGATTATATTTTATAGTTGACTCTTTTGAACGAAAACCTTCATTCACACCAGAAACAAAAACTGACACTCATGTTTTATAGTCGACTCTTTTGAACGAAAACCTTCATTCACACCAGAACAAAAATTGACACTCATGTTTATAGTCGACTCTTTTGGACGAAAACCTTCATTCACACCAGAAACAAAAACTGACACTCATGTTTTATAATTGACTCTTTTGAATGAAAACCTTCATTCACACCAGAAACAAAAACTGACACTCATGTTTATAGTCGACTCTTTTGAACGAAAACCTTCATTCACACCATAACAAAAACTGACACTCATGTTTATAGTCGACTCTTTTGAACGAAAACCTTCATTCACACCAGAACAAAAACTGACACTCATGTTTATAGTCGACTCTTTTGAACGAAAACCTTCATTCACACCAGAAACAAAAACTGACACTCATGTTTTATAGTCGACTCTTTTGAACGAAAACCTTCATTCACACCAGAACAAAAACTGACACTCATGTTTATAGTCGACTCTTTTGAACAAAAACCTTCATTCACACCAGAACAAAAAACTGACACTCATGTTTTATAGTCGACTCTTTTGAAGGAAAACCTTCATTCAATACAAAACAAAAACTGACACTCATGTTTATAGTCGACTCTTTTGAACGAAAACCTTCATTCACACCAGAAACAAAAACTGACACTCATGTTTTATAGTCGACTCTTTTGAACGAAAACCTTCATTCACACCAGAACAAAAACATGAGTGTCAGTTTTTACTCTCATCGTGGGTTTGCGGGTTCGTATCACCTCTTTTCCACGTGCCATACATAAGTCGATTTCTGATGTATAATCTGCAAATGGGTTTCCGTGTACGCATCCATAGGGATTCAGTGTTAAAATCGTGTACAGATACAGATGATACAGAATCTGCAAACCACTTTTTGATGCCGATACAGAATCCACAACACATTTTTTGCTCACGATTTTAACACTGAATCCTATGGGGGAAACCCATTTGCGGATTCTGTATCAGATGGTACACCTTATTTTTCTTAAAATTTCATACATTTTTTCACTCTTGAGCGATGTGTATATAGAATCTAGTGATATAGAATCCGCTTTGCGGATTCTGTATCATCACCAAAAAACGACATTTCGTGTACTTGTACACGATTTTAACACTAAATCCTATGGAGGTGTACATCGATGTACGTGTACATGTACTAAATCGTGTACAAGTGATACCAAATCTGCATTTATTACCTACTAAGAAGCACTTCGAAAAGGGTTACACTCATTGATAGACCTCGGAAATCTTCGTGATAATCAGAATATTTCACACCGATCCGGTGACTTATGAAATCGAAGCTTTGGATGGCGAAGAGATCATCGGAAAGTTTTACAAACAACAACTGCTGAAGACGAAGTTTTAATAAAGAAAAAAATTATTTTTTTATTTACTCTCTTTAACATTTTCTTGTTTACACATATATATAAATGAGAGAAAAAATAATAGTAATAAAAAATAATTAAAACTATTTTTTAGATAAAAAAAAGCAAGCTAATTAATAAACAAAAAACAAAAAAAAACTTCAAAAAATGGCAAATATGCTAGATATCGCACAAAGCATAGTGAAAGATAAAAGTATTCAAGAATACGAGGTTCATGAATATGAACCGATAACCGGATCGAGTTTGAACAATGCAGGAGAGATAAGAATCAACGTCAAAACCCAAGATCTATTCGTTCATCCTAGCGAGAGTTACATAGTGGTGCATGGACGTCTCACCAAGGAATATGGGACCGAATACGCCGCCGACGACACGGTTACTTTAGCCAATAATGGCATCACGCATCTATTCAGTAATATAAAATACTTGCTATCCGGACAAGAGATAGAATCTGTGTTTCATCCCGGTCAGGCCACCACGATGTTCGGACTCTTGACGTATCCGGATGATTTTTCGAAATCCAGAGGACTTAATCAGTTGCGGGTGAAAGACACCATTGGCCCTGCTCTCTAATGTAAATCGTTGAGAATGTCTTGAAACCGATCTCCTTCCAACCATCTCTTGAGAACGTAGAGACACAGCTGACCGCAAAACACTTGATCTGATGATTGCACTCGTTCCGTGTTGTAATGAACCATTGATTCATCGAAATAGTTCTTTGTTTCTTTCGGCAGCGAGATTCCGTAGCTGTCGAAATAATAATTCTTCTTCTTCCCGTTCTTGAACCACGCCACCCAGTGAGTGCCTTCACCTGATAAGTCATCCAGATTTAAAATTCCGCATTCCGATTGTTGAGGTCTTCTCTTCGGCAAGGCATCTCTGGAAAACACGCCTAGAAAATCTTTGATTTTCAAATCCTTTGCCACATTCGACAGATCGATGTTGGATAGGGGTTCGTTAGGTAAGACGACACCTTCTACAGATATCTCTATTTTCTTATTCATAAATGTGTATATTTTTTTTTTTATTTATTTATTTTATTATAATTCACTAAAATGACATTATTTTTTATATTTTTTTTTCTTTTTCTTTTTTAAACTAACTCTCTCGATGTCTCTATCAACTTCCATAATCTTAAATCCGTCTAATTCCTCTTGATTTTCTGAAATCCTATCATTCTTAATCATATCTGGAATCCTATCTGGAATCCTATTGTCCATAATCATATCCAAAGTCCAATGTCCGAGTGCCAAAGTGCTTATTTTATCATCTAACACGAATCTCTTATAGTTGTCAGCCATCAGCAAAATCTTGTTGACTATTTCGGTATACAAGTCGTGATTGTCGCTTCGAATTGATTTCATAGTCTTATACACTGGACCACTTCCAAACAGACAACCTTTATACTCTCGGAAAGAGATGTTTTTCTTCACCACACACGCTTTAACCCCTTTACACTTCTTGATCTCTTCACCTTTTAGATGATAAGCATACAGTTTGGGTCTCAAACCCACAAATTCGACAATTTGTTTACCGCCGCTCTCGTCCTTAAATTTACCAAACACCTTTTTGTTGTCATTCGATTGAATGTAGGACAGGTGATCGACTGGATAATTGCTCGTGTTGAACCATGTGGCCACGTCTGGAGATATATCTCGGTAGATGTCTTTCGTCTCTATCTCATAAACTAAACTGTCTGTGTCAGTGAACAGTAGTTTGGCTTTCTCACCAAATTTCCATTTGATGTAATCATAGTGAAACTCGTACATCAATCGCTTGCAGATATCTAAGATGATCGGTCTGAGATAATAGGGTTTGTCGAACTTCAGGTGCGTGTTTTGCATGTGAATGGCCACTAGATTTTCGTAGAATATGTTTCGGTGTCTGTAATTGTGTTTCGCCATTAATTTTTTAGCTCTTTTCTCAGACGTGATGAGTCGAATGTCGGTTCTCTTCCTGATGTTTTCCATCAATTTACCGTACACACAGTTGTTCATGAGTTTGAAGAAATCTTTTTCGAAATTGTTCTCGGCTCGAATTCTGAGATTCGTGTTGAGATCGACGTATTTTTTCATCCAAGACTCTTCGTCGAATCGAACCACGCGATGTATGTCAACTAATTTCATTCTGTAATCGACGTATTGTTTCAAATTCTCACTGTAGACGACATACTTAAGTTTGTTAAATAAATTGTATAATGAGTTTTTTCCTTGTCTCCTTCGATCGGTTCCTTTCATTCGGGAGCTAGCGGATAACCGTTGTGTAGATCAAGTAATTCTTCTGGATAGTTCAAATCGACTTCTAAAATGCAAGGATAGTCTCTCCATATTTGCATCTCTTCCGGTTCCGTCACCCATTTGAAATTTCTAATCGGTAAAGGACGACTCATGGCCCAACCATACAGATTATTAGCATCCCAATACTGTATGTATTTATTTGCTCATTATGAATCAAAACCTTCTTTCATGTAGGGATTGTTGGCTTCAGAATATCTTCGAGAGATCATCGAGACGCCACCTCTCACAGCCTTTTCGAACATGAGCAACAT
This sequence comes from Pictodentalium vernedei, assembly GCA_031216915.1. Taxonomy (NCBI): domain Eukaryota; kingdom Metazoa; phylum Mollusca; class Scaphopoda; order Dentaliida; family Dentaliidae; genus Pictodentalium; species Pictodentalium vernedei. Next base: position 545,731,064 of record CM062297.1, read on the forward strand.
ATCCACATCGGATAATAATTCCAATTGGATTTCAGTGGTCTTAAACAGAGTGTCCCATGCCAGACTGGGTGTGGTGAAATACCAAGCCGGATGCAGATCGTAATTTCGACGATAGACGTCTCGAAAATTTCTGAACACATCTGCTAGGAGCAGAACATCGGTCTTCAGATAGAGATCGTGATAATTGCTCATGGTTTTCATATCGAATGATTTCCACACGTTTTTGTCGTGTTCGTAATTCTCGTCGGAAATGTCGGATTCATATAATTTCGAATAAAAATCTTCTTTCGAAGGTAGCGCGGTGTCGTCGAATCTCTTCAGATCGTTCATGTAATTGTAAGGATAGACTCCTTTCCTCAACATGACATCTACTCGTTCTCCAAAGTGTTCCCTCGTGATTTTAAATTTATCCTTGCTCATGTTATCGACTAATTTTTCCAGAGCGGTTGACATGAATTTACAACTGTTGATGAAACGTATGGCTCTATGAATGGATTTCGTTTTTTCATTCAAAATCTCTCTGTCGATTACTCTTTTCTTCTCCATGACCTTCCATTTCATGAAGGAAATGTATCTTTCTTCGTTGTTCATGATGCAGTTCAATTCTTCGCGGGTGGTGCCGAGATTTTTCACGAACAGATGACTGTCATAACCTGAGAGATTGTGAAATATCTCCGGATAAAAAATGGCATCTCGATATTTTAAATTACACTTGCTGTGAGCCGCACCACAATACAGACCCATGTAATGATCGTGGTCTTTAACCTTCTTATTTTCCTCCGAATTCTCGTTGAACGATTATTTGCATATGTGACATTCGATGGCTCTGTTATTTTCGTCCTGCTGCTCTTGCATGATGAACATTTTCGCTGGAGTTTTGAATTTATCGCATAAAATTTGAATTTTCGATTCTAACTCTTCCATGAACCTTTGATCCACGTCGTCGTCTTCGCACTGTTTCGTGTAGGTGAAGGGACCCATGTCGTGTTGCGAGTCAAAATCGCATTTCACGTAAATGCAATAGCCTGAAGGCATATGTTTTTGATATCTTTCGACGTAACTTCAAAAAGCGTCGTGTTGGCAGGAACTCATTTTCGCAGTGAAGCATTCGAAATCAGCGTACACGATGAATGGTACTTTTAACCTTCTTTTGTGATTTTGAAAGTTCACGATGGTGTTGGGAATTTCGATGGCGACACTTTGATTTTCGTTGCAATATTCCTGATGTTTCGCCTACGATTTTTCGCTTTGAAACGTGCTCATGCAGTTGCAACATAAACATATCTTTTGTTTATGTTTATTATTTTGTTTTGACAGTAATCAGCATGGATGTTTAACCCAACAATAATGACGATTGTCACAATTCAAAATCAATAATAAACAATCATCTTTTCTCTTTCGAGATACGAAGTCTGTCTGAGAGGATAGATCGTTCATTTTTCATTGTCGTATCCCAAGACGTTCACTGCTATGGTGGGATTTTGAACCTCAAAACGTTCGATGTGTTTTAACCACATTGGAAAAGTCTCTCCGGTCCAATCAAGATTTTTAGAAGTCTCCTCGTAACAAGAAACTCTCTCGGGATGGATTTTGATGGGGTATAAAGCGGAGGTGACTGCCTATTTAAAACACTGATCATCTTTATTTCTCACGTTGACCACAGAGTGTTTTTTAACTAAGAAATACGGTAATTCCATGTAGGAAGACGCTTTCAACAAATCGTTTTTAGTTATATGAATTTCGAGTTTCAACACCTCATCGAACATCCAGTTACTACCTTCATGTTGATAGTTAGCGAGAGACATCAACATCTTGTCTTTCATCGTTTCGAAAACGTCTGATAAATCTGAACCTCGAAATATGGGTTCGACATTAGATCTGAAATATGCTTTTTTCATGATGCTCTCACCGGAATTCACATCGATTTTATTCATCATGCAATGGAGTATCATCTTAATTTTTTGTCACACGTTCATGTGTTCATGAAACAAATCCAATACTTTTTTCTTCACTCGTTCCATGAACAATTTCGGATCGACTTTCTTGAATGAGGGAACCACGTCAAAAGTTTTAAATATGTCTTTGATCGCACTCTCCTGTTCTACGGGATTCGATTGGAATGCTTCCATGATGACTCATGCTACATATTCTTTTCCTTTCCCTTCGTCGATTGCTCATCGAATTTCGTTTGATATATCTCGTTTGTCTAGATTCTGAACTGCATCACTCGTTTTCATTTTAGTATTTTTTTTCTTTTGAAACTTGAAGTTCATCAACGGCTTTTCATTTAGTCATCTTCTTAATTTTTGCAACCGAAACGTTTTTTTTTTCGACATCGGCATTTCGATTCCCTTTACTACCTTTTTCTTCGCATTTTTCGCAACCGAAGCATTTTTTGACATCATTGCTATCAACATTTTGTTTGCCTTTTCATCGAGCAAACTACGAAACTCCTCATGCATGATCTTTCTAACTTCATCATGCTCCACATTTCGTTTTCTATCGTCAGGCATTACTGTCATCAGCTTATTTTTTTTCGCAATTCGAGTCTGTTTAAGTTTGTCCACCTTCAGTCTTTCGATTTTTTTCTTTCCATTGTTTCACGAACGATACTCCTGTATGACTTCAATTTTTTTTGATATGGTTCTATGATTTCTGAAATTTGGAATTTTTAATTCTCTACACATCTCGTTTAACTGAGGTACGGTTTTCTCATTTAAATTTTCCATTTTTTTATTTGTTTGCTTCATTTGTAAGAATACATTTTTGTTTGAATTTTGTAGTTAAATAATAATTTGTTAAAAAGTTTTAAAATAGTCTTTATATATATGTAAAAAAAAAAAAATTCACATTAAAGAAAATTAAAATTAAAAACTTTTTTGTATATATATAGAGAGAAAAAAAAAAAAAAACTTTTTTAATACATTATTATTTAAACATAAAATTCAAAAAAAAAAAAAAAAAAAAATCAATTTTTATGTTCCTTAACGTGAGAAAAATTGAATTAACATGAGAAAAAAAGGACGTTAAAATTTAAACTTTTTATTTATATAAAGAAAAAAACACTTTTACAAAAAAAAAATTTTCACATTAAACAAAATTAAAAATTAAAAAACTTTTTATATATATATAGAGAGTAAAAAAAAATAACTTTTTTAACAAATTATTATTTAAACACAAAATTCAAAAATATATATTCTTTGCAATAATTCATAAAACAAAAAAACAAATACTCGATCATCACAACAACACCTAAAAGATGCGACTTGAAATTGAAATGAGTCAAAACGTGTAAGAAATTCGGTTGTAAAATCTATAGATTACAATGACACGACACCATCGAATTGAACGAGGTTGAGACGAAGGGCTTAGAGCACAAATATGACAAATATAGCATGTCTTTGAAATTGGATGAAGCCACGCTCGATTTGTTTTATGAGTACCAAAGCGATCTACAGAAAATCGTCGTTGCCAAAGACAGAGAATTCAACAAGGACGATTTGTTGTTGCCCTACAGAAGTTACATATATCCAAAAATCTCTCTCGAACTCGTGAACAAATCGGGTGGTGAGAGCATGTTCACCGATGTAAAAAAACTCGCAAAAGTAAAAATAAACATTCAACACATTTTCGAAAAAGGAGACGACACGACCGTCAACATGCTAATAACGGACTTGGAAATATAAAACAATAGAGAGACTGATTTTTTAGTGAAGAAGAAGGAAAAAAAAGTAATGTGATCTAGAGAGGTTGAACATCTCTAGATCTCATTACTTTTTTTTTTGTTTTTTTTTGTTTTCATTCTTCTTCTTCTTCTTCTTCTTCTTCTTCTTCTTCTTCTTCTTCTTCTTTTTTTTTGTGATATATTACGTTTTTTATAAGAACACATTTGTTTATCTGTATCATAATTATGAACAAATGTGGTGCATCTCTTGGTAACACTCACATCATTACCATTCTCTTCAGAAGGTAGTGGTGGCGGTGGAAAACGTCTCATTCTTTTAAATTTCAACCATCTATCCCAATCTTTTTTAAACTCTTTTTTCAGTTCTTTCCTAAGAACTAATCCATCATTAGCATCTAATTGTTTTTCCACATCTTTTTCCCACACTTTTCCACAATATTCATCATTAGCATCTAATCATTTTTCCACATCTTTTTCGCACTCTATCCTGCAATATTCATCATTATCGTCTAATTGTTTTTCCACCTTTTTATCCATTTTATATTATTTTTTATACTTTCTATGATTTATATTTTTTATATTTTATATAATTATATAATGTTTTTACATTGTAATAACATATTCAAAATCGGTATATTCTTAAACGGCGAATTCTCACCAAACAGCAAACCCTTACCGAGTCACTCAACGTTCTGTCCGCTCTTCAGATAGAGACCGTTTCCACTGAAAGAGTTGCCACCTCTAACGGGTTCTAGATACAATCCTTCACCATTGTTGTCTATGTGGACGCGACACACGGCTCCTCCCTTCTTCAAAAACAGTCCGCTGCCACCCATTAATTTGTCAACTGCCAAACTCGCGAGTTCCGAGAGAGCTCTCACGCTGAGAGTCTTTCTGAGAAAGGGCAATGCTTTTGCGGCAAAGGACAGAGGAAGAAACTTGAGAGAGTGTTAATTCCTGCCAATAGTGGTAGAGAGTGCGATTCCTGCCAATAGTGGTAGGAAACCGCCTTTCATTTTCAAAAAATCAATTTCAATTGAGCGGGACTCAATCTCACCTTCACTCCTCTTCCATCACCAATTGCTTTCTCCATCCTTTTGATTTGAGATTTGGTCCAGCAATTCGATCATCACCGCCACTCATCAGATCTTCATGATTGAATTTGAATCTCACCGGCTCGCCTCGAGTTAACACTCTCTCAAGTTTCTTCCTCTGTCCTTCGATACGTTCACGTTTTTTAACCACATATTCAGTCACATTTCGTTTTTTAAAATATATTTTTTTCAATTGTTTTTTTTGTTTTAATGATAATTATATATATTAAATAATTTTTGTAAAATTAATATTGCGTTTATTTTATTTTCTTATTTATATATATATATACACAATATTTTTTTTGTGCTTTTTTACATTTCTCTTATGTGAAATCGTATCGTCACCCTCTCTCCATGAAGATCTAACAGTTCACCATTTTGATCCGTCAACGTGGTTTTCAGACTATACAACATGTCTAAAATCACTGGTAGATCAACTAAATTTCGAGGTCGTTCCATGATTTTATAACCCGGCAACAAGTTTGGAAAGAAGGAATAGATCGTCAGTTGAGCGCTACCATTCACGTAGCTTCCAGCAATCACATCCACGTTCACCAGAATGCTATTTACTGTGAGAATGTCGACAGTATTTTCAGATGCCGCGTGGCCTCGATACATCTTTCGATCGAATCCCAGCATCTTGCCTATAGAATCATCCGTGTTGAAATCCACTCAAAAATTATCTTCCAAATCCAACATCGTCTGTAGGGTATTAGGGTTGGGAGCGAGTCTGATCTTGTTGCTTCCCTTTCCATACGTCATCATTCGCATCTGAATGTAATTGTTCAAATCGTCTATGTCGTAACTTCCTTTGGGAATTTGAATCTCCAACCAATCCACTCTGTCGGAATACTTGAACGGGTTATTCTTTTCGGTGACGTTGGGAAAGGAATAATAAGTCTCCAGATTCACCAACGCCATCTCATATCTTTTCTCTCTATTCAATTCGATGGAAGGTTCGAATTTCATCGCAGATCGAGTCGAATCGCCACTCACCACGATTTGAATGGATTGTTTTGCAGCCGTATTCTCGGCTATCCGTTCTAACAATTCTCCTTGTTCAAACATTATATTTTTAATTTTAATTTTATTTTTCAAAACTAAAATATTGATGATTTATTATTTTCTAATTTTTTTTTCGCTCTGTATTTTATTATCATCAGAAACATAAAACTTGTCGAATCCACTCCGATATTTTCTGCGATTAAATTCACTAGTCAAATCGATCACGACGAAATTGTAAAGTCCTCCATCCCAAACCCTCTTACAGAATCTCCCGAATTCCTCCACGCTCATGTCGTTTGCGACGTGATCACCGTAGATGTGATTGAGATTCTTGAGATCCTGGCGAAAGAGACACAGTAAATTAGCGTTCTCCCTTATCGTCTGTCTGGGCAGTCGAAAATAATTCTGCAAAATGTAAAAACTGTCCACATTGCTGTGACGACCCCTAACGTAATACGATTTGCATCAGTTCTGTCTCTCCAAAACCAGATCGTCGAAAATCATGAGATTCTTATCTTCCGATTTCAATTCTCTAGGATCCGGAATGTCGCTAGCGTTCTCATAAAATCGACACTTGATGTTCGAAGATGCATTCCTCTTCATCAATTCCATCGCTGCACTGTCCAAAATGGTCGAAAGAGAAGGCTCACTTTTGTCAAATTCCTCCCTACTGTCAAAGATTCTGGCTATGACATCCTTGGGCAATCTACGATCCATGCACCCTCAAAGCAATCTGTATTCGGGTTGAAACAAATTCTTGCCAAACACGAATAATCTGTCGTAATTCAACCAGCCAGGTTGTGACAACTGATTCATCAACAGATTGGTCTTTCCACAATTCGATTTTCCCACTATCAAGTCTCTTATGCTTTTGGGCAGCCACAGAAGCGATCATACCACTAGCTTCAGAAGCGGCTTTCTTATCAGCATCCAAAGCCGTCTTCTTACCGACCTCAAACGTAGTCGATGTGAGTTTTCTACCTGCATCGCTCGTGATCGCTCGCATTATAGAATCGACGATGCCAGAACTGCCTTGAACGTAAGTTCTGACGTATCCCCTGTTCTTTATCACCAACATATTTTTATTTTATAATATATATTTTGGTTTTTTCCACCGGTAAATCGTTTGTTGTTTAAATACTTTTTATTATTTTCTAGTGTAAAATTTACTGTTTTTATTTTATCTATTTTTTTTGTTTGTTTGTTCTCTATACTTATTATATATATATCAATCCTTCAATTCGTTCATCAGCCTTTTATAATCGCATTTATTCAAAACCTTCTGCCTCAACAATTCATCGCATATGCTCACTATCTCATTATCTAATCCAGTATTACCAGCGCATCGACTTGCCTTCAACAATCTCAATCTCTGAGACAGAGCATCAGAATAACTCGGCAGAAAAGTGGTTCTCACTCCTTTCCCAGTCACCGATTCGACGAATTTCTTATTCATATCCCATATGGGTTTCACCACCTTCGTCCACTTGTAACCTCTATTGGCTTTGGGTCTCGTTTCTCTGACATCATTATTTCTCTTCACGGTGTGGGTCTGAACCAGAATGTTGCCATAATTGTCGAAATCCCGATCCGTGTAATCTCCAGGCTTGTCGAAAAGGAGCAATTTGTGCAGTCCAGGAGTTAATTCATACCTATTCGAACCGACGATTAAATTATCATCATCCTCTCACACTTCGGTGTTGCCTACTAAAGTTCTACCACTAGAATCCTTATAAATTCCATACAACAGATCTCTCTTACCACCATCCTCAGACGACGCGACACTATCAGTGGCGATAGTCGAAGCGGCATCATCACTTTTGCTCACGTCGGTTTCGATTCTCATGGGAACGTAATCCGGTGATGATCTTTGAAAGGAAAACCCCCTTGTAAAACTGCCAGGCAACGAACCCGTTCTCAAAGAACTTTCTTTTATGGGTTTCAATTCGTCAACGATCTCCTTTTTACTTCATTCCTGAACCTCCATCACGGGTTTAAATAATTTTGTGGTTTTGGATCTTAATTCCATCTCTCCCAATCGCCTGCTTCTGTCAGCGGATCAAATGCTTTTTTTGACTCGTTCATATTCGTCAAGAAGTTGATCTCTCCGCTTGGAATCTGTGATGTGTAAAAACATTTTTTCGTTTTTTAAAATTATTAATATTTCCTTTAGAGTATGGTAACATGAATTATTTTATTATTATTAAAAATTAAATGTATAATTATTTTTATGTTTTATGTTTTAAGTAAATAAAATCTTCTGTCTTTAATATATAATAACTAAAACCAGTTGAGGGAAAAACATTTTACAAAATGAAACCTCGATAAATGTGTTTTGCCCTCGTAAGTGTTAAAGATCACATCACCGATTATTCACACCGTGACAAATAGAACGACTTTAAAAAGTGTGAAAGTTTAGTGCATAAGAACGGAAACGTTTTATCGTAATCCTCAAACAGCATTTTAGATGAAGTGAAAAATTCTGTTTTTTAAACCATTTTATGAACGAAAAATGAAAAACCGGTTTTCAAAAAATGATTAAGTAATTCTTTCTAATTTAACGCATTTGAGAAGAATTGTATCCGTCAAAAGGGTTTATTCGTATCTCCGAAACATTATCACGAGTCAATTAAAACTCAATTTACCTCTTAAAACCTAAATGAGTGGAATGCGATTTTTCCGTTTCATTCATTAAACGAAAAACCTTTCATTTACACCGGAAAAAAAATGAAACGATTTGCGAAGATTTCATAGTGTCAATTAAACACAAATTTTACTACTTAACTATCTGAGTGGAAAACGCAATTTTATAGTCGATTTTATTGAATGAAAAACTATTTATTTACACTGAGTGCAATATTGAAAACTCCACAAAACTGATCTATTATGATTTACCTTAAAACTCGCTATGACAAAACGCAGACGGACGATTTCCATTGGTTCTACTTTTCCAAACTCGAGTTTTTTCGTTTTGGTTTGGAAAAAAATCCTCGACGAGTGACTTTCATTTACACCCACTTCGCGCTTTTGGCGAACGTGGAGAAAACGTTTTGAGATTTTTTCCTGTCCTAGAATCCGCAAATCGTTTTCACCGATCGGATCGCACCCTCGACCGTCCAAAACGCGATCGCGAACGTCGGTGCCCCAGAAGCCGCAAAACGCATTTTGATGATGTATCAGAAGCCGTAATCAGTTTGGAAAAAATTCCTCGATGAGTAACTACGCTTTACACCCACTTCTCGCCGTTGGCGAACGTCGAGAAAACGTTTTGAGATCGATTTTACATACATATACGTGTACAGTTTTTTGAAAATGTGTCCTTAAATCCGCACTTTACACCTACTAATAGTCATTAACCATTTCCCATTGTGGGTAGCAAACGATACTTGCAAAATAAATTCATGAATTACTAAATATTTTTAACGAGCTCGTTCCAATGAGGGGTCATAAGCGATTTTTTGAGACAAAAATTGAAAACATAATAAATTTGAATAGAGATTTTTGTATATAGGCCTAGTCGGTTTTTATTTGTTACGTTGAGTAAAGGGCTCATGCTGTAAATCGTCAACGGTATGGCAGTTATTCAGATATCTATTTGGACAAGTGATTAATCGGTTAACCAAGGTTAATCCACGTGATTAATCGATCAAGAAAACCCCTTAACCGTTTCAGCTCTAATTGAAACAGCTGGCGATGCGACTTCGTGTAAATAATCTTTTAAAACCAGATGTCCAATAAACGCTAGTCTCTGCTTTTGGAGTGAATGGCTGATATTGACCCGGTATATTTCTTCTGTTCCAACCATCTTTCAGCCTTCGGGCTTGAAGGCGATTGAAGTAGAACTGTAGAAGCGATGGTCCTAACAACCCAGGGATGTTCCTATATAGTAAATTGACACGGGGGCGCTGTGGCTCAGTAGGTAGAGGTGCAGGCTGCAAGCCGAGAGGTCCTCGGTTCGAATCCCACCTGCGGCAATCGTGTTGTGTCCTTGGGCCAGACACTTCACCCCCATTGCCCACGCGGGGGCAGGGTGACGCTGTGTACTAAGGCGTACTGCACGTCGATGGTGCACCTGTCTTCAACCAATGCTAACCCTGCTTGTGTGGAGTTAGTATGTTGGGGAGCTGACAGTTGCTCGCCGTTGCTCGGTGGTTCTCTCCGGGTACTCCGGCTTCCTCCACCCGTAAAACTGTCGAGGTCATGATTAGCCATTGTGCATAAGTATGTGACCTTAAACACAGATAAATAAATAAATAAATAGTTACATCACGCGTGGAATCTGGATCACGCGCAAGAAATCACATACGAACGCATCTGATTGAACGTTGCGCGTCTGAGCGAAGTTATGACGTGAATGAAATGCTTCAACAAAAAACAGTGTCAATCAATTAAGTTATCAGATCGCCTAAGTTTTCATTGAAAACATCATCTTCATTCATTTAACCCTTTACCCAACGTAACCGCCAAAACTTGCCAGCGCTATTCACAAAAATTGCCAATTAATTTTCATTATTTTTTTCATTTTTTGACTCAAAAAGATAGGTTATGACACCTCTTTGGAACGAGCTCGTCGAGCTCGTTCCAATGAGAGGTCATAACGTATGTTTTTGAGACAAAAATGAAAAAATACTTATTCAAGAATTTTGTTTGCAATTGTCGTCTGCTTTTCATGTTAGATAAAGGGTTTATTCAGGTTTAATTGTGGTATAAATACAGACCAAAACTCGGGCAATGTACGGGAGTCAGGAATCCTCGTTGTACGGAGACAGGAATTCCTGCTGGAGTTTTCCTGTATTTCACGCGCGTCTCGGCGCTCGTGAAATACAGGGAAAACTCCAACAAGGCCAGGGTCGATGATACCAGTCTCCCATACTCCACCCTCCCTGTATTCTTTCTTAATGTTCAATGTACTCTCCCATAAGAATGCTGTTACAATAAAAACAGAAATGATAATTCCAGAAAGGCCACTACAAAATTTTAAGACAAATGGTATAGTTCAAGAAATTCGAAAACATGAAAACTGTTCCTTCCCCAAAAACATTGTAATCGTTTCTATTGAAAACTTGGAGCCGGTCCGGCCACTCCGGCCACTCCGGCCACTCCGGCTATGGCTGGACCAATAATTATCCAAATCGTGTTATGTATCATGATGAAATTGCTCAACGCAATGTTTTAAACACTATTGGAAATTGGCGTGAATAACACATAGTTTACAGTAATGTCGAGTAATGAAGAACGAAAATAGAAATGTTTTATTAACCAAAAAATGTTCGTACTGCTGTCGATTCGTTGATTCCGTGTCTTCGTCAACCGTTATACTGAACCAATTAGCATTGCGAATGTCAGCTGACACTTTTTCTAGAGTACGTACAATGTCAAACTGAGGACAACTTAGGTTAGATTAGGGAATTTAGGGTTATTACTCTTTGAAAGAGAGACAACTCAAATTAGCAAGTTGATGGATATGAGCATATATACAATATATTCCGGGTATCCGGTTAGCATCTTTCGGCATATCAACATTGAAACAATATCATGTATACTTATCGTGTAAACTCTATAATTAGGCTTTCCCAAACCCAGTTTGGGAAAGACTCTTGTTATTCTTCTTTTTCAAAATTTTTCTTCTCTATTTTTTTTTTTTTTTCCTCCTCGAATTTTGTCTGTTGAACTGCTAAAAAGCAAGCGGTACGATTTTAACCAAATTTGGCATACTTATGTAATGTCATAAAATCTAGTGAAATACGGTATCGTCTTGTCTGTGAAAACGCGTATTTTCAAAATATTCTGCCAAAACCGTCAAACTTTCACCGTTTTTCAAATGTCTCAAAATTGTTTACAGTTATTTAGCTCAAATTTTCCACACATTTAGAGCATAATATAATACACCACGAATACCACTCAAATCTTTCAACTTTAATCCCCATTGTCCAAAAATGACATGAATATAGATTTTTTCGTCAAAATTGACCAACTTCAGGAGCAAATTTCTCTAATTACAAGGTTGTTGTATCAATTATTTTGGTATGGATAGATGCAACAATGATTGCGGAAGAAAATTACTGTTTACTTTTTAATCTCAGATTTAACCTTCAAGCGCAATGAGGGCGGAAATAAGAGTACCGTTTGAAAATGCCAAAATTAGCGAACTTTGTTTGCTTTTTCTTTCATTTTGGAAAGGGTTAGTTTCAAACACTTTTCATGTACGTATTCACAATTGACTACCAAACATATTTGCTGTTGTAAGTTTGGTTGTAAAGTTTAACCCTATCCCATTCTGGATGCATAAAAGTAGGTACCGTAAAAATAAAAATCCAATTTTTGCAGAATTTGGTTAGTTCAGGTGACTATTTACTCCATTTTTAATTGATTGAGCTCTCAATGTTTTCCATAGCTGCATGCAGCAGTCACAGTATGACAAATTTTGTTCTATGTTATTATTAAAAGTTTAACCCTTGGCAGATTTGAGACTTCCTATAAGGGTACTGTCGGAATAATTATTATTTTCGCCAAAATTTACATGGAATTTCTCAACACAGGAGCCATGTTTTCTCAAAACGTTTCCCGCGAGAAGATAGGACATTCATCCAAGAATAATTTTGCTGTTATATGTTTTATTCCAAGTTTTAACCCTCACCCAGTTGTCGTGCCTTGACTTGGAGTACCCTCAACTTGTACAGGTTCATTGAAATACCAAGATTCAAGATTCCGCCACGTCTCTTATCAGACACTCAGTCTGTGGTTGATCTTCACACATTTAGAGCATAATATGATACACTAAAATCACCACACAAATATTCTGAAATTAACCCCTATTGGCTACAAATGATAGTAATATCGCATTTTATCTTCGAGATTGACTAACTTCAAGCGCTAATTTCTCTAACTACAATGTTGTTGTAACAATTATTTTTGGATGCATAGATGCAACAATGTTTGCAGAAGAAAGTTACTGCTTAGTTTTTAATCTCATCTGTAACCCTCAGGCACAATGAGGGTAAGATTTCCATTTGTAAATGCTAAAATTAGCTATCTTCGGTTACATTTTACTGTCATTTTGGAAAGGGTTAATTTTAGATTCTTTGTTTTGCTATAGGTAGAGATGCTTAATGAACAAATCCGCTGCTGTAAGTTATGCTTTGGGGCTTAACCCAACATATGCTTTGGCCACGTAAAGAATAGTACTGGCTGACAAAAACTGATTTTCAGTGAATTTTACAAACATCTGTACTCATTTCCTCTAATTGCAAGGTTGTTTTAGCAATTATTTTGGTATGGATAGATGTAACAATGATTGTAGAAGAAAGTTACTGTTTACTTTTTAATCTCAAGATTTAACCCCCAAGCAAAATGAGGGCGTGGATAAGAGAACCGTGAGAGAATGCCAAAATAGCCAACTTTGGATGCTTTTTGTCTATCATTTTGGAAATGGATAATTTCAAGCACTTTGCTTTGCTATATGTAGTCTGCATTTTCACATTGGAAAGTTGGGAAAGTCCGTAATTTGTCCAACAAATTACAATTCTCTAGTTTAACATATCTTTTGAAACAGGAGAAACTTTCGAATTAATAAAAAGTATCAAGTAGTTGTAAGTCTTCAAATACATATAGAGTAACCTCCCTTGTAATTTCCCGTAAAAATTAAAACCGAGGGGCCTGTTTTATCTTGCATATCTTATATCAATGAAATTTATAGCTCAGTTTTCCACTGTTTAGAGGAAAGCCATTTTTCTTCAATAGTACCGAACACGAACAGTCACGAAAGCGATGAAAATTTGTGTTAGCATGGGTGTTCACGAACGCAGGAGGGGCCGTCAGATGCTATTTTTTTGCGTAAATTTGAAAAGAATTTCCAAGGGGAGAACCCCCGGACCCTCACCTACGAGAGGGGCGACCCCCTCACGTGGTCACCCCACTCGCTGCTTCGCAGCTCGGATGATGCGGAACGCATCATGTGTTATATCTCAGATTGGACTGACCAACTTCCATTTCCTTCCGCCGGCTCTGATTTGGACTAAGACAGAAATACAAAATATTGCTTAAAACGACGCCCAAACGTCTTTTTACTCATAAAATGTATGTATGTGTCTGTGTGTGTGTGTGTGTGTGTAGGGGGGGGGGGGGTGGGGTGGTTTATTGACAAAATATACGACTCGAAAAGGTAAGGAGCCATCGCACCCGAGTCGCCCCGCCCCTTTTAGTTTCCCATCACTACTGAATTTCAGCCGTACAAAAATGTAGTACGTTGGGGTGCTTCTGGGCGAAGAATTTACGGGTTTTCCCAACTTGAAGAAAAAATAATGAAGATTTGAGACACTCTGTCTAAAAAACCTTATTTCTAGATCCTGCAACGTGTTATCCTTTTGTCACTTATATATCACTTGGCTTTTGTTGGGTTTCAGAATGAAAAAAGACCCCAATTAGGAGACTTATAGAATATTGATTTCAGGAATAGCCTCGTTTCAAAAATAAAGGTTAAGGTATGAGTTTGGAGGGTGTGGGAAGGAGAATATTAAATTTTATATAAAGACGTGCGGTTTTCACTCTATCAATGTTATCTCATTTTATAGAAAAACATATTGTACCAAAATGTTAGAAACAATTTATTTAGAATATAAATTGAAAATAATACCCAACACATCACCGCCAGACATGCCTGATTATTTCGAAGTGCTGTTAAATTGCCAGAAAGTCTAAACGTGTATCTCGAAAGGTTATCTGAAGATATTAGATCTTTTTTCAGTGTTGGAATATAACTACCGATTATTAGTTTCTGTCACTGTGTATACCATGACATTCTGAATGTTCACCCATTACCACAGGGATTGAACAAATTCATGCAGCAGTGTCCTAGGCCATAAAATTTGAGAAGAACGATTTTATCGTTCCTCTGGTGGTTATCTAAATGAAAAAACAGATAACCTAAAAGTTGTTCGTCTGGAACTACAAACAGTTCGTCAAAAAGTTGTATCTTCTCACCTCATTTGATAGCACTGTTTTAAAATGTTCAGTCTTCAATGCTCAAACTCCCCAAGACAAATGACGTCCTCTGTGCTTGCCATAGATGCTTTCGAAATCTGTGAACTGTCATACTGTAGGGCCATCGTGAACGGGTCAAAATCCACGGGTTGTCATTTTTTCCACGCATATAATTCCGAGATGATCCGCTATGAAACCTAGCAAAATTTCCACAAATGAAGCACCGGGATAACCCCGGTGCTTCATTGGTGGAAATTTTGCTAGGTATCATAGCGGATCATCTCTGAATTATATGTGTGGAAAAATGCCCACCTATAAATGTTGATCAGTCCACGATGGCTGTACTGTAATGGGTCCTCTTTGTTAGATCCAGATGAACTGCAAATTGGTTATCTCAAATTTCGAGATTTTATTCTCTGGTGTTCCCGATGAGAACCCCGTGAAGTGAGGCAGTGTTTGTTCTCAGTTGTAAAAAGCTGTGTTTTACTGGTAAAATAGGACCCAGTCACCAGTGCTTGGGTTGGAAGTCTTCTAAAATGGGCGATCTGGGTATAAACGATTGACAAAACTTGACGAAATTTCCGTGCTGTGGTCACGAGATGTACAGAAATATGTGACCTTAAACACCAATAAATAAATAAATAAATAAATAAATAAATAAATAAATAAATAAATAAATAAATAAATAAATAAATAAATAAATAATACAACAGTGTATGCAATAAGTAACCCATATTTAAACTCTGTACTTAACACAGCTGGAACAGTTGCAAGTTACGTAATATTTCTAATTTTATTCCAGAGAAATAGATTATGACCTGCGTGCGCGTTCCAATTTTGGGGCCATAAGCTATATTTTGGAGCCGAGACTAAGAAAATGAATGGAGATTTTTGTGAATTTCGCTGGCCGGAACTGAAAACTGTTTCGTTAGGTTATGTGTTAACATACTTTTGTTTTCGTCATGTTTCTTTAAGTGCTAAAACGAAGTGACGCGAGGCCGCGACCTTCGTAAACGTTTAAACACGAACAGACAGTCGAATGGTTACGAATAGACCTTTAACCCTCTTCATACCGTTGAAAAAAATCTAAAATTGAAATTTCAAGGAGCAAACTTTTCCCATAAATGCAACTAAGAATTTAGCAAATTTAATCTTGATTGACAGAGCACCAGTATCATTGATGACGAACGGCACAGCAGTGATATAATGACCCCACAAACCGATGCAAATCCCTAAATAGGATCCCGGAACAATAACTGGAGCTGTTGACCGACTGGAAAGCTTTTTGAGTTTCTTCAGTTGATCATCGACAGGGTGGAGATCTACGACAACGAATCGTGACCACCATTTTCCGGATACTATTAGTTATCCTTGTGTTTTCCATGGTGTATGGGAATTTACACCGGTCTGGGAACTCAGACCGATGTAAACTTCCATACATCCTGGAAAACACAAGGATAACGGATTTATTACCAAGACTTTTGGTGTACTTAATAGTTTAGCCTACATTGTGGCCAAAAACTGACAGACAATTTGTACTTTGTTAGTTTCTGAATAAAACCAGACAAATATGGATGTCATTGGAACTGGCTCAATGATCTAGTTTCAGTGACATCCATATCTGTAATATTTTATTGCACATACATATTAACCTGAATTTTTATTTTTGTTCTAACCTCACTGAGCAGGAGGTATGAGTTAATAATTAAAAATGGGTATTTGTTTTAACCACGGTGTAAAAAAAGCTATAGTGGATTGCAAGTTACACCGTACCTCTCAGCCAATCAAAACGCAGTATTTTGTTTTATTTGGAAATAATGGGGTTTATTGCCAAATGGACGGAAATACTGCTTTTAAAATGACACACTTTTTGTAGCACTTGGCTGTGTTTACGTCTATTACTTTTGTTCTCTTTTCTAAAATTTCAGTTTCAGTATGACTTGCAAAGCGTTTCTTAAAATCAATTTGAGCCATTTTTAATTAGGTATCGCGGAACTAAATATTGAAATTAGAGTGAGCCACCTTAAAATGTTGCACTCGGAAATGACACAATCTCTAAAAATAAACAGCCTTGGGAAAATCCATTGTTTCAATAAAAGTTTGAAACATTCTATTGACATCGTGCATTATTGTTGAATATTCCTGATAAAAATAGGGTGATTTGATGACTTTTGGACCTAAAAAATACAGTTTACTTTTTGTGTGTTTTTTTGTAGGGAATTCCCTGAAAAATATGTGCACGTGACCGGTACTTCCCTTTGTGTCAGTTTTTCTCTCTTATTTGTTGCATGACCCCCTGTTTTCAGATCAGAAAAAGTTGTCTAAGTGCGAAACTTGACAGAGATATTTGAATGCCAAAATTAAAGTGATGCGATCATATTTTTTTCCACCTGAACGTTATAATGGTCGCCTATGGGAATATATTTAGTTCTGTGATACCATTAAGCAGACACCAACACAAAGCGCATCACACCCCTTCCGAAAAATAGCACCATAAACAAAAACTCCCAACATGATACATATGTATGTAGTATCAGATCCATTGGCTCGATCGGAGAAAACCAAAATGTGTTGGTTCTTGGACTTAAATACTTTGTAAGTAGATAGCTTCATACAAAATACTATTACGCTTGATCAACAGAAAATTCGTATATCTTCATGTTTTTGTATATTCCAAATTTGTATATAGTTCTTTCACGTTCTTCTCGTTGACCTTTTACTTAATACGGCTAGCAAATGGCACTTGAAAACAAAATTAAATAACTAAAATTTTCATTTTTTGCCTCTAAAAGTAGCTTACGACCCCGCATGGGAAGAATTTGTATGCCGATTTGTGTTAATAGCGCAGACCTTTTTGACCGTTATTTTCGATAAAGTGTTGAGGAACTGCATACATATTCTGATTATCTCTTGTTGGCCATCGACCAATTAGAGGAGTTTTAGTTCGCTGTTCAGTTTCTAGGACAATGCTATTTGGCATTTGTCTCTCTGGCTTGTATAACCTGTAACATCTACTTTGTAAGGACAGGCTTCTTATCAAATTCAGATTTGATCGGGCGTGGATAAACCTTGTAGTTTCTATGGCTCTGTGGCTTAAGTGGTCATGTACTTAGCTTTTTAAGGGTTAAGTCGTCATTGTAAATATATATTTGGTCAATGGATCAGTGTTTAGGCTGCCAGGGCAGCTAGATCGGAAGGTCCCAGAAGTATTCAAATTATGTACCAGGTATAGATCAGGGGATGGCCTTACGAGTTGTGGATTTTTAGAGTGTGCACTCAAGTGGGACCCGCAAAGTTAGTTTAATGTTAGGATATTGGTCTCGGCATGGGGTGAGGGCAAACACTAGGGATGGGGGTATTGTAGGATTCAGGTAAAGTTTTAGATTATACCCTGCAATGGGAATAGCAAACTGCGTTAGAATTTAATATAAGACCATTGGTGATTGCATAGGGCAGCGAAACAAATTTGGTATATGTGCACTTTAGGATTCAGGCAAAGTAAAAGGGACAAGTATGTTGGGAGTTAGTGCTGTGTGGGGTTTATTAATTGTGGAGTAGCGTAACTATGTCATGGAGTCAGACTGGATCGCTTGAAAAGGTTAACATATTGTTGTTTCGATATGTGGTTCGTGAGATTCTCTTGCGTGACCGTTAGGTAATAGATGGATGACTTTTCCAAGTAGACAGAATTAGGGCTCTTCGAAGTTTCGAGATTCAATTCGATTCGAAATTGTTTGGATGATGCGATTAGAGTAGCACTGATTCGAAAATTTTCGAATCATTGAGATGTTCGCAAAATCGTACCAAATGAACCCCCTTTGAACTCTTCTTCTGTCATCAGGTCTCCTGCACAGGAGACCAGATGATAGAAGAAGAGCTCAAGAAGGTTCCGCTTCTGAAACTACGTTGATTTCGTTCTGGAATATTCCGTGCTTTTGATTGACTTGCCCAAACAGACGAGTGGCCGTGGAATACAGTACTCGATTGGAAAAAGATAATATCTTTGGTTGAAAAGCAAGAAGGCGTATATCTATAGCATAAAAAAATTCGATTCAATTCGAAATCTTCTACCCGATTCGAATCGAGATTCGATTTGATCCGAAAGTTTAGATACACGGGCCCCAGATAGATTTTGTTGAATAATAATTATATTGGGAATCAGCATTGCATCATATATTGTTAGTAGGTATCCCCACTCCTTGATGGTCGTACAAATAGTAGAGGTTTGCATGTGATTGGTTATCATTTAAGAAATGAATGCAATTTTTATAATCTTTATTGGAGTATGAACGTGTGGGAATGGGTACAAATTATGTATGAATCCCGAAGGGATTCATACAATTTGTACCCATTCCCACACGTTCATACTCCAATAAAGATTATAAAAATTACATTCAATTCTTATAATTACATTCCGTAACTGTTTAAACTACTTTTTTTCCACACATCGTCATTCGCCGTTGTTGAAAATCATACGGCTTTCAGTCGTTGGAATCGAGAACTAGCGAAGGCCTTTGTTCCGTCTAAATGATATCCCAAAGGCAAATAAGCTTTAATTTTCACAACTTTAGAAATGGAAACGAGTTTTTTAGTAACGGGCTTAATGCCACAGTTGGGAAATGTCAACAAAGAAACAGCAGCGGAGTTGATCACTGCGAGAGGTGCTAAAAGTTAAAAGCCCACCCAAACACCAGCCGAATTACATTCTGTCAACTGCGCTCTACCAGAAATGCGGGTCAAAGTTCGACCAAATCTGAAATGTATTCATTGGAAAATGAATTACATTTGGTCATGACGTTTTCATCCAGCTGACCAATGGAATTGAGTATTTGGACCCAAAACGTATAACTACATTAACAATGTAATTATTTGTGGATAATTCATGCATTTATACTTCTGTTACTGGTGTGTTGGTTATGATGTGTAACCAGTCATTATGGAAAGAAGATGGGTAGTTTATACGCATCTGAAGCGCACAGGGGCGGTTTGGGGGTTATTCAACCCCCTTTGACGATGTTGTCGATGTCTGTTTGTGTATTACGACAGCAAAAGATGCAAATGCAGTGGAACTTGAAAGACTGAATTGTAGTTGACGGTATGTTTTGATGTTTTTTTTCGATTTTTCTGCTTCTTCCTGACCGGTGCTTGGTTGGACTTATTACATGTGATGTTGGACTGGTGATAGGTGAGATAGGTTTCGTCATCTCCTTCACAAGGTTTTTTGGCGTGTCGTTGCCAGGTTAGCTTCGGTTCTCCAAATCTGATTTCTGCCAATTCGAGGGTTTGCTGATAGGACAGGTCTCTGGCTTTCTGGATAGAGCTCTGATCAGGAGAGTTTGAAGAGGGTGGCATCGAAGTGCCAGTTTCCATCCCCGCCTCAGCATTACAAGTAACATGCCCACCCTCCAATTCCATTCCACGAGAAGGAAATGGGGTTTGGGTTTGGAGTTATGGGAGCAGTGGCGGAGAAGGTTGTGGGCTTCTCAGTTTTCCGCTCCACCATTCTCTTTCTTGTTCCTTTTCAGAAACCTTTCCAAGCGTCGGGCCTCCATTTCTCTTCTGTGTTTATACAGGACCTGTCTCAATCGAGTGTGGACCAGTGTGAGAGGAGGTCTGTAACAACCAGTAGTGTAATAATCAACCAGTAGTGTAATATTAACCAGTAGTGTAATAAAAAATAACCAGTAGTGTAATACAAATCAAACAGTAGTGTAATAACCAGTAGTGTAATAAACTTAACCAGTAGTGTAATAAACATCCATGAAAACCAACAATTTTTCAACAAAATTTGAACAATTTTGGAGGTGGCTCAAATCATAGTTTGGGTACATCTTATCGATTTTTAATCATTTTATCGTACGTTTAAAGACGTTTTGCAGGTCAAACATCATTTCGTGGGTTCAATACGGCGAGGAAAGGTATTTTTTATGATTTTTATGTGATGTGCGCATTTTCTGGTGTTTAATGTCACTTTCTGCATTTGTGGCTTTATGTAAATTCAAAGTTGGCCAATTATTTATGATAATGTTGTGCTTTTGAGAGACTTCTTACCCCAGGCATAAGTTGTCAGGTTCCATGATAACATCACCCCATTACCTTACTGGTCTGCTTGCAAAAAAAATATTATTATTATTAATTCATTTACTCGGAAGCACGGTCAGTTAATTAATTGATTAACTGAATGATTAGTTGATTGCTCAATTGTCCAATTGACTGAACAATTGATTAACCAATTACTCGATTACTCATTCAATGGGCCAAATCAAAATAACTAACGATAGAGCATTTGGGAGTTTGATCCATGATGAAGAAAATAATCAACTCAATCTCAACACAAAAGTAACAACTACTTGCTGTATAGATATATTTTATTTAACTTTAACATCTGCCATTTGCCATTTTGTTCTTTTAATTCACATTATTTGATTGTCCAGGAGAAGACAGTCGTAAGACTATTTCATTCCCCACAGTATACATCTATCTATGATTTTGTAAGTTTGTTTTTCACCTCAGGTTTGTATTTGTATGCTGTGAAATAAACTGAAAACTGAATTGAATCTTCGAATCGAACCATTGAAACTTCGCAGGGCTTTAGCACAGATTAAAATATGTATTTGCATGTGTCGTGGCAAAGATGGGTTTATCCAATACATATAATGTCAGTTTGAAGCAGTTTCTGGTACAATAAATATGTTTGTACGAAGCAGGAAATTAGTTTTGTTGTAATTACAAGTTGCGGAAATTGTTTATACGTTGGATTAGTTTGACATCTATACGTCCATTATGTTTTGTAACTCCCACTGAGATGCTGCGGATGCATAAGGTGGACAGGCTGTCTAGTGTGGTGTTGGTAACGGGAACGAGTTTGCGTACCAGATCAAATGAACCAGATGCTTTGTTCATCAACCCGGAGGTGTCGTAAAGGGAGTTGGAAGTTGCCGAACCAATATTACTCAGATAACATATATTTTGCAGTGGCATGTCTACTAATTGTGTCCGGTCTATTGCTCAACGGTTGAAACGAAATGAGTTAAATTTTTGGCCAATGTAACGGCCGTATCCCTCCAGTACTATACACAACAATCGTCATCCAAAATATATTATTTTGCCAGTGTTTGTCTTCAAAACAAAGCTTACAGCAGGGGCGGCGGAAGCTCGATAAAAGTGGGGGAGCACAAATTTACAATGCTACCATGCTTCGACCCAGTGTGAGGAAGGTTAAAATCGTATATCGGTAAATGTGCCATGACTCGCTATAGCCTCGCGTTTAGATGAATATGCTGCTGTGTGATCACTGTATTGTATGTTTCTTCTACTTCAACCATCTTCCAGCCCGAAGGCCAGCCTTCGGGTTGGAAGATGGCTGAAGTAGAAGAAACTGACCTAAGCGACCGAAATTGTGAGTATTTGGCTAAATATTATTTGGATTAGCAAATAATGTTACAGGAATGCCTGTATATTGGAACGTTTACATGCGCTCATTTATTTTATCCCATTGAGCAACTGCGAAACATATATGTGGAAAAAAGTGGTTGTGCACGTGTCCCCTGTGCCCCCTGGCTCCACCACCTCTGGCTTACAGCCATCAATCGTGATGAGGACCATAAGATATTTTTTGAGCATTTCGGTTATTCAAGTTGAATATGTTCCGCAAGTGTCGTCATCCGGTTGCGGTCGTGTTAGGTAAAGAGTTAACTGTCTGCACACTGTCAAAATACCGAATTTCACGGAGCAATTTTTTCCCATAATGCAACTAGAAATTTAAACCAATTCATTTTTTTGTTCATAACGCAACAGGAAATTAAAGCAATTCAGTCTTTATTGACAGAGTTCAATGAGTTAAGTATGCTTTCGTATTACAGTTGGCACCTTGATACACTCAAGGGTCAGTGGATTCCATTTCTGACATTGGACTAAGCTCGGATGATTATCGCCTTTGTTCTCCAGCAAACCCAATGTCACACCTCAAATATTGTGTTGAAATTGCAAAATGTGAAGAAAAATCATTAATTATTTATCACTTTATCACAACGCTCGGGGCACTTACCCCGCATCTAGTGTATAATAATGCCTTTCGGTTCACAAGTCCAATTATGTCCACAGATCGATTACGATCGCAAAATGCGAGTAGGCGATCATATCTGCAGATAGACCAGAGAAGATTATCTCCGCAAAATACTTGCCGATTGTGCCCATAGACAGATCCTAGGATGATTACATCCCCAAAACGGACACAGTCGATCTGTGTTTTGTGGACGTAATCAGCCTGTGGACATATTGGACTTTGCAGACCTCGCTGATCCAATCACTTCGAATTTATCCAGAGTCAATCGGGTCCATGATCCAGTCCCGAATTCCATATGATGGTGTGGAATTATCTACTATTGCTCGGTGTGCTTTGGTGTATGGTTGTTGATACCCCATGTCTATAACCCGTTACCTGACGCACACGATTTCAGAATTGTTTATTTTAATTAGTGTTTTTTCAAATTTTTCAGACAAATTCAATAAAACCATACCATGTGGCCCCCTCACTGGAACGAACTCATTCAAATGACGAGTCACATGATACGGCGGATGATAACTAATCGTTAGGTAAAGGGTTACCTTGTAACATTGTAAATGACTTAATGAGCTGTTGTGACTCTTTGATGACCTGCACCACGTTTTCTTTCAACTCTACCGGGATGTTTGAACTGATTCTAGGCCCTGGAGATTACACTTTGACTCGCCCTAGTGCCACAGCGGGTTGTCTCTTTGACTACTACACAGGCGACAAGGGGGTGGGGTGTGGGGGGGGGGTGGTAGTGTGGCAGGTTGTGTCACCCTCCCATGCGGCCAAAATTTCCTATAGTTGGAAATTCGGAGGGCAAGTCATGAGGAGTTGGAAATTCCATCTATGTGGATTTTAGAGCTTCTTTTGCGATGCTGATGTCTCCTTTACTTCCAAAAATTTCAACTCGTTTTCAAATCGGCAAAAATTCCAACTGTTAATATTTACAACTGCAGTGTACACAATTACGAGCTTCATAAGTATGTATGATGTTAATCGGTACGAGACTTCTATAGTACGTTACTTATCGTAATACAAAATCCTCGAAATGCACTTCCAGAAAAACGCATCATGTAAAATCGTTATCCTGAGTTAATTCCATCATTCACAGTTACAAAATGATGAAACATCGAACATTGATCATTCCTGCATAAGATCTGACTTAATGTTAGGACAGAGTGAATTGCTAAAAGTTCTCAGCTTGAGCATTTGTTTAGCACATATTCAATTCCAAGAATAACACCAAATAATAATAATCTGATAAATCTATCATAAATGTGTTGGCATTTCAATTACTATAATCAATTTTATTCCCCCTTTCATGGTTTCATTTTCAAAATAGTTCTCAGTTGTGAATTTTCAACTAGAGGAAGGGACCAGGAGGGGGTTTCCCCCCTCCCGGTCCCTCCACCTAGTTGGAAATTCACTACCCTACACCCCCCCAATCGGAAACCTCTAGCCACGCCCCTGCTACCACACATCAACACCTCTCCAGCGTTTTTGAGAATCAAATGGAGTCTTTGAGATCAAAGAGATACCGATTTTCACTGTCAAAGCAATGCAATAGAATTTTAATGATAAAGTAAGAAAAGCTTCAACAGTGATCTGAAAATGAACCTAATGATGAAATTTGACATAGTCATGTGGGAAAGTGCCACCCCCCCCCCCCCCCCCACACACACACCTACACCCTTACAACCCAATGTTGCCTATAGATGATTGAACACTTGTACAACAAATTAAAGGTCATCGGAGAGTTTACGTGGTACTATGGTGAATGATAAGAATCATACATTTACCTTTTACGTAGAAATATGTTAACCCTTTACCCAACGTAACGGCCAAAACCGGCCAGCGCTATTCTCAAAAATCGCCAATTAATTTTCATTATTTTTTTTATTTTTTTGTCTCAAAAACATAGGTTATGGCCCCTCGTTGGAACGAGCTCGTCGAGCTCGTTCCAACGAGGGGTCATAACCTATGTTTTTGAGACAAAAAATGAAAAAAATTAGTTATTCAAGAATTATTTTTGCAAGTGCCGTTTGCTTTTCAGGTTAGTCAAAGGGTTAATGAGTAGGGATGATCCTTATTAAATTGGTGGCGTTTTGAACACATTGTTGACTATGTGAAAAAAAGTCTTGTTGGGCTGTCATGTGAAGAATGAAACACAGAACAAAACTTACCAAACTCTGTAACAGTGTAAATGTTTTCATGTGACCCTTTGACGATTGCGCCATGTTTTCTCTCAACTCTACCAGGAGGTCTGAACTTATTCTGTACCGTAGATACCACACTCCGACTCGTTCCTAGTGCTACAGTGGCCTGTCTCTTTGGTAATGATTGGCAGCCGCATCCATACGCCTCTTGTTAGAAAGTCCATCGAACAATCCATAAGAACATTTTGAAGTCTTGAAGCAAAATGAACACTGAAACGATGGAACCAACAAACGAGGTGGCCTGCATGTTTGTTTGTTTATTGGGGTTTAGCGGCCCTTTCAGCTGTTGGATCACAGCGTGTGGAGGGTGGCCAATGAAAACTCATACACCCATTATATATGTATATTCGTATGTTTGTATGCGTATCTGTGTGTAGATATGTATATATATATAGGTAGTAGTGTAGGAGTGTATATTGAAGTGTGTGCATGTGTATGCGTATTTATTTATTTGTCATCTATTTATTTGGTTATGACTAACCTTCGATGTGCCACCCCTTATTAGCGAAAATCGGTTGATAAATGCAATTTTGTGCAACTCAGCATATTTGGATCCTCGTGGTCCCCAATTTTAGGAATGTGAGTGCCCAATTTTTGGTGGCAATCTTCCAGAACGTATTCGTACCACCACACGATGCAGTTTACTTGGCAAAAATTGGTTAATAAATGCAATTTTGAGCAATTTCGCACTATAGGATCCATATGATCCCCAATTCTGGTGGCAATCTTAATGAACCTATTTGTGCTACCCCACAATGCAGTTTATTTGGCGCAAGTCGTTGATGAAAGCAATTTTGTGCCACTCAGCACTGTTGGGTTCCCCTCGTCCCAAATTTTGTGAAGGTCTGGTCCCACATTTTGGTGAGAATTTTCATGTATCTATTTGTGGGACCCCCCCCCCCCCCCCACAATAAAGTTTATTTGGCAAAAATTGATTGATAAGTGCAATTTCGAGCAATTTTGCAATTTTAGGTGTCCATGGGCCCCAATTTTGAGAACGTCGGGTCTTCAATTTTTGTGAGTCTCCATGCATCTTTTTGTACCACCCCCACAATGCAGTTTATATGGCGAAAATAGGTTGATAAATGCGATTTTGAAAAAAATATGCACTTTTGGGTACCCTTTATTCCCAATTTCGAGGGCATTCAAGAACCTCGGTTGATAAATGCGATTTTCTGCAACTCAGCACTTTTAGACACCCACCCCCCGCGGTCCCCAATTTTTGGAACGTCGATTCCCAAATTCGGGTGGCAATTTTCATGAACCTATTTTTGCCCCCCCCCCCCCCCAATGGAGTTTGTTTGGCGAAATCGGTTGACAAAGGAGATTTCGTGCAACACGGCACTTTGGGACCCCGGTCCTGAATTTTTGGGACCACGGGTCCCAAATTTAATTGGTAACCTTCCTGAGCCTATTTGTGTTACTCCACAATGCAGTTTATTTGGCAAACGTCGGTTGATAAATGCGATTTTGAGGAACTCAGCACTTTTGGATTCCCCGGTCCCAAATTCTGTGGCAATTTTCATGAATCTATTTTTGCCACTTTACAATGCATTTAAAAATTACTCACTTCAAAGAAACCATGAAATCATTTTTCCTCGGGACTTCACATATGATTCGTTGGTGCTCAAGGTAATTTGAGGATCCAAGGCTCTATTCTTAATTATAACATTTATTTATATTTCTGTGTTCAGCGTAGCTTTGAGCATATGTGGAAACATTATTATTGAAACCTGAACAATCCTTCTCATTTGTACCATATGGTATAACATAACCAAATATTTCAATTAGAGTTACCGGTCTTGAAAGGTGGCACTCATAAATGATGCAAGGCAGTCCTTGTAAAAATATATATTAATTTAAAAAAAACCTTTGAAGCATTCTACTGACATCTTGCATTATTGCTGAATATTCCAGAGCAAAAACAGGGGTGATTCGATGAATGTCTGGCCCCCGAAAATTCAATTGACTGTTGGTGTGTTTTTGTTGGGAATTCCCGGACAAAGTGTGCACGCGACCCGTACTGTCCTCACGGTGAATTTTTCTCCCTTATTCGTTGCATGACCCCCTGTTTTCAGGACACACAAAACTCGTATGAAACGTTGTCTGAAGGGCTATACTTGACAAATATATTTGAGTGCCAAAATTAAAGTCATGCGATCACATTTGTTTTCACACAAACATAATGGTCACCTGGGGGGAAATATTTCATACTATTATACGATAGGAAATACATCTGTTGGCTTCATATCTGATTTAATTATCATTACTGGAGATTATTTCATATTTAAATGTTCCTTGGAAGGTCATAAATCCTGCACTACTATTTTATTGCGTTGGGAATATATATTTTTGCTACAGTCAGCAATAAAATCTATCCGTTAATGCAAGCCAATTCTCATCTCGACCAAGTTTAGCTTCCAGAAATATACTATAACCTCTGTTAAATGGTAGACAACAACCCTGTTGACAGATTTATGTAAACTATGATTTCTTTCACAGTCCTAGGGACAGAGGGGGATTCCAATCTCCAAATAACCTCCCAAACGATATGCAATACTTACTGCAAAATGACACAAAAGGTTCACATTCCTCATTTTTTTTATTGATGAAGTCACTTGTGCCTTCATACGTGTTGCTCTGAACTGTATGAATTTGACCCCTGCTGAACTTCCTTCATCAAAACATAAGGAAGACAAAATGGCAGGTTTCGGGAATTGTAGATACCATGGATGGGAATTAGTATTACTGCCCATTCCTCTGATGAATGACAAAAAGTTTTCTCCGAGTCTGCACTGGAAGGATTGAAAAATACAACTGTTCAGTCATTTTATTGCTTGAACTTTGATCCCTTACTTATGCCATAGTTGACTTTCAGGCAGTGCATTCCACACATAGTAGCAGCTCCCTGTTCCCAGTTCCAATTTTTTTTGTTTCCACATGTTTTATGTTTCATTCTAAACATTCTGGTATACAATTTATTGGGGTTAATCTGGCCTTTTATGGACTTTGGAGAAAATTTCCAGAAAACTGACCAAAGTTTTGTCGGACGACCTCTTATAGCATAAACTATCTGTTTCAAATGATTTTCTTTGAGACTGCAGCATTCATGGTTCACTGAAATTTCTGTTTGACAACCTTGTCTTGGCTATTCCCATTGCAATGTTTCATTGTATGGCAGTCAATATTCTTATGTCTGTCTGTCTGTCTGCCCGTCTGTTTGTCCATCTGTCTGTCTGTCCTTCAATTCGACCGTCCGCCCGTAGATTCGTCTAGCCGTCCGTCCGTCCGTCCGTCCGTTCGCCAGTTCGTTCGTCAGTCCGCCCGTTCGTCCGACTGTTCGTCTCTCTGTCATATCTGTCTATCGGTCAGACAAAGTGTTTCTTTGCTTTTCATTCGCTTGGCTCTGCATTTTCAATAATTGACAGTTGAATGTCGGCTCCCATCTCCGTACGCTCACCGACCAAATTATTAAACATCAATTAACATCACATTTTGCTCCATAAGTTAGTCCTCTTGAAGCAAATTCCTGGTTCCTCACTTTGGACAATATTTTCTACACTTTCACTCTTTCCTCATGATGGATGTCTGTAAGGATTAAACACAAAGTTGTGTAAGTGCAATGGTAGGTACTTATAGCACAATCAAAGCAGCGAAGAATCAATATTTGGTGGTTTTAGAGTTTTAGACATTTTAACAGTGTTATGAGATACCACAGGGGCAGTACCACTATTATTATGCCTCACGTCTGTGACATCAGCCGTGATTGGTTAATTTGACACCTTCTAAAAATCATAATACTGGAGTTTTTGGACAAAACACGGGTACCATCGGAACGTTCTTCCCTGGAGACATGAGAACAAAGAAAATGTAAGCTCCACTTCCATTGATCAGCGTCGATTATTCACGCTCTGATTGGAATTTCTCAACACATAACGCCGGAGGCGTAGCGCCGTGTTTGTTTCACTTCTTTCGTCACCAACAGACACAAACATATTAACAAATATGTCATCTTCGGTGGGTGTGTTTTCAGTTTTAACTGCAAACAATGAATTCAAAAGATTCAAAAATATTAAAAACTCACGTGTTGTTCACCACTTTCGTGAATCGTGAATGTGACTTTAATCAATTATATTTCCAGAAGTTTATTACTCCTCGACCTCACTGAGTTTCCGCTTCAAGTTCAAAATAAATTGTTTCACTCCGCTTAATTCTGACAAATGTCGTCGTCCAAGAAACATGAATTTATATTCCATTTTACCACTTATCACACAAGCATTAATAACGAATTTTAACATGAACAGCATGATGCAGTTGTGAACACTGAGATTTGGTGATATAAAAACTTCCAAAGCGACAGCACTTGTAACAAGTCATTTTCGAATTTGGTGATCTGGAAACTCCTAAAGAGACGTCATTCTTTCGAAATGACGTCATGTTTTTGGATTCGACCACATTGTTATTACAAGATTGATGGCATGTTGTATTTAATGCTTAACAATGAAAGCTGTTTTTTGTTCGGCATAATAAAATAATTAGAACGTTTCTTTTCATGTTCTATCGATCGATAGTACCTGGATTTGTGTGATTTCTGAAATAAAACCTTCAGCATCTTCGCTGCTTCAGGTTTTATTTCAGAAATCACACAAACTCGGATACTATCTACCGATAGAACATGAAAAGAAACGTTCTAATATTATATTAGTGTTTATTGTTATATTACTTATTGTTAGTGTTACTAGAAGAAAATGTAATATTATATACCCAATTTTGCAAAGTTGGAATTGGCTGCCATAAGGTTGGACGAAAATCAAGAATATACCAGGTTCGTGATTTTGAATTTATGTGCCACATTTTTGTGCTAAACGCTCACATTTATGTGCCAGATTTTTCAAAAATGTGCATTTGGCACATTTGGCACATGCCAGCGTGAACACTGGATGTCAGTGTCATATCAATGAGCCCTGATTCCCTTCCCTAGAAAAATTGGGTTTTTGTTCTTCAAAAATTGAAAAATACAATGTGAAAGGTTTTCAGAAGCCAGAATGTGATTCATAAACTATTACAAACGGGAAATTTAATATCACAGAAAGTTTGTTTGTCGTCAACATTAATTAAAATATGAATTATATTGTGGTTTTTGATGGAATGCGGCATGCCGGGAACGACAATAAGGGTTATATTTCTACCAAACCAGAAGTTGAAAGAAACGTGGACACTAACTGTTAAGAAAAAATGGGACTGTCTATAGTTATTGGTGAATTATATAGCTTAGCTGCAACACCAATTTTCTAAAAAAAAAAAAAGAAAAGAAATTGAGATTCATGTTGTTTGGGTGCGTGTGGGCGTGTTTCATTTCTCTTACCACATGGTTAAATGAAATAAATTGTGTCCTCATGCAGCTCTTAGTTTTATGTTGGAATTAGGGCTGTTTCCGACGAAAGCTGCCTCCCACCCATCCAGCTTACTCATTGGGTTACAGAGTATAAAATCTAGCGATGACAATACCAATATTTTAGGCCCATATTTCACACAGTTTCGACACATTTCTTTAAGAAAACAAATTCCCCATGTTTTTGACTCATTAGAAGCCATACGTTGAATAATAATAATAATAATAATAATAATAATAATAATAAAAATAATAATAATAATAATAATAATAATAATAATAATAATAATAATAATAATAATAATAATAATAATAATGCAACATTAACGTTTAGAATCCACCACAGTGCTCTCTGACCTTCATTATTACCTCGTATCATAGGCATACACCCTTTGTTCATTCTTTGCCATTCTCAGCTCAACTCAACAGAATCCCATTTCTCGCAGTCGGCTAGGAATCCCATTTACGGAATCCCTTATATGGCCTGTCTATAGATATTTTACATTGAACTCTGTATAAAATGGTACAAAATGAGGAACATCAAGCAATCTGGCCGAGGGCACAGTCGAGACAGAGATAA
Organism: Pictodentalium vernedei; assembly: GCA_031216915.1. Taxonomy (NCBI): domain Eukaryota; kingdom Metazoa; phylum Mollusca; class Scaphopoda; order Dentaliida; family Dentaliidae; genus Pictodentalium; species Pictodentalium vernedei. The sequence goes on from CM062297.1 coordinate 545,762,068, forward strand.
GAAGTAGTGTTACAAGTCAGTAGAAATGGTACAAAACTGCTGTAGAAGCTAAAGATAAGACAGACAGGCCATAGACAAATAGTGGCCTAGGAGCTTTGGAGATGATGGATGATCTAGATGCTGTATAGGAGCTGTATCGGAGCCATATTGTTGGTATCCTTAAATACCAAAATGAGGCTAAGAGTCGTATGCGCGAGTCACTTGATCGAGCAGTTGCTCTAAAGCTCATTTGCTCGATGGGATTCGAGTCGTTCTACAGTTTGTGGAGTCACTCGAGGTAAGACTACCTCTATAGGAGCTGTATACGAGTTGTATATGAGCCATATAGGAGCTAGGAGACATATAGGAACTGCATTGGAACCCGGTCGTTGGTATCCTCAAATACCCGTATGTGCCTATGTGCTAGTACACAGTGTGTCACATTGTGCATATTCACATAAGCACATATCGGCACATCCGGCATGTGCCTATGTGCTACCTGTAATGTGTCCACTAGAACATAAACAGGAAGTCGGAATACTTATGGAACAAGGTTGTAACGACTACAGTATAGCTAAACCATAGGACAGACACTTGGAGATAAGTTGGTAAGACTACATGTATAGGAGCCCGGAGCCATATAGGAGCTAGCGCCATATAAGAGCTGTATGGGAACCCGGCCATATGTATCCACAAATATCCGTATGTGCCTATGTGCTAGTACACAATGTGTCACATTGTGCATATTCACATAAGCACATATCAGCACATCCAGTATGTGTCTATGTGCTAGTACACAATGTGTCACATTGTGCATTTTCACATGAACACATATCGGCACATCCAGCATGTTCCTATGTGCTACCTGTAATGTGTACACATGACATAAACATCTTTAGGGAAGTCAGAATAAATAGAACAAAGAAGTCATAACACAACTTGTAGACACATAGGTAGAAACCGAGGATTCTGCAGGAATCCGAGCCAAGTAAACAATTATCGGGTTGTCAGTGGTAATTCTACTAAGTATCCGAGGATTAGGGGAAAATCCGTGCCAGAAAACTACTCTAATTCAATCGAACTTACCCCAGGGGCCCCCTCGGTACTATAGCACTAAGTGCTACTATTATATGCCCAATATGGACTTCATATCAAATAAAAGTCGTTTTTGGTGATTTGGAAAGATTGTCGGGTTGTTTGTGGTAATTAGATTTACTCCTATTCATTCGAACATACCTTCCGAACATATCCCCAGTCCTATTGTAGGCCTTTGGGTAACATAGCAACCACGTGCTACCATAGAAACTAAGGTGGCGGCCTCCAATATACAAAATGGCCGACGGAAAACACGTATCACCCTAACAACACGCGCTGCGCATGCGCACTAAGACCACGTATTACTATGGAGATGACGTCACAACATGGCCGCTTACGCGGGCCTCCATGACAACGAAACATGACGTCACTAGGTCACGTGACATGCCGTCACTTCTTAGGTCCCATACTAGGTCCTCCAATGGGGGGCAGTTACCTCACCTCTTACTACTGACGGGCACACAAGGCAGCGCCTCAGCAGGTGCTTATTTTACACCTAGGTACGGTGGGGATTGCGTAGTACCGGTGAGCATTCCCAACGTTCACAGCTGGCACGTGATACAACTACTTCGGGAAGCACCTGAATCAATCGCTGAGTGGTGTTACGCCCACTTTTGAAGTAACTGACCACTTTTGTCTCACCACTTTTGAAGTAAAAATCGACCACTTTTGAAGTAGCTCACCACTTTTGTAGCAAAGGTCGCCCACTTTTGAAGTAAAATGAGGTCTCCACTTTTGCAGTAACCATTGCCCACCTTTGAAGTAAAAAACATGGTCACCACTTTTGTAGTGATATTGTGACCACTTTTGAAGTAAAAAGATTTGCCTTTTCCCATGGCTGTGGGACTTTGAAAATTTTGACCCCAATTTTTTTATTTCATTTCTTTTGGACGAAACGATCAGAATTTGATCAGAGTTTTCTTTTTTACCTGAACTCCCTTTGCTTTTATGCCCCCAATAGCATCTTAAATCTGGGTTATCCGGACGTCAGTCCGGGTCAACATATCGGTTAATATATCGGTTTTATGTCCGTTCGTTCGTCCGTCCGTCCGTCCGCCTGTCTCTCTTTCTCTGACACGCAGGCACGCACGCACGCACGCACGCACGCACGCACGCACGCACGCACGCACGCACGCACGCAGGCACGCAGGCACGCAGGCACGCAGGCAGGCACGCAGGCACGCACGCACGCACGCACGCACGCACGCACGCACGCACGCACGCACGCACGCACGCACATTCTTTCATTTTTTAGATCTTGCTGACAGAGAGAGAGAGAGAGAGAGAGAGAGAGAGAGAGAGAGAGAGAGAGAGAGAGACTTTTCGCAAAAGTTGTTCTGCACATATTCAATGTTTTTTAATATACAGATGACCAATAGGGTTTTATATATTCTCGGTTTACTATAGAAACGGGAACGGGAATGAAATTACACTCAGAACCGGGAACCGAGAAATTTCCCGGATAATATCAAATAAATTTACCAGAGTAGCAAGACGCATTTATCTGCGTGAAAATGAACATATTTTATTGGCAATCTCTCATCGCCATTCGGAAAAGGTCTTTTCCTAAGAGAAGTGTGAACACCCAAACCCGCTTTCAACTCTTCTTCATTTTAAGAATCGCTAGCTTTATCACAACTATCTCGTGGCTTCAACCCCTCTTCACTGCTGTCACCAGTCTCCTCTGCTTGAAGCAGAGGAGACTGGTGACGGCAGTGAAGAGGGACTTGATGTTGAAGGAGGTAGTGAATAGTGAGTTATACTAGTGATTCCGAAAATGAAGACGAGTTTGAACTTTGAAGCGAGTGAATGTCTTGTTGTTGAGGAAAGGAGTCATCCGGAACTGATCGAAAGCTACAGTGATTTGGTGAAAAAGGATCTTCAGGAATCAGGATTGTAATAAGTTCAGGCGTAGAAGGGCTGACGAAATCTTACAAAGTTACTTGGGGAAGTTTTTCAATTTACAAAACTTAGTTCAACACGCAAACAATGCTAATCGTGATTCCCGGTTCCGTGCTATAGATTTCGGAACCGGGAACCCGGGAATTCCCGTTCCCGGTATTAAACCCTAATGACCAATAGTTTTGTTCATTCTCGTCTTAGTTCCATATATGTGACAAATTGGTTCTGTTACCAAATGTTTTTTTACAACTTGGGAAAGAAATCCGACTGAGGAAACATGGGATGGTCAGTTGGTGATGCTCGTGTGTCACAGAAGCATCTGTAGATCTATATAATTGGCATTCCTGGCAATTTCTGACCTGGGTCGGTCCCACGACACTCTTCCTCATGGGCGAGAATGTCGTGGATCGGGGGCGGGGGCAAGGGGTGTCGATCGAAAGCTGCTATGGTTTCCTTGGAAGTAATTTTTGAGAAAATAAAATAATCTGTTAGAAATGCAACTAATTTTCCCATTATACTTAAACAAGGAAACAATAAACTTTCTGACTGAATGAGCTGAAGAGCTATGAATTAAAACCTCTTAGAATAAAGATTTACATTCAAATAAAACGAAAACTATAGGACAGATATCCACTTCTCATCTTCCACTGACACACAGTGGCAAAACTTGCCATTTTCCAACAAAATAGGAGGTATATATTCCAATATTTGCAACTTATGGAACAATAGAAACTCAGAATAAATTGAGAATCAAAGGACACATGTTTTTGAACAGCATATTTATTTTGTATAATTTCACTGATTCTACATAACAAAGTAAGGGTATATTTACACTCACCAAAAGAAGGTTTTAAAGCTTTACGAAATTTAGAATGTATAGCAGCGGTGGCGCATCATCAAAACAATTGGGTAGATTAAGCACCATTCCTATTTACAGGAAGTATATTACTCAGTGTACTTCCACCCCACCAAACTCCTCCCTACCAAACCCCAGCCCACCATTCACTGATCAACAATTCCATCACAATATCACAAATTACCACAGAACAACCCGCTGTAAACATATAGCGAGAAGACACTGCCTGTTGGTATATAGTACCCACTTCAATTCTACAGAAGCCCTGCCGAATGTCCTGATACTTAATGCACTGCTGAGATCCATCTCCCGTACCCTCCAATCATAACAACTTCAGTGCAAGTTTCATAAAAATCCGTCCAATAATTTTATGCCAGATATGGGCTTCTGTAGCCTAACCTAATCGTACATAATCGCAGCAAATAAACAAATGTGCTCTGATAGGAGCGAAACGTTTAACCTGCGATTGTGCACCAGTTGTTTGCTGCGGGAGTTGTTAACATATATTTATGCAATATCGGGTTAGTCCACAGAAATTAAAATACGGGCGACTTCTTATGAAATTTTAACCCTTTACCCAACGCAGACGATATCAAAATTTATTATTTTAAATATCATTTTTTTCAAATTTTTCAAAAAAATTGAACAAAATCACATCATGTGATCCCTCGTTGGAACGAGCTCGACGAGCTCGTTCCAACGAGGGGTCACATGATATGGTTTTGTTGAAATTTTTTGAAAAATAATATTTTTTCAACGGCTGAATTTGCATATTACGCGGGCGGATGCGGGCGATTCGTTGGGTTAAGGGTTAAATGCCATGACTAGGGGTAGAGAACAACTACAGAAGAAAACATTTTTGCGGATAACAGCCCTTTGGGCGAAAGCAATGCAGGGAATGTAATGCTTGCAGTTGCACACTTGTAACTAAAAAAAATGTGTATAATTGTACAAATAATTATTGAACCTTGTTGTGCGGAGTTACGATGTTGGGGAGCTGGCAGCTGCTCGTCGTTGCTCGGTGGTTCTCTACGGGTACTTCGGCTTCCTCCACCCGTAAAACTGCCACGGTCATGATTAGCCATTGTGCATAAATATGTGACCTTAAACACCAATAAATAAATAATAAATAAATTGAACCTTGTTCTAATCTTTAAAAATAAAAATAATCACGAATGATTGCTTTAAAACGTCTTGCTTTACGAGCCAACCAGACCGTATGAGCCAAATGCTTAATAAGCTTAAGCTGATAAAAGTTCCAAGGCTTTGTCCTTCTTGCAGTAATAGAAAAATTATAGAATGATTGTCGATATTTTCAGTGTTGAATATATAACATTCTTGATCGTTATTAAAAAGGTAAAAAAATAAATTACCTAAGGGTTGGAAACCAAGAAAATTAAATTTAATTTTTATCTTGCACGTGTCAGTTAGTACGGAAGCGTGAAAGGGACATTGGCTGCCAATATTTATCTCACCTCGGCGAGATAATATCTCGTCACGGCGAGATAATATCTGGCCTCGGCGAAATAATATCTCTCCGCGGCGAGATATTTATTCGCTGCGGCGAGATAACTTGCCGCGGTGAGATAATTATTTCGTCGAGGCGAGATATCTCGCCGCGGCGAGAGATTAATAACTTGCCGCGGCAAGTTAATTATCTCGCACGGCCAAGTTATTATCTCGCTGCGGCGAGATAAATTAATTTTGGCAGCCGATTGTCCCCTATAAGCTACCGACGTGGAAGGTACATGAGGTTTCCAAAATTTATCTCGCTGTCGCGAATTAATTATCTCGCCGCGAAGAATTAATGATCTAGCTGTGTTGAGATAGTACCTTGCGACGTCAAGACAAACACTAATAGCCAAATGACCGTTCTTGATAACTCTTTTGAAACGGTAACCTAACAGCCATAGCTTTGCCCCAAAACTCTATCTCAGCGCACATTTCGAGGTTGACGCAGTCCACAAATTACCAGGATCAAGCGGCTGAAGACATCTACTTTCCGACACGTTGTTCCTACCCTGCCCCACTCTCCCACTTGACATAGTGTCCCTTGCAGGTGGTTCGACATAGTGATCTGACAACACAACTCCTTCAACCTTGTGGCTCAACACGACACGACCCTACCATTCTTTGGAGTTTAATCCACCCAGTAGTTTACCCGGCGACCCAACATACTAACGATGACCCCATAACAAAAATTCAGTCAAAGTGACCCGATCACACCATCTTCCTGACCCACTTGTCAGTTCCATTGACCCTTTTCAGAGATTCCACCCCAACCCAAGTATAACACGCGAGCTCGAAGGCAGACTTTTCCCGACAACTGACTGAGAAAGGAGTGGGGTGACATTTGAAAATTTCCGAAAATATCGGAGAAATGACCTAAAAACATAAATTTTGTATGAAAAATGCACCCACATTCTTGAAAGAAGAGGCCAAAATATCCGACGGGGGTGGCCATAGGGGCACTCTTAGACTCGGGCCTGATAACACAGTCACTTACTCATCCTAAAGACACTTCACAACCCGGTTGTCAACACCCACACCTATGAAGTTGGATACCTTCCTCCACACCGACCGAGTCGTCCGACATGTCCCGGTGATTCAACACACCCATCTGCGGACTCAATCCAGTGATCCAACACGACTCAGCAACATAAAACGCCTACTTTCATACACGATGGGCCACCCCAACCATTCCAAAACTACAAAAAACCCACATTTGAAACTCGGGCGTATGGGATTCCGTTGATTTTAATCTGAGATGTACACTGTACAAGTTCGCCAGTTTGCGAAAGTACTAAATTCCGCAACAACTCCCACACCACACCCATTCAATTGGAATTAACACACGCCGAATATTCGACAACGGGATGAAACAGGCTACCATATATTCTAATATCTCTAAAGCCCAAATCACATTGTAACACTTCATGAAAGGCTAGAACACTTAGTTAATAACGCATCTTGAAAGTAAAAAATTACAACTTCAGGGTGTGTTAATAATGTTTTTCATTATGAAAGTTGTTTTTTTTTGCTGTACTTTTCATGCTATCACCGGATAGCTGCGATCCGTTGGAGGCCGTCGACCGCCAAGGCTCTATCTTAGACATTGGAAGTAGGGCAGAAAAGGATTACCGCCCCAAAATATCCCATGCGAGCATCAGGCCTGCAGCAACCACGACTTCCCCCGACATTTGTTTTAAATCGCCGTTAAGGGATCCGGGGTAAATGCAGAGAGCAAGGGGTACGTTCTGCGCAGCTGAAACAGGGACCGATTATGAATAAACAATAGTAAAAAAATGTTCCCCCACAGCAAAACACCCATCTCTAAGTAGCGGAAAATTGTCCAACTTAAACGATTGCGCGGTCAAAATGCCCAAGTTTCATATAGTCTGGAAAAAGAGTAAATCCGATAGGGGCGAATTCCTGGTGATAACACGATTTGGATGAGAGCAAATTATTGAAAACTGAAATATTACAACCTCCTCCCTCCCGGGGTGGGGGTGGGGGTGGGGGTGGGGTGGGGGTCTTAGCCGCCTAATTGAGAATTTGTCACACAGAAAAAAGGGCAGCAGTATCTTTTGGTAATCTATATATGTATGGCTGTATTTAACCCTTTACCTAACATGAACAGCAGACGACACTTGCCAAAAAATTTCTTGAATAACTATTTTTTTCATTTTTTGTCTCAAAAACATAGGTTATGACCCCTCGTTGGGACGAGCTCGACGAGCTCGTTCCAACGAGGGGTCATAACCTATGTTTTTGAGCCTCGTTCATAACCTATGTTTTTGAGACAAAAAATGAAAATATAATGAAAATTAATTGGCGATTTTTGAGAATAGCGCTGGCCGGTTTTGGTCGTTACGTTGGGTAAAGGGTTAACGGGATTATCGAATAACAGCCGCAACAGCTGGTGAAAACTTCACCATAATTGGATGAACAAGCTCGAAGAAGGGCAAATGATAAATACATGTAACATCCATATCATTTGGGTGGCACTGTTGATAAGCAAAGGATTCTAAAGTGGTGCAGAACCAACCGCTGTTGAAACTTTCAACCTTAAGATAAACAGACTTCGAATATTTCAATTACATCCATATTTGTATGGTTATATTGATAGATAAGAGGTTAAAACGAGATGCAGGATCTATAGTAACAACAAGTGTAAAAATTTCCGTCTAATAAAATGAAATATCTAATAAAATGACACGTTGTAACTGATACATAGATAGATAGTTCCATTCCTGTGACATTCATATTTGCATGGATATAAGGATAAGTAAGGGGTCAAAAATGGTGCAGGACGTTCATTATACCATCCTTAACAACTGTTCAAAGTTTCAGTTTCAATATTTTTTATACAGTGGCTCTGAAGAAAAATGTAAAGCTTTGTTAAGTTATCATCTCTCCTTTGCTTCGCTCAGGTGAGCTAAAATTTGGACGGGAAAGGTGCAACTGCCTACTTAGCGCCGAGTCTGGTTGAAGCTAGGGTTAGTTCTGCGCAAACATTACGATTTGAGACCGTTTGGTGCAAAAAAAAAAATATTAAAAAAAAACTGGGTCAAAATTTTCTAATTCCAACACCCATGGAAAAGGGGAAATCTTTTTGCTTCAAAAGTGGTCAACTATTACTTCAAAAGTGGTGACCTTGTTTTTTTACTTCAAAAGTGGGCTATAGTTACTGCAAAAGCGGAGACCTCATTTTACTTCAAAAGTGGGCGACGGTTACTTCAAAAGTGGTGAGCTACTTCAAAAGTGGTCGAATTTTACTTAAAAAGTGGTAAGCTACTACAAAGTGGTCAGTTACTTCAAAAGTGGGCGTAAAGGTGGTTACCCATCCAAGGATTAACCAGGATCGACGTTGCTTAACTTCGGTGATCTAACGAGAACCGGTGTCGTTTCGCCAGCGCTCCCCATGCAGAGCTTATAATGCAGAAAGGATTCTTTTGCCACATGAAGTATAGGTAAAATGTATTCTTGGTAGGGTCGGGGTTGATTATAGACATAACTGTATTAGATATTTGAATTAGCGTTACCCGCCTTGAAAAGTTGGAAATGATACAATCCCAGAAACTGAGCAGCCTTAAAAAAATAGACTTATGTAAAAAAAAGCTGTTGAAGCATTCTACTGACATCTTTCACTGATGCTGAATATTTCAGAGAAATAAAGATGATTTGATGAATGCTGTGATGTAGAAGACATGGACGGTCAGTCAGAGAATTTACCACATTTAGTCCAAGACCTCAATACCTTGTAAATCCTCCTCGGTTCGCGAGACTAGCGCGAATCCGACGTGGCATACTCCTCACCAAACGTCCAATGTCAGCTTGACTGATGTTATTCCATTCTTCCCGCATTGTAGCGGCGAGTTCCTGGACAGGACATTAGTAGGGGGCTGTTGGCGTTGTCGTAGGCGCCTGCCAAGCATATCCCAGACGCGCTCGATTGGTGAAAGGTCTGGACTTAGTGCTGGCCAAGGCAGTGTAGTGATGTTCTGCTCCTGGAGGAACTCTGTAGCGACACGGGCCCTGTGTGCTCTTGCACTGTCATCTTGGAAAATGAATCGTGACGTCGCGCAAATGGCACCACATGAGCTGCTAACATATTGTCACGGTAGTACTGCCATGTGACACGCCCTTGGATGACATGCAATGCTGTTCTGCATGCCTTCCCACAACATAACCGATCCACCACCAAAACGATCGTGCTGCCTAACGGTTACGTCATGGTATCGTTCGTTCCGTCGCCGCCACACTCTGTTTCGCCTGTCGTGGAAGTCGAGAGTGAACCTCGATTCATCGGAAAACATGATGTTCCTCCATCGACGATTGTCCCAGCGCTGACGTGCTCCGCACCAATTACGCCTTGCCTCGATGTGACGTTCAGTCAAACGTGGAATTATTCGAGGTCGTCGAGCGTGCAAATTCCAGCTGTGTAGGCGATTTCGGATAGTCTGACCACTGACTCACACATCTGTCGCTCGGCGAAGCTGCTGTCCAATTTCTAAGGCACTTTGATACCGATTACGTAATGCTGAGGTTCTGATGAAACGATCCTTATTCGCAGGTGTCGCCCTTGGACGACCTGACCGACGTCTGTCATCAACATTGCGTATCTTACGGTAGCGTGACCACAACCTGCTAATCATCGATTGAGTAATGTTGAGAATTTGAGCCACTGTAGTCTGTCTGTTGCCAGTTTCCAACATGCAACCGGCACGTAAACGTTCGTCACGTGTCAGTCTTCGCATACCTGAAAAGTTAATTTCGACCAGAAACTACTGATGAACGAGTTTATACCAAGAAAAGAACGATGAGACCTCCGAAAAAGTCCGTCCAGTACAAATGAAAATTTCAAAACGTACCCCACAGACATTAACGCGGCGCACGTGCGAAAAACCTGCACGAAGTTTTCGTGGGCCGGTGACATTCATGATCCACACTAAACTTGGTAACATATTGATGTGTCCAATCACACGTATCCAATATCATTTTCTGAAAATATCAACATCAGTTTGGATATCCCATACTTTTTTTGAATAATATACTATCAGATTTGCAGACTGCGCTATTGTATCACTAACATCTTGCCTCTCTCATTATATTGGCAACATTATGCCGTGAACATTGAACAAATTGCATTTTAAGCCCCAAAGAGAAGTTCAATTGAATGAGAAAGGAGTGAGACTGAGAAAGTTCAATTCAAACATAAAATCATTTTATTACACGCCGGTTTCATGTAACCCCCAACCACAGCAACCACAGCAACACTAAACCATGGGGAAAATGAAAATCTGTTCCGCACATTTGTGCGAAACCGAAATCGTTGACGGACGGTTTTTAAATAGAAGCGAAATTTCACTGGAATTTTCTACAAATCGTACAACTTAATTACAATTTAAATCCCTAGTGATAGCTGAAAATCGTCCCCTGAGTTCCAATGTGTTCTATGTGCCAGTAGGCACATAGAACACATTGGAACTCAGGGGACGAAATAGTAACACGGTTTCCCCTCGCAAATTTGGTTGGCGATAAAATCTGTTTTTTTTGTTGATAGTTGTCAAATGGATTGCGGAGTGTCCTTCTGATAACTGTTTTTATAGACGCGAAGGTGTGTAATAAACACAGAGCGACACTCGCGTGTGAATGGGTTAATCGATATGGCACTTGTGCCTTCGCGGAAGGTTGAAATTCGAGGCCTGCGGCCTCTGGTTTTATCCTTCCGCGCTGGCACGCGACGACGGCCACTATAGATATGATAGAATGTTGCTTATCGAAAGGAACCTTGCTCTGGTCAGGTGAAATCTACAATAAAAATGAGATCTGTTGGACATAAAGTTTTCAAGCAATCGTTAACAGACAGAGGCATACAATAATACGATAAGCTTATATGATCTTCAGCTCAATTCGTATTGGGTGAGAATGTGTGTATCATCAACTTGGCAATACCTCACCCCACGGGACAGCGGTGGCTCATTGGTTGGGTTGGAGCACTGGACTTGAGATAGACAGATCGATCCAAACCTGCATCACCTGGGTGAAGGCACTTCGTGTCAATTTTCTATATGGGAGCACGTGCGTACTCTTATAGAAAATAGCATGCAACTGTATTGTCCAAGACGATTATCCACCTATACCAGAACATACTAGAATAGTATCACCTATTTTGGGTCAATGTATGATCTATCATGATATTCTCCGTTATGGAAATGAAATAGTTCCGGTTTCCGACCGATCCTAATTTTATTGCCCAACCCTAATAATTTTATGAGCTTTTGGCAAAAAAGTTGTATCTCATTAAAACGATATCTGAAGATTATTACAGGTCTGGCGTCATATACATGTGCACCGAGAATATAGGCAATACATTTTAACCTTTCATCTAATCCGCAGAGCAGACGACACTTGATAAAACATTTCTTGAATAAGTAAAAATTTTCATTTTTTGCCCAAAACATAGCTTTTGACCCCAATGGAACGGGCTGGATGAGTTCATTTCAGTGAGGTGTCATAAACTATGTTTTGAGACAAAAACTGAAAAAAATAATAAAATTTGAATGGCGAGCTTTGCAGATAACACTGACCGGTTTTCTCCGTTCTGTTGGGCAAAGGGCTAATCGTCTGTATGAGGCAATAAAATATTAAAATCCTGGCCGAACGGCCCCAGTTTTCCATTGCATGTAATCGGAACCAATCCTTTTATTTATTTACCCAAGTTTGGGCATAGAGTAGAAATACTCCAAATCACAACGTTTTGAATCGAATCGGATTAAATCGGCTAACTGATTAATAGTTGACTCGAATCTCATATATTCGCGGAAGTACTCGACAGCCTAACCTCCACCCTACTCAATCTCACAGAAATTAATAAATGGTAGATTTAGCTAATGCAAGTTTCTCGTATGTTTATTTTTAGCATGTGTATGTTTACAAAGTTCACTGACATTACACACCACAAGACTTTTAATTTTACAACGTCGTGAACGCCCATACCAACAAGAACGTCGAAAATGCTTCCGACAGATTAGCGGGTGTTCGGAAGCGCGATAAGCGTTTTTTTTTTTGGAAGCGCGATGAACGCATTTCCGCAAAATTAGCTGTGTGGTACAAAATTGTAGATTTGTACAACATATGCTTCATTTGGGCTCCAGGGCATACACACGAAGTTCTTCATTTAAAGTTCATCAGAAACATTCGGCGGCGAGACCATTGAAGACGTCTAGGGCTATCGAGCTCTTCCTCGACAGACACCCTCTGTTGTTCAACCGACCCACCACCTTGTGACAGTAATGACGGGTGTCAATGAGCAGACCTATCCCATCTTCTTCCTGTGAAGTCGACAGAACAGCTAAACCCCAGAAAGGATGTGCCAAAAGTACGTTCAGCGCGTCATAATATGGGACGCGGTCTGCACCGTTCCGAGGCTAATCCTCCAAAATCATTCCTGAGGTGGCTGAGGCAAAGAGATGTTCATGCAAGCCACCTTCCATTGTAGGATAGATACCACACTCCTGGCTGAGGAGGCGTTTACTACGAATACGTTGTAGCTGACAACAGGGCAAAGGACGATGCTCTTAAAATCGTTAAGAATGTCATCCGCCTCAACTAAGATACGGTTCAAAACCAAGCTGCTTTGGGTGAGACCGTGTGGCACTGGGCGAGGCCGGTTCGTGGAGCAGATGAAGTTGGGCGACCCCATCCTTGACTTGCTCTTCTAGAAACACAAAGAACACTTCCCAGTTCTCCCTGTTCCAAATGCGTATTTCACAATACAAAGATTTAGAAGTACAAACGCCTGTTGCCTAATTCCAGAGTTTAGAAGGCAATGACATGAGACACGTTCCATGATTGAATTACAAGAGTTTAGAATTGCAAGGGCGTATATTCATAAAATCTCAATCCGCTGGGGTGCGAACAGATCACAATCGGATCGGCAAAGAGATGGTTTCGAGAATCACAGTACTGCAAAGTTGCTGCAGAAGAACGTCTTAGTCTTATAACATCTAAGGTGACAATCGATGGCGTAGGAACGGGGGGCACTGGGGTGGGGGACGCGTCCCAACTCTGTGTCCATAAGTAGTTGAGAGAGAGAGAGAGAGAGAGAGAGAGAGAGAGAGAGAGAGAGAGAGAGAGAGAGAGAGAGAGAGAGGTGGAGGGGGAGAAGAGATGGTACGATTACTACAGTATGTTTTGTTTGCATTGTTTGGCTGATGATCAAAATAGTTAACTGTCTGCAATAAAATTGATGATGAGTGATATATCACATGTGTGTCTAGTGCTGAAACTGTTACCATTTGGAGAAAATATTGACCATCACTATTGCTTGGTGATAATTTGAGTCAATATGCCATCATCACTCTTACTGATTTCAGAAGTTCAGCACTGTTATTCAGCCATCAACATTATTGGGAAAGTCATGCCACCCAAAGACTTCTTAGTTTTGTCTCCCCCCCCCTCGTCCCACCAATTTCGGTTGTGATCCTCTTTGACTCTTTTTTTCTAACAGTCCCCACTTCAAAGTCAGCGATGTCCATTGAATAGTTCTCTATCGACGGCCTCACTTTCATCAGTTCATCCTGTCTTTGTATTTGAATTCCAATTCTGGAACAATAATTTGCACTGTCGAGGAGATTTACCAAATAGTTAAGACAACAGAAATCTATCATTTCCTTGATCCTCATCCACCCAAGCTCATCCCTATTGCTTAAAGTGCTGCGGCATTACTCAACTCTGATATTCATCGGCCTGCATCATTCTGCAAAGTTTCCAAGCTCTTTACAACCGATTGGTTTAGTATACATATATTATTTTCGTACCATATACTGTACTTGAAACACCCACCATTCCCAAATAGTTCTCATCTTTTGACAACCTTATTGAAGCTGTTTCCCCCTAAAAGTTTCATTTGATTGGGAATTCATTTCCTCTCATGGTTAGTTTATTCGTGTGGTTTCTTTTTGGCTTTCGCAGATTCTATCATTTGGGATAGTGTGAAAATATGGTCAAGGGCGCTCCTTTCCTTCCTGAAGCCATTCTGCATCTCTCGAGAAAACCCTCCTCTTCGATCACATCCTTTAATATCCCACACAGGTCCTTACAGAAAACTTTTCCAATCTTGCTACTGACACAGTTCCACCGATAATTATCCAATACTTGCCTATCCCCGTTTTATGTACAAATATGACCTCGCTTCCTTCCAAATCTTTTGGAACCTCTTTTTACTGTGGTTAAGTTGAATAGGGTCGGTACGCTTTTACATAGTCCCTCTCCCAAAGTTTTCAAAAACTCGCTATGAATTTAAACAGTAATTTAAACGGACATCAGAGCAAGACCGAGTAGATGCAAAATCCTCGCATCGGAGGCATTTGTCGGCGCTCTGCATAATGTGTAATGACAAAAAAATTGCAATGCTGCAGAACCACGGGGTCGATCATTTATCCTATGGGAGAAAAATTCTGATTTTCAGTCCCTGAAAGAGGTAAAAAACCTTGCATCTGATATATTTATCGACGCCCAAGTAGTGAATAATTTATGGGGTTGAAAAGACTCTCAATACGTCTATCTGAGACATTTTGTCCCCTGAGTTCCGATGTGTTCTATGTGCCAGTAAGCACATAGAACACATTGGAACTCAGTGGACGATTTGTCGATATCAAGAGTTGTGTGTTATAGCGAGATAATTTCGATGGAAGCAAACCGACGACCATGGTTCGGCTCAATGGGAGAAAATTTTGATTCTCCAAACCGAAGAGACGCAAAATTTTCGCATCCGAGGCACTTGTTGATGCTCCAGGTATAGTGTAATAAAGGAATAAAGTGTGCAGAACCCAATGAGCCGACCATTATTCGGTACCGTGGGAGAAAATTCTGTTTCCAGGCCTGAAAAGAGACAAAATACTCGTATCTGGGTCATTTATTCATGATCCGAGCAGTGTGTATTTTCCGGACCGAAAAGATGCCAAATCCTTGCATCTGAGACACCTGACGATACCCGACGTGTGTTATAACGGGAGAATTACAATGGTGTCAAACCCACAGGGCTCAACATGGTTTGGCCCCGTGTAAAAAAATTGATTATTTGGACAAAAAAAGAAACGAAATCCACGCATCTGAGAAACAATAGTGTGTTACAACAAGAGAATTTCTTTGGGAGTTAGCTTTGCAGGACCCCTGGGGACCCCAAAGGGGGACCTACCGAACAATTTCCCGGTCGTATGTGCGATCAGTCCGCCTCTGAAGTGTCCGGACAGTCCTGTGAAAGTTTAGGATTGTTATAAATTCTGACTTCTGTAATAGGTGAAAAGGCAGGTTGTCTAAGGTGATATCTGAGGGGTTCCAGAAGATGGAAGCACAGATATTCCAGGTGAGTGAATCACATTAGAACAGATGAACTAGTATTTATGCAAACGTTTCCGATATATTAACACTTGAGATTGGGTGAGTCATTGGTTTAGTAATGCCAAAATAATTTTACCTTAAACCTTTCCCCACAAAGGGGGGGGGGGGGGGTACCCCGGTAGCGACGCCTCTGAAAATGCCATGTCGCGAATCAGCATGTACTTTAACCCTTTACCTAACGTAACGGCCAAAACCGGCCAGCGCTATTCTCAAAAATCGACAATTAATTTTCATTATTTTTTTCATTTCTTGTCTCAAAGACATAGGTTATGACCCCTCGTTGGAGCGAGCTCGTCGAGCTCGTTCCAACGAGGGGTCATAACCTATGTTTTTGAGACAAAAAATGAAAAAAAATAGTTATTCAAGAATTATTTTTGCAAGTGTCATCTGCTTTTCAGGTTAAGTAAAGGGTTAGCCCGAACTCGAAGGAAACGTGTAGACCAAGAACATTAGGTTTCACTAGGGAAAAAAATCGGAGAAAGCTGATTTTTTCAGGGAATGTCGAGTACATGTCACTGAACGATTAGACAAAAGTCCCTAAAATCCCAGTTGAGCTTTTTTTTCTACAGCCTTTTTTCGAAAACGCGTTTGAAAAAAATCAAAAAAAAATCGCACGAACTTTGTAACCTCGAATTGATCCAACTGTATTTTTTGTTTACGCGTATTTCGAGCTACATAATGTCTAATATACATTTACCTAGAGGAAAATGTGCATTCTGTGACAATTTCTGCGAAAAATTATTGAAAATTCACAAAAAAGTATCGGATTTACGCAAAAAATGACGATTTTCCTAACGGATTTGCCCAAAGGGTTGTAGTACAGAACGGGATGTTAGTTGGACAGACGATAAAAAATCCACCACCATTTGAAGACTTTTATCATTGCTTACAAAATAGACATTATGGAAGACCCCCCTCTGCTTCTGGCCGAGTTCCCCTTTTCGCATAAAATTCGTCAGCATGAGAACTCAACTATTTTCGGGCTTGGGACCGAACAGACACGTCTGTGTCTGGCAGCATTAGATCAATAAATAATATTTACAGAATGTACAAAAATCAATAAATAATATTTACAGAATGTACAAATCAATCAACATGGATTAAGTTACATTGACTATTATCAACGCTATATACAGAAATGACATGACCTATATACATATTATTCATCGAACTCAGAAATTTCCGACAGGACAGTGTTTCTGTGGTTGTTACAAGAATCCGAACTGCAATTACACAAACCTGAGCAAGAGAGTCCTGCCTTCTTACACCCACACCTTTTTGTACAAGCACTCTTGCAACCACAACTGATCAGATTCAGTAGGTTATCGGGGGCACATGGCTTTGTGGCTGTAGTCGGTACAAGAAGTCCATTGTCTAGCGACCACCCCCAATCCGTCGGAGGAAGCGAAGTGCCCAGCCATTGTTGGACCTGGAGATAACATCTGTAGACATGTTGTTGTGCAGCATCGCTGCTTGGTGGGAGTGAGGCTAGGTCGATGGGTTTATTCAGTTTAGATTTTGCTACATAACGCTTGTAAGTGACATATCTATATTGGTCGAGAGAGGAAACAGTTTTACTCCCGTATAAGATCAGGAGAAGTTGTTCCCCGGCAGCGGCTACTGCACTTTGTGTACTGTCATCCGCCAAAATTGTGTTGACATACTGTTGTGAGTCGCTAGTAACATCGGAGACAATTGTACTGAATACTTTCTTCTTACCAACTCGAAAGAGTGCAGAAGTAATGTCACAACCACTTATAGAATGTGCTACAAGGAGGTTGCTTCTATGGTCACCCATTTTGGTTGCTATTTCACTAACTGAAACTAGTAAGTTTGGGGTAATGGAATACATCATGTGAATATTACATCCCGGTTGAACTCGAGAGGTAAGAATGACTAACAAGTCTGTGTCTGTTCCCACAACGACAACATTGTTGTCATCTTGAGCGATGTCAAGTGCAGTTTCGGCTATCAGTACATCAGCATCAGCCTCGGCCTGCTTGGACTGAATATTGATAGCAGATAGCTCCTGCATTAGAAGATCGATCAGTTGGGTTTTGTTCTTGGCATTTGCAAGGAAATCGGATTGGGGTGTGGTGGCTGGTAACTCGGGTGAGATATTGATATCAATGGAATACCTGTCTTTAGATCTACGGGCTTGTTCCATGCCCTTTGTCGACATTGTACAAGCATAACCATCAAAAACAACCACGACGTTCGCCCCAAAATGTCTCACTAGATAATTGGAATATGATGTACATATGTCCTTATATGACGACTGTTTAGGCCATACAACTGCCCTCAATAAAAATCCACCATCTACAACAAACAGAGAATGTTCTGGGATTTTAGTTTGCTCGGAACCGTATGTTTTGAGGATCTTAACGAGCGTGCTTTTCTGTGTCTTCCTCATTCCAGCAGAATCAAACAATGCTGGTGGTTTCGGGGCGAGTTCATATTTGAGATACTCTTCCATCTCTGCTTGTGACTGAATAACACATGTGATGCGGTTGAACAGAATTGTGGGGTCAATCACTACCTTACTTCCACGGACTTTGATGCTATTTGCCATCGATGCGAAAGACTTCACAGTGTCAACACGTCGTAGTTTGATGCTGTTGAACGTTTTGCTTACAACATTCGATACGCATCATTCACAATTTTGCGAACTTGGTCACAGTTCACAGTTTCGTCGGCCACAAGCCCGGTCGCTATAGAGACTAATTGTAGTGGATCTCTATTCTGAAAGGGGGAATGCACTCTGAGCCAGTTCAATAATTTGGTGATATCATTGGCATCAGTCAATTGTGAACTTTGACGGAGATCCCGATGTTGTTCGCCATGACCAGTGTGAACATGAACAAAATTTTCGAGAGCATTACATATCGGAAGGCAAAGAGGTAGTCCATGTACCCATTTCGCAACAGTGCTATCGGTTATTCCCCTGCCATGTGTGAGACCACCAGGGAGCTTGAACATTCTCATTAAACACTGCTCTATGGTCTGATCAGAATATATCCCGTCCCAGAATTTATCTGAGCGCCTTATGGTAAAGTAACCTTTTTCAGTGAACAACTTCAAATCATCCTGTTGCATTATTTCTGTTAGCTCATTCATCTGCTGCAAATAGAGATGAGAACTTTTTGCGTATGCAAAATGACCACCTGCGTGAAATACTGGAATCATATTGCGAACACAATATGTGTGGAGTTCCCAGTCGCCTGTGCGCTCTGCTCTCAAGAACAACTGGAGAAGACCTATTTGCTCGTAGTATTGTACCTAAAGCTTTCCTGTGCGTCCTACGGACGCATTCTGGAGCAGTTCGTGTAATTTTGACAGTAGATGCATCTTGAGTGTAGGCAAACACCACATTATGTGATTTAATCGAACATGGAAATTGAAACAATGATGCTATAATACGGTATTTGAATGAGAAAAGTCGATGCCGTTTGAATTTGAGTTTAGGGGGTATGGTTAATATTTCACACGTTTCACCAGTTCATTATGGAATAAATGACTATTGTTATATATCATTATAAAGCCACTGCTTTTCTGCAATTTTTGATATATAATTTAACTCCCAAAGTAGTCGTAGATTTGATTTAATGGACGTTGTGTACCGTTGTGTGTATGAAAACAATAAAATTTTTTTCGTAATTTTGTACATTTTCGTGAATATTTCACCATTGAGTGTGAGGATTGGTACAAAGTTGGCATTTTCTGTTGGGGATATGTATTCTCAATATAATTCAGCACGATATTTATGATTCTCACCCTACTAAGGCGAATAAGAATGAGAAATATGGAGCTGGGTCGAATTTTTTTTAAATTTTTTTTTTTCATAAAAAAAACGCTATAACTAAAAAAGCTCAACTCGGATTCGCGGGGACTTTTCACACTTTATCCGCAATGTGTGTCCCGGAAACATATAAAAAATCAGCTTTCTCCGATTTTTTTCCTTACTTTCTCATTTTTATGTCTAATGTGCCTGGACTAGTGCGTTACAATGCGGTGAAACAGTTCAATTTGAAGTCCCATGCAATGAGCTTCTTATAGAGTTATTTCCCTTTACCAGTAAAAGTGGCAAAGTTCTTTTTGAGCAGCATTATTGGATGAGATGGGGAGAGAGATCCTTGGCAAATTATTTGTACTTTTGTTTCCAGTAGTGTAGACAAACTATCTTGCATTTGGTGTTTCCATCCCTTCAGATTACTTCATGGAGAGATGTTTCCTTCTCTTATTTAAATTAGGCTACACAGTTATGTATAAAAACACAAAGCAAAACCCCAAAATATGTTTCTTCTGATCACCCCCGTGTAAAATTGTATCTGCATCTACAGGACTGTGGTCTCAAGAGCGATATCTTTTTCGACTGGATCGCGACACATTTACCGGCATGGAGATTTAATTTATAAAATTTTACAAAATAAAATCTGCAACATAAACAACACACAAAAGCATCAACCGAGAGGCAATGTTTTCACATTTCTTTTGCGAATGGTGAGATTCTACAGTATTGTGGGCGGGAATTTCGACCAGTCATAATTACAGCAGAGTACTAGCAAAATGGGAATTTTCTTTTCTTCACATGCGACTGACATTTACTTTGCCAAGAGCCAGTGGCGGACTGGGACAAGAAAAGCCACCGGGGTATGCACCAAGGGGGCCTCTGACCCGAGAAAATTCGGATTTTGCGGACTGAACGAACGCGGCTTCCTTGCATCTGTGCGATCAATGGCATTCGACAAAAAGTGGTTCTACGGGGGCAGAGGACTCACCGGGAAGATCATAGTCCGCCCCAATCGGAGAAAATCTTGATTTTTGAAAATGAAGGAAAGCTGTTTCCTTTCATCAGAGCGATCAATGGCAGACAAGATTGCTGATTTGTCGAAATGTCCTCTATGTGGACATGCAATGGCTGTGCTAAATGCCTCGGAAGACCTTATAAAAGTATGTTCGATTCAATGGAAGTATGTCGAATTAACGGAAACGTCCCACCAACAACCAAAATTACATGAATAGACCCTACAGCTTCCCTAAAAATTATTTAATTATTCTCATTTTCTGTTCTATTCTTAAACTGTAATATCTAGTCCTGACTATCCCTGACTCCTCTGTCACGGACTGAATCACCTAATGAGATATCTTTATCGGGATTAAACAGCCAACCAAATAGCTCTATACACTTTAGCACCGCCCATCATCTGCATATGCAGTTCCTGGACCAAGTGGACGCGAACGTAATCACATATTTGAGGTTGTCTTCATATTGGAAGTACAACTGTCTACATATTTAAGATTGCCTACGTAATGGAAATGCCAACGTGTGACTGTGTGCTTGTGCACAATCTGCCCAAATCACATGCTGCGTATGATCACATGAAACATATGTCAATATGTGGCCATGTGTTAGTGCACACTGTGAGCACAACACGTGTAGCATTTGCGCACATACAGGTGTTGTCTCCTATACCACCCCATAGCCTATCGGCTCCTCGCTCCAACACGGCCTCTAGCTTTAATGTGGCTCACGACTCCTAGACCATCCAATAGCTTTCAATGCCTCCAGAACACTGCCACCTCTATATGTTCTATGATCAGCCCCCATAGTCTTCATCTAATGCTATTGTATTATACCACCCCTGTTGGCTTTAGTCCGGCAGCCAAGTCACCGTTGCGTGTTTTAGCGTCTAAAGTTTTTTCCTTGGCGAATTATGGTTCCCCACAATACCCATTTGAAGAATCAATCGGCTGGCCGTTTGTCAGCCTTGAGGAATTTGAGATATTTCGGTTTTTAAAAATGGCGGTCAATATGGCGGACACTTTTTCAAACAGGAGGATTTTAACCAACGTGAAGTGCTAATTGAAGCAAACTAGCATCTCCCACACACCTTTCTTATCCAGCTGATACACATTTTTAATTTTGTGCAAAAATCAGACTGCCTAAATCCAATATGGCGGACAAAATAGCGATAAAATTCAGAAAAATCTATTTTTTCAGAAATTTCACCAATTTGTTCCACATTACTAGTGCAATGATGGTCAGTGTTTGTGATGGACAGTCACATGACAGCAATGTTTAGGCATTTCCGTACAATGTTACATGCTCTATCGTTTAAGGTATGAAGTTCGGAATTGGTACTAATATATTGCCCGTAAATTATTAATGATAGCATTGATATTAAAAATATTAGAAACATAGAGTCCTGGCAGTATAGTGTGGCAAGAAAGATTACGTAGACCATTAGATAGTTTCAAAAATTGGTAAGTATCCAAGGTAGGTTCCATTTTGGGTAGGTCCGACTGCATTGCATGTTTCCAAATGCACGCTTGCATGTGGCCTCGTTTGACGTTCTCTGCAAAAGACTCAATACTTGGAGGGAGGGTACATAGTTTAGGGACTTTTGTTGCTCCTGGTCGTCCTACTTTGGATGTCCAACTACTGACTCTTGCATCAGATATTGATTTGGATGTTGGACATCCATAATTGGCAGTCATCAACTGTGTAGCTTCACACAAGACGTCGTCCCTAGGAGCATCAATTTTTCCAACTGACTCTAACGATACACAACCCTCTTTCAAACCTTTAAGGACACGACCTGTACCTATTTCAAATCACCCGGCGACGGATCACACGCAGAGATAGCATGCTCGGCAAGAGTACTTGGGATAATGTCACGATGCTTCTCAACAGTGGCACCAATATCTATCACAGACCTATCCCTAAGGGAGATGTTGTATTCTGTTCTAGATAGTGTTGCAAGAGTAGGGTTTACACATCTGTGCTGTCTGCAAGAACGATAACCTGCTTTTTGTCATCCATAGCAAGTTTCACTGCCTGTTGAACTATAATATAATCAGCTTCTTCGTGACTGGTTTTCATGTCGCGCCTTTCTATGAGGATACCTTTGTTAATAGCAGTTGGAACGTTGACTTATCCAGTAACGACAAGTTTGTGCCCTTTAGTACTTTCACCACCAAAACTCTTATGTGACTTGAAATGCTGACAAACCATACTGATGACTTGATATTTATTCTCAGTGACGCCCAGCATAAGTTTCTGATACGGCAATACTGATGTTTCACTCAACCTGAATTCTTGGCAACAGCTTTCAGCGCTCCTGCGGTCCATGTACAACTTTTCGTGCTGAACTCGTTGTACCTGTCGCAAATAAGATAAACGTCCACCAACAGCAACTTCTGTTTCACAGACTCTTGAATTTTTTCAACAAAATCCACACAATAGGACTGCGAAGTTTATTTGGTGCCAGCCAGTGAGGAATCCAGAGTAGGGCACACCCATCATTTAGCGTGCAAACATCTACGTCTGTCGGTATGGATTTCTGTGCCGATATTGCACACGCAAGCCTAATTACGACTTTGGTATACGCAAATCACCAGCTTCATTGAACAGTGCAGTTGGAACTGGCGCCAGCTCATAAGAGATCCCTTCCTTGATGTCAATGTCTCTCATACTCGACTGAAGACCCATAACCCTTGAATAAATCAAGTTGCAATAAACGCGAGTGCCACGTACTTTTATGACCTTCTTCGTAACAGCCGGCAAATTGCCATATCTTTTAAAATGCTAATGATTCATTTTAGACAGTTATATTAATAGGTAGAAAATACAATTCTATAAAATACAACTGTAAAAGTTTTATAATATTGGCTCCTGCAGGAAGTAAACACTATAGACTGGTACAGACACTTTCTCATCCTCCAGATTTTCTTTTCAAACTATAATTTTATTTTTTCTTCAGAAACCGGGCTCGACGAAAAGGCATGACCAATTTAAATGCCATACCCATACATTGTAAACTTAAATCCTCCAGAAATTAACCACTAAAATGACTACTGAACTGGAGTACTTGTTGGAGCAAGTGCCAAGTATTCTTTTCTACACTCTTGTTTCACTGCGATGACTGGAGTACTCCTTGGAGCTGGTACCAAGTACTCTTTTCTACAGTCTGGTATCGACGCGATGATGTGGATCTTAAAATTGAAATAGTAAAACACTGATTCTTATCATGAATACGTATATACACATTTCAGTCTCAAAACCCTTGTTGATGGGCGTTTTATTTTTTCTTAATATTCAATTTTGTGTTCAGATATTTATTTTCGGACATTGTCAAAATCACAGTATAGATATGGATAGACCTGGACTAAATTTTTTGTTGCTTGATCTCTCAAAGACTCATTTTTAATATTTACATGACTTCCTTGGGGATTCCTCAATAACACGACCCCATTGTCCTAACCCGATCAACCTTGATCCATTTCCCGAGTCCTTCATGGAGAATACCTGAACGAAGAGCGTGTGAATCGACATAAGCTGGTGTCACTATGTAGGCCTCGGCTTAGTCATAGAATACCATGCTCGGTGCTGAGTCATTAACTATGAAAGACACCGAATCTCCATTCAACCTGGCAAGTCGTGTTGGGAGACTGGGTTGTGCTACGGATAAATTCTTAACTCTTCGAACACGAGAGGCCGCTTTTCCGGTCCAGGAAGATGATACGTCATAATATCATTTAGTAGGATGGTTGCTAAGTGAATGCGTGTGGTAGATCAATCAATATTTTCAACGTGCAGCCCCATGGCTGCACGTTGAAAATATTAATTTGTCCCCCTAAATAATGAATATGGACTCTTCCAACTGTTGCCGTCGAAGAGATATGGAAAATACCACCATTGTTCAAAGGGTGAAGATTACTTGTGTTTTTATCACTTTTATTTTTGATTCATGTTGTTGATTTGATTGCTGAATCCAAATACATATTTGCAACCACATAAAGTGTGTTCTCCAGTTATTACACCATGGGTGTGAACTTGTAACCTTTTGTCTCATGGAAACTGATTGTTAGTAGAACTACAGTTATGAGTGAAGTTGTATTTGGAGCGGCGGTTTTGCGGACTGTCCATTGAACTGTTAGCTATTCATTATTCTCACTTTGTGATGCGCCAAAATGAAGTGATAGTGTTGTTTCAACAGTTTTATATTGTCTAGTTTCTTAAATACAGGATCTCCATGGTGTCCCCACTTTATATCGAGATTTACAAAACCAGTTCTGAAAATTAGGTCTGGGTCGAGCTTTAGCTTTTTTTGTTGACATGAGCCAGGCCAAGCCCTCAAGCCACCAGTCAAATTCTGTGAGAAATTCGACGCCCTTATAGCCTAGACCCCGTCTAGTTCTCAAAGAGTCCATCGCCAGTGTTCAGATTAAATCGTCTGGAATATTTAAGTTGGTCGGAAAAGCGAAACTACGGGTCGCTTTTCCGACCACCTGAAATATTCCAGACGATTAACCCTTTTACTGCCACGCCCACTTTAGCCATATTTGGAGGACCTCTATGTTCGCCTGTATGCGAGGAAGTTCAATAAAATTTATGACATACTTGAAACTCTGTCATGTGATTAATTGTTGGAAGGAGCTCTATGGGCCATGTCCAACAATTAATCAGATGGTAGGTTTGATCTGCGCCTACCAGAATGTACAAATAATCATCATAAAATAGGTGACAATTGTCGCTTGCGGTAGCGGAAGTGTTGAATAAAAAAAATACCATAAACATTCAATTTCTTTGAATCAACGCAAGAAATGTTTCTCAATCGCGACTTAATTTGACCGAATTATTGATTGCATTATCTTATCAATGAAGACTCACCACAACTGTAGTTTTATGGTTACGCCACGCAGTTCCAGTAACGGTGTAAATATCTTGATGTTTTCAAGGTGAATAAAAAAAATATTGATTTGAATATCTAAGACTGGAGTTCGGAAGAGTAGCTGTGTATCTTTGTCACTTAGACCCTTTACCCATCGCAGACGATATCAAAATTTATTATTTTAAATACCATTTTTTAAAATTTTTCAAAACATTTCAACAAAACCATATCATGTGACCCCTCGTTGGAACGAGCTCGACGACCTCGTTCCAACGAGGGGTCACATGATATGGTTTTGTTGAAATTTTTTGAAAAATAATATTTTTTCAACTGCTGAATTTGCATATTACGCGGGGCCGGATGCGGGCGATTCGTTGGGTAAAGGGTTAAGGGATGTCACATTAAAACTCACAAACTTCAAGAAACATGGGTAATCAAATGGACCATAACAGAATTAAACTGATGGCCTGAGAGTTTGGAGCGAGGAGTGATGAACTAAAACCATTAATGACTTCCGTTGAGGGCACTCAGTTATAGTGTGGCTTCAAGAAACACATATTGCTCACAGTGCCGTATTAACCTATGACCGGGCCCCTAGGCTTTTAGGCACTTCGGGACAGAACCCCTTCCGGCACTTCAATCTTTCATCCCACTACAGCTGACAGCCTGACCTTGGTATGGTGGGCACTATGCCGCAGTACATAGTCCTAAATCCATTTAGCGGGTCTACTGAAGAATTCTACTCACAACTTGACATATTATTTAAATAAGCATTAAAATAATATACTGTATATAAATATATATATAGTATACTTATGAGAGTATATATATATGGATAAATACATATGTACATGCATCACTACGGCGCAGTGTTCAAACAGCCTTTAACCATTGGATCCTAAGGCGCTGGTAACAGTGCCTCAGCAAAACAACAACAACAACAAAAAAAAAAAAAAAACATTGGCACGCCCCCTGTCCCTGCGGGCCCGTAGGCTTCGGCCTAGTCAGCCTTATGAATAATGCGGCCCTGGTTGCGCAAGCGATACACATAGTGCCCTCGTTCTTGTTCGGGCACTATTGCTTCCCTGAGTAATACAACGAGATCAGAGTGCACTCAGCGGAGGACATTAATAGGTTCTTGGAAGTTTTCATAACCTAAACAAAGCGAAAGTATTAACTAGAGAATTGTAATTTGTTGGACAAATTACGGGCTTTCCCAACTTTCCAATGTGTATGGTTTTGGTAGAAAATTTTGAAAATAAGTGTTTTCGTGAATATGACGATACCTCATTTTTCTAGATATTGTGACAATAAATAAGTTTCCCAGATCTGGTTGAAATCATACAGCTTGTTTTTGAGTTATGTTGAAAAATGATGAAATTTTGAAGATTTTGGCAGAATATTTGAAAATACGCGTTTTCACAGACATGGCGATACCTCACGTCACTAGATTGTATCGCATTACATAAGTATGCCAAATTTGGTTAAAATCGTACAGCTTGTTTTTGAGTAGTGCGACAAACAAAATTGAAGGAGGAAACAAAAAAAGAAAAATAGAAAGAAAAGAGGAATGAAGAAACATTTTGGAAAAAGAAGAATAACAAGAGTCTTTCCAAAACTGGGTTTGGGAAAGCCTAAAAATTAAAAAAAAATGGAGAAGAAATTTTTTTTAAAAAGAAGGATAACCAGAGTCTTTCCCAAACTGGGTTTGGGAAAGCCTAATTATTTTCAGAATTCAAGTACATAAACTAGAGAATTGTAATTTGTTGAACAAATTACGGGCTTTCCCAACTTTCCAATGTGAAAAAGCAGACTACATATAGCAAAGCAAAGTGTTTGAAATCAACCCTTTCCAAAATGAGAGACAAAAAGCATCCATAATTGGCTAATTTGGGCATTCTTTCACGGTTCTCTTATTCTCACCCTCATTGTGCTTGGGGGTTAAATCTTGAGATTAAAAAGTAAACAGTAACTTTCTTCTGTAATCATTGTTACATCTATCCATACCAAAATAATTGCTACAACAACCTTGCAATAAGAGGAAATGAGTACAGATGTTTGCAAAATTCACTGAAAATCAATTTTTGTCAGCCAGTACTATTCTTTACGTGGCCAAAGCATATGTTGGGTTAAGCCCCAAAGCATAACTTACAGCAGCGGATTTGTTCATTAAGCATCTCTACCTATAGCAAAACAAAGTATCTAAAATTAACCCTTTCCAAAATGACAGGAAAATGTAACCGTAGTAGCTAATTTTAGCATTTACGAATGGAAATCTTACCCTCATTGTGCTTGAGGGTTAAAGATGAAATTAAAAACTAAACAGTAATTTTCTTCTGCTAGCATTGTTGCATTTATGCATACAAAAATAATTGTTACAACAACATTGAAAGTAGAGAAATTAGCGCTTGAAGTTAGTCAAAATGCTTTATTCCTATCATATGTGGCCAATAGGGGTTGATTTTAAAATATTTGTGTGGTGATTTTAGTGTATCATATTATGCTCTAAATGTGTGAACATCAATCACAGACTGAGTGTCTGATAAAAGACATGGCGGAATCTTGAATCTTGGTATTTGAATGAACATGTACAAGTTGAGGGCACTCCAATTCAAAGCACGACAACTGGGTGAGGGTTAAAACTTGGAATAAAACATATAACAGCAAAATTGTTCCTGGATGAATGTCCTATCTTCTCATAGGAAACGTTTTGAAAAAATATGGCTCCAGTTCTGAGAAATTGCATGTACATTTTGGCGAAAATAACAATTATTCCGACAGTACCCTTATAGGAAGTCTCAAATCTGCTAAGGGTTAAACTTTTGATAATAACATATAGAACAAAATTTGCCATACTTTGACTGCTGCATGCAGCTATAGAAAACATTCAGAGCTCAATCAATTTAAAATGGAGTAAATTGTCACCTAAACTTACCAACTTCTGAAAAAAATTTGATTTTTTTTGGACGGTACCTACTTTTATGCAACCAGAATGGGATAGGGTTAAACTTTACAACCAACCTTACGACAGCTAATATGCTTGATAGTCAATTGTGAATACGTACATGAAAAGTGTTTGAAATTAACCCTTATTAAAATGATAGACAAAGCAACCAAAGTTGACTAATTTTGGCATTTTCAAACAGTATTCTTATTCCCGCTCTCATTGCGCTTGAGGGTTAAATCTGAGATTAAAAAGTAAACAATAACTTTCTTGCACAATCATTGTTGCATCTATCCGTACCAAAATAATTGTTACAACAACCATGTAATTAGAGATATTTGCTCTTGAAGTTGGTCAATTTTGAAGAAAAAATCTCTAATCATGTCATTTTTGGCCAATGGGGGTTAAAGTTGAAAGATTTGAGTGGTATTCGTGGTGTATTATATTATGCTCTAAATGTTTGGAAAATTTGAGCTAAATAACTGTAAACAATTTTGAGACATTTGAAAAATGGTGAAATTTTGACGGTTTTGGCAGAATATTTTGAAAATACGCGTTTTCACAGACATGACGATACCGCATTTCACTAGATATTATGACATTACATAAGTATGCCAAATTTGGTAAAAATCGTACCGCTTGTTTTTGAGCAGTTCAACAGACAAAATTCACGGAGGAAAAAAAAAAGAAAAAAAAAGAAAAAAAAAATAGAGAAGAAAAATTTTGAAAACGAAGAATAACAAGAGTCTTTCCCAAACTGGGTTTGGGAAAGCCTAATAAAGCAAGAGTTCCCAGCCACATCCACTGACTCCATGTCAGCTTTTAAAAGTTAGTTTGATCTCTGCTGAGTACGGTTGAAAATTGGTAGAAAACTATACCCATCTTTTTGTTGCAGAGACATTTAGTGTCTTTGGGGGCAATGCCACAGAAGCATTTACCCTTTCACTGCCACGCCCACTTTATCTATATATGGAATACCTCTATGTATGCCTGTATGCGAGAAAGTTTAATAAAATTTATGACATACTTGATATTCTATCATCTAGTCCGGCCGCCAAACGCCATTTTTTCACCAAACCATGTTTTGTTGTATTAAATTTTTTTCTCAACGGTTTTTATTAGTTCAGACACCCCTCTTACTAATTTTTCCTACTGGACAGCTGACAGCATTGAGTATTTTTTTTAATTGAGCCTTAAAGTAAGGTACTGTTGAAGGGGTCGAAAATTGATGTGGAAATTACAGATCCGAATGATTATTTCATCTTAACTCACTATATAAGCACAAAACGTAATGTAATTGTGTTTCGATATAGTAACTACATCCGCATTGGGTATTTGGTAGAAATTGAACGGATATTACACCGCTTTTTATATCTGTCAACGCTATTTATATCTAACAACGCTCTTTATATGTGAACGCGTTTGGAGATTACGTCATATAACTGTTCTTTCTCTTTGATTTCTTAGAGCGAGGACGCATTATTGCAACTGCGCAACTGTGTCTCACTGCACACCTCATAAACTTACAATTTTGTCTCGCCTTTTATCACTAGCGTTTCTATTTCTTCAACTTCACTCGATATAGCATCTGGTTCGGGCGACCTTTGCTTTGAAACGACATACACTAGCTCTGTCTTGTCAGATGCTTGTTTTTTTCTCAACCAAGTTCGGTTGTGCTGAATCGATGAGCAAAGATCCTCTAATGAACGTGAAAGCAAAGCGAATTGAGAATATACTCAGGTGTAGTAGGATTTATAACGATGACTTACATATAGCTTTGCAACATGGGTACGATGCAGACCCAGATTTGACTCTGAATTTCCATAAATACTGTGGTGAGAAGTATTTGCACCCGAAGAATGTGAAGCAAACAAGCATTGCTCATAGCACATCCCTAGATTCTGATGCTCCGCCCGAAAAAACGACCCAAACGTTCACATGACGAATTTACTTTCAGGCGTCATTGTCTATTTTGTGGTGATAACTACATAGTTGACCGGGATACGAAGAATCCTTCAAGGTGGAGACCCGCCTACCTGTTTCGCCAAATAGGCACACATACACCGCATATGTCAGTTTGTGATGAAATAATTGGCATTTGTTGTCGTAGGAACGAACGATAAATGGTCCGAAGAAGTAAAGCTTAGAGTGTGTGGTGCTGTTAGCGACTTACATGCTGCCGATGCTCGGTACCATGTTGACTGTAGGTCGAAATTTACGAATCCAAAATCGGTAGAATCAGCTGCAAAACAGAAAATTGATCTTTCGTCACCACATAGTCAGGCCATACAATCTGTCATATCTTACATGAAGAATGGCACATCCCCCACGTGGAGTTCTGTCGAATTATTTAATCTTTATCTACAATCTGGTGGGACTTACAATTCCCGTCGATCATTTGTGTCTGATCTAGTCGATATCTGCGGAGATGACATTTTGGTGTTGTCTCCCCCGGGAATCGCCACCGTTTTGGCAGACAAATCCAGAGCTGGCACCTTACTTAGGCACGTTAAAGACTCGGATGATGACAATATTGACAGTTCCACAAAGATTCTCAGTAAAGCAATTGGCAAAGAAATCAAAGATATGGATCATGACAAAGATAACTACGCCACTGATGTTAACAGCGAGAGCGTATCCTCGTTTGTAAGTGGTACACTTCTCACATTACTATGTCGTTTAGCTCCACAGTTGGACCACACATTACCTGCTCTGATGATAGGAAACATAGTGACATCAGCGTTGTGTGGAAAATACACACCGCTTCAAATTTCGTTGGCAACGCTGTTAAGAGATTCCAAAGAGTTGGTAAAAACCATGCATGATTTTGGTGTTACATGCTCATATGACGAGCTATTTAGATTCAAAAAATCTGCGGCAGCTCTGGCTGCAAAGAATGCAAATGATACATTGATTTCGGATGCCAACAATAGCCTCATACAAGTGGTTGTTGACAACTTTGATGCTGAAATTGCTTCTCAAAATGGGAAGCTAAGCACCCATTCATTGGCAATCGTGATGGCTCAAAAGGACAATAATGATTCCGTTGAGTCTCAGACGATCCCAAGATTGAAAAAGTCAGATATGACAAAACCAACAGAGTACGAATTGGATGTTGTGCGTTTCAATGGATCCAAATGACCCGACATGCTCGCATCACATGTACTAAACACTGTTCCCCTTCTTTCAACATTGTGACGCAGTGCAATGTCATTACGCAGAGCGATAGAACTTGACTTCACATTTTTGAAAGATATGCTCAGTGACCAGAACTGTCCAGAGTTCAATGGGTATAATACCCGCATGACGAGAGACTCGGGTCAAGCAACGAACCCAAAAAACGAACGCAGCATACCTCCCTCTAATAGACATGACACCTGCTGATCCAGACACTATCATGACAGCTATGGAAAAGGCAGAGCAACTATCGTCAAATGCAGGACAGCCGTTCACTATATTTACTGCCGATCAGCAGGTATACAAGATAGCAGTTCAGGTGTTATGGTCTTATCCAGACAAATTCGCGGCATTTGTTCCTCGATTGGGTGGTATGCATTTGCTCATGAGTTTCATTGATTCAGTTGGCACTCTCATGGCCAATACTAGACTTTCAGATATACTTGAGTCAGTATTCGGTGGGGTTGAAAAGATGTTGACTGGGAAAAAGTTTCCAATGAATATGAGAGCCATGCGTTTGTTATCAGAAGAACTTTTGCGAACAGCTTTGGAGAATAATGATTTGCAATGCGCAGAAGATTTATTTGCATTGCTAGAAGAGAACAGGTGCAAAAGTCGCACGACAAAAATGTGGGTTGATGCTTTTTTGAAACCATGCTTCCTTATGATGTTGTACGTACGAGCGGGGAGAGAAGGTGATTGGCTTTTGAACCTCGAAGCTGTGAAAAGCATGCTTCCTTATTTCTTTGCTTCTGGTCATGCAAATTACGCAAGATATGAGCTTTACTATCTGCGGCAGATGCAAAATATGCCACCGGATATTTTATCTCATTTCTTGAAGGGTGAACATGTGATGAGACACATACCTGGTCTATGGAATGGCATATGGAGCGATATGTATATCGAAACTACCTTCATGCGATATGGCCATGGCAAATCCGGCATAATAGGGATCACATTAAAGCCAGAAACACTAAAAACCTGGGCATTGAGTTTGCATGCACGTGGGAAGTTAGCTACCGGTATATCAAATTTGCGAGAAGATCGAGATAGTGACAAATTACATATCGCACACAAGGAAGAGGCCAAGTCTAGAATTGCAAGTGATTCTGTCGACCGTATGGGTCTGAGAACTAAACTAGGAATGTGTATCGACCAACTGGATCCAAACGAACACCCCGAGACCATAAGTAACATCGCAACTGGTAGGATAGGTCCAACGTCTGTCAATGTCGATAAGATTGTCAGTCTCAGAGTTCAGAAAATGACAGAATTTGAAGAGGCCTTCCCGAGTGGATTTTATGAGTCAATTTCGAAACCAGTACAAACTATGGCAATCTTGAAAAAGTCGCTGAAGGTTGGGGAGGTCAAAATATATGACACTAATCTCATTTATTCCAGAGTTATCGGACTTTTATGTAGTTCACGTGAATTAGATATCAAACATATCCTTCCCTTTGAACTGTCACCACTACCAACCGCCATATTTGATGAATCCGGGGATATGCGCGTGTGGACATCAAAATCAGTATTGAAAAATAAAACAGTTGTTGAGAAACCAAAATGAACGTCTGGTGTGGATAAGAAATCTGCAATTGTTATCGATGGCTGTGCACTGCTCTGGATACCTCATTGGCCCGCGTCTACCAAAACCAGACCGGCAACTGTTCTAGACTTCATTACAGCGTTTACAGATGTTGCGATCGAGTGATGTGTATTTGGTATTTGACAGATATGTTGACTACAGCACCAAGTGCGTGACAAGGGCACACAGAAAGGCCGATAGCTGCCGGGTGTTTCAACTTGTACCCACCTCCCTGCTACCACCACAAAAACATGTGCTAACCGTAGTGGAGAACAAAAAGCAACTGATCTCCATTATATGTGATCAACTCACCACGGACAAAAGTTTTGCTGAGCAAAACACACGAACTCACAAACTTGTAATTACTGGCCAACATGATATTCCGGTTGAGGTTAGTTGTGGGTCGGTGACAGATAGAGTAGATATGGCAACTAGTCACGAGGAAGCTGACAACATTATCGTTCAACAGGCAATATTGTTTGCTGCAGCTGAATGTAATAACGTTGTGGTTGTTGCTGACGACACTGACGTCTATTTGTTGTTGCTGCATCACTACCTTGAACAACACTTGACGGTTGCAATGACTATGGAGTTACCAATCCATGGACGGGTGGTGATAGATATACCTGCCGCAGTTGATACACATAAGCAAATTGTTCCTCAATTGCTCGCTGCTCGCGCACTTTCCGGGTGCGATACTGTAGGAGGATACTTTGGTATCGGCAAAGGGCGTGGACTGAAGGTTCTGCAAACTGGTGGGACACTGGAATCACTTGGTGTGAATAACGTGGAGATATCGGATGTTCTAGAACAAGCCACCAAGTTCATAGCATTATGTTATAGATCTCCTAAATCAACATCAATGACCGATGCTCGTTTGTGCATATGGAGAACACGAATTGGGAATCCGACTGCAACATCTGCTCCTAAATTGTGCAGCCTACCACCCACAACAGAGGCTTTTACTGAGAATGTCAAACGGGCTCACTTGCAAACTTGTATATGGAAGCATGTCCTTCAACCTAACCCACCGCAGATGGACCCAACTGTATTTGGATTCGAGAAAGACGTGAATACAAAATCTTTGAACCCTGTGACAGTCGCGTCCAACGTCAAGCTAGCACCTGATGAAGTACTGAAGGTGATTAGGTGTACATGTTCGAGTAAAACGCCATGCAAATATTCGAGGTGTAAGTGTAATGCAGCAAACATGGCGTGTACCATTTTCTGTGCGTGCAGTGTTTCAGAGGACTACTGCAATGAACACTGCATCTTGTGGGATCCTTATAAAGTACTTCACCAATGATATTTGCAAACATCTCTCTTGTTACAATTTCTCGTACATTTCAGTTCCCACCTCAGGTTTTGGAGTCTTTAACACTACTGCTGAAAATAGCAAAATGTTACTAATTTTGGTAGCCATTTTGATTTTTTCTGGAAAATCTGGAGAAAAGCTGATCCGCTTTGTGACCAACACAATCAGTTGGAAATGGCGTGCTGTACTGAATTATTTAGTAAAGATTTTTGACTTTCAATTTCAATATTTTCAGTGGTATCGGCGGAAACTTGAATTTGTGGCCATCTTAGGTTTTGGCGGTTATAAGGAAATTGATCAACCCTGTCAGCTGCCCAGTAAAAGAAATCGCACGAGGAGACCATATAGTTATACGATATAGTGATACGATAATACACCGAGAAAAAACAGGTTAAGTGTATTGGCGTCTGGACAATGGGCAGATGAGTGTAGACTGTAATTGCTTTGTTACTTTCCAATTTTGGGGGCATTTTGGACGCCATATTGGGTTTCTCAAACAATTCCTTTGATCATATATAACAAAAGAGCATCACCCCATATGGCTAATTCATATCGGTAATCATGGTTGGACATTTCAAAATAATAGCGCCCAATAGCCGCCTATATTTGTAAGAAATTATGATTTTTTGCCATATTTGCGGCCATTTTGAATGCCATCTTGGGTTTTGAGAGAATATATTTCATATGACACATGAGAGTAACAGTAGGTTCATGAAAATGTGCCGATAAGTATATATACCTTACATTGTTTATACATATAATATCGGTTAATTCCGACGGACATAACATAATTCGCAACTTTTTTCAGATTGACTAGGTTATGCCGGCGTTTATAAATAACGTGATACAGTGAGCAACAATCCACTTCTGGTGGATATTAGAGTACCAGTGTGTGCAGAAATGGCCCCTCTGGTAAACAGAATTATATAAGCATGCATATTTGTCAACATCTTAGCAACAATATGAAGAATACGTGGTGAAATCTCAAAAAAATGAGAAAAGTGTGACACATTGGCGGCCATCATGGCCGCCATATTGGATTTTGGTAATCTTATTTTGGCCAGTAAGTAACAATTATATATGTGTACGATGAATCAAGAAGAAAAATCTTCAAAATTCCATATTATCTTACCAAAAATTCCGATCCAAGTTATATGGTGATATTGTATTTTTTCATAGCGGCCACCTTGGCGGCCATCTTGGATTTTGTCGAATAAAAAAAATTGCTCAACACTGTCAGCTGTCCAGTAAGAAAAATCTCATCAAGGAGACCCTATAGAATAATAATCCGCCGAGAAAAAACATAATACAACAAAACCAGGTTCAGTGCCTCGGCGGCCGGACTAATCTGATTAATTGTTAGAAAGGGCTCTTTGAGCCCTTTCCAGAAATTAATCAGATGGTAAGCGTGATCTTCTCACACCAGAATGTACAAATAATCATTATAAAATATGTGCCAACAGTCGCTTTCGGCAACGAATGTGTTAAAATTAAAATACTCACCTCCGACAGTTTTTGAAACTTATAGCACGAAATTATGTCTTCCGACTGGTAAATGCAACCCAAAATCAGCCAACTAGATGTTTTATTATTAAACTGATACGATATCAGACTCTAATGGAAATATCTCAACCACTCATTATATGTTTGTTCCCACTGTTTTGAGATGGAAATGATATGACTACTCCATGAAACTGTTTCCACGTTTGAGTTCACGAATTCCTGTTCAATAATATGTTTTTTTTTTCAAGTCAATAGAAAGCCAAATTTTTGTAGTGAAACGATTTTCAACTGATTGTACTTTTATACACGGAGACGTCACCGTTATACTCATCCGTATTTCCTATAGCTGCTTCGACAGTGGCAAAACAAGATTTCAAGATAACAGTTAAAACACTTTTGGTTGTAGGAAGTTTCACATTCCCAAGATTATTTTACTTACTGTTTCCTTTGTTGTTGCCTCTGTTAGCGGATATATAACTCTGATAATTATTGGTTGGATTTTAAATGGATACTAATAAGTGGGTTCTGAATAACAAATGTTTCAGATTGGTCTAATTACCGGGTCACTAGGAACTTACACCTAATCATAATTGTTTTAGCCTTTGAATGGCGTTTCCAAACGTCAGCATTACACGTTAGTAGTAGGAGATGCGGTTTTCGACCCCCATCAGGTGGGCCTTGGTGGTGGACCTAGGAAGTGACGTCATACCGCAATGTATTATGTGTATCTCATGGTAACTCGCGTGGGCGGCCATGTTGTGACGTCATTGTCATGGTGATGGGTGATGTAAGTGGGCATGCACAGCTCGTGTTATTAGGATGATACGTGTTTCCGTCGTCCATTTTGTATGCTGGAGGCCGCCATCTTTGTTTCTATGGTGGCACGTGGTTGCTATGGGCCTGAAAGGCTTACAACAAGACGGGGTATGTTTGGAGGGTATGTTCGATTGAATGGGAGTAGGGATAATTACCCAAATGAGCACGAGAATGACAGTAAATCACCAGAAAGTACCTTTTTAACCCTTTACCTAACACGAAAAGCAGAAGACACTTGCATTGCAAAAAAAAAAAAAAAATTCTTGAATAACTAATTTTTTTTCATTTTTGTCTCAAAAACATAGGTTATGATCCCTCATTGGAACGAGCTCGACGAGCTCGTCCAAAGAGGGGTCATAACCTATGTTTTTTAGACAAAAAATGAAAATATAATGATAGTTAATTGGCGATTTTTGAGAAAAGCGCTGGTCGGCTTTGGTCGTTACGTTGGGTAAAGGGTTAACCAAAACGGACCTGTTTAGAGTAGCACATAGTGCTATAGACCCTTAAAAGGTCGTGTTCGATTGAAGCCGAGTATTTTTCGAGTGTTACCCGGCAAGTGGATCAATGGTTTCCCTAGATAATTACCCAAATAAACTCGACAAACACATATTTCTTTCCCCAAAACAAATTACAACACTGAATATAAATTTAATTTTTTTTTATTACTAAACATCATGGAACATATTTTGTCAAATATTCATAAACAGTCTTTCTACATATTGGACATCTTTTCAGTTGTTTACAACAGTCCTTGCACAGGCACAAATGATGGCATGGTCGCAGTGCGATATTGGCTTCTGCTGTTAAGCACACAAAGCATTTCTGTGAATCCGTTTGAAGTTTTTCTAGTAACTCGTCTCTGTTTTCCATTTCTTCATCGTCGAGTCTATCAGGTAAGTTGTGAATGTAATAACATTCTTGGGAATACATTTTGTGTTGTTCTATGACACTGTCTTCTGCCTGCCAGTAGCGCAAAAGGACCCCCACAGTGAAAACATTCACTTCTGTCTTTAGTTCCTAGGTAGAAAAATCCCGCTGTTCAAAAGTTTTTAGTCTGTTTTCTTCCAAAGCATATTTTATATGTTTCAGAGTTTCTGCGAGCAATTATCAGTCGAGGACCAGTTCCTGCGAATACCAACCCCGTGAGGCTTATCATTCTTTCTTCGAAACCTCTAGGAAACATGTTTCTGGGAACTCTTTGTCCACGATAGTCGTTTAGAATAGAATGAATCAAACACGGGACTGTGAACATCTGATCTTCGGTTGCACCTCTGTTTTTTTTCTATGACGTCATTTGTTTTGATTGTCTTTCTTTTTTTTAGATTTAGATTGTTCCATATTTCTTTTTTTCACCGTTTCAACAGATTGAGTCAATTGCTCCCATTCGTTATATACAAACTTTATTCCAACATCGTTCTTGAACAGGTAAATTTGCAATAGATCATTGAATTTGAACATAGTCACTTCCGAAGACATCTTCACTCTTTGACGGATGGAACGATAATGCCGAGATGCCACGACTGGTCCTCTTTTTATACTGTTTAGGCTATGACGTCGCCAGAAATAAAGTCTCTAACTAAAATGTGGCTGTCCAATAAATCCGCAGAAAACATGTTTACAATCGCATGCATTGGGATGCTACGAGAGCGATGTAACCGATAGAACAAACAATAATGTCCACACATGGGTAGCGGTCCTTGAATGCGTTTTGTATTGTACTTCCATTTTCGCTTGTTCAAAAATTCTTGAATGATCTGTGCTGTGGTGGTATTCCATACGAATTAAAACATTCTATGTCCCGATGACTGAAATAGAAGGCCACTCAATGTTCCCCTGTTCTCTGTGGCCTGGATGCGTGTTGGCTACGAAAGCCAATGATCTGTGCCTGGGTAATCTTCTTGGTAAGCGGTAAGAGTAATATTTCTTAACACACGATCCGAGCGGAAAACATTCTCTAATTGCAAAGTGTTCATGTCGAATAATCAAAGATGACGCTCCTGTTTTTATCGACTTCTATAATGTTCTGAAATTCGGCATACTCCAGTACGTTTATGGTGGTAGGCAGCGGTTCTTCAAAATGAATTTCTAATCTTAAATTTCCCCGTTTCACCAAATTGAAATGTTGACCATGAGACAGGTCTGGTGTCAGGTCGAAGACGAAGAGCGTGTACCCTCTCTGTCGACGTGATTTCCTTTATTCTCGTACATTTGACCAGTTCCTTGAAACAAGGTAGCATAACATCTTGTCACTTCTTGTTGATCGAATCGCGGTTGTAAGGATTTTGCTGGAATCTGTTGTCCATCCACATACAATGCCAGATAACTGATGTTGTAATTTTTAAAGTTAAAGGGATTCTTTGAAAAGTTCCCATTGAAAGCATCGTTATCCACACAACCCACGACGATAAGTTTCGGAAGTTGGTCTAAAAATAAATTTTGTTGTGTGATGCTCAGATTTCCTTTTCACACTTTGGTTTCCACTCGGTAAATGGGATATTTCGCCGTTGAATTTTCCAATGCTTTTGTGTGACCTACTCTCACAAAAGGGTTGAGTCTCACCTTTCTCACAAACAGGGATACGTCTTGGATTTTGATTTTGAACATTTCCCCATCGGCCATTAAGGCAAATGCATCTTTTGACCTATTCATTTTAATGTGAACGTTGACTCCATTTAGAAGAAAACGTGTTTGAAAGAACATGTCCAAGTGTAACCTCTGAGTCAAATCCACGACTTTACTTTCAGCAGTAAACTTTTTTCTTGTGGCGAATCCCATGTTGTTGTCCGTCCGGTCATCCATGTGTCCCGCCGTGTCCTTGTACCAGAGAGCACCAGTCAGCTGTGACTTTTTGGAATCGGAACCATAACTCAACAAAGTCTCTATGCATGCTTTGTAGTGGTAAGTATTATTGGACGGTGACACCAGTTTCTCGTTTAGACTGATGCCAACCTGGATGAACAGAGAATGCAGCCGTAGATTGACGGGGACCCACCTTGTCGTCGAATGCGATAGGTCTACCACTGGAATCGACAATACGTGCTTTCGCGTACAGATAAGTTTGAGCCAAGCTCAGATAGTCGTCCTCAGATCCAGAAATGTTAAATTCTATCGGTCCACTATTCCCTATGGCGGCAAAAGTCGATGTTCTATCCATTGACCATGTTCTACACTAGTCTGTGTGGGTGGTATCGAAAACAAGTCGAGTTCGCTATTGACACACAAGATTTTTCGTTGATCAAAGACATTATGCACCCAGAGCGTCAAGCGTCTTCACAGTTCGCCTTCTTTTTATCGATCTGCCAGTTTTGCGTGGTGCTGCCCTTTTCATACCTCTGTGGCCGGGAGAATTCGACCCACCCACTACTTCGTTCAGAGCACCGATTCCAGCTTGTTGAAGTCTCCCGATAGCTGCCTGTTTTACATTTTTACCTCTGATGATATCTCCAGCAAATGCGGCTCCTTATTCAATAACTGTCTGCCCATGGTTTTGGCTGTCGTTTTCAATAAGGGTAGGACTGCATTCTTCAGTCCTCCGAGTAAACTACCCAGCCCATGACCCATCTGTATTTGTGATCCCGAAAAAGCTGCCAGACCGCTACCAGCCTGTTTCGTGTAATACTCTTCGTATAATTTAGCATTACAACGGTAAGGCATTTTTTTCAAAGAAAATGCAAAGATCGGCGCTTTCTGAAATGTAGTGTCACTGTCACCTTCCCAAGTTCAAATGACATTGTAGCTCCTGTGTCATCCCTTATATACAAATGCACGGTGCTGAAATTCTTCCGCTCAACCGGTACGTAGTGCACATTTTCAAAAGTTTTGGAAATGATGTTTCCATGTTTTCCTCTCACAGGTGCGATGCGAAGTAACGGTACCTTAGTATCTCCCACTACCTGATCACGAACCAAATCACAATAGACGTAGAGTGAATAGAAACCTTGGTTGGCATCGGCGAATCGAGAAGATTCAAAAGCTGCCGACTTGAACACACACTCGTTAAAACCCAAAATGTTTTGCAGAGTGGGATTCAGTGTGAGTACGACCCCATCTCGTACCTTGATTCGAACTTTACTAGTGACCTCGTCTAATTCAAACTCTATTTTATCGTGACGCGGTGACGCGGTAGCAGCAATTCTTATCACCATTGATGCCCCGTATCACATCGGAAGGTTCCGAATATCGACCTTTTTTCAGAATGATCTGATAATGTTTTTTTTCGAAGTCCAGTACACTGTGAAAAAAACTTCCTTGCCACGAATGTTAAAACAAGTGTTTGGATACTGGATCTCCGCCAAACCCACCTCCCATTTCCCCGTGAGGTTCACTGGTTGTGATAACTGGGTGGTGTACGTTGTCAGTGTGTTTTGGTAGAGTCAGATAAAACAACACTTTTTCTTAATTGTAGGATTGGGCAATAAATATCCTAAACTACTACTTAGAAGTATTACGGCGGCGTGGAAGCGACACTCTATGTTTTCCTACTATCTTGTTTAAACGAGTTAGCTAAGTTGTTTAAACAAGATAGCTAAGTCGTTTAAACGAGATAGCTAAGTCGTTTAAACGAGATAGCTAAGTCGTTTAAACGAGATAGCTAAGTCGTTTAAACGAGATAGCTAAGTCGTTTAAACGAGATAGCTAAGTTGTTTAAACGAGATAGCTAAGTCGTTTAAACGAGATAGCTAAGTTAGCTAAGTTGTTTAAATGAGATAGCTATTGACCAATCAAATTAATTTTGACACGGGCACAACTTGTGAACTGACGAACGACAGCAGTGTTGAGTCAACTACAAGCAAAAAAGTGCATCCGTCCGTGGAAGGTGAATTTAATGTACACTTAGGGAAAATGTACGGCGGCCGATACCTGACATGCATTATTATTTTTTTTTTCAAATTTTCACCATGGTGCAAATTACTTTTCACCATGGTGCAAATTAATTTTCACCATGTGATAGTTGGGGGGGGGGGGGGTGGGGGGCATAGTAGCCACTAGGTTCACCCTCAAGCTTCGGATGCGGTCATCTAACAGCGGTGCGAGATAGGGAGGGCCATGGTAGCCCATCCCTATAAACCCTGCCCCGGGTGGGGCGTTGTTGCTTGGTGATATGATCTGGATTTGAAGGTTAAGGGCTCAGGATTGGAAATATAGCCTGCTGCGTTGCGCATGGGTGTGGTATCCATATAGGGGAACGCATATAGAGGAATGAGTATTAGTGTTCTCATTTGGCTGTGCGCCAGGTTAAGCGGTTCGGGTGAGAACTTAATTCCCGTATAGGTTATGGTTTGTTCTATGCTCCTTCAAGGGGGCTTGTTTTTTGTAAATATGAAGGCAGTGAGTATGTATAGGTATCACTGTTTCTAATATTGTGGGTTGCCCTGAAAAGGGCCGTTAATTAGCGTAGTGTAGGGTCTACAGCCAGGATTCTTCCTTGTTGGTGGACGTGGATTCATCCGGTTTGTCCATCGTCTGTGGGCCAGTAGCTGCTTTAGGTGCTGCTTGCAGCAGTTGTTTGGATACGAGCAGTGAAATCTTGGCAGCCATGTCCGCAATCTTCTGATCATCACTACTGCCAGTGTGCAGGTTAACAGGGTCTTTGGCTAGGCCATTACGCTCATATCAGTGATGTTCACTCTTTTACAGGCTACCGTAGACCTAAGCGCCACTGCCGCGCACGCAATTTCCACGTGGCGTCTCG
This sequence comes from Pictodentalium vernedei, assembly GCA_031216915.1. Classification (NCBI taxonomy): domain Eukaryota; kingdom Metazoa; phylum Mollusca; class Scaphopoda; order Dentaliida; family Dentaliidae; genus Pictodentalium; species Pictodentalium vernedei. The sequence continues at coordinate 545,804,516 of CM062297.1, forward strand.
CGTCAAACATAACCGGAATCAGCGTACACGACGTCGAGTGGAACGACATTGCACACTAACTAGCAAACACATCACTAATCTAACGAATTACACCCTCAGAAGATTGTACTGGGCAAGGGCGTTAAATTTATACCAACGCCTCCAAAACCTATCAAATCTTTCTTCAATGAGGATATCCAATTGCTTCATAGTCGGATGCGACTGAGAGTTATACATGTTGACCAACAGGGGCTTCATTAACCCCTTCCACAAGAAGACCAATACCGCTCCAATCACTTGTCACAATGTTGCAGTGGAAACATACCTCTCTAAGACGAAAATAGAACTCCTACGGTGTCTTAACCCCTTGCGCCTTCGTATCTGCCGCAATAATATGACCAAGGCGGAGCGAATTGCGATAAATAGCCTCCGGCGGAACCGCAATATTGACATCAAACAGTCGGATAAAGGCAAATCAACTGTTCTAATCAACCGCACCACCCATGTAGCTGAGGGCCTTCGTCAACTTACCTCGACTCTCCACTATAAACCGTTCCCCCATGATATAACGGCACGTACCACACTCGACGTCCGGAATCACTTGGAACGTATGTACAGTCACCACGAGATTGATAATAAAATGCATACATAGCTTCAACCTAGCTAAATTGGACACGACCAAACAGCCTGTCCTCTACCTTCTACCAAAGATACACAAGGATCCGCCTATAACGGGTAGACCGATCATTGCGGGTTGCAGCAGCCCCACTACCTCTATATCCGGTCTACTCGATTTTTTCCTGGTTCCCATTGTGAAGAAACAACATACGTATATACGGGACACTGCCCACTCCGTCCAACTCATTGAGGAGGCAAATATCCCTCCTGATTCCATCCTCGTTTTTGCCGACATTGCCAATATGTACACCAACATATTGCACGCGGAAGCTATGGCATCTGTCGAACGAGTTCTGATTGAGAACCATAATTTACCATATCTCATACCCAGACCATCGACTACTTCACTATTAACGCTCCTTAAACTTATACTTGAGCGCAACTGCTTCCAGTTTGATGGACGGTTCTATATCCAAACAGTGGGGGCTGCCATGGGCAGTAAGGCCAGTCCTGAAATAGCCGATATCACGGCCCATACCTGGGAGATCACACTACTTTCAATGGGCCAGAGCAAAATCCACAAATGGCTCAGATATCGTGATGATACGTTTATCATCTGGACGAGATCCGAAGCTGACCTGCATAGCTTCATGAAAATAGCTAACCAGTCACACCCGACATTTCGCTTTGTATATGAAGCCTCGACCACCGAGGTCACGTTCCTTGATACCGAGATTTACAAAGGTGATCGGTTCCAAGCCACCGGCGTTCTGGATGTGCGTTTCCACATCAAACTAACGGAGACATTCCAATACCTCCACCGCCAATCCGATCACCCCCCTGCCACTTTCAAGGGCTTCATCAAGGGTGAACTGGCGCGCGTTATACGCAACAACTCGTCTGAAACACGCTATACACACCACAAAGAACAGTTTGTGAATAAACGCCTACCACGGGGTTACACCATGCAGGAAATTGAACACCTGTACTCACCACTGTCAACTTCACGGATCGACCCACGCTGCTTACAAACACGAATCGGGGTCGGACAAATAAAGCTTATATGGAGCCACCTCTGGTCTTCACTACGACCTTCAACCCGTACATTTCTAACATCAAGAAGTCACTCCTAAAATATTGGGAACTCATATCCAGCAGTACCACACTACGGAGAATATTCCCGGAGCCTCCAATTCTGGCTTTCAAACGCGGCACAAACCTTAATGACATCCTAGTATGTGCCCAACTACCGCCTACAAGGCATAGTGTCGGAGAGACCCACCCACCGACCATCCGGTCTCCCACTGGCAGTACAACCCACCACAATTAACCGGTACCATACCAACCTACGGTCTACCCCCCCCCCCCCCCCACACACACACACATGGGGTTGTGGCTCGATGAGCACATTTACTACAGGCAATTAACTATCTGAACGCATGATCATACCAGCTGCTACCCACCACACACATCCTCCTACGAGGATAGAGCGTCTTGAATGAGCATCTGCTCATCTCCGTGTCCTCTGACCTTGACACCAATATCTATAGCGGCGCTATCTCTATTACGTCCGCCACGGACTGATTTATACCCGGTTCAACCGAACGGCTTTCGTAACTACTTCTGCTTCCAACCATGCGACCAATTATAACAACTCGTAGATCGAACAACCAGCACAGAACGTCGGCACGACTGTACCAGCCTCCACCTAGGCATTCTGGAATCATTATGCCACCACTAGATCATACCAAGCCTAGGGAGGAAGCTTTAAGGGAACAGAGAACGAGGCACGCCCTCGATTGGATTAAACATGTCCAATCATCTGACTGGACCTACGGCACTCGCCCTCCATCCACCGCGTACGTTCCTGACCAACAGGAGCTTGACGCACAGTTGTTTGATCAGTTGGAGAAGTATAAACAGGCGGTCAAGGACACCATTGTGAACCACCTTAACCAGTGGGCTGCCAAAGACCCTGTTAACCTGCACACTGGCAGTAGTGACGATCAGAAGATTGCGGACATGGCTGCCAAGATTTCACTGCTCGTAGCCAAACAACTGCCGCAAGCAGCACCTAAAGCAGCTACTGACCCTCAGACGATGGACAAACCGGATGAATCCACGTCCACCAACAAGGAAGAATCCTGGCTGTAGACCCTACAGTACGCTAATTAACGGCCCTTTTCAGGGCAACCCACAATATTAGAAACAGTGATACCTATACATACTCACTGCCTTCATATTTACAAAAAAACAAGCTCCCTCGAAGGAGCATAGAATAAACCATAACCTATACGGGAATTAAGTTCTCACCCGAACCGCTTAACCTGGCGCACAACCAAATGAGAACACCAATACTCATTCCTCTATATGCGTGCCACTATGTTAAGACCGCACCCCTGCGCAACGAAGCAGGCTATATTTCCAATCCTGAGCCCTTAACCTCGGGTCAACCTAGGATCCATCTACGGTGACCACATATCGATAGCCTAATCCCGTTTCCACACCACCTTTCATAAACACCTGATATATGAGATTATACTCAACCGGGCGCCGGCGGTATTATGAACATGACACTCCGTGATCAATCTTGACACGAACTGATGGTGCTCTCTTCAAATCCAGAACATATCACCTAGAAACAACGCCCCCCCCCCCCGGGGGGCCGGGCTTATAGGGATGGGCTACCATGGCCCTTCCCATCTCGCACTGCTGTTAGATGTCCGCACCCGAAGCTTGAGAGCGAACCTAGTGGCTACTATGCCCCCGCCCCCCCCCCCCCGACTATCGCATGGTGAAAAGTAATTTTTACCATGGTGAAAATTAATTTTCACCATGGTGAAAAGTAATTTGCACCAAGGTGAAAATTTGAAAAAAAAATAATAATGCATGTCAGGTATGGGCCGCCGTACATTTGCCCTAAGTGTACATTACGGACGGATGCACTTTTCTGTTTGCAGTTGACTCAACACTGCTGTCGTTCGTCAGTTCACAAGTTGTGCCCGTGTCAAAATGAATTTGATTGGTCAATAGTTATCTCGTTTAAACGACTTAGCTATCTCGTTTAAACGACTTAGCTATCTCGTTTAAACGACATAGCTATCTCGTTTAAACGACTTAGCTATCCCGTTTAAACGACTTAGCTATCTCGTTTAAACGACATAGCTATCTCGTTTAAACGACTTAGCTGTCTCGTTTAAACGACTTAGCTGTCTCGTTTAAACGACTTAGCTGTCTCGTTTAAACGACATAGCTATCTCGTTTAAACGACTTAGCTATCTCGTTTAAACGACTTAGCTATCTCGTTTAAACGACATAGCTATCTCGTTTAAACGACTTAGCTATCTCGTTTAAACGACTTAGCTATCTCGTTTAAACAAGATAGTTGGAAAACATAGAATGTCGCTTCCACGCTGCCGTATTGAAGAGCCGTCCACAACTTGCAATCCGTATTTTCGAGGGTACGGTTAACGATGCTAGTGATGATGATTATGTATAGTTTAATAATTTGGGAAATTTTTTACCAACAATTTCCCAACAAAGGCCACGATCCGTTCGGAGTTCCTCCGTCTTCCATTTTAGGGGAAATTGAGCTCGTTTATAGGCTAGCCGACGCTGATTGATCCATGAGTTGAACGATGCTGGATACCCCAACCATTTTACAAACAGCTCGCTCTTCATTCAGCGACCAAGTTTTTCGAGTGTGTGTTCAATTTTATAAACGTTTTTTGGTGTGACACGCTGAAGCTCTTCTGCGTGTAAGGACCCTTTCAATACTTCCCCACTATCGTCTTTTAGAACATAAGTGACGGGGTGACCTTTCTTGACAGATGCCACTGTCAATAATTCTTCTGTCCAATTGGGCAAGTAACCCTTTTCAAAAGTTTTATTGACTTTACCAGTTCTCACCCTGTCACCCACTCTGAACTTTGAAGACTTGTGTTTTATGGGGTTCCCATAACGTTTTTGCGACACCTCTTCTTGATTTTCCAAACTCACGTCAGCAGGGGGCATACCGATGCTGCGATGATGGGTGTTGTTATACGATTTCACCAAAGTTTGAAGTGGAAAAGTCAGCGTTTCGTTATTTGTAAAATATTTCCACATTTTGGTCTTCAAAGTTCTGTTAAATCTCTCAACTATGGAGCATTTTGTTTCGACGTTACGGGGCGTGAAAAATTCTACTTCTCATTGTTTAAGAAATTTCTGGAATTTTGAATTCAAAAATTCTTTGCCTTGATTAGTTTGTAACATTAAAGGTTTTCGACCCTGTTTGAAAATTTTAGCAAAAGCTTGCACTAGGGAATCGCCAAATTTATTTCGTAATGGCATCACCGACGCATATTTACTGAAAACATCGATACAAGTCAAAAGGGATTTTGTGTTTTCATTTTATTTACTGATGTTTGTTAAATCAACTAAATCAGCTTGCCATTGTGCATCGATACCACTAACGATCACTTTCCTTCTTGAAAATGTGCGTCGGACGGGTTTATGAAGGGTGTACGAGTCTTGGCCCAGCAACAATTTTACAACTTGCTAAGTCTTTTTCTTGGATGCTCTTCGAAAAGCATCCACACCACCAAAACTCCCAGGAGCTTCGGGATCGTAATAAACGCTTTCCATTGGATTAATATTTGACGTACCGGCTAGGTGTGTATGTTTTGGCTTTCTTTTAGCAGCTACAGAGGGGGTGGCTTTTGACCTTTTCTCTGCTACAGGTTTACGTCGCATAAAATCCCAGCGTTCCCTGTGGCCACAAGCTCCTGAGGAATATTACTTTCTCTGAGGGCCTGTGCCAGGTTTGAAAAGTCTTTCGCTTTCTTAAGAGATCGTTCAAAAGATCGGTTATGTTGGAACCTACGACTGTCTCGTCTTTGTGGACCAACTCTCCCTTCTCATTCCACGACAGACTGGGATCTGCTTTTATACAGTTCAGAAACAATTTGGCTTTTCTTTTCATGGTTATTGGAACGGAGTCTATAATATCTTCGTCTCTAGTATCTTTCTCGAATTCGACCCTAATAGGACGAGGGGTCATGGCTTTTTCGCGAAATGTTAAAAATCTTTGAAGAATCTGATTGTAATGGGTTATCTTAACAGTTTCTGTAAGGTTATGTGAATCTAAAATTTCAAGCATTTCCCTGTCAAGAGAACTTGCGGCAATCTCATTGGGCCGTTTGCTGATAGGGGCCTCCTGCAAACGTTCGAGCAACCTCGGTTCTACTAAGGCCATCTTTTTGCGTATTCCATCACAACTGTCCGAAAATACCTTTAGCCGCACCAAGTAACACAGGCGCTAACAGAGAACCTAAAAATCCTCCTTTTAGCAAAAATTGCTTCTTTTTTTCTCGGACGTACCATTCTTGGCAATTGTTCTCACACGTTTTTTGTGTCGAACTAATTTAACTTTGTGAGCTTTACTCAGAGGTACGGCACCTTTCCCTACTTTCACTATGTTTAAAGCACACTCACAAATACAATTGATCAAGTCTTTGTCGGCGTGTTTCAAGACAGAATTGACCACAGTGGGTTTTGATTCACTCAGGAGCTTGAGAATCGTGATGTTGCGATGAAGACAGCCAGACATGATTTCGACTCGACGGTAGATTTGAACTCCCCTTTTATACCTTCCAGAGGTATATATATTGGGGTTTCTCCAGGACATATATGGATTCTTAGTCTCATGTGTTCGGGGAATCCTGTTTAAGGTCTATTAAAAGGTAACCATATGGGAGAGATGTGGCTTCGTCAAACACTTCTCGCAAAAATTTAGAATGATCAGGGTACATCTGGTCTGCCAAGTGAGAGATCTGGGAACGATCCCTGGGTTTTTTTAATAAAATCATGTAATGACTATTGAGAGCCACAGTTCTGTGAACTTTGTTTTTCTGTCAAATAAATTTTGTACGATATAAATCACACTAATTTTACGATGATGACTAAACAACCGAGACACTCGCTCATCCACATCAAGTCGTCTAAAATTACCAGACTCTCAAATTTCAATTCTATGGGGCAGACCCTCGACAAATTGTACGTGGGGCAAAGCATCGTACAACGGGTGCCATTCACTATAACACCATATTATATGATTGGGGGTAGGATTAAATAATTCTGCGATGTGTTGGAAGACTTTTTTTCACAAAAGATGATTTACCACTAACAATTGGCCCACACAACAAACAAGTAAAAGGGTTCTTCCAGCGGCGATCCATCACCAACAAAAAATTCAGTCACGATGCTACTCCCCTTTTATACGTTTTTGGGAAGGGGACATCTAGTGAGTTAAAAACATTGTGTATCTGTGTACTGCACGCATGGGAACTAATTTTCATTTTTGTTGAAAGAAAAAGGTTCGATCTTGCCCTAAAATCTATCATGCGACTTAAAGACATCCACGACACCTTTCTCTGTGGTTGCCAAAACAAAATTAAGAATAAAATGTTTCGCCCTTGCCCAAGGGAAACTCAGGTGGCTTAACCTTTTAGAAACTAATTGTCAATGGTCTTGTGGCTGTCATTGAACTAACAACCATATCATGTATGCTTGCTTTTTGTTCAGCACTCAACTATTTGTTAATGAGATGAGAGAATTCACAAGGTGTTGGTGGTGGGTTCATGAGATTCATGTGCGTGTGCCACAACGTATAAACTTTGTCTTTACAGACTCTCTCCAGAGCAAAGCACGCATCAATTCTCTCTTCTAGAGTCAACATTAGACAAACATCGTGTTGTATTTAGCTCGGATGATTCACGCTACACCCATAACACTTCTTAACAGCCAGTGTCAATCAGTTCTTCGACAAAATTAGCATATGCCACATTCATCTCATTCTCATTTTCGTGTATTCTTAACTCTTTATCAACTTCATCAACAATATTTCCATAGTTTGGGCGAGGTGTTACCCTTACAGCGATCTTGTGAAACTTCAACTCATCCCACTGTGTCCTTTTCATTTCTATGTCGAGTGGCAGGTCGCCACTTGGTTCACCATTTGGTTTTCGTGGTTCAGCATTTAACACAACTTTACTATCTTGTTGTGGAAACAAATTGGCATTAATGGCTGTATCAACTTCTTCAACTTGACTTTTTAACGAATTCCATTCTTCAATAGACAGAGCAATTCCTGCCTTTGTAGGAATTTTATCGTCAAATCTTCGGATGTGAATCTTCACATCACCCTGATCACGAGTGACATTCATAAAGGTTTGCTTTGAACCAAGTTGTAACATTTTCACGTTTCTCAAACGTTTAGCTTATGAAAAACACTTTGTTATTAAGGTCAACACAGATCTGCAACTAATATGAGCACTACTGGCTGGAACACAATTCACAGATCTGTAACTATTTAAAGCACTATTGGTTTTAAGATTTCGTCGCTGACTTTTTATGCAAAGCAACCCACAGTCGAGCGAGAGATCCAGATCCGAAAATCCGAATACTATTCGAAGTTGGTCACTGGTATTTATACTTTTCGACAGGATCAACATGTTAGAGGAAAGGATTTGATTGGCTGTTGAAAAGGTAATCTGATAGGTTTAACTTTCTGCAATCTGATTGGTCAATTTCCTGAACTCAATGCAATTGTGAATTTTTTTTTCTCAAAAGTGGCACTCTGACTTTTATGCTGACTTTGGACAGCTCGAGTTATCATTATCTCAAAACTCGAGTGCATTACCACTTTATGTTATTCTGACTGGTGGTACCATATACGATTTTACAGTCAGATAGGAGACTACCAGATCTGGTCTACACATTAACACAACTCCAACACTCTTTTGTTGGAAATTTAGTAACCAACAGACTTGTCGGTAAATGATTCATCAGCTCCTGGAACTGGTTTATTTTCAACTTGAACACACATTTGTTGGAAATTAAGTCACCAACACACGCGTCGGTAAATGATTCATCAGCTCCCTGGACCGGTTTTTATCTGATAACCATAGAGTATAACAACCGTTGTATATACTTGAAGTATATACAACGGGTGTTGTATATAATTATAATTTATGCGAACGACCTCTGACCTCTTTCAATTCCATTTTCATTCATTCATTCATGAAACATCGTTATATCACAGGGCAGGTTTTAATTGTACGCTTATTGCACTTTGTCAAAATCCTCTGATGGTGTCATTTCTTATTTATTTTGCTTCAATAAAGGCAACCTAAAATTTTGCTTCAAAACATTGTAGAAATTACTTGAATGTTAATAGTAATTAGTATGCGGCGACTGCGAACTATTTATAGTCACGGCCTCGATCAAAAGTACTCGCGGAACTGCGCTAATTAAAAGTTCGTCTGCTCTACCTGAAAAAAAAACACTTCGTAAAAATTGTAAACAAACGCAAAATTATTTGTTATATTGGGACTACAGCATAAAACACGGAAGAAAACTGGAACTATGTCAAAAAAAGAATAACTCTACTGAAACACCGCTTTGTTACTCTTAATAAAATAGTTGAAATTTATTTTGTTCCAGCGCAGTTACATGATGCAAGAAGTGCAATCGCACTTTACAATCGCCGTCATCGATTTTGTAATGTAAGGGACACAACTCTATGCGTCTTGTCCTATTTCTTTTGTCTCGTAGACTGGTTTTCTTTGGAGGCCCGTGGGAAGCATATATAAGTCGGGTAGACGCACGAGACGGGTGTCTGTTTGTTATCAGATAAAAACAATAAACATATAGTGTGTTTTTATATCTGTGTTATACAACTCGTTGAAATAAGGTTTATTTTTTCTCGGCGAAGCCTCGAAAAAATAAACCATATTTCAACTCGTTGTATAACACAGATATAAAAACACACTATATGTTTATTGTCTATATATACAACTCCAACACACATTGGTTGGAAATTAAGTCACCGGCACACTCGTCGGTATATGATTCATTAGCTCCCCGAACTGATTTATAAACAACTCCAACACACATTTGTTGGAACTTAAGTCACCAACACACTTGTCGGCAAATGATTAATCAGCTCAATGAACTTATTTTTTCTTTTTATTTTTTTTTAAAGATAAAAAATACAACTCCAACACACATTTGTTGGAAATTAAGTCACCAACACAATTATTGGTTAACAATTAATCTGCTTCCTGGGCTGTTTCAACTATAGACCAGATCTGTTAGATGGTGGATTGAAGAATCCAAAGAGACACATATTGATGCATTAAACATTAATGCCTGAAGGTTTACTCTGGGACTTGTAAAAACATTCATGCCATATAAAGACATTGGTGCCCAGAGTTTTACTCTGGAACTTGTAAAAAACACATTCATGCCTGATAGGACTTCTGAAACAAATTGTATGATTATATGGTTGGAGAAATTGGAGGAATACTTGGAGGTGTTAAATCTCCAATGGAATTGTAGAAATTCCATCAGACTGCACTTACCTTTTGGGGTTGAAGTCGGAGAGGCCATCTCTGATCTGCTTGTAGGTATACATGTGATTGTTATTCATAACAAACCCACGGTTGATGCCTGCTACGTTTTCTTGTGTCTTTAACACCTCCAAGTATTTTTTCTTGTTGAGGTCGTTGTGGCGTTTAATGATTCCTTTAAAACTCAACTTGTCTCTTGGACCAAAACAATAGTATGTTTTGCTGCAGAGAACTATGATTCCATCGCCTTGCCGCTCCACTTTAAACAGACCAGGAGTTCGCTTGTCGTATGCCTGTCGTGTCTGATGTCTGCAGCACTGGTTTTCTGCTGACCATTTTTCGCCCCTCATTTTGGCTGCAACATAATCATTTCTGTGCATATCGCACGCTTCGGATGGCAACCAGTGATGTAACTCTTTGAAATTTTTTTTTTTCATGTCGGGTTTCTTCCAATAACTCTTGCTTGGTTTTCTTTTTAATTTCGTAAAACAAAACGAAAGAACCATCTTTCTGCTTATTAAACCAGCACTCATGACCGTGCCAAAAGCAGCCATGAAATTGATTGCAAGTCTGTGTGGTGGCTCACCATCCATCTACAGGCAGTTTCCTTTTGCCGATGCGTTTCTCAATTTCGTTGAACTGGTGACGAGGCTTCACACCGTCTCTTGCCGCAATAAACTCGAGTCACTGCTCCGCCATTCTCCAGTACTTGTGGTTATACTCGGGTCGAAAACCATTTTTTTCCCTTCGTCGCACGTACCAACCAGTAGGCATGGCTTGAGTCAACGACCACAAGTACAGGGCTTTGGCATCGTACCCAACAACACCGACACAAAATGTTGCTTCGTCACCACAAGTGTTCATCCTTAAATGAGTAACATCTTTTTCTTGTTTTTTTGGTGACGATTAAGAATGATAGATGGTCTACCAACAATATTGTCTTTCACCAGGTAATGTAAATCTTTATTCTTTTCATCAAAAAGTGTGAAAAAGATTTCATTTTCTACAGTGCTAAAAAAGTATTTCAACGTCAACCCCGAGACGCCTATACAATCCTTGAACATGTCAATGCTTCTTTGGCAATAAAAAAATGCTTTTCTATCGCTTCAAGGAATGGCTTACCATCCCGGTTATTATACAACGTCAGAAAATCTCTAAACGTGGTCATACCATTCTCTTTCCACACTTGTTCACAATATGCATAATCATCTGGTGAAATATTCTCTCTTTTTAGAGAACTGTAAAAAGCCTCGTACTCAGGCAGATGAACACATTCAAGTTTATCTAGGCCTGTTATCCACTTGTAAGGTAAAAATCCTTTGGTGGCTGAACAATGAAAAGCTTTCAGAAATTTGTCATACCTGAAGCCAGGTGCCATATAATTTAAAATGTCAAGAAATTTAAATGATTCCGTTTTCACACACATGAAGTTGTTTGATTTTTTTGACAAATTTTAATGGGCTCTTCAATTTCAGGAAAGCCATAAATTCGTTTTGACGACATTTATGTCATACTTTCTCGAATTGAAGCCCAGTACAGGCAATTCCATCATGTAGTGATTGAGCTTCTCCTCCAACTTCTCCAGTGGGTGAGGTTTGGAATTTTCCTCCTCCGTAGTAGATTGTTCTAGTTCTTTCATATCTCTAATTTTTTGCTGGAGGGTAGTCATTGTATAAAAATGAAACTGTTGCATTCTGTGATAGCTCTCTGTCGACATTGCCGTTAAATAGGTAAACATTTCATTTACCAAGTCCTGCGGCTCTCCTGATGTTATGAAGCACCTTGGCTCATCATAACCTGGGATGTAACTGCACACACATACACACTGAGTGGTTTCTGTTCTGCTTCCCATGTTAATTTTCCACTATTTACAGGCAGTGTCGATTTATCAAAATACGACTCAAAGTCGTAAGTTGCCCTGTTGGGTTAAAAACGATCCTCTGGTGGTACCACGATCCCCTCATCTTCCAATTTTTCAAAAATTGTCTGGGGGACGTGATATACTCCACTTGGATAGCGGTAACTCACATCTACCGTACAGGTTGCTTCGTGGCGATTTGCTCCGTCAACAGTCTTCCACAGCTAACCACATTTCCTACAAGCAAACGACTTGCAACATCCGTCTATATCTTGAATGTAAGAAAAGTGGTTTTTATAGAGATTCACATACATGGTCTCAGAATATCGGCGATGCAACCGCTGAACTACTTCGGCAATAAGTTCATTGTCATTTTCTACAAGTTGGTACACGTTTATGTTCACTTCAAATAGTTTTTCAACTTTGGATATTTCCTGTAGGCTTACACCACCGAAATCTGTTTTATCAACATTCGTAATTTTACGGAACAGTGCATCAGTTATTCTGTGAGGCATGATAATACCTCAGCACTCCAGTCCCACTATTTCGGAGCACAAAACAATAACTCAATTTAATTTTGAATTTCCATCGCTGTGATTCAATGATGGTGGTTTTGAGCTCTGAATTAAAGTCGGATAAACCCATCAGTCTATAATTGTATAAATCTTGTACACGTCTGTTTACAGCATGGTGTGTTCTTATAGAACTCCAAGACTCAGCTCCCGGTACAAGTTTACCAGTTCAGTGTCCTCATCAGTCTCTATAACACTGGCATCAAAGTTTTCGGGGTCAATATCAAATGAGACCGTGTTTTCAGTTGGTCTAATTTTTTTATCCCCAGGCACAGGTTTAGTCGCTGCTTTCTTTTTAACAGGCACAGGACGGTGTGCAGAACTTCTGTGCCTGTTAGTATATAGGAGTTGGGTAAATTCCTGACCTCAGTCCATACAGGGCCATGAATCACCACACTTTTTCAAATGATTTTGCAGATTCTCCAGCCTTGTAAAAGTTTTTGTGCAGTACATGCAAGAATGACTTTTTCTACCTCGGTGCACCGTACGTACATGTCTATTTCTGTTGCACTGATCGGTAAATATTTTACCGCAATCTTCACAGTCAAATGACGGAAAAATTACAATCCGAATCAGTGCAAAAATACAGTTTGTTTTTCAATTCACAGATTGGTGATGTTTTGAGCGCTCCTGGCTTCAACACAATCCACAGATCTGCAACTACTTTGAGCACTGCTGGCTTCAACACAATTCACAGATCTGCAACTACTTTGAGCACTACTGGCTTTAACACAATTCACAGATCAGTAACAATCTTAAGCACTACTGGCTTTAAGATCTCGTCGCTGACTTTTTATGCAAAGCAACCAACAGTCGAGCGAGAGATCCAGACCCGAAAATCTGAAAACGATTCGTCAAATCAAATGGTTTTAGCGCGCCGAAGGCGCGCGGGCATGGTGTGGGACAAGCCCGTTTCGACCCTCTTTAGCTGTGTGGTAAAATCATGTCTGGCAGTGGCAAAGGAGGAGGAGTTGTGGCTTTTGCTTCTTCTTGTGCGTTTTTGTGGGAGGAGGCTGAGGTGAGTTGGCTGCTGTTTCCTTCGCTGTTGTTTCCTTCTCAACTTTTTCTCTATACCATTCGTGAAAGAGAGGGTGGCGGATCTTGAATGCCTCTAGTCGGCTGTGATTCATTGATCTGAAGTGTTTTTTGGTTTCTTTATCGTATCCTTTTTCTCTGGTTTTGTTGAATTCTAAGAAGTCATCGACAGTCCCCTCAAAGTTTAGTTTCAGTTCTCCGAAATTGTTATGACCATCCTATCTATCCGGTCGATAAAATTCCCAAGTGTTTCTAGCTTTGGTTGTGGTGATTTTGTTGCTGCTTCCTGGGCCTGACTTCCGGGTACCGAAGAGAGATATGAGTGGGGGTCGGAAAGCGCCGAGAGGGCAGCTTCCATTTCCTCCTCAGTCTCCACGGGACTGTCCTTATTCATTGATACCGACTGGGGAGCCGGCAACCGATTGGGTTTGTCTGTGGGAGTGGGAGTGGGAGGGGAAATGGCAGCCGTCTCTGGCTCTTTCCTTACCTCACTCTTCTCCTTCTTCGTCTCCAAGAAAGCCTTCGGGCGTCGGGCATCCCTCCGTCTGGTGGATAGACTCTTCTTTTTCTTCTCGTTCTTTCCAGGGCCTCCAGACTTCTTCGGGCGAGGACTAGTGTGAGATGGGTTCCTCTTCACAAGGGTACTACCTCTCCTCAAAGAAGGCGGCGTGATCTTCTTTGTCTCGAATTCCAGTGTCAGCTGGACATTCCTGCCTACCATCTGGATAATCCAGCTGATAGGACAAGAAATGTCCAGAGCAGTCAAGGCTTTCCTGATCTGTCTTGGTATTTCCAAGTTTTCCATAATCAGTAGCTGGTTTTCACACGTCTTCACATTCTGAAGTCAAGAGTGAATGTAATGTGATAAAAAAATGGAACACAATTCGAAGTTGGTCGCTGGTATTTATACTTTTGGGGGGAGGCAGGTGGAATTTCTCGTAATTTGATTAGCTGTTGAAAATGTAGTCTTCAGTGGGGTGACTTCTGCAATCTGATTGGACAGTTCGGTATTCGAGCTGGAATCTTGATCCCCAAAGCGCTTCAAGTTCAAGTGTGTTTTCGACTGCACATATAAATTAAAACATAAATATTTTTCGGGGTATTTCAACATGAAAAGTGATATTATAAAATAAAATAAAGTGCGTAAAATATATTTTGTAAAGAAAATTATTGTGAAATTAATTTTTTTAATGTAATTTTGATGATTTGAAGCGAAAATAACAGCGAGCGAAAGCGACCCGCAGGGCCGCGTGCAAGCTATCAGGCAACACGTATGTACCGTTTGTATGAACTCAAAGCCAAGCTAATCTCAAAGGCATCGACTTTAAAATTTATCAACGGAAGTGGTACACAAGGACGCTGACATGTTTGCGTATGACGGAAATTGACATTCGCAACTGAAGAAATGATTTATTTATCGAAGAACGATACTACATTTTTTGGCAGTATATGTATGTGGCTACTAACAGTTGGTAATAGTAACAATAAATGCTACACGCTATTTGTGAAAAAATAAAAATGAACCCAGCAATTTCCGTAACTCCTCGGATAGATTCCGGAAAACAACGACGCCATAAATATATCTTCCAATCAAAGCAATGATAAAATTATCTTTCAATCAGAGCACTGAAAAATAATATCTTCCAATCAAAACGCAGATAAAAAATAGTTATCTCGAAATAGACAAAACACCTCGTCTGCTATATATTGGGAAGAGCCACTGTGGTCTGCTTCAGGCGCAGTTCTTCAAGAGAAAAAAAATTATATTGGGCCTACAATTTTATTTCCTAATAACTTGTACAGTTGCAGTTTTCGCTCGCTTTTAGGTTTGCCTAAATTCCATATTAACGCATTTGGCGTGCCAATCAGTACTGACAGTAGGCTTAAGCCTATTTGATACTGTGTTAGCCGCGTCATTTTCAAAGCTTTAGAAAAATATATAATCCATTAATACGTTATTAAAAACATGAAAATTATGTAAAGGGTGAATAAATAAAGTGAGAAAAAAATGTTTTATCACGGGAAAAGATTTATTTCATATTTGTTTTATTGAACGAAAGTTCGGTTCTTTTGTCGGATTTATTATGGTAAATCGAGCGGTACATCACTTCGAATAGCGTTTATGTTGAATTTTGCGAGTGCACTATTGTTAAATTGTAGGATAACGAATAAAAGTCGATAGGAAAAGATAGGAGATACATTTATTTTGTTCGAATTGCATAAATCAGAGGTTTCGGGACTCTGAAGACAAAGTCATAATTTACGAAGGAAAGCGTTGGTCACAGTGACAGACTGTTGACTGTGCTGTCAAGGAAGCATACACAAACAGGGACATGAGTGTGTTCAGATTTCAATTGCAAAACACAAATTTCGGCGTTCAGTCGAACTTTTGCGAGTGCCGTGTTACACTGACCGCTCGTTTTTAGATATAAATTCCAAGCGTACATAATATTTATTTCAATCACGATTTAAAAAGAAGCGATAGTGTATCGAATATACTGATTAAATAGCCCACAAGTTGGAATCACAATAGTTTGTGCTAGGGAAATGGTAGTATGCGGTTTACTTGGAGGAGTTGGGCTAGAGTCCTGGGGGGGGGGGGGGGGGGGCTTTGGTAAAATTAGGGATTGTGGATAATCAGAGTGCAAACGTCTTGGTAAAAAATGGTTTTAAAAGTACATAGAATAGGGCCAGGGATAGACCTGTAACAGAGAGAAAACGAGGATTCTAGGCGAATCCAAGCCGGATAAATAGATTGTCGGGTCGTGTGGGGTAATTACCAAGGGAAACCATTGATCCACCTGCCGGGTAACACTCTAAAAATACTCCGCGTCAATCGAACATGACCTTTTAAGGCTCTATAGCACTACGTGCTACTCTAAACAGGTCCGTTTTGGTTGAAAAGGTACTTTCCGGTGATTTACGGTCATTCTCGGGCTCTTTTGAGAAATTCGACCCACTCCCATTCAATCAAACATGCCCTCCAAACATATCCGCGTCATGTTGTAGGCCTTTCAGGCTCATAACAACCACGCACCACCATAGAAACAAAGATGTCGGCCTCCTGCATACAAAATAGACGACGGAAACACGTATCACCCTAACAACACGAGCTGCGCATGCGCACTCACATCACCCATCACATGATAATGACGTCACAACACAGCCGCCCCCGCGGTTACCATGACAACCACGTGATACCCATAATACAATGCGGTATGACGTCACTTCCTAGGTCCACCAGCCTAGGTCCACCTGATGGGGGTCGAAAACAATAGCTCCTACTACTAACGTCACACAATTTACTACTAATGCTCTTTTTGTCTATCCTTTCCCTGACATTACGACCATTCCATTATAGTTATCTTTTAAAAATTTTTGTTCCCAAAACATAATTTATGACCATTAATTGGAACGAGCCCAATTTGGAATTCAGGAATTTGGTTTGCTTATATCGTCTTAACCCTTTGCCCAACGTGACGACCGAAACGGGCCAGCGCTATTTTCAAAAATCGCCAATTAATTTTCATTATTTTTTCTTTCAAAAATATAGGTTATGACCCATCGTTAGAACGAGCTCGTCGAGCTCGTTCCAATGAGGGGCCATAACCTATGTTTATGAGACAAAACATGAAAAAAATTAGTTATTCAAGAATTTTTTTCGCAAGTGTCGTCTGCTTTTCATGTTAGGTAAAGGGTTAAAGTAGTGTTTGGTAAAATTTATTTATTGAGTTTTAACGACAACACAAACGCCATACCACGTCGAACAGTTTTACGGGTGGGAAAGTCCGGAGTATACGAAGAGAACCTCCAAGAAGCGGCAAGTAACTGTTGGACTCTCCGACTTACCAACCCCGCACAAGCAGGATTAGCATCGCCGGAAGCCACGTGTACCATCCACGTGCAGGACGCTTTAAAATTAAGTGCCTGTTCACAGATGCAACTCAGATCGCGCAGGTCCGGACCAGTCCTACGACCTTACAATCTGAAGTCCAGTGATTTAACCAATAAGCCACCGTGCTCTCAAGGTAAAGAGTTAAATGCATGATAAACTAAGAAGGACACTCATATATGAGGGAGCACTGACGATGCGAGACCGGTTCTCGTTAGATCACCGAAATTAAGCAGCATCGAACCCGGTTAATCTTTGGATGGGTGACCACTGAGCGATTGAATCTCATGCTCACTGTGAACGTTTGGTATGTTCAGCAGTTCTTCGCAATCCTCACCGTACCTCGGTGTATAATTGGGATCTGTTGAGGCGCTTGCCCTGCGTACCCGTCTGTCGTGCACCGGCAGTATGCTCCGTAGCTTTCAGCTGAGAATGTCATGGAATGGAAAAAAGGGTTTGTACGCCTATGATATGGGGTAGTAATGTAAGTCATAAAGCACTGCGGTGAATTTTAAACGTTAACATTTCAGTACTGTTTATTTATTTATTGGTGTTTAAGGTCACATATTTCTGCACTATGGCTAATCATGACCACGGCGGTTTTACGGGTGGAGGAATCCGGAGTTCCAGGAGAAAACCACCGAGTAACGGCGAGTAACTGTCAGCTCCTCAAATATACTAACTCCACACAAGCAGGGTTAGCATTGGTTGAAAACAGGTGCACCATCGACGTGCAGTACGCCTTAGTACACAGCGTCACCGTGCCCCACCTGGTCAATGGGGGTGAAGTGTCTTGCACAATGACACAACGCGGTTGCCGCAGGTGGGGTTCGAACGGAGGACCTCTCGGCTTGCAGCCTGCAATATTATTTTGCTAATGAAACTAGATTAACTGATAAAATTATGGAATAGGAGAGTGGTTTCATACGAAAATGCTCATAGAGTGGAATTTCCACAAGACATTAACCCTCAAAACAAACGAAAAAGTACAAATGACGCCAGCTACGTTTTGGTCTCTGTACCTCTCTGTTCAACCAGGAGATCCAATAGGTGAAACGTCGATTATGATCTGTGGGCGTTTTTTTGCAGATCACTCAACAAGTGGATGTTGCAACATTGTCCACAATCCTTTGATATACCATTGACGCGATATCTTCCTATTTGTCGGAAACCGGTCTTGTCGCTGGTGGGGGAAATAGATTCACGCCGCGTATTCATCCAGAACTCAAGTATTGTCGCCTGAATCCGTGCGTGGACGTATGTCTCGCCGTAACGGACCCACCCGTTTCACTTTGTTGGCGTGGTTCTTATCCCGAAGGGTTCAATGACTTTTCCTCGAAAAGCATAAATCAATAGAGGTTCACTTGGAACAACAATTTTAATACACATATATAAAAATGGTAATTCGTGACTTACATGAAATCCAAATCAATAAGAAAACAGAACATCAATCACCCCCACCCACACAGTTTTTGAATCACTTGCGGGCTCGTATTCTCTGTTGCCGCCAGCTTTCCTTCCTTCTCGTTGGTATTTGTTCTTTGGTCACCTCTTCACTTCACTCTTTCACTGCCGTCGCACGGCCACTAACTTATTGTGACTTCACCGGACGTTTTTACTCAACATGACGGAATGTCACTCTACGACTGCTGTCGCACGGCCGCTAACGTATTATCACTTTACTATGTCGCCTTTTCTCTAACAAGTGACGGAATGTCACTCTTCCACTGCCGTCGCACGGTCACTAGCTTATTGTCACTTTACTGGTAGCGTTTCACTCAAGCAGTCGTCACCAATGGGGTTAAACTCTCCTCTACGTTTATCTCAGAATAATGTTCATATAGGCAAGCCTACTCTGCCTACATACGTCTTGCCTTCTACAACAGGTATGCCGTCTTCCTAAATATTAATAGCTCCCTGAGCTCGCACTTTCTATTTCTGATCCTACACTCAGATATGGCCACTGACCTGGCCAGCAACTGCCCCTATTCTAAATATGAGCTCTGTGGCTCCCCTACACGACAACGTGCCTATACCTTCGCACCGATGCAGCACCTCCTCTAACCTATAGCATGGGACATCCCCATTTCCTCGCCGAGACCCAGAGTGTTACACGCCTTCAGACTGGAATGAATTTATCGAGAAACCCGCCGATTTTTATTACGATAGTAAGAACATTAATTCTCAATTTAATCGCTTCTCTTGAATTTGGCCGCTCAGATCTATCTTAATTTAATACTCGCTTTTAAGTTCCTTGCATTTCGGTATCTCCTAACATTCGGTGGCAGGCTAGATGCGTAATAAGGGTGTCCAGAATATGTGCGATGTACTGTTTTTACAACAGTTATCTATTAACTGGCCATAATTAAACAGATAACGACTTGCAGGAGAACACTATCTCACTTACTTCTTTAATCAGTTATCAGAGAGCCCATGTGGCGTTCAACAAATGCGCCATAATGGACATAAAATTCCACCCTTAATAATAATAACACTTTGGCCGGCTGCTGATTTGTCGCGGTTCTCCAGGGAGAAGGCCTTGGTTATCCCTATGCTCCCAACTGCCTCCCTGTTCTCACTCTTCTTCTCTCCTCCCAACACTCGGAGACGAACTGCTTGATAAAATCCCTTGCCCCATTCTTCCCAATCTCCCCGATTAGCGTACTAACCCTCTCCTTTGAGTTTCCCACTAACCACATGTCCTTCATTCTCCCACCCCCCTTCCCCATTATACTCCCAGTGACTCTTATTCTTTTAGACTGGTGTTTTGGGCATTCTAGTAGAAAGTGTTCCAGGGTCTCCATCACGCCTAAATTACACATCTGGCACTCCCTTTCACTGTTTTCCCCATTTTTCCCCTCAGCTCCAGGGGCCGCGACCTCAGCTTGAACAACAATACCCCCCCCCCCCCCCAAAGGTGCAATCAAGGTACTCTTCAAAACCAGGCTTCTTTTTATCACGCAGGCCACCCAGAGACCTCTTTGATCTGACTCCCTCTCGCCAGTTTAGGTTACCATCCTCCATGACCCTTTCTCTGACGATTTTTTTACCCTGGTTTGCCCCTATGTCTAGGTCATCTCCAATGAGTACTTCTCTATTAGCTCCCTCACTTGGACCACCCACCCTGTCTTTGTATTAGAGTTGAAAATACTCTGGAACATTACTTTACACCATCGGCTGGCGGGGAGATTTACCAAATAATTAAGATAACCGAGTTTCATTAAGTCTATCCTGTCCTTGATCCTCATCCACCCAAGCTCCAACCTGATTGCTTCTAGTGCCGCGGCAGTAGTAGGGGAGCGATGAAACGGGGCTGATTGGCAGGACCCTGTAGGGGACCTAGGAAGGGGAGTAGTAGGAGATGAGGTAAACGGGCCCGGTTGGCCATAGGGAGATCCGGAGGGGGAAGTGAAGTAGTAGGAGAGCGATGAAACGGGCCCGGATGGCCGGAGAGAGAGAAAACCGGAAGGGGAAGTGAAGTAGTAGAAGAGCGATGAAACGGGGCCGATTGGCAGGACCCCGCAGGGGACCTAGGAAGAGGTGTAGTAGGAGAGCGATGAAACGGGCCCGGTTGGCCGGAGAGAGAGCCGGAGAGGGAAGTGAAGTAGTAGGAGAGCTTTAGAGCAATTGCTCGATCGAGTGACTAGCACATACTGCTTTTCGACTCATTTCAGTATTTGAGGATACCTATGGCCTGGTATTGTATTATTATTTGAGGATACCCTTTATAGGATACTTACCTAAGGATACTATTACTTGTTTGGCCCAGCCTTCCAGGTCACCCCAGGACATACCTATCCCAAATTCCTCCTGTAAGCCATTGAGCAGTTACTGAAAAGTCATTGCTCTAATGACTCGAAGCCCATCGAGCAAATGAGCTTTAGAGCAATTTCTCGGTCGAGTGACTTGCATATATAAACTGCTTGAACAACTCGAAGCCCATCGAGCAAATGAGCCATAGAGCAATTGCTCATTCGAGTGACTCGCACATACTTCTCTTCGACTCATTTTGGTATTTGAAGATACCTACGGCCTAGTATTGTATTATCATTTGAGGATACCTTTTATAGGATACTTACCTAAGGATACTATTATTTGTTCGGCCCAGCCGTTTGTGCCACCCCAGGATGTACCTATCCCAAATTCGCCCCATAAGCCATCGAGCAATGACTTTTCAGCAACTTGATGGGCTTCGAGTCGTTCGCGCAAGGAATTTTCAGTAACTGCTCGATGGCTTATAGGGGGAATTTGGGATAGGTATGTCCTGGAGTGGCTTAGAAGGCTGGGCCAAACAAGCAATAGTATCTTTAGGTAAGTATCCTATAAAAGGTATCCTCAAATAATAATACAATACCAGGCCATAGGTATCCTCAAATACTGAAATGAGTCGAAGAGCAGTGTGTGCGTGTCACTCGAACGAGCAGTTGTTCTAAAGCTGATTTGCTCGATGGGCTTCAAGCCATTCGAGCAATGACTTTTCAGTAACTTCTAGATGGCTTATAAGGAGAATTTTAGATAGGTATGTCCTGGGGTGGCCCAGAAGGTTGGGCCAAACAAGTAATAGTATCCTTAGGTAAGTATCTTATAAAAAGTATCCTCAAATAATAATACAAAACCAGGACATAGGTATCCTCAAATACCGAAATGAGTCGAAGAGCAGTTTGTGCGAGTCACTCGAATGAGCAGTTGCTCTATGGCTCATTTGCTCGATGGGATTCGAGTTGTTCGAGCAGTATGTGCGACTGCTTGATAGCGTATAGGCGTTGGGAATGCTGTAAGCTCTTTAATACAAAAGGGGATAACTCTGCCTACAGATTATGGAAAATCAAGCATTCTGATTGGTTAGTTAGCTCCAGTAAAGTGATTGGGCAATCTAGAAAAATGAAACTACAAGAGTACTCGGAATAGGGTCAGAGCTAACAAGAACAGACCATAAAAGCTAAATATAGTAATAATAAGCAAAGCTGTTCCAGCTGATAGGCTCTTCTACTCTACTGGAGAATACTACAGGACAATGGAACATTGTCGGGTAGACGAAACCTATTGCATAGAAAGATAGAAGCAGAGAATTCTGAAAGAATTTGAAATAGTATAACTTGTCGAGTTGTTTGTGATAATTCTGCGAATTGAGAAATTACTCTTGTGCAAAGGAACATACCCTCCGAACATACCCCTGTCCTATCATAGATATCGGATAGAACACTAGATCGGCAGTCACGTGACAAAACGTGTGCTTTTGTCCGCCGCCGCTCGTCAGGGCAAAAAGCGTCAGCTGCATTCGCAGGCAATGGCCGTAGTCACACAAAACAAATATGATAAAAATGCCCGACATATGTGTTGTAATTAGTTGTACTATGCGGCGAGATTCAATACAAGCCAAAGAATTATGCTTGAGCTTCGATCGGAACAAAGTATTAATATTTATGATGTTTAGATGTTATTTTTCAACAGTATTTCCTTTTTTCGATGCACTCAAATTCAAAACGTAAACATTGGCCATACGATTATGGTCGTATCAAAGTATAACTAAAAGTATCACACAGTGAAAAATATCATAGCTGTCCATAATTACAGATTTTCACTATAACAATATTTCGAAAATGTGACGCAAAAAGAGTGGGGGAGGCCTTGCACAGAAGTCAGAACTTTGGAAGCCCAGGCCTGACCCAAGAATTCTGGAGGCTGGACAGAGTGGACTCCTAGGCCCCACCCTCTCATCAAGACTAGTAGAATGACTCGAATTGTGTCCTTGATGGGCTTGAGTAACTTCAATAATGCACTTCAGGTCCTCTCTTGCTTGAGTGGGATCGCAATGGTACAGTCGGTGTGCTATAGAGCGAGTTGATGGTACTTGCACCTTCAAGTTCAACCACTGCCGACTCTGCTTGTGATGGTGTTAATGTTATAAGTTGGAGAGTTTAACAGTTATTTGCCACTGATCGGATGTTCTCACCCAAATACCGTGGATTCCTCCACCAGTAATACTGTCTGACACAAGATGCCACTGGCTGTGGAAAGTGTCATTAAAACCCAATAAATAAATTTATGGTTATGGCAGAAATGAGATGGTGGCTCAATCTCAAGCCACTGAATTTAAATAGAAGATTTTTGTCCTGTTCCTAGAATTCAGTTGTTTTCACATATGTTTAATGTGGTTTTATAATTCTGATTTGTCAGAATTTACCATTGTTGAAAGTTAAAAACTGCTATTAATAAAAATTCAAATACTAAAAGATCACAAATGTGAATTTAGCCGCCCATAATCACTTTAAATTTTAAGTTAAAATATATATCTATATGTGCTCGAAAAATTTTCTTTTCTTAATTTTAGTCTCAAACAGAGATACGTGTACCCTGATGGTCGATTGGGTGAAAAAGATTTACTGATTAGGCGAGCTGATGGATATAATATTTATATGATGGATATAAATAATGGCAGCAAATCCTGTTAATGTCCTCTGTTGAAAACATTTTGACCTGTTAGATGTTCGAGAAATAGATGCGAAAAATACATCAAAGATGGGGCCATTTCCAAAATTGGATCACTCAAAGGCAATTTGTCATTTTTATCAAAGCATCCTGTTTTTTCAAGAACAGTAATTGGTCTCTTTTGTCCAAATTACATTGGCAGTGACCATTTTCAAATCAGTATAGGTACCATGAGAATAAAGGTCTGCTCTGTCTCCATAGCATAATGGTTAGTGCATCTTAGAATGAATGTGACGAGAAGGTGTCAGTTCGAATCTGACTGGGGACCATGCTTTTTATTGTGCTGCTTGATTTAACCCTTTACCCAATGTAACCCTCAAACCGGCCAGCGCTATTCTAAAAAATCGCCAATTAATTTTCATTATATTTTCTTTTTTTGTCTCAAAAACACAGGTCATGACCCCTCTTGGGAACGAGCTCATCAAGCTTGTTCCATTGAGGGGACATGACCTATGTTTTTGAGACAAAAAATAGTTAATCGAGAATTTTGTTTGCAAGTGTCGTCTGCTTTTCATGTTATTAAAAGGGTAAGAAGTATGTGCTTACAGTTTGATACCATATTTAATTATACTGGTAGTATTTGGTGATATGATTCTGAACTTATATACATGTATATATATTTCAAAATATTATTTTGAGTTTTCATAGCTGATTGTTAAAACTGTGTGAAGATCATTGAGGTTGCATGTACCATTCGACCACAAGCTCGGACACAGCTGTACATGTAAAATACTACCCAAAATGAGACTCCGGAGTGTGATGTGTGTTCAGCATGAGATCTTCAACTCAACATCAAATCAACAAGGATCACACTGGCTGAATGAAACACCAAAGTCAGGTGAACAAACTTTCTCTTCATAACATCATAAGATGAAGATATCTCATTGATTTTGCTTCGACATTCAACAAGTTCCGAGCATTAAAATATTAAATATTATTTGACAAATTGACATATTACAAGTCTGTAATGAAATGTATTTGTCTTTTTTGGATAAAAGGACATGCCCACACTTCAGTATAACATGAGCTGTACCCTTGAGGTGGCTGCAAAATGGCGAATGCAACATGGAAACATTCAATATCATTAGACTTAAGTTGCAATGAACCGATTTGAAATTTATCGAAATTGTGAATAAAAGTTATTTGAATCGAATCTGATGGCCAATTCAAAATTGAATTGAATCTTGCATCTTTGCGGGGCCCTAGCATACATTTAATAAAAGTAAAATTTAAAATGTTAGTGCTTATGTAACTTGTCATGGACTGGGTCAGGATTTCAAGCACAGGGGTGGCTCGCTGGAACTCAGTCCATCACTACAACACTACATATAGGATATAGGGGAACAATAAGAATACAAGAAGGCCCCATAGGACTGAAATGCTCTCTTTAAACAGAATGACATACATGTATAAACAGAGGCCTACAATGAATCTACATGAACTGTTTGAGGGCTACATTATATTTGGTGGTCTGAATTTGTTTATTAAAATTTGTTTTACTACAAATTATTGAAGAGTGCCCACAGGCTCTCTTCAATAATTTGTGATAAAACAAATTTATATAAACAAAATATTATTTGGATTTGAATGAATATGAAATATGAGCAAGAAAAATGTTTCCTTTTGCTCTGGTACCCTAATTTTTGGAAAGCCCTGATAGTGGCTTTTTGCACTCAACCAGTTAAGCAATCAGTCTCCATACGATCCATTGTCAGTCTTTGAGCCCCTCGAGAGCCCTCAAAATAGTCCAAGCATTGTGGCTTTTTTTCCCGTTAATCATAATGTAAAAAGTGGAACTCACCTATGGAGCCCCTTGATACAACCTATGGGGGATTATTATTTTCCCTGATGGGTGAGGGTGTAAGATGTGGGAAATCTCACCCGAGGGAAAAATATTTGGGCCAGACACCAGGCTTGCCGAGTGTCTGGAGCCTCTGGACCAAATATCTTGTCCCAAGAGTGAAATGTCCCAATCTCACACCCATCTCCACCAGGGATAATTTTTGTCCCCCCCCCCACCAAAACACCCTCAGGTCATCAAAAGTAATTCAGAAGTACGAGTAGCTATATCGAAAAATTTTGTTGTCCATTTCTGAAAAAAAATATATTTGCCTGTCGGAAAAAGTGCACATAAATTCTGTATATACCACAAAATTAATTCCCTACGCCGACAAGACAGTGGTTAAAGATTTGTAGCGAAATGAACCTTGACACATTCTGATGACGTCATATTATGAATTTTGCAATGTAGTCGCATGACTTTTCGACGGGAATTTCGTGCAACTCACTCCACTCGTAATGGTGCTCACCCCAAAATTCAGATAAGAGAGTCAAGTGTCCTTTGGTTTTGCGGTCTGTATTTTTATTTCTGTTTTCTCCCGACAAATGTTCATCTGCTAATATTTCCGAAACGTGACAACATGTTGTTTGTTTACAGAAGAATGTGAGAATGTGTGATGATTGGATAGTCCTGAGCTCATTAAATATGGTAATAAGCCGGTCATGTGAGATAGATACCTATCTCACATGGCTTTCTCACATGGGACACGAATATCTTGCACAGGAAGTGGGGGAGAATAATCTTCGTTACACCTCTAAAGGGTACTTAAGTAAAAAATTTGAAATTATGTTTCTAGTATGAGCACATTTTGAGTCCCATAATAACTTGAGTTAATTTTTCCATCTCAAATCAAATATACCCGTTGCCCAGTACCCACTTATACAGCATATCAAATTTTGTTAAAGTCAGACTAAAAATTCTGAATAGCGAAAAATTGGGTGGTGACAAAAATCTTGCCCCTTCCAGACTAACTACAAATATTGACCCACATATTTCATTTTTGATCCCAAAAACTTGCCTCTCCCAGGAAGATTACAAATATTGCCCCACAAACTTACTTTATTTGAACAAACTTAGATCTTGGTCTCAAAAAGAAGCTGTATAACAAAAATGGAATCACTATAGCAATTGGATCATGAGAATATGTTTTTTAAATTTGGGTTACTTCTCATTCAACCCACCCTACTGGTGATGAGACATTTTAAGTGAACAAAATTGAAAGGCTAACACCCACTAATACTGTGTATACAATTTTTCTGAATTGAACTGACTAGTTTTTGAATAATGAGAATCCAGTCCCATTATACGCAGTATTAAAAATGCCGAATCAGCAAAAACACCTGTACCTCCTCTAAACATCCAATTTACTCAAGGCCCACCAAAACACCTGAAGGGAGGGATAGGAGCCACAACCCCTCTAAACTCAAGAGGTAGGTAGGTAAGGGTGGACAAGATGGATAGGAATCTCTTGACATCTACATCTTGAACAATTATCATCATCACCATTTCTTTAACCAATCACCATTCATTCATCAGCGCATTGACCAGTTCTGTGTTCTCTCAACCAATCATCATTCATTCACCAGCACATTGACCAGTTCTGTGTTCTCTCAACCAGTGACCAGTTATGTGTTCTCTCAACCCATGACCAGTTTGGTGTTCTCTCAACCAACCGCCATTTCTATGTTCTCTCAACTAATCACCAGATCTGTGTAGGGAGTGTGGGGTAGGGACTTGGCCAATGGAGGGACAATCAGCAAGTGCAGGCATGGGTTCAAACAAAACAGGAAGTAACATTCAGGTCTCAAGTTCTGCAAACACTACCTGACACTGTAGGCACACCATAAATTATATATATATATAATGGTTTACTGTTCCAGAAAGTATTTGAGTGGTGTCTTGAGTCCTGTAAGTACTTACAGAAAACTGACTCATGATAAATGTTAACATTTATTTCAACTTAATACATATTTTTAGCAGTTATTCTAAAAGTTATTTTCACTCTTACTTTATATGTTTAGGAAGTCAATGACACAATAGAAATTACGAAAGAGATAAATTAATTTGTGGTTACATCAAAGACTGAATGTACAGACCAGACCTTAAAATTTAATGTGAATGGGTGTTTCGTCCCCCTGTTGTTCAGACATTTTTCATCAAATCTAGTCATGGCTGCCTGCCGTAAAGCAGCCATGATGAGATTTGATGAAATTCATCCAAATTTAACTCGAGAAACCATTGGTGAATAAATCCATTCTGTTTACTAGAGGAAATGTTGACTAAAATTGCCCAAATTATCATTATTTCAGAAACAAATCAAATTCTATCCTGTGCAGGAAAGTCCACCAACAGCATGTAAAGAGTTAAATGCTTGTAAATAGAGAAGACACTTCCAGATATTTTTCCAAATATGTGAAACTTTTGTCGAAATTGTCTGTTATGACCCCTCATTGCAATGAGCTTGTTGAGCTCGTTCCAACAAGGATGTCATAACCTGTGGTTTAGATGCCTTGTTTGACTAGGGTTTAGTGTCACTTTCCACAACTAAGGCCACAGATCATTATCACAGATCATCAGATCCCAATGGACAGCCAAGCTGCAAAATGTTCCAGTTAAGTACCAATAGCTGTCGATTCTAGTTATTCTGGCCTGGACATCATATCGCCGGGCTTCGTTCACTTTTGGATGGATAAAATTCCAGGACTTTTTCCAGACCTGTGTCATATTCTTCCAGAACAATTCATGGCAGAAACCGCGTAATCCAAAAATATTTCATGCAAAAGAAATGAGATTATGCAATATATACATAAATGTGAGACAGGTTCCTCACCTGGACTTCATGAAAGTGATGGCTTGATCTTTACCACTTGTTATACCTTTACTTAACGAATTGGACAAATCTGCCTACATAAAATTAAAAAAATCAGTATTCAAATTTTGATATTTTTTCATTTTTTTTTCTTCCTAACCACAGCTTATGACTCCTCCCTCCCCGACCTATTGGAA
Source organism: Pictodentalium vernedei (assembly GCA_031216915.1). NCBI lineage: Eukaryota > Metazoa > Mollusca > Scaphopoda > Dentaliida > Dentaliidae > Pictodentalium > Pictodentalium vernedei. The sequence goes on from CM062297.1 coordinate 545,833,197, forward strand.
GGAGCTAACAAGCTCATTCCAATAAAGGTCATGAGATATGGTTTGGGGGAAAAAATGAAATTGTTGTGATTTGGGGGAAAAAATAATTAATGTTACTGCCTAATTACGCTAGATAAAGGGTTCAAAATTGAAATGAACGAATGGTTTTAGCTGATGATTATGGATACATTTATTTATTCAATTACATTTACACATTTATCCATTTTGGATACATTTCCACAGTTCCTATGACATTTGACTGATGCAGGCTGGTCACTGCAGTCATTTTCTAGGACTTGTCCAGCAGTGCCACACCCCCTCCCATTTTCCCAAGATTTCTGGGTCTGGAAAAATAATTTTTATTTTCCAGGATCTGTACGAACCATGAGAGTGTATACTATGTTGAATTATTATACAGATAATATAAGTACAATCTTGTATTCCATAACTACTTTTCTGGTAGCAAGTGAATATTTAATTTTGTTTACTGCTGGACCACCCATACTATGTCGCCATATGAATATGCAAAAGTTTATCCTCCTTGCCAGCATCTAGAACAATAAGACAGTGGCTTTCAGCAATTGAAAGTGAACCCGATTTTTCGAAACAGGCAAGTGACCACTTGAAAAAAGCAAAGTCTGAAGATGAGTTCCAATATCGGTTTTGCTCCATAATGATTGATGGAATGTCAATAAGAAAAAAAAGTACAGTGGGACCCATCATCAAGGTCCCTTGTTGGTCATATAGAGTTTGGGAATGGTGCCAACGAATTGGGAGGGGACATACAACCGGATGTAAAAGGAGGCTTTAGTCATAATGGCTGTTGGTCTATGTGGGTACTGGAAAGTAAAGTGTGGCTATTTTTTTAACTGCTGGTCTTGAGGCAGTTGGAGAAGCAAATCTAGTTTCTCATGCTATTGCAGAATTTGAGTCCATCAACATCAAAGTTGTTGCATTAGTAATGGATGGTCTGTCAGCCAACCAAGCAGCGGTAAAACATTTTGGGTGTAGCTTAAGCCCCAGTAGTCTAAGATCATCCATTCAAAATCATGAATCCTGAAAGTAAATTATGAAGAAAATAATTGTATATTTATTTGTATTAAAATTAATAAAATATAAATTAATATGAACAATGTTTTCCTTATAATTCATTAAATTACAATATTATGGCATGTGTTTCGAAAATATTTTACTTAGAAAATGCTTAAAGAAGCCTATTAAACAACATACGGTGTTAACAATATAAAAAGGTGCAGCCAGGTTCAAATAATATCTCACATTTCAAATAGATATAAAACAATAAAAAACAAATTACAAGAAAGATAATCTTATACTGTAAAGGTAAAAGAGTATGGGGCGCGACAGAAAAAAAATTCAAATTTTTTTTATTTAGATAATCTCTATACTTAAAGTCAAATATAAGGAGATAAAGGACAACCCCAGTGAATTGCTTATTTCTGCAAACACCTGTATGTTATGTGTCCGCAATGCATTCCTTTTCCCCCGTGGGAACTCCAGGAAGTGAAGCACTGCTTTTTTACTGTGGTAAACAAGCTCTTTTTCACTGGTAAAATAGGACCCAGTCACTAATGCTTGGGGCGCGAGTCCTCCAAAATAGGCAGGACGGAGTATAAATGATTGACTGCCTGTGACTTTATCTCCATGTTGTGGTCATGATTAGCCATTGTGCAAAAGTATCTGACCGTAAACACCAATAAATAAATAATAAAAAAATGCATTCCTTTTAATATCGGCCAAGATATCAGTCTACGCTGTTTGCACATCAACTTTCAATGAATTTTTTGTCCCAGACTGAGACAAAATTACCTCAGAACGAATCCTGGCTCATCGGTAATACTAAACACTGAGGTATACCGAACTGAAGGAAAATAGGGATTATAGGGTTGGGAATGGTTGAAAAGAAAACCTCAAACTTCAGAGCTGACAGAACCTGAAAAACAGCTGATGGGAGTTTTATTTTTATCAAATATTACAGTGATCTGTGTTGTGATACCCAATTAGCCTTATCTATGCTTTATTCGGTATCCACAAACCCAGGTTGCCTATTAATTACCAATCTACCTACTAAATACTGAAGGGTAGTTTCGACGATACATCGGTCTATACATCTTGCACTTACTCGAATAAATCAATGGTTATTTCACGTATATTGCTTCAAACGACTAGATTGTATATCTGCACATTTTCCTTTTAAACGACCTTTACTTACTTACGTTTCTTCACCTCAGTATCTCGGTATTCCTCGGTGTTTAGTAGGACCCTGCCCCTGACTGATATCAAAATATACACGTGTTAATCAAATGATTACTAATTAGTTTCTAAATACATAAACTATTAACACAGTGGATTTGAAACTACTAAATGCTAATGTTTAAAGAAATTTTAATATAGTTTGTAAACGTACCTTTGAGGCTTGACTTTTAACGCAAAACTCTGGATAGTGTCACAGCTACGAAGTTTGGAAACGTCTTCGGTCGTTCCAATGAATTGCGGTTTACTGCATCAAAACAATGCAACGCCGTCCCAAAGTACACGAAATTGTTCTTTTATCCATCGGTTCCATTGGTCGCCACTTGTCAATCAATTTTATGTACGATTAAATATTTAATAATGAATTATCAACAAACCGTACACCGTCTTCCCATTCACACACGTTGTATTGTTTACGTTTTTTGCCCTGACGAGCAATGGCGGACGAATTCCTCATTTCCCATTGACCAATCGAATGGGGTCTGCCGATCTGGTCTTCTTTCTTTTCGATATCTATGTGTCCTATAAGAAGGTTTTAGGTCATATAGCAACCACGTGCTACCATAGAAACTAAGATGGCAGCCTCCAGTATACAAAAAATGGACGACGGAAACACGTATCACCCTAACAACACGAGCTGCTCATGCGCACTAACACCACATATCACTATGGGGATGACGTCCCAACGTGGCTTCTTACGCGGGTTAACATGACAAACAAACATGACGTCACTAGGTCACGTGACTATGACGTCACTTCTTCCCCTCCGGCCAATAAGGCACGGTTCATTCCTCTCCTACTACTCCCCTTCCTAGGTCCCCTGAGGGGTCCACCAATCGGCCCCGTTTCATCGCTCTCCTACTACTCCCCTTCCTAGGTCCCCTGCAGGTTCCTGCCAATCGGCCCCGTTTCATCGCTCTCCTACTACTTCACTTCCCCCTCCGGCTCTCCCTCCGGCCAACCAGGTCCTTTTCATCGCTCTCCTACTACTTCAATTCCTTCTCCGGCTCTCCCTCCGGCCAACGGGGCCCGTTTACCTCACCTCCTACTACTTCACTTCCCCCTCCGGCTCTCCCTCCAGAAAACCGGGCCCGTTTCATCGCTCTCCTACTAATTCACTTCTCCTCCAGCTCTCCCTCCGGCCAACCGGGCCCGTTTCATCGCTCTCCTACTACTTCACTTCCCCCCTCCGGCTCTCCCTCCGGCCAACCGGGCCCGTTTACCTCATCTCCTACTACTCCCCTTCCTAGGTCCCCTGCGAGGTCCTGCCAATCGGCCCCGTTTCATCGCTCTCCTACTACTCGCGGCATAACTCGACCCAGTTATCCATCTGCCGGCATCGTTCTGCAGGGTTTCCAAGCTCTTTACAGCCGTTTGGTTTAGGGTTACTACTTCTGTACCATATGTTATACTCGGCAGACCCACCATTTCCCAAATTGTTTTCCCCACGAAAACCTTTTTGAAACTGTTTCTCCCTATAAGTTTTATTTGGTTAAGGATTCGCCTCCCCTTCAGAATCAGTTTATTTGTGTGGTTTCGGTAGATGCCTCTTTCTGTGATGTTTATATTTGCCCCCCCCCCCCAATACTCATAGTCCCCCGTGTCTCCCACAGTAAGAAGTTTGCTGCTATCTTCCAGAATACAAAACTCCCCTCTTCTAGTCCCAAACTGCTATCCCCTCATCGCTTCGCAGGAGTTCATTTATTAAACCTTTGATGTACAATGCAAAAAGAATTGGCGAAAGGATACGCCCCTATTTTAGGCCTATGTCCATAGGCACATGTTTTGTTGTTATGTAACCCAGGCTAAGTTCACTCTGTACAGCTTTATATAATGCTTTCAGAATTCCAACAAACTCACGTCCCAAGCCCAGAGTCTCAAGCTTTCGCCACATACCCTCCCTCCAAACTCTATCGTATCCCCTTTTAACATCCAAAAAGTCCATAAACATCTTTTTCTGTTTGCTTTCGCGGATTCTATCATTTGGGATAGCGTGAAAAGATGGTCAGTGACTCTCCTTCACTTCCTGTAGCCACTTTGAATCTCTCCCCAAAAAACCCTTCTCCTCAATCACCTCCTCTAATCTCCCACACAGGACTTTACAGAAAACTTTTCCAATGTTACTACTGACAGAGATTCCTCGATAATTATCCAAAACGTCCTTTTCCCCTTTTTTGTGAATAAATGTCACTTTGCTTTCTTTCCACTCTTTGGGACCTTTTGTTTTTCTATGTCTAAATTGATTAGGGCAGTTAGGCTTTCACAGAGTTCCTCTCCCCCTTTTTGATAAACTCGTTAGGAATTTCGCCCACCCCTCCCGCTTTTCCATTCTTTAATTTGGAGATCATCTTTCGCACCTCCTCGGTTTTAATTTCGCTAGACACGAAGTTCGATAAATTTTCCTCGAACTGGTTCAGACACGCTTAATTAGCAGCGCATCAACTATGTTTAAGTGCCAAATCGGTTTTCGGGGTCCGTCATACACCTATCTTTACGCTTTATATATAGCCCGAGTGAGAACAAAAAAAATCGCAACTTTAAGCTATCACCTTGACACTGTTGTCTGCTAATTGGATGAATGCTAGAAGCCACTATCAGGGCTTTCAAAAAACGAGGGTACTAAGTAATACTGACAGATATGCTTTTCGCGTTCTTTATACATAATAAGTTGGCGAATGATCATTGGCGGCTCCAGACCAGATGCAAATGGACTTGTTGGTGATCCAGCTTATGAACAATACGTAATTGGACAGTACGTATTGTTGATGACAAAACACTGAAGCGAGAGAAACTATAATAAAAACTGAGCTGACAGAAGAATCATCCCCGTGAGTGAAACGTCTGGTGGGACGTGTTTAAACGGTGGGACGTCAGTGATGACGCAGATGAACTGTACCTTAAATCACGTTATACCAAGAGAAACCAGTTAGCCGTGGACATATTAGCACCGCACGAGAAGTTTCAACGATAAGATACAACGATAAGATACAACGAAACGATGTGGGTCCTACACTGGAACTGTTGCGAAACATTCACACACTAAAACAAATATCTGACTTGATTTTGAAGTGAAAACTCAAAGGTATGCGAATAACTTCTTATTGAACACAAATTCAAAATAATAAAAAAAACCCTCACAAATTCTTGAACGATGCCAATGTAATTTTTATTCACCCAAAAGTATGATACAAAATCCTCTGCCCTCACCTCCACCCCCTCACTCCACGCATTCTAATATGTACAAGAAGTTTATTCAATAAAACACCAGGATATATTTAGGAATGGAAAAAAGTAAAATGTTTAACTGTTATAAGCAATTTTGAACAGTACAACAAACACAAAACCTGATTACAGTGAGATAGACCGAAATATGAGATCGCTAAATATAATTTTGACGCAACAAATCAATAATTCTTTACGAAACATGAAATGCAGACAACACTTCGTCCCTTGAGTTCCAATGTGTTCTATGTGCCCACTGGCACATAGAACATATTGGAACTCAGGGGACGAAAGTCTTACAAACAATTCTTGAATAACTAATTTCTTTCAGTTTTTTGCGTCAAGAACATAGCATATGAAATTCCCTGGAACGAGTTGAACGAACTCGTTCCAATGAGGGCTCATAAGCTTTGTTTTTGAGACAAAAAATAAAAATTGAATTGTAATTTTTGTGAATAGCGCTTGCCTTGCCTATTTTGCGCTTGCCTGTTTTGACCGTTACATTGGGTAAAGGGTTAAGCTAAGTTTGGGTGATCATTGTCCTCATTCTTTTGCGAATCAAAACTCCGAGCAAAAATATTGTGTTAAAATTGCAAAATGAAAAGATTATTTATTGCGTTATCACAGCGCTCGCTTCGCATATGATTTTACAATTTACTGGGAAAATAAAAAACATAGGACAAGCGATAAGCAAGAGACTGGGAGAGAGAGAGAGAGAGAGAGAGAGAGAGAGAGAGAGAGAGAGAGAGGGGGGGGGGGGGTGACAATAAGGCCGCAAAGCAGTCGGGGATGAACGAAAAATCAGTACCTGAAAACAAGAAGAAAGACAAAGTTAAGGATAAAATACGGTCCACCTTGCACCACTCCCAGTAATGTACCTGCTTCTTAATCCTCAGATAGCGACATGTGCACTGTCCCTTCGGTCTTACAATAACACTATCCACCCAGATCCACACAAACACTCACACTCAGTCTGACAATACAACAATTTCAGCAGGAACGAATCAGGCTAATCATTACAAACCTATTATCACATCTGGATCTTGAACGTCAAACCAGTCCTCCTCTTCGAACAGATTTCACCATGGTAACCCAGAGCATAATATCGCTCCCTGTTGCGTCACAAGGAAAATAAAAATCAACTAAGGAAATAACTTAGTAAGACCCCAGCTCAATGGTATAAAAATCGTAGAAGGATATCTGGAGGATTAGAGATAGCAGACGAGGAAAGTCTGGCCAGGATGGGGGAAATCCCCTCCTCCGTGTGCTACATCTTCTGATAAAACCAATCTCTCCACCTCCAGACCCAATGAAACAGTGATGAAAAGCCAGATGCAGTGTTAATTAAATCGATCCTCCCTCTCCCAACAACCACAAAGGACAGTACTGCAAAGCTATTGGACGTCCGAATGATAAAATAAACGAATCTGTGACTGAACGGTTGGAAAACGGGGACAGCTCGGGAAACTCTCATCGAGAAATGACTCAACAGGCTGAAAGTGTATATATGGAACCAAACCACAAGAACAACCAATTTACAACTTGTTTTGGGTGTGTAACTCCTGATGTTAATCCCTTAGTAAGGAAGACGATCAAAGACTTTTCCAACTGGGAATGGATCATCAGTAAATTAACGGGGAAAGCAAATTGGATAGTTAACCCTTTGAAACACAGCGACCGCTTTTCCGAACAGGAATATGATACGTCATAACGTCATTAAATAAGATGTTTTTTTCAAAAAATGTGTGGGTAGACTAATCAGTATTTTCATCGTGCAGCCCGAGGCACGTTGAAAATACTGATTGGTCTACCCCAAATAATGAATATGAACTCTTCTAATAGCTGCCATTGAACTGGAATGGAAGATACCACTAGAGTTCAAAGGGTTATTGTTTGGAGTACCGATGCTGTACAGATATCAATAACTCTCATTCACCCTCTCGGGCTTCTGTAAAACATTAGAACGAGGCTATCGGATCAGTCTCTCTTCAGCGTTACAACTGTCATGAAAGTAGCAAGGCTGCAAAAAAAATATCAGAGCAAGTGCAAGGGCGGCAATAGCCACTTGTGCTCAGGCTGCTAAGAAAAACGAAGTCATGTTCGAACACCAAGGGAGCATACCAGCAGCTATAGAGGATGCACAGAGTACAGGAAACAACCGATTAGTCCCATGCCCACAGAAACATGAAAAGCTATGTCACAAAACCTAACGAGCCTAACACTCTAGCCTCTTTAATTACAACATAATTCGGTTGACGGTTTTGCCTATCTCTTTGGAATATTTCCTGTGTGTTGTTTGACAGGGCGCTTGATGAATTCCATGAATTCGTCAAACATCCTGTCAACCAACACACAGGAGGTACAACTGTCAGGAATGTAGCAATGCTGCAAAAAAATTACCAGGGCAAGTTCAAGAGGTATGGCAATAGCCACTTGTGCTCAGACTGCTGAGAAAAAACGAAGTCATTTTCGAACACCAATGGAGCATACCACCAACTATAGATGATGCACAGAATACAGCAAACAAACGATTAGCCCCATACCCACAGAAACATGAGCCATGTCACGAAACCTTACGACACCAACATATTCGCGCCTCTTTGACAACAGTCCTCGGTAAATTCTTCATGTATTCTTTTAAACAACACACAGAAAATATTCCAGAGATAGGCAAAACCGTCAATCGGATTATTGCGATGCTGCTCTAGGGTGGCATAGGTTATGGCATAGCTTGTGATCCCTTATTGGAGCGAGCTATTCGTTTCAATGACGGGTAATATGTTTTTTAAGTAAAACGTGGAAATATTTAGTTTTCAATAAATATGTTGGCAAGTGACATCTGCTATTTAGGGTTAATGAAAGGTTCTACATGTTACTGTCATAAGTATCAATCACTATTTTAATTTGATGATGTTTCTTGGCAATTGTACATTTACATCTTCCCTTTGAACACGAGAGGTCGCTTTTCGGGGGCTGGACCTTGATACGTCATGATTTTATTAAGCATGATGGCTGCTCAGTGTATGTGTGGGGTTGACCAATCAATATTTTCAACGTGCACCCCCATGCTGCACGTTGATAATATAACTTGGCCTCCCCCCCCCCCCCCAAATAATGAATATGGTCTCTTCCAATTACTTTTATTGAACCGACCTGAACGATATCATGAGGATTCAATGGGTTAAAAATGACAGTAAATGATAAAGCGAATATATAAAAAAGACAGTAAATGATAAAGTGGTTATCTGAAGATTCGGACAGCACCTTCCATTAATTTACGTCGGCTGAATCCTAAATCATTTCGGAGCGCATGAAGACATTTGGTCTCTGTATCTTCTGGAATAAAATACGGATAACACCATGTTTTTGAAAAACCAAACTGACATATTGCATTTCAGTCACTGAAGTCATTCAAGATGTTTTTCTAATGTCCTTGTGTTTCCTACCTTTTACATTCACCTTTTTGTCCTTAATAATTATCTCCTAGGTTAGTTATCTCATAGGTAACGTGCATCCATAACAGATCTATAAATGACATGAATGCGGATATAAGGTACATTAAACATATTTATGTGCAAGACCCCCAATAAACCATAGTGCTTTTTCTAACTATGTTTTTCCGCGGATCCACTGAACAAGAAGTTATTGTCGATTGAGTGGATCAAGGCGCCATCTGCAATGCTTTAGCATTGCAGATGGTGCCTTAATGCACTCAAGTGACGTTATCATACCCACTGATGAAACACTGCCATGTAATTACGAGGGCGCGTTCCACGGTTCGACCCCCACCAGGGGTAACTGCGTTGTGTCCTTAGGCAAGACACTTCATCCCGATTGCCCGTGTGGGGGCACGGTGGCTGCGTGTACTAAGGCGTACTGCACGCCGATGGTGCACTTGTCTCAAACCAATGCTAACCCTGCTTGTGTGGAGTAGTAAGTTGGGGAGTCTGAAAGTTGCTATCCGTTGCTCGGTGGTTCTCTCTTGGTACTCCAACTTCCTCCACCGATAAATTTGTCCAACACGAGGTGACCCTGGCTGTCGAAAGTGTCGTTAAACACCAATAAATAAAAAAATAAATAAATTAGTTATCACCTCGCAAGAAACTTTAATGATGTCGGAACCTAAATTATATAGGCTGCAGTATCAATCGGAATTGTATATTGCGTCTAGGCCCCTGCGAATCCTAATTTTCTGCTCGAATCGAAGACGGAATCGAATCTTAAGGGCGATTCGAATCTGAATCGAATCCGAATCGAATCCGACGTTGTGTTAAATACTTAGTAAAGTCAGCGAACTGCACGATTTTTCGTGACGGCAACGAAAAACAAATGTAATATTGGGAGTAACAGTGTAAATATACCATTATAAGATGGTTGATACGTTTACAGGCAAGTGAGAATTATGCAGTCTATGATTATTATCAATCCAACTGGAACACATCGCAAAAAAAACTAAAAGGTAAAAAATGACGTAAAATTTGAATCGCTGGCATCGGGTTCCCATTTTAATTTCAAAAATGGGTGTGCATAATTTCAGATGCCTGGAAAAGGGAGTGTGAAGTTTCATAGTTGTGAAATTATATATACAGAGACAATGTAATCATGGTAGCAGCACTTTTAATGAAATATGACAAAAAACAGCCTAAACTTTGAAGTGACGTGAAAATGTCAAAATGGCGATAAAATCGAAAAGAAAAAAAAACCCAGCTATCTCCTATTTTTGCATGAGCTTATAACATACTAATATTTAAAAAAGTAATCCGACACATTTTATTTTTTGACCGTATGACCCCCTTGACACGTTACCTCAGAGCTCGGTCATAATGGTGGGGATTTCCGAGGAGGGTATACCAGTCTACCAGATTGTTTTAGATTTGGTTTTTATTGGAGATTATATTCCCAAAATTTTAAAAGACAGAGGTTGAAAATGAGGTTGAAACTAAAAGGCCAGGAAATTAGCATCGCTGGCATCAGGTTGACATTTTAATTCCAAAATGGATGTGCACCATTTCAAATACCCATAAAACGGTGTATTGAAGTTTTATAGCCGTGTGATAATGGAATCACAAAAGTAGCGTTTTTAATGAAAATAGTCTAAAATTTGAAGAGATGTAAACACGTTAAAAATGGCGATAAGTCGAACAGCAGCTATCTCCCATTTTTTATGAGGTCCACATCGTTCTATAATTTCATGAAAATGGGCCGACATTTAATTTTCTGTGACGGTGATGTGAATTACGTCACCCGAAAATTCTCTTATAACCACCGTTGATAATTTGCCAGGTCGGTACCACATTTTTAGATATGGTTTTGGGTGGTATTATTAGTTATCCTTGTGTTTTTCAGGGTGTATGGGAATTTACACCGGTTTGGGGTGTATGAGTTCCCAAACCGGTGTAAATTCCCATACACCCTGGAAAACACAAGGATAACGGATTTATTTCCAAGAATTTTGGTGTACTTAATACTTTAACCTACATTGTGGGCAAGAAAATTTGTACTTTGCAAGTTTCTTAAATAAAACCAGACAAATTGGAACTGTCACAAAAATATTAAATTTCCTGTATTTTTATTTTTGTTCTAACATAACCGAGCAGAAAGTATGAATTAATAATTAAAAATGGGTACTTTTTAGCCATATAGCTAGTTCTTGTATATTCTTGTCTTTACATCGTGGTTAAACACGGTGTAAAAAAGCCGCTGTCGATTGCAAGTTACACCGCACCTCTCAGCCAATCAAATGGCAGTATTTTGTTTCATTTGGAAATAAGATGATATATCCCAAAATATTGAAAAAGGAGGTGTTATGAAAAGATCCCGTTGTTTTGCATAAATGTCAGATATTAGAAAACTAATTGCTAACTGTATAACCAGATGTCACCCTTAACAAGTGTACCAAATGTGGTTAAGGTAGCATTAAAAATGTGACTGTATTGTGCTAACAAAAATGAAAAGAGGCTAACAATCACAATTAGTCATTTCAACTTCGTTGAATGACTCAATTAGACTGTACGTTTTGTAGTGTAATCAGGTTTTGTCTGTCGGCAGTGTTTGGTTCTGCAATATCGGTATTACACAGTGTAAGTCAGCTCTTGTTTAGTTTATGTGCATTCGTTGTCTTTTACGGTTCCTATAGCCACACTTAATTAAGCCCCGTGGTAGATTCAGGTTTGTTCTTAACATGTGCCGAGGGACACTGGCATGTTCCTCGTGAGAAAATTAGAATAAAAGAAGTCTAAAATGTAACTCAACCCGAATCACCCAACTTACTTTGGTGAAGTGGGAGGGGGCAACGACCCTAGAGTCCTAGGTAGGACTAGCCCCCATACACCCGAGAAAATTTTGCAAAATTTAGTTCTCTAAGAGCGAATCTGAGGCATTTATAGCGTGTGCAGCCCCTATATTGGCGGCCATTCTGGGACTATATGTTGTGCGAAAGTTGCATTTGGCCAATGTGTTTTGGAGGGTTGAGGGTGGGGGGGGGGGGGGGGGGAGGGGGGTGGCAGCGGAAATTTTAGGAGGCCAAGGCCCCAAGCCCACCCCACCCCTCCATCGTAATTATGCCACTGGCTACAGCCTAGATGCCGTTAAGTATAAGTGAAGATCCTGGATGGACTGTGGGAGGGCATATATGGTAAAATAGGATGTATCGCACCTCCGAAATCTAACACATGTTGTCAACGGCAATTATACTTTGAACGACCCTCAGAGGAGACGTAGAGGTATAACCAAAGCAAGCCGAGGACCCAACAAACAGGTTTGCTGTTCATAGACCACCGGGTTGTCAGCATAGACTGCAAATTTGCTTTTTCGGTCCTTGAGTTTCTGCTTGACAAGCAAGTAGAAGCATGGATGGATAGCTGAACGACACTTTCAGCAGCAAGGGTCGCATCGTGTCGGGTAGTTATACTGGAGGAGGAAGCCGGAGTTACCGAATAGAACCACCAAACAGCGGCGAAACTCTTCAGCTTACTACGCAGAGGTTGTAGGGCAAGTGCAGTATACCTTAGCCTTATACCCAACGCAAACAAAATCAAAATGTATTATTTCAAATAAATTTCAACCAAACCATATCATGTGACCCCTCATTCAAACCAGCCCGACAAACTCGTTCCAGGGAGTGGTCACATGATATGGTTTTGTTGAAATGTTTTGAAAAATAATATTTTTTCAGCTACTGAATTTGCATATTAAGCGGGCGGATGTGGCTGATTCGTTGGGTAAAGAGTGAAAAAATAGAAATTTTACTCATATTTCTTTCATGACACAATATATCAGAATCCCAGATCTCAGCTCATATACACTAGAAAAGGACAGAGCTGTCAGTATAGTTTTGGTAAAGGCTGGATTGCACAAGAATGAGAATAACTGCTTCGAAAAAATTATGTTTAACCCTTTACTTAACCGGAAAAGCAGACGACACTTGCAAACAAAATTCTTGAATAACAATTTTTTTTAATTTTTTGTCTCAAAAACATAGGTTATGACCCTCATTGGAACGAGCTCGTCGAGATCGTTCCAATGAGGGGTCATAGCCTATGTTTTTGAGACAAAAAATTAAAGAATAATGAAAATTAATTGGAGATTTTTGTGAATAGTGCTGGCCGTTACGTTGGGTAAAGGGTTAAAAGTGAGATTATCAAATATTTACGGTGCTATATAAATAAGGAAAATTAGTTTACTTTGAAATTCCCAAATCTGATATTCCATAACTATAAATTAAATATACACAAATTATACATCAAAACGAAGGTTATGATATACAGAACACGAAAAATGCAATCATTCCACGGAGTTAACCACAGGTTCTTGGAAGTCTGCTTCCGCATTCATACAAGAACTGATAATAAAATAATATTTCAGGAGAATACATTGTGGTGAAATGTGCTTCAGATATCCAAGAACAAAGTTGGGAAATAAAAATTCTCCAAACCGCATCGACGGAGCTGCGAGTGCGCGCGCGCGCGTGTGTGTCTCTGTGTGCGTGTGTGTGCGTTAGTTTACCCCCCCACCCCCCCCCCCCCCCCCCCCATCGAGGTAAATTATAGAAGTACACAGTCACGAACAGAGGTACACAAAAATACCGAGGTAACTTTCCCGTTACCTCGGTAAGGTAACCTCACTAAGTTGCTCCACTTTCAGTGCTGGATCCAAAAACATAATTTTGAGAAGTACCTCGCTTCATCAATACGGAATTTGTGAGTGTGCATCTGTGTGGAACACACTCCGTAAGCAGAAATCCGACATGACTAATCTTTGCAGCTGATGCATGCGTATGCTAGTTGAATATTAGTTATCTTCAACGAATGTCCGTACGCTTCACGAAATGAATAAAGAAAGAAAGAAAACTGCCTGGGAAAGACATTACCATATAAGGAACACTACCTTGAAACTACATTACCATATAAGGGAATAAGGAACACTACATATTCACCTCGGAAAGACACTGCCATATAAGGCTGTGCCTCGGTATGTATGTGGGATGTCTAACACATAGCCCTCGCGCTAGACAAAAACATGGACGGTCTTTGGATAGTCCATGTTATGACAGGATAAAATACGATATATCTCCTTTCTGAAAGCCTGAGAAAGCGATGACCTCGCTCAGCTGGTATGAAAATGATACCTCACAATGTATGGAAAACACGCCACTGTGTGTGTGTGTGTGTGTGTGTGGTGGGGGGGGGGGGTGGGGGTCCAAAACTCTCGTCTTTGTTTTGTTTTCTATTTGTTGACGTTTCGTCAAGGTCATCGGGGCCGGAAAGGCATCGAAATACAATGCTGTCAAAAATAAAATAATAAGACAGATCGCATCACACTACACGCTACTGTTATATGGAGACTGCATAGTTATCATCTCACTTGCAGTGCATCATGACACCTGTTTAAATTTCTTAGAATTATGAGATTATTGTTTTATGAAAATTCGTGGTATTGCGTGACATGCGCATGTCCGTCGGCCATGGGGCCCATCTTCTATAAAAAAAAATGCAGATAGTTTTGGCTTTCCTCCAAACGCAATCCTGTCGCTGCACATGAACGAGTTTTGAATGTCTAGCTTTTTCCTTTGAATATCTGAAGCACATTTGGTCACGAGTTGTGTACTCTTGAAACATTATTTTATTTCAGTTCTGGTACGAATACGGTAGCAGATTTCCAGGAACCAATGGTGCCTGCTGCCATCTCTGTGAATTGACTGCATATATTTTTCGTGTTCTATACATCTCAACCCTCATATTGTGTATATTTAATTTGAATTTGTGGAATAGAGGTGGGAATTTCAAAGTAAACAAATTTCCTTTAACCCTTTACCTACATGAAAAGCAGGCGACACTTGTAAAAAAAATTCTTGAATAATTAATGTTTTTTATTTTTTGTCTCAAAAACATAGGTTATGACCCCTCATTTGGAACGAGCTCGACGATGAGAGGTCATAACCTATGTTTTCGAGACAAAAAATAATGATTTTCGCGAATCTGGCTGGCCGGTTTTGGGCGTTACGTTGGTAAAAGGGTTAATTATGAAGCACCTTAAATCCTAAAATAATTTGTTTAAGGTCTCAACATATCTTATTAAAAGATTGTAAGTGCACTAAGAGTACACCTTAAACTAGGAATATATAAAGAAATTCCACAGGACAGTTTTCACCAAATTGTTTCTGTTTATATTCCCCCTTAAAATGATTTAGGTGGAAAATAATAAGACTGATAATTGTAAAGTGCAGGTAGGTCATCATTGGCTGCTTTGTGCCATTCGAAGCACCGATAACCTGTGCAGACGATGATAGCCCCAAGGCTGCCGACATGATCCGCTACCGCCATACACGAAGCTATCCACAAACCTTGTGTGGATAACCCTCAAGGCTGCCGACATAAGCCACTACCACTATACACGACGCTATCCACAAACCTTCTGCGGATAACCCTGAAGGCTGCCGACATAAGCCGCTACCGCCATACACGACGCTATCCACAAACCTTCTGTGGATAACCCTCAAGGCTGCCGACATAAGCCACTACCACCATACACGACGCTATCCACAAACCTTCTGTGGCTAACCCTCAAGGCTGCCGACATAAGCCACTACCACCATACACGACGCTATACACAAACCTTCTGTGGATAACCCCCAAGGCTGCCGACATAAGCCGCTACCGCCATACACGAAGCTATCCACAAATCTTCTGTGGATAGCCCTCAAGGTTGCCGACATAAGCCGCTACCGCCATACACGAAGCTATCCATAAATCTTCTGTGGAAACCCTCAAGCCTCCGACATAAGCCGGTACCTCCATAGACGAAGCAATCTACAAACCTTCTGTGGATAACAATCAAGGCCGACGACATGATCCGCTACCGCCATACACGAAGCTATCCGTAAACCTTCTGAGTCATCAGCAGTTACCGGATCACTATACGCTATCAGATAATAATATAGGAAACTAGGAAACATTTTTTGCGAGTGACATCCACAAGAGAATTGTGCGCTTCCTCTCATCGCGTGATCTCGTTGTAATGGCAGATACATGACCGAACATGTATCTTTCCTAACAGTGCCTAGAAGTTAATGTTAATAAACTGCTTACTTCAGAACCCATTTTGAGTCATTTCTGCCTTATGATGGCTGTAAGTTGGGTTGGTTTTCCTGTGTTCACTCCTATTAACTGACAGAGTGCTGAATTATATTTGGTTGTCGAAATTGTTCACAAGTCTTTGCCATGATACAATTTATGGGAGAGTGCCTAAAGGCACTCTCCCATAAATTGTGACAAGACAATCTAAAAGACTTAAAACCTTTACTTCGAAGGTGATACGACGCACATTAACAGAATATAAAGCCTTTAAGTTGCGACACCTACATTTCAGAATAAAGCCTAATTATGGGTTTTCAACACTTGATCACCTAATGTTTATGGACACTGTGTTCTAGTTTTTGTGCTATCGCCCACCTGAGGTGTTGACAAATCGTAAACAAACTTGTATTACCAAAACGTTACTACTTGGAAACTTGCTTAAATAGTTTTGAAAGAGGTAAGGCAGTTTTCCTTATATTTGGGCGTATTTTACTCTAGTCTTCAAATGGGTTTTAATGGTTTTCTAAAAATTAGATCGACATCGTGCCAGTGTTGAAAAACCGACTACGGGTTAACTTCATTACATGCATCTCCTATTGTCATTAAATGCGAGATTATTTTGTACTGCAATCAATGAGTACATCTACAAAGGAGACGAACCTCTAGGAAACCCGCTTTTAGAGATGGGCAATATACTGAAAACCCGAACCGATTCCGATAGCATGGGGATACCGAAAATCCGAACCAAACCAATCGTTGAATACCGAAACCGTCTGAATTTTCAAATTTTCCTACATTCGCTGTTTATAAGTCCCTGTTGAGGCTTGATAACAGTTGAAAGGCACATTTTCATGAAAGAAGTGACTGATTTTCTTTTCAGTTTTGTTAACCCTCAGTGGACTGGGAAACTGTCCTGAATTCCCACTGGACTACAACTCGTACATGTCGAATTGCTTAGCAGTGATTTCTAGTCAAGACCTGACAAGAAATCACTGCCCAGGTGTTTTGTCAATTGTCGTCAGGACCTCCTAAAGATGGCATGGCCATGGCACATGCTCTGAGATCGCAAAAGCCTTAACAGGTCTTTTGGCATTAAGGTGCTATATAAGTAAGGGAAATTTGTTAACTTTTGTAATTTCTATCTCAGATATTCCATAAATTCAAATTAAATATACACAAATTATATGTCGAAAAGAAGGTTGGGAGGTATAGAACACGTAAAATATATGTAATCAACTCACAGAGTTTACAGCAGGCACCACTGGTTCCTGGAGGTCTGCTACCGTATTCGTACCAGAACTGATAATAAAATAATATTTCCGGAGAACAACTTGTGGCCAAATGTGCCTCAGATATCCAATAACAAGGCTAGGCATTCAAAACACTTTAGGATGCAGCGATAGGACTGAAATTGGGAAAAGGACAACACTGTCTGCATTTTGTTCTATTGAAGATGGATTGCAGGTTCGACGGACATGCGCAAAGCACTCGATACTACGAATTTCCATCGAAAAACAAAATCGTAATATTCTAGGAAATTTCACCAGGTGTCATGATACCTTGCATAGAATATGCAACTGTGCAGTCTCTATATAATAGTTGTATGCTGTATTAAGGCGATCGTTCTCATTATTTGATTTCAGAGGGCATTGTATATCGATTTTTTCTCTCCGATGACCTTGATCGCAAACCGAAATGAACCTACAATGTAAAGAAAGACGACAGTTTTGCAGTTTACCCCCACGCAGCTATGTCGCTGCGTTTTGAAGAAGTTTGATGTCCTAGCCTCGTTCTTGGATATCTGAAGCACATTTGGCCACGAGTTGTTTGCCTGAAATATTATGTTATTATCAGTTCTGGTAGGAATACGGTAGCAGACTTCCAGGAACCACTGGTGCCTGCTGTCAACTCTACATCACAACCTTCATCTTGGTGTATAATTTGTATATATTTAATTTGAATTTATGGAATATCAGAGGTGGAAATTTTAAAATAAACAAAATCCTCTTACTTATATAGCACCTTAAGGTACTTTTAGAACGAGTCACAAAATTACTGTAGATGTGATTTGTGGTCGTAAAAGAATGCCACTGTTGAGCTCATTGGTAGTCATTTATAGCGCTGTGGTAGAATGATACTACAACAACTTATTCTGGGTTTTTTTCCTGATGTGAATTCTTCTTTGGTACTATCAGCAAATCTCAGTCAAGTCAGATGCCGAATACCGAACCGATACCGAGGTATACCCCCCTAAAAATACCGAAACCGATACCGAATTGAAAATTCCAATACCGCCCATCTCTACCCAACATTATTATGCAGCTGTGTATACTCTATAACGATGTTCAGTTTCAAGCATCCCTAGATCTTTTTTAGTATCTGTAAACAGTTGGTTCATGAAGCCAAATAAATCGAGGATATCTAGTGTTTTTGAGTGGATACCGAAAATTATCTCATGAGTGACGGAGACAAATGTTTATTTTTCTCGAGCGCTTGCGCGAGCGAAAATCGCCATTTGTCTCAATCACAAATAAGATAATTTTCGGTATTCACTCAAAAAACACTAGATTTTCTTTTTATTGTACGCTTTTTATAAAAAAATCTGTTAATTTCACTCGTTTAAACCTTGAAATGATGCATGAAAGTAAACAGCGCATTGAATCATTGATATGCGGAAGTCATTTGATCGATACTCGGAAGAGATGGCGTCTTGCAATCTGATTCAGCTGGTGTGTTTCTAGTCCAAACATGGCCTGAAAGTCCGTAATATAAGATTTTGGTTTGGTACGTCCATGTTTGGACTAGCGGGTTTCATGCATCAATTGAAGGTGAATACGTGTTGAATTATTTCTGGAAATGGTCGGTATCCACTCAAAAACACTAGATTTTCTTTTCATTATTCGTTTTTAGAACAAATTGATCATTTCCGGTGATAATTTGACTGGTATTCACCTTAAAGTGATGCTTTGGAAGCCGCCATTTTGATTGATAGCGTGAAAGTGAAAATTTCAATATCTTCACAGTGGGGGCTACGATTTCTGTCTTTCCGAAATTTCTTCGATAATCTATCGTTAATATAAAAAAAACTTATCAGTAGTACATCTTGGAAATGCTTTGACCTTTGCAAGTCATGTCTTAGTCTTTGTCTTTTCGAAGCCTATCTTATTTAGGCTTTTCCCTCTGGAAAAGACTATTATTTTTCTACGGATTATTATTTTTTTTTTTTTTTTTCCACACATTTTATCCGTATGATTCAGAAGCCATTTTCGAAACGATTTTCACGAAATTTTGCACACGCATAGAGGGGCACGACTTTTGATACACACGACATATTAGGCGATGCATATGGTAACCCTCCACAGGCAGCCAAACATCGAAATTTTGATGAAATAGGCCGGTTTCAGGCCCCCACTGCACCCACACAATACACGAGAGATAAACATAACTTCCTTTATTGGAAGTGGAATTCACCGAAGATCATTTTTGTCAGTAATAAGGGTGTTCAAAAAACCAAGCGTTAACCCGTTTTGGGCTGGTTAAAAAACAAAACCCCCATAAAGCTAAAAAATTCATGCTTTCTGTGGATTTCTCTAAACGAGTCTTGTAGATTTTCAAGAAAAATTTGTCACTCCTAGGCCTTGGTGTGACAATAGAAGTTGCATGGACAAAATACTGCGATGGGCATTTGTTAAACCTCCACGGGCTGCTAAAAGTCAAAATTGTGATAAAATGGGCTGTTTTTGGACGCCAACAGCACCCAATGGGTACGCCAGAAAGAAAAGTGCCTTCTTTTATAGAGCGCACAATCTATATGGAAACATTTTTGTAAGTAGTAAGGGAATTCAAAAGTCGAAGTTTTAACCCATTTTGGGCAGGCTAAAGAGAGAGACCCCTTAAAATCTTAAAATTCCCATTTTCTGTGGATTTCTCTAAATACATCCTGTAGGTTTTCAAGAAAAATTGACTACTCGCAGGTCATTGTGTAACATTACAAGTTGC
Source organism: Pictodentalium vernedei (assembly GCA_031216915.1). Lineage (NCBI taxonomy): Eukaryota > Metazoa > Mollusca > Scaphopoda > Dentaliida > Dentaliidae > Pictodentalium > Pictodentalium vernedei. Next base: position 545,853,242 of record CM062297.1, read on the forward strand.
ATGGACGAAATTTTCCGGTGAGCAATTTATTAACCCTCTACAGGCTGCCATGCATCGTAATTTTGTTGAAATGGGCTGTTTTCAGACATGCACAGCACCCCACATGTACCAGAGAATAAACATAATCTCCTTTATTGGAAGTGGAATTCACCGAGGACCATTTCTGTAAGTAATAATGGTATTCAAAAACCAAGCGTAAACCCCTTTTGTGATTGTTAATAGTGATAACCATCAAAAGCTTAAAAATTTATGTTTTCCCTGGATTTCTTTACAAACATATGGTAGGGTTTTCAAGAGAAAATGGCCATTGATAGGTCTTGGTGTCATATTACCAGTTGATTGGATAAATTATTCCGGTAAGCATTTGTTAACCCTGAATGGGATGTTAAATGTCAAAGTTTTGAAAAAATAGTCTGTTTTTGAACACCAACAACATCAAATGGGAATGCAACAGAGAAACGTAACTTCTTTTACCGGACGCAAAACTGACAGGGAAACATTTTTGTAAGTAGTAAGTGTATTCGGAAATCGAGGTCTTAACCCTTTTTTGACTAGTTAAGGAGATATACTCCTTAAAAGCTTAAAATTCCAGATTTCTGTGAATTTCTGCAAAAAAAAAAAAAAAATCAAGAGCAATTGACCAGTCGCAGGTCTTGGAGTGACATTCCAAGTTGCATGAACAAAATATTTCGGTAAGCATTTGTTAACCCCACAGAGACTGCCAGACATAGACGTTTGGAGAAAATAGGCTGTTCTTGGGCAACCATAACACCAAATGTGTACCTGCGAGATAAACATACCCACCTTCATTGAAAGTGGAATTCACCGTCGATCATTTTTGTAAGTAATGAAGGCATTCACAAAACCAAGCGTTAACCGTTTAGGGCTGGTTACAGAGCGATACCCCTCAAAAGGTTAAAAATTCGTGTTATCTGAGAATTTCTTTAAAAACATACCGTAGATTTTCAAGAATAAATGGCCATTCTCAGATCTTAGTGTGACATTACAAGCTGCATGTACAAAATATTCCTGTAAGCATTTGTTAACCCTATGCAGGTTCTCAAACATCAAAATGTTGATAAAATGGGCTGTGTTTGCGTACCCACAGTACCCGATGTTGGGAGGAGATATCAAAATAAGTGGAAGTAGAATTTACTGAGAATTATTTTTGGAAGTAATAAGAGTATTCAAAAAAGAACACTTAACCCGTTTTTGACTGGATAAACAATGATACCCATCAAAAGCTTAAAATTCATGTTCTCCCTGGATTTCTCTAAAAACATCTTGTAGATTTTAAAGAAAAAATGGCCATTCACAGTTCTTGGTGTGACATTACAAGCTGCATGAATAAATATTTCTTTTAGCACTTGTTAACCCTCTACAAGCTGCTAGTTAGGCTTTTCCCTCAGGAAAAGACTATTGTTTTTCTACGGATTATTATTATTATTTTTTTTTTTTTTGGGGGGGGGGGGGGGTTTGGGTTTTTTTTTTTTTTTTCCACACATTTTGTCCGCACGATTCCGAAGCCATTTTCGGGCCGATTTTCACAAAATTTTGCACACGCATAGAGGGGCACAAAATCTAAAAATGTACCGAAGCTGAATTTTCGATTTAACCCTTATTTCGTCAGAATTGGCAAAAAACTGTCAAAATTGGGGTTTATCGGCACTTTCTCAAAACACGTCTTGTAGATTTTTTTTAAACTTTCATCATTGATAGACCTGTCTGTGCCACGACCATTGATACACATGACATATCAGGCGATGCATATGGTAACCCTCCACAGGCTGCCAAACATCGAAATTTTGATGAAATGGGCCGGTTTCAGGCCCCAAGAGCACCCAAACGATACACGAGAGATAAACATAACTTCCTTTATTTGAAGTGGAATTCACCGGAGATCATTTTTGTAAGTAATAATGGTGTTCAAAAAACCAAGCATTAACCCGTTTTGGGCTGGTTAAACAGCAATACCCCCAAAAAGCTGAAAAATTCAGGTTTTCCGTGGATTTCTCTAAACGAGTCTTGTAGATTTTCATAAAAAAATTGTCACTCCCAGGCCTTGATGTGACAATAGAAGTTGCATGGACAAAATACTTCGGTGAGCATTTGTTAACCCTCCACGGGCTGCTAAATGTCAAAATTGTGATAAAATGGACTGTTTTTGGACGCCAACGGCACCCAACGGGTACGCCACAAAGAAAAGTGATTTCTTTTATCGAGCGTACAATCTATAGGGAAACATTTTTGTAAGTAGTAAGGGTATTCAAAAAACGAAGTCTTAACCCATTTTGGTCAGGCTAAAGAGAGAGACCCCTTAAAATCTAAAAATTCCCATTTTCTGTGGATTTCTCTAAATACATTCCATAGGTTTTCAAGAAAAATTGACTACTTGCAGGTCTTTGTGTGACATTACAAGTGGCATGGACAAAATATTCCGCTGAGCGTTTATTAACCCTCTACTGAATGCCAAGCATCATAATTTTGTTGAAATGGGCTGTTTTCGGACACACACAGCACGCAATGTATGTCCGAGAGTTACACATAATCTCCTTTGTTGGAAGTGGAATTCACTGAGGACCATTTTTGTAAGTAATAAGGGTATTCAAAAACCCAAGCGTTAACCCCCTTTGGGGGGGTTATTAGCGATACCATCAAAAGCTAAAAAAAATCATGTTTTCCGTGGATTTCGTTACAAACATCTTGTAAGTTTTCAACAGAAAATGGCCATTGATAGGTCTTGGAGTCACATTACTGGTTGCATGGATAAAATATTCCAGTAAGCATTTGTTAACCCTCCATCGGCTGCTAAATGTCAACATTTTGAAAAAATAGTCTGTTTTTGGACACCAACAACAACAAATGGGAATGCCACAGAGATACATAACTTCTTTTACCGGATTCAAAACTGACAGAGAAAAATTTAGTAAGTAGTAAGGGTATTCAAAAAATCGAGGTCGTAACCCATTTTCGCCTGGTTAAGATGTACCCCTTAAAAGCTTAAAATTCCAGTTTTCTGTGGATTTCTCCAAAAAATCTAGTAAGTATTCAAGAAAAATTGACCATTTGCAGGTCTTGGAGTGACATTACAAGTTACATAGACAAAATATTCCGGTAAGCGTTAGTTAACTCTCCAGAGGCTGCAAAGCATAGAAATTTGGAGAAAATGGACTGTCCTTGGGCACCCATTGCACGCAATGTGTACCTGCGAGATAAACATAACCTTCTTCTTTGGAAGTGGAATTCATCAGACCAAGCATTAACCCATTTAGGGCTGGTCTTAACCCGTTTTGGGCTGGTTAAACAGCGGTACCCATCAAAGACTTAAAATTTCATGCTTTCCCTGGATTTCTTTAAAAACATCTTGTAGATTTCAACAAAAAATGGCCAATCACGGGTCTTCATGTGACATTACAAGTTACATGGACAAAATATTCCGTTGAGCATTCGTTAACTCTCCACGAGCTGCTAAACATCAAAATGTTGATAAAATGGATTGTTTTCAGACACCAAGAGCGCCCAATGGATATGTAACAGAGAAATATAACTTCTTTTACTGCGTGTAGAATTCACAGAGGATCAGTTTTGTAAGTAGTAAGGGTATTTAAAAGAATGAAACGTAACCTATTTTAGACTGGATAAGGAGAGATACCCCTTAAAAGCTTAAAATTTACATTTTCTGTGGATTTCGCTAACTGCTTGTTGGCGATTTTCAAGAACAATTTGACATTGGCAGGTCTTACAAATTGCATAGATAGAATATTCCGCTAGTCGTTTGTTAATCCCGCTACAGGCTGCTAAACGTCAAAATTTTGATAAAATCGGCTGTTTTCGGGCAGCAAATGGGTATGTGATAGGTAAACATAACCTCTTTTATCAGACTCAGAATTCATGAGGGATAATGTATGATAGTGTTAAGGGTATTCAAGGGAGCGTGGTGGCTCAGTGGTAGACTGTTGTACTTCTATGCTAGAGGTCCCGAGTCCGATCCCCGTCCAGGACGACTCACGTTGTGTCCTTGGGCAAGGCACTTTAGCCCGGTTGCCGACATGGGGGCACGATGACGCTGTGTACTAAGGCATACTGCACGTCTATGGTACATATGTTTTCACCCTCTGTAACCTTGCTTGAGCGGAGCTTGAACAGAGTTAGAATGTTGAGGAGCTGACAGTTGCTCGTCGATGCTTGGTGGTTCTCTCCATAAATAAATAAATAAATAAATAAATAAATAAATAAATAAATAAATAAATAAATAAATAAATAAATAAATAAATAATTAAGGGTATTCAAAAACCAAGCCTTAACCCTGTTTATAGGATCAAAGACAGACAGCCCATGCCGTGTACGCTGCCTACATTACTTGTAAAATCAACACCCCCACTAAATCTACTTCGAGGTGCGGTGTCGGACCCGACCACCTGACGGTTCTGACCTCATTAGATAACACTCCTTCGTTGTATTATCAGCATGGATTTCCCTAATAGCGGGGGAGGAATTCGCTAGAATTGTGCACTTGGTGATACCTTCCTGAAATTTGGCATGATGTAAGGGTAGGCATCAGAGATTTCAAAATCGATCGGCTACAAGTTGGCACCATCCTCTAGCCACCACTAGCAGCGAAATCCAAAATGGCCGCCAAGCGGATCGAAAAAAAGCTATTTTCGCCGATCGCACAACTGAAGCTCCAAACCTAACACCATACATGTGCTGTAATTGATGTGAATGATGGAGTGAAGCCCTTGGAACAAGTTGGGGGGAAGATTAATGGATAATGGGATCAGAATTTCCGTCGATGTGTGCGTCTGTGTGTCTGACTGTCAGTATGATCGTCCGTCCGTAGATAAATTAGTGTTGAATGTTTCTCGGGAATGCAATGGTCAAATGAACATGGTATGAGAGATTCCTGTCAACACATGAACAAGGGTACTCGATAGTATGCAGCAGTGGGGATACTTGGACATTTGATAATCCAATTAAAGTGACAGTCTATTCTCAACTTCCGGCATTTTCGATAGATTTATTTTCTAAGAAAATAAAACTATCAAATTTCTAGAGGAGTTCTGGTTCAATCTCAACACCATAGCGACACGTCTGCCAGCAAGGGCAGTGCTGGAATGAACTCGGGATGCATTAGTTCCCGTTGTTAATTATACAATGTTATCTTGCCAGTATAGAACATTGGCAAAATGGGACTAGAAGGGGTGAGTGTATGTTTGCAGTCATTCGAGGTACAGGAATATTTTTTGACTACAAGTAGTATTCTTCATTTTCGGCCAGTTAAGATGTGGTGTGTTCCAAGTCAGGATTAATGTTGCCGACACTTAATGCCCATCCCTCATGGTATGCTACTTTACCAGGGATATAGAGATATAGCCACCACTGGGAGCCAAAACATGACCTTTGATGTCGATGAGTGGTCGAAATGTTTTAGCGAATAACTTATCGAAATATGATCCGGTATGGCAATTTGATACCTTACGTTAGATTTATTAGATCAACTCAGGTATGGATTCATTGAGACATGAGTGCGCTACAAGATGAAGGATTTCCAAGTTGATTTGCTATGGAGTAGGAACTGACTAGTCACATGTGGCCTATGGCCAGAGAAAGACAAGGATACCATAGATGAACACACGGGTGAACGAAGGTATCAACTGTTGTACAGAGGCAAAATAGTTGGGGATATTGTATCATGCTATGCATGAATTAACACCGTCTTGTGCAGTAAATAACAGACTATTTTCCGAAATCTAAAACTGTATTCCTATACCCCGGACAATGTAGCAAGCCACATGGGATGAACATTTGTTAGCAAAATCAACTCAACTAGAAACATGACATGTGTTAACTGGCCGAAAATGGAAAAAAAAATACCAGAATAGGAGATGACTGGTCCTAACATGACAGTATACTACTCAATATTGTTACAACAGCCACCTTCACACTTACACAAAGGTGTGCACCTTAATCCAGCTTTCAAGCATTTGCAATTGCCCTTGCAGGCCTTGGCACAACTACAGTGGAGCATCAGTGCACATGCAGCACTTGCGTCTCCTAGGTGAGTCCAAAATGGGACCAGAATATTGAGACGTGGATTCCACTCCCATCCGTACTGTGATGGGTCTGGCACACATAAGTGTTTCTGCAGAGCACGATGCCAAATGAAAGATGACACAAGAATTACCCTTTTTACATGTTGATACAGAGCTGCTTTGGTGGGCGGGATGTTTTCCATAGACTTAAGGCCATGTGTGAACATATGCCGTCTCGCATCATTGACACGTGTACTGACACAACTGTTACTGTACATCTGTATGGTGAGTTTTTCGATATGCTGCATATGAGGGGAATCCTCTGAAAAGACTTGCGGATTCTCAGTCAATTCTATCATCATTTCAGTTGATGCGGGAAAATTCATCCATGCATTCCATCCTGTCTTCTTCCCAATGCCGAGCATGCTGGATGTTACATCACAACCTGTGAAGGCGTGGAAGAAAGTCAGGGCCTTACAGTAATCAGGTCCAAGTTGTGAAGCTATCTCATGAATTGGCATATCTTTATATGCCTTTCCAATTCCAAACCCAATCCACAGCTCACTGAGTCCAAGGTCACGGAATGTTGCGAAATGGTGCAAAGACAGAATGACGACATCAGAATCAACCGTGCGAAGAAAAGCTATTTTGTGACCTTGTGAGACTGCATGGTTGAGATGAAGCATCATGCGCGTGTCTGCTTCCTCGTGGTTCGATGGAGATATGTCACATAAGCTAACATCCTTATTGCATAGTACATATTCTCCTGATGTCGTTAACAACTGGTACTCGGATGTTGATGTTAATTTCAGCAGTTCAGCAGACAGGAACTTGAAAAATTCGTCTTTATTCTCACTAACTTTCAAGAATGCCTGCCAATTCTTCCCTTTAGGTAAAGGGACGTTCTCGGACACCCGTATCAACCTAACTGCTGTCTCACCGAGGCGTTTTGCTCGCGTCTGATTCTTCAAACTGCCTTCGGGGTAACAGTCATAGATCGCATCAACCCTTGTGGTGTTCGTGTTAATCAGAGATTCGATGTATGGCAATAATTGCAATCGAGCATATTCTCCAAACAGATCCGCTTTCTGTGGTTTGATTACATGGACTACAGCAGGCATATCCAAGATGACAACTGAAGCTTGTCTAGCTGCTGAATTCTTCCCTTGTGCAGGAATAGCTGGTAAACAATTGAGAATTTGAGATTTTGTCCCACTCCGTAGCTTACCTCTATCGGATAATGCTGGCGGATCACGTGCATTCTCGTGCATGAAAAACTCATCCATGTTTGAATCAGGCCGGGCTTGCAGTGAAACGAACATCTGGGTAACTATTGCGGCAGTTGCTTTACTTGACATGAGTTTGTCTCGGCCTTTGTCCAGGTTGGCTGGGGGTGGGTTAAGGAAGGTATATATATTTGCCTTGGGAATAACATCATTCAGGGGTACGGTGCATTCCACAAGCCTTTCCTTCAAGAAAGTGGAATATAAATGCTTGCCCCTTTCGGGTAATGACCGTAAACTCTTACTAACTTCGGGGTCCATATATTCACCAGTATCTAATGTCACCAGCTGACCACTAGTTTCATCATAAGGGTTGATAATGAGTCCCTGATTCACCAGATCGAGGAGAGATTTCAATTGATTCAGAAATTTTTTCTGCTCTGATACCGAACTTTCCGGGTGTTCCGTGTTATCTGATGATGTTGTGTGGAAACTTGCATATTCATACTCATCTATAACACGCAGAACTTCTGACCTTGAAAGCTCAATAACGACTTTCTCTTCAGCCTGGCCATAGAGACCTTTTGGACCACTGTCTTCTTTGAGTAGTTGGATACTATGTTCTTGGCTCTGATCTAAACCCATCATACTGAACTTCCTCTCACTACGCTGGACCACAAAATGGCCTTCCATGAATTTGTTGTGGATTGAAGGATGCCGCCTGGGTAGCTGAGACATGTCTCTCAGAAATACGGGGACCCACCGACAATAATTTGTATGTCCTAGGGCAAAAAAGTAACTGCACAACTCATCGATAGAACACAGTGTACCAGGCCAGTTACCGATTCGTTGGTTCCGAACGAATTGACAGCTTGTCAAGAGAAAGTTCCGAACGATTTCACCCCAATAGCGCGCAGTTGGAGATTGTGAAAGAATCCTCTGTTCCCACATTTCAAATGACTCATGGGGCCCAGTCTGCTGACAGTAAATCTCATAAGCATTCTTTCTGAGGATCTCAAGCCAAGCTAGAGTGAGAAGATATGCCTGTCGCGTCCTCTTGACATGTTTCCCACCAAGTAGGGATGATGCTACACCGGGTGTGAATATCTTTGCGAGGTGAAACATTCGCTCCCAACCAGAACCACCCATAAGCTTACCACCAGCTTCTTGGGTGCACATTTCAAGATGCAGGAATCCAATCATACACACCATTCGATCCTCACCTATCTCCTCTGGGAACAGCCATTGACATTTTTTCTGCCTGGCATACAACGGACAGTCACCTTCAATGACAGGTATCTGGCCGGGGTTTACGAAAGCAGTAGCTTCCCTGACCACATACATAGCATGCTTCTGCATACTGAGTGAGTCCGCTTTCTGCTCACTGAAAACAGGGAATACCCCAATAACTGCACGAGGTTTGACATTGTCTTGATCTTCATGTTTTGAAAAGAAGCCTGAAAAGGTCACAGGGACTTCATCAAGCTGCCAGCTGCCATCAACCTTCCCTTTATTGCTGATCTGTGACACATGAGACAACCAGTCATTCTCTCCCACGTTCAAATCTGCATATTCATTGGGCCGTACATTACATTCATCTGGAGATTCAAGCCTGATGTCCCCACCAAAGTCTTCAACGAAAGGAACAAATGCATAGTCGTCTGGGAGTTCAATTTGTGTGTCTTCTGGAACATCTAAACTCAGTGGTGGGGGATCAGTACCCACATTGTCCCTGCTCAGTTGACCAATGAGTGTGATGGACGTACCATGCATATCAGATCTACCAGATACATCAATGTTATCAGTGGTTCCTATCGAGAAAACATTACGTTTGCAGTTAGCTGGGACTACAACACCTTCGTTCTTGAACCGCAGTGAAACAGCTCTCGCGAAACTCCTGCGAACATCCATTACGCGATCATAAGAGACAGAGAGTCCCATTTGATGAAAATCTCTGATAAGATTTTTCATACGATCATGGGCATGCAACTTCAAACCCACATAAAGAGGCATTGGAGTTTCTCTGTCACGTCTCTGGTGAACATTTTGTGCATGTTCGGAGCGTTTCGCTGAATTGCTGATCAACATCTGTGAAATAGTACAAGCCACTCGAGTCTTGGCATTAACAGTCTCATCATCGCCTAAGTTCTGTATACTACATGTGCCCTCAAGTAGAACTCTAAGAAGAGTCAGGAGTGAGTTGGGTACAGGCTCGCTCAAGCAATAAGATGAAAATGATCCCGTGAAAGGAGCTTGAGATATGAGTATGTGTTTACGCAGAAGAAGACCCACATCAACTATCTTTTTTGCCTCTTCCTCAGACACTATACGAGTTAAAGATTCGGACAACAAGGAGCCAACTCGAAACCTACTTGAAATAAACACATCTCTACCCTGTGTGAAGGCGTCCCAGCCATCGCCCAATTTCTGCAACAAATGTTCTTTGAATCGAGTGGAATGTATTTCTTCACTAAGCCAATCAGAACCGACTTGCTTCAACCTCCGACTGTACAGATTCTTGAGATCGACAAGCTTCATCGCGGAATCGTTGTGTTCAACAAATGTTATGAGCTCTGCCATAACGAGAGGGTCATAGGGCAGGCCTGACGCGGAATGTTCGGCGTTCTTCGACTTTTTAGATTTAGCCGCTCGTGCTTCATTGGCAAGCTTACAATAACAGGTTTTGTGATAGTAAAGATCACTAGCAGCGGAATCAAATGCTGCATTGACCCGAGAAAAAACAACCCAGTTCTCGGCTTCCTTTGCCATAATTTTGAGTTTATTGTTATCAGACATTGATCTGCAAATAGGCTCACTGCTGTCACCTTCGCGTTTGTGACAATAAACACACTGGGGCAGTTTCCTGTCACAGCCAGATTCAAAACTTGTCCGTGTTCTTTTAGGACTCAGCGTGGAGCAGGATGCCACTGCCTCATTTCGCTCTCGCTTGTGTAGCACGCGCTGTACGATGTGAGTCCGAATACTGTCACGGCATGTCTTATGATATATTGCCTTATTCGTCAACAGTGACATCGACATACACTCATCACTCTCTCTCATCAAACAATCAATGGTCAAATTATATGGAAGCTCAACGCCATTATCTAGGAAGCGCGTTATGTCTTCCTCAATAGCTTTATAGGCGTCATGAAAACGAGATTCTCTATACGGACGCATCAATTTCTTGGAACTGTCTTGCTGGCAAAAGCAACAACGTTCCCAGTCAGTACTAGTCCGTACACGAAGAGGATTCTCACTCATTCTGTGAATGATTTTTGTGAACAATCGCGTTCTCGAATTAATTTCGACAGACAAATCAGAATTGCTTGCGGAATTACGCCAAACAAGAGATTGTATGGCAAAGAGACTGCTTCATAAAGAGCGTTGTTTCTCCGGGATCAGCGTCATTCGGGTTTGCCTGAATGACGCTGATCCCGGAGAAACAACGCTCTTTTCAAGTTCCAAGAAATTGATGCGTCCGTATAGAGAATCTCGTTTTATTCTACATCATCTCCCACGTCTGTTTCCAACACGTGCGTGGATCAGAGTTCACTTTCGCGCCCTTACAATCGGATGTATAGTCGGTAGACCGTCGAAAAGGAGGTTCCCTTCAGCCGCTGGCGGCCATTTTGGATTGTGCCGCTACTGGTCGCCACCGGTCGGTGTCAACTTGTAGCCGATCGTTTTTGAGAACCTCATAGCCTACACTAACAGTGTGCCAAATTTCAAGAAGGTATCACCAAGTGCACAATTCACCTGTATGTGACGAATTCCTCCCCCGCTATAAGAAGCAAAGACAAAAATACGTCTGCGGAAAATAATGGCAAATATTTTATTTAGTCTGTATTTTGTCCGTATAGAAAATGTCTCGCCCACATATACCTAAAGATGATTCAATGATACAATTGGACATATTTCTCTCGTAAAACCTGAAAAAAAGACTTGAATTATTTCATTTTAGGATTGCGCGTGTATATTCTTAGAAGATTCTCTGTGTGTTATTAATATACTGCGTCAGTCTTTGATCTCGTTTAGGATGATCAGTGATTAACACCTTTTCGACAAGAGCCGTCGAAATTGAAAATAAAAAAAAATAATCAAATTTCACTAAAACCTTTTGCTGCAGAATCGTGTTTTTCAGAAAACTCTTTCGCGATTGCATGTGTCGTTTTCAAAATTCCGATCAGTAATCACGAAATTATAAATATGTTGTTGTCAATAACAAAATTGAAAGCATGTCCGTCAAACTTGCATGACGTCAGAACTCGACTCGGGTGAAATACTGCAGTGAAAGGACGAGAGTAATAAACGCTGATATGGCAGTAGGCTTTAAACTGGCCATGGAATGGTCCTAAAATCAGGTTTATATTTGCAGCTTTATTGCAAATAGGTTTCCCGTTGTTTCTTGTTGAAGTGTTGTTTCCGTCAAGGCCAAGCACCATAGAAAATTTGGAACACCGAGCAGTGGGCCTGCCCCATGAACACCTGCCTGTTATTAAAATTATAAGCGGGGACATCTGCACCCCCCTCCCTTCCTGCTGTTTTTTTTTACCTAGGACACCTGCCCCCTATTGTTTCTTTTACCTAGGACACGTGCCACCCCCCCCCCCCCCCCCGCTGTTTTCCACCAACTACACCTGCCCCCGTTTGTTTGCTAACGCGCCCCTCCCCATTGACCTTTCTATCTTTAGAAGCACCCGGGCCGACGGGGAGAGGGCGTGGTTGTGAGCATGGCTAGATTTCGCTGAAGGAAGGTACCCTCAAATCTGGGTCGAAAGTGGCGAAAATGACAAAAGGCTACTTCAACATATGGTAACTGTATAAACTTCAGACGATCTGGGCGATGTACAGACGAAAGATCATACCTTGGAGCCGGTTAGGTAATTTGGCACAAAAAACTCCGATTTTATGCTCAATCGCTGCTCTACAGTAGTCTACAATAGTGCCCAATTCCATTCCAAACTGATAGAGTCGGGACGAATAGTACTCTCACTTTCCACGCGATGCGTGGTGTTCTCCACGCGGTCTCGACACTTGCAACAGATGCCAAAATGTCGGCCAGGGTGCGTAGAACAAGTTCTGAAAATTAGAAGTCGCTGCCTTCAGCGGTCTAGAAACGGTTCGTGTTTGTGAGAAGTGCAATTTTAATGTCAAATTGGCAAATTTTCGTTAATCGTTTCCCGCCAAAACACCTACTCACCGCCGACTTCTTTTCACTGCAACTTCTTCCGATTATCTAAGGTTTAAAGATAGTGTCAGGATACCCCCCCCCCCTCGCCGCTACAGCCCCCCACCCCACCCCCACCCCCACCCCACCCCCCGCACTTCCTCACTTTGGCGGCGTTCGGGGTTGAAAGTCTCGAAAATGGCAAGAGGCTACATTAACGTACGGCAACGGTATAATACAAGTAGTAAGGACGATATTGAGACACAAAATCATACAATGGAGCCGCTTAGGCAATGAGACACCGAATTCTGGGACTTTATGCTCAATCGCAGCTCCACAGTCGTCTACAACCAACACTGCCCATGTCCATTGTGAACTGATAGAGTCGGGACGAATAGTACTCTCTCATTCCAAGCGATGCGTGGTGTTTTCCAGGCGGCTCGGACGCTCCAAACAGATCCCAAAATGTCGGCCAGGGTTCGTAGAACAAGTTCTGAAAATTTCAAGTCGCTACCTCCAGCGGTCTGGACACGGTTCGTGTATGTCAGAAGTGCTATTTTAATGTCCAATATGCAAATCTTCGTCAATCTTTTCCTGCCTGCCAGAAACCCAATCACCGCCAATTTCTTTTCACTTTAAACTTCTGACGATTCTCTTAGGTTTAAAGGTTGTGTTGGGATCCCTGGATGGCGGCCTTAATGAAGCAACTTCCATTTACAGAGAGAGGGGAGGGGGGGGGGGGGGGGGGGGCTCTAAAGGAGTCTGCGCCCATTCACGACGTCTTTTTTCGAACTGGCTTGAAAAGGAAGGACCAAATTCAAACAGTTACCTCCTCTCTTCAAAACGCTATATCCCAACCAATTCTAGGCAGATTTCCATGAAATTTTCACTCGTTGTTCATAGATAGTTGCGGCATCACTTTCCATGAAGAGCGATACGAATTTCGCATTTCGTCACGTCGAATTCGAAAAGAGCGCATGCGCATGGATTTCTCTGAAAACATCTTATAGATTTTAAGTAAAAATGGCCATTCGCACTTTTTGGTTTGAAATTGCAAGTTGCATGAATACATATGCCTGTTAGCACATGTTAACCCTCTACAATCTGCCAGACATCAATATTTTGGATTCATTTGAGATAAAATGGACCATTTTCAAATAGACAGAGCACTCAAAGGGTATGTGTCAAACAAACATAACTCCTTTTGTCGGTCATTAACTTGTGGGACGACGATATTGATATTAACCCACTCTACCATTAATGATGGTTTTTACCTAAACAATTTTTTTATAAAACTGAGTCATTTGAGACTACTATAACCACCTTTCTCATAACATCAATGAAAGAACTTCAGTGAGACAGTTAAAAACAATTCATCAGACACTGTGGGGGCATGAAAAATCAAGGAATCTCATCGGGAAAAGCCATGATTCTCCAGAATCATAAAGTCTAGTTTTTTTTGTTTTTTGGGGTTTTTTTTTCCACACATTTTGTCCGCACGATTCCGAAGCCATTTTCGGACAGATTTTCACAAAATTTGGCACACGCATAGAGGGGCACAAAATCTAAAAATGTACTGAAGCGGAATTTTCGATTTAACCCTTATTTCGTCAGAATTGGCAAAAAAATGTCAAAATTGGGGTTTATCGGCACTTTCTCGAAACACGTCTTGTAGATTTTTTTTAAACATTCATCACTGATAGACCTGTCTGTGACACGACCTTTGATACACACGACATATCAGGCGATGCATATGGTAACCTTCCACAGGCTGCCAAACATCGCAATTTTGATGAAATGGGCTGGTTTCAGGCCCCCAGAGCACCCAAACGATACACGAGAGATAAACATAACTTCCTTCATTGGAAGTAGAATTCACCGGAGATCATTTTTGTAAGTAATAAGTTCAAAAAACCAAGCGCTAACCCGTTTTGGGCTGGTTAAACAGCAATACCCCCATAAAGTTAAAAAATTCATGTTTTCCGTGGATTTCTCTAAACGAGTCTTGTAGATTTTCATGAAACAATTGTCACTCCCAGGCCTTTATGTGATAATAGAAGTTGCGTGGACAAAATACTGCGGTGAGCATTTGTTAACCCTCCACAGGCTACTAAAACTCAAAATTGTGATAAAATGGGCTGTTTTTGGATGCCAACAGCACCCAACGGGTACGCCACAAAGAAAAGTGCCTTCATTTATCGAGCGCACAATCTATACGGAAACATTTTTGTAAGTAGTAAGAGTATTCAAAAGTCGAAGTCTTAACCCATTTGGACAGGCTAAAGAGAGAGACCCCCTAAAATCTTAAAATTCCCATTTTCTGAGGATTTCTCTAAAAACATCCTGTAGGTTTTCAAGAAAAATTGACTACTCGCAGGTCTTAGTGTGACATTACAAGTTGCATGGACAAAATATTCCGGTGAGCGTTCATTAACCCTCTGCATTCTGCCAAGCATCGTAATTTTGTTGAAATGTGCTGTCTTCGGACACGAACAGCACCCGACATGTACCAGAGAAATAAACATAATCTCCTTTGTTGGAAGTGGAATTCACCGAGGACCATTTTTGTAAGTAATAAGGGTATTCCAAAAACCAAGCGTTAACCCCTTTTGTTGTTGTTAATAATGATACCCATCAAAAGCTTAAAAATTTATGTTTTCCATGGATTTCTTTACAAACATCTGGTAGGGTTTTCAAGAAAAAATGGCCATTGATAGATCTTGATGTCACATTACCAGATGATTGGATACATTATTCCAGTAAGCATTTGTTAACCCCCCATGGGCTGCTAAATGTCAAAATTTTGAAAAAAATAGTCTGTTTTTGGACACCCACAACATCAAATGGGAAAGCAACAGAGAAACATAACTTCTTTTACCGGACGCAAAACTGACAGGGAAACATTTTTGTAAGTAGTACGTGTATTAAAAAATCGAGGTCTTAACCCATTTTTGACTAGTTAAGGAGATATACCCCTTAAAAGCTTAAAATTCCAGTTTTCTCTGGATTTCTCAAAAAAAATTTCAAGCCAAATTGACCATTCGCAGGTCTTGGAGTGACATTACAAGCTGCATGGACAAAATATTTCGGTAAGCATTTCGTCGGCTGAGTGCTAGAATGTTCTATGTCCCATAGGGGGACATAGAACATCCTGGTACTCAGGCGACGATTTGTTAGCCCTCCTGAGGCTGCCAAGGATAGACATTCGGAGAAAATGGGCTATTCTTGGGCAACCATAACACCAAATGTGTACCTGCGATATAAACATAACCTCCTTCATTGGAAGTGGAATATACCGACGATCATTTTTGTAAGTAATGAAGGTATTCACAAAACCAAGCATTAACCCCTTAGGGCTGGTTACAGGCCGGTACCCCTCAAAAGGTTAAAAATTCATGTTATCCGAGGATTTCTTTAAAAACATCTCGTAGATTTTTAAGAAAAAATGGCCATTCTCAGATCTTTGTGTGAAATTACAAGTTGCATATACAAAATATTTCAGTAAGCATTTGTTAACCCTATGCAGGTTCTCAAACATCAAAATGTTGATGAAATTGGCTGTCTTTGCGTACCCACAACACCCGTAGTTGAGAGGAGTGATCAAAATAAGAGGAAGTAAAAGTCACTGAGAATTATTTTTGGAAGTAATAAGAGTATTCAAAAAACAACACATAACCCGTTTAGGTCTGGATAAGATGATACCTATGAAAAGCTTAAAATTCATGTTCTCCCTGGATTTCTCCGAAAACATCTTGTAGATTTTAACGAAAAAAATGGCCATTCGCAGTTCTTGGTGTGACATTACAAGTTGCATGAATAAATATTCCTGTTAGCACTTGTTAACCCCCCACAAGCTGCCAGATATCAATATTTTGGATACATTTGAGATAAAATGGACCATTTTCAAACAGACACAGCACTCAGTGGGTATGTGTCAAACAAACATAACTCATTTTGTCCGACATTGACTCGTAGGACGACGATATAGATATTAACCCCCTCAACCGTTCATGATGGTTTTTACGTAAACAATTTTGAATCAAACTGAGTCATTTGAGACTACTATACTCACCTTTCTCATAAAATCAATGGGGAACTTCAATGAGACAGTTAAAAACAATTCATCAGACACTGTGGCGTCATGAAGAATCATGGAATCTCATCGGGAAAAGCCATGATTCTCCAGAATCATAAAGTCTAGTTTTAGTGCAATCCTTGTATACTACCGTTTTTGTATCCTCAAGGCATCCTTTCTTACTCCCTATCAATTGAAAATGCTCAATATAAATGGTTTTCAAATTGAAAATAGAGTACTAAAAATTGAGCCGAATAAAAATCGGACAAACCGTACATTCATTTGCTACTAGATAATTATATTACGAGTGGAAATAATCGCGGATAAGGCCAAACAGAATTAAATAATTGATTTTCAGGTATTTTTTTAAAAACGAATGAGGGAGGGCGGTTTTTATTTTTATTTTATATTCCTGGTGGAATGGTCGCCGATGCCTAAACTCCAGTTGTGAGAGCCTAAAATTAAATACTAGAGCTTCCATGTTGATTTCACTGATAGTTTATTTTTGTAACAGTGATCATTCAACACAATAGCAATATAGAACAACTAAAATGGAGATGAAAAATAATAAGGAGTTTTTTAACTGGTTGAGTGATAGAAGCCACAATCAGGCCTTTCAAACAAATGAGGGTACCAGAGCAAAAGCCAACATTTTCCTTGCCCATGCATGTTTATTCAGCCATACGTAAATAATATACTACTCAAAGTTTGCTAAGCACCAAGTATATCCAACTACCTGTTTTACGTTTTAGTTGAAATATTGTTATGAAAAGTGTATATATTTTATATTTAATTATATCTTTAATGATTTAAGCACAGAAATTAAGATTTTGTTTGTGTCTGACATTATTTTTTAGCTTTTGAATACGATAACCATGGAAAATGGATATTATTGGTGAAAGAGAAAAATTTTCAAATTTGCCAAAAAGTTGACGGAGCGAACTGATATGGGTTCAATATCGAGTATGAGCCCCATTATTGTTAATTACAGCTTGACAACGCCTTTTCATGCCCCCAATCAGGTTCCAGATGGTCCTTTGTGGGATGTTGTCCCATTCTTGGACCAGCATGGCACCAATCTCCTGGACACTTCTTGGCTGTACTGGACGGAGCTTGCAACTCATTCCAGACATGTTCGATTGGATTGAGGTCAGGGGATCTTTCTGGCCAGTCCATACGCTCAATCCCCTCCCTCTGTCGGTACTCCCCGACAGCATGGGTAACATGAGCACGGGCATTATCGTCCATCAGAATGAATCTATCACCCACTGCACCTGCATACAATCTGACGTGGACACCCAGGATCTCATCAATATACCGCTGTGCAGTCAATGTACCACGTTCAAGGACACAAAGCTCTGTACGTCCATCCCTACTGATGCCGCCCCAGACCATGATTGACACTCCGACATAGCGGTCGTGCTCAGCAATGTTGGCTGCATGGAATCGCTCTCCTGGTCTTCTCCATACCCTAGAACGTCTATCTCTGTGGTCTAGGCAGTACCTTGACTCATCTGTAAAAATGACAGGTAGCCAATCTTCTCTGGTCCACCCAACGCGGTCCATGGCCCATTCATCGTGCCTGATGGTGGTTCTGGGACAGCTGAATGCGAATACATGGTCTTCTCCATCGGAAATCACCTCCGTGCAACCTTGCCCGGAAAGTCTGCGTCGAAACATTTACCCCGGATGCATTCTGAAGGTCACTGCGAAGCTGGGTTGCTGTGGCAAAGCAGTTCCTACGGGCCTGAATGGTCAAAAACCGGTCTTCAGCTGCAGATGTTTTATTACAAATTATTTGAGATTGCTTGTTGGCAATAATTTGTAATAAAGCACGTTTTGACAATTTTTGTTGAATGAATTCAGACCACAAAAATAATCTTGCTCTCAACCGGATAAATAAATATGTATTTTGTACATACATATGAGAATCGTGTCGCATTTCACGAAGAAAATAACAATACTGTATCAATCAATGTATACGACTCATTGTATCGCATTTAAGTCAATATTGTCAACGGCGAAATGGGCGAAACCATCACGGTTTGTTGGGCGGTTCAGTAAGAATTTAATCCAACAGCTCTTTCAAGCTGATGGATTAAATTATCACCGAGCCTCGCTTCAGATTTTTTGCTCTTTATATCGTCTGCTCGTCCACTACCATTTTTTTACACAAAAACTTATCCACACCGGGTTGAAAAGGTTAAAAACATAGAAATGAAAAAGAGGGGGACTCCGTGTGGGAAAAATTGAACAACCATAAAATATTATGCTTTTCAACAGAGTATAGTAATTTGGATTACAGATCATAATTGTCAGAATAAGTCACGACAATGTTCAAAATTCAGACATACTTATTTTGCGTCGCGACACAAAAGCACCGCCAAAAGGCTCCTTTCGATACTTGATTTTCACCATTTTTTGCGTCGTTTTCTTCAAAAGGAACTACCCAATACTGTCCTCAATGTTAGTGCTTTTTCATTGGCGTGCTGCTTGCCACTCCCTAAGCACCCTAACGCCAAAATAGAAAAAGGTATAGATAGATACCTACCATGATAGGGGACGGGTCAGGTTTGGGTCAGTCCACACTCCGCCGAGACAATCAACCCTTCTGTCTGAAAATCTCACAGATCACTCCTGACGCCGATTGCCTGACAGGTACCACTCTAAAATGTACATGTCTTTTAACTTGTGGGTGTTGGTTGGTTCTCGTTAGGTACTCGGGCTTCCACCACCCCGTAAGACTGCTCGATATGATATGGCCGTTGAAAGTGTCGTAAAACTCCAATGATGAATTAAACACGTCTTTTAACAATTTTGAATTTACACGCCTGAACCCCCCCCCCCCACCGCCCCAAAAAAAGGAAAACAAAGATAATAATATACACACCAGATAAACCAAAGAGTGCCTTACTTAGAGCTTGTGATAAATAATAAACAGGTTAACTCATGTTTTAACCCTTTACCTAATGTAACGGCCAAAACCGGCCAACGCGATTCTCAAAAATCGCCAATTAATTTTCATTATTTTTTTCATTTTTTGTCTCAAAAACATAGGTTATGACCACTCGTTGGAACGAGCTCGTTGAGCTCGTTCCAACGAGGGGTCATAACCTATGTTTTTGAGACAAAAAATGAAAAACATTAGTTCTTCAAGAATTATTTTTACAAGTGTCGTCTGCTTTTCAGGTTAGGTAAAGGGTTAAAAAACCTCGGTTACTGAGTGTATAACTTCCCATTCAGAATTAAGTCAAATGTAGCGAACTAGATTAAAATCCATTAAACATTACTAAACAAACAACAACTCCATATATTGATCGTATTTATTTTTCTAAAAGCTCTCCAGTGCTCTCCAGTGCGAGATAGAGTGTATTTATTTCCTACTGATTTTGAACTTCGCGCTGTTGCATGTGCGTGACTGATGTACGGAGAGAGAGAGAGAGAGAGAGAGAGAGAGAGAGGAGAGAGAGAGAGAGAGAGAGAGACAGACAGACAGACAGACAGACAGACAGACAGACAGACAGACAGACAGACAGACAGACAGACAGACAGACAGAGTCGTTAACGCGCAACGATTTACCCCCCTGCAAAGCCGGATTTTAAAATACCGCGTGCTGCATAATGATTAATTTATCATCCGACACAATGAAATCAGTCACATGATATAGTCCTAAAAATAGACTTTCCGTAAAGTTATCTCCCTTGAAGTTACTAGGCGGGTGAGGGGGGTCCAATGAAGAGCGGTCTGTTGTTTTCGTTTATTAATCGTTACAAAAGGAAACTTGGCTTTTTATAGCATGCTTATTAGAAGCAACCACTTCACAGATAATGCATTATTAAGAATATCTATCAGTTTCACACCTTCCAACACTAAGTTCGTATCTCATTTGGTTCTGTGTTTACTGAATGTATTTTTACAGTCATTTGCAAGTTGTTATTCTTCCCAGGAAAAAATTAACAAATCTTACCAACTGGACTTTTATATTAATATGTCGCGATGCGCACAATGTTGATATAATGAGCAGAAAATATCAACAGAATAAATTTCGTCGCCTGAGTGCTAGAATGTCCTATGTTCCCTACGGGACAAGGTGGTGAAAGCGCCGTTTTCTTATTCTTAAATGGATTTTAAAACAGAATACTAGTCAAACGTTTAAACTGATTGGGGGAAAAATTGTAAAAAGTCAACTTCTGTATTTTCTTCTCCATGGAAACCTGCATGAAGTATGTGAACTGATGTGCACGTGAATGATATAACTTCGCTAACATTTCGAAATTTCAGTATTATTTATGCACTTTCCATACCATTAGTGTAAATTTTTCTAATAGCTTTGGAAAATTAAAGGGAGGAAGGTATAACTGTCTCGAAAAACTCTTCCAATTACGAAAATTGTCAGTCATGACAACAAATTGGTAGAGAATCAGCATGGCCGTAAATTCTTGGAATAGGGTGGATAGTAACCCACCCACCCACCCCACCCCATCCCAAAAAGTGATTTGCTTTGTTGGGCACTTGTGTCCTTCGGAGTGTTATATACTCATATTACGTGTTACATTCCTTATCAAGAGTCCTCGAGTTTGAACACGTGTTTCAAGCTATTCACACGGGAAGCTCAGCTACCCAGGATAACCAACAGTATTAGAAACAGTATCGTAGCCAGAGGCTGGTCTGGGAATTTGGAATGGGGGGGTGGGGGTGGGGGGTGGGGGTGGATGGGTGGGTGCGGCGCCAATTGACTATATGATGCGAAGCATCATCCGAGCCGCGAAGCCGTGTCCCCCTCTCGTTGGTCTCCGCTAGCCATATAGTTCGACCCTTTCTGCCCTCCAGTGGGATTATTAAATACACTGAGTGTGCGAT
This sequence comes from Pictodentalium vernedei, assembly GCA_031216915.1. Taxonomy (NCBI): domain Eukaryota; kingdom Metazoa; phylum Mollusca; class Scaphopoda; order Dentaliida; family Dentaliidae; genus Pictodentalium; species Pictodentalium vernedei. The sequence continues at coordinate 545,874,600 of CM062297.1, forward strand.
CAATTCTTTTTCAATACACCTAAGGGGTAAGGGTAAATTTAGACTTTGCTCAGTGCTGTATTATGACATGGCTCTGGCAAAAATATGATCCGCCCTTGGCAGCTTGGCATATTCAAAGACTTTCGAATTGTTTTATACTGTAAGAGGCGATTGGTTATTCGCACGTGCCTCCTTCTCACTTTTAGCCATTTACCCAAATGAAACAACCGCATTCACTCGCGTATACAAATTCAGCTGTTAAAAAAGAAATTATAAAAAAATTCAACAAACCATATCATGTGAACACTAATTGGAATGAGCTCGTTTCAATGAGGAATCACATGATATGGTTTGTTGAAATTTTTTGAAAATTTAAAAGAAAAAAAAAGAAAATAAGAAAATAACAAATTTTGATATCTTGTGTGTTGGGTAAAGGGATAAACATATTTCTCGAAGATATCGGTGGAACTCGTCTTAAAAAACTAAAAAAGTCCACGAAAGGCCACCACAGATATTACATTCAGTGTTATTAGAAAGTGTAAAGTAGCATACAGAAATTTTTGCCTAATGAAAAAAGTTTAAACTGTGGAAAAGCATCAAAAGAAAAAGGAAGATTTTAGGTGATGGACCTCCAGGATGGTCCCAGAGCGCCAAAAACTGAAATATTGCTTTTGGTTCCTAACCTTTTGAAAAGTCATTATTCAAGCGAAAACTCCACTCTGTAGGTGGTTTGTGACGATATACTCACCTTGTACTGCAGAGCCCCCATAAAATATTGCCCTACAATTATAAATACTCAATACACAAGTATTTAAAGGGTTACGAATGAAATATTTATGGTTTGTTTATTTGGGTTTAACGAAACTTTCAGCACCGTGTCGGACAATTTTAAGGGTAGAGGAAGCCGGAGTATCCGTAGAGTACCACCGAGCAGCGGCGAGCAACTGTCAGACTCCCCAACTTACTAACTCTGCACAGGCAGAGTTATCAGCGTTTGAAAGCAGTTGCACCATCGATGTGCAGTGCGACTCGGTACACAACGCCACTCCATCGTGCTCCCACGTGGAGCATATATTTATGGTTATACTAGAAACTACTTTGCATAGCCACTGCAACAAACTTCATACATTCCTCTGATAGAAGTGTCCCTTTCTCACTAATAGAAGTGTTTTCCAATCATATCCAGATTGGAAAAATCTTAGTCGCTCGACCTGCAGTAAGGGATCTGCATTACACACCATTGTCCTTTAGCTACTAATAGGCCACATCCGTCCGCATATTTTACAAATTGAGCAACTGGAAAAAATTATTAAAAAAAATAGTTTAACAAACCCATATCATGTGACCCCCCCCCAACCACCTCCCCCCCCCCCCCCACCTCATTGGAACAAGCTCGTCGAGGATGTTTCAATGGGAGGTCACATGATATGGTTTTGTTGATTTTTTTAAAAACAAAGGGGAAGAAATAATTAAAATAACAAATTTCAATAACCTGTGGGTAAATGGTTAGAATTTGATATGAAATGATCTCGTTTAGCGAAGTTGCAATCATCAGTGCTGACCGGATATTTCAGTTATGTTGGGAAAAGGATTAATGAGGTCCTTTCCAATAAGTGGCCGTGACCTTTTCGCTGTGTACTGTAACAAGCAAATTAATAAATATTCTATGGCGATATTTTTGTTTAGTTTCGGATGGAAGTTTCAGTATTTGCCAAGCGAAGAGTTCCTTATAATTAAAGTCCGCAAATATCTATACAGAAATGCACTTGGGTCGTTTCATAAACACTATTTTAAAATACAGGAAGCGATGTTTTAAAAAAAGAATGGCGTTTACCAGTAGAAAAGGAGGACATTCAAAAGCTTTTAAACAATAATCCTTTGCAGTACGAACGATTATTTGTTGTTCGTCTGTGTTAATCAATAAAACACTCACTTTTTATGACTGATCTATTGTTCAAATTGCTCACATCTCAAGTCCATGTTGCTCTAATGGTTTGTGTTCAAGGACAGAAATGTTTCGTTATCGTTCGTTCATGAGTAAACAGTCGTCATGTACTTACTGTGGTGAATCCTGTAATTATTATTTATTTATTGGTGTTTAAGGTCACATATTTCTGCACAATGGCTAACCATGACCGTGACAGTTTTACGGGTGGAGGAAGCCGGAGTACCCGGAGAGAACCCCGAGCAACGGCGAGCAACTGTCAGCTCCCCAAAATACCAACTCCAACTCCACACAAGCAGGGTTAGCATTGGTTGAAGACAGGTGCACCATCGACGTGCAGTACGCCTTAGTACACAACGTCACCGTACCCCCACGTGGGCAATGGGGGTGAAGTGAATCCTGTAATAATAATAATAATAATAATAATAATAATAATAATAATAATAATAATAATAATAATAATAATAAATAATAATAATAATAATAATAATAACAATAATAATAATATTCATCGCGTATATTCACCTAGTACTAGAACCCCGCGAGGCTGCAAAGTAGGTGATAATTGCCGATTCGAGACCACTTTTTCAAAAAACTGTACACGTACACGTACATGTACGTGTACCCCCATAGGGATTCAGTGTTAAATCATGTATAGAGTGTAAAAAAGTTGTTTTTACATGCTGGTCCAGAAGCCGCAATCGTTTTTTGACCGATCAGATCGCATCTTAGACCGTTCAAACAGCCGTTGGCGAACGAGTGCGAATTCGACATCGCTCGGAAGGAAAAATGTACGAAATTTGAAATTGTCTCTCCACATTTGTCATCGCGGTGTGCGATCGGGAATGGATGAAAATGTTTAAATCTTCGCTAAATCGTTTTATTCTTGTTCTCGGTGTAAATGAATGTTTTTATCATTCATTAAATCAAACGGTGAAATTGCGTTCCACTTAGATAGGTTTAAGAGGTAAAATTTCGTTTTAATTGACTATTATGAAATCTTCGCTAAATCGTTTCATTCTTGTTCTCGGTGTAAATGAAAGTTTTTTTCATTCAAAAAATCAAACGATGAAATTACGTTCCACTTAGATAGGTTTTAAGAGGTAAATTGAGTTTTAATTGAATACTATGATAATGTTTCGAGAGACATGAATAAACAACACCTTTTGACGAGATACAATTCTTCTCAAACGCGTTAAATCAGAAAGAATTACTTAATCATTTTTGGAAAAAACGGTTTTCATTTTTCTTTTGTAAAAATGGTTTAAAACAGAATTTTCACGTCATCTGAAATGCTGTTTGAGGTAATGATATATTTTTTCCGTTTTTATGTGCTTAACTTCACACTTTTCAAAGTCATTCTAATCATCATGGTGTGAATAATTGGTGATGTGATCTTTAACACATTCGAGGGCAAAACACATTTATCGAGGCTTCATTTTGTAAAATGTTTTTCCCTCAACTGGTTTTAGTTATTATATATTAAAAATAGAAAATTTTATTTACTTAAAAAACATAAAAATAACTATACATTTAATTTTGAGAATAATAAAATAACCTACGTTACCATACTCTAAAGGAAATATTAATAATTTAGAGAACAAAAATGTTTTTACACATCACAGATACCAAGCGAAGAGATGAACTCCTCAATGAATATGAACGAGTCAAGAAAAGCATTTGATCCGCCGACAGAAGCAGGCGATTGGGAGAGATGGAATTAAGATGAGAAACCACAAAATTATTTAAACCCATGACGGAGGTTCAGGAACGAAGTAAGAAGGTGATCGTTGACGAATTGAGGCCCATAAAAGAAAGTTCTTTGAGAACGGGTTTGTTGCCTGATAGTTTTACAAGGGGGTTTTCCTTTCAAAGATCATCGTCAGATTACGTTCCCATGAGAATCGAAACCGATGTGAGCGAAAGCGATGATGCAGCTTCGACTATCACCACTGATAGCATCGCGTCGTCCGAGGATGGTGGTAAGAGAGATCTGTTGTTTGGAATTTACAGAGATCCCAGCAGTAGGACTTTCATAGGCGACACTGAAGTGCGAGAAGATGATGATAATTTAATCGTCGGTTCGAATAGGTATGAATTAACTCCTGGACTGCACAAATTGCACCTTTTCGACAAGCCTGGAGATTACACGGATCAGGTTTTCGACAATTATGGTGACATTCTGGTTCAGACCCACGCCATGAAGAGAAATAACGATGTCAGAGAAACATGACCTAAAGCCAATAGAGGTTACAAGTGGACGAAGGTGGTGAAACCCATATGGGATATGAATTATAAATTTGTTGAATCGGTGACAGGAAAAGGAGTGAGAACCACTTTTCTTCTGAGCGATTCTGACGCTCGGTCTCAGAGATTGAGATTGTTAATGGCTAGTCGGCGCGCTGGTAATACTGGAGTGGAAAATGAGATAGTGAGCATATGCGACGAATTGTTGAAGCAGAAGGTCTTGAATAAACGTGATTATAAAAGGCTGATGAACGAATTGACGGATTCATATATATATATAATAAGTAGAGAGAACAAACAAACAAATAGATAAAATAAAAAACAGTAAATTTTACACTAGAAAATAATAAAAAGTATTTAAACAACAAACGATTTACGAGCAAAAAAAACAAAATATATATTATAAAATAAAAATACGTTAGAACTTATGTTCAAGGTGGTTCTGGCATCATTGATTCTATAATGCGAGCATTCGCGAGCAATGCAGGTAGAAAACTTGCATCAACTGCGTTTGAGGTTGGTAAGAAGATGGCTTTGGATGCTGGTAAGAAAGCCACTCCCGAAGCTAGTGGTAGGATCGCTTCTGTGGCTGGCAAGAGGACAGCCGATGCGTTGATCGACAAGTTGATCAGTCCGCCAACAAAGCGAGCCACGTTAGAGTGATCACCGAAAAGTTGGAAAGATTTTAAGGATGCTGTGGTACCCATACAAGATTTAGCCAAAATGACGAATGGATCTGGATTGAAAAGAACTCACGACGGTGTAATATAAATAAATAATAATATTTATAAAAACTGAGTTTGAAAAAACATAAAAATTGTGTTTGAAAATCTAAAAATAACAAAAAAGATAAAAAAGATGAACATTAAAGATATGTCTTGGAACGACGCCGCGACCAAGAGGTCGAATAACGAGTTCTTTCCCAAAAGCATAAGAGGCTTGATGGTGGGAAAATCGAATTGTGGAAAGACCAATCTGTTGATGAATCTGTTGTAGCAACCCGACTGGTTGGATTACGACAGATTGTTCATGTTTGGCAAGAGTTTGTTTCAACCCAAATACAGATTGCTTCGAGAGTGCATGGATCGTAGATTGCCCAAGGACGTCATAGCCAGAATCGTTGACAGTAGGGAGGAATTTGACAAAAGTGAAGCTTCTCTTTCGACCATTTTGGATGGTGCGGCGATGGAATTGATGAAGAGAAATGCATCTTCGAACGTCGAGTGTCGATTTTATGAGAACGCTAGCGACGTTCCGGATTCTAGAGAATTGAAATTGGAAGATAAGAATCTCATGATTTTGGGCGATCTGCTTTTGGAGAGACAGAACCGATGCGAATCGTATTACGTTAGGGGTCGTCACAGCAACGTGGACTGTTTCTACCTGTCTCAGAATTATTTTCGACTGCCCAGACACATGATAAGGGAGAACACTAATTTCCTGTGTCTCTTTCGCCAGGATCTCAAGAATCTCAATCACATCTACGGAGATCACGTCGCAAAAGACATGAGCATAGCAGAATTCAGGAGATTCTGCAAGAGGGTTTGGGGTGGAGGACTTTACAATTTCGTCGTGATCAATTTGACTAGCGAATTTAATCGCAGTAACTATCGGAGTGGATTCAACAAGTTTTATGTTTCTGATGATAATAAAATAGAGAGCAATAACAAAAATTAGAAAATAATAAATTATCAATAATTTAGTTTTGAAAAATAAATAGAAATTAAAAATATAATGTTCGAACAAGGAGAATTGTTAGAATGGATAGCCGAGAATACGCTGCAAAACGATCCATTCAAATCGTGGTGAGTGGCGATTCGACTTGATTCGCTGCAAAATTCGAACCTTCCATCGAATTGAATAGAGAAAAAAGATACGAGATGGCATTGAATCTGGAGACTTATTATTCCTTTCCCAACGTCACTGAAAAGAATAACTTGTTCAAGTATTCCGACAGAGTGGATTGGTTGGAGATTCAAATTCTCAAAGGAAGTTACGACATAGACGATTTGAACAATTACATTCAGACACGAATGAAGATGGATGGAAAGGGAAGCAACAAGATCAGACTCACTCCCCACCCTAATACCTTACAGACGATGTTGGATTTGGAAGATAATTTTCAAGTAGATTTCAACATGGACGATTCTATAGGCAAGATGCTGGGATTCGATTGAAAGATGTATCGAGGCCACGCAGCATTTGAAAATACGGTTGACATTCTCGCAGTCAATAGCATTCTGGTGAACGTGGATGTGATTGCTGGAAGCTAAGTGAATGGTAGTGCTCAACCGATGATCTATTCCTTCTTTCCAAACGTGTTGCCGGGTTATAAAATTGTGGAACAACTTCAAAATTTAGTTTATCTACCTGTGATTTTAGATACGTTGTATAGTCTCAAAACCATGTCGATGGATCAAAATGGTGAACTGTTAGTGTTAGATCTTCATGGAGAGAGGGTGACGATACGATTTCACATAAGAGAAATATAAAAAAGCAACAAAAAAAATATTGTGTATATATATAAATAAGAAAATAAAATAAACGCAATATTAATTTACAAAAATTATTTAATATATATAATTATCATTAAAACAAAAAAACAATTGAACAAAATATATTAAAAAAAAAGAAATATGACTGAATACGTGGTTAAAAACATGAACATATCCAAAGGAAAGAGGGAGAAACTTGAGAGGGCATTTACTCCAGGCGAGCCGGTGAGATTCAAATTCACTTACAAAGATCTGACAAGTGGCGGTAACGATCGAATCACCTGGACCAGAACTCAAATCAAAAGGATGGAGAAAGCGATTGGTGATAGAAGAGGGTTGAGGGTGAGATTGAGTCCCGCTCAATTGAAATACAATTTGAGAATGAAAGGCGGTTTCCTACTGCTATTGGCAGGAATTGCCGCAAAAGCATCACCCTTTGCTGCAAAGCATTACCCTTTCTCGGGCAGACTCTTGGCGTGGGAGCTCTCTCAGGACTCGCAAGTTCGGCAGTTGAGAAATTAATGGGTGGCAGCGGACTGTTTTTTAAGAAGGGAGGAACCGTGTGTCGCGTTCACATAGACAACGACGGTGAAGGATTGTATCTAAAACCCTCTAGTGGTGACAACTCTTTCAGTGGAAATGGTCTCTATCTGAAGAGTGGACGGAACGTTGTGCAACTCGGTGAGGGTTTGCTGTTTGGTGAGAATTCGCCGATTAAGAATATACCAATTTTGAGTATGTTATTATAATGTAAAAATTATATAATTATATAAAATATAAAAATATAAATTATAGAAAATATAAATAAATAATATAAAAATGGATAAAAAGGTAGACTTCTTTTGAATGATAATGATGAATATCATGGGATAGAGTGAGAAAAAGATGTGGAAAAACAATTGGACGCTAATGATGGATATCTTAGGAAAGAACTGAAAAAAGAGTTTAAAAAAGATTGGGATAGTTGGTGGAAATTTAAAAGAAGAAGAAGAATGAGGGTTTGCTGTTTGGTGAGAATTTGCCGATTAAGAATATACCAATTTTGAGTATGTTATTTTAATGTAAAAATTATATAATTATATAAAATATAAAAATATAAATTATAGAAAGTATAAAAAAATAATATAAAAATGGATAAAAAGGTAGACTTTTTTTTGAATGATAATGATGAATCTCATGGGATAGAGTGGGAAAAAGATGTGGAAAAACAATTGGACGCTAATGATGGATATCTTAGGAAAGAACTGAAAAAAGAGTTTAAAAAAGATTGGGATAGTTGGTGGAAATTTAAAAGAAGAAGAAGAATGAGTTGTTTTCCACTGCCACCACTACCTTCTGAAGAGAATGGTAATGATGTGAGTGTTACCAAGAGATGCACCACATTCGTTCATAATTATGATAGAGAGAAACAAATGTGTTGTTATAAAAAATGTAACATATCACAAAAAAGAAAAGAAGAATCGACGCTGAAATTTGAGAAAAAAGGAGACGTTATTATGATATATATGGGCGATAGTGAAGAAGAAGAAGAAGAAGAAGAAGAAGAAGAAGAAGGAAAACAAAAAAAAAGTAATGAGATCTAGAGATGTTCAACCTCTCTAGATCTCATTACTTTTTTTCCCTTCTTCTTCACTAAAAATCAGTCTCTCTATTGTTTTTTTATATTTCCAAGTCCGTTATTAGCATGTTGACGGTCGTGTCTTCTCCTTTTTGCGCAAATGTGTTGAACGTTTATCTTTACTTTTGCGAGTTTTTTTTACTTCGGTAAACGTGCTCTCACCACCCAATGTGTTCACGAGTTCGAGAGAGATTTTTGGATATATGTAACTTCCATAGGGCAATGACAAATCACTCTTGTCGAATTCTCTGTCTTTGGCGATGATGATATTCTGCAGATCGCTTTCGTACTCATAAAACAAATCGAGTGTAGCTTCATCCAATTTCAAAGGCATGCTATATTTGTCATATTTGTGATCTAAGCCCTTCGTCTCGACCTCGTTCAATTTGATGGCATTGTGTCATTGTAATCTATAGATTTTACAACCGAGTTTCTTACTCGTTTTGACTCATTTCAATTTCAATTCGCATCTTTTAGGTGTTGTTGTCATGATTGATTATTTGTTTTTTTATTTTATAAATTATTGCAAATAATATATATTTTTTTGAATTTTGTGTTTAAATAATTTGTTAAAAAAGTTTGTTTTTTTTTCTCTCTACATATATAAAAAAAGTTTTTAATTTTAATTTTCTTTAATGTGAAATTTTTTTTTGTAAAAGTGTTTTTTTCTCATTATATATAAATAAAAAGTTTAAATTTTAACGTCCTTTTTTCTCGTATTAATTCAATTTTTTCTCACGTTAAGGAACATAAAAAATCAATTAATTTTTTTTTTGTATTTTGAATTTTATGTTTAAATAATAATTTATTTAAAAAAGTTTGTTTTTTTTTCTCTCTATATATATACAAAAAAGTTTTTAATTTTAATTTTTCTTTAATGTGAAATTTTTTTTGCATATATATAAAAACTATTTTAAAACTTTTTAACAAATTATTATTAAATACAAAATTCCAAAAAAAAAAATATATATTCTTACAAATGAAGCAAACAAATAAAAAAATGGAAAATTTAGATGAGTATACCATACCTCAGTTAAACGAGATTTGTAAAGAATTAAAAATTCCAAATTTCAGAAATCATAGAACCAAATCAAAAAAAATTAAAGTCATACAGGAGTATCGTTTGCGAGACGATGGAAAGAAAAAAATTGAAAGATCGAAAGTGAACATACTTGAACAGACTCGAATTGCAAAAAAGACCAAGCAGATGGCAGTAACGCCTGACGATAGAAAATGAAACGCGAAGCATGATGAAAAATGAAGAGAGATACTTGAGGAGTTACGTAGTTGGCTCAATGACAAGGCAAACGAAATGTCGATAGCAACGATATAAAAGAATGCTACTGTTGTGAAAAATAAGAAGAAAAAGTTAGTAAAAGGAATCAAAATGCCAACATCAAAAAAAACCCAAAAACGTTTCAGTTGCGAAAAATAAGAAGGCGACTAAACAAAAAGCCATCAAAGAACTTCAAGTTTCAAAAGAAAATAAAAAACGAAAACGAAAACGAGTGATGCAGTTCAGAATCTAGACAAACAAGATATATCGAACAAAATTCGATGAGCAATCGACAAAGGGAAAGGAGAAGAATATGTAGCATGACTCATCATGGAAGCATTCCAATCGAATCCCATAGAATGGGAGAGTGTGATCAAAGGCATTTTTAAAACTTTCGACGTGCTTCCCTCGTTCAAGAAAGTCAATCCGAAATTGTTCATGGAACGGGTGAAGAAAAAAGTATTGGATTTGTTTCACAAACACATGGACATGGGACTAAAAGTTAAGATGATACTCCATTGCGTGATGAATAAAATCGATGTGAATTCTGGCGAGAGCATTCTGGCGAGAGCATTGTGAAAAATGCTTATTTCAGATCTAATGTTGAACCTGTATTTCGAGGTTCAGATTTATCAGACGTTTTCTAAATGATGAAAGACAAGATGTTAATGTCTCTTGCAAATTATCAACATGAAGGTAGTAATTGGATGTTCGATGAGGTGTTGAAACTCGAAATTCATCTAACTAAAAACGATTCGTTGAAAGCGTCTTCCTACGTGGAATTAACATATTTCTTAGCTAAAAAAAGGCAGTGATCGACGTGAGAAATAAAGATGATCAGTGTTTTAAATGGGCAGTCCGCTTTATACCCCGTCAAAATGCACTCCGATAGAGTTTCTTGTTATGAGGAGACTTCTAAAAATCTTGATTGGACCAGAGTGACTTTTCCAACGCCGTTAAAACACATCAAACGTTTCGAGGTTCAAAATCCTACCATAGCGGTGAACGTCTTGGGATATGACGAGAAAAAACGAATGATCTATCCTCTCAGACAGACTTCGTATCTCGAAAGAGAAAAGACGATTATTTTATTATTGATTTCGAATGGTGACAATCGTCATTATTGTTGGGTTAAACATCTGAGCCAATTACTGTTGAGACAAAATAATAAACATAAATATGTTTATGTTGCAACTGCATGAACGTGTTTCACAGCAAAAAATCGCTAGCGAAACATCAGGAATATTGCAACAAAAATCAAGGTGTCAGAGTTGAAATGCCTAAAGCCAAAACCATCATGAACTTTCAAAATCACAATAGAAGGTTAAAAGTACCATTCGTCGTGTACGCCGATTTCGAATGCTTCACCATGAAAATGAGTTCCTGCCAACCCGATGCTCTTCGAAGTTATGTTGAAAGATATCAAAAACACATGCCTTTGGGCTATTGCATTTACGTGAAATGTGCATTCGACTCACAACACGACATGGGTCCCTTCCCCTACACGAAACGGTGCGAAGATGACGACGTGGCTCAAAGGTTTGTGGAAAAGTTAGAATCAAAAATTCAAATTTTAAACAATAAATTCAAAACTCCGACGAAAATGATCATCATGCGAGAGCAGCAGGACGAAAATAACAGAGCCATCGAATGTCATATATGCAGACAATCGTTCAATGAGAATTTGGAGAAAAATAAGAAGGTCAGAGACCATGATCATTACATGGCTCTGTATCATGGTCCGGCTCACCGTAAGTATAATTTAAAATATCGAGATGCCACATTCTATCCGGTGATATTTCACAATCTCTCGGGTTATGACAGTCATCTGCTCGTGAAAAATCTTGGCATCTCCCACGAAGAATTAATTTGCATCGCAAACAGCGAAGAAAGATACATTACCTTAATGAAATGGAAGGTCGTGGAGAAGAAAAGAGTAATCGATGGAGAGACGTTGGAAAACAGAAATGAAATTCATTCGTAGAGGCATACTTCGGAAGCGGCTTTCTTACCAGCATCCAAAGCCGTCTTCTTACCGACCTCAAACGCGGTCGATGCGAGTTTTCTACCCGCATCGCCCGTGAACGCTCGCATTATAGAATCGACGATGCCAGAACCGCCTTGAACGTAAGTCCTGACGTATCCCCTGTTCTTTATCACCAACATATTTTATTTTTATGATATATTTTTGTTTTTTTCACTGGTAAATCGTTTTTGCCGTTTAAATACTTTTATTATTCTAGTGTAAGAATTTACTGTTTTATTTTTTGTTTGTTTGTTTGTTTGTTTCTCTCTACTTATTATATACACATCAATCCTTCAATTCGTTCATCAGCCTTTTATACTGGTTTTTATTCAAAACCTTCTGTCTTAACAATTCATCAGATATAGCAACTATCTGATTATCTAATCCTGTGTTACCAGCCTGTCTGCTCGCCATCAACAAACTCAATCTCTGAGACAGAGCGTCGGAATCGCTCGGAAGAAAAGTGGTTTTCACCCCTTTGCCAGTCACCGATTCGACGAACTTCTTGTTCATATCCCATATGGGTTTCACCACTTTTGTCCACTTGTAACCTCTGTTGGCTTTGGGTCTCGTCTCTCTGGCATCGTTATTTCTCATCATGGCGTGGGTCTGAACCAGAATGTCTCCGTAATTATCGAAATCCTGTTCCGTGTAATCGCCGGGCTTGTCGTAAAGGAGCAATTTGCGCAGACCATCAGTTACTTTATACTTATTCGAACCCACGATCAATTCATCATCGTCAATTTCTACTTCTGTGTCTCCCACAAAAGTTCTACCCTCAGAATCCTTATAAATTCCATACGACTGATCTCTCTTACCACCATCATCATCGGACGATGCGACGCTACTAGTGGTGATAGTCGAAGCTGTATCGTCGCTCTCGCTCATATCTGTTTGAATTCCCATGGGAACGTAATCCGGTGTAGATTGAACGGAATACCGATTTCCAAAACTAGGAGGCAACGAACCCATTCTCAAAGAACTCTCCTTTATGGGTCTCAATTCTTCGACTATCTCCTTCCTGCTTCGCTCTTGACCCTCCGTCACGGGTTTAAATATTTTTGTGGTTTCACGTTTGAGTTCCATCTCACCAAGATGTCTGCCCCTATCAGCTGACTGAATCCCCTTCTTAGCACGTTCATACTCGCCTAAAATTAGATCTCGATGTCTAGGATCCATCTGTAAAAACATCTTTCGTTTTAATTGTTTTTATTATTTTCAAAATTAAATGTTTAATTATATTTTTATGTTTTAAGTAATAAAAATCTTTCCATCTTTAATATAATAAACTGACTGTTAATCGAATTGGTGAAGTTTAAGAATACGTTTAAACAGTACATGACAAACCGGTTTCTAATTTAACGCATTTTAGTTTTCTTTTGTATGTTGAAACTGTTCAATTTTAACGCTGAGAACTTATTTCATCTCTCTCTGATTGCTATCATGAATATATTAAAAATTTACCACTCAAAAACCTAATTGAGCGGAAAATGCGTTTTAAACATTCCACTAAGTGTTTGACTCTTCGAACAATATCCCCCAAAACTCAATTTCTATTCGTCTCATTCAAGACAAAACGCTATCCGTCTCATCAAGACAAAACATGAATGTCTATAATACAGACCATATTCATAATCGACTCTTTTTGAACAAAAACCTCATTCAATCATAACGATAACATGTGTTAGTTTTACTTCTGGAAGACGTGACAGCGGGCTCGCGAATTTCTAACACACCGACAACACTCTTCGTTCAGATCGAGTTTATGAGAATCGAGCGATCCGATCGGTCAATTGGCGGAGAATCGAGCGATCCGATCGGTCGATTAGCTGAGTTTGGGAGTTCCCATAGTGGGGAATTCCCCTAATGACGTCATAAATGGGAAAAACCCACCGCCTCAAAACAATGGAGAGTTCTGGACCACTGGTCTAGAATCCGCAGACCGTTTTTTGATGATAGCCCAGAATTTTTTGCTCGCGTTCACCAACGATGGATCGATGGTCTGATCTGCGATGGGAACGTCGACAAAAAATTTTAAAGTAAAAGATAAAAGTGAAGATGTACAATTTCACCTTTTTTTAAAAACGCGCGTTCACCACGAGTATTTGAACGTTAAAAGTGCGATCTAGGAATCACAAAAAACATGGGGGATTCAAGACCACTGTACATTTTTGTGAACAAGCGTGCGATTTAACACTGAATTCCTCGTTGGTGAACGCATCGTGTACGTATGTTGTACACGTACATGTACAAAGTGGTAGTAAACTCTCCTATGGGCTGTGTTTGCGTACCAGCAGCACCCAAAGTTAAGAGGAGAAATCAACGTAAGTGGAAGTAGAATTCACTAAGAATTATTTTTGTAAGTAATAAGCGTATTCAAAAAACAAACCTTAACCCGTTTTGGGCTGGATAAACAATGATACCCATCAAAAGCTTAAAATTCATGTTCTCCCTGGTTTTCTCTGAAAACATCTCGTATATAGATTTTAAGGAAAAATGGTCATTCGCACTTTTTGGTTTGAAATTACAAGTTGCATGAATAAATATTTCATGCTAGCATTTGTTAACCCTCTACAAGCTACCAGACATCAATATTTTGGATACTTTTGAGATAAAATGGACCATTTTCAAATAGACACAGCACTCAGTGGGTATGTGTCAAACAAACATAACTCACTTTGTCGGTCATTAACTTGTCGGACGACGATATTGATATTAACCCACTCCACCGTTAATGATGGTTTATAGCTAAACAATTTTTTTTATTAAACTGAGTCATTTGAGACTACTATACTCACCTCTCTCTTAACATCAATGAAGGAACTTCGGTGAGACAGTTAAAAACAATTCATCAGACACTGTGGGGTCATGAAAATCATGGAATCTCATTGGAAAAAGCCATGATTCTCCAGAATCATAAAGTCTAGTTGCATATATGTTTTGGTAATGTGACAAAGAAGGCGAAGATAAAATTTTAACATTGACTGTTCAAAGTTTTACTAATCCATGTGCATTAACATAACGTAACAATGGCGTTACAACATGGACGATCACGCGCGCTACCATGAAAACACATGTGACACCAACCATGTCCGGCACTGTGACGTCACTTCCAGGATCCCGAAGATTTGATGTCAAACGACCCTGATAAACAACTGGCGCCTTTTATAGTGGCTACGTGAACGGTCATGATGTGAAGTCATAGTCCCGTTGCATGATATGACGGAATAGCGTATGATGTTTCACCAAGTTTTTAGCCATGTTCTGACATTATTGTCACAGTAACAAGTACGGTGATTGCGCACGCACATCACACGTAGTAAAGCATACGTTATTCAGCAGCATACTTCCTTCAACAAAGTAACACAAACGCCAAAATTCTGTGCAGCAACCTTGGCTTACAGCAAATGCTTATATTCGCCCAGCTAGTGTTCCTGTTCTTGTAATCCTTGAACACTAAACCAAGCGTTTTTTGTTGTTGTTCTGGTTAAACATTTTCAGTTTTCCTTAAACCATAGAGACATAAAATCTTCATGGACTTACGACCCCCATCTATACTCACCCCTTCTCCCTTTTCCTATGGTAAAATTACAGAATCTGTCTTCGGATTCTCACGCAACTTCAGCTGAATGTAGTAATTAATTTATTTACCCCTTTACCCAGCGTAACGGTAAAAACCGGCCAGGGCTATTCACAAAAAATGCCATTCAGTTTTCATTATTGTTTCATTTTTTTGCCACAAAAACATAGCTTATGACTCCTCATTGGAATGAACTCGTTGAGCTCGTTCCATTGAGGGGTCATAAGCTATGTTTTTGACGCAAAAAATGGAAAAAAACTTACTCAATAATTTTGTTTGCAAGCGTCGCCTGCTTTTCATGTTAGGTAAAGGGTTATTTATTTTTTGGGTTTTAACTACACTTTCGACAGCCAGGGCCACCTTATGTCGGACAGTTTTACGGGTGGAAGAAGCCGGAGTACCCGGAGAGAACCACAGAGTAACGGCGAGCAACTGTCAGACTCCCCAACGTGCTCCACACAGGCAGGGTTAGCATTGGTTGTAGACAAGTGCACCATTGATGTGTAGTACACCTTAGTACACAACGCCACCAAGCCGCCACGTGGAGAGTCGGGATAAAGTGCCTTGCCCAATGACACAATGCGATTGCCCCAGGCGGTGATCGAATCGTGGACCTTTCGGTTTGAAGTCTAATGCCGTAACCATTGATCCACCGTGCTCCCTGTAGTAAAAAATATACTGAGTCAAAAAAGAAAGTTTTATAGAAACAAATATGAAAAATAGCATAAATAATGAAATATAATAGTTCTAATGTTGCATGTTTGTGGACAAGAAGTCGTGCAAAGAGTTTAATGACATGTTGTTGCTGTCCACCCAACCGTATACAATTTTGCTAAGGATTTCAAAATAGCACGTGCTACCCGAGAATGTCAAATTGAATGGGTGACCGACCATTTTCTTTGTGTTATTGCTAGAGAGCCTGGGTTATTGTGAAAACACGCTAGTTTTTGTCTTCCGACATTTTGAAAAATGCTAAGGTTCACCGAAAGTCAGAGGTTGCGTGCCATTGGTATGCATGAGGCTGGGATACCTCCAGATGAGCTCGCTGCTGAGTTCAGAGTCACTGTGGCCACTATTTACCGTCTCATTAGAAGGTATAGAACCACTGGATCTACTGCCGACTGACCGCGTTTAGGTCGACCAAGAGTTACGACCCCTGCACAAGACCGACACATCAGGACGTCACACTTGCGGGATCGCTTCCTTCCGACGACGAGGACAGCAGCAATTACTCCTGGTAGAACTAACAATAGAATTAGTGCACAAACTGTCCGCAACAGACTTGCTGAACACGGCATCCGAAGTAGGCGTCCATACCAGGGACCAATCCTTACCCAACATCATCGTACTGTCAGAATGGAATGGGTACGTCAGCGTGTTCGCTGGACTCAGCGGCGTTGGAGCACAGTTCGTTTTAGTGATGAATCACGATTTTGTCTACGGCGCGCTGATGGTAGGGCAAGAGTGTATCGTCGACGAGGAGAACGGTTTTCTGATGTTTGCGTGTGGGAATGCGACCGTTTCGGTGGGGGCAGTGTAATGGTTTGGGCAGGAATTTCCTTGCACCATCGAACGCAGTTGATCTTCATCGATGGTAATCTGAACGGACAGCGATATGGGGACGAAATTCTTATCGCTGTTGTTGTCCCGTTGTTCAACGCTAACGTTGGATTGCAGTTATTCTAGCAAGACAATGCCCGATGTCACGTGGCGTGTATTTGTCGTGGCTTTCTTGAGGAGCAGAGCATCGGACTTCTTCCCTGGCCCCCACTTTCGCCAGATTTGTCGCCAATCGAGCATATTTGGGATCAATTGGACCGTCGGGTACGACTTCATGATCTTCAGACGTTAGGCGATTTACGTGATGTTCTAAGGCAGGAGTGGAACGCATTACCACAGGGTAACATCCAGAGACTTATCAGGTCCATGCGCCGTCCCTGTCTTGTCATCCAAGGGGCAAACGGTGGACATACACGCTATTGACTGCATGTGCGAACTTTTCATTTCACCCCATGTCTGAATTGCGACGTCCTGACGTGACGCTGGCAACAGTAAGAACATGAAATTATGCAAATTCATACAGTTAGACTCGAAATTGAATTTAGAATAATTTGTTTGAGATTAAATTCGATAATAATAAAAAATAATGGGCCTCGAAGTTTATTATACTTTCTTTTTTGACTCAGTGTAGTTGGCTTCAAGTTTTTACTTTGCTCTATATGCACTGTCTTTCCGTTTAATTTCATTGTTTTCGCTTCAGAGAAAAGACACAATTTATGTACAATCCATCTGATATACAAAAAAATACTTGCATGCCTCGAGGTGTTCATGGGTGGTGCAAAAATGACGTTTAATCCCCGTTAATTTACATATAAATCAACCATTTCAAAAAGTAACAAAGCGGTGTAATTGAAAACGTTTTTATGCATGGTTGATTCTTCAAAGACAATTATTTCCTCATATTGGATGTCCGTCTGATGGACTAAACTGATGGACTGAACGAATACCACCTATTTACAGAAATCGGAAATACACGATGAACGTACAATTATTCACGGGTACGACATTTACTACCCCGCCTGCTAAACAGTTTCTAACAGACCGGAATATTCTACCAGCTAAAACAAATGTTAACCCTTTACCCAACGTAACGGCCAAAACCGGCCAGCGCTATTCTCAAAAATCGCCAATTAATTTTCAAAATATTTTCATTTTTTGTCTCAAAAACATAGGTTATGACCCCTCGTTGGAACGAGCTCGACGAGCTCGTTCCAACGAGGGGTCATAACCTATGTTTTTGAGACAAAAAATGAAAAAAATTAGTTATTCAAGAATTTTTTTTGCAAGTGTCGTCTGCTTTTCATGTTAGGTAAAGGGTTAAGTGCAGTTTCTCATGAAACTTTCCTTTTCCTGTATCAATTCATATCTTGTGAATCCATGGGGATCACCCTCCGCAGAGCTCATTCGAAGAAATCACAAAATTCTGATTGGGCCGAAGAATAAAACAGCTAAAAAATTTTTTAAAAAAACATCTTCGAACAAAAGGTTAAGAGGTTAGCTTTATGAATCACTTCTATGACACGACCGCCCCATTAACTTTATTTCAGTCGCCTTCGGGTACTCAATCGATTGCTGTGTTCCGACTTGTCACTAATGGTCTCTCTGTTTACATCACACCTCTTGCAACTAAGACAGATCGCAGTCTGTTCGCAGTATTGGATGACAGTGTGAGAAAAGGTTCGGACCATTCGTAATGGGAAATAATCCAAAAGATAACAAACAATGTCTTCCAAAGATTTTACTTCAGGCTCTGGGAGTTCGCCTTATTTTAATCTGTCATGCATTAATCGCAGTATGGCGGCTGACCATACTGAGGAAAGATGACAAATACTGGTTGACTCTCGGTCTTGTCAATGTTCTACACATACCAGAAACGATATACGCCTTATTCAGAAGACGAGGAGTGGAAGCCAAATGGTAAGCGAGGATTTATATTGAATTATTGAGGAGGAAGCGCAGTGGCGTAGCCGGGGTGGGGTGGGGGGGACGAGGGGGCGGGTTGAGGGGGTATATGCCCCCACTTCCAGCCATTCACCCCCTCTATGTTCACCTATATAGGGAACACTAGGCAAGAAATTTTAATATCTAGCAGTTCACTTGATTCTGAGTCCGTTTGTGTCCACAATTTTTAAGTTGTGAAAGGCATTGTGGCCTAATTATTGATGCCTTCCACAACTTGTTAGTCCACCTTGTGGCCTAATTATTGATGCCTTTCACAACTGATAAATTATGGACACAAACGGACTCAGAGTTAAGGAAATTGTGCGTTTTTTTTGTCTCGAATTTCAAAATTCCAATGGGAGGGGGCATCCCCTCTTGTGCTCGCCCAAATCTTGCTGCTACAGGGCTCGGATGATGCTGCGAATCATATTCTGTATGCCTCTCACCCTAGATATTATTCTTGTCTACCCCTTAAATTTGATATCCTCGCTACGCGCCTGCGCAGTGGTGAGGATAGATATTTGTTTATGAGAGGGCAAGTGGAGGAGGGGGGGGGGGGGCAGGTTCTTCATTTGGGAGATAGGGTTTATAATTTATGTCAACTCTTTTACCATACTCACGAAGAGAAGGGGGCACATGCACAAACGGTTTTATGAATAACTAAAGATTTTTCATTTTTGTGCTTAAAAACACTGCTTCTGTATCTCATTGGCACGAGCTCTTCGAGATCGTTCCAATGAGATATCAAAAGCTATGGTTTCGAGGCAAAAAATGACAAAATAATAAAAATTGAAAGACGAATAGAGTTAAACGGTTATTACTCGTACATTAGATGAAGAGTTGAAAGGTAATCCAGCGATCGTTTGGAAATGCGCAAGTTGCCGTTGCCACTTAGAAAACGAACTAGATAACACTGATCCCAAATAGAAGTTTCTCAGCGGATTTTTCATTGAGTATGGGAGTGGAGGAGGGGAATAAAAAACGTCAAATGGGAGGGATACACTCAAAACATTTAACCTTCTGTTGAGTACTAGGCACAAAAAGGGATGCACCTTTTGGAAAAAGAAAACACCCCAACATCAAGACGCTTCAGAGCAAATACTGTTAAACGTGAAAAGGTGGTACTATCTGGACACTCGGGCGAACACGCATCTGTCTTTTAGTGTGCGTGTGCGTGTGTCTGTGATGGTTTGTATAGCCTGTCAAACGGGGTTACGGACAAAACTTCAACCCGTCTATTGAGGAACGTCACTGAAGCGCGGAAAAAAACATTTAGGTTCCACACCACATTTCGCACTTTGGCACAAATGTAAATTTATAAGGAGGGGGCGTGCGTTGAAACTAAATCCACGAGTAAGTAGAATTGGGTATATGATAGCCTTAAACTTGTCTGCTTGTCAAGGTCACATCGTGTTGGACAGTGGAGGAAGCCGGAGTACTCGCAGAGAACCACCGAGTAGCTGCGAGCAACTATCAAACTTTCCAACTTACTAACTGTACACAAACATAGTTAACAGCGGTAACCCAATTTAAACAGAAAAACGGAAAAACGGGCTTTATGTAACGGGATTGTTAGATAAAATAAGATATTCTGGTAGTTTGAAAGGGACAAAGTGTCACATTCCCTGTGCACAATGTTTATTCAGCCTAGGCGTTTAGCTTCAGTTAACTGTGTTTGATCCGCAGGTATGTGACTGCTTGCTCCTTTCGCCATCCTGAAAAATTTAACGTTTTATACCATAAGGCATTACTGGTGCAATGCTTCCATAGAGCTCCTTGCATTAAAGCGGAACGATTCAACAATAGTCTGTCAATATTTCATTGTGCTGCCTAAGAAAATGTCTTCGGGGATCTTCGTACTTTTTTGTCAAGCAAACTAGTAGACAATAAAAACCGCCCGTAAAGACCTTAACATGAATGCCATAAACAACACTGGGGAGAAAAACTACTTTGATATTCATAAATAAGTACTGCTTAACCCTTTACCCTACGTAACGGCAAAACCTGGCCAGCGCTATTCTTAAAAATCACCATTTACTTTTCATTATTTTTTTATTTTTTGTCTCAAAAACATAGCGTATTACACCTCACTGGCGCAAGCACGTTGAGCTCGTTCCATTGAGAGGCCATAACCTATGTTTTTGACGCAAAAAAATTAAAAAAAAATAGTTATTCAAGAATTTTGTTTGCAAATGTCTGCCTTTCGTGTTAGGAAAAGGATTAAAAAGGAGTATAAAATTGTATCTTTATTGTTTGTTGCATTCCGATTTTGTAGTAGCGTGTGTGTTCTATATTTTATACTCCCCACCGATATCACCCACCACCACCCACCCACCCATACCCACCCACCATAAACACCCACCCACCCACCCGCCCACCCACCCACCCACCCACCCAAATCACCCACCCACTCACCCAGGCACCCACCCACCGACCCACCCACCCACCGAATCACCCACCCACCCACCCACCCACCCACGTTGTTCTCGGATTTCTGAAGATAATTGGGCCATGAATTGTTCTCATGACATTTTATTTTATTGGTCGAGTTATGCTAACAACCGAGACCTATGCTTTGGCGGGCGGGCGGGCGGGCGGGCGGGCGGGCGGGCGGGCGGGCGGGCGGGCGGGCATTGCCGGTGGGCGGACGCAGGGGGGTCCGGTTGTCCGGGCGTCCTCGCACTGTTAGCGCAATCGTTCTCCGATTTGACTAATAGTTGTCATGCGGGTGTTTTGCAATAATGTCTCAAGCGAGTTCGAAAACTGGCCCGGGCCGATTTTTTTCGTTACAGAGTTATGGGCCTTGCAGGTTTATGGGCTTTAATTAGTCAATTTATACGAATTTTGAGCTCGTTAGCGTAATAACTTGAACAAACGTGCTCCGATTTGACTAATATTTGTCATACATATCTTTTGCTATAATATCTCAAGCGAAATTCGAAAACTGGCCCGTTCCAGTTTTATGTTACATAGTTATCGGCCTCAATTAGTCATTTTTGCGAATTTTGGGCTCGTTAGCTCTATAACTTGAACAATCTCTCTCCGATTTGACGAATATTAGTCTTTTGTAATAATATCTCAAGCAAGTTCGAACACTGCCCCGGTCTGATTTCTCGTTATAGAGTTATGGGTCTTGATTGATTTCTCATTATAGAGTTATGGGTCTTAATTAGTCCATTTTGTTACGAATTTTGAGGTCTGTATTGTCAATTTTTACGAATTTTAGCTCAGCGCGATGACTTTTCAGATTTTGAATAGAGAGTGCATGAAGAAAGTAGCCACAACTCAACGCCTGCATCTCTGACGCGTACCTCTTGTTATCAGTTCTGGCACAAATGAGATAGCAGACTTTCAGTAACCATTCATTAGTGCCATCAAGTGTGTGAGTCAAAAGTATGTTTCTGTTGATATTCTATACATCACCACCAACTTCATTTTGGTGTATATTTCGTATCTGCTTATTTGAATTTGGGGGATCTGAGACTTGGGATTTGTCTTAGTAAATTCTTTTGTCGTTACTTACATAGCATCTGATAATCTGGAAAAGAAAGAAAGATGTTTTATTACACGCTTGTTCTGTGACATCACCATCTACAGCAACACTAAGCCATGCGGAAAATGAAAATCCGTTCCGCACACATATGCGGAACAGAAACCGTCAACAAACTATTTTTAAATGGAAGCGAAATTTCACTGGAATTTTCTACAAATCGTGCATGATAATAGCAATCTGAATCCCTATCGATAGATAAAAACCGTCCTCTGAGTACCACTGTGTTCTATGTACCAGTCGGCACATAGAACACATTGGAACTCCGGGGACGAAATAGTAACACGAGTTCCCCTCGCAAATTTAGTTGACGATTTAATGTGTTCTTTTTGTTGATAGTTGTCAAATGAATTGCTGATTGCTCCTTCTAATAACTGTTTTTATAGACAGAAAGGCGTGTAATAAACATAGAACGACTTGTGTCATCACGGAAGGATAAAACTCGAGGCGTGATGCCTCTCATTTTGTCCTTCTGCGCTGGCACTCGTGCCAATATCGATTAACCCATTCACAAGAGCGTGTCGTTCTGTGTATTTACCAGAGGAATCCCGCTGCCATTGTTCGTGTGTAATGATCAATATAATGCAATTTCAGACGACTACTTTGTTCGATCTTTTCGCATGTCAGTTGCAAAGAATAATGAAAAGTGATTTCATATGATATTTCTGTACCGAGTTTACTAAAATCTATCTGAGCCGAGGTTCAACGAGGCTCAGATCGATTTTAGTGAACGAGGACCATAAATTTCATGTCAAATCGTGACGAATTTTATTCTTTTAATCACATGATGTGTAATTTAACTTTTAGCTAACGTAACGTCTAAAGCTGGCCAGCGCTGTTCACAAAAATCGCCAGTCAATTTTTTTTAAAATTTATGGCCATAGCTTATGAACCCTCATCGGAACGAGCTTGCCATTTTGTGTACTGTTTGGCGCCATCTTGGTTTCCGTGGTGCCATTGTAGCTCATTTGCTTGATGAGATTCGAGTCGTTCGAGCAATGCCTTTTCCATTCATTGCTCAATAGCTCATTTGATGAAATTGTGATCTATGTTTCCCGACGCCCCCTTACAGCACTCGATCTTACATCCGTCTGGACGTCCGCACCCCATTTCCCGAGATGAGTATAATAGGCGTATGTGGGGCCACTCGTTCGTTTGCTCAATGGGATTCGTGTCATCAGAGAGATGCCTGTTCCAGTCGCTGCTCGATAGCTCATTTGGGAACTTGGAATAGGTATGGAAAAGGTGTTAGACCAAGCGAACTGTATTCGACTGTTAGTACTAGTAGGGACGTGGCTAGAGGCTTCCGATTGGGGTGTAGGGTAGTGAATTTCCTTAGTCGGAAATTCACTTCCGAGAAAAAGTTTGAAATTGAAGCCACGAAAGGGGGCATAAAATTTATTCTTGTAAATGAAATGACAACACATTTATGATAGAATTATCAGGTTATTATTATTTGGTATTATTCTGAGAATTGAACATGTGCTAAACAAATGCTCAAGCTGAGAATTTTGAGCAATTCACACTGTCCTAACATAAAGTCAGATCTTACGCAGGAATGATTTGGTGACTGTGAATGATGGATTTAACTCAGGATAACGATTTTACATGATATGATTTTCTTGAAGTACACTGCAAAAAATATAGGTTCTCTTTAGAACCAAAACTGGTTCTGATCTTGTCCATGAGATGGAACCAGTTCTGCTTAAACAGTATTTATTTCAAATCAAATAAATTTACCAAGATAAGCATTCAATTTTAACAGAATATTACATGAACTGAAGTAGATTCAGCAGAAAACTTGGAGCTTATTAAAGGCAGTCGCCAAACATTTTGAAACAAAGGAGATATGAACAGTTGGTATATCGAACCAGTTTTGGTTCTGAACAGAACCAAAACTGGTTCGATATGCCAACTGTTCATATCTCCTTTGCTTAATAATGATTAGAGACAACCTCGTATGAGCTCTAAACTTACGGTTGAAACCCCCTCAATTTATGTTTAATTCTGTTAATATTTAATGTTAATCTTTATAAATTTAATTGATTTGAAATAAATATTGTTTAAACAGAACTGGTTCCATCTCAGGGACAAGATTAGAACCAGTTTTGGTTCTAAAGAGAATCTATATTTTTTGCAGTGTACATTACGAGGAATTTTTTTATTTCGATAAGTAAACGTACTATAGAAATCTCGTACCGATTGACATCATGCTTACTTATGAAGCTTGATATTGCGTACACTGTAGTTGTAAATAGTAATAGTGAGAATGTTTGCCGATTTGAAACCGAGTTGGGATTTTTGGAAGTAAAGGAGACATCAGCATCACCAAAGAAACTCTAAAATACAGATAGATGGAATTTCCAACTACTCACGACTTACCCTCCGAATTTCCAACTATAGGTAATTTTGGCCAGGATTGGGGGGGAGGGGTGACACCCCACCCACCACCCCCTGTCGCCACGTCCCTGAGTACTAGTGGAAGATAGTACGATAGTGATATGAAGTGGGACGCGTAATGGCAGTAGTGTAATAATAGGTACTGAGAGTCATATTGCCACAAGTCAATAGTAATGGTGGCACACTCTAACACAGGACAGGGTAGTAGTGGCCAACAGTAATGCTATAAGGTTGGTAGAACACTGTAGTACTGGTGAATACAACGGGGGTTGATCGTAGGAGATATGGTAGTGACTATGGACAAGTCAGCAGTACTGGCCTTGCAGTTTTGAAAGTCATGGGGTGACCTGGAAGGCAGTGGACAAACAGGCAGTAGTAGAAACCATAACTATCCCTAAAAAGATATACTCCAATAAATCTGCTCTAAAAGGTACACCCCAGTAGCAGAGGCGGACTGGCCGCTTGGTCCACCTGGAAAATTCCCGGTGGACCCCCTATTGAGTTCCCCCTTTGACCCCCAAAACTGATGCAGCCGAACACCTGTTGGTGTGAGAAATTTCGTGAAAATGACCAAAAAGCGAAATGGATCTGATTGCATAGAGGAAATTTCGATATAACAGTAGTCTACTCTGCAATTGATAGCTCAGATGAAAGGAAACAGCGTTCCTTCAATTTCAAAAATCAATTTTTTTCCGATTGGGCCGAACTATGGTGTTCCCGACCCCGACCCCCACCCCCTGGAAGAACCAGTTTTGTCGGATGAAGATGAATATTATATATAGCTGCCATCGAAATGGTATGTGGACTGCCACTAATTGCAAGTAAGCCGTATTCGTTCAATTCAGGGCCCCTTGGTACGTTTCCCGGCAACGTTTTTTGGCCCAGTCCGCCCCTGTCCAGTAGGTATCCTCACGCAGTGCATCACCATGTCATAAGTGTCTTTAACTACCGAGGTGTGTCGAAGAGGCGTATGCGGAGTCACACGTTCGAGCAATTAGTCGATAGCTCATTTGCTCGATAAGATTCGAGTTGTTCGCGTGGTGCCTGTTCAAGTAACTACTCGATAGCTCATGAGCCCGATAAGATTTAAGTCGCCAGAGCCTGTTCCAGTCACTACTCGACTGGCGCTTGGATTTATTCTTAGGTACCCTGGCGGGATTTAGATGGGTGGACTGATCTGATTTGTCGAGGCCAAAGGTCAAGACCGGAGAGGCCTAAGATCAAACGGAACACTAGGATAATCGGAAAATGGGCATGAACAGGTAGAATAGGGTATAGAAAGACAAAAGCAGAGGATCATGAAGGAATCCGCACTAGATAGACTGCTAGAGATAGAATAATTAGAATAGCGCCTGTAATAGGCAGAACACGAAATGAGAATTCTGGTAAAATTCGAGCCAGTAAAAGTACCCTTGTTCAATAGAGCACCCCCCCCCCCTCCCCAAGTTCCATAGTACTAATAGCTGTACGTGCTGGTCTTATAAAGAGGATTCATGGAATTCTTACAAAATAAGGTCGTTTTTTTGGTGATTTGAGTTAATTCTCTGGCCCATTTGGGTAATTAGAATTAGGCTAGTTCATTCGAACTCAACCTCCGAACGCACCCACGTCCTATATAGAGAGTCTGGGATCACATAATTACCACGTGTCGCCATAGAAATGAAGATGGCGGCCCCCTGTATACAAAATGAACTTCGAAAACAGGTATCAACCTAACAACACGCCCTGCGCATGCGCACTGAGACCACGAATCAGTATGGTAATGACGTCACAACATGGCCGCACACGCGCTACCATAATAATCGAACATAGCGTCGCTGGGTCACGTGACTATGATCTTCGGTCGCAGGCTTTTATGGAGTTACCTTTCGCTGATATCTCGGCCGATATGAAACTAATCGAGTAATAACCTCCAGTTATTTCACTTGTGGGCTCGAGATAGATGTATTTCCTCGCGCTCTTGCCGCATGTGGAAATACATAATTTCTCGAACCAACGAATGAGGTAAACTCAGATAATCGTCGATATTGACGCAAAGGCAATAGATGTCCATTATGCATGCGTAACAGATGGAGAGAGAACCGCGGGAGCCGTTGACATCTACCACACAAAGCGACCGATTTACCACGACTCTTAAGAGAAATGGAAATTTACTCGGTTGGTGTGAAACAAATCGCCAAATCTGACAATGAGCCTTCAATAACACATCACTATGTCGAAATGATCCTGCTATCTCCCAGATGAGGATGTTATGTGTTTCGGGTTACTCCCTATCGGGGGGATTTCCTGATGGTCCTCATAGCCTCATACAACAAAACTGTAGGAGCGAAGAGCTTTTAAAATGATAAGACGAAGGCATGAAGAATGTTAACCTCACACTCACACAGGGAAAGACGAACTGACACGATGTGGTCGAGGAAGATGTTTGGACTGATACTGGTCAATGTAAATTCTGATTTCTGATTGGTTAATTGATTCTAATGGAGTGATTTGATTCATCAGTTGAGTGATTTCAATGCAGACAAAATCAATGCAAGAACGACAGTAAACGGAATAGGGTTAGGGCGGACAAAAGATTTAAAAAATTTAAACATTATTATATCAAATTACCCATTCTGCTCCAAGTTGAGACCTCTATTGTTCTATCGGAGTAAACTCCTGAAAAATAATGAAAAAACACTCACAGACTCCACTCCACTCCAACCATCCTTGCGTTATAGTAACCAAACAATCCCAGTCGGCCACTTTCAAGACTGTTGTCGTTCATCTTTGGTAATACTGGTTATTGTCGAGTCGTTTTCGGGGATTCAGCGTACTCTCATTGAATCGAACACATCCAAAGAACACTAGATATTATCTATAGTACTAGGAGCGTAATCACTTAACACCATAGAAAGGTAACGATGCCGCCAAACAAAATGGACGACCTTTACACGTGTCACCACAACAACACACACTGGATATGTGTACTAAACTACATATACCGTATACAGAGTAAGTGGCCTTGTTGTGATATTTGGTTTCATTACGGATGTATATCACATGTTATAGCGGTAAACCTTTCTCAACAGTTACACAAACGTCAAAATTCTATTGGTTTAAACATATTTTATTTGCCATAAGAATGCAAAAGGATTGGAGAAAAAGTTATACAAATTAATTAATCTCCGTTCTCGAACAAGAATATACATTTGAAAATGCGGCACGGCAATACGTACAAACTAAGATATAAATTATAAAGGCTTATTCAAAAAGTAAAATTGTTAAAACTGTTAAGAGAACAAGGGAAGTAGAGAAGAAGGGGAAAGGTAGTTAGATTATCGTCAGGGCAAAGGTACGGAATGTCAAGAGCACTAGATGAATTTAAGCAGTTTGGATTTGAAATATAATTCACATCGAACTGGAACATAAACGATAATGTGTTGTTTATTTTATAAGCAACGAACTTAACTGAAATTAAATGAAACGACCGATGGAACTGAGGAATCGTCTCTTGAGTTCCAATGTGTTCTATGTTCCTACTGGCACATATAACACATTGGAACTCAGGGGACGGAATGTCTGTACTTTGGAGAAGCGTAAAGCATTCTGTTTTTCTGGGATATTAATAATTCCAAGAAGTAAATCGTTGACAGTTGTTACTGTACAGGAGTTCAGGCCGTTCAGCATTTCTCTTCTCTGAGTTGTGCAATTCGGGCACATTGGGAGATCGAAGAGATAAATTCTGTACAGCAACTTTGGCATGAAGGAAATATTTACACCAGCAAAGTTGTTGCTATCATAATCCCTATACACAAATGGATTGCTGGAACACTCATTGGTCACATAGAGAAAAGTATCTCATCCAGGGGCGGACTGGGCCAAAAACGTTGCCAGGAAACACACCAAGAGGGCCCCAGACAAGAGGGCTGCCATTCCAACGAGCCGTAGGCTCGAGCGAAATATGACTACGTCATTCCAACGAGTTATGTAAAACACCCACCGATTCAAACACACACCGCGTTCTGTGTTTATTACACATCCATGCATTAAATTTCATTTAAATAAATAACTTTTAATTCTGATGTTTAAATCCAAAGGTGAAGAGTCCGTTATTTTTGTTTGAAGTGATACTGATCACATGGATCGATAAAAAATCAAAACAACAATAGAGAACCAGTCTAAACATTCGTTATCTTTTCTATTGGGCGTGTTTGTTGAAATTCGTATCGCTGTTTCTCTTCGGCTAGTGTCCATTCACGACTAACCATTTGGTGGCTATTACTGATAGTAAAAATATAAGTATAAATTTGGGCGGATTTGCAAAAATAGCTGAGAGAAACTCAGACGATCGATAATTGTATAACGAAATTTGGAAACTTTTCGAAGTAGAACTAATGACGCAACAGTAAGAAACTAGTCTAAACGGCACGGAGAAAAGGTTCCGGCTTGTATATCACCAGTTAAACAGAAACATCTATGTCATAGCAGCGATTTCGCTAAATACAAGGGTTTAAAGTTTAATGGATGTGTAATAAAAATTGAATATTTTCAACACAGTTTAGTTATTTTTGACAAAAAAGAAGTGCCGAGATTGGAAAGTTGATACATTGTAACTGATTTCATGCTTGTAAACACCATGGCGCTTGATGGAGTCACGTCATCAAACGTCATCGTTGGGAGGAGTTACCGCGTTGATTGACTAAATCTGACTTGACGCCATCTTGTGGCAGGAGGGGGGAGGGGGGGGGGGTGCGACGTTTTTCGCTGACGTTCCAGCAATCCAGTTGTGTATAGATTAGTGATCATGGTAATACACACACACCCGGGCATTGTTTAAAATCGACACAGTCGTAATTTTTCTTTAACTGTAGAAATATGAAATCTTCATGCATATAGAATTCTGTCCATAATCTCTTCCCATCCTCCCTTTTATTTGGCTAAATCCCAGATTATAACGTATCTCAAGCTGAATGCAAAACAAAATAGTCAGGTTCCGTTTTTGAGTGTGCTTCACATGCACTGTCTTTCCATGTAATTTCGTTATTTTCGCTTCAGACGAAAAGCACATTTTTGTACAATCCATCCGATGTACTGCATTGTTTTGACTGGTGGTTTGCATCGTGATGCAAAAATAACGTTTAATCACAATAGATATACCCTTGAATCAACATTTTTGAAAAGTAACAAAGGGAAGTCAGTGAATTTATAAAAGCTTTTATGCATGGTTATGCCTTCAAATACAGTTATTTCCTCGTATTGTATATATGTCTTGCTAATGGAATAAACAAACGCCGCTTATTTTCAGAAATCGGAAATACGTGATGAAAGTACAATATTATTGATGGGCGCCGCTCTTATCAGTTTCCGTCAGACGGGAATATTTTACCAGTTAACCCTTTACCGAACGTAACGACAAAACCAGCAGCGCTATTCACAAAATTCACCATTCAATTTTTATTACTTTTTCATTTGTTTGTCACAAAAACATAGCTTATGACCCCTCATTGGAACGAGCTCGTTCTAATGAGGAGTCATAAGCTATGTTTTTAACGCAAAAAATTTTAAAAAAAATAGTGCTTCAAGAATTTTATTTGCAAGTGTCGTCTGCGTGTAGTTCCTTTTGAATGTTTCTTTTCATGTATCAACAAGCATCACGAGACACTTCGAGAAATACCCTCCACAGGGCTCATTCGAATACGGAATCACAAAATTATGTTTGGGCCGAAGAATTAAAAGTTTACAAGTTTTTAAAATACAATCTCTTTATTATTTGAGAGAAGGTGTGGGTGTAAAAGGTTAAAAGATTGTTAGCTTTATGAGTAACTAACCTCCATGACATGATCGCACCATCGACTTTATCTGAATCGCCTTCAGATATTCAATCGATTGCTGTGTTCCGACCTGTCATCACTGGCCTCTGTTCGCATCGCATCTTTTGCAATCAAGGAAGATCAAAGTGTGTTCGCAATACAACAGTGTGAGAAAAAAGGTTCGGACAATTCGTAATGGGAAATAGCCCAAAAGCAAACAAACAACGTCTACCAAAGATTTTGTTTCAGGCTTTGGGAGTTCGCCTTATTTTGGTCTGTCATGCACTAATCGCAGTATGGCGGCTGACCATACTGAAGGAAGATGACAATTACTGGTTGATTCTTGCTCTTATCAATGTTCTCCACATACCAGAAACTCTATACACCTTATTCAGAAGACGAGGAATGGAAGCCAAGTGGTAAGCAGAGATTTATATTGAATTGTTGAGAGGAGGGAACACAGTGATGGCGCCAGATTTTTGTTTACAAGAGGGCTAGTGGGGGTCAGGTTTTCCCTCAGGTCAGATTTTTATTTATTTGAACTATTAACTCAACACGAAATGAAAAGAAGATGACACGTGCAAACTATTGTCAATAACTAAGCATTTTCATTCATTGCCTCAAAAACATAGCTTATGACCCCCATTGGAACGAGCCCAACGAGCTCGTTACAATGATGTGCCATAAGTTTTATTTTCGAGATAAAAATTGGATAAATAATAAAATTGTTAAGGCGAGTTTTGTGAATAGCGCTGATCGATCATGGCATTTGCGTTAGATAAATAGTTAAATGTTAATAGAGCGATCGTATGGGGTGTGTGTAGTAGAGTGGGTGGGGTACGCAAGTTGAGAAAAGCCTAATGTTTAGGCAAATTCTTCCTATGCGGCTCACACCGTAGCCGCCACGAAAGAGACGAATCCTATGACACTACTGGTTGTCTGAAATTTTCTAAAAGAATTTCGATTAAGTATTGTGTTGGGGAGGGGATAAAAAACTGTCAAGTGCAACACACCCAAGACAATTAACCTTCTGTGGTAAAAGAGGACGCATATGTTAGAAAAATAAAACACACCAACATGTAGAAACTGCTGAGTAAATGTTGTTAACCCTTTACCCAATGTAACAGCCAAAACCGGCTCGCGCTATTCACAAAAACCATCATTCAATATTCATTATTTTTTCATTTTTTGTCACAAAACATAGCTTGTGACACCTCATTGGAACGAGCTCATTGAGGGTACATAAGCTATGTTTTTGGCGCCAAAAAAAAAAAAAAAAAAAATGAAAAAATTAGTTATTCAAGAATTTTGATTGCATGTGTCGTCTGCTTTTCGTGTTAGGTAAAGAGTTAAAAGTAAAAATCACAAGTAGTCTACGTTTGGGCTCTGGCGCGAACATGAGCTTTTTCAGTATATACGTGTGGCGGTTTGTTCTGGGGATGCACGTTCCAATGATGGATCATGGTCTATGTTTTGGGGCATGGAAGAATGAAATGTTTTAGTTATTGGCGGGTTGTTTGTGGTAATTAGATATACTCCCATTCAATCGAACACATCCTCCGAACATATCCTTGTCCTATTAGAAGTCTTTGGGTAACATGGCAACCACGTGCTACCATAGAAACCAAGATGGCGGCCTCCAGTATAGAAAATGGACGACGGAAACACGTATCACCATAACAACAAGTACCACTATGGGGATGGCGTCACAAGATGGCCGCTCACTCGTGTTACCATGGCAACACACCATGGCGCCACTGGGTCACGTGACTATGGCGTCACATGAGATCATGCAACCTAGGAGTGTCCGGGTACATGACATATTACTGATATGTAGTGATTTATTTTTTTTTCGAAACATTTTAACAAAACAAAAAAATAAAAATATAAAAACATATCTGTTCAACCGTTTTTTAGACAGTAAGTATCGGAACAAAAATAGCATTCCAAAATTAAAACTGAACAAAGATTCTCGCTACTCCAGATGGATCTACAGGTGAGGTAGAAGCGCGAGGATTTCCTCGGCAAGATGCCCTCGAACTTGGGAGGCAGGTGGGTGAGGATTAGGATATTACACAAAGACAAATACATAATAAAGAAAGCAGATTTCCACTACGAGTGGGGGGAAGACCTTCCCTACAGGGTGCTCTTGGCCTCTTGACACCCTTGGCCCGCTGCAGCTGCATGGAGATTACACTTGAAGGTGTTCCTAAAAGCATCAAACAGATATGCTATTGACAAAACTAGTTGAAGATCCTACAGTAATCCAGATTTTCAGGAAACCTTCACTATTACCAATCATTTCGTCCCCAGCGCCCATTTAGTCCTGTACCATACGATAAGGGCAAGACAGTTAATCCCGCGTGGGAATAGGGCGGTGATATGTACTAACATAAGACCACGTTCGCGGTGCGCTTGCCTTCGGCTGCCTCTAACTCTTCGTGCTGCTCTGTGAGAATAAGTTGGAAAGTTTAACGTTTGCTGGCCGCTACTCGGCGGATCTCTCCGGGTCGCCCGGCTTCCTCCACCCGCCTTACTGCCTGTCGAAAGTATCGATGAATCTCAATAAAGAAACAAATAAACAACAGGGTAAAACAAACCCATGTGAAATTTGAAGAAAAAAAAAACAAAATTTAAAAAAAATAAATAAATAACATACTGGTTGTGTCATATCACTGGAATCGGCTAATTGATCCGATTCCAATGGTATGCCACACCCATTGAGCTTTAAAGCGGAGAAAATAGTATGGTATATAAAATACGGGGGGAGGGGGGAGGCAGTTTACAGTTTCAAAAAAATAAGAGCCCGTGCAACTTCTGGAATTATACATTTTGTATTTGTATATATTGTTACCCAAATCCATATCCATGGCAACACTAAGAAGTCCGATAAACTAACGTCTCTGGTCGAAAACTAGGACGCGATGCATGGATCATGGATGGAGGCCTGAGGCATACTTGTGCGAGATTGGATTCTATACGTCTATGGCTTTCGAGTAGATTCCCGTTAATAATTTACCAATAGCCACCAGCCAGAGTTACTCGACAATACCTGGAATGCTGATTCTCAACAGATAGATAGATAAATACTTTATTCAGCAGGATGCATGTTTTTTACAATGTAACGAATTTCAACTTATAAATAGCAACATGTGGCACATACTGCTGGGAGATGACAGAGCCAGATTGGCTGTCTACCTGTCATCTACCTCAGGTTGGAAGAATATTTCATTGAGTTCAGACCAGTATATGTCTAGTGAGGTACATTATCAATGAACTATTTGTGATATTGCGAATTTAATGAAGTATGCGATTGAGTGAATGTGTGACTGTGGATGGGGCATTAAAATATTCCAATAATTTTGGCTCCCCCATCCTCCAAACCAATGAAGACCAGAAGCAATGATATTAATCGAAGTTGGTTTATTAGGCAGTGGGTGAGATACACTGTCCCGACACCAGAGTGACACCAGTATCACTGGTGATAGTGCTTATCAACAGTGGCACGAGTGCCTCGTTGGAATCAGGACAGTTTGTTTTGCTTGATAAAATATAGCCTCTGGTTACTACGACACAGTGTCTGCACATTATAGTTCGTGCTCTGTTTCGGAGACGGGAAGATCTGCAAGCGTCCCACCGTAAGGAGCAGACGCCCCGGACAGAAAACATCGCAGGGAGAATGCTGTTTGCAGTCAGCAATCAGCTGTTTTTAGCAATTATTCAATGAATTGAGCACTGGGTCACGCACGTTACCTCGTTCATTGAGGCTTTTCTTGCTACTCACTTGTTTTATGTTATAAATTCACTGCTAATCGCGTACAAAAAAAAAAAAAAAACACTCGTGCGCGGATCTCGAGCCCCACTTTGGCCGGCCCGTATCTGTATTGCCGACAGACCAGAAGATAGTGTCGATTTTTAAAAAAAATCGCACCATCAGCATCGCCCGCATCTCTCCTTGCTCACAGCAACCGTCCAAAAGAGGATGTGTTTTATTACAAAGTCATCCATTGGTTAAGATCGAAGAACATTATCTGGGGAGCCAAAATAGACGAGATGTCCAAACAAGATAGCTAGAGTAGCAACAATTGCTTGATGAATCGTCCTGCCACATCCTAATGAATTTAGTCAACTCTAACAAGACCGTCAAAATTATTCAGATGAAACAATCGGGACAGTAAGGATTGTTGCCTTCAACGCTGTCAGCGTGAGATCCTAGGAACTTAAAAGTCACACTTTTCTTGAACATGTATCTATTTTCTAGAAGACGAATTTCGTTGTCCAATTCGTTCCACAGTTGTGGAAACGAGTACAGTGGAAAATTGAGCAAGTAAATTGTGAAAAATGGGAAAATTATTGGGAAAGCATGCCATGTCGGTCACGTCTTCAATTTAATATTTTTTTGTGTTGTGCAGAATTTTCATTGAGAATAGAGTGAAGCGGGATTTTTTGTGACCTTGATCATGTCACACTGATGACACTGTCCAAGTCTATCACTGATCTACAGTCCCACTGTCCAAATTTATGCCTTTTCTGTCTTTGCGAACCAGTAGCTACTAAAATGTGTTAGCTGATAACAAGCAATTTGTTCTGTATTTTACTCATTTTAGTCCGGTTTTGTGTAATATATATCAGCTTTGTCTGAATGTGAGTGCAAAAATACAGCATGTCCCAACGTGGTCTGAGTGGACACTGGAGATAATTGTTCATTAAGTACAATAAAAATATATCATTGAAACTCAAATGACTGGCCCCTTATTAACCTTTGTGTCATACACTCTGTTTACAAGCAGTGGTTTAGCTTCGTGTTTGTGTGTGTGTGTGTGTGTGTGTGTGTGTGTGTGTGTGTGTTTGAGGTTAAAAAATCGCACTGGCACAGACATTTCATACTGAAACGTTTTTTTCTTTTAATATGCCGCCGAAAAATTGTTTTCATTTACTGAACCCAGAGGGGTTTCAAACATGACAAAAAATTACACCAAATTTGATTTAAACTAAGTGATGAGCTTAGGAACTGGTTAAACTGACTGGCAATAATTGATGTTATTCATTGATGGGCTCTAATTTAGTCCTTACAAGGATGTTACGCAAGCTTTTGTTTTTCTTATAGGCGATGACAGGTCGAAGATTCAAAGGTTCATTTAATTTAGCATTGGTAAAATTGAATTCATCTTTTAACATTTTTGCTATTTCGATATTCATTCTGTTGTACGTTAAAGTGAAAGGAATGATGGACCTCCTTTCGCATTCGCCCTCTGATATGTTCATACCAAATGGCCAGAGGGTTTGAAGCGTATTGATCCAAAAAGCTTCACGTTTTTTTCTAAATTCATCCGTTTCTTCTAATGTGTCTTTAATTGGTGGTTGTTCAATTGGGTGGATTTCGAAATCGTCCAAAGAATGGCCAGGAAGGTTAAAATGTTGTGCTACTGGGGCATCAGCATTATGTTTTATATCCTGTTTGTGTCTAGTAGCACGTTCTCGAAAAGGATTTTGACTTTGACCAACATACTGTTTCCGACATCGCTTACAAGTGATAAGGTAAATAATGTTTGGTGAATCACAATGGAGGGGGTTACGGATCTGATAATGATTTTTCGTTTGTTCGGAGGAAAATTCCTCTTTCTGATCAGGCATAAAAGTATGCAGTCTACAACGAGGCTTTTTGCAATTAAATACCGCGCCACTACTATTTTGCAACGGTCTGTTGTGTTCAATCTTCAGTGGTTCGAAATCGGTAGTTTCAGCTGGACTTTCGAGCTTTTTCAAGGTTTGGGATTTCAGGCTACGCAAAAGGCGCAGCGAGTACCCTCTCGATCTGAGGGCGCCAAATAGAGTAGAACAAGCCTCATTGAAATTTACCTTATCACTTGAATTGCGGTGGAAACGAATGAGCTGTGATTTGATGATACCTTTAAATGTATGTTGAGGATGAAATGATTTAGTGTGCAACAATTGATGTGAATCAGTTGGTTTAAAATACACTTTATAATCTAACTGACCGGACGCCTGAAATTGCTTGCCTTTATACACGGTTACATCGAGAAAATCAACAGAATTTTCACTGATAGTAGCTTTCAATTTAATATTTGGATCGTGATTGTTCAAAATTTCTAAAAATTCATCAAAATCTTCTTTTGAATGTTCCCAAATAATAAAAATGTCATCTAAATACCTGAGATATACGAGAGGATGCTTTGCACATTTGCTTAAGGCATTTTCCTCCCATTCCGCTACATAAATGCTTGCAAAATTAGGACTGAATCTTTTGCCCATAGGACAACCCATTATTTGTAGAAAATATTCTCCATTGAATTGAAAGTCATTACCTTTTAAGCTCAGCTCTAAAAGATCCAAAATTTGTTCATCCGGGCGTTTCGCATCCGGATATTTTTCAAATGCATTTTTAACTGATTTAACACCTTTATCAATATCAATGTTCGTATACATACTGTCGATATCCAAAGTAGCCAGAATTGCATTTTTCGATATTTTCAATTTCGAAATTTTTGACAGGAAATCCTGTGTATTTTTTAGATAGCTCGGATGTCTATTTGCTATAGGTTTCAGATGATAATCAATTAATTCCGAGATCGCATAAGATTCCGAATTACAATCTGATACAATTGGCCTCCCGGGTGGAGTTAAGTCATCCGTCCATGAAGAACGGTCCTTGTGGATCTTTGGTAGGATATAAAATTGTCTTGTTTGAGCACTGAGCTTAGCTGTTAAATATTTCAATTGTTTTTTGGTAATGTGACCTTCGTCGAGGAGAAATTTTAAGATCTTATTGAATTTTTCGATATTACTAGGCCAAATAAGTGAATCTATTTTCTTATAATGTTTAGTATTGCTGAGTTGTCTCATGGCTTCCTTTATATAATTATCCCGAGATAGAACAACTACCGACCCACCTTTGTCGGCTGGTTTAATTACTAATTTCTTATTTTTTCGAAGTTTCGTGAGGGCTCTCCGTTCACCAGCTGTTAAATTGTCTTTATCGGAGAGTATGTTCATGCTGAACACCTTTTGGATGATTCGTTTGCTAGCCTCAATAATTTCGGGATCTACTTCACTATCTGGAGGTGACCAACCAGATGATTCTGTAAAAGGAAGTTTCCGACCGCTGGAGTTTCTAAAGCGGTCTGCTAATTTCATTTGCCTAAGAAAATTACAGTTGTATGATGGTAAATTTGTTTGGTTATCAGTTTTAGGATTTGGTGCTGGTACAAAAGTTAAACCGCGATCTAAAAGAGATTTCTCTTGGGTTGTTAGGTCATTGGTGCCAGACAGGTTAACCACATTAGTTCCTAATCCCACATCTGTTAGGCGGCTGTTACCTTTGCCTTTACTTAGTTTAAATTTAGGTGGTTCAACCAGTGATCGTACATAATATTGGCGGTTCTCGTGGTCCAATGGATTAAATCCTGAGCAACATCAAACTTCGCGTCATCAATTTTAGGTATAACGTTAACGTCCTTCACTTTCCGAATGGTTTCGTTGATGATGCTCAGGGTTCTCCTCTCAGCCTGAGGGAGTTTTTGCGAAAAGTTTAGTTCAGCGAAATAAATTTTTGCTGATCTAAACTTGACCCTGATATCGCTAAGCATATTCCGCAACTGCTTAACTACGAGATCAGAATTATCGTTTCGAGAATTCACGCCAATATTTAATAATATTTTTTGGGGACTGGACTGGCCCCTGTGCCCTTTAAACATAGAGCGCAGATGATTGAATTTGGCGCCGGGGTAACACTCCACCTGGATGTCCGGATGGGGATTTCGATCAATGCGTCCTAAATTTGAACTTCCAATCATAAGGATGTTTTTACAAACATCGGGGAGGCGCCAATTCCTTTTGTCAAAATTAACTCCGCTTTTATGCCGAAACTGGGAGAACTTAGAATCAAATGAGCGGCCCGAGTTGCGGCTCGGTGATTTGACTTTCTCTGAGTACGATATACCTGGTTGAACCACACTAGAGGCAGGGGAAGGCGGAGAAGAAACAGAAGCAGGAGAGGAAACAGAAGCAGGAGAGGAAACAGAAGGAGGAGGAGGAGTTCTAGTGAGAGCACTAGGAGAACCAGAGAAGAAAGGCTGAGGAGGAGTAGGAGGTAGAGGAACAAGACGAGGGGAGACAGCGTTACTCAATTTGCGAGCATCTTCAGTCACAATATGGACCGGAGATGTTTGCAAATTGAGGCGCTTACTCTGAGAGAAAGAAGAAGTAGAAGGAAAAGAAGAGGGAGAAGTGCTTTGCCTTGATCTTTTCTTATTTTGCTTTTCGCGTTGGGGTAGAGGGACAACACGGGCCGGAGTTTGCTTGCTCCCTCCCGTATTGTTCCTTACTCCAGACGCTGGGCGAAGTTCTGAAATGTAAGACTCATAGGCCGAAATCGTCTTATCTGTCAACTTATTTTTAAAGTTTTTTTGAGCCCAGATCAAGGCACGCGCCGAAGCGCTGTTGAAGTCTATTTTTTCGAGTCCAGGAGGTGGTCGCATAGCCAAAGTTATCTTAGACTTCAACTGGTTTAAATTTATCTTGTAATGCTCAACTAAAGCATTTAACGTTTGGTTGGCCCATCCCACACTAATCTGTCGAAAAATAGAAAAAATGTGTGGGGTGGGAAGAGCCGGCTTTAGAAAGCCACCTAACTCATCTACTTTCTTCTCCAACTGTTTCGGGAAATCCCGGTTGGCCAAATGCTGCTCTAAGAGCCCAATATGGTGCATACACTGAATCACCTGGAAAAGGGCCTTGACCAATCTAGAATAGGCCTGGAACGATTGTTCCTGGCCTCTTCCAGACTGGGCAACTCTCTTTCCCTGATGCTTCTGTCTTTTTTGAGCCATTTGAAGAATAGGTAGATGAATTTAAAATGAAGAAATGAAATAAATTAAAAATGAAATCTAGATATTACCTATTAGAGAAGATACCTGGATTGGTTGTAGTCTTCAACAAAGGTAGAAAATAATCCGTCTGTCTCGACGCGTTTCGCTTGGTTTGGCTTTTTCAAAGAGACTTTGAGGAAAATGATTCCAACTTTGGGAGGGCATGCATGGTATATATCCATATGTGGGCTGGGGGTGTTTTTCACAGCTCAGTACATAATTAAACTCGGTAACAAGCTGACAAATGTCACTCATCTAATTAATTCTTTTCAATCTGAGATGTCCCAAGTTTGTTTTTCACAACTCAGTTTGTGTCGTCCAAACAAGTTAGATGAAGCCCTATTGATTGGCTTCCATTGAATTTTAATCAGTCAGTGAGTGGTTTACTTTACTGACCCCATGAAGCCCTATTGGTTGGCTTTGATTTAAGTAAAACCAATCGGGAGCGGTTTGCTTTACTGGCTTCAGAAGTATGTGAAAATAATATGAAAAAATTGTTTGATAAAATATATTGTGACTAAAGAAATAAATGAAAAAATAACGCCAAAGATCATGATGCCTCACGAATGTTATCAGTTGGAATGAATATCCCCCGACGGAGGTTTATGACGGAAAATATTTTACACCACGTAGAAATTGTGTGTTTTACCTTCTGAACCTCTACATTGTGTGAAAGGTATGAAAAATTAAATAAAAATAATAATTTAAATAAATGAATCAAATAAATGAATCAAATAAATAAATAAATAAATAAATAAATAAATAAATAAATAAATAAATAAAAATTAATAAAAAATTAAAAATAATCAATAAATAAATATATAAATAAATAAATAATAATTTTATTTAGGAAATACATACACATGATTGAAATTAGAACCTATTTTGTTTTTGGGCATATATGAACTCTGGCACTCGCCTGTGTGTGTTTGAGGTTAAAAAATCGCACTGGCACAGACATTTCATACTGAAACGTTTTTTTCTTTTAATATGCCGCCGAAAAATTGTTTTCATTTACTGAACCCAGAGGGGTTTCAAACATGACAAAAAATTACACCAAATTTGATTTAAACTAAGTGATGAGCTTAGGAACTGGTTAAACTGACTGGCAATAATTGATGTTATTCATTGATGGGCTCTAATTTAGTCCTTACAAGGATGTTACGCAAGCTTTTGTTTTTCTTATAGGCGATGACAGGTCGAAGATTCAAAGGTTCATTTAATTTAGCATTGGTAAAATTGAATTCATCTTTTAACATTTTTGCTATTTCGATATTCATTCTGTTGTACGTTAAAGTGAAAGGAATGATGGACCTCCTTTCGCATTCGCCCTCTGATATGTTCATACCAAATGGCCAGAGGGTTTGAAGCGTATTGATCCAAAAAGCTTCACGTTTTTTTCTAAATTCATCCGTTTCTTCTAATGTGTCTTTAATTGGTGGTTGTTCAATTGGGTGGATTTCGAAATCGTCCAAAGAATGGCCAGGAAGGTTAAAATGTTGTGCTACTGGGGCATCAGCATTATGTTTTATATCCTGTTTGTGTCTAGTAGCACGTTCTCGAAAAGGATTTTGACTTTGACCAACATACTGTTTCCGACATCGCTTACAAGTGATAAGGTAAATAATGTTTGGTGAATCACAATGGAGGGGGTTACGGATCTGATAATGATTTTTCGTTTGTTCGGAGGAAAATTCCTCTTTCTCCAAACCAATGAAGACCAGAAGCAATGATATTAATCGAAGTTGGTTTATTAGGCAGTGGGTGAGATACACTGTCCCGACACCAGAGTGACACCAGTATCACTGGTGATAGTGCTTATCAACAGTGGCACGAGTGCCTCGTTGGAATCAGGACAGTTTGTTTTGCTTGATAAAATATAGCCTCTGGTTACTACGACACAGTGTCTGCACATTATAGTTCGTGCTCTGTTTCGGAGACGGGAAGATCTGCAAGCGTCCCACCGTAAGGAGCAGACGCCCCGGACAGAAAACATCGCAGGGAGAATGCTGTTTGCAGTCAGCAATCAGCTGTTTTTAGCAATTATTCAATGAATTGAGCACTGGGTCACGCACGTTACCTCGTTCATTGAGGCTTTTCTTGCTACTCACTTGTTTTATGTTATAAATTCACTGCTAATCGCGTACAAAAAAAAAAAAAAACACTCGTGCGCGGATCTCGAGCCCCACTTTGGCCGGCCCGTATCTGTATTGCCGACAGACCAGAAGATAGTGTCGATTTTTAAAAAAAATCGCACCATCAGCATCGCCCGCATCTCTCCTTGCTCACAGCAACCGTCCAAAAGAGGATGTGTTTTATTACAAAGTCATCCATTGGTTAAGATCGAAGAACATTATCTGGGGAGCCAAAATAGACGAGATGTCCAAACAAGATAGCTAGAGTAGCAACAATTGCTTGATGAATCGTCCTGCCACATCCTAATGAATTTAGTCAACTCTAACAAGACCGTCAAAATTATTCAGATGAAACAATCGGGACAGTAAGGATTGTTGCCTTCAACGCTGTCAGCGTGAGATCCTAGGAACTTAAAAGTCACACTTTTCTTGAACATGTATCTATTTTCTAGAAGACGAATTTCGTTGTCCAATTCGTTCCACAGTTGTGGAAACGAGTACAGTGGAAAATTGAGCAAGTAAATTGTGAAAAATGGGAAAATTATTGGGAAAGCATGCCATGTCGGTCACGTCTTCAATTTAATATTTTTTTGTGTTGTGCAGAATTTTCATTGAGAATAGAGTGAAGCGGGATTTTTTGTGACCTTGATCATGTCACACTGATGACACTGTCCAAGTCTATCACTGATCTACAGTCCCACTGTCCAAATTTATGCCTTTTCTGTCTTTGCGAACCAGTAGCTACTAAAATGTGTTAGCTGATAACAAGCAATTTGTTCTGTATTTTACTCATTTTAGTCCGGTTTTGTGTAATATATATCAGCTTTGTCTGAATGTGAGTGCAAAAATACAGCATGTCCCAACGTGGTCTGAGTGGACACTGGAGATAATTGTTCATTAAGTACAATAAAAATATATCATTGAAACTCAAATGACTGGCCCCTTATTAACCTTTGTGTCATACACTCTGTTTACAAGCAGTGGTTTAGCTTCGTGTTTGTGTGTGTGTGTGTGTGTGTGTGTGTGTGTGTGTGTGTGTGTGTGTGTGTGTGTGTGTGTGTGTGCGCGTGTGTGTGTGTGTGTGTGTGTGTGTGTTTGAGGTTAAAAAATCGCACTGGCACAGACATTTCCTACTGAAACGTTTTTTTCTTTTAATATGCCGCTGAAAAATTGTTTTCATTTACTGAACCCTGATGGGTTTCAAACGTAACAAAAAAGTACATAAAATTGATTTAAACTAAGTGATGAGCTTAGGAACTGGTTAAACTGACTGGCAATAATTGATGTTATTCATTGATGGGCTCTAATTTAGTCCTTACAAGGATGTTACGCAAGCTTTTGTTTTTCTTATAGGCGATGACAGGTCGAAGATTCAAAGGTTCATTTAATTTAGCATTGGTAAAATTGAATTCATCTTTTAACATTTTTGCTATTTCGATATTCATTCTGTTGTACGTTAAAGTGAAAGGAATGATGGACCTCCTTTCGCATTCGCCCTCTGATATGTTCATACCAAATGGCCAGAGGGTTTGAAGCGTATTGATCCAAAAAGCTTCACGTTTTTTTCTAAATTCATCCGTTTCTTCTAATGTGTCTTTAATTGGTGGTTGTTCAATAGGATGGATTTCGAAATCGTCCAAAGAATGGCCAGGAAGGTTAAAATGTTGTGCTACTGGGGCATCAGCATTATGTTTTATATCCTGTTTGTGTCTAGTAGCACGTTCTCGGAAAGGATTTTGACTTTGACCAACATACTGTTTCCGACATCGCTTACAAGTGATAAGGTAAATAATGTTTGGTGAATCACAATGGAGGGGGTTACGGATCTGATAATGATTTTTCGTTTGTTCGGAGGAAAATTCCTCTTTCTGATCAGGCATAAAAGTATGCAGTCTACAACGAGGCTTTTTGCAATTAAATACCGCGCCACTACTATTTTGCAACGGTCTGTTGTGTTCAATCTTCAGTGGTTCGAAATCGGTAGTTTCAGCTGGACTTTCGAGCTTTTTCAGGGTTTGGGATTTCAGGCTACGCAGAAGGCGCAGCGAGTACCCTCTCGATCTGAGGGCGCCAAATAGAGTGGAACAAGCCTCATTGAAATTTACCTTATCACTTGAATTGCGGTGGAAACGAATGAGTTGTGATTTGATGATACCTTTAAATGTATGTTGAGGATGAAATGATTTTGTGTGCAACAATTGATGTGAATCAGTTGGTTTAAAATACACTTTATAATCTAAATGACCGGACGCCTGAAATTGCTTGCCTTTATACACGGTCACATCGAGAAAATCAACAGAATTTTCACTGATAGTAGCTTTCAATTTAATATTTGGATCGTGATTGTTCAAAATTTCTAAAAATTCATCAAAATCTTCTTTTGAATGTTCCCAAATAATAAAAATGTCATCTAAATACCTGAGATATACGAGAGGATGCTTTGCACATTTGCTTAAGGCATTTTCCTCCCATTCCGCTACATAAATGCTTGCAAAATTAGGACTGAATCTTTTGCCCATAGGACAACCCA
Source organism: Pictodentalium vernedei (assembly GCA_031216915.1). Lineage (NCBI taxonomy): Eukaryota > Metazoa > Mollusca > Scaphopoda > Dentaliida > Dentaliidae > Pictodentalium > Pictodentalium vernedei. The sequence continues at coordinate 545,918,562 of CM062297.1, forward strand.
TTATTTGTAGAAAATATTCTCCATTGAATTGAAAGTCATTACCTTTTAAGCTCAGCTCTAAAAGATCCAAAATTTGTTCATCCGGGCGTTTCGCATCCGGATATTTTTCAAATGCATTTTTAACTGATTTAACACCTTTATCAATATCAATGTTCGTATACATACTGTCGATATCCAAAGTAGCCAGAATTGCATTTTTCGATATTTTCAATTTCGAAATTTTTGACAGGAAATCCTGTGTATTTTTTAGATAGCTCGGATGTCTATTTGCTATAGGTTTCAGATGATAATCAATTAATTCCGAGATCGCATAAGATTCCGAATTACAATCTGATACAATTGGCCTCCCGGGTGGAGTTAAGTCATCCGTCCATGAAGAACGGTCTTTGTGGATCTTTGGTAGGATATAAAATTGTCTTGTTTGAGCACTGAGCTTAGCTGTTAAATATTTCAATTGTTTTTTGGTAATGTGACCTTCGTCGAGGAGAAATTTTAAGATCTTATTGAATTTTTCGATATTACTAGGCCAAATAAGTGAATCTATTTTCTTATAATGTTTTGTATTGCTGAGTTGTCTCATGGCTTCCTTTATATAATTATCCCGAGATAGAACAACTACCGACCCACCTTTGTCGGCTGGTTTAATTACTAATTTCTTATTTTTTCGAAGTTTCGTGAGGGCTCTCCGTTCACCAGCTGTTAAATTGTCTTTATCGGAGAGTATGTTCATGCTGAACACCTTTTTGATGATTCGTTTGCTAGCCTCAATAATTTCGGGATCTACTTCACTATCTGGAGGTGACCAACCAGATGATTCTGTAAAAGGAAGTTTCCGACCGCTGGAGTTTCTAAAGCGGTCGGCTAATTTCATTTGCCTAAGAAAATTACAGTTGTATGATGGTACATTTGTTTGGTTATCAGTTTTAGGCTTGGGTGTTGGTACAAAAGTTAAACCGCGATCTAAAAGAGATTTCTCTTGGGTTGTTAGGTCATTGGTGCCAGACAGGTTAACCACATTAGTTCCTAATCCCACATCTGTTAGGCGGCTGTTACCTTTGCCTTTACTTAGTTTAAATTTAGGTGGTTCAACCAGTGATCGTACATAATATTGGCGGTTCTCGTGGTCCAATGGATTAAATCCTGAGCAACATCAAACTTCGCGTCATCAATTTTTGGTATCACGTTAACGTCCTTCACTTTCCGAATGGTTTCGTTGATGATGCTCAGGGTTCTCCTCTCAGCTTGAGGGAGTTTTTGCGAAAAGTTTAGTTCAGCGAAATAAATTTTTGCGGATCTGAACTTGACCCTGATATCGCTAAGCATATTCCGCAACTGCTTAACTACGAGATCAGAATTATCGTTTCGAGAATTCACGCCAATATTTAATAATATTTTTTGGGGACTGGACTGGCCCCTGTGCCCTTTAAACATAGAGCGCAGATGATTGAATTTGGCGCCGGGGTAACACTCCACCTGGATGTCCGGATGGGGATTTCGATCAATGCGTCCTAAATTTGAACTTCCAATCATAAGGATGTTTTTACAAACATCGGGGAGGCGCCAATTCCTTTTGTCAAAATTAACTCCGCTTTTATGCCGAAACTGGGAGAATTTAGAATCAAATGAGCGGCCCGAGTTGCGGCTCGGTGATTTGACTTTCTCTGAGTACGATATACCTGGTTGAACCACACTAGAGGCAGGAGAAGGGGGAGAAGAAACAGAAACAGGAGAGGAAACAGAAGCAGGAGAAGAAACAGAAGGAGGAGGAGTTCTAGTGAGAGCACTTGGAGAACCAGAGAAGAAAGGCTGAGGAGGAGTAGGAGGTAGAGGAGCAAGACGAGGCGAGACAGCGTTACTCAATTTGCGAGCATCTTCAGTCGCAATATGGACCGGGGATGTTTGCAAATTGAGGCGCTTACTCTGAGAGAAAGAAGAAGTAGAAGGAAAAGAAGAGGGAGAAGTGCTTTGCCTTGATCTTTTCTTATTTTGCTTTTCGCGTTGGGGTAGAGGGACAACACGGGCCGGAGTTTGCTTGCTCCCTCCCGTATTGTTCCTTACTCCAGACGCTGGGCGAAGTTCCGAAATGTAAGACTCATAGGCCGAAATAGTCTTATCTGTCAACTTATTTTTAAAGTTCTTTTTAGCCCAGATCAAGGCACGCGCCGAAGCGCTGTTGAAGTCTATTTTTTCGAGTCCAGGAGGTGGTCGCATAGCCAAAGTTATCTTAGACTTCAACTGGTTTAAATTTACCTTATAATGCTCAACTAAAGCATTTAACGTTTGATTGGCCCATCCCACACTAATCTGTCGAAAAACAGAAAAAATGTGTGGGGTGGGAAGAGCTGGCTTTAGAAAGCCACCTAACTCATCAACTTTCTTCTCCAGCTGTTTCGGGAAATCCCGATTTGCCAAATGGTGCTCTAACAGCCCAATGTGGTGCAAACATTGAAGCACCTGAAACAAAGCCTTGACCAGCCTAGAATAAGCCTGGAACGATTGTTCCTGGCCAGTTCCGGACTGGGCAACTCTCTGCCTCAGATGCCTCTGCCCTTTTCTTGCCATTGTTAAAGAAAGTAGTTGAATTAAGTATAAATAAAATATAAAAGTGATGAAATAAATAAAATTGGAAAATTAGATATTACCTATTAAAGAAGATACCTGGATTGGTTGCAGTCTTCAGCAAAGGTACAAAATAATCCGTCTGTCTCGACGCGTTTCGCTTGGTTTGGCTTTTTCAAAGAGACTTTGAGGAAAATGAATCCAACTTTGGGAGGGCATGCATGGTATATATCCAAATGTGGGCTGGGGGTGTTTTTCACAGCTCAGTACATAATTAAACTCAGTAACAAGCTGACAAATGTCACTCATCTAATTAATTCTTTTCAATCTGAGATGTCCCAAGTTTGTTTTTCACAACTCAGTTTGTATGGTCCAAACAAATTAGATGAAGCCCTATTGATTGGCTTCCATTGAATTTTAATCAGTCAGTGAGTGGTTTGCTTTACTGACCCCATGAAGCCCCATTGGTTGGCTTTGATTTAAGTAAAACCAATCGGGAGCGGTTTGCTTTACTGGCTTCAGAAGTATGTGAAAATAATATGAAAAAATGGTTTGATAAAATATATTGAGACTAAAGAAATAAATGAAAAAATAACGCCAAAGATCATGATGCCTCACGAATGTTATCAGTTGGAATGAATATCCCCCGACGGAGGTTTATGACGGAAAATATTTTACACCACGTAGAAATTGTGTTTTTTACCTTGTGAACCTCTACATTGTGTGAAAGGTATGAAAAAATAAAAATAAAAATAATAATTTAAATAAATGAATCAACCAAATAAGTAAATAAATAAATAAATAAATAAATAAATAAATAAATAAATAAATAAATAAATAAATAAACATTACTAAAAAATAATCAATAAATAAATATATAAATAAATAAATAATAATTTTATTTAGGAAATACATACACATGATTGAAATTGGAACCTATTTTGTTTTGGGGCATATATGAACTCTGGCACTCGCCTGTGTGTGTTTGAGGTTAAAAAATCGCACTGGCACAGACATTTCCTACTGAAACGTTTTTTTCTTTTAATATGCCGCTGAAAAATTGTTTTCATTTACTGAACCCTGATGGGTTTCAAACGTAACAAAAAAGTACATAAAATTGATTTAAACTAAGTGATGAGCTTAGGAACTGGTTAAACTGACTGGCAATAATTGATGTTATTCATTGATGGGCTCTAATTTAGTCCTTACAAGGATGTTACGCAAGCTTTTGTTTTTCTTATAGGCGATGACAGGTCGAAGATTCAAAGGTTCATTTAATTTAGCATTGGTAAAATTGAATTCATCTTTTAACATTTTTGCTATTTCGATATTCATTCTGTTGTACGTTAAAGTGAAAGGAATGATGGACCTCCTTTCGCATTCGCCCTCTGATATGTTCATACCAAATGGCCAGAGGGTTTGAAGCGTATTGATCCAAAAAGCTTCACGTTTTTTTCTAAATTCATCCGTTTCTTCTAATGTGTCTTTAATTGGTGGTTGTTCAATAGGATGGATTTCGAAATCGTCCAAAGAATGGCCAGGAAGGTTAAAATGTTGTGCTACTGGGGCATCAGCATTATGTTTTATATCCTGTTTGTGTCTAGTAGCACGTTCTCGGAAAGGATTTTGACTTTGACCAACATACTGTTTCCGACATCGCTTACAAGTGATAAGGTAAATAATGTTTGGTGAATCACAATGGAGGGGGTTACGGATCTGATAATGATTTTTCGTTTGTTCGGAGGAAAATTCCTCTTTCTGATCAGGCATAAAAGTATGCAGTCTACAACGAGGCTTTTTGCAATTAAATACCGCGCCACTACTATTTTGCAACGGTCTGTTGTGTTCAATCTTCAGTGGTTCGAAATCGGTAGTTTCAGCTGGACTTTCGAGCTTTTTCAGGGTTTGGGATTTCAGGCTACGCAGAAGGCGCAGCGAGTACCCTCTCGATCTGAGGGCGCCAAATAGAGTGGAACAAGCCTCATTGAAATTTACCTTATCACTTGAATTGCGGTGGAAACGAATGAGTTGTGATTTGATGATACCTTTAAATGTATGTTGAGGATGAAATGATTTTGTGTGCAACAATTGATGTGAATCAGTTGGTTTAAAATACACTTTATAATCTAAATGACCGGACGCCTGAAATTGCTTGCCTTTATACACGGTCACATCGAGAAAATCAACAGAATTTTCACTGATAGTAGCTTTCAATTTAATATTTGGATCGTGATTGTTCAAAATTTCTAAAAATTCATCAAAATCTTCTTTTGAATGTTCCCAAATAATAAAAATGTCATCTAAATACCTGAGATATACGAGAGGATGCTTTGCACATTTGCTTAAGGCATTTTCCTCCCATTCCGCTACATAAATGCTTGCAAAATTAGGACTGAATCTTTTGCCCATAGGACAACCCATTATTTGTAGAAAATATTCTCCATTGAATTGAAAGTCATTACCTTTTAAGCTCAGCTCTAAAAGATCCAAAATTTGTTCATCCGGGCGTTTCGCATCCGGATATTTTTCAAATGCATTTTTAACTGATTTAACACCTTTATCAATATCAATGTTCGTATACATACTGTCGATATCCAAAGTAGCCAGAATTGCATTTTTCGATATTTTCAATTTCGAAATTTTTGACAGGAAATCCTGTGTATTTTTTAGATAGCTCGGATGTCTATTTGCTATAGGTTTCAGATGATAATCAATTAATTCCGAGATCGCATAAGATTCCGAATTACAATCTGATACAATTGGCCTCCCGGGTGGAGTTAAGTCATCCGTCCATGAAGAACGGTCTTTGTGGATCTTTGGTAGGATATAAAATTGTCTTGTTTGAGCACTGAGCTTAGCTGTTAAATATTTCAATTGTTTTTTGGTAATGTGACCTTCGTCGAGGAGAAATTTTAAGATCTTATTGAATTTTTCGATATTACTAGGCCAAATAAGTGAATCTATTTTCTTATAATGTTTTGTATTGCTGAGTTGTCTCATGGCTTCCTTTATATAATTATCCCGAGATAGAACAACTACCGACCCACCTTTGTCGGCTGGTTTAATTACTAATTTCTTATTTTTTCGAAGTTTCGTGAGGGCTCTCCGTTCACCAGCTGTTAAATTGTCTTTATCGGAGAGTATGTTCATGCTGAACACCTTTTTGATGATTCGTTTGCTAGCCTCAATAATTTCGGGATCTACTTCACTATCTGGAGGTGACCAACCAGATGATTCTGTAAAAGGAAGTTTCCGACCGCTGGAGTTTCTAAAGCGGTCGGCTAATTTCATTTGCCTAAGAAAATTACAGTTGTATGATGGTACATTTGTTTGGTTATCAGTTTTAGGCTTGGGTGTTGGTACAAAAGTTAAACCGCGATCTAAAAGAGATTTCTCTTGGGTTGTTAGGTCATTGGTGCCAGACAGGTTAACCACATTAGTTCCTAATCCCACATCTGTTAGGCGGCTGTTACCTTTGCCTTTACTTAGTTTAAATTTAGGTGGTTCAACCAGTGATCGTACATAATATTGGCGGTTCTCGTGGTCCAATGGATTAAATCCTGAGCAACATCAAACTTCGCGTCATCAATTTTTGGTATCACGTTAACGTCCTTCACTTTCCGAATGGTTTCGTTGATGATGCTCAGGGTTCTCCTCTCAGCTTGAGGGAGTTTTTGCGAAAAGTTTAGTTCAGCGAAATAAATTTTTGCGGATCTGAACTTGACCCTGATATCGCTAAGCATATTCCGCAACTGCTTAACTACGAGATCAGAATTATCGTTTCGAGAATTCACGCCAATATTTAATAATATTTTTTGGGGACTGGACTGGCCCCTGTGCCCTTTAAACATAGAGCGCAGATGATTGAATTTGGCGCCGGGGTAACACTCCACCTGGATGTCCGGATGGGGATTTCGATCAATGCGTCCTAAATTTGAACTTCCAATCATAAGGATGTTTTTACAAACATCGGGGAGGCGCCAATTCCTTTTGTCAAAATTAACTCCGCTTTTATGCCGAAACTGGGAGAATTTAGAATCAAATGAGCGGCCCGAGTTGCGGCTCGGTGATTTGACTTTCTCTGAGTACGATATACCTGGTTGAACCACACTAGAGGCAGGAGAAGGGGGAGAAGAAACAGAAACAGGAGAGGAAACAGAAGCAGGAGAAGAAACAGAAGGAGGAGGAGTTCTAGTGAGAGCACTTGGAGAACCAGAGAAGAAAGGCTGAGGAGGAGTAGGAGGTAGAGGAGCAAGACGAGGCGAGACAGCGTTACTCAATTTGCGAGCATCTTCAGTCGCAATATGGACCGGGGATGTTTGCAAATTGAGGCGCTTACTCTGAGAGAAAGAAGAAGTAGAAGGAAAAGAAGAGGGAGAAGTGCTTTGCCTTGATCTTTTCTTATTTTGCTTTTCGCGTTGGGGTAGAGGGACAACACGGGCCGGAGTTTGCTTGCTCCCTCCCGTATTGTTCCTTACTCCAGACGCTGGGCGAAGTTCCGAAATGTAAGACTCATAGGCCGAAATAGTCTTATCTGTCAACTTATTTTTAAAGTTCTTTTTAGCCCAGATCAAGGCACGCGCCGAAGCGCTGTTGAAGTCTATTTTTTCGAGTCCAGGAGGTGGTCGCATAGCCAAAGTTATCTTAGACTTCAACTGGTTTAAATTTACCTTATAATGCTCAACTAAAGCATTTAACGTTTGATTGGCCCATCCCACACTAATCTGTCGAAAAACAGAAAAAATGTGTGGGGTGGGAAGAGCTGGCTTTAGAAAGCCACCTAACTCATCAACTTTCTTCTCCAGCTGTTTCGGGAAATCCCGATTTGCCAAATGGTGCTCTAACAGCCCAATGTGGTGCAAACATTGAAGCACCTGAAACAAAGCCTTGACCAGCCTAGAATAAGCCTGGAACGATTGTTCCTGGCCAGTTCCGGACTGGGCAACTCTCTGCCTCAGATGCCTCTGCCCTTTTCTTGCCATTGTTAAAGAAAGTAGTTGAATTAAGTATAAATAAAATATAAAAGTGATGAAATAAATAAAATTGGAAAATTAGATATTACCTATTAAAGAAGATACCTGGATTGGTTGCAGTCTTCAGCAAAGGTACAAAATAATCCGTCTGTCTCGACGCGTTTCGCTTGGTTTGGCTTTTTCAAAGAGACTTTGAGGAAAATGAATCCAACTTTGGGAGGGCATGCATGGTATATATCCAAATGTGGGCTGGGGGTGTTTTTCACAGCTCAGTACATAATTAAACTCAGTAACAAGCTGACAAATGTCACTCATCTAATTAATTCTTTTCAATCTGAGATGTCCCAAGTTTGTTTTTCACAACTCAGTTTGTATGGTCCAAACAAATTAGATGAAGCCCTATTGATTGGCTTCCATTGAATTTTAATCAGTCAGTGAGTGGTTTGCTTTACTGACCCCATGAAGCCCCATTGGTTGGCTTTGATTTAAGTAAAACCAATCGGGAGCGGTTTGCTTTACTGGCTTCAGAAGTATGTGAAAATAATATGAAAAAATGGTTTGATAAAATATATTGAGACTAAAGAAATAAATGAAAAAATAACGCCAAAGATCATGATGCCTCACGAATGTTATCAGTTGGAATGAATATCCCCCGACGGAGGTTTATGACGGAAAATATTTTACACCACGTAGAAATTGTGTTTTTTACCTTGTGAACCTCTACATTGTGTGAAAGGTATGAAAAAATAAAAATAAAAATAATAATTTAAATAAATGAATCAACCAAATAAGTAAATAAATAAATAAATAAATAAATAAATAAATAAATAAATAAATAAATAAATAAATAAATAAACATTACTAAAAAATAATCAATAAATAAATATATAAATAAATAAATAATAATTTTATTTAGGAAATACATACACATGATTGAAATTGGAACCTATTTTGTTTTGGGGCATATATGAACTCTGGCACTCGCCTGTGTGTGTTTGAGGTTAAAAAATCGCACTGGCACAGACATTTCCTACTGAAACGTTTTTTTCTTTTAATATGCCGCTGAAAAATTGTTTTCATTTACTGAACCCTGATGGGTTTCAAACGTAACAAAAAAGTACATAAAATTGATTTAAACTAAGTGATGAGCTTAGGAACTGGTTAAACTGACTGGCAATAATTGATGTTATTCATTGATGGGCTCTAATTTAGTCCTTACAAGGATGTTACGCAAGCTTTTGTTTTTCTTATAGGCGATGACAGGTCGAAGATTCAAAGGTTCATTTAATTTAGCATTGGTAAAATTGAATTCATCTTTTAACATTTTTGCTATTTCGATATTCATTCTGTTGTACGTTAAAGTGAAAGGAATGATGGACCTCCTTTCGCATTCGCCCTCTGATATGTTCATACCAAATGGCCAGAGGGTTTGAAGCGTATTGATCCAAAAAGCTTCACGTTTTTTTCTAAATTCATCCGTTTCTTCTAATGTGTCTTTAATTGGTGGTTGTTCAATAGGATGGATTTCGAAATCGTCCAAAGAATGGCCAGGAAGGTTAAAATGTTGTGCTACTGGGGCATCAGCATTATGTTTTATATCCTGTTTGTGTCTAGTAGCACGTTCTCGGAAAGGATTTTGACTTTGACCAACATACTGTTTCCGACATCGCTTACAAGTGATAAGGTAAATAATGTTTGGTGAATCACAATGGAGGGGGTTACGGATCTGATAATGATTTTTCGTTTGTTCGGAGGAAAATTCCTCTTTCTGATCAGGCATAAAAGTATGCAGTCTACAACGAGGCTTTTTGCAATTAAATACCGCGCCACTACTATTTTGCAACGGTCTGTTGTGTTCAATCTTCAGTGGTTCGAAATCGGTAGTTTCAGCTGGACTTTCGAGCTTTTTCAGGGTTTGGGATTTCAGGCTACGCAGAAGGCGCAGCGAGTACCCTCTCGATCTGAGGGCGCCAAATAGAGTGGAACAAGCCTCATTGAAATTTACCTTATCACTTGAATTGCGGTGGAAACGAATGAGTTGTGATTTGATGATACCTTTAAATGTATGTTGAGGATGAAATGATTTTGTGTGCAACAATTGATGTGAATCAGTTGGTTTAAAATACACTTTATAATCTAAATGACCGGACGCCTGAAATTGCTTGCCTTTATACACGGTCACATCGAGAAAATCAACAGAATTTTCACTGATAGTAGCTTTCAATTTAATATTTGGATCGTGATTGTTCAAAATTTCTAAAAATTCATCAAAATCTTCTTTTGAATGTTCCCAAATAATAAAAATGTCATCTAAATACCTGAGATATACGAGAGGATGCTTTGCACATTTGCTTAAGGCATTTTCCTCCCATTCCGCTACATAAATGCTTGCAAAATTAGGACTGAATCTTTTGCCCATAGGACAACCCATTATTTGTAGAAAATATTCTCCATTGAATTGAAAGTCATTACCTTTTAAGCTCAGCTCTAAAAGATCCAAAATTTGTTCATCCGGGCGTTTCGCATCCGGATATTTTTCAAATGCATTTTTAACTGATTTAACACCTTTATCAATATCAATGTTCGTATACATACTGTCGATATCCAAAGTAGCCAGAATTGCATTTTTCGATATTTTCAATTTCGAAATTTTTGACAGGAAATCCTGTGTATTTTTTAGATAGCTCGGATGTCTATTTGCTATAGGTTTCAGATGATAATCAATTAATTCCGAGATCGCATAAGATTCCGAATTACAATCTGATACAATTGGCCTCCCGGGTGGAGTTAAGTCATCCGTCCATGAAGAACGGTCTTTGTGGATCTTTGGTAGGATATAAAATTGTCTTGTTTGAGCACTGAGCTTAGCTGTTAAATATTTCAATTGTTTTTTGGTAATGTGACCTTCGTCGAGGAGAAATTTTAAGATCTTATTGAATTTTTCGATATTACTAGGCCAAATAAGTGAATCTATTTTCTTATAATGTTTTGTATTGCTGAGTTGTCTCATGGCTTCCTTTATATAATTATCCCGAGATAGAACAACTACCGACCCACCTTTGTCGGCTGGTTTAATTACTAATTTCTTATTTTTTCGAAGTTTCGTGAGGGCTCTCCGTTCACCAGCTGTTAAATTGTCTTTATCGGAGAGTATGTTCATGCTGAACACCTTTTTGATGATTCGTTTGCTAGCCTCAATAATTTCGGGATCTACTTCACTATCTGGAGGTGACCAACCAGATGATTCTGTAAAAGGAAGTTTCCGACCGCTGGAGTTTCTAAAGCGGTCGGCTAATTTCATTTGCCTAAGAAAATTACAGTTGTATGATGGTACATTTGTTTGGTTATCAGTTTTAGGCTTGGGTGTTGGTACAAAAGTTAAACCGCGATCTAAAAGAGATTTCTCTTGGGTTGTTAGGTCATTGGTGCCAGACAGGTTAACCACATTAGTTCCTAATCCCACATCTGTTAGGCGGCTGTTACCTTTGCCTTTACTTAGTTTAAATTTAGGTGGTTCAACCAGTGATCGTACATAATATTGGCGGTTCTCGTGGTCCAATGGATTAAATCCTGAGCAACATCAAACTTCGCGTCATCAATTTTTGGTATCACGTTAACGTCCTTCACTTTCCGAATGGTTTCGTTGATGATGCTCAGGGTTCTCCTCTCAGCTTGAGGGAGTTTTTGCGAAAAGTTTAGTTCAGCGAAATAAATTTTTGCGGATCTGAACTTGACCCTGATATCGCTAAGCATATTCCGCAACTGCTTAACTACGAGATCAGAATTATCGTTTCGAGAATTCACGCCAATATTTAATAATATTTTTTGGGGACTGGACTGGCCCCTGTGCCCTTTAAACATAGAGCGCAGATGATTGAATTTGGCGCCGGGGTAACACTCCACCTGGATGTCCGGATGGGGATTTCGATCAATGCGTCCTAAATTTGAACTTCCAATCATAAGGATGTTTTTACAAACATCGGGGAGGCGCCAATTCCTTTTGTCAAAATTAACTCCGCTTTTATGCCGAAACTGGGAGAATTTAGAATCAAATGAGCGGCCCGAGTTGCGGCTCGGTGATTTGACTTTCTCTGAGTACGATATACCTGGTTGAACCACACTAGAGGCAGGAGAAGGGGGAGAAGAAACAGAAACAGGAGAGGAAACAGAAGCAGGAGAAGAAACAGAAGGAGGAGGAGTTCTAGTGAGAGCACTTGGAGAACCAGAGAAGAAAGGCTGAGGAGGAGTAGGAGGTAGAGGAGCAAGACGAGGCGAGACAGCGTTACTCAATTTGCGAGCATCTTCAGTCGCAATATGGACCGGGGATGTTTGCAAATTGAGGCGCTTACTCTGAGAGAAAGAAGAAGTAGAAGGAAAAGAAGAGGGAGAAGTGCTTTGCCTTGATCTTTTCTTATTTTGCTTTTCGCGTTGGGGTAGAGGGACAACACGGGCCGGAGTTTGCTTGCTCCCTCCCGTATTGTTCCTTACTCCAGACGCTGGGCGAAGTTCCGAAATGTAAGACTCATAGGCCGAAATAGTCTTATCTGTCAACTTATTTTTAAAGTTCTTTTTAGCCCAGATCAAGGCACGCGCCGAAGCGCTGTTGAAGTCTATTTTTTCGAGTCCAGGAGGTGGTCGCATAGCCAAAGTTATCTTAGACTTCAACTGGTTTAAATTTACCTTATAATGCTCAACTAAAGCATTTAACGTTTGATTGGCCCATCCCACACTAATCTGTCGAAAAACAGAAAAAATGTGTGGGGTGGGAAGAGCTGGCTTTAGAAAGCCACCTAACTCATCAACTTTCTTCTCCAGCTGTTTCGGGAAATCCCGATTTGCCAAATGGTGCTCTAACAGCCCAATGTGGTGCAAACATTGAAGCACCTGAAACAAAGCCTTGACCAGCCTAGAATAAGCCTGGAACGATTGTTCCTGGCCAGTTCCGGACTGGGCAACTCTCTGCCTCAGATGCCTCTGCCCTTTTCTTGCCATTGTTAAAGAAAGTAGTTGAATTAAGTATAAATAAAATATAAAAGTGATGAAATAAATAAAATTGGAAAATTAGATATTACCTATTAAAGAAGATACCTGGATTGGTTGCAGTCTTCAGCAAAGGTACAAAATAATCCGTCTGTCTCGACGCGTTTCGCTTGGTTTGGCTTTTTCAAAGAGACTTTGAGGAAAATGAATCCAACTTTGGGAGGGCATGCATGGTATATATCCAAATGTGGGCTGGGGGTGTTTTTCACAGCTCAGTACATAATTAAACTCAGTAACAAGCTGACAAATGTCACTCATCTAATTAATTCTTTTCAATCTGAGATGTCCCAAGTTTGTTTTTCACAACTCAGTTTGTATGGTCCAAACAAATTAGATGAAGCCCTATTGATTGGCTTCCATTGAATTTTAATCAGTCAGTGAGTGGTTTGCTTTACTGACCCCATGAAGCCCCATTGGTTGGCTTTGATTTAAGTAAAACCAATCGGGAGCGGTTTGCTTTACTGGCTTCAGAAGTATGTGAAAATAATATGAAAAAATGGTTTGATAAAATATATTGAGACTAAAGAAATAAATGAAAAAATAACGCCAAAGATCATGATGCCTCACGAATGTTATCAGTTGGAATGAATATCCCCCGACGGAGGTTTATGACGGAAAATATTTTACACCACGTAGAAATTGTGTTTTTTACCTTGTGAACCTCTACATTGTGTGAAAGGTATGAAAAAATAAAAATAAAAATAATAATTTAAATAAATGAATCAACCAAATAAGTAAATAAATAAATAAATAAATAAATAAATAAATAAATAAATAAATAAATAAATAAATAAATAAATAAATAAACATTACTAAAAAATAATCAATAAATAAATATATAAATAAATAAATAATAATTTTATTTAGGAAATACATACACATGATTGAAATTGGAACCTATTTTGTTTTGGGGCATATATGAACTCTGGCACTCGCCTGTGTGTGTTTGAGGTTAAAAAATCGCACTGGCACAGACATTTCCTACTGAAACGTTTTTTTCTTTTAATATGCCGCTGAAAAATTGTTTTCATTTACTGAACCCTGATGGGTTTCAAACGTAACAAAAAAGTACATAAAATTGATTTAAACTAAGTGATGAGCTTAGGAACTGGTTAAACTGACTGGCAATAATTGATGTTATTCATTGATGGGCTCTAATTTAGTCCTTACAAGGATGTTACGCAAGCTTTTGTTTTTCTTATAGGCGATGACAGGTCGAAGATTCAAAGGTTCATTTAATTTAGCATTGGTAAAATTGAATTCATCTTTTAACATTTTTGCTATTTCGATATTCATTCTGTTGTACGTTAAAGTGAAAGGAATGATGGACCTCCTTTCGCATTCGCCCTCTGATATGTTCATACCAAATGGCCAGAGGGTTTGAAGCGTATTGATCCAAAAAGCTTCACGTTTTTTTCTAAATTCATCCGTTTCTTCTAATGTGTCTTTAATTGGTGGTTGTTCAATAGGATGGATTTCGAAATCGTCCAAAGAATGGCCAGGAAGGTTAAAATGTTGTGCTACTGGGGCATCAGCATTATGTTTTATATCCTGTTTGTGTCTAGTAGCACGTTCTCGGAAAGGATTTTGACTTTGACCAACATACTGTTTCCGACATCGCTTACAAGTGATAAGGTAAATAATGTTTGGTGAATCACAATGGAGGGGGTTACGGATCTGATAATGATTTTTCGTTTGTTCGGAGGAAAATTCCTCTTTCTCCAAACCAATGAAGACCAGAAGCAATGATATTAATCGAAGTTGGTTTATTAGGCAGTGGGTGAGATACACTGTCCCGACACCAGAGTGACACCAGTATCACTGGTGATAGTGCTTATCAACAGTGGCACGAGTGCCTCGTTGGAATCAGGACAGTTTGTTTTGCTTGATAAAATATAGCCTCTGGTTACTACGACACAGTGTCTGCACATTATAGTTCGTGCTCTGTTTCGGAGACGGGAAGATCTGCAAGCGTCCCACCGTAAGGAGCAGACGCCCCGGACAGAAAACATCGCAGGGAGAATGCTGTTTGCAGTCAGCAATCAGCTGTTTTTAGCAATTATTCAATGAATTGAGCACTGGGTCACGCACGTTACCTCGTTCATTGAGGCTTTTCTTGCTACTCACTTGTTTTATGTTATAAATTCACTGCTAATCGCGTACAAAAAAAAAAAAAAACACTCGTGCGCGGATCTCGAGCCCCACTTTGGCCGGCCCGTATCTGTATTGCCGACAGACCAGAAGATAGTGTCGATTTTTAAAAAAAATCGCACCATCAGCATCGCCCGCATCTCTCCTTGCTCACAGCAACCGTCCAAAAGAGGATGTGTTTTATTACAAAGTCATCCATTGGTTAAGATCGAAGAACATTATCTGGGGAGCCAAAATAGACGAGATGTCCAAACAAGATAGCTAGAGTAGCAACAATTGCTTGATGAATCGTCCTGCCACATCCTAATGAATTTAGTCAACTCTAACAAGACCGTCAAAATTATTCAGATGAAACAATCGGGACAGTAAGGATTGTTGCCTTCAACGCTGTCAGCGTGAGATCCTAGGAACTTAAAAGTCACACTTTTCTTGAACATGTATCTATTTTCTAGAAGACGAATTTCGTTGTCCAATTCGTTCCACAGTTGTGGAAACGAGTACAGTGGAAAATTGAGCAAGTAAATTGTGAAAAATGGGAAAATTATTGGGAAAGCATGCCATGTCGGTCACGTCTTCAATTTAATATTTTTTTGTGTTGTGCAGAATTTTCATTGAGAATAGAGTGAAGCGGGATTTTTTGTGACCTTGATCATGTCACACTGATGACACTGTCCAAGTCTATCACTGATCTACAGTCCCACTGTCCAAATTTATGCCTTTTCTGTCTTTGCGAACCAGTAGCTACTAAAATGTGTTAGCTGATAACAAGCAATTTGTTCTGTATTTTACTCATTTTAGTCCGGTTTTGTGTAATATATATCAGCTTTGTCTGAATGTGAGTGCAAAAATACAGCATGTCCCAACGTGGTCTGAGTGGACACTGGAGATAATTGTTCATTAAGTACAATAAAAATATATCATTGAAACTCAAATGACTGGCCCCTTATTAACCTTTGTGTCATACACTCTGTTTACAAGCAGTGGTTTAGCTTCGTGTTTGTGTGTGTGTGTGTGTGTGTGTGTGTGTGTGTGTGTGTGTGTGTGTGTGTGTGTGTGCGCGTGTGTGTGTGTGTGTGTGTGTGTGTGTGTGTGTGTGTGTGTGTGTGTGTGTGTGTGTGTGTGTGTGTGTGTGTGTGTGTGTGTGTGTGTGTGTGTTGAGAGGCCTCGGAGAGTCTTACCCCCCCCTATATTTTTGGCTGGTCCCCAAAAACATTGGCACAATGCAACTTTCACAAAACAGAGCCCCAAAATGGTCTACAATATAGGGGCTGCACACCCTACAAATGCCCCAGATTCTTAGAGCACTAAATTTTGCAAAATTCTCTGAGGGGTGGGGGCTTGTCCTAAGTAGGACTCTCCGGTTGAAGACCCCCACTTCCCTGAGGGGAACTGGGGGGGGGACGACCGGAGGGTCATTGTTAGGACTAGGGAAGCCCCCGAAATTTCGAAACTCCCACACAACAGCCTTTCGAATATCATATTTGCACCCCCCCCCCCCCCCCCACCAAAAAATACAACAACTAAAAAACTGACTGGGGCACCCCTATTATAGAAGCCTGGCTGCGCGCCTGATTACAGGATGACATGAGTCAGAGTTTTGAGAAAATTTCCGGTCCACTTTTCACATATTTTCAACGCTTAATGGATTTAATTACTCATAGATGACGAGTGATCAATATAAATTTTCGTTACAATTTCATTGCAAGGTGGAGTTTAAGAAACTGAATTCTTCAAGCACGTGTCACAAACGTCCGTTCGGGGAATAAAAGGTAACTAATTTTTTTTCAAAAACATAGCTTATGTTTTCATCATTGGAACGAGGTCGAGAAGCTTGTATCAATTATGGGTCATAAGCTTTGTTATTTATTTATTGTTGATTTAAAGTCACATATTTTTGCACAATGGCTAAACATGACCACGACAGTTTTACGGGTGGAGGAAGCCGGAGTACCCGGAGCGAACCACCTATCAACGGCGAGCAATAGTCAGCTCCCCAACATATCAACTCCACACAAGCAAGGTTAGCATTGATTGGTTGAAGACAGGTGCACCATCGACGTGCAGTACGCCTTAGTACACAACGCCAGCGTGTTAGGGAGGCGAAGATTTAAAACACTAATAACATTTGACTTATAGTTTTGTGAATGTCGACATATGGACGTTACCACGGGGGTGGGTGTGTCTCACTCACACCCCACCATCCGTCAAATTTATAATAATGGGACATTCGAAGCCCTAAATTGGAAAAATGTTGGAAATTTCACACAAGGCGCTAGGTGCAATATTTCCAAAAATGCCTAGAATTTGGCCAAAATATGGAGTTTTTAGACTGAAAAGTAGTAAAATTCCTTCAAATATTGATTGATAAGTAGTAAAAATCCCCCAAATGCTGATTTGAAGTTGGGATTTGTGACTACTATGAATCTCCGGCGGATAATTTACAGTAATGGATGGGGTGTACAAATAGAGTTGTGCAACTTAACCCTTTCCGTAACGAATCGGCCGCTTCCACAGTGAAATTTACAAATTCAGCAGTTGAAAAAATATTTTAACAAAACCATATCATGTGACACCTCACTGGAACGAGTTCGTCAAGCGCGTTCCAATGAGGAATTACATGGGGGGGGGGGGGGGGGGAGGAACTTTTCGTGGGAGGGGAGGGGGGGGTTGAACTTTTCGAAAGTTAAAAAAAAACAATTAAAATAACAAAATTTGATACCGTGTGTGCTGGTTAACCCTTTAGCTAAAGTGAAAAGCAGACGACACCTGCAAAAAATAAAAAATTCTTGAATAGATAATTTTTTAAATTTTTTGTCTCAAAAACATAGGTCATGTCCCCTCTTTGGAACAAGCTCGGCGAGCTCGTTCCAACGAGGGGTCACAACCTATGTTTTTGAGATAAAAAATAATGAAAATTAATTGGCGATTTTTGAGAATAGCGCTGGCCGGTTTTGGCCGTTAGTAAAGGGTTTTAAGGTTAAAAACTATAGCTGAAAAAAGGACTGGCGGGGGAGGAGGCGTGGACTTGGAATTTCCCATTTTTTGGAAAGTATATAGTGGTAGTCGGAATTTTGCCTTCCTGGCGGCGCAATGAGAAATCTTGAGGTGTATCCACCCTCCCCCCCCCCCCCCCCACCACCACCACCCGAGGCCCCTTAGAAAAATCTCCGTGTCGATATGGCGGTTACTTTAGGTGAAGGGTGATGAGACGTTTTCGACAGAACTTAGCAATACACAGCAATACTTAAGCCCATACCACGCAACAATGCCTTGTTCTACTAATTTCTGCCCAAAATTTAAATGCCTCGATCCTCCCTCATATACATCAAAAAGCACTTGCAAAGCTGACAGCTTCAGTTTGGAAGAGAAGTTTGTTCTGCGTTCAACACTTCCTGTAAGTTATGCGTTCAACACTTCCTGCAGATAACAACACAAACATGTGCGAAAACCGATAACACCGAAATATTTTTTATGACATGTGCTGATCATACGTGATCCAAACCAACCTTAACCCCCTTATCTTAATGTTCTTGTACTTCATATCGGTGACGCTTTCTGTGGCTTGTGGCTTGTGGCATTGAAATTGAAATTTTTTAGTAAATTTTGTTTCTTAACATACCTACCACAATTGTTTACAATTGGCTGTAACGTAAGTGCAAGCCCTACTTCGGAACTAACTCAAGCTAAGAAATTTTTCCAAACGAGTTGCAGAAGTGGAAGAGTGCAAAAACACGAAAAAGATCGAAAAAGGGTCGAGCGAGACCGGCGCTCGACATTACAGGTACTCTCTCTGCACACCTCTTGCATTTTCCGGGCGCATGCGCAACAACCGTAACGTCAATTCCGTATTTCCGCCAACGAGAAGGTTGTGATTTAGCGGGGAGGCAACGATATCAAAGATATCCCCATGGAGGGTGGGCCTCCGGTAAACACTTGTGGTAGATATGTTAAGAAACAAAATTTACTAAAAATTTTTAATTTCTTCTCAACCTACTCACAATTGTTTACAATTGGCTGAATAAACAATAGGAGGAGGTGAATCACATAACCAATACCAACAAGCGCAGCAGAAAGAAATGCAAGGAGGGCAGAGAATAATAGCGAAACCTGTAAACGAAAAAAGAAAGAAGCATCTGAAAAGGACAAGGCTGAGCGATGCACAAACCTGAAAAAACATATTTAACGAGGGGGCACGACAGCCTGAGCAGCAACGAGAGGGCCTAAAGAAAAAAGGTCCTCAGATTGCTGCTGTAGGTGGCGGAGATAAAAGGAGGAGAAAGTAGAAGCATTCCTCCATTAAGCCGCATTCATAACATCCCGGAGCGAAACAGAATTGGAGAACGCCCAGGATGTAGAAATGGCACGAACCTCATGAGCATTAAACCGGTTCGAAACAAGATCCGAAGCCGACACACTGGAATAAGCCAGCTTGATTGCAAGACAGATCCATCTGGAAATAGAATGGGAAGAGACAGACTGCCTCCCAGGAATGAGAGACAGAAAGAATCTCTTCCGACCCTTCCGAATGAACTGCGTGCGATTAATATAAGTCTTGATAGCACGAACAGGACAAAGAAGAAGCCTCTGGCCATCAACAGCAGGGAGAGTCCGAATGCAGATGGGAGGAGGTACCGAATCAGGAAGTTTATTCTTGGCCAAAAAAGAGCAATCAGTAGTGAAGGTTACACTGTCAGCCTCATTTCTGAAGAAAGCAGAATCAACGGATAGCGCATGGAGCTCACTGACACGTCTGGCAGAAGCAAACGCTAGAAGGAAAGCAGTCGTATAGGTGAGAAAACGCATATCGGTCTCAGATAAAGGCTCGAATGGCGCTCCCTCCAAACAATGTAACACCCATGCCAAGTTCCACTTGGGTGTAATACGCAAAACTCGAGGCCTATTCAGAGAAAAGTGCCGAATCAGTTTGGAGAGAAAGAGATTACGACTGATGCACCACTTTCCCACATAAGAGAAAGTATCTGACAGCATAGACCGATAGCCCTTAATAGTAACAGGATGGAGGCCCTTGGAGTGAAAAGGGTATACCAGAAAATCCGCAATTTGAGCGACTGACGGATTACGGTAAACCACATTTTGAGCAGCACACCACCAGCAGAAAACCTTCCACTTATCAGCATAAGTTATGCCAGTGGAATGTCGCCGCGATGCAGAAATGCACTCCACTGTTCGTCTCGAAAAACCTCTACGTCGGAGACAGGACCTGATGAAAGACAGGCGTGAAGGGACAGGCTCGCCAGGTTGTTGTGATACTTCCTGGGACGACCCTGGGAAAGAAGATCGCGACGTAGAGGTAGACGAATCGGCCGATCTGCCAACAGAGGCCGCAGCAGATTGATCCACACCCGCTGTGGAGACAGAGGTGCGATCAGAATGATCCTGCAACTGCAAGCGCGAATCTTCGCCAACACCTGAGGAAGAACCGGTGCAGGAGGGAAGGCATCGCTGATCCAGCCTGTCCAGTCTAGAGACAGAGCGTCTATCGCAAATGGTAGTGGATCTGGACAAGGGGAGACAAAGGTCTCTACTTGATGATTCCAGCGAGTGGCGAAAAGGTCGACAAGAGGACGCCCCCACCGCTCGCAAATCGCCCGAAACACCGAGCGATGCAGCATCCATTCGGTGGGAATGACACTGTCATGTCGGGACAGGGAGTCTGCTAGGATGCTGAGACGTCCGAGAATGTGCCGAATGGCCACCCGAGCGTTTACATTCCGCGCCAACAGTAGTAGATCCCGAGATAGCCGATACATGGAAATCGAATGTGTGTCTCCTTGATTCCGTATGTTGGCCACCACTGTCGAGTTGTCCGAAAGCAGTAGGACTGTGTGGTCCGACAGGTGAGAGATCCATTGCTGAAAACTCAACAGAAGAGCAAGAATGAAGGGCCATCTGCTCACTGTCCCACTCGCCGTGAGTAGACAGACCGAGAGGATCCAACGTCGCACCCCAGCCCCGATCGCAGTAAGGATGCGATCGGCCGAAGGAAGATCCAACGGGACACCCTGAGTCAACCAGGGAACACCGGCCCAGGGATGGAGGTGACAAAGCAGGGACCGAGGAATAGGAAGTTCCAGGTCCAGAGGATCCACATTCGGACGCCAATGATCCAACAGGAAGTGTTGGAGAGGTCGGATAAACAAGCGACCCAGCGGAATGAGATCTGTCACCGAACCGCAAAGGCCCAGCATCCGAAGGAAAGTCCTGGCCGAGACCGAGGAGGATCGGAGCAGGTTCCGAGTCAAGGCGGAAAAGATCGTCGCTCGAGCATTGGGAACCGACACCACATTGTGAAGAGTGTCGAAATCCATTCCCAAATGACGAAATTGCTGAGAAGGAAGGAGATCCGACTTCTCGCAATTGACTCTGAAACCCAACGACAGCAGTAGGCCGAGCAACCGCCGGACATCGGACTCCAGAACTGCAGCATTGTGGTGCCGTTGGAGGATGTCGTCCAGGTAGGCTGACGAAGGCACAGCCGAAAGAGTACGGTGAAAAGCGAGCACATGTGACATCAGTTGGGTGAAGGCCCAAGGAGCCAGGTTCAAACCGAACGGGATAGCTTTGAATTGAAGGACACGATCCCGAAACGAGAACCGAAGGTATTTCCGTGACGCCAGATGAATAGGTACATCGAAATAGGCATCCTTCAGGTCGATACTGACAGCAAAATCGCCCTGATGAATCAAACGTCGAACCGACCTGAAAGTCTCCATGCTGAAACGAGGTGCTATGATGGACTCGTTCAGGATACTCAGATCGATGACGGGACGAAACTGACCGTTTTTCTTCGGCACCAAGAAAAGTCTCGAGTAAAACCCCGGTGAAAGGGTGTTCCTGACCACCTCGATCGCCCATTTGGAGAGGAGATTGTCGATCTCCTGCACCAGAAGGTCCCGGCGCAGAGAATCGGAAGGGACCTGAGTCGGGAGGGCACCCGAGATGAACAGGGGTGCCGACGAAAGGACAGTCGCAGACCGGATTGGATGACGTCGAGGACCCAAGGGTCCGACGTTATCTCTGTCCAACGGTCGAAAACAGCGACAGCCTTCCCCCGACTGGAAGCGAATCGAGGTGTGGACCTTCATTTGCGGCCTCGACGAGGCCCCCGAGAGGAGAAACCACCCCTCGGGAAGCAACAGAGTCCTGAGACTTTCCTCCCTGAGGCTGCCAGCGAGCCTGGCCGCGTCGGCGCTTCTACTCGGCAGAAGGAGCGGACGGAGCAGAAGGCGCAGCCGACGCAGCGGGGCACTTGGCGGGCCTGGAACGACCACCACCCGCAGCAGCAGGTTGGTCCAGCTGTCGTAACAAAAGCTGGTCCTTCGAATGACGAAGAACCTCGCCACGGACAGCTTCCACGAAACCATGGAACAGCTGAGGTCCAACCAAAGAAGCAGACCTCAGAACAGCACGCTGCTCAGAAGGAAGGGATGGAGAAGAATCCAACACTGCATCCCGGCGTGCAAGCTCCAAATTAGCCGTGTTACAGGCGTGAGCGTGTGTCAGGTTCATAAGAACCTACGACAAAACACACAAAGGCGCCTGAAGAGGGCCGCGGCCGGACGGTCACTGATGGCTGGTCTGAAGGCTGAATGTCTGGCAATAAGCCAAAGACAAAATCTAAAACCTGCCCCAAGACTGACGAGGGGGCCCGTCGCCTTCAAGAAAATCGTCATCCTCTGTAGCAGAAGTGATGTAGCCCAACTCGGGCTGACCAGCGGAAACCTCCTGTGAATACTGAACAGCATCCAAAGGGCCAGGCGAGGAATCTCTGCGACCGAACAAATTTGGTTGTGCCTCAGGAGGGAGTGGGAAGCCAACTTGAGGGTTGCTAGAAAGCAACCGAGTGAGCGCCAGAACGGGCTGACTCAGCTCACCCTGAGAATCCGCCGTAGCAGCCGCGCCCGACGGAGTGTCTTCCCAGTGGACTCTTCTAGAAGACCTGGGACACGATGAGAAGACACCGGAGGATTGTCCCAAGAATGACAGGAACCTGCCATGGGCCTCTGCGCGACAGAAGGCCCCAATTGCCCATCTTCTGAGACCGACTACAAGCATCGATCGACAGCCAGACTTGGAACATAGTGAGAAATCACCGGAGGAAGGTCCCAAGAGTGGCAGCTAACAGGAGTCGTCACTGGCCTCTGCCGAACAGCAGGCCCTGGATGCCAATGTCCCAGCCCCATCCTGCTAGTCGGCTCACCACCAGGGGAAAGCAGAACAACAAACAATTCTCTCGAGGGACGAGGAATCGCTGCCGAAGCGACCGAACGGCCCAACCGACCAGGAGAAAACCTAGCCATATGAGACGGGGCAGCCAGCAAATCCGAACAGCTTCGCTGAGAAGCCTGGGAAAGCTAAGAGCCCAGAGACACACCACCAGATACAGTCTCGGACCCCGAGACTGTATACCATCCTCGGAAGAGATGGCAGAGCCACTATCATACAAGATAGGATCAGCAGGAACAACTTCCCCAGCAACTGTCGACGGAGCAGGTGGCAAATCGGAGAAAGTGACCGAGCTGACCTCGGAAAAACTCTCAACGAAAACAGCCGCCTCAAGGGTAACATCAGAAGCCAGAGGAAGAGAGACCATAGTCTCCACTTCAGGCATCCCAGCACCAGCACCGTCAACAGTTGCAGAGGAACTTGCTACCGAAATAGGCTGACCGACATCCTGCGTGACAGAGTCACCACGTGCACTCTCAGAAATCTCCGAAGAGGCACGGCTAACTTTGCCCCGAGAACGACGGGTTCTAGCCCTGGAGAGAACCGCCTTGTTCACGGAAGCCCAGAACTTAGAGGACCAAATCTAACAAACACCACAGGAATGGGCCTGTGAGCAATTGTTGCAAGTGACACAAGTAGCATGAGCATCATCTACATGTTTACCTGCAAATAAGATGGACAAGGAATTGTTTTAGACATAGTCCAAAAATGTGGCAAAAGAATTTCAATTGGGAAAAAATCCCCAAGAAGATCCAAACAATCAAGATTCCCATCGACAGAAAACCGAACAACGCGGGTCGCGTTTTCACACGCGGAAAAAGCAAGACAGTGTAAGAGAATACAAGCGAAGATGAGCATAAATATAATAGTATAATGAATCAATTTGGAGCTTGAGAAAAGGATACAGTCCACTTGCACATTAATAACTAGCAGTCAAAATCAAGTTGTTCACGAAGGAAAAACAATTTGAGCAGCACGAGTCACAAAATTTCCGACCATGTACAATGGTGGAAATAAAAAGAATTGACGTCACGGTTATTGCGCATGCGCTCGGTAAATGCAAGAGGTGTGCAGAGAGAGTAGCTGTATTGTCGCGCGCCGGTCTCGCTCGACCCATTTTCGATTTTTTTCGTGCTTTTGCACTCTTCCAATTTTCCAACTCGTTTGGAAACGTTTCTTAGCTTGAGTTAGTTCCGAAGTAGGGCTTTCACTTACGTTACAGCCAATTGTAAACAATTGTGAGTAGGTTGAGAAGAAATACATTTTGTCGGGCAGGTATGCCACATTCAACCCATTGATACATTTGTACACGTTATTACGTACGAAATCTTTTGTTTAATATATAGAGGATATGGAATGAGTGTTTTTCTCATATAATATTTATGAAACGAGTCTAAGAATTTTCCGTTTTGACGAGCCTCTGGCGAGCCCAAACGGAAAATTCGGACGAGTTTCATAAATAGTATATGAGAAAAACACTCATTTCATATTCTATTTATCATATGACACGCACACACGCGCACAAATTAGCCACTTAGTATCACTTTTTAACCCATCACCTAACTTGAGTTGCAGACGGCACTTGGAAAAAACATCCTCGTATAACTAAAAATTTTCATTTTTTGCTTCCAAAACATAGGATATGACCCCTCATTGGAACGAGCTCAACGAGCCCGTTCCAATGAGGGGTCATAACCTATGTTTTGGAAGCAAAAAGTGAAAATATAAAAAAAAATGAATGGCGTTTTTTTTGTAGGTAAAAGATTAATACAATATAACCGACCCTAGATAGGACAGATAACGTAAATTCTCCCTACTGAAATTATGCAAATGTGACCGAGTTGTTTTTTGTTTAGCCAATCAAATTGTCCAGTTTTGAAATTGACCAATGAAAGCTCCCAACTCTAATTATGCAAATTATGAAAATGTGGCCCAGTTGTATTTTGTTTAGACAATCAAATTGTCTAGTTTTGGTCTCGTTACAGTTATTCAGGTGAAAATGTCGGCTTTTCAAGAAATGTTCAGCTTCTGATTAACACGGCCGAGGATATTTCGCATTTAAATTACCTCCCTTATTCACAATACTCACAATGTAAAAAGTTTCTGGAAGCTCTGAATATGGCCCTTTCTGGAGACAACTGTACACAACAAAAATCTTATAATATCACTCAAATACACTCAGCCGAATGACACAGTTGATGGCTAAAAAAATGGCTCAAAATGGTCAAAATTTTCTCATTTTGGGGATAAATCTCCAATTTTCGTGCATCGATAGTGATACAACTGTGTTATAGGAATTCCTCATTCCTCCACTGAGGATTTTACAGCATAACATGATCATTCTGACAAATAAAAAACATATGGGTTTCTTATTCATTTTTTCAGAAGGATTTCTCAAAGCAAATTTACACAAAAATTGTCCCATTTGTAAACTGCAAATTGTCAGGTCCCAAACAGGTCTGGGTTTGTCATTTAACACTTCCATATGACCTTGACCCCCAATTGAAATGCACTTGACAATACGCAGTTTGAATCAAGACCATCAACAGATTATTGTGGCCATATCACCATTAATGAGAATTATTTACTAAATCCACACCACCATAAACTAAAACTATAGCTCAAAATTGTCATTTGGCTGAGGATATCCAATAACCTCGGAAATGACCCTTTAATAGGAAACGAGACCTTTGAATTTGACCAATGAAATTGACGGGAGACTTTATTTATCACTGATTAATATGAAAACAAAATATCAAATGTTTTAAAGTGAACAAAACGGACGAGTCATATGATAAAACCTGTTAAAACTTTTGTAAGTGTTATTACGTAGGAAATCAAACAGCGCGTTGATATTTTGCGGTCATTTGTTTTATTATTATTTTTCGATTTTTTAAGGTTTCAACTTCAAATTCCCATTTTCTCCAGAATAAAGCTCAGTGTCTGTGGGCACTCTCCAATAATTTGTAATAAAACAAGTTTTGAATAACAAATTCAGGCCACCAAAAATAATCTAGCCCTCAACCGGATAATCACTAATGTGAAAAATATCTTGTTATTTGTATTCCCCGACGTTTGACGTCGCATTTTGAAAAACGTTGAAAAAACTGAATTCCCAGTGACGTTTGAACGTCAGGATAATTAAAGGCTCAAAGGGTTAATTGTTGAGACGACATACTTCAACAAAATGTTCGATAAGACTCAATGTCCAGTCACGCGTAAAATTAGCTCGTGGCGGAACTCCCATCAAGACTTTAACACTGCAACAAGCAGATGAGACAAACTACATTTATGACAGAATACATTTTTTCCGCGTTTTGCGAATATAACTGAAAAATAATGTCTTTGCGGCACATAATAATGTTCGTAGAAGGTGTAAGGTTAATCAGACAGAGTGACCTGTTTGTTATTATCCGTGATGAGTTGTTTGACGCAGGCGAGCTCAAGTGGAAATGTCATTCTGGTCGTTGCTTTTCACACGTGCAGATGATTCTTTGCTTTGACTTTTTTCTGTGCTGTATTGCTCAAAGGAGGTTCATCATTCATAAAATGCCATTATATTGTTATTCTCATTGCAAGCATAAGGCGAGGATCCGTCACCTGAACTCCGAGGTGGTGAGATTGCATGATTCGGACACAGGTTTCCAAAGCAATTCTTCAGTAACGAAGTTTGATCTCTGGTTTTCCTGGGCCGTTGAACCATCCAGGACGAGTTTCCGTCAATTGTTAGCATATATGCAATGTTTTGTAATGCATGGATCATATTTCTGTGTATTCATACATAAACTTCTGGTCTGTACTTCAGCGCACGGCCATCTTGCAGTGTATATGATGGTTGTTATACGTATGTGTTGTGGAGGGAAGACTGAATGAACCCTTGTACCTACGTCACTAATTTTACAATCACCCGTTCCAATATTATCAATTTATACACACATTTATCACTCGGTATTTCAAAATTTATTCATTCATTTATTCGTATTTTTAAATTCAAAAATTAATTTTCAACTTCAGCTGCACTGTTATACACATACACATACGTAAAATATCTCTGTTTTAAAGACATTCTGCTCCGTACCACAACTAGTACTTTTATAACTTCTGCTGTTCTTACTGCTGCTGCTGTTGTAGAAGGTATGAGCGGATGATGTTTTATGAAGTTACGTTACATTTGTTGGACAAGATCACACGCAACGCTCGTATTGGATCGTGGTGTTTGACCCTTACCAAGTACGATTAGGAGATGGCACTTGCAAAAATATTGGTGAATAACTACAAATTTCTATTTTGTCCCCATAACATAGCCTATTACTCTTCACTGGAACGATCTCAGCGAGCTCATTCTTATGAGGGGCCCTAAGTTATGTTTTTGAGGCAAAAATTGAAAAAATAAAATTTGAAAGGGATTTTTTTTGTGAATAACGCTGGACACTTATTTCCGTTTCGTTAAGTTGAGGGTTAACCTTTTACTATTACCGGCGTAATATAAAAATTGAGTAGTTAAAAAATCTCAGAATATTTCAACAAAATCATATCCTGTGACCCCCTCACTGGAACGAGATATGGTTTTGTTTAAATATTGTGGGGGACTTGAATAAAAGGAATTGAAATAACAAATTTTGATAATGTGTGCATTAGGTGAAGGGTTAAGTAGATGCAGAAAGTCGCGTGACAGATAATTCTGAAGTTCATGGATACGCCGCTTATGTTGTTCGGTTTTCCTGCTGGCACACTATTGTGAAACTCATTGTTAATTTTCCGCAGAAAATCAGAGGGTGATTCACATAAAAATTTCATTATACAAATACAACCGTTGGCAATTATATGGAAATGGACGACCCAAAATGCACTTTATATATTCGAACAATTACTGTTGGCATGATAGGTGATTATTTAAAATTTGAATTATTAAAATGTCACTAGGCTGACAGTACTTGACAAGATAGATTTTCTTCGGAATTGTTCTCGTCAACCTGTGAAAGAAATGTCCCGAGGCCACCTGGAAAAGCGCACTATTCCAGTCGTGCATCTGTACCTGTGTCTTTTTCTCACCAATACCAACACGCAATACAAAGAATATCTTAATAAACTTTCTACCTAATTATAATTAACCGCAAACTATATCAAAGTCTATTTTAATTATTTTTTTTCAATTTTTGAAAGAAAAAAAAATCCAGTGAGGGGTCACTGGAAAATCGTTGAAGGAGAAAAAACAGACCAGGTCATGACCTGACTGTTGCATGTACACTGAAAAGGAGAACCAGTCATGTTTTTGTTGGCGGTCGTTTATAATACATGGTGTAACATAAAGGATTACCATCAGTTGTTTCAAAGATATAGATTAGTTCCCAGTAATGCTTTCCGAACGTAAGAAGTAGGAGGACGGCTGTGGCAGCCATCGCTGAGCGTCGAACGCCCGTTCGGAACGGGAGATCAACACGTAGCGATGATCAACGGGGACGCGGGGGTGGGGGGTCACCGATGAAAAAATTTTGAAAATTTAGTACTCACAACTCTTCAAAAGAAGTGGCCTTTATTATCTGTGCGGGACAGTGAGCTACACAGCTAAAATGGGTTAAGTGCGACTAGCATTTAACCCATTCTGGCTGTGTTGAACATTCGTGAAGATCAAGCCATTTTGGATCTTGAAATTGTAGAGGGACACTAAAAACTAGGTACAAGTAACAGTTTATATTTATTACTTGTGAAGGGTCCTGCGAAGTTTCGCAGATTTGATTCAGCGTGGACATCGAAGACCTGATTCGGGAGCGACATCGCATACATTCCAAAACCAGATGAGTTAAAAATCAACCCAAATTAACTGGGTTGAGTGAATATGAACCAAATTGGGTTCATTTTCACTCAACCCAGTTAATTGTGGCTTGATTTTTACCCAAATGATTTTAGAGTGTTTGGGTTGATTTTTAACCCAACTGATTTTAGAGTGTAGACCACCAGATTTGTATATTTTCGAATCATGACGTGGGGAGTTGGTGGCGCTGTGTACCAAGGCGTACTGCACATCGATGGTGCACTTGTCTTCAACCAATGCTAACCATGCTTGTGCGGAGTTAGTACGTTGTAGGTCTGACTCACAGTTACTCGCCGTTTCTCGGTGTTCTCTTCGAGTACTCCGGCTTTCTCCACCCGAAAAATGTCCGGCATGAAGTGACCCTGCTGTCGAATGTGTCGTTAAACCCAAATAAATAAATAAATAAATAAATAAATAAATAAATAAATAAATAAATAAATAAATAAATAATCATATTTTTTCACGAAGAGACGATGGCAAATGGATGTCTTATATCGGTGGAATCATTCCGCAGTAATGAAAGAATATTTGCCTGTTGAGTTTTCCAT
This sequence comes from Pictodentalium vernedei, assembly GCA_031216915.1. NCBI lineage: Eukaryota > Metazoa > Mollusca > Scaphopoda > Dentaliida > Dentaliidae > Pictodentalium > Pictodentalium vernedei. Next base: position 545,947,892 of record CM062297.1, read on the forward strand.
TCAATCGGCTTATCAGCACGATGCTTGTATAGTTTACAAGTTATTTTTTTCACAACAGTACTTTTTAAGTGGAAAGGGCAATCCCGTGTCCAACTTTATAAGTGCAGTTGAAGCAATATAACTTATGACTCATTTACTCGAGTACACATACTACCTGCGCAAGGATATGTACGGTATGTACGGTAATTAGGTTAATTTGATAAAACTTGGTCCACTTCCGGAATGTTATTAATCGATGTTGCTTTCTGCTTTTAAAGTACGAGTTTAATGGTCCGAAAAAAGTGTCAAATCATGTGATAAAATTAAATTAAATACATTCTGGCAAACAGGGATAATAACGTATGGTGTCCTGTTAGGGCCAAGTTTCGAGCGTCGCGTTTCTCTTATATTTTTGGGGAAAACGCGACAAAGCTACAGTACTGTCGCGTTGACGTGTTGTCGCGTTTTAGGCAGTTTTATGGACTGTTTTAAATGAGAATGCACTGACAAAACAAGTAAACTCGGATCGCGACAGTGCCATCGTGCAGTTTGTAGTATTGTAGCTCTGTCGCGTTTACGCCTAAAAGTGTTTCCAAAGAAAAAAGCGACAAAGTGCAAAACAGCACGACGCTTCTGTCGTGTGCAATGTCGTGAGAAATATCGTAATATAGCGTTGTCGACTTGCCTTTTGGAAGTAACTTTAGGCGTAACCGCGACAGAGCTATACTGTCGCGTAGTTTGTCGTAATTTAGAGTTGTCGCGTTTTGGAAGCAATTTGAGGCGAAAACGCGACAACGCTATAATAAGACAAACCACACGACAGTACTGTCGTGTTATAGCTTTGTCACGTTTTTCTCAGTGCATTCTCATTTAAATACATCCTAAAAACGCGACAACGCGACAGAGCGACAGTCTGTCGTGTTGTCGCGTTTTTGACAAGTTTTTAAATGAGAAAAACGCGACAAAGCTACAACACGACGGTTTGTCGTGCAGTTTGTCGCAATTTAGCTCTGTCGCGTTTTTGTTGAAACGCTTCAATGGTAACCACCGGTCCTTCTAAACACCAGAATTACCCGGAATTACCCAGAATTACCCGGAATTACCTCCAAAATACCTGTGCAGTATGATTTTTTTGGTTACAAACTTGCTTTCACTAAGATATTTATATGTGGAACTCTTTAAATCGAACCTCAAAACGTGCCAAGTGATGGACCCGGTCGCCATTCTCAATTTCTCATATCATCCACAGAATTGCGAACAGATTTGTTATATCAAAATTTGTTTGTGCAACACTTTCGTTGCCTCTTTGCATTAACCAACCATACGCGTCACCCAGTCGGCTCTTTGTCTTCTGTTCAATGTTTTTTTTTTGGACCGTTGTAATAACATCGTTGTTGATTTTCTTTACATTTTTATTCTAGATTGCTGTAAAAACAAGAAACGGGCAGGCCTGCAACCCCGCTGTCTGAGTTGGCCCCCTGTACATGGCTCACACCCCCCCCCCACGAAGGCCGATCCTGGTTGCAGGCCTGAAGATGGGACCGATGTTTCCTCTCCGAAAATTCAACTGATCATTTGTAGGGAAAAGTCTCTGTACACTGTATGGAAGTTTATTAAATACAGTTGTATGCAGGGAAAGATCCAGCTATATCTTGGGGACACCTTTTTTCAATCGACGTCGGACGATAAAATGATTAGATCATAATTGACATTAAATGTATTTGAACAGCTTTCTGTCACTGGCACAAGTATTGAATTACACCGAATTTCAGAAACAGTTGTTGAATACTCAAAATAATCAGAGTTTAATGATATTTTCCCTCAGGAATTTGGGGACATCCAAGCTCCAGAATTTGTGCACCCATACCTGTAACAGGTATCATATCGGCTCTGAACCTGTCCCTGGTTGTATGTTATTTATTGTTTATAAATGTTTAAGGTCGCTTTTGTGCCGCTATGGCTCACCGTGAACGCAACCAAGGTGTGAAGTCAAGTTCAGCTAATCTTTTACGCCGATGCCGGCCATTTTAGAGGACATCCACCCCAGGCATTGGTAACAGGGTCGTATTTTACCAGTAAAACAGAACATGGTTTATTAGGGCCCCGCCGTGAGGCGGACGCCCTATAGTGATCGCTCTGTCCGTGCGTCCGGCCGTGCGTGCGTGCGTCCGTCCGTAACAAAACTTGTCCGGGCTGTAATCTTTCTCTCTTAATAGATAAGGTTTTGATATTTGACATGTGGGTATATTATCTCAAGGCGATGTGTCGCGTACCAAGGTTGCCATGCTTTGACCTTGATCTTTGACCTCAAGGTTAAATTATTCCGTTTTCGGGGTTCTTTTCTGACAAGTTCGTGTCCGGGCTGTAACTTTTTTCCTTTTATAGATAGGGTTTTGATATTTGGTATGTGGGTAGATTATTTCAAGACGATGTGTCGCGTACCAAAGGTGCCATGCTTTGACCTTGAAGTTTGACCTCACGGTCAAATTATTCAGATTTTTTTTTCTGACAAGTTAGTGTCCGGGCTGTAACCTTTTTCCCTTAATAGAGAGGGTTTTGATATTTGGCATGTGGGTAGATTATCTCAAGACGATGTGTCGCGTACCACGGTTGCCATGCTTTGACCTCGAACTTTGACCTCAAGGTCAAATTATTCCGAATTCGCGGTTCTTTTCTGACAAGTTCTTGTCCGGGCTTTAACTTTTTCCCCTTAATAGATAGGGTTTTGATGTTTGGTATATGGGTAGATTATCTCAAGACGACGTGTCGCGTACCAAGGTTGCCATGCTTTGACCTTGAAGTTTGATCTCAAGGTCAAATTATTCAGAATTTGGGTTTTTTTCTGACAAGTTCGTGTCCGAGAAGGGATTTTAATCAGATTTTACCTATTGCTTGAAATATTTTAGTATTACGGTTCACATCAGTTTATACCTAACATCGGTTAGTTGCTGCGGGGCCCGCAGAGATGGATTCCATCTCCGTGATATCTAGTTTCAGTAAACAAGTGCTGGTTCACTTCCAGGGTTCTCGCTGGGAAGTTGTGAGTTGCCGGTATTATAGCTTTGAAAGAATCAACATAAACGCGTCGCCCTTTGTTTTAATGTAATCTATTTGTGTCCTGTTCCAAACTTCATTTTCAACCTTAATTCAATGGATCATTTTGGGGATCTTTGTTATTTAAACTAAGATCAAAGCCAATGGAGCAGAAGTGGGGTTTCCTTGAGAAACTATTGGAAGAATGGGGTGGAAATACGATAGATAGATGGACGAGGGAGCACGTGAGAGAAAAAGAGGTGACATTTTAGTTTGGGAGATGCAGAAACCCAGAATGAGGGATATAATAAAACAGTATGTGTCTGAATGCTGAGAGGTTAGGAGCACAATGAGGGGGGGGGGGGGGGGTGCCTGGTGGAGGACGTGAATGATGTAGGCCTCCTCACCAGAGGACCGAGGCATAAATCAGCGGCTGGCCAAAGTATTAGGCATATTATTACTGCGCAAGCCTCGCTGACGAAACGTTGGTGCCCAACGAAAAGTCCCTTACCATTCTGCACACACCTTTGTATACACACGCAATGCGCGGTAACAACATCGTTGAAGCCGCCTAGTACCTCACCGTCTAGAAAACGTTGAGCTTGAATGTCCTGGAATATTTTTACACGTGGACGAAGGTACCAGATCTTTGTTTGGTCGGATTTTGTTTGTTTGTTTGTTTGTTGGAGTTTAAAAAAACTTTCAGTTATCAAGATCATATCGTGAGAGACAGTTTCACGGATGGGGGAAGCCGAAATACCAGGAGAGAACCATCGCACAACGGCGAGCAACTGCCTTCTTTCCAGCTTACTAATTTGAAAGGAACAGTAAGCAGTGTTTGAAAACATCGACGTGCAAATTATACGCTTTAGCAAATATTGCCAACGCGCCCCTATATGGACTATTGGGATTAAGTATTTGGCCCGAGGATATAATGCAGGTGGTGCGGTTTGATCAGATAAATTTAGATACTGATGAGCTATTCTTTAAGTGAAGGTGGAAAAATTTGCACTTTTCTCTGCTTGCTCAGCAGTGAACGATTGGACGTTTTTACCACTCATCGTTGGCTCGAATTTATATCAGAATACTGCCTTTCTTCGTGGTCTACAGAATTTGCGACTGCTTATATTTTTGACTGATATTAATTAAAAAAGAAATTCTTGAAAAAGCAGCGGATTATCCATGTGATTCCCGCCCCATCATGAAAATAAAAATGCTATAATAAAAATGCTATACTTTGAATGTGTAAGTTTAGTGTAAACATGTCAATAAAAAACATGCGTGTGACGAGACAATGATGCCAAGATGGTCAGTACTGCAGGATAAAATAACTCTTGCTGTGAACTATTACCCCAGTGATAGTTCATCCATATGGTATTCGTCCGGGTGATTTTTTGGAAACAATAAAATAAATAGACATTATTCCTTTATAAAAAGATACAACATTCGTATTTTGTTATTATTGACTTGATAACTATTTTGCGAACCGAAATGTATTCGAAAGTATATGTGATACCAAAACCCAAGCCCGTCAAATACCCATGTGGTGTTTGTAGTCGCGGCTGTGGCACAAACTCAATAGAATGTTCGGGCTGCGAAAAGTGGATCCATCGCTGATGCATCCCAACAGTAGATGCCAATATACTGGAAGAGTGGTTTACTGAAAGCGTAGTGAATTTTATCTGTAAGGCTTGTGCTTTCAACGATGACAAATATAACGCAGAAGCAAGTTTAAAAAGGTATTACTTCAAGTTTACTCTTCTTTATATCACGATCACTATATACTGATCTCGTGTATATTTACTGCACATCTGCGCCTCCCTACCCTAATCTAATCTAATCTTATGGTTTTAGCGCGCGAAGGCGCGCTGGGACGTGCGGGGCAACCCCCTTTCGACCCTCGTTAGCAGTATAATATTATTCCTTTTACTTTTTGTCCTGCACCATGTCTGATTGTGTTATGTTAAAGGAGGGAAAGGAGAAGGTTAGCGGCGTTTGTGTTTCTTGCTTCCCTTCTTGGAGGGAGGGGGCTGTGACGGTGATCTTGTGGTTATATCAGTTGAAGTGGTTGGGGGTCGAGGGTTGTGTTTTTCTGCTAAGACCCGCTGGACTTCCGGATTTTTTATTCTCTCACGAACCTGTTGTACGTCTCTGAATGCGTTTTTGAGTGCTTCTGTTGCCTCTTTGTGGATGTCTTCAAAGGATTCCTTGGCCTCTGTTGGTGGCGTGGATTCAGCGTCCTGATCCTGGCTTTCTGGAATTGAAGGGAGAGGCGAGTGGGGATCTGGAAGTGGCGAGAAGACGGCTTCCATTTCCATCTCAGTCTCCGCAGAGTTGTCCACATCTGGTGTCTCAAGCTGTGGGGCTGGGGGCAAGATGGGTGATGGGAGCGGAAATGGTGACTGCCTCTGACTCCTCCTTTTCCTCACTCTTTTCTCTCTTCTTTTCCAAGAAAGCCTCCAAGCGTCGGGAATTCCTCCGCTTGGTGGACGGGCTCTTCCTTCTCTTCCTCTCTTCAGGGCCTCCTGACCTCCTCGGATGAGGACCAGTGTGAGAGGGAATCCTCTCACCAAAGGTACTACCTCTCCCCGAGGAGGGTGGTGTAGTGATGTTCTCCGGATCATCAACTCTAAATTCCAGTGTCAGCTGGACGCTCTTGCCTATTTCCTGGATATTCCAGGAGATAGGGCAAGAGACACCTAGAGCTGAAATGGCTTTTCTTAGTCTGATTGGTATCGTCAAATTCTCCATGATGGCTAGTCAATCGAGGTCTTCACACTCTGAAGTCAGAGTTGCGAATCGTTATGAATGCCCCCCTACCCGCTGAGAAAGAATCTGCACTTGGGAATGCGACATGCATCCCATAAGTGGATAGATGTCGGTGTTTCGTTTCTCGTACATAAACTGCTCGTCGTGGACTGGCGGCTGCTCGGCTGTTCTTTCTAGTTTTTGTGTTTCCCCCGCTTCTTCTTTGGAGTTGGAGGTGGAGGTGTCGATTCCTTGATAATTGGCGATGGAGATTGCGGAGGTTCCGGTCTCACCCTTTCTTGTACTAGAGGGTATGCAATCGCGACGTTGGCTTTTAGTTTTGCTAGCTCTTATTGATGATGGCTCATCGTCTTCAGTGCCCATGATCTGGTTTTCCAGTTCGTGGGCAAGCTTGCTTATTTCTTCCTTGTCTTCTATCTCAGCGTGGGGGTCCAAACTTGAGATGGAACTGGAGGTAGAGGCATTTGCTGACTTGGTGGTGACTGGAGCTGCATTTTCCGTCTGGATGGGGGAGTGGGTTTTCATTTCCACTTCCTTCTGTTTACGGCTTGCTTCGGACTTTCTTCTCCATGCCTCTAGGCGCTTGACGTCCCGGCTCTTAGTGGATGGACTTTTCTTCTTTCTTTTGGATTTGTCCGTTTCAGGTTCCTCTGAGCGCGATTGGTCTAAGGTACTACCACACCCCAGAGGGGCCGATGGTCTGGCTGCTGGCTTCTTTTGTCTCCTTGTTGGAGCCATTCCAGGTGGTATTGGAAAGTCCAATTCACCTGGCAGGAATCACCAGAAACATGAATAGTCAAGTTTCTGGTGTTACTCACATTCAAACATGTTAGCATGTCAGATAGCTTCTGTGGTAGTTTCATTTTGCTGTGATTAGTGCTAACGGAGACATTCGAATTCAATCACTTATACAACACTTGTTACAATAAGCAAAATGGAATTAGATGCATCCATAGCAAACTTCCTGGAGAGTCTTAATGGAACACAGGAAGATGCATTCTTGACATGACAGGGAACGCCTGTCAGGCCTGATCAGTCTCAGCTCCAGATGTTGCAGACTACAGGCTATGGCCCTTTTCAGGGTCCTGTCAAGGATACTATTATTATTGCGCCAGACGTAGAGTCCCAGAATGTCCAACACCTACTGAGGAGAATAGACTCCCTACAGGAAACCATCCAAGTTAAGGATCAGCAGCTGGAGAACTTAAATAGACAGCTGAGCCAACAATCTGCCCGGATGGAAGAAATTGCAGCAGAGCAGAGGAAGGATTCGGAATACGTTAAAAGCTTGCTAGCCGAAAAATTCACCACCAAGGAACAAAAGGACAAAGAAGATCGACCTCAGAAAAAAGCAGCCAAGAAACAAGATAGGGGCTCTCTACCTTATATCAATAAATCTATTCCTAAACCTACCCCAAATAACAACATTGATTCAACCAATCGCTCCCCTCAGAAAGTAACAGTCGTGGCGGAGGTGCACGCAGCACCAGCACCAGACACTGCAGCTTTCTCCTCAGGGAAGGATGTCACAGAAACTCGGCATTCCCTGATGACCTCTGAAGGACTTACACCTTCTGAGGTATCCAGCAGCCGGGATATCAGGGAAAAGTTATCTGACAATTGCAAGCTCTCCACGGATCCCTCGGATCCACTTGACCTAAAATCTCTCTGTCCTGAAAAGCCTGTTGATAAAATGCTCGCCACCCAGATAGATACTATGTCCAACTGCAGTGCTCCCGTCAAAAAAGCAAAGGTAAAAGGAAAAACTCCTTAGATCTTGAGATCGACTCAGAGGAGGTAAAGGATGCCCAGGGCTTTTCCCACAGTACTGATGAGACAGCTGCAGTGTCTGGTGCTGGTGCTGCGTGCACCTCCGCCACGACTGTTACTTCCTGAGGGGAGCAAATGGGTGAATCAATGTTGTTATTTGGGGTAGGTTTATGAATAGAGTTATTGATATAAGGCAGAGAGCCCCTACCTTGTTTCTTGGCTGCTTTTAACGTATTCCGAATCCTTCCTCTGCTCTGCTGCAATTTCTTCCATCCGGGCAGATTGTTGGCTCAGCTGTCTATTTAAGTTCTCCAGCTGCTGATCCTTAACTTTGATGGTTTCCTGTAGGGAGTCTATTCTCCTCAGTAGGTGTTGGACATTCTGGGACTCTACGTCTGGCGCAATAATGATAGTATCCATCGCCAGTTATCAAGGAATCGCCACCTCTACCTCCACCTCCAAAGAAGAAGCGTAGGAAACACAAAAACTAGAAAGAATAGCCGAGCTGCCACCAGTCCACGACGAGCAGTTTATGTACGAGAAACGAAACACCGACATCTATCCACTTATGGGATGCATGTCGCATCCCCAAGTGCAGATTCTTTCTCAGCGGGTAGGGGGGCGTTCATAACGATTCGCACCTCTGACTTCAGAGTGTGAAGACCTCGATTAACTAGCCATCATGGAGAATTTGGAGATACCAATCAGACTAAGAAAAGCCATTTCAGCTCTAGGCGTCTCTTGCCCTATCTCCTGGAATATCAGGAAATAGGCAAGAGCGTCCAGCTGACATTGGAATTTAGAGCTGAAGATCCTGAAAACATCACTACACCACCCTCCTCGGGGAGAGGTAGTACCTTTGGTGAGAGGATTCCCTCTCACACTGGTCCTCACCCGAGGAGGTCAGGAGGCCCCGAAGAGAGGAAGAGAAGGAAGAAGAGCCCGTCCACCAAGCAGGGGGATTCCCCGGAAGTCCAGCGGGTCTTAGCAGAAAAACACAACCCTCCACCTCTAACCACTTCAACTGATATAACCACAATATCACCGCCACATCCTCCTCCCCCCAAGAAGAGAAGCAAGAAACACAAACGCCGCTAACCTTCTCCTTTCCCTCCTTTAACACGATCAGACATGGTGCAGGACAAAAAGTAAAAGAAATAATATTATACTGCTAACGAGGGTCGAAAGAGGCTTGCCCCACACAGTCCCAGCGCGCCTTCGCGCGCTAAAACCATAGGATTAAATTAGATTAGGGTAGGGAGCCGCAGATGTCCAGTAAATATACACGAGATCAGATTTTTGTATATAGTGATCGCGATATAAAGAAGAGCAAACTTGAAGTACATACCTTTTTAAACTTGCTTCTGCGTTATATTTGTCATCGTTGAAAGCACAAGCCTTGCAGAAAAAAATCACTACGCTTTCAATAAACCACTCTTCCAGTATATCAGCATCTACTGTTTGGGATGCATCGGCGATGGATTCACTTTTCGCAGCCCGAACATTCTATTGAATTTGTGCCACAGCCGCGACTACAAACACCACATGGGTATTTGACGGGCGTGGGTTTTGGTATCACATATACTTTCGAACACATTTCGGTTCGCAAAATAGTTATCAAGTCAATAATAACAAAATACGAATGTTGTATCTTTTTATAAAGACCTAATGTCTATTTATTTTATTGTTTCCAAAAAATCACCTGGACGAATACCATATGGATGAACTATCACTGGGGTAATAGTTCACGGCAGGAGTTAATGATTTCTTTTATCCTGCAGTACTGACCAACCTGACATCATTGTCTCGTCACACGCATGTTTTTTATTGACATGTTTAAACTAAACTCATACTATTATTATTATTTATTTATTAGTGTTTAAGGTCACATATTTATGCACGATGGCTAATCATGACCGTTACAGTTTTACGGGTGAAGGAAGCCGGAGTAACCGGAGAGAACCACCGAGCAACGGCGAGCAACTGTCAGCTCCCCAACATACCAACTCCACACAAGCAGGGTGAGCATTGGTTGAAGACAAGTGCACCATCGACGTGACGCCTTAGTAGACAACGCCACCGTGCCCCCACGCGGGCAATGGAGATGAAGTGTCTTGCCCAACGGACACAACGTGGGTGTCGCAGGTGGGATTCGAACCGAGGACCTCTCGGCTTGCAGCCTGCGCCTCTACCTACTGAGCCACCGCGCTCTCACTAAACTCATACATTCAAAGTATAGCATTTTTATTTTCATGACGGGGCGGGAATCACATGGAGAATCCGCTGCTTCTTCAAGAATTTCTTTTTTAATTAATATCACTCAAAAATATAAGCAGTCGCAAATTCTGTAGACCACGAAGAAAGGCAGTATTCTGATATAAATTCGATCCAACGTTGGGTGGTAAAAACGTCCAATCGTTCACTGCTGAGCAAGCAGAGAAAAGTGCAAATTTTTCCACCTTCACTTAAATAATAGCTCATCAGTATCTAAATTTATCTGATCAAACCGCACCACCTGCATTATATCCTCTGGCCAAATACTTAATCCCAATTGTCCACATAGGGGCGCGTTGACAATATTTGCTAAAGCGTATAATTTGCACGTCGATGCTTTCAAACACTGCTTACTGATCGTTTCAAATTAGTAAGCTGGAAAGAAGGTAGTTGCTCGTCGTTGCGCGATGGTTCTCTCCTGGTATTTCGGCTTTCTCCATCCGTGAAACTGTCTCTCACGATATGACCTTGACAATTGAAAGTTTTATTAAACTCCAACAAATAAACAAACAAAATCCGACCAAACAAAGATCTGGTACCTTCGTCCACGTGTAAAAATATTCCAGGACATTCAAGCTCAACGTTTTCTAGACGATGGGGTACCGCGCACTGCGTGTGTATACAAAGGTGTGTGCAGAATGGTATAGGACTTTTCGTTGGGCACCAACGTTTCGTCAGAGAGACTTGCGCAGTAATAATATGCCTAATACTTTGGTCAGCCGCTGATTTATGCCTCGGTCCTCTGGTGAGGAAGCCTACATCATTCACGTCCTCCACCAGGCATCCCCCCCCCTCCCCTCATTGTGCTCCTAACCTCTCAGCATTCAGACACATACTGTTTTATCATATCCCTCATTCTGGGTTTCTGCATCTCCCAAACTAAAATGTCGACTCTTTCTCTCATGTGCTCCCTCGTCCATCTATCTATTGTGTTTCCATCCCATTCTTCCAATAGTTTCTCAAGGAAACCCCCACCTCTGCTCCATTGGCTTTGATCTCAGTTTAAACAACAAAGATCCCCAAAATGATCCATTAAATTAAGGTTGAAAATGAAGTTTGGAACAGGACACAAATAGATTACATTAAAACAAAGGGCGACGTGTTTATGTTGATTCTTTTAAAGCTATAATACCGGCAACTCACAACTTCCCAGCGAGAACCCTGGAAGTGAACAGCATTTGTTTACTGAAATAAACCATGTTCTGTTTTACTGGTAAAATAAGACCCTATTACCAATGCCTGGGGTGGAAGTCCTCTAAAATGGCCGGCATAGGCGTAAAAGATTAGCTGAACTTGACTTCACACCCGAGCTGGTTGCGTTCACAGTGAACCATAGCGGCACAAAATCGACCTTAAACATTTATAAACAATAAATAACATACAACCAGGGACAGGTCCAGAGCCGATTTGATACCTGTTACAGGTGTGGATGCACAAATTCTGGAGCCTGGATGTCCCCAAATTCCTGAGGGAAAATATCATTAAACTATGATTATCTTGAGTATTCAACAACTGTTTCTGAAATTCGGTGTAATTCAATACATATGCCAGTGACAGAAAGCTGTTCAAATGCATTTAATGTCAATTATGATCTAATCATTTTAACGTCCGACGTCGATTGAACAAAGGTGTCCCCAAAATATAGCTGGATCTTTTCCTGTATACAACTGTATTTAATAAACTTCCATACAGTGTACAAAGACTTTTCCCTACAAATTGAATTTTCGGAGAGGAAACATCGGTCCCGTCTTCAGGCCTACAACTAGGATCGGCCTTCGGGGGGGGGGGGGGGAGGGGGGCGTGAGCCATGTACAGGGGACCAACAATACAACTCAGACATAATCCCCTCCTTTTAATTTTTGAGGCGGATATAACTCCCCCACCACCCCACCCCTATCTATTTACCAATTACAATACACGAAACTAATATATCAGTGGCAACTGAATGTCATTTACTAATTTGTAGAGCACAGGTGGGATTTGACTGCTCTGAGTTAATGCACTTGTTAATAGATGCAAATTGACAAATATTGTCTAAAACTTTTCGGGGGGTTCTAGGGGGGGGGGACGCCGCTCCCTCACCCCCCCCCCCCCATCCCCTGGGGTTGCAAGCCTGCCCGTCTCTTGTTAAAAATCATACTGCACAGGTATTTTGAAGGTAATTCCGGGTAATTCTGAGTAATTCCGGTGTTTAGGAGGACCGGTGGTGACCAATGAAGAGTTTCAACAAAAACGCGACAGAGCCAAATTGCGACAAACTGCAAGACAAACTGTCGTGTTGTTGCTTTGTCGCGTTTTTCTCAGTGCATTCTCATTTAAAAACTTTTCAAAAACGCGGCAACACGACAGAGCGACAGACTGTCGCTTTTGATTTCAGAATAATTCTTTAACGCGTAAAAGACAAGGGAACTGGAGTGACTTTATCAAATATCATCTACTGCCCACGACTCACAGGCTAACATGTGTTTCTGGTCAACTATCGTCTGTCTGTTTGGGCAGACGACACTTTGACTGGACACATCTGCCCTGATTCAGTTATAACTCTTCTTGCTCATCTTTATTCGGACTGTCGATGCCAGACCATTTGCTGTTTTACATAACGGGCGAATTGACTCGACTTCAGGTTTTTTGGGTGTTAACCCTTTCAACCCGGTGTGTATAAATTTTTGCGTGAAGAAAAAAATAGTAGTGGTCGCGCAGACGATATAAAGAGCAAAAAATAAATAGAAGCGAGGCTCGGTGATAATTTAATCCAGCAGCTCAACAGAGCTGCTGGATTAAATTCTCACTGAACCTCCCAACAAATCAAGATGGTTTTTTATTTCTCCGTTGACAGTATTGACTGAAATGATACTTTCCATGGCGCGAGTGTTGAGAGGGTTAATATATTTTGCTATTTTTCACTGCAGTCTCAGAATTATCCGGTCATCCATCACGGATACAAATCAGATTTGGCGAGTTTTCCCCACATCAGTAAGTTGTTATCCAGACAACCAGATTTATTTCTAATAGTGCATCTTATTACCTTTAGCTTGGGCCACCTTACAATATAGTATGAATCAAATCTTTATAACCTCCATATATGCATAAAACAATAATAATTATTTTTAACTTATCAAGTGTTCAGGTGATTTTCGTTAAATCATGTCACAAGGCCATCTGTTTCGTTTTGATGCATCTTTCACACGAACCGGTTGTCACAATCCAATGGGCGACAATTCCATTTGTAAGACGAGGTGTCCCATCATCTCTATGGCCCTGACCTCAATAACATAAAAGTGACGGAGAAATCTGTCTTCCTTGAGGCTTTTCGGGATAGTATAAAACAGTTGATGATCTTGCCAGATACAAGCTAACAATAAACGATACCAGAAGATTATGTCTAAAACTATGCGAGCAACTGACCATGGCCCCACGACTGCGGATGCCTCCCCTGTACACCCTGGAGTTCTCATGAGACACTACCCCTGGACAGGGCTTACTCAACAATGACAATTTAATACACCTCCTTGCCTTTCAAAACTTCGAAAATTAAGGGTATTTAATATTATTCCCCACGCGTACCGGGCTTGACCAGTAGAGGTTCCACATCACCGTTTATTGCTCAGCTCACCATAGATTGCGCGCAGCTGACTGCCAATCCTCCGTGCTTGTGGACAACAATGGCATTCCTGTCCAAACATTATAAGTTATTATGTTTGTTGACAAGGGACATGGTCTCACGTTCCCTGCATGAAATTTATATTCAACCGAGGCGTCAGCCGAGGTTGAATATATGTTTCATGCAGGGAACGTGAGACCATGTCCCCTGTCAACAAACATAATAACGTATATGTCCCGTTCTTACACAAGTAAAATTGAATTGAAAAAAGTCTTTATTCAATGTTTGCGTACGCTATCAACGGGGCGAGATGCTCTCGATTCGTTTCAGTTTATGTTACAGTAAATTAATGAAAAGCGACCTTATAATCTAATAGTTTTCATAAATAATTATCCATGTTTACATAACTAATCTTTTTATACGTAATAGCGGTACTTTTGTGTCTATTTTACTTCAGTTAAATGTATTTGTCTCAGTTGATTTCAAGTGAAAAAAGACATTGCGATGAACCGTTGCTCATGGCAACGAGACGCTTTCCTTGATAGTGGACATAAGAATCGCTGACAGTAGACAAATGCGGGTATCGGGACATATTGATATTCACAGTGCCGATCTATAACGACTTTAGGTTACTCCAGGGGCTACTCCATGTTTACGCAACCTTCAGCTCACTACAAATAACAGCAAAATGGTGACCGACCTGTTACTTTGGCTACAAACGTTCAAACATCAGTGCCGCTGCATTCTGGACAGATATCACGAATTCACAATACACCAAGTCAACTGCAGATACACGTGAAGATATCTCCTACATGATTTCTACATGGAATGTACACAGATTCAAGATCGGACATTAACCCATATCTGAATGTTATACCTCCCTCAAGATTTCATACCAAACACCTGTCCATCCACACATAGTCGGGCTCTATTTCGCTTCCCTACGTCACACCCAGTGTTCAGGAGCTACCACCCTCTGTACAATCGAACCAAGGTCTACGAATTACCAACATCATGCTCGCAACTTCATTTGAGAATTACAAGGATCGGTTGTAGGTCTACCTCTAGAGTTTCATCCGTGGCACCTCATGGATATCATCTCATCAGCGAGGAGCCACGTTTACAAACACGTTTGCCTCAGTCGTTGGGTAATGTCAGGCCAATCAACAGAAAAAACAACAATGACTCTGCTTGTTCACCCTTTCCGGTGATACAGAATCATGCTTGGTTACATGATCATGGAATCACCTTCCGCGTAGAAACAACAAGCGTAGACCATGTTACAAAAGACAAATATCGAGACGTGCAATACAATGACCGTAGGAACGTCATCACAACCATACTACTTTGGCTCATACGACTGACAAGCCTATAGCCAAACATTCCACTCAAACAATCAGTTTCCACGAAAAAAAAGTTTTACGAGGTAATCAATTGAAGTTTACACCAACACCCACCAAACCAAGAAACTTCTCTATGAAGATATCCAGTTCCTTCAAATAGTAAACGACAAGCGGTATCACTCTATTAATACGAATGGCTTAGCTCATTTAGCCTGGAGCGACATACCTGCAAACCCACCAGAGACAGCACGGGTCATTCTCAGCTGGAGCAGCCAGCTTGCTAGGCCATTGCACAAACATAACATCCACACACAAAATATCCCTTTCCTACAAGGGCAACTCACCTTCTGGACTGCAGCAGAAATTACAGCTCTTTCGTCCAGATAGCATAGCTCTTTCAAAGTAGAGACTCAAAACCTACTAGGACTTCAGGCAGTATGATTTTTACCACCAGAAACCACATGCCTGCTACCCCGCCGTAGGCACCTTGTCTCTTTTCTCTAGGCCACCACTTCGGACGATTCTAGACATGGACAAGAAATGAATGGAAGAGAATGGCTGGATGCCGTCCATTGTCCACCCCGTGTCTACACCAACTTGTCTGATAATGGGAACACTATTTTCATAAACGCATCGTATTGAACACAATGTCCCACAGCTACTAGTCCTTGGGCTACCAGTTCCTTAGCGAATACCAATAATTGTCCAGTTACATTTTGTCAGTGATTTGAAAGCATATGCCATTAAATGCGATGCGTTCCATTCGTCTGCTCGGCGCAAACGTATCACATTGCACTGAAAACAGAACAACTTCTAACCCTTGGACCACCAGGTCCCAGAGAGTACTCCAACAGCTCTCAATACAATCACCTTCAGTTGGGGTTTGCAACGCACAAGCAAGTAGCGATGGGTTTCATTCCAATGACCACAAACCGATATGCTTACAAGTTTGTATTGACCTTTGGGCCCCTGGGCCCTACTTTAAGATTTCCAACGAATGAATTAAATTTTGAGAACACAAGACTCCTGCACAGAGTCTACCCACAAAACAGCACCCCTGTTCTTATAACAGGGAATTAATCATTTAACCATCGCATTTCACTCGTGGCAGAATTGTCGCTATAACAGCATCACTCCTTTTTAACTATCGCATCTCATCCCAGGCCGGATTGTCTCTACGATCTCATCCCCTCCTGACAGTGTGCAATCCTTTTTATTCATACGTCAACATCCAGTTGGTTTACCATCGAGTTGCAGGCTGATATTAATTACCCAGTTCATTGTACCACTACACTGCAAGCTGATAATACTTAATTTTATATAATTACTGACGCTACTATTAACGCCTTTCATGCTGTTGGCGGATATTCCTACCAAGGACAGAATTTCGTTTGCCAATGAATAAGTATAATTTGGGCACATTTAAGTATTTTTCATCAAAAGTATTTTTCACAGCAGCCATGACCAGGGTTGATGAAAAATATCTTTAAAAATAGTGTGTGGGTTCAGGCTTAAAGGTCATACAGAAACCAGGCAATCATTCTGACCTGTTTCCTACAGGATTCCCATGCCAGAAGCATTTCGGTGAGCAACGTTGTCCTAATGTCCACCTCGTATATAACTCTTTTTATTATTTGATAGCCTGTGAATTATCGCAAATCATCTAAATGATATTTTTCGATATCCATATAATAACAAGGAATATCCCTCAGTAGCTTTCTAAATGACGTCACGCTTCGGGGCATCACTTCACCTTCTATACTGTTACAAGCGATTCGGTGCCGCATTTACCAGCAGCGCTAGAAGTTCTTGCTATTCCAAGCCGTTCTGGTGATTCTATGTCTGAAAAAGGAGACGTGTAATGATAATAAAATAATAAAAATTAGATGTATAGAAAGTGACTCCAAGAGTGACATTGAGGCTTGAACTGGTTAGCTTTTCCGAAAAAACTTTGTTGATCGATTCGCCCAGGAAGTTGTTTTTTGGATGAGTCGGCGCACTCAAATTCCTTGTTATAAATTGACATTTAAAATGTTCTAAAATTAACACTAATGAAAAATATGAACATTTGTAGTATTATAATTATTAAATTTCATCTGTGAGTTGAACAATTAGTTGGGTAAATTATGGTGGGACAGTAGGACTATTTTTTATGTTTTAGTGATTTGGCCATTACAGATTTGAAAGGACGATCAGCTGATCTTTGTAATTGTTTTGAAACGTACGTGTTCGCAGTCGAATTTGGTTAAATACTGCGCAGTAAAATGTCAAGTACCATAAGAAAATCTACGCTATTTTCGTGAATGTCACTAAAATAGCGTAGATATCCTCTATGTATTAAGTGCTTTAAAACTGTTCTATAAGTACTTGGCTTTAAGACTAAAATAAATATGTCTAACATGATAACAGATGTGTGAAGTAGATTTTAACTTTCTAATCTGTTTGTTATCTCTTTAACATAAATTTTAACCTCCAATTTTTTTGAAAACCCGGAAGGAATGGTGTTTTAATGTTATTTTATTTTTAATTGGTCATTTTTCAATAACAAAAATATCTGTGCATTTTCACTTCTTTTAGTAAAGTTAACACACATTTTTTCATTGCATTTTCAATTTGTGTTGGCCATCTTGGACTTTCGAACATCTTGAAAAATAGCAACTAGGCTAATATAAAATAAAACCACAAAAAGAGTATGCATGCGAAATTGGGTGCTTCTGTCCTCCAAGTAACGGTTTTTCTGTTAAGCCACCCAATACTGTAAGGTCCTATGGACGCCCAATTTATATAGGTTCCGCGGAACTCTACACTGAGTATTATTGTGAGAAGAACAGATCTGTTGGATTAGCAATTTCGTCACATATAACCTGATCAACAACTGCCACATTTGTCCGGAAACCATAATATACTGATGACACAAACTAATTAACTGCATCTAAAATATGTCCTGGTTACCAAATCAAAGCATATCCGTTACCATAACACAAGAATGATATTGAACTGGAAAAAATGAAACCACTCATATTGCTTTCTTCTCTCCGTTGCCTTAGCTGTTGACAATAACTCCTGTTTACGATAACGTGACACATTTCCAATCATATTTAACATACACAATTCATCACAGCATTGGAAACTGTTCAACTTTATGAATCTTATTCCTCCGTTGACTCTTTCAGTTCTGTTTTCAATTTTTATGAATGATATTGCTGACAGTAATGTCCATTCGTAAATTTATTTTGAATTTTGGGGAAGGATTAGCAATAATTTAATCATATACCACCCGTGTGTGTGGGTGTGTGTGTGTGGGAGGGGGGGGGGGATGCTGTATAGGATTAAATATCATTGATCCGACTCACCCATTTAACATTCAGTGTACTTCCGAAAATAAATAAATAAATAAATAAATAAATAAATAAATAAATAAATAAATAAATAAATAAATAAATAAACAAACTGGGGGCGCTAAACATTTCTATACGAGAAATATGTATTATGTGGTGAAGATTGACTGCCAATTACCCGGAGAGAACCATCTCCCAGCGGCGAAAAACTGTCGGACTGTCTAATTTAATAACTTCACACAAGCAGGGTAAGCATTGGTTGACATCATGAGTATCGACGACGTACAGTACGCCTTAGTACAGTGCGCCATTGCGCTGCCCCTTGGGCGTTTGGGATTAAGCAACTTGCCGATGTACACACAGCAGATGACATAGGTCAGAATCGAATTTACGACCTTTCGGTCTGGAGTCCAATTCTCTAACCAATAGACCCTGCGTTCCTATGCTTGTCCAGTTACCCACTTCAGCCACTGTAAATTTTTAATCTCGGCTTTGAGGTGCGGAGTCTGTCGGTATTGGCGTTGCGGCATTGATACATAGATTCCGTTTATCGCGAATCATGGTGTGTTACAACCCACTTTGTAATAAAAGTTGCAAAATGTAATAATTATTACAAAATGCACCTACATGGACTCGAAGAACGTTCCAAAATGTAATAAACTTTTTTTTTCAAACGCGCAATCGAAAACTAATTCATGTTATTATACAAATATTAATATAAATTTGTGTCTCTATGATTCTACGACTGTCTTGGGGTATATTATGTGCATTTCTACGCGTATTTGAGCGGGTTCGTAGATTTTCGGACTTTTAAAAAAATACAGCTCCATGGACAGGAAAATCGTTGCAAAATGTAAAAAATGTTACAAAATGCAACTACATGGACTGGAAAAAACGTTGCAAAATGTAATAATTGTTACAAAATGCAACGAAATGGACTCGACAAGAGTTGCATTATGTTATAAACTTTTTTTTCAATGGAATTATCAGAAAAGTTTTAATCTGATTAATTCACTTGCATATACCTGCACCATGTGTCAATCGGCAATATATACCCTCCATTACCGTCTTTGATTTTGCAAATCTTTATTTTTCTGCTACTGGAAGTATAAAGTTGCTGAAAAGACACCGAGATTCTTGCATAATTAGCGGATTATTCTCGTCCATTGCGAAAATACACGCTGACCATATTGATATTTCTACATGTGAATACATTCACCATAGGGATGCACTGCAAGGTGGACTAGTCTGTAATACTTTGTTGATGCAATATTCAACACCCCACCCTCCGCCATTCGACCAGTGTTGAGAATCTGACATTTTTAACCAATTAACCACCAGAGTTTACCGGACAATAACCGATTAACCACAACAGCAAATTACCACCAGACATTGTAGGTCTGCGATTTACAGAAGTGCCACTCTTTAAGAGTACAAATCGCATACCAGCATGTTCAGCGTCTGCTGGATGCAGTGCTTTGCTATAGGTGTATTGCTTTTATACTAGTATTTATCTCACTGTTATTTATTTATTGGGTTTTGTGACACTTTCAACAGCCAGGGTCATATCGTGTCGGGTAGTGTAACAGGTGGAGGAAGCCGGAGTACAGGGATAGATCAACCGAACAGCGGCGAGTAACTGTCAGACTCTGCAACGTACTAACCTGAGTTAGCATTGGTTGCGAGGGTGTGTGCCATTGGCGTGTCATATGTCTTAGCACACTTTGCCACAGTGTTCCCACATAAGTAATCGGGATTAAGTGTCTTGTTCAATGAAACAGCGTGTGTGACACGGACTCGGCTCGAACCTGCGACCCCTCGGTCTCAAGTTTGACAATGTAGTCCATGTGCCATCGCACTCCCCTTTAACTCAATGAAAAAAAATGAGTCAGACAACTCCACTGTTTATTTTTTTTATTTTGCGATAACAATCAAACAACGATGACAAAAGTATGGGTATAAGAGCTTTCAACTGAGATGTCATGGTCTGATTACTTTCGACTCACGATATATACAAGCCAGAACACGCAAGCTAATGTGTGTATGAATAAAGTCATTAAAATGTTCCTGGTAATCGCCAGCTCGTGTGGTTCTTTTGAAAGAAGGGGTGTGTGGGGGTGGGGGTGTGGGTGGGGTGGAGGTTGTGTTGGTTACGCGCGGTGATGGAGCCTAAGACCGTCTATATGGGCGTGAGCCCCACTTATATCCTAAAATACTTATATAATGTTTTTCATGAAAAAACGTAGGCCAGGAATTCGGGAACAAGAGAACCAAGAAGGACGCCAAAACACAAAGAACCACCCACCCAAGGGACGGGGGTGGGGGAGAGAAACAGGGAGGAGGCCAGAGTACCCGTCCGACCTTTGGAGTCTACGAGGCGAACCACAGGCGTCCCCTATTCGCGACTCGGGCTACATTGTCCAACCCCTAGACCCTCTCACGCAACA
The DNA here is from genome assembly GCA_031216915.1 of Pictodentalium vernedei. Lineage (NCBI taxonomy): Eukaryota > Metazoa > Mollusca > Scaphopoda > Dentaliida > Dentaliidae > Pictodentalium > Pictodentalium vernedei. The sequence continues at coordinate 545,968,446 of CM062297.1, forward strand.
TAAAGGGAATTGACATTGCCATCAGGACAGTCGCCCACTAGGCTTATGTCGGTTAATTCCGTTGATATTGAGAGTTTTGAATCCCTCGACCTGGCCGACTGAACAAGCAAACGCAGCTGGTCCATCCCAAGGACAGCTGTACTAATCTAGGACCAATGCTACTCAGCGGCACAGCTCTCTCGCTGAGCCTGAACAATGTCCAGTCACTCAGCTCCGTGGACAACGACAGCGCGCTCACCAGGTAAGAAGTTTTATTATATTTCGAAGTTAATAATGGGAAAAATAGATCTTGAAGTCATTGACATGGTCACTGGAGATGTTTTACATGAAGTGAAGGATAGTGCATGACGAAAATACTCACGGAGAGATGTTGTAAACGAAATTCCATATTGGAAGGAATATTGTGATAAACAAATTGAACACAGAAAGCACGAATGATACGGACAATGATAGGGATAAAGACCTACTAACCCTTTACCTAACATGAAAAGCAGACGACACTTGCAAAACAAATTCTTGAATAACTAATTGTTTTCATTTTTTGTCTCAAAAACATAGGTTATGACCCTTCATTCGAACGAGCTCGACGAGCTCGTTCCAAAGAGGGGTCATAACCTATTTTTTTGAGACAAAAAATGAAAAATATAATGAAATTAATTGGCGATTTTTCTGAATAGCGCCGGTCGGTTTTAGCCGTTATGTTGGGTAAAGGGTTAAAAACAGTTAATATGGAAGAGACGGAGAATGAATAAAAAATTGACAAAGTTAGAAATTATATTCTGGACATTCCAAAATTGACGTCGCCGACGTCATAGCTCTCTGAATTGTTTTTTCTCTAGAAATCGCCTATGATTCGAAATATTTGTTAAATATCGACGGGTCATCGGATACAAAAAAAGACGGAATCGAAACAATCGAGTATGGATGTGAATGAAGAAAATTTGATAGTAACAGAGTCCAGAGATTATACTTTGAATGTAGAAAGGGTAAAGAAGAGAAAACTTGAAGCGATGTCGGAAAAGTGAAGTCAAGAATAAGGGGAAATGTTTAACGATGACTTCGATACCGACAGATCTGACTGGGACAACAAAAAAAACTATCGAAAAATTAGGAGCTATATGGAGATATGTTAGCGATACCGACAAAAATTTGGTAGAAGATATTATAAATGTACCCATAAAAACTAAAACAAGAAGGGTAACTATACACCTCATAAGGACACAAAATAAAATCATGCTTCTGGGATCGAGATTGAATATATCCTGGTGGTTAGAGAATGTTATGCCTGAGATCTACAGACTTGGGCTCAATTCAGAATTACCTGATGATGTTGTTGAGTCTGTAATGAAGGAATTGCTTGAAAGTGAAAAGTCCAATGATAAACCAAATGATGAAATCGAAGAAAATAAAACTACAGAATGCGTTGATAATGTTGAAAACGACGATCAACCAGTTATGATGCCATTAGTAGAGGATGAGAGTGAAAAATCGGTTCTATTTGTTGCACCGAAACGGAAACCGGGTGTAAGTCAAAAGGCGAAGAAAATCAATTTTTCTGCTAAAGGAGACTTCCCCTATTCAACACTACAAGAAACGCTCAGTGGATGAACTTCATATTCTCACGGAGTCAACAAAGTTTGACCAGAAAGAACTGCGTGAAAATTTGTTTGAAGCAACAAATGAGATGAAGCGTGAAATAACGTCTGGTTTCGAATCAAAATATAAGATAATTGAAGACCGTATGGCTCAGTTAGAAAAGGAATGCAAAGAACTACGTCGACAAAACGGCAGATTGGTCAATCAGGTTAATTCGTTAAAAAGTTATTTGAAGGAACGAGAAGCTGAACAAATGAATACGCCAACTATTGTTGAATGCGATCCTGAAAAAATGCGCATCTTTCAGAAGCGATGGAAATAATGCCTGAACAACCTTCCTTCACATTCATTTGAAAATTCTTGATATGAAACTATCGAGGCAAATATATCAATATCCAACAAATTCGACGCACTACAACATAATGGTGAATCACTTCGTCTCCTGATTTCCAATGTGTTCTATGTGCCAGTAGGCACATAGAACACATTGGAACTCAGGGGACGACTTGTTTCAATTCCCGGTGATTGTGATGTTGACATCTCAGTCCAGCATAATGCTTGTGAAGCACAGATGCGTCCTGATCAACCGCAGTGCGAATCTTCCACCGTTTCTCACAATCCTCTGCATCTCATACTAGGGGATTCAGTCCCGAGAAAGAGAAAAGTAAATCCGAGAAAAGTGGCCGTTGGAAATGTGAGAGTCGAATGTGTTGTTCAGCCTGGACAGAGAATAGCAAGGTTGATGCGATGGCTGGAAGGAGGAAATTCCGATGAATATACAAATGTCCATAAAGACACGATTCATATTGGGATTAATAGTTGTAGAAATGGCCTTGTTACCAGTCGAAAAGAGCTTGTTGAGCTTATTTCCAAAATTAAAGAAAAATATTCTAGTGCAAAAGTGCAATTGTCTTCAATATTACCAACACTTCATTCGGATCACATAAATTTCTTCGTTTGTATTTTCATAGACAATACACGTGGAATTGTCGACAATTCAACAACAGAAATTCGTCGTTCATTTTATTGGGATAACTTGCACCCGAGTGTTGATGGGGTGCGTGTGTAAACATTAAACATAAAATATGCGAAAGAATCCTGGGATATTATTCAGTTACAACCAAACAGAATACCACGGAGAAATGCACAAATAGGTCACTTCAATCGATTAGATGGATCTCGATGCAATCAGCCTGCTTCGATTCAAAGCTATGAATCAGTGAATCGTGGTGGAAGAAGGGTAACGACAAATTAACATGAATTGAACAATAGGTCACAGAGAAGTAACGAAATGTCATGTACAAACCAATCTTTGATAAATGATTTGATAATTTTTTCAAAGCAATTGATGAAATTTTCAGAAGTTTTTTGTGGCAGGTTTGGGAGGGTTTAATCCTAATATATCACATGAAACGTCGTTAATTTCGACGTAACAACCCATGTCTTATTTCCTGATTATCAGCTAGTGTCTAATCGGCGCGTGGTCCCATAGCAGCAGCATTGTATTCTTGTGCGTAGTTCACACGACGTCAATTACGACAACAGGTGCAAGTAAAGCATATTCATGACGTCATGGTGTGAAGCGTCTAAGCCAACGAACTGATTGGGGATTGTTTTGGGAGAATTTAGCGACAATGAATTAAATAAAAAGTGTAAAAAACATTCGAAAATTCATGTGATATACAGAATCTTGAACTCGTGATGTTTGGATATAAGATTTTTTGAAACTCGTTTGATGAATTCGATTCACAACTCGCCTAAAGGCTTGTTGTGAATCAAATTCATCAAACTCGTTTCAAAAAATCTTATATCCAATCATCACTCGTTTGAGATCCTCTATATTGTATCTTAAAACGAGTTTATACTATCGTGTACACTCTTTAATTACGTATAACGGTCATTTAATATACATACAGTCTCTACTTATGATAGTTTCTTAAATTTATGCAATTATTATAACTTATAAAAGTCGATAACTTGGGAATTTGAAACAATAAATATATTTATGATATACATACTTGTGCAAAAGTACATGGGTTATAAATATATTTATACAGAACTTTCCGTAAAATGTAAAATGGAATATGTATTGAGAGATAATTTTTCGATTAAATGTTTATTTCGCTTCTGATGACCCCAAACGAATTTCATTATGATGTTAAATCATTTTCAAAATAACGTCAAGATTGTTTGTTATACTGCGTGGAACGCACGGGTTTTTGTGAACAAACTCGATAGCCTACTGAGCTCATCTTTACTCTCAATAGTGGGGGTTAGACAAGGATGTTCTATATCCCCCACTCTTTTCAAAAGTTTTATTGATGACATATGTGGGATATTTGATGAATGCTGTTCACCAGTAAATGTGAATGGACAACGACAAAATCACCTACTTTTTGCCGATGACCTGATAATGTTATCAGAGTCTCCAGCCGGATTGAATAAATGTGTTCAGAAGTTAGAACACTATGCGGATAAAAACAAACTTAGTGTCAATATTAATAAAACAAAATGCATGATGTTCAAAAATAGAAAAGATAAAAAAGATCCTACGTTTTGTATTGGAACAGTAAAATTAGATGTCGTAGATCAATATAAATACTTAGGTCTGGAATTCCCATAAAATGGAAACACAAAACAAGTCCAAGAGAATTTAAGTACAAAAGGATCGAAAGCAATGTTTTTCCTTACAAATTATCTCGGAAAGTCACCTGACTTAACTCTTGATGTGAAATGTAAACTTTTTGATAAATTGATTAAGCCTATTTTATTATATGGTTGCGAGATATGGTCCCCTGACCTTAATACTCCTTTTGCGAACCCTAGAGCCTGCGAACAAGTCCACTTGAAATTTTGTAAACAATTATTAATGTTGAATAGAAAATCATCTAACCACGCAGCACGAGAAAAGTTGGGTAGATATCCTATTGTGAACGATGCCATGCCACATCTCCATAAATATGTCGATAAATTATCCAAAATTGCTGGCGATAACATACTCTCCAACTCATTCAAAGAGTCAAATATAAACTTTCGAAATCTAGGATAACTCAGTTATCTCGTTACAATATCAAAGTTTCCGATGCTAATACGTTAACCAATAGTAATGGAAAATGCCTGAAAGATGCACTAGAATCTCAGCATAGAGAAAGATTTACTGAAGATATGTTTAATGATGAGAAAATGAAAGGCAATAATAAGTTACGAACGTATCGGTTAGTTAAAAATGAATACAAGCTTGAACCTTATCTGAAAATCACCAGATCTCGACAGGCCCGCGAACTGTTTACTAGACATAGGGTTAGTAACCATAATTTAGAAATAGAAAAGGGTAGACATAAACAATTCCCAACGCCCCTAAATGATAGGAGGTACCAGGTGTGCGATGCCGGTGAAATGGAGAGCGAAAAACATTTTGTTATGGATTGTGAGGCATATGTCGAAATTAGGGAAACGGGGTTCGAAGAAATTATAAAAGAAAACAAAGAATTTGAACAATTAAATGATTCGGAGAAATACTATTATATATTTAAAAACTGTGATAGTAAATCGATTAATATTATTTCTAACATGATCTGGTCATTCTTCAGTAAGCGAGATCACCTTGTTAACACTTTACCCAACGCAGACGATTTCAAAATTTATTAATTTATATATCATTTTTTTTAAGTTTTTCAAAAAATTTCCACAAAACCATATCATGTGACCTCTCATTGGAACGAGCTCAATGAGGGGGGTCACATGATATGGTTTTGTTGAAATATTTTGAAAAATTTAATTTTTTCAACTGCTCATTTTGCATATTACGCAGGCGGATGCGGGCGATTCGTTAGGTAAAGGGTTAAAGAAAAAAGTCATTAGTACTTTTTATTATACATCATGTTTATTATATCCTCTTATTTGTTATGTTTGTATTGTGCAACTGCCATTATGGTGTAATGCATTAAACTATTAACTAAACAAAACTAGCTACTCTAAAAGTTTCTCACTCTTGATGCCTTTCCCATTCACATGCATCCTGCATTAAGCATCCACACCCAGATTGCGATGCAGGCGATGCGAACTGTACATACCCATGCGACTAGAGTTGGCCATTGAATTTATAGTTGTTGTCTCAGCGACAGGACATCCGGGGGCCCGGGGGCGGGAGGAGCGGGGGCCCGGGAGTGGGTGAGGATAGATGGGGCACACAACATACCACTCGTGCCCGGCATGCAAGGGGCCAGGAAAATATCTTTTGCCCGTAGGTCAGACACCTTAACGCTTCTTCTGGCGACAGCCAATAAGGTGATTTTTAGCTTACAGGCCGGGCCCGAAGTCCCAGGTACACATGACACGTTCATTCCCAGCCCCCCCCCCCCCCACACTGCGGTGGGTTTTATCAAGGTGTTGGTATCTGTCATGAGATCGCTTACGCTTAGACAGGAATGGATCTTTTCTGTAAGTTGGTGAGGCGCTCGCGGAGTGTTTCAAGGCTCGATTCTACTGAGTTAAGTGATGCGGGTGTCCCTTGCGGCCCTGGCGCCAGATTGATGGCTTGTATGCAATTGACTTGCTGCGCTTTAACCTGACGTGAAGACCGCAACATAGTAGAAAAGGGCCTGACAAAGGTCGTGAAGAGCCTCAAAATAGACTCTCTACCATTCCCACTCCCATCTTCCCAGTTAGAACCATTGAGGGCTTCGAGCAGGCGCATGTGGGCCATTGCTCTGCTGGTTATTTTGTCACAAGACGTTTTAAGGGTCAGGTTCTTGTTAATGATGACGTCCAGAAAACAGTCTTCCTGACAATGATTGATCCTCTTCCCAAAGAATTCAAGCGTTACGGTAATTTGTTGAGCTTCTGTTGTGGGGTTTCACTCGCTTAAAGTGGGAGCTATGGAATGACTGCAGTTTACTTCACATCGCGATCGACGTTTTCCAACAGAAACTGACTTGTGCGCTTCTCACAAAAACACACATTGACAGCATTTGTTTAAGAAATACAGATGCATGCAATTTTCTATTAATAATTGTATAATACAGTGGATTATTTTGACTGCTTTGCTTGAAAATATTTTATTACACTTTTGCAACATTTTTTCCAGTCGATGTAGTTGCATTTTGTAATATTTATTACATTTTGCAACGTTTTTCCAGTCTATGTAGTGGCATTTTGTAATAATTATTACATTTTGCAACGTTTTCTCAGCCCATGTGATTGCATTTTGTAATGAAACTTCAAACATCTACGAAACTCACTCAAATACGTGTAGAAGTGCACATAATAAACCCTAGGACAGTCGTAGAATAATATAGATACAAATTTATTTTAATATTTGTATAATAACATGATTTAGTTTCTGATTACCCGATTGAAAAAAGTTTATTACATTTTGCAACGTTTTACCCGTCCATGTCGTTGCACTTAGTAATAATTATTACATTTTGCAACTTTTTTTTCAAAGTGTGTTGCAACAATGATGTAGTTTACCCACTTTACCAGCGAGGTCGTCAGTTCAAGTGCGACGTCAGGTGAAATAGAATTTATACGATCTGTGCAGCTGGTTTATGGATAATTTCTTTTCTTTTTTTCAGGAGTGGTGTGGGGGTGGCGGTGAAGTGGAAACCATTCAGTTTCTTTTACAAAAATTAGCCATGCATGACAACGATCGTATGAGTAAATAAATCGGAAAAAATTATAAATTTTCAGCAAAATCCTTTCAGTGGACGGCCGCTAATTTGTCGCCATATGTATCTATCTACTCCTCCACTTAATTATATTCTTCACGATTAGACGCATTTGCTCGCGTAATTTAAAAATTTAGCATTTGCAAAAAAAAAAAATGTTTTCACAAATTACAACAAAACCATACCAGGTGATGCCTAGTTCGAACGAGCTTGAAAAAATTCAAAATAAGAATTAAAATTAACAAAGTGTGACATTGCGTGTGTTGGGTAAAGAGTTAATCGAGATTATTGACCAGACTTCTTACAGTGGGCACACACACAAAACACTAAAGGCATTTCCATAAAAATTTATTTTGTAATCTCTGAGAGGAAAAACGTTCAAATTTTTTATGGATAGTCCCGAAAACAGAATCGATGTATTTATCGGTTGATAACGAATGTCGTATACGGAACTCGGAATAAGTAACGGTTGTCACGTCTCCAAACCATAGGCGTCGCGAAAATGACCGATTGGGGGTGTCGATGTAAACCTGATTTTTCCCGACTGATGAAATATTCCAACCACATCATCAAGACAGGCCTTGGTCGAAGGCATACCTTGATGATGAAGTGTCAGGATTATATTAGGCGATAGGGATCGTCAAGATCGCAAACACAAGAGTTCGTAGTAATTTATTTGTAGCTACGGTTCAGTCGCCGTTACGAACGTATCGGTTATACGCGTGGGCAGTGATATCCACGCATGAGTTCACTTGGCAAGAAAAATTATCATCAGCAAATTTTTAATTAATGAAGCACCGGGTTGTACCCGGTGCTTCATTAATTATTTTTTTGATGATCATTCCTATAATTAATGTTTGGAATCTATCATTATTGCGTCCGTGGAAATATTGCCCACCCGTGGAAAGTGACCAGTCCACGGCGGCCGTATTGGATGCATGTAATAGTTGTGACGCATGGGCTTCCCAACTTATTGAATCAGCACGTATACTGTACTCCAAATTGGTTATGCTGCGTTCGCAACTGTCCGAAATAGGTACTACAAATCTTCATTTATGTGACCGACTGTGTCTGCGACAATCAAATCTAGACTCGGGGGAAAGTGCATGATACTGATAAGAACGAATCCACATTTAAAAGTCCATTTGCATGGAGACAAATTGTACGAGGTATATTTTTGTACGGGCAGAAGCGGACTTGCCATATGGTCCACCAGGAAATTTCCCGGTGCCCCCTCCCCCCTACTGGGAGCCACCCAGAGCCCCCAGAATTTACGCAGCCCAACACCTGTTGACATAAATGTCATGAAATTTCGTGAAAATGACCAAAAGGAGAAATGGATCTGATTGCATAGACTGCCAGTTTATCGAAATGTCCTATATGTGGACTGCCAATGGCAGTCCACATAGAGGGCATTTCGATATACCAGCATTCTAGTGTGCCACTGATCGGTCAGTAGCAAGGAAACAGCGTTCCTTCGGTTCGAAAAATCAAATTTTTCTCCTATTGGTCCGAACTATTGGCAGTCTGATAAGTCCGGTGCTCCCTTTGGTGCAACCATTTTTGTCAAATGAACGACGAAGATGATACAAAAATCTCATCGAAAATGCCCTCCATGTGGATTACCATTGATCGCTCAGATGTAAGGAAGCAGCGTTCTTTCGGCCTGAAAATCAAAATTCCGAGGCCACCTTGGGACGTTTCCCAGCAACGTTTTTTGGCCCAGTCCGCTCCTGTGTACGGGGTATATATTTTTATATCAAGTATAAATCTGGGGGCGTCACCTGCTTTCACATGTATTTTTAGATACTATAGGGTAATTTGGTTCATAAATAGTCATTTCTCCTTCAAACATGGATCGAGTTAGTCTCCTTAGGATACTCTCTCTTCCCTATATGCTCTATAGCTTGGCGTCATCATGGGTACCATGAGAACCCGGACGTGTTGGAAGCCTTCCCGTTCCGGAGACTGGCACGGAAATATTGTTCTGAAAACATTCGGAGAAGACCAGTGATTGGAAAACTTCAGGATGAAGAGATCTTCATTTCAGGAAATTTGCGAAGAACTGAGACCGTACATTCAACCTGCTGGACATTAGATTCGTGAACCAATAGATAGTCAATAGTGTCACGCAAGCAAACAAAGCATTACGCTAAAAATACACGAGGGTGGGGTGGGGGGGGGGGGCGACATGCACGCAAAGTTGCAACTGGTACATGGTTTAAACGAACTTGCACCACATCCTGGGATGGTGTAATATATACCTGTAGTAGGAAAGGTATGGAACGGCCCAATTCCGCCGGAGGGAGAGCCGGAGGGGGAAGTGCCGTCATAGTCATGTGATCCAGTGGCGTCATGTTTGGTTGTTATGGTAACCTGCGTGAGCGGCCATCTTGTGACGTGATCCCCATAGTGATACGTGGTCCTAGTGCGCATGTGCAGCGCGTGTTGTTAGAGTGATACGTGTTTCCGTCGGCCATTTTGTATACTGGAGGCCGCCATCTTTGTTGCTATGTTACCCAAAGGCTTACAACAAGACTTTTTTCCTAGAATCACATTATTATGCCTATTATAGATGCTACACTAACATTAACGGTATATCTCGTACCAACTATCTCCGGTTCCCTCGTCCAAGTCTTACCAGTGCTTGATTTCCCATAACCTGTATGCAGAGTTATCTCCCTTGTGTATAACAAACGCTTACATGTATATCATTCCTAAAGCCAAGAATCTATCGAGTAGTTACTGATAAGTCATTTCTCGAACGACTCGAATCCCATCGAGCAAATAAGCCTTAAAGTATTTACTCGAACGAGTGACTCGCGCGTACGACTTTTAGCCTCATTTCGGTATTTGAGGATACCTATGACCTGGTATTATATTATTTGAGGATACTTTTCGAGGATACCTTCAGGAGAATCCCTTTTCTGTCGTATGAGGCCATGAGAAAATCCCTCAATGAGGTCTAATTTTCTGTCCCTTTTAGCCTCATTTCATTTGAGGCCATGAGGGCCATGAAAAATCCCTCAATGAGGTCTAATTTACTATCCCTCTTAGCCTCATCTCGAAATTTAACAGCCATATCCCGTGGCACCCCAATTTCAGTATCCCTTGTTTGGGAAAAACGTCTCGCCTTCGGCACCCCTTTTTAGTCGTATGAGGCCATGAGGGCTCCGAGAAAAGCCCTCAATGAGGTATAATTTACTATTCAATTTACTATCTATTACTACTACTAACATGTTCCGACTGTAAAAATAATTGGTGAAGGGGTTCTCCTATCCCCAGTGGCGGGCAGGCAGAAAAAGTCGACCTGGGAAACCGCAGTCCAATGGCGATACCCGCCCACTTTACAAATCACCGGCCCATTTCGGCGATCGACCGGCACATTAGAAGATTTTTATGGCCAATACAGACAACAGACACCTCTAAAAGTTAACCCTGGGTTCTTTCTTGCCAAATTCTGCCCTTTTTGGCATGTCCATTATTTTAAAATATTTGCCTCAACCGTGAAATAAATAAAGTTGAATGATTTACAGAGACACCGGCCCACCAGGAAGTCTCCCGACTTCCCAATCTGCCAATCCGCCAATGCCTATACCCCACCCTTAGGTAAACCCCTGACCCTAACTTTCTTAAGCCTTGGAAATAAGAGAGAGTTTATTTAACAACATGAACTCAAATTATCACAGATAAGCACTTTTCAGCAATCATATGTCGTCTGCTTTTTCAGACAGACGACACTTAATAGACTACAGACAACTGCACAGATTATGCGATCTTCACGAGTTTACTGCATACAGCGGCTTAGCCTCAAGTGGGGATTGCAGGTCTAGTAAATTAGACTCATTTTCTCATGGCCCTCATGGTCTCATACGACAGAAAATGGATTCTCCAGAAGGTATCCTTGATAGGTATCCTCAAATAATATAATACCAGGTCCTAGGTATCCTCACATATCAAAATAAGTCTGAAAGTCACATGTGCGAGTCACTCGTTCGAGTAAATGCTCTATGGGTTATTTGCTTGATGGGATTCGAGTCGTTCGAGCAATGGCTTATCAGTAACTACTCGATAGATTCTTGGCTTTAGGAATGATATGGGCTCTCGTGGGGGTTGTCTATCAGTTGGCTATAATCCAAAGGGGCTCCTCGGTACTATAATACTACGTGCTACTATTAAAATCCATGGTATGGCGGTTCTGAAAAGGATTCTGGGAAGAATCCGTAGTAAATAAAGTCAATTTCGGTAGTTTGGGGTGGATTTTGGTGATTTGGAGGGATTGTAGGGTTTATTTGGGTAATTCTACGAATCGGCAAATTACTCCTAGTCATTCGAACATATCCTCCGAACATACCCTGTCATATAATAAGGTTTTAGGTCACATAGAAACCACGTGCTACCATAAAAACCAAGATGGCGGCCTCCAGTATACAAAAATGGACGACGGAAACACTATCACCCTAACAACACGCGCTGCACACTAACACCACGTATTACTATGGGGATGGCGTCACAAGATGGCCGCTCACGCGGGCTACCATGACACTACAACATGGCGCAACTGGGTCACGTGACATGACGTCACTTCCGGGGTCCTGGCCGGGGTCCTGCTGATGAGCATCCTCCGGGTACATGATATACTACTTACGCGAAAATTACGCATCTCGTGTTGAAAAGGTTCGGGTTATTTTTACTGCAATTTTTCTTGTCAGTTGCGAGACGTTTCTGTGAAAAAAACTGAAAATTAATACTTCTCATATGCTATTTACAGGATTTGTACTTGTTTCCTAATATACCTTGGTAGCGTCGTTCCAGCAACGTGGATGCTTGAGTTAGATCGTCTCGACAATTATATGAGAAAAAAGGAAGAGCTTGAGAACAGTACAACACTTCCAGATTCGGAAAAGTTCGCTGGGGTGAGTCATACAGATTACTGCAACAGTCAATTGATCGGTGTTGTTGTATTCCATCGTGTTGACGAGATGAGATCGGCTAAATCAAACGAGACGCCGCGCAGGTCAATTGACTGTTGTAGTAATTTGTTTATTTTATGACAATTAGTATTTTAAACTGATCACAACATCTGAAAAATCAAATACAACAAGAATTATATTAGCCAAATAACCATTAATATTTGATGGTATTGGGGAAACCGAAACGCGTAGTAATATCGAACGTTAGTGTCGAACATGAAACTTGAAAGTCAAAACAATGGAGGCAACACAGATTCTCATACGTTTTGTTGGGTTCGCATCTTGAAAATAGTTGTTAATTGTTATTTTGCAATTGCTCAGCACGGCATTTTCAAAAAGAAGGGGCGCGGTGGCGTTGCGGTAACCGGTTCTTGTCAGATCACCGAAGTTAAGCAACGTCGATCTCGGTTAATCCTCGGATGGGTGACCGTCTGAGCGATCGATTCGGACTCCCGCGTTGTGTCCTTGGGCAAGGCACTTAATCCCGATTGTCCTCATGGGGCACGATGACGCCGTGTACTAAAGCGTACTGCACGTCGATGGTACGCATGTCTTCAACAAATCTAACCCTGCCTGTGCTACAGTGCGGAGTTACGATGTTGGGGAGCTGGCAGCTCCTCGTCGTTGCTGGGTGGTTCTCTCTGGGTACTCCGGCTTCCTCCACCCGTAAAACTGTCACGGTCATGATTAGCCATTGTGCATAAGTATGTGACCTTAAACACCAATAAATAAATAAATAAATAAATAAATAAATAAATAAATAAATAAATAAATAAATATTTCAAATAGACCTTGACTGGAATGTTTGTTAACCCTCTACCTAACGTAACGGCCAAAACCGGCCAGCGCTATTCTCAAAAATCGCCTATTAATTTTCATTATTTTTTTTCATTTTTTGTCTCAAAAACATAGGTTATGACCCCTCGTTGGAACGAGCTCGTCGAGCTTGTTCCAACGAGGGGTCATAACCTATGTTTTTGAAACAAAAAATGAAAAAAATTAGTTATTGAAGAATTATTTTTGCAAGTGTCGTCTGCTTTTCAGGTTAGGTAAAAAGGTTAACGGAGTTTAATGAGGAGACACTCGTGTTTACGTTCTGTGCCTATGCTCTATATTTATTTATAGGTCACTGGTAGAAATAGTCCGTTCACGAGCGCCTCGTTTGAGGCAGGCATGATAACGATCTGGAAAACGTGACACTCTTATTTTCCAGAGAGCTGGATTTGATGGGTAAACTACAGTGGTATTGAGGGGCTATTTGCGGAAGTCATACAATAAATTAACTTCTACAATGGTCGATAGTGTACTTAGTGGTGGAAAAAGCACAGATTGCGGACCGGGTCCAACTTCAGCAGCCGCCCTGTCTCCACGCATCGCTAATTATTTTTGAAGGCTGGCGTCATATAAACATCTGTAGTTCATGGTTTTGTTGACATATTGTGCTTCCCCTCTAGAGATGCCGCTCGAAGCTGTCGCCCATCCTTCTCCTATTGACCACCGCTGAGTTTCCTACCAAAAAGCCCACATCGGCCCAGTAGGTTGTTTTGAAAATAACTCTAAACTCTTTTTAATTAATTGCTAGAGAGCTCAATTATTTTTGGTCAGCAAAATTTGTTTACACATCCTTGTCTTGTTCCAGTTTATGGGAGAGTTGTAACAAGGAAAATCATTACAGACTAAATAATTTCACTTCAAAGATAATATGAAGTACGTCCACAGAATACGGAACCTTAACCCTTTTACTGCCACGCCCACTTTATCCATATTTGGAGGACTCTATCTACGCCTGCATGCGAGGAAGTTTTAAAAAATTCATGACATACTTGAAACTATCATCTGATTAGTTGTTGAAAAGGGCGCTCTATCAGAACGTAGAGATAATCATCATAAAACATGTGACAATAGTTGCTTTCGGCAGCGAAAGTGTTAAACTTGTGGGGCCCCCTCACTTCAGAGTGATGTCCAAATGTGGGCTTCCAGTACTATATCATTTAACCCTTTACCTAACCTGAAAAGCAGACGACACTTGCAAACAAAATTCTTGAATAATTATTTTTTTTCATTTGTTGTCTCATGAACATAGGTTATGACCCCTCTTTGGAACGAGCTCATCGAGCTCGTTCTAAAGAGGGGTCATACCTATGTTTTTGAGACAAAAAAATGAAAAAATAATGAAAATTAATTGGCGACTTTTGTGAATAGCGCTGGCCGGTTTTGGCCGTTACGTTGGGTAAAGGGTTAAGGATTTTACACGCTGGGCGTTACGAGCGTTGCGAGCGATACGATAAAGTAATGATCAATGATAGATCATACCAATAAGGAATTTTGACTTTGTGTCACGATTCTTGTATTAGATTTGCAATCACACAATGACAGGCAGAACTAGATCATTTTGAAATCGCAAAGCAAATTTCCAGAAGTCATTCACCGAAGCACGGCCTGAGCTTGGCCGCCAAACTTCGAGGTGGGAAAGGTTCATGGATATTGAGTATTGAAATGTCGCTTAATTCCAACTGTATACAGTGAAGTGTAATTTTGTTGTTCTCCGGCCCCGACCATACAGAACACCGTGGCGTACAAGGTGTTAGGGAAATGAAGGTGAAATCGTCGCTGTGCACGGGTTCGACAGTGGTCTAATTATAAGCATGGTTGGATAATACTATATCTTGTAGTTTGGTGTGTACAGCTGTGAACAGAAGAAATGGGTCTTTATATCCCTAGTTGACGTTATTTGCGTTGTCACTCCAAGGCGTTTTCCGTTATTTGTAACGAAATTTGGCAGTGCATGACATCTGATACATCCGAGCCAACATGTTAAGTTTGGTATCTGTAAGAGCTGTCGGCGTGACATAAGCTAAACATGGTGTTTTCCCCTTATTTGCATTGTAACGCCAAACATTTTGTGTCAATTGCAACGAAATTTCGCAGTGCTCGAGAACTTTTCCAGCGGTGTCCACGAACGCAGTCTGGACTTTGTAAGTGCTGTGGTTATGACCGTAAACGTGACCAGGAGCGTACTAAGGGGCATATAGAATATGATGCGTAGCATCATCCGAGCCACGTAGCAGCGCGATGAGGGCGAGTACAAGAGCTCCCCCTCCCCCCCCTCGCTGGAGGGGGCTTCCCCGGGAAAGATTTTGAAATTCGAGACAAAAAAGCCTCTCAATTTCCTTGACTGTGAGTCCGTTTGTGCCCATTATTTATAAGTTGTGAAAGGCATAAATAATTAGGGGATGACTACCTTGGGGGTGGGGGTGGGGGACATGTGGGACATGGTATTTTTCCCTTTTTAACGTTACTTGCCTTGTAACTTCAAAAGTTTTGCGCCAGTCGTAAAGAAACTTGGCAATGCTCGAGAAATATCACTGCCTCGTCAACATGTGAAGTTTAGTCTTTTACGTAACGTTAAATAAAAAAGCCAAAATTAAACCTTTTTATTTTTCGAGCTCTACAAGTTACTAAAATTTCATGGAAATCGAATGAATATTGATTTTAATCATTGCGACGTTAACGTCCTGCCGTCCGGCTGATTTGGGTTGATTTTTAACCCGACTGAATTTAGTTCGGACAGATCGAAGCAGTAGTAGAGGGTGTTACCCGGCGCTGCACGGGAGAAGATGGTTATATCAGCCGTTTTCGAAATAGAAAGTCAAGGTCACCAATTTCAAGGTCAAGGTCACCCCGCACGGGCACCCCGATAAAGTCAAAATGATCGATGGGTCAATATACTCGCACATATGAAATTTCAGCCCAATCGGCCCAGCCGTTTTCGAAATAAATGGTCAAGGTCACCAATTTCAAAGTCACCCGGCACGAGCACCCCGATAAATTCAAAATGATCGATGGGTCAATATACCCGCACATATAAAATTTTAGCCCGATCGGCCCAGCCCTTTTCGAAATAAAAGGTCAAGGTCATCAATTTCAAGGTCAAGGTCACCCCGCGTGGGCACGTTACTCGCAGGGACGAATTACCCCCGTGTACAAAATTTAAGATCGATCGGTCGAGAAACGGAGGAGTTCACCTGGAACAAAGATAGATAGAGAGATAGAGAGAGATATAAATACAGACATTCGCATTTAAATATTAGACTAGCGGTTGATACCCGGCGTTGCACGGGAGAAGATGGTTATTTCAGCGTTTTCGAAATAGAAGGTCAAGGTCACAAATTTCAAGGCCAAGGTCACCCCGTGCGGGCACCCCAATAAAGTCAAAATGATCGATGGGTCAATATACCCGCACATATAAAATTTTAGCCCGATCGGCCCAGCCGTTTTCGAAATAAAAGGTCAAGGTCACAATTTCAAGGTCAAGCTCACCCCGCATGGGCACCCCGATAAAGTCAAAATGATCGATGGGTCTATATACCCGCACGCATGAAATTTTAGCCCGATCGGCCCAGCCGTTTTCGAAATAAAAGGTCAAGGTCATCAATTTCAAGGTCAAGGTCACCCCGCACGGGCACGGCACCCATCCCATGTTACTCGCAGGGACGAATTACCCCCGTATAGAAAATGTGAGATCGATCGGTCGAGAAACGGAGGAGTTCACCCAGAACAAAGATAGAGAGAGAGGGGGTGAGAGATAGATAGAGGGATAGATAGATAGAGAGAGAGAGAGAGAGAGAGAGAGAGAGAGATACAGACATTCGCATTATATATTAGACTAGCGGGTGATACCCGGCGTTGTACGAAGAAGATGGTTATATCAGCCGTTTTCGAAATAGAAGATCAAGGTCACCCCGTACGGGCACCCCGATAAAGTCAAAATGATCGATGAGTCAATATACCCTCACATATGAATTTTTAGCCCGATCGGCCCAGCCGTTTTCGAAATAAAAAGTCAAGGTCACCAATTTCAAGGTCAAGGTCACCCCGCACGGGCACCCCGATAAAGTCAAAATGATCGATGGACCAATATACCCGCACATATGAAATTTTAGCCCGATCGGCCCAGCCGTTTTCGTAATAAAAGGTCATGGTCATCAATTTCAAGGTCAAGGTCACCCCGCAGGGGCACGGCACCCATCACATGTTACTCGCATGGACGAATTACCGCCGTGTACAAAATTTGAGATCGATCGGTCGAGAAACGGAGGAGTTCACCGGAACAAAGATAGAGAGAGAGAGAGAGAGAGAGAGAGAGAGAGAGAGAGAGAGAGAGAGAGAGAGCGAGAGAAATACAGACATTCGCATTTATATATTAAATGTAATTTTCGCTTTTTCTTCTTTTTTTCCAGGTTTCTATTCCCATCAAGATGGATAATGACACCTGGGTTTCGCTTATAGAACAATCCTTGTTGTTCATTCTAATTGTGGGCCGGTGGTTCTTACCAAGAGGGGAACTAACACGAAACCAGCTTTCTCAACTGCTGTTTGTATTTATCGGAATGGGATCAGACATCATGGAGCTATTCGTTTTGTTCGAGGAACAAGAAATACGCGAACACAAAGATGTAACTCTTGCAATTTTGGTCATATGGACTGTTAGTCTGCTGCAGTTTTGTCTTGTGCTAACGGCAACAAGGAACGCTAAAAAGGGGCGCGCTGTGGCCGTTAGTCCGGAGACCAATTATCAGAAAGGAGAGAAAAAAGAAAAAGCCTGCAAATGCCTAGAAACAGAGGTCTGGAGTCTTCTTGTTTCTTTGATTATGCAAGATGGGCCGTTTCTGTGTGTCCGCCTCTATGTGTTGTTGTACCTAGAGGTTATGACATACAGTATCTTTTTCTTCATTGCCAAGAACTCCCTACTCGTGGCTCTCATTATGTATAGACTCTGTGTCGTCGTGTGCGATATCAGTGACGAAAGTGACGAGAAGGAGAAGAATGATATGCCACCCCCTACAAAATTCTAACAAGTTATTTATTTATTTATTTATTTATTTATTTATTTATTTATTTATTTATTTATTTATTTATCATCACCAACTAGTTCATTATTGGGAAATATCGTTCATACTACGTCTAATACGCGAATGACGTCAGAATTTAACGTAAACGTAGTAACGTTGTGAGTGAGTTGGTTTTAAAGGAGATTTGAATTAATCCTCTCATATTTTTCATTAACTGTGTACCTACTACAAATAGCAGACAGCATTTTCAGAAAACGTTTCCTGAATAACTAAATATTTTCATTTTTTTCGAAAACATAGTTTATAACTCCTCATTGGAACGAGCTCAATGTGCTGGTTCCAATGAGAGGCCATGAGACATGTTTTGAGGGCAAAAAATTAAATTGAATACAAATTTGTCGGAGATTTTTGTGAACAGCGCTGGCCATAGTTATGTTTAGTAAATATACAGAACCGCAAATACGTTTGAATAGGTTAAGAATTATCGCACGAGAATGCTTTGGCACTGGATATCACGAGAGCACGAAACGTACGTGCGGTTGTGTATTTATCACACACCTCCCATGTAACAACCAGTCTACACGAAAATTGAACCGAAAGCACTTTTAACTGGATAATTGCTGCGGTTCCTTCGTTGCCATCAAGACACCACTGTTAGTTGGCGGGGTACCAACCCTAATTTGCTTTTTAAATTTTACGGCATTCAACTGGTCGAAACCGATTGACGCCGATCAGTGTCACGGTCACGATGATCGAACTTCAAATATTGACTAAACTGCGAGGAATAACATTTTTTTGGACGAGATACTAGGTTGAATATTTTGCAGCGCCATTTTCACCACCCACCCATCCTTTTTGTATTTTTCCCACAAAAGCAATTAGTTTGCGGGATTTGTTAATCTGGTACAGTTTCGGACATTTAAAAGAACAGCTGGACTTAGGTTCCTGCTTCCACCTTTGATGGTACCTATTGTTTAAGACCCAATTAAATGTACTCAGTACAAATGGCAGCATGTGTTGCTGAATGTCACAGAATTTTTGTTGTTATTTTTGTAAACTTCAAACAGATGGTGTATAAGAGGGGGTCATCTTCTGTACTGGGGTATGTATGTCATTATAAGAGGTCTATGCCAAGTAAAATAGGGTAAAATCACCGGATCCTCACAGATGAGAATGATGTGTGAATCTGATTTGGCGTGAGCCCTAGTCAGTGTATGCCCATTAATAAACATGGAATTCGATCTTTGAAACAAATAGCGTGTATATAGGCCTTCTACTGTTTGAATATGTTTAGACACAAGACCGTTCATTAGCATTTGGAAAATTTGTTTCCAATTTTACTTTAAACATATTTTCATATCGGGCCTTCAGTGGCTAAATCATTACCGCGGATCGCCTGAAGAATCATAGTTAACCGTTCAGCAATGCACGGCGTGAGTTCGAACCCCGATGAAGCACTTGAAAGATTCCATGGGGTGCGGTTCACACCATACGCCTATAAATATTCTCTTGTTCATATAGAATGGATTAGAGACTACATCTCGTGGTTTCTGTTATTTTGTGTTTTTGTTTATTTTTATGGTCTTAATTGTTTGATCTTAATACTTGAATATGGAATTTTTTCAAGTTAGCTTGGACCACTTAAACAATTAAGAATGTTCTCTTGGACAACACCAATGCAAACTCCTGGAACATCTTGCAAAAACTGTCCAAAAATAAAAAAAATGCACGCAAAAAATTTCCTCTCCGATATTGATGCCCACCCTCATGAGATGAATCAGATAATTCACTGAAATCAATTTCCTTGAAAAATTAACACACAGGGGGCTAAAATATCATGATAGCGGATGCACTATTGCTTTTCTCATCTTAGACAATCATAATAAACAAAAAATATGATCAAATAGATTTGAAAAAATGCACAATCCACAAAAATGTGTTCTCGGAGCTCAGGTACCCACACACTCCCTACCTAACGTCTCGCAAACGAATGCCCCCTCCCCCACACACACCCATGTCATAATTAGTAAATACAGTCAGTTACTAAAAATTTATTGCAACTCTCATCTTCGTGAATCATGAGTATTAAAACCAAAACACCGCGTTAAGACCTTCATTGTAATTTCTGGATATATCTCAACCCAGCAATGTGCGTTTACACTGATGACATATTTCCCGGAAGCGCAAAAATCCGCACTGTTTACTAGATACTTTAGTTATTTTTAGCTTTTTGTATTAAGAATATTATTAGTTACACAGTGTTTCAGCAAGTTATTTGAGACTGTACTACCCATCTGAGACCCGAATCTCAGAAGGGTAGTACTATCACGTACATCCTGCTGAAACACCGTGTGATGAATTTATTACCTTGCCGGACTTGCCCCTTCAGCTAGGGCCGCGGAGCGATTTGGAAAGTGAAGGGTGTGGGGGGGGGGGGGGGCTAAATGTCGTGAGGGCCCGAGAAGATTGGGGGGGGGGGGGGGGGTCCGGGGCATGCTCCTCTAGAAAAATTGTTATTAAAAAGCGCCCCAGAATGCTATTTCCTGCATTCTGAGCACTGAAGTTTGTTATTTTGTTCTGCTACAAAAACAAAATTATATGGTCAGGAATTATCTCTGATAAAACTTAAAGGGTAAGACATAGAAGCATCCATAGTTTCTTCGTTTAAACGCATTTTCCCGAGAGACAAACAACCCCAAAACTGCTAATAACCATTTATTATTATTTCAGATTATTCAGACAATTACATGTATAGTCACTTCTCAAAGTCAGACTCGATGAATGTACCAAATTTTCTGGCGCGAAAGTCATTAATTGACATGAAAGGGGACAGATTGTGATATTGGCCACATGCAATGTGATCAATATCACAACCTGTCCTCTTATAGATAAGCCGATGGAGTCGAACTCATGTATCCTATAAACCATGAAACCTAATACCTTTATGTTCTAATTCGCTCCCTCAACCGAACATAAAATATTTACCACATACAAGAGAAAACACGTCTTGCAACTAGGAAGGCGCTCGCATGAGTGTAGCCTCGTCGTATAATATTTATTTATTGTGAACACAAATATTACGCATACATGTACAGATGAATTGACGTCAATATTACACATACAGCATCAACCTAACCGAAGATACACAGCCATACGGACTTAACCCCTTAAGTACCGCAAAAATGGGATTGGATGGGTGGGCACAAACAGAACGACAGGTTACACGAAGGCTGAGCGTCGAATGACCAGACCACGACATACATCCAGTATTGTGACAAACAATGACCACGCACGGGTAACACACATTTCATTAATCAACCTGAACTCCGCTAAACGGTCACTTGTCAATACCCTAAACCAAACAAACATGTTTGCCACAAGACCATCCGACACACTCAGAAGACGTGTTAACCCTTCCTGCAGTAAATATATGTATTTCGTGCATCTCGCAATGTTTGACTGTGTCCTTAAATATTGGAATTATAATCCCATAGTTGTTGGATGTTTGGTGATTTATTTTGCGGTCAAAAGTGTGGGGATTTATTTTACGGACAAAACTCGACACACTGAACAGGGGTCGTCTCCGCGGCCCCTGTTCAGTGTGTCGAGTTTTGTTTTACTATAGAACCACCAACGGTATTACAGTGACGAAAATCTTGATAAAAGTAATAATTAGAGAAACTGAAGGAAACATTACTTTCTTTATTATTGAACAATAACGATTTGAAATTATTTCCCTCCAATTGAACATTTGGGAGACTTCAATTCAAGGATATTGAGAAATGACGGTCGTTATTATTGTGGGACACATGTTGACTTTATAAGTGTTTTATTCGATACAGTGGTGTGTTGTGTGTCTTGGAGAATCGGGGTCACCATACTCAAGCTTGTGCAAGTACTTTAATAAGTTTAGCCGGAGAAAAAATTCATATAACGAGAATATATTTTCTCGAAGCCACAACTGATCTGTAGTGTAGAAACACCACAAAAGAATCCCTCTTTTCGACTGTAAAATCGGACATTGGGGATATATACACGTTTTATAAGTTTTCGAAATATTCTCATGAAACCGTATTGTTCTCATTTGTTTGTGAATGTGAAAGTTTCTTATTTCTGACGAAAATGTTTGAGGCGATGGAAGAAAGGGAAATCGGCGAAGTGTTCCATAGAAAGGTCTGTACACTAAAGCTTTTAGGCTATTTTTAACTGAAAAGTGATTTTCTCATACCCGTTGAACTTCGTACACCCCGTTGGATTTGAATGTACCGCACTGGATGTATTGGTTACTGACCGATCAGGAAGCTTCTATAATTTTAAATGGGTAATAAAAATTTGTATGCTTTATGTACTACCAGTTTGCTCCAGTGCTTTTAAGACACTGTCATCAGAAACTAAGAAGGTACACATATTGCTGTCGTGCTAGCTTGCTGATGGTGTGAAAATAAATAAATGCATATATAAAATCAGGTGTAAGCTTGTTAAGCTCATGAATTCATGACTATTGGACACCAGATGTGATATTGCACCATCTACTGACCTTTTATGTTCTTTTAAAATCTATAAACAGCTACAGTACAGTCTACGTGGACTGGTCGTAATCCACCCATGCGTTTTCCAGGTGATAAAAATCACCATTAACAAAATTTTAAATAATGAAGCACCGGGTTGTACCCGGTGCTTCATTAATTAAATTTTTGATTATTATACCTATAATTAGTGTTCGCAATCTAATGTTACTGCGTCCGTGGAAATACTGCCCATCCTGTGGAAAGTGAGCAGTCCATGGCGACTCTACTGTAAACAACCCTTTTCACACCATATGATTTGCGTCCAGTTTTCAATCACCTGAAACTACATTGTCCCTTTATCAAAGCCATTGAGGAAATAATACAATTCTTTCAAAACATTCTTGAACCTTAAAATAGTGATCCATGTATCAATGTATCTGTGAGAGAATGTATGTGTATGTGTGTATATGTATGTATGTAATTATTGTACAGCCATTAAGCACCGTGTGTGGATTCTAGGCTTTAAAATTATTATTATTATTAAATCTCTGTTGTTTGTAACTGGTAATCTGAGGTACAAATACTATTTATTATATTTTTATTAGAGATCCAAAACTGGGTGGTATGAATACAAAGCGCCGCGAAAAGGCGTCCAGTCTGTAACTAGACTGAGCCAATTATTCACGTAACAGGCCTCACATGACAGATTGACAGTTTCATTGTTCTCAATCACAAGTTCTCCCCGATTAGAACATGGTTGTTTTCAACATGGGCAGGGCCAAACATCACCCCAGTAATATAAGAAAATTCAAAAGAAATCTTTTCTAGATCCTTCCTGTAGTGTTTGCTGACTAAAACATTCTGCTATCCTTTCTGATTTTCTGTGAAAGAAGTTGAAAACAACGACTAACAACCTTTGGAAAGAAAATCATTGGTGAGATTACACCCACACTACAGTTTTTGAGGGGTGATCGGAAACTGGACGCCATCTAAAACTGGACGCTTAATCATAATTTGTATCAAGTTGCACCTGTCTTTCTTTTTGTTAATTATCTCCCCCTTGGGCAGCTTAAAAAGTTGGACTTACTGTTAGAATGAAAGAGAAAGAAGAAATACTTGTGAAAAGTATTTAAACTTTGGGCCTATAAGGGTGGGTGCCTCCTTGGACTTAATTTTTTTTTCCTTCAAAAAGGTGGTCTTCGAGAACAAAAAAAAGTCAGCCCTGTGTATATAGGATTGTTTTGAAGATTCGCCCCCCGCCCACCCCGTTCAAGGCAGCTATTTCTTGATAGAGAAGCTAATTTATTTTAACAGTTGAAAGGTTTATTGTCGAACAAAATGATTGTGATTTGGTGTTTGCACAAAAACCCTCTGTGTCAACATAAGTCTTGCTAACAAATAACGCCCAATATTTTCACATTAGATGCATACAACTGTTGAACAATCATCAAATTGATGTAAAATTTAGCACGAAGACATTATGTATCTACCATTTACGAATGACGCACAAATCTGATAATTTTAAGCAAAGACTCTGCGAAGATGACCGATTAGCAGTGGGGAGGGAGGAGGGGGCGTGTTAATATTTGTCTCGAATGTCATGGATCAAGTCTCAACTGATAAAATATTCAAACTACATCATCTAGATATGCCTTCAATGAACGCGTGCCTCAATGATGTGGTTGAAAGTTGACATTATAGTTAATTAACTCAAGACTTTTTGGAAATATATTCGTGAATAAATATAATATGCACGTTGTAGGCTCGACCCAACTTTAGGGCCGTGCGAATCACACACTTTCAAATCGAAACGAATATCGAATCGAATCTCGTCTAGTATTCGAAATCGAATTGAACCTCGAATCGAATCAGGGGTGTCTTGGCAACCGACTGGGTGCTGCTGTTAACCTCAGTTGTTCCAACATTGATGGTTCAAGTCTCGACTGATGAAATATTCCAACTACATCATCAAGGCATGCCTTCGTCGAAGGCATGCCTTAATGATGTAGTTGGAATATTACACAGAAATGATTATAACAAGAACGATAGTGAAAATTACGAGTGCCGGGCACTGCATAGGACAAACAGCTAGCTAAGGTGCATCGTCAACTAGGTTTTGAACGTGACTAGTAAGACTGGAATTAGCATGGGTGCTGTTGCTATTGATGTTAATTTAGCGTAAATTACACTCAGTCGCTATTTATGTGCAGTTTCCATCTGAACTATACTCATTGTGAGAATGACATAGATGACTCATACCAAGCTATATTCATGTGAAATAATTCGAAAGGAAACTAATCGAGCTGCCGATTTCGAATAGAACAGTATAACAGCTTACGATTCGAAATAGAATCGAAGCATCGTAGGGCCCAACGCAACTTCTTAATTAACCACCGCGTACTGTGCCCCAGCTTGACCATACAAGGTCCCCAGCTGTCAGAATCTGGTACCACAGCCGTTCATTTGTATGTACGACTGAGTTTGTGTGTGCATCATACGTCCAAGTACTAAATCTTGTCTCACAAGAAAGTACACATTTACTGGTACGAGCGAATCTATATCTAAAACTTCAATCCCGATGAAAATGTCCTGATTGAAAAATAGGGATGGGGGGGGGGGGGGGGCACACACCCTAAACCCCACTTCGCTATCGCGTTGGCTTAATTCGACTCGATTTAATATTGACTGCCTCGATTCGAACTTCAACGATCTCCCTCGTTATTTGTTTTGTTACATCATAAGTTTTATTGATTGATGGGTTGGTCGCCCCATTGATGGGAAGACGGTTAACAAGGGCGCCAGAAGAATCCGATGACAAGGGTATGAAAAAGGGGATATCCATCCCTAGGTATGATACTAATACGTGATCCCTCTCCCATTGCCATTGGCACACACGAAATACTTTAGAAACGAATTCGAGAGTTTCTCAGTTACAGTTCAGGAAAGAAAATTCGTCTCCACAAGTCCCACTTCTTCTCCCACAGCTTCCGGCGCCCGTACCATTAAGCTATAACTGGAAAGGGATGATCAGATCTTTTTGGTTTATATAAAAGTGCGTAAACTCGAGTTCGAGTCTGAAAACAGGTACTTGTCATATTCTCCTCATAATTACGTAATCGCATCAGCTGCTGTTCTCTGAGACACTGCGCAGTTCATTTTCTTTGATCCATCACAATGAGTTAGCATATACTCTGACTTGGATTTGAATAGATAATCTCCGCCAAGGGCGATACCTATATGTGCGAGAACGGTTGCTTCAGACACCCCCATTTCTGACACCATTGTGACCATTCATGGGCAAAAGATAGCTATTAACAAAACATAAGCCAACTGTGTCTTAAATACTGGACATTGCCAAGCCATTGAGATTGGTTAAAATCTGGCATACGACGGGTAAATCGAGCGACTGAAGCATGGTAGTTTTCTCATGTGTGCCAGGTCTCCGACAGATTTGTTGACTTTCAATTAGGCTGATAATTTAATTTGACTGTTTGTTGGTTTTTTTTTAAATTTTAAAATGATTAACTGCACTTTGTTGTTAATTTATTGCAACACGGTCTGTGTTACATAAAAGTTATATCCATCTTGAAATCAACTGGTCTTGAAGATATTAAGAAAAAAATATAGTTTTGTTTGCTGTCAGTTTATTATCGCCATTCTTTTTGCAGGCCTCAAACATTGACTTTTTGAACGTGTTTACATGATGCATACGCAAAATATATCTGAGCTCATCTGTAACATTGGTGTTAGGGATATCTGGATGTTAAGGGATAGCGAACCTATATCTTTCCAGTAATTTGAAAGTGGTTTTCGGTTTGCCTTTACGATTTTTCTGTTCGGCTACCACATTCCACATCAGGGCATTATGGTACTGAGATGTTTTTATTGCGAAAGTAGCCATTCTACTAACCGTCTCAATATATAAACGATCTCGACCAAGTTCCAAACTTCACACCCATGTAAGGCTATAGTTGAAATTATTTGTCAAACAGCTTTGATATTGTCTTTATTGGAACTCATGAAGTTTCATTAAATCTACGAAAAAGTGAGTATAAGGCTTTTTGAGCTTTAACAACCAAATCATCTTGGGCTTTAGAGAAATTTGGCCCAAGATATGTAAATTCCTCAGCAATATCAACACGCTTGCTTCCGATAAAGAAATGTTGGTTGCGTTTGTGTGCCATTAATTGATGCAGTTCCAAATATTAAACATTTTGTTTTTCAACGATTATTTGTAACATATTGGTTTCAGTATAACTGTGAAGCCTATTTAGGCACAGTTGAAGCCATTGCTGGTTATCAGATATCGTTACAAGATCACCGGCAAAAGAAGATGGTTTAATTTGTAATCCTGCATCCACACAGGATCACACAAACTGTCGAAAATATCTTTTATGTCTTCAATAAAAAAACGAAATAGAGAGGGAGATAAGATGCACCCCTGGCGGACGCCTATATAAGAGAGGGAGGCTGGTCCCAATTCATTAGACGTTTCAGTTAAATACAAGCTTAATTCATACACAGATTTAACCACGTTGGATATTTCACCACACAAACCTATATGTTGAAGTTTCAGAATGAGCATTTCCCTGTTCATCGAATCAAATGTTTTGCGAAAATCAATAAAAGCAGCAGTGGTCTTTTTGAATACATTTATTTGTCAATAACCGTTTTCAAAACAAAGGCACTATCTGTGGTCCCTTTTCCTTTGCAAAATCCAAACTGGTTTTCGCCATAATATTTTTTATTATCTATAAAATAAGATAATCTTTGATTGAAAATTTAGGTGAACAATTTCCCGATAGCCGAACTAACTGCAATAACCCTATAATTATTTGGATAAATGCGATCACCCTTCTTATATCTGAGGAAAAACCCAACTTACTCGAATCTTCAGGATAACAACCAGAAATGAAAACCTGATTAAAAAGGTTTTTTTAATAAACTATATACTACTCAAAGTTTGCTAAGCACCAAGTATATCCAACTACCTGTTTTATGTTTTAGTTGAAATATTGTAATGAAAAGTGTATATATTTTTTATTTAATTATATCTTTAATGATTTAAGTACAGAAATTAAGATTTTATTTGTGTTTGATAATATTTTTTAGCTTTTGAATACGATAACCATGGAAAATGGATATCATTGGTAAAAGGGGAAATTTTTCAATTTGCCAAAATGTTGATGGAGCGAACTGGTATGGGTTCAATATCGAGTATGAGACACATTAACAATAATACAGCTTGACAACGCCTTCTCATGCTCCCAATCAGGTTCCTGGTGGTCCTTTGTGGGATGTTGTTTCATTCTTGGACCAGCATGGCACCAAGCTCCTGGACACTTCTTGGCTGGACTGGTCGGGCTGAAATTTCAAGCTGCAACTCATTCCAGGCTTGTTCGATTGGATTGAGGTCAGGGGATCTTGCTGGCCAGTCCATACGCTCAATCCCCTCCCTCTGTCGGTACTCCCCGACAGCATGGGCAACATGAGGACGAGCATTATCGTCCATCAGAATGAATCTATCACCCACTGCACTTGCACACAGTCTGACGTGGACATCCAGGATCTCATCAATATACCGTTCTATAATAAGTGTACCACGTTCAAGGACACAGAGCTCTGTACGTCCATCCCTGCTGATGCCGCCCAGACCATGATTGACCCGCTACCATAGCGGTCATTTTCAGCAATGTTGGCTGCATGTAATCGCTTTCCTGGTCTTCTCCATACCCTAGAACGCCTATCTGTGTGGTCTAGGTAGTACCTTGACTCATCTGTAAAAAGGACAGGTCGCCAATCTTCTCTGGTCCACCCAACGTGGTCCATGGCCCATTCATATCGTGCCTGGCGGTGGTTCTGGGACAGCGGAATGCGAATACATGGTCTTCTCGATCGGAGACCACATTCGTGCAACCTCGCCCGGATAGACTGCCTCGAAACATTTACCCCGGATGCATTCTGAAGGTCACTGCGAAGCTGGGGTTGCTGTGGAAAAGCGGTTCCTATGGGCCTGAGTTATCAAAATCCGGTCTTCAGCTGCAGATGTTGCCCTGTCTCTGCCGCCACCACGCCGTCTTACTGGTGTGCCATACTGCTGAAATCTTGCCCAGGCTCTGGTGATTACCGTATGGTGCACACCAAGGGCTTCACCAACCTGACGATTGGTAGCCCCTTGCTCCACATTTCTGCTTCAGACAAATGTCTTCATACATTTGCATTTGCCATATTCAATCATTAAATCACAAGGGTTTGTGTTGAACTGAAGACTGAATACCCTGCACATGTCATGTATATGTAGACAGTACACGAAAACATCATGAAAATCAAGAGGTACATGCTTTCCATGACTGTCACGAAAAGTCTGCCTGTCAAGAGAGCTAATGAAAACACTAGGGACCATCTCAATGCATTCCTCAATCATATCCACCAAAAAATATCGCAAATATGTCACAAGCAAATTTCACAATGATGTGTCAAATATTTGGTGCTTAGCAAACTTTGAGTAGTATATATATCTATCATGCATGGACCAACCGCCTTCAGCAAACGGTTACTAATATTGTGAAGACCCGACGATTTCCCACTTTTCAATTCGCGCAACTTTGAAAATATTTCAGATGGTGTGAAAGGCGTATTGTTCAACTTTATTTTTATTTCCAGGATATAAAACGACTTATCATCATTAGTAACGTTAATAGCTCCACTTTTAGAGTACAATTTCGATAAAAAAAATCTACTTCGGTGTCGGGGTTAAGTTGATTGTCCATTCTTCTTCTGTTAATGAGGTGCCAGTATTGTTTTGGGTCACTAGATTCGAAATTATCCAACCAGAGGCGGCGAAACCGGGGGGCACAGGGGACACATGCCCCTCCACGTTTTTCCACAGACATCTTGCGTGGTTACACAATGAGTTAAAATGGGCGCATGCAAACGTGCTAATATACAGGCATTCCTGGAATATTACTTGAAAATCCAAACAACATTTAGCCAATGAATCCCACCTTCGGTCGCTTCGGTAACTTTCTTCCACTTCGACCATCTTCCAACCCGAAGGCTAGCCTTCGGGTTGGAAGATGATTGAAGTACAAGAAATGGTCAGGGCAGTGACCATACCGCGGCATGCTCATCTAAACGAGACACTATAATGTGTCACGGTACATTTACTGATATACGATTGTAACTTTTCCCCCGATTGGGCTGAACCATGATAGCCTTGAAATCTGTGCCCCTCCACTTTTATCGAGCTTCCGCCGCCTCTGTATCCGGCTGTTTGTACAACGCAGAGAAGATTTTTTTTCTTTTTAAACTTTGTTTCCTTTTTGTAAACTATCACTGAATTGATCATGCAGCATGATTTATAACTTTTTTCAAATCATTTTTCAGAGCTTTATATCTATCATCAAACCACAGTTCTTTACGCATAGTATTACCCTTACGGGTCGGTACTCCCATGTTATCAGAATTGTGGATTGATTTCAAGAGTGAGAGAAATCATGCACAGCCTCAGCTGTACCCTTACCATTAATACTGTTAGCAATCACTTCGTATGAAAATGTTAAGTAGTAGTTTAATGCTATTGTTTTTTAAAGACATTCTTTAGCTTTCTCATTGTTATCTGATGTCCATTTTAGGTTAGTTTGTTTTGAGAATTTGTATTTTTTTTTCTCTGTGGACAGATTGCTTTTAACGTCATATCTGAAGTGAGTAACACCTCAGTGTAACAACTCCGCGCAAGCACTCTTTGAAGGCAAGTACACCATCAACGTGCAGTACGCCTTTGTACACAGCGCCACTGTGCCCCCACGTGGGCAATCGGGATTAAGTGCCTTGACATAAATGCTCTGCCACCATAACAAAATGAGCCAACGACCCCCCCCCCCCCCCAAAAAAAGGTTCACACCAGCTAGAAAACACCAAACTCTAAAATTTCCTCCAAGTGGGCTACTTGGTGCATTTTAAGGCGACGGACCGCAAACACATTTTTAAACTAGACTTTATGATTCTGGAGAATCATGGCTTTTCCCGATTAGATTCCATGATTTTTCATGACCCCACAGTGTCTGATGAATTGTTTTTAACTGTCTCACTGAAGTTCCCTCATTGATGTTATGAGAAAGGTGAGTATAGTAGTCTCAAATGACTCGGTTTGGGTTTGATAAAAAAAAATGTTTAGGTAAAACCCATCATTAATGGTAGAATGGGTTAATATCAAGATCAATGTTTCCCTATTAGTTTTGCGTCCGGTAAAAGAAGTTACGCTTCTCTGTGGCATTTCCATTTGTTGGTGTCCAAAAACAGACTATTTCTTCAATTTTTTTTACATTTAGCAGCCCATGGAGGGTTAACAAATGCCTACCAGAATAATTTATCCATGCAACTGGTCATATGACACCAAGACCTATCAACCGCCATTTTCTCTTGGAAACCCCACAAAATGTTTGTACAGAAATCCAGGGAAAACGATTTTTTAAGCTATCGATGGGTATCCGTGTTAACCTCCCCAACAGGGGTTAACACTTGTTTTTTAAATACTCTTATTACTTACAAAAATGGTCCTCTGTGAATTCCATTTCCAACAAAGGAGATTATGTTTATCTCTCATGTATACATTGGGTGCTGTACGTGTCTGAAAACAGCCCATGTTAACAAAATTACGATGCTTGGCAGCTTGTAGATGGTTAATAAACGCTCACCGGAGTATTTTGTCCATGCAACTTGTAATGTCACATAAAGACCTACGAATAGTCAATTTGTCTTGAAACCCTATAAGTTACCGTTATGGAAATTCACAGAAAATGGGAATTTAAAGCTTTCAAGGGATATCTCGCTTTAGCCTGCCCAAAATGGGTTAAGACGTCGACTTTTGAATACCCTTACTGCTTACAAAAATGTTTCCGTATAAATTGTGCGCTCGATAAAAGGAGGCACTTTTCTTTGTGGTGTATCCTTTGGGTGCTGTTGGTGTCCAAAAACAGCCCATTTTATCACAATTTTGACCTTCAACAGCCCGGGGAGGGTTAACTAATGCTGACCGGAATATTTTGTTCATGCAACTTGTAATGTCACACCAAGACCTGCAAATAGCCGATTTTTTCTTGAAAACCTACAAAATGTTGATAGAGGAATCCACAGAAAACGGGTATTTTAAGATTTTAATGGGTATCTCTATTTAACCAGCCCAAAATGGGTTAAGACGTCAAATTTTGAATACCCTTACCACTTTCAAAAATATTTTCCGATCAATTTTGCGTCCGATAAATGAAGGCCCCTTTCTCTCTGGTATCCCGTTTGGGTTCTGTTGGCGTCTAAAAACAGCCCATTTTATCACAATTTTTACGTTTAGCAGCTCGGGGAGGGTTAACTAATGCTGACCGGAATATTTTATCCATGCAACTTGTAATGTCACACCAAAACCTGAGAGTGACCAATTTTTCTTGAAAATCTACAAGACTCGTTTAGAGAAATCCACGGAAAACACGAACTTTTGAGCATTATGGGGGTATTGCTGTTTAACCAATCAAAATGGGTTAACGCTTGGTTTTCTGAAGACCCTTATTACTGACAAAAATGATCCTCGGTGAATTCCACTCCCAATAAAGGAAGTTATGTTTATCTTTCGTGTATTGTTTGGGTGCAGTGGGGGCCTGAAACCGGCCTATTTCATCAAAATTTCGATGTTTGGCAGCCTGTGGAGGGTTACCATATGCATCGCCTGATATGTCGTGTGTACCAAAGGGTGTGTCACAGACAGGTGTAGCAATGACGAATGTATAAAAAAAATCTACAAGACATGTTTCGAGAAAGTGCCGATAAACCCCAATTTTGGCAGTTTTTTGCCAATTCTGACAAAATAAGGGTTAAATCGAAAATTCTGCTTGTGTACATTTTTAGATTTTGTGCCCCTCTATGCGTGTGCAAAATTTCATGAAAATCGGTTCGAAAATGGCTTCTGAATCGTACGGACAAAATGTGTGGAAAAAAAAAAAAAAAAAAACCCAAAAAAAAAAAAAAAAAATAATAATCCGTAGAAAAACAATAGTCTTTTCCAGAGGGAAAAGCCTAATCATCCAGTTATCATACTTTAATGTAATACATGGAAGTATCTTGACATTTCCTAAATTCCAGTTAATTTCAATTTTCGAAGGGTATATTAAAATCGGGTTTTACCGGGAGTTAGGACTTTCTTAAATACTTTTCATAATTTGTCTAACAGTATATTTTTTTACCTTTTGCTTTCTACTTTTACCCCGGTTTCTTTTCATTTCGGGTTATATTACACACCCGTTCAGACAGAACTTGGCTTACGAGAACTTGTATCGCCACATTTCTTTTCTTTCGTCGACTGTGTGTATTTTTTGTTGTTGTGTCTGTACCCTGAAGAAGGTCTTCATCAGACCGAAAGCTAGGTGAAAATTGTTTTTTTTCCTTGCTGTTTGAGCTTTATTTAGACGAATTTCTTTCGCTTTAGGCTCTTGCATCCCTCGGATCCAGCACACTTGAAACACATTTGTTTTATCAGACTATGGACTTTTATTTTTTATTTTTTTGTACTGTATATATATACGATAATACCATAGTGTGGCTTGGTGTGTCAAATGTTCACCACGAGTGGTGAAGTGATGTTAACCGCGAGCCTTTGGCGCGCGGTTAACACCACTCACAACGAGTGGTGAACATTTGGTACACCAAGCTACTTTGGGTATATTTTATTTATACCATGGTCGTCAGCTTATTAAGAGTCGCTATTATTTTTTCTCGATTTTACTGAGCAGCAGACTTACATACGTGAGAATCTGTTTTTGTTTACATGAGCATCGGTGGGCGGTACTTCCGCTGTCAGTTTTATCGCCGAAATGAAATGGAAAAACAAACTGAGCCTTTTTCGTTTTAATAACATCATAGCATACTATTTCCAGTTATGGATGCTTTATTAACATGAGACAATACATGTTTTGTTAATTTGTGCCATCTTATGAGGTAAAAAACGTTATAAATAGTTACCACTTTCATTTCACTCTTCGCGGGGCAACGTGCGATAAATTGAGACAAGTTTGCATTCAGATCGACGTCACCAAAGATCAACATGGATGTAGTTCTACTGTAGGTGTAAATTTTTACTATTGAAATCACATTGCTGGCGTGTTCATCACGGTTGGTGTGTAAAGCTAAAATTTATGTCATAGGCTTTTCATATATAGTAGAACAGGTAATCATGGTATAAAGTTATATATACGATATATCCGAATGAAGTGTGAACAAATATCTATCACATGTTTTTTTCCGTGAAACTGAAGGTACTGCATTTGATAAAACAGCACGAAGTTTAGAGATATCCAATATGCCATCTATCCGCATCAAAATGGCAAGCTGAGAAAGGAAACCGTTAGTTATGACACTGTCGAATCACCCGTAATGCTCGCGTGGCCTTCAGTGTATAGAGGTCTAGTGTACAAAGGTCTTTATTACCCATCGAGAGCAAAATGCAGTTGTGTTGCCCTTGTACAGTACTGCCGCCGTGGACTGGTCACTTTCTTCGGTTAGGTATTATTTCCTTGGACGCAATAATAATATGAGATTCCAAACACTCATTACAGAAATAAGCATCAAAAATTTAATTAATGAAGCACCGTGTACAGCCCGGTGCTTTATTAATTCAAATTTAGCTGCTGGCGATTTTTATTACCTGTAAAACGTATTCGTGGACATC
The DNA here is from genome assembly GCA_031216915.1 of Pictodentalium vernedei. Lineage (NCBI taxonomy): Eukaryota > Metazoa > Mollusca > Scaphopoda > Dentaliida > Dentaliidae > Pictodentalium > Pictodentalium vernedei. Next base: position 546,002,754 of record CM062297.1, read on the forward strand.
ACTTCTCACGCGTGGATTACGACCGGTCTACGGCGACTGTACTGTATTATCTTGTATTATTAGACGTGTTGTCCTTTAGAAACTGACGGATCATACGTGAAATGTATAGAACTGTGGTTTAAAATAAAACGGATTGAAGAGAGGTGGCGAGTGGCAGAAGAATAGTGTTTACACATCTTTTCCTGGTGCATTCCTCGTCATCTCTTTATGTTAGTTACGCGTATTCAAATAAGACCTTTTGGATCTGGCCTCTGATGCTCTCATATCCGAAGTAGACAAATGTTTTTCTGACGAGGGCTCATTTTATTTCACGTAAACGCGATTGGCAGGAAGGAACAGGTACGGTGGGTTTTCATTCTAGTATCATTTCACGAGAATCATCTGAGAAAAACTGATCGTCCCTTGAAAGCATAAAAGTGTCATCTGCATCAAAAGCTACTTTTCCACATATTGTAAACTATGTACACATGGGCTCCCTATTTCCTATCTGGTCTAAATATAGAAATGCAGTGATCCTCACGCAATCGGTATTCTGCTTACCCTGCGTTACCAATGTGGAGTACGCTGCCAATAAAATAAGAATTTGGGAAGATTTTGCGTCGGGACTTTTGCTTGTATTTATCCACAGATACATTTTCAAGAAGTCTGAGTTTTGAACTAGAAACTTACTAATATTTCAATTACATCATCAAAACATGCTTCCGATGAAGGTATGCCTGGATAATGTAGTTGGAAAATTCTGTAAGTCATCAGTAATCAAAATTACAGAATTTTGAGCCATCAATGTCGGAACAAATCGGATTTACACCCCACCCCAATCGGTCATGTTCGCGTCGCCCATGCATTGGGGAAATGGTTCAAGAATATCGCACACAGTCTTTTGTTAAAAGTTTATTGTTCTAAGATAGTTGCAAAAATTATCAAATTACGACTGTTCTCTGTGATAACCTTCTTGTGACGTCAGAGGGGTACACTATTGTTTGTTGACCGGTAGGTACTGGGTTTTATCCTCCCTATGGTGAGGAGCTTATGGCACATTTATGATTGTTACACCACATTTGATATGCTCTTCACCAGTCAATAACCATTATTCATTTCCGTTTTTGTGTACAGTATAATAATGTGTTTTAAACGTGTGCGTGTATGTTGGGAGCGACTTGGATATCGATAAGACACAAGAATTACGCAGCATTATAAAAATGATGACCTGGTCAGAGGGTAACATTGCAGATTGTCTCTCCGGGGAACCATTGTCTCCCGAGACCAGGTCAACATTTTTTTATTATACCGAATCAATCTATATTTTCCCGGAGCATATAAAAAACTTCTCTGGTTGGGATGTATTGCAACAACAAGCTAGTTTGACAACAGTAGTTAAGACATAAACAATAACAGTTAACAAAATAACATTTCTTCGTTTCACAGCCACTTTTCACTGTTCTGGTAGTCTTGGCATAGCACCATAAACATTCATTGTGGCATTGCAGTTCACAAACTGAGGACAAACATTTATCAGCTTTTGCTCAGAGTTATATGGAGCATCGCTTAGTGCTAATACTGTCTTTTGATTGAACTAAATGATCAATGTCTTCTGAAGACATTTGTGTGAACCGAGAAGTGTTTACGGGAGCCATAGTATAACAATGTAAACAACAGTGGAATGCGGAACTCGTCGTCTCTTATCAGATAAATGACGTCACTTCTCTTTGCTTCGTGTGTTTCCGCGAGCCTCCTCGGAACACTTCGGTTTCAGAGGGTAACATTGCGAAAAATGTTTCACGGCAAGGTTGCACGACCGGGTAACATTGCGAATTGACCCACAAAAGCGTAAGGGGAAATAACATTGCGTTTTATAATGAGGTAAAATAAAATGATATTATGCAGCACTCCCCAGGTGGGCGTACACTGTAGGGAATGTTCATTGTGACTAAAGTACCACTTACATGATTTTCTACCAGTAGTTGTTTATGATTTTTAAGTTTTCCATAACTATTTTTGGATCAATTCGTCGCATAAAATATCATATTAAGCAAATTGGCCATACGTTTTATTTTTTATTTTATTCAATATGTTGGCATGTGTAGTGAGGTATTGTGATAATTTAATTGAAACAGGATCTGTAATGATTTAAGAATTAATTATTTAATTAAGGTTCAAATTCACATGCTCTGTTTTCTGATCTGTTATTAAATTGGAATGCCCCTTGGCATCTATTAGTTTCGTCCACGCACAAATGCATGCAAAACCGATTGAGGATTGCAAACAACAAATTCAAATTTGTGAATCGGGAGAAAGTTTTATTTCGCTGCATATTCCTTTTCTCAAAACCTGAAGACATCCCCCCAGAATCATCATTGGAATACCAGGGCCGTGCGAATCTAACATTTTGTCGAATGGAACCCCGGATCGAACCTGATGGGGGATTTTGAATCGAATCGAATCGAATCCCAACGTTCTCCAGGTTGTTGATATTGCACCATCTTACAACAGTAAATATTTTCAGACTCCACTCAAGTTTTGCATGCGACTGTGGCTCGACTATTTGGGAAAATCAATAAAAAAGAGAAATATTACAGAATGGAATCAGAGCAGTTTCGGAAGCGGAGCCTCAATGAACTCTCGCCTATCATCATGTCTTCTGTATAGGAGACCTGATAATGGAAGAAGAATTCAAGAGGTGACACTTGGTATGATGTCGAGAATATCTCGACGATTCAAAAATTTCCGTTCGGCGCGACTCGACTCGAATCGAATCATCGGTATGACTTTCAATCGAATTTCGGAACTTGGCTTCATCAATAATTTTTATGATCTTTTTAGAAAATAAATCTAGAGCTGTTCCATTTACTGAAAGTTTCTGCGATTTTTTTTTTGGTGGGTGGGTGGAGGGTGAATTTGGTTCTTCTGTTTTTCATATGAACTACGGTTTGACATGCCAGCGTGTCGGATGGATTCACCTGGTTCCTATATATTGATATAATATTTCCAATATAGACTGAACATATAAACATAAGTTGTTTTATTATATTTATGTCATACATTTGGTATTTTGGGAGAATATACGACATTCATGGCTGTATATTTTCCTTGGTGATCCAACCGAGTGATCAGTTGCTTTAGAAAAATATCCTGTTTATTTTTTATATATATTATTATATACTACCTTGTAAGATAACAGGAAAGTCCAACAAATGTTTTTCGATGTTTATTGTCTCGATAGATATAAGGGAATATATCACCGGAAGCGAGGCGCATAACACAATATCACTATCAATATAATTGCGCATTTTCGTCATTTTATTTGCAATTAAGACGTGTTGTAATTGCAGTTAAAACCTCACAACGCAGATAATTTGAGTTTCGCTGAGCACCGAGTTTTGTCTTTGTTGCTCATATTGTATTCAGTATTCTTCCGAAATTTCTGTTGCGTTTCGTGTGTCTTTCACAAAAATGGTGAAAATCTCCGGGGTTGAAGATCCACTCGTTATGTTGTGATATTAACCCTTTACCCAACGTAACGGTAAAAACCGGTCAGCGCTATTCTCAAAAATCGCCAATTAATTTTCATTATTTTTTCATTTTTTGTCTCAAAAACATGGGTTATGACCCCTCGTTGGAACGAGCTCGTTCCAACGAGGGGTCATAACTTATGTTTTTGAGACAAAAAATGAAAAAAATTAGTTATTCAAGAATTGTTTTTGCAGGTGTCATCTGTTTTCATGTTAGGTAAAGGGTTAAACCCTAAAGGCCGCTATTCCGGCCCTGGAACATGATACTCCATAATTTCACCAAGTTGGATGACTGTTCTTGAAAATATTGAATTGTCTACCCTCAGGTAATGAATATGGACTATTCCAACTGCTGTCATTGAACTGACTTCGAAAACAACGTCAGGGTTCAAAGGATTAATGCACTCGTCTGTAAAAAACATGGAACATTCCAGAACGAAATCGACAGTTCGAGAGGTTCCGAATCAGCGTGATTCGACTCGCCTCAAATCGAAGCCTCGCAGAGCCGTAGAACCCATGCTGTGATGTGTTTTGAGATTGGGTCAGCAATTATCTTCGGATACTGAAGTGGGGGCGACGTCACCCACGCCTGGAAGACTGAGGCATGGGGTTTCCCTGCTGTTCTCATGTGCACATACTGATGTATCTCCCCGAGGAGTCTACGACAACATATATTAGCCACCGCAACCGGCTATGTCGAAGTAAAGGGCGTGACAGACGGCCACAGCTCATGCTATTTTTGGTTGTGGAAATTTTGGAAGGGAAATTCAACTCACATAGTTATAACTAAACGAAAAGTCACATATGACATATTATTGAATGTCCTTGAACAAGTCAAGATGCCACGCTATTTTTGATAATACTTGATACCTTGCGGCAATCTTGGATATTGGCGGTCTTTTACTAAGCCAAGCTGTCACGCTATATTTGAGCGACATAGAGCGATAAATTTGGCGAAAGGGTTAAAGGTATCGCATTCATTTGCTTTTCACGTCAGATTGTCATTTATTTTGTCTCCAAGTGTCTAATCATATCTGCTTTAATTGTAAAGAGAGTATTTTTAAATGTGGAATATTTGAGGAACATTTGAAAATTTTAATCAGGTTTTTTAAGGGCGGTATTTGCACCCCGAAGAGAAAGCTAGGATGACATGACCTATTTATTAGAGGAAGGGGTGGGAGTGCTAAAGGCTCAAAACCACCTACAAGGGGTCTTTAAGACGGGAACTTTATCAAATTAGGGTATTCACGATAAGCCGTTGTTTCCTCCGCGATTGAATACACTCTCGCCACAATATAGCATTAGATGCTGATGTGGCATTAAGCATTAATGTATATACAAATAAACTGAATATACAGAACGTTCAACGAAAGTTCTTAATGTAGTCTAACTCACAGAACTTGAATCCCTCACTCCTTTAATATTCTGAATGCCTTTTACACCCTGCACTCTTGTAAAATAGTCAGAAATGTACAAACTAGCCAACTGGGGGCCAATACTATAACACTTTTACTGTTGTATTTTTCAGAATTGTATTTCTATTTATGGAAATAACTAATTGAAATGAACCATTAGCAATTTCAAAGATTTGGCAATTTGCCAGTTGGTAAATTGTCATATCTTTTGAAATGCTAATGGTTCATTTCCGTCATTTATATTCTCTTGTAGAAAATACAATTCGAGAAAATACAATTGTAAAAGTTTTACAGTATTGGCCCCCGAAATTGTCTTTAATCACAACCTTAACAAGTTTGAAATGCGATTCCAGGAGAAAAAGATATTTGACCCAGACAAGAGGCTGCCGAGTGCATGTCTGAATTAAATATCTTTCCTCGAGGGTGAGATTTCCCCATCCCATACCACACCACTCCAGGATGACTTTTCTCCCACCACACCCCCTACATGACGTCAACGAAATCAAAATAGTGCCCGGGCGATGAAAATTTTTACTATTCTATCAATTACACGTAGCGAAAAATGAATTGTAAAGTCGAAAAAAGCATCGAAATGTTCGGTAAATACCAAAGGGTTTTTCTACAAAAACGAACGTTTGTTTGTTTATGCAGACACGATAAGGATATAGTCTGGCGATTATTGAGTATTCAAATAGGATGGTACAGTAAATACAAATTGTGTGATGACCGCCAGATCTCTCTCTATAAATGCAAGCATCCTACAGTCTAAAATATACTTTTTATGATACATATATGTAAGTATCCACGCATCGCTGCCGTTCTTTTTGTTTTTTTTGTTGTTTTTTTTTTTTTCGTTTTTTTTTGTTTGTTTGTTTTGTAATTTTCTCCGTTTTTTTTACTCCTATTCTGTCTCTCTCATAAACGACCCCTCATTTTCCCCTTTTCATCATTCTTTTCCCAACTTTACTCTTCAGGAGGCATCAGGAAGACAGCGAATCTGGCTATGTTGCCTCCTTACAATGTGCATGTTATTTATTATATTATAAAAAAGCAAGATACCATTGTTAATATTTGTGTACCATTATATCTTAGCTTTGTAACATGTATGTTGTTAAATAAAGAATTCAATTCAATTCAATACGGAAGCGTATTTAGGACATGTGTTAAATGTTTTTTCAACTTACAACGACTTTCTTAGTCGTTATAACGAGTTACCTAAGTCGTTATAACGACTTATAAAAATATTTCACACATGTCCTGAATACGCATCCGTAGGGCGTAGGATGGTCACGTGAGGTGGATAAAATGTATGTGTCTCACCCAGATATCTTAATTTGGGGCACGCGTATCTCAATAGGCAGGTGTGTTGGGGAGGATAATTCAGCGGTGACCCGTGATGTTGTTTAGCCTCGAGCCTGAAAAACTTGATAACCTTTCATTGCGAAAGGGGTTAATACATCGACCGCCAAATTTTGGAAAAAAGACCTCGACCTGGACCGTATTTCAGGTGGCTTTGATAAGTTTTAAATCACCCTTTGAAATCTGGCCATCAAATCTTGGGATTTGCAAATCAATTTTACCTCGGGAGAAAACGCCCCATCAAAGTTCTTAAAACAAAACACACTCCTGTCTGTAGTTTAGTAATAATTATTGGGGTCCTGCGAAGCTTCGAGCTTCCATTCGATTTCGAATCTTAAGTTGGTATTCGGTTCGATTCGAAATCGGCTGCCCGATTCATTTTTTTCCTCCGAATTTTTTCCCTGGAATTTCGCTTGGTATCAGTCAACTTAGTCGTCTCACAAAACGTGCAGCTGAGATAGAAATTGTACATAAATGATGTTGAAAATGAAGACTGAGTGTAATTTCCGCAACATTAACATAAAAAACTTCTGTACCCATGCCACCATCCAAGCTAATTGAAGTTTTACTAGTCATAACAACTGCTGAAAGGAAATTTAAAGTTCCCAAGCAATATCGACGATGAGCTCACGAGTGCTATAGCGGCTAGCCCCGTGCAGTGCCCAGTACAGAATTCTCTCACCCGTTTCTGTATTTGAACAAAACTATTTACTGGGTAATATTCCAACTACATCATCAAGGCATGCCTTCGACGAAGGCATGCCTTGATGATGTGGTTAGAATATTTTATCAGCCGGGACATCAAGTTGCCTATATTCTGTCGCCCAGTATGGGAGCGCGGTGGCTCGGTGGGTAGAGGTGCAGGCTGCAAGCCGAGAAGCCCTCGGTTCGAATCCCACCTGCGGCAACCGCGTTGTGACCTTGGGCAAGACAATTCACCCCTTTGTCCACGAATCAAATGGTTTTGCGCGCCAAAGGCGCGCAGGGACGATCTGGGGAACAAGACACTTTCGACCCTCAGTGACTGTAGATGATTTTGATTGTCTGGGCGTGGCAAAGGAGGAATGTAGAAGGAAGCAGCTTATCCTCTTCTATGTTTTTTGCGGGACTTCTTCTTTGGAGGTGGTTGTGATGGAGATGAGTTTGTAGAATCTTGTGGTGGAGATGAGTTTGTCGGATCTTGCTGGTTTCTTTTGTTAATGAGTTCTTTAGCCATTCTGGAGATTTAATCCGAGCGCTTGTCACCATCTATGCATTTTGCCTGGAGCTGATTACACTGCGCCCTCAGTTCCCTTGCTTCTTTTATCAGTGCGGCCAGTGTTGGTTGGTTGGAAGAGTCTCCCTTGCCCGGGCTGTCCGGAAGCGAAGGAAGCGGGGAGTGAGGGGCGGGAGGTGGCGATAAAGCAACTTCCAGTTCCTCCTCAATCTCCACAGGGCATTCCACATCCAACTGAGTCGGCTGGGGTGCCGGTAGTTGGTTGGGTGCGCCTGTGGGACTGGGAGGGGAACTGGCGGCTGCCTCCGGAACCTCCATCACCTCACTCCTCTCCTTCTTCTTTTCCAGGAAAGCCTCCAAGCGTCGGGCGTCCCTACGCTTGGTTGATGGGATGTTTTTCCTGTTCTTCTTTGGTCTCTCTTCCTTTTCAGGGCCACCTCCAGACCCCCTCAGGTGAGGACCAGTGTGAGAGGGGTTCCTCTCACAAAAGGTACTACCTCTCCCCGAGGAGTATGGTGTATTTTTCTCTTCAATGGTGAAGTCCAAAATCAGATGGACGTTCTTGCCCGTTTCCTGGATAGTCCAGGAGATGGGACAAGAGACGCCCAGAGCTGATATGGCTTTTTGCAATCTGGCTGGTATTTCCATAGTCAAGTTGTTCACGCTCTGATGTCAGAAGTGTGAAAAAAAGTGTGATGTAAGATGAAAAAAAAATGCCACAAACTCCCCTTTGCCCACGTGGGGGCACGGTGGCGTTGAGTACTAAAGTGTACCGCACGTCGATGGTGCACTTGTCTTCAACCAATGATAACCCTGCTTGTGTGGAGTTAGAATGTTGGAGAGCCTGCCAGTTGCTCGCCCTTGCTCGGTGGTTTTCTCCGGGTACTCCGGCTTCCTCCATCCGTAAAACTGTCCTACAGATGACCCTGGGTGATGAAATAAAAAAATAAAATAAGTGTCCAGTACAGAATTCTCTCACCCGTTTTTGTTTTTGAACAAAACTGCTTATTGGGTAATATTCCAAGTACATCATCAAGGTATGCCTTCGAAGAAGGCATGCCTTGATGATGTAGTTGGAATATTTTATCTGTCGGGACATCAAGTTGCCTGTATTCGATTCGAGGTTCGGTTCGATTTCGAATAACAGACTCGATTCGATTCGATTCGATTCGAAAATATGTGATTCGCAGGGACCTAAAAATTATAATAATAAATAATAATAATTGATTTTGTAAAAGCGTAAAACCACGAAGAATGCCCTAAAACGCTTCACAGAAATAAAATACACTTTTCTGAAAATAAAGAGTCACATGTTTCAGTTTCCTCTAGGGAGGTTCAGGAGAATGCTCCAGTAAATAAGAAAGTTTTAAGATTTCTTTTGAAGATGTTGATAGTTTCTGAATTTCTGACACTAATAGGCAATGCATTCCACAATCTTGGACCCACGATGGAGAACACACGATCATTAGCCAGATTAGATCTGCTAAAAGGTATGACTAGTTGAATTTGATCTTTAGATCTCAGGCTGCGTGATGGAGTGTATACAGTGATGAGCTCTTGCAGGTAAACTGGAGCCAGTTTGTGGATACATTTGAATACTAAGATCAATATTTTGAAATTAATTCTCAGTAGGTAATATTTGAGAGTTTACGACCACTTGTACATGTACGTGTACAAACATACGCACACGATGCGTTCAGCAACGTGGAATTCAGTGTTAAATCACACGCTTGTTCACAAAAACTGTACTTGGTCTTGAATCCCCCCCCATGTACAGTTGCGACTCCTAGATCGCGCTTTTAACGTTCAAATACTCGTGGTGAACGCGCATTTTTTAAAAAAGGGTGAAATTGTACAGTTCACTTTTATCTTGTACGTAATTTTTCGTCGACGTTCCAATCGCAGATTAGACCATCGATCCATCGTCGGCGAACGCGATCAAAAGCAAAAGATTCTGGGTCATCATCAAAAAACAGTTTTGGGGACTCTAGACCAGCGGTCCAGAACCCGCAATTGCGTTGGGACAGATGGTCTAGAACCTGCAATTGTTTTGAGGCGGTGGGTTTTTTTTTCTCCCATTTATGACATTATTAGGAGAATTCCTCCACTATGAGAAATTCTCAAAAAAAAAAAAAAAACACTCAGCTGATCGAGCGATCGGATCGCTCGATTCTCGTAATAAAACTCGATCTGAACGAAGAGTGTTGTTGTCGTCGGTGTGTGTTTGAAATTCGCGAGCCCGCTGTCACGTTTTTGATTGATATATATAGGGGAGAAAAAAAATATATAAATAAATAGTTATTTAGAAAATTAAATATATCAAATCGAATAGATAATAATAAAAAAAAAATACATAAATCATGAGCGATTCTCAGACTATTAGAGCGAGGTTTCTTTTAAACATGCTGATGAGAGCATACGCAATCTGCGTGAACGAACAACTACGTCCCATCTTGTTAGAACGATGCGTCGGATGTCGGGATCATCTACACTTCGATCACGAGAATCATTCGTGTCTGACGATGGAAAGGGAAGATATGGTCGTCATGTATTTCGAACCGGCGTTCGAACGCGTTAAATTGAACGATGTGATCACGTTTTGGAAGAGATTAGTCTTCTGTAAGAATCGAGACAGGCCCACAGATTCGGAAGAACTGAAATTGGCGCGTAGAAGTTTGACTTTAGAAGACAAGGGATGCATCAAGAAATTATTGCTGAACGAAGCATACGTCTAAGTTTTTTTTTCGTTGATATAAAAATAAGGGAGAGTAGAAAATAAAAAAAAAAAAAAAATAATACACACATAAATTTTTTTTTTTATCTAATATTAGAAAGAAAGAAAAAAACAACATAAAATGAGAACCAGAAATAAATTGTATCCGACGTTAGTGGATGATGAGGACGAGAAGCTGAACGGCGTTTTGCCGACGGTGCCGTCGCTAGAAGAAAGAGAAAGAGGAGAGAGGTATCGCATCGATCAAATCAGTAGAATCCAATTGTATCTGACTCGAGAGAGAGATTCTCGTCGTTCCCTCAAGAAGTAGTATTCGCGCTTCGTGAAATTCGTCAACGTGATCGACACGACACTCATCACGATTTCCATGGGTTTACACGCGGCCGGCATCGGATTGTTGTCGACCGCGGTCGGCATTCTGATCGTGCTGACCATAGAAGGAGTGGCTCTCGCCGCCGGATTGTTTAGCACGGTCGGAAACTTTTTGAGTAGGGAATTATATTTGAAGGCGAGGATACACGACAAGATTCGCGTCTTGGCCGACTCCAAGATCGACACGATATCCGAAATGATCTCTATGGCGTTGAAAGACGGTAGGATATCGGACGGAGAATACTTCGCGATATTGAGCGAGAAAACGAAATACGATGCCATGAAAGAAGCCGTGAGAATCAAGACTCGTCAGATCATCAAGGAAGAGATGAAGGATTCTCTCATGGAAAAGGGGAGGAAAGAGGCCAGGTAGGACTTCAGTAAGATGATAGAACTCAAGAGCAGCGACTGAAAAAAAAAAAAATATATATATATATATAATAAGAACAGAATTTAAAAAAAAAAAATATTAACTTTACATATAAAATAAAAAAAACGAAATTAATTTAAATAACTCTTAAAAAATGTATTGCGTAAAGTGTAAGAAAGTTACCGAGACAAGTAATTCTAGAGAAGTGCGAACTAAAAACGACAGATGGATGCTTCGTGGAATTTGCGACGTGTGTGGTTCTGTCAAGACTTAATTCGTCAAACAAAAGAATGCGAGCAAAGGTAAAGGCATCATGAATAAAATGATCAACAATCTACCTTTCGAAATGCATCTGCCCGGTCACAGTTTCACGGGACCCGGAACGAAATTGAACAAGAGACTCAACGCCGATCTGACTCCCAAATCTTGGAGCAAACCCGTGAATAGGGTGGACGCGGCCACATACGATCATGATCTGTGCTACGCCGGACATCCCGACACCAAGACTCCCAACGACGTCTGTGATAAAAACATGTTTAGCAGATTGAGAGACATATCGAATCCAACCAGGAGAGAGAAGATGGAACGTTCGCTGGTCGGCAATCTGATCAGTGCGAAACGTCGATTCGGATGGGGCGTTAAAAAAAAAAGCGCATCTGAAAAGAAGAAGAAGAAACGATTATTGACAAGCGAATTGGCCGAGGAGTTACACAAACCCATAGTGCGTAAATTTCGAAAGAGAAGGGTGTTCGTGAAGGGTCTGGATGACATTTGGTCTGCCGACTTGGTCGACATGAGATCGTTTTCGAGGTGGAACGAGGGCGTCAAATATCTATTGACGGTCATCGACGTGTTTTCCAAATACGGTTGGATCAGAGCTTTGAAGAATAAATTGGGACCTTCCATCGCCGAGGCTCTGAAGAGCGTGTTCGACTCGTCTTCTCAAAAACCGAGTAAATTGTGGGTGGACAAGGGAAAGGAATTCTACAACAAGGACGTTCGTCGATTGGTAGACCTCTACTCGATCGAAAACGAAGAGAAAGCCAGCATGGTGGAATGTTGGAATCGAACGATGAAGGAGAAGATGCACAGATACTTCACGGCGAATTCGACCAAGAAATACATATATGCTCTGAACGGTCTGGTCAAAGATTACAACAACACGCGACACAGATCGATCAAGATGACTCCCGCGGAAGCTAGCGATCCTCGAAACGAAAAACGGGTCTACGCGAATCTATATCCCGAGAGATCTAAGATCAGGAAGAAGTCTAGAACGCCGAAATTTGCGGTCGGCGATCGAGTGAGAATCTACGCTTATAAGAAGCACTTCGAAAAGGGTTATACTCCTCAATGGACCTCGGAAATCTTTGAGATCATCAAAGTATTTCACACCGATCCGGTGACTTACGAAATCGAAGCTTTGGATGGAGAAGAGATCATCAGAAAGTTTTACGAACAACAATTACAGAAGACGAAGTTTTGATGAAGAACACAAATTTTTTTTTATTTACTCTCTTTGACATTTTCTTGTTTACACACATATATATATAAGAGAGAAAAAAAAATAATAATAAAAAATAATTAAAAACTATTTTTTAGATAAAGAAAGCAAGTGAATTAATAAACAAAAAATCTAAAAATCCTTTAAAATGACAAATATACTAGATATAGCACAAAGCATAGTGAAAGATGAAAGTATTCAAGAATATGAGGTTCACGAATACGAACCGGTAACCGGAACGAGTTTGAACAATGCGGGAGAGATAAGAATCAACGTCGAAACTCAAGATCTATTCGTACATCCTAGCGAGAGTTACATAGTGGTGCAGGGACGTCTCACCAAGGAAGATGGGAGCAACTATGCCGACGACGACACGGTTACTCTTGCCAATAATGGCATCATGCATCTATTCAGTAACATAAAATACATGCTATCCGGACAAGAGATAGAATCTGTTTTTCATCCCGGTCAGGCCACCATGATGTTCGGACTCTTGACGTATCCTGATGATTTTCGAAATCCAGATGACTTAATCAGTTGTGGGTGAAAGACACCGTAGGCCCTGCTAGCGCAGGCGCCGCCACGATATTCGACTACGTCGTCAAGACGTCCAGACCTAAAGGAACGTTTTCGTTCAGGATACCTTTGAAACACATCTCTGGATTCGCAGACGATTACAACAGGATCATGTACGGATTCAAACACAATCTGACGTTGATTCGAAAAGGAAACTCCCCGAGACCGATGCGGGTAAGATAAGTCTACACAAGATATCATGGTTCGTTCTGCACATGGAGCCTTCAATCGATGAGAAAGCGCGTCTCTACAAGATTATAGAATCCAAGAGTAAATTACCCGTGGGATTTAGAATGAGACAGTGCGACACGGCTAGCATTCCTCCCTCCACGAATCACTTTGATTGGAGATTGACGGTGAAATCCGCTTCCGAGAGACCGCATTTTATCGTGGTTGCATTTCAGACCGATAGGGACGGGTCTCAGGAAAAGAATGCGTCGCTGTTCGATCACTGCCATTTGAGAAACATGCAAGTGTTTCTGAACGCCACGAGATATCCAGCAATCGATTACAATGCGTCGTTCGACAAGAACGATTTCTCCAGACTGTACGGTGATGCCACTGATTTTAGAAAGAAGTATCACGGTCTAGACGAATTGATGAGCAATCCCAACATATCTCCCGGCGAATACAAGTCGATGTATCCCATGTTCGTGTTCGACGTCAGTAAACAGAGTGAACGACTCAAGACTAGCGTGTTAGACATTCAGATCAAGATGCAATTCGATAGGAACGTGCCAAGAAAAACCGAAGCCTTCGCCCTGGTCCTGTCGGACAGAAAATTACAATTCGAATCGGATGGAAATAAGATGTCGATCATTCGATGAGAGATGAGTGTGTGAAAAAAAAAAAATAAAAAACAAAAAAAAATAAAAAAGTAATGAGTCATTATTAAAAACAAAAAAAAACAAAAAAAATAAATAAAAGTAATGTGATCTAGAGAGATTGAACATCTCTCTATATCTCATTACTTTTTTTTTGTTTTTAATAATCACACATTATTTTTTTTTAATTCATTATTTTCCACGCGTTCACTGTTTGTTCAAAGAATCCAGTTCGATCAGTAGACTCACCACGGAAGTGGCGGCTTCGGGATTATTGGTTTTTGTAACAAAATTAATCCTGTCTCCGGCGTTCACTTTGAGAGGCGTGCTGAACGTGCTAACATTCGCATGTTGATTCTCAGTCTTGTCGACGCTGTATCTCTTATCGCTCTCCACACCATTCACCATGAGATTGACGACCGCTCTGTTATTCAAATCCGAGGAAGCCAGACTCATTTGAAGGATTTCACCTCCCAGTGGCATGGGATATCCCACCTGACCGTGTTTCGATCCGCTACTTCCATTTCCGAAAGACCTCTCGGCTTTTCCTTCATCTAAGGTGCCGGCCTCTTTGGCCCACACGGTGATCAATTGTCTAGCATATTTGACTTTCTCCAGCACCAAAATCAGGGTGCAGGCATCCGTCATGTGCACGGGTTCCGGTAGATTCGTGAGCGCGTGTCCACCCATGTCTAGTTTACCTTCCATGATGTCGCCTTTTCTCCAGACCGAGTTGTCGTCCACATACTTTCTGCTGACAGCGCTGGAATCGAATTCGGGATCGTGATCGAGACCGAATAAATTGTGACCGTTCATGTTGATACCACCCTCCATGGTTCCACCAGATTGTTTGTTCAGGTAGAGATCGTCCACTTGCGATTCTAGATATTCTTGCGATTGTATCACGGCTGAATCCACGTAGCCCTTGTTGACCACGGTTGAGTCCGCATCCGCGTCGTCGATCTTTGACAGATTCAATATCTTATGGAATCCTGCATTCAGATCCGATTTCATTTCTCGTCCGTCAGACTTTCTCTGTTCCAGATCTACGTAGTGTTTAGTTGCCACGTCCTTGGGATTCGTGGGAGTGGCCATGTTTGTTATCTTGTTATAATTGGCGTTCAATTCCGAGTGCATCGTTTTCGTAACATATTTTTTTCTCAGGTGTTCACTGAATCTCGCATGAGAGTCATCCGCATATTTCTTGGTCGCGGCATCGGTGGGATCTACGGGATTCGTGACATTCACCAAATGTTTGGATTTCAGATCGAGATCGTCGGTCATGGTTTTATCCACGTAATTATCCAGCAGGATTCGTTCGAAATCGGCGTTCCCCCTGTCAACGTATTTTTTAGTCGCAGCATCTGCGAGATCTATCGGCTCGGGAACATTGTAGAGCTTCTTATCGTTCATGTTCAAAGGTTCTTCCCGAGGTTCGTATCTCTGAACATAATGCTCATCCAAGTTGGCAACGTCGTAACCATCGTCGACTTTGAACGTCTTCCTCTTCTTTCTCGGGTTGACTTTTTCGTCGTCACTTCTACCAAATTTATCGACTGGCATGTTGTTGTGGGATTTTTTTTTTGTTGTTTAGAAAAAATGTGTTCAAAACGCAGTTTATTAAAAATGAACTATGTTATTTTATTTTTCGTTTTTATTCGATTAAAATTTTTTTAAAATAATTTTTTATCTTTATATATACTATAAAAAAAAAATCTCTCTCTAATGTAAGTCATTGAGAATGTCTTGAAATCGATCTCCTTCAGACCATCTCTTGAGAACGTAGAGACACAGGTGACCGCAAAACACTTGATCTGGTGATTGCACTTGATCCGTGTTGTAACGAACCATCGATTTGTTGAAATAGTTCTTTATTTCTTTTGGCGGCGAGATTCTGTAGCTGTCGAAATAATAATTTTTCTTCTTCCCATTCTTCATCCACGCCACCCAGTGAGTGCCTTCACCCTATGAATCGTCTAGATTTAAAATTCTGCTTTCTGATTGTCGAGGTCTTCTCTTTGGCAAGGCATCTCTGGAAAACACTTCTAGAAAATCTTCGATTTTCAAATCTTTTGCTGCATTCAACAGATCGATGTTGGATAGGGGTTCGTTGGGTAAGACGACACCTTCTACGGATATCTTTATTTTCTTATTCATAAATAAGTATATATTTTTTTTTTATTTATTTTATTATAATTCACTAAAAATGACGTTATTTTTTTTTCTATTTTTTTCTTTTTCTTTTTAAACTAACTTTCTTGATGTCACTATCCATTTCTATAATTTTGCGTTCATCTAATTCTTCTTGATTTTCTGGAATCCTATCATCCACAATCGTATCTGGAATCTTATCATCCACAATCGCATCTAGAATCCATTCATCCCCATTCATATCGTCTAAAATTAGATCCAAAGTCCAATGTCCGAGTGCCAAAGTGCTTATTTTATCGTCTAACACAAATCTCTTGCCGTCGTCGGCCGTCAGCGAAATCTTGTTGACTATTTCAGTATACAGGTCGTGATTTTCGCTTCGAATCGATTTCATAGTCTTATACACCGGACCACTTCCTAACAGACAATCTTTATACTCTTGGAAAGAGATGTTTTTCTTCACCACGCATGCTTTAACTCCTTTGCACTTCTTGATCTCTTCATCATCTTCCAGACGATAAGCATAGAGTTTGGGTCTCAAGCCCACGAATTCGACGATCTGTTTACCGCCGCTCTCGTCCTTAAATTTACCCAACACCTTCTTGTTGTCATTTGATTGAATGTTGGATGTGTGATCGACGGGATAATTGCTCGTGTCGAACCAATCGGCCACGTCCGGAGATATATCTCGGTAGACGTCTTTCGTCTCTATCTCGTAAACTAAACTGTCCGTGTCGGTGAACAGTAGTTTGGCTTTGTCACCAAATTTTCGTTTGACGTAATCGTAGTGAAACTCGTACATCAATCGCTTGCTGATATCTAACATGATCGGCCCGAGATAATACGGTTTGTCGAACTTCAGATGCATCTTTTGCATGTGAACAGCCACTAGATTTTCGCCGAATATGGTTCGGTGTTTGTAATTGGGTTTCGCCACTAATTTTTTAGCTCTTTTCTCAGATGTGACGAGTCGAATGTCGGTTCTCTTCCTGATGTTTTCCATCGATTTGCCGTACACGCAGTTGTTCATGAGTTTGAAGAAATCTTTTCCGAAATCGTTCTCGGCTTGAGTTCTGAGATTCGTGTTGAGATCGATGTATTTTTTCATCCAAGGCTCTTCATCGAATCGAATGATGCGATGTATGTCGACTAATTTCATCCCGTAATCGACGTACTGTTTCTAATTCTCGCTGTAGACGACGTAGTTACGTTTGTTAAATAAATTGGGAATGAGTTTTTCCTCGTCTCCTTCGTTCGGGAGCCAGTGGATAATCGTTGTGTGGACCGTGTAATTCTTCCGGATAGTTCAAATCGACTTCTAAAATGCAAGGATGGTCTCTCCATTTTTGCATCTCTTCCGGTTCCTTCACCCATTCGAAATTTCCAATCGGTAAAGGATGACTCATAGCCCAACTGTACAGATTATTGGCGTCCCAATACTGTATGTATTTAGTCGACCGTTTCGAATCGAAACCTTCTTTCATGTAGGGATTGTTAGCCTCAGAATGTCTGTGAGAGATCATCGAGACGCCACCTCTCGCAGCCCTTTCAAACATGAGCAACATGTCCACGTCGGATAATAATTCCAATTGGACTTCGGTGGTCTTCAACAGAGCGTCCCACACCAGACCGGGTGTGGTGAAATACCAAGCGGGCTCCAGATCGTAATTTCGATGACAGACGTCTCGAAAATTTTTGAACACGTCTGCCAAGAGCAGAACGTCGGTCTTCAGATAGAGATCGTGATAATCTCTCATGGTTTTCATATCGAATGATTTCCACACGTTTTTGGCGTGTTCGTAATTCTCGTCGGAAATGTCGGATTTGTATAATTTCAAATAAAAATCATCTTTCGAAGGTAGTGCGGTGTCTTCGAATCTCTTTAGATCATTCGTGTAATCGTAAGGATAGACTCCTTTCCTCAACATGACGTCTACTCGTTCTCCGAAATGTTCGCTTGTGATTTTAAATTTATCCTTGCTCATGTTATCGACTAATTTTTCCAGAGTGGTCGACATGAATTTAAAAGTGTCGATGAAACGTATGCATCTACGAATGGATTTCGTTTTTTCTTTCAACGTATTTCCATCGATTACTCTTTTCCTCTCCATGAGCTTCCATTTCGTGAAGGAAATGTATCTTTCTTCACTGTTCGCGATGCAATTTAATTCTTTGTGTGAGGTGCCGAGATTTTTCACGAACAGATGACTGTCGTAACCCGAGAGATTGTGAAACATCACCGGATAGAAAGCGGCGTCTCGATATTTTAAATTACACTTGCTGTGAGCCGGACCGCGATACAGACCCGTGTAATGATCATGGTCTCTGACCTTCTTATTTTCCTCCGAATTCTCATCGAACGATTGTCTGCATATGTGACATTCGGTGGCTCTGTTATTTTCGTCCTGCTGCTCTCGCGTGATGATCATTTTCGCCGGAGTTTTGAATTTGTTGTATAACATTTGAATTTTCGATTCTAACTCTTCCACAAACTTTTGAGCCACGTCGTCGTCTTTGCGCTGTTTCGTGTAGGTGAAGGGACCCATGTCGTGTTGCGAGTCGAAAGCGCATTTCACGTAAATGCAATAGCCCGAAGGTATGTGTTTTTGATATCTTTCGACGTAACTTTGAAGAGCATTGGGTTGACAGGAACTCATTTTCGTGGTGAAACATTCGAAATCGGTGTACACGACGAATGGTACTTTTAACCTTCTATTGTGATTTTCAAACTTCACGATGGTGTTGGGTTTGGGCATTTTCGACGGCAACACCTTGATTTTCGTTGCAATATTCCTGATGTTTCGCCAACGAGCCTTCACTGTGAAACACGTTCATGCAATTGTAACATAAAGATATCTTTCCGTTATGATTATTATTTTGTTTCGACAGTAATCGGGTCGGATGTTTAACCCAACAATAATGACGATTGTCACCATTCGAAATCAATAATAAAATAATCGTCTTTTCTCTTCTGCGATACGAAGTCTGTTTGAGAGGACAGATCGTTCGATTTTCGTTGTCGTATCCTAAGACATTCACCGCTACGGTGGGATTTTGAACCTCGAAACGTTCGATGTGTTTTAACTCTGTTGGAAAAGTCATTCCGGTCCAATCGAGATTTTTAGAAGTTTCCTCATAACGAGAAACTCTATCGGTGTGTATTTCGACAGGGTATAAAGCGGAGGTGACTGCCCATTTAAAACACTGATCATCTTTATTTCTCACGTTGATCACGGCATGTTTCTTAGTCAAGAAATATGGTAATTCCAAGTAGGAAGATCCTTTCAACGGTTCGTTTTTAGTCATGTGAATTTCGAGTTTCAACACCTCACCGAACGTCCAATTACTACCTTCATTTTGATAATTCGTGAGAGACGTCAACATCTTGTCTTTCATCTTTTTGAAAACGTCCGATAGATCTGAACCTCGAAATACGGGTTCGACGTAAGATCTGAAATATGCATTTTTCACGATGCTCTCGCCGGACTTCCCATCGATTTTATTCATTATGCAATGGAGTATCATCTTAATTTTTAATCCCAAGTTCATGTATTCGCGAAACAAATCCAATACTTCTTTCTTCACCCATTCCATGAACAATTTCGGATCGACTTTCTTCAACGAGGGAATCACGTCGAAAGTTTTAAAAATGCCTTTGATCGCACTCTCCCGTTCTACGGGTTTCAATTGGAATAGTTCCGCAACGAGTCATGTTACATATTCTTCTCCTTTGTCTTCATCGATTGCTCGTTGAATTTCGCTCGATATATCTCGTTTGTCTTGAATCTGAAGTGCATCACTCGTTTTCGTTTTAGTTTTTCTTTTCTTTTCTTTGGAAACTTGATGTTCTTCAACGGCTTTTCGTTTAGTCGTCTTCTTATTTTTCACAACTGGTGCATCTTTTGACGTCATTGCTATCGACATTTCATTTGCCTTTCTAGCGTTTCGCAAATATTCTTGTATGACTTCAATTTTTTTTTATTTAGTTCTATGCTTTCTGGAATCTGAAATTTGTAATAGTTTACAAATCTTGTTTAACTGAGGTATGGTTTTCTCATTTAAATTTACCATTGTTTTATCTGTTTGCTTCATTTGTAAGAATTTTTTTTTTTTTTTTGAATTTTGTATTAAATAATTTGTTAAAAAAAGTTTTGCTTTTTTACTCTTTTTATATATATATAATAGAAAAAAAAAAAGAAGTTAAATTTTAAATTCAATTTTTTTTTTCTTTAATGTGTTTTTATTCAAAAACAATTTAAGACCACTTTTATTTCTCGCTCGCAAACCGAACCCGTTTTCTCGTCTTCAGAATGACATTCTCTACAGTAACGCAGGTGTGCGCATGGTAGAAACAAGATGTTTGCGACACCTTCGCAGACCAGACACTTGGTGGTGGACGTTTTACTCGGTTTGTGTTCGACGAGTGACAATAACTCGTCCGTTTCCACCATGAATTTGATGAGATGTTCTAAAGTTATGAATTGAGACAGGGTCTTGTTCGCAATGTTTAACGCATCGTACAATTGTTCCTCGGTGTATCCGAGTTGTAACATATCCATCAATAATTTTTGGTTTTTATCTCTATCCCTCTCTTCGTCTTTGATTTTGATCAATCCCAACATTAGGATCTTGTTCAAATAATCACATTCGTCTTTTTAAATATTACTTATGTGTTCTAGTAAAGGTACGTCGTGAGGTTCCCAATTCATCAAACGTATGTCACAACAAAAACATTTGACTTTGTCACCTCTACCCACGTAAACGAAACCTGCGGCGGCTAAATCTTCGGGTTTTTGAGCGAGATGCGAAGGCCAATTTTTAAACGTTTGAAGTCTTGCACGTTCTAGACTATAATTCAGATGTTTGGACTTGATCATTGTTTTTTACCTCAAAATTGAGTTTGTAAGAATTTTTTTTTTTTTTAACTTTTATTTATATATAAAGAGAAATAAAGAGAAACTTTTTTTTAACAAATTATTATTTAAATACAAAATTTAAAATATACATTATTTGAAAGAATTCATAAAAAACCAAATAATCGATCATGACAACAACACCTAAAAGATGCGAATTGAAATTGAAACGAGACGAAAGGTATGAGAAATCCAGTTTTAATATCTATACATTACAACCACACGATCCCATCAAATTGAATGAGGTCGAGATGGTGGACTTAGAGTGCTACTACCACAAATATCGAATGTGTTTGAAAGTGGATGAAGCCGCGCTCGATTTGTTTTACGAGTACCAAAGTGAACTGTTGATTAATATCATCGTCGCCGAAGACAGAGAATTCGACAGGGGTGATTTATTGTTGTCCTATGGAGGTTACATATATCCAATAATCTCACCCGAACTCATCGGGTGGTGAGAGCGCATTCGCCTATGAAAAAAACTCAAAAGAGTAAAGATGAACATTCACACCATTTTCGTATGTGGAAAAATGACGAATGTCAACTTGCTAATAACGGACTTGGAAATATAAACAATAGAGAGATTGAAATTAAAAATTGAACTTTTTTTATATATATAAAGAGAAAAAAAACTTTTACTAAAAAAATTTTTACATTAAAGAAAATTAAAAATTAAAAAAAACAACTTTTTTATATATATAAAGAGCAAAAAAAAATAACAAACTTTTTTAACAAATTATTATTTAAATACAAAATTTAAAATATACATTATTTGCAAGAATTCGTAAAAACAAAAAAAAACAAATAATCGATCATGAAGACAACAACACCTAAAAGATGTGAATTGAAATTGAAACGAGTCAAAATGTATAAGAAATTCGGTCATAAAATCTATAGATTACAACGACACGATCCCATCAAATTGAACGATGTCGAGACGAAGGGCTTAGAGCACAAATACGAGAAATATAAGATGCCTCTGAAATTGGACGAAGCCACGCTCGATTTGATTTACGATTACCAAAGCGATCTGCAGAACATCGTCATCGCCGAAGATAGAGAATTCGACAAGGACGATTTGTCGTTGCCCTATGGAAATTACATATTTTCAAACATCTCATTCGAACTCGTGAAGAAATTGGGTGGTGAGAGCGAGTTGACCGATGTAAAAAACTCAAAAGAGTAAAGATAAACATTCAACACGTTTTCGAAAAAGGAGAAGACACGAGCGTCAACATGCTAATAATGGACTTGGAAATATAAACAATAGAGTGATTGATTTTTAGCGAAGAAAAATGAAAAAAAAAAAAGTAATGAGATCATCTTTAGATCTCATTTACTTTTTTTTTTTTTGTTTTCCTTCTTCTTCACTATCATCATAATATATTATAATAACGTTTCCTTTTCTCTCAAATTTCAGCGTCGATTCTTCTTTTTCTTTTTTTCTTTTTCTTTGTGATGTGATACGTTTATGGCAACATTTTTGTTTATCCGAATCATAATTATGAACGAATGTTGTGTATCTCTTGGTAACACTTGCATCATTACCATTCTCTTCAGAAGGTAGTGGTGACCGTGGAAAGCATCGTCTCATTCTCAACCGTCTATCCCGTGCTTCATCTATCTCTTTCATGAGTTCTTTCCTTAGATATCCATCATTAGCGTCTAACCATTTTTTTATTTTTTCGCTCTCTGGGTCGCGATGTTCGTCATTATCGTCAAATTGTTTCTCCACCTTTTCATCCAGGTGATAAATTTGTTTCTCCACCCATTTTTTCACCCATTTTAAATATATTATTTTATACTTTCTATGATTTTATATATTTTATATAATTTTATATTATAATAACATATTCAAAATCGGTATGTTCTTAAATGGCGAACTCTCACCGAGCAACAAACCCTTGCCGAGTCGCTCGACGTTCCGTCCACTCTTCAGATAGAGACCGTTTCCTCTCAGAGAGTTGCCACCTCTAACAGGTTCTAGATACAATGCTTTACTGCTGTCATCTATGTGAACGCGACACACAGCTCCTCCCTTCTTCAAAAACAGTCCGCTGCCACCCATTAATTTCTCAACTGCCGAACTAGTGAGTCCCGTGAGAGCTCCCATGCCGAGAGTCTTTCCGAGAAAGGGTAGCGCCTTTGCGGCGAAGGGTAATGCTTTTGCGGCTATTCCTGCCAATAGCGGTAGGAAACCACCTTTCATTCTCAAATTGTATCTCAATTGAGCGGGACTCATTCTCACCGTCAACCCTCTTCCATCGCGAATCGCTTTCTCCATCCTTTTGATTTGACTTCTGGTCCAGGCGATCGAATCCTGACCGCCTCTCGTCAGATCTTCGTGAGTGAATTTGAATCTCACCGCCTCGCCTCGAGTTGTTAACGCTCTCTTAAGTTTCTTCCTCTGTCCTGCGGATATGTTCACGTTTTTAACCACATATTCTGTCATAATTCTGTTTGTTTTTTTTAAATATATTTACTTCAATTGTTTCTTGTTTAATAATTATATTAAAATAATTTTGTAAAAATTAATATTACCGTTTATTTTATTTTTGTTATCTATATATATAATATTTTTTTTTTGCTTTTATATTTCTCTTATGTGAAATCGTATCGTCACTCTCTCTCCGTGAAGATCTAACAGTTCACCATTTTGATCCGTCAACGTGGTTTTGAGACTATACAACGTGTCTAAAATCACTGGTAGATAAACTAAATTTCGAGGTCGCTCCACAATCTTATAACCCGGCGACACGTTTGGAAAGAAGGAATAGATCGTCGGTTGAGCGCTACCATTCACGTAGATTCCAGCAATCACGTCCATGTTCACCAGAATGCTATTGACAGTGAGAATGTCGACCGTATTTTCAGATGCCGCGTGGCCTCGATACATCTTTCGATCGAATCCCAACATCTTGCCTATAGAATCGTCCGTGTTGAAATCCACACGAAAATCATCTTCCAAATCCAACATCGTCTGTAAGGTATTAGGATTGGGAGCGAGTCTGATCTTGTTGCTTCCCTTTCCATCCGTCTTCATTCGCGTCTGAATGTAATGGTTCAAATCGTCTATGTCGTAACTCCCTTTGGGAATTCGAAACTCCAACCAATCCGTTCCGTCGGAATACTTGAACGAGTTATTCTTTTTGGTGACGTTGGGAATGGAATAATAAGTCTCCAGATTCACCAAAGCCATCTCGTATCTTTTCTCTCTATTCAATTCGATGGAAGGTTCGAATTTCGTAGCGAATCGAGTCGAATCGCCACTCACCACGATTTGAATGGATTGTTTCGCAGCCGTATTCTCGGCTATCCGTTCTAACAATTCTCCATGTTCGAACATTATATTTTAATTTTATTTTTTTATTCAAAACTAATTATTTGAAGATTTATTATTTTTCTAATTTTTATTTTCACGCTCTATCTTATTATTATTACCATCGGAAACATAAAACTTGTCGAATCCGCACCGATATTTTCCGCGATTAAATTCGCTCGTCAAATCGATCACGATGAAATTGTAAAGTCCACCATCCCAAACCCTCTTGCAGAATCTCCTGAATTCCGCAGCGCTCATGTCGTTTGCGACGTAATCGCCGTAGATGTGATTGAGATTCTTGAGATCTTGGCAAAAGAGACATAGAAAATTAGCGTTCTCCCTTATCGTCTGTCTGGGCAATCGAAAATAATTCTGCGACAGGTAGAAACAGTCCACGTTGCTATGTCGACCCCTAACGTAATACGATTCGCATCGGTTCTGTCTCTCCAAAAAGCAGATCGTCGAAAATCATGAGATTCTTATCTTCCGATTTCAGTTCTCTAGGATCCGGAACGTCGCTAGCATTCTCATAAAATCGACACTCGACGTTCGAAGATGCATTTCTCTTCATCAGCTCCGTCGCCGCGCCGTCCAAAATGGTCGAGAGCGGAGCTCCACTCTTGTCGAATTCCTCCCTACTGTCAAAGATTCTGCTATGACGTCCTTGGGCAATCTGCGATCCATGCACTCTCGAAGCAATCTGTATTCGGGTTGAAACAAGCTCTTGCCAAACACAAACAATCTGTCGTAATCCAACCAGTCGGGTCGGGACAACAGATTCATCAACAGATTGGTCTTTCCACAATTCGATTTTCCCACTATCAAACCTCTTATGCTCTTGGGAAAGAACTCGTTATTCAACGTTATTCGCGGCGTCGTTCCAAGACATATCTTTAATGTTCATCTTTGTTTTATTTTTGTTTGTTTGTTATTTTAGATTCTTTTCAAACACAAATTTTTTTATATTTTTCAAACTCTGTTTTTAATGTTATTATTATTATTTATTTATATCGCACCGTCGCGAGTTCTCTTCAATCCGGATCCACTCGTCATTTTGACTAAATCTTGTATGGGCACCACGGCATCCTTAAAATCTTTCCAACTTTTCGGCGTTCGCTCTAACGCAGCTCGCTTCGCCGGCGGACTGATCAACTTGTCGATCAACGCGTCGGCTGCCCTCTTGCCAGCCACAGAAGCTATCCTACCACTGGCTTCGGAAGCGGCTTTCTTACCAGCATCCAAAGCCGTCTTCTTACCGACCTCAAACGCGGTCGATGCGAGTTTTCTACCCGCATCGCCCGTGAACGCTCGCATTATAGAATCGACGATGCCAGAACCGCCTTGAACGTAAGTTCTGACGTATCCCCTGTTCTTTATCACCAACATATTTTATTTTTATGATATATTTATTGTTTTTTTCACTGGTAAATCGTTTTTGCCGTTTAAATACTTTTATTATTCTAGTGTAAGAATTTACTGTTTTATTTTTGTTTGTTTGTTTGTTTGTTTGTTTGTTTCTCTCTCTCTACTTATTATTATATACACATCAATCCTTCAATTCGTTCATCAGCCTTTTATACTGGTTTTTATTCAAAACCTTCTGTCTCAACAATTCGTCAGATACGGCAACTATCTGATTATCTAATCCCGTGTTACCAGCCCGTCTGCTCGCCATCAACAAACTCAATCTCTGAGACAGAGCGTCGGAATCGCTCGGAAGAAAAGTGGTTTTCACCCCTTTGCCGGTCACCGATTCGACGAACTTCTTGTTCATGTCCCATATGGGCTTCACCACTTTCGTCCACTTGTAACCTCTGTTGGCTTTGGGTCTCGTCTCTCTGGCATCGTTATTTCTCTTCATGGCGTGAGTCTGGACTAGAATGTCGCCGTAATTGTCGAAATCCTGTTCCGTGAAATCTCCAGGCTTGTCGTAAAGGAGCAATCTCCGCAGACCATCGGTTACTTTATATTTATTCGAACCCACGATCAATTCATCATCGTCCATTTCCACCAACGTATCACCTACAAAAGTTCTACCCTCAGAATCCTTATAAATTCCATACGACTGATCTCTCTTACCGCCATCATCATCGGACGATGCGATGCTACTAGTGGTGATAGTCGAAGCCGTATCATCAGACTCGCTCATATCTGTTTGAATTCCCGTGGGAACGTAATCCGGTGTAGATTGAACGGAATACCGATTTCCAAAACTAGGAGGCAACGAACCCATTCTCAAAAAACTCTCCTTTATGGGTCTCAATTCTTCGACTATCTCCTTCCTGCTTCGCTCTTGACCCTCCGTCACGGGTTTAAATATTTTTGTGGCTTCGCGTCTGAGTTCCATCTCACCGAGACGTCTTCTTCTCTCAGCTGACTGAATCGCCTTCTTAGCACGTAAATACTCGCCTAAAATTAAATCTCGGCGTCTAGGATCCATCTGGAAAAACATCTTTCGTTTTAATTGTTTTTATTTATTTTTCAAAATTAAATGTTTAATTATATTTTTATGTTTTTGTGTTTTAAGTAATAAAAAAAAACTCTTTCCGTCTTAATATAATAATCTGAAAATATTCACATCTCAAACTGACTGTGTTAATTGAAGTTTAAAAAAATACGTTTAAACAGTACATGACAAACCGGTTTCTGATTTAACGCATTTTGACAGCAGTGTTTACATTTTGTCAAAAGATCTTCATTCATTCACACATCAATTCATCGAGTGTCGAATTAAGAGAGAATCCTTTGATGACTGTTAAACAGTTTCAACATACAATGGAAAACTGATTTTAACAAATCTCTCTCCGATTGCTATCATGAATATATTAAAAGTTTTCACCACTCAAAACCTAATTGAGCAGAAAATGCGTTTTAAACATTCCGATAAGTGTTTTTGACAAAACACGAATATCTATTACAGATCAACTCCCCTTCGAACAAAAAAACCCTCAAAACTCAATTTTTATCCGTCCCATCAACGGAAAACATCAATGTCTATAATACAGACTATATTCATAATCGACTCTTTTTGAACAAAAAACCTCATTCACTCATTACGATAACATGTGTTAGTTTTTTTACTTCAGGAAGACGTGACTGGATTCGCGAATTTCCAACCACACCGACGACAACAACACTCTTCGTTCAGATCGAGTTTTTTTGCGAGAATCGAGCGATCCGATCGCTCGATCAGCTGAGTGTTTTTTTTTGAGAATTTCTCATAGTGGAGGAATTCTCAATAAACCCTCAAAACTCAATTTTTATCCGTCCCATCAACAGAAAACATCAATGTCTATAATACAGACTATATTCATAATCGACTCTTTTTGAACAAAAAACCTCATTCACTCATTACGATAACATGTGTTAGTTTTTTTACTTCAGGAAGACGTGACTGGATTCGCGAATTTCCAACACACACCGACGACAACAACACTCTTCGTTCAGATCGAGTTTTATTACGAGAATCGAGCGATCCGATCGCTCTATCAGCTGAGTGTTTTTTTTTTTTTTGAGAATTTCTCATAGTGGAGGAATTCTCCTAATAATGTCATAAATGGGAGAGAAAAAAAAACCCCACCGCCTCAAAACAATTGCAGGTTCTAGACCATCTGTACCAACGCAATTGCGGGTTCTGGACCGCTGGTCTAGAGTCCCCAAAACTGTTTTTTGATGATGACCCAGAATCTTTTGCTTTTGATCGCGTTCGCCGACGATGGATCGATGGTCTAATCTGCGATTGGAACGTCGACGAAAAATTACGTACAAGATAAAAGTGAACTGTACAATTTCACCCTTTTTTTAAAAACGCGCGTTCACCACGAGTATTTGAACGTTAAAAGCGCGATCTAGGAGTCGCAACTGTACATGGGGGGGGGGGGGGGGGGGGGGGGGATTCAAGACCATATACAGTTTTTGTGAACAAGCGTGTGATTTAACACTGAATTCCACGTTGGTGAACGCATCGTGTGCGTATGTTTGTACACGTACATGTACAAGTGGTCGTAAACTCTCAAATATTACCTACTATTCTCTGTTTAACTGGAAGCCAATGCAATTGTCTTAAAACAGGTGTTATGTGTTCAGAGCATTTGGTACCAGTAATTATCCTAGCAGCAATATTCTGAACTTTTTGAAGCTTGTGAATCAAATACTGCGGCACCAGATTATGCATATCTGGTGCACAATAGCTGGGAAAGAGTGGAAAATATGTACCTTTCTGTCTGATATGACTTTTCTGTCCTTTCATACTAAGATTCATATCAAAGATATGCTTCATACTAGATAGCAATGGCAACTTTCGATGGAATCAACGCAATTATTACGGCTCCAAAGAAGCAATGTTAGCTGTTTGACAAAAATATCTAATTCATTGTAAATTCACTTGGACGAGTAGAATGCGTTGTGATAGTGTCGTACAAGGTGGGGGGGGGGGGGGGGGGGGGTTATTCATGGACATCAACAATGCATTGTGAGATGGCGGATTGTTTTTTACACGGTGGGAGTGACATTATTAGTGGACAGCAAGAATGTATTGTGACAGTGGCGAACTGTTTTTACATGATGAGAGGGTAGTTATTGATGGACAGCAAGAATGCGTTGTGACAGTTGCGGACCGTTTTACATGGTGCAGGGCGGGCATTATTGATGGACAACAAGAATGCATTATGACAGTGGCAGACCGTTTTTACAGGGTGGGAGGATCGTTATTGATTGGACAGCAAGAATGCATTAGAGCCTTACGAATCTCAAATTTCGTGGCGAATCGAATCCCGAATCAAATTAGGCAGATCATTCCGAATAGAATCGAACCTCGAATTGAGTCTAACCCCTCTTCAGGAGTGCGGTGGCGTTGCGGTAACCGGCTTTCGTCAGATCACCGAAGCTAAGAAACGTCGAGGCCGGTTAGTCCTTGGAGGGGTGACCGTCTGAGCGATCGATTCGGACTCCGTGTTGTGTCCTTGGGCAAGGCACTTCACCCCGATTGTCTCCACATAGAGGCACAATGACGCCGTGCACTAAGGCATACTGCACGTCGATGGTGCGCATGTTTTCAACCAATCTAACCCTGCCTGTGCTGCAGTGCGGGGTTACGATATTGGGGAGCTGGCAGCTGCTCGTCGTTGCTCGGCGGTTCTCTCCGGGTACTCCGGCTTCCTCCACCCGTAAAACTGTCACCGACACGATATGGCCTTGGCTGTTGATGTGTCGTTAAACCCTAATAAATAAATAAATAAATAAATCAATAAATAAATAAATAAATAAATAAATAAATAAATAAATAACCCCTCTTTAAATTGTAAATATTGCAGCTTCTTCCGACAGTAGATATTGGCACCTCCAATGAAGTATTGTATTCAAAGCTAACTCGTCTGTTTGGGCTAGTCAATAAAGAACACGGAATATTCCAGAACGAAATCAAAGTAGTTTCCTTGACCTCTTTTTCTATCACCAGGTCTCCTACAGTAGGAGACCTGGTGATAGAAGAAGAGTTCCAGATGAGACACTTGACAGGTTTTTTTTTAGAACATCTCGCCAGTTCGAGAAGTTCGGAATCCGTGCGATTCCATTCGCTTCAAATCGAAGACTCACAGAGCCGTAGAACCCATGCTGAGATTTGTTTTGAGATCTGGTCCGCAATTATCTACGGATATTGATGTGGGAGCGGCGTCACCCACGCCTAAAAGACAGTGGCATGATGTTTCCCTGCTGTTTTTATGTACACAGACGAGGAGTCTACGACGACATATATTAGCCACCGCAATCGGCTATGTCGAAATAAAGGGCGTGACAGACGTCCGCAGCTAACGCTATTTTGGGTTGTGGAAAATTTGGAAAGGAAGTTCAACTCACATAGTTATAACTAAACGAAAAGTCACATATGACATATTAATTTTATAAACCTGGGTGAATGTCCTTGAACAAGTCAAGATGCCACGCTATTTTTGATAATACTTGATACCTTGTGGCAATCTTTGATATTGAGGGTCTTTTAATAAGCCAAGCTGTCACGCAATATTTGATAATGCTGCATTCTATGTCGTCACCATTAGGGCCCTGGCGAATCTCAAATTTTGGTTCTAATTGAATCCCGAATTGAATCGAATCAGGTTAAGGATTTCGAATCGAACCGAATCTCGAATCTTACTGCTCTTCAAAAAGTAAATATATCACACTTTTTACAATCGTAAATATTGCTCTTCTCCACTCATCCATTGTATTCAACGGCGACTTGTCTGTTTCGGCAAGTCAGTCACAATGAAAAAGAGTCAATGTTGTTTCAGAAGCGGACCCTCCTTGAACTCTTCTTCTATAATCAGGTCTCCTGTACAGGAGACCTGATAACAGAAGAAGTGTTCAGGAGGAGCATACTATCACCAAGAGCTTAGGAAGAGCATACTGTCACCAATAGTACTCTACTCGGGGCAAAAGGCAAAAAGCTTTTAGGGGGATAGGTTTGGGTTGGGGAGGTTGGTACCGATCCCCATATAACCTAACGAATTTACGCACCTTTTTGCAACTGTTTTTGCTGTTGAATGGATGGATGTGTATTGTCTTTTAAGCAGAGGTTAAAATAAATTTGACTGTTCCAGAGGCTTGTTATCTTAATATTTTAAATATCCAACAGAACCCGGATATTCATTATGTTTTAATCCCCTTATATCTATTATCACAATCTTGAGAAATTACTTCTAATATTTGTTGTCAAAGCTTTTTTGAGAATGTAATTTTTCCTTCCAGTTTTGTCCGGGAGCTGGTTCGGGAAATAACTATACAAAATACCTTTGTTCGACTGGAAGTGTGGCAATGGTTTGATTCAAACGACATATATGTATCTCCAGCGTATATGTAGGGGTGATAGTAAACATTTTAGGTGGGCATAAGGCAGGGGGCGCCACTTCAATTCATCCACCCAAAACTCTGAACATCTTCAATGTTTTTTTTTTTATGTGTTTGTTAATTTCTTATTGAAATATTTTAGAAATTCAGATTATTGGTTTATAGGGAAGCCTTCTTTGCTCTTCCTTTGTTCTGTTGAGAGGTTGAACTTAAGATAGTTTTATTATTATGCAGGACAAACGTCAAATTACAAACAAATATACAACACTGACAAAATGTTTTCCATAAATGTTGTATTCTTCTATTTATTGTTGTTCTAAATGGAAGTGTTGCATAATATTGACTGAGACTTTCAAAACTCTACTGTTTTTAGAAATAGTATAATTATCCTCTCCAATTCCCCACCCTCAAAAGAGAAAGATTTACAATAGTAAAACATTTACGGAAAACAGTGAACATGTGCAGTGGCGTAGTTACGGGGGGGGGGGGGGGGGGGGGCTTGACCCCCAAAAGTTTCGTTGCCCCAAAACATTGGCCCAGTGCAACTTTCACACAACATAGAACCTCAAAATGGTGTGGAACTGCACACGCTACACATGCCTCAGATTCGCTTTAAATTTTGCAAAATATCTCGGGGTGGGGGTGGTCTAGAACTAGTAATTAGTAACTAGAACATTCCGGTCAGTGCCCCCTCCTCCCACTTCCCTTTAGGGTAGTGAGAAGAGGGGAAAACGACTGGAGGGTCCTAGCTGGGACTAAGGGAGGTCCACGAAACACCACACAACGGTCTTTCAAATATCATCTTTGGCGCCCAAAACTGGCTAAGGCCAACCCTATTATAGAATCCTAGCTACGAGCCTGAACATGCGAAAATATGCCTATTTTCCAAAACTGTAATATTTGGAAAATTATTGATGATACATATGAAGTTTTCACAGAGAAATCATTAATTTCAAGTTCCCTGATAAAAACATCCTCTCCAATGTTGGTTATTTTGGTGTAATTCGATATTTGTTCTGTTCCAGAGTAGTACAATCTATGTGAAAACTCCAGAAAGAGAAGCTGTGATTATTTAATGTGGCAAAAAAGTTTAGTTTCACCCATATATTATGACATAGACGCTTTATTTTATATATCGATGATAGAACTATGTCCCTCCTCAATACTGCGTGAGGCTTGAGACAAAACTACTACTTATTTTAACCCTTTACCTAACATGAAAAGCAGACGACACTTGCAAAAAAATTCTTGAATACCTAATGTTTTTCATTTTTTGTCTCAAAAACATAGGTTATGACCCCCTCATTGGAACGAGCACGACGAGCTCGTTCCAATGAGGGGTCATAACCTATATTTTTGAGACAAAAAATGAAAAAAATAACGAAAATTAACTGGTGATTTTTGAGAATAGCGCTGGCCGGTTTTCAAGGTTACGTTGGGTAAAGGGTTAATCAAAATTTGCGAGCGAAATTGATTCCTATACGATGTCACCAGGTGCGTAGCTAGCTCAAAATATGGGGGGAGGGGACTAACCCTATGTTACCCTGCTGATAACGCAAATTATCATCTTTACTCCCCCCCCCCCTCCCCCAGACACACACACACGTCCTAAAAACGCACAACTGGACTGTCATTTAAACACCCAATTCTTATAAAACAAATGATTGCCGGACACCAGACTTGGCGAGATGAATTATTATCAACATCCACGCAGGGTAATATCCCTTCAACTTAAAATTGTATCCCCTGTTGGTGGGGTGATTGATTGACCTTCTGGGCGCCACCCGCCCAGCCACTGCCCCTCGAACGGATAGCTCAAGAATTTTGGGAGTTGTAATACAGGCAATATGTCCACGCATTCGTTTACCAGGTAATAAACATCATCATCAGCATGAAGCACCGGGTTGCATATTGCTCAGCCGTGGAAAGTGTACGAGGCAAAAAAAATCATCAACAACAAAATTTTAATTAATGAAGCACCGGATTGCATATTGCACACCCGTGGAAAGTGCCCAGACCACAGCGGCCGTCCTGTGCCCCCCGGATTGACACCCATGGAGGTCACTAAATTCCATACTGCGCGAGGAGTTTGCTCTGGAACCTATAAATAATTAACAGGTAAAATTAGATCTGAAGGTGAGGTCATAGTTTGATGTTTGAAAGGTATATGAAATTAACAGGGCAATTCAATGTAGAAATACCCGGTTAACTCTTTACAAACGAATCGCCCGCATCCGCCCGCGTAATATGCAAATTCAGCAGCTGAAAAAATATTATTTTTCGAAAAATTTCAACAAAACCATATCATGTGACCCCTCTTTGGAACGAGCTCGTTCCAAAGAGGGGTCACATGATATGGTTTTGTTGGAAGTTTTTGAAAAAATTTAAAAAATGATATTTAAAATAGTACATTTTGAAATCGTCTGTGTTGGGTAATGGGTTAAATGGATTCCACTGTAATTAGTTTGGTGTTGGAAACTTTATCCACTCAGTAGAATTTTATTGATGCATGACGCATATTACTGACGAATCACCCAGTAGTATGCGTGTGGGGGACGTAGCCAATTATTATATTGGGGGCGCAGGGAGCTTTTGGGAGATCCAAGAATTTTTATTCCGAAGGCTTTTCACAAAATTTTGAGTCCTGAATTGAGGAAGGGATGGAGGTGGTGTTTGACGCCACATGCAGATGATAGAATTAAGGGATTTTAGGGTGGGGACTTGAGGCGATTTCTTTTTGAGTAGCCCCCCCCCCCCCCCCGGCTGAAATGCTTTATAGTCGGAAATTTGATTTCCTCTCTCTCCTTAATCTTTAATACAAAAAAAATATATATCTGATCATCAATATACAAGAAATTTGCTTCACATTTTGTTGCGTTATTTTTCTTTTCCTCCAAAACAGTATAGTCTATAACAGTGGAGGGCAGGCCAAAAGAATAACTGGTCAAAAACCCAAACTGAAGAATCTGGGGCCAATACTATAAAATTTTTACAACTGTATTTTCTAGAATTGTATTTTCTAGCTATGACATTATACATGGGTTGAAATGAACTATAAGCAATTTCAAAGATTTGGCAATTTACCAGTTGGCGAATTGCCATATCTTTTGAAATGCCAGTAGTTAATTTCCGTCATTTATACCGTCATGTATATTCTCTTGTAGAAAATACGGTTTATAGTGAAGCAGCTTTGACTGAATTTGATGAAAATATTTTGAAAATATTTAGTGGGTTAAGAGTTATCTAGCGGCCGTGTCTACTCTCTCAGGCCACCAGTCTAATTCTATCAGGAATTCGGCACCGTAATGGGTTATTTGTTTACCCACTTTTCATGGAGTTTACGCGCAGGCGACAGTTGATGTAATGTGTTGTCCTTTTTCTCACAAATATATAGAGGATATCTACGCTGCTTTAGTGAATATGGGAATTATCTCACGAGTGTGGAGCTGAAAGTTTTATTTTTCACAAGCGCATGCGCAAGTGAAAAATAGTACTTTCACGTCCATACGAATGAGATAAATAGACAGAACGCGATGTGTGTTTGAATCTGTGGGTGTTTTACCACAGTTACTGGAAGTTGTGACTGCAACCACTTTTTCACCGATAACAATGAATGCACTACGTCAGTCCTGACACCGTGTCACACATACAGTAGTCTATATAAAAAAGACAAGTAATGAAAGCTTTTTTGCCCTGACCGATACCCCCTTCCCAGTTCATTTGTGAATTCGTCCTTTGAACAAAGATTCATCAACACAGTTTTCTTGTACAGTTATCCACGGGGTATTTAACTTCATGTTTATCATAAATTAATAATCAAATCATCATTCTACGGCTTCTTTATTTGATAAAAAATACTCTCCGTTCGACTTTTTTGCCCGCGACTCGACGCCATTAGAACAACAATGATGGCGTGACATTTCGTTGCAAGGTTGTACAAAAGTTAACCTGGAAAACTAAACTACGCACTGCGTTGTTCTTGTGCTGCAGACGACAGAACAGAAGAATGGATGTGGGCTGTATGTAAGAGCCTTTCCTGCAAAACAATTGTTGCACCCCTGTCCTCGAGTTTTATTTATTGTCAAGGCACAAGCAACTTATCCGAATTTTAATAAAAATCTGGTGGTTAATTTAAGACAGCGCTACCTTGTTGTCCGAAATTGAAAATTCAGGAAGCTTTGAAAAGAATATGTTTTGGCGGGCGGAAAGAGTATTAGATCTAGACTATAGGCCTATATGACAGACAGGGAGGGGTGAGAGCGATCTCATGTCCTGTATAAAAAAAGGAAATTCTATTGCATTTCTTTTTTACACTGCCAGTTAGGAATCGTGACATTGACAGCATTTATAAATTTAATGCTGAACAACATTAATCATATTAGTGTATTAGGCCCACTACATGCTGATTGAAACGAAACGGGGAGTGGGTTGGGGGGGGGGGGGAGGGTGAATGGAGCGGCGAGGCTCGTTGTAGACACATATTTGTCAGACGAAGAACTTGGCCGATAAAGATACCTCGGGGGTTTCGACAAAAATCTTTCCCAGGGACACTTTTTAAAAAAAAAGGAAAAACCTTTCTAGAAAACCCACTGCGGGCATTTGTGCATGCGTTTGCGAGTCGGTGGGAGGCAAGGCCAGTGATGCTTTTGGGAGAACGCCGTTCCCCTTGACCCCTTCTACTTGCTACTGCAAACGTTCTTCCTCCTCAATTGCCAAACTTGAACTGGCCACATCAAAAATTAACTGTTACTTGCTTGATGAGTGAAACGCAAAACTTGAAGACTGTGAATGGAGGAGGGGGGGGGGGGGGGGTGGGGGGAGCTTGTAGGCACAGACTATTCAGACGCGGCGCTTGCTGAATGACGATCCACAGCCATCTGCCGTATTAACGGCTCTCGATTCTCGGGCCGGTAATAAACCCTCGGGCTTTTATTCATTCCTCTCGGGCTCGTAATAAACCGTAACGCCCTCCAAACTCGTGGTATTGTTATATTATTGGAAGATAGGCCTATCTTCAGAATCTGTAGTTTATCTTAACTTGGCTGCTCGTAGTTACTGGCTTTCTCACCTCTAGATTCATAGATTAGCCTATTGCGACTTTTTTCCATTTAAAACGAAAATTATAATAATACACATCTGGCCAAACCATGGTCGGCCCGGGAATTGTCTAGACCTCTCCCCGCGGGAACCCCGGGAGTGAAACAGTGCCTGTTCACTGCGGTAAACAGGCTGTGTTTTTACGACAGCGTAGATCCGCCACATGGGGGGCATACGCCTACATAGGGGGAATGTTGGGCGCCACCCCTAAACTGCGGGGCATTTCCAAAGTCAAATAACCTGAGAGAAGGAAATAAGCAACACTCCTGAGGTGTATAAATGGGGGTAGACTTTATTTATTTATTTAAATTTTTCCTTTGAACTAACCCTAACATCAGCTGCACATTTTCTGTACACGCAGATTATGCTGCAGAGATGTCTTACTTCTAAGTACTTTCTTTTTCTTATCATAAACAGCATAAAACATACGACTACAGTCTAAAAGTTCACCGACCATCACTGTAAAGCAGGTGACAAGAACTTGATCCGTTTCAATATTCCGCAATCACTTTTAGACGGTATTTTTAGACATCAGAAACCTCACGTCATCATTGTTGGTCTAATGGCGTCGAGTTGCGGGCAAAAAAGTTGAACGGAGAGTATTTTTTATCAAATAAAGAAGCCGTATAATGATGATTTGATTATTAATTTATGATAAACATGAAGTTAAATACCCCGTGGATAACTGTACAATAAAACTGTGTTGATGAATCTTTGTTCAAAGGACGGATTCACAAGTGAACTGGGAAGGGGGGTATCGGTCAGGGCAAAAAAGCTTTCATTCCTTGTCTATTATTATATAGACTACTGTTTGTGTAACACGGGGGTCAGGACTGACGTGGTGCATTCATTGTTATCGGTGAAAAAAGTGGTTGCAGCCACAACTTCCAGTAACTGTTGTTTTACATAACGAGTTGAAATGACGAAGTCATATTTCGCGAGAGCCGTTGGCTCGAGCGAAATATGACTACGCCATTCCAACGAGTTATGTGAAACACCCACCGATTCAAACAGACACCGCGTTCTGTGTTTATTACACATACCAAGCATTAAAATTCATTTAAATAAACAAATTTTAATTCCGATGTTCAAACCCGAAGATGAAGAGTCCGTTTGTTTTGTTTGAAGCTGTACCGATTGAATGGATCGATAAAAAATCAAAACAGCCTTTTGGGAATCAGACTAAATTGCATACGTTATCTTTTCTATTGGGCGTGTTTGTTGAAATTCATATCGCTGTTTACCTTCGGCTGGTGTCCATTCACACCAAACCATTTGGTGGCTATTACTGTTTGTAAAAATATAAGTACAAATTTGCACAGGTTTGCAAAACAACTGGGAGAAACTTTTTTTTAAAAAGTTCGAAACACGTCAAGATGTCCGAAGATTTACCGAATTGAAGTTGACCAATTTTGATATAACCGGAACCGCATACGAGACGGCCACGAGACTGGATTAATGTTGTGGTTGGGATTGGTTTTTTTAATAATATCTCATTTTTGGTTAACTAATTTTTGTGTGAACTGTCTCTATTTTGCTTTGAACGTTTTCATTTCCACACTATGCGACAGACGATCGATAATTGTATAACGAAATTTGGAAACTTTTCGAAGCGTAACTAATGACTCGACGGGAAAGGAACAGTATAAACAGTGCTGGCAAAAAGTTCCGGCTTGTACATCACCAGTTGAATACAGAAACATTTATTTATGTCATGGCGGCGATTCCATTGAATGCAAGGGTTTAAAGTTTAATAAAATAGCCCAAATTTTCGTTTTATTATATACTACGTGACATTTTACTGCGCAATCTTCAGCCCAATTCGACTGCAGACAGTTTCAAGACAATAACAAAGATCAGCTGATCGTTCCTTCAAGGCGACGTCATGCGCCGAAACACGTGAACCCGAAAGTATTATTTTTCACTCACGCAAGCACTCGTAAAAAATAAAACTTCCAGGTCCACACTCATGAGATAATTCCAGATATTCACCAAAATAGCGTAGATTTTCTTCTTATTATATGCTACGAGACATTTTACTGCGCAATATTTAGCCCAATTCGTCTGCAAACAGTTTCAAGACAATAACAAAGATCTGTTAATGGTTCCTTCAAGACGACTTCATTATGGAAGCTACTGAGGAATATTTCCAGCCGATCCATATCAAGAGATATCTTTTAGATAATTTGCAATAATTCACATTAGCATATAATAAAAACAAATATTCTTTCGTCCTCCAGTTGTATATATCCCAGTCAATAAGTTTTCAATTCACCTTTCAACCATCAAGATATTAACTGAATTAGTGGAAACCACTACGACTCTGATAGCACTAGCGAAGAGAGGAAGGGGGGGGGGGGGGGGGGTCATAAGGAACTGCTCCGGAGCTCGGAAGTTTTGGTGTTTTAAAAAGTGTAGGTTGGTCTATCGTTACGTCTGAGCTGAAAGCCGTGGGAAGGCTTTTTACACGGGTCTCCGACGCTGGTGGGAGTGGCAAGAGTACGAATTTGCATTACTGACCAGGTTCCATTCATATAAAAAAAAAACACACTTGTTCCAGTTAGTTGGTTTTCCACCAGTGTTTCCTGCATCATGGTGGTCACGATTATAAAATGCACCATACACACATAAATACAGGTAATAAATTACCCAGATTGTGAGGAAATAAAAGAGTAGATATTGTCAAGAAAATGCAGTAGAGTGCTTTAAAAAATCGGTGTGTGTGTGGGGGGGATCCCAAATCTCCCGTCTATCGGTTTGCTCCTTCGGCGCTCACAGGGTCCGTAACGCCAATTCTACACATTGCCCCGGGTCCGTCCTCGCTCTCGGCGGCCCTGCGGGTGAGTGGTCATTACTAAAGGTAATGTCATCAAAATATCTACCATTGATTCAATGAAAATGAATGTTTATATTATTTTTTAGATTCAGCCGTGTGTAGTATATCAGTTGATCCGAAAGACTTAACTTTCTGTGGTAAGACGGAAGTAGTATTATTAGTACGTCCAACAGCGGTATTCGATTTTCTAAGAATATCTCTCACTTCGACGCTACTGACCAAAATACCCCAATCAAGCTGATATCCCCTAATCAATCGTACTACTACTTTTACTATCCAAATGCGTACGAGCGATCAGCAGATCTCCAGACATCCCTAATTTCGTACATAGAGTGGCGTGGTTCCAGTTCAAATTGCGATTTCTTGGTGTTTTCGCTTCAAAAGATGCGAATCGTGGTCTCGCTACCATCTGATTTTGACTGTGAAATTTGGACAGGACAGAAAGCGACACTGAGAGTTCGCAAGCCCTTAAAACTGTTCTTCCTATTTTCTCACTCGGGGAAAATTTGATTTTTGGATGCTTCTTGATGAGATATCCCGGTACCGTGAAATAATGCAATTTGCCTTCATTAGATACTGGGCACTTCACTCTGACCCGAAAATATTCATGCTTTGCCAGATTCTAGCCTGAATGTTTTCTCAACATTTGGAGACAAAGTCGCCCGAAAAAAACCCTTCCTTCCTCCACCTCTGGCTCCTTGGGTACACAAGCTGTACTTGGATAAAAATAAATGAAGTTATTTAGAAAAATACATTCCCATCGTCTTCATATTGTTATGGCAGTCTTAATTGGAGGTTACGAATCAACCCTTACGCTTTTTATTGACGGGTCTGATGTTTGCCTCCAGACTTTGTTTCCCTTGATTTCGTAACCGAATAGTTTCTTCGTGACTGACTGTATCAAAAACACACCCTAGACACAAAACAAACATCCTATAGAAAATTAACAAAACAAGTAATACGTTCTTGGCAGCAAAAAATAAAATTGTGTGGTCGATGATGCCTAGATAAGCAATAGCATACAATCGAATAGCAAGAAATGGTCCATCTTGGAGAAGTAATGACATAGCGATACTCCAGAGTTCTGTCTCAAGACATGCACATTGACCTTCACCACTGCTCTGACTTGACTGGCGCAAAGTGGATACTCTGATTGTGTTTGGGTCTCTAGTGGCCGTTAAAACGAAACAAAACTGCGACAGACTCATTGTCCAAACAACGAAGATTGAAAACTTTATGAATTCATCCTGTCGTATGAGAGGCTCCTCGAACAAATCGAAAAGCTCCATGATGTCAGATCCCATACCTATGAACACAAACAGTAATTGAGATAGCTCTTCCCGAGTGATCTCCCCTCTTGGTAGCAGCCATCTTCCAAGTATTACTACGAATAGTAATGATTGTTCTACCACTAGGATCCCGGAGTTCAGAACCTAGAAAAAAAGACAAAACATGTTATTTACTCACTGATGTGGGCACCAAGTTCAGTAACTCTTTACCAAGCGTAACAAAAATATGTGACCAACGCTATTCACAAAACAGGCATTCAGATTTAATTATGTTTTCACTTTTCTTCTCCAAAATATAACTTATGACACCTCATTGGAACGAGCTCCTCGAGCTAGTTCCAATGAGGATCATAAGCTATATTTCAGACGCAAGAAATGAAACCTTTTCAGATATTCAAGAAAAAGAGTTGCAAGTGCAGCCTGAGAGAGTGAAAACGAACTGGCCAATCACTGTACAGTAATTGTGATTGGGGTGGTGGAGTGGGGGTGTGAGGAGGGGAGGGGGAGGGGTTAAAGTCCAAAACAGATTCTTGAGGAATTTACGTCCATGGAAACTGCATGGTATCACTCTGGTATGCCAGGGTGCTTTACATTCACGGCTATTTATTCGCTTTTGAGATTTCTGTCGTCGGAGAAGGGCGTGGGTATTGAGACTAAAATTTCTTTGTGCAATTAAATGCCAAGATTATTAGGCAATTTATTTTTAAAAAAAAATAAGCCAATTCTTCAACATGCAAATATAAATGCACTCCATGAATCCGTTATTTATATATTTATTTGTTTATTTATTGGTGTTTCAGGTCACATATTTCACACAATGGCTAATCATGACCACGACAGTTTTACGGGTGGAGGAAGTCGGAGTACCCGGAGAGAACCACAGAGCAACGGCGAGCAACTATCAGCTCCCCAGCACACTAACTTCACGCAAGCAGAGTTAGCATTGGTTGAAGACAAGTGCACCATCGACGTGCAGTACACCTTAGTAACAACGCCACCGTGCCACCGTGCCCCACGTGGGCAGTGGGGGTGAAGTGTCTTGGCCAAGGAAACAACGCGGTTGCCGCAGGTGAGATTCGAACTGAGGACCTCTCGGCTTACAGCCTGCACCTCTACCTACTGAGCCACCGCGTGCCCCGTGAAACCGTTACGGCTCCTGTAAACATAACCCGAATAGAACCCAAGAATTTAGAAGGATTGTGCATAACATTCACACCCTTTGAAGTCAGAAATTGGAAAATGTGTGAATGAATAATCGTCTGGAATATTTTGTTTGTTTGGAAAAGCGAACCTATGGTTCGCTTTTCCAACCAACTGAAATATTCCTTTTACTGGATATAAAAAAAACCCATAACCATTCATTTTCTTTGAATCATAGCAACAATTATTTCTCACTCGAGACTTGATTTAACGAAGTCTACAAAGACTTTATCAATATTATTGAACTTTTTTTGTTTTCTAAATAAGTATAACTGAAGATTTGTCACAACTGTACTTTTATGATTACGCCGCGTAGTTCCTCAAAATTGTGCTAACATCTCAACTCACTGTTTTTAATGCGAATTAAATACTTAATGATTAGAATATATGTAGCACGAATGAATATTTGTATATCTGTGTGAGTAAAGGGTCGTCACATTAAATAAACTGTAGTCTGCGCACAAACTCGTTTGACTGTTGGCCAGACAGATTGCTTCTTCATATTACATACCTCATCATTGTCTTGTGTGCAGTTCAATTGTACTCCATTTCTACTAGCAGTCGTCTGGTTGTCTCTGTCTTTATAATATTTTAGTCGGTCCATTTCCAAGACCCATATTGATGGTATAGCGCTAACTAGGTATATGATGAAGCACATGCAAATCCTACGAATAATAAAATGATTTAGTTTTGTATACAAATAAATACTAAGGACGTACGATGCAGTTTGCTTTTGGGGGATGCAATCCTCCCTCCTTGGCTGCTGAATTTGGAATCATTCGGACGATAGCATTGTCGTTGCGCTGGCAGAATGCATATCTAAAGTGGTAAATTAAAACTATAGATAGGAACATTTACTAACTACGTTTTAAGAAGGGGTCATTTGCTTAACTTCCGACAATTTCATGGTGAGGGATATTTGTTTTATTTTTGCTTCTATTTATTAAGCTAAATGCCAAGCAGACTGCAGCGTTTTCCCAATGCCACAACTTTTCCTTTGATCTGTGATTGAACAGGTTTGTTTTAGATAGATAATTATCCTAGGCCATAGTCGTGATTATATTCATTTTTTCTGACGAGTGCTGATTGTGGGCATGAAATTTTCCACGGGTTTTAGCTATGTAATGCATCCTGCATTTCATCGCTAATGTCGGTGGAATATTTCTTGGGATTTTATAGGAGAGGGTGTGCTGAAGTTTACCTTAACCCTTTGAACCCTTGCGGCCTCTTTTCCGATCAGAAACATGATACGCCATAAAGTCATTAAATAGAATGGCGGTTCAGTAAATGTGTGGGGTCAATATTTTCAACGTGCAGCCACGAGGAATCGAGGGCGGGACGAAACCTGTAGCCCATACTCTTTTTTCTTTTTCAGAAGGTGTCATTGTAAACTTGTTATTAGCAGAATGTGGCTAGTGTGGGTAAAGATTCTAACAAACTCAAGATTATGGAAACAGAGACTGAGCTCAAATCACCCGAGATTTACCAGGCATCGATGACTGGAGAGTGGGGCGAAAACTTTAGCCCGTGCACCTTTTTTCAGAAGGTGTCATTGTAAACTTGTTGTTAGCCGAATGGGACAAGTTTGAGTAAGGATTCTAACAAACCCAAGATGATGGAAACAGAGATGGAGTTCAAATCACCCGAGATTACCAAGCACCGAGGAGTTGAGAGAGCAGAGGTGGCGCCAGGGATTTCTCGACAGGGGGCTGACCTCTCCGGCAGGGGGGGGGGGGGGGGCTATAATATTTGACCTCCCAAACGAAGGAAAATAACTGAAAATTGGTAAATTGGAGAACTAAAATGGAAGCAAATTGAGTATGTTTGTTGATTATTTAACGTAAACATATTATAATAAGGTCTGGAAATATTTCATCTATAAAGCCAGTTTGACGAACGACTGCATAACTGCATAATCGTTTTGAAATTTTTCGCTGCAAATAGAGCACCGCGCATTATAGTAGGACGCCATTGTTTAGATTTCGATAGATTCCAAACTTTTACCATGACGATAACCGATGATTAGGAAGTAATGGAACGCCAGATGGATAACAACTGTCATAATGCCTTACAAAGAAGAACCATACACCTCGTTCTTGATCGACACAAGACGAGATATCTACATTCGATTGTCGGAAGTCGGGTTTACGAGACTCTCCGACGGGCTGACTAAAAATCTCCAGGGGGGGGGCTAGACCTCTCCCCCCCCCTGACTCCCCCTTGGCGCCACCACAGCGAGAGAGGGGCGGAAACTTTAGCCCATGCTCTTTTTCAGAAGTGTCACTTTGTTTCACACGTAATACTGATCGAATTGTATATGAACCTTCATAACAAAACGTTTGCGTATCAGTCGCAGCTGGAATTAACCTTTAGGTCCTTAAAGAAGGGCCCAAACTGCCACTCTTGTATTGCTTTGAAAACGTTGCCCTAAATGTATCCATCCTCAAGAACTCTACTGGTGGGTTGCATTTATCTTGACATTGATTTTACATCATTGTTGGCTGCCTGAAAAAGGCAGCCAACAATGATGTAGAAGCACTGTTAAGCTGATATTTATTTATTTATTGATGTTTAAGGTCACATATTTATGCACAATGGC
This sequence comes from Pictodentalium vernedei, assembly GCA_031216915.1. Classification (NCBI taxonomy): domain Eukaryota; kingdom Metazoa; phylum Mollusca; class Scaphopoda; order Dentaliida; family Dentaliidae; genus Pictodentalium; species Pictodentalium vernedei. The sequence continues at coordinate 546,046,880 of CM062297.1, forward strand.
TAATCATGAGCGTGACAGTTTTACGGGTGGAGGAAGCCGGAGTACCCGGAGAGGACCACCGAGCAACGACGAGCAGCTGCCAGCTCCCCAACATCGTAACTCCGCACTGCAGCACAGGCAGGGTTAGATTGGTTGAAAACATGCGTACCATCGACGTGAAGTACGCCTTAGTACACGGCGTCATCGTGCCTCCACATGGGCAATGGGGTGAAGTGTCTTGCCCAAGGACACAACGCGGTTGCCGCAGGTGGGATTCGAACCGAGGACCTCTCGGATTGCAGCCTGCACCTCTACCTACTGAGCCACTGCGCACCCTGTTAAGCAGATGCAGGTGAGTATAGGTATATATGGTAGTTAATATCGTAAAGAGGATTTAAGGTTCAACGCCTAGGATTAATTTTTACGATAATTACTGCCTTATATATACATGTACACAGACGCCGATGACTTAACAGTGTTTCTACATCACTTCCTACTGGTTGAGTTCTCAGAAACGAATACACGTGGGACAGCTTTTTCAAAGCAATATGAAAGTGGAATTTTGTAGATGTATTGAGACCTAAGGGTTAAAACAAAAAGTTAGGTTAGAACTTCTTATCCCTTTACCTAATATAATGGAATTTTTCCCTTCCTGCTCGTCCTAGTGATGGCTCGTCCTAGTGATGGCTCGTCCTAGTGAAGGGTCGTGCGCTATTTTGCTCGGGCTCGTTTCAGTGATGGGTCATCAGATATGTACTGAAGGCACAAAATGATAATTTTTATTTCTTCGAGAATATATTTTGCACATGTCGCCTCCGACATGGTAGGTAAGGTGTTACCGTGTTAGTGGAATTTTTAAAATAACTTTGTGCCACCGTTGCTACTAAGGTAATATCCATTAAAAGTGAACGTGCGAAAATGTGTTAATATAAGGCTTTCCTGTAACAAATTTTCTGAAAGAACTAAATAAATTGCAATTGGAAAATAAATCTTTTTCTTCTATTTCAACCATCTTCCAACCTGAAGGCTCATCATCTGATTGAAAATGGATGAAGTAGAATAATTGAACCAAACATTGGCCAGACCATAATGTACATACAAACGAATGAATGGCTAGAGTGTATTTGTACATTAACCCTTTACCGAACGCAGACGATATCAAAATTTATTATTTTAAATATCATTTTTTTAAATTTTTAAAAAAAATTCAACAAAACCATATCATGTGACCCCTCATTGGAACGAGCTCAATGAGCTCGTTCCAATGAGGGGTCACATGGTATGGTTTTGTTGAAATATTTTGAAAAATTTAATTTTTTCATCTGCTCAATTTGCATATTACGCGAGCGGGTGCGGGCGATTCGTTAGGTAAAGGGTTAACTGATATAGGGATTATTTATTACTTATAATTTTCTTACCCAGAATTACCCACTATCAAACTCGGCAGATATGACTTCAAACTAGGCTGATGTTACACCGATTTCGGCAGATATGAATGAAGCTAGAGTTGCCCCAACATGATGCGTAACTAGGCGCAACTAATTTGTTAAAATCGAAATCGTTCACTGTTGTTCGTCGAACGCAATCGGTAAAAATTGGTATTTCTATAAGCACAATGGAGTAGTTTGAAGCTGATTTTATTGTATGGTGGGGAATTAATGAAGGCAATAGGTACGGATTAGGTTGATGAAGAGATGAAAGAAGAGATTGGAACAGAAAATCCAACGCACACGAAGATTCAGAGTCGTAAATGGAGATTCGCCGAAGTGAGAGAAGTGATTCAGATTTCCGAACATAGCGGTTTCCCCAGTAGAGGACAAAATTTCGGACTTTATGAAAAGAATGAGAAACAAAAACACTGTCAGAAAACAGATCTGAAAACATTTTATAATTATTTGTTTTGGTTTAGTAAATAAAGAGGTTATTACTTTGTTAGTTTCATATCGCCCGAGACATCAGCCCGCGGTTACTTGTAACACATCAAGGGGAGAGGGGGGGGGGGGGGGGGGGGGGACTCTAGCTCGGTTCATATCGGCCCAGATCGGTTTCACTCAACTATTCTGGGAAAGAAAATCATATTTAATAAGTAATCTTTTGTATTATATTGATGCGTTGCGTTAATTCAATTAAAACACCCGAGACGCACATTGACATCATATCAATCTAAACTAATTGCGTGATGGGCGACACTTCTAAGGAATATTCCTTTAAATGTATATCGACAAAGAGATAAAAGAGTATTATCACTTTCCAAAGTGTGATTTACCGGGATTTCAGGGTTTGATTATAAAAGATAACTTCACAAGTGAATTATGCAATCAACAATTGTGTCATGTATCCGTGCGCGCAAACGAAGACGCTTTGCCGTGGGTGTAATGGGGACTTCATTGTTTTTTTTTTGTTTTTTTTAACCCTTTACCTAACATGAAAAGCAGACGACACTTGCAAAAAAATTCTTGAATAACTATTATTTTCATTTTTTGTCTCAAAAACAGGTTACGACCCCTCATTGGAACGAGCTCGATGAGCCCGTTCCAATGAGGGGTCATAACCTATGTTTTAGAGACAAAAAATGAAAAAATAATGAACATTAATTGCCGAGTTTTGAGAATAGCGCCGGCCATTTTTGGCCGTTACGTTAGATAAAGGGTTAAATAATATAATTATCGTTGATAATGAAAAGTAATAAACAGAGTAATCGCTTGACTGGACAGCTTACGTGAAATAATTCATTCGAGGCGAGGGACTATACTGTAAAACACTCGTGTGCATTCGCGCACTCGTGTTTGTACAACGTCCCTCACCTCTCGTGAATTATTTCACGTAACCAGTCCAATCAAGCGATCACTCTCTATTTTATAAGACATTCCCGCTATCTCAAAAGGTAGAAGATACTAAAGTCTTTTACTGACCATTTGTCCTCTTCGCCTTGTCGATGTACTGCCTTTTTATAGCCGTCAAGAACTTGGAAGACACACGGAACGCACATCAACCAGAAGTAAGGATTATTCAACTGATTCTGTAATTTGTAAGTGATAAATACTACATGAAGCATGAGCATCGTTCGAACAGAGCATCCCCAGAAAATTCTACACGTTATCATTTTGATTTTAATTAGAGTGGATGAATCTGTGAAGATTCAGACATAAATATGTACACGAAGGACAAGTGTTATTTCCTTTGTCAGAAAAGTGTTATATTATTCATCCACCTTTCCTGAGAGGAAATTACTTCTCAACCGCATGTCTCTACAGTCTGTTCGTAATATTGGACCTAACCCTTTAACCCTTTACCAAACGCAGACGATATCAAAATTTATTATTTTAAATATATTTTTTTCAAATTTTTCAAAGAATTTCAACAAAACCATATCACGTGACCCCTCGTTGGAACGAGCTCGACGAGCTCGCTCCAACGAGGGGTCACGTGATATGGTTTTGTTGAAATTTTACCTATTGTCGAAGGGAAGCCATACGTAGGCAGAGTAGGCTTTGCCTGTATGAACATTATTCTGAGATAAACGTAGGTGTGTGTGTGTGGGGGGGGGGGGGGGGGGGGGGCGTTTAACGCCATTGGTGGCGACTGCTTTAGTGAAAAGTGTCCAGTAAAGAGACGATAAGTTAGTGGCCGTGCGACGGCAGTGGTAGAGTGACATTCCGTCACTTGTTAGAGGGAAGGCGACATAGTAAAATGACAATACGTTAGTGGCCGTGCGACGGCAGTGGTAGAGTGACATTCCGTCACACGTTAGAGTAAGGCGTCCGGTAAAGTGACAATACGTTAGTGGCCGTGCGACGGCAGTGAAGGAGTAAAGTGAAAGGTTGACCAAAATTCAATCATCAACGTCAAGGAAGGGAAACTAGCGACAACAGAGAATGCGACCCGCAAGTGATCCAAAAACGGTGTGGGTAGGGGGTGATTGACGTTTTGTTTTTTGATTCATTGGATTTAATGTAAGTCACAAATTACCATATTCATTTTTATTTATATATGTATTTAAATTGTTGTTTCCAGTGAACCCCTGTTGATTTATGTTTTTCGAGGAAAAGTCATTGACCCCTTCAGGATAAGAACCACCCCAACAAAAGTGAAACGGGCGGGTTCGTTACGTTGAGACATACGCGTGAACGGTTCAGGCAACACTCCTTGAGTTTTGGCTGAAAACACCGTGTGAATCTATTTCCCCCAGCAACGACAAAGCCCAGTTTCCGACAGATGCAGTGAACAATCTTCGGCTCGGCATAGTGATTACGATGTTATTTAATGCCGACCAGGCTGGCCCATTACAAATGGCATGCAAGCACCACGTCAAAAACTACTACATAGATATCTTACATGTATATCACGTCGAGCGACTCGAATAAGATTTGATGTGATTGAGATACAATCACTGTTGACTTCCGTTATTTTCAACTTTCAATAGAGATCTTACTTTAAGCCTTTACCAAACATGAAAAGCAGACGAAACTTGAAAAAAAAATTCTTCAATGACTAAGTTTTTTCATTTTTTTGTCTCAAAAATATAGGTTATGACCCCTCATTGGAACGAGCTCGTTCCAATGAGGGGTCATAACGTATGTCTTTTAGATAAAATTGAAAAAATAATGAAAACTTTGTCAAGTAAAGCTAAAAGTAATGAAAATTAATTGGCGATTTTTGAGAATATCACTGGCCGGTTTTGGCCGTACGTTGGGTAAAGGGTTAACAAAGCTCTTAAAGTATCAACCCGATCGTAAATTCGTAATACTTTGAATTCTTGAATTTTTGATCGATGAAGAAAAATTTAGTGAGTCATTTAGTCTGAACTAAGCCAGCCTTGCGAACGTGATCTTCGATACTACATCTGGAATCCAACTGAAATATTCCGCCCTTCTGTCTAAGTTGCCATCCCATCCACCCAATATGACTTACTCTCCCCCATTGCCCTTCCAAACTAAAAGTATCCCGGGATATGGCATCGCGGGAAAGTTCCGAATTAGAAGTACCAGAGTCTACAATGTCCGTAATGTCTCCCTTTCATACCCAGTCAGTCACCGCTTCGGGACTCGGGCCATATACTTGACATATTAAGCTAGAGACTGAAAAGGCCGTTACACACAGCCGCGAGCGACGTGTCGATACGTAAAAAGCGAAAACGTTGCCTCGAATTTTCAATTTACACCATAGCGAATTCTTCGAACGCTATTTCGAGCGAAATTTTGTCATTTTTTATGATCTATAGGGTACATTCTTGAATCGGCATTTCCACAAAATACTAGTATTTCTTGTGGTAAAATACAGCTCTCTGATTGACTGGTCCGTGCAGTGTCGCCTCGCGAAAACGAAAAAACGTTTCCAGGAATCACTCCTAGTCGTCGCTCAGAGAAATTCGTTTAATCGCTTTTTCTCCATGTCCCATAGCCTTTTGTGTGAACACGCCAACTTATTGAAAGTATTTTCTTTTCGCGTCGCATACCTCGCGGCAGTGAATAGCGGCGAAAAGGGTCTGGATTCAGTCAGTTTACCGAAACTGCATTATAAGGTGTTGGGAAGAAAAAAATTGTCAAAATATCATTATGCTTTTGACAAACTGACTGACTAAGCAGATTCGGCGCTGAAACATACGTGGTGGACACAAGTGCATTTTCAGCAGTATATTGCGTGCCCAACGTTCGGAAGTGACGTTATACCGCGTTCCATTGTGGATTGTCTTGTTAGCCTGGGTTATAATACGTGGTGCAAGTGCGCATGCACAGCGTGTGTTGTTAGGGTGAAGCATGTTTCTGTTCCATTTTGTTTACCGGAAGCCGCATCTTAGTGTTCATCGAGGGCGGATAAGTACAGCGCGTTGTGCTGTGGGACTTTCGAAAGGCATGTTTTATGGTATTAGAATATGTCAAACTAGATCGAGTTATTTGTGTGCAAAGCACACAATGGTGTATCCCCGCATTTCCTTAGCAACACCTTAGCATAGTCTTAACGTTTCGAATTAATACCCAAGGAGCCTTTCGATGAAAACTGATTTTCTAACGATAAAAAGTGGTTCTACTGGAACCACCTGGGGCAAAATCAAAATTCCAAAACCTTCATGCAGATCTAGGAATGTTACCTGAACACATTAGCATAGTTTAAACGTTTCGAATTAAATACCCTAAGAGCCTTTTGATGAAAACTGATTTTCTAACAATAAAAGTGGTTCCACTGGAACCATATGGGGCAAAATCAAAATTCCGAAACCTTCATACACATCTAGTGATGCTACATGAACACATTAGCATAGTTTATATGATTCAAATTAAATATCCTAGAAGACTTTCGATGAAAACTGATTTTCCAATGATAAAAGTAGTTCCACTGGAACCACCTGGGGCCAAATCAAAATTCCGAAACCTTCATGCACATCTAGAGATGTTACCTGAACACATTAGCATAGTTTAAGCGTTTCGAATTAAATACCCTAGGAGCCTTTCGATGAAAACTGATTTTCTAACGATAAAAGTGGTACCATTGGAACCACAGGGGGAAAATCAAAATTCCGAAACCTTCATGCACATCAAGAGATGCTACCTGAACACATTAGCATAGTTTAAACGTTTCGAATTGAATACCCTAGGAGTCTTTCAATGAAAAATGATTTTCTAACGATAAAAGTGGTTCCACTGGAACCACCAAGGGCCGAATCAAAATTCCGAAACCTTCATGCACATTTAGAGTTTCTACCTGAACACATTAGCATAGTTTAAGCGTTTCGAATTAAATACCTTAGGAGCCTTTCGATGAAAACTGATTTTCTAATGATAAAAGTGGTTCCACTGGAACCACCGGGGGCCGGATCAAAATTCCGAAACCTTCATGCACATCTTGAGTTGCTACCTGAACACATTAGCATAGTTTAAGCATTTCGAATTAAATACTCTAGGAGCCTTTCGATGAAAACTGATTTTCTAACGATAAAAGTGGTTCCACTGGAACCACCGGGGGCAAAATCAAAATTCTGAAACCTTCATGCACATCTAGAGATGTTACCTGAACACATTAGCATAGTTTAAACGTTTCGAATTGAATACCCTAGGAGCCTTTCGATGAAAACTGATTTTCTAATGATAAAAGTGGTTCCATTGGAACCATCGGGGGCAAAATCAAAATTCCGAAACCTTCGTGCACATCTAGAGATGTTACCTGAACACATTAGCATAGTTGAAACGTTTCGAATTGAATACCCTAGGAGCCTTTCGATGAAAACTGATTTTCTAACGATAAAAGTGGTTCCACTGGAACCACCGGGGGCAAAATAAAAATTCCGAAACCTTCATGCACATCTAGAGATGTTACCTGAACACATTAGCATAGTTTAAGCGTTTCGAATTAAATACCCTAGGAGCCTTTCGATGAAATCTGATTTCCTACAATATCCCCGCATTTTTTGAAAATGCGGGGATAATTACCGAAAGGGGTTAGACAATGACTAAAGTTACCCAAACGGACCCGCCAAGCCCTCCATCTTGGATGGTACTCGATTGAATAGCACGTTCTGGTGAAGAATCATTAGCCAAGTAGAGTGTAGTGTGTCAAATGGTCCATTCGATTGTTTCGGAGTGTTCTCCGGTAGATCAACACCCGGAGTAGAATCGATGTTTTGTTAACATTTTTAGCATTTTGAGTTGTTCTGTTTTACTTCTGTATTGTGGTTCTAGAGTGCTCTGGTAGAGTGGAAGAACCTTTCACTTCGAATATATTTATATTCAGGTCTTGCCAATCCCAAAACGCTGGCAATCACTGCCACAACCTCACAAATGTACTTTCACCGTGACTCCTACTAATCCCTGTTGTATTCTATCATGACGTCTTGGCTCCAAGCTCCCGTACGGTTCCTAGCTTTTAACTTCTCGACTTCTGAACTATGTCTTCTTCACCCCAAGACCCCCCCCCCACCCACCCACCCACCCAGTCTTGCTGACCCCTAATAAACCCAGCTGCCAGTCCATCCCATCGGTTTCATAGCTCTTAGACAAAACCATTGATACGGATTTCTACTTGATGACATATGATTAAATTCTACTGTCTTCATCCATCACTATAGTCTTACTCTACTGCTGGTTTTACCATGGCTATCACTATCTGTCCTATACTAGAGTCTTCCAACATTATTACAGGCTCTTTGCAGCAGTACAGTTTAGTTAGCTGCTATCTCATCCGGTATCTTGACGTCTGACCTCGACCAAGTCTAAGAAGAATCAGTCAGACTGCACTATTCAACCATGGTCCGTATCTTCCTATATAGTCCCTTGCCGAATTAGAGGCGAAACATCGATGAGATATACCTGTGGGCTAGTGCACTGTGTGCCAAATACAGGTGTTTGTGAATCAACGAAGACCAACTGTTAGATTTTATGAACTGTATTTTGAACACAACTGTAAAGAGAATGGACTTCTGAAGAGATCATGTGACACACCTCATGTGACAGATACCATGTGACCTAGTGGAACTTGAGGTTGATAGTGAAAACATGGATGCCAGTACATGTGCTTCAGTATTGAGGTAAAAGAATTTCAATTCACTCTAATATGGTAGCAGAGCGAGGTTATCACTTAAGGGTTATTAGAGATGTGCATTGGACATTCCTAGATGTATTGTGCATGTTTTTGTTTAAAAGAAGTGCAAAATAGACTTGTTTTCAAGATTTGAAATATTGAAGCTGAAGTTGGAAATTTTTTGTTCAAAATGGCGGCATCCAGCAAAACAGTATTCAATCCACCTGTGTATAGTGAGAATTCTGATTTTGAAATGTGGTTAAGGGACATTGAATTATGGCAATGTATTGCTACACTTGATAGAAAGAAACAGGCTCCAGCTGTTTATTTAGCTTTGAATGAAAAAAACACGACATGCATGTGCAGATTTAAAAATAGCTGAGTTGACTGTTGAAGATGGCATGTCAAAACTTATTGATAAATTGAAGAGTTTATATGCAACAGATGCACATCAAGCTGCTTTCCTCGCATATGAAAGCTTTGAGACATTCCAAAGGCCTCCAGAAATGTCGATTGTGGATTATATAAATGAATTTGAGAGAAAATATAATAAACTTAAAACTCATCATATGGAGCTTCCCAGCAATGTTCAGGCATACAGACTTCTTAAGAGTGCGAATATTTCCATGGAAAAGCAACAACTTGCTAGAGCCACCCTGACAGACTTGACTTTCGATAATATGAAAAAACAGCTCAAGGCAATTTTTGTAACAGTTTCTGCAGAGAGTGAAGTAAAAAATGATAACCAGGTCAAAGTGGAACCAGTTTATACTGCATCTGAAGAGCAACTGTTTTATAATCGTGGTAATTATGGTACACGGAGATTTCAGCAGAATCGAGGTTATCGTAGAAATACTCGGCGATTCATTCGGAGTTCACACTCGGGCCAATTTTCAAGAAATTCTTCTACTACAAATCCTTTAGATTCAAGAGGCAACATATCTCGATGTGCTATTTGTTATTCAACTCATCATTGGGCTAATCGATGTCCTCACAATAATGAATCTGTTGATATAACATTACTTTCCTCAAATTTTGATACACTATATCTTGACAGTTTAGTTGGAGAAACTTTAAATGCGGCAATATTAGATAGTGGTTGCACTAAAACTGTGGTGAGGATTGGCTCAAATGTTATTCTGATTCTGTTCCTGATGAGGATAAATATAAAATTGTTTTCGCTCCAAGTTCAACCAAATTCCAGTTTGGAGATGGTAAAATTGTAAAATCGCTTCATCATGTAACCATACCTGCAACTCTTGCTGAACAAGCTGTTATGATAGAGGCTGAAGTTATATCTACTTCTCTTCCACTACTACTTAGTAAAGCTTCTATGAAGAAAGCAAAAATGACTATTGACTTTAAGTCAGATACTGCGAATATTTTTGGGAAATATGTGGAATTAACATTCACATCAAGTGGACATTATGCTGTGCCTCTCAGTAATTCCAATCTGAGTGCACCCAACAATGATTGCAAAAAGCAAAATGTATTATTATCTTCAGTTAATTTGAAACAAATGTCAGAAGATCAGAAATTGAAAGTTGCTAGAAAATTACATAAACAGTTTGGACATGCTCAGAGCTCTAAGCTTCATAAACTCTTGCAGGACAGTGGGATTCAAGATAAGGATATCAATGAATTAATTTCATCTGTTGAACATGACTGTACAGTTTGCCAAAAGTACAAGCGATCAAACCCTAGACCAGTTGTTGGTCTGTCATTAGCCGCAAAATTTAATGATTGCATTTCTATGGATCTGAAGGTTTTCAAAGATAAATATTTCTTACACTTGATAGACCATGCTACTCGCTTTAGTGTTGCTGTGGTTATTGAAAATAAAAAGGCTGAAACAATAATTGACAATATTTTTAAATACTGGATATCTATTTTTGGATCTCCAAATCATTTTTTCTCAGACAATGGTCGTGAATTTCAAAATGAGTCGTTCCGAGACATGTGTGGGAACCTAAATATCACTGTTCTCACTACACCGGCAGAATCGCCATGGTGCAACGGAATAACTGAACGTCATAATGCCATCATTGGCAATATGGTTGAAAAAATTCTAGAAGATACTGGATGTTCCATAGATGTCGCTCTGGCATGGGCTGTGAGTTCTAAAAATACATTACAAAATGTTTATGGGTTTAGCCCAAATCAACTCGTCTTTGGAGAAAACCCCAATACTCCGTCAGTGCTTATTGATCAACTTCCAGCATTGGAAGGAAGGACATCTAGTCAACTTATTAGTGACCATTTAAATGCAATGCATGCTGCCAGAGAAGCATTTATTAAGTGTGAGGCTTCAGAGAAAATCAGGCGTGCTTTGCTCCATAATGTTAGATCATCTACTTCTTTAATTTTTGAGAGTGGTGACAATGTCTACTACAAGCGATTGAGTTCTAAAGTATGGCAGGGACCGGCCGTTGTGATAGGCAAAGATGCTCACCAAGTATTTATAAAACACGGTGGTGAATTCTATCGAATCAATCCTTGCAATTTGAAACATGTTAATGAACCCAAACTAGACAATGCAGGTGCAACTGATCCACTCACTCACCAAGAGACCGAACAAACTTGTGTAGATTCTGTTGAAGATACGTCGAACGAAATAAGTATACAATATGAGACAGAAGAAAATGTTGAAAATACTGAACATTCAAGTTCTCAATCAAGTTTAATTAATCCCACTGCTGTATCTGGCAAACTACTACCAGGTAAATCTGATGTTATTATTTATAAGGATTCTGAAGATTCTCAGTGGGAAGAAGCAACTGTATTAGGACGTGGTGGAAAGGCATCTGGTAAATATAAGTTTTGGTTAAACATCAAAGATTTGAGTGATGGCACAGAAAGGGCAGTAGACTTTGAAAATCTTACAGCTTGGTATCCTAAAACTGAAGAAATTCTCATTGATTTGAATTCATTTGAAGCTTCAGAAATTACTTGTGCTAAAAATAAAGAACTTCTGAACTGGAAAGACAATGATGTCTATATTGAAGTGGCTGATGAGGGTCAAAATTCTATGTCAGTTCGATGGGTGTTGACTGAAAAAATAAAAGATGGTAAGAAAATTGTGAAGGCGAGACTTGTTGCGCGTGGTTTCGAAGAAGATTATACTGCCTTAAAAACTGATTCTCCAACTTGCTCAAAAGATAGTCTACGACTAATATTGTCTGTCATTCCGTCAAAGAGGTGGAGAATGAACTCATTAGACTTCAAGGCAGCTTTTCTCCAGGGTAAGAGTATAGAACGTGAAATATTTATTAAACCTCCAAAAGAAGCAGCTACTGATAAACTGTGGAAGCTCAAGTCTGCTGTATATGGCCTAGGGGATGCATCAAGAGTGTGGTATTTGACAGTGAAATCTGAATTACTATTTCTTGGTGTAAAAATGTGCAAATTCGATCAAGCGTTATTCTACTGGCCTCAGAAGAATGAGCTCCATGGAATAATAGTTTGCCATGTTGACGATTTTTTATGGAGTGGCTCACACTTGTTCAAAGAAACAATTATAACAGCAATTAAAAATAAATTTAAGATTAGCAAAGAAGAAACTGATGGATTCAAGTATCTTGGCTTGAATCTTGTCCAGCACAATAATTTCATCTCTGTAGATCAAAATCAGTATGTTAATGACATTCAACAGATCCCATTAGACAACCACTGTGAAAAGTTAAGAAAATTGACTATTAAAGAGGAGAGACAGCTGCGAGGTGTTGTAGGACAGTTGAATTGGGTGACAAGCCAAACAAGACCTGACATGGCTTATGATTCATGTGTTTTGAGTGTGAAAACTGGCAATGGGACTATTGCTGATGTTATTCTTGCTAATCGAATAATCAAAAAACTCAAAAGTGACCATGTTCAAATACATTTTCCTGATTTAAGTGATATAACCAAAACTAAAATACTTTGCTTTAGTGATGCCTCATTTTGCAACTTACCCAATGATGGATCTCAAGCTGGTTATATTGTGTTTTTGATGAATGATCAATTGGTTGCTCCTATCTCTTGGAAATCAACTAAAATCAAACGAGTTGTAAAAGGTACATTAGCAGCTGAGTCTCTTGCTCTGTTAGAAGGAGCGGAATGCAGTTTATTTCTCAAAACTATTATTCAAGAAATATTTGGTGTCAACCTACCTATATTATGTGTTACAGACAATAAATCTTTCGCCGAATCTTTGACTTCAACCCACTCAGTACAAGACAAACGTCTTAGAATAGACATCAGTATTTTGCGAGACATGCTTGGAAAGAAAGAATTACACTCCGTACAGTATGTTTCAAAAGAAATACAGTTGGCTGATTGCCTTACAAAGTGTAATGCATCAAGGTCTAAGCTCCTTGATGTATTGAAGAATTTCAAAATACAGATATGAGCCGAAATAGGCTATTTACGTGTACAGCTGTAAATATGTTGAAATAAATGGAGCTAAGGAAGACTATTACATATGTAAATATGTTGAGCAAAAGAAAACAGTGGGAGATTGTTAGATTTTATGAACTGTATTTTGAACACAACTGTAAAGAGAATGGACTTCTGAAGAGATCATGTGACACACCTCATGTGACAGATACCATGTGACCTAGTGGAAGTTGAGGTTGATAGTGAAAACATGGATGCCAGTACATGTGCTTCAGTATTGAGGTAAAAGAATTTCAATTCACTCTAATACCAACCTTTGGATACAAAAGGGAAGAAATGGAGACCACTCTTTGGTGACTATGGAAACGCTTTTGGGGGACTGGCGGGTACCGTTGTGGAGAAGTATTGGAGATATCATTGTTGGAGGACAGCGTTTTTGTAATCCTGATACTACTCTAGGTTATCATTATCTCATTTCACTACTTTCAGATCTAAGATGACTTTTAGGACCCACTTCATTCAAGCCGTCTCTATTCCTGTTTAACCCTTCGAGACTTTAATTATCCTGACGTTTAAACGTCACTGGGAATTTAGTTTGCGAATGCGACGTCAAACGTCGGAAAGAACAAATAACAAGATAGTTTTCACATTAGTGATTATCTGGTTGAGGGCTAGATTGTTTTTGGTGGTCTGAATTTGTCATTAAAAACTTGTTTTATTACAAATTATTGGAGAGAGCCCACGGGCACTCTCCAATAATTTGTAATAAAACAAATTTATATAAACAAAATATTATTTGTGTTTCACTGAATATGAAATATAAGCAAGATTTGTGTTGGATTTTGCTCTGGTATCCTCATTTTTTTTGAAAGCCCTGACAGTGGCTTCTTGCAGTCAATCAGTTAAGAGGTCTTGACAGCAGGATTATGTTAGTATTTTAAGCTGCAATAACATTTGGCTCAACGGTTGTCAATGAGCACTATTCGGGAGAAAATAGGAATTGGGTTAAAACTTTAAAAAATCGAAAAATAATAACAAAACAAATGACCACAAAGTATCAAGGCGCTGTTTGATTTCGTACGTCATAAGATGTACAAAAGTATCAAAGGGTTAATATTACATGACACTCACAACTTAGTAGTGACTATCACTATTTTCCCTGTGTCGTCTTTCATTTCTTCTTTCTTCGTTCGATACTATAGTCATCCACCGACACTACTACACTGCAAAAAATATAGGTTCTGTTTAGAACCAAAACTGGTTCTAATCTTGTCCCTGAGATGGAACCAGTTCTGTTTAAACAGTATTTATTTCAAATCAAATAAATTTATAAAGATTAACATTAAATATTAACAGAAAAAAACATAAATTCAGAGGGTTGCAGTCGTAAGTTTAGAGCTTATACGAGGCTGTCTCAAATCATTATTAAACAAAGGAGATATGAACAGTTGGCATATCGAACCAGTTTTGGTTCTATACAGAACCAAAACTGGTTCGATTTGCCAACTGTTCGTATCTCCATTGTTTCAATATGTTTGGCGACTGCGTTGAATAAGCTCCAAGTTTACTGCTGAATCTACTTCAGTTCATGTAATATTCTGTTACAATTGAATGCTAATCTTGGTAAATTAATTTGATTTGAAATAAATACTGTTTAAACAGAACTGGTTCCATCTCAGGGACAAGATTAGAACCAGTTTTGGTTCTAAAGAGAACCTATATTTTTTGCAGTGTACTGGTGTCCTCTAATTGGCTACCACTTTTACTGTGTCAACCAGCACTATAATTTTCCATCACTGCTAATGGTTTTGCATCCTGATCAACACGCTTATGTTCCGTATTGGACTTCCACGACTCCTGTCTTCGATTAGTGCTATAAACTACTATCGCTGCTACCAGCCTCTACCACTACTATTTGATATTTGTCATATGATTGCTTTCAACTAATGCATGTTTTTATGAGTGGGCTGCGACTACTACTTTCTATCAGCATTGCCCCTATAATTACACTACTAGCATCAGCTACTGTGGGTCCTGGTTCCTTTCATTATACTTGCCATCCACAACTTCTAACATCATGGCACTCTTCTTGGTCTTGCTCTATGAACACGAAGAGTGGTTGAATACGCATAGATTTCCCTAGCGACTCTTCGACGCATCTCGGGAATCGGAAGATCATAACAAAGAGTAGAGCACTGTTGGTGATCCTTGTTGTCCAATGACCTTAGCCCTTCGAACCCGAAAGGCCCTTTTACCACCCCAGGATCGTGCTACGGCCTGAATTTATAAAGTAAATAGTTGCTCAGTGAATATTTATGGTAGACCAATCAAGATTTCGAATGAGCAGCACGTATTCTGCACGTTGAAAATATTGATCGGTTTTCCCCAAGAAAGGAATATATACTTTTCCAATTGATGACACTGAAGTGGCTTGGAAGATATCCAGGTTCAAGGTGTTTAGAGGAGTAAGAGCAATGAGAGCAAATGCTCTAGTGAGTCTTCGATTCAATTCTATAGACTACTCTGCTGGTCTGTTGGCCTCGACCACAGTTTGCTATCTGCCATATGATTGGTTACGACTAATGCTGGATTTTGAGAGCTACCCATGTTCTCGTTGCCTCCTATAAGTACACTACTAACATCTACTAGTACGGTCTTGGTTACACTGAATCTACTTGCCATCCACTTATGCTGACATCGCCGTCCTCTTTTTTATGTCTTGCTCTATGAACACTAACAGGAGTCGAATAGAGACAGCTTTCTCTGGCGACTCCCCTCGGAAATCGGAAAATCATCATATATAGTAGTGTGCGATTGGTGGTCATTGTAGTCAATGAGCTAAATAGCAGTAAGAACAGTAGAGCAACTGTTCCAAGGAGGAAATACTCACATTGCTCTAATTGTCTTTGGTCAACTGAGCTTTGGGGCAGCAAGAAGAAGGGGGGTAACTGCTCCCATCGACAAATGCGAAACTACTTTTTATACTCCAACGTTGATTTAGATTCTCGGAAGTAAGATTTGGAAAGGAAAACGAACAGCAGGATGAGAAGTGGTCATTTAAATACAACTAATTGAATAAGAAACTGGACATAAGTTCTTGATTAAGTGGTCGTCGATTGGTGTGTGATGAGAGTTTGAATTCAGCGTATCCGACCTGTGGAAATCCAACACCGACGACACTGCTTTCATTGGTGGAGTGTCTTGAACGTCCAATGAGAACAGAGTACTTTTGTGAAGTTTAATTTGGAAGTCCGCGGTTTTTTTGGGGTTGCTACACAGATTTTGATGTGGATTACACCTTCTAATAAAGATACAGATTTTTATTCAACTTCTTTGAAATTTATGTTTATGTTGGATCAAAAGACAGCAGTAACAAAAGTCTTACTGTCGCTACTGGAGTAATTTTTGGCGTTTTGGTATTTTGATAACCCTGTCCGGCTTACGGCTGTCGGTGAAAAGGCTAGAGACGATTTCTCTTTGCTTTAATCTATGATTCTTGTGTCTGTTTCAAGTCAGTGGCCTCTTATAGAGGCAATATTAAGTTAGCAATCAGGACACTGAAGTCGAAATATCATAATTTCAATGTGCATGTTTTCCCATAACCCCCACCTCACCCCACCTTCCGAAATTTAACAAGTTCAGTCTTATTTGGCAGAGCGTATTGAGCTCTGTCAAATAAGACTGAATTGGTTAATCTATTATTTGCATTATGTTAAAAATTTTATACTTGAAATTTTAACTTTTTGATAATTAGACTGCAGCCGGTTAAAAATATGTTACTCGCAGGACCGCTTTGCCGCGAAGAACTTTCTTTTTACTCAACCACTTAAAGGCATTGAAAAATCTCTATATAAAAACAACTGCACAGATGGAATTTGTTTCTGTAGCCTATTTACAATGAGCCATTGGAGCCCGTTTTGCGAGACAATCAGTCGAATACTGACCAAGAGGTGCAAACCACTCTAAACATGCTCAATATTTCAAGGACATTTTGCTCCTTCGGAAGTTTTTCCATCATATCGTTCGTCGCAAAGCTTTTGCTGAAACCGGTATTGCTAACTTCTAATGAAAAAATAGATGATTAGTTTAAACATATTTTATTGCACCAAAAGTACAAAATGGATTGGAGGACAAGTGCGTACCACTTAAGCATCCCTCCTCCCCGTAGGTAATACAATTTCAATTAACTAGTGGCGACATACATTTGTAAACAAAAATGTAACTGTACAAGAGAAGAAAAGAACAAAAACTTGAAAAGTCAGTATGTAATAACTTGAAAAAGCTACGGAATATGAATGTAGAAGAGAGAGACAGAGAGACAGAGAGAGGGGGAGAGGCAGAGAGAGAGAGAGACAGAGAGAGAAAAGTGAAATGGATGTGGTCAAATGGTAAGGCTGAGGCGATTGACAGTAAAGTGATTTTGATCCCAACTTTTTGTAACCCGAAAAATGTACTTGCAATTCAGTCTCAAGACAAATTTATCATGTATTCATTCAGCAAAAGTTGCTGGTGCCTGTGCTCATTTGATAGCAGCTAAAATAGCTGTATATATATATATATATAGAGAGAGAGATACAGTTAAAATAGCTATGTGTATGTATACAAATACTCACACCAATTACAAACCGCTATCGAATCTTTCGGAATTTTTAATAAATTGCTGGACAGCCAGAAATATGTCTGTATTGTCTTTATTTGACAGGGTATAGTGTCCGTAGCACAGGTGATCCACGTGGGTTGTAATAAAGTCTGACAAGTTGCTTTGAAGTTCGGCCCTGGCTTGAGAATATAAATTGCAGTCAAAGAACAAATGATGTGCATCTTCTCGAACGTCACCACATACACATTCAGGAGAACTGGAGATATAATTGGCGAACATATCTGATTTTAGTTAGCTGCATTCACTTCGTATTCTGGCGTGCATTATTCTGTATTGTATTTTACCTACATTAACCCTTTACCCAACGTAACGGCCAAAACCGGCCAGCGCTATTCTCAAAAATCGCCAATTAATTTTCAAAATATTTTCATTTTTTGTCTCAAAAACATAGGTTATGACCCCTCGTTGGAACGAGCTCGTCGAGCTCGTTCCAACGAGGGGTCATAACCTATGTTTTTGAGACAAAAAATGAAAAAAATTAGTTATTCAAGAATTTGTTTTGCAAGTGTCGTCTGCTTTTCATGTTAGGTAAAGGGTTAAAGTACTTCGGAGGCCGTATATTAGGGGGTGTTATACTTTTTTAAAAGATTCCAGTGAAGAGCAATTTTTTTTTATTTCATCGTCTAGGTTGTTCCAGTCAGCCATGATTCTGGGAAAAAAGAGTTTTTGAACAATTCAGTTCGTAGGGCTATGGGAATAAAGTTCGGGGCATTGCGTTAGATATGACTGGACAGTTCGCTAAAGCGAGAGGTCAATAGTTCCGACAGGTATACAGGGGACTAACCGATAACAATTTTGTAGAATAGAACCATTCTTTGGGTAAAACGTCTCTCACTAAGTTAACTCCATCCTACTAATAATAGGAGGCGTTCTTTTGGAACAGACCGTGTTGGTCCCGTTACTATGCGCTCTGCCTCGCAGTGTAACTCATCGAGACGTTTAAGCTGGAACTGGGATTCTCTACCCCAAATGGGTCTAGCATACTCCAATATGGGCAGGATAAATGCGACATACATTTTCTCTAAACTCTTCCTACTGAGGATACATTTTAACTTCCTTAGTTGTGATAATTTAGAACCAACACGAGAACATATTGAATTGATATGACGACACCAAGACAGGTCGGATTGGAGTGTTAAGCCTAAATGTTTGTGTTCACTTGTTGTAGAAAAAAATGCGTCTCTGAATTTTATTGATGAAAGTGCTGGGCCCCTACTTAGTGAGAATAGCATTACTTGCGTGTTTTGCGCATTAAAAGTTACTAACCACTGTTGAGCCCACCCGTTTATATTTTCAATGTCACTGTTTAGTACAACTGTGAGGTCTGAGACCGAATTCCCACAATTCGTAAGGCATGTACCATCCGCGAAAAACCTTGCAATCGACTGAACGTTTTTTGCAATACCATTAATATACACTAGAAACAGAAACAGACCAAGGTCAGATCCTTGGGGAATAGATGATTTGCTACCGTGGCTAAGTGGCTTCAAACGGAGAGGTTTTCCTCTGCTTAAACTTTCTGTTAACCTTTTATAACTCGCTGGTATCTATCATGTCAGTTCAATGGCAGCAATCAGAAGAGTCCATATTCATTATCTAGGGTTAGAACAATTATTAGTTTCACCCCTGGGGCTGCACGTTAAAAATATTGATTCGTCTACTTCACACATTAACTTTGCAGCCAGCATACTTAAAACAATTATGAAGTATCAGGTTCCTGGACCGGAAAAGCGGACTCGTGGGTTCAAAGGCATAAGAGGTTTAAACAGAATAATAGCACAAATTTTAGAATGTTTCCAGACATTAGTATAATTTTCGTGAATTTAAAAAGTCTTACCGCCAGTTTAAGGCGATATAACTCCCAGATCAGTTTCTCCCGATCCAACTCCAAAAAAATATTTCTAATCCAAAATGTTTTCGTACAACCCAGTACGAGATCGTTCAAGGTTAGGACTCTATAAGCATCCTAGTTCTGCTTCAATGTCTGCTTGTGAACATAGCTGTTGAAGGTCACGCGGAGTTTCCGGAAACATTCTAAAGAAATTACGTACCGCCTGGAATTTTGACAGAAACCACCTTTTCTCCGCAATAAAACAAACCAGTCTGAATTGTAAAAGATGCAGCTATTTATTTGGGTTTAACGATATTTTCGACAACCAGGTTCAACTCGTATCGGACAGTTATACGGGGGAGGAAGCCAGACTGACGGAGAGAACCACCCACCGAGCAGCGACGGGCAACTGTCAAACTCCCCAACGTACTAACTCCGCATAAGCAGATTTAGCATTGGTTGAAGACAAGTTCACCAGTGATATGCAGTACACCTTAGTACCCACAGGCGGGCAATCGCATTATCGGGTTTGAGTGCCTGGTGGGGGTCGAACCGTGGACATTTCGGTTTGAAGTCCGGTGCCGCAACCAATAAGCCACCGCGCTCCCAAATGTTGCAACTTTATTAACCCTTTACCCAACGAATCGCACGCATCCGCCCGCGTAATATGCAAATTCAGCAGTTGAAAAAATATTATTTTTCAAACAATTTAAACAAAACCCCATCATGTGACCCCTCGTTGGAACGAGCTCGTCGAGCTCGTTCCAACGATGGGTCACATGATATGGTTTTGTTGACATTTTTTGAAAAATTTAAAAAAATGATATTTAAAATAATAAATTTTGATATCGTCTTCGTTGGGTAAAAGGTTAAAAGCAGACATGAAATGTTTTTTTTCGAAAATGGGTTAGAGCCTGTTCTTATAACAGAAGTAAGGTGTGGTTTCTACAGTATCTTTTCCGTTTCGAAAAACAAAATCAGGTGGTATGAGACCAATTATCAATTAGAAACCTTTTTGTTTGTTTATTGAAAAACATCTTTTCATTATGGACATCACGACAAAGGTATTATATTTTGCCAAACCAGAAGTCGGGACAGTGAAGTTGGATCCATTATGCACAGCCTTTCACATCCCTATTTTCAAGAAACTCGGAATGTTTCTAGGGTTCAGTATTCAAAAGAGCTGTGTTTGGACCCAACTTCAGAAAACGGAGTATTCACAAAGATGATAGCTAGAGAACCATCCCATTTTCGTCTTCAGAACATTCGGTTATCATCATACTGAAACTGGTAAATACTGAACCAATCCAGACATCACGTGTACACATATCTTTCCTTGAGCGGAACAAGGCGCTAACTACAATGCTAAAGCATTGCAGATGGCGCCTTGTTCCATTCACGGAGCGATATAGAAGGATTTTTAGTTAAACAAGAGGATTGCTCTCTTTATTCCAGCACGACTTGTATCTCTAACAAAGGCTATTTTTCACTTCCATCAACATCCTTCATGCGCAAAAGATTTTCTTCACCCCTTAGGAATCAATGTTTACTGCATAGAATTTATACCCAGTGCCTGTCATTATTATGAGACCGATTCAGTTTCACCTTCTCCATTTTCGGAAAACCCCCTTCTGGGAGGGTAGATATAGAAATTCCATGCACATCAGATCCTGTTTTCCATATTCAATAATGGTTAAACCCAGACAACACATTGAAAGACCAATGATTCATCTCAACTGCCAGACCATATCAGTGGATTTGAATGTTTCGAAAGAAGGTTTCTCAAACAACTGAGTAGTTCAAGGGTTCTGGTCAGGGATCCCGAAATTACACGATATTAATTTGTTGGAAGTGGACACAGTTGTTCGAACACTCCAACAACCCATTCAACCTCTTTGCTTCAATTGGAAAACTCCAGTGTTCAGCACATTGATAGATCTCCACCACTCTTTGGCAGATGATGCTCCTTCCATAGTTTGGGAAAACACTTCAACTCCGGGATGCAACTCTTCCCAAGTGTTGCGGCGTGTATTTCAGTAGCACTGTTAGCTGCACATTGACCTCAAAGATTTCATTTTCCCCAATTATTAAAATTTCAAATCGCAACATCAGATCACTTTTCACTGATTACCAGCCTGCTGATCCAGCCGGCCCCATGAATCAGTCATCAAAATACGGCAGTTGTCATCCAACACTTTACAAATTCGGATTTTCACACTAGAAAACACACTAGAAAAATCTTTTGAATGGCGAAAAATCCAAATTTAAAACAGTCATTGGCTGGGTTATAGAATTTAATTTGTTCAAACGATTTTATATTTCGTTCAGGTGATTTCGTAATTCCAAACGATTTAGTAACTCGTATAAACAATTTAGAAGCTCGTTCAAACGACTTAGTAACTCGTTCTACCAATTTAATAATTCGTTCAAACGATTTAGTAATTCGTTCAAACGATTTAAAACTTCGTTGGTAGCATTTTGAAGCCATACGCTTCCATAATAAGCTTTGGTTTTTGGTGAAGAAAATGAAGCTTTCCACCTGTTTTGAAGCATGTCGTGATCCTTTTGTACGAAACCGGCATCTTTACAGACATGACAACTGTTACTTTTTCCCAGTTCTTTATTCGACATTCGTTATCAACTGATTTTATCTGTTGATAACGAATGTCGAATAAGGAACTGGGAATAAATAACGTTTGACGCGTCCCTGCATGTTTATGGATGAATGTTTGAAAAATTGAAAACAACAAATACTATAAACAGAAAAAACCGTTTTATTATTTCACTGGAAAGAAATATTGTAGGTATGCAACAATGAAAATCACAGGACAAAATATAACCAAACAGATATATATATAAATGTTCTCAGATTGTTTAACACATTGCCTTTACAGAAACATTTATAGGTGTATCACATTCTGAATGGTTCATCTAACTGGATGTCAACTACTTGTACCCTAAAGTTGAGAAACATTAGTTAACTATATAAAAATGTCACTAATCTAAAATAAAGGCAGGCGCTCTAACAGGAACTCAAGATCGCAGAAGGAGTGATACCAGAGATGATTGTTTGTAAGTGAGCGTTTATGTTTGCTTGGGATGGGGGTGAGCCAGCTTCCGGCAGATGACACGAGGTTCAGCTCACCCTTGGGTGGCCTCTTCTCCCCCACCCCACCCCACACCCGTGTCGAGGAATCTCTGGCGCCACTCCTATCGGGTCTCTTTCAATATAGTCATCAAAGGAAAAGCCTTAGTTCCTTCTTGTAGCTATAATAATATATATAGTGTGGTCTTAAATAAATCTGTTATGAAATACGATATTCTTATTTACTTTACTTTACCAACATCAGTCTATTCGAAACATCATGTATGTACAAAAACAAACTTAATATAAAGAAAAAAAATATTTAGCACCAAAGCAAATTGTGAGTTAACCCTTTACCTAACACAAAAGGCAGACGACACTTGTGAACAAAATCCTTGAATAACGTTTTTTTTCATTTTTGTGCCAAAACATAGCTTATGACACCTCAGGGGTCATAAGCTATGTTTCTGAGGCGAAAAATGAAAAAATAATGAAACTTGAATGGTGATTTTTGTGAATAGCGCTGGTCGGTTTTGACTGTTACGTTGGGTAAAGGGTTAAAGGTATCCCCTAATTCGAACGACATGCCGCCTTCAATGAATATCCCAACGTATCACAGCCAGAATATTCCTTAGCTCTCAGTGGACAGTGCGGACATTATTAGTTGCATTGCCATCCTGTAAGTTGGAAGATACTATACCTAAGAAACAATAGGGGCGAGGACGGGGATCAACTACCTTAGAGCCAGGCGGTCATATTGATATACTCTTCTTTGACAGTAGGGTAATGTAGATGATATTGTAACTAAATTCGCGACGAACTTTGTAGCCCCCTGTGTAGTTTAATTTGAAATGCACAAAGATCATTCCTTAACCAGCTGTGTTTTTTTCAGCAACATGTTTAGGGGAAGTGTAAGTGTCGCTTACAAGGGTTTGTTGCCATTCACCTATTCTGCAAAGAACTTTTGAGCCAAATTGCATCGTTCGAATCAAATATCTTTTATAATGCATTTTCAAGTCAAGTCCAAAGTGTTGGGAAAGAAATTATTAATGAAAGATGTGGGCTTTTTCGGCACGGCAGGAATATTGCAGTCAAGTTATTTAATTCAAGTGCTTGGTAGCATAGTTGATTGGCAGACAAAATGTTGGCTTTTTTGCGTGGTGACCCAAATAGAGTTTTATCTGTCAAGGCAATAATTTTGTCAGCCGTTCTGGACTAGTAGAATATATCCGCGTCGTCGAAAAACCCACCCATAATAAATAAGCCACTTGCCCCATCAAAGGAACAACATAAAGAAATTTGTCAATATAAACATTGGGAAATTAAAAAAGTGTATACACTAAAAAAACCAACATCATTCACAACTCGAAATTGGTCTGATATGTTTTCCAGGCACGATATGAGAAGCATATATGTTACGTAAAATATTGAATCTATCAATGTTTCTGCCCTAAAATGAGCGTTTCAAAAAAAAGTAAAAATGGGTTTGAATATAACAGTTGTTTGGTTTGTGTAAAGTGGGAGTATTATGATCACAAAAGCGGTCTCTTACGCGCACAGATCACAATCCGATCGAGACACACTTACGCCAGTGGATCGAGATCTTGTTAATAAAATACTGATAAATCAAGACCGCATCAGCAAAACAAACGAAAAATCGCATCTTGAATTCAATGGTAGTGCATTTCTTTTTCTAGAGGTAAGATTCTACAAGTGTTACAAAGAGGAAAGCGGGCAGAGAATTGCGACCGAATCGCGACTCAGTCGCGATCCGGTCGAAATTCTCAGTCCATTTCTGTGATCACAGTTCTCTACACTGAGTTTCAGCAAACAGTACTGGTTATTATATCAAGCAGAAGTGAATTCGTGTCTATCAAACATGCACATTGTGTCTCCCATTGACCAAGACAGGAACGATGTGTTTATCCGCAGCAGTAACATTCTGGAAAACTTTTTTCTCTCCTCTTGTTCTACCACCGCCCCTTATCCCACCTAGTGCAGAGTACGTCCTTGGCAATAGGACATTTGAAATATTTTTAAGGTGTTATATAAGTAATAGAATTTTGTATATTTCGAAATTCCCACCTCTGATAGTCCTTAAATTCAAATTAAATATACACAAATTATACATTAAAATGAAGGTTGAGATGTATAGGACACGAAACACATATGTAATCAACTCATCGAGTTGACAGCAGCCACCACTGGTTCCTGAATGTCTGTTCGTACCAGAACTGATAATGAAATAATATTTCACGAGAATAACTTGTAGCCAAATGTGTTACACATATCCAAGAACAAAGCTAGGCATTCAAAACACTTTAGAGTGTAGCAATAGGACTACATTTGGGAAAAGGACAACACTGTCTGCAATTTGTATTGAAGATGGATTCCATGTTCGACGGACATGCGCAAATCACTTTATACCACGAATTTCCATCGAAAAACATAATTGTAATTCTAAGAAATTTCAACCTTGCATGGAATATGGCAACTGTGCAGTCTCTATATAATAATAGTATGCTGTATTAAGGCGATCTTTCTCATTATTTGATGTTAGACGGCGTTGCATACCGAGGGTTTTTCCGTCCGATGACGTTGACCGGAAACCGATAGTAATTTACGAATGTAAACAAAGGCGAAGTTTTGGAATTTACCCCCATGCAGCTCAGTTGCTGAGTTTTGGAGAATTTTGATGCTCCAGCTTTGTTCTTGGATATATGAAGCACATTTGGCCACAAGTTGTCCTCGTGAAATAGTATTTTATTATCAATTCTGGTGCGAATACGGTAGCAGACTTCCAGGAACCAGTGGTGCCTGCTGTCAACTCTATGAATTGATTAATATGTGTGTCGTGTTCTGTACATCTCAACCTTCATTTTGATGTATAATTTGTGTATATTTAATTTGAATTTAAGGAATATCAAAGGTGGTAATTTCAAAGTAAACAAAATTCTATTACTTATATAGCACCTTAAGGGATATTGTAAAGAATTTTTAATAATAATTATTTACAAAATGACAAAAAAAAATTTATACAGAGACTAGCTTTGAACAAAAAGCACATTATGCTATTCCAGAAATTGCCTTGATCTAGGTTTCTTGAAGAACAAAACAAAATTTAAAGGATATGTTCACGTTGTTTACACAAATGTCTTTTTGACCGAGGAAGAAAAGGCACTCTACATGATCGTCAATCTGTCATTCAACCAATATCACAACATTCTTTTATCTGTAAAGAAAAATACATGCTATTAATTCTTTGCCGAACGCAATGGGAAGCGTTATTTACAAAAATCGCCGTTCACATTTTCCGATTATCGTTTCCTTTTCAAGTGTGCTTATGGCCTTTAACTGAAACAATCTCTGTTTTCAAGACAAGAATTGACTTTTTTTATGCCCCGAAAAATTTTTTCGGAGGCATCTAGTGTTTGTCATTTCCGTCCGTCCGTCCGTCCGGACAAACGTCCGTCCATCCGTCCATCTGTCCGTCAATCTGTCCGTCCTTAAGATTTTCGTGTCCGCTCCATAACTCTGAGATGCTTCGTTGGATTTTGTTGAAACATGGCATACATGTTATTTATGCGGAGACGATGTGTCGCGCACAATTTGTTTTTGTTCGATGGAGGTTAAGGTCACAGATCAAGGCCATTGCCACCTCGGGAGCATAGTCACTTCCGAGTGGAAATCTATTGTTTAGTTATTGAATATTTGTTTTGCTAATAGTAATTTTTGTAAAGATGCCTTACATGTTCCCACATATATATTATATATGTATACTTATATTCAGCATTACCCAATAAATACAGGTACTGAAAAGTGTATTAGGAAAACCATGCATGGAATCCAGCCTGAAGCTTGTAAGAACACATTCTGATTGGTCATTACCTATTCCCTTTGATAACGAAGGGATTCGTGTGAACCAATGAAATGATACTTTGAGCCAAAGAAAGAGGAGAATAGTGTCACGCAAGAAAGTAAATGGATGTTTTATTTCAAATCTAAGCTCTATCCACTTAATTCGTGGTATTATAATAGACAATCATAAACACAGAACACAACTCAGAACAGCCCTGGTTGCAGAATTTCCTTCTGAGCTCGTGAAACACCCGAAACACTCCAACTCGATTAGAGTTTAACCCTTTGATACTTTTGTAGTCTTCTGACGTACGAAAACAAACAGCGCGTTGATACTTTGTGGTCATTTGTTTTGTTATTATTTTTTTTTAAAGTTTTAACCTCAATTCCTATTTTCTCCCGAATAGTGCTCGTGACAGCAGTTGGGCCAAATGTTATCGCAGCTTAAAATAAAATATAGTCCTGCTATCAAGACTTCTTAACTGGTTGAGTGCTAGAAGCCACTATCAGGGCTTTCAATAAATGAGGGTACCAGAGCAAAAGCCAACACTTTCCTTGCTTATATTTCATATTCAGGGGACACAGATAATATTTTGTTTATATAAATTTGTTTTATTACAAACTATTGGAGAGTGCCTGTGGGCACTCTCCAATAATTTGTAATAAAACAAGTTTTGAATAACAAATCCAAACCACCAAAAATAATCTAGCTTTCACCCAGTTAATCACTAATGTGGAAAATATCTTGTTATTTGTACTTTCCGACGTTTGACGTCGCATTTTGAAAAAAACGTTAAAGAAACTGAATTCCCAGTGACGTTTGAACGTCAGAATAATTACACTCTCAAAGAGTTCAAATCGCCAAGGCTAAGCATAGGCATTGTACTGTATTAAACATAGACCACATGGGCTTGGCAGTGATGGATGTTTGTGAATGTTGAGTAAAAGCTAACCTTTTTTTCAAATTTCGTCATTGTGGGTTGCCTCGAATTAGAGCTTCGCTGCTGAACGGAGACAGAAATTCCAGTGTAAGTGACCTTATACTGAGTGCAATGTGGAAATTGATACACAACTTATAATTTTGACGCCATGATCGTTGCATTAAAATTACAATAACTGATCGTGTGTTTCAGTTTTTACATTGATCTCAACGCGCTAGTGTTGTTGATATTACAGTCTATTACGCACATTGTCCGGGACGATCCGCGTTGTGTCTTTGGGCAAGGCACTTTATCTCGGTTGCCTACATGGGGGCCGATGACGCCGTGTACTAAGGCGTACTGCACGTCGATGGTGCACATGTCTTCAACCGCTGTTACCCTGCTTGAGCGGAGCTTGAATAGAGTTAGAATGTTGTGGAGCTGATAGCTGCTCGTCGATGCTCGGTGGTTCTCTCCGGGTACTCCGGCTTCCTCCACCCGTAAAACTGTCACGGTCATGATTAGCCATTGTGCATAAGTATGTGACCTTAAACACCAATAAATGAATAGTAAATAAATATTACGCACATTCCCACACATGGCAGTTCCACTGACACCACCAGTATGCGACTTCCGGACACTTTTCCGTGTTTTCGTAGCAGCATACTTTCTCCGTTGATTAAAAAACTGAGACGACATATGCCCATAGAGATAAAATGGTGGAGTACAGGGCATCCCTACTCCTGGATTTCAAAAAGTCGATTATACGTGAATCAATCGAATTGAATCGAATTCTAGCAACGATATCGAATCTTGTCGGATGTTCTATATTAGAAACATAGAATGACCACTGTATCTTGAAACTTCCCTCACCATTTCAGTCACGCAGAGGTGGCGTAGCCAGGGGGCACATAGATCACACAGGGCACGTGTCCCTCCACTTTTTGTCCACAGATATGTTTCGCAGTTACAAAATGTGTTGTAATGGGCGCGTGCAAACGTGTCAATATACGGGTATTCCTGTAACATTATTTGCAAATCCAAATAATATTTAGCCAAATAATCCCTCTTTCGGTCGCTTCGGTACATTTCTTCTACTTCAACTATCTTCCAACCCGAAGGCTGGCCTTCGGGTTGGAAGATGGTTGAAGTAGAAGAAATGGACAGGACAGTGACCATACAGCGGCATATTCATTTAAACGAGAGACTATAGCGAGTCATGGTACATTTACCGGTATACGATTAAAACCTTTCTCACACTGGGTCGACTCATGGTAGCATTGTAAATTTGTGCCCCTCAACTTTTATCGAGCTGCTGCCGCCTCTGAATATACGACTCTGTCTACAGCTCCCTTCGAACTAAAGGTAGACGCCATACTTTGTGTGTGTGTGTGTGGGGGTGGGGGTGGGGGGGTGGTCCTAGCATTATATACCGCAGACACATCACAAAGGTCAAAGCCTTAGTTGGAGAGGGTATATGGGGTTATTATCTGGCGTGTAGCCAAGATTCTTTAGGGGGTGCCTAGTTAACGTTTTGGGTGCCCAACGTGATATGTGGGCCCCGAATAGGCCATTGTGGGAGTTCGACCTCCTCGAGAAAACTTTGCAAAAATTCAGTGCTTCAGGAGCTAATCTGAAGGCTTTGTGGAGTATGCAGGTCTATACTGAAGACCATTTTGAGGCTGCATGCTATGTGAAACTGCGTTGGGCCAATGCGCTTTGGCAGCTAGAGAAAATGTTGGGGCCAGACACCCGGTGGCTACGCCATTGTTATCCTACCCCATCCCTTCTCCGAAGAAATTCTGAAAAAATACGTGCG
Organism: Pictodentalium vernedei; assembly: GCA_031216915.1. Taxonomy (NCBI): domain Eukaryota; kingdom Metazoa; phylum Mollusca; class Scaphopoda; order Dentaliida; family Dentaliidae; genus Pictodentalium; species Pictodentalium vernedei. The sequence continues at coordinate 546,075,917 of CM062297.1, forward strand.
CTCTCTGGGGACATTTTCGGACTCGACAGAGCGTCAGTCACACTAAATATGGTATTTGTATGTTATTTGTAATAATGAAATTTTGTGGCGCTCCATCTACAAAAATTGTAGAATTCAAGATTTGTTGTTGTTGTTTTGTTTTGGGTTTCTTTTGTTTTCTTGTTTTTTTTTTTGGGGGGGGGAGTTTTTTTTGGTTTTATTTTTATTTTATTTTTTTTTTTTTTTGGGGGGGGGGGCAAACCCCAAAGCTATGCCACTGGCTGTGGGGTCAGTTTGTTCTGAACCACTCTTCCACTTTTTGTTATCTGACAGTCGACTGTCAAATATCCTTTACCATAAAAATCACGAACACTGTATTGAGAGGGTAAAAGACTCCCATGAACAATCCAGCATTTTATGTGCCGCTCTTCTCATTTCTGCGCTGTGCATTGTTTAATAGCGACCACAATGCCTGAATGCTGTTAGTCCACAATACATTTCCTGTTGATATTTTTCAAAAGAATTGATGACGTGATAAATCAACATCTCTCTGGGATACCGAATCCATCCAAATATGCACAGAGGCGTCCAATAACACTTTTACCTAAATCGAATGAAAGATGATACTTGTCAAAAACATTCTTCAATCTTTGCCTCTAAAACATAGCTTAAGACAGCGAGTTCGTTCCAGTTAGGGGTCATAAGCTATGTTGTGAAGCGAAAGTTTAAAAAAAAGTGATAAAGTCTCAACTCTCAACACGCGGAGTATTTTCAATACATTTTTCATCAAATCTAGTCATGGCTGCTTTGAAGCAGCCATGACTACATTTGATGAAAAATTCATCTAAATTCAACTCAAGATATCATTGGTGAAAAAAGCCATTCAATTTACGGAGAGAAAATTCGGTTAAATATGCCCAAATTATACTTATTTCAGTGTTAAGCAAAATCCTTGCTTGGGCAGGAATATCAGCCAGCAGCATGCAAACGCGTTAATGACGAGTTTGGGGACTACCAATGATCGAATTATCATTATATATTCTACATCCCCACTGGCAAGGTATATGCACCGCGAACGACATGGTGCGGTTAAATATCTCCACCCCCCCCCCCCCCCCCCCAACATCATATGCCCAGTCAATGTTTTAAAAATGCCGTTTCAAAGTTTGACCTCTTCTCTTGTCAAATTTGTTTGTGTTTCCGGCGCTTGTTGGAGCCGAGAAATATCATTCATAGTGGATTGGGGTACAATCGAATTGAGCCTGCTAACACGCCTACATTACTAACTTCATTCGAATCCCACCTGCGGCAAACGCGTTGTGTCCTTGGGCAGGACACTTAATCCCAATTGCCCACGCGGGGACACGGTGGTGTTATGTATTAAGGCGTACTGCACGTCGATGGTGCGCTTGTCTTCAACCAATGCTAACCCTGCTTGTGTGAAGTTAGTACGTTGGGGAGTCTGATAGTTCATCGCCGTTGATCGGTGGTTCTCTCCGTGTACTCCGGCTTCCTCCACCCGTAAAACTGTCCGACACGAGGTGATTCTGGCTGTCGAAAGTGTCATTAAACCCCAATAAATAAATAAATAAATAAATAAATAAATAAATAAATAAATAAATAAATAAATAAATAACTGGCTGTCTGATGGATCACGGGGCGATTTAGCATTGATGAGTTATCACCTAACCTGACGAATACACACCATATTCAACAAGGGCTAAATGATATTTATTTTCCATGTTTGCTTAAACATCATAGTTTAAGACCCCTCAGTTGCTAGATATCGACGATCTAATTCCAATGCTGAAGCAAACTATGGAAAATATTAGTGAACCCTTTGAACTGTGGTGGTATCATCCATCCCAGTTTAATGGCAGTAATTAGAAGATTCCATATTCATTATTTCGGGTAGACCCATCAATATTTTCAACGTGCAGCCTCGGGGCTGCATGTTGAAAATATTGATTGGTCAACCCAACACATTTGCTGAACAGCCATAGTATTTAATGGTGTTGTGACGTATATTGTCCCTGGCCGGAAAAAAGTCACTCGGGTTCAAAGGGTTAAGAAAAGTATTGCTTCTCTCGTCCAGATAAAAATAATTAGTCCTTTAGACATCGATTTTACAACATATTTCACCTTAAGGGGGATCACAGCCCCGCCTAACAGCTCCCGGAGTAAAAATTATGGGAAAGGGGTCGTCACCACCCTCAGTTTTTTAACTGATTGGGCAGTAGTTGACAGTGTATTATTGTTCGATATTATTCTGCCCAAAGAACGAACTTCTTCAACTGAAACAATTGCAACAGTTGGACACAAAGTTCTATTTTTTAAAGAGTTTCCCCCACGAAATTGAAAATGTAACATATGACCATTGCACCCTGCCTCACAGCCACAATATTTGGTATCAACAGATCCAAAAATAGTACTAACATTGGCCTATGGGGAAAGAAGGACGTAAATAGGTTGTCCTGAATAGGGGGAGGGTGCCTTCTTTTGGAATTCCAGCCCCCCCCCCTCCCCCCACCATCGGCCAATAAATTTCCAGTTTTAACTGGTTGAGTGCTAGTAGCCACTATCATGGCTCTATTGAAAATGAAAAGTGCTGGAAGCCACTTTAGTGGATTTACACCTTATTGATTTAGCTAGTTAGCTCTGCAGCAGAAATTAAAAATGTAGATACACAATTGTTTTGTTACAATTTATTGGAGAGTGCCAATAGGCACGATCCAATATATTGAACTGAACAATTGTTTATGAACAAAATGTTACTAAAATAGTGCCCCCTTTGCTGGAAGCACAGCATCCTTGAAAAAAATCTCATGTTTCAAATCACCTTCGAAAAATAATTTAGCACTATACCAGTTGAGGAAGTCAATTTGCACCCATGCCCACTCCGAGTAGACATTTTCAGACTGGCACCTTAGAATGTCCAACATTTTACCGTTAGATCGACAATTTCCATCTATTTAAATTTTGGGCCATAATTTCGTTCAGATCCCCCCTCCCCTCACGCACACACCCCTCCATCGTTGTCACGTGCATGCATCAGGGGCGGACTGGACCAAGAAAAGTTACCGGGAAATGAACCATCGAGGAGCCCGGACCCGGAGAAAAACTTGATTTTTCGAACTGAATGAATGCTGCTTCCTTGCATTTGAGTGATAAATAACAGTTCACACAGAGGACATTTCGATGGCATTTTGTGCTTTCTTCGAAACTCATTCGGTACGAATGGTATCAACAGGGGGTGGGGGTACGCTGACCCATCAGGCCAACCACAATTCGGCCCAACAGGAGAAATGTTTGATTTTTCAAAATAAAAGAACCCCGTTTCCTTGCATCTGAGCGAACAGTGGCTGACAAGACTGCTGGTATATCGAAATGTTCTCTGTGTGGACTGTCATTGGCAGTCCACATAGACAACATTTCAATATACCGGCATTCCATGCGATCAGATCCATTTCGCATGTTGGGCGTTTTCACGAAATTTCAGGCACCAACAGGTGTTGGGCTGCATCAATTTTGGGGCCCCAATGGGCCACCAAATAGGGGCCTACCGGGAATTTTCCCGGTGCATCATACAGCGACTCTGCCTCTGGCATGCGTGGGAAACCTAACAGTCAAGAATATGCAGCCTTATCAGAAGCAGCGTGCCGCCAGGCTTATTTGACACTTTGCACGCTGATGGCAGATATTCCTGCCCAGGACGGGAAATCGCTTATCGTTAAGATAGGATATTTTATCAAATTCTCCACTGTAAATTTTACAGACTTATTGACCAATGATTTCGCAAATCAAATTTTAATGAATTTTCCATCAAATCTAGTCAAGGCTGCTTTGAAGCAAACATGACTAGAGTTGATGAAAAATATTTTTAACCCTTTACCCAACATAACGACCTAAACCGGCAAGCGCTATTCTCAAAAATCACCAATTAATTTTCATTATTTTTTTCATTTTCTGTCTCAAAAACATAGATTATGACGTTGGAACGAGCTCGATGAGCTCGTTCCAAGGAGGGGTCATAACCTATGTTTTTGAGACAAAAATGAAAAACATTAGTTATTCAAGAATTTTGTTTGCAAGTGTCGTCTGCTTTTCATGTTAGGTAAAGGGTTAATTTACTCAGCGGGTTAAGAGTTAAAGACCTCTATATGGGCATAAACTGTCAATTGTAAGTTTGGTGTGAGGTGGACCGGAACGCAGTGGCTCAGTGGTTAGAGCATTGAACTTCAAACCTAAAGGTCCACAGTTCGACCTTGGCCAGCGGTAACGGCGTTATGTCCTTGGACAAGACATTTAATCCCGAAAGCCCACGTCGGGCAAGGTGTTCATGTGTACTAAGGCATACTACACGCTGATGGTGAACTAGACTTTAACCAATGCTGACCCTGCTTGTGCGGCGTTACTACGTTGAGGAGTCTGACAGTTGTTCGCCTCTTCTCGGTGGTTCTCTTCGAGTACTCCGGATTTCTCTTCCCGTAACCAGTCTGACACGAGGTGACTTTGGCTGTCGAAAATGGCGTTAAACCCCAATAAATAAATGAACGAACGGGACCAAATCAAAAAATTACCTACCGCTATCGACAATGTCGCGGTAAAAGCCATGGCGGTCTACCACTGTTTTTACCACTTCATTGCAGATTGTCATAGCTAATTCTGGTGTTTGTAGACTCGTCAGAATAGCCCTCTAAGAAGCATGGCTATATAAACAGTCTAGAAAGAAACGCCATGGTAAATATACGCGGATCACACCCCCGACCAATATCTGGAGTTACTTACACGTCATTTCCTATCTACCAGTGGTGGCGGTTGGAGTTCCCCGACATGGAATGGGGGGAGTCTAGGATGTTCACCGAAAAACCTATCATGAATGAGACAGTTACCACGACAGGTGTGGGGCAGACGTTCCCGACATGGTGAGGTTGAGGTACTCCACCCCATGGCGCCACCACTGCCCCTTCTTTTCTGAGAGATTTAAATACTGAGTCTGAAAGGTTTTAGTACTGCCTTCGCCACCGGGATGTGTTATCTACGTCATTGCCCCGATCTGCTAGTCGGACGAGGGGAAGAGCTGAATACGAGATACATCTTAAAACAAAGTTCCGTGTTGCTGGTTATATATCTATATGAATAGATCGCCCCTTGGGTGTTTCCAGACGCAATGCCGATCTAAAACATTGCATAGGAATGCCGATTCGGCTGTTCGCAGTTCATTTTAGCATACATCATCACTATAGGACCCTGCGAATCTCAAATTTGAAATAGAATCGAATCGAGTCGAATATCAGCGCTCAGCAAGTTGAAAATATTGCATCTTTTACAGCCAAACATATCGTGAGCCTCCAACCAAGTTTTGTATGCATCGGTGACTCGTCTGTTTGGGCAAATCAATCGAAAAAAGCGGAATATTCCAGAATAGAATCAAAGTAATTTCGGAAGGGGAATCTCTTAAAACACTTCTTCCATCATCAGGTCTCCCAAACAGGAGACCTGATGACAGAAGAAGAGTTGAAGAGGAGACAATTTCAGACGTGAAATTGAAATCTTCTTCTATCATAGGGAGTCCAAGGGCCAATACTATAAAACTATACTACTCAAAGTTTGTTAATCACCAAATATTTGACACATCATTGTGAAATGTGCTTGTGACATATTTGCGATATTTTTGGAGGATATGATTGAGGAATGTATTGAGATGGTCCCCAGTGTTTTTATTAGCTCTCTTGAGAGGCAGACTTTTCGTGACAGTCATGGAAAGCATGTACCCCTCGATTTTCATGATGTTTTCGTGTACTGTCTACATGTACATAACATGCGTAGGGTATTCAATCATCATTTCAATACAAACCCTTGTGATTTAATGATTGAATATGGCAAATGCAAATGTAAGAAAACATTTGTCTGAAGCAGAAATGTGACGGGCTGTAGGGATTGTGGAGCAAGGGGCTACCAATCGTCAGGGTGGTGAAGCCCATGGTGTGCACCATACGGTGATCACCAGATCCTGGGCAGGATTTCAGCAGTATGGCACACCAGTAAGACGGCATGGTGGTGGCAGAGGCAGAGCAACATCTGCAGCTGAAGACCGGTTTTTGATCATTCGGGCCCGTAGGAACCGCTTTGCCACAGCCACCCGGCATCCGGGGTAGATGTTTCGACGCAGACTATCCGAGCAAGGTTGCTCGAATGTGGTCTCCGATCGAGAAGACCATGTATTCGCATTCCGCTGTCCCCGAACCACCGCCAGGTACGATATGAATGGGCCATGGACCACGTTGGATGGACCAGAGAAGATTGGCGACCTTCCTTTTTACAGACGAGTCAAGGTACTGCCTGGACCACTCAAATATGTGTTCTAGGGTTTGGAGAAGACCAGGAGAGCGATTCCATGCAGCCAACATTGCTGAGCATGACCGCTATGGTGGAGGGTCAATCATAGTCTGGGCGGCATCAGCAGGGATGGACGTACATAGCTCTGTGTCCTTGAACGTGGTACATTGACTGCACAGCGATGTATTGATGAGATCCTGGATATCCACGTCAGATTGTATGCAGGTGCAGTGGGTGATAGATTCATTCAGATGGACGATCATGCCCGTCCTCATGTTGCCCATGCTGTCGGGGAGTACCGACAGAGGGAGGGGATTGAGCGTATGGACTGGCCAGAAAGATCCCCTGACCTCAATCCAATCGAACATGTCTGGAATGAGTTGCAGCTTGCAATTTCAGCCCGTCCAGTCCAGCCAAGAAGTGTCCAGGAGCTTGGTGCCATGCTGGTCCAAGAATGGAACAACATCCCAGAAAGGACCACCAGGAACATGATTGGGAGCATGAGAAGGCGTTGTCAAACTGTAATTAACAGTAATGGGTCCCATACTCGATACTGAACCCATACCTGTTCGCACCGTCAACTTTTTGGCAAATTGAAAGATTTCCTCTTTTACCAATAATATCCATTTTCCATGGTTATCGTATTCGAAAGCTAAAAAATAATGTCAAACACAAATAAAATCTTAATTTCTGTACTTAAATCATTAAAGATATAATTAAATAAAAAATATATACACTTTTCATTACAATATTTTAACTAAAACATAAAACAGGTAGTTGGATATACTTGGTGCTTAGCAAACTTTGAGTAGTATATTACAGTTGTATTTTCTAGAATTGTATTTTCTAATTATGACTTTAAATGGGTTAAAATGAAACAATAGCATTTTCAAAGATGTGGAAATTTGTCAGTTGGCAAATTGCCATATTTTTTTAGATTCTAATGATTCATTTTAGTCAGTTATGTTAATAGATGAAAATACAATTCTATAAAATACAATTGTAAACGTTTTAAAGTATTGGCTCCTCGCCAGGAGACCTGGTGGCAGAAGGAGAGTTCAAATGGAGACACTTTATTGACTTGGTAGGATTTTGAGAACATCTCGACGGTTCTAGTTTTTTTAACTCCCTGCACACTGATGTCAAAATATCCAAATTTCAGGCAGAAAAAATTTCCCATAATGCAACTAGAAATTTAACCAATTCAATCTCGTTTGACAGAGCTCGTTGAGCTCTGTCAAACGAGATTGAATTGGTTAAATTTCTAGATGCATTATGGGAAATAACAGCTCCTGCAATTTTGGTATTTTGACATCAGTGTGAAGGGGGTTAATAAGCGCGAATTGAATCGAAACTCGGCGCATCACAGGAGCTTTCTTTATGGCTGTGCCTCGCAACTCCACATAGTGGAATCGTGAAACAATAAGTTCAGGTTTAATGGCGTTCGGTGCCCAGTTCCCGCAGTCCGACTCCTCTAGCCGTAAAGGTGTAAAAGCCGAGCTGAACTTGACTTTATACTCCTCTTGTTACCACAATATAGCGGTTGATGTTGAATGCGACCGTAAACACCAAAAAGTCGAATAAACATAAATATAAGCAGGAAATACTAATAATGGCGTATTTTATGAGCCGCCTCTTCGATTGAGAATGCTCTCTGAGAAAAACGATGTCAGCAAATGATTATGAAAGGGGGAACGTTAAAATCACGAGTGGAACCGATAAAGAAAGTTGCTCACCTGTAGACGGCAGAAGCGACCATGTTAGAACCCGGAGCTTGTGCAACTCTCTTTGCGTGTATTTCACAATATAATTTTCCCTCAATCTCAAAATAACCTGAAAATAAATATTAAGAATATGAATTGTGGTAAAGTTTGATAAATCTTGATAAACACTATTCATGCGAATCTAGTTTTCACCCTAAAATTAAAGATCGTGAAAATAGATATAAGAACTCATGGCTGACAATGATCATTATTGGAAGATGTTTACAGGAAAGTTACCTCCCCCACCCCCTTAATTCTCTAACGTCGTCAGTAAATTTAATACTAAGGGTATGGGAAATTCATATAAACTGGAAATTTCGAAATGTTAACGAAGTTGTGTCGTTGATGCGCGCATCAGTTCACCAGCTTCAGACATTTTCCGGCAGACTTGAGTAAAATTACAGACGCTGGATTTTTACAATTTTTTTTAATCAATTTGAACGTTTGACTATTATTTTCTGTTTAAACTCATCTAAAAATAAATAATTTTCTATAACTTTTTTTCTGTTCTGTAAGTCAAGGATATGAGCAATAACCAATACATTCATCCAAAGTAAATGCTGATACACAATGAGTGTGGTGCAAGAGATGCGAAAGAAACAATTTTTTTCTCACACTTTAACATTTCAACACGGCGTGATATCAAGAATTTGGGACTTTCTAAAACAAAATTAAAATACTACACTACACAGATACAAAAGTTCGAAATTAAACATCAGACCATTGACTATAATTTTGATCAAAATTATGTTATTAAATAATTGAAGTCTTTGTTCGACAGCGAGGCACAAATTAGAGCTGAAAGACTGCTTTAAAATTTCAAAGTGAGAAGAAAAATCCTTAATTTAGTTTATTGCATCACTCCCAAGGCCTCGAAGCAGGGGCGTCGCGAAGATAACTGATGGGTCGAAAGCCTGGCTTGCCCCGACTGTGTGTGGTTGGGGCAAGTCCGGACTGACGAATATTCTCACTGCATGATTAGGGTATGTCTTCGTCGAGGAACCACGTGCTACCATAAAAACTCAATTATAAAATGGACGACGGAAACACGTGTCGCGCAAACAACACGCGCTGAGCATGCGTTAACGTATCACTATGGGGATGACGCCACAAACTGGACACTCACGTGGGCTACAATGACAACCAAACATGAGGTGACTAGGTCAGGTTACTAGGTCAGGTGACTATGACGTCACTTCCTAGGTCCCCCACAAGGTTCATCCAACCAGGGCCGTTTCATCCCTCATCTACTACTGATGTAGTTGGAATCTCCGTCAGTCGAGATTATAGTTAAAAAACTGAAGACTTCTTATTAGTGGATAAATAGAATTTACAACGTAACAGTCGTGTCACAACTTCGTATTTAATTACCACATACCATACCAGTACGTTGTCTCAAAATTGGTCATGCTGCCAAATATCAAATCTAGTCTTTTAACCCTTTACCCAACGTAACGATTAGAACCGGCCAGCGGGATTCATAAAAATCACCATTTAATTTTTTTCATTTTTTGTCACAAAAACATAGCTTATGACTCCTTTTTGGAACGAGCTCGTTGAGCCGGTTCCAATGAGGGGTCATAACCTATGTTTTTAACGCAAAAAATGGAAAAAAATAATTATTCAAAAATTTTGTTTGGAAGTGTCGTCTGCCTTTCGTGTTAGGTAAAGGGTTAAGAAATTGCTTTAATATCAGTAAGAGAGAACTGGTATCTTACACTCTAACCCTGACGATAATATCCCGATGGGAAAAATTATTGGTGGGGGGGGGGGGGGGGGTGACGGGGGGGGGCGAGCTGAAACCTTCCTTGGCGACATCCAAGACAAGTAATGTTGTAAAGATAAAATATAGCTTTTCTATTCATTCTGTTTAGCTTGTAATATATGTGGAAGCTATGTGACAAAAGTAATATCCACCAATTGCAGAAATTGATAACTATATGGGTGTGTAGGCTATATTGCTGCCAACATCATAAAAAGTGCACACTTTTTAATTTATGTTTCATTTTGCTACAGAATGGCAACGGCCTGAACACATCAACATATTATCGCCCTGTTCAGAGGAAGTAGTACAGCTAAAGTGACAAGAAAATATTTTGATAATTCTAAAATGTGGCATCGTTTCTTGGGAAGATCTCTCTGGGAGCTTCCCAGGTAAATGATGTCAAATGTTAGGATTAACAGAAGAGAAACAACGAAACAAGTGTTTGTCGATATCCATCGACCGATTCCGGTTGACACAGCACGAATGGCAAAGATTTAACCCTTTACCCAACATAAAAAGCAGACGACACTTGCAAAAAAAAAATTCTTGAATAACTAATTTTTTTCATTTTTTGTCTCAAAAAACATAGGTAATGACACCTCACTGGAACGAGCTCGACGAGCTCGTTCCAACGAGGGGTCATAACCTATGTTTTTGAGACAAAAAATGAAAAAAATAATGAAAATTAATAAGACATTTTTGAGAATAGCACTGGCCGGTTTTGGGCGTTACGTTGGGTAAAGGGTTAAATAATTGTCAACTGTTATAAAGTGAACTGATCCGTTTTGATGTTTGATGTAAAGTTGAGAAGGTCAGGTTACCGGAACAAATATATATCCTACACGCAACAGGAGTTAGTGTGGGCCGCCGAATCCGGCTTCATCGACGAGCCAAAATACGACAACACATTTCACTTCACTCTCTGGATAATATTTTTCCACCAGATCAATCGACTTTTGCTTTCGCATAAGATTGTTCTTATCTGCGTCAAGAACCAAAATGCTATTCACCTCTGTTGGTCTCATTACACTTTGAGACTGCCTTTTCATTTTCAACGTTGTTTGTTTATTTTGTTTAACGACACTTTCGCAATCAGGTTGTTATAGTTTTGTAACAATGTTTAGTGCGTTTAGATAACAAGAGGCCCCAGGGGGCCTTAATTGCACACCGGACAAAGTGGTTCAAAGCGATATTTGGGGTCACATTCACTACAGAGGAATGAAGTCATGAAAGGCACATTTTATGGAAAAACTCCAAGGAATGGATTTGAACAAACTTGAACCTAACCTACTCCCTCATATTGCACTAAGTTAAAATTCGGGCTCCCATAGGAAGCCCAAATATTAACCCAGGGACTCGATTTGAACAAACTCGAATATATACCAAATATCATAAGATTCTAATTGATGGTTCTGGAGAAGGTTTTTTTTCATTTTGGAAAACAATTTATGGGTGCTAAGAGTAATGCCCCTTGTGGTGCCTCCTGTGGGCGTGGCAAGTTTATTTCAACAAACCCGAATAGCCATAGATAGATAGATAGACAGTTTAATAACAATAACGTCCACATGAGACAGATGTCAGTAAATAATAATAATAAACAATATAAAGATAACCATACATTTCAGTATATATTGGAATATAATCAACATTTATTTGGTGAATTATTTCTTTTTCGAAGAAATGATCTAATCATGTTGCAGATGACGCTGCATGTATCACTTCTCTTGTTACTCATTATAGATATGATTTTTTGTTTGTCGCTCATGTTTGTAAAGGTTTGGTTTAGTTTCCCAATTTCCGCGAAATATTGTTTTTTATGTTGAACATATATTTGACATCTCATGATGAAATGCTCGTCTGTTTCGATTTCTGAATTATATTTTTTGCAGATCCTTTCATTAAGAGGCACTTTGGGTTGCTTTGTCGCCCTTTCTCAATTTCCAATAAATGGCTATGATATGCGTATTATAAGGAACATGCCTATCAAATTTGATTCAATTTGGTCCAGTGGTTTATGAGAAGTCGATAATGTATAGTTCACGCTGGACGAACGACGGACGGACGGACAACGGACAAAAAGTGACCACTTACCTCCAACCCACTTTCAGTCAGGTGAGCTAAAAATCTTTCTTTAAACTTCAATGGGAATAGCTATGGCATCTATTTGTACGAAAATGTTTAAAAAAATAAAATAGAAAACGAGTGAAGGGAAGTAACTCTGCAATTATTTCGATGAGGTTGTCAACGTTGAACGTGTTGGACGATCACAAAACCACAACCAGCTAGCTATTGAACCGGTAAAGTGAAACGAGGAAAAATAACACAACATTTAAGCGGGTGCATATATTCTGCTAGAGGAGACCGCCACCCCCGCATCGAAATTCGGAAGAAGAATCCGACGAAAGTCAATATTCATTTGAATCCAACAATTTGTTTTGGAGCTTGAGAATTGGTATGTCTGTGCGATATCCTACCGACCGTTAACGCAACAGTGGCCAACATGTTGGTACTAAGATGTGCAGATCAATTTTGTATTTACAGGTCAATAGGTCTAAGGTCAAGGTAACTATGACAGTTTTAGAAAGGTTCTAAAAACCACATCTTTAAAGTTTTACACTCTGAAGTCAGTTGGATTTAAAGAACCCAAATCAACTGGGTTGAGTGAATAAGAACCCAATTGGGTTCACATTCACTCAACCCAGTTGATTTGGTTGAGTTTTAACCCAACTGATTTTAGAGTGTAACTCGAGATGAAAATACCATAAACGCGTTCAATTCAGTGATAATTGGGTGGCAGAATAGCAAGCGGCATTTTCTGTCAGTCTATTCGTGTGTTTGCTCGGATATATGAATGCCAAACGATAGTCAGGCAATCGTTAACCCTATACCTAACGAATCGGCAGTATCTACCCGCACAATATTCGAATTTAGTAGCACCACTTACCTCTCTGTTTCAAATTCACTCCGCACGATTTACATTTGAAACAACCTGCATGATATGGGACTCCTTTCACCTTCACAAATACACCTCTGCAATAAGAAGGAGTGAAGATTTAAAAAATTAAAACCATCATTAAGTGTTCTAAATGGAGTCCATTAAAAGAGGCGGATCTAGAACATTGAAAAACAGAGTAACAAATCCAAAATGTACTACTGTGAAATATACAAAGCGATCTATGTCTCTAGAGATCTTTTCCATACGTCAGATAATCAGATCTCAATTAGGCCATGCGAAACTTCGAACATTCGATTCGATATTGACATTGATGGCTTGATTCGGTGTAAAATATAGAATCGGCTTTCTGATTCGTATATTTTCGAATCGGGTAACTCATGTTTTTTTTACAAAAGGACGATGGCAAATAAATGTCTCCAGGCTGTGGAATTATGTCATATAAATGAAAGACTGCTTGCCTGTTGCGTTTTCGACCCAGTTGGCTGGTCGGCATTCTTGTCTGCCTTACAAGTTAACATTGTTACAACAGTACATATAAAGTGGGGCGCGAAAATCCCGCGCCCCACTTTATAATTACTATTGTAGCAATGTAACTTGTGACCTCTTCACTCGAGTAATCATGCTACCTTCAACACGCGCTAGCCGAAAGGATTCATATATGCAAGCCAACAAGGTAAATGAACAATGATTTCATGTTTTCGACTCGATTGCTGATTCGATTCGAGATTTGATTCCAGGATAGAAATTCCGATTCGCACAGCCCAATCCAATTCGAAAGCAAACATTATTTAGTACAGAACCGTATAGAAGAAACACATTAAAGTTCATTTTTTTCACTTTGATTTTCTATCGAAGGGTCAGACAATGAAGCGTGTGAAAAAGTTCTTTTTATTGGTGTATACCATTTGAAGTCGGGACAATGTTTTGGTACTTCCAGTTTTGTGTCAAAATATATTCCCGCTAAATATATTCCCATGCCGGGGCGTCCCGAAGATAACCGATTGTGAGTGAGGGTGTAGGCCTAATCTGTTCTCTGCGTGGTAATTCTGATAAGAAGGTAAGGAGAAAGATGGCATTACAGGGGCACAGATTTTAATCGCGCCTCTATATTTCTCTCCTAACTCAGGGCACAGTTCATAAAATTTCACCGTGTCAAACCCCCTTCCTATCGACGTAGTATTGTGAGTAGAGGAAGAGGCACGTACTATCAGTTTAAGAGTTGGCAGAAATGTGCGGACACAGCTGCGTTTGCGCCTTATATCACTTGCTAAGTGTATAAGCAGAGAATCGAACCAGTATGAGCATTGTGATATATAATACAGACACTATCCTTTCCATTAGTATAGTCTATGATGTAAGAATTGCTATTTTTTTCCTGGGAACAATAAAAACTGGCAAATTACTCTAAAAACACATTCGCTAAAGAGAGCGAAAGTGGACGGTAACTTAGTTGCTGCGAATTAGCTTGCTAAAAAAGCCAAGTTTTCTTTTATAACTTTTAATAAGCGAGAGCTGTCTGTTGTTTTCGTTTATTAAAAGTAACAAAAGGAAACTTGTTTTTATTTCTTACTGATGTCATAGGTGTTTTCTCAACGATTACTTGCTTTTAAATTCTCGCCAGTCTAATAATTTCAGGGGAGATAACTTTATCGAAAGTTCATTTTCATGATGTTTTGTAAAATAATATGGTCTCTGAAAAGCGATTTCCATGCATTTAGGGAGAACATTTCATGTCTTTTTGTGTTAACCTTTTGTGGACAAAAGCCCTCCAAGATTCGACTATTTAACTATTCCTTTGCTTATTTATTCGATAAGATTCGCATCGCTCGAGCGATGCATATTCAAGTCACTACTTGATAGTTTAATTGCTCGACGAGATTCGAGTCGTTCGAGCAATACCTGTCCCTGCTCGACTGCCTTTCTGTATTAAGAATCGCAGAAGCCTTCGTTTCTCCACAATGAAGATAACTCTGTATGGGTAGGTACAGGTTAACCTTTTACCCAACGTAACGGTCAAAACCGGCCAGCGCTATTCTCAAAATTCGCCAATTAATTTTCATTATTTTTTCATTTTCTGTCCCCAAAACATAGGTTATGACCACTCATTGGAAAGAGCTAGCTCGTTCCAATGATTGGTCATAACCTATGTTTTTGAGACAAAAAATGAAAAGAAATGAGTTATTCAAGAATTTTGTTTGCAAGTGTCGTCTGCTTTTCATGTTAGGTAAAGGGTTAAAGGAAATCAAGCAATCTGACTGGTGAATATAAGACACGGACAAGGGAAGAGGTCAGAACTGGGGGTAGTCAAGAGTAGTTAGGACTAGATAGACTGCTATGCTTTGAGTAGCTAGAATAGCTTCTGTAATAGGTAGAAAACGAGGGTTCTAGGGTAATCCGAGTCAGTGAAGACACTCGTATACAAATGAACAAACGAATAGGGTCGGATAGATGGAAAGAATAATATATATATATATAGATATAAGCGGAAGATTCCGAAGGAATTCGAACTAGTTAAAAGAAATGTCTGGTTGTTTGTGGTAATTCAATGTACAAACATTCAGTCAAACATACTCACCGAACACACGCCCGACCTATTACATAGTTTTGGGTCACATCACAACCACGTGCCACCATAGAAACAAAGATGGCGTCCCCAATATACGAAATGGATTACAAAAACTGGTATTACCCTAACAATACGTGCTGCTCATGGACGCTGACACCACATATCACTATAGTAATGATGTCACAACATGGCCGCTCACGCGAGCATCCACGGTTATCCAAGATGGCATCGCTGGACACGTGACTTTGTCGTCACTTCCTAAGTCCTTTCCTCGGTCCTGCTGATCAGGCACGAATGATGTGAGATATACTACTTATGAATGTTTTTGATTTGTTTCACACACTTGTCAGGTAAGTTGTTAGTTGGTATTAATGTGGGTTGTTCGTCAGGTTTTTCTCTTCGGTATTAAAGGCCGCTTGTATTAGCATACGTTGAAAATAATAAAATTGTCGTGTGCACAAAAATCGATATGACTGTAATGATATAAATGACGGGGACGTCGGCCGCGTAACGGTACACTATAATGCAAACAAACACTCAGAATTAAATTATAACAAGTGAAATTAATTTTCTTTCGCTTTATCTGAATATGTATGTGGAATGGGCCCCGGTGTTAAGTTTTATATACGACTTAACACGCCCATCTTTCATATTCCCATAACCCTTTATCTAACGTGACAGCCAAAACCAGCCAGCGCTATTCACAATAATCACTATTCAATTTTCATTATTTTTTTCATTTTTGTCTCAAAAACATAGCTTATGTCCTCTCATCGGAATGCGCTCGTTGAGTTCGTTCCACTGAGGGATCATAAGCTATGTTATTGAGGCAAAAAATAAAAAAAATAATTATTCAAGAATTTTCTTTGCAAATGCCGTCTGCTTTCCGTGTCAAATAAAGAGATAAAGCAAAGATAATTCATTTCAATCCTTATGAAGACGTAGAGTGAAAATACAATTCTGGAAAATACAATTGTAAATGTAATATTAATGTATTATATGATTCTCGCAGATGCTTTCCAGCTTATCCAATCGGCACGTATCACACTAAAAGTCGGTCATCCTTAACCTCGACAGCCCGATCAAAGGCCTCCATTTATACGAGACTGTATTGTGACATCAATCAATACAAGAGGCCCCACGGGGCCTGAAGCGCTCACCTTGAAGAGAACACGATATAAACGGAGTCCAAGAATGAGTCTACATTAAGCAATCCGTCTCCATAGGATATATTGTCAATCCTTGAGCCCCTCGGGAGTGACAAAAATAGTCCGAGCATTATGCCTTTTCTTCAGCTGATCATAACGTAAATGTGGAGCTCCCCTATGAAGCCCCTTGATACAACCTTTGTGGATTAATCTTAGTTACACACCTCTACAGGGTACTGAATACAAAATTTCTAACTCTTCAGCTACATGGCCAATTCCGGCTCTCATTGGAAGCCCAAATATTAACCCAGGCTCTCGATTTGAACAAAGTTGAATCTGAATACAAAATTCTTCAGCTACATGGCCAATTCCGGTTCCCATAGGGAGCCCAAATATTAACCCAGGCTCATGATTTGAACAAAGTTGAATCTGATCTCCCCAGCAATGTTGTATACCAAATATGAAAGCATTCTGACTTTTGGCTCTGAAGAAGAAAAACTTTAAAGAAATTTCCTCATATTGCACTAAGTTAAAATTCGGGCTACCTTAGGGAGCCCAAATATTAACCCATGGAACCAATTTGAACAAACACGAATCTGACTCCCCTAGAGATGTTGTAAACCAAATGTTAAAGGATTCTGATATGTGAATCTGAAGAAGAAGATTTTTGAAGAAATTCCCTCATATTGTACTAAATTAAATTTCCGGTTCCCATATGGAGCCCAAATATTAACCCAGGCACTCGAATTGAACAAACTTGATCCCCCCCCCCCCCTCCCAAGATGTTGTATACCAAATATGAAAGCATTCCGACTGGTGGATCTGAAGAAGAAGATTTTTTGCAAGAAATTTCCTCATTTTGCACTAAGTTAAAATTTGGGCTACCATAGCGAGCCCAAATATATACCTAGGGATCCGTTTTGAACAAACCTGAATCTGACCTCCCTAGTGATGTTGTATACTAAATATGAAACCATTCTGACTAGTGGATCTGAAGAAGAAGATTTTTAAAGAAATTTCCTCATATTGCACTAAGTTAAAATTCGGGCTACCATAGGGAGCCCAAATATTAACCCAGGAAACCAATTTGAACAGACTTAAATCTGACCCCCCCCCCCCCCCCCCGAGATGTTGTATACCAAATATGAAACCATTCCGACTGGCGGATCTGAAGAAGATTTTTAAGGAAATTTCCTCATATTGCACTAAGTTAAAATTTGGACTACCATAGCGAGCCCAAATATATATCTATGCACTTGATTTGAACAAACTTGAATTTGACCCCCCTAGAGATGTTGTATACCAAATATGAAAGCATTCTGACTGTTGGATCTGAAGAAGAAGATTATTAAAAATTATCCCCCATATTGCACTTAGTCAAAATTTGGGCTTCCATAAGAAACCCAAATATTAACCTAGGGACTTGGCTTGAGCAATCTGGAGTCTGACCCTCATAACAATGAAGTATACCAACATTAACAGATTCTGACTGGTGGTTCTGAAGAAGAAGATTTTGAAAGAATATTCCCCATATTGCCCAAAGTTAAAAATTCGGGCTCCTGTATTGAGCCCAAATATGAACGAATGAACTTCGTTTTAACATACTTATATCTGACCCCCATGGATGCTGTAAACCAAATATCAAAAGATTCTGGCCACTGGTGTTGGAGAAAAGATTTTAAAAAATGTTTGCAAATATGCTGACTCAGCATTTGTTCGATGCCCTCTACAGAACACCCTAACATAACCCGATGGCAATTGTTTTTTCACCATTCCATTCTACTGGTCCCAATGATGCATCACACCAAATAACAGCTCTCTGTTCCGGATGATTTGGGAAATAAGGGCGTTTGAAAATATTTCTATTTTAGCCCCTGGGATTTCCACGGGGCATTTTGAAAAAAAAAATTTCAGGCATAAATCAAGTAGATATGACCCACTAATATGTCATATCAAATTTGGTTCAAATCGGCCTCTCGGTTTGGAAAATAGAAATTTTGTGCGGGGCAAAAATTCTTGCCCCTCCCGTAACGACGACCAATATTGCCCCTCGGACTTCCCTTTACCAAACTTGAGTCTACACCTCAAAAGGAAGCTGTATGCCAAACATCAAGTCTCTGCTCCAGCTGGTTCATGAGAAGAAGATTTTTTAAAAATTGGAGCATTTTGGCCTCACCCCCCTCCTCAATATGAGCAGAAACCCAAATGTCCCTATATAACTACTACTCTTGTGAAATTTCATTAAAATGTGGCCAGTGGTTTGGGAGAAAAAGACCCAAACACCACCTTCACGACGGACGACTGACGACGGGCGAGAAGTGATCAGAATAGCTCACCCTGACTTTCAGCAGTTTCTAAACATGGTGTGTGTTGGATGGCAATTGCCTGAAGAAGGTTACCATGAAAATTCTAGAGGCTAATCTGTGTAATTACTTACGTTACGAGCATATCACATTCACCACATCTCATGTGCTGTTGTTGTTGCTGTCTCTCTCCTGGTGGTTTAGCTTGTGGGGCAGAAACTGACTTGAAACCTGGTGATCCAGTACCGGGACCTTTAATACACAATACATTAAGGGTCAATAAGCCGTAATTTAAAAAAAATGGCTCAGCATTTAACAAAAATGTTTTTTTTTACTATTTTTCGAATTTTGGAGTCAAAATATCTACACAGAAATTTGGCTTGTACAAATGTTAATGTATATAAGAGGAAACAACATTTTCTCAATGGTGACCAATTGCAGGAGAGTCCCAAAAAATGCAAGTTTTGTAATAATTTCGAAATAGTTATAAGCAAATTATATGCCCTTGGGGGTGTCCAAAATCAGGCATGGTACACGTATTTTTTAGTTACTCCCCCCCCCCCCCCCCCACACACACACACACACAAATACACCATTTGGGGACAAAACCTAATAGTCAGGTTACCGGGAACATGTGTTCTAACTTGGTAAAATTGGCCAAGTAGAAAAGTAATTTTATCTTATCAGGGGTATAATAATCAGTTGAAGGTCAACTGCTAGAGCAGAACTTTCGGAGAATCAATGCCAGAACTTGGAATAATCAAAGATGAAACTAGAAGGAATTGTTTTTCATTTATACCATTATTTACTTCCTCTAATAATATAAAAATGTAAACTCTGAAGGGCCTGATTGCATTTTGTTTCAGAAAATAACCTCCAAATAATTAGTTGTGTCCCTTGGTTTATGATCACAGAGAACAGGGCTTTGGAAAAGATCACCTTTCAAATACTCGTCCAGCTAACAAGTGCATGGCAGAAAGGAGTCAAATTTATAAAACAGAAAAAGAACCCCAAAACTACCAGTCCAGATAAATACTTGAGTAATAATTATGTTTGTTACTCTTAGAAATTGTAAAAACAAAAAGCATTTTTAAGAATTTTTTCGGTCACGATTAGCCATTGTGCAGACATATGTGGCATTAAAACCAATAAATACATGAATAAATATTAAGAATCCCTTCTCCCCAACAAACTTGACGAATACAACGGAAAGTAAGATTTGACTACACAAGTCCGAATATGGAGGGTATACCTCAAGCTCTCAAGCCACTAGTCAAATTTTGTAAGGAACTCGACGCTGTTGTGGTCTGGAATCAGTCCAGCCCTTAACCTTTTGAACTTGAAAGGCTTCTCTTCCGGTCGAGAATTATGAATTCACACAGTACATTTTGCTCGGTGAATTTGTGTGGTAGAACAATAAAGATTTTTAACGTGTAGCCCCAAATCTTGATTGGTCTTCCCCCAAGTAACGAATGTAGACTCTCCCAATTGATGATACTGTACTGTTGTGGAAGATACCATCATGGTTTAAGGGTTTAAACTGGCAATCGCTTGTGTTTTAGATTTAATTGTGTAGATTATTTCAGTTGGTCGGAAATGCGAATCTATACGGTTCGCTTTTCCGACTAATAGAAA
Organism: Pictodentalium vernedei; assembly: GCA_031216915.1. Classification (NCBI taxonomy): domain Eukaryota; kingdom Metazoa; phylum Mollusca; class Scaphopoda; order Dentaliida; family Dentaliidae; genus Pictodentalium; species Pictodentalium vernedei. The sequence goes on from CM062297.1 coordinate 546,096,371, forward strand.
TATTCCAGACAATTGAATCTAAAAGTATCAAAAACATTCATTTTCATTGAATCAACCCAAGAAATGTTTCTTGATCGAAAATTGGCCGAATCTTTAACCCTTTACCCAACGTAACGGCAAAAACCGCCAAGCGCTATTCTCAAAATCGCCAATTAATTTTCATTATTTTTTTCATTTTTTGTCTCAAAAACATAGGTTATGACCCCTCGTTGGAACGAGCTCGTTCCAACGAGGAGTCATAACCTATGTTTTTGAGACAAGAAGTGAAATAAAATAGTTATTCAAGATTTTTTTTTGCAAGTGTCGTCTGCTTTTCATGTTAGGTAAAGGGTTAAAGATATTGTAATATTGTTAGATATATTTGTAGACTAAATACTTGAGGGCGCACCACGGCTGTAATTTTATGATTACTCAGCGTAGTTCCATCAGTTATGTTAATATCTTGATGTTTTGAAGGAGAAATTATTATTTATTAATTGGAATATTTATAAATAGGGCATGAAAGAATATCTATATATATATATATATAATCTTTGTGAGAAAACGAACGTCTCATTGAATCTACGATAGTCATATAAAATCAACGATATTCTGCTCGCCTGTGGGTAAACAAACAGCCCACAACGGAGAACGAGTAAATATGAGTACGCGGACTTGAGAAAATGTATGAGTATGAGTAAACGGACTTTCAAAGACTGGAGTGCGAGTACTTTAGCTCGATTAACAGCAAACACAAACACAGACTAAAGTGCATGCATCATTAAATTAATGACTTATGTTAAAGCCAAATACTAACAGCAAATAGATCTAATATATATTTCATAACTTTAAAATTATCATATAAAGTTCTCATAAAATACTCTCCTTTATTCTCAAAGTAACCATTACGGGGGGTGAGTATTTGAAATTTTACAAGTACACGTACGACTAACGAGTACTTTGGCAAAACTGGCACTCAAGTATTACGAGTACAAGTGCTGAGTACTTTTGGTCCCCAGTCCTGTAGGGTTGAGGCGAGAGAACCTGACCTCGCTACACTTTCAAAGTACTCGAGTACACACCACAGAATAAAGTGCAGTGGGGATAATGCAAATGTAGGAAGGTGCCCTCACCCACTTTCCCCAAGTCAACTGCTCCCCAGTCAAAATATACTGTCATACAACTGCTGCCGAATTGGCAGCCAAGACAATGCCAGAGTTGAATTCTGAGTCAGGCTGTGCATTTTTGCTGTATACACCGATGGTTTGCAACTTTTTCTACTCTTCTTAAATTTAATTGAGTCAACAAATATTTTTACTTGGAAATAATGAGATCCTGTTAGAAGAAAAATTCAAACATTGAAAGTCAACAAATATTTTTACTTGGAAATAATGAGATCCTGTTAGAAGTACTGGACTGTAATCCCCCCCCCCCCCCCCCCAACTGCAAGTTGTACAGAATTGGGCAACACACGTATACATAGCAGGCACTGAATTCATATTTTCATTGTCACTGCAAAATAGCCGTAGACACTGAAAGTGGTACCAGTCATCAAACTAACAACTAAATTGTTGTCACTGTTTATACTAAATATCAGCTGTTGATTTCTTGTACATGAGTTCTGAATATTGTGAGAAAGTTGATATAGAGAGGATATGAAATAAGTGAATCTTCAATATGATATTTATGAAACGAGAATAGAATTTTCCGTTTTACCGAGCCTTTGGCGAGGAAAAGGGAAAATTCGAAAGATTTCATAAATATCATATTGAAAAAACACGAATGTCATATTCTATTTATCGTATAACCGCCAACTGAACAAATGAGGGGGGGAGGGAAACTAAAATTAACTCGGTAAGGGTTAAAGAAAGGAATTTCAACATCGAAAAACATTGCCACGGTGGTGCGCCACAACCATTGGCTGGTGGCATTTTAAGATTGTGGAGGAGAGATCAGAGTCAGTTGATCGGCAGGCAAAACTGTAGTAAAGTCAATTCCATCAATATTCACTTCACAATCATAGACAGTTGTCGCTGATATCTCTTATTTTCGTCGTCCTACTCGCGTCGTCGTTTTTTCGGTGGAAAATCAGACATCAGGTTCTTTTTTTTATTTTGAAATAGTTCTATTTACACGCGAATTAATTCAAACCAGCAGTATAGAGATGCACCAATGAGATCACTCGATCTCCTAGATAATAATTTGTAGGTCAGGCAACCAGGTTGCGTACCTCTCTGATAGCCAATGGAATTGACAAGGGGTTATGAGAACCAGTAATTCATAAAGCTGAAAAATACGGAGCGGTTACGAGTGCAGAAAGCGGTTCAGTTATATGGTAAAGTTATATCTAATAAAAAATATATTCTTGCCCCGTTAATATTGTCAGTGAATAAAAACAACCAAATAAAGCCTTGAGTCTTTTTTTTCACATGTAACATGTTAATTGGTGAGCATGTTCACCACGTACAATGTTTCCAAAAAGGTGTTGAACTGGGGAGCCAATACTAAATGAAAGTGTCAATGACACTGTAGCTCAACTTGTCAAGACAAAGACATGTACATGTATAGTATGTGACACAGCAATGACAAACATCTAGGTAATGACCTGATAACAAAGGTACATATAAAGTATTGTAACGGTCTGTACATAAATACTGACCGTTGCCTGTAACAAATGTATAGGTAAAGTATTGTAAAGGTGGGTGACAGTCAGATGCTGAACTAGAAAAAATCTTTGAGTCCCAGAGTGGGTCTGACTGAACCCCAAAATATTTGTTCTCATAGCACAGTGATAACAAAGGCACCCCAAAACACACTCGTTCCTGTCCCAAGGTAAAAACAAAAGTACTCAAGAAGTTTAGTGAAGATCAGTTCATAAATACGAGCTGTATAGAACTTGTGACAAAAAACTGATTGGACCTAATTTCGGTACAAAATGGCCACTGGCAGCCATCTTGAATTTTGGACCGTACCCAGAAACACTCATTCTCATCCCAAGGAGATAACAAAGGTACCCAAGAAGTTTTGTGAAGATCGGTTCATAAATACAGCCTCTACCCTGAGCCGTATTGACATGTGTGCTTACATTGTGTAAGTAGCACTGAATAAATCAAAGTTCATCTAATTTGCATAATTTCTGCACGAAAAAAAAACCCTTACAATATGTGATGTATTCCATGTTACTAAACATTCATACAAAAATTTATTCAAATCAGAACTTTCATACAGAAGTTCTATACAAAAGACTGATTGCACTAATTTTGGTACAAAATGGCTGCTGGTGGCCATCTTGAATTTCGGACCACACCCAAAAACACTCGCCCTCATCCCACGGTGATAACAAAGGTACCCAAGAAGTTTCGTAAAGATTGGTTCATAAATATGGCCTCTAGTCTGAGCTGTATAGAAGATGTGTACAAAAAAATGATTAGACCTAATTTCGGTACAAAATGGCCACTGGCAGCCATCTTGAATTTTAGACCGCACCCAGAAACACTCGTTCTCGTCCCAAGGTGATAACAAAGGTACCCAAGACATTTCGTGAAGATCAGTTCATAAATACAGACTCTAGTCTGAGCCGTATTGACATGTGTACTTACTGTGTGTAAGTCGCACTGAAAAAATCAAAGTTCATCTAATTTGCATAATTTCTGCACGAGAAAAAAACCCGTATTATATGTGATGCATCCCATGGTACTAAACATTCACACAAAAAAATTATTCAAATCAGGGCTTTCATATGGAAGTTCTGTGCAAAAATCTGATTGCATCTAATTTTGTACAAAATGGCTGCCATCGGCCATCTTGAATTTCGGACCGGACCCCAAAACACTCGTTCTCGTCCCACGGTGATACCAAAGGTACCCAAGAAGTTTCGTAAAGATCGGTTCATAAATACGGCCTCTAGCCCGAGCCGTATTGGCATTTGCACTTACAGTGCTGAAAGTAACCCCAAAAAACATCAAAATTAGTCTAATTTGCACAATTTACGTACGAGAAAAAAACCCGTATTATATGTGATGTATCCCATGGTACTAAACATTCATACAAAAAATTATTCAAATCAGAGCTTTCATATGGAAGTTTTGTACAAAAAACAGATTTCTGCATCGTCGGTACAAAATGGCGGCTGGCAGCCATCTTGAATTTCGGACCGCACCCAAAAACACTCGTTCTCGTCCCACGGTCATAACAAAGGTACCCAAGAAGTTTCGTAAAGGTCGGTTCATAAATACGGCCTCTAGCCCGAGCCATAGCAGCTTGGCACTTACAGCTTTGAAAGTAACACTAAATAAATCAAAGTCAGTCTAATTTGCATAATTTACGCACGAGAAAAAAACCCGTATTATATGTGATGTATCCCATGGTACTAAACATTTATACAAAACTTTATTCAAATCAGAACTTTCATACAGAAGTTCTGTACAAAAAACTGATTTTTGCATCATCGGTACAAAATGGCCACTGGCAGCCATCTTGAATTTCGGACCACACCTAAAAACACTCGTTCCCGTCCCAGGGTCATAACAAAGGTACACAAGAAGTTTCGTAAAGATCGGTTCATAAATACGACCTCTAGCCCGAGCCATAGCCAATTGTTGACGTACGGACAGACGGACAGACGGACAGACGGACGACGGGCCATGACAATAGCTCAAATTTGACTTCGTCAAAGTTGAGCTAAAAATTGTTTTCCATTGTATTTTCTAGAAATGTATTTTTTTAACTGACTGAAATGGATCATTAACATTTTAAAAGATATGGCAATTTGCGAACTGACAAATTGCCACATCTAAGAAAATGCTAACGGTTCATTTCAGCCCATTTAAAGTCATAACTAAAAATACAATTCTAGAAAATACACTTGTAAAGGTATTATAGTATTGTCCCCTGGCAGCTCAATTAACCACTGTAGGATTTACACTTCGTCCACAGTATTCCGTATTGATTGTATTTGTATTTAAACAATGTTTATTCTTTTCAACATGGTGGTGTGTGTGTTAAGCTAATTATTCTGAAAATGATGGTATATAAAAGTTCAATGGCAGCAGCAATCGGAAGAATCCATATTCATTATTTGGGAGTCGACCAATTAATATTTTCAATGTGTAGTCTTCGGGCAGCATGTTGAAAATGCTGATGGGTCCACCCCACACATTCACTTAGCAGCCATCCTACACGCTAAAAACTAAAGTGTTAAAAACTACACTTGAAGTGCTGTATTTAACACTTACTGAGTGCTGAACTAGCACTTTGTTCAAGTGTAGATATCCCAGAGCTTGACAGGTGTTACAATAATACCACTTGACAAGTGTAATGTCGCGACACTTAAAAGGAAACAACGCAGATGACGCGGATCAGGCTCGAACTCTCGAGTCTGATCCGCGTCATCTGCGTTGTGTCCTTTTAATTATGTACCCACCAACCGCAAATCAAATTATGGACGATTCTGGAAGAACCACAAATGCTAGACACATGGGAAGTGCCATCCATTCAAGTTTCAGATGTCTGACGACTGTAATGTCTAAGTGCTTAAAGCATTGCACTTTGAGTGTTAAAATCAAACCCTAAGAGTTAGAATGGGTTTAACACCTTGAAAGTGTCAGTTTTAACACTTTAGTTTTTAGTGTGTACTCAATGAAATTATGACGTATCGTGTTTCTAGGCAGAAAAAGCTGTCTCTCGTATTCAAAGGGTTAAATACTAATCAAATTAAACAAAGAAATTCAAAACACTGACCAAACAACTATTATTGGTAAAAACAATGTGCAAATGAATTAATGACTTGAGCTAAGATCAAATATATACACAGCAAATAGTTTCCAATGGAAGAGCGGTGGATCAGTGGTTACGACATTGGCCTTCAAGCCGAAAGGTCTACGGTTCGATCTCCGCCGGGGTGTGTTGTGTCCTTGGGCAAGGCAATTAATCCAGATTGCCTATGCGGGGGGGGGGGGGGGGGGGAGGCACAGTGGCGCTGTGTACTGAGTGGAACTGCACTTCGATGGTGCAATTGTCTTCAACCAATCAAAAGCTTACTTGTGCGGAGTTAGTACGTTGGGGAGTCTGGTAGTTGCTTGCCGCTGCTCGGTGGTTCTCTCCGGGAACTACGGTTTTCTCTACCTGTAAAACTGTCCGACACGAGGAAACCCTGGTTGTCGAAAGTGTCTTTAGTGTCGTTAAACTCCAATTAAATAGATCTAATACATTTTTATAACTTTAAAATTTTTATATGCAGTACTTGCTGCGGGAGTATTGACCTTTTTTCTGAAAGTAACTAGTACGTGTGTTTGAAATTTTACAAGTACAATTATTTATTTATTTATTTATTTATTTATTTATTTATTTATTTATTTATTTATTTATTTATTTATTTTTAAGGTCACATATTTCTGCACAATGGCTAATCATGACCACAGTACAATTAATGAGTACTTTGGTAAAAACCGGCACTCCAGTACTACGATTACGAGTACTGAGTATTTTGGCTCAAGTCCAATCTGGAGTCAATACTATAAAACTTTTACGATTGCATTTTCTAGAATTGTATTTTCTACCTATTAATATAATTAACAAGAGCAACGCTAACGCGTGTGCTGATGCCCCGAAGGAAGCAAAGTCGGACTTGCATGTAAATAAATAACTTCTGAATGTTTGAAGAGAATTGGTTCATCCCAACAACTTTAAATGAACGGAATTAAAAAACACTTTGATTCTTGTGTCATCCATATTTATATGAATATATTGATATGTAGTAGATTAAATTGACATGCAAACCTGCCCTGCAAACACTGGGCAGTACAGAAATAGTGGACTAGAAAAAATTGGGATAGTGGACTAAAAAAGAGCTGGGCAGCACTTCCCCTATAAGACACTGACCAGTAAGAATAAAGCTGAAATTGGCATCCATATTTATATGGTTATATCGATATGTAGTAGGTTAAAATGACATGCAACCTCCCCACCAAGCACTGGGCAGCACAGAAATAGTGGATTAAAAAAAAATTGGGCAGTACTTCCCCCATAGGCACTGGCCAGTAAGAATAAAGCTGAAATTGGCATCAATATTTGTATGGTTATATTGATATGTAGTTTAAAATGACATGCAACCTCCCCTACAAGCACTGGGCAGTACAGAAATAGTGGACTAAAAACAATTCGGGCAGCACTTCCCCTATAAGCACTGGACAGTAAGAATAAAGCTGAAATTGGGAAATTTGTGATTTTTTAATTCAAAAAGAGGCATAACTCTTGCAAGAATGGTCGGAGTGAACCTCCAAATCGAACTTGACCTGTATTTTGACATTAGCAATAAGCAAATAAAATTTGAAATCGATTGGTGCAGTGATACAAATTTAAATGGTCTAGAACCAAAATCACTATAATCTTGTGTCATCCATATTTATATGGATATATTGATATGTAGAGATTAAAAGGTCATGTAACCTCCCCTGCAAGCACTGGGCCGCAGAAAAATAATGAACTAAAAAAAAAATTGGGCAGCGCTATGGTACAATTTACCTCAGTCAGAAACAGAGGCCAAAAACAAACAGGGGCCATAACTCTAACAAACATGAATGGACGAAACGCTGGGTACGAGGGCATCCGTTCCCCCAAGCTGCCCTATCACCATACCAAAGAACATTAAAATCCGACAACTGATGCTCGAGTTATAATACAAAATGTTCGTACGGACGGTCTGCCCGGACAGACGGTCTGCCCGGACGAACCGAGAAGGACGTACGGAAGTACGGACCGACGGAGACCTCGACTATATACCCCCTCGAAAAACTTTCGGGGGCATAACAAAAATGAATATTTAGCATTTTAAAAGAGCGGCTAATTGCCACATCTTTGAAAATGCTAATAGTTCATTTCAACCCATTTAACCCCCTTCACACTGATGTCAAAATATCCAGATTTGAAGTAGCCATTTTTCCCATAATGCAATTGGGAATTTAACCAATTCAATCTTGTTTGACAGAGCTAATTGAGCTCTGTCAAACAAGACTGAATTGGTTAAATATCTAGTTGCATTATGGGAAATATTTGCAACCTGAACTTTAGATATTTCGACATCAGTGTGAAGGGGGTTAAAGTCATAACTATAAAATACATTCCTCAGCAATGCTGAGTCGTATTAGTCAATTAAGGAATTAGAGACGGTCGCAATAAGGCCTGACATGTGGTCGTATATATATTGTGTTTGTTATAAAACATCATACCTGTTGCTTGGGGTGAGAGAGGCTGGAATGTTCCTGACATAACTGACCCGACTTGTTCGTGTTGCAAGTCCATTCTATAAGTAAAAAAAATAATAAAATTATTGTTTTGTCGGAAACCAGGCCAGTGTGGACATGTGGAACGTGCCCCGACACCGTTTTCTGTTGATATATTTAATGATTAAACATATTAAGGGGTCGTCCAACAAAACTTGTAACATTTTTTTTTTTAAATTTCAACAATGCCTTGAATACGAATTAAAATGGTGAATACTGCCATATTATATACCAACAATAATGATAAAAGTACACAAAACGTGAATTTATCCACTTTTTCAACAACAAAAAAATTTGCTTTTAATGACAAAGAAATTGCCACTCGCATAAGTAGCCGACAAGAATAACAAGGAACAGATCGGTAATTCCAATGTGCGAGTTGTAAATAAAAGACTCCACATTCCATATTCGGAGAAAGCATATTCATCATTTCATCACCGACATGCTGAAAATGAAAATGAACGAGTAGTAGGAGATGTGGAGATCGGGTCTCATTGGGGGGGAGGGAATGGGGGGGGGGGGGGGGGGAAGTGACGTCATAGTTACGTGACCTGGTGGCGCCATGTTTGGTTGTCATGGTAACCCGCGTGAGCGGCCATTTTGTGACGTCATCTCCATAGTGATACGTGGTGTGAGTGCGCATGCGCAGCGCGTGTTGTTAGGGTGACACGTGTTTCCGTCGTCCATTTTGTATACTGGAGGCCGCCATCTTGGTTTCTATGGTAGCACGTGGTTGCTATGTGACCCAAAACCTTCTAACAAGACAGGGGTATATTCGGAGGTTGTGTTCCTTTGTACAGAAGTACTTTCCCGATCTGAAGAATTACCACAAATATCCCGACAATCCAACCAAATCACCGAAATTGACTTTATTTCCCCATTTTATCGGTATAGCACGTAGTGCTATAGTACCAAGGGGTACAAGAGGGTCTGTTCCTTTGTAGAAGAGTAATTTTCTGGCTTAGAATTTCCCAGTATCCTCGTAGAATTACCACAAACAACCCGACAAGTTTTACTATTTCGAATTCTTTCAGAATTCTCTGCTTCTATCTATACATACAATAGTTTTTGTATATCTGACCATGTTCCTTTGTTCCGAAGTATACTCCAGTAGCGTAGAAGAGCCTATCAGTTTGAACAGCTTTCCTTATGATTACTATATTTAGCTATTCTGGTCTATTCTTGTTAGTTCTGACCCTATTCCGAGTATTCTTGTTGTTTCATTTATCTAGATCATTTATGTAACTATCCAATCAGATTGCTTGTTTTCCCATAACCTGTATGCAGAGTTATCTCCCTTTATTACAACACAGTTGTATCCGATTCTCATCACCTCTATATCCAATGGCCATATCCTAGGGAATCCCTTTTTTGTTGTATGTGCTTATGTGAAAAGGCACAATGCGACACAATATACCCTAGCACATAGGCACATGCTTTATGTGCCGATATGTGCTTATATATGCTTATGTGAAAAGGCACAATGTGACACAATGTGCCCTAGCACAAAGGCACATACGGGTATTTGAGGATACCTATGACCTGGTATTGTATTATTCGAGGATACCTACTAGAGAATCCCTTTTTTGTCATATGTGCTTATGTGCAAAGGCACAATGTGACACAATGTGCCCTAGCACATAAGCACATGCTTTATGTGCCGATATGTGCTTATGTGAAAAGGCACAATGTGACACAATGTGCCCTAGCACATAGGCACATACGGGTATTTGAGGATACCTATGACCTGGTATTGTATTATTCGAGGATACCTACTAGAGAATCCCTTTTTTGTCATATTTGCTTATGTGCAAAGGCACAATGTGACACAATGTGCCCTAGCACATAAGCACATGCTTTATGTACCGATATGTGCTTATGTGAAAAGGCACAATGTGACACAATGTGCCCTAGCACATAGACACATACGGGTATTTGAGGATACCTATGACCTGGTATTGTATTGTTCAAGGATACCTATCGAGGATACCTTCTGGAGAATCCTTTTTTGTCATATGTGCTTATGTGCAAAGGCACAATGTGACACAATGTGCCCTAGCACAAAGGCACATGCTTTATGTGCCGATATGTGCTTATGTAAAAAGGCACAATGTGACACAATGTGCCCTAGCACATAGGCACATACGGGTATTGGAGGATACCTGACATTGGACTATTGTTGGATACTTGTTGGACTTTACATCCGGGTACTTCTGTTGGGGTAGTAGATAAAAACAAACAAACAACAATATTTATAACATTTCATTTTTATTCAAGTATACAATTCAATTTCTCAAGGTATTTGTCTTTGTATTTCTTCTCGCATGGGCTAACCATTTCATCTTCTTGTGGGTTGGAGCTTCTTCCCATCGCATGGCTAGGTTCTTGATAAAACACATTCTCTCATTTGATAACTTGGCTTTGTTGGTTGCTTTAGTTTCCTGTCTGGCATCTTTGGGTTCCGCTTTCTCTAGTTGTTTCATAGTAGTAACTTCTTCTGAACATCATTCTTTGTAGAAACCTCATTTGAGGTTTGAGAGGAAACATCTTTCTTGGTTTGGGTCCTCTTTGAATCTTCAGTGGAAACTTCATTCATAGTGGTAACTTCTTTCGCAGTAGAAACTTCAGGCTTCTTCGTAACTTCGTGGTAACTTCATTCTTTATGGGAGCTGGCATCTTTTTCTTGTCTTCAGTAGAAACGTCTTTCTCAGTGGAAACATCTTTGACAGTAGAAACTTTGTTCATAGTAGTAACTTCATTCTTGTTTGTATTGGAAGTATCAGTCAGTTCTTCTGTCTTTATTCTTTTGGTTGATGATTGTTTAGTATCCACACATCTTTGTTTCTTTCCACCAGCATCCATATCTAGATATTTTCTCTTGGCTGCATTTACCACACGGTTCACTTGAGCCAGTTCTAAGGAAATCAGCTTTAATCCAGCATCATTCTTGAAGATTTGTATATGTAAGTCATCTTCGAATCTGAGAACCGTTGTTGACACAGACATCTTCACTCTTCGGCGTTCAAAACGGAAATGAATTTATTTTCATACCAACACTCCTTTTATACCTTTTTTTCTAATCGTCTTCTTCTTCTTCATCATCATCATCATCACCTACTCTGAATGAGTAGTTTGTCATAAGGTTGTCGAACAGAAATCTTCGCTTTTCCAAAGCATATTTCTGGGATTCTTCAAAGTTATAATCCTCTTCTTCACGAAGACGCTTGGCTGTTTCTTGAATTTTCTTGTGAATTGAGTCGTTGCAAAAATTTCTAATGTGCACAAGGGTATTAATGTATTTCTCACTAATGGCTTCTCTGACATTTTTTTGAAGTGCTCTTTTTGCTGTTTCAACTGCATCATCTCTATCCATGCCATCCTCGATATATTTGTTCATGAGGTTGTCAAAATCATCCTGGTATTTGCCATAGGCACTTTGGACGATAGTTTCCATCACAGAAACGTCTTCTTCTTCCTCTTCGTCTTCTTCTTCCTCTTCGTCTTCGTCTTCTTCATATTCCATATCTTCTGATAGTTCCGACGACTCATCGGTGTCCGAATCTATTGACCAATGTTTTGGTGCACAACAGGATTGCATTGTGTCCGCTCTCTTCGAAGGTCAGATTACAAATAACAAATTTCTTATGAGCACGACCCTTTTATAGGATATCGGACAGAGCATTGATGACGGGTTTGATTAATTTTCCTAAAAATCCTCCTTTCTGTATGAGCCGTCTTCTTTTCCGATAAGATAGTTCTGTCTTTGGTGAGGCAATTCTCCTTATTTCGTACTTGTATGGAATCAACTTAGCTCTCTTAGGTTTGGTTATAGGTACTTTCAAGATATTCGAGGCACAATCACATATACATCCTATCAAATCATCACTGGCCGTCTTGAGTATAGTCTTGGCTTCATATCGATCTGCATCAGATAGGATTCGCAGTGTATCTAAATTTCTTTCTAATCTTGTAGTGTTGCTCAATGTTTCCGTTTGTCGGTTTGGACAGTAATCATCTTCATGTCTCTTACGTGTGAAACTCCTGGAGAATTCTTTATCACAATATCTGCAGCAATGGAATTTCATGACTTCACTCTTTCTGTGGTCGTAGAACAAATGAGTTTATTTTCACATCAACACTCCTTTTATACTTTTTTCAGAGCTAGGACTGGGTTGATAAGTCGCATTGTGCCTTTTCACATAATCACATACGACAAAAAAGGGATTCCCTAGGATATGGCCATTGGATATAGAGGCGATGAGAATCGGATACAACTGTGTTGTAATAAAGGGAGATAACTCTGCATACAGGTTACGGGAAAACAAGCAATCTGATTGGTTAGTTACATAAATGATCTAGATAAATGAAACAACAAGAATACTCGGAATAGGGTCAAAACTAACAAGAATAGACCAGAATAGCTAAATATAGTAATAATAAGGTAAGCTGTTCCAACTGATAGGCTCTTCTACGCTACTGGAGTATACTTCGGAACAAAGGAACATGGCCAGATAGACGAAAACTATTGTATATTTATATCTTGTATGTAGATAGAAGCAGAGAATTCTGAAAGAATTCGAAATAGTAAAACTTGTCGGGTTGTTTGTGGAAATTCTACAAGGCTTCTGGGAAATTCTAAGCCAGAAAATTACTCTTCTACAAAGGAACAGACCCTCTTGTACCCCTTGGTACTATATCACTACGTGCTATACCGATAAAATGGGGAAATAAAGTCAATTTCGGTGATTTGGAGGGATTGTCGGGATGTTTGTGGTAATTCTTCAGATCGGGAAATTACTCCTGTACAAAGGAACACATCCTTCGAATATACCCCTGTCTTGTTAGAAGGTTTTTGGGTCACATAGCAACCACGTGCTACCATAGAAACCAAGATGGCGGCCTCCAGTATATAAAATGGACGACGGAAACACGTGTCACCCTAACAACACGCGCTGCGCATGCGCACTCACACCACGTATCACTATGGAGATGACGTCACAAGATGGCCGCTCACGCGGGTTACTATGACAACCAAACATTGCGCCACCAGGTCACGTGACTATGACGTCACTTCTCCCTCCCCCATTCCCTCCCCCCAATGAGGCCCGATCTCCACATCTCCTACTACTTGAACAACAACGAAATATAGATTGTATTGGGAAGACATGCTTGTTTTGATCTTCGATTCTTGGACCAAGTTGGGAAGCAATTTCATTTCCAAAGATCTGAAATCTGCAAACACCCCGTTGCTGTTTTCGATCTGTGATGCGTTGTGATATATAACGAACGATACATTCACAAGAAGGCACATAGAACACAATGGAACTCGGGGACGATTTGTAAACAAAATACTCTTTACTCGTTTCATTAACGAGCCAAGGGATGTAATTATTTGTTGTCTTCTGCGTTTGTAAAAACAAAAGTTATTCACGAATTTGGTCCAAATTTTTACTGAGCGTGAGAAACGCGTCCACAAATTTTTCTCCACTGTGTTTCTATTGTGTTTCAAACGGGACAAAAACGTTATCTCCGTCAACATGTATGGTATATGGAGAGTTAATACCTGGGATGTCTCATTCAAACACCTCACCTGCGGCTCGTTGTTTAAAAATCCACATCCAGGTATTATATCTCCATATACCATACATGTTGGCGGAGATACTTTTAATGTAATAATTGTGAGATAAAGTCCTTAGTTGCAATGTTGAATCTGAAAACTGAAGAAAGTTACGCAAGTTTCTGCAATGGATTAATACGTCACAGACTCGAACAACCATTATTTGGTTGTTGTCGACGAGCAAAACATAAAATTGGAAAATTATGTTTGAAAACAAAAATATCTTCACATAAACATACATTGCAGTACTCACAAATGTATATTTACGAAAAAATAATTTAATTGTAGCCGAACTATATTTGTGAAGCAAAGAAGGCTTGGTGAAGTCTTCTAATCGAATAAGATCACCAAAGTTTCAGAAAATACTTTTTCTGTTCACCAAATATAGTGAAAGTTAGTACCATTGTAAATTTAAATTTCTTCCTCGCATAACCGCATTGTGTGTAAGATGGATACACGTTGATTTTGATCGCTATTGGCTCCAAAAGGTTGCAAAAATCTGTTTGTTGTACAATCTGTGGACAGAAATAGCCACCTGGCGGACAAAATCACATAAATTACCGAAATGAGACCACAGTGTCTCAGAAGTTTTAGATAAATGAATTTAATAACCCATATAATTGCGATACTGTTTAGGCCTGTAATTCACTGCCTATAAAATTGGTATCGGTAAGCCGATCAGTTATTAATGTTCTTAAATCTCAAGAGTAAGCAACAGCCAAGCTCCCCCCCCCCCCCCAAAAAAAAAAGCAACTACAGAAGGGCCATAGTTTCAAAACAAATGAAGCATACCAAATCAGCTATAGAAATGAATTAGAATCCATGCTTTCTAACTCAAAGAAGCCGATTGGCGTAAGTCTTTTGCATGCAGGTTAGGTGATTTTTGTTGTTTTGGCCGCACTTTAGCATTCACGTGGTACTCTTGAAGGCTGTAAATTCCTGTAATTGCTCATGCAACACCAGAAATGGTCACAGATAATACCATATGAGGAAGTTAGGCAGTTTTCCTTTTTTTGGTGTATCAGTCTAATGTTTTTACCAATTTGAGACGATTATCATGCAAAATGGCACAGAATTGTGGAGGGAATGATCACTGCAGGCTGACAAAAGCCACATTGGGCATTCTTCATTTTACATTGATGCACTCTCTCGTGACTCCATATTTGTTCTTCTGAACTGTGTGGATCTGACCCTTTGTGAACTTCATAAAAGGTAAAAAAAACACAAGAAAAACGACAGCTCTTGTGAAATTTAGACACCCTAAATTATAATTACTCTTACTGTCCGTTCCTTGCAAGAATGAGAAAAAGATTTCTCCGACTCCGCACTAGAAGATTGCAGAATACAACTGTACAGTAAATTTAAGGTATTTTATTGTACAAAATCTGGTCTCGTACTTATGCCACTAATTATGACTTACAGACAGTGCTTTCAGGGACGTGGCTAGAGGTTTCCGATTCGGGGGGGGGGGGGGGGGTGGTATGGTAGTGAATTTCCAACTAGGGGAGAGACCGGGAGGGGGAAACCCTCTCCTAGTCTCTCTCTCTAGTTGGAAATTCACTACCGAGAAAGATTTTGAAAATGAAGCCATGAAAGGGGGCATAAAATGGATTCTAGTAACTGAAATGCCAACACATTTATGATAGAATTATCAGGCTATTATTATTTGGTATTCTTCTGGGAATTGAATATGTGCTAAACAAATGCTCAAGCTTAGAACTTTGAACAATTCACACTGTCCTACCAGTAAATCAGATCTTATGAAGGAATGATCAATTTTCAATGTTTCATCATTTTGTAACTGTGAATGATGGAATTAACTCAGGATAACGATTTTACATGATGTGATTTTCTTGAAGTGCATTTCGAAGATTTTGTTTTATTGCGCTAAGTAAACGTACTGAAGAAATCTCGTACCGATTGACATCATGCATACTTATGAAGCTCGATAGTGCGTACACTGTAGTTGTAAATAGTAACAGTTGGAATTTTTGCCGATTTGAAACCGAGTTCGAATTTTGGGAAGTAAAGGAGACATCAGCATCGCCAAAGAAGCTCTAAAATCCAGATAGATGGAATTTCCAACTACTCATGACTTGCCCTCCGAATTTCCAACTATAGGAAATGAAATTTTGGCCAGGATTGGGGGGTGGAGGGGGCACCCCCCCCCCCTCCATACCCCCCTGTCGCCACGTCCCCGAGTGCTTTCCACGACATGGTAACAGTTCCATGGCAAATATTAGTTTCCACATGATCTATGTTCCATTCAAAAAAATGATATATAATTTATTGGGGTTATTCCTCTCTAGCCTTTTTGGACTTTGGAGAAAAATTACCTGAAATTGGACCAAAGTTAGGTTGGACGTCCCCTTAAGTTTGAGAGAATGCAGATGTGTCAATATCTGCATAATGCCAAGGAAAATAATTTCATTCGTCCATGAATTCCATTGTGTCTATTTCTTATACTTCACGCATCTTCCAAAACGTTTGAGTTGGAAGATCGTTGATGAGGCAGAAATAGACTGAACAATGCCATGGTCATGGTAGCGATGCATTTGTTAAGAGTTGTGAACCAAGGAAATGTGTTTTGATGTGCATTCGTTTCAAAAGTTCCTACCATCGGGAGCCAATACTATAAAACGTTTACAATTGTATTTTCTAGAATTGTATATTCTACCTATTAATATAACTGAGTAAAATCAATCATTAGCATTTTAAAGGATATGGCAATTTGCCAACAGGCAAATTTCCAGATCTTTGAAACTGCTAATGGTTCATTTTTACCCATTTAACGTCATAACTAGAAAATACAATTCTAGAAAACACAATTGTAAAAGTTTTATAGTATTGTCCCCTGGTCGAACATCGGTCGGCCCACTGCGTTCTCGATACTTGTGTTCCCCCCACACTTTCTATGTATCGCAGCTGAACCCTACTTGCAGAATACATTTGACAAAAACCCCCAGGAAGATCCGGAATATAAACTCATTAAAGCAATAAGAAATATGGGATGGGGGGGGGGGGGGGGGGGGTGTTTTGGTTCAAGTTCCAATATATTGCAGTATATCTCTCAAAATATTTGCCCAGTGGAACAAGACTACTTGGCAAACGTGTGGAAAAGGGGATGAAACTATGAATGGTAAGTAGATGAATGACATGAAGGAAAGAGTCAATTTTATAGTTTGGGAGATTGAGAAAGCACTAATGGGTGGAATTATAAAGCAGTTTTTGACTGAGTGCTGAGAGATTAGGAGGGAGGGCGGGGTGGGGTGGAAAAATCCGTCAGGGGACTGGGTTGATGTATGCCTCCTCGAAAGAGGACCGCGACAAATCAGCGGAAGGCCAAAGAATTAGGGGTAGCTGCGTTGTGTCCTTGGGCAATGCACTTCATCCCGATTGCCCACGTGGGGGCATGGAGGAGCTGTGTACTAATGCGTACACCACGTCAATTGTGCACTTGTCTTCAAACAATGCTAACCCTCCTGTGTGGAGGTAGTACGTTGGGGAGTCTGGCAATAGCTCGCCGTTGCTCGACGGTTCTATCCGGGTACTCCAGCTTCCCCCACAGTAAAACTATCCGACACGAGGTGACCTCGGCTGTCGAAAGTGTCGCTAAACCCTAATAAATAAATAAATAAATAAAATGTACGCGCAACAAGAGGGTATCATGAAATAGGAATAAAATCATCGATGATGTTCGCCAAATTGTTTCTGTTTACATTCCCTTTAACACATAATAAACGAAACATGAAGGTCGAAAACGTTCGTTTATTGTTATTATTTTAAAGAATTACTTTCGTTTAACGAAATATACTAGCGGAAAAATGTTTTTTTCTGTGGTAAATATTTCAAATGTGTTATGGATGATTATTTCATTGTTTGGATTTTGATGTTATTTCTTCATTATTTCTTCATTACTGATTATGTTTTGTTGTCTTAACACAGACGGCGTTTGCATGAATAATGCCCAAACGTGGGTACCCTACGCCATTTCCTGATCAAAATCAGTAGCGGGTGTGCTCACCCCGGGTTTCAGTCGCTATTCTAACTCTCCTTACTATTGACCCAATCAAGTTGTTTATGGTCCTTTGTGGCATGTTATTCCCCTCCTGAAGAAGGGCCCGCGTGAGCTGAGCGACGTTGTTTGGGATGCTGGCGCGCCTCCTGACTCTACTGTCCAGCTCGCCCCACAAATGCTCGATCGGGGACAAATTTGGACTGTAGGGTGGTCAATCGAGAACTGGGACATTTTTTGGTTCAGTAAGTCACGACAAACCCTAGAAACGTGCGGCTTCACATTATCCTGATGTAACGGAAGGTTACGTGCATGGGTGAGTGGAGGAGGTGAGGCATGAGGACCTGATCCCGATATGTTACGGCTGTAAGATTGCCCTGGATGACCACGAGCGGTGTTTACGCGACATGAGAAATCCTCAGTAGTATGTCATGTTACCCTGCAGGTAAAGGTTGGGGGACCTCGGTGGGGAACCTCAGAAGTGACGTCATGTCACGTGACGTAATGGCGCCATGTTGTGTTGTCATTTTGTGTACTGGAGGCCGCCATCTTGGTTTCTATGGTAGCACGTGATTGCTATGTTACCCAATTTTTCTGCAATAAGACGGGGTATGTTCGGAGGGTGTATTCGAATGTAGAAGCGTAAATCTAATTACCACAAACAACCCGACAATCCCTCGAAATCACCAAAATCCACCGCAACGTTTACTATTTCGAATTCTTTCAGAATTCTCCGCTTCTGTCTATATATGCAATAGTTTTCGTCTATCTGGCCATGTTCCTTTGTTCTGGAGTATACTCCAATAGCGTAGAAGAGCCTATTAGTTGGAACAGTTTTCTTAGTATTACTATATTTAGGTGTTTCTGGTCTACTCTTGTTAGTTCTGACCCTATTCCAAGTACTCTTGTTGTTTCATTTATCTAGATAATAACTAACCAATCAGATTGCTTGATTTCCCATAACCTGTATGCAGAGTTATCTCCCTTCTGTATAGTAAAAGCCTATATCCAATGGCCATATCCAATGGAATCCCATTTTTGGGAAACACCTGTGGCTGTGGAATCCCTTTCTGTCCTATGTGCTTATGTGAAAAAGCACAATGTGCCCTAGCACAAAGGCACATGCTTTATGTGCCGATATGTGCTTATGTGAAAAGGCACAATGTGACACAATGTGCCCTAGCACAAAGGCACATGCTTTATGTGTTTATATGTGCTTCTTTATTGAAGGATGTATTTTATTCAAGTCTATAGACGTACTCTATCCTTCCGTCTCTCAGAGTCGATGATTTTGCTCCTTTTCATACGCAATTTTCAAAATGTCCCCACACCAGGCCGAACCATGGTTACCCCGGGAATTTCTGGGCCTCTAATGTGCTATGGCCACGGCCGCCACTGATTCATACAGAAGATACCTGAAACGTTTCGCCAAACTGTCTTTTTTTCAAACTTTGGGCTTTCAAGGAAATAATCTTGGCGTTTTGCCGACCACACCAATTTTTCCCACGGACAACAAAAATTTCAACAGAGAGGGCCATGTGAGGCGAACCCTTATGACACCACCCCACCTCCTCCACACACACACACACACTGGTTTGAAATGTGCGTAGATTGCTGCGGCAGAGGATCACAAAATGGTGACATTTACCTGCCCATCTCGTCCTGAATTCCAGAAGTTTGTGTTGAATATGTATCAGCAATGTTATCAGCCGAATATAAGCCTATCGGTGTATTGTATTGTGCATGAACAACAGTTGGTGTAGCTTGTTTGGGGGCACCATAACCACCCGCACCAAACGGCTTCGCAGATCTGTTGTGGCTGCTGCCTATGTTTTGTGGTTCCTGTAATGAAAAGAATAAATATGTTGTCACCCAATCTGAACTACAAATATTTACCTTTTTCGCGCTATATTTTCTCCCTTTAGTACTGCCATAAAAAACAGCCAAGTGAGGTCAATAACGTGAATAGGTTCGATAAACCGTATATTATTAGGAAACTAACCTAACACTTCTGAAAATTCAGCAGCGATTATAAAACCTCCTTCGTGAAAGGTTGAATGGGAGTAGGAACATATAGAGGATATCTAGTGTTTTTGAGTGGATACCGAAAATTATCTCATGAGTGACCGAGACAAATGTTTATTTTTCGCGAGCGCTTGTCCACTCAAAAACACTAGATTTTTTTTTATTATATGCTTTTTATAAGGATATGATCATTCCTATCGATAATTCCACTCGTTTCAATCTTGAATTGATGCATGAAAGTAAACAGCGGATGCGCATTGATACGCGGAAGTGATTTGATCGATACTCGGAACAGGTCGCGTCTTGCGATCTGATTCAGCAGGCGTGTTTCATGCACCAATTCAAGGTGAATACGTGTTGAATTATTGCTGGAAATGATCGGTATCCATTCTAAAACACCAGAGTTTATTTTCGTTTTTAGAACAAATTGATAATTCCAGTGATAATTTGACTCGTATTCACCTTGAAGAAATGCTTTGAAAGCTGCCATTTTGACTGATTCCGTGAAAGTGAAAATGTCTATATCTTCACAGTGGGGGATACGATTTCTATATTTCCGCAATTTTTTCGATAATCTATCGTTTAACGTATAATAAAAACATTTATTTTGTATTTTCCTTTCGATTTACAAAATTCAACCTTTTCTTGTTCTAAAATGATGTCCGGCTTGGTTTTTACACTAAATATTTATTTATTGGTGTTTTAAGGTTACACATTTCTGTACAATGGCTAATCGTGACCGCAACATGGATATTAAGTCAAGCCCAGTCAATCGTTTATACCCATGTTGCTAGGGCCCTGCGAAGCTTCCATATTCGATACGATTTGGAATCTTAAGTTGATATTCGGTTCAATTTGATATCGGCTGCCCGATTCGTTTACTTTCGAATCGTTTCACGGGAATATAACCTTGCATCAGGCATCAACGTCATCTCACAAAGCATATGGCTCAGATGGAAACTGTACGTAAATAATGCTGAAAATAAAGCCCGAGTGTAATTCCCACTATTAACATAAATAAACTGCACCCATGTCACCACTGTGCTTATTCCAGTCTTACTCGTCACTACCACTGTTGAAAGCAAATGTAAAGTTTTCAAACAATGTCGACAAGGGGCTGTTCCTAGTGCCTAGTACCGGTAATTCTCGTTCTTTGAACTATAATCCCTTGTGGGTAATATTCCAACTACATCGTCAAGGCATGCCTTCGAGGAAGGCATGCCTTGGTGATGTAGTTGGAATATTTTATCAGTCGGGACTTGAGCCATCATAGTTGGAACAAATTAGGTTTTACAGTCGGTACCTTCCCCAATCGTTCAACTTCAAGAAACCCCTGATTCGATTCTATTCGAGGTTCGATTCGAATTCGAATAAAATACTCGAGTCGATTCGATATTCGATTCGAATCGAAAATGTGTGAATCGCAGGGTCCTACATGTTGCCCATTTTAAAGGACTTCAAGCATGGTAAACAAGCACTGTTTCATTTCCCGGGATTCCTACGCGGTGGCAAATATTATGATTTAACTTTGAAGAACTACTGGTCAGTCGTTTTTGAATATTTTATAAAGCGCTGTATAGACAGAAAAATGCTAAACTTCAGTTAAATGAAAGCACAAAAACATCACACAAGCTATTTAATTCACACATCATCTGACATCATTGGAAATAATTTGTCATGAACTTCATGAATTGATGTCCGGATATTCCAAAAATAATCATTGCTTTTTTTTTAAAAATCTTAACTTTAATTATTTTCTTTATATAGCGCTATAGTAAATTTCGTGCTTTGCTGAACTCTGATTCTCGCGCATGCGGACCCAGGGGGCAAAAATAGTTGCTCATGACAATATATATGTTTAAATTAAATTTATTTTGTTGCCTATGAATATGCTGTTTTTTCTTCGAAAAATATGTAATAAAGTAAGGAATTTACAAACGATTTATTTTGTCATAAAAATCAAACAATAATTTCCTTTCCTTGAGGTTGATACAAGGAATTATCAACCCTTGAAAAGTAATATTCACCTCTGCCTACGACCTCAGTGAATATTACTTTTCTCGGGTTGATAATTTCTTGCATCAACCTCAAAGAGAGTCAATAATTCTATAATGTCAAGAAATAGCCAATAGCGTAACGCCCCAGTGCAGTTCACCGTATCGTTGATAAACTATCTCAGAATCATTTGGATGAATTTGGAGCAGGAAAAAAAAAATACTGTTCCAGATGCATTAGAGTCCGTTGTAAAGATTCCAACACCAGATGAATCTGTTTTGCTGTAAACAGTGCAATACCCATAGTATAACTGGCGAAATCCCTCATATAATACTTGACATCCTCCGTCAATCAAGGTTATAGAACACTACTCAGACGTTTTCGAACAAATTATTTAATCCATTACCCGAAGTAACGGACAAAACCGGCCAGCGCTATTTACAAAAATCGTCAATTAATTTTCATTTGTTTTTCATTTTTTGTCTCAAAAACATAGGTTATGATCCCTCCTTGGAACGAGCTCGTCGAGCTCGTTCCAATGAGGGGTCATAACCTATGTTTTTGAGACACTAAATGAAAAAATTAGGTATTCAAGAATTTGTTTTTGCAAGTGTCGTCTGCTTTTCATGTTAGATAAAGGGTTAATGACCATAAGATCATTGTTAATGCAAACATACTAGAGTGCACTGGGGGCGCGGTGGCGTTGTGATAACCGGTCTCGTCAGATCACCGAAGTTAAGCAACGTCGAGCCCGGTTAGTCCTCGGATGGGTGGCCGTCTGAGCGATCGAATCGGACTCCCGCGTTGTGTCCTTGGGCAATGCACTTAACCCCGATTGTCCACATGGGGACACTATGACGCCGTGTACTAAGTCGTACTGCACGTCGATGGTGCGCTTGTCTTCAACCAATCTAACCCTGCCTGTGCTGCAATGCGGAGTTACGATATTGGGGAGCTGGAAGCTGCTCGTCGTTGCTCGGTGGTTCTCTCCGGGTACTAATTAGCCATTGTGCATAAGTATGTCATCTTAAACACCAATAAATAAATAAATAAATAAATAAATAAATACTAGAGTGCACTTGTGTCTCAACATAAATGTGTATATTACCACGTACCGTTACTGCTTTCCACCTCTTAATTTGCCTCTCACAAACGACCTCTCATTTTGCAATATTTTTGTCCCCAGTGATAGCAGGAAGAGAGCCAATCTGCCTATGTGATCTCCTCCCAATATACATATTATCGACTCTATTGTAAAAATATCCAGAAATCATAGCATATGATTGCACTATGTTATCGCATAGGCATTACAACATGTTTGTTGTTAAATAAACAAAAGAATTCAATTCAATTCAATTCAAAGTTTAGTAATGTTGGCGAACGAAAAATCGGTCGCCATTTTTCTTTTCTTTTTGAGGCGACGGAGTAGAAGAACAGAAGGATTGATCGACCGAATCTGTACAGGTCTGATGCATGTTTCCATTCAAATCGTCCCCTGAGTTCCAATGTGTGCTATGTGCCTACTGGCACATAGAACACATTGGAACTCAGGGGACGAAATGGTGTCTGGAGAGTCTGGAGAGCATAGATTCCAATAGTATCTTGCTTGAGAAACTTCTTTCAATGAGTCGATTTCTAACACCTCAAGATCAGCAGGCTGATACTGTTGATGGATAGCACAGATTCCAATAGTATATTGTTTCAGAAACTTCTTTGAATGCACCGACTTCTAACACCTCAAGCTGTTTAGGTTACTTTTTTCTTTTTTTGTAGCCGTATATGAATGACGGAATAAATTATAACTGAGACCAGACGTGTAGTTTTGTCTAATATTATACAATTATTGACTTTCATTGAGGTTAATACAAGGAATTATCAACCCGAGAAAGGTAATCTTCACCGACGCCTCACGGAAAGTCAATTATTGTTTTACTATTTTGACAGAAAAAAATCGTTTGCAAATTCCTTGTTTGTTGGCTTTCTTTGGGGAAGTAAGGCATGCCTGTTGTTCACGTTTGATCAAAGTCAGCAGAGGCAAAAAGCACCAAAATACACTGTCTTCTAAAACGAAATTGCAAACCCGGTCGCCTTCACTATACCGGCTGTCATCATAAGAAAACTGTGTGGTTGTCGTATTACTTGCACGGTATCTCGACGCTTGCTTGAATTTCCTAGAATTCCGAAGTCAGTTTTTTGCGATCAAAATTGGGGTTCATAACGTGGCAATAACAAACACTTTGAGACTGACCTCCGTGGCGGCAACTCAGCGGCCCCGAACTTCTCGAAAACTACGCAGGAACTTGTTAGACTCTCTCTCTCTCTCTCTCTCTCTCTCTCTCTCTCTCTCTCTCTCTCTGCAGAAGGCAGCCATTTTACGTGACCTCACGGCGCGGTACGCTGAGACCTCACCAACCCCACAGTAACTGTTGATGCCATCATATAAAAATTGTACACTTCAGAATCTTTCCTGATCGAGCTTGAATTTCAGGACATTTTACTTAACTCTATACCTCGGAGTGCGGTGGCTTAGTGGTTACGTCACGGGACTTCAAACTGAAATGTCCACGGTTCGATCCCCACAAGGGGTAACTAAGTTGTACCCATGGGCAAGATACTTTATCCCAATTGCCCATGTGGGGGCACGGTGGCGCTGTGTCTAAGGTGTAGTACAAATCGATGGTTTACTTGTCTTCAACCAATGCTAACCCTGCTTATGTGGAGTTAGAATGTCGGGGAGTCTGTCAGTTCCTCTCCGTTGCTCGTTATTCTCTTCGGTTACTCTGGCTTTCGCACCCGTAAATGTATCCGACACGAGGTGACCCTGGTTGTCGAAAGTGTTGTTAAACCCCAAATAAAAATGAAACAAAAAACTCTATACCTAACACCTCCAGATAATTAAACAACAATTCTGAATGTCATGTTGTAAAGGTCAAATTAAAAAAAAATTATAAAAGATTGAAAGTCGATTTTTATGAACAGTGCTTGCTGGATATGTCCGTTACGTTGGGTAAGAGGCTTAGAGAGAAACGCACGTGTTCATTCGTGCACCCCTCCCCTTCATTTTTGTATATAGCACTGTGTGGATTTGTCCACTCCGTCAGCGCTTGAGATAGCTTCTTTTTTGGTGGTAGGAAAAAGCCATAAACTTTCCAACAGAAATAAGCGCTACAGAGCGTTGTCGTTCAACAGTCGTGGCACGCGATTACGCATTGCATAAATAATTTCTGTCTTAACCCTTAGAGACTTTAATTATCCCGGCGGTCAAACGTCACTGGGAATTCAGTTTCTTCGACGTTTTTCAAAATGCGACGTCAAACGTCGGAAAGTACAAATAACAAGATATTTTTCACATTAGTGATTAACTGGCTGAGGGCTAGATTATTTTTGGTGGTCTGAATTTGTTATTCAAAACTTGTTTTATTACAAATTATTGGAGTGCCCAAAGACACTCTCCAATAATTTGTAAGAAAACAAATTTATATAAACGAACTATTATTTGTGTTTGACTGAATATGAAATATGAGCAAGGGAAGTGTTGGCTTTTGCTCTGGTATCCTCATTTTTTGAAAGCCCTGATAGTGGCTTCTTGCACTCAACCTGTTAAGATGTCACGACAGCAGGATTATATTAGTATTTTAAGCTGCGATAACATTTGGTTCAACGATTGTCACTAAGCACTATTCGAGAGAAAATAGGACTTGAGGTAAAAACTAAAAAAAATCGAAAAATAATAACTAAACAAATGACCACAAAGTATCAAGGCGCTGTTTGATTCCGTACGTCATAAGACGTACAAAGTATCAAGGTTCCGCTCTATTGCACAGGGTGAAATTCTAAACATAGGGCATATGTTGAAACTAAGGCCTTGTAAAACAGAGATATATTTTTAGTATCAGATATATGATTACATTAATTTTGGCTTTTTGTTGGACAAGAGAATTTAAAGTTTTGGTCCCAAAGTTCGGGTTTGATACATTGGGGTAAATTACCAGATGAATTATGGGAAACAGTGGCTTCGAAAAATTGGCTATGTTTTAAAATGTAATTTTTACACGGGTTTGGTACCAGACGTGTAACTAAAAAATGAAACGGAAACATATAAAATTTTGCATTTTAGAAACAGGGGATGCTATGCTCCAGGGGTAGGTAGGTGGGGGTGGTAGGAAACTTCTGCTTTTGAGGCTGCTGGGTGGCTGAAAATGACTGGTTTCAGCATTTTGTCATGCAAGTTTGCAGGTTGAAGTTTTGCCTTTGACAATATTTTATTCACCCATATTCTGATTGTTTATTCTACTTAGTCAGACAGTATTATATATTTTTTATGGATTTGGGAAATGTAATAAATGTTATGGGTTAGATAACTAAGTTACAGAATATTTGCATTTGCAGAGAGTGTATGGCATGTCATTTTTGGAAATGCCTGGAAAACTGTGGAGCCGCACCCAAAGGGTTAAACCTCCATATTAAGAAATGGTATATGCTTGACTCACATGCGGAATCATCCCCATATATTTAAGTTTTATGTATATCCCAAGATCATAATTCGAATTTTTTTTCACGGATGCCCGAAGATTTTCCGACATAATTTCGGATGATGGCCGTCAGCACCTCACATCTGCACCCAGCCGTGTCCTATCAGCATGTAACATTCTATAATCCAAATATAGAAACACAGGACACTATAAATTGTCTGAAAAAAATCTTTTGGTGGAGGCCGACTACTCCCAGCACCCCCCCCCCCCCCCTCCCCCGTATGTACGTCCTACAGGCCATTGCATAAAAAAGATAAAAGGCTGCGAAATACGAGAGGTTGTTGAAAAACAACAGATTCTTTCTTGATCTATCGAGAGTGGGTATAGAATGTTGCGCATTGAGTGAAGAAAGTGGAGCAAATTCTAACAGTATAAAGGAGGCCTCATCTGCAGTAAACATGGAATGTGGCTACACGTGATAACGTAACAGAAATATGACTAATTTTCCGCTTTACATTAGTCATTTCCGACATTTCTCTAGAACAAAATAATAACCTCTTGGTGTTGTCTTGCCAAAGATGTTCTCTGTGCAGTCTTCATTTCATCACCTGTTGCGGTTTTGATAGTCTTTATTTCGGCTGGCCGTAACTCATCCATGGGTGTTACTTTTGGCTTCCAGACAGATACAGCTCCCCTGAAACAAAAATCAAACAATCATTACTTGAACGAATATTAAATTGCAGACCAACCAGGGGCGTCACTAAGAGGTTTTAGGGAGCGGGTTGACACCCCCATCCCATTATTTTTTCCAGTCAGGTCAGTTTCTTCTTTATTGTATATATCGATTCATTCTTTCTGATTAGTCATGCGCGTGGCCAGGATTCTATAATAGGGGGTGCCCGCGCCATTTTTTGTGTGTATGTGTTGGGGAGGGGGGGGGGGGGGCTGATGATTCAAAGATGATATTTGGAAGGCCGTTGTGTGGGTTCCGGGGGCCTCCTGTAGTTGTAACTGGACCCTACGGCCGTTACCAGATTAGGACCCCCCCCCCCCCCCCACCCACACACACACAAAAACACCCGAGAACATTTTGCCAAATTTTTTTCATTTTTTGTTTCAAAAACATAGGTTATGACCCCTCATTGGAACGAGATCAACGAGCTCGTTCCAATAAGGGTCATAAGCTATGTCTTTGAGGCAAAAAGTGAAAAATATAATGAAAATTGAATGGGGATTTTTATGAACAGTGAAAAATATAATGAAAATTGAATGGGGATTTTTATGAATAGCGTTGAACGATTTTGGCCGTTATACGTTGGGTAAAAGGTTAATAAGCACGTACCGTACTACAAATTGGTTCTGCTTGCCCAACCCCATCCCCAACAGCCCTAATCGAGTACTACAGACCTCGATTTGTATTCTTAACCCTTTACCCAACGTAACGACCAAAACCGGGCAGCGCTATTCTCAAAAATCGACAATTAATTTTCATTATTTTATCATTTTTTGTCTCAAAAACATAGGTGTTTTCAGGAACGTGATACGACCTGAATTCATAAAGTAGATAGTTACTCAGTGAATTTGTGTGGTAGACCAATCAAGAATTTCAACGTGCAGCCCAAGGCTGCACGTTGAAAATATTGATTCGTCTTTCCCCAAGTAACGAATGCAGACTCTACCAGTTGTTGGCTCCGAACTGTCATGGAATATACCACCAGGGTTCAAAGGATTAATGTGACACTGATCTGATAAATAAATAAAAAATAAATAAATAAATAAATCTGACTTAAATTAAGTTAAATTATATTTTTCCAGAGATTCAGGCTGCAGAGTATGCAGACTTGACGAGGTGGCCAACAACGCTGGTTGAAGAAAATAATGTTTAACGTAATAATAGCTTTTCAGTTCACGCAAGGGCGTGGAGAGGAATATCTGGGCCCGGGACAGTATGGATGAAGGGACCAACATAATGCGGAACGCATCATCCGAGCCACAAATCGGCGAGATGGTCGAACACGACAGGGTGTGTTTCCGCGGGTCAATGGGGACCTCCGCGGGAGAATGTTCATTCTCGAGGTGTCAAATGACGAGGTTTCCTTGATCTCCCGTCACGAATTACTCGATTGGACAATAACAAATTTGTGGGTTTTCACATGTAGACTATATGTATACTGCACAAAAGAAATATAACAAGTCGACTTGCTGGTAACCGATATCGACAGACCAGTTTTATACAATTTGTTCAAGTGTTTTAGAAACGGACCCTTGCTCAAGAGACACGAGGCTCGCCTATCGAGGTCCCGCGAGTGGACCCCCAACAACGCAAGGCCCCCGGGTTACTATCCCGCTTTCCTCGTCCTCTCGACGGCCCCGCTTTTATCTTATTTCAGGTTATCGAATGTGTAATAAATATATAAAAGATTTCATTGTGAGGTGCATAATAAAATCACGTTTTACCAGTTATGGTGGGGGTCGCTAACTGTTAGCCTCTTTCTCGAGATTATATCACTCTTTCAAAATGTCAAAGAGATCACATTAGAGCCCTGCGAATCTCAAATTTAGGGTCAAAGCGAATCTTGAGTTGAATCAGATTTCGAATCGAATAAACTGAATCAAAATTAGAATCTCTCCGCTTTTGAAGCTGTTGACACCGCGCCTTCTTATAACGGTGAATATTGCTAATCTCCATTCTAGTATTTGTCTGTTTGAGCAAATCAATCAAAAATGCAGAATATTACAGAACGAAATCAAAGTAGTTTCGAAAGCTGAACCTTCTTGAACCCTTCTTCTACCAGTCAAATCGGCTGTGCGGGAGACCAGGGGCCAATACTATAGAACTTAAAGAATTGTGTCTTCTAGAATTGTATTTTCTCGTTAAGACTTTAAATTGGTTGAAATGAACCATTAGCAAGATGTGGCAATTTGGTAGTTGCTAATGATTCATTTTAGTCAGTTATATTAAAAGGAAGAAAATACAATTCTAGAAAATACAGTTGTAAAAGTTTTATAGTATTGGCTCCTGGCTCCTATACTATAAAACTTTTACAATTGTATTTTCGAGAATTTATTTTCTAGTTATGACTCTAAATGGGTTGAAATGAACCATTAGCATTTTCAAAGATGTGACAATTTGCCAGTTGGCAAATTGCCATCTCTTTCAAAATGCTAATGGTTTATTTTAGTTAGTTATATTAATAGGTAGAAAATACAACTCTAGAAAATACAATTGTAAAAGTTTTATAGTATTGGCTCCTGGTCGGAACATGTTGGACGAGAACTCGATTCGGCGTCAAATAAATAGATAATGTGCTAATGATTCATTTTCGTCAGTAATATTAATAGGTAGAAAATATAATCCTAGAAAATACTATTGTAAACATTTTATAGTATTAGCTCCAGATCGTCCCGATGACATCTTGAGCATAAAAGGAGACACTTCGTAGGCTTTTGAAAACATCTGAATGATTCGAAAAATTTTCGAATCCGAAATAGAATCGATTCCCAGGACGATTTCGAATCAAATAGAGTGTTAAAGCTTTGCCGAGCCCTAAACCATACATTTGACGGACAGACCAAAGTTGTAAAAAATTCCATACAAAAAATCTGATGAGATTCGAAAGGGCAGACGCTATGGTGAACATGAAATTTAACTTTTAATCTCTGCAAACTTATGTCCAATTATCAAAGTTTGAAGAATTTTTCCCATAATGCAACTCAACTTGGAATTAATTTAACCTTTTCATTCTTCTTTTGAGGAGCTCAATGTGCATTACCAAGCAAAGGGTCAACCAGTCAAATAGATCGTTGCCAACTGAGTGAACCAGTCACGTTGGTCGTTTTTCAACTGTGTTAACCAGTCCAATGGGTCGTTTTTCAACTGAGTTAATCAGTCAAAAAGGTCGTTTTAAACTGAGTTAACCAAATAAAGAAGTCGGTCATTTTCAAGTGAATTAATTAGTCAAATAGGTAGTTTTTCACCCGAGTTAACAGTCAAATAGGGTGTGTTCAACTGAGTTTGCTCAATTCATAGCTTCCCATGTTAGCTGAGATTTCAGGGGTTAAAAGTTACATTCCATTGCCCTGACACGAGATACACAAGATCACGCAACACGAATGAAATCGTATTCCGTTTCTGCACCCACCCAAACTTAAATGCGATTCAAACGTTCTCAGTTTATAGAAGAGTTAAGTGGGTTGCAGATATTAAGCAATTGTCATTTTCACCCGTTGAAAGTCGTCGGTGGTGTAAGATTACAAACGCGATTTATACCTTATTTACAATCAATTATTTTCTCGCGGCAGAATACACGAAATCGTCATTCAAACCTTTTTTCAATCGAAGCTTTCGACAAGCACCCTATGAATCTCATACTTCGGATCGAATCTCGAATCGAATCTCGCCGACTTGAAAGTTATAGATACTGCATCTTCTTGCAACCGTAAATATCGTTAGTCTCCACTACGGAGGTGACACCTGTTACTTATTCTCAGTTTCTTTTTCGACATTCGTTATCAACCGATTTTATCGATTGATAACGAATGTCGAATTAGGAACTGGGAATAAGTAA
The DNA here is from genome assembly GCA_031216915.1 of Pictodentalium vernedei. Taxonomy (NCBI): domain Eukaryota; kingdom Metazoa; phylum Mollusca; class Scaphopoda; order Dentaliida; family Dentaliidae; genus Pictodentalium; species Pictodentalium vernedei. The sequence continues at coordinate 546,127,321 of CM062297.1, forward strand.
CAGTTGTTCCGTCCCCGACTCCACTCACATATTGTTTGCAATGACAACCAGTTTGTTTGGGCAAATCAATCAGAAAATAGGTATATTGCAAAACGGAATCAAGGTTGTTTCGGAAGCGGAACCTAATTGGCCTTGTTGCAACCGATAATGTTACAACGCCGCATAATGTTACACCAACGCATAATGTTACAAAAAATGTAGTAAACAACCGATAATGTTATAAACTCCGCATAATGTTATAACTTTTTTCAACCCGTTATGTTATAAAAATCGACGCATAATGTTATAACTTTTTTCAACCCGTTATGTTATAAAAATCGACGCATAATGTTATAACTTTTTTCAACCCGTTATGTTACAACAAATTAACCGATAATGTTATAACTTCTGTATACTAATTCCAGTTACAGCTATTGCAGATGGACTTTACCACTTACCATATATTGCCGCATAAAGGTATGTAAAATTTATACTAAAGGTTTCTGCTCTGTTTAAGGCGAGGAGACACCCCCCCCCCCCCCACCCCCCCCCCACCTCCCGGGGATTTATCATAGAATGACCTAGTCATGTTACATAGACGCGGATTATCCTGGTAACTCAGTCGTGTGACGTCATTACCATGATCGTGCAGTGCCCAACATGGTGAAGGCGGGGGTGGTGGGGGAGGGGTGCTATTTTATCCGGTTGGAACGTTTACCAACATGCGTAGTCTCCGCTTCTAGAAATGTAGTGTACCATAGTCCACTGACGCCTTTGGGGATGGGCAAATGCCTTTGTTTCTGCTTGTTTTTGGGCATCTAAACTCATTTGTCGCATATTTCTTAGTCATAAGAATATCTTATTGTTCATTAATTTGACATTTTAACAACTAACAGTGAACAAAAATGAGGTGGAGTTAAAAGTTAAAAGAGGTAAAAAAGTTGGATGGAGCAGTTGGATGGATGTGGCAGGTTGGTAGTGTCGCACGGAAGCCGAAGAATAAGATGCGACACTGGGTAGGAAGAGGAATGGGGTTTAGGAGGATTGAAAGGGGTGGGCAGGGATTAGGCTGAGGAAGAGAAGAGGTCATGAATTAGTACATCAGGGTGATTGTGCAGAGAAAGCTATCTGAGAATACTGTAAGAGAGTAGTGCTAGACGGTATGATAATATAGATGGTGGAGATGTTGGAAGAAGTGGAAGTGATGAATTTGGGATTACAGGTTCTGGAAAAGGCGGAATCACTAGAACTGGCAGTATAGGGAGAAGGGGGAGATTATGGAGGAGGAGTTGTGTTGATGTTGGTGTTGTGGCGGTGTTGGTGATGGTGTTTAGTAGTTATGTATGTTGAAAATGAGCCATTTTGTAGGACCCCGGGGCAGGACACCGGAAGTTACGTCATGTCACGTGATTGGACGGTCATATTGGGTTGTCATGATAGTGCGCGTGGGTGGCCAGATTGTGATGTCATTATCATGGTAATAGGTGGTAGGAGTGCGTATGCGCAGCGCGTGTTGTTATGGGGACACGTGCTCCGTCTCAACCCTAACAAACCGACAATAGATATCGAATTAATTCAAACAACACGACAATCTTCAGAAAACTGACCAAACACTCCTGAAAACACTCCCAAATAAAGGTAGGATAATATCCTTAATGAGGGTATGAGACGTATGAAGAGATACTCATTGCGCTCATTTTCATAGCTTTCATTTTGAGACGTATGATTTTGCGCGCATCGTGCTCATTTTCATAGCTTTCATTGCTTCATACGACGAAAAGGGGGATTCCGTGGGTTTAGTATCCTTAAAATATAGGATAGTATCGTTACCCAATGTCCGACCATATAATGGACGCATAATTTATCACAGAAATGGGTTTATTACAATAATGGTTGGTTTATTACAATAGTGTTTTTTTAACTGAGAGATAAACTGGAAAGGGAGGCGCCGTTCCTGTCCCCGGAGCCCTACTGCTCCTTGCCCCTGGAGCTCCTGAAGTCCCGGTCCCTCGAGTTTCTGGCGAGCTACTAAATCAGTACTGGCAGGATTCGGGAGTGTTTTCGGGAATGTTTTGGACAGTTTCCTGAAGATTGTCGGGTTGTTTGGATTAATTCGATATCTATTGTCGGGTTGTTAAGGGTGAGACGGAGCACGTGTCCCTATAACAACACGCGCTGCGCATACGCACTCCTACCACCTTTTTTCATGATAATGACATCACAACATGGCCACGCACGTGCACTATCATGACAACCCACATGACCGCCCAGTCACGTGACATGACGTCACTTCCGGGGTCCTACAAAATGGCTCATTTTCAACACACATAATTACTCAACACCATCACCAACACCGCCAAAACACCAACACAACTCCTCCTCCACGATCTCCTCCTTCTCCCTATACTGCCTGTTCTAGTGATTCCGCCTTTTCCAGAACCTGTAATCCCAAATTCATCACTTCCACTTCTTCCAACATCTCCACCATCTATATTATCATACCGTCTAGCACTACTCTCTTATAGTATTCTCAGATAGCCTTCTCTGCACAATCACCCCGATGTACTAATCCATGACCTCCTCTCTTTCTCAGCCTAATCCCTGCCCACCCCTTTCAATTCTGCTAAACCCCATTCCTCTTCCTACCCAGTCTCGCATCTTATTCTTCGGCTTCCGTGCGACACTACCAACCTGCCACATCCATCGTATGTACGTCGCTCCATCCAACTTTTTACCTCTTTTAACTCCACCTCATACGCACACCTACCACCTATTACCATGATAATGACATCACAACCTGGCCACCCACGCGCACTATCGTGACAACCCAATATGACCGTCCAATCACGTGACATGACGTAACTTCCGGTGTCCTGCCCCGGGGTCCTACAAAATGGCTCATTTTCAACATACATAACTACTAAACACCATCACCAACACCGCCACAACACCAACATCAACACAACCCCTCCTCCATAATCTCCCCCTTCTCCCTATACTGCCAGTTCTAGTGATTCCGCCTTTTCCAGAACCTGTAATCCCAAATTCATCACTTCCACTTCTTCCAACATCTCCACCATCTATATTATCATACCGTCTAGCACTACTCTCTTACAGTATTCTCAGATAGCTTTCTCTGCACAATCACCCTGATGTACTAATTCATGACCTCTTCTCTTCCTCAGCCTAATCCCTGCCCACCCCTTTCAATCCTCCTAAACCCCATTCCTCTTCCTACCCAGTGTCGCATCTTATTCTTCGGCTTCCGTGCGACACTACCAACCTGCCACATCCATCGTATGTACGTCGCTCCATCCAACTTTTTTACCTCTTTTAACTTTTAACTCCACCTCATTTTTGTTCACTGTTAGTTGTTAAAATGTCAAATTAATGAACAATAAGATATTCTTATGACTAAGAAATATGCGACAAATGAGTTTTAGATGCCCAAAACAAGCAGAAACAGAGGCATTTGCCCATCTCCAAAGGCGTCAGAAGACTATAATACACTACATTTCTGGAAGCGGAGATTACGCATGTTGGTAACGTACCAACCGGATAAAATAGTACCCCTCCTCACCCCCCCCCCCCCCCCGCCTTCACCATGTTGGGCACTGGATGATCATGGTAATGACGTCACACGATTGAGTTACCAGGATAATCCGCGTCTATGTAATGTGACTAGGTCATTCTATGATAAATCCCCGGGAGTTGGGGGAGGGGGGGGAGGGGGGGGGGGGAGTCTCCGCGCCTTAACCGGAGCAGAAACCTTTAGTATAAATATTACGCACCTTTATGCGGCAATAAATGGTAAGTGGTAAAGTCCATCTGCAATAGCTGTAACTGGAATTAGTATACAGAAGTTATAACATTATCGGTTAATTTGTTGTAACATAACGGGTTGAAAAAAGTTATAACATTATGCGTCGATTTTTATAACATAACGGGTTGAAAAAAGTTATAACATTATGCGGAGTTTATAACATTATCGGTTGTTTACTACATTTTTTGTAACATTATGCGTTGGTGTAACATTATGCGGCGTTGTAACATTATCGGTTGTAACAGGCCTCTCCTTCTATCATCAGGTCTCCTCTACAGGAGAACCGATAAAAGAAGACTTTAAGAGGAGACACTTTGTATGCTTTTGAAAATATCGCGACAATTCAAAAAAAATCCGAATCAGCTCTACTAAAATCGAATCAGGACGATTTCGAATGGAATCGATTTTCACAGCTAAACCGGGCCTTACTTTTGACCCACCATTAGAACGAGCTCGTCCAGCTAGATGGAATTAGGTATCATAAGCTGGTTTTAAAAGGGAGATTAACCCATTAATACCAAGGTATTTCTTTTTTATTTTATTTTAATTTTTTTATTTTCTTTGAGAAAATGATATTTTGAGGAAAATACTACTCTGTGTTCCTTTCTATCTATTTGTTAAGCATTCCTTTGTCAGCCGAGGACTGTCCGTTCGATAGTCCTGAGTGGACAAAAGGATGATTAACTAGAGGGCACTGCGCAGAGGACAACTCGAGCCTAGAGCATAATACATAGTATTACATAATACATACATAATACATAGCACAGTGGCTAATCGTGATCGTGACAGTTTTACGGGCGGAGAAAGCCGGAGTACCGGGAGAGAACCACCGAGCATCGACGAGCAACTGTCAGTTCCTCAACATTCTAACTCAGTTCAAGCTCCGCTCAAGCAGGGTTACAGCGGTTGAAGACAAGTGCACCATCGGGTTTGTACGCCTTAGTACACGGCGTCATCGTGCCCCCATGTAGGTAACTGGGATAAAGTGGCTTGGCCAAGGACACAGTGCAGGTCGTCCCGGACGGGGATCGAACTCGAGACCTTTAGCATAGAAGTTCAACAGTCTACCACTGAGCCAACGCACTCCGCTGCCATGCTTTAGCATTGCCGATGGCACTGTGTTACACTCGAGGGACGATGCACATATATAAACAATGTGTTGCAGACATATGGACAGACAAACAGACGACAGCTATCGCTATTCTGTCGCCCATCACTCTGGTTTGGATTATTTGTAGTCTCGGACTCTCCACTTGGAATATTTAAGCTGTTTACTTGAGAGCACTAATGCAACAGATATTATAGAGAGGATCAGCATTCCCCATCTTGGGTCACGAAAGGGGAGTAGCATACGTCGCCTTTGTTTTTAAAACAAATCACACTTGGAACAATTAACAGGAACAATCCAGGGGCCAATACTATAAAACTTTCATAATTATATTTTCTGGAATCGTATTTTCCAGTTATGACTTTAAATGGGTTGAAATGAACCATTAGCATTTTCAAAGATGTGGCAATTTGCCAGTTCGCAAATTGCCATATCTTTTAAAATACAACTGGTTTATTTTAGTTAGTTATATTAATAGGTAGAAGCGACAGTTCTAGAAGATACAATTGTAAAAGTTTTATAGTATTGGCTCCAGGTCGGAACATGGCGAACGAGAACTCGATTCAGCGTCAAATAAATATATATTGGTATATTACGCGCTTGCTCATTTGTGTTAAAAGTAACTTTAATAGTAAGTATCAATTGTAATATTATTAATAATATGGTAAATCTGACATGAAAACAAAAAAACTTCAGGTTAAGGACACACTGAAATGTGACTGCGTACACTCGTATCTTCGTTGCTTTGCAAATCGAAACTGAGCTACCATTTCGAAAGTTCAACATTCAAAATGCATTGATATAAATAATGTATTGTCGATACTTGTGCCACAGGTGTTTGCATAGCTGAGTTATGAGAAAGGAAATGAGGTACAAATGAAGCGATTAACTGCAACCGACATCGCTGGCTCCCTACTTCGCTCCACACCTTTATTGTTTTGGAAAGAAATGTGACGTGTGCCCACCCCCACGTGACCAAACATGGTTAAAGTATATTGCCAAAATTGAAATTAACCGCGTAACCTTGACCTTTGACCTATTGAACTATCGATGCAAAATTGATCAGACCATCTTTGCACTTAGTTTTTATTTTTGTAATCATGTTCTTGGTTTGTTTTATGTTTTAGGCCTCATAATCTGCAGAGTAGGATGAGTGGTATTCGCTTAAGTGAAAGAAGGCTTTGCAATGCTAAAGCATTGCAAAGCCTTGTTGAACTCAAGGGACAAATTTATCAGTTTTATTAACATGGATAAATATCAGACATAAACCATTTATGTTTATTTCTTTTAAGTTTGCATTGGCTATAAAACAGAGCACGCGACCGCCAAAAGGACCATGCGGGGGGCCGGGGGCTGAGAAACAGATTGTTGTAAGTGTCGTTAAGCCCAAGCATAAGAACAAACAGACAGGCGACACCCATCGCTATTATCGACCCAGTTAACATTGGAATGGCACATTCGATGCAGCCCCCCCCCCCCCCCCCCCGTCCCCCCACCCCCACTTGAAATACGGATTGTGTATCCTTGAGCACAATGCTATAAAATACATGGATGTCAAAACTGGACTTAATGATCACGTGACCTTTACATTTCACCTACTGTCCTGTAAATTCAAAATTGATCAGAACACTTTAGGACCAACTCACGATCTCATACATATATAGACTGGAAAACGGCGTGCAAGAGAACTTTGACGTTTTGGCTTAAAACTTGCAAGTATGAGTCCGAAAAATATACTTCAGGTTCTACTTGTGTGCCAAATTTGACAAGTGCAGCTTGACGGGTTGCCAAGATATCGCGCAGGCATACATGCAGACATTCATCGCAGCGCAGTAGCACTGCGCGACTTTCGTCGAGCGTGTGTAAACACAATGAAAGAAAGGAATAGTTATAAACGGCGTCTTGATGCACTCAAGAGACGTTACACAGAGTGGGGAGCTCTCTCAATTTTAAAAGATCAGATAGTTGTTCAAACTTGTCGAGGATATAGTCAGTATAAATCAACGCACTGATGTGCTTTCTCAGATCCTCCAAAAAGTGCTCAAGTCAAGGTATTAGCATTGGCAGTCCATGCAAAACGAATAAAAGTATGAGTGAGGCCCCACAAAGTAGATAGTCTGCTTCTCAGGCCATTTTTTTGTAAAATTGCATGTGGAGGGGGAAACGTTTTTTTATTTTATTTTTTTATTTTTGTGATCATGTTCTTGGTTTGTTTTATGTTTTAGGCCTCATAATCTGCAGATTAGGTTGGGTGGTAGTGTATTTCTTCGCTTGAGTGAAAGAAGGCTTTGCAATGCTAAAGCATTGCAAAGCCTTGTTGAACTGAAGGGACAAATTTATCAGTTTTATTAATTTGCAATGGTTATAAAAACAGAGCACGCGACCGACAAAAGGGCCTTGCGGGGGCGGGGGTGGGGGTGGTTGGGGGGGGGGGGGGGGGGCTCTGAGAAATAGATTTTTAACTTTTCCCTAACTTCTTTAGACCTAAAACGTTATTTACTTCCAGAGGATAAGGCACTGGAGCTCAAACCGAAAGGGCCACGGCTTGATCCGCACCATGGGAATCTGTGTTGTCTTCTTGGGAAAGGCATTTAACCCCGAGTGCCCACGTGGGGGCACGGTGGCGCTGTTTACTAAGGTGTACCATACGTCGATTGTGCACTTGTTTTCAATCAATGCTAACCCTGCCTGGGCGAAGTTAGTATGTTGGGGAGTATGTTGCTCGCCGCTGCTCGGTGGTTCTTTCCGGGTAATCCGGCTTCCTCGGGCAGTAAAACTGCCTGACACGAGGTGGCCCTGTCTGTCGAAAGTGCCGTTAAACCACAATAAAAACATGAAACAACACACAGTCATTCATTAACCCTTTACCTACATGAAAAGCAGACAACACTTGCAAAAAAAAATCTTGAATAACTCGATCCAACGAGGGGTCATAACCTATGTTTTTGAGACAAAAAATGAAAAAATAATGAAACTTAATTGGCGATTTTTTAGAATAGCGCTGGCCGGTTTTGGCCCGTACGTTGGGTACAGGGTTAAAATCTTATAATGTTATTACAGTTATGTGATAAACTTTAGAACTGTAAGAGAAGGGTCGAAATAGAGAAAAACAACTCTCTTCATTTTGAATGCCGAAATATGTCTGCTACTTGGCTCAGATCCTGCTGATATAAAGCGATACACTGAAATTTGTTGAAACGCATTCAAGATTAGTCAACAAAAATACAACGATAAACGTTGAAAATAAAGGATATTAACTTTCTCAAATTTAAATAGATTTAGGAGGTTTTCAGACTTGTTCGAAGTATTGTGGATATGAAGCAAAAAATAAATATTTATTGGAGTTTGGTATGAAGGACGGACGTTCTAGCTTGAGCTACATTGTGAAATTAAAATAATCCGAAAAATTTCGAAAACTAGAAGTACACGGGCAGTTAAAAAAATCAGTTTTTTTCAGAAAATATGGGGAGATTGTTAATCCTTCTCCTTTACTACCCTAATCCTAGCCCTGTCCTTAACCCGAGACAGTTTCGTCGCTTTTCTCAAAGCCACGCAATGTAAAACTAATCACACAACGGTTGTTTAGCTTCATAATGTCATGATGTGCACAAATAATCGTGTCCAATGCACTGTGACTAGTCTCACAATCAAATTAGTCAGACGAGAGACCCGTTGGGCGAAACAAAAACCCGCAATGTAATCCTCGTGACAGCAAACAGGGAGGAATGGCAAGTGGATGGTTCGACGAACAAGGGTCAACAACAGTCTTGAATTTCAGAAGACCGAGTTAATTTTCGAGGAGACTTAACAAACTTTATTTATTTATTTATTTATTTATTTATTTATTTATTTATTTATTTATTTATTTATTTATTTATTGGGTTTAACAACACTATTGACAGCCGCTGTCACCTTGTGCCGGACAGTTTTACCGGAGGGGAAGCTGGAGTACCCTGAGAGAACCACTGAGCAATGGCGAGCAACTGTCAGGCTCCCCAACAGACTGACTCCACACAAGCAGGGTTAGCATTGGTTGAAGACAAGTACACCATCGACGTGCAGTATGCGTTAGTGCACAATGCCACCATGTCCCCATGTGGACAATGGGGTGAAGTATGGCAAGGACACAACAGGGTTGCCACACCTGGGATTCGAACCGAGGACCTTTTAAAGAAATCAGAAATAGGTTTTCGTAAACATTCATCATACCATGCTTGAGAGGAGTGTGTCCACTTTCAAAATTTTTGGCTGCACACACTTTTTTCATGTAAAAATGCATGCATGGATCTGGGGAATGCATTAGGGGGTTCAAAAATGTGACATCCAGCAATTCTGAAAAATGCACTCAATGACCCCTGGGTGACCTCAGTGACCTTGACCCATATTTTGAATCTCCATCGAGTGTCGACTCATTTGGTGTTGGTCCCAGGTCCATACATCATACCAAGCTTGAGATATGAGCTTGACCCAGTTTCAAACTTTTTAGCCACGCTCACTGTTTTCGTGTAAAAATGCATGTATGAACTTCGAGAAAGCATTTTGGAGTAAAAAAAACCCTGATTTCCAGAAATTCTGAAAAATGCACTCAATGACCCCTGGGTGACCTCAGTGACCTTAGCCCATATTTTGAATTTCCATCGAGTGTCGACTCTGTGGTGTTGGTCCCAGATCCAAACGTCATACCATGCCTGAGATATGGGCGTGACCCACTTTCAAAACACCCCTACGGACACCCGTAATGCCCCGGGATTCTGAAAAAAACATAGGTGGCCGAGAATTTGTGACTGTCTATCAGCCTGCCAAAAATCAGAACTCTATGACAGAAGACAGGAGAATAAGAAAAAGAAATAGAAAAAAAGAAACCATACAAAAACAATAGTCTGTGTTTCACACAGACTAATAATATATATGGCATCGTGTTACATCCATCGGGTATGATTACACAACAATCTGGTCTCTTGGCAATAGAAAACTCTCGAACCAAATCTTTAGACCGTCTGCCAGTGTACACTTACCTGAGAATTTGGAATGCATTGGATTCAAAATCTTTCTAATAGGAAACTGTTTAGGAAAACTCTAACTTCTAAGGCCCTATCGTCATATTCAAGTGATGTTCACAGCAATAATCTTTAGTCCTGATTGTATCTCATGATCAAGGGTGGATAGTTATTCTTCCCAACCCACAAGAATAGTATCAGTTATTTTTGAATATCAGCATCGTGTTGCGATGTATCCAGTCTGAAAACCTCGTTTTGCCCAAACTGGCTGCCTCATCTGCTTCATTGCGTAGCAATGAATACGAATACATGATATATTCACAATTTCATCGCCACAATTGTGAATGGCATGAGCCAGCAGACTAGTTTTAATGTCACCAACTTGGAGCTATCTGATCTTCCACTGGCTGCAATGGGGTCGGACAGATCCAAATATGAAAATAACTACCCCTGAACAGTTTACATTGGCCAGCCTTAACCTTTTCATCTAAACTTTTTATGAACAACTTATGACCAAGCCAAATCCTCACAGTCTGTATGCAATTGAATTGTTTTCTAAGGGGATGGCAGGTAGCCACCCAATCTGGCCATGCTTTTCCCTGAGGTATGCTTCTTTTTGTATATTTGATATATTTGTGTTAAATTTTTCTTTTTGGCATACTGCGAATAAAAATATCTGAATCTGAATATCTAAAAAGCAGTAAACGAAGGGCAACAACTCTGTTAAGTATAAATGAACCAATGTGGTTCTCGAACTTGTCCGAGTTGTCGTCATTTCTGTTTCCACTGTTTTGAGGATTTCGAAAGGAAGGGAAAGTAGCCCACCTCGCCAACTAATTCGCCTCCTTCAGCAGCAATCGTGTACTTTCTTTACGTTAATTTTGATAGTTATTTTTTCGGTAAACAGTGGATCTTTGATTTCCAATTCTAATTACAAACTAAGGCCCCACAAAATAAATCTTCTGTTTCACATGCCATTTTGTGCAAAATTGCATGTGGGTGGGCGGTTTTTTATTTTATTTTTTATTTTTGTAGTTATTTCTTTGCCACCAAAAGTTCATGCTCTTGGTTTGTTTTATGTTTTTGGCCTCATAGTCTACAGAATAGCATGGTGGTATATTTCGTCCCTTAGGTGCAAGAAGGCCTTGCAATGCTAAAGCATTGCAAAGCCTTGTTGCATTCAAGGAACAGATTTATCAATTTTATTAACTTGGGTAAAATATTTTTATTTTTTTAAGTTTGCATTGGTTATAAAAAGAGAGCATGCGGCAGCCAAAATGACCTTGCGGGTGGGGTTGGGGGCTGGAAAACAGATTTTTAATTTCTTAAAACTAATCATTACCTTTGAAGAATAAAGTTAATATCATTTCCAGATCGAATGATCTCCTGTTTGGCCTGGTCATGTGAGAGACCATCTGTGTTCACACCATTTATGGCTAATATACCATCTCCAGCTTTCAACCCATATCGTTCGGCAATACTTCCTGGGTTTACCTGTTTCAAGAAGATAAGTATTTATATGAAACATTATTTCCTGAAAGGATGGAAACTATTACAGTGTTTGTATTGGCTGGCGGGTAGGACGTAATTAGTGACCCCCCCCCCCCCCCACCACCACCACCATTTACACTGTGGTCTAGCTCGTTTTAAATACATGAAAATTCATAAAACTGAGTAATTTTGAAATGGTTCCTGAAAGTAAACACGATAATATTGTGTGAAATAATAAAAATATGTTTGCTCTTTTCACATATGCGATACTACAAAGATAGGTTCCTGACAGGACTGCACGTTGATGGGCAATACAATTTTGACCCCCAAATATATCCTATGACACTTCAATGGAACGAGCTCACAGAGATCCTTCCAATGGGAGGGGGGGGGGGGGCATAAGCTATGTTTTTGAGGCAAAAAATGAGAATTTTGGACTATTCAGGAATTTTGTTTGTAAATGTTGTCTCGCCGTTTTATGTAAAGTGTTAAATGTCATTTGATCGACATTTGCTTATTTCCTTCTGTTGATTCATGACACAGTTGAGGACTACTGACCATACATTTATAACCCCTTCATTCTCCACAAGTTAGTGCGCCCATGGAAGACTTTAATAAGTTTCATATTAACCCTCTACCCAATGCACAGTATATTAAATTTTATTATTTTAATGTTTGATTTTTTTTAGAATATTTCAACAAATTTCAACAAAACCATATCATGTGACCCCTCATTGGAACGAGCTTGATGAGTTCGTTCCAATGAGCGGTCACATGATATGGTTTTGTTGAAATGTTTTGAAAAAAAAAATTTCAAGGACTTCATTTGAAAATTACCTGAAAGGGTGCGGTCGATTCGTTATGTTAAAGGGTTAACCCGTTCATTTATTTAGGAGATATTCCATCACGAAATGTATGAACTTGTTATATATATATCTCTCTCTGTCAAACAAAATATGATAGGTATTTTTTCTAATACCGCCTAACCTGAACAGGATTGCAAGTGATTTGGAATATTTACCATGACAGTAATGGGAGTTAATCAAAAAAGGAATCTATTATTCGTGTAAAGAACTTTTGTATCAAAATTTCCACCCGTTTGGTAATTGGTACACACTCGTAGTAGCTAAACAGCATAATTTGTTCTGTAGCAGAGCAAAGAATGTTGAAAGTGGCTGCAGGCCTTTAAATTCATTTATTTTGGGCACACACTTTTGTCCTAATTTGGGCGCATTAACCTTTTACCTAACCTGAAAAGCAGACGACACTTGCAAAAATAATTCTTGAATAACTAATTTTTTTCATTTTTTGTTTCAAAAACATAGGTTATGACCCCTCGTTGGAACGAGCACGACGAGCTCGTCCCAACGAGGGGTCATAACCTATGTTTTTGAGACAAAAAATGAAAAAAATAATGAAAATTAATTGCGGATTTTTGAGAATAGCGCTGGCCGGTTTTGACCGTTACGTTAGGTGAAGGGTTAAAATAAAAAACAACGGTGTTATCCTGTTATGTGCTATTGCCATGCCTTTCTTTGTGTTTCTATGATCATATTATGATTGAAGTTATTCTCAAATGTAGAAAAGCCACAGAAAATTTATATATTTTTTTATGTCTTCATGTCTTCTCTACTTTGGGCACACCTGAAGATGGAGTGAAATTGTGGTAATCTAAAGACCTGAGTGGCTGAGTGGCATTTACTTGGGCATAGAACTATGTTTGCGGGACTGATGATCATGGCGTTTTTCATATTGTTGACCATTTAGAATTTCGTTTTATTCCTTGATATATCATTTGGTAAAAAAGACAACGATTTCAGCTCTTACAACAACGTAAACATTATGTTTCAGGGTGGGTAGAGCAGGATCTAAACATGAATGGGCTACACATAAGTAACAACAAACGAATTTTCTTTGAATATCCCAATTCTGATATTCCATAAAATTCAATTAAAATAAACACACAATAAAGGTTGTGGTGTATTGAACATAAAAGCAAATGCGTTTGGTTATATTTTCCTTGGGGCGGACTGGGCCAAAAAAGTTGCCGGGAAACGTATCAAGAAGGCTCCGGACCCGAACAAAATTTTGATTTTTCGAACCGAAAGAAACACTGCTTCCTACCATCTAAGCCATCAATGGCTGTCCACAAAGAGGACATTTTTGATGGCATTTTTTGTATCATCTTTGTCGCTCATTTGGCAAAATTGGTTGCACCAAAGGGGCCTCGGACTCATCAAGCCGACCATAGTTCGGCCCAATGGGCGAAAAATTGTATTTTTCGAACCGAAAGAACGCCGTTTCATTGCATTTGGCTGATCAATAGCAGACAAGACTGCTGGTATATCGAAATACTCTCAATGTGGACTGCCAATGGCAGTCCACATAGAGGGCATTTCGATCAACTGACAGTCTATGCAATCAGATCCATTTCGCCTTTTGGTCATTTTCACGAAAATTCAGGCGCCGACAGGTGTTGGACTGTGTAGATATAGGGTGCCCTGCGTGGCTCCCAATAATGATTCGTGCCAAGGCTGATAAAATAATATTTCATGAGAACAACTCGTACCCTAATGTGATTCAGATATCAAAGACCAAAACTATTTCCAAATGCAAGTGTCAATGACACTGTAGCTTAACTTGTCTGTGTGTTATGTTTGATGAAAAGTATAATGTTCAATGTTTATGAAAGGATTATGAAATAAGACAAGAATTGTGATAATTGGGAATATGTTCATTTCTGTTCCCTGTATCTATGTTTTCAATAAAAATAATATGAGGTGTAGACTGTACTAAAGAATTGAGGGGTGGGTTAACGTGGCCCTCACAGTTAATGTTATGTGGCCACCACAGTTAATGTATATCAACGAAAGTTACCAATTTACAGTGAAATTATTCCAAAATGAGTCATTCTATTAAGATACAATGAAATCCCTTCATAAATACCGCATGTAGACTGTGCTTTTCGGCTATGGGCCTGGGTAGCCATCACGGTTGACCGATCGTAACCAAAAGGGGACGTCCTCATTTAGACATTATACTGAGTCATCCTGCCAAGTTACAATGAAATCCCTTCATAAATATGACCTGTAGTCTGTGCTAAAGCTTTTCGGGTTTTGAGCTCGGGCAGCCGTCATGGTTGAATGATCGTGAACAAAAGGGGACGTTCTCATCTTGGCATTATCTGGAGTCATCTAACCAAGTTACAATAAAATCCCTTCATAAATATGACCTGTACACGGTGCTAAAGATTTTTGGGCTTCGGGCCCCTGTAGCCGTGACAGTTGACCAATCGCGACCAAAATGGGACGTCCTCATTTAGACATTATATGGAATCAACCTACTAAGTTACAATGAAATCCCTCCATCAATACGACCTGTAGACTGTGCTAAGGGTTTTCGGGTTTTGGGCTTGGGCAGCTGTCACGGCTGAATGATCGTGACCATAAGGGGACGTTCTCATTTAGACATTATCTGGAGTCATCCTACCAAGTTACAAATACAATCAAATCCCTTTATAAATATGACCTGTAGACTGTGCTAAAGGTTTTCGGGCTTCGGGCCTCTGTAGCCGTCACAGTTGACCAATCGCGACCGGCTGACAGATCGCGACCAAATGGGGAAGTTCTCGTCTAGACATCATACGGAGTCATCCTACCAAGTTACAATGAAATCTCTCCATATTAAATATGACCTGCAGACTGTGCTAAAAGTTTTGGGGTTTCGGGCTTGGGCAGCCGTCACGATTGACAGATCATGACCAAAAGGGGACGCTCTCATCTATCTAGATATTATACAGAGGCATCCTACCAAGTTACAATGAAATCCCTTCATAAATACAACCTGTAGACTGTGCTAAAGGTTTTCGGGTTTGGGGCTAGGGCAGCTATCAGGGTTGACCGATCGAGACCAAAAGGGAACGTTCTCATCTAGACATGACCCCAAACCTGCATATGAAATTTCGTGACGATCGGTTAAGAACTACGGGGTGTAGCCTGTGCTAAAGGAAAATGTGAACAGACTTACAGACACACAGACTAACAGACTTCCACACGCATGGTGGCAATAGCTTATCTTGACTTTGTCAAGTTAAGCTAAAAACACTTCAAGATGCAGCGACTCATTCGTTTACTAGTATCAAATAGTTTGAACGCAGTTGGCCAAGAAGTGAGGGGATGAAGCAACACCAGCCCCTACCCTCCCTGTCTCCGCGAACACTGGAAACGACTGCTGTTACTCGAAAGTATGTTTCAAACAGCAGGACGCCGAAAGAGCGTGATGCCTACACAGTCCTGGTTATGAGTTTAAGATACTCCCGGACAGAAATAAAATAAATAAGGTTCCGCTCCATAGTTTTCCGGGTATTTCCAAAAATGACATGCCAGACATTCTCTTCAGTTGCGAATATTCTTTAACTTAGTTATCAAACCCAAACTTGTACTACATTTCACAAATCCGATAAAACATAGAACACTATCTGACAACGTCAAAAATGAAAGTGTCAATGACACTGTAGCTTAACTTGTCTGTGTGTTGTGTTTGATGAAAAGGATAGTGTTCAATATTTATGAAAGGATCGCGACCAAATGGGGAAGTTCTCATCTAGACATCATACGGAGTCATCCTACCAAATTACAATGAAATCCCTCCACATTAAATATGACCAGTAGACTGTGCTAAAAGTTTTTGGGTTTCGGGCTTGGGCAGCCGTCACGGTTGACAGATCATGACCAAAAGGATACGTTCTCATCTAGATATTATACAGAGGCATTCTACCAAGTTACAATGAAATCCTTTCATAAATACGACCTGTAGACTGTGCTAAAGGTTTTCATGTTTTGGGCTCGGGCAGTAGACTGTGCTAGACGTTTTCGGGCTTCAGGCCACTGCAGCCGTGACAGTTGACCAATCGCGACCAAAAGGGGACGTGCTCATCTAGACATTATATGGAGTCATCCTACCAAGGTACAATGAAATCCCTTCATAAATACGACCTGTCGATTGTGCTAAAGGTTTTCGGTATTTTGGGCTCGTGCAGTCGTCACGGTTGACAGATCGCGACCAAATGGGGAAGTTCTCATCTAGACATCATACGGAGTCATCCTACCAAGTTACAATGAAATCCCTCCACATTAAATGTGACCAGTAGACTGTGCTAAAAGTTTTTGGGTTTCGGGCTTGGGCAGCCGTCACGGTTGACAGATCATGACCAAAAGGATACGTTCTCATCTAGATATTATACAGAGGCATTCTACCAAGTTACAATGAAATCCTTTCATAAATACGACCTGTAGACTGTGCTAAAGGTTTTCATGTTTTGGGCTCGGGCAGGTTGACCGATCGCGACCACAAAGGGACGGTCCCATCTACACATGACCACAAACATGTATATGAAATTTCGTGACGATCGGACAAGAAGTATGGGGTGTAGCCTGTGCTAAAGGAAAATGTGAACAGACTCACAGACATCCGCACGCGTGATGGCAATAACTTATCTTGACTTTGTCAAGTTAAGCTAAAAACCAACAATCTGAATCTGGGTGAAATAATTTACTGTCAAATGCAAGGCTTTGTAATAAAAGTTGCAAAATGTAATAATTATTACAAAGTGTAACTACATGTACAAAGACGGGAAAAACGTCGCAAAATGTAATAATTATTACAAAATGCAACTACATGGACGCGAAAAACGTTGAAAAATGTACTAAACTTTTTTTCAAGCGGGCAATCAGAAACTAATTCATGTTATTATACAGATATTAAAATAAATTTGTGTCTCTATGATTATACGACTGTCTTAGGGTATATTGTGTGCACTTCTACGCATATCTGAGTGGGTTTCGTAGATTTTCGAACTTTTATTACAAAATGCAACTCCATGGACAGGAAAAACGTTTCAAAATGTAATAAATGTTACAAAATGCAACTGCATGGACTGAAATTTAAAACGTTGCAAAATGTAATAATTCTTACAAAATGCAGCGAAACTGACTCGACAAAAGTTGCATTATGTAATAAACTTTTTTTCCAATGGAATTATCAGAAAGAATTTCATCTGATTAATTCACTTACATGTACACGCACCATGTGTCAATCGGCAATATATTAAACCCCCATTACCGTTTCCATTTATTTTTCAAATCTTTATTTTTTCTGCTACTAGAAGTATAAAGTTGCTGAAAAGACACCGAGGTTCTTGCATAATTGGCGGATTATTCTCGTCTATTGCGAAAATACATAACAACAAAACGTGTGCATATAGGAGATTTGCCTAAAACAGGGGTGTATCCTTTCGCTAATTATTTTTGCATTGTAAATCAAAGCTTTAGGAGATGAACTTCTTCATAGCGACGATGGGGTAGCAGTTGGGGACTTGAAGATCCCAGGGTTTTTTTTTTGTAGATGACATGGTTCTAGTGTACGAAAGCGAAGAAGGGCTAGCGAAAATGCTGGCAATTGTTGTGAGCTGTGGTAATAAATGGAAACTAGAACTAAATGAAAGCAAAAGCAAAGTTATTCCCGTGGCCGAAAAGTGGATCCTACTTGAAGGTAGAGAGTGAGGGAGTTCTGTATTCCGGAAGGTAGCAGCAAACTTCTTAGTGTAGGCGAGACGGGTGACTACGAGTATTCGGGGGTAAATATAAACATCACGGGAAGAGGCATCTACCGAAACCACACGAATAAACTGATTGTGAATGGGAAGCGAATCCTTAACCAAATGAAACTTATAGGGAGAAACAGTTTCAATAAGGTTTTCGTGGGGAAAACCATTTGGGAAATGGTGGGTCTACCAAGTATATCATATGGTACGGAAGTGGTATCTCTAAACCAAACGGCTTTAAAGAGCTTGGAAACCATGTAGAACGATGCAAGCCGATCGATAACGGGATCGAGTTATGCCGCAGCAATCAATTATTGAAACTCTGTTATCTTAAACTATTTGGTAAATCTCCCCGATAACCTATGGTGTAAAGAAATGTTCGTTCAAGAACACTTAATTGGAATTCAAATACAAGGACAGGGTGGATGGTCGAAGTGAGGGAGTTAACTGCTCACTAGAGATCCCGGACTTAGAAGTAGGGACAACCCAGGGCGAGAAAATCGTCAGAGAAAGAGTCATGGAGGATGGTAACCTCAATCTGCGAGAGGGAGTCAAATCAAAGAGGTCTTTGGATGGCCTGCGTGGTAAAGAGAAGAGTACCTTGATGCCACCTTTGTTGGGAACACTGTCATTCAAGCTGAGGTCCCTGCCCCTATAGCTAAAGGGTGAAATTGGGGAAAACAGTGAAAATGAGTGTCAGATGGGTAATTTGGGCGTCATGGAGACCCTGAAACACTTTCTACCAGAATGCCCAAAATTCCAGTCTAACAGAATACGATTCACTAGGAGCATAATGGGGAAATGGGATTGGAGAATGAAGGACATGTGGTTAGTGAGTGATACAAAGGAGAGGGTTAAGATGTTTATCGTAGAGATTGGCAAGAATGGGCACGGGATGCCATCAAGGAGTTTGTCTCAGAGTGTTGGGAGGAGAGAAGAAGCGTGGGAATAGGGAGATGGTTGGGTGCACAGGGGTAACCAAGGCTTTCTTACGTGAGAACCGCCACAAATCAGCGGCCGGACGAAGTGTTATTATTATTATTATTATTATTATTATTATTACAGGACTGCATTGCAATGTGGACTAGTCTGTATATACTTTGTTGATGCGATTTTCAACGGGGTCCATAAGACAATACAAAGCGCTACGAACAAACACTTGACACATGTAAGGAAATTCTCGCAAAAAACACACTGACAGCATTTGGTAAAGAAATGCAGATACAATTTTCTATAAATAATTGTATTATACAATGAATTAGTTTGATTGCTCTGCTTGAAAATATTGTATTACATTTTGCAACGTTTTTCCAGTCCATGTAGTTGCATTTTGTAATAAAACTTCAAACATCTACGAAACTCGCTTACTCGAAACTTGCACATAATATACCCAAAGACAGTCGTAGAATATTTAGAGACACAAATTTATTTTAATATTTGTATAATAACATGAATTAGTTTCTGATTGCCCGCTTGAAAAAAAGTTTATTACATTTTTCAACGTTTTTCCCGTCCATGTAGTTGCATTTTGTAATAATTATTACATTTTGCGACGTTTTTCCCGTCTTTGTACATATAGTTGCACTTTGTAATAATTATTACATTTTGCAACTTTTATTTCAAAGTGCGTTGCAACAAGGCTTCAACATAGAAAACTGCATGAAAATGCCGAACTCAATCATTTCCAGTCACCCAGTAGCTCAAAAACAGAATTTTCCCACTCACCTACCCACGGAGCATATCATCTCCTGTTTCTAAAACGTGAAGAAAAAAAATATATGTTTCCGTCTCTTTTTTCAGTTACATCTCCGGTTACGACTCCGTGTAAAAATGACATTTAAAAAAAAACAGTCGCTAAATCAGACTCCAACTCTGTGACCAAAACTTCAAATTCTTTTGTCCAACAAACAGCCTAATGTAAGCACATATCTGTTACTAAAATACGTCTCCGGTTTACATGGCATTAGTTTCAACTTATGCCCTTAGTTTAGAATTTTAGTGCAATAGTGCGAAACTGTAGAGCGGAACCTTATCAGACAAACACCGAATTTCCATGAAAAAGGGGCATACCTCCTGCAAAAGAAAATGTGTTCATTACTTTCCAAAGTGTGATTCACTGGGATTTCCGGGTTTGATTATAAACGATAACTTCACAAGTGAATTATGCAATCAACAATTGTGTCATGTATCCGTGCGCGCAAACGAACACGCTTTGTCGGGGGTGTAATGGGGACTTCATTGTGTTTTTTTTTTTGCTTTTTTTAACCCTTTACCTAACATGAAAAGCAGACGACACTTGCAAAAAAATCTTGAATAACTATTATTTTCATTTTTTGTCTCAAAAACATAGGTTATGACCCCCCATTGGAACGAGCTCGACGAGCTCGTTCCAATGAGAGGTCATAACCTATGTTTTTGAGAAAAAAATGAAAAAATAATGAAAATTAATTGGCGAGTTTTGAAAATAGCGCTGGCCGTTTTTGGCCGTTACGTTAGGTAAAGGGTTAAATAATATAATTATCGTTAATAATGAAAATTAATAAACAGAGTAATCGCTTGACTGGGCTGGTTACGTGAAATAATTCATTCGAGGCGAGGGACTATACTGTAAAACACTCGTGCGCATTCGCGCACTCGTGTTTGTACAACGTCCCTCACCGCTCATGGATTATTTCACGTAACCAGTCCAGTCAAACGATTACTCTCTATATAACGAACTGGATCGAGCTCTTCTCACACTCTATGCCCCCAAAAAACAGATAATATTTGTTAAAGTTATCGCTTTCACAAAGTCATTATCAGACAAACACCGTATTTTCAACAACAAGGAGCATAACTCCAACAAAACTCGAGGAAATTTGGTGAATATCGAACTTGACCAAGATCTACTCATACAGTGGATGGCTATAGCAAGTTTCGTAAAAAGCCGATTTGTTCAAGTTATCATGTTATCGTGTTCACAATATGTGGGGACGGACGTATCTAGATAGCAAATATTTGTGCGGATTTTCAGTGTTAAAACTAGATGTGGACTGTCCCAACTTGGGACCAAGAATCCTCCCGCGACACATTCTCTGAAAGTCGGCAACAATAATACTGAGTACCATTAATATCCTTAGCGACATTTAAAAGTTCTGAGCCGGGCTCGACTTGTTATAGTTGGATTTGGATGCGGGGGTATGTAAACTTGAACTATATGTCAGTGACCTTTACCTTATAGACAGGCATTCCAACCTTATTCGCGACACACCCTCTGGTGGTGGGCAACATTAATACCAAGTATAATTAATATCCTTCTAGGCCATCAAAAATTCAGAGTCGGATTTGACCCTGTTATAGTTGGATTTGGATGTGGGGATATGTGAACTTGAACTAAGTTTGTGACCTTGACTTTGTAGACAGGCATTCCAACCTTAGTTGCGGGACACCCTCCGGACGGACGGACGGACGGACGGACGGACGGACGGACGGACGGACGGACGGACGGACGGACGGATGGACGGACGGACGGACGGACGGACGGACGGACGGACGGACGGACGGACGGACGGACGGACGGATAAAGTGATTCCTATATACCCCCTGAACTTCGTTCGCGGGGTGTGGGTATAAATAATCACATGAGTGCCCATATCTTACTAACTCCACAAGTGCGGAAAAAAAATCGCCGGCACAGTAATAACACAATGCCACAAATTGAACTTACCCTAAATGCAGAAGCCGCAAATTTATTCTCACGGGCACGGACACGTGGACGGGCGGACGGATGACATACTCGTGGACGGGACCCATTTCTATATATCCATCGCCAAACTTTGTTTTGGGGGTGATAATAAGTGTGGGTGTACTCTTACCTGATATGGGGAATTTTGAAGAAAAAAATAGGTGCCTAAAACAAGCCATGCGAATTTAGTTCGCACTTAACACCACACATTTCATTGTTATGTATATCTACGAGGCTACAGGAATAAAGCATTTCCGACAAGGTCTTCGAATTTTCCAAAGAACCTTTTGATTGGGGTGGTGTCGCTCCTCTGGAATCCCTCGTCTCTACCCCTTGCCACCCCCCCCCCCCCCCTTATGGAGTTAGACAAGTTAAATATAAGCTAAACATTCTTACGAAGCATTCAAAAAGAGGGGGGGGGGCAAGGTGCGCGAGGACAATACGGAGTTCGTCGATCCCTTGGGACCCTTTTTGATTGACATTTTTGAATGCTACATCAAGGGGGAGCAGATGAGCCACATATCCCGCAAAGACACGTCCCAACATTCACAAGATGCCACATAAAAATCTGATTCCTACGTACACCGCCCACTGATAAAATAGCTACTGGCGGATGCCGAAATATGGAGCCAGCCACGAGGATGTATTAATATTAGCACTCCCAAGGTTAAACCTTTACCTAACGTGAATAGCAGACGACACATGTAAACAAAAATCTTGAATAACTAAATATTTTCATTTTTTGCATCAAAAACATAACTTATGACCCCTCATTGGAACGAGCTTAACCAGCTCGTTCCAATGCGGGGTCATAAGCTATGTTTTTGAGACAAAAAAAAATGAAAAAGAAAATGAAAATTGAACAGTAATTTTGGTGAATAGCGCTGGCTGTTTTTTTACGTTATGTTCGGTAAAGGGTCAAAACCACAAACGTTGTGAACAGTTCACATGTAACAAATACCAGAGCAAATAATTGAAAGACAGTGTATTAAAAACCGTCATAGAGTTGCGATCTCGTAACAAAGGTTAATCTTGATCTTTACCTTGTGTGTCACTCTACCGTGTACATCGTAAAAGACGCCATAGGTGTCATGATATAATATATACCTGTGCCTATACATTATCGTGTCAGCGATTATCACTCAACAATCACTTGATGAAAAGAAACAGACGGAGAAGAGTACGCTTTTTGAGCAGAGAAAACAATTATATCCTTTATTGGACAATTGTAGAATCAAGGGCTATTGAAGTTAGAGTAACGGTTCTTTGATAGTCCTTGAGTTTGCTTGTGAAGCACACAATCATTCAATTGGGCAGAAAGTAATCAAAACAATATCTTTGTTAGTAATACCTTGTGCAACCTTTTACCTCGAATAACTCACAAGTAATCTGTCCTAACCGACTTATAGTATATCGTGGAGGTTATTGAGGTTATTCAAGGGCGTATCCAGAGCGGCGACGTACGAACCGGGGGTGCACATGATGCCCCCAACTTTTCCAGAAATAAAGGGAGAGAGAGGGGCGCAGAGAGGAGACAGAGACAGGGAGAGAAGGGGAGATATTAGGATTTGGTCAAGATACAGTAACACGGTGCCCACTTTTCAATCTCGGCACTTAGTTTTTGTCAATAATATCCGAAATGTGTTTTAAATATTCAATTTCTATCGTCGCAAAAAGTGTGCACATCGTAAACATTAAATTTTCACATTTTACAAGCATCAAAGTATATTTTTTAATGAAAGTGTCAGCCACACTGTAGCTTAACTTGACTGTGTGTTGTGTTTGATGAAAAGGATAATGTTCAATGTTTATGAAAGGATTATGAAATACGATAAGAATTGTGATAATTGAGAATATGTTAATTTCTGCTCCCTGTAAAAATAATTTGAGGTATAGACTGTACTAAAGAATTGAGGGGTGGGTTAATGTGGCCATCACAGTTAATGTATGTCAACCAAAGTTACAGTACGGCCGCCGTGGACTGGTCACTTTCCACGGATGGGCAATATTCCCACGAACGCGATAATATTAGATTCCAAACAGTAATTATGGGAATAATCATCAAAAGTTTAATTAATGAAGCACCGGGTATAACCCGGTGCTTCATTAATTAAAATTTTGCTGATGATGATTTTTATTACCTGGTAAACGCATGCGTGGACATCACAGCCCACGCATGGATTACGACCAGTCCACGGCGACTGTACTGCACCAAGTTACAGTGAAATTATTCCAAAATAAAAGTGTCAATGACATTGAAGCTTAACTTGTGTGTTGTGTTTGATGAAAAGGATAATGTTCAGTGTTTATGAAAGGAGTATGAAATAAGACAAGAATTGTGATTATTAGGAATATGTTCATTTCTGTTCCCTGTATTCTATGTTTTTGATAAAAATAATATGAGGTGTACCCTGTACTGAAGAGCTGAGGGGTGGGTTAATATGACCTCACAGTTAATGTATTTGGCCCTCACAGTTAACGTATATCAACGAAAGTTACCAAGTTACAGTGAAATTATTCCAAAACGAGTCATCCTATCAAGTTACATTGAAATCCCTTCATAAATATGGCCCGTAGACTGTGCTAAAGGTTTTTGGGCTTCGGGCCCCTGAAGCCATCAGTTTCCCAATTGCATCCAAATGGGACGTTCTCATCTAGACATTATTGAAGTCAACCTACCTTCATAAATATGACCTGTAGAATGTTCTAAAGGTTTTTGGCCTTCGGGCTCGGGCAGCCATCATGGTTGAATGATCTCAACCAAAAGGGGACATTCTCATCTGGGCATCATCTGGAGTGATCCTTCGATGTTACAATGAAATCCCTTCATAAATATGACCTGTAGGCTGTGCTAAAGGTTTTCGGGTTTTGGGCCCCTGAAGCCATCACAGTTGACCAATCACTACCAAAAGGGGATGTTATCATCTAGACATTATATGGAGTCAAACTAACAGGTTACAATGAAATCCTTCCATAAATATGACCTATAGACTATGGTAAAGGTTTTGGGATTTTGGGCTCGGGCAGCCATCAAGGCTGAATGATCGCGACCAAAAGGGGACGTTCTCATCTAGACATTATTTGGAGTCATCCTACCAAGGTACAATGAAATCCCTTCATAAATATCACCTGTAGACTGTTCTAAAGGTTTTCGGGCTTCAGGCCCCTGTAGCTGTCACAGTTGCCTAGTGATGTCCAAAAGGGGCTGTTCTCATCTAGACATTATATGAAGTCAACCTACCAAGTTACAATGAAATCCCTTCATAAATATGACCAGTAGATTGTGCTAAAGGTTTTCGGGCTTCGGGCCCCTGTAGCCGTCACAGTTGCCCAATCACGTCCAAAAGGGGACTTTCTCATCTAGACATTATATGAAGTCAACCCACCAAGTTACAACGAAATTCCTCAATAAATATGACCTGTAGACTGTGCTAAAGGTTTTCGGGCTTCGGGCTCGGGCAGCCATAATGGTTGGATGATCGCAACCAAAGGGGACAATCTCGTCTGGGCATCCTCTGGAGTGATCCTACGAAGTTACAATGAAATCCCTTCATAAATATGACCTGTAGACTGTGCTCAAGGTTTTCGGGCTTCGGGCACCTGTAGCCATCACAGTTGACCAATCATGACCAAAAGGGGATGCCATCATCTAGGCATTATATGGAGCCAACCTAACAGGTTACAATGAAATCCTTCCATAAATATGACCTTTTGCCTCTGCTAAACGTTTTGGGGCTCGAGCACCCATCAAGGCTGAATGATCGCGATCAAAATGGGACGTTCTCATCTAGACATTATTTGGAGTCATCCTACCAAGTTACAATGAAATCCCTTCATAAATATGACCTGTAAACTGTTTAAGGTTTTCGGGCTTCACAGTTGCCCAATCACGTCCAAAAGGGGACTTTCTCATCTAGACATTATATGAAGTCAACCCACCAAGTTATAATGAAATTCCTCAATAAATATGACCTGTAGACTGTGCTAAAGGTTTTCGGGTTTTGGGCTCGGGCAGTCGTCACGGTTGGCAGATCACGCCCAAATGGGGAAATTCTCATCTAGACATCATAAGGAGTCATCCTACCAAGTTACAATGAAATCCCTCCATACTAAACACGACCTACAGACTGTGCTAAAAGTTTTTGGGTTTCGGGCTTGGGCTGCCATACCGGTTGACCGATCGCAACCAAAAGGGGAGTTTCTCATCTAGACATGCCATACCGGTTGACAGATCATGTCCAAAAGGGGACGATCTCATCTAGGCATTATACAGAGGCATCCTACCAAGTTACAATGAAATCCGTTCATAAATACGACATGTAGACTGTGCTAATGGTTTTCGGGTTTTGGGCTCGGGCAGCCATACCGGTTGACCGATCGCAACCAAAAGGGGACGTTCTCATCTAGACATGCCCCAAATTTGCAGATGAAATTTCGTGACGATCAGATAAGAACTGCGGGGTGTAGCCCGTGCTAAAGGAAAATGTGAACAGACTCACAGACTAACAGACTTCCGCACGCGTGATGGCAATAGCTTATCTTGACTTTGTCAAGTTAAGCTAAAGAGTCATCCTATCAAGTTACAATGAAATCCCTACATAAATACGGCATGTAGACTGTGATAAAGGTTTTTGGGCTTCGGGCCTGTGGTGCAGCCATCATGGTTGACCCATCGCAACCAAAAGGGGACGTCCTCATCTAGACATTATACTGAGTCATCCTACAAAGTTACAATGAAACCCCTCCATAAATAAGACCAGTAGTCTGTGCTAAAGGTTTTCGGGTTTTTGGCTCGGGCAGCCGTCATGGCTGAACAATCGCAACCAAAAGGGGGTGTACTCATCTAGACATTATCTGGAATAATCCTACTAAGTTACAATGAAATCCCTTCATAAATACGACCTGTAGACTGTGGTAAAGGTTTTCGGGCTCGGGCAGCCGTCACGGTTGATAGATCGCGACCAAATGAGGAAGTTCTCATCTGGACATCATATGGAGTCATCCTACCAAGTTACAATGAAATCCCTCCATATTAAATACGATCTGCAGACTATGCAAAACGTTTTTGGGTTTCGGGTTTGGGCTGCCGTCACGGTTGACAAATCATGACCAAAAGGGTAAGTTCTCATCTGGACATTATACTGAGTGATCCTACCAAGTTACAATGAAATCCCTTCATAAATACAACCTGTAGGCTGTGCAAAAGGTTTTCGGGTTTTGGGCTCGGGCATTGTTGACCGATCATGACCAAAAGGGGATGTTCTCCTCTGGACATGACCTCAAACCTGCATATAAAATTTCGAGACGATCGGACAAGAACTGCGGGGTGTAGCCTGTGCTAAAGTAAAATGTGAATAGACTCACAGACTAACAGACTTCCGCACACGTGATGGCAATAGCTTATCTTGACCTCCACTTCCCCAGGGTGGTGACAGGTGAGACACTTTAATCCAGTTGTATAGAGATCAGTGGTCGTAACGCCTTTATAAAGTGTAATGACTTTAATTTTTTTCAGTGCAAGATTTATACGGGGGAAGGGGGTGGATTTATTATCCTAGTACGAGGATAAACAAGAATTTTAAAGCTCGCTACTCATCTAGAAAGGCGGCCATTTTGGGGGTAAAAATATGTAAGATAAATAGTTTAAAGACAATATTTATTTATTTATTTATTTATTTATTTATTAAGGCTTAACGACACTTTAACAGCAAAGGTCATATCGTGTCGGTGACAGTTTTACGGATGGAGGAAGCCGGAGTACCCGGAGAGAACCACCGAGCAACGACGAGCAGCTGCCAGCTCCCCAACATCGTAACTCCGCACTGCAGCACAGACAGGGTTAGATTGGTTGAAGACATGCGCACCATCGACGTGCAGTATGAACAATGTGAACCATCGGGGTTAAGTGCCTTGCCCAAGGAAACAACGCGGGAGTCCGTATCGATCGCTCAGATGGTCACCCATCCAAGGACACACAGCGCGCACACGAGAGCCGGATACCACAACGTCACCGCGCCCACCTTAATGACAATAACGTCCACATGGGACATGCAGATGCCAGTAAATAATAACAATAAACAATAAAAAAAAATATAAAGATAACCATACATTTCGGTATCTATTACTCTATACATGTATAAAATCAACACTTATTTGGTGAATCATTTCTTTTGCGAAGAAATGATCTAACAATGTTACAGATGACGTTGCATGTATCACTTCTCTTGTTACTCATTATACATATGAATTTTTGTTTGTCGCTCATGTTTATAAAGTTTTGATTTAGTTTCCCAATTTCCCGGGGGGGGGGGGGGGGGGTCAGGAAAAAATTTTGGACGTCTGGCGCAAAAAAAAAACTTTCAGCTCATCAGGTACCCACCCACCCATTTTTGACAGGAAAAAAATTTTCTTCCGTTCCCCCCCCCCCCCCTGAAATTGGGGTAATCGGCTTGTGAAGTGCTACAGTGGTGGTTTCCAAAGTGAGTAATGTTACAACTTGATTTGTATTGTTCCAATGACCATTCTTAACTTTTTATCTGTCCATAACAGAGTGGAAAGTTGTAGGTGTTCAGACTTTTCAGCAATATTGTGTAGAGGAGCCACCTAGGTCCTCCAATCATGGATTGAGAGGGTTGATATCTTCTAAAATGGGTCCTTTTTTAAAAAAAAAAATTGTTTGCACAGCTGGTTTGTGACAATTTATTGGAGACTTCTATTGGCACTATCCAATAAATTGTCACAAGCTGGGTTTTATGAACAAGTATCAGCAATTATGCTTTTTTCTACCCAATACTGTCCAATATATTTATAACAATAGCCAGACACAGCTAGAAACAACAGGTAACACTCTTGGTTATGGAAGTTTAGAGGAGTGGAATAGCTCTGTTCAATTCATATTTAGAGGAGTGATTTGGTGAGTGTGTGGTAGCTCCTCTTCTCCAGCAAAGCACTAGGTATCGGATGTTGAGAATACAGCTTTTAATATTTTCAGGACAAACCAGGACTGACGCAATAGATCAAAATGAGTGATTCAAGGGCTATTTCACGGACAGTGAAGACACAGTTGAAATTATGTCCACATTGCCGAAAAGATTTCAGCAAAGATAATATTTATAATATGGAGAAGCATGTTGCATCATGTCGTTTTTAATGAAACTTACATATATGAATTGGGCAGTGACAACAATACAGAACCAAACATATCACTACCTGAGTTCCATATTGTCCTAAACATCATGCTTTTAGCATGTTGCTTTGGGTAATATGGGATTCAGGTAGCAATATGGTCATATCTCGTACAGAACACATATCAATAAGCTTCCCTGTCCGAAAGACTTTTGTGAGCGGAGACAGGTTCCCTCTTTTCGTTTTTGTGGATCGGCCACCATTGGCATTTCCTTTCTTTTAATGAAACTTACATATATGAATTGGTCAGTGACAACAACACAGAACCAAACCTATCACTACCTGAGTTCCATATTGTCCTAAGCATCACGCTTTTAGCATGCTGCTTTGGGTAATATGGAATTCAGGTAGCAAGATGGTCATATCTCTTATAGGACACATATCAATAAGCTTCTCTGCCCAAAAAACTTTTGTGAACGAAAACAGGGAGACAGGTTCTCTGTTTTCATTTTTGTGGATCGGCTGGATCGTCCAGCATTGGCATTTTCTTTCTTTTAATGCAGCTTACATACATGAAATGGGTAGTGACAAAAATACAGAACCAAACCTATCACTACCTGAGTTCCATATTGTCCTAAGCGACATGCTTTTAGCATGTTGCTTTGGATAATATGGAACTCAGATAGCAATATGGCCATATCTCTTGTAGCACACATACCAATTATAAGCTTCCTTGCAGTTACTTGCCCAAAAGACTTTTGTGAGCGGACACAGGTTGTCTAAGATTTTTCGTTTTTGTGTCAAGTATTTGTTAAATTTGTTGAAATAGTTAATATATATTTTATTTTAAAAGAGATCTGAACAGATCTGAAGCGATTATATTTTATGAAACGAAGAACTGTATTTGGTCATTTGCACATTTCACGAATTATCATTTGATATGCCAGGTATCCCCTTGAGGTGTCCGATATGCAGCTATGCTGAGCAATGTATACTTTGTTTAACAGGGCTCCCTGCATGGGCTCCGTTAAACAAAATATAAATTGTTGAATTTTTGACAATTTTCGACAACAAAACACTGAACAAAACGGCAGCTAACTCCAAATTGAAACTGCATATAGTGTTGCATACAGACGATTTTGTCATCAGAGTGCAAAGGGTTAAAGATACAGTGAGCTCAACTGGTGTGGTCTGTTAATTTTTAATCAGATACACAGCTAGATAACAATCCTAATTTATTTTAACTCAGTTTAACTGCTTTAACTTATTACCCAAAATCACAAGACATATTGACGGGATCATACTCTTGGTGATATGTCAACATTCTATTGCTATTTGACCACAAATAATACAATTCCCAGACCTGTACCCATCTCATGCCTGCCCCTAGAAGGCCTTGGATATTGCGAAACTGCTTAATAAGGATTACTGATGAGTCTGGATGACGTTACTTCAAGCGAAATCAGGCTAAATGCAGACAGGAAAAAAATTCTGGAGGGTGGAAAAAAATTGCTTTTCGGCTACCAGGCACACCCACCCACCCCCGCCTGACGTCCGGTAAAAAAATTTTGTGCCCCCCCCCCCCCCCCCCCCTGAATTTCCGCGAAATATTGTTTTCTGAGTTCGGTATATATTGGACATCTCATGATGAAATGTTCTGTTTTGATTTCTGAATTGCACTTTTCGCAAAATCCTTTCATTAAGAGGTACTTTGGGTTGCTTGTGTCGCCCTTTACCAATTTCCAATAAATGGCTACTAATTCGTAATTCACAGAAGAGTTTTCTGAAGACCATATCTTTAACATTTTTCAAGTATGATTCGAATTCATAATCAGATTTAAATTCTCTATATGGTCTTAGTTTGTTCTTTCCACTTGGCCTATCGTCATCAAATGTGTCTGCCATGAAATTAGAAATATAGTTATTCTCCAGTTTAATGATGATATTATCTACCATAAAAGGATGTGTATTATCGTTATTCATTATCTCGCTTATCATTTGTATATCGAATTTATTTGACAGTTTCTCCGGGATTGTAAAATCACTCCACAATGCCGCCGCAATAACGTTAGCGATGTTATGGCTATTATGTGAATAATTTTGTTCAGTGCTAAATCTACGGGGGTGGGGGTTGGGGGTGGGGGGGGGGGGTAGTAGGGTAGTGTTGTTTTATATATCTGGGCTATCAGATAGCTGAAGTAGAACAATGAACAAAAGGTGGAATTCAGTGGTCAAATGAACTAAAATTGTTTGCCTTTGCAGATAAAATATTACAGAAACGCCCGTGTTATCAACTAGTCACACAGTGCACAGACTGAAACTTGTAAGCTTGTGTAATAATACAGCATCTCAGTGGTGGGAAAAATGGTGTTGGGTCGTTTTTGTGTATGAATCTTTTCATCCCATCATAGACGTATCCAGGGTATTCTTCCGACTGTGGTCCGAATTTGAAATGGGAGGGTGGAAATATGAGTGGTCCGTGGTATGCACATGCAGAATTATTTACCTTTTTTATTTATTGCAAGGATATAAAGTCAAGTCCAGCCAATCGTTTATACCCGTGTTGCCCATTTTAGAGGATTTCCACACTAGGCACCGGTTACCGGGTCCTATTTTATCAGTAAAACATGGCTT
Organism: Pictodentalium vernedei; assembly: GCA_031216915.1. Taxonomy (NCBI): domain Eukaryota; kingdom Metazoa; phylum Mollusca; class Scaphopoda; order Dentaliida; family Dentaliidae; genus Pictodentalium; species Pictodentalium vernedei. Next base: position 546,158,803 of record CM062297.1, read on the forward strand.
GTTTACCCCAGTAAACAAGCACTGCTTCACTTCCCGGGGTCCCCGCTGGGAGCTCCTGCAGAAAACTGAGACATGGCGCCTTGAAATATGCTGACTGGAGACTGACGACAAAAATTTGTCAGTCAGATCAGTTATTTATGCTGAGCTCAATATAATTCGTCCCTTGCGTGTATCGAGGTGCGATCTGCAGTGCCAAAGCATTGTAGACGGCGTCTTGGTGCAATAAAGGGACGAACTATGTTTTGATATTTGTTGGTCTCGGACCAAACAATTTGCGACCGTCGCAGCTGTGGCGACTGTCTAAATCTGCCACTGCCGTTCGATGCCCTAATGACATGCTCACAAGACCGTCTGTGACACTAATTTGAAACAGGTTATATTCTTATAGTAAGAAATAAAATCCAAGATTCGTGGTTTCACAAGAAATTTGGCTTGTGAAATTTCATTCACAAACGAGACTGAAACCATTTCTGTTATTCTATCCAATAGCGAAAAATGCTTATTCTGGAGTCACAACAACGGTAAAAAAAAACCCTGTTAAATTGCATAAACGAAGAGCAAAGGCCAAGTATGTGTATACGTTTATTGTTAGATAACATATACGCCCGCCATGTTTTGATGTAATTAATCAATCGCAGTCGGGCACTTCAATAATACTATAGCACAGCTGTTATTTATTCGAACATAAATTCCCTGCAACCGCATTACTATGTAATCAATTTTACGTTAAGCTATGTATAAATTACAATATTTTAATATGGCTTTCACACCCAAGCTTCGGAGCAGAGTTATATATTTATTTATTTATTGTGGTTTAAGATCACTATCAGAATATATAGCTCTATTGTGGCAACCGCAGAATTATCCAGTCAAGTTTGGCCAATCGTTTATACTTCTATTGCTTATTTCAAAAAATATCAACCCCGGTCGTTGGTCACCGGTTCCTGTTATATCACTGAAACACTTGTCCAACACAGTAAACATTCATCGCTTCACTTCTCGGAGTTTCCACGGCTGAGGGTGGGGCTAATCAAAGAGAATAATGTATGAAATCCCGTGTACTCTACCCTGAGGTCAAGTAGAACCAGAACCTCTTTCAGTAGAGGCACCGGCCAATTCAACGTATATCCCTTTTCAGCACATTAAATTTTTTTTTATTTCGTTTTACCAGGACTTTTGTGTACGTTTTACAACTGACACAGACGCCTCTCACCTGACCAGATGAGGTTCCGTTTTCGCTCACTTAACCCTTTGGACCCTGGTGGTATATTCCAAGTCCAGCACAGAGCAATCAGTTGGTAGAGTCTATATTCGTTACTTGGGGGGAAGACCAATCAATACTTTTAACGTGCAGTCAGTGGGCTGCACGTTGAAAGTATTGATTGGTCTACCACACAGATTAACTGGGCAACTATCTATTTTATGAATTCAGTTCTTATCACGATCCTGGAAAGGAAAAGCGGTCTTCCTGTTTCAAAGGGTTAAGACTATTTCGCAATAGGTTAACGTATACTACATATATAATAAACTGCTCCGAACTTCAACAACTTTCCGTGCAATGTGACGATTTATATGACTCCCCGAACCCTCGTAGTTTAACCCAAACCCACAGGCCACCAGTCTACCTCTGAAAGGTGGGGAAACCGAGGCGGTCATCGGGTGTTTGTTTACCCATTTTTCGTACAGTTTGTGCAAAGATTGCCATTGATTTAATGCGATGTCCCTTTAATCACAAATATATACAGATATTCTTACATACTCCAGTTATAGATATTCCTATCAATAAGAATAGGGAGCGCGGGGGTTCGGTGGGTAGATATGCAGGCTGCAAACCGAGAGGTCCTCGGTTCGAATCCCACCTGCGGCAACCGCGTCGCGTCCTTGGGCAAGACACTTAATCCCAGTTGCCCACGTGGGGGCACGGTGGCGTTGTGTACTAAGGTGTACTGCACGTTGATGGTGCACTTGTCTTCAACCAATGCTAACCCTGCTTGTGTGGAGTTAGTACGTTGGGGAGTCTGACAATTGCTCGCTGTTGCTCGGTGGTTCTCTCCGGGTTCGACAGCTTCCTCCACCCATAAAACTGTCCGACACGAGGTGATCCTGGTGGCTGTTGAAAGCGTCGTTAAACCCCAATAAATAAATAAATATAAATAAATAAATAAATAAATAAATAAATAAATAAATATTAACAGAATTAGTGGAACCACGCGGTGTAATCATACAGCTGTGGTGAGTCTCCATTCATAATTACTTTGTAAACAAATATATCTTATGATATTGGTAAAGTCAAATCTAGTCTCGATTGGGGAACATTTCTTTAACGTCGCTTCAAAGAAAATGAATGTTCATGCTATGTTTTCAGATTCAATCGTCTGTAATATTTCAGTTAGTCGGAAAAGCGAACCGGACGAATGAATCTCAACATAGGCGATGACCTATTTAAGGGCTAGACTTGTTCAAGGCCATAATGCACAGTATCGAATTCCTTACAGAATTTGACTGGTGGCTTGAGAGTTTTTGTGTTACCCTTTGGACTCTGTTGGTATAGTCCAGGCCAGTTCAGAACCACCAACTGGTAAAGTCTATAATCGTTACCTGGGGAAGACCAATCAATATTTTCAACGTGCAGCCCCTCGGCTGCAGGTTGAAAATATTGTTTAGTCTACCACACAAATCTACTGGGCAACTATCTACTTTATGAACCCAGGTCATATCACAATCTTGGCCCGGAAAATCGGTCTTTCGGGTATTTTCAAAGGTGTAAACCAAAGCGACAGCAAACAACACTTGACAAAAAAAAAATCATCGAATGACAAAAGAGTTTACGTTTTGGGCCTCAGAAACATAGCCCGAGACCCCTTCTTGGAACGAGCCCAACGAGCTCGTTGCAATGAGGAATCATAAGCGACGTTTGCTCGGTATATATAGAACATTAATCGATGTAAATCATTCCGAGTAAGAAAGTGAGAGGCAGTGACAGGAAAGATAAGTTCACTGACACAAAACTGCAATGTTTCGGAAATGAGTGGTTGTGTCATGGTAGGGTTCTTGAACCTTACTCTTTCCGTCAGCCCGCCTCAGACCTTAAAGCATTTCATCTCCATCCGTGCACTGGCATAAATCATCCATATAAAATATTTGAGGCAATCCACAAAGTAAAGTTTCCATGAATTATCTTGAACGACAAATATTGCTCTTCTGAACTGATAGACTAATGAGAATTTTTTTGTCTGTACATGAGTTTTAAGACGTTCAACAACACGTGCCAACATGCATCGTACTGAGAACTGACGTCTATGTAGAGTAGATATTAGCAGAAAATCTGATACAGAGAAATTCTTAGTTGTGTAGTTGTGTAAATTACTTTTGTTTATAGACTAGTTTATCGATAAAACAGGAAGAAAATACGACGTATTCCAGTTTCATGATGGTTTTGACAAGTGATGAAGAGTTGCCAGAATTCAAACCATGTTTACGCCCTTGAGCTAATATATAAAGATATATATTCTATGTATACGACTATATGTACACAGTTAAGTGTTCATATTCTATCTATACTTGTATCAGGCGCGTAGCCAGGATTCTATAACAAAGTGACCTAGCCATTTTTTGTTTCTTGGGGTTTTTTTTGGGTGGGGGGGGGGGGGGGGAAGGGTGAACATGATATTTGGAAAACCGTTGGGGCAGAGACTTCTCCTAATCTTCACTAGGACCCTCCGGTCTTTAACCCTCCTCTCATCTTCCTTTAGGGAAGTGGGAGGAAGGGATAAAGACCGGAGGGTCCTAGTTATGACTAGGCCCCCATCCCCACATCCTAAGAAAATTTTGCAAAATTCAGTTCTCTTGGAGCGAATTTGAGGCATTCTTGGTATGTATGGCCCTTTATTATAGACCATTTTAGGGTACTACGTTATGTCAAAGTTGCATTGGGGTAATGTTTTTTTGCGGGGGGGGGGGGGGGTCTGAGAAGATTTTAGAGGGCAAGGGCCCCCCCCCCCCCCACACGCGGCTACGCCACTGACTAGTATTTCAAGTGTTTTCATGAGTTGATATACCTGGAGAATGTCTTTGGAGGCCCAATAACTGAGCAGTACCTTTATACCGCGTGGCCGGGGTGCTCATCAATATAGACATGATAGTAAAAAGCATTGAACAGCAAAATCTCCATCGAACTGTCTGTTTATCACATTGTGGGATAAAAAAAATCACACAGCAAAAGTCCAAAGTCCTAAGCCCGAATACAACTTCCAAACGCCGGATGACTGCGACAGTCGAAAAAGACTTCGTGGTAATCATGGAGCGTAAATCACGGGGATGGGAGGGGGGTGTTACCAACAAAAAGGAAAAATAAAGAAAGAAAGAAATTTGTCTCGCTAGGCAGAGTACTTTGAAAGAAATCAGCATGTGCATGGGATTGTTATAAGTAGTCGTTCGTTTGGTAAAATGTGAGTATAGGACCCGCTCTAGATATCTGCCACTGTAGCAGGCAACGCCGTTGTAAAAGCTGCGATAACCTGTCATGCCATTTACCACGACATTTCTGTCCCCTCTCCCGTGACAAATCTCTGAAGGCTGTAAACCCTTTACCTAACATGAAAAGAAGACGACACTTGCAAACAAAATTCTTGAATAACGCATTTTTTTTAATTTTTTGTCTCAAAAAATAGGTCAGGACCTCTCGTTGGAGCGAGCTCGACTAGCTCGTTCCAACGAGGGGTCATAACCTATGTTTTTGAGACAAAAAATGAAAAAATAATGAAAATGAATTGGCGATTTTGTGAATAGCGCTGGCCGGTTTTGACAATTACGTTGGGTAAAGGGTTAAGGTCCAGACAACCATCAATGATACAAACACCCCCACCCCGCCGTAAAACAACAAATAAACCAAATGTGTTTCCTATGGTCTCTAAAAAAAATAATTTCATCCTTATTCATTTTCTGGGGAGTTGCCAGGTAGACAGCCAATCTGGCTATGATATCTCCTGTAGCATACTTTTGTATGGATATTTACCATCTTGAAATGTATTGTACTGTAAACGCTTATACCGTTGAATAAATTATCTATCTATCTCGAAGAAAACATTTCCATCGAAATGTTGTTCACTAAACTTCTGTAAACGCCGAAAAACCTGAAGTCCAGTCTAGTCGCTTATAATGTAATGCAGCAGATAGTCTGGCATTGACGGCCAGGATAACAGGGACCAGGGAGAGTCGCAAATCGGAACGGCTGTTTCTTGTCAAGTGTCGTTCGCCTGCTCGGGAAGACGATACTTTACAGGAAACACCCGAAAGACCATTCGTCATGAGCAGTGTGGAGTGTTTGACATATTCACTCTTTATTTCCCACGCTTATACGAGTTAATGTTATGTCTCGATAACCAAATGTTTCGATTTCTTTAAAAAAGTTGCCTTTTCGCCGATCTGTAAGTGTCAGTTTTGAGTGACAACTCACAGTAACTCTACAAGCACGGCTCTTATAATTTTTAAACTGGAGGTGGGAGGTTGGGGAATTCACATTGCAGTTGCTCTTTCGGGTTTTCTTTCGCTAAAAACCGCAGTTGTGGTTGTCGGTTGTTAATGAGCAAATAGCAAAGGGCTGAATGTAATATCCCAATATTGTGGCACAGCCGTAGGGAAAGAGTGATCGATCTGAAAATATTATAGCTCGCACTAAATCTCATATCGCTAGGTTACACCACTACCCCAACTGAATGTTAACCAAAACTAATGTCAGAAATTGAGACATATATTCGTTTCCCTAACGTGATAACACACTGGGTTTGTAAGGGGGTGGGGGTGGGGTAGGGGTGGGGGGGGGGGGGGGTACCGGCCATAAATTAGCATTTGAAAAGAAAACATACTGGCGTCTGCAAGATGAGTCGGATCAAAGGCAAGCGCGACGGAGCGAAGGCGGGAAAATCCTATGTCTGACTTTGAAGGCTGAAGACGAGTTAATAGCTTTTCCCCGATTTTGGGTTCAGTGATAAAAAAATTGTTTTCATTGTGGGTGTATGGGGGTATCCCCCCCCCCCCCCCCACCCCCAGCGACACAATTATTTGCCTTCAAAAGCGGAAAATTAGTGGTGGGAGAGGGCTCCAATCGTAAAGAGTTATAAATTTCAGGCTTCAGTTTATTAACGTTTATAGGTTGTTTCAATTTCCATTTTCCTTTCTGATTGAAGTTTAGAACTATTTTATGATTTGCAAACCGAAAATATGGACGTTTTCCAGTTGGGGTCGAAATTTCAAATATAGAGGTTTTCAGAAGTCTAGCCAGAAGTTTTGATATCTGAAGACACAGGTAAGACATTTTGCAGCAGTGGAGGGGTACAAATGGAATTTTCAAAGTTGACACCACGCATTCAAGACCCCTTAGCCACACCCATGGCCAGACTTGGAAAGTCACAGGTGAAAAATACTGTGTATCTGAGAGTGACCGAGTTTGTTGGGTGGAGTAGAGTGTGCGGGTAGGTGAGTGAGGTGGGCCTGCGAAGCCTCTATTGTGACATACGTGCACTTATTTGTTAATTCTACTTTCTCAAGAGACACGATTTATACTTGGACTTATGTCACACACACACACTCACAGTCGGTCATACAAATGTAGGTATGTGGTACCCGATTCGGACTGTTGGGGATACGGTATGTGTTAACCCTTTACCTAACATGAATAGCAGACGACACTTGCAAACAAAATTCTTGAATAACTAATTTTTTTCATTTTTTGTCTCAAAAACATATGTTATGACCCCTCTTTGGAACGAGCTCGACGAGCTCGTTCCAAAGAGGGGTGATAACCTATGTTTTTGAGACAAAAATGAAAAAAATAATGAAAATTAATTGGCGATTTTTGTGAATAGCGCTGGTCGGTTTTGGCCGTTATGTTGGGAAGTTCCGCCTCGACTGCTACGTGTATTTATCCACAAATACATTTTCAAGAACTCCTGAGTTTTGATTTATAATCCCAACTGACTAATATTCCAACTGCATCATCAACGAAAGCATGCCTTGAAGGTGTACTTGCATAATGCTGTAGTGGGTTTGCACTCCTCCCCATTCGCCCGTTATCCCACAGCTCACTCCCCCATCCCCTGGGAAGTGAGAGAGGTGGGTCATTTTCAAAAGGCCCCGTCACATGGTTAAGACCCATGAGCTCACATCTGTTGATTTCTCAGTCTGTATATAAAACATAACTGGGAGCATGCATAATGCTGCTGTGTGCAAAGATGATATTAACCTTACCTTCAACAAATGCTACTAACAGTTGCTCCCCTCCCTCGGTGGTTCTCGTCGGGCACTGCGGCTTCCTCCACCCATAAAACTATCCGACACGAGGTGATACTGGCTGTCGAAAGTGTCGTTAACACTTTTACCTAAGGAATCGGCAGCATCCGCCTCCTTAATTTCCAAAATGAGCAGCTGATTTTTTTTCAATTCAACAAAATCATATCGTGTGACCCCTTATTGGAACGAGCTCGTTATGATATGGTTTTGTTGAATTTTTTGGATTTTTTTTTTTAAAATTTCGAAAAATAAAATAATATTTAAAATAAGAAATTTAGATATCGTGTGCTGTGGGTAAAGGGTTGGGGAGTACATCAGTTACTTGTCACTCCTAGGTGGTTCTCTCCGGGTACTCCAGATTCTTCCACCCACAAAACTGTTGGGCACGATAAGCTCCTGGCTGTTGGAAGTGCCATTAAACCTTACCTAACACGACTTGAAGACAATACTTGCAACAATAATTCTTGAATAACAAACAATTTTCATTTTTCGCCTAAAATATAAAGCTTAATACCCCTCATCGGAACAGGCTGGGCGAGCTTATTTCAATGAAGGGTTATTTATTTATTTATTTATTTATTTATTTATTTTTATTTATTTATTTATTTATTTATTTATTTATTTATTTATTTATTTATTTATTTATTTATTTATTTATTAGGGTTTAATGACACTGTAACAGCCAAGGTCATATCGTGTCGGTGACAGTTTTACGGGTGGAAGAAGCCGGAGTACCCGGAGAGAACCACCGAGCAACGACGAGCAGCTGTCAGCTACCCAACATCATAACTCCACACTGCCGCACAGGCAGGGTTAGATTGGTTGAAGACATGCGCACCATCGACGTGCTGTACGTGGTAGTACACGGCGTCATCGTGCCCCCATGTGGACAATCGGGGTTAAAATGAAGGGTTATAAGCTATGTTCTTGGTGCAAAAGAAAAAATTTAAAAAACTAACAAAATTTTATTGGCGATTTTTGTGTTTTAAGTAAGCAAGTTATGGTCACTTCGTTACGACAAAGCAATGGTGTAGCTTTTTCGCTTCGATCACCCCCCCCCCCCCCCCCACCCCCCAAAAAAAACATTGGCCTAATGCAAGTTTCAAACAAGACAGAGCTCCAAAATTGCTGAATTTTGCCAAATTTTCACAGGGTGTGTGTGTGTGGGGGGGGGGGGGGGGGGTTAGTCTTAATTAGAACCATCTGGTCGTTGCCCCGTCCCTAAAAAGACACTGGTCAAAAATAAGTTTCGCGTAAAATGGTCTTCACTCAAGGGCTACGCCACAAATGCCTCCGATTCGCTCTAAGGGCACTGAATTTTGTAAAGTTTACTCTGGGATGGGGAAGCATAGCTAGTCCTAACCCTTCGGTCGTCATCCCTCCTCCCATTTCCCTTCAGGGGGGGGGGGGGGGCGAGCAGGGGCAACGATCGCAGGGTGCGATATAGTACTAGGGGAAGACCCCCCCCCCCTCTCCACCGACCCCCACTACAACGGTCTTCCGAATATCAAGTTTGTCCCTCCACCACCACCACCAAAAAAAATGGCAAGGGAACCAATCACCTGTTACAGAATCCGGGCTACTCGCCTGGTTCAAACAAAACTGTGGTGGATTTTTTATTTCTTAGGAAATAGATATTAAAGAAATAAAAAATAGTGAAAAAAGTTAGAAAAAGACTGAAATCAAATAAAATGAGACCGGGAAAATCTCATCCCTGATAAACGCATACATCCAGATTGCAGAGGGTAAAATGGGTTGAATACAAAATAGAGAATGAACTGTTCAAAGTTATTCGAATGCAACATATGTTCGCTGAGCCCGTATGAAAGTAACTGGAAAAATCAAGTCGAGTGCAAGTAGACTTGGATTCTGAATGTTTTGTTATATTTTGACAATACTTCATTTTGAGTCACTCCATTGGGTTCATATTGTTATCTATCTCCACCACAGGTGTCGCTTTTGTTTAATGAAATTGCAGATTGCGTTTCACGTTTCCCTTATAAAGAGACACGTTCGTCGCCGACGAGAGTCTGTTTTGTTTCGCTACGATACATTTCTTTGCTCGTATTTCAATACATTTCCCATCTATTTTTCGTGGCAAGGTTTTATTGGAATTGCAATCGCAGTTTTCTCGCTCGTTAATAAACCGTTGTAACTAACAAAACAATCCAACAAGTCGTGATGTGCCTGTATAAATAGAACAGCGTTTGTAATTCTATAGGTGCGCGCTAGTAGTTCTATTAATAAGTCACCGTTTGCGTTGAAATTAAGTGCTTAGCAATTTATCATTTTTTTGGCAATGATGAATTATTTTATCAAAAAAGTATATAAATTGAATGAATCAAAATAGCTTCAATTCAACAAGTCACGGGCAACTGCTGAGTTTTATCATAATTTGAAGTAAAACAAACTGAAACTTCATAAATTACTCACCAGCTGGAGGGATAAGGCGGTACTGAAGTCAGACCCGCCCTGTAGTCGGAATCCCCACGGTTCACCTGTGTTATTTCTTGAAACGACAATCTGTAGTGTCTCGGTCATTGTGTGTAAGCAGCCCTGGAATAACACGAGTTGCAAATATTATGGAGATCAAAGGTAGTGGTATACGCGTTCACATCGACAATCGCTACAACACAGATGAGCGTGTGTAGGTAGTTTGGTATGTAATATAAACATTCTCGTGCGCACGATGTTGAACGTCACACCGCGCGAACTGCAGCCACTACCATCGAACAGTTTTAAATATTGAGGCCAGATGTTAAGCATCGCTATCGATTAGCCTCTGTGTCGAACCAATGAGATGACCCGTAGAGTGTGTATATGGGGTGGGTGGGTGTGAGAGTCATCTCTTCAACTAAAAAAATAAACAGGGGCGGACTGGGCCAAGAAAGGTTACCGAGAAATGCACCAATGGAACCCCAGCAGACTTGGAGAAAAATTTTATTTTTCGAACTGAACGAACGCGGATTCCTTGCATCTGAGCGATCAATGGCAGTCCACATAGCGGACATTTCGATGGCATTTTTATATCATCTTCATCGATCATTCGGAAAAAAATGGTTCTACCGGGGGTGGGGAGACCATACTTAGGCCCAATGACAGTCCACATTGAGAACATTTCGATATCCGGGCTGTCTATGCAATCAGATCCATTTCGCCTTTTGGTCATTTTCACGAAATGTCACCAACAGATGTTGGGCTGTATCAATTTGGGGGCTCCAGGGGGAACTCAATAGGGGGCCCACCCACCGGGAATTTTCCATACGGCCAGTCCACCTATGAAAATAAAACGGGAGACGTCCTCGATTTTTAAGGCGCGTTGCACGTCGATGAAGCACTTGCCTCGCCGCTGCTAACTCTTGTGTGTCGGGTTAGTAAATTGCCAACAGTTGCTCGCCGCTGCTCGATGGCGCTCTATGGCGTCTTCCGCCCGTAGAACTGCCTGGCACGATGTGTTTCTGGTTGTATATCCCTTTGCCTAACATGAAAAGCAGACGACACTTGCAGAATTCTTGTATAGCTAAGTTTTTTTTCATTTTTTGTCTCAAAAGCATAGGATAAGACCCCTCATTGGGTCATAACCTATGTTTTTTAGACAAAAAATGAAAAAATATTGAAAATTAATTGGCGATTTTTGAGAATCGCGCTGGCCGGTTTTTTGCCATTACTTTGAGTAAAGGGTTAAAAGGTCGTTAGATCCCAATAAACAAACAAACAAACAAGTCTCTGTACTCCCATGGTTCCATAATATCTCGATGAACTGACTCATTCACCCAGCCGCCCCCAAATGTCCCTGACCACACCCCTGGATATACGTGGAGGATCAGAGCCATATAGGCTTTAACATTAAATTATTGCTACACCTTTCCATACATTTGTAAGAGATCTACCCATTCTTAACATTCATTCGAAGGGTTAATGTGATTGCAAATCAATCACCTTAGAACTTACTCCTTCCTGTATGACAAGAAATATTAAAAAAGTATCGTCCTATCCCAAATGGTTGAATGAGTGAAATAGATACAGAATGATAAATGGATTCCTTTCTGCACGCAATACGCAGTAGCGGATTCAGATGAGGGTGAATCCGGTGAACGCCTCCTCTAAAACAATCTTAACTCTCTGTGTACATGTAGATATTTTCAAATATTTTGCTTTTGTTTTTTAATAAATAGTATAATGCTTTTTTTTTTCTTTTTTTTTTTTACTCTTAAATTCGCAATACCCTACAATACCCCAGAGGCGGACTGGCCGTATGGTCCACTGGAAAAATTTCTGGTGGGCCTCCTATTATGTGTCCTCTAGGGTCCCAAAAATTAATGCAGCCCAACACCTGTTGGTGCGTGAAATTTCATGAAAATGACTCGAAGGCGAAATAGATCTGATTGCATAGACTGTCGGTTTATCGAAATGCCCTCTCTGTGGACTGCCATTGGCAGTCCACAGAGAGGGCATTTCGATATACCAGTAGAGTAGCCTGCCATTAATCGGTCAGATGCGAGAAAACAGCGTTCTTTCGATTCGAAAAATTAAAATTTTCTTCCATTGGGCCGAACTGTGGTCGGCGCGATGAGTCCGGGTCCCCGTTGGTGCAACCATTTTTGCCAATTGAGCGACAAAGATGACACAAAAATTCCATCGAAATACCTTCTATAGTTTAGTTTAATAGTTTAATGCATTACACCATAATGGCAGTTGCACAATACAAACATAACAAATAAGAAGATTTAGTAAACATGATGTATAATATAAAGTACTAATGACTTTTTTCTTTAACAAGGTGATCTCGCTTACAGAAGAATGACCAGATCATGTTAGAAATAATATTAATCGATTTACTATAACAGTTTTTTAATATATAATAGTATTTCTACGAATCATTTAATTGTTCAAATTCTTTGTTTTCTTTTATAATTTCTTCGAACACCTTTTGTCCAATTTCGACATATGCCTCACAATACATAACAAAATGTTTTTCTCTCTCCATTTCACCGGTATCGCATACCTGGCATCTCCTATCATTTAGGGGTGTTTAGGGTTGTTTATGTCTACTACGTGGACTGCCATTGATCGCTCAGATACAAGGAAGCAGCGTTCTTTCAGTTCGAAATGTCAAAATTTTGACCGGGTTCGTCCCCCACCCACCCCCGGTACATTTCCCGGCAACTTTTCCTGGCCCAGTCCGCCCCTGCAATGCCCGTCAGCTCACTTGCAAGAGAATGGCCACGAATTCAACACAATGCACTATGTATTCTCCCAAAATACCCCCAAAATACCAGTTTCCAGTGTATTCTGTGACAATGCATAGTGAACCATGGTGCACTGCATACAAAGATATTTTAGAATACCATGCATGGTGCACAATGCTAATTGTCGTACATAGAACTTTCCAACTTCCTGGTGACTTTAGCCGCCCTGAATTCTTCGACGATTCGGGTTGGACACTTTTTCCCCTCTCCACCCCAACCCCAATGACAATTATTGGATCCGTCATTGATTGTGTCAACTCATGATTTCAATGTAGGCCTAAAATAAATATTAGACGTGAAAAGCTTTACCCCACACACCACCTCATTCTGGCAGTTTGAAAAATCATGGATTTCTCTAAGAAAAACAACTGAATGGGGCCTTCATAACTTTCGAATACCAAACGCTGGCAGACCATTGGAATGTAAGAATGTCGTTTAGACAAATTGGTGTCGTACTGCAAAGACACATCAAATAACCAATTAGTCGTCTAGCAAGGACACATTATAAGTAATCACGTAAAATTAAAGCAGAGAAAACAAGCAAGTATACTGTGACAGTCAATGTTGAATAAAAAGACCGGAAACCAGCTGCAGGCCCCGTCATCGTAAATTTTACGTAACAACTGTTATTGCGTAAAGTGTAATCGAAGGAGATACTGATGAAGCAGTCTGGGTTTCAATGTATCTAGCTTTTTCTGAATAAACGTATTTAACCCTTCACCCAAACGTAACGAACAAAACCAGCCAGCGCTATTCTCAAAAATCAATTACTTTGCATTATATTTTCATTTTTTATCTCAAACATAGGTTATGACCCCTCTTGGAACGAGCTCGTCCCAATGAGGGGTCATAACCTATGTCTTTGAGACAAAAAAAAATAAAAAAAATAGTTAATAATTTTGTTTGCAAGTATCGTCTGCTTTTCATGTTAGGTAAAAGGTTAATTGTTTACCTCTTAATCCGCTGAGTATTTTTTTACAATATTTTTCATCAAATCTAGTCATGGCTGCTGTAAAGCTGCCATGATTACATTTGATGAAAAATTCATGAAACTTTAACTCCAGAAATCATTGGTTCAAATGTTTATTCAGTTTAGTGTGGCCAATTCGATTTCAAGTGCCAAAATTTTACTTATTTTAGAGGCAATTGATTTCCTGTCCTGGATAGGATTATCCGCCAACAGCATGTAAGGAGTTAACTACTGCTTTTATGTAATGTATCGCCCATGTCGAAAGATGACCTGTCTACAAAAAGTCCGTTACCAAGATACAGACAAATTAATACCTATGGCATGCAGCTATACGGCTGCAGGAATACTTTTAACGACTACGGAATAACCGTCTTGTGTAATAATGGTGAACCAAATATCATCCCTTGAGTTCACCAGAGCACCATTTGAAATGCTCGAGGGGTGGGGGGGGGGGGGGAGCAGATCATTGGTTCTGCTTCGAGATCTGCCGAAATGTAAAAATCACGTTTTTTACCGGAAGTGTGTGTGTGTGTGGGGGGGGGGGGGGGGGGGGGGGGGGGTTGTCACAGGAATTTTTTTGCGAGACGTGAGGTTGAATTTGTTTGCATACCCATTTTTACCATCCACACGCCTTTACTTGTATTTTTCCATCGAGATTTAGATACCCACCACCGAAAACAATTGATTCACGGGATTTGTTGCTCTTATACAGTTTTTGACATCTCAAAAACGACTGGACTGTTGAGTCCTGCTCTCACTCATTGATGTTACCTATTCTTTAAGACCAGATTAAATTTACTCAACACAAATGGCAGCAGTGGGATAATATGTGGGGAAAAAGCTATTTTCCGCTTTATCACAACGTTTCACACTTCTGATGTCAGAGCGTGAATAATTTGACTATGGAAATACCAGCCAGATTGCAAAAAGCCATATCAGCTCTGTGCGTCTCTTGTCCCACCTCCTGGACTATCCAGGAAACGGGCAAGAGCGTCCATCTGACTTTGGAATTCACCATTGAAGAGGACAATACACCACCCTTCTCGGGGAGAGGTAGTACCTTTTGTGAGAGGAACCCCTCTCACACTGGTCCTCACCTGAGGAGGTCTGGAGATGGCCCTGAAAAGGAAGAGAAACCAAAGAAGAATAGGAAAAAGAGCCCATCAACCAAGCGTAGGGACGCTCGACGCTTGGAGGCTTTCCTGGAAAAGAAGAAGGAGAGGAGTGAGGTGATGGAGGTTCCGGAAGCAGCCGGCAGTTCCCCTCCCAGTCCCACAGGATCACCCAATCAACTACCGCCCCCCCCCCCCAGCCGATTCAGTTGAATGTGGAACGCCCTGTGGGGATTGAGGAGGAACTGGAAGTTGCTTTTTCGCCACCTCCCGCCCCTCACTCTCCTCTTCCTTCGCTTCCGGACAGTCCGGGCAAGGGAGACTCTGCCAACCAACCAACACTGGCCGCACTAATGGCAGAAGCAAGGGATCTGAGGGCGCATTGTAATCAGCTCCAGGCAGAGTGCAAAGATGGTGATAAGCGCTCGGATGAAGTCTCCAGAATGGCTAGAGAAGTCCTTAACAAAAGAAACCAGCAACAAGATCAGACAAACTCATCTCCCCACAATCACCACAAGATTCTACAAACTCATCTCCATCACAACCAC
Organism: Pictodentalium vernedei; assembly: GCA_031216915.1. Lineage (NCBI taxonomy): Eukaryota > Metazoa > Mollusca > Scaphopoda > Dentaliida > Dentaliidae > Pictodentalium > Pictodentalium vernedei. The sequence goes on from CM062297.1 coordinate 546,173,969, forward strand.
CTCCAAAGAAGAAGTCACGCAAAAAACAAAGAAGAGGATAAGCCGCTTCCTTCTCCATTCCTCCTTTGCCACGCCCAGACAATTAAAATCATCTACAGTTAAAGAGAATCGAAAGAGGCTTGCCCTAAACCGTCCCTGCGCGCCTTCGGCGCGCGAAACCATTTGATCAATTTTCCGCTTAATGGTAGCCTCCTTGTGGCCCAGATTATTTTAATTTCAAAACCAAGTAGTGCTGAATAGTGACTGTTTCCGAAACCTTTCGTTGTTAACTTAGTTCAATTCCCACCATATCAGGATTAATAATTATCAATCAGAACAGATTTTGACCCACGATGTATATATATGCAAGACAAGCATTTAACCCTTTACCCAAAGTAAAGGCCAAAACCGGCCAGCGCTATTCACAAAAATCACCAATTAATTTTCAGTATTTTTTCATTTTTTTTATCTCAAAAACATAGGTTATGATTCCTCTTTGGGACGAGTTCGTCGAGCTCGTTCCAATGAGGGGTCATAACCTATGTTTTTGAGACAAAAAAATGAAAATGATTAGTTATTCAAGAATTTTTTTTTGCAAGTGTCGTCTGCTTTTAGTGTTAGGTAAAGGGTTAAGCAGGTGTGCTGTTGGGTGCCTTTGTGTTAACTATTAAAGTCCACATTTGATTGTGATAGCCACAGAGAAGATGCAGTTAAGAACAGTTTGAACCATCCTCTATGAAACAGCGATTATAAATATTCTCGTGTTCATATAGGATGCATCAGAAACAACCTCTCGTAGGGCCTGTTATGTCGTGTTTTTAGGGACAAACTTTTTTCCGGATCCGGATCCGGATTCGTGGCTTTTTTCCGGATCCGCTTCCGGATTCGAAGGCCAAATCCGGATCCGGAAAAAAGTCAAAAATAGTTTTCATTTTTTTCCATTGCATTGTTCGGCACATTTCATGGGTTTTCTTTGAGTTACAGATAAATGATGCAAGTCGCGATTAAATGAGATGGTTTTATTTTTATTTTAGACTTGATATTAAAATAGTTTAATGTCATAAACACAAGTTTTTTTCTGCAGCAAGTTTAAACAAAATGATGTCAAACATGAGGCATTCGGACTAGCTCCATTAATTTCAAGACTAAATTCCCCATACCCGAAAATGGCGCTTGTCCCAAAATTTACTATAGAAACTCACATTGAAAACCGGGTTATTATAGCCCCAAAAGGCTGTAACTTATAGCCCTTTTTTCAACGTTTAGAACCCTTTTCCCTGAGATGTGAGAGAGTATTTCGTCTAATAGGTTGGGGATATGGCCATATTCTCCCTATCCAAAAACGACTTTGACAGTTTCCTCATCTGTGAAGATTTGGTGTCTTCTCTGGTCCTAAAATCAATCCTTATCGAAAAATCAATCGTAAAAAATATACGGCTGGACGCCTATGAGTGCCCCAGATGCAAGAATTGCGCGCCTTCTTCTACTGCACCCCCCCCCCCCCCCCCCCCCCCCCCACGAAAATCTAAATTGTATCCAACTTCCGTCAAATTAGAATTCAGGGCAATTAATTACATAATCCCCACCTGCACCCACCCCACCCTCACCCTCGAAAAAAGAAAAAAACATTATCAAAATTGTAATTACCTAATGTTTCTCTTTCATCATATGGAAATACATAAACTTCTCCCCCTTTTGGTAGGACTGGTGGAAGCTTTGAAACTTTGCTGTCGTCAATGTCACGGATAAAATCTTCTAAATCTTGTATTATAAGAGTGTCCTCCTGCAGCATATAAGGCTGCGCTGCCTCCATGGCGGTTGGCTGAGAATGAGCAAACAACATATCTGAACTGGATCGCGGACGGAATGGTTTCGGGCGCCGAAGGCGCGTAGTGACGGTTTAGGGCAAGCCCCTTTCGCCCCTCATTGGCTGTATGATATTTATGTTATTTATGTTTTGTCTGAGCGTGGTAAAGGAGGGAAGGAGTTGAGATAATTAGCGGCGTCCTGTGTCTCCTGCGGTTTTTTTTTTTTTGGAAGGAGGAGGATGCGTTGGAGAGACTGATTTTGGTGGCGTTGTCGGTTTAGGAGAAAGAGTAGGTTTTTCTTTGTTGACGAACGGCCTGATCCTTGCTGCTGTTTCTTGGGATTTTTTTGTGATTATCCAGATCGATTTCGAGGATTATCCTTATTTGGCAGGGTTCAAGTGCTGTTTGAGCATAGGTGTCCTGGAGCCTAAGTCGGAATGTGTCGTCCTGGATCTTCTCGAGGAATGCCTTCACGGATTCCGGGATGCTCTCCTCCTGGTCAGATTCCTGGTCCGAAGAAGCCGGAGTAGCAAGAGCTGGAGGGGTGGAAGGCACGTCATCTGGGACAGCTTCCTGTACCATAGCCAGATCTTCCTCCTCCATCTGCTCTTCAGATGAAGAGTTTGACGGGTTAGAGAATGATCTGTCACCTGACGACCCAGAGTCCTCCAGACCCTCCTCCTGGGAGGGGGGTGCCGGGCTAGACAAGGGTTGTTCAGGGGTGACAGGAGTTGACCTTTTGACGCTCTCACTTGCCTCCTTCTCTTCCTTTTCCTTCTTCTTCTTCTTCTCCAGGAACTCCGTCATTCGGCGGGCATCTCGTCGTCCAGCGGAGGGTCCCTTCTTTCTCTTCCTCTTCTTCTTGGCGGTGGCTGTACTGCTCCGGCGGTCCTCATCCAGCTTATCCGAGTCCCAATGAGGGTGACCAATGTGGGAGGAAATCCCCCCCCCCCCCCCCCCCCCCCCACGAAGGGTACTACACCTCACCAAGGACGGCGGTTCGGCTTCTTTGTCAAAATCCACTGTCAGATGAATTTTACCCTCGAGCACCTGGATACTCCAGGTGGTAGCAAGGGTAGCCTTCACTCCGACAAGTGTTTCTTGGATCACAAGTGGGAGCTCCATTGTTCAGTTGTTGATGATGCAATGTGATAATGATGATTCAAAGAAATTCGTATCAGAAGCGAACGATGACAACATATCGACGAGTGTACATTTTATATAAATAAACATTTGAATAAAGATTTAACAGCCCTTTTAAGGGCTTGAGGGTGTGTGTCTGTGAGAGGGTGTGGTTTTTTTTTGGGGGGGGAGGGTTTGTTTTTGTTTGTTTTTTGTTTTGTTCTTTTTTTTGGGGGGGGGGGGTAGGGGATGGGGGAAGTCATTTGGAATTCCCGAAGGATAACCAGATACCTCATAATCACATACGGCATCCTATCTCCTAGAAGGCTTGATGGATGACTCCCGGTTTTTCAAAACTAAACTGTTGGAGCTTTCTCCACTCCTTTTTTGCAACCGCCATGGTCATATACCGGGGCCGCTACCAAACCGGCTTTGCTGTTTGGTTTTCTATTCTCTTCTTCCCTTAAAATTGCCATCGCACGACATTATATTCTGGCTCGCCATCACGGTGGGACTCAAACCTCTACCATCGCCGAGCTGGAACCGAATAGAGCCCACTCTCCAATAGTCTTAATAGCGTGGAGGGATTGGGTATTGACAATCTATCACTCCAACGTAAACTGCCGGGAATTCTAACCGCGTGCATACCCCCTCAGACCCCATTTGAGGCAATAGGAAAGCTTGGCCTGTGTGATCCAAGTGAAATAAAGTAAGGTTAACCGAGTCGCAAGGGATTTGTAAATCCCACATCGTCCCTGCGCGCCTTCGGCGCTCTAAAACCTTTCATTCATTCATTGTTGACACCAAACAACTATACTCTATCATCATATTGTTTTTATTAGAATATCGTCCCAAGAAGTGTGCATATCTTACAAGCAGACGTGTTGTTACTGTTATCGTCTTATTCGGGGTTTTGTAGTCGTAAAAGCGGTACAATTCACACTTCTATATTGGTGACACAAAGTGTGAAGCGTAATCTTATGTCCCGTTATAACGGTAGTTATAGAACATAAATGCAATTATATAGGACGCCTTCATAACGGTACATTTGCTTCTGTGGGGACTTTCTTAAAGCCGGAAATGTAACGATAGCCAGGGCCAGCCCATATTTGTTGTAAGTAAATCAGGGATGCCAAATGTGCCACTCTGGGGAAGTGGAGACCCTGGAACATTTCTCTTCGAATGCCCACAGTATATACCTCATAGAATAAAATTTACTGGAAGAATAATGAAGAAATGGGGTGAGGAAACAAAGGATAGATGGCCGAGGGGGGACATGAGGGAGAGGGTAGGAATGCTTATTGAAGAAATTTAAAACGAGGAAGTGATTATTAAACAGTTTATATCGGAATGCTGGGTGGAGAGGGGGTGGGGGTGCAGGGGGAATGATGGCTTTCTCTTATGAGGACCGCGACAAATCAGCGACTGGCCAAAGAGTTATTATTATTATAATCAGTATAGTTAGAAGCAAAATATTCGAGAATCAGAAATTAAAGACATTTATCAATCTTTATTGTAATTTTCATCAGCCTGTGCGCCTGTTAGTAGCGACGCCAGACAATTTTTCGTGAGGTGGGGGAGTGCCTGTTGGCATTGGTTTTTTTTACTGCAATTAAATAATCTCTCAGTTCTGTTTCCAACTCTCCAGTCCCACTTCAAAAAGCTCCCTGTCTATGTTTTGTCAGGTTTTGCTGTTTTCATCCTGAAAATGTGCCGTTAACAAGTTCATTCACTTGTGTAAACGTAACTAAAATTTTCATCTTCGACTTTTTTCCGGATCCGGATTTGGCCCCTGAATCCGGATCCGGAAAAAAAGTCACAAAAAATGACCGAATCCGCTCCGGATCCGGATCCGGAAAAAAGTTTGTCCCGTGTTTTTATTTCTTTTTACTGATTTCGCGGGATTTTGCCTATTTTTATGTAACGTTTTTGATTAAAATCTAAATATATTTACAAGCCTTTGTCCTGACCCTTATGCTTAAAATGAGATAACAGTCTTAATTGTTTGATCCTGATACTTGAATCTGACATTTTTAAAGTTAGTTTAGACCATTTAAACAATTAAGAATGTTCTCTTGGACAAAACCAAAGCAAATTCCTGCACCACCTCAACATCTTGTAAAATCTGATCCGAAACATGAAAAAACAAAAATTAAAAATGCATGCAAAACATTTCCTCTCCGATATTGCTCCTCTCCGATATTGCCCCCCACCCCCCCACCCCCCCCACCCCTTCCATGATATGACTCACTGCAACCATTTTTTCTTGAAAAATTAATACACAGAGGCTAAATTATCATGAGAGCGGATGCATTGTTGCTTTTTCTCATCACAGGCAATCATAGTAAAGACTCAGATTTGGACTTGAGGTGGTCAAAATCTAATAATAGCTGCAGCGAGATTTGAGAAGGTAATTGCACTCCTGGGCAAACTGAGAAGGGTAATTATTTTTAGATACTTTCTAGAACGCCAGACCTAGTGTCACGTGTTGTACCTTGATACTTCTTTCCTATATCAATTACTATGTATTTTGTTATTCTGCAGACTCTGACACTTCTTACGATTACGATGGGGAGGAGAGTAATAACTAATAATTCATCAGAAAAGGGAGTGATGAAAACCCATAATCGTCGACTTTGAAACTGTAGTCGATTTTGGGTGTTTCCGACGATTAGTCGACTTCTCGATTAATCATTTTTTTTAAATTTAAAAAAATCGATTTTTTTTTATTTAAATCAGATTTTTTTTAATTAAATCGATTTATTTGATTTTTATTTCCATACTATAAATTATTCACCAGAGGCTACTTTTTCTCACATGATTCCTTTAGATAAAAGAAACTGAGTGTATTGGTAACAGTTTGTATCAATGGTTGCCCAAAGAATGGACACAAATAACTGATACTAAAACATTTACCTGTGTTTAACCATTTCAGTCTTTTAGGTGGTATGGCGGGAAGAATTCCAGAACATATATTGCACAGAATGGACATTTGGCATAGATGGAAATAGAGAGGAATCATTGAAACTTGTGTTTTCTCATTGTTACGGCATTGCTGGAAGGAAGGTGACTTCATGAAAATCATTTATACTTTTGATACTTAAATCACTAATCGTTGTTCTTGGAGTTGATTTCGCATTTTTGACGGGTTCATTGAAAGATTATCATATAAATGGTTTAAAAACTATGTTCACTTAAATATAGTAGTTTCATGTTAGCTGAAAATTATGTAAACTTATAAATGATTCGGGAACATTTAACTTCCCTACAGCATGTTCCAGCATTCAAGACACAGTGAGATGCATATTCCCACTCCATAGATTAGTTCTAACTGTCATAAACAAGGGCTAATGACTATATTTCAACAGTTAATATGCATTCCATCTTGTTTCAGCTCATTTCCAAGTTGTTTTGAAAATATTTCTGAATAATTGTAAATTTTTGATTAATGATAGGCCTAGTGCAGAGGAGGTGGAAGTTCGATAAAAGTGGAGGGGCACACATTTTCAAGGCATTATGGTCCAGTCCAACGGCGAGAAATGTTGCAATCGTGTATCGGTTAATGTTCCGTGACACACTATAGTGTCTCGCTTTGATGAGCATGCCATGGTGTGGCCACAGTTCTGTCCATTTCTTCCACTTCAATCATCTTCCAATCCGAAGGCCAGCCTTCGAGTTGGAAGATGGTCGAAGTAGAAGAAACGGACAGAAGCGACCGAAGGTGGGATTCATTGGCCCAATGTTGTTTTGATTTGCAAATAATATATGATTAATGCCTGTATATTAGCACGTTTGCATGCGCCCATTTTAACTCATGGTGAAACCACGCAACGTGTCTGTGGAAAAAAGTGGAGGGCCAGTGTCCCCTGGCTCCACCGCCTCTGGCTTAGAGTAAAATCTAAACAAAGTGAATCATGATACCATGGAAGCCTAGGGAAAGACTACACAGGCAACAAATCCAATGTCTCATTCAGTACTGTGAAAACATTTCTGCTAAAACAGGAGGAGGCAGTAAACAAATATAGGAAGGTATGTCGGGATGGATGGGTATCTGAGAAGGCTGGATCCACTTTCTTACATCCTCTTGTGCATGTTTTGCTTTCACCCTAAAATTCACTTTTAAAGACAAAATTCAACATTTTATGTTGATTAAAACACATTATACGCCAATACAGACCATTAATAGGTACAGTACAGCCGTGGACTGGTCACTTTCCACGCGTGGGCAATATTTCAACGGACGTAATAATATTAGATTCCAAACACTCATCATAGGGAATAATCATCAAAAATTCAATTAATGAAGCACCGGGTACAAATCGTTCAACCGCAATTACAATTTGAGTCGCTAGCGATAGCTAGAAATCGTCCCCTGAGTTTCAGTGTGCTCTGCGTGCCATTAGATGCATAGAATTGAAACTCGGGGTACGAAATAGTAACACGGGTTCCCCTCGGAAATTTGGTTGTCGATAAAATGTGTTCTTTTTGTTGACTGTTGTCAAATGAATTGCTGAGTGTCCTAATAATTATTTTTATAGACGTGAAGACGTGTAATAAACACAGAACGACATGCGTGTGTGAATGGGTTAATCGATATGGCACTTGTGCCATCGCGGAAGGATAAAATTCGAGGCCTGCCGCCTCTCGTTTTATCCTTCTGCGCTAGCAATCTACCATATCGATTAACCCATTCACACACACGTGTCGTTCTGTGTATTTATCACCTCTTGTTGTTCATAGCTCCTGCTTGATGAGGGTAAATAATCGGACCTACTTAGAAGAGAACCCGTAAAGTGCTTGGGCTGAGAAAACTTGGGATGAATCAGATTGTACCGTATACAAACTCAAATTAATATAATTTAAAAAGCCTGTATAGCTTTGAACAAATAAAAATAACATTAACACTATATTTTCAGAAGACTTTCCAGCTTGAAAAAGCGAACTGTAACCCATGCCATCTGATATAGCTAATTTGAATTTCAGATCAGCAGGACATCCACTCTTACTGTCAGGGTGATGTCTCACCAAAGACCAAGAAATCCATATGAATGGACATTCACCATTAGTTTGGGGAAGCTATATTCTACCACACTGGTATATACCATGCCATCAAATTGTGACAAAGTTTATTGGATATGTTAACCCTTTACCCAACGTAACGGTCAAAACCTCCCAGCGCTATTCACAAAAATTAATTTACGTGGGGATTAATCTTCAAGCTTCGAATAGCCCAACAACTTCATTTTTTCTGAAGATGTTAAAATAGACTTCTTCCAGCTTTTCTAATAGAGATATGTAGGTCTCGAACAGTCTTAAAAGCAAAAACAATGGAACAATTAATAAAACTTCAACAGCTTTTCTAGCTATCATAAAAATCTACTTACAAAAATAAAGCTGTAGAACCATGTATGCACTTCAGTTTACATTGTTTTGGGAATTGCATCGAAGACAATTAAAAAAAATACATAAGTGTGGGGGGGGGGGGGGGGGGGGCGAAAATGGTCCGGCGCGAATTTTGGGCATATCTTCCTACATTTTTTTACTGTCCCCCCCCCCCCCACCCCACCCCACCCTGGTTAAAATACGATAGAATTACTGGCAACTAGCTACCGGTACACTACATCAACCGCAATATATTATATTATGGCGAAATTACTGGACTAAATGAACTATTTTTCTTAATGCTTGCCTTTTTTGTTCGATCATGGAAAATGAGGAACTGATATTCGGTTTTTCTAAATTTCACCAGAAAGATGTTCAGCTGACATTTATTTATTAATTAAGGTTTAACGACGCTTTCAACTTCCAGGGTCATATTATGTCGGACAAATTGACAGGTAGCGGTAGCCGAAGCACTCGGAGAGAACAACTGAGAAAAAGTGAGGAACTGCCAACTTACTAACTCCACACAGCTAGTTTCGGTTAAAGGCTTGTGCACCATCGACGTGCAGATCGCCTTAACACACAACGCCACCGTGCTCTGACTTGGGAAATTGGGATTAAGTGTCTTGCAAGGACACAACGCAGATGACGTGGGTCAGGTTCGAACCTACGGGCTTTCGATTGAGAGTCCTATGTTCTAACCAATGAGGCTCCGCGCTCCCCACAGAATAATATAGCAACGGCTTTATGAACAAGAAACCTCATGGAAGGGCGTCTAACTATTGTAAGTCGTCCAAAATTGCTCAAATTCTACTGTGTTGAGCGGTTTTGAGTTTCATGTGTTGAAAACGTGTTGAATTGAGACATATTATGTCGCGTGCCACCAGGGACGCCGGAAGCATGGGGACAGAGGGGGCAGCTGCCGCCCTGCCTTCGGACCACGGGGGCAGAGGGGGCAGACAATGCCCTTACCAGGTTCGTCACTCATTTTTTTTTTCATTTTGTATATTCTCGAAGTAAAGCTAAAACACACCCAAAACCCGTTCTGGGAGCTTTCAAAATTCAATGGGTGATTTTGGGGGGAGGTGCCCCCTCCTGATGGACCTCCTCTCAAACTCCCCCATCTCGGGCCTTCGGCCTTCGAGACAGGCATGCTTCGGCATGTCATGGCGGGGCTGCTAGTGCTAGTAAATGCACTTTCCCCGTGGTCTGCCCCCCCCCCCCCCGTCCTAACGTGCTTCCGGTGTCCCTGGGCCAGATGCGCCTCGTCGATATTTTATTCATAACTATCGGAGGCTCGGAGGTGACTAATTCCTGTTAAACCTTCATTTACATCTGATGTCTATGTGCGAGGATGTGCTTTTCTCCAATGTTACATGTTTCGAACTCAAAGTGGAAGAACGGAAATAGTATTCTTTATCCATGAAGGACTCTTGTTCGTAGAAAACCTTTGAACTCTGAAATAACACAAACGTCCGAGCGCGATGTAATGAGGGTAATGCAGGTTTTGCGGCTGACATTATGAAAAATGTAACAAGGTTTTGAAGACAACCGGTTATAAAAAAACGACCAGCATCAATAATTTCCACCAACCCTTTAACCCTCGTGGACTGTGTAGAATCGTTTCATACGCTGCTGAATACAATGAAATGGGCCACTCCAGGTTGCATTTCAGGGCATTCGTGGGTAGGTTTAGAAGGGGTTTTTTTTCAATCAGGGAGCCCTATATTATGTTTAAATTTAGTAATAATGTAATCCTACAGTCATACAAGTAGGTGTTTATTGTGTTGTCTACTCACAGACTGCCAATTTTTGCTTTAACACACACTCTCTCTCTCTCTCTCTCTCTCTCTCTCTCTCTCTCTTGTGTAATGAAAAAATTAAGCAGTATCCTCATCTGACCTGTATTATTTATTTATTTATTTATTTATTTATTTATTTATTTATTTATTTATTTATTTATTTATTTATTTATTTATTTACGACACATTTACGACAGCCAGGGTCACCTCGTGTCCGGCAGTTTTACGGGTGGTGTAAGCCAGATTACCCGGAGAGAACCACCGAGCAGCGGCGAGCAACTGTCAGTCTCCTCAACGTACCACCCCATATGGAGGATTATCAATGGTTGAAGACAAGTGCACCATCGTCGTGAAGCACCACTTAGTATACAGCGCCACCGTGTCTCCACGTGGGCTATCGGGATAAAAAAAAAAACATAACGCAGTTACACCTGGTGGGGATCGAACTCTGGACCTTTCTGAGCCACCGTGCTCCCTGTATGATCCATGAAAACACTTGTATTGGATGAAGGATTAAACCACTGTTAATTCACAGTCTTGTATACGAACACATGGAATATGTCCGAGAGCACAGTTTTACATAACTTGTAACGTCTCATTCTACACTCTAAAATCGGTTGGGTTAAAAATCAACCCAAATCGACTGGGTTGAGTGAATATGAACCCAAATTGGGTTCATATTCACTCAACCCAGTCGATTTGGATTGATTTTTTAACCCAACCGATTTAGAGTGTAGATATCTACCTTATGAGCACATAATGGGCAGCATGATCCTATATTTTGACATACACGTACTGTACGAAAAGTATCGGCAGTTGTCCTTCTGGAATCTTCTTCGCTTTTGTGGGGGCATATACATCATAAAGTATTTTCTCAAGTGATAGCTCACCTACCGTAGATTGGATTTTCAAGTATCAGTCGCTGAAGTTCTTTTTTTGTGAAATTAATGAAAAACTGGGCGGATTCCAGAGTAAACTGAGGAATTCTTATGTATTATCTTTTAAATATGAGCATGATGTTACATGGGTATCTGGGATATGTGTACCGCTGAGACAAATTGTTAGAATCCATCTGCAGCTAGGACCCCCATGAGAACCTCGGGAAGTGAAGCTGTGCTTGATTGCTGTGGTAAACAAGCTCTGTTTTACTGGTAAAAAGAGACCCAGTCACTACTAGTACCTGGGGTGGAAGTATCCTAAAATGGGCAGCATGGGTATAAACGATTGACTAGACTTGACTTCATATCCATGTTGCAATCACGATTAGCCACTATGCAGAAATAGGTGACTTTAAACACCAATAAATAAATAAATAGCTGCAGCTCAGAATTCTCAACAATTTCATCTTCAAAATGATTCCCGTGTACTGGATAAAGCTCAAAGGAGTAAAAAAACGAACAGAGACTTTCAGGTCATTTGCAGTCAACAAGCAGACGACTTCACTTCTCTGACACGGCGTTAAAGTTACCCTCAATTTACCAGTTTTCTTTTCAAAACGTGATACATAAGGAATCCGGTGTCATCCCGCTTGTCCCACTTCTTGATTTTAGAGAAGTAACCAGAGTGGAACAGTCGGGACATTGCTGATTAGTTACTTGGCGGCTACATCAATCATTTTGACTTTAATACATTTCATTTTTAAATATAATAACTGCATATGATAATGCATTCCCATGTTTTGTACCTTGCGCCATATAGATGTTGCATTGTGAAAAACACCCTTTAATTGTCACGTCTTGAAACATAGATCTACCTGCATTGTGCACGGCGATTCCACAAATAATCTTGATGGATTCAATGTTAAATAACGTCCAACACATACTGATTTTAGTAGCTGGAAAAATCTTGTATATATATGTTCACCTTTGCCAAAGCAGAGGAAACATCTGCCCATCAACAAAACCATGTAAAGTTTTAAGTTGGGCAAATAAAGTTTGGCACGTATAAAATGTTCTATCGCCGTAAACTGTTTCAGTCGCCACTAACTGTCGTAAATTCAAGTCTGTTGAAGATATCACTATTTTAACATTGATTCCAGCATCAACTGACAGAATGCGCTCCCCTGTTGATGTTTCTGTCTATTTTCTCTGCAGATACAACTTAGAAGTCGTTTTTTGGTAGCTTTGGAATAAATATATTGTCCGTGGTCTGTAAAGCGTGCAGTGACATGACGAGGGGAGCCGGAAGCACTTCAGGGCAGGTGGGAGTCAGACCCCGGGGAAAGGACATTTTCTCACACTAGCAGCCCCGCCATTACATATCGAAGCATGCATGTATCGAAGGCCGAGATGGAGGAGTTTGAGAGGAGGGGGGCACTTTCTCCCCAACTACCCCATTGAATTTTGAAAGCTCCCAGAACGGATTTGGGGTGTATTTTTAGCTTTATTTCGAGAATAAATCATTGGAAAACAATGAGTGACGAACCTGGGAAGGGCATTGTCTACCCCCTCTCGCCCCCGTGGCCCAAAGGTGGGAGAGCAACTGCCCCCTCTGACCCCGTGCTTCCGGCGTCCCTGGGCATGATTGATACGTAGATAGTTTTTTTCACTGTGCGCTGAGTTTCGTCGTTGCAATCTGCCGACGTAACTTCGCTTTTTCTTGGTTGTATATTTACGGCACGGCCGTCGCTTCTTGTCTGCAGCGTTTTTTCATGCTGGACATAATCTTTTAACACTCACTTCTGAAGGGTTTGGTTCATGAATGTGAATGAACCCGACTGGAATGCTATCTAGCGTTCGAATGGTGGTAGGGCAGCTTTTAATTGCACACCTCCAATAAATGTTTTCATTTCTGCGGGTTTTTTTTACCACGAAACGAAAACTGTTGAAAATCAAACTTTGACCACCGCGGTCATTCTCAACAAACTCTTCTTGTATCTGAGCATGTGCCATTTTCATAAACCCAAGTGATTTAAAGTGGTAGAATAATAGTATTTACACACTAACTGAGAGAAAATCACCCAACCCTTGAAAGGACGGATATTTGTATAAAACACACAAGTATAAAAAAAAATACACGTTAAAATTAATCACCAACAACTCAAACACCCCCACCCCAAAGAAGTAACAAGGAAAACAAAGGATAAACAATACAGAGGTAGGATTTTTCTTCTATGCAAACAGCGGTTAAATACGGCAGCCAGGTTCGGGCCGGAAGACTGTTCGTTTAACCCTTTTACACAACGTAACAGCCAAAACTGACCAGCGCCAACTTTTAGAGAACTCCAACTGCACTACCATTCCCTGATAAGAAATTTTTCGGCTAATGACTCCTGAAGTTCGAATGTCAGATTCCTGTAGCCAATTTACCAGTTTGGCTTTAAAGGATCTAAAAATTCATTCTAAAAGATAAACAATACAGTAGATTTCACTGCTTTGGTTTCTGGGATTTGCTTCTACGGAAATTTTCAACTGTTGAATGTTTGAGTCGGAATTGGAAGGGTGAGACACTCCCACACATCGCTTTCTCTCACCCAGTCCAGGCATTCTGTGGAGTTCCCTGGCTTCCATCCGCAATGGGGCCCAATAGGAGCCAAAAAAACCGGTCGCTGGGGAATGCGCCAATATTGTCGTCCTTCGCGCTCGCATGCAGAATATAGGCACATTGTTCCGCTTAATTTCGAAGTAGTTCTTTTCCTCCTTTCAAAACACTTACCATCGATTTTGGGGTGATGAATTCTTGCTCATGGCGGTGACTAAAGACGCGGCCCGGCTGAGCATTTATAGTTGTTTTAAACGCTTGAGGTAGTAAGAGAAAAATCGAATTCATAATATTATATTACAGTTTAAGTTTGAATCAAAGTTCACATGTTAGGCTAAATTATTCACAAAGGTATGTTAAACTCATTGAATAAAAGGAGAAAATGCCATTACAATAAGAATTGAACGCCATGACTAATTTTAGAGAGGCATGGTTCATGAGAGTAAGATGATTACCATTTAAGCCCTCTAATCTAAACCTTTACATCAAGAAATAACTTTTCGGTGATTATTTTATTTTATAATTATGTAAATGAGTAAGAACCAGATAATGAGGTGGGTATTTTTCTTCCTTGCAGTAAACGACTTCATCTTCGGAACGGGTAGAGTATACATGCACAGATCATCAATGAAACAGTGGCTGTCTGATATTTCCATCTAAGTCATGACCCATATTGATAGTTACGGGTGTCACTGCCCGACTAAGAGTATCTGGACCACTCTGTGTCCAAAATAGGACCCTTGGCTTCGTATTTTTCCGAAAATGTTTGGTTACAGACGTTTATGAGCATTTTTGGTCGTGTAGGTTTTTGTTTACATCCCGTAGGATTTGTTATTCTTTGTCAGAGAAGGTCCACGAGACTCTTATTGGTGGATATTTCCCACGAGCTACTCATATCCTGTGAAGAAAAAACAAGTACAGTTCAACTCGGAGATCCATTGGCTGAAACGGTTGTGTAGCTTTTTTGCTTTTTCCAAGTTTTGAAAGTGATTGTTTGGAAGGAACCTGTTAACTTAGTAGTGTGTCTGACAGGTCGTCGCCTGAATGCTAGAATGTCCCATGTCCTCTATGGAACATAGGACATTCTAGCACTCATGCGACGATGTTTCGGGCAAATTCCGGGTGGCTTCAGTTAACAGTTAGTCACCAGTTACGCCGTGTGAGGGGTTGTCATGATAGCCTGGGTGACCTTCGCTCTCTTCAATCTGGGTTGTCTCAAGTTTTATTCGACCTTTGTTCTCTCTCGATGGCTCTTTATAACCTTCTTTCTCATTCGGTCTTCGTTCTTTCTAGTCTCTTTTATCCTCCGGTCCCTATCCGTTCAGTATCTTGATCGTTATCGGCTGTAAAACTTCGTTGTAGCATTCTCTATAGCACTGGTTGTTTTGAAGTATCTTGTCAAGTTCGTTTATCTTTCGGGATTCTGTTATCGTTTTCATGTTCCGACCCCGGTTGTTTGCTTGTCTACTTACCAGATGTTTTCGTTCTTCTAAGCTTTTCAGAAGTCTGGGCTTGACCAAAGCATATTTGTCTCTTCTTGTACCTTCGGTGTTGAAACACGGAGGTATGAGTGTGCAACAAGTCGTCTTATGTTTCCCGTTTGAGGGTTTTCTGTTCGAGGCAATGGTGCGACTGTTTTCTTTTGAGTTCAACATTGTGCTGTTGGTACAGTCATGGTAGTTTCATCGATTCCAAAGGATTGATCTTCGGTTCTTCCCTTTTGTGTAATTTTGTCCGTCCTACCGGTCTGTTTTGTGGCTGGATCTTCTTGTGTAGTCTCTTCTATTGAACATCTTCGCACATCTGAATCATTGAAAACACTTAGGTTTTTGGATGGATCGTCTGTCACGCAATAGACATTTTATATGACTGAACATTCTTTGGCAACCATCGCAGATGTGATTTGAATCCATCGCTAATAAGAAGCATAGTGCCGTAGTTCGGGTGATACACCCCCTTTTATACACCGTGGTATTGTCGAGGAGAAGTGGTCAAGCTTTCCACTTGCAGCACCACACTTGCAGAACCCCACTTGCAACACCTAACTTGCAGCACTCATTTTCGCCACCACAAATCTTACAACTGCCAGGGCGTCGGTGTCCCCTTTTTCTCAAGATGAGTTGAAGAGTCTTACGAGAAAAAGATCGATTGCTCTATATCTCATTTGCTCGATATGGTTCGGGTCTTCAGAGCATAGCCTGTTCCTGTCACTGTTCGGTTGTCTCTTTAGCTCTTTTGACGAAACCATCATTCACGTTTCCAGCTTTGGCACCCTATCAGTTACCTGGCTTCTCTTCGGCGCACCTTTTTTTCCGAGATGAGTCGTATGTGTCTCTCTTTCGAGCAATAGCTCGATAGCTCATTTGCTCGACAAGATTCGAGTAATCTATGCATTGCATGTTCCTGTCACTGGTCAGTAGGACATTAGCACGATACAATTCAAGTTGTGCGAGCAATGTCTGTTCCAACACTGCTCGATGGTTTTCTTGATGATAAGATTCGAGTCGCCCGAGAATAAGCTGTTCCAGTCACTGCTCGGCTAACTCCTGGACTCACTCGTAGGAGCGAAGAAGGTCCCGGGCATGGTGCAGCAATTAGGAATCATGAAGGCCACAGTAGTTATTGCAGTAGTAAGTGGGTCTCGCTATATGAATGGAAGGTTTCATCACGAGCTGTGATAACTCTTTACCTGTCGGAAACCGGGCTTTGTCGCTGCTGGAAGAAATAGATTCACGCCGCCTATTCATCCAACTCAAGGGGTGTCGCCTGAATCCGTGCATGAACGTATGTCTCACCGTGAAGAACCCGACCGTTTCACTTTTGTTGGGGTGGTTCTTATCCTGAAGGGGTTAATAACTTCTCCTCGAAAAGCATAAATTAACAGGAGTTCACTGAAAATAACAATTTTAATACATATACAAATAAATAAATATGATAATTTGTGACTTACATGGAATCCAAAAGAATAAGAAAACTAAACGTCAATCACCACCTAGTTTTTGAGTCACTTGCGGGGCCGAATTCTCAGTTGTCGCCTGTTCTTCCTCCTTTTCGCTGGTATTTGTTCCTTGGTCGCCTCTTCACTTCACCCTTTCACTGCCGTCGCACGGCCACTAACGTATTGTCACTTTATCGGGGCGCCTTTCCCCCAACAAGTGATGGGATGTCACTCTACCACTGTCGTCGCACGGCCACTGGCTTATTGTCACTTTACTTGACGCTTTTCACTCAAGCAGTCGCCACCAATGAGGTTAAACTCTCCCCTGCGTCTATCTCATAATAATGTTCATACAGGCAAAGCCTCCTCTGCCTACGTATTGCTTGCCTTCTAAAACTGGTACCTAAATGCAAATTAGCTCCTTGAGCTCGTACTTCGTGTTTCTGATCCTATTCTCATATATGGCCCGCGACTGCTCCTATTCTAAATATGAGCTCTGTGGTTCCCTACATCGCAACGTGCCTATACTTTCGCACCGATGCGACACCTCCTCTAACCTATAGCATGGAACATCCCCATCTACTCGCAACGATCACAGCCTTACAAACCTTCAGACTGGAATGAATTTTTCGAGACACCCCCTGATTTTTATTTCCAAAGCCAGAACATTAATTCTCAGTTTAATCGCTTCTCTTGAACTTGGTCGCTTAGATCTATCATAATTTAATACTCGGTTTCAAGTTCCTTTGAAAGACTCACATTTTGGTACCTTTTGACATTCTGTGACAAGCTAGATGCGAAATATGGGCGTGTGTCTAGAACATATGCGATGCACAGTTTTTGCAACAATCACCTATTAACTGGCCATAATTACCCAGATAATGACTGTAATAGAATACTGGTCGTACTTACCCCTTTTATCATTTATCAGATAGCCCATGTGGCGTTCAACAAATGCGCCATAATGGACATTAAATTTCATAGTTCATTTAGCAGCTCTTGAATTATTGCTGGTCTGTTTAAGTGACAAATTGGTTTTCGGGGCCAGTTATATACCTATCTTTACGTTTTATGTTTAACCCATTCAGAAAGATTATCGAAAATATTTAAACTTTTAAACAAGGAAATCGCAACTAGTCGGTGAAAAGTGCGGATTTAAGGACACTTTTTCAAAAAACTGTACACGTACACGTACATGTACGTGTACCCCCATCGGGATTCAGTGTTAAAACGTGCACAGAGTGTAAAAAACGTTGTTTTTACATGGTGTCCCAGAAGCCGCAAACGCAGTTATCGCATTTTAGATCGTTCAAACAGCCGTTGGCGAACGAGTGCGAATTCGACATATCGCTCGGAAGGGAAAAATGTACGAAATTCGAAGAAAACGTCAACTTAAAAAATCTTCTCGCCGTTTCCATCGCGGATTAGACCTTCGATCTATCATTGGCGAACGCCGGCAAAAAACGCTTTGAGGCTTCTAGGACAGCATTAAAAATATGTTTTGCGGCTTCTGGGACACCGACGTTCGCGATCGCGTTCCAGACGGCCGAGGGTGCGATCCGATCGGTAAAAATGATTTGAGGATTCTAGGACAGGAAAAATCGATCTCAAAACGTTTTCTCGACGTTCGCCAACGGTGTAAAGTAGGTGTAAAGTGGAGTTACCCATCGAGGATTTTTTCCCAAAATAAACAGAGAAAACCTGAGTTTGGAAAATTAGAACCGATGGAAATCGTCTCTCCACGTTTGCCATCGCTATGGCGCGATCGATCGCCTAGGAAATCATTGGAGGGAACTGACGAAAACGTGAAATCCTCGTGAGTTCTGTGAGGTGAATCGTAATAGATCGGTTTTGTCGAGTTTCCTTTCATTTCTACTTAGTCACTCTGTTGTGATTAGGCTAGCGCTTGCATTTCGCTGAAAAACAGACTGATGATTGTAGCACGCAGGAGGCTCTATTTATACTCTCCGCGCAGAACGTATTGTGAATATACTAGCAAAGTAGTGACAATGATTTGAATGCAATAAGAACATTTGCAATACGTACTGCAAATGTATTGCAAACGTATTGTAAACGCTCATAGTGCGTAGTGACAATGATTGGCAATATGTACTCCAAATGTATTGCAAAACGTATTGTAAACGTTCTTAGTGCGTAGGCGTGGGGAGAGTATAAATAGAGCCTCCTGAGTGCTACAATCTGAAGAGGATATGGAGGAAGATGATCTGTCTATGGTACAGGAAGTTGTCCCAGACGACGCACCTTCCACCCCTCCAGCTCTTGCTTGCTTCTCCGGCTTCTTCGGACCAGGAGTCTGTCCAGGAGGAGAGCATCCCAGACTCCGTGGAGGCATTCCTCGGGGAGGAGATCCCGTTCGAGTATTTCCGTGCCACACTCCAGGATACGTACAACATCCAACTAAAAGCAGGTACCTCATCCCAAATGACCAGGACAGTACTCAATATGATCATCGGACACTACAACAGCTCTCAAGAAAGTTCTCAAGAAACAAGGATCAGGCCGTACACCGCCAAAGAAGAGCCTACTCTTCCCCCTGATCTGAAAACACCACCTACAACTATCTCACCGACACATCCTCCTCCTCCCAAGAAAAACCGCAGGAGACACAGACGCCGCTGATTACCTTAACTCCTTCCATCCTTTTCCACATCCAGACATGCCAAAAACTTGAACAGTTAAAGAGGGTCGAAAGGGGCTTGTCCCCCAAATCGTCCCTGCTACTTAGTCCATAGGTTTTATCAGGCTGATGAGCAGGTCGCATTTCAAAGTGATCTTACTGTAAACTTACTGCAAAACGTCAGAAGAACTCCATTTGTCACGCTTGAATGTATTACGGGTTTTCATTCAATAAGTCATTTTTTCACTTGAATCGTTTTAACTGAAAACTATTCTATAGATGAAAGCGGATCAGTTCAAAAGATTAATTGATGTGATTTAAATGCGGTTTTGAAAGCGTTACATTACTGATATGTTTACTTGAGATTTTGATTATTCGAGTTTTCCCTACGGCGAGAATAAGCGCGGTTGAGATTTAACATGTTCGAGGGCAAAACGCATTTATCGAGGTTTCATTTGTAAAATGTTTTTCCCTCAACTGGTCTTAGTTATATATATTAAAGATTTTATTTACTTAAAAACATAAAAATAACTACATTTAATTTTGAGAATAATAAAATAACCGCCGTTACCACAATCTAAAAAGCAAATATTAATAATTTAGAGAACAAAAATGTTTTTACACATCAAAGATTCTAAGTGAAGAGATTAACTCCTCGACGAATATGAATGAGTCAAGAAAAGCATTCGATCCACCGACAGAAGCAAATGATTAGGAGAGATGGAATTAAGACAAGAGACTACAAAACTATTTAACCTGTGACGGAGGTTCAGGATCGAAGCAAGAAGGAGATTGTTGATGAATTGAGACCTATAATAGAAAGTTCTTTGAGAACGGGTTTGTTGCCTGGTAGTTTTACAAGGGAGTTTTCGTTTCAAAAATCACCACCGGATTATGTTCCCATGAGAAACGAAACCGATGTGAGCGAGAGCGATGATGCAGCTTCGACTTCTGAGAATGGTGGTAAGAGAGATCTGTTGTATGGAATTTACAGGGATTCTAGCGGTAGGACTTTTGTGGGCGACACTGAAGTGCGAGAGGATGATGAGAATTTAATCGTCGGTTCAAATAGGTATGAATTAACTCCTGGACTGCGAAAATTGCTTTTTGACAAGCCTAGAGATTACACGGATCAGGATTTCGACAATTAAGGCGACTTTCTGGTTCAGACCCACGCCATGAAGAGAAATAACGATGTCAGAGAGAGGAGACCCAAAGCCAATAGAGATTACAAGTGGACGAAGGTGGTGAAACCCATATGGGATATGAATAAGAAATTCGTCAAATCGGTGACTGGAAAAGGAGTGAGAACCACTTTTCTTCCAAGTGATTCTGACGCTCTGTCTCAGAGATTGAGTTTGTTGATGGCTAGTTGGCGCACCGGTAATACTGGAGTGGATAATGAGATAGTGAGCATATGTGACGAATTGTTGAGGCAGAAGATCTTGAATAGACGAGATTATAAAAGGCAGATGAACGGATTGAAGGATTCATATATATATATAATAAGTAGAGAGAACAAACAAAAAATAGATAATAAAAAACAGTAAATCTACACTAAAAATAATAAAAGTATTTAAACAACAAACGATTTACGAGCGAAAAAAAAAAAAAATATATATTATAAAATAAAAATATGTTGGTGATAAAGAGCAGGGGATACGTTAGAACTTACATTCAAGGCAGTTCTGGCATCGTTGATTCTATAATGTGAGCCTTCACGAGCAATGCAGGTAGAAAACTCACATCAACCGTGTTTGAGGTCGGTAAGAAGACGGCTTTGGATGCTGGTAAGAAAGCAGCTTCCGAAGCTAGTGGTAGGATCACTTCTGTGGCAAGAGGGTAGCTGATGCATTGATCAACAAGTTGATCAGTCCGCCGGTGCAGTGAGCTACGTTAGAGTGATCGCCGAAAAGTTGGAAAGATTTTAAGGATGCTGTGGTACCCATACAACATTTAGCCAAAATGATGAATGGATCTGGATTGAAGAGAACTCGCGACGGTGTAATATAAATAAATAATAATATTTATAAAACTGAGTTTAAAAAAACATAAAAATTGTGTTTGAAAATCTAAAAAATAACCAAAAAAAATAAAAAAGATGAACATCAAAGATATGTCTTGGAACGAGGCCGCAACCAAGAGGTTGAATAACGAGTTGTTTCCCAAAAGCATAAGAGGCTTGATAGTGGGAAAATCGAATTGTGGAAAGACCAATCTGTTGATGAATCTGCTGTCGCAACCCGACTGGTTGGATTACGACAGATTATTCGTGTTTGTCAAGAGTTTGTTTCAACCTGAATACAGATTGCTTCAAGAGTGCATGGATCATAGATTGCCCAAGGACGTCATAGCTAGAATTTTTGACAGTAGGGAGGAATTTGACAAAAGTGAAGCTTCTCTCTCGACCATTTTGGAAGGTGCGCGATGGAATTGATGAAGAGAAATGTGTCTTCGAACGTCGAGTGTCGATTTTATGAGAATGCTAGCGATGTTGAAATCGGAAGATAAGAATCTCATGATTTTCAATGATCTGCTTTTGGAGAGACAGAACCGATGCGAATCGTATTACGTTAGGGTATCGTCACAGCAAAGAGGACTGTTTCTACCTGTCACAGAATTATTTTCGACTGCCCAGACAGACGATAAGGGAGAACGCTAATTTCCTGTGTCTCTTTCGCCAGGATCTCAAGAATCTCAATCACATCTACGGAGATCACGTCGCAAACGACATGAGCATAGCAGAATTCAGGAGATTCTGCAAGAGGGTTTGGGATGGAGGACTTTACACTATTTCGTCGTGAGCGACTTGACTAGCGAATTTAATCACAGAAAATATCAGAGCAGATTTGACAAGTTTTATGTTTCTGATGATAATAAAATAGAAAGCGAAAACAAAAATTAGAAAATAATAATAAATCATCAATAATTCAGTTTTGAAAAAAAATAATAAAAATAAAAATATAATGTTCAAACAAGGAGAATTGTTAGAATGGATAGCCGAGAATACGGCTGCAAAACAATCCATTCAAATCATGGTGAGTGGCGATTCGACTCGATTCACGAGGAAATTCGAACCTTCCATCGAATTGAATAGAGAGAAAAGATACAAGATGGCGTTGGTGAATCTGGAGGCTTATTATTCCTTTCCCAACGTCACCGTAAAGAATAACTCGTTCAAGTATTCCGATGGAGTGGATTGGTTGGAGATTCGAATTTCCAAAGGAAGTTACGACATAGACGATTTGAACAATTACATTCAGATGTGAATGAAGACGGATGGAAAAGGAAGCAACAAGATCAGACTCGCTCCTAATCCTAATACCCTACAGATGATGTTGGATTTGGAAGATAATTTGAAAGTGGATTTCAACATGGATGATTCTATAGGCAAGATGCTGGGATTCGATTGAAAGATATATCGAGGCCAAGCAGCATCTGAAAATACGGTTGACATTCTCGCAGTCAATAGCATTCTGGTGAACGTGGACATGATTTCTGGAAGCTACATGAATGGTAGCACTCTACCGACGATCTATTCCTTCTTTCCAAACATGTCACCAGGTTATAAAATCGTGGAACGACCTCGAAATTTAGTTTATCTACCCGTGATTTTAGATACGTTGTATAGTCTCAAAATCACGTTGACGGATCAAAATGGTGAACTGTTAGATCTTTGTGGATAGAGGGTAACGATACGATTTCACATAAGAGAAATATAAAAAAGCAAAAAAAAAATAAAAATATTGTGTATATATATATAAATAAGAAAATAAAACAAAAGCAATATTAATTTACAAAAATTATTTAATATATATAATTATCATTAAAACAATTGAACAAAATATATTTTAAAAAAAAGAAATATGACTGAATACATGGTTAAAAACGTGAACATATCCAAAGGACAGAGGGAGAAACTTGAGAGAGCGTTAACTCGAGGCGAGTCGGTAAGATTCAAATTCACTCACAAACGAGTGATGGTAACAGTCGAATTGCCTTGACCAGAACTCAAATCAAAAGGATGGAGAAAGCGATTCATGATAGAAGAGGGTTGAGTGTGAGATTGAGTGCCACTCAATTGAAATACAATTTGAGAATGAAAGGCAGTTTTATACTGCTATTGGCAGGAATCGCCGCAAAAGCATTGCCCTTTGCCGCAAAAACATTGCCCTTTCTCGGGCAGACTCTCGGCGTGGGAGCTCTCTTGGGACTCGTGAGTTCAGCAGTTGAGAAATTAATGGGTGGCAGCAGACTGTTTTTGAAGAAGCGAGGAGCCGCATGTCGTGTCCACATAAACGGCAAAAGTGAAGTATTGTATCTAGAACCCATTAGAGATGGCAACTCTTTCAGTGGAAATGGTCTCTATCTGAAGAGTGGACAGAACATTGTGCGACTCGGTAAGGGTTTGCTGTTTGGTCCGGATTCGCCGTTTAAGAATATACCAATTTTGAGTATGTTATTATAAAGTATAAAAATATAAATTATAGAAAGTATAAAAAATAATATAAAAAAAATGGATAAAAAGGTAGGCTTTTTATTGAACGATAATGATGAATAACATGGGATGGGAAAAAGATGTGGAAAAACAACTGGTTGCTAATGATGGATATCTCAGGAAAGAACTGAAAAAAGAGTTTAAAGACGATTGGGATAGATGGTGGAAATTAAAAGGAAGAAGAAGAATGAGTTGTTTTCCACCACCACCACTACCACCACCTTCTGAAGAATTTTTTTTTTGTAAAAGTGTTTTTTTTCTCTTTATATATAAATAAAAAGTTAAATTTTAATGTCCTTTTTTCTCGTATTAATTCAATTTTTTCTCACCTTAAGGAACATAAAAAAATGATTAATTTCATCAAATAAATTTTTTTTGAGGGAATTAAAACATATATATAAAGACTATTTTAAAACTTTTTAACAAATTATTATTTAAATACAAAATTCAAAAAAATATATTCTTACAAATGAAGCAAACAAATAAAAAAATGAAAAATTTAGATGAGTATACCATACCTCAGTTAAACGAGATTTGTAAAAAATAAAAAATTCCAAATATCAGAAATCATAGAACCAAATCCAAAAAAAAATTAAAGTCATACAGGAGTATCATTCGTGAGGCGATGGAAAGAAAAAAATCGAAAGATCGAAAGGGAACAAACTTAAACAGATTTGAATTGCGAAAAGAAATAAGCCGATTCCAGTAACATCTGATGACAGAAAATGAAACGTGGAGCATGATGAAAAACTTAAGAGAGAGTTATGTAGTTTGCTCGATGAAAAGGCGAATGAAATGTCGATAGCAACGATGTCAAAAAACGTTCCAGTTGCGAAAAATGAGAAGAAAAAGGTGGTAAAGGGAATTGAAATGTCGACGTCGATAAAAAAAAAAAAGTTTCGGTTGTGAAAAATAAGAAGAAGACCAAACGAAAAGCCGTCGAAGAACTTCAAGTTTCAAAAGAAAATAAAAAAACTAAAATGAAAACAAGTGATGCAGTTCAGAATCTAGACAAACAAGATATATCGAATGAGCAATCAATGAAGGGAAAGGAGAAGAATATGTAGCATGACTCATCACGGATGCATACCAATCGAATCCCGTAGAATGGGAGAGTGTGATCAAAGGCATTTTAAAAACTTTCAACGTGGTTCCCTCGTTCAAGAAACCCGATCCGAAATTGTTCATGGAATGGGTGAAGAAAAAAGTACTGAATTTGTTTCACGAACACGTGGACATGGGACTAAAAATTAAGATGATACTCCATTGCGTGATGAATAAAATCGACGTGAAATCTGGTGAGAGCATCAAGAGAAATGCATATTTAAGATCTAACGTCGAACCTGTATTTTGAGGTTCAGATTTTTCGGACATTTTCGAAACGATGAAAGACAAGATGTTGACGTCTCTCACAAATTATCAACATGGAGGTAGTAATTGGATGTTTGATGAGGTGTTGAATCTCGAAATTCATCTAACTAAAAACGATTCGTTGAAAGCATCTTCCTACATGGAATTACCTTATTTCTTAGCTAAAAAACACTCCGTGGTCAAAGTGAGAAATAAAGATGATCAGTGTTTTAAATGGGCAGTCACCTTCACTTTATACCCCGTCAAAATCCATCCCGAGAGAGTTTCTTGTTATGAGGAGACTTCTAAAAATCTTTACTGGACCGGAGTGACTTTTCCAATGCTGTTAAAACACATCAAACGTTTTGAGGTTCAAAATCCTACCGTAGCGGTGAAAATCTTGGGATATGATAAGGAAAAACGAACGATCTATCCCCTCAGACAGACTTCGTATCTCGAAAGAGAAAAGACGATTATTTTATTATTGATTTCGAATGGTGACAATCGATTGTTGGGTTAAACATCCGACCCTATTACTGTCGAGACAAAATAATAAACATAAACGAAAGATATGTTTATGTTGCAACTGCATGAACGCGTTTCACAGAAAAAAATCGTTAGCGAAATATCTGGAATATTGCAATGGAAATTAAGGCGTTGCCATCAAAATGCTCAAACCCAACACCACCGTGAACTCTCGAGATCACAATAGAAGATTAAAAGTACCATTCATCGTGTATGCCGATTTTGAATGCTTCACCGTGAAAATGAGTTCCTGCCAACCCGACGCTCCTCGAAGTTACGTCGAAAGATATCAAAATCACATGCCTTCGGACTATTGCATTTATGTGAAATGTGCTTTCGACTCATAACACGACATGGGTCCCTTCACCTACACAAAACGGTGCGAAGACGACGACGTGGCTCAAAGGTTCATGGAAGAGTTAGAATCAAAAATTCAAATTTTATATGACAAATTCAAAACTCCAGCGAAAATGATCATCACGCGAGAGCAACAGGACGAAAATAACAGAGCCATCGAATGTCACATATGCAGACAATCGTTCGATGAGAATTTGGAGGAAAATAAGGTCAGAGATCACGATCATTACACGGGTCTGTATCATGGCAAGGCCCACAGCAAGTGCAATTTAAAATATCGCCGAGATGCCATTTTCTATCCGGTGATATTTCACAATCTCTCGGGTTACGACAGTCATCTGTTCGTGAAAAATCTTGGCACCTCCCACGAAGAATTAAATTGCATCGCGAACAGCGAAGAAAGATACATTTCCTTCACGAAATGGAACGTCGTGGAGAAGAAAAGAGTAATCAATGGAGAGATGTTGTAAGAAAAAACGAAATCCATTCGTAGAGGCATACGTTTCATCGACAGTTTTAAATTCATGTGGACCGCTCTGGAAAAATTAGTCGATAACATGAGAAAGGATAAATTTAAAATCACAAGCGAACACTTCAGAGAATGAGTAGACATCATGTTGAGGAAAGGAGTCTATCCTTACGATTACATGAATGATCTAAAGAGATTCGATGACACTGCGCTACCTTTGAAAGAAGATTTTTATTCGAAATTATACGAATCCGACATTTCCGACAAAAATTATGAACATGCCAAAAACGTGTGGAAATCATTCGATATGAAAACCATGAGAGATTATCATTATCTCTATCTGAAAACCAATGTTCTGCTCCTGGCAGACGTGTTCGAAAATTTTCGAGACGTCTGTCATCGAAATTACGATCTGGATCTGGCTTGGTATTTCACCGCACCGTCTGGCGAGGACACTCTGTTGAAGACCACCAAAGTCCAATTGGAATTATTATCCGACGTGGACATGTTGCTCATATTTGAAAAGGCCGCGAGAGGTGGCGTCTCGATGAGCTCCCACGGATATTCTGAAGCCAACAATCCCTACATGAAAGAAGGTTTCGATTCTGAACTATTGAATAAATACATACAGTATTGGGATGCTAATAATCTGTACAGTTGGGCCATGAGTCATCCTTTACTGATTGGAAATTTCAAATGGGTGATGGAACCGGAAGAGATGCAAAACTAGAGAGACTATCCTTGCATTTTTGAAGTCGATTTGAACTATCTGGAAGAGTTACACGATCTACACAATGATTATCCGCTGGCTCCTGAACGAATGGAACCAATCGAAGGAGATGACGAAAAATTCATTCCCAGTTTATTTAACAAACGTAAGTACATCGTCTACAGTGAGAATTTGAAACAATACATCGATCATGGGATGAAATTAGTCGACATACATCGCATCATTCGATTCGATGAAGAGCCATGGATGAAAAAATACATCGATCTCAACACAAATCTTAGAATTCGAGCCGAGTACGATTTCAAAAAAGATTTCTTCAAACTCAAGAACAACTGTGTGTACGGTAAATCGATGGAAAACATCAGGAAGAGAACCGACATTACAGACACCGAACCATATTCGATGAAAATCTAGTAGCCGTTCACATGCAAAAGACGCACATGAAGTTCGACAAACCCTATTATCTCGGACCAATCATCTTAGATATCAGCAAGCGATTGATGTACGAGTTTCACTATGATTACGTCAAACGGAAATTTGGTGAGAAAGCCAAACTACTGTTCACCGACATGGACGGTTTAGTTTACAAGATAGAGACGAATGACGTCTACCGAGATATATCTCCGGACGTGGCTGTGTGGTTCAACATGAGCAATTATCCCATCGATCACCCGTCCAACATTCAATTGAACGACAACAAGAAGGTGTTGGGTAAATTTAAGGACGAGAGCAGCAGTAAACAAATTGTCGAATTCGTGGGTTTGAGACCTAAACTATAAGCTTATCGCCTAGAAGGTGAAGAGATCAAGAAGTGCAAAGGGGTTAAAGCATGTGTGGTGAAGAAAAACATCTCTTTCTGAGAGTATAAAGATTGGCTGTTCGGAAGTGGTCCAGTGTACAAGACTATGAAATCGATTCCAAGCTACAATCATGACTTGTATACCAAAATAGTCAACAAGATTTCGCTGATGGCTGACAATGATAAGAGATTCGTGTTAGACGATAAAATAAGCACTTTACCACTCAGACATTGGACTTTGGATATGATTAAGCATGATAGGATTCCAGAAAATCAAGAGGAATTGGATGGCTTCAAGATTATGGAAGTTGATAGAGACATCGAGAGAGTTAGTTTAAAAAGAAAAAGAAAAAAATTTTAAAAAAATAATGTCATTTTAGTGAATTATAATAAAATAAATAAATAAAAAAAAAATATACACATTTATGAATAAGAAAATAGAGATATCCATAGAAGGTGTCGTCTTACCTAACAAACCCTTATCCAACATTGATCTGTCGAATGCGGCGAAGGAATTGAAAATCAAAGATTTTTTAGGCATATTTTCCAGAGATGCCTTGCCAAAGAGAAGACCTCGACAACCGGAATGCAGAATTGTAAATCTGGACGATTTATCAGGTGAAGGCACTCACTGGGTGGCGTGGTTCAAGAACGGGAAGAAGAAGAATTATTATTTCGACAGCTACTTAATCTCGCCACTGAAAGAAATAAAGAACTATTTCGATGAACCAATGGTTTGTTACAACACAGAATGAGTGCAATCGCCAGATCAAGTGTTTTGTGGTCACCTGTGTCTCTACGTTCTCAAGAGATGATCAGAAGGAGATCGGTTTCAAGACATTCTCAATGATTTACATTAGAGAGAGAGATTTTTTTATAGTATATATATAAAGGTAAAAAATTTATTTAAAAACATTTAATTGAATAAAACAAAAAATAAAAATAAGTGAAATAATTCATTTTAAAAAACCTCAAAACAACATGCCAGTCGATAAATTTGGTAGAAGTGATGATGAAAATCGACCTAAAAAGAAGAGGAAGACGCTCGAAGTTGGCGATGGTTATGACGTTGCCAACTTGGATGAACCATATGTTCGGAGATACAAACCTTGAGAGGAACCTTTGAACATGAACGATAAGAAGCTGTACAATCTTCCCAAGCCAATAGATCTCACAGATGCAGTGACTAAAAAATACGGGGAACGCGGATTTTGAACGAATCATGCTAGATAATTACGTGGATATAG
The DNA here is from genome assembly GCA_031216915.1 of Pictodentalium vernedei. Taxonomy (NCBI): domain Eukaryota; kingdom Metazoa; phylum Mollusca; class Scaphopoda; order Dentaliida; family Dentaliidae; genus Pictodentalium; species Pictodentalium vernedei. The sequence continues at coordinate 546,203,093 of CM062297.1, forward strand.
CCATGACCGACGATCTTGATCTGAAATCTAATTGTTTGGTGAACATTGCGAATCCTATAGATTCCATCGATGCCGCAATCAAGAAATATGCAGACGATTCTCACGCACGATTCAGCGAACATCTGAGAAGTAGATACGTTCAGAAAACGATGCAATCAGAATTGAACGCCAATTCTAATAAGATAACGAGCGTGGCCACTCCCACGAATCCGAAGGACGTGGCAACCAAACACTACGTAGATCTGGAACAGAGAAAGTCTGACAGATGAGAAATGAAATCGGATCTGAATGCGGGATTCAACAAGATATTGAATCTGTTGAAGGTCGATGACACGGACGCGGACTCCACCGCACTCTACAAGGGCTACGTGGATTCGACGGTGATACGATCTCAAGAATACATAGAATCTCAAGTGGACAATCTCTACCTGAACTAACAATCTGGTGGAACCATGGAGGGTGGCATCAACATGAACGGTCGGAAATTATTCGGTCTTGATCACGATCCTGAATTCGATTCCAGCACAGTCAGCAGGAAGTATGTGGACGACAACTCAGTCTGGAGAAAGGGCGACATCATGGAAGGTAAACTAGACAAGGGCAGACATGCGCTCACGAATCTACCGGATCCCGTGAACATGACGGACGTCTGTACCCTGATTTCGGTGGTGGAGAAAATCAAATACGCCAGGCAATTGATCACCGTGTGGGCTGAGGAGAGCAACACATTAGAGGAGGGAAAATCCGAGTGGTCTTTCGGAAACGGAGGTAGCAGATCGCAACATGGTCAGGTGGGATATCCCATGCCGTCTCTTCATTTTCGATCGAGTAGAGGTCGACTAATTGATGAACGTCATTGTTGTAGTATTCCTTTCCCTTGTCCACCCACAATTTATTCGGTTTTCGAGAAGACGAATCAGAGCCTCGGCGACGCAAGGTTTTGATTTATTCTTCAAAGCTCTGATCCAACTGTATTTGGAAAACACATCGATAACCATCAATAGATATTTGACACCCTCGTTCCACCTCGAAAATGATCTCATGCCGACTAAGTCAGCAGAGCAAATGTCATCCAGACCCTTCATGAACACCCTTCTCTTTCGAAATTTATGCCTGATGGGTTGGTGTAACTCCATGGCCAAATCGCTCGTCAATAATCGTTTCTTCTTCTTTTCCAAAGCATTTTTTTTTAATGCCCCATCCGAATCGACGTTTCGCACCGATCAGATTGCCGACCAGCGAACATTCTATCTTCTCTCTCCTGGTCGGATTCGATATACCTCTCAATTTCGCTAACATGTTTTTATCACAGACGTCGTTGCGAGTCTTAGTGTCGGGGTGTTTGGCGTAGCACAGATGGTGATCGTACGTGGCCATGTCCTCCCTATTCACTTTTTTGCTCCAAGATTTAGGAGTCAGATCGGCGTTGAGTCTCTTGTTCAATTTCGTTCCGGGTCCCGTGAAACTGTGACCCGGCAGATGCATTTCGAAAGGTAGATTATTGATCATTTTATTCCCGACGCCTTCGCCTCTGCTCATTTTTTTTTGATGAATCGAGTCTTGATTGAACCACAAACATTGCAAATTCCGCGAAGCATCTGTCTGTCGTTTTTAGTTCGTACTTCTCGAGAATTAGCCGTTTCGGTAACTCTCTTACACTTTACGCAACACATTTTTGAGGGTTATTTAAATTAATTTCGTATTTATTTTTTATTTTATATATAAATTTAATATTTTTTTGTTTAAAAATTCTGTTCTTATTATATTTTTTTTTCCAATCGCTGCTCTTGAGTTCTATCAACTTACTGAATTCCTCCTTGGCCTCTTTCCTCCCCTTTTCTACGAGAGAATCCTTCATCTCTTCCTTGATGATCTGACGAGTCTTGATTCTCACAGCTTCTTTCATGGCCTCGTATTTTGTTTTCTCGCCCAATATCGTGAAGTATTCTCCGTCCGTTATCCTACCGTCTTTCAATGCCATCAAGATCATTTCGGATATCGTGTCGATCTTGCAGTCGGCCAAGATGCAAATCTTTTCGTGTTTCCTAGCCTTCGGATATCATTTCCAAGTGTGCTAAACAATCCGGCGGCGAGAGCCACTCCTTCTATGGTCAACACGATTGGAATGCCGACCGCGGTCGACAACAATCCGATGCCGGCCGCATGTAAACCCATGGAAATTGTGATGAGTGTCATGTCGACCGCGTTGACGAATTTCATGAGATGCGAATACTTTTTCTTGAGAGAACAATGAGAATCTCACTCTCGAGTCAGTTACAGTTGAATTCTACTGATTTGATCGATGCGATACCTCTCTCCTCTTTCTTTTTCTTCTGGAGACAGCGCCATTGGCAAAACACCATTCGGCTTCTCATCCTCGTCATCATCTAACGTCGGATACAATTTATTTCTGGTTCTCATTTTTTATGTTTTTTTTCTTTCTAGTATTAGATAAAAATTTATGCGTGTATTTATTTTTATTTTCTATTCTCCCTTATTTATATCAACAAGAAAACTTAGACGTATGCTTCCTTCAGCAATAATTTCAAGACACATCCCCTGTCTTCTAAAGTCAGACTTCTATGCACCAATTTCAGTTCTTCCGAACCTGTGGGTTTGTCTTGCCCCTTACAGAAGACTAATCTCCTCCAAAGCGTGATCACGTCGTCGATTCGAATGCATTCGAACGCCGGTTCGAAATACTTGACGACCATATCTTCCCTTTCCAATGTCAGACACGAATGATCCTCGTGATCGAAGTCTAGATGATCCCGACACCCAATGCATCCTTCTAACAAGAGGTGACCTAGTTGTTCGTTCACGCAGAATGCGTTGGCTCTCATCAGCATGTTTAAAAGAAACTTTGCTCTAATAATCTGGGAAGCGTTCATGATTTATGTATTTTTATTATCTATTTGATTCAATATCTATTTTTTTAAATAACTATTTATTTATATATTTTTTCTCCTATATATATATCAATCACTTTTTTATTTCCTCTTGTGAATCTCGTGATTCTATTATGATTCACCTCACAAAACTCGCGAGGATATCACGTTTTTGTCAGTTCCCTCCAATGATTTCCTCGGCGATCGATCGCGCCACAGCGAAGGCAAACGTGGAGAGATGATTTCCATCGGTTCTAATTTTCCAACCTCAGAAGCCTCAAAGTATTTTTTGCCGGCGTTCGCCAACGATAGATCGAAGGTCTAATCCGCGATGGAAACGGTGAGAAGATTTCTTTAGGTTGACGTTTTCTTCGAATTTCGTACATTTTTCCCTTCCGAGCGATATGTCGAATTCGCACTCGTTCGCCAACGGCTGTTTGAACGATCTAAAATGCGATAACTGCGTTTGCGGCTTCTGAGACACCATGTAAAAACAATGTTTTTTACACTCTGTACACGATTTAACACTGAATCCCTATGGGGGTACACGTACATGTACGTTTACATGTACAGTTTTTTGAAAAAGTGTCCTTGAATCCGCACTTTCCACCTACTGCAACTTTTATTTAGCTGTCACCTTGACATTACCTAACACGAAAACCTGACGACACCTGCAAAAGATTTCTTGAATAACTAATTTTTTTCATTTTTTGTCTCAAAAACATAGGTTATGACCCCTCATTGGACGAGCTCGTTCCAACGAGATGTCATAACCTATGTTTTGGAGACAAAAAATGAAAAAATAATGAAAATTAATTGGCGAGTTTTGAGAATAGCACTGACCAGTTTGTGCCGTTACGTTGGGTAAAGGGATAAGAAAGTGAAAGTGAAGTACCAGAAACGAAGAAAATTCTGCTCACAGAATACCCTTCTAGGATTCGTCTGTGGTTACAGAATCTCTTTTTTCCTAGATAAGCTGAAGAGTCGCACGAATAATCAGACTTTCAAGGAATTGGTGGATAGCTCATTTGCTCGATAAGATTCGAGTCGTCAGCGCATAGCCTGTTTCCATCACTGGTCGATTGACTCTTGGGCTCGTTCTAAGAAACCATACGGTCCCTTGTTGTACATAAAGGGGGTAACCTTGTTTAGGCAGATAAGACTATAGGAACTGAAGCGATCCGATTGGTGGAGGTCAGAAGTCGAAACCAGAGATAGCTAACCAAAGGTAGATCGAATGCTGGGGTGAGAATAGCTAGAATAAGTCAGAAACGGACAGAAAAAAACGAGGATTCTGAAATATAGACAAATAGTTGTAGAGTCGTTTGTGGTAATTCGTCATACTCTTGTTCAATGAAACATACCTTTATGCGGCTGCCCGGTCCTAACCTTCCGCGGAAGCAAAAGCAAATAAAGTCCTTTTCCGTGATTTTTGGATGTTTTCGGTGATTTTTGAACCCTTTACCTAACATGAAAAGCAGACGACACTTGCAAAAAAAAATTCTTGAATAACTATTTCTTTTCATTTTTGGTCTCAAAAACATAGGTTATGACCCCTCGTTGGAACGAAATCGGCGAGCTCGTTCCAACGAGGGTCATAACCTATGTTTTTGAGACACAAAATGAAAAAATAATGAAAATTAATCGGCGATTTTTTGGAATACCGCTGGTCGGTTTTGGCCGTTACGTTGGATAAAGGGTGTCTGCCACAGTTTTCACAAAGGCACTGCTGATGGTTGTGGTTAGTTTCAGTTATTATACATGTATACACCTTCTCTGAATAGCTCGCTGAAAAAATAGATATAAGCAGGTCTATACAAGAACCACTGTGGATAAGCGGCGAATCGACTCTCCAGAAGTTGCGGGTCCTGAGGCTAGACAGTTCTCCTTTTATCATGAAGTCAGTGTGAATGTGAAATGTCATAAACAGTCTATACAAGAACCACTGTGGATAAGCGGCGGGTCGTTTGTGGTAATTCGTCATACTCTTGTTTAGTGGAACATACCTTTATGTGGCTGCCCGGTCCTAACCTTCCGGGAATGCAAAAGCAAATAAAGTCCATTTCCGTGGTTTTTGGATGCTTTCGGTGATTTTTTAACCCTTTACCTAACATGAAAAGCAGACGACACTTGCAAAAAAAAATTCTTGAATAACTATTTTTTTCCATTTTTTGTCTGAAATATGTAGGTTAAGACCCCTCGTTGGAACGGGCTCGTTCCAACGAGGGGTCATAACCTATGTTTTTGAGACAAAAATATGAAAAAAAATAATGAAAATTAATTGGAGATTTTTGAGAATAGCGCTGGCCGGTTTTGGTTGTAACGTTGGGTAAAGGATGTCTGTCTACCACAGCTTTCACAAAGGCACTGCTGATGGTTGTGGTTAGTTTCAGTTATTCTACATGTATACGCCTTGTCTGAACAGCTCGCTGAAAAATAGATATAAGCAGGTCTATACAAGAACCACTGTGGATAAGCGGAGAATCGACTCTCCGGGAGTTGCGGGTCCTGAGGCTAGACAGGTTTCCTTTTATCGTGAAGTCAGTGTGAATGTGAAATGTTAAAGAAGGTTTTATTATCCTAAATTATGAAAAACACTCCACACCAAACAGTTTACGAACACAAATTTTGTAAAGAGAAGATTACCAACACAAGTGATGAACGGTTTGGTCATTCATTGATTTCGGAACACAAAGACGAAGCCCGGTCCACCCTGGGAATTTTGTCAAGAAAATTAAGCCTTCAAGTGTCGTTTTTGTACTTTTCGAACCATATTGAGTTTCTGGTGATACTCCAAAGACAGTACCAACTTAATGTCGTGGTCGGGTAAACATGCGTCATCCCCCTATCCTTTCCAGATAATATCTGAGGGTAGTTATGGGTCTTCTTGGTATTTACACATATGCCTGTTTAAAAACCTGTTTTAAAACCGGAAACGAAAGTGTAAACAAACTGATGGTAAACAATAAAGACACGTTTTGGAATTTAAAAAACCTAGATGTCACTTGACATGCGTACTTTTTTCAATCATCTTTTTTGTAAAACAAATTACCTGAGGCTTTTTCTTGGTGCAAAAATTACTAAATATTGCGTACAGTATTGTGCTTAACAGCTCGATAAAACATTACTGAACATTACTTGGGCAAAACATATAAAGTATTTCGCTTGTCTGCCTTGGTTTTCATTGGCGGGCTAATAGAATTAGTATTATTAACATCGAGGTGGCATAAACATATATTTATCTGAAATGTTTATGGTATTATTAAAATATACTACTCACAATTTGCAGAGGCTCCACCATGCTCATCGACATGTTGGAAAGACTGTGATTCCGTCATTCCGTCCAGCTAGAAATTCTAGCTTTGATTATTTCCTTGACATGCAAAGGGCTACTTTTCCGTCTGTGCATAGGGGTAGCTTCTACTCATTATCCCATCCCCACTTAATAGATCACCAATGTGGCTCGATGGGGTATGGGATTATGATTCATAAGAAGTAAGTCTACAAAAACACATACTTCAAACTGGAAATGGTTCGAGATAATTTTCTTATTGACTCAACTAATTGGTGTGTCTGTACAACATTATAACTTATTGTGATGAATTGAAGATAACGTTGTCTGTTGGCCTACAACATTATAAGTTCTTATGATGAATTGACAATAACATGGTCTAAAGTTTGCGGCTCGGTTCGGAGCCTATGTTCAACCGAGACTCGAAGCGTCAATTCATCACAATACGGTATATCGTCTCCTGAGTTACAATGTGTTCTATGTGCCAGTACGCACATAGAACACATTGGAACTCACGGGACGATATGTTCCAATAAGACCCTTAATTTGAATTAAGATGAAGTAATCTCGACCTTTTTATAAGGGGATTGTGGGTATACATTCATAGAATGATAACTAGTCTCGAAACGATTTTATACGCCGTATGAACTTTGAATCTCCTCCCATTGTTATCATCGTGTTAAATATTTCACCTGGTGACGTTAGACGGTAATGTATGCCACTGGTACCGTAAACAAAACAAAAATAAGCGAGCTCTTGTCCAATCAGATGGCGAGGATATTAGTTTTATTGGAACATGAATACTTTTTCCGTACCCATGTTCTTTTAAGATTAAGTGATCTATATATCAATGAAAACACAAAACTTCGAAGAAGATATACTCATAAAACACCATCTAATCGTTATTATTTGTACAAGAGATGACCATGCATTCGTTCCATACCGCCATTCTCATCTTGTTGGCACAAATCTTATAGAAATAGCTATTTTCTTTTTTTGAATATGGGCTTGCACAGTTGACTATCATATTTTGCAATTTACAATAAAAAAGTGCCAAACGTCATTTGAATATATTTATATATAGTTGCTGTTAGGACAATTGCTGTACATTTGTAGTTTATCACACGATGTGCGGACACTGCTGATTTATAAATTTTAACATTGCTAAATTTGGGGTACATGTACATTTATTTACCATGCTAATAACGTTGAGTGGATTGATAAGTTTAAGAAATTGAGGGTAGACAGTCCTTCCGTTTATTAATACGGATGATAGAAATAGTTGAACACGAGATACAACTCGTATACGCAAATCTTGATCGATAAATCGTTTACAACACTTACCACTCGGCTATTGACTAATAAAGAACGTTTGGTTGAGTTTCCTCTTTTTCTTTTTTTTAATAGGGTTTAACGACGCTTTCGACCGCCAGGGACATCTCGTGTCAGACAGTTTTACGGATGGAGGAAGTTGGAGTACCCAGAGAGTACCGCGGAGCAACGATGAGCAACTGTCAAACTCCCCAACGCACTAACTTTGCACGAGTAGGGCTAGCATTACTTGAAGAAAGGTGCACCTCGACGTGTAGTAGTTTAGTTTAATCATATTTTATTTGCCATAAAGAATGCAAAAAGGATTGGTGAGCAAGTCATACAACTTACATAAATACACAGAACGACACACGCGTGTGAATGGGTTAATCGATATGGCACGAGTGCCAGCGTGGAAGGATAGAACAAGAGGCCGCCGGCCTCGAGTTTTATCCTTCCGCGATTCCACAAGTGCCATATCGGGCAACCCATTCACACGCGTGTGTCGTTCTGTGTTTATTACACGCCTTCACGTCTATAAAACAATTATTAGAAGGACACTCTGCAATTCATTTGACAACTATTAACACAGACAACACGTTTATCGCCAACCAAATTTGCGAGGGGAATCCGTGTTAATATTTCGACCCCTGAGTTCCAATGTGCCAGTAGGCACATAGAACACATTGGAACACATTGGAAAAATTGGACGATTTTCAGCTATCGCTAGCGATACAAATTGTAATTGCGTTGCACAATTTGTAGAAAATTCCAGTGAAATTTCGCTTCTATTTAAAAATAGTCCGTCAACGATTTCCGTTCATTTTGGGCAGCACGGGGAAGAATATTCCACAATTCTATTATAGACGGAAAAAAATGACTTTTTAATATGTTCCGTTGTGTATGGAAATAAATTGAATTTAGATGAGTTTCTAAAATTATATGCCGCCGAGACGCCAGTACGAGGTGGGAGAAGTTCTGTTAAAAACCCAGGAGACTCGTGGTTGATAAGCCTATTGATGGTACAGAGATTGTGAAATCTTCTTCTGAGTGTTGTTCAGCAGCTAACAAAATAAGATTATTAAATGGAGCGGAACGACTAAGCCCAGTGATGATTCTAGCAGCGTATTACTGCAGTCTATTGATTATTTTCATTTGGTTAACAGGGGCGCAATCCCAAACTATATCCCCTTAATACAGCAGTGGCAAATAAAAGCAGAGTAAATTTGTTCCAATAGTTCTCGGGGTTGTATGAATTTTAGTTTGCGGAATTGTGAGTGTCGGGAATTTACTTTCCTACCGATCTCTAGTATATGGTTGTCCCATCCGAGATTTAGTTGTAAATGTAGTACAAGATGGCAGTTCAAGAAAGTGATGGGGCTGTCATTGAAACGTAGCAATGGGTTGAAAGTAGCGGAACGACGATATGTAAAATGTAAAAAATACGGCCTCCGTTTTGTCCGGATTGAATTTTATTAGCCATTTCTGGGACCAATCATAAATAGTCTCCAGGACTTGGTTTAGGACAGACGCATTTTATTCGCCTTTGACGTTTGTGAGGCAAGTGAGAATCAATAGAGAATCTCGATATTCAGCAATGTCATTCATGAAAATCAAAAATAAAGAGGGCCCCAAAACCGATCCCTGGGAAACACCGGTGGAATATTTTGAGTAGGCATTGTTAACGAGGACTCGCTGTTTCCTATTAGTTTACTGATCCCGAAACCACAGAACTAGATTATCAGGCAAAATTTAAAATGCCTAAAGTTAAAAATAAGTCTGTGATGCCAAACTCTTTCGAAAGCCTTTGAGATGTCACAGAATATCGCACAAGTAATAAGACGATTATCTAAGGATTGACAAAGTGGGTGATTTAATTCGATGAGCTGAATTGTTGTACTTTGACTTGGTAGAAATCCTGACTGGTATTTATATATCAGTCCATGATCGCAGAAATGTGTAGAAAATTATTTTAACACTACTTTCTCAAATACTTTATCTAATGTTGGGAATGAAGAAATTTGTTTGTAGTTCTTATAATCTGAGGGATTTTTATGTTTGAACCTGGGATGGCATTGGCTTTTTTCAAATCAGCAGGAAAAACGCCCTTATCTGTACTGCGCTGGAACAACGTTTTCACAGATACAGCCACACTTTCCTCGGTATCCTTAAACATTCTAATGCTAAATGTCGTCGTGTCAGCGGACTTTGTTAGACTTGAGAGATTTAATTACATTCACGCACTTTCTTCAATACTGATAGCTGACAATTTCACACTACTCCTGAATTCGGGGAGATTCTGAAGATCGTCTTCGAGTGTGCTATTTTTCAAGAAAGTTCCATTTAGGAGACATGCCTTCTCAGAATCATCAGTACTGTCATCAAATTGGTTTTGTCCGGAGAGTTATCGTGACGTAATGGGGGGGGGGGGGGGGGGGGGTAGAGCTGTTATTAATTTTTTCAAGGAGATCCCTAATAACATGTCAGAAACAGTTATGCGGTGGTGAGTTAGAAAGAGTTTCTTCAAGATTGGCTAGATATTGTTGCTTGGCATATTTTTTTATGTTATTACTTTGTTCCTTATTTCCTTTTATGCATTCCAATCACTGATTTCCTTGGGATATAAAACTCTTTTTCTCAACCGATTACTTCGTCTAATGTACTGGGGGGGGGGGGGGGGGGGGTCGGAGTTAAATCACTATTTGTCCGAAGAACGGACAAGCACTTTTGATTGTGGGATTGTTTCATCCATTACCTGAAGATATCGTTTACTAAACTGCAATTGGATTCGTTTATATCGTCGGTGTTGCAAATTATTTCCCAATCAGTGTGCATAACAAGATTAGTAACTGTAACAAAATTGGCTTTTTCATCATTACGTATCATTCTGTAGTAAGGTAATCTAGGAGCTTAGTCGAATGCTAAGTATAGAATATACCCATAGTAGCTTGGTGTATCAATTGTTCACCACGAGTGGTGAACATTTGGTACACCAAGCTAATTGGGGTATATTTTATTTATACCATGATCGTCAGATTATTAAGAGTCGCTATCATTTTTTCTCGATTTTACTGAGCAGCAGCCGTACATACGTGCGAATTTGTTTTTGTTTACATGAGCAATAGCGGGTTGTACTTCCGCTGTCAATTTTATCACCAAAACGAAATAGAAAAAGAAACAGGGCCTTTTTCATTTTAATAGCATAATAACAAACTGTTTCGAGTTATGGATGCTTTATTAACATGAGACAATATATGTTTGTTAATTTATGGTGTTTTATGGGGTAAACTCATATAAAAACGTAATAAACGCAAAGGCAATGAAACCTTTGTACTTTTCATTGATCCACTGTCATCTCATATATGGTATTCAGGTTTGGGGTCCTTCGACCTACACCAACAGAATTTTCAAGCTGCAAAAAAGAGCCGTCCGAATCATTACTAGGAAGGCATACAACTCGCACACAGACCCACTTTTCAGAGATTGTGGTATTCTGAAATTTAAAGATCTCTACAGCCTTCAGGTCTCCTTCTTTATGCATGACTGGATGAACAAAAAACTCCCTATGTCATTCGATAACACCTTTCAGGTCTACAGAAACCCTTCGGGGATGAATACAAGGCAGACAGGTAAAATAGAAACACACAAACCAAGAACACAATTTTCTGCAGAATTGCCGTTCCATTCCTTCCCAAGAATTTGGAATAGTATAGACCCTCTAACTCAGCAATATAGTAGACCCAACTTCAAAAAATCATTAACGCACAACATTTTAAGTACTTATTCCAGCCCAAACTTCAAGTGCGACAACCCAGCCTGTCCCGATTGTATCAGCCATCAAAACTCTCTGGTATCTCATCCTCTTCCCAGCACATGACCTATTGATCCCATCCAGCAACATGATTCATAAACAAACTATAAATATTCCTGACTTTGAAAAGAATTTTTTTACACTGATGCCAAACCGAGTTGATATATTTTTTTATGGGAATGGCAGGAAGACAGCCTTTTAGGCTATGCCATTTCCATGCTGTATACTAGGTTATGTTCTTGTAGTTTGTAATGTTATCTCGTTGTTAATGTACTAGTATACTGCAGAATAAAGATATATTATTATTATTATTATTATTATTATTATTATTATTATTATTATTATTATTATTATTATTATTATTATAAATAATTGCCACTTTCATTTCACTCTTCGCGAGGCGACGTGCGATAAATTTAGACAAGTTCGCATTCAGGTCGACGTGACCAAAGGTCAACTTGGATGTAGTTCCACTGTAGGTGTAAATTTTAACTACTGAAATCCCATTGCTGGCGTGTTCACCACAGTTGGTGTATAAAGCTAACATTTATGTCATATGCTTTTCATATATAATAGAATCATGGTATAAATACGCATATACAGCTGGATGGTCAGATAGTTTAACCCTTTCAACACCACCGGGTCACAAGCTACGTCATAATGTCATTAAGTGGGATGGCTACAAGGTAAATGTGTGGTGTAGACCAATCAATATTTTCAACGTGCAGCCCCAAAGCTGCATGTTGAAAATATTAATTGGTCTAACTCAAAATAATAAATATGGACTCTTCCAACTGCTGCTATTGAACTGACATGGAAGATACCACTAGGATGCAAAGGGTTAAGATCGAAAGTGTCAACTTCCAGAACAATAACTGAATCGGTTGTGAGTATAGAATTCAACAAGGTTGGAGGAGTTGGTGTAATCCTTGTAGGGCTATCGATCGTTTCGCAGATTGTAGTGTCCATAATTTCATGGATCTTGGAGTTGTGATTTGAAAGGTCCGAATTTAGATCCCTTACAATAGCAATATTCTGGTTTAGATCTAGGGTTTTCTCGATGGATTGGTCTAATAGCTCCCTGTAATTGGGGTCTACAAATTGGTGTGATGTATATGTAAGGGCTACGAGGTATTGTTTAGTTTAGATAAAACTCCAAACCAAATAATCGAGTCATCGAATTTCAAGCGAGATTTGTGTTGAAAGTGGAGGCGGTTCGAAAAAAACTCCTATTCCACCACTGGAGTGGTTCATGTCTTTATGAATGGGATTTGAAAAATTAGGTAAAATTATATTTTTGAATCGAAGGATGCCTGCAAGTGAGTCTCAGAGAAACAGACCACGTAAAACTCTCCTACGATCTCGTCTACCTCAGACAGTTTTGATTGTATACTCCTAATGTTGTAATAAAAAATAAAAACTGATTTTTTTAGCCTCCTTGATGTTATTCGATGTTGGTCCTGGATTTAATTCAGCATCATTGCAACAAAACATTACATACAACAGAATCAACAGGAGAGATAGATGATGATTTTGAATTGAAAATTCCTTTTGTGGCACGATATTGATCTATCGATATAGCCATGAGTGAAAGATTTAGGTAGGTAATTGTTGTATTTAGATAGGAGCTTTCGATGTTTCTTTTCACAGCTCTGTGAAGGGTTCAATAATCCGATTGGTTGAAGGGCGTGGATCTGAGAAAATTGATTTATCCTGGCGATAATCAGAGAATTCTAGGTAGAAATGGAGAGTTGAAGAGTTTGAAGGTAGAGAAAACAAAATGAAGAATTCCAGAAAATGGAAATAAAAATGTGAACACCAATATGTACAATTTAACTGTTAGAAATATGTGTTTATTTTTGTTTTTAAGGAGCATTATTATCGCATAAAGTGTTATTTTTGTTGGGATTCGGTGTCCATGCGAATTTAGAACTGTGACTGTTTGACTATAAAGTCTGTCATGATGGTGAGTTTGGCTGTATTATAAGTGGTAGTAGAAGTTTTTGTTCGTTAAAATGGCTTGGGTATAAAAAGTCTGTTGATTAGTTTAATAAAAAAATATATATGAGACACGTCCTCGCACCTTTATTACAGCCAGCACAAGACGATGATACACAAGGGTATTCTTTTACCGAAATGACATCCGTTATTTATTCCTAGTTCCTTATTCAACATTTCTTATCAACCGATTTTATCGGTTGATAAGGAATGTCGAATAAGGAACAGGGAGTATGTAACGGTTGTCACATCCCCATTCTTTTACACTCCGTCACACAAGCACGCCCCACCCTCACATATTGAACACATCCGAGACACACACACCTCGCACGCTTACACTCAACGATTCATTTGATGTGTTTACATCATCTCAAAGGCGGAATACAGACTGACTTGAATTAGAGATTGTCATTCTTAGAAAGCTCTAAGATTTGCCGAGTTATTCACTGCATGGCCAGGTATCTGTTCAAGACGAGTGTGTTTCCCTCTGAAACTAAACAACCATGCCAAAAAGAGAACGAAGCCAAGGTTTGCTTGTCCAGGGTCCGCACACGTTGGGTGATGGATGTCATTAAACAGGCAAACACATGTATGAAAAAGTTAAATAACAATAACTAGTGTGTATTGAATCTTCATACTTTCGGCAGTCCGAGTTCAAACGTTCATACTGCGTATACTACCAAAAAGTTTTGAACCACGGCAATCTTTTAGAAGAAAATGACAAAAATTAACAAAATAAAAGTGCAGTACGCCTTGTATAAAGAACCATCGTGACTCCACGTGGGCAATTGGAATTTAGTGCCTTCCCCAAGGACTCAACGTACATACCCCTGGAGGGGATCGAACCGTGAACCGGGTGAACTTTCTTAGCTGCTACTTGGACAGAACACAAAAACGGGCGGTCTCTCATATATTAATCTACACTCACAAACACACCCCGAAACATAAATACACCCACCACAAACACACCGCATACTCACACACATATACATTTCATTTGCATGTCCACACATTCGTGCAATACACATACTGACACCAGTAGGTAATAAAGGCGGATTTACCAACCACTTTGTACATGTACGTGTACAACATACGTACACGATGCGTTCACCAACGTGGAATTCAGTGTTAAATCACACGCTTGTTCACAAAAATGTACAGTGGTCTTGAATCCCCCATGTTTTTTTTGTGACTCCTAGATCGCACTTTTAACGTTCAAATACTCGTGGTGAATGCGCGTTTTTTTAAAAAAAGGGTGAAATTGTATATCTTCAATTTTATCTTTTACTTTAAAAATTTTGTATACGTTCCCATCGCAGCTCAGACCATCGATCCATCGTTGGCGAACGCGAGCAACATATTCTAGGCTAGATCAAAAAAACGGCCTGCGGATTCAAGACCAGTGGTCCAGAACCCGCCATTGTTTTGAGGCGGTGGGTTTTATTCAAATGAGATTAATTTGTCAAGTTAAATGGTTTATCTGAAAAAATTATTTTTATGAATCAAAAAGCGGAAAGAATTCAAAAGATCAATTGATGTTTTGATTGAGCGATTACCACGTAAAATTTTAGAGAAAAATAGCGTTGTTCAACGTGCGAGTACAAACGCTGTTTTAACCCAAAATATTACAAGATATTCATGGAGTATTATTTTTCTCATCTATTTTTTTCTGCAAAAAAATCTCTGGCGAGAATTTTTTTAAAATATTTTTCAACTCTTGTTTTTTGACTGAGCGATTACCATGTAAAATTTTAGAGAAAAATAGCGTTGTTCAACGTGCGAGTACAAACTCGGTTTTAACCCAAAATATTACAAGATATTCATGGAGTATTATTTTTCTCATATATTTTTTTCTGCAAAAAAAATTCTCTGGCGAGAATTTTTTTAAAATATTTTTCAACTCTTGTTTTTTGACTGAGCGATTACCATGCAAAATTTTAGAGAAAAATAACGTTGTTCAACGTGCGAGTACAAACGCGGTTTTAACCCAAAATATTACAAGATATTCATGGAGTATTATTTTTCTCATATATTTTTTTCTGCAAAAAAAATTCTCTGGCGAGAATTTTTTTAAAATATTTTTCAACTCTTGTTTTTTGACTGAGCGATTACCATGTAAAATTTTAGAGAAAAATAGCGTTGTTCAACGTGCGAGTACAAACGCGGTTTTAACTCAAAATATTACCAGATATTCATGGAGTATTATTTTTCTCATATATTTTTTTTCTGCAAAAAAAATTCTCTGGTGAGAATTTTTAAAAAATATTTTTCAACTCTTGTTTTTTGACTGAGCGATTACCATGTAAAATTTTAGAGAAAATAGCATTGTTCAACGTGCGAGTACAAACACGGTTTTAACCCAAAATATTACAAGATATGAATGAAGTAATTATTTTGAGAATGACTTCAAGTGTGAGGAAATAACGGTTTTTACTTAATATTAAAGACGGAAGATTTTATTTACTTAAAACATAAAACATAAAAATAATTATACATTTAATTTTGAAAATAATAAATAACTCGTATTAGCATACTCAAAGGAACATTAACAATTAAAAACGAAAGATGTTTTTACAGATGGATCCTAGGCGCCGAGATCTAATTTCAGACCAGTATGAACGTGCTAAGAAGGGGATTCAGTCGGCTGACAGGAGCAGACATCTTGGTGAGATGGAACTCAGACGCAAAGCCACAAAAATATTTAAACCCGTGACGGAGGGTCAAGAGCGAAGCAGGAAGGAGATAGTCGAAGAATTGAGACCTATAAAGGAGAGTTCTTTGAGAATGGGTTCGTTGCCTCCTAGTTTTGGAAATCGGTATTCCATTCAATCTACACCGGATTACGTTCCCACGGGAATTCAAACAGATATGAGCGAGGGCGATGATACAGCTTCGACTATCACCACTAGTAGCGTTGCGTCGTCCGATGATGATGGTGGTAAGAGAGATCAGTCGTATGGAATTTATAAGGATTCTAAGGGTAGAACTTTTGTGGGAGACACAGAAGTAGAAATTGACGATGATGAATTGATCGTGGATTCGAATAAGTATAAAGTAACTGATGGTCTGCGCAGATTGCTCCTTTACGACAAGCCCGGCGATTACACGGAACAGGATTTTGACAATTACGGAGACATTCTGGTTCAGACCCACGCCATGAAGAGAAATAACGATGCCAGAGAGACGAGACCCAAAGCCAACAGAGGTTACAAGTGGATGAAAGTGGTGAAACCCATATGGGATATGAACAAGAAGTTCGTCGAATCGGTGACTGGCAAAGGGGTGAAAACCACCTTTCTTCCGAGCGATTCCGACGCTCTGTCTCAGAGATTGAGTTTGTTGATGGCGAGCAGATGGGCTGGTAACACGGGATTAGATAATCAGATAGTTACTATATCTGACGAATTGTTAAGACATAAGGTTTTGAATAAAAACCAGTATAAAAGGCTGATGAACGAATTGAAGGATTGATGTGTATATAATAAGTAGAGAGAAACAAACAAACAAACAAAAATAAAACAGTAAATTCTTACACTAGAATAATAAAAGTATTTAAAAACAACAAAACGATTTACCAGTGAAAAAAACAAAAATATATCCTAAAAATAAAATATGTTGGTGATAATGAACATGGGATACGTCAGGACTTACGTTCAAGGCGGTTCTGGCATCGTCGATTCTATAATGCGAGCGTTCACGGGGATGCGGGTAGAAAACTCGCATCGACCGCGTTTGAGGTCGGTAAGAAGACGGCTTTGGATGCTGGTAAGAAAGCCGCTTCCGAAGCCAGTGGTAGGATAGCTTCTGTGGCTGGCAAGAGAGCAGCCGACGCGTTGATCGACAAGTTGATCAGTCCTCCAGCGAAGCGAGCAGCGTTAGAGCGAACGCCGAAAAGTTGGAAAGATTTTAAGGATGCCGTTGTGCCCATACAAGATTTAGCCAAAATGACGAGTGGATCCGGATTGAAGAGAACTCGTGACGGTGCGATATAAATAAATAATAACATTAAAAACAGAGTTTGAAAAACGTAAAAAATTTGTGTTTGAAAAGAATCTAAAATAACAGACAAAAAAAAAATAAAACAAAGATGAACATTAAAGATATGTCTTGGAACGACGCCGCGACCAAGAGGTCGAATAACGAGTTCTTTCCCAAGAGCATAAGAGGCTTGATAGTGGGAAAATCGAATTGTGGAAAGACCAATCTGTTGATGAATCTGTTGTCCCGATCCGACTGGTTGGATTACGACAGATTGTTCGTGTTTGGCAAGAGCTTGTTTCAACCCGAATACAGATTGCTTCGAGAGTGTATGGATCGTAGATTGCCCAAGGACGTCATAGCCAGAATCTTTGACAGTAGGGAGGAATTCGACAAGAGCAGAGCTCCACTTTTGACCATTTTGGACGGTGCGGCGATGGAGCTGATGAAGAGAAATGCATCTTCGAACGTCGAGTGTCGATTTTATGAGAACGCTAGCGACGTTCCGGATCCTAGGGAACTGAAATCGGAAGATAAGAATCTCATGATTTTCGACGATCTGCTTTTGGAGAGACAGAACCGATGCGAATCGTATTACGTTAGGGGTCGACACAGCAACGTGGACTGTTTCTACCTGTCGCAGAATTATTTTCGATTGCCCAGACAGACGATAAGGGAGAACGCTAATTTTCTATGTCTCTTTCGCCAAGATCTCAAGAATCTCAATCACATCTACGGCGATCACGTCGCAAACGACATGAGCACTGCGGAATTCAGGAGATTCTGCAAGAGGGTTTGGGATGGTGGACTTTACAATTTCATCGTGATCGATTTGACAAGCAAATTTAATCGCGGAAAATATCGGTGTGGATTCGACAAGTTTTATGTTTCCGATGATAATAATAAGATAGAGCGTGAAAATAAAAATTTGGAAAATAATAAATCTTCAAATAATTAGTTTTGAATAAAAAAATAAAATTAAATATAATGTTCGAACATGGAGAATTGTTAGGATGGATAGCCGAGAATACGGCTGCGAAACAATCCATTCAAATCGTGGTGAGTGGCGATTCGACTCGATTCGCTACGAAATTCGAACCTTCCATCGAATTGAATAGAGAGAAAAGGCTTTGGTGAATCTGGAGACTTATTATTCCTTTCCCAACGTCACCGAAAAGAATAACTCGTTCAAGTATTCCGACGGAACGGATTGGTTGGAGATTCGAATTCCCAAAGGGAGTTACGACATAGACGATTTGAACGATTACATTCAGATGCGAATGAAGACGGATGGAAAGGGAAGCAACAAGATCAGACTCGCTCCCAATCCTAATACCTTACAGACGATGTTGGATTTGGAAGATAATTTTCGAGTGGATTTCAACATGGACGATTCTATAGGCAAGATGTTGGGATTCGATCAAAAGATGTATCGAGGCCACGTGGCATCTGAAAATACGGTCGACATTCTCACTGTCAATAGCATTCTGGTGAACGTGGACGTGATTGCTGGAAGCTACGTGAATGGTAGCACTCAACCGACGATCTATTCCTTCTTTCCAAACGTGTTGCCGGGTTATAAGATCATGGAGCGACCTCGAAATTTAGTTTATCTACCAGTGATTTTGGACACGTTGTATAGTCTCAAAACCACGTTGACAGATCAAAATGGTGAACTGTTAGATCTTTGCGGAGAGAGAGTGACGATACGATTTCACATAAGAGAAATATAAATGAAAAAAAAAATTGTGTATATATATAGATAACAAAAATAAAATAAACGCAATATTAATTTTACAAAATTATTTTAATATAATTATTAAACAAGAAAGAATTGAAGTAAATATATTTTAAAAAACAGAATTATGACACAATACGTGGTTAAAAACATGAACATATCCGCAGGACAGAGGAAGAAACTTAAGAGAGCGTTAACAACTCGAGGCGAGGCGGTGAGATTCAAGTTCACTCACGAAGATCTGACGAGAGGCGGTCAGGATTCGATCGCCTGGACCAGAAGTCAAATCAAAAGGATGGAGAAAGCGATTCGCGATGGAAGAGGGTTGACAGTGAGAATGAGTCCCGCTCAATTGAGATACAATTTGAGAATGAAAGGTGGTTTCCTGCCACTATTGGCAGGAATAGCTGCAAAAGTATTACCCTTCGCCGCAAAGGCACTACCCTTTCTCGGAAAGACTCTCGGCGTGGGAGCTCTCACGGGACTCGCTAGTTCGGCAGTTGAGAAATTAATGGGTGGCAGCGGACTGTTCTTGAAGAAGGGAGGAGCCGTGTGTCACGTCCATGTAGACGACAGTGGTAAAGGATTGTATCTAGAACCTGCTAGAGGTGGCAACTCTCTGAGAGGAAACAGTCTCTATCTGAAGAGTGGACGGAACGTTGAGCGACTCGGCAAGGGTTTGTTGCTTGGTGAGAATTCGCCGTTTAAGAATATACCGATTTTGAATATGTTATTATAATATAAAATTATATAAAATATAAAATCATAGAAAGTATAAAATAATATATTTAAAATGGATAAAAAGGTGGAGAAACAATTAGACGATAATGACGAATATCGCGAGACGGAGTGCAAAGAAACAAACAAAAAATGAGATCAAAAGATGATCTCATTACTTTTTTTTTTCATTTTTCTTCGCTAAAAATCAATCTCTCTATTGTTTATATTTCCAAGTCCGTTATTAGCATGTTGACACTCGTGTCTTCTCCTTTTTCGAAAACGTGTTGAATGTTTATCTTTACTCTTTTGAGTTTTTTTACATCGGTCAACTCGCTCTCACCACCCAATTTCTTCACGAGTTCGAATGAGATGTTTGGAAATATGTAATTTCCATAGGGCAACGACAAATCGTCCTTGTCGAATTCTCTATCTTCGGCAATGACGATGTTCTGCAGATCGCTTTGGCACTCGTAAATCAAATCGAGCGCGGCTTCGTCCAATTCCAAAGGCATCTTATATTTGTCGTATTTGTGCTCTAAGCCCTTCGTCTCGACCTCGTTCACTTCGATGGGATCGTGTCATTGTAATCTATAGATTTTATGACCGAATTTCTTATTCGTTTCGACTCGTTTCAATTTCAATTCGCATCTTTTAGGTGTTGTTGTCCTCATGATCGATTATTTAGGTTTTGTTTTTACGAATTCTTGCAAATAATGTATATTTTAAATTTTGTATTTAAATAATAATTTGTTAAAAAAGTTTGTTATTTTTTTTGCTCTTTATATATATATAAAAAAGTTGTTTTTTAATTTTTAATTTTTATTTAGTGTAAAATTTTTTAGTAAAAGTTTTTTTTTCTCTTTATATATATATAAAAAGTTAAATTTTAACATTTCAATCTCTCTATTGTTTATATTTCCAAGTCCGTTATTAGCATGTTGACATTCGTCATTTTTCCACATACGAAAATGGTATGAATGTTTATCTTTACTCTTTTGAGTTTTTTTTCATAGGCGAATGTGCTCTCACCACCCGATTTGTTCACGAATTCGGGTGAGATTATTGGATATATGTAACCTCCATAGGACAACAATAAATCACCCTTGTCGAATTCTCTGTCTTCGGCAACGATGATATTATTCAGCAGATCGCTTTGGTACTCATAAAACAAATCGAGCGTGGCTTCATCCACTTTCAAACAAATTTGATATTCATAGTAGTAGTGCTCTAAGTCCACCATCTCAACCTCGTTCAATTCGATGGGATCGTGTTGTTGTAATGTATAGATATTAAAACCGCATTTCTCATACCTTTTGACTCGTTTCAATTTCAATTTGCATCTTTTAGGTGTTGTTGTCATGATCGATTATTTGGTTTTTATGAATTCTTGCAAATAATGTATATTTTAAATTTTGTATTTAAATAATAATTTGTTAAAAAAGTTTCTCTTTATTTCTCTTTATATACAAATAAAAGTTAAAAAAAAAAATATTCTTACATACTCAATTTTAAGGTAAAAACAATGATCAAGTCCAAACATCCGAATTATAGTCTAGAACGTGCAAGACTTCAAACGTTTAAAAATTGGCCTTCGCATCTTGCTCAAAAACCCGAAGATTTAGCCGCCGCGGATTTCGTTTACGTGGGTAAAGGCGCCAAAGTCAAATGTTTTTGTTGTGACATACATTTGATGAATTGGGAACCTCACGACGTACCTTTACTAGAACACATAAGTAATATTGAAAAAGACGAATGCGATTATTTGAACAAGATCCTAACATTGGGATTGATCAAAATCCATGACAAAGAGAGGGATAGAGATAAAAACCAAAAATTATTGATGGATATGTTACAACTCGGATACACAAAGGAACAATTGTACGATGCGTTAAACATCGTGAATAAGACCCTGTCTCAATTCATAACTTTAGAACATCTCATCAAATTCATGGCGGAAGCGGACGAGTTATCATCACTCGTCGAAAACAAGCCGAGCAAAACGTCCACCAAGTGTCTGGTCTGCGAAGGTGTCGCAAACGTCTTGTTTCTACCGTGCGCACACCTGCGTTACTGTAGAGAATGTTATTCCGAAGATGAGAAAACGTGTTCGGTTTGCGAGCAAGAAATAAAAGCGGTCTTAAATTGTTTTTGAATAAAAAAACATATTAAAGAAAAAAATTGAATTTAAAATTTAACTTTTTTTTTTTATTATATATATATAAAAAGAGTAAAAAAGCAAAACTTTTTTAACAAATTATTTAATACAAAATTCCAAAAAAAATATTCTTACAAATGAAGCAAACAGATAAAACAATGGTAAATTTAAATGAGAAAACCATACCTCAGTTAAACAAGATTTGTAAACTATTACAAATTTCAGATTTCAGAAATCATAGAACTAAATCAAAAAAAATTGAAGTCATACAAGAATATTTGCGAAACGCTAGAAAGGCAAACGAAATGTCGATAGCAACAACGTCAAAAGATGCATCGGTTGTGAAAAATAAGAAGACGACTAAACGAAAAGCCGTTGAAGAACATCAAGTTTCCAAAGAAAAGAAAAGAAAAACTAAAACGAAAACGAGTGATGCACTTCAGATTCAAGACAAACGAGATATATCGAGCGAAATTCGACGAGCAATCAATGAAGAGAAAGGAGAAGAATATGTAACATGACTTGTTACGGAACTATTCCAATCGAAACCCGTAGAACGGGAGAGTGCGATCAAAGGCGTTTTTAAAACTTTCGACGTGATTCCCTCGTTGAAGAAAATCGATCCGAAATTGTTCATGGAACGGGTGAAGAAAGAAGTATTGGATTTGTTTCGCGAATACATGAACGTGGGATTAAAAATTAAGATGATACTCCATTGCATAATGAATAAAATCGACGTGGAGTCCAGTGAGAGCATCGTGAAAAATGCATATTTCAGATCTAACGTCGAACCCGTATTTCGAGGTTCAGATCTATCGGACGTTTTTGAAAAGATGAAAGACAAGATGTTGATGTCTCTCGCGAATTATCAACACGAAGGTAGTAATTGGATGTTCAATGAGGTGTTGAAACTCGAAATTCACATAAATAAAAACGATCCGTTGAAAGGATCTTCCTACTTGGAATTACCGTATTTCTTGACTAAGAAACACGCCGTGGTCAATGTGAGAAATAAAGATGATCAGTGTTTTAAATGGGCAGTCACCTCCGCTTTATACCCTGTCGAAATACACTTCGATAGAGTTTCTCGTTACGTGGAAACTTCTAAAAATCTCGATTGGACCGGAGTGACTTTTCCAACAGAGTTAAAACATATCGAACGTTTCGAGGCTCAAAATCCCACCGTAGCGGTGAACGTCTTAGGATACGATGACGACAGACAGACTTCGTATCGCAGAAGAGAAAAGATGATTATTTTATTATTGATTTCGAATGGTGACAATCATCATTATTGTTGGGTTAAACATCTGACCCGATTACTGTCAAAACAAAATAATAATCATAAAGGAAAGATATCTTTATGTTACAATTGCATGAATATATTTAAGACTGAAAAATCATTAGCGAAACATCAGGAATATTCCAACAAAAATCAAGGTGTCACCGTCAAAATGCCCAAACCCAACACCATCGTGAAGTTTGAAAATCACAATAGAAGGTTAAAAGTACCATTCGTCGTGTACGCCGATTTTGAATGTTTCACCGCGAAAATGAGTTCCTGTCAACCCAACGCTCTTCAAAGTTACGTCGAAAGATATCAAAAACACATACCTTCGGGCTATTGCATTTACATGAAATGTGCTTTCGACTCGCAACACGACATGGGTCCCTGACCTACACGAAACAGTGTGAAGACGACGACGTGGCTCAAAGGTTCGTGAAAGAGTTAGAATCGAAAATTCAAATGTTATACAACAAATTCAAAACTCCGGTGAAAATGATCATCACATGAGAGCAGCAGGACGAAAATAACAGAGCCACCAAATGTCACATATGCAGACAATCGTTCGACGAAAATTCAGAGGAAAATAAGAAGGTCAGAGACCACGATCATTACACGGGTCTGTATCGCGGTCCGGCTCACAGCAAGTGTAATTTAAAATATCGAGACACCGCTTTCTATCCGGTGATGTTTCACAATCTCTCGGGTTATGACAGTCATCTGTTCGTGAAAAATCTCGGCACCTCACACAAAGAATTAAATTGCATCGCGAACAGCGAAGAAAGATACATTTCCTTCACGAAATGGAAGCTCATGGAGAAGAAAAGAGTAATTGACGGAAATACGTTGAAAGAAAAAACGAAATTCATTTGTAGATGCATACGTTTCATCGACAGTTTTAAATTCATGTCGACTGCTCTGGAAAAATTAGTCGATAACATGAGCAAGGATAAATTCAAAATATCGAGCGAACATTTCGGAGAACGAGTAGACGTCATGTTGAGGAAAGGAGTCTATCCTTACCATTACATGAACGATCTAAAGAGATTCGAAGACACCGCACTACCTTCAAAAGAAGATTTTTATTCGAAATTATACGAATCCGACATTTCTGATGAGAATTACGAACACGCCAAAAACGTGTGGAAATCATTCGATATGAAAACCATGAGAGATTATCACGATCTCTATCTGAAGACCGACGTTCTGCTCTTGGCAGACGTGTTTTAAAATTTTTGAGACGTCTGTCGTCAAAATTACGATCTGGATCCCGCTTGGTATTTCACCGCACCCGGTCTGGCGTGGGACGCTCTGTTGAAGACCACCGAAGTCCAATTGGAATTATTATCTGACGTGGACATGTTGCTCATGTTCGAAAGGGCTGCGAGAGGTGGCATCTCGATGATCTCTCACAGATATTCTGAGGCTAACAATCCCTACATGAAAGAAGGTTTCGATTCGAAACGGTCGACTAAATACATACAGTATTGGGATGCCAATAATCTGTATGGTTGGGCTATGAGTCATCCTTTACCGATTAGAAATTTCGAATGGGTGAAGGAACCAGAAGAGATGCAAAAATGGAGAGACTATCCTTGCATTTTAGAAGTCGATTTGAACTATCCGGAAGAATTACACGATCCACACAACGATTATCCGCTAGCTCCCGAATGAATGGAACCGAACGAAGGAGACGATGAAAAACTCATTCCCAATTTATTTAACAAACGTAACTACGTCATCTACAGTGAGAATTTGAAACAGTACGTCGATTACGGGATGAAATTAGTCAACATACATCACATCATTCGATTCAACGAAGAGCCTTGGATGAAAAAATACATAGATCTCAACACGAATCTCAGAACTCGAGCCGAGAACGATTTCGAAAAAGATTTCTTCAACTCATGAACAACTGCGTGTACGGCAAATCGATGAAAAACATCAGGAAGAGAATCGACGTTCAACTCGTCATGTCTGAGAAAAGAGCTAAAAAATTAGTGGTGAAACCCAATTACAAACACCGAACCATATTCAACGAAAATCTAGTGGCCGTTCACATGCAAAAGATGCACCTGAAGTTCGACAAACCGTATTATCTCGGACTGATCATCTTAGATATCAGCAAGCGATTGATGTACGAGTTTCACTTCGATTACGTCAAACGAAAATTTGGTGACAAAGCCAAACTACTGTTCACCGACACGGACAGTTTAGTTTACGAGATAGAGACGAAAGACGTCTACCGAGATATATCTCTGGACATGGCTGAGTGGTTCGACATGAGCAATTATCCCGTCGATCACCCGTCCAACATTCAATCGAACGACAACAAGAAGGTGTTGGGTAAATTTAAGGATGAGAGCAGTGGTAAACAGATCGTCGAATTCATGGGCTTGAGACCCAAACTGTATGCTTATCGTCTAGAAGATGATGAAGAGATCAAGAAGTGCAAAGGAGTTAAAGCATGCGTGGTGAAGAAAAACATCTCTTTCCAAGAGTATAAAGATTGTCTGTTAGGAAGTGGTCCGGTGTATAAGACTATGAAATCGATTCGAAGCGAAAATCACGACTTGTATACCGAAATAGTCAACAAGATTTCGCTGATGGCCAACGACGATAAGAGATTCGTGTTAGATGATAAAATAAGCACTTTGGCACTCAGACATTGGACTTTGGATCTAATTTTATACGATATGAATGGGGATGATTGGATTCTAGATACAATTGTGGATGATAAGATTCCAGATACGATTGTGGATGATAGGATTCCAGAAAATCAAGAAGAATTAGATGAACACAAAATTATAGAAATCGATAGTGACATCGAGAAAGTTAGTTTAAAAAGAAAAAGAAAAAAATAGAAAAAAAAATAATGTCATTTTTAGTAAATTATAATAAAATAAATAAAAAAAATATATACGCATTTATGAATAAGAAAATAAAGATATCCGTAGAAGGTGTCGTCTTACCCAACGAACCCCTATCCAACATCGATCTGTTGAATGCGGCAAAAGATTTGAAAATCGAAGATTTTCAAGGAGTGTTTTCCAGAGATGCCTTGCCGAAGAGAAGACCTCGACAATCGGAATGCGGAATTTTAAATCTAGACGATTCATTGGGTGAAGGCACTCACTGGGTGGCATGGATGAAGAACGGGAAGAAGAAAAATTATTATTTCGACAGCTACAGAATCTCGCCGCCAAAAGAAATAAAGAACTATTTCAACAAATCGATGGTTCGTTACAACACGGAACAAGTCCAATCACCACATCAAGTGTTTTGCGGTCACCTATGTCTCTACGTTCTCAAGAGATGGTCTGAAGGAGATCGATTTCAAGACATTCTCAATGATTTACATTAGAGAGAGATTTTTTTTTTTATAGTATATATAAAGATAAAAAATTATTTTAAAAAAATTTTAATCGAATAAAAACGAAAAATAAAATAACATAGTTCATTTTTAATAAACTGCATTTTGAACATATTTTTCTAAAAAAACAAAAAATCCCACAACAACATGCCAGTCGATAAATTTGGTAGAAGTGACGACGAAAAAGTCAACCCGAGAAAGAAGAGGAAGACGTTCGAAGTCGACGATGGTTACGACGTTGCCAACTTGGACGAACGTTATGTTCGGTGATATGAACCTCGAGAAGAACCTTTGAACATGAACGATAAGAAGCTCTACAATCTTCCTGAACAGGGGGAATGCCGATTTCGAACGAATCCTGCTAGATAATTACGTGGATAAAACCATGACCGACGATCTGGATCTGAAATCCAAATGTTTGGTGAATGTCGCGAATCCCATAGATCCCACCGATGCCACGACCAAGAAATACACGGACAACTCTCACGCGAGATTCAGCGAACACCTGAGAAATAGATACGTTCAGAAAACGATGCACTCGGAATTGAATGCTAATTCTAACAAGATAACGAACGTGGCAACTCCCACGAATCCCAAGGACGTGGCGACCAAACACTACATAGATCTGGAACAGAGAAAGTCTGACAGACGAGAAATGAAATCGGATCTGAATGCGGGATTCTACAAGATATTGAATTTGTCGAAGATCGACGACACGGATGCGGACTCAACCGCGGTCAACAAGGGCTACGTAGATTCTGCCGTGATACGATCACAAGAATATGTAGAATTGCAAGTGGACGATCTCTACCTGAACAAACAATCTGGCGGAACCATGGAGGGTGGCATCAACATGAACGGTGAGAATTTATTCGGTCTCGGTCACGATCCCGAATTCGATTCCAGCATTGTCAGCAGGAAGTACGTGGATGACAACTCGGTCTGGAGAAAGGGTGACATCATGGAAGGTAAACTAGACATGGGTGGACACACGCTCATGAATCTACCGGATCCCGTGAACATGATGGATGCTTGCACCCTGATTTCAGTGGTGGAGAAAGTTAAATATGCTAGACAATTGATCACTGTGTGGGCCGAAGAGGCCGGCGCCTTAGATGAGGGAAAAGCTGAGTGGTCTTTCGGAAATGGAGGTAGCGTATCGAAACATGGTCAGGTGGGATATCCCATGCTGTTGGGAGGTGAAATCCTTCGAATGAGTCTGGCTTCCTCGGATTTGAATAACAGAGCAGTCGTCAATCTCATGGTGAATGGTGTAGAGAGCGATAAGAGATACAGCGTCGAAAAGACTGAGAATCAACATGCGAATGTTAGCACGTTCGGCACGCCTCTCAAAGTGAACGCCGGAGACAGGATTAATTTCGTTATGAAAACCAATAATCCCGAAGCCACCACTTCCATGGTGAGTCTACTGATCGAACTAGATCCTTTGAACAAACAGTGAACGTGTGGAAAATAATGAATTAAAAAAAAATAATAATGTGTGATTATTAAAAACAAAAAAAAAACAAAAAAACAAAAAAAATGAGATCTAAAGATGATCTCATTACTTTTTTTTTTGTTTTTCTTCTTCTTCACTATCACCATATATTATAATGACGTTTCCTTTTCTCTCAATTTTCAGCATCGATTCTTCTTTTTCTTTTTTTCTTTTTCTTTGTGATATGATACATTTATAACAACACTTTTGTTGATCCGAATCATAATTATGAACGAATGTTGTGCATTTCTTGGTAACACTCACATCATTACCATTCTCTTCAGAAGGTAGTGGTGATGGTGGAATGCGTCTCATTCTTTTCATTTTCAACCGTCTATCCCGCTGTTTACCTAACCATTTTTCCACATCTAAGACGCTACTCTTGAGTCGTTCACTCTGTTTACTGACGTCGAATACGAACATGGGATACATCGACTTGTATTCGCCAGGAGATATGTTAGGATTGCTCATCAATTCATCTAGACCGTGATACTTCTTTCTAAAATCAGTGGCATCGCCGTACAGTCTGCAGAAATCGTTCTTGTCAAACGACACATTGTAATCGATTGCAGGATATCTCGTGGCGTTCAGAAACACTTGCATGTTTCTCAAATGGCAGTGATCGAACAGCGATGCATTCTTTTCCTGAGACCCGTCCCTATCGGTCTGAAATGCAACCACGATGAAACGCGGTCTCTCGGAAGCGGATTTCACCGTCAATCTCCAATTGAAGTGATTTGTGAAGGGAGGAATGCTAGCCGTGTTGCACTGTCTCATTCTAAATCACACGGGTAATTTACTCTTGGATTCTATGATCTTGTAGAGACGTGCTTTCTCCACGATCGAAGGCTCCACGTGTGGAACGAACAACAATATCTTGTGTAGAGTTATCTTACCCACATCGGTCGCAGTGAGTCTCACTATTGCGTCATCATTTCCTTTTCGAATCAACATCAGATTGTGTTTGAATCCGTACATGATCTTGTTGTAATCGTCCGCAAATCCGAAGATGTGTTTCAAAGGTATCCTGAACGAAAACGTTCCTTTAGGTCTGGACGTCTTGATGACGTAGTCGAATATCAAGGCAGCGCCTGCACTAGCAGGGCCTACGGTGTCTTTCACCCACAACTGATTAAGTCCTTGGATTTTGAAAAATCATCAGGATACGTCAAGAGTCCGAACATCGTGGTGGCCTGACCGGGATGAAACACAGATTCTATCTCTTGTCCGGATAGCATGTATTTTATGTTACTGAATAGATGCATGATGCCATTATTGGCTAGAGTAACCATGTCGTCGGCGGCGTAGTCGCTCCCATCTTCCTTGGTGAGACGTCCCTGCACCACTATGTAACTCTCGCTAGGATGTATGAATAGATCTTGAGTTTTGACGTTGATTCTTATCTCTCCAGCATTGGTTCGTATTTGTGAACCTCATATTCTTGAATACTTTCATCTTTCACTATGCTTTGTGCTATATCTAGTATATTTGTCATTTTAAAGGATTTTTTTAGTTTTTTGTTTATTAATTAACTTGCTTTTTTTTATCTAAAAGTAGTTTTTAATTATTTTTATTATTTTTTTCTCTCTTATATATATGTGTGTAAACAAGAAAATGTTAAAGAGAGTAAATAAAAAAATTTTTTGTCTTCTTCATCAAAACTTCGTCTTCTGTAATTGTTGTTTGTAAAACATTCCAATGATCTCTTCTCCATCCAAAGCTTCGATTTCGCAAGTCACCAGATCAGTGTGAAATATTTTGATTATCACAAAGATTTCCGAGGTCCATCGAGGAGTATAACCCTTTTCGAAGTGCTTCTTATAAGCGTAGATTCACACTCGATCACCGACCGCAAATTTCGGCGTTCTAGACTTCTTCCTGATCTTAGATCTCTCAGGATATAGATTCGCGTAGACCCGTTTTTCGTTTCGAGGATCGCTAGCTTCCGCGGGAGTCATCTTGATCGATCTGTGTCGCGTGTTGTTGTAATCTTTGACCAGACCGTTCAGAGCGTATATGTATTTCTTGGTCAAATTCACCATGACGCATCTGTGCATCTTTTCCTTCATCGTTCGATTCCAACGTTCCACCACGCTGGCTTTCTCTTCGTTTTCGATCGAGTAGAGGTCTACCAATCAACGAACGTTCTTGTTGTAGAATTCCTTTCCCTTGTCCACCCACAATTTACTCGGTTTTCGAGAAGACGAGTCGAACACGCTCTTCAGAGCCTCAGCGACGAGAGGTCCCGATTTATTCTTCAAAGCTCTGATCCAACCGTATTTGGAAAACACGTCGATGACCATCAATAGATATTTGATACCCTTGTTCCACCTCGAAAACGATCTCATGTCGACCAAGTCGGCAGACCAAATATCATGCAGACCCTTCACGAACACCCTTTTCTTTCGAAATTTTACGCACTATGGGTTTGTGTAACTCCTCGGCCAATTCGCTCGTCAATAATCGTTTCTTCTTCTTTTCAGATGCGCTTTTTTTTTTTAAACGCCCCATCCGAATCGACGTTTCGCACCGATCAGATTGCCGACCAGCGAACGTTCCATCTTCTCTCTCCTGGTCGGATTCGATATGCCTCTCAATCTCCCCAACATGTTTTTGTCGCAGACGTCGTTGCGAGTCTTGGTGTCGGGATGTCCGGCGTAGCACAGATCGTGATCATACACGGCCGTGTCCACCCTATTCATGGGTTTGCTCCAAGATTTGGGAGTCAGATCGGCATTGAGTCTCTTGTTCAATTTCGTTCCGGGTCCTGTGAAACTGTGACCGGGCAGATGCATTTCAAAAGGTAGATTGTTGATCATTTTATTCACGATGCCTTTACCTTTGCTCGCATTCTTTTTTTTGACGAATCGCGTCTTGACAGAACCACACACGTCGCAAATTCCGCGAAGCATCCATCTATCGTTTTTAGTTCGCATTTCTCAAGAATTACTCATCTCGGTAACTCTCTTACACTTTACGCAATACATTTTTTTAAGAGTTATTTAAATTAATTTCGTTTTTTATTTTATATATAAATTTAATATTTTTTTTTTTTTAAATTCTGTTCTTATTATATATATATATTTCTTTTTTAATCGCTGCTCTTGAGTTCTATCATCTTACTGAATTCCTCCCTGGCCTCTTTCCTCCCCTTTTCCATGAGAGAATCCTTCATCTCTTCCTTGATGATCTGACGAGTCTTGATTCTCACGGCTTCTTTCATGGCATCGTATTTCGTTTTCTCACTCAATATCGCGAAGTATTCTCCGTCCGATATCCTACCGTCTTTCAACGCCATAGAGATCATTTCAGATATCGTGTCGATCTTGGAGTCGGCCAAGACGCGAATCTTGTCGTGTTTCCTCGCCTTCAGATATAATTTCCTACTCAAAAAGTTTCCGAGCGTGCTAAACAATCCGGCGGCGAGAGCCACTCCTTCTACGGTCAACACGATCGGAATGCCGACCGCAGTCGACAAAAATCCGATGCCGGCCATGTGTAAACCCAGGGAAATCGTGATGAGTGTCGTGTCGATCGCGTTGACGACTGTCACGAAATGCAAATACTTTTTCTTGAGGGAACTACGAGAATCTCTCTCTTGAGTTAGATACGCTTGAATTCTACTGATTTGATCGATGCGATACCTCTCTCCTCTTTCTTTTTCTTCTAGCGGCGCCATCGGCGAAATGTTGATCGGCTTCTCGTCCTCGTCGTCCACTAACATCGGATACAATTTATTTCTGGTTCTCATTTTTTTGTTTTTTTTTTCTTCTAATATTAGATAGAAATTTTATGTGTGTATTTATTTTTTTATTTTCTACTCTCCCTTATTGTATATCAACGAAAAAAACTTAGACGTATGCTTCGTTCAGCAATAATTTCTTGATGCATCCCTTGTCTTCTAAAGTCAAACTTCTATGCGCCAATTTCAGTTCTTCCGAATCTGTGGGCCTGTCTCGATTCTTACAGAAGACTAATCTCTTCCAAAACGTGATCACATCGTTGAATGTAACGCATTTGAACGCTGGTTCGAAATACATGACAACCATATCTTCCCTTTCCATCGTTAGACACGAATGATTCTCGTGATCGAAGTCTAGATAATCCCGACATCCGACGCATCGTTCTAACAAGATGAGACGTAGTTGTTCGTTCACGCAGATTGCCTATGCGCTCATCAGCATGTTTAATAGAAACCTCGCTCTAATAGTCTGAGAATCGCTCATGATTTACGTATTTTTTTTATTATCTATTCGATTTGATATATTTAATTTTCTAAATAACTATTATTTATATATTTTTTTTCTCTCCTATATATATCGATCACTTTTTTTCACTTATTTCCTCGGGTATTCCCCCCACCCACCCCACGACGAGGGGGGATAACTCCGTATGATCGAGTTTACGAGAATCGAGCGATCCAATCGGTCGATTGGCGGAGAATCGAGCGATCCGATCGGTCGATTAGCTGAGTTTGGGAATTCCCATAGTGGGGAATTCCCCTAATGACGTCATAAATGGGAAAAACCCACCGCCTCAAAACAATGGCGGGTTCTGGACCACTGGTCTTGAATCCGCAGGCCGTTTTTTTTATCTAGCCTAGAATTTTTTGCTCGCGTTCGCCAACGATGGATCGATGGTCTGAGCTGCGATGGGAACGTATACAAAATTTTTAAAGTAAAAGATAAAATTGAAGATGTACAATTTCACCCTTTTTTAAAAAAAAAAGCGCGTTCACCACGAGTATTTGAACGTTAAAAGTGCGATCTAGGAGTCACAAAAAAACATGGGGGATTCAAGACCACTGTACATTTTTGTGAACAAGCGTGTGATTTAACACTGAATTCCACGTTGGTGAACGCATCGTGTACGTATGTTGTACACGTACATGTACAAAGTGGTTGGTAAATCCGCCTTTATTACCTACTGACACCCTTTTCAAATAATTATTCAAAGAATCACCGAAATAAAAGAATCACTTTTAATAAAAGTCAGCTGAAAGATGAACCGTTGATGGAATGCTTACACAGGGATGAATTTTTTTTCTACTGTCTTTTACTGTTTTTACAAATGTTATATCAGTTGGGTCTATTTCGATATGGTCCTGAGAATGAATCTCAGATTTCGGATCGAATCGAATCAGACATACAGCGTCGAATTGATTCCCGAATCGAATCCCACGACCCTTCAAATTGTTTATTGCACCTTTTTGCAACCGTAAATATTGTCAGTCGCCACGCAATAATTATATCGTCTATTGAAACCAACAATGCACCATCTACGATGCTTTAGAATTGCAGATGGCACCTTGTTGCACTCAACGGATGATATTATGTTCTGTATGGACAAGTTAAGGAAGAAATTGAAATATTCCAGAACGGAATGAGGTAGTTTCGTAATCGTGGCCGTCTTGAGCTCCTCTTCTATCATGAGGTCTCCTGTACAGCAGTCCTGAAAATGAGAGGGGTGAAAGTGCAATTGCTCCCGTCAGCACCCGTGATTTCTATTTAAAATGCACTCGTTGAAAAACATTGTGGAGCACTAATACACTGTGAGGGCATATACATGTGTGTTGTTTTGAGAAAGCAGCACACTGTGACCAGTGGCAAGTTACTGTCATAATTCCGCAATTCCTTAAACATTTAACCCCTTGAACACTCGTGGAATATACCATGCCAATTCAATGGCAGCAATTAGAAGAGTCCATATTCATCATTTGGGGTAGACCAATCAATATTTTCAACGTGCAGCCTCGGGGCTGCACGTTGAAAGTACTGATTGGTCTACCACACACATTAACTGAACAGCCATCCTATTTTATCACGTTATGACGTATCATGCTCCTGGCTGGAAAAGCAGCCGCTTAGTTTCAAAGGGTTAAGGTTTCTGGTGTTTGGTGACAGTATTCCCTCAAACATTCATATACTAACATTTTACGGGGGCAATTTACTCTCGTCCCTGATTTCGCGGGGGCTTAAAACTGCACCCATCAATTTCGTTCATTTCCTGCACTGCTGTACAGGAGACCCGGTAATAAAAGAGGAGTTCAAGGAGGACACACTTTCGTGGATTTTGAAAAGATCTTGAAGGTTCGAAATTTCCGAATCAGCGCGACTCAAATCGAATCATCGGGATTCGCAGAACCGTACTTTCGATTTTGAAACACAGTTACATCAAAGTGTATGATAAATATCGTCTTCGTCAACCGTGACACTGATATGTTGTTCTTTCGCATTGAACCTTCACCGACAGAATTAGTTCAAAAAGCACAACTTTATGCTCTTTCGTACAAAAACATTCAGATGTCGGCAACTTAATTATTTCCTTCATTCTGTAGCTTGTGAAACTAATGGGTGTTTTGGCGGGGTGGGAGATCAACCATCTCTCTCTCTCTCATACACACACACTCTGGTACAAACGGTGAGGCTGCGTTTTTTTATCTGTTTTTATTTTGTGCGTGTTGGTTATACCCGGAGGCTCACCAACGAAGACTTTGCAGGCGATTTTTAAAATAAATGTATACTTCTGTTTGATAAAGTGTCTGAAGTGATTAACAATTAATTGTAGGCCTAATCATTTTAGAAGAAGGGGTTAACAAAAATAGCATTGTGTTACCAGAAGGCTCTGTTTTAAGAACCTTCTCTGGGTTTTTGCATAGGAGAACTTGTCCTCCACCCATACCAAACATTTCTCGTCTGTCACTGGCGGATCAATCATACTTTTATTTTCATGTTTGATGTAAAAGTGGGTACTATCAGAAAAGAGGTTGTGACATACTTCTAATATAGTCAGGCATGCTGTGAGTGCACCAGTTCTCCTGTCCCACTTCGGTATTGCAATGAAATTCCATAAAAATGATTACCATCAATGGAATGTGTGCAAACTACGACACTTTCGGGATATGACAAATTCAGCACACTCCAAATGAACTTTGGATTCTTAGTGAAATACATCGGTATCCATACATTGTGTTTTGTCTGCATAGTTCTACCTGAGTGTTCCTGCAGATTTGTAATTGAACTGCATTCAATACATTCAAACTATAGTATATTCTATTTGTACATAATAAGGCAACCATCAGGTTTGTCTTACATTTTGATATAACAGTATTAAATATTTCCCCATAGCATCCGTTATAACGTGTGTGTGAAAAGGAATGCTACATCACAATTTCAATTTGGGCATTTAAACATCTTTGGCAAGTATACACCCTCAAACAAATGTTTCTGTCCTCCTGCAAATAAGGGAGAAATATTGACTAGAAGGAAACTACCTGTCAAACCTTTCTGGGAATTCCAAACAAAAACACAACAATAATCAGTTGCATTTTTGGACCCCAAAATTCATCAAATCACCCTCTTTCTCTCCCATTTTTTTCAGCACTGATGCAAGATTTTTTAGTACAATGCTTTTTTAATGCAATACATTTTTTCCAAGTCTGCTTAGTTTCGGAGACTGCGTCATTTCCGAGTGCCACTTTTCAAGGTTGGTAACTCTAATTCAAATATATAGTACTGTTATACCTATAATCAACCTTATCAATTATACATTTTACCTATTTTTCTGTGATAAAAGAACCATTTCTGCATTAGAATTCAACTATTGGTTGCTAGTAAGCCAAAAGCATGGGAAATTTGTTCTTGTTAAGAAGAATGTCCAAACTGTTTGAAATGACCTTAAATTGCCTTCAATATATATTTCTACTCTGCAACGCAATGAGTTGGCTGGGGGTGAGGAATAAACGCTTAGTTTTCATTGAAAACAATCCTAATCCCAACCTAAAACTAAAATAGGCAAGGCACACAATACTTTTGGAAAACAAACCTGTCTTATTTAACCATATCGCAAGACCCCCCTCCCACCCGCCTTTGAATCAATTTCTTTCCTCCTATTGATGTGGTAAAATTTATCACAGCAGTTTTGGTCAATAACATGGGAAATTTTACAGTACCAGTGTTAGACTACTATACTGATAACTTTGCATAAATACCATAAATTCATAAGTGTCACTTTATTATGTCATTTTCCCTCATGAGCCTCCCCCTCCCCCCTCCCCCAGCTGTGTTTCATAATGCACTTTTAGCTGGTAGAGTTCTGGAAGCCCATACTTGGGCTTTGTTGAGAAGTGCAGGTACCAAGACTTGAAGGCTACATATTCTGTGGATATACATCATATTATCTTTGAAGTGAAATTATTTAGTGTGTAAGGCTTTGCCTTGCTATAATTTAGGGGAGAGTGCCTATATGCACTGTCCCCTATATTATAACAAGCCACCAACAAGGCACCAACTTGTTATATAAATTATAACAAGGCACAGACATATGCACAAAGTTTGATGACCAAAAATAATTTAGCACTCTACCAGTTAATGAAGAAGTAGTCTTCTAAGAGTTTTTGAAAACATAATGTGGTCAAAACTTCCAAATGCCAGTGAATAGACTTTATCAGCTTTCCCCGTGTGGGTGGACACACGTCATATTTGTTTCCAAAACAATGAACACTTGTTGAGCGAAATGAGCCAACGCTGGCGGTTACCGTCAATCGCTTCATAGTTTAGTTTAGTTTAATAGTTTAATATGTCACTCATTTCCATACGTATAACTCAACTATGCAAACCCCTCTGTCACTGGTACCGACAATACTTTATTTGTGTCAATTCATTTCGAATGTTGAACTTTCGAAATGGTAGCTCATTTCGCTGTGCAAAGCAACGAATATACGCAACACGATTCAGTCTGTACGCAGTCACATTTCAGTGTGTTCTTAACCTAAAGTTTTGCTTTCAACTCGGATTTACCATATTACTAGTAATATTACAATTGATACTCACTATAAAAGTTAATTTTAACAGAAATGATCAAACGCGTAATATACCAATATCTGTTTGTTTGACGTTGCGTCACGTTCGCCATTTTCTGACCAGGATTGTGTCCGTTAAATTTCCACGTGTGGTTTGTTTTGGAAGCAAAGGTGACGTATGCCCCCCCCCCCCCCCCCCCCCCGCACATCACCCAATATGTGGAATGCTGATCTCCGCTATAGAAGTGGGTATATATTTTCTAACTGTGTGTTTGTATAGTGATTTGGGAGGGAGTAAGGAGATTGCAATCCCATGTGTCCTTAGGACTTGTTTATACAAAACAATGGGCTGTTATTTGGCATTGGACTGCGCTTTTTGTGTGTTTCGGAAAGGCAAACTTGACCAGGATGAGAATTTGCATACATTAAAAGCCTTATTTTTGACAATATAAAGCCTTTATTTCTGACTATGACAAAAATATAAAGTTATAAAACAATAAAATAGTATTGCCGTGTGTGTAGCCTCCCAAGGAACACTTAAATATGAAAGAGATTGCATCATTTTCGAGTGTTACTTTTCAAGGTGGCTAAACTTTGATTCAAATATTTAGTACGGTTATACCATTTTTAGGGTCCGCGGAACCGCATCTGCAGGCCAGGCCATTTCTGCGCTAGTAGTTTCTCCAACTATGGATTTCTTGATGAAACAAAGCATTCCGTTTCGCCCGATGTCCGATACAATCATTGTTGGTTAAGGTATGATATTGACGGATGTTTTATTGATACCGTTGTTTTTTGGCTTTTGGTTGGACGCTCAATTTATGATACATACGTGTTATAATAAGCAACATGCCTAATTATTTTGGGTGTTTATTCACAACTTCACCATAATATCCTCCAGTACCGTCATCGGTGCTTCATTAATTAAACTTTTTCGGGTGATGATATTTTTTACCTGGTAAACGCATGCGTGAACTTCACTGCCCACGCGTGGATTACAACCAGTCCACTGTTCTGTAGTACTTTCTGTGGGCGTGTGTGTTTTGAAGGTAGCAATGAACTTAATTGTATGTCTATTTTTTTAACATTGAATTTGTGAAGATGTCGGAATGAAGGAAGGTCTTTCACCTCATATTCTTCAAATGAATAAATACCAACACCAAAGCAAGTTTTCGTTAAAATAATAGATCCCAACTTGTAGCTATTCTGTTAGAAAGCTCATCTATTAAAATAATATAAACTTTTCGGGTAACATAAACGGAAACCTTCTAAAGTTAGGACATATTTGCTATTTTTATTTTTACATTTTCTACTAAATGTCAGCATGCATATTTAAGATGTGAATTCTCAAGTAGTGGCTTTCAAAGTATGATTTTTTTTGTAAAATTAACAAAAAACGAAGACAATCTTACACAGTTAATTTGTTTATTACTTTCAAAAGTGAGATTTACTAGGATTTCCGGGTTTGATTATAAACCATAACTTCACAAGTGAATTATGCAATCAACAATTGTGTCATGTATCCGTGCGCGCAAACGAAGACGCTTTGCCGTGGATGTAATGGGGACTTCGTTGTTTTTTTGTTTTTTGACCCCTTTACCTAATATGAAAAGCAGGCGACACATGCAAAAATTCTTGAATAGCTATTATTTTCATTTTTTGTCTCAAAAACATAGGTTATGACCCCTCATTGGAACGAGCTCGATGACCTCGTTCCAATGAGGGGTCATAACCTATGTTTTAGAGACAAAAGATGAAAAAATAATGAAAATTAATTGGCGATTTTTGAGAATAGCGCTGACCGTTACGTTAGGTAAAGGGTTAAATAATATAATTATCGTTAATAATGAAAAGTAATAAACAAAGTAATCGCTTGACTGGACTGGTTACGTGAAATAATTTATTCGAGGCAAGGGACTATATTGTAAAACACTCGTGCGCATTCGCGCACTCGTGTTTGTACAACGTTCCTCATCTCTCATGAATGGAACCGTTACCATGTGGCAGAAAGCACTGCCTGAAAGTCTGCTATGGCATAAGTAGGAGACCAGATTTTATACAATAAAATACCTTAAATTTACTGGATAGTTAAATTCTGCAATCCTTCCAGTACAGACTCGGAGAAAAATCTTTTTCTCATTCTTGCAAGGGACGCACTGCTAATTGTAATTTAGGATGTCTAAATTTCAATAGGGCTGTCGTTTTTCTTGTGTTTGTTTACCTTTTATGAAGTTCACCATGGGTCAAATCCACACAGTTCACAAGAACAAATATGGAGTCAGGTGAGAGTGCATCAATGTAAAATGAAGAATGTCCAATGTGACTTTTGTCAGTCTGCTGTGACCATACCCCCCACAATTCTGTGCAATTTTGCATGAGATCTGTGTCAAATTGGTGAAGATGAGATTGATACCACAAAAAGGGAAAACTGCCAAGCTTCCACATTTGGTATTATCTGTGCCCATTTCTGCATAAGCAATGATAGCTGCCAAGAGTGCCATTTGAATGCTTAAGTGTGGCTAAAACAACAAAAAATGCCCTGCCCTGCCCTGAGTGCAGAATACTTACATCAATCAGCTTCGTTAAGTTAGAAAACATGGCTTCAAATTCATTTGTGTACATGGTTTGGTCTGCCTCATTTGTTTTGAAATCATCGCCCTTCTGTAGTTGCTGTTTGGGGAGGCTTGACTGTTGCTATCTCGTGAGATTTAAGAACATTAATAACTCATCTGATTACCAATACTAATGTTATAGGCAGTGGGCTACCGGCATGAACAATATCGGAATTATGTTGGTTATAAAATTCATTTATCTAAAAACTTAAGAGACGTTCTGGTCTCGTTTCGGTAATTCATGTGATTTTTGTACGCCAGGCGGCTTCTTTCTATTTCTTCCACAGACTGTCAACACACATAGATTTTCGCAACCTTTTGGTGCCAATAGCGATCAAAATCGACGTTGATCCATTTTACACACAATACGGTTGTGCGAGGAAGACATTTAAATTGACGATGGTACGACATTTCATTATATTTGGTGAACCGGAAAAAATCTTTCTGAAAATTCTCCTTGACATTGGTCTTCTCTTTTCCTAGCAGACTTCATCAAGTCTTCTTTTCGTCACTAATATAGTTCGGTGACAGTAAAATTATTTTTCGTAAACATACAATTGTGAGGACTGCAATGTATATAAAAATATATGTTGATGTGAATATATTTTTGTTTTCAAATATAATTTATGTTTTGATCATTGACACCAACCAAATAATAGGAGTTCGAATCAGTGGCGTATTAATCCCTTGGAGACACTTGCGTCACATTGTGTAGTTTCTGAACTCAACAGCGCTACTAAGTACTGTATCTCGCAATTATCACATTGTCAGTTGAATATTTTCCTATGAATGTATCGTGTGTTGTACATTACATCGCCTCTCAGATTCGAAAACAACAGTGAAATGTTTGAAGATTTCAGATCTTAGGAAATCAAATCGTTTCCCAACTTGGCCCGAAAACCAAGTGACCATAATAAGCAATGTCGTTCGAACACAATGTCTAGTTTGTGGTCATCCATTTTCCTCTGAGCGTTTCCACCACGTTGGTGATGAAATAATAAATATGCTTTCTTTGAGTATGGAGTGTAGAGTCTTTTATTCACAACTCAGACATTCGAATTACCTATCAATTCCTTATCAATCCTGTCTGTTACTTGTGCGGCTGGCAATTTCTTTGTCATCAAAAGCAAACAAAAATTTTTAAATTTTGAAAAAGTGGATAAATTCAGGTTTTGTGTACTTTTGTCATTATTTTGTTATATAATATGTCGTTATCTACAGCTTTTATTAGTATTTAGAGCATTGTGGAAATTTTCAAAAAAATGTCCAAAGTTATGTTGGATGACCCCTTATATAAATTATATAAAATATCCCAAAGCATCCAAAAGAGGAGATCAGCATTTCCAATGTTGATCACGGGTGCCCCTACCTCACATATGACCTTTGCTTCCAAAGCAAACAACCTGGGATCATTAGAAGTGCACAAGGTGTGTCGAAAAATGGCTGACGTGAACTCGCCTCAAACGTAACATAAATCGATATTGTTAT
Organism: Pictodentalium vernedei; assembly: GCA_031216915.1. Classification (NCBI taxonomy): domain Eukaryota; kingdom Metazoa; phylum Mollusca; class Scaphopoda; order Dentaliida; family Dentaliidae; genus Pictodentalium; species Pictodentalium vernedei. Next base: position 546,244,037 of record CM062297.1, read on the forward strand.
TTTACGAGCGTGACCACTTGTGTTAGAATCGTCTTTTATAGTATCAATTGCAATTTTAATAACATGGTATGCCATAGTTGAAAACGAAACTTTAGGTAAATAACACATAGACATGTGACTGCGTACAGTCTGAATCGAGTTGCGTACTTTCGTTGCTTTGCAAAGCGAAGCAATGACCAAGCATTACGAAAGTCTATCATTCGAAATGCATTGGGTTAATGTAGGCCTCCTCATTAGAGGACCGCGACAAATCAGCGGAAGGTTAAAGATTTGCTATTATTAGTATAAATAAAGAAGTGTCGATACCAGGCATTTGGGAGTTTGCATAGTTGGGTTAAACGATCGAAAATTAGTGAAATATGATGCGATTGACGGTAACTGCTATCGCTGCCTCTCCGTTTCGCTCCGCGAATGTATATTGTTTTGTAAATAAATGTCACATGGGGAGGTGGGGGGCTGTATGACCAAACGGTCCGCCTGCAAAGTGGAACCACGCGTTACTTCCACTGGGGAATCACTCACTCAGGTGTCTACACAGGTGTTAGCACTTTCTGATAAATAGAAATTACCGTCCCCTGGAACGCCGCCGTGGCAACGTCTCGGAGAGAGTGAATATTTATTTGCCAGAGGGCGCTTGTCAACGGAGGGCCAAGGCTGGGGTTGATCAACTTTGCCGGGGACCTAAGATACTCTTTTACCGGGGACAGGGGATTTTCACTAGCTCACTTTTGTAAATCGCAATTGCTTATTCACAAACCACAGAGTAGCGCCGCGCTTTAGTCAATTGCTTTCAACGGTAATGAACTAGCATGGGCTAATTTCTTGGCGGGGCTGAGGTTCCATCAATTCCTAGGGTACTCGGGGCTTCTTCATTAATAAGATAAAGACTATTAACAAACCAACAATTTTTATATATAAATCTTCTATACTCTTATTTACAAATAGCCAACAAATCCTAAATAAATAATCTCAACACTACTGAAATGAGTTTTGTGACTAGTCACTGAATCCCACCGAAAACAAGTACTAAAATATCATCTAAAATTAAATTGTTTCCCAAATTTATATTCGTAGAGAAAGGTCGAAGCTGCGACAACTGGTAAGAAATCACGAGATCTTTCACTCAACCGCTCATGCGCGCATTTATCCTGTTGCGCCTACCACATTATGGGGAATTACCTTTAATACTAAATTTCACCCTTTAGAATATCTTATCACCTACAATTCCTGCTAATAGTGCTTCTAACTCGCAATAATAACAACTGATCATCTAATAACACAGATTCACTAATACACTTAAAACTGTTAACTAATAACTATGTAACTACGACGTGTTATCACAACTAAATACTATAAACTAAATACTACATATACTCATCGATTCTTCTTCGGCGTCTCCCTTCGATGCAAATCATCAGATCGGGAATCCTGTCGTCCAAATGACGGCTTACCGGAACCACACAAATACATTAACTCTTTACTACACCGCGTGAACTAACGATTATCCCATCCCAGCGAGTCTGTCCTGAGGTAAACTCGAGGGGTCTTATATAGACGCGCGCATCACCTATCAAAGACTTGATTTGGGCAAAGGTGCTAATTTACAAAAGACGGCTTTGATGACTTGCAGTGACATGAACTGACTTTTCAATAAGTTCTAATTTGGAATGCATTGTTTACACAGTCCCTGCATGACAGCGACTGAACAAAGAACACTTTCCGAATACGAACTTAATTAAATTAATGAGCTTACCCAGTTTACTCACACTGATTATTAAAAACTTCCTTTCTTTCATTCATTCTAAATAACTCGAATTGTTTACTTATTTTAAAAATTTAGAATAAACTTAAAATAACAACCCTGTGATAGCTGCATCATCCATATGGGAAATGCAGATAACGCCTATTTATTATATGCTTGCCTGTGAATTATCGCAAATTATCTGAAAGATATTTTTCGATATACATCGACTCGATGGATGTCGAGGAATATCCCTCAGTAGTTTCTAAATGACATCAAGCTACTCTGCATCTCGTCGCCTTGAAGAAACGATCAGCTAATCTTTGTTATTGTTTTGAAACGTACGCATTTTGGGTCGACTTGGGCTGAATATTGTGCAATCAAATGTCTCGTAGCATATAATAAGAAAATCTACTCTATTTTAGTCAGTATCGGGAATTATCTCATGAGTGTGGACCTGAAAGTTTTATTTTTCACGAGCGCCTGCGCGAGTGAAAAATAATATTTTCAGGTCCACACGATGAATTTTTCCAGTAGCTTCCTAAATGACGTTACACTTCGGCGCATGACGTCGCCTTGAAGGAACGATCAGCAGCGTTTTGGTATTGTCTTGAAACTGTTTGCAGTCGAATACTGCACAGTAAAATGTCACGTAGCATATAATAAAAAAAAATCTACGCTGTTTTAGTGAATATCGAAGCGCTCGCGAAAAATAAACCTTTCAGGTCCACACTCATGAGATAATTCTCCATATTCACTAAAACAGCGTAGATATCCTCTGTTCATTCCATACACATGGTACTGATAGTGCATTTTGAAAGTGGAAATTGTTCGAAATCTCTGTTACTAGTATTTCGGTTACCATCTTGAATAGCAGACGACATTGGAAAAAAGAATTTCTTAAATACCTAAACATTTTCATTTTCTGTCTAAAAAAACGTAACTTATGACCCCCTCGTTGGAATGAGCTCAACGTGCTTGTTCGAACGAGGTATCATAAGCTATGTTTTCGAGCCAAAAAAGGGAAAAAAATAATAAAATTTGATTAGATGGAGATTTTTGTGACTAAAAAAACTGGTTTGGCGTTTACATGGGTTAAATTTGCGTCTAAGGAAGAAATTATCGAGAGAGGACAAATCACACAAAACATTATGTATATTTAAATTTTAAACTGAACATCCATACTGAGACAGATAGTGTTCCATTCAAGATAAACTGTAGGTTAACAAGAGACAGGTGGCGCCCCATTCAAGATAAACTGTATGTTAACAATAATAAAGCAACAATTATTTCTTTCACTTCACAACCAGCACTGGATCCCCATTTTTCCATTGGAAAATAGCTCAGATATCGATCCACTACTTATAAAAATCCAATCGATGCCCTATTTTCCTGGAGTCCAATTGTCAAACAAAAATCGTTTATTGACATTACCAGTGTGGTATTTAAGTGGAAGAACAGATTTTATGACCCCTCTTTTTGCAAATATAAATTTTGTTGACATATTTCACCGACCGATTCAGAAAATGACTCCTATTTTTCAAAGTCAATAACTTTATATATAAAACTAATAATCAAATTAATTGTAAATTGCATTTCTTCATAACAAAACATCATTACTATATAATTCTCTTATCTATCTTATTCCCGCGTGTACCCCTTTACCTAACACAACTAGTGACAATGACAGCTTGTACCGTGGGCAAGGGTGGCCGAAATTGGGAACGGGGGACCTATATGCTTCAGGCCTTTGGTATATTCATTGCAGTTGACTGTCGCCGGTTGCAGAAAAAAAATCTTTGTCCTGCCATATCTCATTTAACCCTTTACCCAACGTAACGGTCAAAACCGACCAGCGCTATTCACAAAAAACCCTATGTTTTTGAGACAAAAAATGAAAAAAATTAGTTATTCAAGAATTTTGTTTCCAAGTGTCTTCTGCTTTTCATGTTAGGTAAAGGGCTAACATGACTACCGCTGCCAGTTTTGGTTTAGGAGTTTTTTTAATTTAATTTTTTTTTATTTCTTTCTTTTTAGGAACTTAATTCTGTTCAACACATGCATGCCATTTGCTCCAAAGAGTTCTAATACATAGGAATCTGTAGGTGTGGCGAATAAAAACTGCTTTTTAACTCTGGAGAGATTCTGCGGAGGTGGGTGCTTTGCGATATGTTTGCAGGCGCATTTCTTCTCCGTAACTGTAATTAATAGGCTGATTTATAAACAAACATTCTGCCAGTTGGTGGTGTTTCTGGTAGGGTGGGAGCTGGGAGCACCGCTCACTAAGAATTTCATAGAAGAAAAATGGTTCCGTGGATCTGTTTTTACTTTCATTATGGTTTTTAGACATCCATTTGAAAAAAATCCCAAGTTGAGAGAAATTTTCGAATCATCGAGATGTTGCCAAAATCCTACCAAGTGTCTCCCCTTGAACTCTTCTTCTGTCACCAGGTCTTCTATATAGGAGACCTGGGGCCAGTTTCATCAAAAAAAAAGACTTAAGTCAGTCTTAAGTCGGTGTCATTGACTTAGACTTAAGACCAGTCTAAGCCAATCATGTTTGTTTTCACAAATGCGTCTCATGAAAGGGTCTTAAGTCTGGCTAAGTCTCCTTGTCAGCTAAACTGGTTACTTCCCGTGCAGTACAGATTTGATCATAAAATGTGAAAAGACCAAAGATGTTCACCACTTGGAATGAGAGTTAAGTCATCATGAACAATTACTGCTTACGGTATATATGACAATGTAAAAGGGGAGAGCAATGCATAAGTGTAAAAACAATTAAATGCACATGATAATGCATTTCTTAATACTTGATACTGTATTTCACTGTATTTAACGCAATTCGTCTTCTGTTGGACAAACACATGTTTAACGCATCGGTCTTTCCTCAAAGATTGACAAGTGGGATGACTCAAGATTATTTCTGGCAACTTGGCTTCAATTTGAACCGATTTCTTCACTCCATGTCATTTTAAATTCAGCCAAATCTCATGATTGAAAAACTGTTAGTCCCAAGCTCCCTTAGTCTTACATGTAAAAGTTTATTTAAAATCGTTGCGCTTTTGGAAAATTAAATTTTGATCGACATACGAATTGGACACTGTGTGTCTACACGCCCTTCTGACAAGCTGATTTGTTATTTTGGCCCTGAAGTATTCATACGGGGAATCACTTTGCTATGCCATTGGGCAAGGCCCTTTACCGCGAGGAGGAGTGTTAAAATAGAAAATAACCACAGTCCATGGAATTCGCTTTGCTTTTCGCATCACGTATTTGTGATTGAATGGGATGGACAGTTGAAAATACTCGTGCAGATTTCTTTTTCTGGAAAATTACAGACATAACGTTAACTACTCTGTATAAGAAAGAGGTTACGTGTGAACATTTAATAACAACCATGGCAAAACGTCAACCTAATTTCAGCGCTGTTGAGTTAGAGGTTTTGACAGAGGGGGCAACAAAAAACAAAGACATCCTATTCCAAAAATTTAGCAGTACTATTTCCATTTCGCGGAAAACAAACTGTGGCAGGATATTACGAGGGACATTAATTCCGCCAGCCAATCGGGAGTGACAAGGACGGTAGAAGAGGTAAAAAAAAAAGTGGAAAAATTATGCGAGCACGACAAAAAAGAAGGTTGCGTCAACACGCAAAGATATTAGTGGCACTGGAGGAGGAGCACCTGCAACGGCATCCGTTACTGACACAGAGAATAGAATACTTGGTGTTTTAGGGAACACGCGGATAAGAGGAATTACTGGCGGAATAGACATTGGGGAAAGTTCCAGTTCTCAACCAGGTATGTATAGATGCACTAGAAGGCTCGCACTGGGGCCTGAAAAATTAAAAATTATGCAAAGTTTATTTTTTTTTATTTAAGTCCTGAAACACTATTGAAAACCCAGTGATATTTTCCACTACTTTATCTAAATTGACTGATTTCGATAAATTGGTGTGGGGGGGGGGGGGGGGGGGGGGGGCATTAACGATTAGTGGCGTAGACACGCAAGGGGTGGGGGGGGGGGGGGTACGTCTGGAAATGCTTGTAGCAACAAAAAAGCCAACCAACTAACATTTTGGAAAGCACATGAATTATGAAAGTACTACTGCTGCCATTATTAGTACTATCACTTGGCCCTACCACAGTACTACTACTACTACTACTACTACTACTACTACTACTACTACTACTGTTTGTTTGTTTGTTTGTTGGTGGTTATTAACGTCACATATTTGTGCACCATGGCTAATCGTGACACAACATGGAGATGAAGTCAAGTTTAGTCAATCGTTGATCAACATGTTGCCCATTTTAGAGGACTTTCACCCCAAGCATTGGTGACTGGGTCCTATTTTACTAGTAAAGCGGAACTGGTTTACCACAGTAAACAAGTGCTGCTTACTTCCCGGGGTTCCCACGGGGAACTACTACTACTACTACTACTACTACTACTACTACTACTATTGTCTGGAGTTAAATCGTTAGAGATTTTTAGAGATTTGGCGGGTGCGCGTCGTTGCACGACATCCTGCCATTTACACATAAATAGATTGTTATGCGCATACAGGTGTATGCACTCGGGGGGGGGGGGGGGGGGGGGGCTGACTGCTCACATTCAAAAGTCCAGCATTGGCGCAGATTTATCGCAAAGAATGGGGGAGGGGACTTACCAGGAACTTCTTTTTTTCTGTGGTGTGTTTACAAATGAACATTATCGGGTATTTGACGATGTTCGTTTGTACACACACTACAGAATATTTCTTTTGAATGTTATGTAATTAAACAAGTGGCAAGCAGTAGCCAGATAAACTTTTTCTGTGGGGTGTTTACGGGTGAGCACTGTCAAGTATTGTCAGATGAACATTTATATGATAGTCGTGCCTAGGGATTAGTGAATTATTATATTTCTTCCAGGAACTACTGAAGAAGAAGAAGAAGAAGAAGAAGAAGAAGAAGATAAACAGCCCGAAAAACGCAAAAGACGTAGTGGTGTCGATTTATAGGAACAGATGTTAGAAATCGAAAGGAAGAGACTGTGAGTGGAGGAAGAGCGACTGAAAGTTGAGAGGGAAAGGTTGGGGCTTGAAAGGACACTTGTAGGGGAGGTTGCAAAATTGGTTGGGGTGGTTACAGACAGTATTTGTCAATCTTACGAGAAGTCTGTAGATGAAGAGTCACAATAAAAAAATGAATGAAATATTATTTCATAGAATCAATACATAAGGTGTTCATTTACTAATGCTCATGCGAATCGTTCCTCAATAAGTCGATTTCTGGTCTGAACTCCACTGGACGAAACCCCATCGCCCTCATACGTCACTTCCATATCCTCGTCTGTAGGCATTTCTTCGTCTGGAACAGGCAGTCGGTTTTCGATGCACATATTATGCAGTACAGCTACGGCAACAACGATCCTACACACCCTCTCTGGTGTAAACAAAAAGAGCTCCTCCTGATGTGTCGATACATCGAAAACGCATTTTCAAAACACCAAACCCCCGTTCAATAGTGCTCCTTGTTGTTAATAAAGCTCGGTTATATTTCCTTTCCGCTGTTGTCCTTGGATTGTGAAGAGGGGTCAATAAGTCTGGTCGTAATGGATACCCACCGTCACCCACCAACCATCCGACAGGAATATCTCGTCTTTCGAGATGAAGACATAACTGTGAAGTCGTAAAAATGAACGCATCGTGCGTTGAGCCAGGCCACTTAGCAACAATATTTCGGAATTTTAAATCAGAGTCACAAACTCCTTGAACGTTGATTGAATGATAACGTTTTCGATTGACAAACGCAACCTCGTCCGTTGAAGGCGCCTTTATCCTTATATGCGTACAGTCAATAGCACCAATAACGTTAGGGAAAGAGGCCAGTTCGTGAAACCCGCGCATTATCTTCCTCAGATTCTGTTCGTCCTGTGGCATGATAATGTGGATTCTTGAAACTGTTGCCTTACTTGCCCCATGTATGTCTCCAGTAACATCCTGGAAGCTTCCAGTTGCATAAAAACGTAAAGCAATAATGACTTGCAACGAAACCGACAAAGACTGCGACCTGTGTGTAGCACACTCTGTGTCTTCCTTTACCATTTCACACAAACTTTCTATCATCTGTTTGGACTAGAAACCCGCCAGCTGAATTAGATTGCAAGACGCTATCTGTTCCAGTATCAATCAAATCACTTCCGCGTCGCGCAAGCGCTCGCAAAAAAATAAAAATTTGTCTCGGTCCCTCATGAGATAATTTCCGGTATCCACTCAAAAACACTGCATATCCTTTATTTTCTCGGACTTGCACATTTTCACAATTTAGAGAACCTGCTACTTTAAGGGAAATTATGGGAAGATTATGTCAATAATATTGTCTTTCCCTGCAGAACCCCACTTCGCTTCGGGTACATGTTTGATGCATGTTCCCGGTGATAAGATTCTACGAAACAGTGGCGTAGATTTCGGATCGACCCCCCCCCCCCCCCGCCCCACAACTTCTCCACCAAATTTTATGTCGAAAGATATTGTAATAATATAAGGTTTTGTCACAAACGAATGTGTATTCACGCTAAAAACAAGAAATCAAACACAAAATCGACTTGGTTTATGTAGATGGATCGAATCTAAAGCCACTGTAGTGGTAGCTGGGGCTATGCCTCCCAGATTCGCGCATTGGACTTGTGATCAAGGAGTGATAGTTCAGGTTCGACTCGTCACTTGCGTGTATCTTTGAGCAAGACATTCGCTTGCCCCCGTTGATGCGCGGTGGCACCATGTTCTTTCAACCGATTGGACCTGGAGTAAAGCTCAGCGTACATCCGGTAAGTACGTTGAGGAAGTTTAGTAGTTTTTATCTGATAACCATAGAGTATAACCACCGTTGTATATAGTTGAAGTATATACAACGGGTGTTGTATATAATTATAATTTATGCGAACGACCTCTGACCTCTTTCAATTCCATTTTCATTCATTCATTCATGAAACATCGTTATATCACAGGGCAGGTTTTAATTGTACGCTTATTGCACTTTGTCAAAATCCTCTGATGGTGTCATTTCTTATTTATTTTGCTTCAATAAAGGCAACCTAAAATTTTGCTTCAAAACATTGTAGAAATTACTTGAATGTTAATAGTAATTAGTATGCGGCGACTGCGAACTATTTATAGTCACGGCCTCGATCAAAAGTACTCGCGGAACTGCGCTAATTAAAAGTTCGTCTGCTCAACCTGAAAAAAAAACATTTCGTAAAAATTGTAAACAAACGCAAAATTATTTGTTATATTGGGACTACAGCATAAAACACGGAAGAAAACTGGAACTATGTCAAAAAAAGAATAACTCTACTGAAACACCGTTTTGTTACTGTTAATAAAATAGTTGAAATTTATTTTGTTCCAGCGCAGTTACATGATGCAAGAAGTGCAATCGCACTTTACAATCGCCGTCATCGATTTTGTAATGTAAGGGACACAGCTCTATGCGTCTTGTCCTATTTCTTTTGTCTCGTAGACTGGTTTTCTTTGGAGGCCCGTGGGAAGCATATATAAGTCGGGTAGACGCACGAGACGGGTGTCTGTTTGTTATCAGATAAAAACAATAAACATATAGTATATAAGCCTCGAAAAAATAAACCACATTTCAACTCGTTGTATAACACAGATATAAAAACACACTATATGTTTATTGTCTATGTACAAAACAATATTTATTTATAGTTAACAACAAATAATAAACATTAAATGAAAATACATGCAATATGCAACAGTAGTTTTGAGTGGAATTTTTAGTCATTTCGATTGAGATTTGGTTCGACATCAAGCTATTGAAGCTTACGTGAATTGTCTCATTGGTCTGTGAACTGACAAAATACAAAACAGGTTGCTGCTTTTCCTAGCTGGTCATAGTGTCAACAAATTTGCCCAGTGGTTATTTCCGAATGCACCGTTTTTCTCCATCCTTTACTCTGCCCCATCGCATATAAGGCCGCCAGTATAGGGATCGCAAAGAACGTCTCCTCATAACACGTTCACATCGTTGCTAGAAACGAACCTTTCATCATAATATAGTGGTCCCTCAGCAGGGCCCCGATACACTTAACCATATTCAACTCAATATTGAGGGGCGTCACGAAGATGACCGCTTGCCTGGTTGTTAGTATGATTTGTTCCGAATGTGATGACTCAAATCCCGATTGATAAGATTTTCCAACTACACCACCAAGGCATGCCTTCTGGTGGTGTAATTGGAATATTAGTCAGTCGGGCTATAGTTCAGTAGACTTCTTGGATATTTATATGCGGGTAAATAAAATACAGCATACCGTACTCCAACTGGTCATGATAAGCCCCTTCAACCCCCACCCGACAGCCCGAATAGTGTACTACTGATCTCCAATTTGTATAGCCGACTGCCTGTGTGACATTGCCCCAAGTATCAAATCGAGGATGGTAAGAAATTACAAGTTATCAAAGACTCTAATCTAGACAAGAATATCCCTACACACCTTCTTTTACCTCCTTTCCTTCCCTTATCGGCGCCCCTGCCAGTATCCGTAAATGGAAGCGACGTATACACCTTTGTCTTCAAATATTACTATCTGGGGAAGGTTCTGTGACAGTGTAATCATACAAAGTGCTGCGGGGTTAAATTACTACTGAGGACCCATACCCAACCCCCTACACCATCACCCGCATAGTGGTTTGTTGTTTATTTACCCGTATACTCGCGAGCTGTCAAGAATATGTTTTTTACGCAATAGTTAACGCAGGCCATTTCAAAGGGGTTAAATACGATGAGTGAATTCCTGAATATTTCTTTTTCAAATTCACCCGACCGGTAAATGATATAGTTGTGACGAAAGAGTGCTTACCGAGGGTGTTATTATAATTCGATATCTCACGTTTCCTTTATGACCAGGATAGTAACAGTGGGTGGGCGAGAACTTGATAATAAAAATGACATTGATTTTTTTTATCAAACATGTTTCATTTTAACACCACTTGGCTGAAAAAAGGACAGTCGACTGGCTAAATGAAGAGTTATTCATAATATATACACAATGTAAATAGCTAGCGAACAAGTTGTTGGTAATCTTGCAAGGGGGAAGAAATTACATCTTCCCCTCTCATTAAATTTCTTCCATTTTGCCATTTTTCCTATTTTTGTTTGAAAAATATACTGCGTATCAAGTCTTACCTCTTTCAGCCACCGCTCCCTTTTTCCCTAAAATGTTTAAATTTGTTTCATCTTCAGATGAACTTTAGAACTGATCAGATAGAACTTTTAGAACTTATCTCAATTGATACTTCTGACCTGGAGCTCTTCTCCATGTGACGCCTATTTTAGACAGACAATTCCTTCCAAGTCCGCCTTCCGTCGCTCGGGCGGAAGAAAACTCGGCCCGTTGCTGCGGGGCTCCCTTCCAAGCCCCCCTTCCATCGCTATCCGGTGCTCCCTTCCGAGTCTCCCTTCCGTCGCTCGGGTGGAAGAAAACCCGGCCCGTTGCTGCGGGGCTCCCTTCGCTTTCCCTGGGGCCAATACTATAAAACTTTTACAATTGTGTTTTCTAGAATTGTATTTTTTAGTTATGAATTTTAATGGGCTCAAATAAACCATTAGCATTTTCAAAGATGTGGCAATTTGCCTGTTAGCAAATTGCCATATCTTTTAAAATGCTAATAATTCATTTTAGACAGTTATATTAATAGGTAGAAAATACAATTCTAGAAAATACAATTGTAAAATTTTTATATTATTGGCTGGTTTGTCCAGAATGTGAAGGCTCAACACCCGACTGACTAATATTCCAACTATATCATCAAGGCATGCCTTCGTCGCAGGCAAGCCTTGATGATGTAGTTGGAATGTAAGTGAGTCAGGATCATCTTAACACATTCAAGAATTCTTGGAAATTTATTAGTGAATAAATAAAATATACATCTAGTAGTCATGATGCAACAACCTTTTTAATTAACACGTACTGTACCGGTACTCAAAATAGGTCATTCCAGACCCCTAACAGGACAAATAGGTTATTACAGACCTCTCTGTATACAGAGACCTCCGTCTGCGTGTCTGACAGATCCGAGTATCAAATGCAGTCCTTTAAGAAAGTAGATGTTTGTTGGCAAGAGAGTATTGATATCTTAGACTTCAATCCTGACGTAACTGTCCCGACTGGAAAAACTATTTGGGAGTGGGGGGGGGGGGGGTGAATCACACCCCCATTGTTACGCCCCGTTAATCAGACCAGACAACATCTGTAAGGAAACGTTCACCGCCCTTTTTTTGTGCCGAGTCAAGATCCTGAATCTTGTAATGGGAGATTTGCTCTCTGCCATCTGTTTACTTCATATTTCTGATGATCACCGTGCTGGATAGAATGAGCCAAGACACGGAGCCCTGTCTGGGAAAAGGTGCACCTCGTAGTGCAGACGGAACTAAATTAAAGTAGAGGAACACTAATTGTTGTTGTTTTTTCCAGTTTTTTGCCTCAAACACAGCATGCGACCCCTCATTGGAACGAGTTGATTGAGCTGTTTCAAACGAGGTCTCAAAAGCTGCTTTTGCTATGTATCGTATGCTATTCGTGTAAGCCGAAGGGTTAGATAATAATAACTAGATACTTTACTAGTGGACACCATCACATGGTCCCCACAAATTATTCCTACCTGATATTCAGAAAGCATAGTAGAACAAAAGGGCCAATTCTCTAAAGGCTCGGCAGAGTTATACAGGATTGTCTAATCCATACCATTTCGACTTCTGGGACTTCAAAATAATGGGCGGATACCTTGCAAATATGGAAAAAATAAATGCGAAAAATGATTCCAAATCCATGGGGTTCATCCCTTTCCCCTAGACAGTGTGCCAGTTGAATTTCATGATCATATGCCAAAGTATTGTCAAGTTAGAGTTGTGACCTTGACATTTGACCATTTGACCCCCAAATCGATATGGTTCATCCTTTTTTTCCAAGGAGAATTACCTGTGATTTTTCATTACCCAAGACCAAAACGTTGTGAAGTTAGAGCCCCCCAATAGTTTTGGGTTAGATCCCCGTGATCTGTGAACAAGACCTTTGACCTTTTGACGCCCAAATCCATGGGGTTCATTCCTTTCCCCTAGGCAGTGTACCCGTGAAGTTTTGCGATCCTAAGTCAAAGGTGAAGTCCAGAAACCAAATCGGAAGAACCATGTAACCTGTGATCTTGAACTTTGACCTGTTCCCCCTAGGTAGTGTACCTGTGAGGTTTCGTGATCTTAAACCAAATCGTTTCAAAGTTAATAACTGGAAGCCAAATCGGGCGTCATATCCTCGTATCCTGTGACCTTGACGTTTGACTTTTTGACCCCCAAATCAATATGGTTCGTCCCTCTCCCGTAGGTAGTGCACCTGGAGTTTCATGATCCTACGGCCCAGGCATTGTCCCCGTTAACAGTCCGGAAATCAAATCTGAAACGCCTTGTGCCCTATAACCTTGACATTTGACCCTGTGACTCCCGAATCCATATAAGGTTCATCATTTCCCCTAAGTAGTGTATCTGCGAAGTTTCACGACTTTGGCCAAATCGTTGCCAAGCTGACGGACCGGAGACCAAATCTCCCGATTCTTGACTGGACTCTGATAAATTAAATGTAAATCAAGAACACATCAGTTGGTAGTTCTTTATTCATCAAAATTATGAGTGCGAAGTGGAAGGCAAAATATATGTTCTGAAACGTGGGGGGTGGGTCTCTCTTTTCTACTGAAGAAGAGCTTGTAACTATGACTTTCACGAATTAAATGGAAAAAATAATTTAAAAGACGATTTTCATTAAAAATTATTCGTCGATCCTAGGCAAACTTTCTAAGAACTTTTGAGGAGAAAGACGAATACTTTACACATAAAAATCGTGTGCAGTCTTTGATAACAAGTAGAATGGATCTCGTCCGTCTTTTAGCAATTTATTTTTAGGTTTCTGTTCTTTTAAACCAACAAATCGCGGTCACTGTTGTCTTACTGGAACCAGAGACGAAGAAACCGGGGGCACGGGGAGCACACCCCCCCCCCCCCCCCCCCCGCCTACACACACACTTTTTTTTCAACAGACCTGCTTCTTGATTACACAATCCGTTTTACAAATCAAGAGAATGTATATGTGTTGTTATTATACAGATGGGTCTTGACACTCAGTTATCTACAAACGTAATTCAGCTGCATTTGGACAATGAATTTTACCTCCGTCCGGTTATATGGCTCCTGTTTTCCAAATTTAGTGGTAAAGGCGTTGGGTTCCTGATTGCCAAGTGAGGTTGCCGAGTGTTTGATTCCCGGCGGCCGACGAGGATAAGAAATCAACTAACTCCCTCTAAAAATGACCGTGTCCATCAAAATACTCACACAGTCCCGCCTTCAGTCAACGTCTGTAGCTGGCCAATCGCAGCACTTTCGTCGTACTGTAGCCCGTTTCAGCCTGCGTCTGCGGCCAACAGAGCCCTTTCGTCGTACCGTAGCCAGCGCGTTCATGCCTTTATGTAGCTGCCGTAAGGAAAAGTTTCGTGAGAACTTCATCTAAACGCTAGATCCCAGCCATCGTTTTGGACGGTGTGTAATACTCTAGCGATTTTAGGTATCGGGCTCCCGATTGCAAGGTGAGGTTGTCGAGGGGTAGATTCCTGGCGGGGGATAGGGAACCATCTAAATTCTCTAAAACATGATTGTGCCCAATCAAAATACACACACAGGCCTGCTCTAGTCTTCGTTTGTAGCCATCCGCAGCACTTATCGTGCTATGGCCAGCACGTTCAGATTTTCATGCAGCTACCGTTAGGAAAGTGAACCCAATAATTATGGGAACTTCAGCTAAATACCAGATTTCAGCCATCATTTTAGACGGAGTGGAATGGTTTAATGGTTTAGGTAATAGACTCCTGATTGCCAGGCTGGGTTGTCGAGGATACTATCCCGACGGAGAGGGGTGATGGTCGTAGCAACCATCTAAATACCTCAACAGAATGATTGCGTCATTCAAAAAAACACACACACACACACACACACACACACACACACACACACACACACACCCTCACACACTAACACGTACATTTTTTACACTTTCCGTCACACTTGGTCAAGACCGGAGAATCAAAGAAATGACATTTCTTTGTATTTGTTTTTCAATTTCTTTTTGTCCACGGGTCCGAACAATAGGTGTGATGCGTCTTGGATACGTGTGCCCCCCTCCCCCCCCCCCCCACCCCACGCCACTTTTTTGAACTTCCACCGTCTCCGTTGGAACCCTTAATATGTTCAGGACTGTTCAAATCGGCTGTGTTCTACGGATGTTTCACGTCTTTTCATCGCGATAAGGCGTTGTCTCTCGGTTTTGATGATGCACGGTAACACCTGTTGATGCGGAAACCGACCGTGAAGCGATAGATGGTTCACTTTGTGCGTATGAAACAGTTTCCATCTCATTTGCACCTGGTACAGTATTTGCTCGTAAAAGTCACGCAAGACTGCGCAACGTATAGTAATGTCAACAGGTGCCCATCGTCTGTTTACGTTGTCGTTCAACAAAAGCCTGTCGTTTTGAAAATCAAAGGGGAGAGACTAAAGTCCTCCGGGGATGGTTCAGGAAGACGAATGCCCCCATATAATGAGTCATTTTACTATATGCAGGTACGTTGCGACAGGTGGGGTGGGTTGTGGGCGTGTCTTCGAAATTCGAAGCCCTAACTTGAAAAGGGGGAGGGGATTTCAGACAGGGCGCTAGCAGAAATTGTTCAAACACATCTAGAATTTTTCCAAAAATAAGGAGCTTTTCGACTTAAAAGTAGTGAATTTCCTCAAAATATTGATTGAAATGTACTACAATTTCCGAAATATGGATTTGCAGTTGGAATTTTTGACTAGCAAGAGCCTCGTGTGCATGATTTACAGTCAAGGGGGTGCACAAATGGAATTCTACAACTTGATCATTTACCTAACGAATCGGCCACATCCAAATGCGGAATTTACAAACTCAGCAGTTGAAAAAATATCTTTAAAAAAATTCAACTAACCATAACATTTTACCCCTCATCGGAACAAGCTCGTTCCAATGACTGGCTACATGATATGATTTCGAGGATCGAGGTAGCTAAGACTTGATAGGCTGCTAGTGTTAGAGTGTAGTCAGAATGGAACCTTGGGTCGGTAGTAGTAAATAGTGACAGACTAGGTTTGGAATGTTAAAACTCTTCGAAGATAAAGGTTCTTTCGCTCAACCGGAGTACACCATAAATACAAAACTGAAGCTATACCATTGTTTGAAACTAGTCAAAACGGACCAGGAAAACCAAAAATAGTACCAAAAAGCTAGAACTGTTTCAACTGGAAGGCTCTTCTACATTACTGGGGTGTACTCTTGTTAAATCGAACGCAACTTTTAGAGACCTGTCTATCGGTCCTGTTAGAAATCTCCGTAGTAACCAAATGCCATCAAAGCAGGGGTGACGTAACTTGGATTGAGGAAGTTCAGCGGAAGTTGTTTGTGGAGATTAATTAGTTTAGGAAAATCGAACGCAACATTTGGAGACCTCTGGGTCCTATAGCACTACGTACTACTCTTATAAATCAAGAATCTGAATCTGAACCCTAGATGCCGACCTTCAGTATACAAAATGGATGACGGAAACACGTGTCACCCTAACAACATATGCTGCGCATCCGCGCTGACGCCAAGGATAACCATTACAATGACGCCACAACATGGTCGCTCACATGGGCAACCATAGCAAACCATATGACGTCACTAGGTCACGTGACTAAAAGTCATATCCGCCTCCCCATTCCCTCCCCCAATGAGGCCCGATTAGAACATCTCCTGCTACTCAACAACACCTGAAAAAAGATGTATTTGCCACTGTGAATCGACAAATCGACAATTTTGCACGATATAGTTGTCGGAATAAAAAAAAATACTTGTCAGACTTCGTCCATCACAAATACTCTGCCGCTGTTGTTGAAATATTTTGGATTGATGTTTGTTCATTTGGGGATTTAAGACATCATCGACAGTTAGGGGCCACTTAGGGTAGGACTTCCTTTCGGGTGCGGGAATCCAGAGTACACAGACAAAACTTTCGGCCTACGTCAAGTGTCTTAATTATTGTACATTCCTTCAAATTACCAGCCGGAACAGTAAAGTCGCCTCTGTTCATATTATATTAAGGTAGTTTGTTTGTTTATTGGTTTTCAACGACATTTTCAGCAACGAGGGGCATTTCGTGTGGGAGAGTTTTTTGGGCGGAGGAAGCCGGGGTGCCCAAAGAAAACGTCGAACAGCGTCGAGCAACTGTCGGCCTCTCTAATCCCCCCCGGGAACTGCCTCCAAAATTGGGGGCTTGTTGGAAAATACCTGGCACAAGCCCCCCCCACCCCCACCCCCCCCCCCCCACCCCCCGTGTAGGGGAAATCCTGGCGCCACCACTGGACAACAATAAAAGAATAGTTTGTTTATTTGTTAGACCTTTCACGACATTTTCAAAAGCCAGGGTCACATTATGTCGAACAGCTTAAGGGTGGAGGAAGCCGGAAAACATGGACAGAACCACGAGTAACTGTCGGGCTCTCCAACATAATTACCCAGTACGAGCAGTGTTAGCTTTGAAGGCATAATTATGCACAAGAGAACTGTTGGGCATTTTCATGTCATGTCGGGCAAACATGTGTCCCTCCTAATGAAGATTTCGGTAGTTAGCTATGGCCATTGCTGGCCGAAGTCAGGCTCTTCGAAGGGAAGTAGTAGTGCTGGCGTCATGCAGTAGAAGCAATTGTTAGAGTTTGTGTCAGTGATGGTACTGACTCGTGGCGGTGGTAATAATAGTTGCAGTGATGAGAGTAATTACTGGACGAGATCACAATATATTTCATACAATTTTGCGGCAAAACGGCCGAAAGCACCACAAATAGTTTCCCCTGATGTGTTTCGAATATTTAAGAAACAACAGAAGCATCTCTGAGCGAAGTCCTTTGATGTAAATGGTCAATTCATTATGAACCACAGTGACAGTCTGAGTCAGACCCCAATACCAATAAGTTTGACGTTCTGCAGCCAGGACGTTCCACGCTTCCATGTAGCTGCAATGAGAAGATGTGGGTGTGGTTGCCACGAGAAGTCGGTGTGGAGAAGGTTTCAATATCCAGTAGGGAATATTAAACAAATTGAATTCGCCGCAATTGGCCTATTTTATGACACGACAACCATAAGATTACATTTTGATTAGTTTGCAACTTTAGGTGTTTGAAGCTTGATTTCTACACATCACAAGCTTTTTTTTTGGGGGGGGGGGGGGGTAACTATGGGGGACACGCCCCTCTTATAACATTGCAGTTGGAATATTTTAGTTAAAATTGTAGTCTAAGGATATTATTATCCCTGGTGGGTGAGGGTGTGAGATGGGGAAATCTCACCTGAGAGCAAGACATTTAGACCAGACACCAGGCTTGCCGAGTGTCTCGACCAAATATTTTGTCCTGAGAGTGAGATTTCCCCATCTCACAACCACTCCCATCAGGGATAATCCCCCCCCCCCCCCCAAAAAAAAAATGAAATGAACATCTACACATTTCGATGACGTCATATAATAAATTCTGCAATGTATTCACATAACTTTTCGACGGGAATTTCGTGCAACACGCTCCACTCAAAATGGTGTTCATCCAAAAATTCATATAAAAGAGTCAAGTGTCTTTTAGTTTTGCGGTCTGTGCTTTTATTTCTATTTTCTTCGACAAATGTTCGCCTGCTAATATTTCCGAAACGTGACACCGTGTTGTTTGTTTTCAGAAGGACGTGCTATGACTGAATGGCTCTGCGCTCATTAAATATGTTAATAAGCCAATATAGGTTGGTCACGAGGGTGGGGTGAGATAGCTGTCACGTGGGTGGAGTGAGATAGGCATATCTCTCCCAGCTATCTCACACGACTTCATATACCTTAGTGGTGGGAGAAATCAAATTTATCTTACAATCGACATGTATTTTGTCTGTATTAACTCCGCAACTGTCGTGTATCCGACCCCCTGATACAGATGTTTGTACCAGGGGGTCGGATACAAGCAAGTTCCTTTCGCGTGAGTTCCATTTTTTTTATTTTTGTTCATCTGTTCGAATAAATAGTTCGTTACATATGCGTCTACATTCTTGACTTATCCCCAATATATTGTAAGATAAAATGAATATTACCATTATGTGGATGTGCAAAATATATATCAAAGTCTAGGATACATATTTTGTACATCCACATAATGGTAATAATCTTTATGTCTCTTGCTAGTAATCATGTACTTTCTTTAAAGAGTAGATTTGATACCGGTACTTGGACATGTGTCACACACACAGTAGGTCATACAAATGGAGCTCTGTAGCATCCGATTCGGCCTTTTGGAGGCCCAGCATGGCCAATTTGGAGTAGCTGTACAGACCGTGTTAATCGAATAAGAATTTCGTTACGACTACTGCAAGTATATTTTATTTATTCAACAATAAATTTCCAAAAGTTCTTGAGCTTTTCAACTGTGATCCTGACTCACTAATATTCCAACTACATCATCAAGGCATGCCTTCGTCGAAGGCATGCCTTGATGATATAGTTGGAATATTAGTCAGTCTGGACTTGAGCTAACACAGTCGAAGTAAAGCAGGTTTAGACCCCCCCCCCCCCCCCCCCACCACCACAACCAACACCAATAATCGGTCATCTTCGCGACGTCCCTTTGTGAGCAGTGGACTTCAAACAAAGACATTAATCTTGCTGTCGGCGAAGGCATTGCCATCATGATATAGTTGGAATATTAGTCAGTCGGACTTGAGCCAACACAGTCGAGGTAAATCAGGTTTAGAACCCCCAACCACCAACACCACCACCAGCACAACAACACCACCACCACCAATCGGTCATCTTCGCGACGTCTCTTTGTGACCATTGGACTTCAAACAAAGACATTAATTTTGCTGTCGGCGAAGGCATGCCTTGATGATGTAGTAGGAATATTAGTCAGTCGGGACTTGAGCCAACACAGTCGAGGTAAATCAGGTTTAGACCCTCCCCCCCCTCCCCACCACCACCATCACCAACACCACCACCACAACCAATCGGTCATCTTCGCGACGCCCCTTTGTGAGCATTAGACTTCCAACAAAGACATTAGTTTTGCTGTCGGCGAAGGCGTGCCTTGATGATGTAGTTGGAATATTAGTCAGTCGGACTTGAGCCAACACAGTCGAGGTAAATCAGGTTTCGACCCCCCCCCCCCCCCCACACACACACACACACACACACACCACCACCACCACCACCACCACCAACGGTCATCTTCGCGACGTTCCTTTGTGAGTATTGAACTTCAAACAAAGACAATAATTTTGCTGTCGGCGAAGGCATGCCTTGATGATGTAGTTGGAATATTAGTCAGTCGGACTTGAGCCAACACAGTCGAGGTAAATCAGGTTTAGAACCACCAACACCACCACCACCACCACCAATCGGTCATCTTCGCGACGTCCCTTTGTGAGCATTGGACTTCAAACAAAGACATTAATTTTGCTGTCGGCGAAGGTATGCCTTGATGATGTAGTTGGAATATTAGTCAGTCGGGACTTGAGTCAACACAGTCGAGGTAAATCAGAATTAGACCCCCACCCCCCTCCTCCTCCCCACCACCACCACCACCACCACCACCACCACCACAACCAATCGGTCATCTTCGCGACGTCCCTTTGTGAGCATTAGACTTCCAACAAAGACATTAGTTTTGCTGTCGGCGAAGGCATGCCTTGATGATGTAGTTGGAATATTAGTCAGTCGGGACTTGAGTAAACACAGTCGAGGTAAATCAGGTTTAGACCCCCCCCCCCCCCTTCCCCTCTCCCCACCACCACCACCACCACCACAACCAATCGGTCATCTTCGCGACGCCCCTTTGTGAGCATTAGACTTCCAACAAAGACATTAGTTTTTCTGTCGGCGAAGGCATGCCTTGATAATGTAGTTGGAATATTAGTCAGTCGGACTTGAGCCAACACAGTCGAGGTAAATCAGGTTTCGACCCCCCCCTCCCCCCCCCCCCACCCACACACACACACCACCACCACCACCACCAACGGTCATCTTCGCGACGTTCCTTTGTAAGCATTGGACTTCCAGCAAAGACATTAATTTTGCTGTCTGTCTCAATGCTATAAGCTCCTACCAAGGTTTTGTTAAAAAGGCCTTCTGTCGCAATTAAGAGTTCGTATTCCTTGAAGATTCTTCTTATTCAATAATTTCAAATGGAATCAAAAACTATGACTTTGGTAGAGGATGTCCATGTTTTATCGCCGATAATATAGTATCCCTTGATATTGATGCTTGTAAAAAAAAATGTGGAATACAAAAAAATAGTCGAGGCGGGTATCGGATGCACCCCCCCCCCCCCCGCCCCGAAACCGTCCATGACGTGGGTCAGTATGGGATTTGGTATCTTCCTTCCTGCTCGTGATTGCAATAATGTTATTCATAGCGTTAGGTGAGTCAATCTCGTTTTGTCTGGTCCATGGTTACACTGTAAAAAAATTCATTAAAATTACAGAACTACTGGCAACCAATTGCCGTTACTTATACCGTAACTTTTACGGTAATGACTTTTCAAAGTTTTATCATACAGGGGCGGCGGAACCGGGGGCTGGGGACTTCAGCCCCCCCCCCCCCCCCCCCACACACACATACTTTTTTTTTGCCGGGCCATGTTTTTTGTATGCGTATATTTAACACAGCCAATGACTGGTGGAACAAGGGGCGGATCCAGGGCCTCCCCCCACATTTTCTCCAGCTATGTTTCTCACGTACTGACGGTACTGGTGTAAGGTTAAAGTGGGTTGCTGTTATGCACAAATTGTGACAAGCATACATCTGATTAATATATTGTAAATACATTAAAATTCCAACTGTGGCACAAATTATTTCGTGAAGTTCTCCACCACGTTGAATGAAATATCCGGTGTCGTTTTCACACAATCATGACAAAGGTTTAGAAATATTTTTTTATGAATTTAAAAAAGGAAATTTTGTTATATAATTTTTGAATGTCTCAGTCTCCGCCACACATGAGATGAAGACTGTTCGTCAATGAGAGAGTGAAAAGCATTGGTGTAGGTATGAAAATCTTGACAATTTGTTAACGCCTCTCGAAGTTTGAAATCTTTCAAATACATCTCCTGAAAAATCTAAAAATATCCGCTCAGATGCATGAAAATGGGGGTTTTGGGACCCTGGAATTAAAATTTTCGTACGACGACCATCGATCGCCCGATCCAGCTCCCCCCCCCCCCCCCCCCCACACACACTTTGAAAATCGTTCCGCCGTCCCTGCCATATGGAAACTAATAGACTAGTGCTAATATACAGTGGACCAAAGTCGTTTTTTTCAGAACGTACGCATTCAACTCGTTAATATTCCTCTGCAAAATAACCTCATCCGTGACGAAAGATGTTTTGATTCATCAGACTAAATTTTTAAGAAAGATTAATTAATATCTGTTCCAACAAAAGGTGACCATGGCTGTCGAAAGTGTCGTTAAACCAAATTTAAAAAAAAAAATAAAATTAATACTTTAACCTGCACCCATTTTCCCATTTTTTTTCAATAAAAATGGTCAGGTTTTGTCAAAACTCATCATTTCTGTAATAAAGTCGCCGAATTTTATTATGAACCGAGGTCACGAGTTTTGAAGTAAAAATCGACGGGTTTTGTCATAACAAATAAGCTCCCCACTTATGTCTTAGAAATCAACAGGCTTTTTAACCCTTTCCCAAACGGAGACGATATAAAATTTTATTATTTTTAATTTTTTTCAAATTTTTTAAAAATTTTTTCAAAATGTTTTTAAATTTTTTCGACAAATTTCAACAAAACCATATCATGTGACCCCTCATTGGAACGAGCTCGAGGCGCTCGTTCCAAAAAGGGGTCACATGATATGGTTTTGTTGAAATTTGTCGAAAAATACTATTTTTTCGCCTGCTGAATTTGAATGTTACTCGGGCGGATGTGGGCGATTCGTTGGGTAAAGGGTTAAGACATTAGTTTTACTATCAGATCATGACAAAAACTGTCAGAAGTGGTGATCTATGACATCAGCAGTCAGAGGTGGGCGTTACAGCGACCTCTAGTTCCGCCTGTGAACACGTGCTCCATAATGGTGGGGAGTTTTATTGGTTTAATATTTAGCAAACAATTCATTTTCTAATTATTAGTATCAGAAGAGTACATCACTTAATTCTAAATACTGCACTTCATGGAAATTAGCGAGAACGTCTCTTTATCAGATTTCCCGAGTGCCATAGAATCAAAGAAGGATGCTGGTTATATTACAGATTGCATATAGCAGGGGTTCGAACCCAGCCGGACAGAGTTTCCTTCGGTGGTTGGTGCCGAAGAAACTCTTTTCACGCGGGTTCGAACCTCCGCTATGCCGTTTGCAATTCACTTTCGTTTGTCATTGTAATGAATTCCGTGTCTTGAGCAGCAGGACAGTCTTGTTTTTGGCATGCTGTAAAAAAAATGGTCTGCGCGATGTTGAAGCTCAGTTTCCTGAATCTCACCGTTTTATTTTCTTTGGGGGAGTGGGTGGATGGGGGCTGTTATTGATTTTTGAAGACTGCGAATAAACCTATTCCCGGGTCACTAATCCCAGAAAAAAACTTCGGCCGCTCTGGGATGGATGACCAGGTAAACATTTTCGACAAATCAAGTGAAGCAGTGTGGAAAACGTATTTCCATTACAATTAATTTCGTTTGGCCTTCTGCAAAACACACAGACTGACGTAATGTATGATATATAGGCGGACATTAATAGGCCATTAGTAGTTCAATTTAGTAGCAAACTGATTCTAAAATTGAGCTGTTGAGAAACGCACAAAAGTACATTAATTGTAAAAATGTCAACGTGAGACCATAAATTTTTTTTATGGTGGTTTGAATTGTGACTGGAAAAACTTACGTGATGGGTAGACTGTTCAATAATGGTAACTGCAATTCATAAAATACATTACGACAACTCGTAAATAGTATTTAATAAATATAATAGCTCTAAATAATCGGACACACCACAGGCAAACATCTTATATAGTATAATATTGAAAGGCGTTTTAACCATCTGCGCACTGATGTCAAAATAACGAAATTTCAACCTGCAAATTCGTCCTATGATGCAACTAGAGACTTAACCAATTCAGTCTTGTTTGACAGAGCTCGTTGAGCTCTGTCAAACAAAAATGAATTGGTTAAATTGCTAGTAGTCTTAGGGAAACACTCGTGGTTTGAAATTTTAATATTTTGACATCACAGAGGGTTATCTTTTTTATCTGGGTACTCAAGGAAAAACAAACATAATTGTACAGGCTGTGCGTTTACTATCTATTGACGGAGCTTCCATCAGTGAAATTGTGTGTAACTACCTGGAGACGCGCATTCACCCCAACAAAGCGCAAAACAGTCTGAATTAGGCTAAATTTTGTGTAAACTATTAAACCATATCAGTACCACCACATAATCAAACACAGCACCAGAAATTGTAGCACAATTCAGCCTATACTGAGTACCATTCCGTACCACCGCGTAACACTATAGGCTAGTTCGATGAACTGTTTGGTGCTCAGAATATCTAAGGCCGCTCGGCACATCATCCAAAGGGTGACGAAACTTACCCAAACGCATACATTTTTCAATATCCAACGACTCTGTGGACATCCAGTTATATTATTTACTTGTATCCTGCATAGCGTTGTACCAACCCCTGTTGCAATACATCTCATATTGATTTAAATTATTGCAATTGGGGTTGATGCACACTTTTCACGTCAACCCCACTGCAATAAATGATTGCAATAGGGGTTGAAGCGCACTTGTCTCACACATTCCTGTTGTAATAAATTATGGTAATAAGCACTGGAGCACAATAGTCACAACAACCCCCTATTGAAATAAATAATTACAACAGGGGTTGGAAGACACCCGTTTATCAACCCTTACTGCAACAAATTATTGCAGCAGGGATTGGAACACAAATGTCAGAGCAGCCCAGTGCAATAAATTATTTGCACAAGTTGGCCTGGCCGAAACATAACAATCATTTTATACTTAAATGTAATAAATTTATCAAACTCATGCTTTCTGCTCAAGAATGCATGGCAATGTTTGTACACTACGCTTCGACTACAGGATAGGGGTAATTCAAACAAGTCACCGGACCACCCAGCCTTTCTTCTTTAGAATTGTAGTATTATCTATTTTAGTTGAATTTAGCTTTGATGAAAGGTTTTTCTCTTCTAGCGAAAGAATATTTCCAGTTTTCGGAGGTTGCAATCGACCCATCAGCCCCATCCTCCCTTCCATCAGAATGTTCGTGCTGTCGGCTTTTCATTTCCATATACCTTAGTAGGTAATAAATGCCGATTCAAGGACACGTTGTACATGCACCGTACACGTACACGTACACGGACGTTTACCATCGTAGGATTCGGTGTTAAATCGCACGCTTGTTCACAAAAATGTCGGTGTCCCAGAATCGGCCATTATTTTGAGACTCTTAGATCGCACTTTTAACGTTCAAATACCCGTTGGCGAACGTGTCGAAAGTACAAGTTTTTCAAAAAAGTGAAAAATGCATGAAATTGTACATTTTTCACTTTTTTTTTACTTAAAAATTTTTGTCGACGTTCCCATCGCGGATCAGACCATCGATCCATCGTTGGTGAAGGCGACAAAAAACGCTCTGCCGATTCTAAGACAGCATCAAAAAAGGTGGTTTGCCGATTCTGGGACAGTGTCCCAGAATCGGCAAACGGCTTTTGAGGCTCTGAAGGTGGTCACGTGACCTGCTAATTAACCAATCAGATTGCTTGATTCTCATAAACTTAATCATACAAAGTTATCTCCCTCGTCGTGGGGGTGGGGGTCACGCCCATCAGAAAAATCGAAGTTTCGAGAAGGTGGTCACGGGACCTATTAAATTGAAGGTCGAGGAAATAAAAAAAAGTGATTGATATATATAGGAGAGAAAAAAATTTAAATAAATAGTTATTTAAAAAATAAAATATATCAAATCGAATAGATAATAAAAAAATACGTAAATCATGAGCGCTTCCCAGACTATTAGAGCAAGGTTTCTTTTAAAAATGCTGATGAGAGCCTACGCATTCCTCGTGAACGAACAACTAGGTCGCCTCTTGTTAGAACGATGCGTCGGATGTCGGGATCACCTAGACTTCGAGCACGAGAATCATTCGTGTCTGACGTTGGAAAGGGAAGATATGGTCGTTAAGTATTTCGAACCGGCGTTCGAACGCGTTCAAATCGACGAAGTGATCGCGTTTTGGAAGAGATTACTCTTCTGTAAGGATCGAGACAAGCCCACAGTTTCGGAAGAACTGAAATTGGCGCGTAGAAGTCTGACTTTAGAAGACAAGGAATGCATCATGAAATTATTGTTCAATGAAGCATACGTCTAAGTTTTTTCTCGTTGATATAAAATAAGGGAGAATAGAAAATAAAAAAATAAATACACACATAAATTTTTTTATCTAATATTAGAAAGAAAAAAAAACACAAAAATGAGAACCAGAAATAAATTGTATCCGACGTTAGATGACGACGAGGATGAGAAGCCGAACGGCGTTTTGCCGACGGCACCGTCGCTAGAAGAAAAAGAAAGAGGAGAGAGGTGTCGCATCGATCAAATCAATGGAATCCAAGCGTATCTAACTCGAGAGAGAGATTCTCGCCGTTCTCTCAAGAAGAAGTATTCGCATTTCGTGAAATTCGTCAACGCGATCGACACGACACTCATCACGATTTCCATGGGTTTACACGCGGCTGGCATCAGATTGTTGTCGACCGCGGTTGGTATTCCGATCGTGTTGACCGTAGAAGGAGTGGCTCTCGCCGCTGGATTGTTTAGCAGGCTCGGAAACTTTTTGAGTAGGAAATTATATCTGAAGGCGAGGAAACACGACAAGATTCGTGTCTTGGCCGACTCCAAGATCGACACGATATCCGAAATGATCTCGATGGCGTTGAAAGACAGTAGGATATCGGATGGAGAATACTTCACGATATTGGGTGAGAAAACGAAATATGAAGCCATGAAAGAAGCTGTGAGAATCAAGACTCGTCAGATCATCAAGGAAGAGATGAAGGATTCTCTCGTGGAAAAGGGGAGGAAAGAGGCCAGGGAGGAATTCAGTAAGATGATAGAACTCAAGAGCAGCGATTGAAAAAATATATATATATAATAAGAACAGAATTTAAAAAAAAAAAATATTAAATTTATATATATAAAATAAAAACGAAATTAATTTAAATAACTCTTAAAAATGTATTGCGTAAAGTGTAAGAGAGTTACCGAGACGAGTAATTCTCAAGAAGTACGAACTAAAAACGATAGACAGATGCTTCGCGGAATTTGCGACGTGTGTGGTTCTATCAAGACTCGATTCATCAAAAAAAAAGAACGCGAGCAAAGGTAAAGGCATCGTGAATAAAATGATCAATAATCTACCTTTCGAAATGCATCTGCCTGTTCACAGTTTCACGGGACCTGGAACAAAATTGAACAAGAGACTCAACGCCGATCTGACTCCTAAATCTTGGAGCAAACCTGTGAATAGGGTGGACGCGGCCACGTATGATCTCGATCTGTGCTACGCTGGACATCCCAACACCAAGACTCGCAATGATGTCTGCGATAAAAACATGTTGGGGAAATTGAGAGGCATATCGAATCTGACCAGGAGAGAGAAGATAGAATGTTCGCTGGTTGGCAATCTGATCGGTGCGAAACGTCGATTTGGATGGGGCGTTCAAAAAAAAAGTGCACCTTAAAAGAAGAAGAAACGATTATTGACGAGCGAATTGGCTGATGAGTTACACAAACCCATCATGCGTAAATTTCGAAAGAAAAGGGTGTTCGTGAAGGGTTTGGATGATATCGACTTGGTCGACATGAGATCGTTTTGGAACGAGGGTGTCAAATATCTATTGACGGTCATCGACGTGTTTTCCAAATACGGTTGGATCAGAGCTTTGAAGAATAAATGGGAACCTTGCGTCACTGAGGCTCTGAAGAGCGTGTTCGACTCGTCTTCTCGAAAACTGAGTAAATTGTGGGTGGATAAGGGAAAGGAATTCTACAATAAGCACGTTCATCGATTGGTCGACCTCTACTCGATCGAAAACGAAGAGAAAGCCAGCATGGTGGAATGTTGGAATCGAACGATGAAGGAAAAGATGCATAGATACTTCACAGCAAATTCGACCAAGAAATACATATACGCTCTGAACGGTCTGGTTAAAGATTACAACAACACGCTACACAGATCGATCAAGATGACTCCCGTGGAAGCTAGCGATCCTCGAAATGAAAAACAGGTCTACGCGAATCTATATCCTGAAAGATCTAAGATTAGGAAGAAGTCTAGAACGCCGAAATTTGCAGTCGGTGATCGAGTGAGAATCTACGCTTATAAGAAGCACTTCGAAAAGGGTTATACTCCTCGATGGACCTCGGAAATCTTCGTGATAATCAAAATATTTCACACCGATCCGGTGACTTACGAAATCGAAGCTTTGGATGGAGAAGAGATCATCGGAAAGTTTCATGAACAACAATTACAGAAGACAAAGTTTTGATAAAGAAAACAAATTTTTTTTATTTACTCTCTTTAACATTTTCTTGTTTACACACATATATATATAGGAGAGAAAAATAATAATAAAAATAATTAAAAACTATTTTTTAGATAAAAAAAAAAGCAAGCTAATTAATAAACAAAAAAAAACAAAAACCCTTTAAAAATGACAAATATACTAGATATAGCACAAAGCATAGTGAAAGATGAAAGTATTCAAGAATATGAGGTTCACAAATATGAACCGGTAACCGGAACGAGTTTGAACAATGCGGGAGAGATAAGAATCAACATCAAAACTCAAGATCTATTCATACATCCTAGCGACAGTTACATAGTGGTGCAGGGACAACTCACCAAGGAAGATGGGAGCGACTACGCCGACGACGACACGGTTACTCTAGCCAATAATGGCATCATGCATCTATTCAGTAATATAAAATACATGCTATCCAGACAAGAGATAGAATCTGTGTTTCATCCCAGTCAGGCCACCACGATGTTCGGACTCTTGACGTATCCTGATGATTTTTCGAAATCCAGAGGACTTAATCAGTTGTGGGTGAAAGACACTGTCGGCCCTGCTAGCACCGGCGCCGCCGCGATATTCCACTACGTCGTCAAGACATCCAGACCTAAAGGAACGTTTTCGTTCAGGATACCTTTGAAACACATCTTCGGATTTGCGGATGATTACAACAAGATCATGTACGGATTCAAACACAATCTGACGTTGATTCGAAAAGGAAACGACGACGCAATAGTGACACTCACTGCGACCGATGCGGGTAAGATAACTCTACACAAGATATCGTGGTTCGTTCCACATGTGGAGCCTTTGATCGTGGAAAAAGCGCGTCTCTACAAGATCATAGAATCCAAGAGTAAATTACCCGTGGGATTTAGAATGAGACAGTGCGACATGGCTAGCATTCCTCTCTCCATGAGTCACTTCGATTGGAGATTGACGGTGAAATCCACTTCCGAGAGACCGCGTTTCATCGTGGTTGCATTTCAGACCAATAGGGACGGGTCTCAGGAAAAGAATGCTTCGCTGTTCGATCACTGCCATTTGAGAAACATGCAAGTGTTTCTGAATGCCACGAGATATCCAGCAATCGATTACAATGCGTCGTTCAACAAGAATGATTTCTGCAGACTGTATGGCGATGCTGCTGATTTCGGAAAGAAGTTTCACGGTCTAGATGAATTGATGAGCAATCCTAACATATCTCACGGTGAATACAAGTCGATGTATCCCATGTTCGTATGCAACGTCAGTAAACAGAGTGAACGACTCAAAAGTAGCGTCTTAGATATTCAGATCAAGATGCAATTCGATAGGAATGTGCCGAGAAAAACTGAAGCCTTCGCCCTGGTCCTGTCGGACAGAGAATCACAATTCGAATCGGATGGAAATAAGATGTCGATCATTCGATGAGAGACATGTGTGAAAAAAAAAATAAAACAAAATAAAAAAAGTAATGAGTAATTATTAAAAAACAAAAACAAAAAAATAAATAAATAAATAAAAGTAATGAGATCTAGAGAGATTGAACATCTTTCTAAATCTCATTACTTTTTTTTTGTTTTTAATAATCACACATTATTTTTATTTTAATTAAGTATTTCCACGCGTTCACTGTTTGTTCAAAGGATCTAGTTCGATCAGTAGACTCACCACGGAACTGGCGGCTTCGGGATTATTGGTTTTCGTAACGAAATTAATCCTGTCTCCGGCATTCACTTTGAGAGGTGTGCTGAACGTGCTAACATTTGCGTGTTGATTCTCAGTCTTTTCAATGCTGTATTTCTTATCGCTCTCTACTCCATTCACCACGAGATTGACGACTGCTCTGTTATTCAAATCCGAGGAAGCCAGAGCCATTCGAATGATTTCACCTCCCAATGGCATGGGATATCCTACCTGACCATGTTTCAATCCGCTACCTCCGTTTCCGAAAGACCACTCGGTTTTTCCCTCCTCTAACATGCCGGCCTCCTCGGCCCACATGGTGATCAATTTTCTAGCATATTTGAGTCTTTCCACCACCGAAATCAGGGTGCATGCGTCCGTCATGTTCACGGGATCCGGTAGATTCGTGAGCGCGTGTCCGCCCATGTCTAGTTTACCTTCCATGATGTCGCCCTTTCTCCAGACCGAGTTGTCATCCACATACTTCCTGCTGACCGTGCTGAAATCGAATTCGGGATCGTGTTTGAGGCCGAATAAATTCTCACCGTTCATGTCGATACCACCCTCCATGGTTCCGCCAGATTGTTTGTTCAGGTAGAGATCGTCCACTTGCGATTCTAGGTATTCTTGTGATCGTATCATGGCAGAATCTGCATAGCCCTTGTTGACTGCGGATGAGTCCGCATCCATGTCGTCGACCTTCGACAGATTCAATATCTTGTTGAATCCTGCATTCAGATCCGATTTCATTTCTCATCTGTCAGACTTTCTCTGTTCCAGATCTACGTAGTGTTTGGTCGCCACGTCCTTGGGATTCGTGGGAGTGGCCACGTTCGTTATCTTGTTAGAATTAGCATTCAATTCCGAGTGCATCATTTTCTGAACGTATCTATTTCTCAGGTGTTCACTGAATCTCGTGTGAGAGTCGTCCACGTATTTCTTGGTCGCGGCATCCGTGGGATCTATGGGATTCGCGACGTTCACCAAATGTTTAGATTTCAGATCGAGATCGTCGGTCATGGTTTTATCCACGTAATTATCTAGCATGATTCATTCGAAATCGGCGTTCCCCCTGTCGATGTATTTTTTAGTCGCAGCATCTGCGCAATCTATCAGCTCGGGAAGATTGTAGAGCTTCTTATTGTTCATGTTCAAAGGTTCCTCTCGAGGTTTGTATCTCCGAACGTAACATTCGTCCAAGTTGGCAACATCGTAACCATCATCGACTTCGAGCGTCTTCCTCTTCTTTCTTAGGTTGACTTTTTCGTCGTCACTTCTACCAAATTTATCGACTGGCATGTTGTTTTGAGATTTTTTGTTTTTAAAAAATATATTTCAAACGCAGTTTATTAAAAATGAATTATTTTATTTATTTTATTTTTCGTTTTTATTGAATTAAAATTTTTTTAATAATTTTTTTTTACCTTTATATGCTATAAAAAAAAAATCTGTCTCTAATGTAAATCATTGAGAATGTCTTGAAACTGATCTCCTTCAGACCATCTCTTGAGAATGTAAAGACACAGGTGACCGCAAAACACTTGATCTGGTGATTGCACTCGTTCCGTGTTGTAACGAACCATCGATTTGTTGAAATAGTTCTTTATTTCTTTCGGCAGTGAGATTCCGTAGCTGTTGAAATAATAATTCTTCTTCCCGTTCTTGAACAACGCCACCCAGTGAGTGCCTTCACCCGATAAATCGTCTAGATTTAAAATTCTGCATTCCGATTGTTGAGGTCTTCTCTTCAACAAAGCATCTCTAAAAAACACGCCTAGAAAATCTTTGATCATCAAATCCTTCGCCGCATTCGACAGATCGATATTGGATAGGGGTTCGTTAGGTAAGATGACACCTTCTACGGATATCTCTATTTTCTTATTCATAAATGCGTATATATTTTTTTTTTTATTTATTTATTTTATTATAATTCACTAAAATGACGTTATTTTTTTTTTTTTTTTTTATTTTTCTTTTTAAACTAACTCTATTGACTTCCGTAATCTTGAATCTGTCTAATTCCTCAACTTCAATAATCTTGAATCCGTCTAATTCCTCTTGATTTTCTGGAATCCTATCATCCTTAATCATATCTGGAATCCTATCATCCACAATCATATCTGAAATCCTTTTGTCTCTAATTAGATCCGAAATCCAATGTCCACGTGCCAAAGTGCTTATTTTATCGTCTAACATGAATCTCTTATCGTCGTCGGCCGTCAGCGAAATCTTGTTGACTATTTCGGTATACAAGTCATGATTTTCGCTTCGAATCGATTTCATAGTCTTATACACTGGACCACTTCCTAACAGACAATCTTTATACTCTTGGAAAGAGATGTTTTTCTTCACCACGCATGCTTTAACCCCTTTGCACTTCTTGATCTCTTCATCTTCTAGACGATAAGCATACAGTTTGGGTCTTAAGCCTACGAATTGGAGGATTTGTTTACCGCCGCTCTCATCCTTAAATTTACCTAACACCTTCTTGTTGTCGTTCGATTGAATGTTGGATGGGTGATCGACGGGATAATTGCTTGCGTCGAACCACGTGGCCACGTCTGGAGATATATCTTGGTAGACATCTTTCGTCTCTATCTCGTAAACTAAACTGTCCATGTCGGTGAACAGTAGTTTAGCTTTATCACCAAATTTTCGTTTGACGTAATCGTAGTGAAACTCGTACATCAATCGCTTGCTGATATCTAAGATGATCGGTCCAAGATAATATGGTTTGCCGAACTTCAGGTGCGTCTTTTGTATGTGAATGGCCACTAGATTTTTGTAGAATATGGTTCGGTGTTTGTAATTGGGTTTCACCACTAATTTTTTAGCTCTTTTCTCAGACGTGACGAGTCGAACGTCGGTTCTCTTCCTGATGTTTTCCATCGATTTACCGTACATGCAGTTGTTCATGAGTTTGAAGAAATCTATTTTGAAATCATTCTCAGCTCGAATTCTGAGATTCGTGTTGAGATCGATGTATTTTTTCATCCAAGGCTCTTCATCGAATCGAACGATACGATGTATGATGACTAATTTCATCCCATAATCGACGTATTGTTTCAAATTCTCACTGTAGACGACGTAGTTACGTTTGTTAAATAAATTGGGAATGAGTTTTTCATCGTCTCCTTCGTTTGGTTCCATTCGTTCGGGAGCCAGCGGATAATCATTGTGTAGATCGTGTAATTCTTCCGGATACTTCAAATCGACTTCTAAAATGCAAGGATAGTCTCTCCATTTTTGCATCTCTTCCTGTTCCATCACCCATTCGAAATTTCCAATCTGTAAAGGATGACTCATAGCCCAACCGTACAGATTATTAGCGTCCCAAAACTGTATGTATTTATTCGACCGTTTCGAATCGAAACCTTCTTTCATGTAGGGATTGTTAGCTTCAGAATATCTGTGGGAGATCATCGAGACGCCACCTCTCGAAGCCCTTTCGAACATGAGCAACATGTCCATGTCGGATAATAATTCCAATTGGACTTCGGTGGTCTTCAACAGAGCATCCCATGCCAGACCGGGTGCGGTGAAATACCAAGCGGGATCCAGATCATAATTTCAACGACAGACTCACGAAAATTTTCGAACGTGATAATCTCTCATGGTTTTCATATCAAATGATTTCCACACGTTTTTGGTGCGTTCGTAATTCTCGTCAGAAATGTCGGATTCGTATAATTTCAAATAAAAATCTTCTTTCGAAGGTAGTGCGGTGTCGTTGAATCTCTTTAGATCGTTCATGTAATCGTAAGGATAGACTCCTTTCCTCAAGTTATCGACTAATTTTTCCAGAGCGGTCGACATGAATTTAAAACTGTCGATGAAACGTATGCCTCTATGAATGGATTTCATTTTTTCTTCCAACGTCTCTCCGTCGATTACTCTTTTCTTCTCCATGACCTTCCATTTCATGAATGAAATGTATCTTTCTTCGCTGTTCTCGATGCAATTTAATTCTTTGTGGGAGGTGCGGAGATTTTTCACGAACAGATGACTGTCGTAACCCGAGAGATTGTGAAATATCACCGGATAGAAAACGTCATCTCGATATTTTAAATTACACTTGCTGTGAGCCGGACCGCGATACAGACCCGTGTAATGATCGTGGTCTCTAACCTTCTTATTTTCCTCCAAATTCTCGTCGAACGATTGTCTGCAAATTTGACATTCGGTGGCTCTGTTATTTTCGTCCTGCTGCTCTCGCGTGATGATCATTTTCTCTGGAGTTTTGAATTTGTCATATAACATTTGAATTTTCGATTCTAACTCTTCCACGAACCTTTGAGCCATGTCGCCATCTTCGCACTGTTTCGTGTAGGTGAAGGGACCCATGTCGTGTTGTGAGTCGAAAGCACATTTCACATAAATGCAATAACCCGAAGGCATGTGTTTTTGATATCTTTTGACGTAACTTTGAAGAGCGTTAGGTTGGCAGAAACTCATTTTCACGGTGAAACATTCGAAATCAGCGTACACGATGAATGGTACTTTTAACCTTCTATTGCGATTTTCAAACTTCATGATGGTGTTGGGTTTGGGCATTTCGATGGCGACACCTTGATTTTCGTTGCAATATTCCTGATGTTTTGCTAACGATTTTTCACTGTGAAACGCGTTCATGCAGTTGCAACATAAACATATCTTATGTTCATGTTTATTATTTTGTCTCGACAGTAATCGGCTCGGATTTTTAACCCAACAATAATGATGATTGTCACCATTCGAAATCAATAATAAAATAATCGTCTTTTCTCTTTCGAGATACGAAGTCTGTCTGAGAGGATAGATAGTTCGTTTTTCATCATCGTATCCCAAGACGTTCACCGCTATGGTGGGATTTTGAGCCTCGAAACGTTCGATGTGTTTTAACTGCGCTGGAAAAGTCACTCCGTTTTAGAAGTCTCCTTGTAATGAAAAACTCTCTCAGGATGGATTTTGACAGGGTATAAAGCAGAAGTGACTGCCCATTTAAAACACTGATCATCTTTATTTCTCACGTTGACCACGGAGTGTTTTTTAGCTAAGAAATACGGTAATTCCACGTAGGAAGATCCTTTCAACGAATCATTTTTAGTTATATGAATTTCGAGTTTCAACACCTCATCGAAAGTCCAATTACTACCTTCATGTTCATAATTCGCGAGAGACGTCAACATCTTGTCTTTCATCTTTTCGAAAACATCTGATAAATCTGAACCTCGAAATATGGGTTCGACGTTGGATCTGAAATATGCATTTTTCACGATGCTCTCGCCAGACTTCACATCGATTTTATTCATCACGCAATGGAGTATCATCTTAATTTTTTGTCCCACGTTCATGTGTTCACGAAACAAATCCAATACTTTTTTCTTCACCCATTCCATAAACAATTTTGGATCGATTTTCTTGAACGAGGGAACCACATCGAAAGTTTTAAAAACGCCTTTGAACGCACTCTCCCATTCTACAGACTTCGATTGGAATAGTTCCGTGACGAGTCGTGCTACATATTCTTCTCCTTTCTCTTCGTTGATTGCTTGTCGAATTTCGCTTGATATATCTCGTTTGTCTAGAATCTGAAGTGCATCACTCATTTTCGTTTTAGTTTTTCTTTTCTTTTCTTTTGAAACCTGATGTTCTTCAACGGCTTTTCGTTTAATCGTCTTCTTATTTTTCACAATCGAAACGTTTTTGGTTTTTTTCGACGTCGGCATTTCGATTCCTTTTACTATCTTTTTCTTCTTCTCATTTTTCACAACCGATGCATTTTTTGATGTCGTTGCTATCAACATTTTGTTTGCCTTTCTAGCATTTCGCAAATGTTCCTGTATGACTTCAATTTTTTTTGATTTAGTTCTATGATTTCTGAAATGTGGAATTTTTAATAGTTTACAAATCTCGTTTAACTGAGGTACGGTTTTCTCATTTAAATTTTCCATTTTTTGATCTGTTTGCTCCATTTGTAAGAATATTTTTTTTTTGTTTTCGAATTTTGTATTTAATAATAATTTGTTAAAAGTTTAAAATTGTTTATATATATATGTTTTAATTCCTTCAAAAAAAAATTTTTTTTGATGAAATTAATCAATTTTTTTATGTTCCTTAACGTGAAAAAATTGAATTAATATGAGAAAAAAGGATGTTAAATTTAAACTTTTTATTTATATATAAAGAGAAAAAACACTTTTACAAAAAAAAATTTCACATTAAAGAAAATTAAAATTAAAAAAACTTTCTTTTTTTTATATATATAAAGAGCAAAAAAAAACAAACTTTTTTAACAAATTATTATTTAAATACCAAATTTAAAAATATATATTATTTGCAATAATTCATAAAACAAAAAAAAACAAATAATCGATCATGACAACAACACCTAAAAGATGCGAATTGAAATTGAAACGAGTCGACACGTATAAGAAACTCGGTTCTAAAATCTATAGATTACAATGACACGATCCCATCGAATTGAACGAGGTCGAGACGAAGGGTTTAGAGCACAAATATGACAAATATAGCATGTCTTTGAAATTGAACAAAGCCACGCTCGATTTGTTTTACGACTACCAAAGCGATCTACAGAATATTGTCATCGCCAAAGATAGAGAATTCGACAAGGATGATTTGTCGTTGCCCTATGGAAGTTACATATATCCAAACATCTCACTTGAACTCGTGAACAAATCGGGTGGTGAGAGCGCGTTGACCGAAGTAAAAAAACTCAAAAAAGTAAAGATAAACATTCAACACATTTGCGACAAAGGAGAAAATGCGAGTGTCAACATGCTAATAACAGACTTGGAAATATAAACAATGGAGAGATTGATTTTTAGCAAAGAAGAAGGAAAAAAAAAAGTAATGAGATCATCTTTAGATCTCATTACTTTTTTTTTGTTTTCCTTCTTCACTATTGCTCATATATTATAATAACGTTTCCTTTTTTCTCAAATTTCAGCGTTGATTCTTCTTTTCTTTTTTTTCTTTTTTGTGATATGCTATGTTTTTATAAGAACACATTTGTTTATCCGAATCATAATTATGAATGAATGTTGTGCATCTCTCGGTAACACTCGCATCATTACCATTCTCTTCAGAAGATAGTGGTAACGGTGGAAAATGTCTCATTCTTTTAAATTTCAACCGCATATTCCGATCGTTATTTAACTCTTTTATCATTTCTTTCCTAAGATATCCATCATTAGCATCTAATCGTTTTTCCACATCTTTTTCACACTCTATCTCGCAATATTCATCATTAGCGTCTAATCATTTTTCCGCATCTTTTTTGCACTCTATCTCGCGATATTCATCATTATCATCTAATTGTTTTTCCACCTTTTTATCCATTTTATATTATTTTTTTACACTTTCTATGATTTATATTTTATATAATTATATAATTTTTACATTATAATAACATATTCAAAATCGATATATTCTTAAATGGCGAATTCTCACCAAACAACAAACCCTTGCCGAGTCGCTCAACGTTCCGTCCACTCTTCAGATAGAGACCGTTTCCACTCAAAGAGTTGTCACCTCAAATGGGTTCTAGATACAATCCTTTACCACTGTCGTCTACGTGGACGCAACACACGGCTCCTCCCTTCTTCAAAAACAGTCCGCTGCCACCCATTAATTTCTCAACTGCCGAACTCGCGAGTCCCGTGAGAGCTCCCACGCCGAGAGTCTTTCAGAGAAAGGGTAGTACCTTTGCGGCGACTCCTGCCAATAGCGGTAGGAAACCACCTTTCATTCTCAAATTGTATCTCAATTGAGCAGGACTCAATCTCACTGTCAACCCTCTTCCATCACGAATCGCTTTCTCCATCCTTTTGATTTGACTTCTGGTCCAGGTGATCGAATCCTGACTGCCACTCATCAGATCTTCGTGAGTGAATTTGAATCTCACCGCCTCACCTCGAGTTGTTAACGCTCTCTTAAGTTTCTTCCTCTGTCCTGGGGATATGTTCACGTTTTAAACCACGTATTGTGTCATAATTCTTTTTTTTTTTAAATATATTTTCTTCAATTGTTTTTTTGTTTTAATGATAATTATATATATTAAATAATTTTTGTAAAATTAATATTGCGTTTATTTTATTTTTTTTGTTATTTATATACATACACAATATTTTTTTTTTTGCTTTTATATTTCTCTTATGTGAAATCGTATCATCACCCTCTCTCCGCAAAGATCTAACAGTTCACCATTTTGATCCGTCAACGTGGTTTTGAGACTATACAACGTGTCTAAAATCACTGGTAGATAAACTAAATTTCGAGGTCGCTCCATGATCTTATAACCCGGCGACACGTTTGGAAAGAAGGAATAGAACGTCGGTTGGGCGCTACCATTCACGTAGCTTCCAGCAATCACATCCACGTTCACCAGAATGCTATTGACTGCGAGAATGTCAACCGTATTTTCAGATGCCGCATGGTCTCGATACATCTTTCGATCGAATCACAACATCTTGCCTATAGAATCATCCGTATTGAAATCCACTCGAAAATTATCTTCCAAATCCAACATTGTCTGTAAGGTATTAGGATTGGGAGTGAGTCTGATCTTGTTGCTTCCCTTTCCATCCGTCTTCATTCATGTCTGAATGTAATTGTTCAAATCGTCTATGTCGTAACTTCCTTTGGGAATTCGAATCTCCAACCAATCCACTCCGTTGGAATACTTGAACGAGTTATTCTTTTCGGTGACGTTGGGAAAGGAATAATAAGTCTCCAGGTTCTCGTATCTATTCTGTCTATTCAATTCGATGGAAGGTTCGAATTTCGTCACGAATCGAGTCAAATCGCCACTCACCATGATTTGAATGGATTGTTTTGCAGCCGTATTCTCAGCTATCCGTTCTAACAATTCTCCTTGTTCGAACATTATATTTAATTTTATTTTTATTTTTTCAAAACTAATTATTTGAAGATTTATTATTTTCTCATTTTTTTTTATTTTCACGCTCTATCTTATTATCATCAGAAACATAAAACTTGTCGAATCCGCACCGATATTTTCTGCGATTAAATTCGCTAGTCAAATCGATTACGACAAAATTGTAAAGTCCTCCATCCCAAACCCTCTTGCAGAATCTCCTGAATTCCGCCACGCTTATGTCGTTTGCGACGTGATCGCCATAGATGTGATTGAGATTCTTGAGATCTTGGCAAAAGAGACATAGAAAATTAGCGTTCTCCCTTATCGTCTGTCTGGGCAATCGAAAATAATTCTGCAACAGGTAGAAACAGTCCACGTTGCTGTGTCGACCCCTAACGTAATACGATTCGCATCGGTTCTGTCTCTCCACAAGTAGATCGTCGAAAATCATGAGATTCTTATGTTCCGATTTCAATTCTCTAGGATCCAGAACGTCGCTAGCATTCTCATAAAATCGACACTTGACGTTCGAAGATGCATTTCTCTTCATCAATTCCATTGCCGCACCGTCCAAAATAGCCAAAAGAGGAGCTTCACTTTTGTCGAATTCCTCCCTACTGTCAAAGATTCTGGCTATGACGTCCTTGGGCAATCTACAATCCATGCACTCTTGAAGCAATCTGTATTCGGGTTGAAACAAGTTCTTGCCAAACACAAACAATCTGTCGTAATCCAACCAGTCGGGGGGTCGGGACAACAGATTCATCAACAGATTGGTCTTTCCACAATTCGATTTTCCCACTATCAAGCCTCTTATGCTTTTGGGAAAGAACTCGTTATTCAACCTCTTGGTCATGGCATCGTTCCAAGACATAACTTTAATGTTCATCTTTGTTTTATTTTTTTGTTTGTTATTTTAGATTTTTTCAAACACATTTTTTTATGTTTTTCAAACTCAGTTTTTAATATTATTATTTATTTATATTACACCGTCGCGAGTTCTCTTCAATCCAGATCCACTCGTCATTTTGGCTAAATCTTGTATGGGTACCACAGCATCCTTAAACTCTTTCCAACTTTTCGGCGTTCGCTCTAACGCAGCTCGCTTCGCCGGCGGACTGACCAACTTGTCGATCATTGCGTCGGCTGCCCTCTTGCCAGCCACAGAAGCTATCCTACCACTGGCTTCGGAAGCGGCTTTCTTACCAGCATCCAAAGCCGTCTTCTTACTGACCTCAAACACGGTCGATGCGAGTTTTCTACCCGCATCACTCATGAACGCTCGCATTATAGAATCGACGATGCCAGAACCGCCTTGAACGTAAGTTCTGACGTATCCCCTGTTCTTTATCACCAACATATTTTTTTTTATTTTATAATATATATTTTGTTTTTCACTGGTAAATCGTTTGTTTGTTGTTTAAATACTTTTATTATTCTAGTGTAAAATTTACTGTTTTTTTATTTTATATATTTTTGTTTGTTTGTTTGTTTCTCTCTACTTATTATATACATCAATCCTTCAATTCGTTCATCAGCCTTTTATAATGGTTTTTATTCAAAACCTTCTGTCTTAACAATTCGTCAGATATAGTAACTATTTGATTATATAACCCTGTGTTACCAGCACGTCTGCTTGCCATCAACAAACTCAATCTCTGAGACAGAGCGTCAGAATCGCTCGGAAGAAAAGTGGTTCTCACTCCTTTCCCGGTTCTCAACTCGTCATACTTCTTATTATGGGTTTCACCACCTTCGCCCACTTGTAACCTCTGCTGGCTTTGGGTCTCGTTTCTCCCGCATCGTTATTTCTCTTCATGGCGTTGGTCTGAACCAGAATGTCGCCGTAATTGTCGTAATCCTGTTCCGTGTAATCTCCAGGCTTGTCGGAAAGGAGCAATGAGCGCAGTCCATCAGTTATTTTATACTTATTCGAACCGACGATTAAATCATCATCATCCTTTCGCACTTCAGTGTCACCAACAAAAATTCTACCGTCCGAATCCTCGTGAATTCCAAACAACAGATCTCTCTTACCATCATCCTCGGATGATGTGACGCTATCAGTGGTGATAGTCGAAGCTTTATCATCACTTTTGCTCAGATCAGTTTCGAATCTCATGGGAACGTAATCCGGTGTAGATTGAAAGGAAAACTGTTTCGTTAAACTACCGGGCAACGAACCCATTCTCAAAGAACCCTCTTTTATGGGTCTCAATTCATCAATGATCTCCTTCTTGCTTCGTTCTTGAACATCCGTCATGGGTTTAAATATTTTTGTGGCTTCGCGTCTGAGTTCAATCTCTCCAAGACGTCTGCTTCTGTCAGCCGATTGAATGCTCTTCTTGGCACGTTCATATTCGCTTAAAAGCTGACCTTGACGTTTGGCATCCACCTGTAAAAACATTTTTCGTTTTTAAATTATTAATATTCCTTTGAGTATGCTAATGTGAGTTATTTT
Source organism: Pictodentalium vernedei (assembly GCA_031216915.1). Lineage (NCBI taxonomy): Eukaryota > Metazoa > Mollusca > Scaphopoda > Dentaliida > Dentaliidae > Pictodentalium > Pictodentalium vernedei. Next base: position 546,285,511 of record CM062297.1, read on the forward strand.
ATTATTTTCAAAATTAAATGTATAATTATTTTTTATGTTTTAAGTAATTAAAATCTTCTGTCTTTAATATAATAACTAAAAAAACAATTGAGAAAATTTTTACACGATAAAACCCATATAAATGCGTTTTGCCTCCGAACGCATTAAAAATCACATCACCGATTATTCACTCAGTGTCGAACTGGGAAAACTTGAAAAGTCTGAAAAGTTTTAGCGCATAAGAAACCGGTTTCTGATTTAACGCGTTTGAGAATAATTGCGTCTGTTAAAAGGATTTCATTCACATCTCAAATCATTCACTCAGTGTCGAATTGAGAGAACTTTGAAAAAGTTTGAAAAGTTTTAGTACATAAGAAACCGGTTTCTGATTTAACGCATTTGAGAATAATTACGTCTGTTAAAAGGATTCATTCACATCTCCGAACATTATCACGGATATATTAAAAATTTACCACTCAAACCTAATTGAGTGGAAAAATGCGTTTTATTATCTATTATTAAAATGATCCATTAAATGAAAACCTTCATTCACACCACAACAAAAACATGAGTGTCAATTCTACGAACTATTTTTATTTGAATGAAACATTCTATAAAGTGTTTTATTAAAATTTATTTCACAAAATTCGCAGTGACAAAACGTAAACAAACGATTTTTTACCTTCGATTTTTTCTAATTTTTCTAAACTCAATTTTTTTTTCGTTTACATTGAAACAAAACATGAATGTCTATTTTTTTTACAGATTATATTTTATAGTCGTCTCTTTTGAACGAAAACCTTCATTCACACCGGAACAAAAACTGACACTCATGTTTTATAGTCGACTCTTTTGAACGAAAACCTTCATTCACAACAGAAGAAAAACTGACACTCATGTTTTATAGTCGACTCTTTTGAACGAAAACCTTCATTCACACCAGAAAAAAACATGAGTATCAGTTTTTTACCTCTCATTTTTTTTCTAATTTTCTAAACTCTATTTTTTTTTTCTAATTTCTAAACTCAATTTTTTTTTTCGTTTACATAACAAAAACTGACACTCATGTTTTATAGTCGACTCTTTTGAACGAAAACCGGATTTTCAAAAAACTTATTTTTTTTTCTTTTGAGTTTTGGAAAATCCCACTATGGGTATTCCCCCCACTTACGTCAAAAATGGGAGCGTCCAATAGTAGTCTGTTAAGTTTGGAAAATCCACTATGGGTATTCCCCCCACTTACGTCAGAAATGGGAGCGTCCAATAGTAGTCTGTTAAGTTTGGAAAAAATCCGGGTATTCCCCCCCACCTACGTCAGAAATGGGAGCGTCCAATAGTAGTCTGTTAAGTTTGGAAAAAAAACCGCCTCAAAAGCCGTTTGCCGATTCTGGTACACTGTCCCAGAATCGGCAAACCACCTTTTTTGATGCTGTCTTAGAATCGGCAAAGCGTTTTTTGTCGCGTTCACCAACGACGGATCGATGGTCTGAACCGCGATGGGTACGTCGACATAAATTTTTAAGTAAAAAAAAAAAGTGAAAAATGTACAATTTCATGCATTTTTCACTTTTTTGAAAAACTTGTACATTCGACACGTTCGCCAACGGGTATTTGAACGTTAAAAGTGCGATCTAGGAGTCTCAAAATAATGGCCGATTCTGGGACACCCGACATTTTTGTGAACAAGCGTGCGATTTAACACCGAATCCTACGATGGTAAACGTCCGTGTACGTGTACGTGTACGGTGCATGTACAACGTGTCCTTGAATCGGCATTTATTACCTACTTACCTTTGCCAAAATTTAATCCACTTTCCGTGGAATATTTCCAGATTTGCATACAGGCAGCTTATTTGTCGGAGGGAGTTTGCAAACTATACCAACCTCCTCGACATTTCAATTTAATTCTATTCTGCTAGTGTTGTTTACCTTTTAAACTAAGGTTCATTTTTAGTTTTTCAGGTTTATGGGCCTGCTACGTCGGTGCACCCGTTTTTCAGAATATTCGTGTTGACAGCTTTTCTGTTCATTTTCAAGTTCCCAAGTGTTTCGCTCATACGAATAAGGTGTGTTTAAAGTTTGTACAGAATGTTTAGTTGTGGGAGAGATGATACTACTCGACCAGCTAACCCAGTTTAACCTCTTTTGCAATGTATTACTGGCATAGGTGTTGAAAAGACATTTAGCATATTCATCTCAAATGCCGACCGCACGAGCTTCCTGGCTTGGGGGTGGGGGTGGGGGAGCTAGCTGGTACGTTTGCCGAGGAAAACATGTGTGACTCTAAAACCACGCGTTGCGCATACGCACTAAGACCACGAATCACTATGGTAATTACTTCACAACATGAACGTTCATGCTGGCTACCGTGACAACCAAATATGGCGCAACTGGCTCACGTGACATGACAATACTTCCAATGCCCCCCCCCCCCTCTTCCCCCAACGAGGTCCCCAAAATCAGGCATTAAATGTACGAGCTGCATTACTTACACAGAACCATCCAGATTCCAGGGGACTCTCGTACAACCAAGAACTCGGGTTAGAGTCAACCCAGGCCCATTCTACTCAAAATTCACGAATCCGTGAACACTGATATATCGTCCCTTGAGTGCAACATGATGCCATCTGCAATGCTTCAGCATTGCAGATAGCGCCTTGTTGCACTCGCATGACGATATTCAATCATTGAGTAAAATTTTATTCAGTGATGCATCTTCACGTTTGACAATGAACTCAGTTAATTATTTTCCTTGTTTGATAGCAAGGTGAAATGAGAGCAGCCAACACTCTTTGTCAGAACATCAAAGCGGGGATACCAAATGTAATTTGTCACTTTATCGTAACGCTTAGAACGCCCTGGTTGCGTCTCGTGTGTAACCTGTCATTCAAATGAATGAGCAAGTTTGACAGGGAAGTGCAAGGAGTTTAATCAGTATGAATAAGCGTGTTATATTTTAATATTCCCACAGGGAGTGGCATTGATACTCTTGAATAGTTATATCATCATTATTGAAAAAAAATAATAATTAATAAGTGGGAACACTCCCGACACAAAGCGTTTTCCTTTTATAGTTATAGATGCATGTTATATTCGCTTGCAACTTCCGAGTAGGACGAACCCTATTACCTTATATAGATAAAAGTGTGTCATTTGCAATAACTCACAGTGCACTTGACCCTTTGAACACGAAAGGCCGATTTCTTTCCCGAATCTAAAGGGGTTTAATTCCATAACAGGTAATGGCTTCTCATTAAATCTGTGGGGTACAAACCAAACTTTTAACGTGTAGACTCAACACTGCGGGAAGAAAATCTCCAAATAATGAGTATGAAGCGGGTATTCTTAATTTATTATTAAGACAAATAACAGTAAGGGGTGGGTGGAGTACATGTGACAGGAATCAACGACCCGAGTTGGAGTTTTCCTACATTTTAGTCGCGCCTGAAGTTAAAAACAGGAAAAACTAGAACAACGGTCCTTGATTCATTCTTTTATTATATGCTAGCCTGTGACATATCGCAAATTATCTAAAAGATATTTCTCGATATCCATCGACTCGATGAATATTGAGGAATATCTCTCAGTAGCTTCCTGAATGACGTCGCGCTACGCCGCATCATATCGCCTTGAAGGAACTATCAGTTGATCTTTGTTATTGTTTTGAAACATACGCATTTGGGGTCGATTGGACTTACTATTGGGCAATAAAATATCTCGTAGCATATGATAAAAAAGAAAATCTACTCTATTTTAGTCAGTATCTGGAATTAGTGTGGAACTGAAAGTTTTATTTTTCACGAGCGTTTGCGCGATAATTCGTGAGATAATTCCCAATATTCACTCAAATAGCGTAGATATCCACTATTTATCCTCTACCCGAGTTGTGTCTTGTATTTATACCATGATTAGACTTGAATTAAGTGCATGATGCTTGTATTTTTAAAGAAAAATAGCATCTTCGGCGGTCTGTTCACTTTCTTGCGTCACACTGTTTCGTGTTGAAGCATTTCATTAAGTCATAAAGTCAATCAGAGACATAACGACCAATCAGATGCGTTCTTACTTGACGTTCTTACACAAGTGCCGGATGCATCATGCAAAAATTACTCACATCTCACCATTGTCGCACTACAATCCTGTCCGCGTGGAAAAGGGTTAGCTTAGGGAACTATTTTTTCCACGTGTACGATGTAAGCTGCCCTTCTCATAACATGTGTGATGTTTTTAATTATAACCCGTCTCACAAATGAAATCATTATGGACTTACTCTTGTTCTTAGCAGTCTCAGTTTGCAGATTTATAAACAGAACTTCATCAGTATTGGAACAGACAAGAACGCACCATGTGTAAATTATTATGTGCACTTTGATCCCGTGTAAATAGAATAACAACTTATTACTACTGCATGGAGAGCTTATTATTTTCCCAGAGTCGATTTCAAAGCAGACAACAACTGTCGTCGAAGAGTGTGTATACATATAGTTTACAACACGTCTTATATATCTTTCATCGATTTTTTTGAAATAACAGGGAGAAAAAAACCCAAATAAAAACGCGGACGTCAAAGTGAACATGCATGAAAATGGTGGATGTAATCTACTTGAAACATAGCTCTGGAACATTTATGGTTACATAGAGATTATTACCATTATGTGGATGTACAAAATATGTATCCGAGTCGAGCTCCGGGTTCTAAGGGCAGATCACGACGAGTCGAAGACGAGTCGTGATCTACCCTTAGAACCCGGAGCAAGACTCGGATACATATTTTGTACATCCACATAATGGTAATAATCATTTTATCCTACAATATATTGGGGATAAGTCGGGAGCGCGGTGGCTCAGTTGGTAGAGGTGCAGGCTGCAAGCCGAGAGGTCCTCGGTTCGAATCCCACCTGCGGCAACCGCGTTGTGTCCTTGGGCAAGACACTTCATCTCCATTGCCCGCGTGGGGGCACGATGACGCCGTGTACTAAGGCGTACTGCACGTCGATGGTACGCATGTCTTCAACCTATCTAACCCTGCCTGTGCTGCAGTGCGGAGTTACGATGTTGGGGAGCTGGCAGCTGCTCGTCGTTGCTCGGTGGTTCTCTCCGGGTACTCCGGCTTCCTCCACCCGTAAAACTGTCACGGTCATGATTAGCCATTGTGCATAAATATGTGACCTTAAACATCAATAAATAAATAAATAAATAAATATTGGGGATAAGTCAAGAATGTAGACGAATATATAACGAACTATTTATTCGTACGGATGAACAAAAAAAATGGAACTCACGCGAAAGAAACGTGCTTGTATCCGACCCCTTGAAACAAACATCTGTATCAGGGGATTGGATACACGACAGTTGTGGAGTTAATACAGACAAAATACATGTTGATTGTAAGATAAAATTCACTATTTCCAATAGCGGTCCGTACCTCAATATTTCGTCCCTTGAGTGGAACAAGGTGCCCTCTGAAGTGCTTTAGCAATACAGATGGTACCATAATTATGTACTCGAGCAGACATCAACTGATTCTAAAATACACTGTTGAGCACCACAGTTTTGCTAAATTTACCTCTCACTGGTCCTAACTAAAATGTTCCAGTCGTTACTCCCACTTCTCACTTCTCTGTAGGTAAGTGGCGGTGAGGTAATGATGGAAAGATCCCAAATGAAGACTCCATAATACGTGCTACAGGCCTTCGATGATGGCATCTGTCGATTTCATCGGCAGTATCAAACACTGATTAACTACTGATTAATTTTTTTTCGCACTACATCGCCCGTTTCCAATTCAGCCCTGCTGTGGTAGAAAGACAACAATGGAGTCCAATGCACAAAAAGTTGCATACAAGAAGCGGCGTAGTCTCGGTAGGGATTGGGCTACCTCCCTCCCCACCCACACACACACACTTTTCATGAAAAATTTCAACCTTATATACATTCATGCCTGAAATCCCTTAAACTGATTCATGTACTCTCAGCCGGGGAAGTGACAACCGTTATGTATCCCCAGTTGCTTATTCGACATTCGTTGTCAACCGATCTATCGGTTGATAACGATTGTCGAATAAGAAAATGGGAATAAGCAGCGATTGTCAAGGCCCCCTCTCAGTTTGGTCTTTCTTGAATCATTTTCTATGGTAACCCCTCTACTTTCTGGGTACTTACGTTTCAGCAAGTACCCAGTTGACTTGAGAAGTTAATGTCTTTCCCGTGGGAAGACTCTGGACTTTCGCCCATGGGGAATACACAATCTTAACACAGAACGGGGTGAAATGAAATGAGAGAAATGTTTCTGCTGCCATTGGCAGCAAAAAATATTTTGTCCCCACTTAACCCTTTACGCAACGTAACGGCCAAAACAGGCCAGCGCTATTCACAAAAATCACTATTCAATTTTCATTATTTTTTTTTTTTTTAATTTTTGTCTCAAAAACATAGCTTATGACCCGTCATTGGAACGAAAAAATATGAAAAAAACTTGTTATTCAAGAAGTTTATTTGCGATTGTCGTCTGTCTGCCTTTCGTGATAGGTAAAGGGTTAATTTGGCCTGGCAATGCCATTGCATGCAAGCCTTGATTATTTTGTTTTTGACACAATTTTTTTTTCAAAATAGTATATAATCAAGTTTTATCTTGCTGTCCTTGCACATTATAGACTCGATATAATCAGCGTATTTTCTTCCGCACAAATAGGCGTGGGATGCTAACGTGACAATGGGTTCAATTGTCACTTGTAAGCTGGAAATAAATTTCGTTGTATATAAATTTAGAGCTTCGTTTGAAGTATGCCCATTTTTTGTAGTATGCAACTTGTGAGAAGGACATTTCTTATCAAAATCAACAAGTCTAGATCAAATGGCATGACTATTTCAGTTCAAACTGTTATTTTTAATTGAAAATCTGCATTTTTAACATGATCTGAGCGTGTTATACCTTTGAACTTATACTATAACCGCGACAAGGCACTATCATCCAATAACATTCCGGAGGTAGCACCAGTTGTGTCCTTGCGTTAATTGCGAACCGTGACTTCTGATCGCCTGTTTTTATTTGAAGTGAAACACTTCAGGAGGCATTATCTAAGGAGTTTTCAACCGTTGTTTCAATAAAATTCTATTGCTGAATGCTAGAAAATATCTACGTTATTGGGGACTATTTTCTAAGCACGCACTCCACAGTATTATTAATGATGTCATTCGACGCTTTGTAGGAAACGCTTCTTGTATCTCGATCCATTTAGGCATATTTTAAAGGGTTTGCATTTAAACCAAGTAATAAACAGAATCTTAAACTCATCCCGATTTTATGAACTTCTTTTTACGAACCTCGTCCAGTACATTATGAATGTGCCGAGCCTTTGGCGTGGTCCAGACCTAGTTTTCTGAACTCGCTTCGTAAATCTCACTATAAACTGAGCACTCGTTGCACTGTAAAAAAATTACCATTAAAATACGGTAAATGTACCGGTTACCGGTATTTCTACTGTAAAATATTACGGCGAAAATACCGCATTTAACTACCTTTGGCAATGCCGACCCTGTTCTGATGGATCTTGAGCAAAAATGGAGGAGACGATGCTTTGTTTTACTCCATTACACGAGAAGGTTTGTCAAACAAAGTAGTCCGATTTATATCTGTAACATGCAACTGATTCTTCTAATACAAGATGTCTTTCTTCGTGGACGACGCCATTTTGCAATTTATTGAATCGAAAAGTTGAATGCGTTCGTTTAAAAAAACACTGTTCTAATGTACAGAACGGCCGCCGTGGAATGGTCAGTCTCCACAGGGTGGGCAGTATTTCCACGGACGCAATACTACTAGATGGCAAACACTAATTATAACAATAATCATCAAAAATGTAATTAATGAAGCACCGGGTACAACCCGGTGCTTCATTAATTAAAATTTTGTTGATGATGAGTTTTATTACCTGGTAAACGCATGCGCGGATATCACCTCCCACGCGTGGATTACGAACAATGCATGTCGACTGTACTGTATATGAGCACCCCTCTATTAGGTTATTATGAAACATTGAGCAGTAACAACAGTCATTACAATAAACTTTACGGTATAAGTTGCGGCAATTGGTTGCTAGTACTTCTTCCGTCATTTTAATGGTAATTCTTGACAGTCTGTGGATCCTTTGAAGTGTCGTTGAATATTAAGTGCCTGAATTCAATCTTCGTTACCGCGTTTCACTTCAAGTTCATCTTTTCATTGACCTCTTAAAACATATTGGACAGGAAAAAAACATTTAAAAACTGCCTTTGGATATGAAAAATGTTTTTAAATTTTTCTACACCATCTTGAATTCTTCAAATAGGCATAATATCATTCCACGAGTTATGTTATGTGCATGGGGAGTGAGTACGGTGACTCCGTGGTTACGGCATTTGACTTTAAACCGAAAGGTCGATGGTTCGAACCCCGCGGCTGTAGCTGTGTTGTGTCCTTGGGCAAGGCACATTTAATCTCGATTGTCCACGTGAGAGGGGGGGGGGGGGGGGGCACGGTGGCGCTTTGAACTAAGGCGTACTGCACGTCGATGGTGTACCTGTTTTCAACCAATGCTAACCCTGCTTCTGTGGAATTAATACGTCGGCGAGTCTGATAGCTGTTCTCGGTGGTTCTCTCCGGGTACTCAGGTTTCCTCCACCCGTAAAACTGTCCTACAGGAGGTGACACTGGCTGTCAAAAGTGCCGTTAAACCAGTCGAAAGTGTCGTTAAACCCAATAAATAAATAAATAATTAAATAAATAAATAAATAAATAAATAAATAAATAAATAAATAAATAAATAAATATGCATTCACTCTTCTCTTTACCACACTCAATGGAATTCGTTAGATTTCTATAGGAATAGAGTCAACAAGAGTGGGTTATAATATGATCTCTGCAGCCTTTGGGGGACCCCGATATTCGATTTCAGATGAACCATGGCACTTCGTGATGATAGGTGTCATCTGTGTTGCCACGATAAAGTGTGTGCATGGTGGCCATGTTTTGACCCATTACAAAGGTTACTGGGTAATAATATTAGTGCTCACGTGGAGCACATATTGTTAGTTTGACACTTGGTAGCTGGTCGGAAGTGGGTCAATCTATAAACAGCTATCTACCCCAATGTTCTTCGGCAGTCACTGTCAGAATAGGTTTAATTTGCAAATTTCTCGCAAATTATGTTTCGTGGGGTATCATGGGTATGCGCCCATTTAATTTACCTTGTACATCGATGAAGACATGCCTTTATGACGTAACTGGAATATTTTATCATTCGGAACTTTAGCCATCACCGTCGGGACAAATCAGGTTTAACCCCGCCCCCACCAATTTGTCATCTTCGCGACATCCTTGATCAAGCCTCTTAAGTACTCAAGGTTTATATTTTCGGTCTGTCAACAATATAGTTTCCTTTAACCCTTTACCCGCCGTAACGGCCAAAACCGGCCAGCGCTATTCTCAAAAATCGCCAATTAATTTTCATTATTTTTTTATTTTTTGTCTCAAAAACATAGGTTATGATCCCCCTCGTTGAAACGAGCTCGTTCCAACGAGAGGTCATAACCTATGTTTTAGAGTCAAAAAATGAAAAAAATGACTTATTCAAGAATTTTGGGTTTTTTTGCAAGTGTCGTCTGCTTTTCGTGTTAGGTAAAGGGTTAAAATGATCCAGATTTAGTGTTTTGGACATTAAAGACATGTGTGTGGCATGTTTACGATTACTGTGAAGCAGACTGGTCATTGAAATCATACTCCTTGAGATTTACATTTCTATCATAACACAGATTAATACCTTTGTAAGTACTCCAGTAGTAATTAAGTTACCATGAAGTTAATTAAGTTTCTCTTCGTACAGTTATCACATATTATTCTATTGACCCTTTCCTAACTTAAATGTCGTGTCTGTTCTGAGCGAATTATACACAAAAAATTATCACAGAGCTTTTTTCAATTTTTGCCCCTTGGCATAGCTCATTGCCCCTGATTGGCACGATCTCGGTGACTTCCTTTCAATTATGAAAGTAATTAACGTTTTCTTGGTTCAGTTATTTTTATTTTCATTTTTTGTTGTTGTTTTAGTAGGGTTCTACGACACAGACAGGGTCACATCGTGTCGGGGGTTCAGTTATCACATATTATTCCATTAACCTTTGCATAACGTTACGGTCATATCTTATTCCGTTAATATTGGTCTAACGTAACGGCAATATCTGGGCAGCGCTATTTTAACCCTTTCGTAACAAATAGTTATTGATTTCACATTGCAGAGAAATTGGTAATCACAATTTAGACCCCCAATGCAGTGAGCAAAATTTCAAAAATGACTCTACCGACCCGACTGACCGTTCACGTGGTTTGGGGATGATCAACCGAACGTTCAGCTACGTAAAAATTCTTGGAGAAACTGCTTCTTTATCATTAACATGTGTTTATATATTGCTTGGAATTGAAAAATATATAACAACTCAAAAGTCTAAAAATCTATCAAGACACAAGAAAGGCTGGTTAGCTTGTAGAGTACTGGAAGCACATATTTGGGCTTTATTCTGAACAACAGGTGCCTAAAGTTAAACGCTTCATATTCTGTGGATGTCCTTCATATTATCTTGGAAGTAAAATTACTTCATCTCGATCGATTTGTATTGTTACAATTTATGGGAGAGTGCCTATAGGCACTCTCCCATAAATTGTAACAAGACAAAAACGTGTCAACAAATCTTGAAGCTGAAAAAAATAGCATTCTACCAGATATATTTCTCAGACTTTACCATTCGCGATGCAATATTTGGCTGATTGGCTAACTTGTCATCTGTTTACGTACATTTAAATTTGCTTAACCACCACGCGAACGAAACGGGCGTTTTCGTCAAATTTTGCACACTGCTAATACATTCCTAGAGTTCGTATGGCTACATCATGACCGCAATAAATACATGAAGTCAAGTTTAGCCAATCGTTTATACAGTGTTTCCCACCTTACATAATTTCTACATCGGGCGTTCGTTGACGGGTTCTATTCTACAAGTAAAGCAGAATTTGTTTACCGCAGTAAACAATCACTGCTCCATTTCCAGGGGTTCCCACGTGGATGTGAACACAGATAGCCATCTCTGAGCTTTCCCAATTGCCTCAGTTCCTTGGGTTTTCATAAGAGCCCATTAAGTTTTTAAGGCCTTTTTAATACCTATATCCACACAACTGAATTATTTTTGACTCAAACATTTTACAAAGCAACTATATTCAACCACGTGGGGGGCACGGTAGCGCTGTGTACTAGGGCGTTCTGCACGTCGATGGAGCACTTGTCTTCAACCAATACTTACCTATTTCTGGGGAGTTAGTACGTTGGGGAGTCTGGTAGTTCCTTGCTGCTGCTCGGTGGTTCTCTACTGGTACTCCCGATTTCTCCACCCATAAAACCGGTACGACACAAGGTGACCCTGGCAGTCGAAACAGTTGTTACATCCCAATAAAACAAAACAAACAAACTATATTCCTTAACGTCTTCTCGCCAGTACTAAACGATTTACTATCATCATCCAACATGGCAGATCTGGGCGCAAACTTAGATGTTTTTTTCAAATGGCCTGTCTTGCACATCTTCCATTGAAAACATTTCGATTTTTTTCACATACTAGTTATCAACGAGAAATACCATTCACAGAATGAAAACCAGTTTTGTTAACTTTCAAAGCACAAAAAGTCAAAAATTTCGAAAGTGGGTCACGCTTATATCCCAAGCATGATGTGATCTTTGAACCTGGGAGGTTGAAAATATAGGTCTAGGTCACCGGGGTCGCCCACTGAGTGCATTTTCTGAATTACTGGAAATCGTATTTTAACATCTCCTAATGCATTTCCGAAGTCACACATGCGCTGCTGCACTCAAATTAGAGGGCGGATCAAAACAAAATTGAAAGTGGGTCACGCTTATAACTCGAGCATGGTATGACATATGGACCGGGGACTAACACCAAATGAGTCGAAATTCGCTGGGGGGGTTAAAATATGTGTCAATCTCACTGTGGCCACGCAGGGATCAATGAGTGTGGTTTTGAGAATTGTTGTAAATTGCATTTAGGACCCTCAATGCAATTTTCGAAGTTCATATACATATATTTCTTTACTCAGAAAAGTGGGTCTAGACAAAAACTTTGAAAGTGAGTAACCGTCGTAATGTCGAGCATGGTGTGACTCATTGAGCTGAGAACAACAACAAATGAGTCAAAACTCGCTGGAGGTTCAAGATATGAGTCAATGTCACCCTGGTCACCCAGGAGTCATTGAGCGTATTTTTCACAATTATTGGAAATTGCATTTTAAGATCCCTTACTGCATTCCTGATGTCATATATTTCAACACTCGAATTGGGACAGACGTAAATATTTGAAAGTGGGTCATATTTACATCTCAAGCATGGTTTGACCTATGGACCTGGGACTAACAATAAATAGTCAAACAAAGCTCATCTGAGCTTCGTAATATGGGAAACGTCACTTGGGTAGAGATTTTTTGCATTCAGAAATGCTGGAAATTACATTATTAGACTTCCAGCACTAAAATAGTGGGTGGAACCCAAATGTTGAAAATGGGTCATGCGCATGTGTCAAGCATGGCAAAACCTAACCCTTAAAAACTTGGACAGAGTCATAAATTTTGAAAGATTGCCATGCTCATATCTTAAGCATGGTATGATACTATCAACTTAGAACCTTTGCCAATCAGTTTAAAACTCATTGGAAGTTCAAAATATGTCTTTCGGGTCTTCCTGTGGCTATTGATTGCATATTGCAGTGATATTGGTAATTATAATTTGGATCCTCTGATTAATTACTATGGTTTATAAATTTAAACACTGAAAACGTGTGGGCCAAAAATTCTGAATGGGTGGCGAGTCAAACGTTTCAAAACAGGACACACTTACACATCAAGCATGGTATGACACATTGACCTGGGACCAATACAAAATTTGAAATATGAGATGAGGTGTCAATCAGGGCGGAATTTCCGGTTTTTGCAAATCATTTCTGTTTGATTTCATCATAACCATTCCTTTATAAACCTCGTTAAATGCTGTGCACAAAAGTTCCTTTCTGGAAAAACTTTATCGGAGTCCTGGTTGAAAATCTTTAAATTATGTATACAAAAACTCATTTCTGATTTCTTTAAAGCTATTTATTTTTAAAATAAGTCTCCATAAATTATATTTACCATAAGTATAGTTCTGATCATTCAACATTTTGACACAGATTCGAATTTACAGATCACCATAAATTCCGTTTTAGTAATGGATACAATAGAGCTGCTCATAGGATAGATAGCTGAAGTCGGAGTGGTAGAAGCCTACAGCCGAACAGGTGCTAGGAGCTATACAGGAGCTAGGGGCCATATTGAAGTTAGGAGTCATGTATGAGCCCTCTTGTTGGTATCCTCAAATACTGAGATGAGGATAAGAGTCGGATGTGTTGTGCGCACATTGTGCATTTTCACATAGGCACAGATCAACACGTTCAGCATATGCCCGTGTGCTGCATGTGAAGTGTACACATTTTTAAATGAAATGAAATGAAATGAAATTTATTCGCAGTATACAAATATTTTTACAATAATAGTGCATAACAGAATTTTTTTAAAAAGTGTTTGTATGTATACTGCTGGGAAATGACATAGTCTAGTGACTGTCTTCCCGTCATTCCCATGTTGTGACCATTATATTGACACATCTGGGAAGTTGTAACATAGACAAAACAGGTCAAAGAATGGGAAGAATGACCTTCATCGTTTGGGCCACACTGGCATTCGTGTGATACATGTACAGAACCGTACATACGTTTGAATGGGTTAAGAATTATCGCACTCGATTGCTTTGGCGCAGGATATCACGAGAGCAGAACTAAAAGCAGTTTTAACTGGACAATTGCTGCGTTTCCTTCGTTGTCAACGAGACATCACTGTTAGGTGGTGAGGTACCAACACTAATTTGCATTTTAATTTTTACGGCATTCAAATGGTCGAAACCAACTGATGCCGATCAGTGCCACGGTCACGATGATCGAACTTCAAATATTAACTGAACTGCAGGGAATAACACAACAAAAACTTTTTAAATAACTAATAAGTTTAGAACAGTCCATCATTATATGACCAGTTGTGGAAAGTATTTGTCAAGAATGTTATTTTTAATGGTGATTTTGACTCGAATCTGATTGTTTAATTACCCCGGGTAAACAAATCTAAATGAGGAACTTGGAATTACCATGCTATCTCGACTCTGTGCATTCGACCAATGATGATGTGATTTAATTAGACGGGTTCCTTCTCTGTTTACGTTGGAAACGAAATCGAACGTGTTTTGTAAGACCACATGTGAGATACAACTTTATTTTTTATCGTACAGACAGGACAGAGGAAATCCCGTGTTTTACACTAACAGGTGTGTGATAAAAGGTATATAACTGTAAAAAAAATGGGACACGCTGTGGAAAATGGAGAGATTAAGTCTCAGCAGATTAATAATACCCACACCCCTTGATTGACGATTAACACTCTAGAAAACAAGCATAACGTCACAGCATCATTAGCAACGCCAACCTTACCGTGGGAACACTTTCAAGAAAACTCAACTTCCCAATCAATCTTCTATCACGTACCTAAGCTACATACCCAAATCCATGGCCATGCATACATGTGCACCTCACTATACTATTGTATATATGCAGCACGTACACCACGTACCGGATCAAGCTGGACAGAGATTTACTTTCTTTTCATTAATCCTTTACACAACGTAACGGCCAAAACCGGCCAGCGCTATTCTCAAAAATGGCCAATTAATTTTCAAAATATTTTCATTTTTTGTCTCAAAAACATAGGTTATGACCCTTCGTTGGAACGAGCTCGTCGAGCTCGTTCCAACGAGGGGCCATAACCTATGTTTTTGAGACAAAAAATGAAAAAAATTAGTTATTCAAGAATTTTTTTTGCAAGTGTCGTCTGCTTTTCATGTTAGGTAAAGGGTAAAAATTTCAAAACATGTCCCGGGGGAGGTCTCCCAGTCCTCACATGCGGCAGTGTGCGGTGACCTTCGGTTATTGATGGTGCTTAAAACCCAAATTATTACCCACCCTAAAAACTCCTGGCTAAGCCTCTGTATGATATGGATTTAGTTCAGTGTGAGATTACTTATTCCCAGTTCCTTATTCGGCATTCGTTATCAACCGATTTTATCAGCCGATATTGTTGTTGATAATTAGTTATCGTTTGCGAAGGCGCGTGGTATACTTTATATTACACATGTCTTTAACCACTCCAACGTGTCCTTTCAGTAAGTTTGACTTTATGTTACTTGCATGTGGCTACCATTATATATTACAATTGCTACTACTCGAGCCTGAAAATAAGCAGACTGTCATCTGCAAAATGAGGTCCTCAGAGAGTGAATTTGGTGATGCTACCCTGCACAGCAGGGTAGTAGCACAAAATTTACCCTCTGTGAACCTCAGTCTGAATTAAGGTCTCAAGCCAAAACGGAAAGATGTACCTAAAGGATAAATTGGCCCCCTGTATGGGATAGCAACAGCAAATTCACCCTCCCTGGACCCCATTTTGCAAATGCCAGGTTGCTTATATTCAGGCTTGCTACTACTACATACTACGACTACTGCTACTCCGACCACTAATGCCACTATTAGTACTACAAGTAGCACAAGAGTTCGAATCATAATTTCTATTATTTATTGATTTATTGGGGTTTTAATGACACTTTTGACAGCCAGGGTCAGCTCGTGTCGGGCAGTTTTACGGGTGAAGGAAGCCGGCGAGCAACTGCCAGACTCTCCAACGTACTAACTCCACACAAGTAGGGTTAGCACTGGCTGAAGACAAGTGCACCATCGACGCGCAGTACGAATTAGAACACAGTGCCACCGTGTCCCCACATGGGCAATCGGGATTATGTGCCTTGCCCAAGGACACAACGCAGTTACCACTGGTGGAGATCGAACCGTGGACCTCCCGGTTTGAAGTCCAATGCCGAAACAACCGAGCCACCGCGCTCCCGAAAAAAAATTCTATTAGTAACAAGAGAAGTTCATTGCGTTGCTAAGAAGAATCCTTGCGTAGATGGTGGTTGTTATGCAGTTTTTCATGAGCGACCTGCAGAATAGTATGCTGCCATGCCTTGTCTGCGATGTTGTGAGAAATGAACAGCAACCAAGACCTGGCAGAGGTGAAGTCTAAAGCTAAAAGTACAGAGGAAAATCCATGTTCTGTTTTTCAAAAACCTTTTAGCAGCCAAATTTGCAGTATCTGAGTTCTAGTGAACATTCAAGAACTATAGGCGAGTCGGGGGCCGATGCCACCTCCCCAATATTTGTAACTCAATTGTTTTTATCTCTTTACTCAACGCAAACGATATCAAAATTCATTTTTTTTTAAATATTTTTTTTTTTCGAATTTTTTCAAAAATATTCTGCAAAACCATATGTGACTCCTCATTGGAACGAGCTCAGGGAACCCGTTCCAATGAGGGGTCACATGATAAATATATTTTGTTTCAACTGCTTAATTTGTAAATTACGCCCGCGGATGCGGCCGTTTCGCTGGGTAAAGGGATACAAGCACAGAGACTGGGGGTAGTGGATGTTCATGAGTTATCTCGGGTAATACCTCCTTACCCAGTGCATTCATCTATAGCCCCTACGCGAGTCTCTTGTCGTATGAGCCATTATAAAAATTGACTTCTCTTTTTCAAAATTCTAAAAAGTTGATATAAAACTGCATGTGGGGAACCTATTTTCGTAGTCAGGTTCATAGACAGACCTCTCATTTTCCACATTTTGCAGCGGGGGGGGGGGGGGGGGGGGTCTGAACCCACCGACGAGGGAGGGGCATATCCCTTCTCGTGTTCGCCGTCAACTCGCCATTACGCGAGTTGTATGATGCTTCGCACCACGCCCAATGATTGAAAATGTGGCGCCCCACCCTACTCCAAACCCCAAATACTTGATCCGGCAATGAGAACTTCTAGGTGATATTATCAAAATTACAAATACCAAGCATTGCCGCTTGGCATTTTTGGTCACTTGTTTTCTCCTGTGACACGCGTCGATGTTTTGCATGGCTTTTATCTGAAATTTTATGTGACTCGCTTTCCTACTCCACAACATGCCATTTCAAGAAAGGTGATCTATACGACTCCCTTTAAGTTTAACGTAGAACATGTTTTTTGTAAATACATTTATGTTATCAAAGATGACTCCTGCTACTTGCAACTGCCAAGCACATTAAGTGTGAATGTACCCCCCCCCCCCCCCCCCCCCACACACACACCCCGGAAGTAAAAAAAAATCTGCCAGAGCTCTTAATTTTTTTTATAAAAAAAGCTTTGGTGTATGGGAGTTGGGTGGGCGAGCACAGGGCTGTTGTGGTGGTATCCCCCCCCCCCCCTCCCATCCATACTGTCCAAAATTCTAACAATTTGGGTATTTTCGGGCTCAAATCGTAATGATCTGGAAATTCTGAGATACGAGTCGATGGGTGGAATAAGAACAGACTTCTCTAGTCACTGACCTGCCAACAGCATCGCACAGTTGAAAATTAGGTAGTGGACCGCCACCCACCCACCCACATTCAAGACACTTCAGCTCAGTCCCTGTGAGGGCTGTTTCAGTTCGTCCGCTCCCAGGCCTGAAATCGTTGTGATTGTGTGACAGGATAGTGAGGCAATCAGTGGCGTAGCCGATGGCCAGGGGCTGGGGGGGGGGGGGGGCAAAAAAAATTCCCGCTGCCTCCAAAACAATAGCCCAATGCAACTTTGACATAACATTGAACCAGAAAATGAGCTACTATATGGGGCTACACATGCTACAAATGTCCCAAATTCGCTCTTAGAGCACTGAATTTTGCAAAATTTCCTCAGGGCGAGAAGTGGGGGCCTAGTAGTTATAACTAGGACCCTCCTATCTTTACTTCAGAGAAGTGGGAGGAGGGGTATAGACCGGAGGGTCCTAATGACGGCTTTTCAAATATACTAGCCCCCCCCCCCCTCCCCCCCCCCCCTCCAAAAAAAATGTCTAGGGCACCCCCTATTATATAATAATCCTAGAGAAAATAATTTTCTCAGTTGAAATAAGCAGTTATCCTGAGGAAGGTCTGGAGTTTGTTGCCCATGGCCCGAAGCGTTCGGTGAATTCCGGTAATGTGACGTAAACTATATCAACACACGAAGAACTGACACTGTTGATTTTTCATCAAGGAATCACACCTCACCCACTAGAATTGAATAAGTACTGGCTTTCAAGTTTGATAGATTGAAACATAATAAGAAAATCAATTCCAATTCACCGAACGTAATTTTTTTAACAATTGTATTCGAATGACACATATTTGACGCATATATATCCAACATTGTTCATTCGCATCTGTCGGAGACAAAATCTCGAAGAAGGCGGAGTTATATCGCACACTAAATAAAACATGCGCAATGCCTTGACTGAGTCGAGGCCGACAAAACAAGATCGATAAAAGCTTGAGGAGTTAAAATACTTTCGTTATAATTTAAGGGACCGATAGCTCTAATATGTCAGTTTTAACTTTAGAGGCGAAATTAGAAAGAGCCGATCCAACAACACCATGGGGATTTCGTATGCAAGGTGGTAAAGAATTTAATAGTCCATTAACTATCCAAAGGGTAAGTTGAAATGTAATACAATCATCGTTGATTCGACATGCCCTGCACAAATGTTACCTTCTTTAATCCAGCCACTGTAATTCATAAAGCAACTTTTGATTTGGATGCTATTTATTAAGGAACAGATGGCTATACATTTTCTCTCAGCCCCATTGGGTAAAGTTAACTTTTAAATATATCACAACTATAACCTTGAGTAAATTCACGGGGTGGGGGAGGGCCCAGAGTGGACTGTCAATAAACTAATCAATGGAATTAAGATCTGCACGGGGTGTAGTCTCTGTTGGGCTCCGCCCCCCCCCCCCCCCCCCCCAAGAAGGCTCCGCAAGACGGATCCTCGTCAGGCCTACCTGGACTTCGAACCCAGGCTGGACTGTGGGGGGGGGGGGGGGGCGAGCCTTTCAGAGACTATACGTGCTGCTGGCTTCTCGTATAATGCGTTGTTTGGGGATATATAATAACTTTATAGCCCAACAGAAAATAATCAAAGGATTGTTTTTCTTTTTCACTCTTTCAATATTAACATGGTAAGGGCATCAGTGTGCGGAATGCTCTCTGTTTTTCACAACAAACTTACATAACTTTAGAACGCTAATATTGAACTCCAAAAGGCGCCACGCGGGTCAATGCATTGTCATCACAGTATCTTGTATGGCACCTTTCCATTCATTTACCCCCCCCCCCCCCCTCTTGTCCTTTTGGGCCTATTTTGTGATACCAGTCTGCCCCAGAAATATCTCGTCGTGGATATTAATGATATGTATTCCGAGCAGTTGTAGGTTAAGACACCTCGGGACTCCTCGCTTAATGTTTCTCGGGGTGGGGTGGGCCTTTTCTAAAAAGAAACCGTGCTTGAACCAACCTTAAGGACACTTTGATTCCGGGGCCCATAGGTGTAGGACATATGTAAGTTGAATTCTTTCAAAAGGCACGAGTGCAGAGTTAATGAGTGTCTGTTTGGAGGGGGGGGGGGGGGGGGGGTGCTGGCTCTCCAAAGGAATTTTCGAAAAATGAAAAAGTCGTGGGGGCAGAGACGTTTTCCTTCATGTTTTGAGACAGTTACTTTGTCTTAATGGGAATCCTTTTCCAAACATGCATGCATCGTCCCTTTAATTCGGTAGTCCTACCAATTGAAGTGCATGATAACTACTCTGCCTGTCTCTTCTCTGCACTTGGGGAATTACCACACTCAGTGCGAACGGGGAGACATTGTACGCCGGAATATTTTGAAAATGGATTAAGAAGTGGTGCCGAGAACATTGGGGGGAACTATAACCCATATTTGTATTATATAACTTATATGTTCAAGGTACTCACTGGATGCAAATTCAAATGTGCAGTGTAAACACCATTCAATTTATTACTTCTCGCAGTAATCATTTCCACATGCCATCGAAAATTCAAGACCAAAACTCCCGACTAAGTTGCCGATGCCACCCCGTGGGATTCTTGAGAAGTGGTTCAGGTCTTGTTCATGTTCATTTGGGTAGACAGTTCCTACCTACTGGTATAACTGGCCTTGATAATTACCGCCCGGCCGGGGTGCGAGTACGCTGAAGTGGGCATCATATGGTTAAACGAGTGACAAAACTGTCGCAATATAGCCATACATGCTGAAAATGACATGTAGCGTCAATAAAAAAAAAACTCTCAAGCGAGATGTATTTTATATATTTGAATTCCTGCCGCGTTACAATTTATTTATTGATGTTTAACCCTTCACTTAACATGAAAAGCAGACGACACTTGCAAAAGGCATTCTTGAATAACTAATTTTTTCCATTTTTTTGTCTCAAAAACATAGGTTATGACCCCTCATTGGAACGAGCTCGTTCCAAAGAGGGGTCATAACCTTTATGAGATAAGAAATGGAATAATAATGAAAATTAATTGGCGATTTTTGTGAATAGTGCTGGCCGGTTTTTGCCGTTATGTTGGGTAAAGGATTAACGCCACATCAGCATCTAAGGCTATATCGTGGCGAGGGACCGTGTTATAGCAAACATCGTGAGTCTGGCTGCCGATGAGACGTGACGGGTACTCTATATAATTATGTAATTTATTAGTGAGCCGGCTGATCATGCCATTATATATCGTGAGCGATTGATCTGACCCATTCTCAAGTAGAGAGGATGTCGTTTTGAAACTTCAAGCGATTCTACTACAATTTAGTTTAAATTTAATGAAGGAAAATACTCTGCCCTCGCCCAAATAGTTAACGTTTGGTATGAATTGCAAACTATTTTATCTCTTAAAACTGCAAACTCTCGGTAGCTCAATACACACACACACTCCCATTTAAATTGTATTTCTTTCTTCACAAGCAATCTGTATTTCATAAGCTTTCATTGGAACGAGCTTGTCTACCTCGTTTCAATGAGGGGTCATCAGCTTTGGTTTCAATGAAAACATTTTTTTTCCGTTGATCGAAAAAAGATATGCCGCCTTTGAAGCACATTATTTTCCAACAGATGAGGCGGATTTTTCGAGTGGTCTGCATGGTACGGTTGTGGATCTCATTCTCAGTTTTATTAAGTCTACATTTTTCAGAGTTTCCATTCGCTAATTCCCGATTCCCCAACGTAACAATGAACAGTGGAGAATTCTTCAAGAAATTCTGTTGCAGACAGCCTATTATTGGCCTAGGGATCTGGCAGTGGTTTCTACAGTGGCGACCACCCATAGGGAGAGATGGAGTAAGTCCGGGGGGGGGGAGTGGGGCGACTCCCGGGGGAAGGAGTGGGGCAGACGTTTTAAGAAAACCTTTTTTCAATAAAAAAGTTATCAAATATTTGGAGGACCTTGGAGTTCGTGTGCGATACTCCAGTCATTTATTCCCTCTAGTAAAATGTGCCCCGTATTTGAAGGACAAGTTTGCTTGCGGGGTCATACTCGCTACTCGGAGCAATATTTACGGCGAATATTATCGTACGACAGGCAAAATTTTGGTGTTAGTACAATCCTTCCAAAAGGGCTAGAGTCAAGGATTTGGCGAGTTCCATACCTGAAAATAAAAATTTTCTAACGACGAGCTGAACCATCGCCATGAATGGACGTGACAACCGTTACTTATTCCCAGTTCCTTGTTCGACATTCGGTATCAACCGATAAAAAAATCGGTTGATACCGAATGTCGAATAAGGAACTGGGAATAAGTAACGGTTGTCACGTACCCTCACCATGACCCCCCCCCCCCCCCCCCCCCCCCCACTATACCTCTCGAATGGGAATGGGACTTTCACTCCAATATTTGAATACGCAACTCCTGATGCACTGCACCACCAATTTATCATCGATCTAATCTTTTGCTGACTTTTTGAGGCGGGGGGGGGGGGGGGTGAGAGAGATTGGAATGAGGATGAGGGTGATAGATTACAGTAAAGGAAATAGGCCTAGTTTTCTAGGTTTGCTAGAAAGAATAAAACAAGTGCAGTCGTTTGGGATGAAAACACTATTTCATATAAAGTGCGGGTCAAAATGCCCGCGGTCCAACTGCCACTCCCATTAAGTAGCTATTGTGATGGTGTTTATCATGGTGAGGAAATATGTCACCCTTGTTTTCTGTTTTAGCACGAATTAATGTCTAATTTCATCACTAAAATATTCGCTTTTTAATTCGCCCATTGACTCACAACTGTGCGTGGGATATAAATAGTTTTCAAAATTTCCTTAGGTGTGAAATGTAAATTTAAATTGTCTAGTAACAGGTGACTGAATGTGAGTACATGTGTCGTCGTATGTAATGATGATGGACCGTAACCTTTTCAGCGAAGAGTTAAGGAATGTCATCTTCCTTTAGAATAATTTATACTTCACAGCGAATTGAACGAACCTGTTTTGTTTTTGTTATAAGAGGGGGTGGTATGTTACGTGTGGGTAACGTCAAATGAAAACTAACGAACGAATTACAGGTTGCGTCAAAGCAATGCAACATAACTATTAAATTAATAATGTTTTACCAGAAAGACTTGACAATCTGTCGGAACTATCATGACCCAAAGGTTGAGTATTGCATCCACATATGAATAAAACGGCTTGCTGTTTCCATCTTAAAAGAATTTCCGCCAAAATAAATAGCAAGAACTAATGGGCGATCTCGCTTGCGCGAGATAGCGCGTTGATTGTTTGTTGATATTTATACAGGCAGAAATCCCGTTAAAAAGAATGACTGGCGTAGTAAAAACAGAAGGCGGAGAAGCATCACAACACCCTTTTGCTATAGGTTACCTCCATGCTATTTAGCGCAACCTGCTCACGGGTTACCATATAAGGCCTTTTTTCGTCGTATTGTCAGACTTTAATATATCTAATGGAATACATTATAATAGCTGTACCAAAGAAACATCTCAAACGGAACTATATATACCCTGTGTTGCTCTGGTTGAAGGCTTAACGCGACGTCGCTCTTAAAAGCCACCCTGCCCATGTTACTCCAGATTAGAAATTACATCAAGGTTCCAAAATTCAACTCGATACCTCAAAATGTATGAGTGCCTAAGTAGCAAACAGACAGAGGCTGACGGACGATCGAAGATACAGCCTAAAGAGACTCACATTCGCGTTTGTAGTGTGGGGAAAATATCTGATCAGATAAAATCATGTAAATTCTAATAATAATATGACATGTCGTTCACTGAGTTCCAATGTGTTCTATGTGTATACTATACTGGCACATAGAACACATTGGAACTCAAGGGACGAAGTGTCTGTGGGCCGATTGTTGAATGACAGATCATCCTTTATGCACATTTTTCGCCGTTTTGGAAAGCGTTAATTTTAACACGTGCCCAAGAAGTTCCAAAAATGTTCTAATTATTCATTAAGCCTCAGAGTGTGTTAGTGGTAGTTAACCACTCATATCCTAGAGCACGAAAACTAAAGATGAATCAAGATTGTCATCAAATCCGCATGCTTAATTTATGCTCAAGTTCTTTATCGAAACATCTTGTTTTCAAGAAGTTATAATTCACTTCACATTGCTTGTTTCATGCCGATACTTCCACGACTTTTGGCGAGCAAGGGATAATAAACATACAATTTGTGTATCTACTACATCGGTTGCTTAACAGTCAACGAACAGCTGGTTGCCTAATATGGAACAAGCACATTCCTTCTCTCGCAATTTTCTCGTTTACGATCTTTCTGATAACCTGTTTCCCCTCTTTGTAGGTGAATCCTGGCAGTCTAGCAGCAAAGTGTGGATTACAGGCTGGTGATATCATTCTGAAAATAGGGGCAGCAGGATCTGATACTTTCAGACATAAAGATGCACAGGATGCGATAGTACATAGTGGCAATAAATTAGATTTACTGCTTCAAAGGTAACGAGTACCAGCCCACCCATTCCATTCACAACAGCACTGTACGAAGAGTTCTTTAATCGTCGATCGACATGCATATATCTGAGAAATTAATTGGTACCTGCGAATCTATAAATGAAAGAGCACTTAACGGTTTACGATAATTGGGTCGGTTCATTGTAAGACAAGTTGCATGTATATAATGTCTCTGAAAGACAGTTAGTCAAGCGTTTTCTTTTTAAAACGTTGTAAAGGTCACGATTTTGGCAATGTTAACTGTTTCGAATAGTTGCTGATTAAACACTTTGAAGGTACAGGTTTACCTCATCTGTAAAAGCGACAAGGAGAGAGCGAGGCACGTGCCTTACCAATCACTCAATGCATTCTGTTACAGGACTAAATTTATTGATGTTTAAGGTCACATATTTATGCACAATGGCTAATCATGAGCGTGACAGTTTTACGGGTGGAGGAAGCCGGAGTACCCGGAGAGAACCACCGAGCAACGACGAGCAGCTGCCAGCTCCCCAACATCGTAACTCCGCACTGCAGCACAAGCAGGGTTAGATTGGTTGAAGATATGCGTACCATCGACGTGCAGTACGCCTTCGTACACGGCGTCATCGTGCCCCCACGCGGGCAATGGAGATGAAGTGTCTTGCCCAAGGACACAACGCGGTTGCCGTAGGTGGGATTCGAACCGAGGACCTCTCGGCTTGCAGCCTGCAGCTCTACCTACTGAGCCACCGCGCACCCTTCAGGACTAAATTACATCATGCTAACCATGCAGAGAGTGAACTGATCCGGGTACTCGAACCTCCCGTTCATAAAGTGTCATGGAAACCTCAAAGACTAAGAATGTCTTGTAACCCCTTCAGTTTCAAAGTTCCTGTCATTTTTAAGAACGGGGCATAACCCCGAGAGCTCTTGCACACTCCCACTGAAAGTACCAATATGCAAGGGCTTCGGAACACGCTCCTTGGAAAACTCTTTTGGCCTATACAATTTTATTTATAGAAGTACACACGTTCTTTCATCGCCCATGTTAAACCGTTAAACGCACATATTCGGCTTCTGTTCTGTTTTAAATTCATCGCCTGAGTGATAGAATGTCCCATGTCCCCTATGGGGCATAGGACATTCTAGCAGTCAGATGACGAATTCCTAACAGCTGAATAGAAGAAAATTCACGAAAGCGCAAAATCACAAATCACCCGCTCATTTTTGATGCCTCACTCGTCGTATCGTATTTTCCACTCCCCGCCATTTCCACGGTTCCAAATAATTAATCTACTCTCTGTCCAGGAGCTTTCACCGAGAAAAAGGCATGTTGTTTACCCCTTTACCTAACATGAAAAGCGGATGAGGCATATTGCTTAACCCTTTACCTTACTTGAAAAGCAGACGACACTTGCAAAAAAAAAATTCTGGAATAGCTAATTTTTTTCACGTTTTGTCTCAAAAACATAGGTTATGACCCCTCGTTGGAACGAGCTCGACGAGCTCGTTCCAACGAGGGGTCATAACGTATGTTTTTGAGAAAAAATAATGAAAATTAATTGGCGATTTTTTGAGAATAGCGCTGGCCGGTTTTCACCGTTACGTTGGGTAAAGGGTTAATAGACTGCGGCTGATAGAAGAAATAATAGAATCTGTGAGACTCAGCTCCTACACCTGGCCGAGTCTTGGGTGATCTGAAAACTTTGCAGCTCTTCAACTTTGGGCAAAAGTAATTAACCGATTTGTTGTCACACAACTTCTTTCGGTCCCAATGAAAGTTATTTCGGAGCTCCTCCACAGTGGTTCGCTAATACTTGATGTAATGTTGGTGACCAAGTGATCTTGCCCTAACCATGCACGTCCTTTGAACCTACCAAATGGTGAGGTAGTCCAAACTTTGCTCCACGGGTCGTGATATAATTATTGGTGCGATACATCCACACGTATCAAACCAAAAATTCTATTACAGCATATGGGACCAAGTTTGGAATAGTGGCCAGGTATTTTCGGATCAGGTCAGTGCCGTGGACGACAAAGGTGTGGATTATGGTTGAAAGCACAAAACTACGAAAAGGCAACAAATAAGAGATATTTAAAAAGCCTGTTCTTTATAAAGTTAATACAAGTAATTCAACAATGAAAAATATGAGACCAAATTTTCATCGGTATACGACGGACATATGGCATGGGGTGCCGCGTCTGATTAAGTGTCTAATCGTTTAATTGCTGATGTCAAACCCATTCATCATTTGTTGGACAGAACTTTCAAGCTACAGACTACCCTGTAGCTTCACCTCACAGTGCTTCTCCCCACCTTCACAACGTTCTTTCAACCTGCATTTTGTCTCTCGTTCCAGGCCCCCTGTCACTTAATACTTGCCTTTTGGGTCCAAGAGCTCCAACACCCTTCTCGGTCTATCATTTCCTCTTCATACTACCCATTTCCTCTCCATACTACTCATTTCCTCGCCCTTCCCATTCTCCTCCATGCTCCCTGTTCCCTCCACTCCAAAACTATCTGCAGCCACCATTTTGAAAATGCTTTTGAGATTTCAAACATCTTCTCCACATTGCACACCCAATGGTGGTACTAAAACGGAGGGCTCAGGTGGGCTACACCCACCCCGTCGGTCAGGACAAGCCCCACCTCCCCGTTGGGAAATCGCCCCTTTTACTGAAGGCTTGTCGGGGAATACCATAGCCCCTTGTCTAGAAGTGCAAGCCTCTTGTCGGGAGAATCTTAGCGCAACCACTGTACATCCCCTTCCCCATACACCGAATTCTTATTTACCTACTTCACAGTTCACACTCCGACTCGAATAGATTAGAATCACTTCAAAACCATAGGTCAAAGGTCCAAAATTACATTTAAGTTTAATGCTACCAACAGATTTCTGGCCCTAAATCGCCAAAGTGGGTCCGAAATTCACTGTAACTCAGCCCAGGTAGGCATGTGTTGAGATGTTGTCTTGCAGAGCGAGGGTATGGGTATTCGGAAACGTGTATAATATTTAATTCCTAACTTCCCATATACCCCAGTATTTCATACGTGGCTTTGGGGTAATGTCTAGATGGGAGCTATCAAATTTTTTTGAAATTTCATTGAAAAACGTAGCTGCTGATGGCCATCTTGTATTTGGCATATGAATTGTCAACAATTATATTAGCATGCCCTACAGGCTGCATCTCTCACCTGATGAGTTTCAAATATCAAATTTCATATGTGGCTTTGGAGTAATGTCTAGATGGGAGCTATCACATTTTTCCGAATTCCGTTGTCAGACCACATATTATAGAATAAATGTTCAATGTATCACTAGAAGACAGGAAATTTACCAAATTCCTATTAATTGAATAGTCTTATTGACTGAGTACTTTTACATGGCAAATTGGCTATTCATTTAATAGGGTGCCACTCTGTCAATGAAGAAAACACAAGAGAAATTTTCCTGCAGATCACAACATATTAAGACTTTCATTTTATTTATTTATTTATTTTATTTATTTATTTATTTAAGGTTTTAGGGGTTGAGGAACCCGGAGTACCTGGAGAGAATCACCGAGCAACGACGAGTAGCTGCCAGCTCCCCAGCATCGTAACTCCGCACTGTTGCACAGGCAGGGTTAGATTGGTCGACGTGCAGTACGCCTTAGTACACGGCGTCATCATGCCCCCGTGTGGACAATCGGGGTTAAGTACCTTGCCCAAGGACACAACGGGGGAGTCCGAATCGGTCCCTCAGATGGTCACCCATCCAAGGACTAACCGGGCTTAACTTCGATGACCTGACGAGAACCGATTACCGCAACGCCACCGCGCTCACATATACCCCAGTATTATAATATATATGCTATGTTTGTAGTGGCGGCGTCATATATTTGTCTGTTTGGAGGACGGTGGGCAGGTTTTCCGTGAGCGGAGGTTCATAATTTATTCCGGCCCTTTACCCAAAACGAATGAATAGAAAATACTTCAGTGTAAACACATTTCATATAAGTAGTATATCGCATACCAGGACATGCCTTATCATGTGGATATCTGTGGTGGCTCCAGGAAGTGACGTTATGTCACGTGACCCAGTGACGCCATGTTGGCTTGCCATGGTAGCCCACGTGAACGGCCATGTGGCGTCATTGCCATAGTGCTCCGTGGTGTCAGTGAGCATGCTCAGCGTTAGTCTAAACATGGCATGAAAGACCGTATTTGACTTATTTGGTTTATCTGGTAGTACGTGGTTGCTATGTAACCCACAAGCTTCTAATAGGACGGGGCGGGGTGGGTGTGTGAAATAATCAGAGGGTATGTTCGATAGAATGGGAATATATCAAATTACCCAAATTGATCCAATAACTATTTTTTTACTAGCTCGGATTCCTTTGGGATCATCTGCTTCTATCTGTATATCTATGTTATTATTTCTGTCCACCCGACCCTGATTGTTTTTCGCGAGTATACTGCAGTAGAGCAGAAGAGCCTCTTAGGTGGAACAATTTTAGGTTATTATCACTATTTTTTTTTTTTTTTAGCTTTTCTGACCTGTTCTGACTTGATTTTAATCCTATTGTGGTTCCTCTTGTTCCTTGTTGTCGAAGTATAAAGGCCATTTACCAGTCTGGTTGGCCCGGATCTCTTAGTCTCGTGGTAAATTGATCGCTTTGTGTGCTAGAGGTCGACGGTTCGAGCCTCGGTTCGCGCACTTCTCTCTCGATCTGTAACATTCCCAACAAAACGAGTCCTGTTCCATTTACTTAGATCATTCAATCAGATCACCTCTATGCACCTAAATAACCAGTCAGATCACTCCATTCATCTAAACCCTCACCCGCAATCACCACATTCTGTATCTGGACTGAGAAGTTCGTCTTTCGCCATATGAGGCCATGAAAAAATCCCTCACTCAGTGAGGTATAATCTATTGTCCCTCTTACCCTCTTCTGGGTATTGAAACCCACTTCAAACATCCCGTCCTAATAGCCACTGACCCTCGGAACCCTATTTTCGTCGTATGAGGTGGTTAAGGTCATGAGAAAATCCCTCATTGAGGTATTATCTGTCATTGCTCATTATATGAGTCATATCCTCATCTGGGTATTGAACTGTCGCGTTCGGTGGAACCCCACTTTTGAATATTTTCTATTATCTGCATTTGGTTGTAGAATCTCTTTTTTGTCGTATGAGCCATGAGGAAAAACCTCAATGAGGTATAATCTAGCATCCCCATATCCTCATCTCCATATTTGAGGACAGAAGTCACTGAGTGGTGATTTGGGGACTGGTGGGTACTACTGGGGGATACGTTTTGGAGTATATATTCAATTCATTTTTATTCTGTTCTCTGATATATTGTTCACGCGTGCTATGGCCCTAAAAGATTTCAAAAGTGGGGAATGGGTGGTGTGACGAAGCAGAGAGGTACATAATTATTATCGAAACTGCAAGTAGGCCTAAAGAATGATTACCGGTTGATCGCGGTATTTTGGTAATTTGACAAACTTTAGTTCATATGAAATTTACAGGATTTGATCTCAGTGAAGCAAATTAGAATGACTAAATGGGGGAGGGCAGTCACTACAGAGTAGCCACGGGAGCTTATGAAAGTGAGCACATTTGAAGTTAATTGAAGTCTCTCTGACCTTTGCAATTCAACATTTTGGTGAGTGTGCTCAGTACAGGATGAGTTCCGCATTATCTTAACTTTGGAATCGATGCATAAATGTGTTCATTCCGAATCAACCATGTCGTCGCATGAGAACCATAAGGTTCTATCTTCCAGTGGAAGATAGAACATCATGGTTTTCAAACGGCGATATCATGTTATAGTTTGTCAATAAGACAAACACACACAAGAACAGTTTTGCACTATCCAATCAAATGTAACAGAGCAAATTATATTATGGTGAAAGGAAATAATCAGTGGTCAAGAAAAATGTAGCGCTCAACCAGTTAAAGTAGTTCGTTGTCTTGAAAATTGGCTGAATATGAAGGCATTGGGTACATCGAAGCAACTATAGACACTTTGAGGGGTGGGGGTTTCCATGCAATGCCTCTAAATTCAGCCAATCAAAAGGCCTGACAAACGGTATTTTTTGTTTTTAAAAATTTGATTAGCAGTTTCCATCATGATTTCAAAAAGTGATTATAAATAGTGAATATCTCGCCAATATGAAAGAAAAATGGTCAACATTTGGACATTTTTGTATAGCATTTTGCGATGCGAATCCGGTCATCAAATACCCTGGTCACTCAAAACAATTCACCACCTTTTAGCATGTTGGCAGATTGTGCTTAGAAGGTGCAAGACACAATGATGAACTACACATTCTTTCAACCGATTCAAGTGGAGCTCAAAGCTCCACATCTCAACATTTAGAAAGTCTAACAGTTACTTGCCAATGTTTGGTTGTTTCTATGTGTTCTCTTGCTTCCTCTACTCCAAGAACTGTGTGGAATAGTACACGTGGTGTGATTTTAAGGTTTATTATCTGATTTCATAGGGCCCTGCAAAGCTTTGAGATTCGATTCGATTTGGAATCTTAAGTTGCCATTCGGATCGATTCGAATCGGTTGCATGATTTGTTTACATTCGAATCTTTTCACTGGAATATAGCTTGGCATCCGCCATCTTCATCGTCTCATAGTACATATAGTACTTGTGGAAACTGTACATAAATAATATTGAAAATAAAGACTGAATGTAGTTTCTGCTATTTAAACAGAAACAACATCCGTACCCATGCCACCAGCCAATCTAAATCCATTTTAACTAGACACTATCACTGTGGAAGGGAGCGCGGTGGCTCAGTAGGTAGAGGTGCAGGATGCAAGCCGAGAGGTCCTCGGTTCGAATCCCACCTGCGGCAACCGCGTTGTGTCCTTGGGCAAGACACTTCATCTCCATTGCCCGCGTGGGGGCACGGTTGCGTTGTGTACTGAGGCGTACTGCACGTCGATGGTACACTTGTCTTCAACCATTGCTAACCCTGCTTGTGTGGAGTTAGTATGTTGAGGAGCTGACAGTTGCTCGGTGGTTCTCTCCGGGCACTCCGGCTTCTTTCACCCGTGAAACTGTCACGGTCATGATTAGCCATTGTGCAGAAATATGTGACCTTAAACACCAATAAATAAATAAATCACTGTGGAAAAAAATTTAAAGTTTCCAAGCAATATCTATGATGAGATGTTGCTAGGGCTAGACCTGTGCATTGCCTAGTACCGGGGGGGGGGGGGGGGCTTTACTAATCACTTCCCATCCGTCGTCCGTGCATCTAACAAACTACTGGACCAAATTCAACAAAATTTTCTGTGTATGTTCTCTATCATATGTCAATTCAAGTTCGTTCAAATCAAGTTGACCCGCCCCTTGATAGGGTCTCGCCTAAAAAGTGTGCTTAAATCTTAAAAAATTTTCTTCTCATGAACCAGCAGTAGCAGAGACTTGATATTTGGTGTGCAGCTTCCTTTTGAGGTGTAGACTCTGATTTGTTCAAGAGAAGTTCGAGGAGCTATATTTGCCTTCATTATGGGAGGGGCAAGAATTTTTGCCCCGCCCAAAATTTCTATTTTCCAAACCGAGAGGCAGATTTGAACCAAATTTGATATGAGGGCTTATTGGGTCATAAGTACTTAATTTATGCCCAAAAAAATTTTCCCGTCGCCCCATGGGAACCGCAGGAGCTAAAAATAGAAAAAAATTAAAACGCCCATTTCTCTACACTGCACTGAGAATTCTTATTTGGTCTGAAGCTTCCTTAGGACCAACAGAATGGAATGGTCAAAAAAATTGCTATCAGTTTTATCATGGGGTACTTTTTTGGGACTTTGAAAAAGTGCTGAGTCAGCATTTTTTAACACTGTGGGTAATGGGAAAACATTTAACACTACTTTTCTCCTAAACCACTGCCCCAAAAGCTTTCAAATTTCACATATAACATCTTTGGAAGATTGTTTCACATGTTTATTGAAAGCAAATCCCTGGGTCCATATTTGGGCTCTCTATTGGAGCCCAAATGTTTAAATTAGTGCAGTATGAGGAATATTCTTTAAAAATCTTCTTCTTCAGACCTACCAATAGGAATCTTTTGATATTTGGTATGCAGCATGCTAAGGGAGGTGAGATTCAAGTTTGTTCAAGCCAAATCCCTGGGTTCGTATTTGGGCTGAAAATTTGGGTCCGGACTTAGAAATTTTGGACCAAAATCCGGAAATTAGTTTTTTAGTGTTTTTTGTGCGTTTTGGTCAATTTTAAGACAAAAAAAATTTTTTTTTTTACACTGTAAATTTGGGGGCCGGGTGGGACCGGAAATTAGTTCTTTGGTTTTTTATGCGTTTTGGTCCATTTTAAGAAGAAGAAAAAAAAATTTTAGTCTGAAAAAATTTTGTTTGGGACTTCGAAAATTTCCGAACAAAAATAAAAAAAAATCTGTTTTTTTATGCGTTTATCTCAATTTTGGGACGTACAAGTGCAGGAACTGAAAATAGAAGGAAAATCCTGTGTATTGTGTGGGCACAATAGCTTCGTCTATAGTTGGTATAGGCTTTTCTTAGGAGGGGCGTATGCAGCTTATTCAAGTCAAGTCCCTGGTTTGATATTTAGACTACCATGTCAGGTGAGCACCTTAAGGCCCCCTGGGGCCTCTTGTTTGAACTGTAATCCTTACAAGGTAATATTTCAACTACATCACCAAGGCAGGCCTTCGACGAAGTGATGTAGTTAGAATGTTTTATCAGTCGGGGGTGTGGGGGGGGGAGGGAGCCATCACTGTAGGAATGAATCAGGTTTACAGCACCCTCTTCCCCAGTCGGTCATCTTCAAGACGCCCCTGATTCGAGATTGATTCAATTTGAATCCAAACAATAGACCAGATTCAATTCGAGATTCGATAAGAAGCAAAAAGGGGTGATTCATGGGGCCCT
The DNA here is from genome assembly GCA_031216915.1 of Pictodentalium vernedei. Taxonomy (NCBI): domain Eukaryota; kingdom Metazoa; phylum Mollusca; class Scaphopoda; order Dentaliida; family Dentaliidae; genus Pictodentalium; species Pictodentalium vernedei. The sequence continues at coordinate 546,318,399 of CM062297.1, forward strand.
ATGATTTCAGTCTTTTTCTTACCCAATCAACTGACCCAGCTACAGTTTTTTAGCTCACCTTGACAAAGTCAAGCTGAGCTAATCTCATCGCTCTCCGTCCGGCATCCGTCAACAATATGTTTTGGTTCTGAAGAAGATTTTTCAAAGTTCTCCAACACCACTGGGCCAATTCAAGTTAAAGTTTGTGTGCGTGATGGTTCGGAAGGGGTATTGCATTTTTGTTCAACTCAAATGCCCAGCCCCATAGGGAGGGGGTGGGGGAAAATGCTCCAAAATATTTTTAAAATCTTCTTCTTATGAACCAGCAGATACAATGACTTGATATTTATTATGGAGCTTCCTTTTGAGGTGTAGAATCAAATTTGTTAAAATGAACTTCGTGCAGCAATATTTGGCTTTGTAATGGGAGGGGTAAGACTTTTGGCCCCACCCAAAATTTATATTTTCTGAACCGATGGTCCGATTTGAACCAAATTTGGTGTGTGGTATTATTGAGTCATAGGTACTTGACTCATGCAAAAAAAATAAAATAAAATTCTCGCATCCCCAAGGGAACCCCATGAGCTAAAAATAGAAATATTTTCAAACGCCCATATTTTCCAAACCACATGGAACAGAGAGCTGTTATTTGGTATGAAGCATCTTTGGGAGCAGTAGAATTGAATGGTAAAAAATGTTGCCACTAGTTACGTTAGGGTGTTCTGTAGAGGGCATCAAAAAAATGCTGAGTCAGCATATTTGCAAAAATTAAAAAAAATCTTTTCTCCAGAACCAATGGTCAGAATCTTCGGTATTCAGCATTCATAGGGGGGTCAAATACAAGTTTGTTAAAATAAAGCCCATTGGTTGAATTTTTAACTTAGGGCAATATGGGGAATATTCTTTAAAAATCTTCTTCAGAACCACCAGTCAGAATCTTTTAATGTTTGGTATGCATCATTGTTATGAGGAGCAGATTCAAGATTGTTCAAACCAAGTCCCTAGGTTAATAATAAGCCCAAAGTTTAACTTAGTTTAATATGAGGGATAATTTTTTAAAATCTCCTTCATCAGATCCACCAGTCAGAATGCTTTCATATTTCGTATATAACATCTTTGGAGGGGGGGGGGGGGGGGGGGGGGGGTTTGGGGGGGGTGCAGATTCAAGTTTGTTCAAATCGTGTCCCTAGGTATATATTTGGCTTCACTATGATGGTAGCCCAAATTTGAACTTGGTGCAATATGAGGAAATTTCTTTAAAAATCTTCTTTTTCAGATCCACCAGTCAGAATGCTTTCATATTTGGTATACAACATAGCTAGGGAGGGAGGGGGGGGGGGGGGGTCAGATTCAAGTTTATTCAATTTGAGTGCCTGGGTTGATATTTGGGCTCCATATGGGAACCTGAAATTTAACTTAGTACAATATGAGGGAATTTCTTCAAAAATCTTCTTCAAATTCATCTGTCAGAATCCTTTCATATCTGGGTTACAACATATCTAGGGGAGTCAGATTCAAGTTTGTTCAAATTGGTTCCCTGGGTTAATATTTGGGCTCCCTATGGTAGCCCGAATTTAACATAGGGCAATATGAGGAAATTTCTTTAAAAATCTTCTTCTTCAGATCCACTAGTCAGAATGCTTTCATATTTGGTATACAACATCTCTAGGGGGGACAGATTAAAGTTTCTTCAAATTGGGTTAGTAGGTTAATATTTGGGCTCGCAATGTTAGCCCAAATTTTAACTTAGTGCAAGATGAAGAAATTTCTTTACAATTTTTCTTCTTCAGATCCAACAGTCCGAATGCTTTCATATTTGGTATACAACATCTATAGGGAGGTCAGATTCAACTTGGTTCAAATCGAGAGCCTGGGTTAATATTTGGGCTCCATACGGGAGCCGAAATTGGCCATGTAGCTGAAGAATTTTGTATTCTGTACCCTCTAGAGGTGTGTAACTAAGATTAATCCACATAGTTGTATCAAGGGGCTTCATAGGGAAGCTCCCCATTTTACATTATGATCAACTGAAGAAAAGGCATGATGCTCAGACTATTTTTGTCACTCCTGAGGGCTCAAGGATTGACAATGTATCCTATGGAGATGGATTGCTTAATGTAGACTCATTCTTGGACTCTGTTTATATTGTGTTCTGTTCAAGGTGAGTGCTTCAGGCCCTGTGGGGACTCTTGTTTATTTCTTGAAATGTACATAAAAATGGTCTTTCAGACCATTTGCATGTAGATTCAAAGAACTTAAACACCACCAAAAGCATTATTTTTAGAGGATATTACTTTTATGGGGACATGAAGCTGGATTTTGAAACCTTTCCCTTTGTGCAAACATTATTTCAGTTTTTTTTATGTGAGTGCAATTATATCTCTGAATATATAACTGTGGTTGTTGAAAGTGTAATTGAATCACCATAAACATACTTTCTAAAAAAAGAAATTTTCATTGCGATCTGATATTTGTTGAAAACTGCTGTTAATTTTACACTCATTATTAGTCTTAGAAGTGAAAAATAAACAAGCAAAAACCTTAACCCTTTACCTAACGAATCATCCGCAAATGGCCACGTAATTGAGCAGTTGAAAAAAATAATTTTTTAAAAATATTTCAACAAAACCATAGCATGTGACCCCTCATTGGAACGAGCTCATTCAGCTCATTCCAATGATGGGTCACATGATGTGGTTTTGTTGAAATGTTTTTGAAAAATTTTAAAAAATAGTAATTAAAATAATAAATTTTGATATTCTCTATGTTAGGTAAAGGGTTAAATTCAGTTAGAGTTTAATTTGATTTCCAATTCAGTTCATACAAGAATAAATTTGTTTTGATTCTGTTGCACTAGGATACAGGATTTTATTTAAATTTGGATTTAAATATTTGTAAGAGCTTTTCAGATTTACACAGTGAGCCATCGTTCTTGTATTCTTTATGTAAACTAAATGTTCTTACTTGCATATATAACTTGAAAAACCAGATTGTATTACTTTAGGACTAAAAATAAGTGGCAGCTTTGCACTTGTTCACACTTGTACTGCCAGTGTTTGTAGGTTAGAATTTTATCTAGTAGAATATTTTAAGAGGCAGTAATTAGTCCCCTATCATTTCCATATGCCCATCTTTGTCGGGATGTTCATTACAGGGGGTGTGGAACAGTGGGATAAGAGTAGAACCGTTTCAATTGAATGCAGCCAATTTTGACAATTAAGAATATTCAGGTTACAAAAATTTTCCGTTATATGTAAGATAATAATTTAAGTTTCCTACAATTTTGACATTAAACAGAGTGTAAACTTACTTTTTTATGTCTTGTTTGACCGAACTCATGGGTTGGGCAGATTAGGGGATAGGATGGAGGTGTTGCACTATTCCCTCTATTTCTTGTAACTCAGTTTTCTTTCCACACACTTAGACTAGTGGACATGGTGATATCTGATAACACATGGACACTATTCTTTTTTCTTTTTCTTTTTTTTCTTTTTTTTTTTATAAACAATACCACACCACATGCATACAGTAGCTATAACTCTTGAACAGGTTCCCTGTTGTACAAGCCATTACAAACTGGCCTGTGTTGATGAAAGAGGGAGGGGCACGGTGGCTCAGTAGGTAGAGGTGCAGGCTGCAAGCCGAGAGGTCCTTGGTTCGAATCCCACCTGCGGCAACCGCATTGTGTCCTTGGGCAAGACACTTCACCCCATTGCCCATGTGGGGGCATGGTGGCATTGTGTACTAAGGCGTACTGCAATTCGATGGTTCACTTGTCTTCAACCAATGCTAACCCTGCTTGTGTGGAGTTAGTTAGTTGACAGTTGCTCGCCATTGCTCAGTGGTTCTCTCCAGTTACTCTGGCTTCCTCCACCCGTAAAACTGACGCGGTCATGATTAGCCATTGTGGAGAAATATGTGACCTTAAACACCATTAAATAAATAAATAAATAGATGAAAGAGGGTCTGTTCACCTCCAAATTGCCACTATCCGTGAATGAAATGTTGTGACCCAAAATGAAAATTCTGGATTTGGCACTGGCCTTTAAAATTAGGGATTTTTGTGTCTGTTAGGATAAATATGCGATAAATTACAATATTATTTAATTCCGTTAACCATCTGCACACTGATGTCAAGGTTTCAGTACCCATACTTTACCCAAAATGCAGCTAGGAATTTAACCCTTAAGGGCCTGGAGATTTTGCTATATTTTATAAGTCCACCTCCACTGGCTTTGCAGTTGTTTCTTGTCAAGTCTTGGCTGCCTACAAAGGCAGCCAAGTCTTGTCTAGAAACAACTGACAAAGTACTTAGAAAACAGGTTTTGAATTTACCTAACAATTCAAGTTGGGGCACCTGTTCCATTAAAAAGTTATCAAACATGGAATTGGGCCCTTAAGGGTTAAGCAATTCAGTCTTGTTTGACAGAGCTTATTGAACTCTGTCAAACAAGAATGAATTTGTTAAATTCCTAGGTGCTTGATGGGAAATAATTTAAGTATTTTAACATCAGTGTAAGAAGGGTTAGCAGTGATTTACTTGATGACCTATATTCAATTAAGAAGTCAAATTTCTATTGAAAGGATGGATAATGGTTTTATGTTTGAAAGTACTTATGCATTTAACAAGGTTACTTCAACTCTTTACATAATGGCCATTAACCCAGCCACTGCTGCTATTCACAAAAAAATGCTCCACTTGTATTATTACTTCATTTTTTTGCCTGCAAAACACAGCTTATGAACAATCACTGGCACAGTCTGGACAAGCTCATTCCCATAAGGGTTGTAAGCTGAGGTTTGAATGCAAAATAAGAAAATATTTTGTTGTATTCAAGAAATCTTTTTGCAAGTAACATCCCCCTGTTGTGACAGATAAAGAATTAAGCAGTGTCCAATTAGGGAGCACCCATTGTATGACTGAAATAATGTTGGGAGTGCTATATCTGCTAACAAATATTCACTATTTCTTGAGAAGAGAAAACCCAAGAATTACCAGGAAATTTACATCTCACAGACCACTGTGTTGCTCCTGGTGATCATGCAATAAGGTCAAAATTTGTAAACATGCTTTCTGTGTTTTTCATACCCAGTGGTCGATGAACTGAAAATTTGATATATTGCTTTGTCTTAACCCTTTGCCCAATGTACACCATATCAAAATTTATTATTTTAATTATTTGTTTTTCATATTTATCACAAAATTTTGACAAAAAAATATTATGTGACCTCTCATTGAAATGAGCTCCCTGAGGTCATTCCAATGAGGGATCACATGATATAATTTTGTTGTAATTTTTCGTTAATTTTTTTTTGCAACTGCTCATTTTGTAAATTATGTTTATTTTTATTTACAAGTGCTCAGCTTGTAGATTATGCAGGCAGATGTGGCCAATTTATTTATTTGGTAAAGGATTAAAAAATAATTAATAGAAAATGCAACCCCATCTTGTTTTAGTTGTAATCCATGCTCTTCATAATGTATCTTGTTGTGGGCATTGTGTCCATTCATTATCCATTTTTTTACTCTCCATCCATCAGTCATTTATGTTTTGGTATCTGTTCATCTGTTTGTCTACATCAGGCCTGGCATTCTCAAGAAGGGCTGGAGGGCTTCCCTCCTAGAACCTTGGCCATTTTTTTTTGGAGGGCTATTTTTCTCCCTCCTTTATCTTTCCAATTAAACACATCACAAATTGTTTTGCAGTACTACTTCTATTTTATGTGCACAATTTCTACAGCTCACTTTATCCATATGACAAAAAGGAATATATAATTTGCTCAAAAATAAAACTCAACTGCATCACTGGGCTTCATGTTCAAACATTCTGTCACATTCATGGTACTGGTGGTATGTGACTCTGGTAATGCCGCCAGTTAGATGTAGAATAATATTTGAACTTTGTTAGGGAAAGTACAATTCTACCTTAAGATTCTGTTCATTATCTCCCTAGAAATACTGGTAGAGACAGATGTGGTCAATCTTGTTATTCTTACACTTTCTGTATAAAGCAAGAAGACTTCCTAAAACTTGTTGTCACCAGAGTTCCATTCTGTTCTATCTCCCTACTGGGAGATAGAACAGAATGGAACTCAAGTGATGGGGAGCGCGGTGGCTCAGTTGGTAGAGGTGCAGGCTGCAAGCCGAGAGGTCCTCAGTTTGAATCCCACCTGCGGCAACCGCGTTGTGTCCTTGGGCAAGACACTTCATCTCCATTACCCACTTGGGGGCTCGGTGGCGTTGTGTACTAAGGCGTACTGCACGTCGATGGTGCACTTGTCTTCAACCAATGCTAACCCTGCTTGCCTTAAGTTGGTATGTTGGGGAGCTGACAGTTGCTTGCCAGTTCTCTCCGGGTACTCTGGCTTCCTCCACCCGTAAAACTGTCACGGTCATGATTAGCCACTGTGCATAAATATGTGACCTTAAACACCAATAAATAAATAAATATAATTCAAGTGATGATGTATATCCTGGCGAGAGCATTTGCTCTCCTGGGAGGATTTAGGAGGGCATGATTTAGCCCTCCTGTATTTTTCATAATTCCAGGCCTGGTACCTGTCACTTAATTCTTCATTCCACCTATTGATTGTCCACATCTATTTTAAGTTTTAACTCTCAAGGAGACTTTTAAAAATTAAATTCCATCCAACTCACAGTTGTAAATGATGTCGCTAAATTACAGGAATGTGTTCTTAACCCTTTGAACCCCGATGTTATCTTCCATGTCAGTTCAATTACAGCAAATAGTATAGTCCATATTCATTATTTGGAGGCAGACAAATTAATATTTTTAACGTGCTGCCCTGGGGTAGCACATTGAAAATATTGATTGGTCTACTCCACTTATTCGCTTTGAAGCCATCATACTTAATGAAGTTATGATGTATCATATTCCTTGACCAGAAAAGCGGCCTCTAGGGTTCAAAGGGTTAAATTAGAGGACATAAGGTAGTTTGGTTTGGGTCCTTTTTGTCTCATGTCATAAGAAGTGATCAACCCTTAAAGGCCACGATATTTCTTTACACTTTTGCTACACGTTGACAGGTGCATAGCCAGGATATCAAAGGTGGGGGGGGGGGGGGGGGGGGGGGGGGGGCCGGGGGGCAAGAATAATATCTAGGGAGGCATACAGAGTATGATTCGCGCCATTATCCGAGCCCTTCAGCAGCAAGATGTGGGTGAGCACAAGATGGGGTGTCCCCTTCTCATTGGAGGGAAAAATTTTGAAATTTGAAAAACACAATTTTCTTGACTCTGAGTCCATTTGTGTCCTTAATTTATAAGTTGTGAAAGGCATCAATAATTAGGCCACAATGTGGACTAACAAGTTGTGAAAGGCGTCAATAATTAAGCTACAATGTGGCCTAATTATTGATGCCTTTCACAACTTATTAATTATGGACACAAATGGACTCAGAATCAAGTAAATTGCTAGATATTAAAATTTCTTACCTGATGAGAGGAGGAGAGATAAGTGCGGGAGCCAGGGTTCAAAACGTCGACCTCTAGCATGCAAAGCGACCGATTTACCACAAGACTAAGTTATCCAGACCAACCAGGCTGGTTGGTAAATGGCCTTTATACCTCCACAGCTACACATGTTAGGTGAAGGGTTAAGGTTCAGTTGGTATTCTGATGTACCAATCAAGACCTCAGAAGACAAACAGATGCATTTTAGACAGTCAGTATTACAAAAAACTATCTTCAATAGGGATGAACAGCAAGCAGCAAGGTGGGTCTGTGATGTCCCAAACTTTGATGATTCTAAAGACCTGTCCGAACATTTTATATTATTCATCAGCAGCCCCATTTATCTTTAAAAATCAAGAAATATAACCCATCTCTTCTTGGTTGACCATATATTTTTAGCTCAACTTTGACGAAGTCAAATTTGAGCTATTGTCATGGCCCGTCGTCCGTCGTCCGTCTGTCCGTCTGTCCGTCTGGCCGTCTGTCCGTCTGTCCGTCTGTCCGTACGTCAACAATTGGCTATGGCTCGGGCTAGAGGTCGTATTTATGAACCGATCTTTACGAAACTTCTTGTGTACCTTTGTTATGACCCTGGGACGGGAACGAGTGTTTTTAGGTGTGGTCCGAAATTCAAGATGGCTGCCAGTGGCCATTTTGTACCGATGATGCAAAAATCAGTTTTTTGTACAGAACTTCTGTATGAAAGTTCTGATTTGAATAAAGTTTTGTATAAATGTTTACTACCATGGGATACATCACATATAATACGGGTTTTTTTCTCGTGCGTAAATTATGCAAATTAGACTGACTTTGATTTATTTAGTGTTACTTTCAGAGCTGTAAGTGCCAAGCTGCTATGGCTCGGGCTAGAGGCCGTATTTATGAACCGATCTTTACGAAACTTCTTGGGTACCTTTGTTATGACTGTGGGACGAGAACGAGTGTTTTTGGGTGCGGTCAGAAATTCAAGATGGCTGCCAGCCACCATTTTGTACCGACGATGCAGAAATCTGTTTTTTGTACAGAACTTCCATATGAAAGCTCTGATTTGAATAATTTTTTGTATGAATGTTTAGTACCATGGGATACATCACATATAATACGGGTTTTTTTCTCGTACGTAAATTGTGCAAATTAGACTAATTTTGATGTTTTTTGGGGTTACTTTCAGCACTGTAAGTGCAAATGCCAATACGGCTCGGGCTAGAGGCCGTATTTATGAACCGATCTTTACGAAACTTCTTGGGTACCTTTGGTATCACCGTGGGACGAGAACGAGTGTTTTGGGGTCCGGTCCGAAATTCAAGATGGCCGATGGCAGCCATTTTGTACAAAATTAGGTGCAATCAGATTTTTGCACATAACTTCCATATGAAAGCCCTGATTTGAATAATTATTTTGTGTGAATGTTTAGTACCACGGGATGCATCATATATAATACGGGTTTTTTTCTCGTGCAGAAATTATGCAAATTAGATGAACTTTGATTTTTTCAGTGCGACTTACACACAGTAAGCACACATGTCAATACGGCTCAGACTAGAGTCTGTATTTATGAACTGATCTTCACAAAACTTCTTGGGTACCTTTGTTATCTCCTTGGGATGAGAATGAGTGTTTCTGGGTACGGTCCAAAATTCAAGATGGCTGCCAGTGGCCATTTTGTACCGAAATTAGGTCCGTTCAGTTTTTTGTCACAAGTTCTATACAGCTCGTATTTATGAACTGATCTTCACAAAACTTCTTGAGTACTTTTGTTTTCACCTTGGGACAGGAACGAGTGTGTTTTGGGGTGCCTTTGTTATCACTGTGCTATGAGAACAAATATTTTGGGGTTCAGTCAGACCCACTCTGGGACTCAAAGATTTTTTCTAGTTCAGCATCTGACTGTCACCCACCTTTACAATACTTTACCTGTACATTTGTTACAGGCAACGGTCAGTATTCATGTACAGACCGTTACAATACTTTATATGTACCTTTGTTATCAGGTCATTACCTAGATGTTTGTCATTGCTGTGTCACATACTATACATGTACATGTCTTTGTCTTGACAAGTTGAGCTACAGTGTCATTGACACTTTCATTTTTTGAGACTCGTTATTTCAATGACCCACTCATTGGAATGAGCTTGTCAACATGATATAGCCATAGATGCTGAATTTTCCTTTACCTTAAATACCTATAAGTAAATAAGGTAAAGAGTCAACTCTTTACCTAAATCAAAAGCCAGACGACACATGCAAACAAAATTATTGAATAACTCATTGTTTTTCACCAAAACATAGCTTATATCCCCTCATTGGAATGAGCTCTATGAGCTCATTCCAATGAGAGATCATAAACTATGTTTTTGAGATAAAAAAAAAAGAAGAAAAAATAATGAAAATTAAATGATGATTTTTGTGAACATCGCTGGAAGGTTTTGTCCATTACATTGGGTAAAGGATTATCCCAGAAAATAAAAGCTCACCTTATTTTTTTTCACAAAAGCAAACACAACAAATACATTTACCCTGGAGATGTACCAATGAATAATTTAGGATATAAATTTTATTAAAAGATGGATGGTTTAAATCCTTTGGAAATATTTCTGAACACCAGAGGTGGTAACTCACAGCTGTTAGTTAAATGTTTTAGATTTATTTGAGACGTTTATCAGAAAGAATTTTCGTTATAGATAAGATAGCATGTGCTAGAGAATGTTGAACTTGTACAGGCCTGGCATTTTCAGGAGAGCAATTTATTGATTGCCTTCTGCTAGTCTTAAAAGAATTAAGGAGGGTGAAAACTAGCCCTCCTGGCCTTAGAAAATAATGATTACCATAATAGCCTAATAATTCCTAAAACCCACATCTTTTAATACCTCTGCCATGTTAGTGGTCTCCGTAAGATGGTCACACTGCCCCTACTACACCTCCAGGCCTTGCCTTGGCCCAGAGGTGTGAGAGGAGCAGTGTAGCCATCTCACAGAGACTACTACCTTGTTAGTAGCACCAATGTACAGAACTCACCAGACAGAATTCATTAATAGTCAAACGTCATTTTGTCACTTTTAGCTTTTGTAAGCTTGAGGAGAGCTAAATGCTCCCCAAGTTCATGCGAGGGGAGCGATTTTTAGCCCTCCTGCATTTTTAAGAATGCCAGGCCTGCTTGTATTTCTTAAGTTCACTGCCAATATGATGACTGTAAACCTGATGCCCCCATTCAGGCCTTCAAATACCACATACACAAAGCAGTAATCAATGTCCCCAAATTTAACCCTTTAAACCCTCGTTTCCTGGAATAGTATCGCCTTTGTGCACACTTTCAGTGAGATGGGTCAGTCCAATATCAATATACATCGAGGATAAAATAATAACTGCAGTCTGCAGCCCTCTGGCTGCAGACTGAACTTACTATTTTATCATCAATTCCCCGTGTAATAAGACAAAAATGTGACATAATTATGCCTTGGACCAAAAAATCAGTCTTACATGTTCAAAAGGTTAAGGAATGTTCCTAAATTAGAAAATATAACAGATAGTTTGATTTGATTTTAGCTCAACTTCACAACATCAAGTATGAGCTATTGGGATGGGTTTGCAGTATGTCATCCATCCATATGCCTTTTTGCACATCCATCCATCCATCCATCTGTCTATCTGTCTGTACATCCCCCTGTCCGACCACAATTCCATTAGCACACCCTACAGGTTGCATCTCTCCCCTGATCAGTTTTAAATTTCACACATGGCTTTGGGGTAATGTCAAAATGGGAGCTGTCAAATTTTTCCAAATTTAAAAAACTTGGCCTCCAGCAGCCATCTTGGATTTGGCATATAAATTGTCAACAATTCCATTAGCACACCCTACAGGCCACATCTCTCACCCAATCATTTTCAAATTTCATATGTAGCTTTGGTGTGATGATTAGATGGGTGTTATCAAATTTTTCTGAATTTCGTGGAAAAACATGGCTACAAGTGGCCATCTTGGATTTGGCATATAAATTGTCAACAATTCCATTAGTATACCCTTCAGGCTACATCTCTCACTTGATCAATTTCATACATGGCTTTGGGGTAATGGGAGCTATGAAATTTTTTTGAATTTCATTGAAAAACTTATCTGCTGATGGCCATCTTGGATTTGGCATATGAATTGTCAACAATTATATTGGCATGCCCCACAGTTTCAAATATCAAATGTCATATGTGGCTTTGGGGTAATGTCTAGATGGGATCTATCAAATTTTTCCGAATTTCGTTGTCAGACCAGATATTATAGAATAAATGTTCAATGTATCACTAGGAGACAGGAAATTGACCAAATTCCTGTTAATTGAATAGTCTTATTGACTGAGTACTTTTACATGGCAAATTGGCTATTCATTTAATAGCGTTCCACTGTGTCAATGAAGAAAACACAAGAGAAATTTTCCTGCAGATCACAACATATTAACCCTCTGCATACTGATGTCAAAATATCTAAATTTCAAGAAGAAAAAATTTCCCATAATGCAACTAGAAATTTAACCAATTCAATCTCGTATGACAGAGCTCTTTGAGCTCTGTCAAATGAGATTTGAATTGGTTAAATTTCTAGATGCATTATGGAAAAAAAAAGCTTCCTGAAATTTTGGAATTTTGACATCAGAGTGAAGGGGGTTAAGACTTTCATTTTATTTATTTATTTATTTATTTATTTATTTATTTATTTATTTGGGTTTTAAGGACATTTTAGGCTTCCATGACCACCTCGTGTCAGACAGTTTAACGTGTGGAGGAAGCTGTAGGTCCCTGGAATGAACCATTGACCAGCGGTGAGCAAATGTCAAACTCCTCAACGTACAAACTTCACACAAGCAGAGTTAGCCTTAGTTAAAGACAAGTGCACAATTGACGTGTAGTATGACTTGATACACAGTGCCACCATCCCCCCCATGGGCTTAAGTGCCTTGCCCAAGGACACAACACACTTACCCCTGGGACCAAACCATGGACCATTTTGTTTGAAATCCAATGCCATAACCACTGAGCCACTGTGCTTCGTTTCATTGTAGTTGAGCATTAATTAATGTAATTTTACTTTATATAATTGTATATAATATGGGCAAGTCAGAAAATAAGCAGGCTAGCATCTGCAAAATGAGGTCCCCAGAGGGTGAATTTAGAATATTTACCCTCTTCGAACCTCAATCTGAATCAGGATCTCAAAACAGAACAGAAAGAGGTACCCAGAGGATAAATTGGCCAACTGTATGGGATAGCATCATCAAATTCACCCTCTGGGGACCTCATTCTTCAAATGTCAGACGGCTTATTTTCAAGCCTGAATATGGGCTGTATACCTGTTTGTACCTTGTTTATTTTACTTATTATCAATATTTCAGAGGTGGTAAATCTCCTTCTTATGACAAATTTAGTACTCCTTCTTATGCACCAAGTGATTTTACACAGCAACCTTCCACACAGTACTCACAGGTAAGATATCATTTTTTATCTTTTGATAACAAAATAGTTAAACAAACACAATGCTCTAACTGTATGACACATTTATGTGGTAACAGACCTTTAACCTTGTCAACCACATCTTTTCTGAACTTCCTGGATGTGTGCTTTCAGTTTGTTCAATGCTACTGATAATCAGTAAATCTAATTAGTAACATATACTTCTAAAGGGACAATACTCTACACTTTTGAAAAAAATCTGTTCTTTTGTTTTCAAAACCAATAAAAAGTATATGCTAAAGCACCACCTTGTTTTATAAATCATTTGGAATTCAATTTTTTCTGAATGAATAAGTGAATATTTTAAACTAGTATGATCCGTAGAATTGATGTTGCTCTAAAAAATATCGGGATACTTTTTCATACAGAATTTCTTGGTTTTGTCAGTGTAACGACAAGGGTTTCTTTTGTGATTTGTACCATACTGTCCTTTTAATTCTTTACCTAACTTAACGGTCATATCCTTTCACTGAAATCACAATTCAAATTTTAATATATTTTATTATATTTTCAACTTTTGTCTCTAAAACATAGCTTATAACCCATAAAAGGTTAACCTTGTTGAGCTTGTTCCAATGATGGGTTGATCATAGGCTATAATTTTTATCCAAAAAATGAAAAATGCCTAGTTATTTAAGCATTTTTTTCACAAGTGTCATATTCTAGTCATGTTAGGTAAAGGGTTAATATAGGCAAGTCAAATAATGCCAAGAAGCATACTATCTTACCCCTTAAGGGCCTAATTCTGATTTTTTCACTGCAACAAAGCAGGTGCCCCTACATGCCAACTCTGGGGAAACTAGCATGTTACATTCTAAATACCAGGGGGGCGTCGTGGCTCAGTAGATGGAGGTGCAGACTGCCAGCCGAGAGGTCCTCAGTTCGAATCCCACCTGCAGCAACAATGTTGTGTCCTTGGGCAAGACACTTCACCCCCACTACCCACGTGGGGGCACTGTGGCATAGTGTACTAAGGCGTACTGCACGTCATTGATGCACCTGTCTTCAACCAATGCTAACCCTGCTCGTGTGGAGTTGGTATGTTGGGGAGCTGACAGTTGCTTCCTGTTGCTCGGTGGTTCTCTCCAGGTACTCCAGCTGCCTCCACCCGTAAAACTGTCATGGTCATGATTAGCCATTGTGCAGAAATATGTGACCTAAAACACCATTAAATAAATAATTATTCTAAATACCATGGCAGTTGGTTTCTGTGTAAGTCTTGGCTGCCTACATAGGTAGCCAAGACTTGCCTAGAAACAAGTGCAAAGCCACAGGATGTAGACTGTTAAAATTTAGAAAAATATGTATAAAACTCCCCAGGCTCTTAAGGGTTAAAGGAAATCAGGATAGCTCTCACCACTATATTGTTGGACATGATATAATATTTTTTAACCAATTAATGTTTAAAAGAGGGTTTGTTTGCAGAGGCATTGCCAAGATTACCAATTTGGAGATGGATGTAACCCGATATGTTCCGACTGCGATGGCTCAAGTCCCAACTGATTAATATTCCAACTACATCATCAAGGCATGCCTTCGACGAAGGCATGCCTTGATGGTGTAGTTGGAATAATACCAGTAAGCAGTCAGGATTGAAGTTAAAGAATTCAAGACTTCTTGGAAATTTGTTAGTGAATAAATAACATATACATGTTGCAATCATGACTCAACTTCTTTTTAGCTTAACTTGACAAAGTCTGGGTTAGCTATTGCCATCAGTCTGTGATAACTTGGTAGAATGACTCCGTATAATGTCCCGATGAGAACATCCCCTTCTGGTCATGATTGGTCAACCATGATGGGTACGCAAGTCTGAAATACAAAAACGTTTAGAACAGTCTATAGGTCATATTTATGAAGGGATTTCATTGTAATTTGGTTGGATGTCTCCATATAAGGCCTAGATGAGAATGTCACCTTTTGGTCATGATTGGTCAACCGTGATGGCTTCGCAGGCCCAAAACCCGAAAACCTTCAGCACAGTCATCAGGTCATATTTATGAAGGTATTTCATTGTAACTTTGTAGGATGACTCTGTATAATGTCTAGATGAGAATGGCCTATTTTTTGGTTGGGTTCAGTCAACCATGATGACTGCAGTGGCATGTTATCTAGATTCCTTTAGCACAGTCTACAGCTTGCATTTATGATGACTCAGTATAATGTCTAGATGAGAACATCCTATTTCGGCCATGATCGGTCAACCTTGATGGCTGCACAGACACATGACCTAGATTTGTTTAACACAGTCAAAAGTTCATATTTTTGAAGGGATTTCATTGTAACTTGGTAGGGTGACTCGTTTGGAATGATTTTCCTGTAACTTGGTAACTTTGGTTGATTTTCATTAACTGTGAAGACCTCATTAACCCAGGCCTCAGTTCTTTCGTACAGTCTACACCTCAAATTATTCTTACTGAAAACATAGCATATAGGGAACATAAATTAACATATTCTCAGTTATCACAATTATTGTCTTTTTTCATAATCCTTTCATAAACATTCATTTTCCTTTTCATCAAACACTGCACACAGTCAAGTTATGCTACAGTGTCATTGACACTTTCATTTAATTAGCATGTACCATACCTGTATTCCAAATTGGTCATATGACTCATTGTGGTCCAAATCGGGTACAACAGTCCTCCATTTTTATGAATGACTGTGTTGACACAAGCCCAAGTATCGAATTTGAGAGTGCAGTGTGGCTCAGTGATTAGAGTATCAGACTTCAAACTGAGAGGTCCATGATTTGAACCTAACCTGGGGTAACTGCGTTGTGTCATTGGGCAAGGCACTTAATCCTGATTGCCCATGCAGGGATACAGAGGTACTGTGTACTAAGGCATACTGCACGTTGATGGTGCACTTGCCTTCAACCAATGCTAATCCTGCATATGCGAAGTTCGTCCTTTAGGGGGAGTTGAACAGTTGCTCGCTGCTGCTTGGTGGTTCTCTCTGGGTCTCTGGTTTCTTCCACCCATAAAACTGTCCAACATGAAGTGATCCTGACTGTCAAAAGTGTCATTAAACCCCAATACATAAATAAAATAGGTACCAAATCTAATCTTTTAAGAAAGCACATGATTACAAGCAAGAGAGAATTGGTAACTCAACTCCAGTTCTAACCAAAATGTCGTGACAGGAAAAATCTTGGGGTGTGGTTCATCCCCATAAACCTACCTCAATGTGTCTGTGTACTGTGGGAGGCAGACACACCAATCAGTTTCGAAAAAAAGGGACAAGAGTCATCTGCATGAATCAACCTCCTCAACCAGTACCTCTGAAAAGTAGCCAAAGCAACACTGAATTTGTGTATATACAGATTTCTGAAGAATGGGCTCATGTTTTCAAAGTTATATCTGTTGTAGGGAGTACAAACAAAATTTGTTGAATGACTATGTAGATGTTTTATGTCCATAGATATCAATCTCCATAAAAAAAATTATGGGAGATGACATAAATAAAAATGTATGAAAACAATAAGTTGCACTTGATTTCAAGGTTCATGTAGATTGTCAAGATGAAATCTAGTATCCTGAATGAAATATCAAAACTCATCAACTGATGTTACTCTGGCAGTAATTGTGACTATTTTAAGGGTACATTCAGGATTTAACCATACATCCATCAAAGGTCTGGATGATGCAGTGAGTTCCACTTAACTGGTAGAGTGCTGGAGGCCCATATTTGGGCTTTATTCTGAAGTACCAGTATTACAATTTAACCTTTTACCTAACATGAAAAGCAGACGACACTTACAAACAAAATTCTTGAATAACTAATTTTTTCATTTTTTGTCTCAAAATCATAGGTCATGACCCCTCCTTGGATCGAGCTCAACAAGCTCGTTCCAAAGAGGGGTCATAACCTATGTTTTTGAGATAAAAAATGAAAAAATAATTAAAATTAATTGGCAATTTTTTTGAATTGCGCTTGCCAGTTTTGGCCATTACATTGGGTAAAAGGTTAAAGGCTCTATATTCTGTGGATGTGCTTCAAATTATCTTTGAAGTGATATTATTTTATCTGTTAGGATTTGCCTTGTTATGCCCATGACTTGAAAAGTCGAGGGGGTATCTAGTGGAGACCTCTGTCCATTAGTCCATCCATCCGTCCATACCAACACTTTCCCTTGTATCTCAGCCACTGCTACTTGAATGATATTTGGTGTTGTGACAGAGCATCATGGGGGAACGGTACCTTTGTAGTGTGAGTTTCTTCTGCACATTTTTTCCAGAGTTATGGCACTTTTTCACTCTTTCGACTCGGGCATTAGCAGAACTTTGCGATCCAGGCCTCTTGTTACAATTTATGGGAGAGTGACTATAGGCACTCTCCCATAAATTGTAACAAGGGAAAGATGCACAAAGAAATTTTAAGGACCAAAAATAATTTAGCACTCTACCAGTTAACTGGTAGACAAGAAGTGTAAAATTATTTTGGGCCATCAAAATTTATCAACTTGTATTTGTCTTGTTACAATATATGGGAGAGTTCCTTCAGGACGTACTGAAACATCTCTCCCATAAATTGTGACAGGGAAATCCATGTGGACTAAATAATATCACTTCAAAGATAATATTAAGTACAACCACAAATTATGAACCTTCAAGTTACACTATCTGCACTTCTGAATAAATCCCAAATATGGGCTTACAGTACTTTATCTGTTAATTGGATACTTTTTAGAATAACCTTGTTAATTGCATTCATTTCTCAAACACCAAACCATTTGCTGTACCTTTAGTACAACATCTTTATTTTATTTATAGATGTTTAGCATCACATCAGCAACCAAGGCTATTTCATAGCAGATTTCCCGTCTTTACTCACCTCTTGAGCCTCAATACCTCCAATTTAAACATTTAATCTATTATATCTTATTTTATCTTACAAGAATGTATTTTCCCCAATACAAGTAAAAATTTGTAAAGACGAAATACAAATCTGTACTGAGGGTAGCAACTGCACACACGATCATTAAATTCAGAACGAGAACATTTTTTATCTGCACTCATTGAAAACTGATTACACATCGAGGCCACAGTAATTAAATGATAAATAATCAACTCAACAAACTTAATTAGACCACATCATTTTTTGCCATGATTTTTTTTTGGCCTACCATGCTTTAAACTTAAAAAATAAAACAAAGAGTCACACAGCTGAAACACTGCTATAAACTTCAGATGATATAGTACAATTAGGCCACACAAAGTAGATCTTCTGTTTCTCAGGCCATTATTTGTGAAATTGCATGCGGGCGAGCGGTTTTTTATTTTATTTTTTATTTCAGTAATTTCTTCTTTGCCATCAAACGTTCATGTTCTTGTTTCAAGTTTTAGGCCTCATAATCCACAGAATAGCATGGGTGGTGGTGTATTTCATCCCTTGAGTGCAAGAAGGCTTTGCAATGCTAAAGCATTGCAAAGCCTTCTTGCACTCAAGGGACAAATTCATCAATATTTTTAACTTGGGTAAAATATCAGACATAAACCATTTAATTTTTATTTCTTTAAAGTTTAAATTGGTTATAAAAAGAGAGCATGCGGCAGCCAAAAGGACCATGCGGGAGGGCCTGAGAAACAGATTTTTTTATTTTTTTAGGCCTTAGATAATGAATGGGGATTACATCATGCATAGTGCAAGAACACTATATGATGATGTCATGATCTTCATTCATAAAAAATTAACTCATAGATGCTAAACGATTGTCAGAATATATGGGAACAAGTCAAGAAAGGGAGGAATATTGTAAGATAAATTAGTTATTACAACTAAGTGGGTTTCCAGCAGGCCTGAAAATAAGCAGTCTGACATTTGCAGAATGAGGTCCCCAGAGGGTGAATTTGATAATGCTATCCCATACAATGGGCCTATTTATCCTCTGGGTACCTCTTTCTGTTTAGTTTTGAGACCCTGATTCAGATTGAGGTTCACAGAGGGTAAATTTTAGTGATGATACCCTTCTGTGCACTCTCCCATAAATTAGAACAAGGAAAATCTATGCAGATAAAATAATCTCTCTTGAAAGATAATATGAAGCATATCCACTTAATATGTAACCTTTAAGTTAAGGTACCTACACTTGAAAGTAAAGCCCAAATATGGGCTTCCAGCACTCTACCGATTAAACATACTTTGTTTCACTAGTAAAATAGGACCCGGTAACCAATGTCTGGGGTGGAAATCCTCAAAAGTGGGCAGCATAGGTCTATTTATTTATTTATTTTGGGGGGTTTAATGGCACTTTTGACAGCCAGGGTCACCTCATGTTGGAAGCATAACCTGATAGGTCTATTTATTTATTTATTTATTTATTTATTTATTTATTTATTTATTTATTTATTTATTTATTAGCTCACCGAAGGGAGCTAAACTTATCACTTGTCGTCCGTCGTCGTCCATCGTCTATCGTCCGTCCAGCATCGTGAACATTTTTCAAACGACTTCTCCTCTGAAACTGCTAGGTCGATTTGCTCGAAACTTGGCATGGATGTTCATTACCATATGTCAATTCAAGTTTGTTCAAATGAAATGGACATGCCGAATTGGGGCGCCATAGGGGCATAACTCCGATAGCACCCTATGTATATTAGAGAAATTACAAAAAAATCTTCTTCTCCTGCACAGGTGGGTAGAATCATTTCAGATTTGGTATACAGCATTATGGGGTAGATCTGATTCAAGTTTGTTCAAATCGGCCCCCCTGGATTCATATTTGGGCTCACTATAGAAGCCTGAATTCGAACTTAGTGCATTTCAGGCAAATTTCTTGAAAAATCTTCTTCTCCAGATCCAGCAGGCAGATTCTTTTAATATTTGGTATGCAACATTGTGGGGTGGATCTGATTCAAGTTTGTTCAAATCGGCCCCCCTGGGTTCATATTTGGGCTCACTATAGGAGCCTGAATTCGAATTTACTGTATTTCAGGCAAATTTCTTAAAAAATCTTCTTCTCCGGATCCAGCTGGCAGAATCTTTTGATATTTGGTATGCAACATTGTGGGGTGGATCTGATTCAAGTTTGTTCAAATCGGCCCCCTGGGTTCATATTTGAGCTCACTATAGTAGCCCGAATTCGAACTTACTGTATTTCAGGCAAATTTCTTAAAAAATCTTCTTCTCCGGATCCAGCTGGCAGAATCTTTTGATATTTGGTATGGAACATTATGGGGTGGATCTGATTCAAGTTTGTTCAAATTGGCCCCCTGGGTTCATATTTGGGCTCAGTATAGGAGCCCAAATTTGAACTTAGTGCATTTCAGGCAAATTTCTTTGAAAATCTTCTTCTCAAGATCCAGCAGGCAGAATCTTTTGATATTGGATATGCAGCATGCTTGGGGGGGGGGGGGGGGGGGGGGGGGGTGGGGGGAGATTCAGTTTTGTTCAAGCCAAGTTCCTGGGTTCATATTTGGGCTCACTGTGGTAGCCTGAGTTACAACTTAGTTGAAAATGAGGAATTTTCTTTAAAAATCTTCTTCTTCAGATCCAGCAGTCGGAATGTTTTGATATTTGGTATGCAGCATCCTTAGGGGGGTGAAATTCAGTTTTGTTCAAGCCATGTCCCTAGGTCCATATTTGGGCTCACTGTGGAAGCCTGAATGATAACTTAGTTCAAAATGAGGAATTTTTAGCTCACCTGATTTCAGATAGGAGAGCTGTAGTGATCACTCACCGTCCGTCGTCCGTGAACATGGTGTTTGCATCTTCTCCTCCCAAACCGCTGAACCAATTTAATTAATATTTGAGATAATAGTTTGTTCTGACATCACAATTTGATTTTGTTCATATCAAGTTGCCTCGCCCCTTGCTAGGGCCACACCCAAAAAGTGTGCTTAAATCTTAAAAATTCTTCTTCTCATGAACCAGCAGTAGCAGAGACTTGATATTTCGTGTGCAGCTTCCTTTTGAGGTTTAGACTCCGATTTTTTGTTCAAGAGAAGTTTGTGGGGCTATATTTGCCGTCGTTATGGGAGGGGCAAGAATTTTTGGACCAAATTTTATATGAGGGCTTATTGGGTCATAAGTACTTAATTTATGCTACAATTCTTTTTCCCGTTGCTCCATGGGAACCGCAGGACCTAAAAATAGAAAAAAATTAAAATGCCCATTTCTCCAAAACTACACGGCACTGAGAATTCTTATTTGGTGTGAAGCTTCTTTAGGACCAACAGAAATGAATGGTCAAACAAAATTGCTATCGGTTTTATCATAGGGTACTTTTCTGGGACTTTGAAAAAGTGCTGAGTCAGCATTTTTTAACACTGTGGGTGCGCGGGAAAAACATTTAAGACTACTTTTCTCCCAAACCAATGCTCCAAAAGCTTTCAAAATTCACATATAACATCTTTGGAAGATTGTTTCACATGTTTATTGAAATCAATTCCCTGGGTCCATATTTGGGCTCTCTATGGTAGCCCGAATTATAACTTAGTTCAAAATGAGGAATATTCTTTAAAAATCTTCTTCGGATCTATCAATAAGAATCTTTTGATATTTGGTATGCAGCAGCATCCTTAGGGGGTGGGGGGGGGGGGGGGGTGAGATTCAAGTTTGTTCAAGCCAAGTCCCTGGGTTCATATTTAGGCTGAAAATTTGGGGTCCCGTTCCAGACTTGGAAATTTTGGACCAAAATCCGGAATTTTTTGTTGTTGTTTTTTTATGCGTTTCGGTCAATTTTAAGACAAAGAAAAAAATTTTTCACTCTGAAAATTTTGGGTCCGGGTGGGAGCTTTCATTTGGGAAATTCTTCAAGAATTTTCATTGGAATATTGATTTGAATCTCACAAAATTTTCCAAATTAGATTGATTTAATTTTCAGCCTCTTTAGGACTCAAGTTAACAAGCCATCAAATCCACCTGCTTATCAAGCTTATCGTCTTAGCTTCATTTAATCACCCCAAATGACAAAGTATATAGAAGGTTTGCATAACACTGTAGGTGACAACCCATGTTATGCAATTAATTTTATCAGAACACATTACAGTGAAGTGAATGTGACAATTTACATGTAAGTCGTCAAGTGCATTCAACAATACAGTTGTTGTGAAAATCCATGTTTTTGACCTTTTTACTCTCAGCATTTTTCAACAGTGCTAAAACAGTAAAATCCTGTTAATTTAATAATCACTTTGCCAGTGCATAATATTCAGTTAGGCCTAAAAATGTTAAAAATCTGTTTCCCAGGGCCTCCCGCAATGTCCTTTTGGCTGCCACATGCTCTCTATTTATAACCAATGCAAACCTGAAAAAATTAAATTAAATGGTTTATGGCTGATATTTTCCCCAAGTTAATAAAATTGACAAATTTGTTCCTTGAGTGCAACAAGGTAAAGCATTGCAAAGCCTTCTTGCACTCAAGGGACAAAAAACATCACCACCCATGATAATCTGTAGATTATGAGGCCTAAAACATAAAACAAACCAAGAACATGAACTTCTGGTGGCAAAGAAATAATTACAAAAAAAATAAAATAAAATACTGCCCACACATTCATATGCAGTTTTCCCCCAAAATCGCCTGAGAAACAGAAGATCTACTTTGTGGGGCCTTAGCAAGAGTATTCATTCAACAAGGATTTGGTAACTTTTCTATATTTTAAAGATAAATTGAGCATTTATTCTGTTATAATCTTATTTGACAGTGCTCATGAAGCTCAGCTATAACTCAAACATGTATGCAATTAACAAGTTGTTTTGTTCTTAAAATATGATAATGTCTTTGTGTTTGGAAATTGTATTAAATTAACAGGGCTATTAAGAGATACCTCATGGAAACCCCAGGAAGTGAAGCATTGCTTGGTTACTGTTGTAAGCAAGCTCTGTTTCATGTTTTACTGTTATAATACCAGTAGGACCTGGTCACCAATGCCTGTGGTGGAAGTCTTCTAAAATGGGCAACATGGATGTAAATGATTGGCTGGACTTGACTTTATTATCCATGTTGCGGTCACGATTAGCCAATGTGCAGATATATGTGACCTTAAACACTAATAAATAGAAATAAATAAATTAAGAGATATCCAATGAGGTGGGCTCCCATTATACCTTTCTGAGAATTGTTATACTTAGTTCAGCACAAAGACTTCCAATTATGTGACCTGCAGTTAACACTCGGAGGCTCATCTCCAACTTCGGTGAATTTTGTACTACAAAAATGGCTGTGCATTCATATCAAACTCTTTCCATGGCTTTCAGATTATCCTGTTAGTGGTTTCTAATCCAAACCCAGCTGTTTTCAGAGGCAGCCAAGATTTGACTATAAATCCCTGTAAAGCCACCAGATCTGAAGATGCAGTGTAATGCAAATTCTTTAACACTGTCCTGAGATAAGGATTAAACCAGCATTTATAAACTCAATATATCATGCTCTGCTTTTTCTTCCTACGTGTTTTCACTCCATACCTTACCTCTTGGCTTTTTTTAGGGGCATTTTGTGAATATGTACCGTACCAAAGTTTAAGTTACACTATTTTTTGCACACCTGATTGACCTGATATTTCAGGTAGTGGTAGAACATGTATCATATAATTTCTATGGCACATGCCAGGTCTACCTGGGCCAGAGCCCAGGTAGACCTGGGACGTGGAGTTAAAATTATCAAATACACATTCTTACTACCCAGATTAGCTTTAGGTGAGATATGGTCTTACAAACACCATCCATAAAATAGATACAGTAGTCTTACTGCAGTGAACTGGAGGCTGTCTTATTCTCAAGCCAAGTCCCTGGGTTCATATTTAGGCTGAAAATTTGGGGTCCCGTTCCAGACTTGGAAATTTTGGACCAAAATCCGGAATTTTTTGTTGTTGTTTTTTTATGCGTTTTGGTCAATTTTAAGACAAAAAAAAAAAATTTTTCACTCTGAAAATTTTGGGTCCGGGTGGGACTTGGAAAATTTTGGATCAAAATCCAGAAATTAGTTTTTTGGATTTTATGCATTTTGGTCAATTTTAAGAAGTAAAAAAATTTTTAAGCTGAAAATATTTTGTTTGGGACTTCGAAAATTTCCAAACAAAGTTAAAAAAAATCTGTTTTTATGTGTTTATCTCAATTTTGGGATGTAAAAGTGCAGGAACTGAAAATAGAAGGAAAATGCTGTGTATTGTGTGGGCACAACTGCTTCATCCAGTTGGTATATGCTTTTCTTAGGAGGGGCGTATGCAGCTTATTCAAGTCAAGTCCCTGCGATATTTAGACTACCATGTCAGGTGAGTGCCCTCAGGCCCCCTGGGGCCTCTTTTTTTATTTATTTATTGGGGTTTAATGACCCTTTTGACAGCCAGGGTCACATCATGCTGGAAGCATAGGCCTAAATTTGAATTCATGTCTATGTTGTGGTTATGATATGGTCATAGCAGCTGAAAATAACTTTAAACACAAATAAATAAGTAAATGGTCTGCATATAATTGTAAATGTTTCGCTAAACTTGACTTTATACATTTGTTGAGTTATAACCTTATATGCTGAAAGTGATCTTAAACCTCAGTAAACAAACAACCCTTACAATAATTGCTCTCAAGGAAAGCTGATTTTAACCTTGTGAATCTTGATGGTGTCTACAAAGTTAGTTCAGTGACAGCAGTTGAAAGAGTCCAACAATTTTTTCAAATCTTTCCATGTTCTAACATGTTTGGCATTGCCAATTCTGTCTGAAAATTGATGATCTCCATTCCCATCTCCTTAGTTCTATAATTCTTGGACAGATGGTATCTTAGCAGATAAATCAGCAAATATTTGTGGTTTAGCAATAGATTCTTGTTGAGTCTTGGCAGCCAGGTTAGATAGTCAAGACCTAACTGTTAAAGAAACAACTGCTGTGATATTAATTTTGGCTTTCATTTGGGAAATTCTTCAAGAATTTTCATTGGAATATTGATTTGAATCTCACAAAATTTTCCAAATTAGATTGATTTAATTTTCAGCCTCTTTAGGACTCAAGTTAACAAGCCATCAAATCCACCTGCTTATCAAGCTTATCGCCTTAGCTTCATTTAATCACCCCTAATGACAAAGTATATAGAAGGTTTGCATAACACTGTAGGTGACAACCCATGTTATGCAATTAATTTTATCAGAACACATTACAGTGAAGTGAATGTGACAATTTACATGTAAGTTGTCAAGTGCATTCAACAATACAGTTGTTGTGAAAATCCATGTTTTTGACCTTTTTACTCTCAGCATTTTTCAACAGTGCTAAAACAGTAAAATCCTGTTAATTTAATAATCACTTTGCCAGTGCATAATATTCAGTTAGGCCTAAAAAAGTTAAAAATCTGTTTCCCAGGGCCTCCCGCAATGTCCTTTTGGCTGCCACATGCTCTCTATTTATAACCAATGCAAACTTGAAAAAATTAAATTAAATGGTTTATGGCTGATATTTTCCCCAAGTTAATAAAATTGACAAATTTGTTCCTTGAGTGCAACAAGGTAAAGCATTGCAAAGCCTTCTTGCACTCAAGGGACAAAAAACATCACCACCCATGATAATCTGTAGATTATGAGGCCTAAAACATAAAACAAACCAAGAACATGAACTTCTGGTGGCAAAGAAATAATTACAAAAAAAATAAAATAAAATACTGCCCACACATTCATATGCAGTTTTCCCCCAAAATCGCCTGAGAAACAGAAGATCTACTTTGTGGGGCCTTAGCAAGAGTATTCATTCAACAAGGATTTGGTAACTTTTCTATATTTTAAAGATAAATTGAGCATTTATTCTGTTATAATCTTATTTGACAGTGCTCATGAAGCTCAGCTATAACTCAAACATGTATGCAATTAACAAGTTGTTTTGTTCTTAAAATATGATAATGTCTTTGTGTTTGGAAATTGTATTAAATTAACAGGGCTATTAAGAGATACCTCATGGAAACCCCAGGAAGTGAAGCATTGCTTGGTTACTGTTGTAAGCAAGCTCTGTTTCATGTTTTACTGTTATAATACCAGTAGGACCTGGTCACCAATGCCTGTGGTGGAAGTCTTCTAAAATGGGCAACATGGATGTAAATGATTGGCTGGACTTGACTTTATTATCCATGTTGCGGTCACGATTAGCCAATGTGCAGATATATGTGACCTTAAACACTAATAAATAGAAATAAATAAATTAAGAGATATCCAATGAGGTGGGCTCCCATTATACCTTTCTGAAAATTGTTATACTTAGTTCAGCACAAAGACTTCCAATTATGTGACCTGCAGTTAACACTCGGAGGCTCATCTCCAACTTCGGTGAATTTTGTACTACAAAAATGGCTGTGCATTCATATCAAACTCTTTCCATTGGCTTTCAGATTATCCTGTTAGTGGTTTCTAATCCAAACCCAGCTGTTTTCAGAGGCAGCCAAGATTTGACTATAAATCCCTATAAAGCCACCAGATCTGAAGGATGCAGTGTAATGCAAATTCTTTAACACTGTCCTGAGATAAGGATTAAACCAGCATTTATAAACTCAATATATCATGCTCTGCTTTTTCTTCCTACGTGTTTTCACTCCATACCTTACTTCAGTGCTTTGTTTTTAGGGGCATTTTGTGAATATGTACCGTACCAAAGTTTAAGTTACACTATTTTTTGCACACCTGATTGACTTGATATTTCAGGTAGTGGTAGAACATGCATCATATAATTTCTATGGCACATGCCAGGTCTACCTGGGCCAGAGCCCAGGTAGACCTGGGACGTGGAGTTAAAATTATCAAATACACATTCTTACTACCCAGATTAGCTTTAGGTGAGATATGGTCTTACAAACACCATCCATAAAATAGATACAGTAGTCTTACTGCAGTGAACTGGAGGCTATCTTATTCTCAAGCATCACCTTCTTAACCAGACCTGTCAGGCTGCAGAGTCGGGAAGTCATGGGGTGTGTTGAAAATCATAAGCCGTGAATATCTGGTTACAATTTGGATTCCCCAAATAGCATAGCACAACAGTTTTAGATACAATATTTTTCCACTATCCTGGTTTGACAGAAATGAAGCACTGTAGCTTGACTTGCAGACAACAGTAAAATTTTGTCCCAAATGGCTGAATATTTTCATTCTTTTGAATCCAAAACTTCATTAATTAACTTTTCCAGCTGCGTAGATCTCTAAAGAGATATTCTATGCAAAATCGAGTCAATAAAGCTTTCATTTCCTCAAACGCAGGTCTGAAGAGTTGAACTTTTTTCTTTTCAGTTAACCCTTAAAGCATCAGATTTTGTACGATAATTACTTCCTTATACAGTGGAACCATGTTAATTGAATAGCCCTTTGCCAATGAAATTTTTTCACTTAACAGGAGTATTCAGTTAATAGGGATTGTCACTTTCCTGTATTCTAGAGATAAACTTAGCATTTATTCTATTATATCTTGTTTGATAGAGCTCCATGAGCTCTGTCAAACAAGATATAATAGATTAAATGCCTATATTGGATGTACTGAGGCCAAATAGGTCTATAAGCAAAGGAAAACTGGGGGAGAGTCAGGGTAATTTCGTGATAGGCTACAAGATTTTTTATTCCATTAACAGGAGTTTACTCTTTAACCTATATTCAATTAACAGGTCAAAGTTGTACTAGAGGTATGGTAAATGGTTTTTGTGTTGGGAAATTATATTCAATTAACAGGGTTGTTCAGTAAAGAGATATTCAATTAAGTGGGCTCCACTGTATATATGTACACGGCTGCACTTACCTTAATAGCACTGTTTTTACATCATTGTTGGATGCCTGTATTGGCAGCCAACTATGATGCAAAAACATTGCCATGATAAATGCACTCTACAAGAGACTTACCAAGTAAGAATTATTTGAGGGCAACTTTTTCAAAGCAATGTAAAAGGGACAGTTTGTTGCTGCATGTTGACTGAAGGGTTAAAGAGCAGTGAATCAATCAAAAGAAGTTCTCCAGTCATTCAGGCAAGAATGCAATTGAAATCTTTCATGGTGGTGAATATTTATTCTGATTAAAAGATTAATCAACAAAATCTCTTGAATCCTGGAAACCATTATTCTCTTTGATCAAAGGAAAAGCAATATTGAATAGTTATGCCTCGAAAGTGGCAGCTTAAATGGGCATCCACACATTTTTCATATCAATAACATTTTCTAAGTAATTGGATGGCTTACAAAATTCTTAACCATTGGAGGTGGCCACAGTAAGACCGGAAACATTGAGTTTGAGTACAATGGAAGTTTTTCTGCGACCATAAATGCAGAAGGGGTCAAGAAGGGTGGATATCTGAGATGACATCATGAAAACCCACATTGCTTTATCAGAGATACAAAGTACTTTATCCCATTACCTAAATAAAAATGCAGCAGATTACAGTATCTTCTTGTTGGAACCCTAAAAGATGAGGCAGGTCTTATTATACCCCCCGGCCTCCGAAGGAGGATTTAGGGGTATATAGTGGAGACCTCCGTCTGTTCATCCATTTGTTTGTCTGTTCATATAAACATTTTGGATTGTAATTTGTAAGCCATCAGTTAGATTTGGATCGCCTTTCGTGTATGCTAATAGACCAACATAGAGGAATGGATATGCACACGGAAAGGTTCTGTCCAATAATTTTTTCCAAAGTTATGGCCCCTTTTCACTCTTTCGACTTGGAAAATTTTGTCTGTCTGTTCGTACAAAAATTTTGGATTGTAATTTCAAAGCCATCGAGTTGATTTGGATCTCCTGTGGTATGCTGATAGACCCATTTGGCAGAACAGATATGCACAAGGAACAGGTTCTGTCCAATAATTTTTCCCAGAGTTATGGCACTTTTTCATTCTTTCGACTTAGAAAATTTTTCTCGACCTCTATTTGCATTCATTGCATGTTGGATTTGATTTATTCTTGGTTTGCTCATGGACCTGCTTTGCAAAAGGATATCACAAATAACGGGATCTGTCCCATTATTTTTATAGAATTATGGGCCTTTTTTCGACTTAGAAAATTAAAAATTTTCAGGTTTCAGTATGTACCATCAAATCGAAACCAAATTTGGTATCAGTGTTTATATGACACCGTCGGGGCATATGCCATGCTGCACATTGCTCTTATTTACTATAATAAACAAGTTTTGCATTAATTTACTGGGAAAGTATGGCCTAGTAACCAACACTTTTGGTGGAAGTTTTCTAATGTAGGCAGCACAGGTATAAATGTTTTCTAAACTTGATTTTATACTTATGTTGTTGTTATATTGCCACAGATGTAGAAAGTGACTGGAACAATAAAAAAAAATAACTGGATTACAATATCAGTTTTTTTTCATAATTCTATTTTGTCTTCTTAACCATAGCTTATAGTAGCTTACTATAACAAGCTCTAAGAGATGTGTGATTGTCAGACCTCTCAGCTGTTACTTATGCACAATGCAAATCCTATCTTTGCTTGAATGATTTTCTAGGTGAACTCCACGACTTGAGACTGTGTCCCTGTAATTTACTGACTTAATGCTCTTTGTTCTAGCATAAGTGAAGTAACAAGCCCAAAGGTGATGAGTTCCATGAGGACTATTCCAAGTATTATTGCATTTTTATGAGCTTAGTTACTTTGTATTACACACACCCTGGGAATAATCTAGTTCTTTCAGTGATGGGAAGCTGCTGGGAAGCTGCTTGGCTGTTGCCCTTTCCAGAAACAACCAGTCAGTTTCCAGTTTTTGCAGTAAATTTCATTTGTCACTTATTACTTACCTCAAAGCTTTCCAGAGGAGCGGTTCACCATTTGCCCAAACTCCTACCCACACTCCTCATAGCAGACATGGGAACATCTTTAACTGGTTGAATGCTAAATTATTTTTATACTCCGCTTTGAAGAAGTGGGGGCTATATAGGAATCTCCCTGTACGTCCGTACGTCCGTACATCCGTCCGTCTTTCTGTCCGAACAAATTCTTGTGTGCACAACTCCTCCTACATTAAAAAACCGATTTTGCAGAAACCTTTCAATCATCATCACTACTAAGTGAACATGCGCATATTCCAAAATTTTTGATCTGCCACAATTTTAACCAGGTTATCTCTCTTGAACTTTGATTTAATATGGGTTTCTACATGAAATTCATGTGTGCGCAACTCCTCCTACATTTATCAATCAATTTCCTTATGGTCTTCGCCTACATGATCAGAAGTGCATTCCTCTAAAAACCCAAAGCGGGGGTATTAATCACCTTCAGTGATAGTTCTAGTTCGAATGTGATTTGTAACATGGGTATCTTTTTTAAAGATATCAGGCTACCATCGAAGGAGAGAGCGTGATGGTACAGAGGTTGTGGCATTATGCCTCAAACAAAAAGGTCTGTAGTTCAATCTCCTCCACGGATAACTGTGTCCTTGGGCAAGGCACTTAATCCTAATTGGGGGCACGGTGGCGATTTGTACTGAGGCATACTGCACATTTATGGTGCACTTGTCTTTAACCAATGCTAAGCCTGCTTGTGTGGAGTTAGTACATTGAGGAGTCTGACAGTTGCTCACTGCTGCTCAGTGGTTCTCTTCAGGTACTCCAGCTTCCTGCACACATAAAACTGTCTGGCATGGGGTGACCCTGGCTGTTGAAAGTGTCATTAAACCCCAATAAAAACAAAAAGTAAAAACTATCAAACGAAGAAATAGTTGAGTAAAATTTTGTTCCTAAATAATTATTTTGTCACAGTGGCCTGATGGCACTCTCCAATAAATTTAAGAAATCAGTATTTTATAAACATTCATTTCCTTACTGTTGAGAAAACAAAAAGTAAATGCGAACAGTGCAAAGCCACTAAAGTGGCTTTCAGCACTTTGCAATAGAACCATGGTAGTGCCTTCAAGCACCCAACCAGTTAAAAATCATTGAACATTATTGATACATGTAATCAGTAAATAGACAATTAACCATTTCTAATGAATTGCACAACTTTGGTCTGGCATTGTGGTTTTGCAGTATTTGACCTGACAAGAGTGTTGTTGGGCTTGGCAATGCACAGTTGCACACCTTGTGTTCTTTTACAAAAGATGGATTACAGTGTACTTTACTGAATTGAACAGAATATCAATGTTTTCTTTTAACCCCATAACTAAGGCATTGACCATATTCTGCCAGTGCCATTTACAAAAGCTATCCTACAAAATTGAAAATTTTATTAGTTTTTGCCTCCAAAACATAGCTTATGACCATTGATTTCAATGCTTGCATTCAGTTTCATTTATCAATCGCTGCTTCCAAAATATAGCTTATAAACTCTTATTTGAACAAGCTCATTGGCAAAAATTGAAAATTTTAGTGTGCTCTGTCCAAGATCATTCATGGATAATCGATTGAATTCTTAATTCATTGTCAGAAAACTGATCAGCAACAAAATTCCCAATACCAATATTTTATTGATAATCTAGATTTGCAATAAATGGGGTTTCACTGGGAGCATGGGCACTCAGTGATTACAGCATTGGACTTCAAACCAAAAGGTCCACAGTTCAATCCCCAACAGGGGTAACTGCATTGTGTCCTTAGGCAAAGCACTTAATCACGATTGTCTGTGTACTGGCATGGTAGGACTGTGTACTAAAGCATACTGCACGTCAGTGATGTTCTTGTCTTCAACTAATAAAGCTAAAACCCTGCTTCTCTGGATTTAGTATGTTGGGGAGTCTGATAGTTGCTTGCTGCTGCTTGGGGGTTTGGCTTCCTCCACCCATAAAACTGTCCGACACGAGGTGATCCTAGCTGTCAAAAGTGTTGTTATACCCCAATAAAAAAAATAGGGTTTCACCAAAATTCACTCTACATTGAAATTAGCTGTATCAAACTGACAAACTGTCTTCTAAAATTAAACAAGGAATATGAGTTTCTTGGAGCAGTTAAATAAGTATTATTAAGCTTCTGATATTATCTATTATATGTAGTTCTGTAAATAGATTATTTCCAAAAAAAAGTAAAAGATTATTGTTTCCAACAGTCATCAACATTGCTGTTATATTTTTAGCAATCAAGTATTACAGCAGTGGCAGTATGCCAATACACACAGAGTAACACACACAACATCTTCTTAATAATTAATCTGTCTTTTACATAAACATGTGTACCAGTGTTTTTTACATCATATATATCACATTCCCTGTTCTTTATGGTGGGACTAGTAAATGCCAGTATATTTAGAGGTTATTACTTGATTAGTTTCATATCATCCAAGATATCAGCCTGAGATTATTATTATCCCTGATGGGGGTGGGTGTGAGATGGGGAAATCTCACCCGAGGGCAAGATATTTGGGCCTGACACGAGGCTTGCCGAGTGTCTGGACCAAATATCTTGTCACAAGAGTGAGATTTCCCCATCTCACACCCACCCCCATAGGGGATAGTTTTTCTCCCCCCACCAAAACAGTCTGACTTCATCAAAAGTAATTCAGGGGCCCATGCAGCTATATCGAACAATTTTGTTGCCCATTTCTGAAAAAAACTGATTTGCTTATAAGAAAGAGCCCCCAAAAGTTCTGTATATACCACAGGTATATGCCACACAATTAATTCTGAACTCCAGCAAGACAGAGGTTAAATATTTGTAGTGAAATGAACATTGACACATTCCGATAACGTCATATTATGAATTCTGCAATGTATTCGCATAACTTTTCAAGGGAAACCTGCTCCACTCATAATTGCGTTCATCCAAAATTTCATATAAAAGAGTCAATTGTGCTTTGGTTTTGTGGTCTGTGTTTTTATTTCTATTTTCTTCAACAAACATGCATATGCTAAATTTTTGTAACGTGACACCATGTTGTTTGTTTACAGATGACGTGCGATAATTGAATAGTCCTGCGCTCATTAAATATGCTAATTTGCCAATATGGGTTGGTCAAGTGGGTGGGGTGAAATAGCTGTCACATGGTTGAGGTGAGACAGGCATATCTGTCCCAGCTGTATCACATGAATTAAAATATATGTCTCAGTACCTTAGTGGTGGGAGAAAACTTCATATCAGCCTGACACTGAATAATCATAATAACTTCTTTATTTTTTAAACCGAAACAAATAATTACAAAATTCTCAGATTTGTTTTCTGATCGTGCTATCGTTTCTCATTCTTTTCAAGAAGTCTAAAGTTTCTTCTTCTCCTAGACCTTGTTCAGCTATTCGAACGTCTTGGCTTCCACATTGGGGAAGCCAAGCCATTCAGAAGCTAAACTTTCTCTTATCCTACTTCGACAAATCACCACGTATGACTCTGAATTTTAGTTTGTGATGACTTTTCTGTACAACTCTCTTCTTTCTTCTCTTCATCGACCCAATCCCTACTTATTGCCATCACCTCACCATGCAAAAACTACTCCCTTCTGCCTTGTAACTCAATTTTACTAATTGATTGCAGGCCATAAAATTTGAGAGGAATGATCTTATCATTCCTCTGGTGATTATCTAAATGAAAAAACAGATCACAGAAAAGTTGTTCGTCTGGAACTACAAGCAGTTCGTCAAAAAGTTGTGTCTCATCACCTTATTTGATAGCACCCTCTCTTCAATGCTCAAACTCCCTAAGACAGCTGACTCCCGCTGTACATGCCACAGATGCTTTCAAAATCTGTGAAGTGTCATCCAGCAGGGCCCTCATGGATGGGTCAAAATCCACAGGTTGTCATTTTTTCCATGCATATAATTCAGAGATCATCCACTATGACGGGAGAGTGGTGGCTCAGTGGTAGACTGTTGGTCCTGAGTTCGATCCCCGTCCAGGATGACCTACATTGTGTCCTTGGGCAAGGCACTTTATCCTGGTTGCCCACATGGAGACACGATGACGCCATGTACTAAGCTGTACTGCACGTTGATGGTGCATATGTCTTCAACTGCTGTAGCCCTGCTAGAGCGGAGCTTGAACAGAGTTAGAATGTTGAGGAGCTGACAGTTGCTCGTCAATGCTCGGTGGTTCTCTCCGAGTACTCCGGCTTCCTCCACCCATAAAACTTTTATGGTCACAATTAGCCATTGTGCATAAGTATGTGACCTTAAAACACCAATAAATAAATAAATCCGCTATTACCTCTAGCAAAATTTCCACTAATGAAGCACCAGGATTACCCTATCATATCATCTCTGAATTATATGCATGGAAAAATGCCGACCCATATATTTTGAACCATCCACGGTGGCTGTACCGTAATCAGTCCTCTTTATTATATCCAGATGAACAGTAAATAGGTTATCTCAAAATTCGAGATTTTATTCTCTGGATTGTCTTCGATGAATAATGAATAACAAAATGGCATAGTAGAGCATCAAGATTGGAAAAACTCTAGCTTGGTTCATTTCGGTAGAGATCAGTATCATATCAGCCAAGTTTGAAGTCATATCAGCTAAGCTTGATAATTACCAATTCTGGGAAAGAAAACTGCACCTAATAAATAAATATATCAGTGAGGCTTTGTAGTGCCCTTGACTTATCCTTAAAATTTTTAATAATATTCCCAGCTACCAGGCCAAAGCTAGAATGCTGACATGGAGGTGTACATATTAAAGTTTCTGATGACAGGCAATGGCATTGAATAAAGGGAGGTGGGGGGGGGGGGGGGCAACCATCCTAGGTGGTATCTATTGTATGGGAGGGGTGGGGGGCAAAATATGTCTAAATTTGATAATAAATCCAGATGTCTATATGAAACCAGCCACCAAAAAATCTGAATGGGGTGGCATCTAAGGTTGGCCCCAGATGGCAATCTATGCTTGTCCACCATTGACAAAGGTGGTAACATGACCATGTCTAACAGTTCTTGAAGTGAAGACGAATTGCTAAAAAAAATGACTATAATTGCATTAATTGTCTACTTGCAATAGCCTTGGAACAGCAACTTTTGCTTGGGTTTTGATGGTTTTTTCCTACAAATCTCTAGAACTGGTTAAGAACAGTCGAATACACACAGCACAAGAAAATTCTCAGAGAAAATATTGCTGCCTAACCAAGAACCTCCCTGTCCTGATACTTCTCCCTACAGGGAGGTATAATTGTCTGATGTGATGGTCAGGGTGTGAGGAAACAGGGAAAGCTAGGCCTCTCCCACCTCATACCAATAAAAAATATGAACATGGAAGTGCAGGGTAAATAACAGAGTTCTTTTGGTTAAATATCAAACTGCATTATTGGAAAAATTTGCTGCTGAAAACTTCACCATTTTGACGTCAGTGTGCAGAGGGTTAACTCTTTCAATGTGAGAGACCGTTTTTCCAGTCCAGCAACACAATATGTCATAATTTCATTAAGTAGGATGGCTACTAAGTGAACATGTGTAGTAGAACAATTAATAAGGCTGCACGTTAAAAGTATTAATTGCTCAACCCCCAAATAATGGATATGCACTCTTCCAATTTCTGTCATTTAACTGGCATTGAAGATACCACCAGCATTCAAAGGGTTACCATGACAATTGAATTTGAGTTGTAGAGGAATTCCCTGTTGGTTGAATGAAATGTTGCAGTCCATTTATACAGGCAACCACAAATTCCTTTGCTGTTCAGAATTCTTTAATCCTCTGATATGCATTGCTATCAAAATATGGAAATTTCTAGCAGCAAATTTGTCCCATATTGTTGATGCAGCAAGGAGTTTAACCAATTCAGTCTTGTTTGACATAGCTCAATGAGTTTGGGCAAACAAGATTTATTTGGTTAAATAACTTAAATTCCTAGCTGCATCATGGGTGAAAAAAAATTGAAAGTTGATATTTTGACATCAGTATGCAGATAGACAACCTTAGCTACTGTACTTCCAATGTGTGCATTTAATCTTTTGCATCCTCTTTCACAAAACTATAATAATTGAACTCTAGCTGTATGAAACAAAAAAAATGTGTTTAATTCTCCTTTTATCAACACAGTGTCCCACATTAACCCCATCATCTAGATAAAAAGTAATCAACTTAAGTTAATTGCATATGATTCACTGTCAATCACTGGTACAGTTTGTATTCATGAAACCATTCACTTAGCATGGTTAGAAGACAAAATGAGCAAACAAAGTTCTTGGATAAGACCCCATAAAGTAGATCTTCTGTTTCTCAGGTCATTTTTTTGAAAATTGCATATGGATGGGCGCTTTTTTATTTTAGTTTTAATTTTTGTAATTATTTCTTTGCCATCAAAAAGTTCACGTTTTTGGTTTGTTTTTGGCCTCATAATCTACAGAATAGCATGGGTGGTTGTGTGTTTTGTCCCTTGAGAGTGCAAGAAGGCTTTGCAGTGCTAAAGCATTGCAAAGCCTTGTTGCACTCATGGGACACTTTTATCAATTTTATTAACTTGGGTAAAATATCGGACATAAACCATTTAATTTTTATTTTTTCAAGTTTGCATTGGTTATAAAAAGAGAGCATGTGGCAGCCAAAAGGACTATGCAGGATGGCCTGAGAAACAGATTTTTTACTTAAAATTTCTTTGTTTGCATCCAAACATACCTTATGTTCTTCATTGGAATGAGCTAAATGAGATCATTCCAATAATTAGCGATAAAAAAATTATGTTTTGGAGGCAAAAATTGAAAAGAAATAATCAACTTTTGAGTTCCGATTTTTGAGAGCAGCACTGGACAGATATGACCATTATGTACAGTAAAGAGGATTAACCCTTCATCTAATAAATTGGCCACATCCACCCAAATAATAATAAACAATTGTGCAGTTGAAAATTCAACAAAACTGTATCATGTACCCCCCCACCCCTCCTCCCCCATTGGAATGAGCTTGTTGGACCATTTCAATAAGGGGTCACAGGATATGGTTTTGCTGGAATTTTGTGAAAGAAGCTGAAAAAAAAGAAAATAACAAATTTTCATATCATGTCCATTGTGTAAAGGGTTAACAGGATTTTTATAGTGCTAAAAATATGTTATGCAGATTGTTTTGATTGTCTAAATCACTTCTCACAGCAGCATGGTAATAGGACCAGGTTTAGTATTAGTGATACTTTTGTTTTAAATGACAATGCAACAATCTGCTGGGAAATCCAAGAAAAATGTACTGCAGCAGACACTGAAGGACATGTATATCAATATGCCTTTGTTATTTCTTAGACAATTCACTTCTGATGTGAATAACACAATAGGAATTGTGACCACAAATATTTTGATGCATTGCACATGGAGTGGGATAGGTAAATTAGATGGAGGAGTAACTTTTAATCCTTTACCCTACAATATCAGAATTTATTATTATTTTAAATATCATTTTCTCAAATTTTTCCACAAATTTCAGCAAAACCACATCATGTGACACCTCATTGGAATGAGCTCATTGAGCTCATTTCAATGAGGGGTCACATGATATGGTTTTGTTGTTTTAACTGCCGAAATTTGGGGCACGGTGGGGTTGCGGTAACCAGTTCTTGTCAGAGCACTGAAGTTTAGCAACATCGAGCCTGGTTAGTCCTTGGATGGGTGACCATCTGAGTGATCGATATGGACTCCTACATTGTGTCATTGGGTAAGGCTCTTAACCCCGATTGTCCACATGGGGGCACGTTGGCACCTTGTACTAAGGCGTACTGCATGTTGATGGTGCGCATGTCTTCAACCAATCTAACCCTGCCTGTGCTGCAGTGTGGAGTTAACGATGTTGGGGAGCTGGCAGCTGCTCGTCATTGCTCGGTGGTTCTATTCGGGTACTCCGGCTTCCTC
The DNA here is from genome assembly GCA_031216915.1 of Pictodentalium vernedei. Classification (NCBI taxonomy): domain Eukaryota; kingdom Metazoa; phylum Mollusca; class Scaphopoda; order Dentaliida; family Dentaliidae; genus Pictodentalium; species Pictodentalium vernedei. The sequence goes on from CM062297.1 coordinate 546,355,985, forward strand.
CACCCGTAAAACTGTCATGGTCATGTTTAACCATAGTGCATAAGTATGTAACCTTAAACACATATAAGTAAATAAATAAATAAATAGAAATCCTTTGCTTAAAATTGACTTTATACTTGTGTTGCAGTAATGCCACAGATGCTGAAAGTGACCTTAAATACCACTAAGTAATAATAGTTATTATTATTACTTCTGGACACCAATTAAATTGACCAGGTTTATGGGGTTTTCTCATATGGATCACATAGTTTTGTACCAAATTTGGGTTTGATGTGATGCAGTGCTACTTAGATGTTAGAGAAACATCTGGCATTTTTAACCATTTACCTAACACAGCTGTTTTTTTAAATTAATTAAATTTCACATTTTCGAGAAAAATTCTCTCAATTTTTTAATAAAACCATACAAATATGGATATTAATAGAACCGGCTCGATGAGTTGGTTCTAATGATATCCATATTAATGTTGAGTTTTGCCGAGACATTTGTAAGATATTTTAGGCTGTGGTAGGCTTATTTTGGTCAATTTTTTGGCCGCTATGTTAGATAAAGGGTTAAATTCTTAATTAAGTTTACTGTAAGGAATTTTCTTCTTCAAGAAAAACCTATCCTATGTAACTCTCTACAAAGCTGATGATACTCTCCAGAGAGCCATCAGTTTTGTTTACTCTTGTTGTCACTGCAGAAATTGATATTTATCTTTAGTATCATTGTGCTGCAGGGATTTTCTGAGTACTGTGGGAAAGGGATCCAGGGCACTCTATTTGGGAAGTTTACCCATAATGGAATGAAATTCTGATTTCAAAAATGTTTTAATTTACTTTCCTTGGTGATTATTTGACATGACGTCTTTACCCTTGAGAGCCATATTCCAACTTCAAGAAATGCTGACATCTCAAAACAGATTTTTAGGTGTACCCATACTATGTATGGTACACATAATGCCGGCATTCGGGGTGACCATCCGTCGTTCGTCCATCCTTTGTCTGTCCGTCTGTCCGTCCGTCCGTCTGTCCGCCCGGCGTCCATATCCATTTCTTGGGCATTCGATAACTTGAAAAATGTTGCTTGGATTGTCAAGTTACTTTATATTTGTGTTCAGGTTACTGATGTGCCGAGCTGTATTTTTTTTGGTGTAAATCGGATAATTTGATCCCGAGATATTAACCCTTTATCCTTCAAATTGAAAATTCCTCCAATCCCTTTGGCATTCGATAACTTTAAAAATATTGCTTGGATTGTCAAGTTACTTTAAATTTGTGTTTAGGTTACTGATGTGCCGAGCTGTATAGTTTTTGGTGTAAATCTGTTATTTTGATCCTGAGATATTAACCCTTTATTCTTCAAATTGAAAATTCCTCCAATCCCTTTGGCATTCGATAACTTGAAAAATATTGCTTGGATTGTCTAGTTACTTTATATTTGTGTTCAGGTTACTGATGTGCTGAGCTTTTGCCGAGCTGTGTAGTTTTTGGTGTAAATCTGATGATTTGATCCCGAGATATTAACCCTTTATCCTTCAAATTGAAAATTCCTCCAATCCCTTTGGCATTCGATAACTTGAAAAATATTGCTTGGATTGTCAAGTTACTTTATATTTGTTTTCAGGTTACTGATGTGCCGAGCTGTGTAGTTTTTGGTGTAAATCTGTTATTTTGATCCTGAGATATTAACCCTTTATCCTTCAAATTGAAAATTTCTCCAATCCCTTTGGCATTCGATAACTTGAAAAATATTGCTTGGATTGTCAAGTTACTTTATATTTGTGTTCAGGTTACTGATGTGCCGAGCTGTATAGTTTTTGGTGTAAATCTGATAATTTAATCCTGAGATATTAACCCTTTATCCTTCAAATTGAAAATTCTTCCATCCCTTTGGCATTCGATAACTTGAAAAATATTGCTTAGATTGTCAAATTACTTTATATTTGTGTTCAGGTTACTGATGTGCCGAGCTGTATAGTTTTTGGTGTAAATCGGATAATTTGATCCTGAGATATTAACCCTTTATTCTTCAAATTGAAAATTCCTCCAATCCCTTTGGCATTCGATAACTTGAAAAATATTGCTTGGATTGTCTAGTTACTTTATATTTGTGTTCAGGTTACTGATGTGCCAAGCTGTATAGTTTTTGGTGTAAATCTGATGATTTGATTCCGAGATATTAACCCTTTATCCTTCAAATTGAAAATTTCTCCAATCTGTTTGGCATTCGATAACTTGAAAAATATTACTTGGATTGTCAAGTTACATTATATTTGTGTTCAGGTTACTGATGTGCCGAGCTGTATAGTTTTTGGTGTAAATCTGTTATTTTGATCCTGAGATATTAACCCTTTATCCTTCAAATTGAAAATTCCTCCAATCCCTTTGGCATTCGATAACTTGAAAAATATTGCTTGGATTGTCAAGTTACTTTATATTTGTGTTCAGGTTACTGATGTACCAAGCTGTATAGTTTTTGGTGTAAATCTGTTAATTTGATCCTGAGATATTAACCCTTTATCCTTCAAATTGAAAATTCCTCCAATCCCTTTGGCATTTGGTAACTTGAAAAATATTGCTTGGTTTGTCAAGTTACTTTATAATTGTGTTCAGGTTACTGATGTGCTGAGCTGTATAGTTTTTGGTGTAAATCTGATAATTTGATCCGAAGATATTAACCCCCTTTATCCTTCAAATTGAAAATTCCTCCAATCCCGTTGGCATGAGATAACTCAAAAAATATCAATCCGATTGTCATGTTACTTTATATATTTATTCAGGTTACTGATGTGCTGTGCTGTATAGTTTATATGTAAATCTGATAACATGCTCCGGAGATATTAACCCTTTATCCATCAAATTAGACACTCCTCCAATTAATTTCTATATGTACCCATACCTTGTATGGTGTACATAATGTCGGCATCCATGGTGGCCCTCCGTCATGCAGCTTTCTACTAGTTGCGCGTATGGATACACATCTGACGATTTCATCAGCCTTTTTTTCTACAAGCATTGGTAGGTGAGGTGTTCCAGACAAAGAGGCAATTATATAATTACCCTGGCTGGGGATTCTAGACACGTTTTGGCTAACTTGAGAGCATTTACACAATGCACACAATATCAAAATTTGCTATTATGCCCCCAACTTGGTTGGAGGGGGTATCTAGTGGAGAGCTGCGTACATTTGTATGAACGTATGAACCTTCGTGCGTTACGCAAATGTGCCCGTCCAACATATTTGCTGCTCTAGCATGGCCATTATTTGTCGGATTCGAATAATCTTTGCCATGCTTGTCCGCCAACATGGGGGAACGGATACTACAGCAGAATTAACATCTTCGCATAAACATTTACAGAGTTATTTCCCTTGTTTAACTTAGGGGATTATTATTGAAAAATGATTGAAAAATGTGTCCGTCCAACATATTTGCTGCTCTAGCTATGTCATCATACTTTGAATTCAAATAATTTTTACCATGCTTATTCCTCAGCATAGGGGAACGGATCCTACAGTAGAATTAATATCTTCGCATGAGCATTTACAGTGTTATTTGCCCTTGTTTAACTTAGGGGATGATTGAAAAATGTGTCTGTCCAACATATTTGCTGCTCTAGCTCTGTCATCATACATTGGATTGAAATAATTTTTGCCATGCTTGTTTATATTAGTACAGATTGCTGCAGGCACATGTCATGCTTTTGATGGCATAATGCTATCCATGGTATTGCAGGAGGGGGCATATGCCATGCTTTGCATTGCTCTTGTTTTAATATTTTTTTCGACTTCTTTCACAAAATTCAAACAAAACCATATCATTGTCAGATCACTAGATCTACAAGTGGTTCTGTAGTAGTATTTCTTGGAAAATTATCCAGGTCTACAAGGGTTAATTACATGGTTAAGTCTGGTTATTGGGAAATTACTGGCTCGTAATTGGGTAAAAATTACTCTAAACTACACCTGGAAAGGGTCTGATAACTTGAACTTGTTGACATTGAAAAATTTTGGTCTTGTGACAAATAAACAAAAATTATGCATAGTTTAAATGATCCAGGTGGTTAGCCTTAAGTCTGTTTCATAGTGTTTCACAATTCATCGATCACTTCTTGCAGCAATTTCCGTGTAGTTGAAGCATTCAAATAAACATCTTTCCCCACACACACTATCTGCATGCACAAATGCACCAGTAAATCATTATGTTGATTTACACCAGCCAGAAATTTAAATACTGCACAAACATGCAATTGCACATGCATGCAGTAAATTTAAAGAGAAGATTTTCCTGTTCGTTTTCAATTTCATATACTCAGTGGAGAGGAGCCCATTATCTGTCAGAAACAGATAAAAAATAAGGTACTAAACTTTTGAATAGTGTAAACAATAAAAATAAATTGGAGTGTAATTGCAGAGAAGGAGGAGGTAAAACCAATAACATGTTTAAATTTCTCAATGTCATAATATTTGAACTTGCATACTACAAGTGCTTGCAAATCATGTATTGGTTGCCACTGTATACTGCTGTTGTTTTGAAAGATTTCTAACACCGTCACCCCAACCACCATCTTTGAATGTTAGCTACCTTATGTTTCTTCATTCATTCGTCCATCAAGCTCCAAAATATGATTTGATACGCAAAGTAATGAAATCATCCTAACATTTTGTTTTGATTCGATTTGCACCAATTTTGAAATTTTCCTCTTGTCAAGATTTCAAGTGTCTCCTTTTGAGCTCTTCTATCATCAGGTCTGTTCTACATGGAGGAGACCTGGCGCCAATACTATAAAACTTTTACAATTGTATTTTCTAGAATTGTATTTTCTACATATTAACATACCTGACTAAAATCGATCATTAGCATTTAAAAGATATGGCAATTTGCCAACTGGCAAATTGCCACATCTTTGAAAATGCTAATGGTTCATTTTAACCCATTTAAAGTCATAACTAGAAAATACAATTCTAGAAAATACAATTGTAAAAGTTTTATAGTATTGGCCCCAGATGATAGAAGAAGCATTCAAAGAGGTTCCCTTTACAAAACTACTTTGCTTCCATTCTGGAATATTCTACTTTTTTGATTGATTTGCTGAAATGGACTCATCGCTGTTGCATACAATTGGCCTACTTGAATGAAGACTGACAATATTTATGGTTGTAAGAATATACAATCTCTACAACTTGAAGATAACTTAATTTGTAATTTGATTCAATTCAGAACCTCTGTCTGATTCGATTTGACCCAAAATTTTAGATCTGCTGCTGGCAGATATTCCTTCCCGGGACAGAATTTCTCATGCCACTGATATAAGTATAATTTGGGCACATTTAAACAAATTTTCCCTCTATTAACTTGTGAAGTGCTAAATTATTTTTGGCCATCAAAATTTGTTCACATGTGTTTGCCTTGTTACAAGTTATAGGAGAGTGCCCACAGGCACTCTCCTATAAATTGTAACAAAGCAAATCATAACAGACTAAATAACATCACCTCAAAGATAATACTAAGCACAGCACTTGAATTTTAGGCCTTTAAGTTGCAGTACCCATGCTTGAGAACAAAGCCCAAATATGGGCTTCCAGCACTCTACCAGTTAATTGAACGGACTTTTATATCAATAATTTCTTGAGTAAAATTCAGACGAATTTTTCATCAAATCCAGTCATGGCTGCTTCACAGTAGCCATGACTAGATTTGACCCTAGTCATGACAAGTTTGGCTGTCTTGTCTGGAAAAGACATGCATATTTCAAAAGACATGTACGTAATACCAGAATCTGGCTTGTCAAAAACATGGCCACAAAATATATCCCAAAGATGGATTCAGCATGAAAAAAAAAATTCCACTTTGGTCCTAGATTTGTAATCAAAATCTCATTAAACTTTGGGAAAATTCACTTCAAATCCTAGAAAAGTCCTGAAATTTCAAATTTAACTCCTTGCATGCTGCTGGCAGATGTGCCTGCCCAGGACAGAATTTCTCATGTCACTGGAATAAGTATTAATATGGGTACATTTAAATTAAGTTTCCCTCTGATAACCCTTTACCCAACATAACGGTCAAAACCGGCCAGTGCTATTCTCAAAAATCGCCAATTAATTTTCATGATTTTTTTCATTTTTTGTCTCCAAAACATAGGTTATGACCCCTCATTGGAACGAGCTCGTCGAGCTCGTTCCAATGAGGGGTCATAACCTATGTTTTGGAGACAAAAAATGAAAAAAATTAGTTATTCAAGAATTTTTTTTGCAAGTGTCGTCTGCTTTTCGTGTTAGGTAAAGGGTTAATTGAATGGACTTTTTCATGAATGATTTCTTGAGTAGAATTTAGATGAATTTTTCATCAAATCAAGTCATGGTTGCTTGAAGCAGCTATGACTAAATTTGATTAAAACTATCGTGAAAATACCTGCTTTAAGACTTAAAAAGTGTACAAACCCTCAATTTGTCTGATCCATATTATAGCATCTTTTACAAATAACTCCAATTTGTTGGGCCCTATAATCAGCCTAATTTAGATTTCTTGGCTGAATAACTTGCTGAAAAGCATAGTTATATGTACATATATGTAAGAGTCATTGGGCAAATACCAGGGTTTCCTCTAGGGGCCAAAATGTTGGGACCCTTTGGTGCCTAGTGAAAAACGCTAGTTCGGCTCTATTATCAGTGACGTCAGCCAACAAACCATACTAGATCAAAGATTCTTGTAGCATTGTAACTAATACCAAACCCAATCCCAAGATGATATCCACAACAAAATCATCAGGTTGGTTGCTGGTAGGCACATTCAGTCTTTTAACACTGCCTGTTGCTCGTGTCAAACTCACACAGGAACATTCTGTGAGAATAATATAAGGTTTGGGGGAAAAATTGGCCAGGGGAATGGGACCTTGAAAGGGGTCTCCTGCCTTCCTTGCGGAACTCCTGGCAAATACATTCCATAGTCGGACAAACATGTCTCTCCCCTACCATGATCAATATTTATTTTTTTTTTTTTTTTGGGGGGGGGGGGGGGGGGGGGGTTGGCATTTAATTAAAGATAAGCACTTTCCCTAACACTATGGTCTGGATCATGACAAAATAAATTTTTTAATAAAACCACTTTCATGCAACAATGCATTGAGGTACGGATGCCCATTGGGGACAACATATGTAGTGGGAGCATTGCGAATATTTGCATTCACACAGCGAAAATTCGCATTCACACCGCAAACATTCACACTCAACATTGCAAACACTCACACTCAACACCGCGAACATTCGCACTCAACATTGTGAACACTCGCAATGCACCACAAACATTCACATTCAACTTTGCACATATTCACAATGCACTGTGAACATTCGCAATTTAATATGAACACTCGCAATGTTGAATGTGAACAACCTCAATGAGAATTTGAGCACTCGCAATGTTGAATGCAAACATTCGCAAAGTTGAATGCAAACACTCGCAGTGCAGAATGCAAACACTATGATCAAGATTGATTGATAAGTATATACACATACAGTCCCGTGAGTGCTAAAGCATTGCAGATGGTGCCTTTTTGCACTCAAAGAATGATATTTATGTCTTGAAAAAGTCATGAAAATTCTTTCTATGTTATGTTTGGTAACCATCCATGCATACATCAAAAATTAAGTAATAGTTAATGATACAGTGCCTGGTGGTTAAAATGTTTGTAAAATCTGATATAAATTCATATAATAACATCATTTCATTACAAAGTAAATCTTTTTTTTTGATACTGATATTCTTTACTTTGGAAACCTGACTCCCTAAATTGTACAAGTATCTTTGAAAGTATATACCCAGTGCAGACTGTATTTGTACAAATTTTTTATCATGACTCAATTTGCATTGAAAGTGTATCATGTGACTTGAAGTGATTTGAAGTGTCATGATGAAAGAATTTGTTCTCAAATTGTGTGCACCTAATAAATATGTTTTATCATGATATACCATTGCTGAAAAGCATGAGGTATTTGCCGGACAACTTTGTGGTATAAATGTTTTAGTCACACAGCAAAAAAATAATTGAATAATTTTGTTTGATTATGTAATGAAAAACATGATCTATGTTGATGTGAGAATGTGAAAAAGTTGATTTTGTGTGCCAAAGAGGGCTTAACTATGCTGAGTACAGACATTGATTGAACATGTAAATGAGATTAAATGAAATGAAGCTCGTCTAAAATTTAAATTATCAAGTTGACACAAACCTGGAGGATGCAGGTGAATATGATTCACAGACAGAGAATATTCTATTGACTCTCTTTGTCTTGGTGTATGTTTGGGTCCTGAGAACCTGGAAAAGTCATCGAAATTTGAAAATATTTTTCCAGGCTTGGTTGTCATGGAAAAATGGAGTTTTTTTTTGCTTCTATATTCCAGCTGTCTTATCTGAAAAGACATGGAAATTTCACAAGACAGTGTGACACCAGCATCTACATATTGAAAACATGTCCACAAAATATCACAAAGATCGATTAGCACGAAAAAAAATTCCTCTTTTGGTCCAAGATTTGTCATAAAAATCTCATTAAATGTTTGGAAAATTCACTTGAAATCCTGGAAAAGTCATGAAATTTCAAATTTAACTCTCTGCATGCTGCTTGTGGATATTCCTGCCCAGGACAGAATTTCTCTTGCCACTGAAAAATAAGTATAATTTGGGTATATTTAAACAAATTTTTCCTCTATTAATTGAATGGACTTTTTCACCAGTGATTTCTTGAATAGAATTTAGATGGATTTTTCATCAAATCCAGTCATGGCTGCTTAACATCAACCATGACTAGATTTGATGAAAAATATCTTGAAAATACTCAGCAGGTTAAGAGTTAAATAGAGGATATCTAGTGTTTTTTAGTGGATACCGAAAATTATCTCATGAGTGACTGAGACAAATGTTTGTTTTTCGTGAGCGCTTGCACGAGCGAAAATAGCCATTTGTCTTGGTCATGAGTGAGATGATTTTTGGTATCCACTCAAAAACACTAGATTTTCTTTTTATTATACGCTTTTTATAATAATCTGATCATTTCTTCCGTCAACCTTGAATTGATGCATGAAAGTACATGTAAACAGCACACATTGATACGCAGAAGTGATTTGATCAATATTTGGAACAAGTAGTGCCTTGTGATCAGATTCAGCTGGCAGGTTTCATACCCTCAATTCAAGGTGAATATTTGTTGAATTATTGCTGGAAATGATCGATATCCACTCAAAAAAAAACAAGATTTTCTTTTCATTATATGTTTTTAGAACAAACTGATCATTTCCACCTTGAAGTGATGCTTTGAAAGCTGCCATTTTGATTGAAAACACGAAAGTGAAAATTTCTATACCTTCACATTGGGGGATACGATTTCTATCTTTCCACAATTTTTTCGATAATCTATTATTTAGCATATAATAAAAAAGTGTACAAACCCTTTGTATGTTCCATATTATAGCGTCAATTATAAATAAGTCATTTAGAGCCCCAGTAATCCTTGTAGTTATATATAACTCATTCACTCCTTACAGCTGGAAAATTGATGAATGTAACTTGCTTAATAATGTCAAGTGTCATGAACACTCACCCTCTCCCTCCACCCCACCCCCACCCCAACCCCACCCACTTCCTGTGAAAAAATGAAAACCTTTAATTTTTTCATGTCTGAAATTCCTAAAACAAAAACAAAATATTTTGTCCTCCACCCCTTCAGTTAGCCAGCCTACACCCCTGATAATGTCATATACAAACCTGAATCTATAGAAATTTGTGTGCCAGGCATTTTTATTTTCGTGATGACAGAAAGAGACTATAAACACTAATAAATAAACAAACCTTCAGAAATGAGGTAGCGTAATGAAAGCCGATAAGAATGATTGGTCTTTGCCTTCAAAATAATTAATATTTAGGCATATATTCACTGATAGAGTGCTAAATTATTTTTGGTCCTTAAAATTTCTTTGTGCATCTTTGCCTTTTTACCATTTATGGGAGAGTGCCAGTGTGCACTTTCCCATGAATTGTAACAAGGCAAATCCTAACAGATAAAATAATATCACTTCAAAGATAATGTGAAGCACATCCACTGAACATGAAGCCTTTTAAATTGTGGTACAGACTCTTCAGAATAAAACCCAAATATGGGCTTCCAGCACTCTATCAGTTAATAGTGGGTTGCAAGCTTTTTAGTTTGATAGACAGTATCAAAACCTTGAGAACTATAAGCTGGGGCTTTTTTTGGCACACTTTTGGGCTATGATAACATATTTCTGCAATATATAACGTCAAAGGCTGATGTTTTAATTGCTTATTTCCTGACTATCTGTAATCATACAGGATATAGGATGTTATCTATGTAAATAGGTATATGTATGTAACAATACATGAATACAAATGTAGTGAAAAGAAGTATTCAGATAAGAAGTGGTATGATATGTCTAACCTTCAAGGGACAAAGCACTTCAGATCTCAACAGGCAGCACTTAACTCTTGTAGTCCTGAGTGAATTGACTGAAATAGTGGTTGAATGAGTGCAGGTCCCATAGTTGCAGACACACTGAGGTAACAGAGACCGACCTTGTAAGGAGCCAGTGTGAATTTGACTCCTAATATTATGATTTGGCTCCTGAATCTTAAATATTGGCTTCTGAGTTTGCTTGTAACCATAGGACACCATTCCTTCCATTTGTCACTTGACTTGGAAATTTTGTGAACATGAATGGTTATTGTTGTGTAATAAAAATATTTTTCAATCATTTGAGAAACAACTTTAATTGTGCAATAAAAAAAAGTAATTAAAGACACAAAATGTATGTCCTACACAGCTGAAAGCTTCAAACTAGAAGATTGTTATCAAAAAGTAATGTACCTACAGTTAACTGGTTGAGTGCTTGAAGCCCATATTTGGGCCTTATGCTGATGTGAAGGTGCTGCAACTTAATGGTTTCATGTTCTGTAAATGTACTTCATATTATCTTTGAAGTGAAATTATATCATCTGCATGGATTTGTCTTATTACAATTTATGGGAGAGTGCCTATAGGCACTCTCCCATAAATTGTAACAAGGCAAAACACCTGAAGAAATTTTGACAATCAGCAATAACTTAGCACTCTATTGGATAAAAAGTAAATCTGGCTTCTAGATTTCAAAAGTAGGCTCCAAGTCTGGCTCTTATTTTTAAATTCTCAGGTCAGTCTCTGTGAGGTACCATACTCCTATTTTGTCTGGTTACGTGGACTAAACTATGCCCTTATATTGGATAGGATGCTTTGGTCTAATATATTCTGGTCAAATATTTTTTTCTGGATGAACGTTTTGTGGACAAATTCAGTGGTAGAATGTTTTCATTAATACTTGTTTTGTGACAGTTCATTGGAGAGTGCTGTCAACACTCTCCAATGATTTGTTACTAAACAAATCTGATATTAAGGATATATTTGAAGAACTAAATATGAGAGAATAATAAATTTGAATAGCAATTTTTGTGAACAGCTCTGGTCGATTTTGCCCTGTTACATTAGGTGCAGTGTAGATAATGTCTACTTAATGCCAATTCAGTATGAATAAGACTCAATAAGACACTGGTTAAAACATCCTAGGCCAAACCATTGGCCAAAACTTTGCAGTCCAAAATGTCCCATATTCTACATGTTCATAATAACCCTTGTCCTTTGGTGCAAAAATATCTATTTTCTTAAGGCCAAAAAAAAAATAATACAGTTGTTCTCAGGCATCGCCGCATTGAAAATAATGACCCGTGTTCGATGTTTTTATTGACATTTTGAAGTTGGTACCTGCAATCGATTAGTAGCTCACGGACATCTCATGTGTTTCCCATCACACGAAACTAGAGGCAACCAAATATGGTTGATTTTAAATTGAAAAATCATTCCACTCATGAATATAGGCTACAATGCTTCCTATAAGCCCATGATGTGCTTTAAATGAAGGGTCTCTTGAATAACAGTGTGTCTTTATGATAAAAACATTCAATGACCTCTTGCTTTTGCAAATCTATTTACATTGAAAATGGAATCAATAATAAAATAATCCAGTCATTTCAAAAGTTGGAATGGATGCTAAAATGAAACATAAACTAAAAACTAAAACATTTCTAACTGCTGCTAATGTGACCTTATAGATATCTTACAACTCTGCCAAACATACTATAGGTTTTCAGAAAAGCTGACAGGATCCAAAGGTGTTAAATTCAAGATTTGTTGAAAAACCTTTGACTTTGTTTTGCTCAATCAGCTATTAGAGCAGGTATCGAGTGAGTTAGTCGCTATACAGGTATCGGGTGAGTTAGTTGTTATAGTCAGTAAACTACAGGATGATATTGAAGAGAAGGATAACTTATCTAATAGCATTTCCATAACTAAATGGAAGCAGCATTACAAATCATTGGGTAACCCTACACCGTCCGGCATTTTTAACGAAGAGTTTAAAGCAGAAATAATACCCAAACTTTGCGAATTAGAAGCTCGAATCCATCTATCTAGGCCTCTTGACATTGAAATTTCAGAACATGAAATCTGGCGAGTGTTATCAAAATTAAATACTGGCAAGTCGGAGGGTCTAGTTGGGATTAGAAATGAAATGATTAAATTGGTTAAACCTTCAATTACCCCAGCTCTAAAGATGAGAGAAGCAGTTCCGCACGAAATGGCGTTCATTCAGAGAGTAGAGTATTAAATTAAAGTTCTATCATTCGGTCAAAGAGAACTACTGTAGGGAGTCCTATATTGATACACTTCCCGCAAAGGAAAGGCGATTTGTCACCAGATTCCGTATTAGCGCCCATGACTTGGAGATAGAGCGGGGTCGCTATCAAAAGCCGACACCAGTACCCAGGGAACAGAGGCACTGCAAACAGTGTAAGACAAATTCAGTCAAAGATGAATTACATTCTTTCTTTGCCAGTTCTAAATACAGCGTTTTTCAAAATGAGCTTATCAAATTTGCCAGTAAGCGACTTCCTCACTTCCACCTTCTGCAGCAACTGGAAAGATTTGCATTTCTATTTGCCTGTGAAGATGTTGAAGTTATTCGTGAGGTCGATCGGTTTGTAACCCATATCCTGACGCACAAAAATCAGTAGAGGCAATGGAGCTCAATGTGGTCATGACTGTGTAAGCACTTTCGAAAGCCTAATGTTCGATACCGCTGTTGAAAAACGGCCGATGTTTCTTTTTCCCGAGGGCATGATAATCTAATTAGTTTTGATTGTCAATGAGATTCATGCATAGTGTGCCCACTCACATGAGTGCCGCGCAACAGATGAGATTAGCATGTTTAATCTGTTTACTCATATAATATGTGTCGCATGGTTAACCCATTGCTTATTTTAATTGTTTGTGTGTTTTATGTATGCCATACCTTTTTATTCTTGGTCGTGCAATAAACTTTATCTTATCTTATCTTATCTTTTATGATATGTTTTTTAGCTACACCCTGTTGTCTGTTTAACAGTTATATTCTGCCACTCCTGAACCTTGAGGCATGAGCTCCAATCTGGTGGAGGGGCAATTGAAAACCATCTTACACAGTAGTATGTACCTAACCACCCCCCCCCCCCCCCCCATCAAGTTGGGAAACTCTCCTTTTCACTGTTGGTAGGTTTCTAGAGCACAGCATAGCATCTAAGATGGCTATGAACTGTCCCTCCTCCACCCTGGGGGCTTCAACCCTGGATTGGTAGAGGGGCAGTATATAGCAGTCTCAAGACATTTTAGAGGTTTTTCACACATTCTCGATACTCACATGATTAAATCTTCATAGGAAGCAGTGGCGGACGATTGAATAAAAAAAAATAAAAATAAAATCCTCCCTCCTCCCTCTCTCATTCATTTAAAAAAAAAATGCCTGAGAATCAATTAATTTTTTTTGTATGGCCTAAGAGTATTTTTATATTCCCCCCCCCCCCCCCCCCCCCCCCCCCACTATTGAATAGATTGGGGGTATAATGGATTACATGTGTCTGTCCAGGCATCCATCCATCCATGTACCCATCTAACTGTGCGTCCATGGGTCAGGCCGGTCACCTGTGCATCCATCCATTTGCAACATTATCTCAGCAGTGAGTGGATGGATTTCAAGGAAATTTGGTTTGAGGGATCCTTATGACAAGCAGCTCTTGCAGGTATTATAAAAAGCTGCCCACTTATTTTTCACCAGAGTCATAGTCCTTACTTTGTCAATTTTTCATGATTTTTCCTGTCTGCACCTATATCTCAGCAGGGAGTGGAGGGATTTCAATGAAATTTGCTATGAGAGATTCTTGTGACAAGCTACTCCTGCACATATTATGAAAAAGTTGCCCGCATATATTTCACCAAAGTTACAGTCCTAACTTTGTCAATTTTTCATGATTTTGTGGTCCTTGCTTTATTTTGGCTTCATCGGTCCATCTCAGCAGTAGGGGTATAATTGCCATCAGCAGTAGCTCATGTTTATTTTGGTGTGGAAATGGGACTGTTGCTAGCTAATTATATCTCCATTGATAGAACTCAAGGAGCCCTTTGAACCAGATATAATACCGGTAGACTAAATTTCAAATTGCACTCTAGGAGAAATTAATTGCTGAAAACCATAGTAATTTGAGAAAGAGTTATAAGATCAGAGTGTAGGTAGTTAATTGCTGCGATCTTTTCATCTTTAACTGCATGGTAGAGTACCAAATTATTTTACAGAGGTATTTTGTAACACATATTTTTTTCAATGATAGTGTGCCACCAACATGGGGAACCTTAGTTTAGCAAGATTTTGTTCATAAATAATTGTTTGGTAACAATTTATTGAAGAGTGCCCTATGGCACTCTCCAATAAATTGTAATAAAACAATTAAAACATTTTTTCTTGCTGCTGCCCAGCAAACAAAAAGCTAATGCATACAGTGTATAGCTATAAAGTGGCTTTTAGCATATCTCAATAAAGCTAAGATAGTGGCTTCTAGCACACAACCATTATTGTGTTGGATGGGAGCTCGGTGGCTCAGTGGTTATGGCATTGGTCTTCAAACTGAAAGGTCCATGGTTTGATCCCTGCCAGGGCTAACTGAGTCATGTCCATGGGCAAGGCCCTTCATCCCGATTGTCCATGTGGGGGCACTGTGACACTGTGTACAAAGACATACTGCATGTTGATGGTGTACTTGTCTTCAACCAATTCTAACTCTGCTTGTGTGGAGTTAGTAAGTTGGGGAGTCTAACAGTTGCTTGCCATTGTTCAGTAGTTCTCTGGCTTCCTCCACCCATAAAACTTTCTGACACGAGGTGACTCTGGCCTGCTATTGAAACTGTCATTAAACCCCAGTAAATAAATAAATAAATGTGTTGGATGAAGAGTCTCTCTGTTAGCACTAATTATATATTGTACAGTGTGTTGTTTCAGCTCATAGTTTGATTCAAGTTGTACTCAGTTAAGCATTTAAATCACAGGATCTCTCTGTTATATACATTAATTTCTTTATATGCCCCTTGGGATCAATAAGACTTACCTCTAGCAAACAGGTGCTCACAATATATGTGTAATCAGTTGAAAATGAAATGAAGTTAGTTGTACAAATTTGAAAGGTAGGAATTCATAAGGATATACTGATTTATTTGTTTTTACCACAGGTGTCAAATAAAAAAAAAATGATGCTAAACCCTTTACTTAACAAATCAGCTGAATCCACCTCTATAATTTCCAAAATTTACCAAATTGAGCAGTTGAAAAAAAAATCTTCAAAATTTTTTTTACAGAATCACATCATTGGCCCCTCATTGCAGCAAGGTCATCAAAAAATTTTTTTAAATTTAAAATAACAAATGCAAAAACAGAAGAATGATGGTTAATTTCATGCTGCAATAATTTTCCTTGGACAGCATAAATGCAAATGAGTAGAATGATTGTTAATTTTATGTTATAAACATTTAGTCATTGTTGGAGCAGCAATTTTGAAACTGTGTGTATTGAGTAGAGGGAACCCTTTATTCAGGCTGCAAGCCAATAGGTCCTCAGTTCAAATCCCACCTGTGGCAACCACATTATGTCCTTGGGCAAGACACTTCATCCCAATTACCCATGTGGGGGCATTGTGTACTAAGGCATTCTGCACATTGATTGTGCACTTGTCTTCAATCAGTGCAACCCTGCTCGTGTGAAGTTAGTATGTTGAGGAGTCTGACAGTTGCTCACAGTCACTAGGTGGTTCTTTCTGGATACTCTGGTTTCCTCAACCCATAAAATTGTACAACTCAAGGTGACCCTGGCTGCTGAAAGTGTCATTAAACCCCAATAAATAATTAAATAAATAAATAACCCTTTATTCAATAAGTTCCTCTTGGGAGTTATCATAAGTTGAGCTGTGCTTGTCTCCCAAGGCAGACAAGTTCTGAATGGTTTTCAAATACCCATATTTTTTTTTACATTTTTCTTACCAGTTAAAAAAGTGTAAGTATTTGAGCACATGTTTGCTACTTCAAGTAGCTGAGTACCAACATCATGTACATGCTGTCACTGTAACTAAAACAGGTGGAAAAAAAACATAAATATACCAAAATCAACAAATTTTTGTTTCTTTTAACCCTTTGAGGCTGCTTTTCTAGTCCAGGAACGTATCATTAGAGCTGGTCGGTTTAACTAAACTGAAACCAAAACACAAACAAAGTTTTTAAGTGGAAACTGAACCGAAAAAGAGGTTAAAAAATGTATATTTTTTGTTTTGCTTAGCTTTTGAATAGTCACATTTTGCACGCCATAGTTTTATCAACAAAATGTCAGCTAAAACGCAAAGTAACATATATCAATATTTTGTAAGAAGTGATGATAGAAATGACAAATGCCAATTATGCAATAAGTCAGTCATCGCCCTGTGTGGAAATACCTCCAGCCTACATTGCCACATACAGAATCATTGTGTCGAAGAGTACAAAAGTGTTCTTGAAAAAGAACGGACTGTGACACCTGCAAAGCAACTTGGTATTAAGATTAGAGAAAAGTATCAATTTGTGCAATGCTCCGTTAATGTTGGGAAACTCATGATTGCAGAAAAGGGGTTAAATTAATATTAATAAAAAGTTAGCTGCACATACCTGTCATACAAAGTGTCAATTGAAAATTTGAAAAGAATGAAAACTTAAAATCCAAAATACGCTTATACGTGCAAAATGCACATGGCTCTGTTTTATTGTTTTTCAAAGTAATGGGAATTCTCAGAATTCAGTGAATACTCTCTGATAATAATAACTCAGTGCAAACCGAAAGAACGAATGGATGTAGAAATGAGGTCAGGCGACCATTTTGTTGTTAATTTGCATAACTTCTACAGTATTTGTAAATGAATGATTCTGGGATTTATAGTTAGCTCCTTACAAATTGCAACTTGTCAAGTTAGTTAGCTTGTAAATGGGTACCTATCTTTCTGAAAGTGAAAGGCGTGTTCTAAAGTTCTCAACTTCTCCTTGATTTCGGGCAGTTGCTTTCTAAAATTCTAACCTTCTTCACTTATTTTCACGTCAGGTAATACGTCAATGCTGTGAATGAAATGAAAATGAATTTGACACGATGGTCAAATCATAAAATATCAGTCGCAAATGGCATTTTTGCGACTAAATGTTTGAGCACCCCCAACACACACTCCCAACTCCTGTATCTACGCTCTTGCCCCTTGGCTTTGAATTTTTATGAAAGCATATGCAGATTGCAGATGTAATTTTTTGTTCATCGAATTTACAGGAAATAATCAAAATAGTTTTATTTCATTTCTAATTCACTTGTGTGTTATTTAACATTTTTGTACTATCCTGTTGCAGTTTAATACATAAGATATGGAAAATATGTAATACGTTACCAAAACCGAAACCGAAAACCAATTTTTTGGGTCCAAAATCTAACCAGAACTGAATCGAGGGAAGATTTCAAAACCGACCAGCTCTACGTATCGTGATATGTCATAATTTCATTAAGTAGGATGGATGCTAAGTGCATGTGTTAGGTAGACCAATTAATATTGGGGCTGCACATTAAAAATATTAATTAGTCTACCCCCCAAAATGGAAGATGGACTTGTCAAATTGCTGCCATTAAACTGACATGGAAGATATCACAGGGCTCAAAGGGTTAAGTAATGTTTTGTACCTGAATCATTTGTACATAATAGAGTTGATGAGTACAGGGATTTCCTCTGTGGCCTTGGAGCATGGTGGCTCCAGGGATGAAAGTTTTCAGGGATTTGACTGAATTCAGGGATTTTCATTACAGGTTTTGTCTGTAAAGTGTTCAGGGATAGTGATTTTCAATGAAGGCAGGCTTCAATTTTTGTCTAAACACACATAGATCCTTGCATATGACAAGCAATCACCTGTGCTCCTCTCAGGTTCTGCCTTTGGCATTAACCCTTTACCAAAGGAATCACCCGTAATATGCAAATTGAGCCATTGAAAAAATTAAATTTTTGAAAATATTTCAACAAAACCATATCATGTGACTCCTCATTGGAACGAGCACATTGTGCTCGTTCCAATGAGGGGGTCACATGATATGGTTTTGTTGAAATTTTTTTAAAAAATTATATTTAAAATAATAAATTTTGATATCATCTGGTTGGGTAAAGGGTTAAGCAAGAATCTTTGACTCCTGATAAAAGATTTTCAGGGATTTTTGTCTCTAGGCACTTCCATCTCTGGGTCATTCATCAGTACATCATCAGACTTTAGATCAAAAGGCTGACATTTTGATCATGACATGTTATCTGCATTGTGTCCTGCAGAAAGACATTTCATCCCAATTAGCAAGGTGTGGAGCACAATGTCACCATGTAAGCATCAATATATTTGTGCCTTCAGCCAATGCCAACTCTACTCATGCTGGGTTAATACATTGGATAGCGTGACTATTCCTTTCCACTGCTTGGTGGTTCTCTCAGGGTTTTCCACCTTTAGCCACCCAAAAAATATTTGCCTGCTACTGAAAGTGTCATTAAACCCCAATAAAACAAACTCCCTCTGGCGCATCAACCCATAAATATTTTTGTCTCCATAGTGAAGGGGATGTCATATCTGTCTAAAAGCCCCTCTTTCGATCCCCCCTTTTGAAACTATGCATTCATGTTTATCTTGTGTTATATAAAGGGCTATTGTTTGTATATCTTATTGTTGTTTTTTTCTCTTTCCAGAATTATAATCCAACTCCTAAACCATTTGGTTCCAGTCAGCCACAACAGAATGCACCATATGGCTCAGGTGGTGTAGATAATCTTTCGAAACAAACTAAAAATTTAAATATTTCAAGGTGAGCATTTGCATTTTTTTTTATTGCCAATTCAGTGATGTTCAACATTAATTGGTAGAGTACTTCACTTGCTGCTGCTTAGTAGTTCTCTCCAGGTTACCTCGGCCCATAAAACCACAATGTGATCCTGACTGTTGGAAGTGTCACTAAACCACAATAAAACACACAACCTGGTAGAGAACTAAATTATTAGCTCATCTTGACAAAGTCAAGCTGAGCTAATCTCATCGCTCTCCGTCCGTCGTCTGTCGTCCGTCAACACCATGTTTTGGTCTTCTCCTCCAAAGCCACTGGGCCAATTCAAGTGAAAGTTTGTGTGAGTGATGGTCCCAAAGGGGCATTTCATTTTTGTTCAACTCAGCATGCCCAGCCCCATAGGGAGGGAGTGGGGGAAAATGCTCCAAAATATTTTTAAAATCTTCTTCTCAAGAACCAGAGTGTACAATGACTTGATATTTGCTATGGAGCTTCCATATGAGGTGTAGAATCAAGTTTGTTCAAACGAAGTTCGTGAAGTAATATTTGGCTTTGTAATAGGAGGGGTAAGATTTTTGGCCCCGCCCAAAATTTCTATTTTCTGAACCGATAGTCTGGTATGAACCAAATTTGGTTTGTGGTAGTATTGGGTCATAAGTACTTGACCCATGCAAAAAAAAAAATTCCCGCATCCCCATGGGAACCCTGGGAGCTAAAAATAGAAATATTTTCATACGCCCATATTTCCCAAACCCCTCGGAACAGAGAGCTTTTATATGGTATGAAGTATCCTTATGACCAGTAGGATTGAATGGTAAAAAAAAATTGCCATCAGTTATGTTAGGGTGTTCTGTAATGGGCATCGAAAAAATGCTGAGTCAGCATATTTGCAAAAATTTTAAAAAATCTTTTCTCCAGAACCGATCATCAGAATCTTTTGATATTTGGTATACAGCATTCATAGGGGGGTCAGATAAAAGGTTGTTGAAACAAAGCTCATTGGTTCATATTTGGGCTCTCTACAGGAGCCCAAAGTTTTAACATAGGATAATATGGGGAATATTCTTTAAAAATCTTTTTCTTCAGAACCACCAGTCAGAATCTTTTAATATTTGGTATACATCATTGTTATGAGGGTCAGATTCTAGATTGTTCAAACCAAGTCCCTAGGTTAATATTTGGGCTTCCTACGGAAGCCCAAATTTTATCTTTGTTCAGTATGGAGGGTAATTTAAAAAAATCTTTTTCTTCAGATCCATCAGTCAGAATGCTTTGATATTTGGTATGCAACATTTCTATGGGGGTCAGATTCAAATTTGTTCAAATCAGATCCCTAGGTATATATTTGGGCTCACTATGGTAGCCCAAATTTTTACTTAGTGCAATATGAGGAAATTTCTTTAAAAATCTTCTTCTTCAGATCCACCAGTTGGAATGCTTTTATATTTGGTATACAACATCTCTAGGGGGGTCAGATTCCAGGTTGTTCAATTCGAGTGCCTAGGTTAATATTTGGGCTCCATATGGGAACATGAAATTTAACTAAGTACAATATGAGGGAATTTCTTCAAAAATCTTCTTCTTCAGATTCACTTGTCAGAATGCTTTCACATTTGGTATACAACATCTCTAGGGGGGGTCAGATTCAAGTTTGTTCAAATCGGATCCATAGGTTAATATTTGGGCTCGCTATGGTAGCCCAAATTTGAACTTAGTGCAATTCAAAGAAATTTCTTTACAATTTCTCTTCTTCAGATCCAACAGTCAGAATGCTTTCATATTTGGTACACAACATCTCTAGGGAAGTCAGATTTAACTGTGTTCAAATCAAGAGCCTGGGTTAATATTTGGGCTCTCTGTGGGAGCCGGAATTGGCCATTTTGCTGAATTCAGTACCCTCTAGAGGTACTAAGATTAATCCACATAGATTGTATCAAGGGGCTTCATAGGGGAGCTCTACATTTTACTTATGATCAACTGAAGAAAAGGCATGATGCCCAGATTATTTTTGTCACTCCTAAGGGAATCAAGCATTGACAGTGTAGCCTATGGAGATGGCTTGCTTAATGTAGACTCATTCTTGGACTCTGTTTAAATTGTGTTCTGTACAAGATGAGCGCTTCAGGCCCCGTGGGGCCTCTTGTTTTTCAAAGATGATTTGAAACAAAGATATTTTTTTAAAGCTACCATGCTACCAGCAAGGAGATCAAGCCCTAGTTTAGCAAGATGTTGTTTACAAATAATTGTTTTGTTACAATTTATTGGAGAGTGCATATCAGCACTCTCCAGTAAATTGAAATAAAAACAATTGTTTAGCAGCCTTTTTCCCTGCTTTTGAGCAAACAGCAAGATAACGTGTATAATGTAAAGCCGCTAAAGTTTCTTGGCCATGGGGAATATTATTATCCCTGGTGGGTGGGGGTGTGAGATGGGGAAATCTTACCCAAGGGCAAGATATTTGGGCCAGACAAGAGGCTTGTCTGGGCCAAATATCTTGTCCCGAGGATGAGATTTCCCCATCTCACAATCACCCTCATCAGGGATAATTTTTCTTCCCCCCCCCCAACAAAACAGTCTGACATTATCAAAAGTAATTCAGGGGCATGTGCTGCTATATCGATCAATTTTGTTGTCCATTTATGAAAAAAAACTGATTTGCTTATTGGAAAGAGCACACAAAAGTTCTGTATATACCACAGGTATATACCACAAAATTAAATGTTAATGCCAACAAACAGTGGTTAAAGTTTCGTAGTGAAATGAATATTGACACATTCTGATGACATCATATTATGAATTCTGCAATGTATTCGCATAACTTTTTGACAGGAATTTCATGCAACTCTCTCCACTCATAATGGCATTCACACCAAAATTCATATAAAAGAGTCAAGTGTCCTTTGGTTGTGTGGTCTGTGTTTTTATTTCTGTTTTCTTCGACAAATGTCTGCTAATGTTTCCAAAACGTGACACCATGTTGTTTGTTTACAGAAGAATGTGTGATCATTGAATAGTCCTGCGCTCATTAAATATGCTAATAAGCTGGTCACATGGGTTATGTGAGGTAGATATCTATCTCACATGGCCTTCTCACATGAGACACGCATATCTTGCATAGGAAGTGGGGTGGGGGGGGGGGGGGGGGTTAGGGGATGGGGGAGAGAGAGAACGCAGTTCTTCACTGGTTAAAGCATTGACTTTAAATCCAAAGGTTGATGGTTTGATCCTGACCCATTCCATCTGTGGTGCGTCCTTGAACAAAACACTTAATCCTGATTGCTGGGAGTATGGTGGTTCAGTGGTTACAGCATTGAACTTCAAACCAAAAGGTTCATAGTTCGATCCCCACCATGTGTCCTTGGACAAGGCATTTAATCTGGATTGCCCACGTGGGGGTATGGTGGCACTGTGTACTAAGGTGTACTGCACATCGATGGTGCACTTGTCATCAACCAATGCTAACCCTGCCTGTGTGGAGTTAGTACGGTGGGGAATCAGTTGCTCGGTGGTACTCTCAGGGTACTCCGGCTTCCTCAACCTGTAAAACTGTTTGTCACAATGTGACTCTGACTGTCGAGAGTGTTGTTAAACCCCAATAAATAAATAAATAAATCCTGATTCAAAGAATAAAATCTCGAATTTTGAGATAACCTATTTACCATTCATCTGGATATACATGTAATAAAGAGAGCGATTACAGTACAGCATTACCCTGGTGGTTCATTGGTGGATATTTTGCCATGTGTCATAGTGGATCATCTCTGAATTATATACGTGGAAAAATACCCAACGATCGATTTTGACCTGTCCACGATGGCCCGACTGTATGACAGTTCACAGATTTTGAAAGCATCTGCAGCAAAAACATGGGGCATCATCTGTCTTAGGGAGTTTGAGCATTGAAAAGAGGGGTCTTCCCATAGGAATATTTTAAGACAGTCCTATCAGATAAGGTAATAAAACACAACTTTTTGACGAACTGTTTGTAGTTCCAGATGAACAACTTTTCGGTTATCTGTTTTTTCACCAGAGGAATGATAAAATTGTTCCTCTCAAATTTTATGGCCTGTGATTGCTGACTTGCGAAGCATGGATGCAGCATGTCCTAAAACATACTGCACTTCGATGGTGCATCTGCCTTCCATCGAATGAAACTCTGTGCTGGGTTAGTAAGCTGGAGAGTCTGACATTTGCTTGACACTGCTCAGCTATTCTTTCCAGGTACTCCAGATTTCTACACCCATAAAACTTTTGAACATGTTATGACCCTGGCTATTGAAAGCATCATCAAACCCCAATGAACAAACAATAAAGCCATGATAGTAGCTTCTAGCATTCAGCTTGGCAAATTTTCAAAAGTAAATGATGTCAAGAAACATGAACTGGCATATCATGTTAAAAACCTCTTGTTCTTTGAGTGTCTTGGGCTGTCATAATAGATCAGCACTTTAACCCTTTACCCAAGGAATCAGCTGCATCCGTCTGCATATTTTTCAAATTGAGCAATAGAAGAAAAAAAAATTCCAAAAATGTCAACAAAACTATATCATGTGACCCCTCATTGGAATGAGCTCATTGAGCGCGTTCCAATGAGGGGGGTCACATGATACGGTTTTGTTGAATTTTTTTTAAAAATGTTAAAAAAAGCAATGATCAGAATGATAAATTTTGATATCCTGTTCATTGGGTAAGAAGAAGGGATGGTAAAAAAATATTGCATTATGTGAATATTTTGGCATAAATAAATGTGAAAATTATTTGTTGTCTCTGATGATGTTACTTCATAGGTTGATTTGAATGAATGAATCTACATATTAATATATATTTATTTAATTCTAATATATTGATTAAAGTCTTTATGTACGAGAACTTGAATCATTATATTTATCTCCCATTACCACTGGCCCAGACTAGCTGATGCTTAGTTTGACAGAATTCAGGCCAAACATTTAATTTTAAACCCCCAGCACCCCAACCCCCCAATAATAAGCTAAATAACAAAAAGGAGAGAGTACTTTATGCCACTCCATAGATTGCCATCTCCACATGCACAACAGTCCAGGAGGAACAGTTTTCCAGCCCTATCAACCATCATTCTTTTGTTTGGAATCTGTATAAATGGTTCTCTTTCTCTGATGTATAATCATCCTAATTCTTTCAATTACATGATGTCTGCTCACTGTTACCTTTTCCTTTCCTGTCTCCCCTGTTGTTTGCCATGTTTTCCGGCATTTTTGAGTTACAGTAAACCCTGTTTTGGGAGATCACTGTCATGAGAGACCACCTGTCTTAGGAGATCACTGTGATCTCTCCATTTGCTTGTTTTATTCTATAATGGACCTGTCTAGAGACCACATGTTTTGAGCGACTGCTTTTGCCTGTCAAAAAGGGTGGTCTATCAAGACAGGTTCTACTGTATTTTTAAAAACTTTTCCGTGTTTGTTTGCATTCAAAATGGCTACCAGTATTTGGGTACCCCTACATTAGGCCCTGTCTCAGATGAGGGCAGCAATTTTTGTCTGTTATCCTTTTACAGTTCTGGTAATTGCAGCTCTTCTGGGATAGTTACTACTTTGGAGATTACACAGGTTTTCAAAATTTTATTTTTGAAATCATGTGATTTTGATAATTCTAAGTTTCAATCCATGGTGATTATTTACAACTTTTTGCGGTTGTTAGGAGCTGAATTTTATGTTATATGTAATTACTTCACCTCCATAGGTCTCTCTTGTTGTATCACTATGTCATGACCTTATTGGTTATATAGTTTTATTGTTACATTGTTATGTAAGTGTCATTAAGATTGAACCTTAAGTGGGGTATTTAAGCTGAATTTCCTTTTAAATACCTTTCATTTAACAGTTGGATAAGCTATTATATATTTTCTCATATCCACACTGTATCATTATTACCGTCAGTTGTTGTGGCTCAGTGTCATTTTGGTAACTTGGTTCAAAATTTTTTTTTTATACCCTGTGATGAATAGCTGAGGGGGTGGGCATGGGGGGTGGGGCATATTGTTTTACCCCTATCCATCTATCCATCCATCCATCCATCCATCCATCCATCCATCCATCCATCCATCCATCCATACACCATCTCATCTGCTGTCCAGCTGCCTGCTGCCCATCTGTCCATCCGGGCAAATACATCAGGTTTATGTGCCCAGTTTTTAGTACACAGCACTGTTATGTGTCTAATCTGATTTATGTGATGAGCCACGTAAAGTTGAACTAACAAATGGTGTTTATGTGTCTAAAAAAGTGAGTTATGTGGCTAAAATGTTTTTTTACATGGCTAAAATGGTTTATGTGGCAAAAAAGTGACAAAAAGTGGGTATTGTATTTTCAGGGATTTTATGTTAGGGTAAGGGTTATGATAACGGTTGGGGTCAATAAGCTGAAAGGGTTAGGGTTTGCTACCACCCAGAAATTAGACTTAAGAAAGAGTTTTTAGTGGTTGTTCATGCATTTTAAATTCCTCAAATATTTTAGCCACATAAACCTGATTTGTAGGAATGTCTGTCCATCCATCCATCTAACATCCATCCATCCATCCAATCCATCCATCCATCCATCCATCCATCTAGCCATCTGTCCGCATCTAAGGTACATTGTTTGTCCGACTAACTCTTCTCACAGTTTTCAAGCTAGGACTTTTTTTATTTCACAGAATGTTTGTACATATACCAGAGGTGTGCATATTGCTAGGATTTTGATTTGCTTTAATATTTCACAAAATTACAGTTTGTTGAACTTTGTCAATAATTTGTAGAATTTCACTTGTATGGTACATGGTTTGTGTGTGGTAGGCTGTGTGGGGGAATCCTATGTGTCTTACAGACACAGCTGATGTATGAGTCAGTTTGCTCTTCAACCTCCTGTGTCCATGTGCTTTGTGGGGGCATGCTTCAGTCTAGTTTATTTTTCAGAATTTTATTACATTAATGTGTTCTTACCTCCTATTTTTATGCAACCAAAAAATTTGAAATATGACAAAATTTGACTCAACTTGCTTTAACCTTTAGGGCAAGGTACAATAATCACATATCATGCATTGTCTGTTCCAAGTGTAGCCTGCTGAATACTTATTTTGTTTGAAACAAAAGGAATAAAAGCCATAGGTAAAAGGTTCAACTATCTTCAGTTGACTCTCAATACTAATGAAGATGATGACAGCAGATGTTCTTCTGCATATGTCAAGAAAATATTCCACCAACATGGAAGAAAATGTGCTTGCATCTAGGGTGCTGCATAATAATAGCTGCTGCGACCTTGGTAACAAGGCAATACAGTGTCAGAGATGTCAGCTCACAAAAGCACATGTGCTTGGACAGTAAGCACAAAGCAGGTGAAACATATAGCTATAAAGGGGATTCATGGAAGGATGTCTTATCCCAAAGTGAGTTCCCTTAAAACTACAGCATTGATACATAATCTGGTGGAACTCAGAAGATTGTTCCCTTCACTTCATCAACACAGTGCCTCTGTGTCATAAATGTTCACAAAGTCACCTCTCTTCAAGAAGTCATCGATCTTCACACAGCCATCATCATTGTGAGAAGCATTCTTCTCATCATAGGATTGATTCTTCACATCATTCATGCTCAGTTTGAGGCTAGACATCACACTGATAATCATTGATGAAGCATCTATCTGTCATAGTCACCCACCAAA
Organism: Pictodentalium vernedei; assembly: GCA_031216915.1. Taxonomy (NCBI): domain Eukaryota; kingdom Metazoa; phylum Mollusca; class Scaphopoda; order Dentaliida; family Dentaliidae; genus Pictodentalium; species Pictodentalium vernedei. The sequence continues at coordinate 546,382,901 of CM062297.1, forward strand.
CATTGTAAATTAAGGACAATTTTGGGAGGACTCTAAGTCTGGGAAAGCAATTATGCATCCCCTACAATCGCTTTCTACTGCTTTTAATACAAGGGGGGAGTCATCAACTAGATTGTACACTTCCTGTTCTTGATCAAACCACTGATGTTCTTATTCTTGGTCAGATCAACAATCGGAAGACCATGACAATCATTATTGCTGATCTCCTCTCATTCAGAAGAGTTGTCACATAATTACAGTAGACTTTCATTTCTGCTATGGCATACTGAGACAATATAAAAATAATGACTGGGCTTGAGGGTAACAATGTGAATTGTCTCCCCAAGGGAGCATTATCTCCCGAGGCATTAGCCTTGGGAGATAATGGTCCCTCGGGGTGACAAGCCACATTGTTACCCTCAAGCTCAGTCATTATTTTTTTTATTATACCGAATGAAGATTCCATCTTGTTACAATTATTTATGGATTATTGTCTCGGTCAAATATGGAAGAGGAACCAAAATTCCTAACTTTTAATAGGGAAGAAGTGAATGTCGAAACACTTTTTTTTATTCTTCAAAACAAATGCAATAAATTAGCTTTTCAATTGAATATCCTTATAGCGAATCATTTTGAATTGCTCAGTTCTTCTACTGTCTCTATTTTCGAGCAATTCCTCTATTTCAGACTGACAAATATCGGCAATCTACCGGTAGACATTTTTGCGTGTTTTACATTATTTCACAATATGGAAGTTGTTTGGTATGGAAACTACATCATTATGCGCACATTCAGCAATACTTTGGTGTCTCCGCTGATGCTGTCGGGAATCTTCAACTGAAGCGGGTAATAATGCAAAAAGTATTCACCGGCATTATTCACCGGAGGTGGAATATTGTGAAATGTTTAATGGGTTTACACGGCAGATTAGCATAACGTTTGTAGATGAGGTATAATAATGCATTTTGTTGAACATTATTGTCCAGGTCCAGTTCCAAAGGAGTTACAGGGTTCAGCATCATCTTCTAAGCTATCATCTTCATCAGATAATCCATAAGCACTGTACTTGATTCATCAGGATCATCACTCCTACTAGTGAAACCAATATTCATCTTCGTAACTCCAGCAGTCACATTATGATAGCCAAGGTTGATTAGGTCCAAGCAGTCAGTCTGACTCTATAGTGCAACACATCTTGGCATTGCATTAATATGACAGAGATGGTTGTTCAATACATTATACCAGGAATTAACTAACACTTCTCTAGACTTTGGTAGGAACCACTCTGTGGGTACGTTAACGTCACCATGTTGTCTCTCCATCTCAGTCATCGTACTACTGCCATTGAGAATAGTATATACACAGACCACCTGAATGGAAGTTCCTTTTGCAAGGATTACAGTGGCTTTTGCATGAGTTCTCTACAAGGAATATGTTGCCAAATCAGTCGAATACATCTTTTTCAGATTCTGATAGTTCTACTCATATTTACACTCAGATTTCCATTCGAGTGACAGTAAGAAAAACTTCCTTTCATCTTGCTATCAATTAGAAGAGTTGTCAGATAGATATCATGGTAGCCCATCTTTAGTAGTAACCCTGCATTCTATGAATCAGAATTTATTGCTTAACCCTTTACCTAAAGTAATGGCCATAACCGGCCAGTGCTATTCTCAAAAATCGCCTATTAATTTTCATTATTTTTTCATTTTTTGTCTCAAAAACATAGGTTATGACCCCTTGTTGGAACAAGCTCGTCGAGCTCGTTCCAACGAGGGGTCATAACCTATGTTTTTGAGACAAAAAATGAAAAAAAATAGTTATTCAAGAATTATTTTTGCAAGTGTCGTCTGCTTTTCATGTTAGGTAAAGGGTTAACAGTCAACAGGACAAAATCTATTGTTTCCTGTAATATTTAAGCCCTACTTTTTCTGAATTTTAACACCAGTGTCATAACTAAGGGCTATTCAGCATCTTAGTGCCTTTGTTTGTAGTTGGCTGGGTGTGTCTTACTATTATGCCATACAGGGCTCTTTAGTTTTTGTTATTTGGCTTAATTTTGTGGTTGGGCTCAGCAAATAGCATTTTTTTGTATGAATCAAATCAAAGAGGAGTATGGCTTTCATATCGAATTGAATATCAAATCGAATACCATTCTTGTTGTCTGTGGTGAAAATATTGTTTCAGAACATCATACTGATGGTTTATTGTTGTGTTTTTCAGAATATTCATTAGTTTGTATATAATGTATGTGACTGTACTCTTAAAATGCGGCAATTCACCTACATAGAACGTATCTGCCCGCCCGATCGCAGGTTATTTTGTTGGATGTGTCCACAGTCCAAGGGTTCCACCTTGTGTGTACGGAAGTGGTCGATGTGTGATGATGAGTGTACATGCATGGGGAAAAACAACATTTAGTCAAAATATAAGATGAAGTACTTTCACCTGGGCCAGTGTATTGGAAAGCTTCGGATCAGGATCTTGTAGTTGCATTTGGGTCAGACAAACAACATTATAGGGTTCTTGGGCATGTCGTCAGGGAAGTGCATGAACTTGTCTTGTTTCATTTCACTCATTGTTCCAACTTTTGGATTTACCATGTGTCGTGATTCAAAATACTACAAAGAGTCAGAAAGATAGTTGAAAACTTGAAATGAAATGGACTAGTGGCAGAACAAGAACAGCCTAGGACCTCTATTCATTCAGTTGAATGTTATTTATCCCTAGTGATGTTTCCTGATGACTAAACTAGAACTGAATTGTGAATGCACAAAAACAAAAGTCATCGCAGTGTTAACTAGGATGATAACTTGGAAGTTTTAAGATATTTGTTTTTTCATGAATATCAACAAAGATTTTGAAAGAAATCAAATTTATAGGCCAGAAGATTTTGAATCAAATCAAATATAGAAGCTTTGCCAGGTCCTATTTTTTTTTTTTTGGGGGGGGGGGGGGGAAGGCTCAAAATTAAGTGTTTGGCCTGAAATCTGTTGAATTGAGCATCAGCTAGTCTGGCTGGCAAGTGATAGGTAGAATAAACATAGAAATTATTTTGAATTTTCAATTTTTTTTTCTCAAGAACTGAATAACCAAACACTGTATGCTTCCAAAATATAGCTCATGACCTTGTTTGGAACAAGATCATTTGGCTTATTTTATTATATTTTGAAAGCAAAAGTTGAAGAAATAACCAAACTTAAGTATTCTTTTCTTTCCATAATACAGCCTAGGTTTGATATTATGCTAGGCCAAAATTAAATTTGTTAAATATTTCACATATTTTAAATCCTTTGAAATATTTATGGAAAGTGTGATCACTCAAAGTGGTATCTTATCAACTTTATACCCATCTCAAGAATCAGTCCAGAGAAAGTCAGTATTGATTTCAAAATAACATGAAAATTTCATTTTCTGCTTCAAACTTAACTGATGACCTCCTCCTGAAATAGTCATGGACACTTGAAGAGGGGTGTTGGGGAGGGGGAGCTTTGTGTGTGTGTGGGGGGGGGGGGGGAGCTGCTGCTTGTCCATTTTTGCCAGAATTGCACTAGTGGAAAAGAAATTTTCCGAAAACTGAGAAACCCTTGTGTTTTTGTCCCTAATGTTTTTTACGTGTATCGATGTCAAATGACAAAGAAGCTGACCTGGTGATCTCTAAAGCTTTATATCATCCCTTGAGAGGAATTAGGTGCCATCTGCAATGCTGTTCCTCTCAAGGGATCATGTATATATAATGTCAAAACTATTGAATGTCACATTACAATTTATGATATGTTTTAAACTCATTGTCTTAACTCATACCTAGAGTTGAGTACACGTTTGATACCCCCTCCACCCTTGGATAGTTTGGGCACCCGTGGAAACAATCACAGCTTTCCAATGAGGGGTTGTAACTATATTTAGGAGGTAAACAATAATCTGTCTGTCCATCCGTCCATCCATCTGACCGTTTATCCGTAAACTTTTTGGTTTCTGGATGATAACTTGAGTTTGGATTTATAGATCAGGACCAAACTTCGTTTATGCCTCAGTTATAGCAAAATGAAGGTTAAGTTGAATTGGGGCTTGGTCCAATGATTTTTACAAGAGTTATTGGCTTTTCAACTTAGAAATTGCACATTTCCATCAACATTTTGGTTTCCGGATAATAACTTGAGTTTGGATTCATAGATTGTGACCAAACTTGGTTTGTGCTTCAGTTATATCAAAAGAAAGGTTAAGTTCAAATGGAGGTGTGGACCAATGATTTTTACAAGAGTTATGGGCCTTTTCAACTTAAAAATTGCACGTTTCCATCAACATTTTGGTTTCCGGATGATAACTTGACTTTGAATTCATAGATCAGGACCAAACTTGGTTTGTGCCTCAATTAGATCAAAATACATGTTGAGTTTGAATTGGGGTGAGTTCCGATGATTTTTAGAAGAGTTATGAGAGTTTTCAACTTAGAAATTGCTTATTTCTGTCACTATTCTGGTTACTGGACGATAACTTTAGTTCTGCTTATTTGACCTCAACCAAATATGGTGCATGTGACTCAGTTAAACCAAATTACAGTTCAGGTTTCAATTGGGGTTTAGTACAAATTTTGCATTAGGTATGAACCTTTTCATAAATGTACCATTTTCAACTTAGAGCCTTTCTCGAGTAAAACAATTTCTGTTCATCTGTCTGTCCAATTGGTAAAATCATAGCAGGTATGATTTCCAGCCCAACTCCATCATGTATTTTTGTGACTGATTTTGTTTCTGATTCTTGTTTGTCACTTACTTTTGTCCCTGATTTTCACTTCAGTTCACTTTAGATCAATTTATATGAATAGTGGCTGTTTGTTGGATGAAAACAGTGATTATGTATAATAAAAAAAAACCTAATGGGCATATTATGCAATGCCAGGCATAGCTCTTGTTAATTTCTGTAAAATTCTAAATGAGCTTATGGAACACTCATGATTAAAAGACAATTTTTTAAACAATCAGTGGAATTTGATATCAGATATCTTATATCAATATCTTTCTGAAGGATATTTATTTATTTATTTGGGTTTAACAACACTTTTGACAGCCCGAGTCACCTCGTGTCAAGATAGTTTTACAGGTGGAGGAAGCCGGAGAGAACCACCGAGCAGTCACGAGCAACTGTCAGCCTCCCCAACGTTCTCAGAGTACAGTTACCCCTGACGGGGATGAAAGCATAGACCTTTCAGTTTGATGTCCAATGCCATAACCACTGAGTCACCATGCTCCCTTCTTTCTGAAGAAACTGGTAGTTGACTACAAGTCATCTCTCATATGCTGCTCACAGAAATGTTTACCCATTACATCAGTTCTTTTTTGAGTAGTTTATGACTTAACCCACTGTACAATGCAAATAGGGGTTTAACCAATTTAATCTTGTTTGACAGAGCCTGGTGTCTTGATTAGTGGCTGTTAATGATGTGTTTGACAAAAGGGCTAGTCATTACTCTAACATCAAAATGTGTGATGGGCGCAGGGAGGTAATGACTGTTTTTTTTCTTCTTGGCATCCTGCAGGAACTTCCAATATTTTTTGGAAGACATTATGCTTCCTGATCATAACATGAACTTCTTTTAATGTGTAAGTAATACCCTTTGATTTCATAATATTTTTTTTACAAGTAAGCTAGAAAAGTGACTACAAGTCATCTCTCATATGCTGCTCACAGAAATGTTTACCCATTACATCAGTTCTTTTTTGAGTAGTTTATGACTTAACCCACTGCACAATGCAAATAGGGGTTTAACCAATTTAATCTTGTTTGACAGAGCCTGGTGTCTTGATTAGTGGCTGTTAATGATGTGTTTGACAAAAGGGCTAGTCATTACTCTAACATCAAAATGTGTGATGGGCACAGGGAGGTAATGACTGTTTTTTAGCTCAACTTTGACGAAGTCAAATTTGAGCTATTGTCATGGCCCGTCGTCCGTCTGTCCATCCGTCCGTCTGTCCATCCGTCCATCTGTCCATCCGTCCATCTGTCCATCTGTCCATACGTCAACAATTGGCTATGGCTCGGGCTAGAGGTCGTATTTATGAACCAATCTTTACGAAACTTCTTGGGTACCTTTGTTATGACTGTGGGACGAGAACGAGTGTTTTTGGGTGCGGTCCAAAATTCAAGATGACTGCCAGCCGCCATTTTGTACCGATGATGCAGAAATCTGTTTTTTGTACAGAACTTCCATATGAAACTTCTGATTTGAATAATTTTTTGTATGAATGTTTAGTACCATGGGGTACATCACATATAATACGGGTTTTTTTCTCGTGCGTAATTTTTGTGCAAATTAGACTAATTTTGATGTTTTTTGGTGTTAATTTCAGCACTGTAAGTGCAAATGCCAATACGGCTCGGGCTAGAGGCCGTATTTATGAACCGATCTTTACGAAACTTCTTGGGTACCTTTGGTATCACCGTGGGACGAGAACGAGTGTTTTTGGGTCCGGTCCGAAATTCAAGATGGCCGATGGCAGCCATTTTGTACAAAATTAGGTGCAATCAGATTTTTGCACAGAACTTCCATATGAAAGCGCTGATTTGAATAATTTTTTGTGTGAATGTTTAGTACCATGGGATACATCACATATAATACGGGGTTTTTTCTCGTGCAGAAATTATGCAAATTAGATGAACTTTGATATTTCAGTGCGACTAACACACATTAAGTACACATGTCAATATGGCTCAGACTTGAGTCTGTATTTATGAACTGATCTTCACGAAATGTCTTGGGTACCTTTGTTATCACCTTGGGACGAGAACGAGTGTTTCTGGGTGCGGTCTAAACTTCAAGATGGCTGCCAGTGGCCATTTTGTACCGAAATTAGGTCTAATCAGTTTTTTGTACACAACTTCTATACAGCTCAGACTAGAGGCCATATTTATGAACCAATCTTTACGAACCTTGTTGGGTACCTTTGTTATCACCGTGGGATGAGAGCGAGTGTTTTTGGGTGTGGTCCAAAATTCAAGATGGCCACCAGCAGCCATTTTGAACCAAAATTAGTGCAATCAGTCTTTTGTACAGAACTTCTGTATGAAAGTTCTGATTTGAATAAATTTTTGTATGAATGTTTAGTAACATGGAATACATCTCATATTCTAAGGGGTTTTTTTTCGTGCAGAAATTATGCAAATTAGATGAACTTTGACTTATTCAGTGCTACTTGCACAATGTGAGCACACATGTCAATACGGCTCAGGGTAGAGGCTGTATTTATGAACCGATCTTCACAAAACTTCTTGGGTACCTTTGTTATCACCTTGGGACGAGAATGAGTGTTTCTGGGTACGGTCCAAAATTCAAGATGGCTGCCAGTGGCCATTTTGTACCAAAATTAGGTCCAATCAGTTTTTTGTCACAAGTTCTATACAGCTCGTATTTATGAATTGATCTTCACAAAACTTCTTGGGTACCTTTGTTTTCACCTTGGGACAGGAACGAGTGTGTTTTGGGGTGCCTTTGTTATCACTGTGCTATGAGAACAAATATTTTGGGGTTCAGTCAGACCCACTCTGGGACTCAAAGTTTTCTTTTCTAGTTTAGCATCTGACTGTCACCCACCTTTACAATACTTTACCTATACATTTGTTACAGGCAACGGTCAGTATTTATGTACAGACCATTACAATACTTTATATGTACCTTTGTTATCAGGTCATTACCTAGATGTTTGTCATTGCTGTGTCACATACTATACATGTGCATGTCTTTGTCTTGACAAGTTGAGCTACAGTGTCATTGACACTTTCATTTTCTTCTTGGCATCCTGCAGGAATTTCCAATATTTTTTGGAAGACATTATGCTTCCTGATCATAACATGAACTTCTTTTAATGTGTAAGTAATACCCTTTGATTTCATAATATTTTTTTTACAAGTAAGCTAGAAAAGTGAGAGTGCTTAACTAGGCTTCATTCCCCAAGTTTAAATGTGGAGGTTGGGAGCATGGTGGCTCAGTGGTTATGGTATTGGATTTCAAACCAAAGGGTGCATGGTTTGATCCCCACCAGGGGCAACTGTGTTGTGTCGTTTGGCAAAGCACTTAATCCTGATTGCCCACTTAGGGCACGGTGATGCTGTGTACTAACACATACTGCACAATGATGATGCACATCTCTTCAATCAGTGCTAATCCTGCATGTCTGGAGTTAGTATGCTGGGGAGTTTGACAGTTCCTTTGTGATTCTCTCCAGGTTCTTCGGCTTCCTTCACTCATAACACTGTCCGACATGAGGTGTCCCTGGCTGTCGAAACCCCAATCAATAAATAAGTAAATGTGGAGGAGCTTATCCCCTCTCTGTCGTTTGTTTTGCAGCACCTTGTTAACATGTAGATTGTTAAACTTTGGGGGGCTATCAAAATTTGTTAACTCATCTTTGCCTTGCTACAGTTTATGGGAGAGTGCCTCAGCACTCTCCCATAAAATGTAACAGGGCAAATCCAGAGAGACTAAATAATTTCACTTCCAAGATAATATGAAGCACATCCACAGATATGAAGGCTTTAAGTTGGATTTCCAGCACTCGATCAGTCAAACAAATGGATAAAAGATGTGATGGTGGACAAAGAAACAGGGATATAAGTTTTTAGGATTTCCCCTGAAATCAGTGTTTTTGATGAGAAAATGATCAGTCTCAGGGTTTAATTATTACTGGTGAAAATGGATCATTTTTCAGTGAAAACCTGTCAGAACATCAAGGTTCAGGGTTTTCCAGCAGCAGTTACTTACATTCCTGAAGAAAATGCAGGATTAGTAAAGAGCGGTAATTACTTATTTCTGTTAGGATCGCTTACCCCATCACCCAATGCAGACGATATAAAAATTTATGATTTTAAATATTATTTTTTCATTTTTTTCAAAAAATTCATCAAAACCTGATAAGGTGACCCCTCATTGGAATGAGCTTGTTGAGCTTGTTCCAATGAGGGGTCACATGATATGGTTTTGTTCAAACTTTTTAAAAAATAATCTTTTTTCTAATGCTGAAATTGTATGTGGATGCATGTGTCTGATTTGTTGGGTAAAGAGTTAACTCTTAACCCGCTGAGTGTTTTTAGGATATTTTTCATCAAACCTAGTCATGGCTGCTTCACAGCAGCCATGAGTAGATTTGATGAAAAATTCTTTCCAATTTAACTCAAGAAATCATTTGTGAAAAACTGCATTCAATTTACAGAGTGGAAATTGAATTAAATCTGCTCAAATTGTACATATTTCAGTGTTAAGAGAAATCCTGTCCTGGGCAGGAATATCTGCCAGCAGCATGCGAAGAGGGGTGCGCTGGCGTCGCGGTAACCGGTTCTTGTCAGATCACCGAAGTTAAACAGCATTGAGTGTGGTTAGTAGTTGGATGGGTAACCATTTCTGCGACTAATTCATACTCCCGCGTTGTGTCCTTGGGCAAGGCACTTAACCCTAATTGCCTACATGGGGGCACGATGACGATGGTGCATATGTCTTCAACCAATCAAACCCCGCCTGTGCCGCGGTGCAGAGTTCAGAGTTACAATGTTGGAGAGCTGACAGCTGCTCAACGTTGCTCGGTGGTTCTCTCCGGGTACTCTGGCTTCCTCCACCTGTAAAACTGTCACTGACATGATATGACCCTGGCTGTTAATGTGTCGTTAAACTCTAATAAATAAATAAATAAATAGCATGCAAAGAGTTAAGAAATGTGTGGGAAGATATCTAATGATTCACAATTACAGGGTATAAAGGTATACATATTGATTTTGAGCATGTGTTTTCAACACTCATCACAACTTTAGGGTAACATGGTTTGTACACATGTTTGAATGTCTGTTTTTTTTACAAATTAATAGTTTCTGGAATGCCAGTTGTCAGCAATGAATTTCAGTTTGAAACACACAAGGTCTATCTGGGTTCACCTGTAAACAGAAAAAATAGTAATTGGTATGTTCACTGATTCTATGTCTATCTCAAACAATATTATCCATCCCACTTAGAGCATTCTTGATTCAATGTATTTGATGACTTGCCAATGGCAAAGAGAGTGGTCCAACTATCTATAATAAATTCCAGTGTTTCTAAAGTCTTTCAAGGTCAAGGATTATTTGAGCAATCAGAAATACTGCATCCAGATAATGGAGTTTCTCTTCTTATCAAGCTAACAATGCCATTTAGTCTCATTTTTCCCAGTCATCACTTATTCCCAACTCTCTAAAATGGATATTAACCCTTGAAGCTCTGGGCAGTCTTCATGAAATTCTACTACACCACACCCTGCTTTGACTGGCAATGAATTCTGGTCAAGACTTAACTAGAAGCCATTGCCATCAGGGGTAACTTTATTATTGTCTAGAAAACCTCTTTTGTTGATTTTTAAAGTGTGTGTACATTTTTGTCAGGCAAGCAAGAGGTTTTGCCCAACTGAGTACACCAAAGCCTGAGTATATTTTCATTAGGCAACCAAGGATGTCTTCCCAACTTGGTATTTCTTAATTTCCTGCCCAACCTTTGCCCAAAGAAACCCATGATCAGGAGATTAGGAAGAAGTGTCATGAGCCCCCCTCCACATGATATGATTTTGTGGAATTTTTTTTATTACCCCCCCCCCCCCCACCCCCACAATGAGTTCTGAGAGGGGGGAGAGGGGGGAGAGAGGAGGTGTATACTGGAATCTTGTCCATTTGTCCATCCATAGACATAAGTTTGTCTGGAAATTTTCTCTGATGTTGATAGGCCAATCCCTTTGCATTTTCACCACCCTGGGAACCCCCGGTCAGACTATTTTTGCCATAGTTATGCCCCTTTTCTACTTGGAATAATTTGCTGCTAGGTCTAAATTTTGTCCAGAGATTTTCTTTGATGTTTTTAGGCAAATCCCATCAGAACTTGGTATGCATGTTCACCACCATGGAAACCTGTGCACCTGCAATTACAGTTCGAGTCAGACTATTTTCTCCATAGTTATGCCCGTTTTCGACTTAGAATATTGTGCCTTTCAGTACCATGGTGCCCTTTTTATAACTATTGCTTTAGCGGTATCCCAGTCATTGCGGTGGGGGAATTGATAGGCCCATCCAGGGACAGTCACACCTCTAGTTTTAATATGGAAAAGTCAGTTAACCCTTTACTTAACATGGGGGGGGGGGCAAAAACGGCCAGAAAATTAACCCCAATAAGCCTACCACCCTAATATATCACGGAAGTGTCTCAATAAAACCATACAAATATAGATATCATTAGAACCAGCTCATTGAGCTGGTTCTAATGATATCCATATCGGTGTGGTTTTATTGATAAATTGTGAAATTTGTTTTCGAAAAATGTGAAATTTAATTTATTTTTTAAAAATACTGTGTTAGATAAAAGGTTAAAATAAGAAATTTTGATAGCATGTGTATTGGGTAAAGGGTTATAAATAAGAGGTGTATTTGGCCATTCTTTCTGATATCAACCTGTTTTTTTATCTGAATCTATAGCTGTTTGATTGTTTGATTGCTCAGCAGTTCTTCCATTCTATCCTACTGTTGTGGGCCAGTTTATCTCAGCACTGGAGAGATTGTGGATATGAGAAGCAGGTCATACGTAATTATGCACAATTTTATGTCTTTCAGTAAAGAACCATATTTTGCACCTTCTTTAGAAAAGTACACAGAACAAGATGACAAACCTGATGCTTCACAAAATCAGTCCAAATCCTTTAAATTCTTACAAAATCTCATGGATACTGGAAAGGGTAATATCATATATCAAATGTATTAAATTGAATTTATCATCTTTCTATTTTTTACAATTTCATAGCCAAACACAAGGCCCAATTGTATTTAAAAATCCAGTGAAAAAAGGTAGGTGAGATTTGTCTAGGCCTGATTCTGTGATGATGAATCATATATTTACCCTGCCTGTCATGATTGAAATAATGAACCCCCACCACTACAAATAATTGATATTTTACATATGTTATACAATGTTTGTGATTTTTCTATCTACTAAAACTTATGGAAACTCCATATCTCTCTCACTCTTTCTCTCTCTCAAAATGCACATTCCTCTCCCAAGTTACATATAATCAGTTGTTATTATTTTTCATCACTCACTAAAATTTAGACCAAGGCTGTTCTTATACAGAGTTTTTGAAGAGTTGGGGATCAGCCTGGAAATAAGCAGACTGTTATTTGCAGAGTGAGGTTCAGAGACGGGGAATTTGATGATGCAGGGTAGCATCATTAAATTTACCCTCTGTGAACCTCAGTGTGAATTAAGGTGTCAGGTCTAAACAGAACGAGGTACCCAGAGGATAAATTGGCCCACTGTATGGGATAGCATCAGCAAATTCACTCTCTGGGGACCCCTTCTTCGTGGACCTTTACAAATTAGAAATTCGGGTGATTTAATAATGGGCTGCCATTGTGAGGCAACCCGTTTATCATTATTTTTATTCAACTTTGTGGCCAAGAAAAACATAATGGAACCCTGCGAATTAGACTTTTTCCATCAAAATCAAAATGAATCGAATTGTGTGTTTAAAGTTCAATTTTGTACTGAATTTGAATCGAATTGGACATTTAGTTGTATATGGTGAGTGCTTGGATCACAGGTGACACACCTCTCATGTTCACACCCTTTCAAGTTCACACAGCTGTCACGCATATGCATCCTGACATAATGACTACTTGGTTGCCCCAAATGATTTTATTTGTGCCTGTCTACTGACTTTTAAAATAATAACCACCCAACATCTCAGACTGACTAGTTAACCATAATATTCTTGATATTAACGTAATTGTTGAGATATAATGATATACGCAAAGAGAAAGGACATAAGTTTCCATGATCGTCACCATGATATTCACTTTCAAAATTCAGTGGTCAGGTATTCAGAAATTGAATCAAATCAAATAAGACAATTCAAAATTTGAATTTAATTTGAAGATTCACAGGGCCCTAAAAGGAAAAGGTCATGTTATACTGATATGTTTACCAGTATCAGTCCAAAAGCTGGGATAACATCAGCAATGTAGAATACCACAGTTTATTTCACTAATTGTATTGTTCTGATGATGTGCTGTGATGTAAAATACTGTCAGAAAGGGCTCTCAGTGCTCTTTTCCCACAGCTTTTTATACATCACAGCACTCCATCTCCAAAATCAAAGAACATTAAGTTTTATCATCATTATAAAGTAGATCTTGGTTCTGGAAGAGCTGGGAGTGCAGTGAATCAGTGGTTATGGCATTGAACTTCAAACCAAAAGTCCATGGTTGGATCCTTGCCAGGGGGAACTGCATTGTGTTCTTGGGCAAGGCACTTCATCCCGATTGCCCGCGCCGAGGCAAGGTGGCACAGTGGCACTGTGTACTAAGGTATACTGCATCTCGATGGAGCACTTGTCTTCAACCAATGCTAACCCTGCTTGTGTGGAGTTAGTATGTTGGGGAGCCTGGTAGCTGCTAGGTGGTTCTCTCTGGGTACGCTGGCTTCCTCCACTCGTAAAACTGTCTGACACGAGGTGATCCTGGCTATCAAAAGTGTTGTTAACTCCCAATAAATAAATTCTGGAAGAGCTAACAATGGAATTCCAAGGGTAATTCAATTATACATTCTTCTTATTTGTATATTAATGTTGGTGAATGAAATATCACCTGCCTTATTTTTTGGAGGTGAAAGATAGGCAGACAAAAGGATCATTCATCCAATGTGTGAAGACCTGCAGCAATAATTGAAATTGTTTGCATTCCAAGTGGCCAAAATAACTTTGCTTGTTTCTTATGTATTTTCCTCATCAACACAATCAAAAATATATTGGTGAAGACATTTAAATCTGGATTTTTCTTAACTTTTTCCGACTGGAATGTCTATTTTTGCTGTGAAGTTAATATTGCAAGTCAACAAGCAGATGACACAAAGAACAATAAACTTGTACTAGTATGAAATATCAGTAATAATATAGTTCTGCAGCCCTGTGATGGCTGAAGGATTAAATGATTGCTGAACCTCCCTGTAAATGTGAAACTGATGCACCCCATTGTGGAAAACAGCATTGTGTACAAGCCTGTTCATGTGCACAGTGTTTACCCTTTAGCCAACATAACAGCCAAAACTGGCCAGTGCTATTCACAAAAATCACCAATTAATTTTCATTATTTTTTTTCATTTTTTGTCTCAAAAACATAGGCTCCTTCCAATGAGGGGTCATAACCTATGTTTTTGAGACAAAAAATTAGTTATTCAAGAATTTTATTTGCAAGTGTCATCTGCTTTTCATGTTAGGTAAAGTGTTAAAAGAGTTAAGAAATAAAATTTGATGAATTGCATAGATCTTTTTAGCTATTATTTTTGAACTTCAATTGATTTTGATTTTTTTTTTTTTGTAAATGCAAGTTATGGCTTCTCTTGTCGCACCATGATTTGACTGCTTTCATTGTTATTTATTTATTTATTGGTGTTTAAGGTCACCTACTTATGCACAATGGCTAATCGTGACCATGACAGTTTTATGGGTGGAGGAAGCTGGAGTACCCAGAGAGAATCACCGAGCATCGACGAGCAACTGTCAGCTCCTCAACATTCTAACTCTGTTCAAGCTCCGCTTAAGCAGGGTTACAGCAGTTGAAGACATTTTCACCATCGATGTGCATTACAGCTTAGTACACGGCGTCATCATGCCCTATGTAGGCAATTGGGATAAAGTGCCTTGCCCAAGGACACAACGCGGGTAGTCCCTGACAGTGATCAAACTCTGGACCTCTAGCATAGAAGTCCAACAGTCTACCACTGAGCCACCGTGATCCCATTGTGCACAGTGTTAAAGGAGTTAAGAAATAAAATTTGATGAATTGCATAGATCATTTTAGCTATTATTTCTGAACTTCAGTTGATTTTTATTTATTTATTTTTTTTTTTATTTGTAAATGCAAGTTATGGCTTCTCTCGTCGCACCATGAATTGACTGCTTTCATTGAATAGTTCTGTTAAATTTTCAGCAGCATCTTTAATCCCCCTGTGAGAACCCCGGGAAGTGAAGCAGTGCTTGTTTACAGTGGTAAACAAGCTCTGTTTCACCGGTAAAATAGAACCCAGTCACTAATGCTTTGGGTGCGAGTCCTCTAAAACAGGCAGCATGGGGTATAAACGATTGACTGACCTTGACTTTATCTCCATGATATGGTCACGATCAGCCATTGTGCAAAAGTATGTGACCTTAAACACCAATAAATAATCTTTAATCCTTTACCTAATGGATTGGCGGTATCCACCTGCACAGTTTACAAATTAAACAGTTGAAAATTTTTTTTTTTTAAATTTCAATAAAACCATATCATGTGACCCCTCATTGGAACAAGCTTATTGAGCTCATTCCAGTGAGGGGACACATGATATGGTTTTCTTGAAACTTTTAAAAAATTAAAAAAATAATATTTAAAATAATAAATTTTGATATTCTGTGCATTGGGTAAAGGATTAAGTGATCACTTCACTAGCTCCATCTAGAGAACTCTGTATAAGAACAGTCTTGGCAGCTGTACAAGGATGAAATTCAAAATGAAGGTTAAAGAGCATGTGTTTGAACTGGTAGAGTGCTAAATTATTTTTCAAAGGTGATTTATAATATGAGTACTTTTTCAAAGATTTTATGTCTCCTGAGCACACGGAGTCCTAGTCTAGCAATTTTTTGTTCATAAAAAAATAACTGTTTTGTCACAAATTATTGGAGGGCACCTGATGACATTCTCCAATAAGTTGTAATGAAACAATATTATATAAAAAACATTTTCTCACCGTGAAAAAACAAACTAATGCATACAGTGGATAGTCACTAAAATTGCTTTTTGCACTTATCTGTGAAGCCATAATAGTCAGGCTTCTAGCACTCAACGAGTTAACAAAGAGGTCCCATCTGCATAAACATTTGATGTGAGATTTATTTACTGACAGAATAATATAAGAATTACTATAAATAGTTTGTAAGATCGTTGTCACACTTTTTATACCCCCCCCCCCCCCACCCCCACACTCTCAAAGAGGGATGTAATGGATTACATGCACCCATCCATCTGTCCATCCATCTGTCTGTCTGTCCATCCAGATCCATATCTCGGCAATTGGTGGATGGATTTCAGGTTGAGGCCCAGCTTTTGTTGGAGATAGAAGATTGGGTGATCTGGTTAGAAGATGATTAACCCTTTCAGAATAATATATTCATGCTATTCTCGGACTACTTCAGTCTGTGAGTAGACAATACACTGATTGTTAGAAAAAGTCAGTCCAAATGCCCAGTAAAGCTGTTTAACCCTTTACCCAACGTAACGCCCCAAACCAGCCAGTGCTATTCTCAAAAATCGCCAATTAATTTTCGTTATATTTTCATTTTTTGTCTCAAAAACATAGGTTATGACCCCTCATTGGAACAAGCTCGTTGAGCTCGTTCCAATGAGGGGTCATAACCTATGTTTTTGAGACAAAAAATGAAAAACAATTAGTTATTCAAGAATTTTTTTCACAAGTGCCGTCTGCTTTTCATGTTAGGTAAAGGGTTAACCCTTTACCTAACACAAAAGGAAGACAATTGTTTCATCAAAAACATAGCTTATGACCCCTCATTGGAATGAGCTCATTGAGTTCATTCCAGTGAAGGGTCATAAGGTATTTTTTGAGACAAAAAATGAAAAAATAATAAATTGAATAAAGGTTTTTGTTAATAGCAAATGCCGGTTTGCCCTTCCCCCAATCCACCCCACCCCACCCCCCACCCCCACCACCACAACCACATATACATGTTCATTCAAGATCATTTTGTGGTCACTGAATTGGTATTTTAAATTTCAGCAAAAGCACAAGAAGTATTTGTAAACTGCCAGTTCATAATTCAAAAAACATTTACTACAACACACAGTTTAAGAGCTGAACAATTGTTGGCACTTCTTCCTTCTCTCCCAAACCTTTGCTATGTTCATTGACAAGGAGCTGCAATGAATGCTTTTAATTTTCAGTATCACTAAACTTTTTATTTGGATTGTTGCTAGATGAACTCTGTATATCTCATTAGTATCTCTAATTACACCACTTGATGTAACATTCAGCAGGCAAAAAGCCAGCTGGACAGTTATTGTTGATAATGAAGATCCTGTGGAATTTGGGGATGTGACAACTATTACTTATTCCCAGTTCCTAATTCAACATTCATTATCAACCTATAAAATCGGTTGATAACGAATGTCAAAAAAGGAACTGGGAATAAGTAACAATTGTCATATCCATGTGGAATTCATAGTTCATGTTTGAACCAAATGGTTCTTTTTAAATGCTTGATATTCGTCACTCATGTTACAGTTTTACAAATGTATCAGACAACAGTTTACCAGTAATATGCAATTTGTTGAAATTTTGGCTCAGTCTTATCTCCCAATGTGGAAGATTTTACTACATTAGCATTGGGTTTATGTCTGGCATGCATTTGTCATGAAAATTGATTTGAATAATATTTGAAAATGACTAACATGCTGTGGTATTCCAGGTGTTTTGTTTAACTGGCAGGGTACTAGATTAAGTTTGTTAAAGTTTATTGGAGAGTGCCTATGGGCACTCTCCAATAAACTGTTGCAAACCGAATGTAAATGAAATTTTTTTTATTATACACTAAACGATAGATTATTGAAAAAATTGCAGAAAGATAGAAATCGTAACCCCCACTGTGAAGATATAGACATTTTCACTTTGAAGGTATCAATCAAAGTGGTGGCTTTCAAAGCATCACTTTAAGGTGAATACAAGTCAAATTATCACTGGAAATGATCAGTTTGTTCTAAAAACATATAATGAAAAGAAAATGTAGTGTTTTTGAGTGGATACCGATCATTTCCAGCAATAATTCAACACGTATTCTCCTTTGATTTGATGCATGAAACCAACCAGCTGAATCAGATCATAATATGCCACCTGTTCCGAGTATCGATCAAATCACTTCCGCATATCAATGCATGAGGCCGGACTATTATAGGCAGCGATCAGCTCTTTACTTTCATGCATCAATTCAAGGTTGAAATGAGTGGAATTATCAATAGGAATGATCATATTCTTATAAAAAGCATATAATAAAAAAAGTCTACTGTTTTTGAGTGAATACCGAAAATTATCTCACTCGTGACCTAGACAAGCTGTTATTTTCATTTGCGCTTATAAACATTTGTCTCGGTCACTCATGAGATAATTTTTGGTATCCACTCAAAAACACTAGATATTCTCTATTTATCTTCTTACATCTACAATTAACCAGATAGTAGGCACTCTACAATAAACTATTGAAAAGCAAATCTAAATGAACAAATTTTATCTTCTAACATCCACAATTAACCAGAATTTCGTAATTTTTCTATATCTTGATGATGAATTGACTCAACTGAGTATTTTTTCAATTATATTTTGTTGAGAGAGCTTATGGAGGGGTGTTATTAACCCTTTACCTAACGAATCGCCCGCATCTGCCCACGTAATATGCAAATTCAGCATTTGAAAAAATATTATTTTTCAAAACATTTCAACAAAACCATATCATGTGACCCCTCGTTGGAACGAGATCGTCGAGCTCGTTCCAACGAGGGGTCACATGATATGATTTTGTGGAAATGTTTTGAAACATTTAAAAAAATGTTGTTTAAAATAATAAATTTTGATATCGTCTGCATTGGGTAAAGGGTTAATTTATTTACTTGGATTAAGAACACTTTCAACAGCCAGGGTCACCTCATGTCAGACAGTTTTACAGGTGGGGAAGCTGGTGTGTCTGGAGAGAACCACCGAGCAACTACATGCAACTGTCAGATTCTTCAACACACTAACTCGGCACAAGCAGGGTTATCATTGGTTGAAGACAAATGCACCATCAACGTGCAGTATGCCTTAGTACACAGCACCATCGTGTCTCCACATGGACGATTTGGATTAGGTGCCTTGCCCAAGGACGCAATGCTGTTACATCTGGCGGGGATCATACCATGGACCTTTTGGCTTGAAGTCCAATGTCGTAACCACTAAGCCACCACACTCACGCTTCACAGCAGCCATGACTAGATTTAATGAAAAATATCTCGAAAATACTCAGTGGGTTAAGAGTTAAATTCAGTTATATGCCTCCTGACAACAGCAGTTACTTGATTTTATGACTGAAGAAAAACATTTGGCAGGTTAAGAGTTCTCATTCAGTCTGTATTGCATTATATTTAGTATTCAGATTGTTGTTGTTAGATCTATGGTACATTATTCTGCTTGCTTGGATTTTAGTGTTTGTTGTGGTAAATCAGGTGAAATATTGCTTTAGTAAATGAGAAAATGTGGAGTTGAGACTAATGAAAGCATGAATAACACTGAATACCTGTAGATATAAATTTCACCTCCACTGAACTTGAATTTGTATCCTGTCAAACCAATTTCTTATTCATTTGATACTTATGACAAAGTACCTAGCCATTATTCTTAAAAAATAGTAATTTTCATAAAATTGTATATTAGATTCAGCTTAACCCTCTGTACGTACACTCATGTCAATACACCAAAATTTCAAGCGGCAAATGTTTCCCACAATGCAACTAGGAATTTATCCAACTCAGTCTTGTTTGACAGAACTTGATGAGCTCTTGTCATATAAGACCGAATTGGTTTAATTCCAAATCACATAATGGAAAAAATTTGCAAGTTGAAATTTTTATACTTCAACATCAGTGTGTGTAGAGGGTTAACTCCGATCCTGCTGATGTAAATAAACCAACATTTAGAGCAGCACAATATAGCTCATGACCCCTCACTGTATGAACTTTATGATATATTTTAGAAGTAAAAATGAAAAAATAAAGAAGTTTGAGTGGTGATTTTTAGCTCAACTTGACAAAGTCAAGCTGAGCTATTGCCATCACTTCTCGTCTGTCGGCGTATGTACGTTAGTACATTAGTACATACGTCCACAATTTCCTTTGGCACACCTCACAGGTCACATTTATGATCAGATTACTTTGAAACTTGGTATGCTTGTTTGGGGTGACCTCTAGATGGGAGCTATCAATTTTCTTCAATTTCCATCAAAAAATGTTGCTGCGGCCAACGTTCTCAGAACTTAGTTTAGTCAAACCACAATATTTCCCTTTGGCATACCCTACAGGGCACATTTATGATTTGATTGCTTTGAAACCTGGTATGCTTGTTTAGGTTGACCTCTAGATGGGAGCTGTCGATTTTCTTCAATTTCCAGCAAAAAATGTTGCCACGGCCAACGTTCGTAGAACTTAGTTCAGTCAGACCTCAATATTTCCCTTTGGCACACCCTACAGGGCACATTTATGATCAGATTGCTTTGAAACCTGGTATGCTTGTGTGGGGAGACCTCTAGATGGGAGCTATCATTTTCTTCAATTTCCGTCAAAAAATTTTTGTCACGGCCAACGTTCTTAGAACTTAGTTTAGTCAGAAGACTCAGTATTTCCCTTTGGCACACCCTACAGGGTACATTTATGATCGGATTGCTTTGAAACCTGGCATGCTTGTTTGGGGTGACCTCTAGATGGGAGCTATCGATTTTCTTCAATTTCCATCAAAAAATGTTGCCGCAGCCAACGTTCTTAGAACTTAGTTTAGTCAAACCACAATATTTCCCTTTGGCACACCCTACAGGGCACATTTATGATTTGATTGCTTTGAAACCTGGTATGCTTGTTTAGGGTGACTTCTAGATGGGAGCTATCAATTTTCTTCAATTTCCGGCAAAAATATGTTGCCACGGCCAACGTTCGTAGAACTTAGTTTAGTCAGACCTCAATATTTCCCTTTGGCACACCCTACAGGGCACATTTATGATCAGATTGCTTTGAAACCTGGTATGCTTGTTTGGGGAGACCTCTAGATGGGAGCTATCGATTTTCTTTGGTTTCCGTCAAAAAATGTTGCCACTGGCAATGACCTTCAATTAACTTAGTAAAAACTTAGTGCAGTTAAGCATCAGTATTTCCCTTTG
Source organism: Pictodentalium vernedei (assembly GCA_031216915.1). Lineage (NCBI taxonomy): Eukaryota > Metazoa > Mollusca > Scaphopoda > Dentaliida > Dentaliidae > Pictodentalium > Pictodentalium vernedei. The sequence continues at coordinate 546,403,870 of CM062297.1, forward strand.
ACACACCCTGCAGGGCACATTTATGATTGGATCGCTTGCAAACTTGGTGAGCTTGTGTGGGTTGACATCTATATGGGAGCTGTCGATTTTCTTAGTTTAGTCAGACCTCAATATTTCCCTTTGGCACACCCTACAGGGCACATTTATGATCAGATTGCTTTGAAACCTGGTATGGTTGTTTGGGGAGACCTCTAGATGGGAGCTATCAATTTTCTTCAATTTCTGTCAAAAAATGTTGCCGCGGCCAACGTTTTTAGAACTTAGTTTAGTCAGAAGACTCAATATTTCCCTTTGGCACACCCTACAGGGCACATTTATGATTGGATTGCTTTGAAACCTGGCCTGCATGTTTGGGGTGACCTCTAGATGGGAGCTATTGATTTTCTTCAATTTCCATCAAAAAATGTTGCCGTAGCCAACGTTCTTAGAACTTAGTTTACTCAGACCACAATATTTCCCTTTGGCTCAACCTACAGGGCACATTTATGATTAGATTGCTTTGAAACCTGGAATGCTTATTTATGGTGACCTCTAGATGGGAGCTATCAATTTTCTTCCATTTCTGGCAAAAGATGTTGCCACAGCCAATGTTCTTAGAACTTAATCTCTTGTCAGACCACAATTTTTCCCTTTGGCACACCCTACAGGGCACATTTATGTTCGGATTGCTTTGAAACCTGGTATGCTTGTTTAGGGTGACCTCTTTATGGGAGCTATCGATTTTTGTCAATTTCCGTCAAAAAATGTTGCCACGGCTAACGTTCTTAGAAATTAGTTTAGTCAGACCTCAATATTTCCCTTAGACACACCCTACAGGACACATTTATGATCGGATTGCTTTGAAACCCGGTATGCTTGTTTGGGGAGACCTCTAGATAGGAGCTATCGATTTTCTTTGGTTTCTGTCAAAAAATGTTGCCACTGGCAATGACCTTCAATTAACTTAGTAAAAACTTAGTGCAGTTAAGCATCAGTATTTCCCTTTGACACACCCTGCAGGGCACATTTATGTTTGGATCGCTTGCAAACTTGGTGAGCTTGTGTGGGTTGACATCTATATGGGAGCTGTCGATTTTCTTCCATGTCAAAAAATGTTGACCTTTGAACTTAGTTTAGTCAGACCTCAATATTTCCCTTTAACACACCCTTCAGGCCACGCTTATGATCGGATCACTTTGAAACTTGGTATGTGTGTTCCGTGTGACCTCTAGATATGAGCTATTGTTTTTTTTCATTTCCATAAAAATTTATTGTCGTTATCACCAACCTTTGAACTTACTGCATATGTGCATCAACTTATCCCTTTTGCACTCTCTGCAGGGTATATTTATGAATTTCCATAAAAAAAACCCCATTGCCACAAGCAATGAGCTTCTACTTAGTACATTAACATCTTCCTTTGGCATGCCTCAGAGGACACATTCATTATCAGGTTGTTTTGAAACTTTGTATGCTTATGCCGGGCTTACAAAGATAGGAGCTATTGATTTTCTTTTCATTTCAATCAGAAACTGTTGCTGTTAGCAACAATCTTTAAATTTATTGCTTATGTGCATCAACATTCTTTGACATGGCCTACAGGCCACATTTATCATAGGATTGTTTTTGCACTTGGTGTCTCATTAGGCAAGAACTTTAGATAAGAGCTATTGATAAGTATTCATTTCTGTGAAAAAAGTTGCCATTTACAATAACCTCTGAACATACTGCATTTGTGTATCAACATTCTTCCTTTAGCCAGTCTTACAGTTTACATTTAAAAATGCATGGATTACTCTTGACATTGTGCACACACAATGCTGTTATGTTGAAATTTCAAAAAATAACATTGGTACCAATGATCTTCAATTTTGCCATTTCATTTATAACTTACCAAGTTCAAGTTTGTCAAGTTGAGCTACAGTGTCATTGACACTTTCATTGTATACAGCACTAGCAGATTTTGACTGATATGTTGGCTAAAGTATCAAGAAAATATGAAAAAGTTTTCAAATTCTATCGAAAGAACATGAGCAAAGGTTCAACTAATGGATGGACTTCCAAAAGTCCATTAACTGAAACTTGGTCTTTGTTCTGATGGCTTTTTTACAATAGTTGAGCTTGTAGCCTGGTTGGGATTTCTCTATATGGTTGTTTTAGTTGTATTGCATTAATTCCTCTGACAAAAAGAAAATTTGACTTTTACCCTTCACCCCAACGTAATGGCCAAAACTGGCCAGCACTATTCACAAAAATCGCAAATTAATTTTATAGAATTTTCAAACAATACACCATAGGCCATACCTTTAGAGCAAGTTTGATCTGTTAATTGCATATTATCTACAGAGTAAATCCATGTTCAATGATTAAAAATATTGTGATTTATCCAATTATTATACTGATAGCCTCCATATTCCCCAATATTACTGATCTCTTTGCCCTCAGCACCTCCAATGTAAGCATTAACCCTTTACCCAACGTAATGTCCAAAACTGGCCTGCACTATTTACAAAAGTCGCCATTCAATTTTCATTATTTTTTTCATTTTTTGTCTCAAAAACATAGGTTATGACCCCTCTTTGGAATGAGCTCGTTGAGCTCGTTCCAATGAGGGGGTCATAACCTATGTTTTTGAGACAAAAAATGAAAAAAATTAGTTATTCAGGAATTTTGTTTGCAAGTGTCATCTGCTTTTCAGGTTAGGTAAAGGGTTAATGTTCTGAATTCACTGTTCTTATATTTAAAAATTAATAGAAGGAAAATTTATCAAGGTTTAGAACAAAAGGTAAAAAATTAACAGATAAAAAATATTTGTGTGTGACATAGAATGTTGGTCATACTGATAGAGAACTAATAGCATGTCATAGAATGTTTGTTACCTTTATCACATGAAATTTTACAAATTTCTCCTTCCCAGGTTAAGGGTTGGAAAATGGATGTGACTGGGTACACAGGTGGTTGATGACTGGGGATACAAGGACATACAATGTTACATCCTGATACCTCATTGGAATACTTTTGGGACCCAAAACGCTTGGATATGTAGAATGGATTTCTGTTTGTCTGACATAATCCATGATCAGATAGACCCAGGGTGCATTCATTCATCTTCCCTCCATCCTCAATCTTACTTATATTTTTTTTCCACTCATTGATGTACCCCAAATATGAATCTAATTAGGTACATTTTGAGACAGAAAACAATACTGTGATCGCAAAAGTGGTTTCTTTCTCTGTCAGAACGTATCTGGGTGTCTTTCTCTGTTAGAACATAGTCTGGCTGCATCACACAGCACTGGCTCAAGATTTTATAAATAAAATATTGCAAAATTAAGACTGAAAAAAGGCAAACAAATAAGACCCCACAAAGTAAATCTTCTGTTTCTCAGGCCATTTTTTTGTAAAACTGCATGCAGGCGGGCTTTTTTTTTATTTTATTTTTCATTTTTGTAATTATTTCTTTGCCATCAAAAGTTCATATTCTTGGTTTGTTTTAGGCCTCATAATCTACAGAATAGCATGGGTGCTTGTGTATTTTGTCCCTTGACTGCAAGAAGGATTTGCAATGCTACAGCATTGCAAAGCCTTGTTGCACTAAAGGGACAAGTTTATCAATTTTATTAACTTGGGTAAAATATCAGACATCAACCATTTAATTTGTATTGTTTTAAGTTTTCATTGGTTATTAACCCTTTACCCAACGCAGACGATTTCAAAATTTATTATTTTAAACATCATTTTTAAATTTTTTCAAAAGATTTCAACAAAACCATATCATGTGACCCCCACTTTGGAATGAGCTCAATGAGCTCATTCTAAAGAGGGGTCACATGATATGGTTTTGTTGAAATTTTTCAAAAAATTATATTTTTGCAGCTGCTGAATTTGCATATTACAAGGGCGGCTGTGGGCAATTCATTGGGTAAAGGGTTGAAAGAAAGCCTGTGGCATCAAAAATGACCATGTCGGAGGGCCTGAGAAATAGATTCTTAACTTTCTTAGGCCTAAAAATAACATCTGAAATTCAAGCTTCTCAGATTTCTTTCTCTGCATGTGAGATCCTACAGTGTTATTTGGGAGGAAAGCAGGCAGATAATTTTGATCACATTGCAACTCACTATCAGTCTGGTCAGAATTCACCATCCTCTTTAGTAAACACACTACAGAATATGATAAAAGGCTGCAGCTAATTACAACTTTACCAAAAAAGAATCTCAGAATACAATCACTTACTTTAAATGAACCTAAACATTGTGGAAAAAGAATATTCTTTGCAAGAAGTTGTGTTTATGTAATTCCAAGTCTCACCCTGAAAATGATTTGTATTTGATTATGAGATAAATGATAATTTATTAATCCAAAAATACACTAAAATTTGCATTGTTTTTAAATTTTTATGTCTTGCAAATGTGATTTTTGAACAGATTTTTCACAATATAAATTAACTATAAATTCAGCTTTGTGTCAGTTCAGATTAACCCTTTACACTGTACCTGACGAATCGCCCGCATCCGCCCACGTAATATGCAAATTCAGCAGTCGAAAAAATATTATTTTTCTAAAAATTTCAACAAAACCATATCATGTGACCCCTCTTTGGAATGAGCCCGCCAAGCTCATTCCAATGAGGGGGTCACATGATATGGTTTTGTTGAAATTTTTTGAAAAATTAGAAAAAATTAAAATAATAAATTTTGATATCGACTGCGTTGGGTAAAGGGTTATAGAGCTCTTTCGTTTACAGAAAAATTGCCCAATTTATGGTTTTCCCAAAAGTAAGACCAAAAGAAAACAAATTTGACTGTATATGATTTATCAGTGTCCATGCTATAGAATTAGGAAAGTAGCTCCAGTTTTAACTTCAACATTGAGAATAAGTACACGTATATTCTTACATCAAGTTTTCAGAAGTGATTTGCACAGTATAAAAACCTTCATATAGGTATCGCGGAACTAAATATTGAAATTAGAGTGAACCGCCTTAAAATGTTGCACTCGGAAATGATGCAATCTCTAAAAATAAACAGCCTTGGGAAAATCCGTTGTTTCAATAAAAGTTTGAAACATTCTATTGACATCTTGCATTATTGTTGAATATTCCTGATAAAAAAGAGGGTGATTTGATGACTTTTGGACCTAAAAAATACAATTTACTTTTTGTGTGTTTTTGTAGGGAATTCCCTGAAAAACATGTGCACGTGACCGGTACTTCCCTTTGTGTCAGTTTTTCTCTCTTATTTGTTGCATGACCCCCTGTTTTCAGATCAGAAAAAGTTGTCTGAAGGGCTATATTTGACAGAGATATTTGAATGCCAAAATTAAAGTGATGCGATCATATTTTTTTCCACCTGAACGTTATAATGGTCGCCTGTGGGAAAATATTTAGTTCTGTGAGACCATAAACAGAAGTGTTGGATCAACCCATCCTCATAGAGTGGAACCCTGTTATATTTGAAAAGCCACTTTGCCAGTGAAAAATATGTTCCTATGTTCATGTAGAATGACCATTTAGTCTGTTATATTACAGAGGTGTGTCAAACTAGATTTAATAGAGTAACCCTTTACCTAACATGAAAAGCAGACGACACTTGTAAACAAAATTCTTGAATAACTAAATTTTTTCATTTTTTGCCTCAAAAACATAGGTTATGACCCCTCATTGGAATGAGCTCAGCGTGCCCATTCCAAAGAGGGGTCATAACCTATGTTTTTGAGACAAAAAATGAAAAAAATAATGAAAATTGTATGGTGATTTTTGTTAATATCGCAGACCAGTTTGACCATTACGTTGGGTAAAGGGTTAATGCTTATATTGGAGGTGCTGAGGGCAAAGAGATGAGTAATGTTGGGGAATATGGAGGCTATCAGTATAATTATTGGATAAATTACAATATTTTTAATCATTTAACATGGATTTACTCTGTAGACAGTATGCAATTAACAGATCAAATTTGCTCTAAATGTATGGCCTATGGTGTATTGTTTGAAAATTCTATGCAATTAACAGGGTTATTCTAAAAATCAGTATCCAGTTTATCCATTAGCCCTTTATCTAATGAATCGGCTGCATCCGCCCGCATAATTTACAAATTAACTTATCGAAAAAAATACATTTTTCGAAAAATTTCAACAAAACCACATCATGTGACCCCTCATTGGAATGAGCTCAACGAGCTCATTCCAATGAGATGTCACATGATGTGGTTTTATTGAATTTTTTTTAAACATTTTTAAAATCAATAATTAAAATAATAAATTTTGATATCGTCTGCGTTGGGTAAAGGGTTAATTAATCCATTGACATGCAATTAGCATGCTACACCATTGCTCCCACATAGGCAATTAGGGTTAAAAGTTAATGTCTTAAACTTCGTGACTGGTATACTCAAAGTGCATAGAGTACCTCCCCTCAAGCAAACAACATATCTAAACTTGAATATTCTTTTTCTTTAGTGGTCCATATTGACACCTGTGAATGAGAAATAAAACAATTGATGTATAGATAGATATATTGTGACAAGATAACCTGCAACCACATCATATGTCATGCATTTTAGTGTAAATTGACACCACTCACTATTGCAACAATAAAGTGGTGTCCACTTAATTATACCCCCACTCTTGAAGAGAATGAGGGGTATACTGACTTACATGTGTTCATCCGTCCATGCATGCATCTGTCTCTGTATCTGTCTGTGCATCTATCTCTGTCTGTGCATCCATCCACAGCAATATCTTATCAGTGAGTGGATGGATTTCGATGAAATTTGGTATGAGGGATCCTTATGACAAGTTGCTCCTGCACATGTTAGAAAAAGATAAAAAGTTGCCCACATTTTTTCAACAGAGTTGTGGTCCTAACTTTGTTTTTATTCATTTATTCTTCATCAGTCCAGCACTGCAGTGGGGGTATGAACTGCCTTCACCAATAGCTCTTGTTTGATATTTCTTATTTGAATAACACTGTTAATTCCATAAAGTTTCCAAACACCAAACTATTTACCTCACCTTCAGTACAAACTTGACCACTTGATTGCATGTAGGTTAAAAAGTGAACTCCTGTTGTTTGAATAGAAATTTACTCCAACAATAGCTGTATGACCCACATGCAGAGACCTGTTTGTCTTCAGTGCACACAGTAAGCAATTACTCCATTATATCTTGTTTGACAGAGCTCCATGAGCTCAATCAAGCAATGAACATGCACATATTCCAAAATGTTTCATCTGCGACAATTTTAACCAGGTTATCTCCCCTGAACTTAGATTTATTATGGATTTTCAAATGAGATTCTTGTGTGTGCAACTCCTCCTACATTACTGAACCGATTCTGATAAAACTTCTCAAATATTATGAATTGCAAGTGAACATGCACATATTCTAAAAATTTTCATCTGCCACAATTTTTCCAGGTTATCTCCTCTGAACTTGGGATTTATTATGGATCTTCATATGAGATTCTTGTGTGCGCAACTTCTCCTTCATTATTGAACTGATTTCGATGAAACTTCGTAAGCATGGTCACTAATGAATGAACTTAAACATATTTCCTAATGTCCCATCTGTAATGATTTTTACCAGGTTATCTCTCTTTCAACTGAGAAGATTTAATATTGATTTGTATGAAATTGTTGTATGTGCAGCTCTTCCTTCATTAAGAAACTGATTTTGATGAAACTTCTCAAACATTATAAACAGCAAGTGAACATGCGCATATTCTAAAAATTTTATCTGCGACAATTTTAACCAGGTTATCTCCTATGAACTTAGATTTATTATGGATTTTTGAATGTGATTCTTGTGTGTGCAACTCTTCCTACATTATAGAACCGATTTTGTTGCAACTTCTTAAACACGGCTACTAATGAGTGAACATGCACATATTTTCAAATTTTCTATCTAGAGTCATTTTTACGAGGTTATTTGCCCTTCAACTTACATTTAATATAGATTTGTACCAGATTTTTGTGTGTGGAACACCTCCTTCATTAATAAACCAATTTTGATCAAACTTCTCAAACATTATTACTAATGAATATTCCAAAATTTTTGATCTGCGACAATTTTAACCAAATTATATCCCATGAACTTGGATTTATTATTGGTTTTTCAAGCTCAAAATTCTGAGGTGCATTCTAGTAAGCCGGAAGTAGGGCTATTAATCACCTTCCATGATAGTTCTAGTTTTTTCCTGTTTTCAACTTATTTATTTTTTTTATTTCAGTGATATTTGTCATCAGGATTTCTCTTTATTATACTTTTCTCATTAAAATACAGTTGGTCCCACTTAATTGGATATCTCTCAATTGAATAACTCTTTTCACAGCATATAGCTTCCAACACCTAGCCATTTGCCATTTATTTAGTACAAATTTATCCCTCTCGAATCAAGAGTAAATTTCTGTTAATTTATGAAATAAAAATATTGTGTTTTTTTTTTTAAATTCTCATGACAACCCCCAATTCCTAAATAGTACAGTACTTCCACTATAAGCCTTTTTTCTGTAATAGCTAAGTGGCTTCTGTCAAACAAGATATTCAAGAATAATCACTCAATTAGAAAACAGGATGAAGTAAAATTACCATATTTTGATTAATTGAATATTTTGTACTGGCAAGGTGGCTATTCAACTGGTAGAGTGCTGGAGGCCTATATTTGAGCTTTATTCTTAAATGCAGGTTCTCCAACTTTAAGACTTCATATTCTGTGGATATGCTCCATTTTATATTTGGATTGAAACTATTTTGTGTGTATGGATTTTCTTTGTTAAAATTTATGGGAGAGTGCCCATAGGCACTTGCCCATAGATTTGAACAAGGAGAATGCATGTGAACAAATTTTGCAAGCCCAAAATAATTCAGTACTCTACCATATAATTTGGGTTGTGCTGCACCACAAAATTAAGTCCAATATCAGAGAGAAAAAAAAATTTTCACAAGTGAAAGCTGCAATATTTTGTGATTGTGAAACAGCCACATAATAATTATATTTTAATACCAGCATTACCAGTCTCAGTACATGCCAGATGTTGAGAAAGTGATTCCACCAGGAACATTTTTGATCAGGTTGCTCAATAGTGATTGTAGTCCAAAAATATGATTTATAAGAAATCAGATACCTCTTCACACATATTCCCTTTTATCATGTCAAGAATTTTGAAGATAAAGTTTACTTACAGACTGAGGGGATTTTGAACCCTGTTAAGTATCCATCCAGGGGATTTTGTTGAAGGGAATTTTATTCTCAATGGATTTTGACCAAGGGAACTTTGTCCAGATACTTGAGAAAAATAGGAATATAAATTATTTAAATCTGGTGTGAAAATTTTGTAACTCAGTGTTTGCATGAAAATTCATGTTTTGCAAGAACAAGGTATTCGTGGGTCCCTTTAAATCATTTGAAAGTTTTTAATTCAGAATTTTTTTACGTCTTAAAACTACTTAAAAATAGCTTTTGAATGACAATAAATCTTGAAAGTTCTTGTAAACAGCCTTACAGTTTATTGGTACTCTTACAGGAGACATTGTAATAGTACCAGCAACAGTTTCCAACAGCAAATGTTTTTAATATTGGAAATTTGAATTTAACCAATTATATCTTGTAACAAAAATGTTTTAATTGTCAATTCCATATGAAAGTAGTATCAATAAAAGGAAGCATGCTGGCTTCCTGGTTAATGCATTGGACTTCAGATGAAAAGGTCATAGGTTCAACTCTGAGTTACATCATCTTTAGCCAGACACTTACCTCTTTACACATTTAGTATTTTCTTGGTATTTTTCATCAAATCTAATCATGGCTGCTGTAAAGCAGCCATGATTAGGTTGGCTGAATAAATTATTAAAGTTTAACTCAAGAAATCATTGGTGAAAAAATTCATTCAATTTACAGAGAGAAAATGGACAATATGTGCCCAAATTATATTTATTTCAGTGGCAAGAGAAATCCTGCACTGGGCAAGAATATCCACCAGCTGCATGCAAGGAGTTAATCCAAATTGCCCAAGTGGGCGCATAGTGTACTGCATGTCATTGAAATACTACATGCCTTTAACTCATATTAACTCTGCTTATGCCAAATTAGTAAATTGGAGAGCCCAGCAGTTACTTGCCACTGCTCAGTGTTTCTATCCAGGTACTCTGGCTTTCTCCACCTGTAAAACAGTGTATCTGGAAATGATCCAGGCTGTTCGAAGTGTTGTTTACTCTTAACCTTCTGAGTATTTTCTAAATAATATTTTTCATCAAATCTAGTCATGGCTGCTTTGAAGCAGCGATGACAAGATTTGATGAAAAAGTCATCTCAATTTATCTCCAGGAATCATTGGTGAAAAACTTCATACAATTTACAGAGAGGTAGATACATATATATATTTATATTTATATATTGGTGTTTAAGGTCGCATACTTATGCACAATGGCTGATCGTGACCGTGACACTTATACGGGTGGAGGAAGCTGAAGTACCCGGAGAGAACCACTGTGCATTGACGAGCAGCTGTCAGCTCCTCAACATTCTAACTCTGTTCAAGCTCCGCTCAAGCAGGATTACAGCGGTTGAAGACATGTGCACCATCAATGTGCAGTATGCCTTAGTACACAGCGTCATTGTGCCCCCATGTAGGCAACCGGGATAAAGTGCCTTGCCCAAGGACACAACGGGGGCCATCCCGGATGGGGATCGAGCTTGGGTCCTCTAGCATAGAAGTCCAACAGTCTACCACTGAGACACCGTGCTCCCTTATAGAGAGGTAAAATTTGATTAAATGTGCCCAAATTATGCTTATTTCAGTGGCAAGAGAATCCTGTCATGGGCAGGAATATCTGCCAGCAGCATGCAAGGAATTAAATCTCAATAATGAAATAAATAAAATGAACCAATGAAGGATATGCCAATATTACACTGTCGGGTTGCTTGGGATTAACCGAGTGATTATAAAATTTAAAAAATTATTTATTTTTAACAACAATTATTGAAGGTTTCTACATTTTCTTAAATCCACTCTCAAAATCCTTACCAGCATACCCTGAAAGATGAATTTTGTGTTGACAGTGTGATATGTGCTGAATGTATTAAAGTGGTGTGTTATTAATCCGCATGCTTGTTGATAACCTTGCATGATATGTGAATTTTTCAGATCCTCCATCAGCCTTGCGTCCTCTCCCTCAGCACACGAGGCAGGGATCTTCACCTCGTTCCACCTCACCAGTGATACCCAATCAACCTCTGCAGATAGAAAAGCCTACAGTTCCTGCAATAGTCAACAAACAGTACAACACACCAATTGGGATATACTCAGACAATACTGTACTAAATCAAGCTCAGGGACAGAGTAAATACCTATCACCAGAATTTGAAGGGTAAATAGTGGAAATATATAATAATATTTCTTTATACACTTAACATTTGTGGAATGGTATGTAGCAACCACTTTTGTTACAACAAACCACTTTTGTTACAGCTCACCACTTTTGTTACAACACTTGCCCACTTTTGTTACAGTTCACCACTTTTGTTACAAAAGCAACCACTTTTGTTGCAAAATAAGCTCACAACTTTTGTTACAACCATCGCCCATTTTTATAACAAAAAAAACCCTCTCACCACTTATGTTACAACAATCGCCCATTATTGTTACAATTTTTGTCAGTTTGAAAAATGAAAATGCTGGCTACCATGGCAACTTCACCCCACACTTTCCGGTCATGTGACTGATGACGTCAGATGAGAACCTGAACGAGAACCTGCTAAACGAGCAAAAAGTGAACTTCACATACTACTAAGCTGCAATGGCTGAAGGAGTTTGACTCTTCTATAATTGGTACCAATAGGCACGTGGCATTTCAGATATATGTGTGCGCATGCGCACAGTACACTACATAACACAAAGACAATGATGTCTCAAGGTGGCAGGTTACTATATCACCCAATAATAAGCAAGGGTATTGCATTATTGCTGCTGCTGAACATGCATGACAGTGGTTTGGTTTGATAATCATTATTGGATTGTTGGTGTTTTATGACATTTTAATAGCTGAAGTCATATTGTGTCACAGATAGTTTTATGTGTGGAGGAAGTCAGAGTAGCCAGAGAGTACCACTGAGCAGTGGTGAGTAACTGTCAACTCTCCAACGTACTAATCCCACAGGAGTAGGATTAGCATTGGTTGAAGGCATATGTGCTATCAGTGTGCGATACACCTCAGCACATGGCGCAACTGTGCTCCCAATCGGGCAGTTAGGATTAAGTGCTTTGCCCAAGAACACAATATAAGTTACCCTGGCCAGGCACCAAACTGACAACCTTTGATCTCAAAACCAGTGCTCTAAACACTGAGCATTTGAACCCCGGATAATCATGACTGAACGTCACATCTCACATTACTTGCAGATTACTTCATTTTTCTCACTGACAAAAATTGTAACAATAATGGGCGACTGTTGTAACAGAAGTGGTGAGCGAGGTTTTTTTTGTTACAAAAATGGGTGATGGTTGTGACAGAAGTGGTGAGCTCATTTTGTAACAGAAGTGGTTGATTTTGTAACAAAAGTGGTGAGCTGTAACAAAAGTGGGCAAGTGTTGTAACAAAAGTTGTGAGCTGTAACAAAAGTGGTTGTTGTAACAAAGGTGGTTGCAACATTGTTTCTTTTCAACCTACTCACAATTGTTTACAATTGGCTGTAACATAAGTGCAAGCCCTACTTCGGAACTAACTCAAGCTTTTAGAATCTTTTCCAAACGAGTTGGAAAAGTACTAGAGTGCAAAAGCACGAAAAAGATCGAAAAAAGGGTCGAGCGAGACCAGCGCTCGAAATTACAGGTACTCTCTCTGCACACCTCTTGCGTTTACCGAGCGCATGCGCAACAAACCGTGACGTCAATTCCTTTATTTTCCGCCATTGTTCATGGTCGGAAATTTTTGTGACTGTGCTGTTTATGATACTAATTCTTCGTGAACAACTTATTAATCGTCTTTAGTGTGCTACTGGATTGTATCCTTTTTCAAGCTACCAAATTATTACTCTACATTTAATGTTAATTTGTATTATTATTGCTGTGCTTTTCACACTTTATCTTGCCTTTCCCCCACGTGTGAACACGACCTTCGTTCTGTTTTCCGTCGGCGGGAAGCTTGATTGTTGTATTTATATCATGCCTAAGACTATTCCTTGTACCTCTTGTTTGCAGGTGAAACATGTGGACGATTCCCATACCACATGTGTCACTTGCAACAATTGCACTCAGGCCCAATCATGTGGTATCTGTGGGGTTTGGTCCTCTAAATTTTGGGCTTCTGTTAACAAGGTGGTTCTTTCCAGAGCTAGAACCCCTCGTTCTCGGGGTAAGGGTAGCCGTGCCGTTGCAGACATTTCTGCTGGTGCACGTGGTGACTCTGTCACACAGGATTCGGATCTGACTTCTGTGGCGAGCTCCTCTGCAACTGTTGACGGTGTTTGTTCTGTGATACCTGATGAGGAGACCGCGGTCTCTTTGTCTTCGGATGTCACTATTGAGGCGTCTGTTTTCGTTGAGAGCTTTTCCGAGGTCAACTCGGTAACCCTCTCCGATCTGCCTCCAACACCGTCCACCGTTGTTGAGGGGGTTGCTACTCCAGATCCTATTCTGTCTGATGGTGGCTCTTCCATCTCTTCTGGGGATGGTCTACAGTCTCGGGGGACCGAGGCTGTATCTGCTGGTGTGTCTGTGTGTTCTCAGCCTTCCCCAGCCTCGCGGCGAGGCTGTGCGGGTTTGCTGTCTGCTCCGTCTCATCTGGCTAGGTTTGCTCCTAGTCGGTTGAGCCGGCCGGTCGCTTCGGCAGCGATTCCTCGTCCCTCGAGTGAATCGTTTATTGTTCCACCTTCGCCTGCTAGTGTGCCGACTAGCGGGATGCTGTTGGGACGTTGGCATCCAGGGCCTGCTGTTCGGCAGCGGTCAGTGACAGCCCCGGTTAGCTGTCACTCTCGGAACCTTCCTCCGGTGATTCCTCACTGTGTTCCGAGTCTGGGTGTCGATCGATGCTTGCCGTCGGTCTCAGAGGATAGGCAGTTGGGGCCGTCTGCTGCGCAGAGGTCAATGACAGGTTCCTGTCATTCTTGGGACAATCCTCCGGTGTCTTCTCACCGTGTCCTAGGTCCAGCTACCGATCGACGTGCGCCGTCGGTCCCTTTCGAGGATTTGCAGGCAGGGCCTTCTGTTTCGCAGAGGCCAGTGATGGCTCCTGGGCGTCACAATCGGGACTATCCTCCGGTGTCTTCTCACCGTGCTCCTATTCTGTCTGCCGATCGACGTTCGCCGTCGGTCTCTTCTGAGGATTTGGGTTCTTCTACCAGAAGGGTCCATTGGGAGGACACTCCGTCGGGCGTTTCTGCTGCGACGGATTCTCAGGGTGACCTACGCCAGGCCGTTTTGGCGCTCACCCGGTTGCTTTCTGGCAACCCTCAAGTTGGCCTCCCTGTGCCTCCTGAGGCACAACCTCCTTTGGTCAGTCGCCGAGATGTCTCGCCTGGCCCCTTGGATACTGCACAGTATTCACAGGAGGTTTCTGCTGGTCAGCCCGAGTTGGGCTACGTCTCCTCTGCTACGGAGGATGACGAGTATCTTGAAGGTGATGGTCCCCCCTCGTCAGTCTTGGGGCAGGCTTTGGATTTCGTCTTTGGCTTATTGCCGGACGTTCTACCTTCCGACCAGCCTTCTGTGACCGTCCGGCCGCGGTCCACTGTGGAGCGCCGTAACCCTGTTGAGCCTTCTAGCTCCGGGGCTTTGCGTCCTCTGCAATCGGCTCAGGTGGTTGAGTCCTTCCAGGGCTTAGACGCCAAAATGCGTTCTAAGGCCCTTAAGGGTTCCTTCTTTTCTAGAGCTGATGCCTTCCTGCCTCCATCGCGGTTTCGTGTTTACGATTCCGTCTCTCCACCAGTCTTCCAAGGGATGACTACTGTGGATGAGGATTCTTCTTCCCTCGGGTTGACTAAGCCTAAGTCGGCAGTTCTCCCGATGTCGGTAGTTGAGTCTATGGTGGGCCTGTCCCGAGAGATGCTGGGTATGTTATCTCTCGCGGACCATGTTGTCGCTGCTCTGGCTGAATATTTTCCACCAGGGGAGTTTGATGACGCTCAGGCGCCTTTTCGCGTTTTGTCACAGGCTCTTATGAACTTGACTCACGCTCACGCCTGTAACACGGCCAATTTGGAGCTGGCACGCCGGGATGCGGTTTTGGATTCTTTACCATCCCTTCCTTCTGAGCAACGTGCTGTTCTGAGGTCTGCCTCTTTGGTAGGACCTCAGTTGTTCCATGGTTCCGTGGAAGCTGTTCGTGGCGAAGTTCTTCGTCATTCGAAGGACCAGCTTTTGCTGAGACAGCTTGACCCACCTGCTGCTGCGGGTGGGGGTCGTTCCAGGCCCGCCAAGCGTGCTGCTGCGTCTGCCTCGTCGGCGACGTCGGCTACGCCTTCGGCTCCGTCTGCTCCTTCTGCTCATAAGAAGCGCCGACGTGGCCAGGCCCGCTGGCAGCCTCAGGCTGGAAAGTCTCAGGACTCTGTCACTTCCCGAGGTGGTTTCTCCTCTCGGGGGCCTCGTCGAGGCCGCAAGTGAAGGTTCTCACCTCGATTCGCCTCCAGTCGGAGGAAGGCTGTCGCTGTTTTACGACCGTTGGACAGAGATAACGTCGGACTCTTGGGTCCTCGACGTCATTCATTCCGGTCTGCGACTGTCCTTCCATCGGCACCCCAGTTTATCTCGGGTGCCCCTTCCGACTCAGGTCCCTTCAGATTCTCTGCGTCGGGACCTTCTGGTGCAGGAGATCGACAATCTCCTCACCAAAGGGGCGATCGAGGTGGTCAGGAACACCCTTTCACCGGGGTTTTACTCGAGACTTTTCTTGGTGCCGAAGAAAAACGGCCAATTTCGTCCTGTCATCGATCTGAGTACCCTGAACGAGTACATAATTGCTCCTCGTTTCAGTATGGAGACTTTCCGGTCGGTTCGACGTTCAGTTCATCAGGGCGATTTTGCGGCCAGTATCGACCTGAAGGATGCCTACTTCCATGTACCCATTCATCTGGCGTCACGGAAATACCTTCGGTTCTCGTTTCGGGATCGAGTTTTTCAATTCAGAGCTCTCCCGTTCGGTTTGAACCTGGCTCCTTGGGCCTTCACCCGACTGATGTCACATGTGCTTGCTTTCCATCGCACTCAGTCGGCGGTGACTTCGTCCGCCTACCTAGACGACATCCTCCAACGGCACCACGATGCTGCTGTTCTGGAGTTCGATGTCCGGCAGTTTCTTTGCCTTCTAGCGTCGCTGGGTTTCAGAGTCAATCGCGAGAAGTCGGATCTTCTTCCTTCTCAGCGATTCCGTCATTTGGGGATGGATTTCGACACTCTTCACAATGTAGTGTCGGTTCCCCAAGCTCGGGCGACGATTCTTTCCGCCTTGACTCGGGACCTGCTTCAATCTTCCTCGGTCTCGGCCAGGACTTTCCTTCGGATGCTGGGCCTTTGCGGTTCGGTGACCGATCTCATTCCGCTCGGTCGCTTGTTTGTCCGACCTCTCCAACACTTCCTGTTGGATCATTGGCGTCCGAATGTAGATCCGCTGGACCTGGAACTCACTATTCCTCGGTCTCTGCTTTGTCACCTCCGCCCTTGGGCAAATATTCCCTGGCTGACACAGGGTGTTCCGTTGGATCTTCCTTTGGCCGATCGCATCCTTACTGCGGATGCCAGCGATCGGGGCTGGGGTGCGACGTTGGACCCTCTCGGTCTGTCTGCTCACGGAGAGTGGGACAGCGAGCAGGTGGACCTTCATATCAACCAGAAGGAGCTCCTTGCTCTTCTGTTGAGTTTTCGGCTTTGGATCCCTCATCTGTCGGACCATGTTGTCCTACTTCTTTCGGACAATTCGACAGTAGTGGCCTACATACGGAATCAGGGAGGCACTCATTCGATTCCTATGTATCGGCTGTCTCGGGATCTTCTTCTGTTGGCACGGGATGTGGACGCTCGGGTGTCCATTCGACACATTCCCGGGCGTCTCAACGTCCTAGCAGACTCCCTGTCCCGACGCGACAGTGTCCTTCCAACCGAATGGATGCTACATCGGTCGGTGTTTCAGGCGATTTGCGAGCAGTGGGGTCGTCCTCAGGTCGACCTTTTCGCTACTCGCTGGAATCATCAGGTAGAGACTTTTGTCTCCCCTTGTCCAGATCCTCTGGCATTTGCAGTAGACGCTCTGTCTCTGGACTGGACAGGCTGGGTCGGCTATGCCTTTCCTCCTGCACCGATTCTTCCTCAAGTTTTAGCGAAGATTCGTGCTTGCAGTTGCAGGATCATTCTGATCACACCCCTGTCTCCACAGAGGGTGTGGATCAATCTGCTGCGGCCTCTATTGGCCGATCGACCGATTCGTCTACCTCTACGTCGCGATCTTCTTTCACAGGGTCGTCCCAGGAAGTATCACAACAACCTGGCGAGCCTGTCCCTTCACGCCTGTCTTTTATCAGGTCCAGTCTCCGACGTAGAGGTTTTTCGAGACGATCAGTGGAGTGCATTTCTGCATCGCGGCGACCTTCCACTGGAATGACTTATGCCGCCAAGTGGAAGGTTTTCTGCCGCTGGTGTTCAGATCACAATGTGAATTACCGTGATCCGTCTATCGCTCAAATTGCGGATTTTCTGGTTTTTCTTTTTGACTCCAAGGGCCTCCAGCCTATTACGATTAAGGGCTATCGGTCTATGCTGTCTGATACTTTCTCTTATGTGGGAAAGCGGTGTATCGGTCGTAATCTTTTCCTCTCCAAACTTATTCGGCACTTTTCTTTGAAGAGGCCTCGAGTTTTGCGTCTTACACCCAAGTGGAACTTGGCATGGGTGTTGCACTGTTTGGAGGGGGCGCCTTTCGAGCCTTTATCTGAGACCGACATGCGTTTTCTCACCTATAAGACGGCTTTTCTTCTAGCGTTTGCTTCTGCTCGTCGAGTCAGTGAGCTTCATGCGCTATCTGTTGATTCTGCCTTCTTCCGAAATGAGGCTAACAGTGTTACATTCACTACTGATTGCTCTTTTCTGGCTAAGAATCAACTCCCCGATTCGGTACCTCCTCCCATCTGCATTCGGGCTCTCCCTGCTGTAGATGGACGGAGGCCTCTTCTTTGTCCTGTTCGTGCGGTCAAGACTTACATTACTCGCACTCAGTTCATTAGGAGGGATCGGAAGAGATTTTTTCTGTCTCTCATTCCTAAGCGGCAGTCTATCTCTTCCCATTCTATTTCCAGGTGGATCTGTCTTGCAATCAAGCTGGCTTATTCTCGCTTGTCTGCATCGGATCTTGTTTCGAACCGGCTTAATGCTCACGAGGTTCGTGCCATTTCTACATCCTGGGCGTTCTCCAATTCTGTTTCGCTCCGTGATGTTATGAATGCGGCTTACTGGAGGAATGCTTCTACCTTCTCCTCCTTTTATCTCCGCCACCTTCAGCAGCAATCTGAGGACCTTTATTCTTTAGGTCCTCTCGTTGCTGCTCAGGCTGTGGTGCACCCTCGTTAAATTGTTTTTGTCGAGGTTGCGCTTCTCTCAGCCTTGTTCTTTTCAGGTGCCTTCTCTCTTTCTTCATTACAGGTTTTAGTTTTTGTTCTCTGCCATCCTTGCTTTCGTTACTGCTACTCTTGTTGGTATTGGTTATGTGATTCACCTCCTCCTATTGTTTATTCAGCCAATTGTAAACAATTGTGAGTAGGTTGAAAAGAAATTAAAATTTTTTAGTAAATTTTGTTTCTTAACATACCTACCACAATTGTTTACCGGAGGCCCACCCTCCTTGGGGATATCTTTGATATCGATGCCTCCCCGCTAAATCACAAACTTCTCGTTGGCGGAAATACGGAATTGACGTCACGGTTTGTTGCGCATGCGCTCGGTAAACACAAGAGGTGTGCAGAGAGAGTACCTGTAATTTCGAGCGCTGGTCTCGCTCGACCCTTTTTTCGATCTTTTTCGTGCTTTTGCACTCTAGTACTTTTCCAACTCGTTTGGAAAAGATTCTAAAAGCTTGAGTTAGTTCCGAAGTAGGGCTTGCACTTATGTTACAGCCAATTGTAAACAATTGTGGTAGGTATGTTAAGAAACAAAATTTACTAAAAAATTTTAATATTTACAGGGTATAAATTAAACCAAATAGGTAAGTTGATTACTCATCACCAAGCCTGAATATAAGCAACCTGTCATTTGCAAAATGGGGACCCCAAAGGGTGAATTTGCTGAGCTATCCCATACAATGGGAAAATTTATCCTCTAGGTACATCTTTCTGTTTTAGCTTGAGATTTTGATTCAGACTGAGGTTCACAGAGGGTAAATTTTGTGATGCTACCCTGCTGTGCAGGGTAGCATCACCAAATTCATCCTCTGGGGACCTCATTTTGCAGATGACAGTCTGCCTATTTTCAGACTTGCTCATCACAGACTACTCTGTTGTCAATATACTAGACAGTAGCATAATGTTGGCTTCAGAAGCTCTGAAAGTTGAGCCTTTCTTTGTTAGGCTAAAAAAGTTAAAAATCTGTTTCTCAGCCCCCCCCCCCCTTCCCCACTCCACATGGTCATTTGGGCTACTGCATGCTCTCCTTTTATAACCAATGCAAACATAAAAAAATAAAAATTAAATGGTTTATGTGTGATATTTCCCAAGTTAATAAAATTGATAAATTTGTCCTTTGATTTCAACAAGGCTTTGCAGTGCTTTAGCCTTCTTGCACTCAAGGGATGAACTACACCACCACCCATGCTATCCTGTAGATTATGAGGCCTCAAACTAAAACAAACCAAGAATATGAACTTTTGATGGCAAAAAAATAATTAAAAAAATAA
This sequence comes from Pictodentalium vernedei, assembly GCA_031216915.1. NCBI lineage: Eukaryota > Metazoa > Mollusca > Scaphopoda > Dentaliida > Dentaliidae > Pictodentalium > Pictodentalium vernedei. Next base: position 546,423,709 of record CM062297.1, read on the forward strand.
AAAATAAAATAAAAAAAATGCTCACCCACATGAAATTTTACCCCCAAAAAGTGGTTTGAGAAACAGAAGATCTACTTTGTGGGGCCTTGTTATGGAAAAACAAGTTCCTTCTCAGTATAACTGTATGGATCCAGTTGCCAAAGCTTGGGCTGGTAGTCCACTGAGCTGAATATTTACCTCCAATATAAAATGAACATTTGCTCTCCTAACTCATTTATGTTATTTGCACTTGTGGGCAAACAAACCAGGGAGAGCATTAGTGGGAATGTCTTCTCAACATCTGATTTTATTTAGCCTGTTTTAAGAATAAATGAAGACCCTAGTGATAAGTTTTTAAAACTTTTCTGGCATAAATAAAGCCTTGTTTTCCAACACTGAATGAATTGTGATTCATTTAATGGTTTTGGTGTTAAAAACCAATTTGAGAAGCTCTGGTGAAAAACGAAGGAACTGGGAGAAAGGCCTCACATTCTTTGGATGTTCTGCATATTCTGTTAGAAGCAAATGCTACTTTCATGGTACATAGAGGCAGTTGCAGAAGATCAATGAAAGTGTTGTGGGAGAGGGGTGCTGTTGCATGGTAGGTGTGGGCATAAATGTTCAAAACATACTCAATCAACCATGGTTTTGTTCGGTTAGAGAAAATCTAAAAAATGTATCCTCAGAACCGTGAACTCCTTGATATTCAGATTTTGACAAGGTTATCATTAAAATATTATAAAGTGAGGGGGCCAGCTCTGTCGAACAAGATTGAATTTGTTAAATTACAAGTTGCATTGTGGGAAAAATTTGCATCTTAAAAGTTTGGCATTTTAACATCAGAGTGCAAAGGTAATCTAGCACTCTATCGGTTAATGCTTTTGGAATGCAAGTACCCTTTCAGTCAATCAACAATGTCTGTTTATATACAGCTGGGCATAATTTTAATCATTTGGATCTCTTTCTACTCTAAGCCTGAATCCATAGTACAGTGGTGTCCACTTAATTGGACACCTTTTAATTGTATATCCCTGTTAACTGAATATAACTTCCAAACACAAAACCATTTCCCATATCTTTAGTACAAATTTGGCCTGTTAATTGCATATGGGTTATAGAGAATACTCCTGTTAATTGAATAAAAAATCTAGTAATATGTCGAGAAATTACCCTGACAATCACATATTTCTCTTGTTTAACTTTTTGGCCTCAGTACATCTAAGGCCTCATAAAGTAGATTTTCTGTTTCTCAGGCCATTTTTTGTCAAATTGCATGCGGGCTGGCAATTTTTAACTCACCGAAGGGAGCTCAACTTATCACTTGACGTCCGTTGTCGTCCGTTGTTGCGAACATTTTTCAAACGACTTCTTCTCTGAAATCACTGGTCTGATTTTCATGAAACTTCATGTGGATGTTCATTACTATATGGCAATTCATGTTTGTTCAAATGAAATGGCCACGTCCCTTAGGGACTTTGTACGGGGCATAACTCCAATAGCACCATATGAATTATAGAAAAATTATTAAAAAATCTTCTTCTCCAGAACCAGTAGGCAGAATCTTTTGATACTTGGTATGCAGCATCTTGGTATGGGTCTGATTCAAGTTTGTTCAAATCGAGTCCCTTGATCAATTTTGGGGCTCACTATGGGACCTGAATTTTTACGTAGTGCAATTTAAGAAAAAAAAATTTAAAATCTTCTTCTCCAGAACCAATGGGCAGGATCTTTTGATATTTGGTATACAGCATCTTCGTATGGGTCTGATTCAAGTTTGTTCAAATTGAGTCCCTCCATCAATATTGGGGCTCATTAAAGGGATGTGAATTTTTACTTAGTACAATTTAAGAAAATTTTTTAAAATCTTCTTTTCCAGAACCGATGGGCAGAATCTTTTGATATTTGGTATACAACATTTTGGTATGGGTCTGATTCAAGTTTGTTCAAATTGAATCCCCCATTCAATATTGGGGATCACTATAGGGGTGTGAATTTTTACTTAGTGCAATTTAAGAAAAAAACTTTAACAATCTTCTTCAGAACCAGTGGGCAGAATCTTTAGATATTTGGTATGCAGCATCTTGGTATGGGTTGGATTCACGTTTGTTCAAATTGAGTCTTTTGATCAATATTGGGGCTCACTATGGGGGTGTGAATTTTTACTTAGTACAGTTCAAGAAAAATTCTTTAAAAATCTTCTCCAGAACCAGTGGGCAGAATTTTTTTTTGATATTTGGTATGCAGGATGCTAGTATGGGTCTGTATGGGTCTGATTCAAGTTTGTTTAAATTGAGTTTCCCCCCCCCCCCCCCCCCCCCACCCTGATTAATATTTGGGCTCAATATGCAGGCATGAATTTTTATTTTGTGCAATTCAAGTCTAATTCTTTAAAAATCTTTTTCTCCAGAACCAGCATGCAGAGTCTTTTGATATTTGATATACTACATTCTAGTATGGGCTTGATTCAAGTTTGTACAAATTGAGTCCCTTTGTTCATATTAAGGTTCATTATGGGAATTTGAATTTCAACTTGGTGCAATTTACAAAAAATTTTTTGAAAATCATCTTCTCCAAAACCATTGGATATAATCTTATGGTATTTAATATGTAGCATTTTGGGAAGGTCTGATTTGTGCAAATTGAGTCCCTCATTCAATGTTGGGGCTCACCTTGGGAGCATAATTCTTTACGTTAAGCGATTTAGATAATAATCTTCTTTTGTATCATTTGTCAGAGTGTTTTGATGTTTGGTATATAGCCTTTTGGGGTGGGTCGATTTAGAATTGTTCAAATTGTGTCTTATTATGGGAATCTGAACATTAACTTAAAGCATTTTACAAAAAATTCTTTGGAAAGTTCCTTCTCCAGAACCATCAGGGAGAACCTGATGTGTGGTATGCAGCATTCTGGGGTGGGTCTGATTCACGTTTGTTCTTATTGAGCCCTTCAGCAGGGCTGGGAGAAGTTAAGTGTTAACGCGTTAAACGTGTTAAAATATTTTAACGTGTTAAAATTCTCTTAACGTCAGTTAATATGTTAAATTCAGAGGCGGATCCAGGATTTTAGGATAACATGTGCCATCCTGTCCCAAAGCCTAATTTGTGCATTTAATATTGATTAAACCACCTAATTTAGCTATTTTAAGTGTTTTGTGTTTTGTCTGGCCAATAGGAGGGGGGGGGGGGCACCATGTGTCACCCCCTTAAATTCGCCTGTGTAAATTTATGACTATATGATTTTATAACATGGCGCCATTATAATTAGTCATATATTAGAAAATACACACGTTAGTCTCTTTTCTCATTGTCTCATTGTCTTAACTGATTCAGAGACAGTGGTCAGAACAAAAAAAAGTTTTTTGAATCGGGGATCCAGTTAGCTCGAGATCAAGGGGATGCTCATGCTACCTAGGAATTCCTCATCGTCCATCGAAAGTCATTCTGTTATGTTTTGTATGAGGTTCTTCTTTAAAATTTTTCCGTCACCACCTAAGTTCCGACCATTGTCTCTGACTCAGTTAAAACTATCATTAAAGAAGAAGTAACTAAAATGTGCCCTGTCGAAGTAGAACCGGGAAATGTTACAGCTTCTGTCTCAAATGATGAACCACCGGCGAAGGTTAAGAAGTCATTCTTAGAAGAACTCATTGGAGATGGGCGTGAGTCCAGTGAAAACTGCGAAAGGGCAGACATTGATGATGAGATAGCGGAGTATGAAAGGTCAAGGTCACTATCCATCGCCGATGATCCACTAGTCTGGTGGAAGAATCGAGACAGTCTTCCCCAGATTAGCCAAACTAACAAAGCGCTATTTAGCAGTGCCGGCACTTTCCGCCTCGTCAGAGAGACTATTTTCTGCTTTTGGTTTAGTTTTTTAGCACCGCCGCATGTCGCTGCTGAGCGAAATGGCATCTGCTATTATTTTCCTGCACGAAAACTCTTCAGAATTCACCTTTTAGATTATGTGTTGCACCTATGGACTATGGTTTTATGCTTTTAGCACATAAAGTTTCGTTCAAACATACAAATTGAGTTGAAATTGGGTTTGTTGTTCTTTTCGAGCATTTTAACCATTTTTAACACGTTAATGTGAATTTCTTTAACGCGTTAACGCGTTAAGGAAAAAATTAACTGCTCCCAGCCCTGCCCTTCAGCCAATGTTTGGGCTCACCATTGGAACCTGAATTTTTGCTTTCTTTAAATAAAGTGAAATTCTTTAATAACACTTCTGCATTGTCCCATTCAGTCCTGTTGATGTTTTACCTCCACATAGAGTATAGATTTACTCTGTAGAACCTTAAGAATAGCTTTTGATAAAATTTGTGTCTTAACAGTATGGAACATTTGGTGAGCGCCTAAGGCCCCCTGGGGCCTCTTGTTTATTTTATTTTTTATTTTTTGTAATTATTTCTTTGCCATCAAAAGTTCATGTTCTTGGTTGTTTTATGTTTTAGGCCTCATAATCTACAGTCCAGAAAGCATGGATGGTAGTGTATTTCATCCCTTGAGTGCAAGAAGGTTTTGCAATGCTAAAGCATTGGAAAGCCTTCTTGCACTCAAGGGACAAATTTATCAATTTTATTAACTTGGGTAAAATATCAGACAAAAACAATTTAATTTTTATTTTTTAAAGTTTGAATTGGTTATAAAAAGAGAGCATGTGGTAGCCAAAAGGACCATGCAGGAGGGCCTGAGAAATAGATTTTTTAACTTTTTTAGACCTAATACCAGCATTTAATCTATTATATCTTGTTTGACAAAGCTCCATGAGAAAATAATAGAATAAATGCTCAGTTTACCTCTAGAATACAGGAAAGTGACCAAATCTCTATTAATTAAATACTCCTGTTAATTGAATAATTTTCACTTGCGAAGTGGCTATTCATTTAATAGGGTTCCACTGTACCATCAATTTTTGCCCTAACTCTTTGCATGCTGCTGGTGGATATTCCTGCTAAGGATACAAAATCCCCTGCCACTGAAATAAGCTTACAACAGCCATGGCTAGATTGGATGAAAAATATTTTGAAAATACTCAGCTTTTGAAGTGTTAATCTGACCCTGGGGAATGTTGAGATTCATGATTCACATTACATATATTATTGTGGGGGAGTACTATACCTTCTGTAATGCATGTTTGATTTCATTTAATACTTGCCTGCTTTGTCTAATTCATGTTATAATCTTTTTTTTTTCTCCAGAATATCCAGATTTTTTAACTTGGATGTTATTAGTTTGATTTAATTGGTTGCTGCAGAATGATTTACAGATGTTAACACTTTTATGATACTCTTATTGGTGTTTTTTGATCATTAATTCGATGGCAAATTTCCACTTTTTTCCAGTCTCTGCTGTAATGTTTTTAAGGCATGTCTGCAATGCAGTGTGAACATTGCTGTTGTTGCATTCATGCATTTTTATGTCTTAACCTTTATTCTGTCCATTGCATGTTCAGATTAACGCTATCATCTGATTCATTGTCAGAAAGAACCCAGAGAGATCTTTCTTAAACAATCAGATGACAGCGTTGCACCTACATTATTCATTTTAGTAAACTTCCTCACATTACAAGCATATATTGTGCTGTGAAAGGCACCTTTTTCCTTTCAAGGGATGATATGTAGGCCCTCTCTGTATAAGACAATAGTGGGTGTGGCAGGATAAGGGTTAATGTAACATAATTCATTATTGAAATTTCAAAATTGTTTGGTATTTTTATATGAAGTTCATTGATTTACGTGTATTTGTTGCAGACTCCATGTCAACTGTTTAACCCTTTACCTAACATGAAAAGCAGATGACACTTGCAAACAAAATTCTTGAATAACTAGTTTTTTTAATTTTTTGTCTCAAAAACATAGGTTATGACCCTCTTTGGAATGAGCTCGACGAGCTGTTCCAAAGAGGGGTCATAACCTATGTTTTTGAGACAAAAAAATGAAAAAAATAATGAAAATTAATTGGCGATTTTTGTTAATAGTGCTGGCCGGTTTTGGCTGTTACGTTGGCTAAAGGGTTAAGCAACGGCCATATCCAGGGGTATAGTCAGGCTAAATGAAGGGTGGGGGTAGGGGGTGGGGCAAAATATTTCTCTTCATTTCAACTTGTGCTCGGTTAAGAGTGGGTATTCCACTCTAGGTGAAGTGCCAGGGTCTTCCCCCAGAGTAAAATATTAACTTTTCATGCCAACTCAAACACCCTGAGTACTTTTTTTAAAGGCGAAGTATACAAAAGTGGAGTTATAATTAGAGCAGAATGAACCAACAGTATATGCAGATTTGTAATTTGTAGGTATTTGTGGCATTTTCAGGTAAAACAGAAATTTGCTGTGCAAAGCAAGGGAGATATTGGGAGAAAGTGTCTACATTCTAACCTGGAATAGTTTGGGGAAAATTGGATGTTTAAAAGGCATCATGGAGATGCCACTCCTAGCAACATTAGTTGAAGGGATTTCACCATCAACAGGCCATACAATTTTACTCTCATGCTATGCTCCTTCTGAGCTGAGGGAGTGAAATGTTTGGCATTATGACATGACATGACACACAAGTCAGATTTGAATATGTGACTTTGTATTCAGAAATTTATCACAAAGGCTAGTGTGGTAAGTCTCCTAATGGAGTATCTAACCTTTGAATTACCAAATGGAAAAATTCAAACCTGCCCAGTACAAAACCTTAAAATCAGTGCAGGTTCCATGAGTTCAATCAAAAAAGAACCAAATATAACAGCTATACATGTTGGAACTGTTATCATCTGATCTTCTCCGATCTCCTACCTGTAGGAGGGGGGGGGGGGGGGGGGGGGGCACAGAGGACATGTGCCCCTCTCTTTGTTCCATATACATATTATGCAGTTGCACAATGAGTTAAAAATGGGTGCATGCAAATGTGTCAGTATAGACTTTCTTGTAATATACTATTAAAAAAAAGTAGGGGATATTTGATAAAAGTGATATATATCAAGAAATATATTTATATTTTCATCAAAAAGACAGTTGAGGCATTGCACTGTGACATCTGGTGAATGATTTCAGCGCAATAGTTGGGTGTCTGACAAGCACACATTCCACACACTGAGCTGTAGAAGACATGGATGGTCAGTCAGAGAATTTACCACATTCAGTCCAAGACCTCAATACCTTGTAAATCCTTCTTGGTTCACGAGACAAGCACAGATCTGACCTGGCATACTCCTCACCAAACGTCCAATATCACCTTTACTGATTTTATTCCATTCTTCCTGCAGTTCAGCGGCGAGCTCCTGGACATTGGTAGGGGCACTGTTGGCATTGTTGTAGGTGCCTGCCAAGCATATCCCTGATATGCTCGATTGGTGAAAAGTCTGGACTTATTGCTGGCCAAGGCAGTGTTGTGATGTTCTGCTCCTGGAGAAACTCTGTAGCAACACAGGCCTGTGTGCTCTTGCATTGTCATCTTAGAAAATGAATCGACGGCTGTGACATAGTGCAAATGGCACCACATGATCTGCTAACATGTTGTCACAGTAGTACTGCCCTGTGATATGGCCTTGGATGACATGTAATGCTGTTCTGCTTGTCATGGTTATGCCTTCCCAGACCATAACCGATCCACCACCAAAATGATCATGCTGCCTAACAGTTATGTGATTGTTCGTTCATTCCTCTGCCACCACACTCTGTTTTGCCTGTCATGGAAGTCGAGAGTGAACCTCGATTCATCAGAAAACATGACATTGCTCCACCGACGATTGTCCCAGCACTGTTGAGCACCACATCAATTACACCTTGCTGCGATGTGACGGTCAGTCAAACATGGAATTAGTCGAGGTCGTCGAGCGTACAAATTCCAGCTGTGTAAGCAATTTTGGATAGTCTGACCACTGTCTTACACATCTGTCGCTCCGTGCAGCTGCTGTCCAATTTCTGAAGCACTTTGATGGCGGTTACATAATGCTGTGGTTTGGATGAAACAATCCTGATTAGCAGTTGTCACCCTTGGATGACCTGACTGACGTGTGTCATCAACATTGCCTGTCTGAGGGTAGCGTGACCACATCCTGCTAATCACCGATTGAGTAACGCTGCGAATTTGTGCGACTGCAGTCTGTCTGTTGCCAGCTTCCAACATGCTAATGACACGTAAACAATCGTCACGTGTCAGTCTTCGCATACCTCAGAAGTTCCGTTTCGACCAGAAACTATTGATGAACGAGTTTATACCAAGAAAAGAACGATGAGACCTCTGAAAAAGCCTGTCCAGTACAAATGAAAATTTCAAAACATATCCCATAGGCATTAACACGGTGCTCATGCAAAAAACCTGCACAAAGTTTTCGTGGACTGGTGACATTCTTGATCCACACTAAACTTGCTAACATATTGATGTGTCCAATCATGCGTATCCAATACCATTTTCTGAAAATATCAACATCAGTTTGGATGTCCCCTACTTTTTTTTGGAATAGTATATATCATCTGTAAATCCAAATGGATTTGATTGCATTTAGCCAAGCAATCCCACCTTCATTTGCTTTAGTGTGTCTCTTTTGGATTAACCATTTTTTAAGCTTCTTCCAACCCAAAGGCTGCTGTCTTCAGGTTGGAAGATGATTGAAGCTTTAGAAACAGAAGGACAGTGACCACATCACAGCATGCTCACCTAAATGAGAGACTAGCAGGTAATCGTACATATGCCGATATATTATCAGTAGTTATAATATAACACCTGCCCCTCCCCCCCCCCCACCCCCAAATCCCTAGCCAAACCACAGTAGTCTTTGAAATTTGGGCCCATGCACTTTAACTCCTCCCATGCTGCTGGTGAATATTAATGCCAAGACAGAGTTTTCTCTTGCCACTAGAATAAACCTTATTTGGGCAAATTTAATCAAATTCTCCCTTTCCTCCAACCCTAAATTGAATGAATTTCTTCACCAATGATTTCTTGGGTTGAATTTGTATAAATTTTTCATCAAATCTGGTCATTGCTGCTTCAAAGCAGCCTTGACCAGATTTGATGAAAAATATCTTGAAAATACTCTGCAGCTATGAGTTGATAGAACTTCTACTGCCTCAGTCTTTCAGCCTGAACAAATACTCACAAAACTGTCAACATTCCAGAATTGGGCATGACACTGAAATAGTTAAATATGTGCTATGTCAAATGTTACTTGAAATCTTTGATGAAAATTATACATTTTATGCACTGGAGATGAATCTCATTTGTAACAGCTGTGGCTATAGCATGAGGGAGATCAGTATGCAGTTATTGTTTAGTCTATTGTTTATTGATACACAGCCTACAACACATGACTATCACTCAAGAGTACTTCAAGTTGTCAGCTAAGACAAGATTGCAGGGGCCGCCTTCACTCACTTCTCAATTAAGTGCAGGAGATCCATGTCAGCATGTTATTTTGGTTTCTGGCACTCACATGATCAATCTGCATGCTGTTGGCATAGAATAAGATGACTTCAAAAATTCCTTCAGTTTATCTGATGGCAACCAAGCATTCAATATATCTTGGAATGATTTCTACTGCTAATGTGTATGTGGAGTTGTGTATTATTCTCTAACTGTGTAAATCTAAATATCATCTCTTCAATGCTCAGCTCTGATGATAGGGTTACAATACACTTTATGGAGGCAAAAAACAGCTGATTGGGCATTATTTATTGAATTTGGAACCCTCAATAAAAATGTCACAGTTTTGGAAAACACTTAAAATATTTGCACTGTCTGATCTTTCAGAATTGTAAGAATTGAAAAATAAGGTGTGGGGTGGGGGGTGGGCAAGTAAAATATGCCTTTTCAATTGAATGCGAAACTGGGGAATTGCCAAGTTTGGACATAAAAAAAACGCACAACGTATATTTTTTTCCTGTTCATTTTTTAGCTCACCTGACTGCAAGTCAGTGTGAGCTATTACCATTACTTGGCATCTGTTAACTTTTGCAAACTTGGCTTCTTCTTCACAGCCATTCTGCCAAATTCAAACATATATTGCACAAACCATCCCTAGAGTATACCCTTTCTATTTTGTTCAAATCAAGCGGCTGCCTTCTTCAGGCTCTGGTCAATGATGCCAAAACCTAAAAATCTTAAAAAATCTTCTTCTCATGAACCACCAGAGAGATTGCCTTGATATATGGTATGAAACACTCTTTAGTGTTGAAGATTAAAGTTTGTTCAAGGGAAGTTGGTAGATCAATATTTGGGCTCTCTGTGGGCACATACTTATTTTGGGCTCCACCCAAAATTTCTATTTAAAGAACTGATGGGCCGATTTGAACCAAATTTGGCATATATTGTAAGTGGGTCAAAAGTACTTGATTGGTGCCCAAATGTTTTTTTTCGTAGCCCCGTGGGTACCCCAGGGGCTAAAAATATAAAAAAAAATTCAAATGCCCATATTTCCCAAACTACATGGAACAGAGAACTGTTATTTGGTATGAACCATCCATCCTTTTGACCAGTAGAATGGATTAAAAAAAATGGCTGTCGGTTGTGTCAGGGTGTTCTGTAGGGAGAGTGTTTGAAAAAATGCTGAGTCAGCATATTTGCAAAAATTAAAAAAAATATTTTCTTCAGAACCTCTGATCAGAATCTATTGATATTTGGTATACAGCATCCATAGCATGGTCAAATAGAAGTGTGTTCAAATCGAGCCCCTCGGTTCATATTTGGGCTCAATACAGGAGCTCAAATAATTAACTTAGGGTGCTATGGGGAATAAGCTTTAAAAATTTTCTTCTTCAAAACAAACTGTCAGATTATTTTGATACTTGGTATACAACATCTCTACAGGGGTCAGATTGAAGTTTGTTCAAATTGAGTCCTTGGGTTAATATTTGGGCTTCCTATGGGAGCCTGAATATTAACTTGGTGCAATACGGGGAATAATCTTTAAAAATCTTCTTCAGATGCACCAGTCAGATTCTTTTGATATTTGGTATGCATCATCTCTAGGGGGGGGGGGGGAGGGGGGGGGGGAGAGATTCAGGTTTATTCAAATGGGATCCCTGGATGAATATTTTGGCTCTTTATTGGAGCCCAAATTTTTACTTAGTGCAATATGAGAAAATTTCTTTAAAAATCTTCTTTTTTAGACCCACGAGTGAGAATCTTTTCATATTTGATATGTGACATCTCTAGAGGTGTAAGATTAGAATTTGTTCAAATTGAGTCCCTGGGTTAATATTTGGGCTTCCTTTGGAAGCCTGATTATTAACTTGGTGCAATATGGGGGATATTCTTTAAAAATCTTCTTCAGATCCACCAGTCAGATTCTTTTGATATTTGGTATGCAGCATCTTTAGAGGGGTTAGATTCAAGTTTGTTCAAATGGGATCCCTGGATGAATATTTAGGCTCTTTATTGGAGCCCAACTTTTAACTTAGTGCAATATGAGAAAATTTCTTAAAAAATCTTATTTTTTCGGCCCCACTAGTGAGAATCCTGTCATATTTGGTGTGTGTCATCTCTAGGGGTGTAAAATTTCAATTTGTTCAATTCGAGTCCCTGGGTTAATATTTGGACTTCCTATGGGAGCCTGATGATTATTTTGGTGCAATATTAGGGATATTCTTTAAAAATCTCCTTTTTCAGATCCACCATGTCAGATTCTTTTGATATTTCGTATGCAGCATCTTTAGGGTGGGGGTTGGGGGGGGGGGGGGGGGGGTTGGTGGGGACTTGATGGGGGGTTAGGTTCAAGTTTGTTCAAATGGGATCCCTGGATGAATATTTGGGTTCTTTATTGGAGCCCAAATATTAACTTAATGAAATATGGGAAAATTGCTTAAGAAATCTCAGATCTGCTAGAGAGAATCCTTTCATATTTGGTTTGTGACATCTCTAGAGGTGTAAGATTCAAATTTGTTCAAATCGAGTCCCTGGGTTAATATTTGGGCTTCCTGTGGGAGCCTGAATATTAACTTGGTTCAATATGAGGAATACTCTTTAAAAATCTTCTTCTTCAGATCCACCAGTCAGATTCTTTTGATATTTGGTATGCAGCATCTCTAGAGGGGTTAGATTCAAGTTTGTTCAAATGGGATCCCTGGATGAATATTTGGGATCTTTATTGGAGCCCAAATTTTAACTTCAATATGAGAAAATTTCTTAAAAAATCTTTTTCAAGCCCACTCGTGAGAATCCTTTCATATTTAGTATGTGACATCTCTAGAGGTGTAAGGTTCAAATTTGTTCAAATTGAGTTTGTGGGTTAATATTTGGTTTCCCCAAGGGAAAGTTTCTTGAAAATTCTTCTTCTTCAGGTTCACCAGTGAGAATCCTTTCATATTTGGTATGTAACATCTCTAGGAATGTCAAATTCAAGTTTGTTCAAATCGAGTCGCTTGTTTTTTTCTTATTTTTTTTTAATTTATTTATTTATTTTTTTTTTTTTTGGGGGGGGGGAGGAGGCGGGTAGAGAGAACCACAGTATTTGAAAACAAAACAAAAATTTTGTTCGGTTGTTTTTAGCTCAACTTTGGCAAAGCCAAATTTGAGCTTATGCCATGGCCACTTGTCCATCTGACCGTCAACAATTCAATACGGCTCGGGCTAGAGGCCGTATTTATGAACCGATCTTTACAAAACTTCTTGGGTACCTTTGTTATGACTGTGGGACGAGAACGAGTATTTTTGGGTCCGATCCGAAATTCAAGTTGGCCGCCAGCCGCCATTTTGTACCAACGATGCAGAAATCTGTTTTTTGTACAGAACTTCCATATGAAAGTGCTGATTTGAATAATTTTTTGTAGGAATGTTTAGTACCATGGGATACACCACATATAATACAGGTTTTTTTCTCGTACGTAAATTATGCAAATTAGACTAACTTTGATGTATTTAGTGTTACTTTCAGCACTGTAAGTGCAAATGCCAATACGGCTCGGGCTAGAGGCCGTATTTATAAACCGATCTTTACGAAACTTCCTGGGTACCTTTGTTATCACCGTGGGACAAGAACGAGTGTTTTGGGGTGCGGTCCGAAATTCAAGATGGCCGATGGCAGCCATTTTGTACAAAATTAGGTGCAATCAGATTTTTGCACAGAACTTCCATATGAAAGTGCTGACTTCAATAATTTTTTGTGTGAATGTTTAGTACCATGGGATACATCACATATAATACAGGTTTTTTTCTCGTGCAGAAATTATGCAAATTAGATGAACTTTGATTTTTTCAGTGCTACTCACACACAGTAAGTGCACATGTCAATACGGCTCGGGCTAGAGGCTGTATTTATCAACCGATCTTCATGAAACTTCTTGGGTACCTCTATTATCACCTTGGGATAAGAACGAGTGTTTCTGAGTGCGGTCCAAAATTCAGGATGGCTGCCAGTGGCCGTTTCGTACCGAAATTAGGTCTAATCAGTTTTTTGTACACAACTTCTATACGGCTCAGGCTAGAGGCCGTATTTATGAACCGATCTTTACAAAACATCTTGGGTACCTTTGTTATCACCGTGGGATGAGAACGAGTGTTTTGGGGTGTGGTCCAAAATTCAAGATGGCCACCAGCAACCATTGTGTACCAAAATTAGTGCAATCAGTCTTTTGTACAGAACTTCTGTATGAAAGTTCTGATTTGAATAAATTTTTGTATGAATGTTTAGTAAAATGGAATACATCACATATAGTACAGGTTTTTTTCTCGTGCAGAAATTATGCAAATTAGATGAATTTTGATTTATTTAGTGCTTCTTATACACTGTAAGTGCACATGTCAAAACGGCTCGGGCTAGAGGCTGTATTTATCAACCGATCTTCACAAAACTTCTTGGGTACCTTTGTTATCACCTTGGGATGAGAACGAGTGTTTCTGAGTGCGGTCCAAAATTCAAGATGGCTGCCAGTGGCCATTTTGTACCGAAATTAGGTCCAATCAGTTTTTTGTCACAACTTCTTCTCGTATTTATGAACTGATCTTCACGAAACTTCTTGGGTACCTTTGTTTTCACCTTGGGACAGGAATGAGTGTGTTTTGGGGTGCCTTTGTTATCACTGTGCTATGAGGACAAATATTTTGGGGTTCAGTCAGACCCTCTCTGGGACTCAAAGATTTCTTTTCTATTTAGCATCTGACTGTCACCCACCTTTACAATACTTTACCTATACATTTGTTACAGGCTACGGCCAGTATTTATGTACAGACCGTTACAATACTTTATATGTACATTTGTTATCAGGTCATTACCTAGATGTTTGTCATTGCTGTGTCACATACTATACATGTACATGTCTTGACAAGTTGAGCTACAGTGTCATTGACACTTTCATTTAATACTTCACAGAACAGAGCTTGCGAGGAAGCTTTCCTAGGACCAGCAGAAATGAATGACCAAAAAAGTTGCTTTTGCTTGTGTCATAGCAAATCCAAAAATTGCTCTTGCGGCTGATCACTTACTGATACACTCATCTCTTTTGACAATTTGATCCAGGCGAGCATTTTAGGCTCACTTGAGCCTCTGGTTTAATGAGATGATATACTAAGTGGATACATGACTGTTTCCCCCAAATGAGCTTAGCAGGTGACAGGAAAATGTTAACACTGTTGCCAATGCAAGTTCTGCTTCACTGATAAAATAGGAACCAGTTACTGATACCTGATATAAAAATCCTTTAGCCCTTTACCTAACATGAAAAGCAGACGACACTTGCAAAAAATTTCTTGAATAACTAATTTTTTTTATTTTTTGTGACAAGCTCGTTCCAAAGAGGGGTCATAACCTATGTTTTTGAGACAAAAAATGGAAAAAAATAATGAAAATTAATAGGTGATTTTTTAGAATAGCGCTGGCCAGTTTTGGCCTTTACGTTGGGTAAAAGGGTTAAGGCGGTTGGCATAGGTTTAAACAGTTGGCTAAACTTGACTTTATACATGTGTTCTGGTCACGATATAGCCATAGACACTGAAAGGCAACTACAGTTAAAGCTAGAAGTCCTGTCACAAACTGTGAACTTATCTAGGCTTAGTTGCGCGTAGGAATTGCACGCAATTGCCATATCAAATGGCATCCACAGCATGGCAGGTTCTCCTGGTCACTCATAGCAAACACAGGCAATGTTTCTGCCAATGGAACACCAGGTTACCCAGAGGTCCATTGGCTGAAAAATTGCTTGTGCACAGGCCATCTGTATATAATTTGATAGCCTTACTATGGTCATAGCGCATAGATTAACGTGCAGATTGACGAGCTATTTGTGTGCATTTCATGACAGGACTTCTAGTTTTAACTGTATAAACACCAATAAATAAATAAATGAATGCATTTAACTGGTTGAGGGCTAGATTATATTTGGTGGTCTCTATTTGTTATTCAAAATTTGTTTTATTACAAATTATTGGAGAGTTCCCACAGCTTCTTCACTGGCTTCTAGCACTCAACTAGGTAATTATTAATTCTTTGGTTTTGAAGCCATCAAAATATTTGATATTTTCACTTCAAATTTTTGCAAAAATACAAAGTAGTTTCATTCATTTAAATGGAATTTTTAGTAACCAATACCTGGTTCATTCATTTAAAAGGGATTTTTAGTAAGGCCTAAAACAGTTAAAAATCTGTTTCTCACTCCCTCCACATGGTACTTTTGGCTGCTATATTCTCTCTTTTTATAACCAGTACAAACTTTAAAAAATAATAATTGGGGGCGCGGTGGCTCAGTTGGTAGAGGTGCAGGCTGCAAGCCGAGAGGTCCTCGGTTCGAATCCCACCTGCGGCAACCACGTTGTGTCCTTGGGCAAGACACTTCACCCCATTGCCCACGTGGGGGCACGGTGATGCTGTGTACTAAGGCGTACTGCACGTCGATGGTGCACCTGTCTTCAACCAGTGCTAACCCTGCTTGTGTGGAGTTGGTATGTTGGGGAGCTGACAGTTGCTCGCCATTGCTCGGTGGTTCTCTCCGGGTACTCCGGCTTCCTCCACCTGTAAAACTGTCATGGTCATGGTTAGCCATTGTGCAGAAATATGTGACCTTAAATGCCAATAAATAAATAAATAAATATAAAAAATAATAATTAAATGGTTTATGTCTGATATTTTACCCAAGTTAATAAAATTGATAAATTTGTCCCTTGAGTGCAACAAGGCTTTGCATTGCTTTAGCATTGCAAAACCTTCTTCAACTCAAGGGACAAAGTACACCACCACCCATGCTATTCTGTAGATTATGAGGCCTAAAACAAAACAAACCAAGAAACATAAACTTTTGATGGCAAAGAAATAATGACAAAAATAAAAAGTAAAATAAAAAACCACCCGCCCTTAATTTAATTTTACAAAAAATGGCCTTTGTGGGCCTAAACAATATACAATTAATAGTTCAAGTTTCTATAAAGTGTATTTCTGAATGGTTTGGTGCTGCATGGATAAGTCTATACTATTAACATACCTATGTTAAGCTTGACATCATACCTATGTTCTGGTCATGAGATAGCTATAGATTCTGGAAGTGAACTTAAACACAAATGAATAAGTAAATATTGACATTAGGCTGGATGAAGGTTAATAGCATTGATACAGCTAATTCAGTCACAGTCTTGTATATTTATAAAGTAGCTAAGGTGCCACAATGTTGAGTGTTATTCTTGGTACAAGAATGCACTCAAATGTGAGCCAGGTGAAAGCAATTTTCCCATCTGGTTTCTATCTTGATATAGGTGCAAGGAGAAATCAGACAAATGTTACAAGAATAGTTTTCAATGCAAATGTGCATGTGTCGGGTATGTACAGGCCCCGTGTTATTAAATCATTCTAATCCCAAGTTATTATATGTGGTTATATAATTTATCCACATTAGTTGAGCCAGTGATATTTATGGCAACTTAACTGTAGGGTGCTAAATTATTTTTGGTTTTCCATATTTATTCATAGGTGTTTGCCTCATTACAAGGTAAAACCATACAGACTAAATAATTTCACTTCTTTGATAATATGATGCACATCCACAGAATATGAACGTCTGAGTTGCAGTAGCTGCACCTTAGAATAAAGCCCCAATTTGGGCTTCCAGCACTTGATCAACCAGTTTAGGAAGCGGTTTGTGAATGCAACATGCCACAGCTACAGAGGTTGCTTCCACATGATGACTTGACATGCAAGAATTGACTTCTGGTTTTCTCAAAATGAGTTCATGGCATACACAAGCCTGAAAATAAGCAGACTGTCATCTTCAAAATGAGGTCCCCAGATGGTGAATTTGGTGATGGTACCCTGCACAGCAGGGTAGCATCACAAAATTTACCCTCTGTGAACCTCAGTCTGAATCAAGGTCTCAACCCAAACCAGAAAGATGTACGTAGAGGATAAATTGGCCCACTGTTTGGGATAGCATCAGCAAATTCACCGTCTGGAGACCCCATTTTGTAAATGACAGGTTGCTTATATTCAGGCTTGAATCATTGTCATAGGCTTTAAATTTATTCATAGAAAATGTTTGACGCTAGTGAAATTTATGAAATTTCTTTTTCTGGAACGTATATTATTGTTTAATTATTTGTGTACAGAATACCCTTCCAGTTGTCTGTAGTATAGTAGATAACACCGCATACATGCTATGTTGTATCTTGTAGCATGTACAAAATGCAAGGAAATTTATACAATTTGTAGGTTATCTATGTCATGAGATAATAATTGCTTATACTTATTATGCCCCCGACCTCTGAAGGAAGATTAGGTGGTATCTAGTGAAGACCTCCATCTGCCTGTCTGTACAAATGTTTTGGATTGCAATTTTAAAGCCATCAGTTGGATATGGATCTCCTTTAGTATGCTGATAGACCTGCATGGGGGAACAGATATGCACAATGAAAGGGTTCCATCCAATAATTGGTCCTTGAGTTATGGTCATTTTTCACTCTTTCGACTTTTTCTGTGCCACATTACTTTTAAGACTACTTCGAACATGCCTGCCAGTTGAGGGCAGTGACACACGCTTTGCGTGACCCTTATTTTTATTTTCATATTATTATACATATTTTCAATAATTTGTCGATTAATTTTAATCCCCTGCACACTGGTGTCAAAATACAGAAATTTCAAGTTTCAGATTCTGGATCTATTATTGTTGGAATTTTGATATTTCAGCATGTTGATGGTCAACTCTTAACCCACTGAGTATTTTTAAGATATTTTTCGTCAGATCTGGTCTTGGCTGCTGTGAAGCAGCCATGACTAGACTTGATGAAAAAGTCATACAAATTTAGCTCAGGAAATCATTAGTGAAAAATTATATTTAATTTACAAGGGGGAATTTGGTTAAATATACCCAAATTATAGATATTTTAGTAGTGGCAAGAGAAGTTGTGTCCTGGCAGGAATATCCCATAGCAGTATGCAAGAAGTTAATGTTCTGTGCACATATATACCTGTCTTTATATCTGACTGGTGGGTAGCATATAATATAGGGCACAGTTGATGTAAATCTACCAAATGATCACACTTGAAACTTGTAAAACTCTCTGAATGATTCCCTATTGCAAATTTATCGTGTTTTTAAACAACATCATAACACATTAATGAAATCACATGACATGGTTCTTGGCTTTGATTGGTTATTTCACACAACAAGTCACTTGACAGTCAAACAATGCTCCAGTTTTAAGCAACTTAGCAAAAGCAACAGCTTGAAAGTAACTGCCCCTTTAGGTGGCAACATGTGGAGGTCATTTTGTCATAAGATTCTTCCAAAAGTTGTCTCGTATATCACTGACTTCATAGTTCATCTATACCCATAGTCAAAATTAGTAACATTATTTATTAGGATAAAGGGGAGGGGGTGGGGGTTCTCATTGATGGAGATCAAGCTTTTCATTTGGTTTAGTTGAAAAATATGACAGTTACCTGCCTCTGCTCAGTGGTTCTCACAGTATACTCTGGCTTCTTTCACCTATAAATTCATAAACTGTCTGACTCAGTATGAACCTGCCTAATGAAAGTGTTGTTTACCCTACAATATTGTGATCTCAGAACTGGACAGAGAATTTTGACTGGAATGGATTGTGACTGGGTTGTGATTTAGACGAAATTCCCTATTTGCTTATCTCCCTGCTACAAACAATGTAGAATCTAACCTGTCGAAATAGAGATGCAAGACCATTGAATCTGAGATGAATTCACCCTTTCCCTCCCACTCCCAAGTACAGTACTGTAATATGACAGCTTTTTCTGACCAGCGTTATTCACAAAAATCAGCATTCAAATTTTATTACTTTTTCAAATTTTGACTGCAAAACACAGCTCAATTAAGACCTCTCTTTGGAACTATCTCACTGAGCTTGTTTCACTGGTAAAAAAGAAAACATTTAGTTATTAAAAAAAAAAAAAATAAGAGCAAAAGCCAACATCATTCCTTGCTCATATTTCATATTCAGACAAACACACATAATATTTTGTTTATATAAATTTGTTCTATTACAAATTACTGGAGAATGCCTGTGGGCAATCTCCAGTAATTTGTAACAGAACAATTTTTAATAACAAATTCAGACCACCAAAAATAATCTAGCCTGCAACCAGTTAACATAACATTCATCTGAGGACCCAAGGGTAAAAGGAATTAATTCTTCACTGGTGAAACCAGCTTCAGACATTGATTCTTAGAAAGGTCTCCATGAGAGCTTCCGTAAAGTTAAAATGAAGAGCTGTTGCCACAAGACTGAAAAAATGATAATTTTTTTGTTGTGATATCCCATCAGCATTTTTTGAATTGGGGTCAAGATTCATAAGGTTATAAAATGCTAATTAACGAAATCA
Source organism: Pictodentalium vernedei (assembly GCA_031216915.1). Lineage (NCBI taxonomy): Eukaryota > Metazoa > Mollusca > Scaphopoda > Dentaliida > Dentaliidae > Pictodentalium > Pictodentalium vernedei. The sequence continues at coordinate 546,443,439 of CM062297.1, forward strand.
CATAGTCCATTTTGGATTACTTTTCAGATTCAGAGTTGAAATGCTCATCTTTTTTTCAGTGGCCAGAAGCCCACATTTGGAAAAAAAACTTAACTATAGTCTCTCAAGATTCCCAACTATAAAGTTCGATGCTGGACTCGGCAGAAATTATCAAATTAAAATTTTGAAAAGTTGAACCTTTGCGCTGAGTTCGTAGTTTCCATCACCATTGTCATTTTTTTTTTGTCAATAGTTTTTTGATTTACTGTAAGTTGATTTTAACTCTCTCAAAAAGTACACATAAATTTTTGTGTTCAGAAAATCAACCCATTAACCCTTTGCCCAACGTATCAGCTAAAACTGTCCAGTGCTATTCACAAAATCACCATTCAATTTTCATTATTATTTTGGTCTCAAAAACATAGCTTATGACCCCACATTGGAATGAGCTCCTTGAGCTCATTCCAATGAGGGGTCATCAGGTCTGAAAATAAGCAGTCTGACATTTGCAGAATGAGGTCCCCAGAGGGTGAATCTGATGATGCTATCCCATACATTGGGCCAATTTATCCTCTGGGTACCTCTTTCTGTTTAGTTTTGAGACCCTGATTCAGATTGAGGTTCACAGAGGGTAAATTTGGTGATGCTACCCTGCTGTGCAGGGTAGCAACACTAAATTCACCCTCTGGGGACCTCATTTTTGCAAATGTCAGTCTGCTTATTTTCTGGCTTGGGGATCATATGCTATGCGTTTGCCAAAAAAACCGAAAAAAATTAGTTATTCAATAATTTTGTTTGCATGTGTCGTCTGCCTTTCGTGTTAGGTAAAGGGTTATCACCATAATGAACGGCACATAGTTTGCGAGGATCAGTAAAAATTTACCTCCCCACAAATGCAAAATAGATTTTCTTAATTTCCATGCTATTATTGTGTTGTAGGATCTCTTTCTGGAACTCAATGTTGAAATAGTTAAGTCCCCTCTCTCGTAGACTTAAGATCTCAAGTAAAGACTTGCTTCTGAGATCAATTTTAAATAAGTTTTTTTTTCAAAATATTCAACTTATTAAAACTCAGCCTTGAGTCTACTTTAAGACTTAAGTCAGCCTTTGGTTTTTTAAAGAATGGGCCTCTGGATCTTTAATGGACCATAAACTAATGTCATGTATGATGTTTTCCATGGAACAACTTTTACAGGCTAATATTCAAGTAAAGCTGAAATGATCAAAGGGTTTTCTTGATTGATTAATCACATGGATTAACCTTGATTAACCGATTAATCACTTGCCCTAATGGGTAGCTGAATAATTACTGTACTGTTGATGATTTTCAGCATTAACCCTATACACAACTTAACGGACAAAACCGGCCAGTGCTATATACAAAAATCTCCATTCAAATTTTATTATGTTTTCAATTTTTGTCTCAAAAACATAGCTTATGACCCCTCATTGGAACGAGCTCATTGAGCTCGTTCCGATGAGGGGTCATAAGCTATGTTTTTGAAACAAACATTGAAAATATTTAGTAATTCAAGAATATATTTTGCAAGTATCATCTGCTACCCTCATTTGGTAAAGGGTTAAGAATGACAATTTCCAACTTGTATGCTTTACTCTGTCTCATATAATTGTTGTAAGTCAGTGTGACAATGTTTGCCTGTTTTGGAGCAAGTTTGTTGTTTTGTTAACCCTTTACCTAACACAAAAAGTAGACGACATATGCAAACAAAATTCTTGAATAACTTATTTTTTTCATTTTTTGTCTCTAAAAATGAAAAAAATATTGAAAATTAATTGCGATTTTTGTGATTAGCGCTGGTCGGTTTTGGCCATTATGTTGGGTTAATGGTTAACCCATAATATGCAGTAGTTCAAAAGTAACGGTTAATTGATCAATTACATTTTTGATCGAACAAGACATTTATCATTGGTTAATTGATTAATTGGTTAACCTTTTCAGCTCTATATTCATATATATATTTGTGTTTGCTAATCTCTTTGATACGTTTTCAGCGCCACAGTCACAGCCTCAATCAACACCATCATGGAAAAGGTATGCTATGAAAAAGCAGCATGGAGATTTGTGTTGAATGTGTTGATTGAAAAAAAAAATGTAATTGTTCAGTGTTTCTGAGTTCATCTACTTGTTTCCTCACAATTCTCATACCTGTAGATTATATACCAAATTATGTAAACAGTGCTTGATCTGAAAATTTATGTCCATATCCATTCCCATTTCTTTGTTTGATTCCTTTAATTTATACATTCTGTAGAAAAAAGTATTGAAAAATATTTCAAAACAATTTGGTTTTTGATATCAAAATATTGCTTAGGAACCCTCCAGTGAACAAGCTTGATGAGCTTATGTCTTTGAAAGCTCAGAAGGTGTTTTGGACGAGAAAAAGCAACAAGATACACAATTTATATGGTGATTTCTGATCACTGTGTTGAGTAATCTTGTCATAATTTTTCAAAAAGGAATTTAAAAAGAAATTTACCAGTTATCTGATTAAGTGAGAACACTCTCAAAAATCAGTCTTCACTACCACTAAAGAAAAATTCACAAATTTTTGTTTCTTTTCAAAAATGTAAGTATGACTTCAAGTTCACATGTTCAATGTCAAGACCAGGAGGGAGGAGTCTTTTTATTAGGGAATCTCTCTCCCTTAGAAAGCTTTGCAATGATGGGTGGTGGGGGTGGGGGGGGGGGGCGCTGATATTATTTGTTTGAAGGTGTTAATAGCAACTTTCTGTTGCAGTTAAGAAATGGAATTAATTGACAAAAGTGTGTTAATAGTTGTCCAGGTATGGTGCTTCATGGGAATATTGCAGTGCTTTTGAATTGTGACATGAAGCATTCTGCCCTGCTGTTCTGAAATAAAGCAAGACGGCCAAAATTGCACTCCTTGAGTAAGAGCTTTTCGCTCTCCTAATTTTGAGAGCATTTTATTTTGAAGAGTCATCCACTGCTGTGTGTTCTTTGAACATAGTAATGGGATTGGGGAGGGGGGTATTTTACATAAAAATTATCAAGATGTGTCCAGCAGTTCCTAGTATCAAGTGTGAACAGACAGATGGTACTTGATTAGAAACAACTGGTGTGGTTATTTAACACTTTACCTGACACGAAACGCAGATGACAGTTGCAAATAAAATTCTTGAATAAATCATTTTTAGCTCAACTTTGGCAAAGCCAAATTTGAGCTTATGCCATGGCCCGTCGTCCGTCTGTCCATCTGTCCGTCTGTCCGTTAACAATTGGATACGGCTCGGGCTAGAGACCGTATTTATGAACCGATCTTTACGAAACTTCTTGGGTACCTTTGTTATGACTGTGGGACGAGAACAAGTGTTTTGGGGTGCGGTCCAAAATTCAAGATGGCTCCCAGCCACCATTTTGTACCGATGATGCAGAAATCTGTTTTTTGTACAGAACTTCAATATGAAAGCTCTGATTTGAATAATTTTTTGTATCAATGTTTAGTACCATGGAATACATGACATATAATACTGGGTTTTTTCTCGTGCGTAAATTATGCAAATTAGACTAACTTTGATGTTTTTTGGTGTTACTTTCAGCACTGTAAGTGCAAATGCCAATACGGCTCTGGCTAGAGGCCGTATTTATGAACCGATCTTTACGAAACTCCTTGGGTACCTTTGTTATCACCGTGGGACGAGAACGAGTGTTTTGGGGTCCGGTCTGAAATTCAAGATGGCTGATGGCAGCCATTTTGTACAAAATTTGGTGCAATCAGATTTTTGCACAGAACTTCCATATGAAAGCGCTGATTTGAATAATTTTTTGTGTGAATGTTTAGTACCATGGGATACATCACATATAATACGGGTTTTTTTCTCGTGCAGAAATTATGCAAATTAGATGAACTTTGATTTTTTCAGTGCTACTTACACACAGTAAGTACACGTGTCAATACGGCTTGGGCTAGAGTCTGTATTTATGAACCGATCTTCACGAAACGTCTTGGGTACCTTTGTTATCACCCTGGGACGAGAACGAGTGTTTCTGGGTGCGGTCCAAAATTCAAGATGGCTGCCAGTGGCTATTTTGTACCCAAATTAGGTCTAATCAGTTTTTTGTACACAACTTCTATACGGCTCAGGCTAGAGGCCGTATTAATGAACCGATCTTTACGACACTTCTTGGGTACCTTTGTTATCACCGTGGGATGAGAACAAGTGTTTTTGGGTATGGTCCGAAATTCAAGATGGCCACCAGCAGCCATTTTGTACCAAAATTAGTGCAATCAGTCTTTTGTACAGAACTTCTGTATGAAAGTTCTGATTTGAATAAATTTTTGTATGAATGTTTAGTAACATGGAATACATCACATGTAATACGGGTTTTTTTCTCGTGCAGAAATTATGCAAATTAGATGAACTTTGATTTATTCAGTGCTACTTATACACTGTAAGTGCACATGTCAATACGGCTCGGGTTAGAGGCTGTATTTATGAACCGATCTTCACAAAACTTCTTGGGTACCTTTGTTACCACCTTGGGACGAGAACAAGTGTTTCTGGATGCAGTCCAAAATTCAAGATGGCTGCCAGTGGCCATTTTGTACCAAAATTAGGTCCAATCAGTTTTTTGTCAACTTCTACACAGCTCATATTTGTGAACTGATCTTCACGAAACTTCTTGGGCACCTTTGTTTTCACCTTGGGACAGGAATGAGTGTGTTTTGGGGTGCCTTTGTTATCACTGTGCTATGAGAACAAATATTTTGGGGTTCAGTCAGACCCACTCTGGGACTCAAAGATTTTTTTCTAGTTTAGCATCTGACTGTCACCCACCTTTACAATACTTTACCTATACATTTGTTACAGGCAGCGGTCAGTATTTATGTACAGACCGTTACAATACTTCATATGTACCTTTGTTATCAGGTGATTACCTAGATGTTTGTCATTGCTGTGTCACATACTATACATGTACATGTCTTTGTCTTGACAAGTTGAGCTACAGTGTCATTGACCCTTTCATTTTTCATCTTTTGCTTTAAGCTATGTTTTTGAGACCAAAAATGAAAAAATAATGAAAATTGAATGGTGATTTTTGTGAATAGCACTGGCAAGTTTTGGCCATTACGTTGGGTAAAGGGTTAATTTTTCCTACTCACACCTATCCAAATAGTCAGTGACAGATCATCTGCAATGCAACATCAAGGCCAAATAAACGTTTCTTCACAGTTAGGGTGTGTTGACCAAGGTGGCAAACTTTTGCAAAGTAAGCATTAGACAATGCACAATGTGAGTGAGCCAATATTTTGGTATCCTGAAAATGCTATCAGGTGAGAGATAGCAATCAAGGACAATTGCGCTCTACAGAAAATCAAGCCCAGGCATTGGTCTGATATGGAACATTACACTAAGGAAAACAGAGACTGATCAGCTTCCCCATGATTGTTTTAAAATACTTATATGAATTGTATTCAAATATTAGAGATTACCCAACCCAAACAGCAGACAACACTTGCAAAAGGATTTCTTGAATGACTAAACATTTTCATTTTTTGTCTCAAAAACATAGTTTATGGCCTCTCATTGGAATGAGCTCCACAAGCTCTTGCCAATGAGGGGTCATAAGCTATGTTTTTGAGACAAAAAATTAAAAGATAATAAAATTGGAATGGTCATTTTTGTGAATAACGATGGCTCCAGATGTCATTACATTGGGTAAAGGGTTAAATATTTTAGATGACTGCTTGGAAAATTTCCTGCAGGCCCAAAGCTGTATGTGATGCTAGGTGGGTGTGTGTATGTGGGAGGGGGGAGATACTCCCCCACCTATAACCTTACCCATCAGAAAGGAAATAAGTTGTAGGAATATCATAAGTAAAATTGCATTCCATTTTTCTTAGTTGATAATTCCAAGACTTGACATCATTTCTTGGAAAGCTTGCAGGGGGTTCCTAAGAAGTTACGTCAAGTCATGGAATTTGAAACAAAGGAAAAATGTGACAAAACTTCTTGTCACCTTGAACTTATTTCAGCAGATACTGCTGCTAAAGGATACAAGAAATTTCCAAAGTGTCTTGTAATATTAAGCTAAACTGATGACTAGGGTAGTTCATTATAGCATTTAAATGCTATTTCTGATCCCCACCTGGGGCAACTGCATTGTGTCCTTGGGTAAGGCACTTAATCCCAATGGCCCCCATGGGGGCATGGCGGCTTTTTGTACTAAGGTGTTCTGCATGTCGATGGTGCACTTGCCTTCAACCAATGCTAATCCTGCCTGTGCAGAGTTGGTATATTGGGAAGACCCACATTACTCATGGCTGTTTGGTGTTTCTCTCCGGAGGACTCTGTCTTCCTGCACCCATAAAACTGTCTGACATGAGGTGAGCCTGGCTGTCAAAAGTGTCATTAAACCCCAATAAATAAATAAAAATGCTATTTCTATAGGATATCCACCAATATGGAAGATAATCTTATCCCAACCAAATGCTTTATACTCCATGGGATTCTACTGCATGCATTGTTAGTACCCTTATTGGAAACTTTCCACTTCTCACCCCACTTGTCAGGTATCATAGCTTCCATCCTGAGCACCTGACAATTACCAAGAATAGTCCTGGAAATTTTTGTATTTTTTTTTCAGAAGAGCTTTTAGCTAGTGTAATGTATTTTATGGTGGATGATAATCTAACAGTCAGATTATTTTAATTTTTGGGGGCGCAATGGCTTAGTAGTTAGAGTTGCAGGCTGCAAGCCAAGAGGTCCTCGGTATGAATCCCACCTGCGACAACCATGTTGTGTCCTTGGGCAAGACACTTCACCCCCATTGCTCACGTGGGGGCACGGTGGCATTGTGGACTAAGGTGTACTGCATGTCGATGGTGCACCTGTCTTCAACCATTGCTAACTCTGCTTGTGTGGAGTTAGTATGTTGGGGAGCTGACAGTTGCTTGCCATTGCTTGGTGGTTCTCTCTGGGTACTACGGCTTCCTCCACCCGTAAAACTATCGTGGTCATGATTAGCCATTGTGCAGAAATATGTGACCCTAAACACCAATAAATAAATAAATAATTTGAATTTTTTCTTTCATTTAATATTTAGAAAAAGTAAATAATTTTGAACACTTTTCCCTCTTTTGTCAGTCTATTTGAAAGTTTTGGTAAAATGTTTGGGTTTTTCAACCTTTTGGTTACTCAGGCAATATACAGATCAAGCACTGTATGTAAATGGAAGAATGCTGCATGTAATTATTTTATTTTTTAGAAGAATAGAATATGATAATGATGATGTTTTAATTGTGTTGATGATGGTTTCAATGATATTGATGATTACAATGATGATTTATTTTCAGCACAGAGTACTATATTGAAACATTCCAACAACAAAACAGCTGAATGAGCCCAAATTTTCAAATCCCAAAAGTGTCATCCTGGCTGCTTCCATATTTCCAGTTTCATTCAGTTGTATTTGTTACAAAATACGAAGCTTTGAAATTCATTTCAATTTCAAATATTAAGTCGGGTATTCAGTTTGATCTGAAATCGCTTGCTCGATTCGTATCCTCTCAAATCTTCTTCACATGAATATAGATTGGTATCAGTCCTCGTTGTCTCACAAAACGTATAGTTCAAATGGAAATTGTACATGAATAATGTTGAAATGAAAGACTGAATGTAACTTCTGCTACATTAGCATGAGTACTGTCTGATCTCGTGCTACCAACCATGCTAATTCCAGTATCACTAGTCCCTACCACTGTTAAATGCAAATTTAAAGTTTACAAGCAATGTCGAGGGTGAACTATAATCCTGAGAGAGTAATATTTCAGCTACATCATCAAGACATGCAAGACAGAAAATAAGCAGACTGTCATCTGCAAAATGAGGTCCCCAGAGGGTGAATGTAGTGATGCTACCCTGCACAGCAGGGTAGCATCACCACATTTACCCTCTGTGAACCTCAATCTGATTCAGGGTCTCAAAACTAACCAGAAAGAGGTCCCCAGAGGATAAATTGGCCCACTGTATAGGATAGCATCATCAAATTCACCCTCTGGGAACCTCATTCTGCAAATGTCAGACTGCTTATTTTCAGGCCTGAAGACATGCCTTCGATGGAGGCATGCATTGATGATGTAGTTGGATTATTTTCTCAGTCGATTATTTCCTCAGCTGGGACTTGAGCCATCACAGTTGGAACAAATCACGCTTATAGCACCCTAACCCTCATCGGTCATCTTCAAGACACCTCTGATTCGATTTGAGGTTCAATTTTTGATTTTAAATAACAGACATGATTCAATTCGAGATTCGATTCGAATCGAAATATGTGATTTGCAGGGCCCTATGCTTTCCCTTACTGACTTTTTCAAGAATACTGAAATAAGAATCTTTCAATGAACGTCCTGCCCTGAAAAAGTGATTGTAACTGCGCATATGGTCGTGCAACCTAATGTCCCTGAAATATTCATTTAATCTCTCGTGAGTGGTTGTCTCAGTCTCTCTGAGGCATTCGGGTCTTAATTTGCTCATTCAGGCTCAGTGCAGCTGGTATATGTTTGGGAGTGGGAGAAGGGTACTCGGTACTCAGGGTAGGTAAGCTTTTACACTTTTAAACACATGTTTAGAAGTGGAAAAGCTTATCTACCTGGAGTCCAGCCAATACTTGACCATAAGTCACTGCCAGTGCAATTGTACAATTACCTGCAGGACTTTCATACAAAATCATGTTGGAGCTTGTGTTCGCAGACCATAAAGCTTGTGTGTCCGTGTAATTTGTGCAGTTTTCTATCCTGGTTCATGTACTCAGCAGGTGTTTAATTTGGCTTAACTGAATATAAATTAAAAAATTAAGAGTTCAAAAGTTATAAAGTGACAACTGGAGAACACACTGGTACAGCTGATATTGTATCAAGTTAACCCATTATCTAACAAAACTATTGGTCAAGACTTGCAAGAAAAAATGTAAAAAAAATAAAAATGAAATGGTTTATGTCTGATATTTTACCCAATAAAATTGATAAATCTGTCCCTTGAGTGCAATAAGGCTTTGCAATGCGTTTGCCTTCTTGCACTCAAGAGATAAAATAAACCACCACTCATGCTATTCTGTAGATTATGAGGCCTAAAACAAAACAAACCAAGAACATGAACTTTTGGTGGCAAAGAAATAATTACACAAATAAAAAATAGAATAAAAATTGCCCACCCACATGCAGTTTTACAAAAAATTTCCTGAGAAACAGAAGATCTGCTCTTTGGAGCCTATTTTATATATTTTTACCTCAAATTTTTCCAAAAATTTCAACAAAACCATATTGTGTCCCCTCATTGGAACAAATGTCACAGGGTCATTACGATGTGGGGTCACATGATATGGTTTTGGCGAAATTTAACCCTTTACCCAACAAAACGGCCAAAACCGGCCAGTGCTATTCACAAAAATCTCCAAGTAATTTTTATTATTTCTTCATTTTTTGTCTCAAAAACATAGGTTATGACTACTCTTTGGAACGAGCTTGTTGAGCTCAGTCCAAAGAGGGGTCATAACCTATGTGTTTGAGACAAAAAATGAAAAAAATTAGTTTTTCAAGAATTTTGTTTGCAAGTGTCATCTGTTTTTCATGTTAAGTAAAGGGTTAAACATTTTTTTTCAACTGCTTAATCTGTAAATTAGTCATGCAGATATGGTTGATTCAGTAGGTAAAGGAATAAACTATTTTTGGAGGGAAATATTGACAAAATAATATCAAATTTGAAAGGTGATTTCTGTAAAAAGCAGTGCCTGAATATGTCTGTTAATTCAGTAAAGGGTTTTAGCAATTTAAAAACCTTCATTTCCAAGATGGTGCAGTCTCAGGATTTATTTTTTTTGTTACTTTTTTTTTCCAAACCACACATCTGTCCGTCCATCAGTATGTATGACTTTCGGATTGTCAGATGATAACTTGAGTATGGCAGTGGAGATGCTTGGTGAAGTTATAAAGGCTGTTTTGCTGTAAACTATGGAGATGTTCGGTGATGGGATAAAGACTGTTTTTATTGAAAACTACATTCTTTCACTCAGAAGAGCATGTAAAGTTTGCATTTTATTATGTTTTTAATTTCTTGTTTTCTTTTTTAATTTTGGTGTTGTGTGACTGATAGCATGTTTTTTGTACTGCATGTCTTTTTTTTACAGAGATGTTGAGGTAACACCTGTTGAAGTGAATAGGTATACTAATGGAAATGTTGACAATAAGGGTAAAAAGGTTTATATACCATCAGAAACGTACAAACTTATCAAAGAACAAGAAGAGAATAAAATGCCAGAGCCTACTGATTCCCAAGCAACACATTCCAGATCATTCAGAATGTTACAGCATCAGCTGAATGATGAAAATGGGTAATGGAAAATTAACTCATTAGAATCTCAAATTTCATTAGAAATCATTATAAAAGTTACTACATTTGATTTGCAGGTGTTTATCCCTTCACCCAACACAGAGAATATCAAAATATATTATTTTAATTACTAGTTTTTTTAATTTTTCAAACAAATTTCAACAAATCCTTATCATATGACTCCACATTGGAACGAGCTCATCGAGCTCGTTCCAATGAGGGGGTCACATGATATGGTTTTGCTGAAAAATTTTGAAAAGTGAATTTTTTTTAACTTCTCAATTTGCAAATTATGCAGTTGGATGCAGACTTTTGTTAAAGGCTTAACCCTTTACCTAAGACAACTAGAAAATGTTGTCTGTGCAAAATAACTAAATATTTCCACCATCAAAAGATTGCATCTCTTAATTCCACATACTACATTCAACTGGAAATCAGCGAGAACATATCTTTTTCAAATTTCCGAAGTGCCATAATCAAGAAAGGATGCTCATTTTATTGCAGCTGTCATAGCAAGAGTTCGAACCCACCCCAAAAGAGTTTACTTAAGAGCATACTTATGCGTGAGAGATTTACGTTTGTTCAACTGAAGTCGCTGGGTTCATATTTGGAGCTCCTTATGGGACCCCAAATCTTAACTTGGTGAAATATGAGGAATATTCCACTTCTTCACATTCACTTGTCAAATTTGATCAATATTTGGTATACAGCATCCTGTGGAGGTCAGATTCAAAATCTTACGCAAGCCTGAATTCTAACACAGTATGAGGAATATTCTTCCAAAATTTTCCTAATCATATCCACCAGTCAGAATCTTATGATATCTTGTACTCAACATCTTTTTTCCCCTTTTTTTTGGGGGGGGGGGGGGGAGTGGGGGGGGGGAGGAGGTGCAGATTCAAGCTTGTTTAAATCAAGTGCCTGGGTTCGTCTTTGGGCTCTATAGTGTTAATTAGCCATAGAAGATATGACCTTAAGTCCCTGTTCAAACAACTTTTTTTCAGGTGAGCAATTAAAGCTTGGAGCCTCTTTTTTATTGGAGTTTTAACAACACTTTTGACAGCCAAGGTCACCTTGTGTCAGACAGTTTTACGGGTGGAGGAAGCTGGAGTAATTGGAGAGAACCACCAAGCAGCAGTGAACAACTGTCAGACCCCTCAGCATACTAACTCCACACTAGTGGGGTTAGCTTTGGTTGAAAACAAGTGCACCATCGACATGTAGTATGTCTTAGTACAACACAGCAGCACCATGCCCCCACGTGGGCAATCAGGATTAGATGCCTTGCCCTTGGACATAGTGCAGATAACTCTGGCAGGGATCGACCCATGGACATTTCGGTTTGAATTCCTGTCCGTACCCACTGTGCCACCATGCTCCCTAAGCCTCTTGTTAACATTGTTGCTTTCAAGACATTCCTGTAGGAATCCTGTGCAGTGAAGCAATGCTTATTTACTTTTGTAATCAGGCTCTGCTTTACTGTTATGATAGGAACTGTGACTGAACTGTGAGTCTTTTAAGTGGGCAGCATAAATATAAATGAATGACAAAACTTGACTTTACATTTGTGTTTTGGTCATGACATACTATAGATACTGAAAGTGACCTTAACTCTTTACCCAATGAATCGCCCGCATCTGCCCATGCAATATGCAAATTCAGCAGCTGAAAAAAATATTTTTCAAAAAATTTCAATAAAACCATATCATGTGACCCCTCTTTGGAACGAGCTCGTTTTTGTTGAAATTTTTTGAAAAAATTAAAAAAATGTTATTTAAAATAATAAATTTTGAAATTGTCTGCATTGGGTAAAGGGTTAATGTTAATAAATAATAAGTATTCCCAAAATATGAACCTTCAATTGAAATGCACTCATCCTGCTCTGTCTGATAAATGGCTAGTAAAAATTGAAAAAATTCTTTGAGTTGGGAAAACTATCGTAAATATCTTTTTCAACTTGTGTTAGCTAAAAGATTAAGATAATGACCTGATATTTGGTACTCATGCACACACACACACACACCCACCCATCCCCTCCCCTCCCCCTCCACCCTCCACACACACATTAACACACATATTCCATAAACAGAATTCCTGTCTGGCCTTGAAAATCTCAAATGTCCTTGAATTTCCAAATGAATTTTCAAGCTTCTGAAAGTCCATGAATTATGGAATGAGTCTTGAAAAATCTTGATATCAGTCTTAGAGTTGTGGGATACCCACAAGAAAGTTTACTCTTACTTTTTCTTTCCATTTTAACACCAGTCCCTGAGAATGATTCTTGGAAAACTCTCATAGAGAGCTTTCCTAAAATCAATTTCAGAAGCTCTTATCATCTGTACAGAATAAAGTGAGTGAAATTTTTAAAGTTTTCCCACAGCCTTTTTCAGTTGGTACCGACTGTATACTCCAGTAAAGTTTGATTGTCAATTTATTTTTCTGTTGGTTTAAAAAATTTTGACTTTGGGGTTGAACTCTTTGCATGCTACAGATGGATAGTCCTGCCCCAGAAAGATTTCTCTTGCCGCCGAAATAGGTATAATTTGGGTATTTAATTTTCTGTTGTGTAATTGAATGGATTTTTTTTACGAATGATTTCTTGAGTTAAATTTAGATGAATTTTTCAATAAATCTAGTCATGGCTGTTTTATAGCAGCCATGACTAGATTTAATGAAAAATGTCTTGAAAATACTCAGCGGGTTAAGAGTTAAGCCCATCCATGAAAATCCTTGAAAACAAGGCAGAAAGAGCCTTGAAAGTCAGTGAATGCACTCTTCAGCTAAGTGCAGGAACACTAATACACTATCAAATATCGTGCAGTATTATCTAGTATACTAGATGCATTTTAGATGATAGAGCTTAATGAATATGTCAGTCAGGTGAGTGTTTATGCTGACTGATCCATTTAGTACAGCAATATTACACCTATATTGATATAAAAATCCCATAAAATCTCCATTTCTTGAGGAACCTTAATTGATTTTCTCATACTCAAGAAAAATCAATTATGAATATGTACACATTTTTCAACGTCTTGGTCCATGTAATAAAGGGTATTTTTTCACTATGTCAAACTTAGTGATAGGAGGATCTTTTTTTTAAGTTATTAAACAAGCATGCTCTTCTTCTTGTTTAGCTTAACTGCTTGCATGTTGCTGGCAGATATTCTTGCTCAGAACAGGATTTCTCTTGGCCACTGAAATAAGTATCATTTGGGCATATTTAATTAAACTGTACTCCTGTAAATTGGATGGAGTTTTTCACCAATGATTCCTGGAGTTAAATTTAACCCTTTACCCAACATAATGGCCCAAACCGGCCAGTGCTATTCACAAAAATCAACAATTAATTTTCATTAATGAACCCTCTTTGGAACGAGCTCATCAAGCTTGTTCCAATGAGGGGTCATAACCTATGTTTTTGAGACAAAAAATGAAAAAATTAATGAAAATTAATTTGCGATTTTTGTGAATAGTGCTGGCCAGTTTTGGCCATTACATTGGGTAAAGGGTTAACAAATGGCCTCAAATACATGTTCCAATATGCAGTTATGAGGATATTTTTCAGTTGAAAATCCTTGGCATAGCTTTTTAGACCTGTCTTTGCTGCCAAAACAGAAAGTCCAAATTCTGGGCACAATCAAATTGAAAGTGATAAGCTATCTTTTCAAGGTGAGAAGAAAAAAAAGGCTGTTTAAGTTTGACTAATTTTGGTAGCCATTCTCTTAAAACCAAAGGAAAGAAGTTTTTATTGTTTGTTACCCCTTTGAAAACTGGTGATATCTTCCATGTCAGTTCAATGGCAGCAGTTGGAAGAGTCCATATTCATTATTTTGGGGTAGACCAATATTAATATTTTCAACGTGCAGCCTTGAGACTGTGCATTGAATATATTAATTGGTCTACCCCACATTCACTTAGAAGCCATCCCACTTTATGAAATTATATAGACAATAGTTCACTGCTCAGATTCGAGTACAATTTTTATCCTCAAGTGGAGCACTCAGAGGATTATTAAATGAAATAATTTGTACCGCCCACGGGAGTTATTCAAGAATTGTTTTTGCAAGTGTCGTCTGCTTTTCATGTTAGGTAAACGGTTAAATGAATTTTTCATCAAATCTAGTCATGGCTGCTTCACATCAGCCATGACTAGATATAATGAAAAATATTTAGAAAATACTCAGTGGGTTACAAGTTAATTCATTGAATTATTTGGTGTATCACGACGGATTAGCAATTTAGTATACTTTGTGACTCTCTTTCTAAGTGAATTTGATTAACTCTCTCAACACAGATGTTGTCACCATATATTCTTTGGAAGAACATTCAAAACTGGAACAGATATGCAAGTATTTTCAAGAAGATATTTTTCACCAAATCACAGCAGCCATGACTAAAATAATTTAAATTTAACTTGACAAAACTTTTGTGAAAACATCCATTCAGTTTACATGGTGGAAATCTGGTTAAAGGTTCCCAAATGATACTTATTTTATTGGCAAGCGAAATCCTGCCCTTGACAAGAATATCCACCAGCAGCATGCAAGGACAAGGATCTTAACTTATAGACACAAAGAGCCGATGAGAGGGTTAAGGACTGGGCTAGTACCCTGTCATCCAGACCTACCCAGGCCTAGCAACACAATTGAAATAGATAAAAGACATCATTTTCAGACAAAATTTGATGGCCAGCAGAGATGCGCATTCAGTTATCTATATTATTTCATTCATTTTCTGCAGATATTAAAGAAAATGGTGACCGAATTCAGCAAATTTCTTCATATTGGACTGTAAAATTTCACAGATGCTCATATGTCTCCAGTTAACCCCCCTCCTCCCCCACCCCCTCATAATCTCCCTCTCATTGCTTTTAGTCTGGGACCACGTTCGACACTATGAGCTGACAACGATCAAAGGGTCTGGGCCACAGCAGAATTCACCACAGTACCGGAAATTCCTCTCAACAGGCCTCCACAGACAATAAACTTGTGTTTATAAGAGGACAGAGAAGCATCAGACTGTATTCTGTGCACATCAAGGAAGAGCACTCTTGCTGAGATTTATTTCAACTGACAAACAGAAATTAAAAATTTGTGTTATTGTGCTTGAAGATTTTTCTTTCACTTGCCAGAAATCCACTTCAGCTCTATACCCCCGCCTCCCACCCCATGGGAACACTGGGAAGTGAAGCACTGTTTGTGTACTGTGGTAAACAAGCACTGTTTAACCCTTTACCTAACATTCAAAACAGACGACACTTGCAAGACCCCTCATTGGAACGAGGGGTCATAACCTATGTTTTTGAGACAAAAATGAAAAAATAATGAAAATTAATTGTCGATTTTTGACAATAGTGCTGGCCGGTTTTGGCCGTTATGTTGGGTAAAGGGTTACCTCATAAAATAGGACCCAGCCACTAATGCTTGGAGTAGAAGTCCTCTAAAATGGGCAACATGAGTATAAACAATTGTCTAAACTTTACTTTATCTCCATGTTGTGGTCACAATTAGCCATTGTGCAGAAACCTGTGACCATAACCCTTTACCTAAAGGATGGGCTCCATCCGCCCACGTAATTTCCAAATTAAGCAGTCGAAAAAAAAAATTCAACAAAATCACATACATGACCCTTATTGGAATGGTTTATTCGAGCTCATTCCAATGAGGGGTCACATGTTATGGTTTTGTTTAAATTTTGTGAAAAATTTGAAAAAACAATAATTAAAATAATAAATTTTGATATCCCGTGTGTTGGGTAAAGAGTTAAACACCAATAAATACTTCATCTCTAGAGACAAGAGCAGTTTTCTATAATTGCTGCTATACCAAATCCTGTAATTCTCATGGCATGGCAGTGGCTTCACTGCAAGTACTCTTTGATGAATTACCTTGAAGACTTCTTCATAATACATTGGGGAGTGCCTGTTCAGGCGCCACAAAGTTTTTCAAAGTTTGTTCGACCCTTTACCCAACGCACAGGATATCGAAGGTTTAACTCTTAATGAAGTATCTTTCATTAATTTCTCATAAAATCAAGTCATTGCTGGTATATATTTCTTCAATTTCTCATAAAATCAATTAAGTTGTTGCTGGTATATAGCAGCCATGAGTTGATTTCATGACACAACCAGTAGAGTCCAGCATCAAGAAACAATTGATGGGAGGTCTACTCTTCTCCTTGGAAGGTATATTTTGTTAACCCTTTACCTAACATGAAAAGCAGATGACACTTGCAAAAAAAATTCTTGAATAACTAATTTTTTTCATTTTTTTGTCTCAAAAACATAGGTTATGACCCCTCATTGGAACAAGCTCGACGAGCTCGTTCCAATGAGGGGTCATAACCTATGTTTTTGAGACAAAAAATGAAAAAATAATTAAAATTAATAGGCAATTTTTTAGAATAGCGCTAGCCAGTTTTGGCCCCTTACGTTGGGTAAAGGGTTAACAGGAGCCAGATGACATCTCTACTTAAAAACAAAATATGTCTGTTATGGGCTGGAAAATATGCCTGAAGGTGCAAAAAGTTAAAGGGTTAAATCCCAAAGTACATTTGTGCATGTCTCTTTGTAGCTGGTTAATAACAGTTATTTCTGAAAAATATATCAACAGTCTTATGTAAGAATAAAATGAAGATGTCAGTGAATTTTTTTTTTCATTTTTAGCTCATCTTGACAAAGTCAAGCTGAGCTAATCTCATCGCTTCCCGTCCGTCGTCCGTCGTCTGTCGTCCGTCGTCCGTCAACACCATGTTTTGGTCTTCTCCTCCAAAGCCACTGGGCCAATTCAAGTGAAAGTTTGTGTGAGTGATGGTCCCAAAGGGGCATTTCATTTTTGTTCAACTCAGCATGCCCAGCCCCATAGGGAGGGAGTGGGGGAAAATGCACCCAAATATTTTTAAAATCTTCTTCTCAAGAACCAGTGTGTACAATGACTTGATATTTGGTATGGAGCTTCCATATGAGGTGTAGAATCAAGTTTGTTCAAACGAAGTTCGTGAAGTAATATTTGGCTTTGTAATAGGAGGGGTAAGATTTTTGGCCCCGCCCAAAATTTCTATTTTCTGAACCGATGGTCCGGTATGAACCAAATTTGGTTTATGGTATTATTGGGTCATAAGTACGTGACCCATGCAAAAAAAAACATTCCCGCATCCCCATGGGAACCCTGGGAGCTAAAAATAGAAATATTTTCAAACGCCCATATTTCCCAAACCCCACGGAACAGATAGCTTTTATTTGGTATGAAGTATCCTTATGACCAGTAGAATTGAATGGTAAAAAAAAATTGCCATCGTTTATGTTAGGGTGTTCAGTAATGGGCATCGAAAAAATGCTGAGTCAGCATATTTGCAAAAATTAAAAAAAATCTTTTCTCCAGAACCAATCATCAGAATCTTTTGATATTTGGTATACAGCATTCATAGGGGGGTCAGATAAAAGTTTGTTGAAATAAAGCTCATTGGTTCATATTTGGGCTCTCTACAGGAGCCCGAAGTTTTAACATAGGGTAATATGGGGAATATTCTTTAAAAATCTTCTTCTTCAGAACCACCAGTCAGAATCTTTTAATATTTGGTATACATCATTGTTATGAGGGTCAGATTCTAGATTGTTCAAACCAAGTCCCTAGGATAATATTTGGGCTTCCTACGGAAGCCCAAATTTTATCTTTGTTCAATATGGAGGGTAATTTAAAAAAATCTTCTTCTTCAGATCCATCAGTCAGAATGCTTTGATATTTGGTATGCAACATCTCTATGGGGGTCAGATTCAAGTTTGTTCAAATCAGATCCCTAGGTATATATTTGGGCTCACTATGGTAGCCCAAATTTTTACTTAGTGCAATATGAGAAAATTTCTTTAAAAATCTTCTTCTTCAGATCCACCAGTCAGAATACTTTTATATTTGGTATACAACATCTCTAGGGCGGTCAGATTCCAGGTTGTTCAATTCGAGTGCCTAGGTTAATATTTGGGCTCCATATGGGAACATGAAATTTAACTTAGTACAATATGAGGGAATTTCTTCAAAAATCTTCTTCTTCAGATTCACTTGTCAGAATGCTTTCACATTTGGTATACAACATCTCTAGGGGGGTCAGATTCAAGTTTGTTCAAATCGGATCCATAGGTCAATATTTGGGCTCGCTATGGTAGCCCAAATTTGAACTTAGTGCAATTCGGAGAAATTTCTTTACAATTTCTCTTCTTCAGATCCAACAGTCAGAATGCTTTCATATTCGGTACACAACATCTCTAGGGAAGTCAGATATAACTGTGTTCAAATCAAGAGCCTGGGTTAATATTTGGGCTCTCTATGGGAGCCGGAATTGGCCATTTTGCTGAAGAATTAAAAATTTTGTATTCAGTACCTTCTAGAGGTACTAAGATTAATCCACATAGGTTGTATCAAGGGGCTTCATAGGGGAGCTCTACATTTTACTTATGATCAACTGAAGAAAAGGCATGATGCCCAGATTATTTTTGTCACACCTGAGGGACTCAAGGATTGACAGTGTAGCCTATGGAGATGGCTTGCTTAATGTAGACTCATTCTTGGACTCTGTTTAAATTGTGTTCTGTACAAGATGAGCGCTTCAGGCCCCGTGGGGCCTCTTGTTGTAATTCCGACCATTTTCCAATTCATATCTGTCTAATTCTAAGCATTGCCATATGAATAATTTTTTAAAGTAATAGATTTTTTTTGGCGAATCTTGGTTCGGTAAAAAAAAAAAATCAAAGAATAAAGTAAAATAAGGGATCAGTACAGTAATGTGTTCTAATATTCTCTACTCATGTATGCATTGTCTCAGTTTGTCCATCCATCCATCCATCTGTCCATTGGACCATCTGTCCATCCCTTTCTTGAAAAATTGATGTAAAATTTGAAAATTGTTCGGTACAAATAAATTCTCTTAATATTCGTATTTTATCCTTTTTTCAGTCCAAGTGCAGCCTCCTCAGCCCCTAGTGCAGCACCTCCAGCACTGAGTGCAGCACCCAGTTCAGGTGAGTGATAATGTTTTCATTAATTTTATCTTATCTTTTCTGTTAGAGGCATTTTCATATTTAATTTAATTCAGTTATATTCATTTCCAAAAATGAGAATTCCTGGCAGGTAAATTTTGTGGAGCTCATTTGATGATGACAATTCAAGAAAAATGATAAATATTGTCGGTTATTATTGTTGAATCAGTCACTATCACAAAATTCCTCGGAAAAAACAGGATCCAGTTACTGGCATGAAATTAGTGTTGATCTGAGTGAGTCTTTTCAGTTATTGTTATGTTGTTGCATAGTGACGGTAATGTACTTGAACCATTTTATATTGGGTAAGTGTAGAGACACCATGTGATGGGTCACATTGTTTTTAGCTCACCTTGACAAAGTCAAGCAGAGCTAATCTCATCGCTCTCTGTCCATCCATCCGTCCATCTGTCAGCCGTCAACACCATGTGAAAGTTTGTGTGAGTGATGGTCAAATTTTTCTTCTTCAGCTCCATCAGTCAGAATGCTTTCATATTGGTATTCAACATTGCTAGGGAGGTCAGATTCAACTTTGTTCAAATCGAAAGCCTGGGTTTATATTTGGGCTCCCTATGGGAACCAGAATTGGCCACATAGCTGAAGAATTCGAAATTTTGTATTCAGTACCCTCTAGAGGTGTGTAACTAAGATTAATCCACATAGGCTGTATCAAGGGGCTTCATAGGGGATCTCCACATTTTACATTATGATCAACTGAAGAAAAGTCATGATGCTCAGACTATTTTTGTCACTCCTGAGGGACTTAAGGATTGACTTAAGGATTGACAATGTATCCTATGCAGATGGATTGCTAAATGTAGACTCATTCTTGGACTCTTGTTTATATCGTGTTCTGTTCAAGGTGGGCACTTCAGGCCCTGTGGGGCCTCTTGTTTATGATTTGCTTACATTAAGCTTGAATGTATAAGTATACCATCAAAGAAGATATGCTTAGTCACACACTGTCTCCACACTTACCCTACAACCAAAGTGACTTGGATGCAATTGTGACTTGTAATCAGTTAGCCAATTGTAAAGTTGTTTTGTTTCTGGCCACATGATCAATTCACAGCACACAGCTTTCATTTCCTTTCCATTAACCCTTTACCCAACGTAATGGCCTAAACCGGCCAGCGCTATTCTCAAAAATCGCTAATTAATTTTCATTATTTTTTTCATTTTTTGTCTCAAAACATAGGTTATGAACCCTCATTGGAACGAGCTCGTCGAGCTCGTTCCAATGAGGGTTCATAACCTATGTTTTTGAGACAAAAATGAAAATAATTAGTTATTCAAGATTTTTTTTTGCAAGTGTCGTCTGCTTTTCATGTTAGGTAAAGGGTTAATAGTTTTTAATTGCATTTCTGTTAATAAGCAAGTAGGGCTTAAAATTCATGCAAGAATTTGATTCTCGCAAATGATTCTTCCATGTAAAACAACAGGAATCAATTTTGATTCTGACAAAATGTTCGTTTGATCTTTGTCATAGATTCTGGAATTGACCTTATAGATCTGGAGAATGCAACTTAATTTTTCCTCCCTCATAATAAGATAACAAACTTCCAAGGTATTGTAACTTCTATCAGCAAGCTACCCAAAGCCTGTAGTTTGGAAGGTGTTCTTAATGTATATATCTTAGACAGCAAAGTCTACAAAATTGGAACTAGGCCCCTAAGGGTTATACTAAAGTAAATATATAAATATGAGGTTTGTTTTCACTAGGGCTGGCACGATTATGTGGCCTCTCAAAACAACTATATAGAAAACAATATCTTTTCAGTCATTAGTTTCTCAGGCCAGCCATTCTTTAGACATGCAAGTCCTACTGCCCCCCCACCCCCCCCCCCCCCCCCCTATTCTACAGTCTTTGACACTTCTTACAAGAATGATGGGGAGGAGAGTAATAACTAATAATTCATCAGTAAATGAGTGATGTAAATCCATAATCGTCGACTTTGAAATTTGTAGTTTATTATGGGTGTTTCTGACAATTTGTCAACTTCTCAATTAATCATGACAGGCCTGTTTTTCACTATGGAATATGTACTAGATGCACTCACGAGAGTATAATGATACTCTCAAATTTTAAATTATTTATGAGAACTGAATATTGATTCTTGCGACAGGAGTTCATGAGAATCAAAACCAATTCTCGAAAGGGACAAATTTTAACCCTTAAGGGCCTAATTTCATCTCTGATAACTTTTTAATGCAAAGGAACAGGTGCCCCAACATGCAGTGTTTGGGTAAATTCAAAACTTGTTTTCTAAGTACCTTGTCAGTTGTTTCGAGGCAAGTCTTGGCTGCCTACAGAGTTGACTAGAAACAACTACAAAGCCACAGGAGGTAGACTTTCAAAGTATAGCGAAAATGTATAAAAATCTCCAGACCCTTAAAGGTTAAGGCCCAGCAAAGGATTAGTGAATTTTCGTCTAGACCTCTGTTTGTCACTCTTTAACACTAGTTGTCCATGAGTTTTACATTGTGCACCCATATGTACTTTGTGTTACAATAATGACAATATATATAAACAGTGTAATTTGGTGGATCACTACATTAATTTCAGTAATCAGGATATGCTTGTCAAAAATTGTTTTGTTAGAATTTATTGGAGAGTACCTATAGACACTCTCCAAGAAGTTGTAACAAGAGAACACATGTATAAACAAAATATAATTTGCTCCTGCAGGTACTGCAGAATGATTTGGAGAGTGGAGGGGCTGAGTTTAATGTTTGATTTTTTGTCTTTGTGTTTAGTGGGGGAGTGGGTGTGCATGGGTAGATTTCAGTGTAATTTTTGGTTGAGTTTTCTAAAAAATTCAACCTATGTTTTGATGTCCATCCGTATGTCCGTGTCGGGATGTCAATGATGATAACTTGAACAAATGTCTGATTTTTACCAAAATACAAGAATATCTTGGACATGTGTTTGAAAACCAGTCCTGCCCTAATTTGTTTTCAGGATTGGATTGTTTTCTTGTTTCAATGTGGGTGGTGTCAGTGCAATAACTTGAAAAAACGTTTTCCAATTTTTACCTAATTTGGTTGGTGAATTTTCTACTTGAACATCTTGGATGAGATCAAAAACTAGTCTAGCCCAAATTTATTTTCAGGAGTTATGCCCCTTAGATTGTTTTCTTGTTACCAAATTCATTCTATGCCTCTATTTATTTATTGGTGTTTAAGGTCATTCTATGCCTCTAAGATGTTTCCCAGTTTCAGTAGTTTAACTGGTTGGGTGCTAGAAACCACTATAACGTCTTTACACTGTATGCATTGGCTTGTTGATTGTTCAGTATTAGAAAGGCACAGGCACTCACCAATAAATAATAATAAAACTATTCATGAAGATCATCCTGCTAAACTAAGGCTCCCTTTACTAGTAGTATGTCATCTTTGAATGTATGGCTAGCACAGATTCCTTTACGAGCCACCTCAAACTGCCCCCAGTATCTGTGATGCAAAGCTCTTGTTTCAAAAGCGTTTTGCATAATGTGTAAGTGAAATGTTTAAAACATTGTAGCAATGGTAGTACACAGTTGTTTTCAACATTCCACGCACATTAATTAAGTGGATAATTTCACTCAGTGCAAGGTGAGGCAAAGCAAAGTCGTGAGTACCTGCAGGTAAATAGAATATCACAGTTAATTGGTTGAGTGCTAGAAGCCACTATTATGGCTCTCCTGAAAAGTGCTGAAAGCCACTTTACTGGCTTTGCATTGAATGTACAGTAGCTTTCACTCATCTCAGCAGTACAAAAATGTGAGTGAAATGACACCCTAAAAGGGACACCCCTGCCACTTAGCAGAGACACTGCTTGTTAATAAAATATACCCCAGCAAATAGTCGACCTCTTATCAATGATTTCTGGATGGCAGACTTGATTATATTTTGCTGTATTCATTTGCAGAACAGAATTGTTTTGAAACTATAGTTCAAGACTCATTAAATGATGTCACTGGAAGTGTTTTATTATGAAATATATATAGATGACCAGGGTCCAGGTTTAATTTTCATGTGAGAATACAACTGCATAGCAATGGTGTAATTTTCAAAATGTTATTGAATGATCATGCTCTATCACTTTTAAAGTATGCCTTTATTTTTTTATTTATTTATTTTTTTTTAATGGAGTTTAATGACACTTTTGACAGCTAGGGTCACCTCATGTCAGACAGTTTTATGGGGTGGAGGAAGCTGGAGTTCCCAGAGAGAACCACCAAGCAATGGTGAGCAACTATCAGACTCCCCACCTGACTAACTCCACAAAAGCAGGATTAGCATTGGTTGAAGACAAGTGCACCATCGATGTGCAGTACGCCTAAGTACACAGCACCACTGTGCCCCTACATGGGCAATCAGGATTAAGTGCTTTGCCCAAGGACACAAAACAGTTACCCCGGTGGTGATTGAACCGTGGACCTCTCGGTTTGAAGTTCAATACCGTAACCACTGTGTCACCATGCTCCCAAAGTATGTGTTTAATGGTGGGTAAATGGGTCAGATCATCTGATAAATGATGATTAAAAGCAAAAATTTGAAAACAATATATTTTTTGGAGAAATCTTGTGAAAAGTGCTGAACTGATTTGGCAAGGTTATTCCTTGAAAAGTTTGCTGTTTGAGTGTTTGAAGCCCATCTTTTTGCTCCATTCTTAACTGGTTGCGTGTCACAAGCCTCTACCAGGACTCTGCTGAAAAGTGCTGAAAGCTTCTTCAGTAGCTTTACGCTGTGTGCATTAGCTTGTCAGTTGTGCAGCAGTATATAAAGATATGTTCATTAAAATTGTTTTGTTATAATTTATTGGAGGGTTCCAACAGGCACTCTCCAATAAATAGCAACAAAACAGTTATTGATGAACAAAATCTTACTAAACTAATGCTCCCCTGGATGGCAGCTTTGTATCTTTGAAAAAACAATACTCATGTTACAAATCACCTTTGAAAAATAATTTAGCACTCTACCAGTTAAGTGCAGGTACCATAATATAAAAGTTCTATATTCTGTTGATGTACAACATCTAGAGGGGTGGGGGTGTGGGGGACAGATTCAAGTTTGTTCAAATTGAGTCGCTGGGTTAATATTTGGGCTCCCTATAGAAGCCCAAATTTTAATTTTGTGCAATATGTGGAATATTCTTTAAAAATCTTCTTCTTCACATTCACCAGTCAGAATCCTCTCATATTTGGTATACATCCTCTCAGATGGGGGGCAGATTCAAGTTTGTTCAAATTGAGTTTCTCGGTTAATATTTGGGTTCCCTATGGGAGCCCGAATTTTAACTTAGTGCAATATGAGAAAATTTCTTAAAAAATCTTCTTCAGATCCACCAGTCAGAATCCTTTAATATTTAGTATACATCATCTCTAGGAGGGGTCAGATTCAAGTTTGTTCAAATCGGGTCCCTGGGTTGTAAATTTTGGGTCTGGTTCGGACTTAGAAATTTTTTACCAAAATTCGAGAAAAAAATTTTTTGTGGAGTTTTTATGCATTGTGTTCAATTTTGAGATGGAAAAAAAATAAAATTTTAGCCTGAATATTTTGGGTCCAGTTGAGACTTGGAAATTTTGGACCAAAATTAGGAAATTTTTTTTGCTCCAAAATATTGGACCAAAGTTCAGGCATTTTGGACCAAAATTCAGACATTTTGGGGGGATTTTTATGCATTTTGTTCAATTTTGAGATGGAAATTTTTTTTTTCATAGCCTGAAAATTTTGGGTTCTCTTCCGACCCTGTAGTCAGAATGCTTTCATATTTGGTATACAACATCTCTAGGAGGGTTAAATTCATGTTTGTTCAATCCTAGTCCCTGGGTTGATATTTGGGCTCTCTATGGGAGCCAAAATTTTAACTTAGTACAATTTAAGGAAATTTCTTTAAAAATTTTCTTCAGATCCACCATTCAAAATCCTTTCACATTTGGTATACAACATCTCTTGGAGGGTAAGACTCAAGTTTGTTCAAATCTGGTCCCTGGGTTGATAATTTGGGCTACCCATGAGAGCCTGAATTTTAACTAAGTGCAATATGAGGGAATTTCTTTTAAAATCAAGTTTGTTCAATTTGAGACCTTGGCTTAATATTTGGGCTCTATGGACAGGGGTGGGTGAGGGGTGGCAGGGGGCATGTTAGGTTCAGTTTTGTTCAAATCTATTCCTTAGTGTTTTTCCATAAAATTTGCCTCTCTTGACTTCATTCCTTTTTAGTGTTGATGAACCTTGTCTAACTGAATGTGACCCCAAATACTTCTTTGAACCACTTTGGCCGGTGAGCGATTAAGGCCCCTTGGGGCCTCTTGTTTGTTAATATTTTTCAAAACATTTCAACGAAAACATATCATGTGACCCCTCAATGGGATGAGCTCATATGGTTGTGTTGAAATTTTTTGAAAAATGTTTTTTTCACCTGCTTAATTTGAAAATTCTGCTGGCAGATGCAGCCAATTCATTAGGTAAAAGGTTAATAGTGAAGCAAACAAGTACAATAATAGAATAAAGAATGAAGTTTTGTCGTATGTGGCAACATAATTAACTTGGTAGAGTTATAAACAATTTGCTGCGGTATTTGATTTCATAATTATGTAATACAGACATACTTCAGGAAATGAAAATTGTTCACTGCACCATGCTCCCAGATGCAGTAACCATATTTAGCTAGCTGCGAGCAGTTATCCTGCAGACATGAAAAAACATTTACTTCCTTGATAGAAAGTTGGGAGGTCCCAGTCTTCCAGTAGATTATTTTCATCTGCTATTGTGATAAAAGTACTTTGGCCTAAGTCATCTGGAGTGAACAACAGATGTAACAGAACCATTGGTTTTGACTTAGCTTATTGTTATTTCATCATGCCGTGATGCGGACATATAGATGCTGTCAGTCACATTAACTCTTAACCAGCTGAGTTTTTGTACTATATTTTTCATCAAATCTAGTCATGGCTGCTTTGAGGCAGCCATGACTAGATTTGATGAAAAATTCCTCTAAATTTAACTTCAGCAATCAATTTTCAAATCGTCTATTTAATTTACATGGGAAGGAATTTGGTGAAATGTGCCCAAATTATACTTATTTCAATGGCAAGAGATGTTGTGTCCTGGGCTGGAATATCCTCCAGCAGCATGTAAGGAGTAAACCTTGTTCTTCACAAATCTGTCAGATCTGCACAACACAAAAATTGTTATTCACGGCCAGTTGTCATGACTAAGGCTCAGTGTTGTGTTTGTTTCTTCTTTTCCAAACCTTTCCAACATAAACCACAGTATCTTTTGAATGGCATGTTTATTCGATAAATCAATCAATCAATCTTTATTGTACGATTACACTATTATGGTCAAGTGTACAGTAGATAATACAGTAACATAATCTTTGTTTACAGAACAAGGTTTCAACAATATTTTATGCATATTGCCATTGAGTGTATGCACACGTGCATACTTCTTTATTGTACGATTACACTATTATGGTCTAGTGTACAGTAGATAATACAGTAACATAATCTTTGTTTACAGAACAAGGTTTCAACAATATTTTATGCACATTGCCATTGAGTGTATGCACACATGCATACTTCACCCAGACACACAAACCCACACCCACCCACCCACCCACCCACCCAACCACACACACCCAAATATATATATATTTGTGTGAAATTCCCTGTTACCCAGTTCTTCATCATCGTTATTTATTGGGCCTTGCTGTCGACTTGGGGCTGCCAGATTCCCTTTTTCTGTAACCCATGGTATACAAAATGCGCCACATTATTCAGGGATTTTGTATCATCACACTTTAGAATGAGCTTGAGTTTCTGTGTGTCATCATTGCTGTTATGGAAACTTTCGCCCATCCCTAAGTGCTTTAACAAATTCTCTTGCTCGTTATTAAATAAACAACAGTAAAGTAGAAAGTGTGTTTCATCATCTACCGCCTTAAATTGCCAGAATAGCCTTTGATTTTCAGGTACATGGTGGTATCTACCTCATTCAATCCCTAGGCTATGACAGCTGAGTCTGAGTTTAGATAATGCTTGTCGATTTTTCGGGGTTATGCATTTCTCAAGGAACTCAAAATCATAGGTGTACCTGAAATGTGTTAACCTTGTCCACTAAATTCCATTCATTCACACGATAAACCTCTCCTTAAATAAAGTTCTTGAATTTAGCATAACATCATGGCTCATTAATTTATTGATGTTTAAGGTCATTTCGGCATCCAGGGCTGCCACACAAGTGTGAAGTCAAATTCACCCCAGTTGTTGATACCTATGCTGCCCTGTCCACTATAGAGGATTTCCTCCGCAGGCATTGGTTACTGGGTTGATTTTACCAGTGAAATAAAATTTGTTTACTACAGTAAAGTAGCCCTGCTTTACTTCCCTAGGAAGGGAATGTGGTGACTCAGCAGTTAGAGATTGGAGTTTAACTCATAAGAGCCTGGAGAATTTTATACATTTTTTTCTACACAATAAACAGTCAATATCACATGGCTTTGCAGTTGTTTCTAGGCAAGTCTTGACTGTCTCCATGGGCAGCCAAGACTTGCCTAGAAACAACTGCCCAAGCACTCAGAATGTAATTTAAAAGTTTATTCAGAGACGGCAAGCACATTGGGGCAACTGGTCTGCTGCAGTAAAATGTGAACTTGGAATTTGGCCCTTAAGGGCTTACCCTTTACCCAACTTAGCAACAAAAAACAGCCAGAAAATTAACCTAAAGTATCTTAGAAGTTTCTCAATAAAACCATACAAATATCGATATCATTAGAACCAGCTCATCAAGCTGGTTCTAATGATATCCATATTCATATAGTTTTATTGAAAAATAGTTAAATTTGTTTTCGAAAAATGTGAAATTCAATTTATTTTTTAAAAATACTGTGTTGATGGCATGATCCTGACCAGCAGTATCTATGTTGTGTCCTTGAGCAAGACACTTAATTTTGATTGTCCATGTGGAGACATGGTGGTGCTGTGTACTAAGGCATACTGCTCACCCCTGTGAAATTTTCATGAACAGTTCATGCACACTTCGTGAACATTAAATGGCAGGTTTGTGCCTGAACTGTTCCTGAACTTAAGTTCATTAACTGTACTTGAATTAAAATGTTCATGAACTGTTCATGTTTGTTTGTTCATGAAATGTTCAACACTTTATGAACTGTTCCTGAACAGTTCTGGAACTGTTCCTCAACAGTTCAGAGAGCTAAATTCTATGAATTGTTCTTGAATTCCAGACAGTTAGCTGTTCATGAATTTAACAAAGCACAAATTGGGAATTTATTTATTTATTTATTTATCATTATACATTATATTCAGTATCAGATGAGCTGGATGAGCCAGTATAACTGTTTAATGGTTGTATAACCCATATTAGGTACCCCCATGATACCCTGAGTGTCTTCTTATTGGTTCTTTAATGGCGTGGACAGGTGTGGAGTCAATTTTCAAAAAATTGTACCAAAAAACAAAATTTGCACCCAGAAAAAATTTGATTTTGGCCTCTCTGACCATCCATTCACCCTGGCATCCAGGCGGCTGAGTGTATCAAATTTGTTTGTAGACCCCCTCCCCCCCCCCACCCCCCACAGTCTTTCCTCAAGATTAGTGAATTCCTCCCACTAATACACATGTTACCAAGGGAGACAATTTTGTCAATGGAAAGATAATTCTTTTTGGCATAAGTGGTCAATTAGAATAGATGGAATATCCTAAAGTAATGGGCAATTGAGTATTTGCATGTAATAGAAACTCTCAGGGCAACTAATAGAATGAATACAGTACCAGTATATGTTTTGCTAACAAGTAAAATTATTTTGTTTCATGTATATATTGTGCATTTGCTTCTTGCGACTTGGATTGCTTGTCTGCTGGATTTTTTCATGAGCTTATAGATAATCTTTGCCCATCATGATGTCCATGATCTGTTCTTCATTTGTTCTGGAATTTATTCATGAATTTTTATTGAACTGCAGTATCATCTTTGTTCATGAACTGTTCTGCATTTGTTCTTGAATTTATTAATGCACTTTTAATGAACTGTAGTACTCATCTTTGTTCATGAACTGTTCTTCATTTGTTCTTGAATTTATTCATGAACTCATCATGAACTGCAGTAATCACCGTTGTTCATGAACTGTTCTTCATTTGTTCATGGTGATTTCAGGAACTGTTCATGAACAAGTATGATATGTATTTGTTCATGAAGTGTTCTTTATTTGTTCATCAACATGTTCATTTCAAGGACGATAGTTCATGAACTTGGTATGTGAATTTTTCATGAGCAGTTCAAGAAAAGTTTGTGGAGTTCATGAACTGTTCATGAACTGTTCACAAACTCTGTTTCGCAGGGGCATCAATGGTGCACTCCTCTTCAACCACTTCTAGTTTTGCTTCTGCCAAGTTAGTAAGGTGGGGGAAGTCTAACAGTTGCTTGCCACTGCTCTGTGTTCTCTCTGGGTACTCCAGCTTCCTCCGCCCATAAAACAGTCTGACATGATGTGACCCTTGTTGTTGAAAGTGTCATTAAATCCCAATAAACAAACAAACTCTCTATCGTTTCTAGCTCATCAGAGAATCTCTATCATAGTCCTCATAATTCAAACATAGACAATTATAATTTATCTTAAATATTATTGAGCCTCCCATAATAAATAGAGGCTATCCATACTGTTTTAGTGAATATCGGAAATTATCTCATGAGTGTGGACCTGAAAGTTTTATTTTTCACAACCGCTTGCACGAGTGAAAAATAATACTTTCAGGTCCACACGAATCAGTGTTTATTAAAACAGTGTAGATTTTCTTTTTATTATATACTACATGACATTTTACTGCGCAGTATTCAGTCCAATTCAACTGCAAACAGTTTCAAGACAATAACAAAAAGCTGATGATCATTCCTTCAAGACGACTTTCAAGGTGATGTCACGCACCGAAGCCTAACGTCATTTAGGAAGCTACTGACACTTTCAAGTCCACACTCATGAGATAATTCCAGATACTGACTAATTTAGAGTAGATTTTCTTTTTTATTATATGCTACAAGACATTTTATTGACAATATTCAGCTCAGTTTAACCCCAAATATGTATGTTTCAAAACAATAACAAAGATCAGCTGATATTTCTTTCAAGGCGACATGATACGGTGATATCATTTAGGAAGCTAGGCCTACCGAGGGATATTCCTCAATATCCATCAGGTCGATGGATAATAAGAAATATCTTTTAGATAATTTGTGTCTAGTATATAATAAGTAATTTTACTGAACATTTGCTCTGCTAAAAATTAACCAGTCACATCTTGTTTGAATAAGCTCGACATATATGCAATTAACAGGCCAAATTTGCTCTGAAGGTATGGTAAATGGTTTGGTGTCTGGAAATTATATTCAATTAACAGGGTTATTCATTAACCCTTTACCTAACATGAAAAAAGCAGATGACACTTGCAAACAAAATTCTTGAATAACTAATTTTTTTCATTTTTTGTCTCAAAATCATAGGTTATGACCCCTCTTAGGAACGAGCTCGTTGAGCTCGTTCCAAAGAGGGGTCATAACCTATGTTTTTGAGACAAAAAATAATGAAAATTAATTTGGCAACTTGTGTGAATAGCACTGACCGGTTTTGGTCGTTACGTTGGGTAAAGGGTTAAGAGATATTCAATCAGTTCACTTCCACTGTATTGTCATATATGGGTGTTGAAAGTGACATTAAACCTCAATAAAAACAGTAACCATAACTTGGAAATACACAGTTCATGTCACTATAAGTGATGAAGATAACATAGTGTGTGTGTTCCCAGCTGTGTATAAGTGAATTATCTATTTTAACCTCTGTTTTCTATAGAGGTCATTAACTCAAGGATAAATATACATGTATAATCATCACATTTTTGTTGTGTTGGAAGGTATATGAGAACCTAAAAATAAAAGTCATGTTCTCACCAAGAAAGATTGTTTCAGGTCCCAAACCAGCGACATGGACACCAGGAAAGCCTGCAGTAGCACCATCAGCTGCTCCCAAAGCCTGGGCACCACCTGCTCCTTCAGGAGGTCCAGCAGGTGGCCCTGTGGGAGGAAGGCCACGTGGACCACCTTCTAAACCTACTGGTGTCGGAGCAACAAGAGGCAAGAAAGGAGATGCTGTTGTGAAGACAGATATTGGGAGAATACCAATATGTGCCAGCTGTGGAGGACAAATTAGGTTGGTTATAGTTGTTGCTTAGTTGTCTGTTTTTTTTTCATTTTTTAGTCCTGAAATCTATTCTGGAATGAAACTTCTTTATGTATCCCTGCTGATTCCCTGGCTGTTCAAGAGTTTTGACTGCAATGATCGCCATTCAGGTTTTAAGTCATACTCATTTCTGCACTGTAATCACAAAAGCAGTCTCTTCCTCAATTGGAGCATGATCTGGCCGAGATATGCTTATCCCTTTACCGAACATGAAAGGCAGACGACACTTGCAAACAAAATTCTTGAATAACCAATTTTTTCATTTTTTATGTTAAAAACATTATGACACCACAATGGAACGAGCTTCTTGAGCTCATTCCAATGAGGGGACATAAGATATGTTTTTCAGACAAAAAATGAAAAAATAATGAAAATTGAATGGTGATTTTTGTGAATAGTGCTGGCCAGTTTTTGCCGTTAGGTTGGGTAAAGGGTAAAACCAGTGGGTTGACAAGATTTCCAGAATAAATATTGCAAAATCAGGATCAAATTGAAAAAAAATATTTAAAAAAAATAACCTCAGAAATTTATTATTCTTGCATTTTATTTTTGACAAATGCAATTCCACATGGCTGTTGAGAGGATAATAGACACAGAATTTCAACCAATCATGACCCAGTCATGATCCTACACAATGCAATAAAAATCCTTTGTCTTTTGTAATCACAGTCATGTAAGTACTTTACGAGCCTGATGGTTCTTGTCATCAAAAGCACTGAGATCACAACAAAATTGGCCTCTTTCTCAGTGAGATCACAATCAGGTCATGACAATTACTCCTGTGACTTTGGATTTCAGAAAACAAAATTTTGCAAAATCAAAACTGAATCAAGAGAAAGGAAATGAAAATAGTATCTGAGATTCAGTATTCTCGAATTTCTTTTGCAGTATTGTTCGGAGATAAGTGGACAGAGAATTTTGACCAGATCATGACCTCGTCACGAGCCAGTCAGAATTCTCTATCTGTTCATGTGATCACAATACTGTGGTTAGAATGATCAACAAAATAAAAAAAACTCATTTAGGCCTAAAAAGTTAAAAATCTGTTTCTCAGACCCTCCTACATCGCCCTTTTGGCTGCCACATGCTCTCTTTTTATAACCAATGCAAACTTAAAAAAGTAAAAATGAAATTGTTTATGTCTGATATTTTACCCAAGTTAACAAAATTGATAAAGTTGTCCCTTGAGTGCAACAAGGCTTTGCAATGCTTTAGCATTGCGAAGCCTTCATGCACTCAAAGAATGAAGTACACCACCACCCATGCTATTCTGTATGCCTAAAACATAAAACAAACCAAGAACATGAACTTTTGATGGCAAAGAAATAATTACACAAATAAAAAATAAAATAAAAAACTGCCCACCCACATGAAATTTTACAAAATAATGGCCTGAGAAACAGAAGATCTACATTGTGGAGGCCTAACTCACATTTTTGAGGCCACCAAAAGCGTATTTATGGCAAAATGTCTTCATGATACTAATGAAATGATCATTAATTAGAAACATTTTTGTCAAAGGTTCATGCAAAAGACAGCACCAGAGATGATCTGGAATATTCTTTGGCAATCAAATCATTCTTGGCCCCAAATAATAAGTTAACCTTGATTGTTCACCCATAGTTAAACATCTCACTTATATTTTGCCATTGATGATTTCAATCACTTTTATATTTCAGTTTACATTCTTATGTTGAAATATTATATTGTCATACTTTATGGAAAGAGTTCAAAAGTTCAAGAGAATTTTTTCATAATCTGGGTAAATCTATTATAGCATTTGTAGGGTTAATTTATTTCCAACAACAGGAGCAATAAACAGCAGATTTTACTATTTCAGTGGAAATTAATACTGTTAATAAAACTGACTGATTTTTTTTTTCTCTATCTAATGAGAATATGAAAATGTACTATTGCTCCCTACTTCCCTGTTGTCTGAGTGACCAGCTGTGATTTCTATTAATTATTTCTGCCTCAGATTCAACTACCAGTAACTACATATGATTCATTTACACGCATAAACTATGCACTAATTGCTGTACATTTTAGATTTTACCACATGGTGGTTAAGTATATGAGTGCATGCAGAAAAGTGTAATCTGATAAAAACCAGAAACTGAATAAATTAAAAAAAATAATACCCCCTCCTCTCCCCCTGCCCCTCCCGGTTTGTACTGGAGTTATGAACTATAATAATGGACATATTTAACTCTGCAAAGTGAAGTTGAAATATTCAAATTTCAGACTGCAATATTTTCTCATAATGCAACTAAAAATTTAGCCAATTCAATCTTGTTTGACAGAGCTCATTGAGCTCTCTCAAACCAGATTGAAATAGGTAAATTCCTAGTTGCATTATGGGGAAAATGGCTACTTGACTGGTTTGCACATAATAGAATAACCTTGTTAATTGCATTAATTCGAAACCGCAAGCCATTTATCAAACCTTTACTTCAAATTTGACCTGTTATTTGCATATAGGATAAAGCATAAATACCTGCCAGAAGTATGCCCCTTTTCATCTTAGAAAGCCTGAATTTTGTCCTGAGATTTTCTCAGATGTTTATGGGTCGATTCCCTTGAAACTTGGTATGGTGTTCACTGCCATGGGTACCTGTGCGATTATAGTTTCGATCAGACTTTTTTGCCAGAGTTTGTGCCCCTCTTTTAGTTCACCTGACTGCAAGTCAGTAGGAGCTATTGTCATCACTTTTGTCCGTCGTCCATTAACTTTTTGCAAAATTGTCATCTTCTTCACAACCACTTGGCCAAATTCAGCCATATATTGCACAGACCATCTATGGAGTATACCCTTTCTATTTTGTTTAAATGAAGCAGCTGCCATATTTGGGCTCTGGTTTATGCCCCAAAAGCTTATAAACCTTTAAAAATCTTCTTCTTATGAACCACCATAGGGAATGCCTTGATATTTGGTATGGAATCATGGAACATCCTTTGGTGTAGAAGATTAAAGTTTGTTCAAGGGAACTTGATAGGTCAATATCTGGGCTCTATGTGGAGGCATATCCATTTTGGGCTCTGCCCAAAATTGCGATTTCAAGAATTGGTGGGCCAATTTCAACCACATTTGGCATGTAGTACAAGTGGGTCCTAAGTAATTGATTGATGCCCCCCCCCCAAAATTTTTACAGCCCTGTGGCAACCCCAGGGGCTAAAATAGAAAAAAAATTCCAAAGCCCATATATCCCAAACCACAAGGAACAGAGAACTGTTATTTGGTATGAAGCATCCATCCTTAGGACCGGTAAAAGGGATTGGTTAAAAAAATTGCCACCAGTTCAATCAGGTTGCCTGGTAGAGGGTATTGAAAAAATGACAAGTCAGAATTTTTGCTGTAGTTTATCCTGGAGAAAAATTTTCATTCACTGAGAACCTTGATTGACATCTAGAATAACCAGTTGTTCTTAAAACAACAAATTGCTGCCAGGCACATTCTTATCTGTTATTCTAATCAGGAAAGTGTTCAGAAAATTTGTGACTTCATTTTGTTTTCCAAAGATTTTATTTCATGTTGAACCCTTTCAATGCTGGAAACATTTATCTGATTCCTGTATGCATGTCTTTAATTTAACCCTCTCTTACTGCAATGTGAGTCCCAAAGATTTTATTGATGCCATGAACAAACCCTTTCAATGCTGAACACATATTTGTTTTTTCTGGTTCCTTGGAAAAAAATTGATCTGATTCCTGTATGAATATCTTTAATTTAACCCTCTCATGACTTTAGTGTGTTTTTTCCAAAGATTTTATTTCATGATGAACTCTTTCACTGATGTGCACATATGTTTTTGTTTCTGGTTTCTTGGAAACATTTATCTGATTCCTGTTTGCACATCTTTAATTTAACCCTCTCATGACTGCAATGTGGATTCCAAAAAAATTGTTGATGCCACGATCAAACACTTCCAATGCTGTGCACATATATGTTTTTTCTTGTTCCTTGAAAAAAATTGAGCTGATTCCTGTATGAATATCTTTAATTTAACTCTCTCATGACTTCAGTGAGTTTTCCAAAGATTTTATTTTATGTTGAACCCTTTCAATTTTGTGCACAGAAATTTTTTTTCAGGTTTCTTGGACCCTCCAAAATAAGCCTCCATAAATTCTCTTTCTGTTTTGTTTATTTTTGATGCTTTAACCATTTTCACACAGATTTGAATTTACTGGTGGCAGTAAAATTCTGTTTCTCTAGTTTGAAATCTTTCTTATTCATTAAAATCACATTCATTCATTTATGGCACAGACCATCTTTGGAGTGAACCTTTTCTCCTTTGTTCAAATGAAGCTGCAGCCATCTTCAGGCTGGTGGAATTTACTCTTCTGATTTTCCCTCCAAATTACTATATCCCTTAGGGTGGGGTTAAAGCTCCATAAGCCTAATATGCTTTTACAATCCTCTTTTTCTTATAAGCCACTTGCAATAATGCTTAGATTTCTTGTTTGGAACTTACTTCAGTGATGCAGATTCACTTTTTTTCAGTAAGTCAAAATTTGGGTTCCCAAAGTTTGGGCTACACTCAGTATTTCTATTTTCAGATGCAATGGGCAGATGTGAACCATATTTGTCATGTAGTATATAACTGGATCATAAGTATTGCATTTATGCTGGATTTTTTTTTGGGGGGGTGGGGTGGGGGGTGTGGGGGGGGGGGGTGGGTAGACAGAACTACAGTAGTTGAAAACAAAACAAAAATTCACAGAACAGAGCTTGCTAGAAAGCTTTCCTAGGACCAGCAGAAATGAATGGCAAATAAAAAAATTGCTCTTACTGCTGGTCACTTACAGATACACTCATCTCTTTTGACAACTTGAGCCAGGTGAGCGTTTTAGGCTCACTTGAGCCTCGTGTTTCTTAGAATAATCATGGTGATGGGGGCAGTTGGGGGGGGGGGGGGGCAGTCACACCTCTAGTTATGTCTGTTAGGGTTTGCCCTATTAAAATTTATGAGAGAGTGGCCATAGGTCTCGTTACAGTTATTCAGGTGAAAATGTCGGCTTTTCAAGAAATGTTCAGCTTCTGATTAACATGGCCGAGGATATTTTGCATTTAAATTACCTCCACTATTCACAATACTCACAATGTATATAGTTTCTGGAAGGTCTGAATATGGCCCTTTCTGGAGACAACTGTACACAACAAAAATCTTACAATATCACCCAAATACACTCAGCCGAATGACACAGTTGATGGTTAAAAAAAATGGCTCAAAATGGTCAAAATTTTCTCATTTTGGGGATAGATCTCCAATTTTCGTACATCGATAGTGATAAAACTGTGTTATAGGAATTCCTCATTCCTCCACTGAGGATTTTACAGCATAACATGATCATTCTGACAAATAAAAAACATATGGGTTTCTTATTCATTTTTTCAGAAGGCTTTCTCAAAGCAAATTTACACAAAAATTGTCCCATTTGTAAACTGCAAATTGTCAGGTCCCAAACAGGTCTGGGTTAGTCATTTAACACTTCCATTTGACCTTGACCCCCAATTGAAATGCACTTGACAATACACAGTTTGAATCAAGACCATCAACAGATTATTTTAGCCATATCACCATTAATGAGAATTATTTACTAAATCCACACCACCATAAACTAAAACTATAGCCCAAAATAGCCATTTGGCTGAGGATATCCAATAACCTCGGAAATGACCTTTTAATAGGAAACGAGACCTCAAGTGAAAAATAAAAAATTCTTCACATTCTCAGAAACAGTAAATGTGCATCTGTATTTAATTCTGAGAAAAATGATGTATGGCACATATGAAAAAAATGTTAACTTAGTGCCCTTAAACCCCATGGATAGCGGCAGACCGAGCACTCTGACAGCCAGTTTCTTTACGTTTCTTTACGCAGTAATGCTAAGTGAGAGAAGGCCTGTTCTTTCACATTTCTGACTCTGATAAAAGCTCTGTAGAGTAAACTTTGCATTAGGTGAAAGCATGTAACACCAGTGGTTCCCCTATTCTACCAAAGCAGTATGCTTTAACCTGAGAGGAGGAAGTTAGTTTTCAATTTAGATGGATGCACAGCTGTATCACCATGAACAATAGCTATCAAGGCAGCTGTGTTGGTATATTGGCCAATGATCAAACTAAACCAATGGTGATGGATTATTTATTTTTGATGTGCACAGTCACTTTCAGCACCAAAAGCTACATCAGGATCACACATTACTGATAAAATTAAAACAAAACCAGAAATTATATTCATTTGTAAACTGCATCCTCCATCAAAATGCATATTTCAGTCCCCACCCACCCACCCACTCTTTTCCACAGCATTCTCAACTCACTTTCCTCATTTGGCTAAGCATCATTCACTGATTCTATCAATTATAACATGACGATCATAAAAGAAAAAATTGTATAAATCTCTTGTAACCTCATTTTCCTGCATATTTATTTATATTTATTTATTGATGTTCAAGGTCACATATTTATGCACAATGGCTAATCATGACCGTGACAGTTTTACGGGTGGAGGAAGCCAGAGTACCCGGAGAGAACCACCGAGCAACGACGAGCAGCTGCCAGCTCCCCAACATCGTAACTCCGCACTGCAGCACAGGCAGGGTTAGATTGGTTGAAGACATTTTCCTGCATAGCATACATTGTGTTTGCTAAAGGGTTAAAAATAGACTCATTTCAGTTCCTGACCTGATCCAAAAGACTGACATTTGAAGTATATGCTATTTGAAAAGAGCTGTGTAAATGTAACGATTAAGAATATTCAGTCCCAAATTATCTCTACTAATCAGACCACACTCTGATAATTCCCTGGAAAGTTCTTAGAAAGAGTTCTCCATATAACTGCACCAGTAAACAGCATTTTCAAATAAAATTGTGTTGAAAAACCTACATAATTCTCTTGATAACACCATTACTGGACTTGAAATACCTCAAGAGGGAGAACTTTCCAGGAAATTATATCTGTACAGGGTACCACTGAAAAAAGAAAAATATGTTTTAATATTTCTTTTAGTTATCCTACAACATATTCCCACTAATACAGTTGGTTGCTATGGAGATTGGAGGCCAGAAATTGCAATGAAAGCAAACACTGTTTTCTACTTAAGGTCTCGTTACAGTTATTCAGGTGAAAATGTCGGCTTTTCAAGAAATGTTCAGCTTCTGATTAACACGACCGAGGATATTTCGCATTTAAATTACCTCCCCTATTCACAATACTCACAATGTATATAGTTTCTGGAAGGTCTGAATATGGCCCTTTCTGGAGACAACTGTACACAACAAAAATCTTACAATATCACTCAAATACACTCAGCCGAATGACACAGTTGATGGTTAAAAAAAATGGCTCAAAATGGTCAAAATTTTCTCATTTTGGGGATAGATCTCCAATTTTCGTACATCGATAGTGATAAAACTGTGTTATAGGAATTCCTCATTCCTCAACTGAGGATTTTACAGCATAACATGATCATTCTGACAAATAAACAACATATGGGTTTCTTATTCATTTTTTCAGAAGGCTTTCTCAAAGCAAATTTACACAAAAATTGTCCCATTTGTAAACTGCAAATTGTCAGGTCCCAAACAGGTCTGGGTTAGTCATTTAACACTTCCATGTGACCTTGACCCCCAATTGAAATGCACTTGACAATACACAGTTTGAATCAAGACCATCAACAGATTATTTTAGCCACATCACCATTAATGAGAATTATTTACTAAATCCACACCACCATAAACTAAAACTATAGCCCAAAATAGCCATTTGGCTGAGGATATCCAATAACCTCGGAAATGACCTTTTAATAGGAAACGAGACCTAGGCACTCTCTTATAAATTGTAACAAGACAGAGACATGCAAAGAAATTTTGAGGTCCAAATGTAATTTAGCACTCTGCCAGTTAATAAAATCATAACAAATGTAATAAAAATGTGTCTGATCAAAGGTGAGCTTAAGCCTCTGCACACTGATGTCAAAATACCAAAATTTCAAGCGAGAAATTTTCACATAATGGCACTGGGAATTTAAACATTTTGATTTTTTTGACAGAACTCTCCAGTTAAATTGCAGAAAAAATTCCTTTTTTTGCATTATAGGAATAAAAATGCAGGTTGTAATTTTCATATTTCAACACGAGTGAGCAAAGGATTAAATTTAACCCTTTATCTAACATGGATAGCAAACGACACTTGCAAAAAATGTTAGATTCCAATGTAGTATTGTTTTATGTTTTTACTTTCCAACAGGGGTCCATTTGTGGTTGCCATGGGCAAGACATGGTGTCCTGATCACTTTGTGTGTTCCAATCCTCAGTGTGGCAAGAAGTTACTGGACATTGGTTTTGTAGAAGAAGGTGGTCAGATATACTGTGAGAGAGACTATGAAATGTACTTTGCCCCACACTGTGCCAAGTGTGGTGGAGCTGTAGTCGGAGTAAGTTATAATTTTAGTGGTATAATTTCTATTTTGTAGATGAAAACAACATATATGAAAACTAGAGCTGAAACGATTAACTGATTAATCAATTAACCTATGATTAACATCTTGATCGATCAAAAAAGTAATTGATTGATTAAACGTTACTTTTCAACTACTGTATTATATGGGTTAACAAAGGAACAAATTTGCTCCAAAACAGGCAAATATTGTCACACTGACTCACATTAATTACATGAGGTAGAGTAAAGCATACAAGTTACGTGCCGACATACTTGTTCAGTTGCATGATCATTATACTGTATCAGTAGCTGGAAATGGTCATTCTTAACCCTTTACCCAGTGCATTTAAAAGATACTTGCAAATTAATAACAAAAAAAATCAGTTTTTGTCTCAAAAACATAGCTTATGACAAGCTCGTTCCAATGAGGGGTCATAAGCTATGTTTGTGAGAAAACAAATTGAAAACAATAAAATTTAAATGGAGATTTTTGTATACAGTGCTGGCCGTTTTTTCCATTTTGTTGGGTAAAGGGATAATGCTGTAAATCATCAATGGTATGGCAGTTATTCAGCTACCTATTACAGGAACTGATTAATCAGTTAACCAAGGTTAATCCATGTGATTAATCGATCTAGAAAACCCTTTAACCATTTCAGCTCTAATGAAAACATGTGTTTCTGCTGATGTAGTCACAATCTAATATAGCCACTATTTCAGACTGATTAACTATTTCTTCATACTCAAAAAGTGTCTGCTTTTGTAAATTGCTCTATAATTTATTTTGTTGACAGAATTGCTTATGGTGGAATTTTAAACAAACCTCCCAAAGAAATTAAGCAGATCAGACAGTATCCAATGACTGCATTTTATTCAGTGGCTCACATAGGTGTAACAGGCTCAAAAACATTCAAGCCATCTGCCCAAGAAGTCTTGTGATGGGCAGAACCTATCTCAAACTTGGATGGTAAAGCAATAAGTTAATTTTTGAGGTGGTATATCCTGACAAGATGTACCATCCCAAAATTTAACTTATAGCCTTACTGTTAAAGTATAATAGACTTTGCAGAACCTGACATGTTGAGCACTGAAGACTCAAGAGATTTTGATTCATTTCATTGTAGTTAGGAAACAGTGTTTTCAAAAAATTCCTAGATAGGCCCTGGAAATGCTGATATGTTTTACACTGGTGGAAAGGGCTTCCTGAATTCTTTTCAGCCATGTGTCAATTAAAATTTAATCTTAACCTGTAGAGTGCTGGAAGACCATATATGGGTTTATGAAATACTGCAGGCAGTAACAATTCATATTGACTCTGGCAAGAATCAGATTTTGTTAATGACACATTGTGTAGTCACATTTGATTGGATAGGGCCTCTTGGCACTATCGAATCAAATGTAACAGAGCAATAAATCATGGTCAGAAATCTGTAGTTAAAAAACGTAGCACTCTACCAGTTAAGCTCAGTAGAAACACAATCCCAGTATAATTTAGGATCTTCTGGGACAGTTAGATCTGCCTCAGTACTTCATTCATAAACAAATCATTTACCTAAAATTGCAGCAATTTTCAGGTAGCATTATTCACAAACACTTTGATTCAATTTGTTTTCTTCTCAAAAACACACCTGATTGAGTTCATTCCAATGAGAAACCATAAGTTATGTTTTGGTGGCATAAAAATGTCCTCAATTAACCTTTACCCAACACACTTGAAATCAAAATGTATTATTTTAAATATTATGTTTTCAAATCTTTCAAGAAATTTTAGCAATACCATAAAATGTGCTCTCCTCATTGGAATGAGCTTGACGCCATATTTCCAGTGAGGTATCACATGGTATGGTTTTGTTGAAATTTTTTGAAAAACAATTTTTTTTTCAACTGCTCAATTTGTGTATTACATGGGCAAATGTGTCTGATTCATTTTGGTAAAGGGTTAAAGAAATTACTATGCAAGTGTCTTTTGCCATTTGAGTTGGGTAAAAGCTGCTGGTATGTTAGGTCACACACTGATAGAAAGAGCTCATGGTCATGCGATAATTGGATCTCTTAAGCAGGAAAAGGCACACTTAGCATTGGTGATGTTCTAAAGTAGATCACTGCATCTAAACAATCAAGGAAAATTGTCTGGTTTAGGATGTGGGTCTCAAACCATTTTCTCTGTCATTTCAAGTTTATGGTACCTGTTCATTAGTCACAGAAAATAAACATTAACAACCCTAAAAAAGAATTCACTACTCTTTTTGACTAATGTAATATTAAGGCCCCGCAAAGTAGATCTTCTGTTTATCAGGTCATTTGTTGTAAAATTGCATGTGGGCAGGTGGTTTTTTATTTTATTTTTGTAATTATTTCTTTACCATCAAAAGTTCATGGTCTTAGTTTGTTTTCTGTTTTCGGCCTCATAATCTGCAAAATAGCATTGGTGGTAGTGTATTTCGTCCCTTGAGTGCAAGAAGGCTTTGCAATGCTAAAGCATTGCAAAGCCTTGTTGCACTCATGGGACAAATTTATCAATTTTATTAACTTAGGTAAAATATCAGGCATAAACAACCATGTGGGAGGACCTGAGAAACAGATTTATAACTTTTTTAGGCCTAACCTGTTTGTAATATCTTCTGCATACCTTGGTCACATTGGATTACTGTGTCCATCCTCTTGTGTCTCATCACATACTTCCAGTTTGCTGTATTTTGTATGTTTGAATACTCATCTAAAATATCACAGAATTTGTTTTCTGAATCTATATATTTTATTTTTTGTACACTTTGGTCAAAGTTTTCCACATAGCAAGTAAAGCTTCCTATGAAGGATATTAAAAACATTTCTACATATAAAAAATTATAGTACAAGACTGCAAGAGTTTTTTTGTTGTGATTTTGATAGATTTGCATTCTAGACTTGAGCCCCTTGATAAGAAATTGATGTAATACCTTTTGATTAATTTGTATAAAATCAGAGACCAGGCAGCTTGGGTGAAGAAGTCACCTCGAATTGGCAAATTTTGCTCTGCCTTCAATAAAAAGCGACTCTGAAGTCACCTTGCGAAAATTTGTTCTACTTTGAAATTAGGTGAATTCCATGCAAAATTTGAAAAATAACTGCTTGAAAGTCATTTTATTGGATGTATTAAATGATGTGGAGCTAATAATCATAGTAACTAAAAATAAGATCAGCAGATACAAAAAATGTTCAGTGATCAGTCAAACCCAGCATGTTTATACTTGCAGTGAAACTAGTTGACAAGTGCAAAACACAGTGATTTTGTGTTTGGACATTCTTGAACATCTTTTCAAAACAATTGTTTTCTAACTGAAAACCTCTTATAGAGGGCATTTTTATAGAAAACAATGCTATGGATAAAAATTTCGCTTTTAATTCTCATCTGAAGTTTGAAGTGGGTCAAAAACATCTATCTTGTTGACATTATAGGTAGTGTACTCTTTTAATTTCAAAGTGTACTAGCTTCAGAAAAGGAGCCTTCTAAACACTGAATCTACCCAGAATGACTTATATTTTCCAGGAATTATTCAGTGTAAAACATTTTATATTGTATTGGTTACAATGAGGTAAATAAAACATGAATTCTACACCATGAAGGGTGATCTGTTCTTTGCAAAAACTATACACCTCCCTGTACTTCCCAGAATTATTTTGCAGAACTTTTGTTTTCTAAATAAATTACATTCCTGAACGCGTTTTTTCTCCCAATTTTTTTCTCTGCTTTGCTATGTTATTTACATAAGAGAAAACTATATAATGGAGGAATCATGTAAAGGCCATTCATGTTTCTCCCTCCCGCTCACTTCTTCCTGTATTCATTT
The DNA here is from genome assembly GCA_031216915.1 of Pictodentalium vernedei. NCBI lineage: Eukaryota > Metazoa > Mollusca > Scaphopoda > Dentaliida > Dentaliidae > Pictodentalium > Pictodentalium vernedei. The sequence continues at coordinate 546,487,320 of CM062297.1, forward strand.
GACTTCTCCCTAAAGTCTGTTGAGGGAGAGGTCACTCAGTTACCCCTTAGTCTGGTCACTGTATAAAATATACTGTTTTGCGATTTCCAGAAATTTTTGGTGAAAGTAGCAAAAACTCTCTGACCCAAAACATAATATCAAATGAAAATTGACAAGTATTTAAATTTTTATATCTTATTTGACAGAATTTAGTTTTCTTAACATAAGACAGTCGGAAAATAGCAAAATTCTGAATAACTAAATTATCCCTGTTATTTGTGTATTTTTTGCTTACAAGTTAACTCTTTAACTGGTAGAGTGCTGGAAGCCCATATTTGGGCTTTATTCTAAAGTGCCGGGTACACAACTTAAACTCTTCATATTCTGTGGATGTACTTCATATTATCTTTGAAATGATATAATTTTATCTGTTAGGATTTGCCTTATTACAATTTATGGGAGAGTGCCTACTGGCACTCTCCCATAAATTGTAACAAGGCAAAGATGCACAAAAAGCTTAAGGACCATAAATAATTTAGCACTCTACCAGTTAACTGGTTGAGTGATAGAAGCCACTATCAGGGCTTTCAAAAACAAGAGCAATGCAGAGCATGGCATATGCCCTCGAGCGGTGTCATAAAAGGGTAGGTAAGTCTCTCGGGCATAACTAAAATCAAAAGGAAGCTTCCTCCAGACACCAACAATGCTTCACAAAAAATTAAAATTGATTTGATTCAGCATTCATAAGTTATCAGATGGAACCCAAATTCAAGATGGCTACCATGCCAGCCATATTGAATTGGTTATCTGATCTAAAATCGAAAGAAAGCTCCCTCTAGGCACCCATAATGCATAACCAAAACATGGAACTGATTCGAGTCAGTATTTATTAGTTACTGGATGGAAACCAAATTCAAGATGGCTACCATGGAAGCCATAATGAATTGGCCACTGGTGGCCATCTTGGTTCAGCTGACTGGTCCAACATTGAATGAAAGCTTCCTCTAGACAGCAACAACGCATAATTCAAAAATAAAAATGATTTGAGTCAGCATTTATTAGTTATTGGTCGAAAACCAAATTCAATATGGCCATCATGGTGGCCATATTGAATTGGCTTGCTCATCCAAAAACTGGTCCAACATTGAAAGGAAGCTTCCTCTAGACACCAACAATGCAAAATTCAAAAATAAAAATAATTCAAGTCAGCATCCATTAATTATTGGATGGAAACCAAATTCAATATGGTGCCATATTAAATTGATTGATTTGGCTAGCTGATCCAAAATCAAAAGGAAGCTTCCTCCAGACACCAATAATGCATAACCAAAAATGAAATTGATTTGAGTAAGTATTCATTAGTTATTGGGTGGAAACCAAATTCAAGATGGTCATCATAATGAATTGGCCACCAATGGCCATCTTGGTTCAGCTGACTTGTCCAAAATCGAGAGGAAGCTTCATCTAGACACCAACAATGCATAATAAAAAAATAAAAATGATTTGAGTCAGCATTCATTAGTTATTCGATAGAAACCAAATTCAAAATGGCTTCCATGGCAGCCATATTGAATTGGCTAGCTGGACCAAAATCGAAAGGAAGCATTGTCTGGTCATCCACAAGTGATCCCTAAAATTTTGATTTGATCAAATGAGCGGTTCTTTAGTTATTTGACGGAAACCAAAAGTTAACGGCCGTATAGCAGACAACGGACACCAAACGACAGATGGACATGGTGAACCCCAAGAGGTTCTCAGGGGCATAAAATGAGGTTACCAGAGCAAACGCTAACATTTTCCTTACTGATATTTCATATTCAGTTAAATGCAAATGTTTTGTTCATATAAATTTGTTTTACCACAAATATTGGAGAGTGCCTTTGGCACTCTCCAATAATTTGTAATAAAACAAGTTTTTATGAATAAATTCAGTTTACCAAAAATGATATTGCCCTCAACCAGTTAATTTACAAGATTTTATTATGCTCCAAAATATTCACCTTTGAAAAAAATGGGAGCCATCTTGAAGCACTAAGTAAAATATCTTGTTTTAGGCCTCATAATCTACAGAATAGCATGCGTGATGGTGTATTTTATCCCTTGAGAGCAAGAAGGCTTTGTAGTGCTATAGCATTGCAAAGCCTTCTTGCACTCAAGGGACAAATTTATCAATTTTTTTAACTTGGGTAAAATATCATACATAAACCGTTTAATTTTTATTTTTTTTAAGTTTACGTTGGTTATAAAAAGAGTGCATGCGGCAGCCAAAAGGACCATGCAGTAGGACCCTAGAAACAAATTTTTATTTTTTTTAGGCATACTTTTTGAAGGCATATCTTTATGAAAAACCTCTGTTTATCTTTTTTTGTCAAAATTAGATTTTGATTTTTAATGACCAAATGTTTCATCAATATTTTTTTCCACCATCTTTCAGGAATGTGTAAATGCTTTACAGAAGCAATGGCACCCTCACTGTTTCGTTTGTTCACACTGCCATCAACCAATAGGAGGAACTGAATTTCATGTTGAAGATGGAAAGCCTTTCTGTAATGCAGGTATGTTATCCATGTCCCTCCATATAGAGATGAGTCCTTGCATTAGTTTGAAGACATTTGCAACATTTTTTGTTCAAAAATTTATAAACAGTCCATACTCAAATAATTGGGATTGTCCTTTGAAAAATTACTACATGTTCTTTAACTCTTAATGGCCTAATTCTGACTTTGATAACTATTTAATGCAAAGGAACAGGTGCCCCAACATGCATTGTTTGGGTAAACTCAAAACTTGTTTTCTAAGTACCTTGTCAGTTATTTCTAGGCAAGTCTTGGCTGCCTCTGTAGGAAGCCAAGACTTGACTAGAAACAACTGTAAAGCCACGGGATGTAGCGAAAATGTATAAAAAATCTCCAGGCCAATAAGGGTTAACAGGGTTATTTGCAGGTGTCGAAAAAACTTGTAATGTGATGACTCTGATAACTGACAAAATCATTTTTAGCTCAACTTGACAATGTCAGGTATGAGCTATTGTTCTTTTCATCTGCTGACTAGCACTAAGGGACAAAAAACCCCAGAAAACATTCAGTTTAATTGAAAACAATGATATCTGTCAGACATGACTGAATTGGATAAATATCTAGTTGGATTATGTGAAAAGTTTGTGACTTGAAAATTTGATTTTTGCTGTATCATTGTACAGGGGCTGAATATGTTGTTGAACCACAGTTAAAAACTAGCACATAGGAAATGGAGGAATGAAGGATGTGTGCTTATTGGGTGATACAAAAGAGAGGATCAGTATGTTGATCAGTGAAATGGATGGCCAAAGACTTATTATCATTATACTTTTAAAAAGAATGCCATACCATCTGGGATTCACACCTTAATTACTTTGAATTAGATAGTTCAAAACTGTAATAAATAAAATACATAAGAAAAACAATAAAATGCAAATAAAATTGACGATAAATGATAAAAAATCACAAATGCACACAAACTAAGAAATATCTATGTGGGTTTCTTTGTGATTTAATATATCTTTTATTTAAAAACCGGTGAATATTGTTGATTGGTATTTTTTTCAGTGAAAGGGCTTTTGTCATGTATGAAACTTCTCATCCTCCACCCATCATTTCTTATTGAAAGGGGTAATTATTATGCTCTTCAAAAAATTTTTGGGTTAGCATATAGTTGCTGCTTTATCTGCCTGGCCATTTATCTGTCTGTCCGTCTGCCCATCCATCTGAAACAAATGGTTTCCGGATGATAACTCCAGTTTGATTTCCTGTATGACCTTATTATTTTGCACCATTACTGCCTACAATAAAATGCAGGTCAAATTCAATTTTCAGCTTTATAGCATTTCCCATTACAGAGTTATACCCCTTGAAAAAAAAAATGCAAAATGATAAAATCAGTAGTTTCCAGATGATAACTCTAGTTTGATTTGATGTATGACTTTATTATTTTGCAACGTTGCTACCTATACCATGAAATGCAGGTCAAGTTCAATTTTCACCATTATGGCATTTCCTGTTCCAGAGTTATGTCCCTTGAAAAGCCACAAACTGGTAAAATCAGTGGTTTCTGGATAATAACTCTAGTTTGCTTTGATGATGTATGACCTTATTATTTTGAAACATTACTACCTTCCATAAAATGCAGGTCAAGATTGATCTTCATTGTTATGGTATTTCCCATTCCAGAGTTATGCCCCTTGAAAAGCTGCAAAATGGTAAAATTAATGGTTTCTGGATGCTAACTCCAGTTTGCTTTGATGTATGACCGTTACCTTTTCTCTCTTTTTTTTTGCTTCACATGCATTCTGCCCAAAAAATTTGTCTGTTTGCATTTTTTTGGGCGCATATTTTTACTTGTTTTGAATGAGCCAGCAATTGAGAAACTCTGAATATTTTATAAAATTGAAATCAAAATTTTTTTCTGATATTGTGGAATGTATTTCATATTTGGATAAAAAATTACATAATTATGTATACACTTTATTTTATTTTCAGATTGGGCTAAACTCTTCCAATCAATGTGTGCTGGATGTAATTTCCCCATTGAACCTGGAGACAGATGGGTAGAAGCCATGAATCAGAACTACCACTCTGAGTGTTTTAACTGCTCTGTAAGTGATTTACTAAATGATATACAAGATTGTGCTACATGCACTATTAAATTTGAGGTTTAGGGTTAATGTTGATATCCATATTACAAGTTAACTCTCTGCACACTGATATCAAAATATATCAAACAGCAATTTTTTTCCCATAATGCAACTAGGTATTTATCCAATTCAATCTCATTTGACAGATCTCCATGAGATCTGTCAAACAATATTGAATTGGTTGAAATTCACAGTTGCATAATGGGAAGCTATGCAATTTTCATGCAGTATACACTTACCTTGTTATTTGTTAATTGATATTGTATTGAGTATGCTGGAAAATAAAGTTTCATTCATTCATCCATTCATTCATTCAGTATTTTGTCAACATTGTGCAGAGGATTAATACCTTTTCAACCCTTTACCCAATGCAGACAATATAAAAATGAATTATTTTAAATATCATTTTTTTAAATTTTTCAAAATATTTCAACCAAATCATATTAGGTGACCCCTCATTGGAATGAGCTCAGCATATGGTTTTGTTGAAATCTTTTGAAAAATATTTTTTCAGCTGCTGAATTTGCATATTACGTGGGTTGATGTGGCTGGTTCATTGGGTAAAGGGTTATTCAAGCATCTGTAATGCTGCCCTGTGGAGAAAGAAGGGAAGTAAACTATTTCTTTTTTTTAGGACTCTACAATGCTTCAAAATTTGATTCAATTCAAAACTGTCCTGATGATTTGATTTCAGTCATGCTAATTCTGAAATTTTTGATTCATTGAATGTTCTCAAAATTCTACGGTCTCCTCTTGAACTCTTCTTTTATCACCAGGTTTCCTGTTCAGAAGACTTGATGTAAAAGAGGAGTTCAAGGGCATTCCACATCCGCAAACACTTGGTTTCCATTTTGGAATATTTCTCTTTTTTGATTGCTTAGTTTCAATTGAGTCGATTCGATTCCATCAGAAATTTGAGCTTCACAGGGCCCTATTTCTTTTCTGTTTACTCTTGTAAGATTACAAAATCGCAGATTTCTAACATACTAGATTTGGAAAGGTCAGTAGCTCTTACCTAACATGACCAGAAGAGGATGATGAGTTACTGAAAAGTTTATTTTTTCCTAAAAAACCTAGCTTATGACCAATCATGAAGGGTCGAAAGCTATGTCTTTGAGGCAAAAATTGAAAAAATAAATGTGAATGGTGATTTTGGAGAAGAATACTGATCTGTTATGACAATTAGATTAGGTACATGGTTAAAATGAAACATTTACTAGTTCTCATCACAGCTACATCAAGATTGTTAAATGAATGAATGGAGAGGGAGGCAGATTGATGGGCTGACAGACAATCATGTAACGTCTCATACACACCTGCTAGTAGATATTGGAAAATGATAACTGTTGCATCAAGGAAGTGAAGACCTATTGACAGTCTGGGAGCATGTTGTCTCATTGCTTAGAGAACTGGACTCAAAACCAAAAGCACGACAGTTCAATTCTGTCCCGCATCACTTACGTTATGTCTTTGGGCAAGACACTTAAGCCTTTACCTAACAAGAAAGGCAGATGACACTTGCAAACAAAATTCCTGAATAACTATTTTTTTTTTCATTTTTGCATCAAAAACTTAGCTCATGACCCACCATTGGAACAAGTTTGTCATAAATTATGTTTAATTGAATGGTGATTTTGTGTACAGCGCTGGTTGGTTTTGGCAGTTATATTGGGTAAAGGGTTAATCCTGATTGCCCATGTGATGGCATGGTGGCACTGTGCACTAAGGTGTACAGCTTGTCAAAGTGCACTTTCCTTCAACTGCTGCTAACCCTGATTGTTGAAGGTTAGTACATTGGAGAGTCTTGATAGTTACTCATCACTGCTTGGTAGTTCTCTGCAGGCTCTCCGCCATCTCTGGAGTACCACTGAGCAGCTGACAGACTCCCTATCATACTAACTCTGCACATGCAGAGTTAGTGGAGAGTTAGCACCAGTTGAAAGCAGGTGCACCATCGACATGTAGTACACCTTAGTACACTGTGCCACCACAAGGGCAATTGGAATTAACCCTTTACCCAACACAGACAATATCAAAATTTATTATTTTAAATATCATTATTTTAAATTTTTCAAAAAATTTCAACAAATTATATCATGTGACCCCCTCAAGGGAACGAGCTCGATGGTTTTGTTGAAATGTTTTTTAAAATAATATTTTTTTCAGTTGCTGCATTTGCATATTACGTGGACGGATGTGGCTGATTCGTTGGGTAAAGGGTTAACCCTTTACCCAACGTAACGGCCAAAACCGGCCAGCGCTATTCTCAAAAATCGCCAATTAATTTTCAAAATATTTTCATTTTTTGTCTCAAAAACATAGGTTATGACCCCTTGTTGGAACGAGCTCATTGAGCTTGTTCCAATGAGGGGTCATAACCTATGTTTTTGAGACAAAAAATGAAAAAAATTAGTTATTCAAGAATTTTTTTTGCAAGTGTCGTCTGCTTTTCATGTTAGGTAAAGGGTTAAGTCTTTTGCCCAAGGACACAATGCAGTTACCGTTGGCCAGGATCAAACTGTCAACCTTTCATTTTGAAGTTCAATGCTCTAACCACTGATCCACCATGTCCAATACCCACCATGCTCTTTGACAGCATAGGTAAAAATAATTGAAAAAGTTTGACTTTATTCTTATGCTGAGGCCATGATTAAGACAGGACACAATGACGTTGGAGTATGGGGGACTGGAATCAACAACCAAGTTGGGGTTTTTCAAATGTTTCACAAGTGCCATAGCTATGAGTGTAATATAGGAAAAACTCCTAAGTGACATTGATTCCTGTCCCTCGTACTCTACCTGAATTGTGTTCTGTATTTATACCACGATTAAAGTGGAATAAGGCCTAAAAAAGTTAAAAATCTGTTTCTTAAGCCCTCCCACATGGTTCTTTCGGCTGCCTCATGCTCTTTTTTCATAACCAATGCAAACTTAAAAAAATAATAATTAATTGTTTTATGTCCCGATACCAACCGCAATACCTTGCAGTGATTGGTCAATGCCTCATTGATTTTATTTTATGTCGCCAGGCATGCGCATATGTCTACTGTCAGCGATTCTTATGTGCACTGTCAAGGAAAGCGTCTCATTGCCATGAGCAACGGTTCATCGCAATGTCTTTTTTCACTTGAAATCAACTGAGACAAATACATTTAACTGAAGTAAAATACACACAAAAGTACCGTTATTACGTACAAAAAGATTAGTTATGTAAACATGGGTAATTATTTATGAAACCGATTAGATGATAAGGTCTCTTTTCATTAATTCACTGTAACATAAACTGAAATGAATTAACACCTTACCGAAACAATGTCTGCTTTCTAATATTCACTGTTCACAAATGAAGAGGCTCACGGCAGTGTTTTTTTGTTATTTAAGATTACAATAAAATAAAAGATTTTTTTTTCCAATTCAATTTTACTTTTGTAAGAATGGGACATATACGTTATTCTGTTTGTTGGCAGGGGACATGGTCTCACGTTCCCTGCATGAAACATATATTCAACCTCGACTGATGCCTCGGTTGGATATAAATTTCATGCAGGGAATGTGAGACCATGTCCCCTGTCAACAAACAGAATAACTTATAATGTCTGATATTTTACCTAAGTTAATAAAATTGATGAATTTGTCCCTTGAGTGCAAGAAAGCTTTGCAATGCTTTAGCATTGCAAAGCCTTCTTGCACTCAATGGGTGAAATACACCACCACTTATCCTATTCTGTAGATTATGATGTCTAAAACATAAAACAAACCAAGAACAAGAACTTTTGATGGAAAAGAAATAATTACTAAAATAAAAAATGAAATAAAAAACCACCCGCCCACATGCAATTTTACAAAAAATGCCCCGAGTAATGGAAGATCTACTTTGTGGGGCCCAAACTGAATGAAGCTTAGATTTTTAAAGAAAAATATCACCTTCAGTGGTCTGTAATTTCATTCACGTCATAACATCAACCATATGGGTAATGACCAATAAGATGCATTCTTAAATGATGTTTTACATGTAGGTTAGATTCCATGCATGGTTTATCTAGCACATTTCTTAATGTCTCTGTTGTATCGGGTACTGTTGAATACAAAAACAAAATATGGTATAAATTGCCATAAACACTGAAAGTGGGGTACTAGCCTTCAATTGCAGCTAACTCGGCTTGTGCAGAGTTTGTACAATGGGGAGTCCTACCTTAAACACCAATAAACATAAAGTGTACAAACCCTGTTGTCCACAGAGGTCAACCAATGTTTAAGGACACACAGTATACACTTACCATCTTCCTTGTATTAAACTCAGACACACTCAGACACCATCAGTCTTATTTAACCACTTTTGTTGGAACTTGTTTTTTCTTTTATTCTTGGTGACCATCACTGACAATCAAGTTCCCACAGACCCTAAAGCCACCCTGACACTTGCATGTATTTTGGTCATGAACATGTCCGCATTCTTGCATGTCAACACACGCCACATTTGGGGCTCAAAACTTCTTATCATGACAAAGTTAAGCATAGTTTGCACCATGTTGTGCCATCTGACATGCATCAGTTACAAACTAGGTCCGCATCTGCCATGAACACGTGACACATCTGTGTCACGCAATGGCACACCATGGCAATCATCATTACACCATAGTTGCGCCAAGAGTACAGACTATTTGCGCATAAGTTGCGAGGTTGTCATGCCCAGGGCATGGATGGTTACTCATAGATACGCCATAGTTGCACATGCGTGAAGTCATCGTTGAAGAATTTGGGTTGCAACTGCCCATGCATTGGGACGCTAAAGTGGTCACATGTGCACAAACTATGTGCAACCTATGCGTACCGTTGCGTGCCACTGGTGTTGGCATTGCTACAGAGGCACGCATTACCAAGCAGTGACACTCAGTGGCCTGCAAAAGTTGCGCATGAGTTGTGCATAGGTTGTGCATAGTTTGCTCATTAGCCATGTGACTGGCACAAAAATGATGGGACACCTCAAAAAATTTATTTTTGAAAATTTTGAAATTTCGGCCACAGCCTGCCACACACTTATGCACTGGCACGCATCCCCAAGCACACTTCCATGACTAGTTCCATCATTGGCATGCCACAATGCATGCCTTTTCATGCTACCTCTGTCGTGCAAGTGTCAGGGTGGCTTAACCTTAACCCATTGTTTTCTTTGCGAGGGCTTGGAGAAAATAAACAAAATCTTTGCCAGAACCAAAACACCATTGTCTGGGTTCTCACAAACTCGGGAAGACCTCCATACACTTGATATAATAAAACATGACAAAATACATAAGGAACTTCAGCCTTGCAGTCTTTCTAAGTTCACTTAGGTTGAGCCATGATTAACGTGTATTTAACTCTTAGCCCGCTGAATATTTTCTAAATATTTTTCATCAAATCTAGTCATAGGTGCATGAACCAATTACCGATCATTCAAAGTCATTTCGCTCGATTACTAGGTCAATTCCGATTATAAATTGAGTACCTATTTTGTGTAGTCTGTATATTTTCTAAACCCCTCTAGAAGCTGCCTGACCTTGAAAATGTCATATGCATTTGAAGTGTAGCACGTTGAAATGAAATGACAGTGTGTTGTACTGTGTATTTGGCATGGCTTTGGTGTCAGCAACCTTTAATCCTTGCATGAAAAAGATATTTTCTTTTAAGTTTACATCAGAGACACGGCTCTCACATTCTCAGCAGCCCTGTCTGTTTGTAAAATGCAGGAGGGCGATTTGTCGCCTGCCTTAGAATGACTTCAGGAGGGTGCCGCCCTGCTTGATCTAAATTTAATCTCATTTTCCATGAAGCAAAGTGCTCATTTTTTATAGCACAGGACGACCTAAAAATAGAATAAGACTGACAAGTGTGCTGTCATTGGTTGCCTGTAATATGTTAACAGCAGTGCTGTTAACATATTACAGGCAACCAATCAGTCCTATTTTATTTTAGGCGAGAATAAATTTTACCAAGGCTAGGTAATTCGGCAACAATGAACAGTAAATGATTTGCCCAGTCGAAATAGTTTGGAACAAATCTAATGCTTGCGTGTGATAACCCCTTTATCTATGTTATTTTTAAGTATCTTTTTCTGTGATGAATTTGAATGATTCCAAACTAACACTGACATTCAACATAACTATTTGACAGAGACGAATGTGTGTCTCACGTGACCCTCGTTTCCCCACTCTGACTGCGCAGGACCAAATGTAAATTCTTATCTGTTAAATTCTGAGTTCACAATATTGCCAAAGCATTGTTCATTCCATAAATTGCGCAACCACCACATCATAATGTTAAGGCAATTTCAGAGTTTATTGCATGGATGTGGGTACACGGTTTTGTGCTCGACTTTATTAAGGAGGGTGATTTCTTATTCCTATCAGCTGGCACTTTGCGAAATTGTCATCGGTGAATTATGTTTGAAAAAAAAATTGATAATCGGTGAAAACCGATATTATACTGGTGGTGCCAATTCGATTCCAATACCCTATAATCAGCTGATTATGTCAGCCAATTCATTTAACTATTTGATCACTAAAATTAACTCCAAGAATCATTGGTGGAAAAACTCCATACAATTTAACCCTTTACCCAACGCAGACAATATCAAAATTTATTATTTTAAATATCATTTTTAAAATTTTTTCAAAAAATTTCAGCAAAACCATATCATGTAACCCCTCTTTGGAATGAGCTCATTTCAAAGAGGGTCACATGATATGGTTTTGTTGAAATTTTTCGAAAACTAATATTTTTTCAGCTGCTGAATTTGCATATTACGCAAGTGGATGTGGGCTATTCGTTGGATAAAGGGTTAAAAAGGGAAAATTTGTTTAAATGTGCCCAAATTATACTTATTTCAGTAGAGAAATCCTGTCCTGGGCAGGAATATCTAGCAGCATGCAGTGAGTTAAACCAAGGTTGTCTAATTTTGAAGGTGGTCCCTTTCAATTTCTAGAAAATGTTTTTACATCCTTAACCCTTTATCTACTGCTAGGGGCATGGTGGTGTCCCTGTAACCGGTTCTTGTCAGATCACCGAATTTAAGCAAAGTCGAGCGCGGTTAGTAGTTGGATGGGTGACGATTTCAGCGACTGATTTGCGCTCCCGCATTGTGTCCTTGTGCAAAGCACTTAAACCCAATTGTCTATATGGGAGCACAATGACGCTGTGTACTAAGGTGTACTGCACATCAATGGTGTGCATGTCTTCAACCAACCTAACCCTGCCTGTGCTGCCTTGCAGAGTTCAGAGTTAGGATGTTGGAGAGCTGACAAGCTGCTCGTCATTGCTTGGTGGTTCTCTCCGGCTTCCTCCGCCCATAAAACTGTCACCGACATGGTATGACCCTGGCTGTTAATGTGTCGTTAAACCTTAATAAAATAAATCTACTGCTAGTTGCTGATGACCACTGCTGATTTACAAAGTCATTGTAAGCTATTGCCATGGCATGTCCGGATGTCATACTAAGTCACCCTGCCAAATTTCAGGAAAACTGATGCATAAATGTGACCCAAAAAGCCTGTGCTGAAAAAATCCAAAACAGGAAGTGCTCATCTCATCATACTGAATACTTTATTTCAGCATAATAATATAACAGGTACAAGTATTTAATCCTCAAGGGCCTGGAGAGTTTTATGCAATTTTTCTACACTATGACAGTCTGAATCCTTTGGCTTTGCAGTTGTGTCTTAGCAAGTCTTGGCTGCCAAAATAGACAGCTAAAACTTGCCAAGAAACAACTGCCAAGGCACTTAGAAGGTAACTTCTAAGTTTATGCAGATGCAGCATATTGGGGCTCCTGCACTAGTAAGTGATCAATCAGAATTAGGCCATTTGGGGTTAAACAAAGCAAACTCAGTTATACTGCGGGAGAACGCATAGTCATAAGGACTGTCTTCCTGCTGTCCCCATGTTTTCGTAACCCTGGTTGGTCCTCACACATGAAAAAGGCCCCTTCCAATTTCCATGGATTAAACCCTGAAATGTGTCACAACCTGATCACAATCCTATCACCATCTGATCAAAATCTGATTGATAAGACATAAGACGTTTGTTGTGATCACAATACTGTATCTTTATAGATTAGGCTATTAAAGAAAATTACTGTTTCTTAGGCACCTCCCTCATCACAGAAATTCTGCCTCATCACCATTTTTTTCACCTGGAAATCTCTTCTATGACACTATTTTTCACTTGTAGGACAAATATTTAACCAACTGTACCTTGTTTGACAGAGCTCTGTCAAACAAGGTATAGTTGGTTAAATTTTCAACTACATTATGGACATTTTCACTGGTGAAAACATGGATTTGCCACATAATAGTGTAAGTTGTTAAAGTTCTGATTCCTACCATTTTCAGAACTGTTTTGTGAATAAACAGAAAAAAAGCCTCCATCTCTCATCATAAAATTAAGGAAAAATTGCCTGAGAAACAAGAAATTTTTCTTGTAGGCCTTATTATAAATATTTATTTGGTCATACATTTCATTAATTGATTATTTTATTCTCATTTCAGACATGTCAGATTAGTTTAGAAGGACAACCTTTTGTTCCAAAGGGAGGCAAAGCATATTGCAGGAAACATGCAAGATAAACTTGTGATCAAGAAAAAGACTTAGGATTTTTCTGGAAAATTGTTTTGACTTGGGATATTTGTTTATAAAAAAGTTGCAGTGTGTGCCTTACCTTTATGGAAATTGACTGGTTACCAAATCTACTTGCTATAATCTATTTTTTGTCATATCAATACAAGCTTGTGTCTGATAGCACCACTCTAGTCTTTGACATATCTCTATATATAGCATGTTTGTACTATTGGATAACATATGGTTTTTATTAAAGAAATGAATCATATCAGTTTGTTGACATATTGAAGACAGAAATCTTGTTAACACTTAACCTAACAAAGGTGCCACATCCATCCATGTAATTTACAAATTAAGCAGTAGAAAAAAATTTATTTAGCTTGTTCTGTGAGAGGTGACATTATGGGTTATTGGAATAACTTGAGAGTAACATGGTCTGAGGTTTTGTTGCTTGCAGTTTATGTTCAACCGAGATACTTTGTGTGGAGGTTTAACATAAACTCTGAGCCGTAAACCTCGGACTGTGTTACCATTAATTCATCACAATAATGTATATGTTCCAATAAGATCCTACCCATAGCCCAATACCCACATCGTGAAATGAACAAGGCAACTTTTAACCCTTTGAACATGAGAGGCCGCTTTACCAGCCCAGGGAATGGTACGTCATAATTTCATTAAGTAGGATACCTGCTAAGTTAAGGGTGAGGCTGCACATAGAAAATATTGATTGGTCTACCCCCAAATAATAAATATGGACTCTTCTAGCTGCTGCATTTGAACTGACATGGAAGATACCACCAGTGTTCAAAGGGTTAATGATAACAAGTTTTGTAAAGAAATCTCTGGGGTTCCACACAGCATCACTGAACAAATAATGAGGAAATAAGATGATGGTCGAAGCCACTCCATTTTAGCTCACATTGTAAACTGATTTGTAATTTAAACAACATTCATTTTGAACATCTTTTGCTCTTCATGTGTGAAATATCTAGTAAAATGAAGCAACTTGAAAGTCAAAAAGATCAAATAATTGTGGAACGGGCATCCACATTTCAAATATTTTGCATGATGACATCAAATGTGAACATATGCTACTGGAACTGTAAACATAGAAAAAACTATGTGAGCTCATTGCCAATCAGAGGGTCAGGATTTTAGTCTTAATGGAAAATGATATGGTTTTGTTGACATTTTTGGTGAAAAATTAAAAAAAAAAATTAAAATAGCATTTTGATTTGGTGTGCATTGAGTAAATGGGTAAGTGAATATTGAGGGAGCTCGTATTGATGCACTTTTGGAATGGTGTGACAAGGCACACAGTTAAAAAATGAACGTAATACAAAATTGACAGGGTTGGCAAGCCCCCAGCAACTTGAATGCAGACTTTCTTTATAGAAGCACCAAAGCCAATTAAATGACTGAAGGCAGACTCCCGTAACAACTGAAAAGCAGAGTTTGAGTCACTCAATGGTGTTTGTTCATCAGTTCAATTATCTTTTGCCAAAAATTACAATGTTTCCATTGTTTTTGCACCACACAGGAGTGAAGAAAAGTCATGGGACCCAGAAACTCCAGAACCTGAAGTTTCTGAACTCATAGTCAGGGCACTATTTGTTATTCAAAATTTGTTTTATTACAAATTATTGGGGAGTGCCCACAGGCACACTCCAATGACTTGTACTAGAACAATTTTATATAAACAAAATATTATTTGCATTTGACTGAATGTGAAACTTGAACATGGAAAATGTTGGCTTTTGCTCTAGTACCCTCATCTTTCTGAAAGCTCTGATAGTGGCTTCTAGCACACAACCAGTTAAACCCTGCAATAGTATGTTACCCTCTTTTTCCTCTGCCTATACCAGTGAAGAGTGATAGTGGAAGAAAAGTCATGGAAATTCTTTATATAGATTTGTATGTTAACCCAATCTTAGTGTATCTTTTGCTTTTACTGATGAAATGCTGTTATGTGATACACAGTTGGAAAAGGCTCTCTCAGCCTTTTCCAACAGTGTGTCACATATCAGCTGATTATAAGCCAAATGAAAAAGAAAAAACTAAATGAATTAAATGGGCTGCTATTAACATTATTTGCCCTAAAACCATTATTTCAGTATACTTAGTTTGATAGAAACTAGGAAGCTCTGCCAACAAAAATATTATGAATTTAATTCTAATGTCTTAACCCCATTGCTTTTGTTTTAAGCTTATTTGTTTTACAAGGACTGGCGAACAAGTTATGCTCTTCTTGAATACTACAGAGGGATCTTTAGCCTTCATGGAGTGTGTCCCTCTCCACACAGAGGACAGTCATTTTACATTCCTAACAATAGGATAGTATGCTGCCGACAGCATCAACCCCACAATTGATGCTGACAGAGAGTGTTTGGACACCTTGAGATCTTTCCCCGATGAGTTCAAGCTTCTTTCATGATCAGTCTGTAAGTTGGAAGAACTGACAGTTACATGTACACAGAAAAAACTTCTTTGTGAACAAAACGGATTTCTCCCTAGATCAAATGTGGAATTAACAGGCCCTATTCCAATATCTGTACAATAAATCAATTTTACTCTGTGCAATATTTACTAACAGTTCCAATCAACGGAGAAATTGTGTTTAGCTTGTCCCAGTCATTAGGTGCATGTACCCTCTACTGGAAGTGTTGTGGATCAATATATTAACCATTCATTTGCCTTTTGTATTTTCTTCTTAAAAAAACTAGCACTTAAACAGCAGACAAAAGTTTAACTTCCAGGAGGGTGTGCCTTCAGCTTTGGGCTGGTAAGTATGTATTGAGAGTGTTGGGTTAGCAAGAGTGGGTTGGTCAACTTTTGATATTTCTCTGCCAATTCTTGATACCAGTCCATCTCTATTACCACAGCACAATTTTAACCAACAAATATTTATGTCAGTAGCAATATTTTTAGCTTCAACAAGCAGCTCTATATCTGGCAATGTTGGTCGGTCTGTCTGTGAATCCGTTGGTCTGTAACCACCAAGATTTAAATAACTTTTATAACATCTATGGAATGACATCATATTTAGCATGCAAGTGTATCTTATTAATGTTTAGCCCCTATATTCAATGCAGATGTTATTTGGAGTATTCATATCAGAGTTATTGCCCTTTACTGACTTGGAATTTGTTTCATTTGCACAAAAAAGAACCTGTGCAATGGAGCTTCCAGCTACACAAGAACTAATATCCTCTATATAAGAATTAAAAATGCAACTGAAATTTTAGCCTGTGGCCCACCTTGTTCAATTTTCAGGTTCATTGGCTAAAACTTCACTTGTTTTTCTTTTTGTGTGTAAAATTTGAATTATCATCTTGGGTGAAAACTCTGCTATGTGAGTGTTTTATTTATTTATTTATTTATTTTTTACAGGTGAAGGAAGTTGGAGTACCCGGAGAGAACCAATGAACAATGGTGAGCAACTGTCATACTCCCCAACGTACTAATTCCACACAAGCAGGGTTAACATTGGTTGAAGACAAGTGCACCATTGACGTGCAGTATGCCTTATTACACAATGCTACCATATCCCCGCATGGGCCATCGGGATTAAGTGCCTTGCCCAACAACACGATGCAGTTATCCATGGCAGGGATCGAACTGCGGAATTTTTGGTCTGAAGTCCACTGCCATAATCACTGAGCCACCACTCCTGTTTTAGTGATCATCCACACTCCACAGCAGGATCAAACTTTTAACCTGAGTAGTTTGGGTTTTTTTTTATAATTTTTCATAAAATCAAGTCATGGCTGATTTACAGCTGCCATGCCTTGATTTGATGAAAAATGCAATAAGTCTAGCACCAACAAGTCATGATAAGAGGACTACTTTCTGAGAAATATTATTTTCTGGGTATTATCAACATTACTGTCTATCGTCAGGATTATTATGATCACCGATGAGTCTGGAGGTGGGATGGGGAAATCTCACCCGAGGGGCAAGATATTTGATTCAAATATCTTGCCCCGAGGGTGAGATTTCCCCATTCCCACCTTCAGACTCACCGAGGATGATTTTTCTTCCCCCACACGAGGATTACATCATTATAGATAATTGGTGGTCATGTGCTGACATGCCCAATTTATCAAGTCGTAGTCCTTTCACAAGAACGAACAATTTCGTCGGAAAGATCGTACAAAAGTTAGGTATATACCATAGGTATATACTAAAAAATTGATTTGTAACAATGTCCGTTTAGGGGTTAATGAATTTGCGCATGTCAGACTCTAATGTAAAGGGCATTGTGAGATTATTGATCGATCGATAAATTCGTGCAGTGATATTATTAAATCTGCAAAGAAACATGGGGTTGAAACAAATCAACATTGTTGATTTTGAATGGCACATGGATTACATGCGGGAAATCATGAAGCCATTTTGTTTATTTACAATTGTACAGACGTTGATGAAATAGTTCTGGTGACCAAATAAAATATGCAAATGAGTATGTCATGTGGGGTGGGTGGGATAGAAATATCCCACCCTGCTGTCTCACCCGGGACACGCGTATGTTTCACGTATAGTGGGGAGAGAAAATAGAGTCCATAATATTATTTGATAGGCCATATTCTTATCAGTGTTCAGTGAATGAACCCAGAACTTCCAGAAATCACTCTCTGGGTGGCAGATGATGGCGGTTTGCTTGCCTTTCAATTACGGAAACAAAATCTATAAAGTCTGAGCAAACAATGGCAGAATTCCAAGCAGGGACCCAAAATCAGTAGTACATGTACTTAGAATTCAGGTACGACAGATCTTTCGAGTCCCCTGGAATTTACATTTAAAGGCCTGGAGATTTGACACACTGACAGTCAACATCCTTTGACTTAACAGTTGTTTGTAGGCAAGTCTTGGCTGCCTATATAGACAGCCAAGAGTGACCTAGAAACAACTGCCATGGTTCCTTAGAATGTAATTTGTGAGTGTAGCCGGATATGGCATGTTGGTGCACCTGTCCTGTTGCAGAAAAAAAAGTTATCAAAGTTGGAATTATTCTCTAAAGAGTTAGGCTAGCAGCAAAAGTTAACCCTGTTATCAGAGCACCAAGCTCATTGTTCAGCATTGCTTAACCCTTTCAACCGGGTGTGCATAAATGTTTGTGTGAAGAAAAATTGGTAGTGGATGAGCAGAAAAATCTGAAGGGGGCAAGGTAATAACTGACGAGTTGTTGGATTAAATTATTACTGAGCCTCCCAACGAGCCAGGATGGTTTTGCCCATTTTGCCATTGACAGTATTGACTGAAATGATACCTTCCAGGGGTCCAGTGTTGAAAGGGTTAACAATGGTGCAAAGTTTGAGAGTTTCAATCAGCATCTAAGAATAAAAATATATTTGAAGACCAAAAGTTGTTCAACTTATAAAAGTTATAATGGTAATGGCAGTGTACCTAGATGTATACATGTAATATGTTTAGGACTGCACTTGAATGCCATCTGGAATAGATTACTGGAGATAGGTCAGGAAAATTGTGGTGTGTGCAGTTGATTTTGCTGCCTATTTTTGCATTGGGAATAGTGTAGGAATTTATCTCATCAGAGGGTCTGTAAATTCTGTACCCTATAGCAATTCTGTGCCTTGCACAATGAGTGGAAAACTACTGCTTTTCATAATTTTTCTGTAATAATGTGTAGAAAAACAGCCTTGAGAACATATTAGTTGAGTGAATCTCAATAGAATCAACTCCCAGGGTATTAACAACACATAGATGTTTTATAAATAGACTAACATTTGTAATTATGTATCTTCATCTAAACAAAATTATTTTTCTTGCCATTTTCATATATTGTTGATGGCTAAAAAAGCCTCGTGATAATAGTATTTTTTCTTCTTTTTATATTAACTATTAAATGTTGCTTTTACTTAAATTAAGATGTGTAACAAAGTTGATCATGTTATGTTAATCAGCTTCATAATCTAATTGTCTTTCATCACACTTTAACCCTTTACCTAATATGAAAATAGACGACACTTGCAAACAAAATTCTTGAATAGCTAATTTTTTAAAATTTTTTGTCTCAAAAACATAGGTTATGACCCTCTCTTTGGAACGAGCACACAAGCTTGTTCCAAAGAGGGGTCATAACCTATGTTTTTGAGACAAAAAATGAAAAAAATAATGAAAATTAATTGACAATTTTTGTGAATAGCTCTGGCTGGTTTTGGCCATTACATTGGGTAAAGGGTTAACAAATGGCCTCAAATGCATGTTCCAATATGCAGTTATTAGGATATTTTTCAGTTCAAATTCCTTTGCATAGCTTTTAGACCTGTCTTTGCTGCCAAAACAGAAAGTCCAAATTCTGGGCATAATCAATTTGAAGGTGATAAGCTATCTTTTGAAGGTAAGAAGATAAAAAGGCTGTTTAAGTTTGACTAATTTTGGTAGCCATACTCTTAAACCCAAAGGAAAGAAGTTTGTTTGTTCGTTACCCCTTTGAAAACTTGTGATATCTTCCATGTCAGTTCAATGGCAGCAGTTGTAAGACTTAGAGTCCATATTCATTATTTGGGGGTAGACCAATATTAATATTTTCAATGCGCAACCTTGAGGCTGTGCATTGAACATATTAATTGGTCTACCCCACATTCACTTAGAAGCCATCCCACTTTATGAAATTATATAGACAATAGTTCACTGCTCAGATTCGAGTACAATTTTTATCCTCATGTGGGGCACATGGAGAATTATTAAATGAAATAATTTGTACCACCCATGAGAGGATAAACTCGTATTTGAATCCGAGCAGTGAACTTTTTATATTTATTTTATTTTCTCCTTATTTGTTTTCCCAAAACAACCCTTTATAATTGATTCAACTCAATCAATTTGTAAACAATAAAAAATAAAAAAAAAGTCTGGGAGTCGAAAATCATTTTTGGTGAGGGGGAGTGGGAATACGATTTGTTTTGGGGGAAGGAAATGAATGAAAATAAATAATAAGTATTATGTTTCTGGACCAGGAAGGTGGCCTCTCAGGCTCAAAGGGTTAACATTTTAACCTAAATTGAAAAACATTTCATACTCAAAGATTCAAGTCATCAGTGTCCTTATTAACCCTTTATCTCCCCATGGGAACCCCAGGAGCAGTGCTTATTTTCTGCAGTAAATAAGTTCTACTTACTGGTAAAATAGGACCTGCAACCAATGCCCGGGGTGGCATGTCCTATTTGAGTTAGGAGGTAAAGAGTTATCCTTTTACTCAATGCACACAATATCAAAATTTGTTAACCTTTTACGTAACATGAAAAGCAGACGACACTTGGAAAAATAATTCTTGAATAACTATTTTTTTTCATTTTTTGTCTCAAAAACATAGGTTATGACCCCTCATTGGAACGAGCTCGACAAGCTCGTTCCAACAAGGGGTCATAACCTATGTTTTTGAGACAAAAAATGAAAAAAATAATGAAAATTAATTGGCGATTTTTGAGAATAGAGCTGGCCGGGTTTTGCCGTTACGTTAGGTAAAGGGTTAATTAAATTTTTTTTTTTCAAATTTTAAAAACATTTCAACAAAAACCATAGCATGTGACCCCTCACTAGAATGTGCTCGATGAGTTCATTCTAATGAGTGGTCACATATGTGGTATTGTTAAACTATCTTGAAAAATCTTTTTTTCTCAACTTCTCAATTTTGTAAATTACTCAGGCAGATGCGACCAATTCTTTAGACAAAGGGTTAACATATCAACATATTAAGTGTGTAATTTATATGAGTGCTGATTCCTTGATTTATTTATTATTTATTAAGGTTTAACAACACTTTACCACAGCCAAGGTCATATCGTGTCAGTGACAGTTTTCAGATGGAGGAAGCCAGAGTACATGCAGAGAACCACCGAGCAACGACAAGCATCTGCCAGCTCTCCACATTGTAACTCCACACTGCAGCACGGGCAGGGTTAGATTGGTTGAAGACATGTGCACCATCAACGTGCAGTACGCCTTAGTACATGGCGTCATTGTGCCCCCATGTGGACAATAGGGGTGAAGTGCCTTACCCAAGGACACAACATGGGAGTCTGAATCGATCGCTCAGACGGTCACCCATCCAAGGACTAACCGGGCTCGACATTGCTTAACTTCGGTGATCTGACGAGACCCGGTTACTGCAACGTCGCCGTGCCCTGCCGATTCCTTGAAAACCTTCATGAAATTTGAAACTTGATGAGAGGACAAATGTGCTAAATTAGTTCTGGTCATCAAAATTGGGGCACAAGTTTTTGCCTCATTACAATTTATGGAGAGTGCCCATAGGCACTCCCCCATAAATTGTAACAAGACAAATTATTACAGACTATAGGTTCACTTCTAAGACAATATGAAGCACATCCTCAGTGTATGAGGTCTTTGAGTTGTCACTCCTACACTTCAGAATAAAGCCCAAATATGGGCTTCCAACACTGTACCAGTCAACCCCTAACATTGTGATAGTGCAACAGAATTTTCTCCAATCTCTCAGTTTTTCTCTTGTTCAACTGTGAATTTAACCAATTATATCTTGTTTGACACAAGGCATCTTTGGTTAAATATCAAACTGCATTGTGGGAAATATTTGCTGCTGAAAACTTTGCCATTTTGACATGAGAATGCAGAGGGTTAAAAGTTGATTATTTTAGTTGTGTTTGTTACTGATATTGTTTTGTTGTTTTCAGGTTTAAGTTATTTTCTATTTAGCTACTTCTGTAGTTGCTGTGTTCCAGAAGGGATAGGTGGAAGCTCTCTTGTGTGTTTATTTTTTTTTTGCTGATGAATTGCTGTTATGTGACACACTGTTAGAAATGTTCTTTTCAGCAATAAGTTGTCACACAGTATCCTGAGCTTCACAAACTAATATACTGGCAAGGATACGAATTATCAGTTCTTCGTCAAATTTCATTAAAACAGTGTGCAAAATTTCAAAAATGACTCAAACTGACTGACCATTCATGCGGTTTGGAGATGGCTAACTGATCACTCAGTTATGTAAAAATTCTTGAGAAACTGCTTTTTTATCATTAACAAGTATTCATATGTTGCGTGGAAATGAAATATATATATCAAGGCAAAAGTCTACAAATATATCAAGACACAAGAAAGGCTTGTTAATCTGGTAGAATGCTAGAAGCCTATATTTGGCCTTATTCTGAACTGCAGTATCTAAAGTTAAAGGCTTCATATTCTGTGGATGTCCTTCATATTACCTTGGAAGTAAAATTCCTCTTCATCGATTTGCATTGTTACAATTTATAGGCACTCTCCCATAAATTTTAACAAGTTAAAAATGTGTGAACAAATCTTGAAAATATTTAGCACTCTACCAGTTAAGTTACTCAGACTTTACCACTAGAGATGCAAGTTTTGGCTAACCGGTCATTCGTTTGCGTAGATTTAAATTTGCATAACCAACAAGCAAACGAAACAAGCATTCTCATCAAAATTTGCACATTGTTGAAATATAAAACTTTTCTATTTTGCTTGTCACTTGAAAATACAAATTCAGTTTTAGAGGTGTTAACCCTTTACCTAATGAATCGGCAGCATCCATATACAAATCAGCAGTATAAAAGCTAATTAGTTTTCAAAAAATTTCAAGAAACCTATATCGTATGACTTCCCTCATTGGCACAAGCTCATCGTTCCAATGAAGGCTCACATGATACGGCTTTGTTGAAATTTTTTGAAAAAATTTGAAAAAAAAATATTTAAAGTAATAAATTTTGATATTGTCTCCATTTGGTAAAGGCTTAAGGTCATTTAATTTTTTTATGTTTTGTTCTCATCCCAAGTCTAGGAATGAATGATTGAATGAACTTTTTTATTAGCAGTGTGCACAGTTACAAATTACATATGAATAATAATTGAATATAAAATATTCATATACAAGGTGCACCATGAGGAAGAGACATAGCCTTAACTCTTAACCCGCTGAGTAATTTTAAAATATTTTTCATCAAATCTAGTCATGGCTGCTATGAAGCAGCCATGACTAGATTTAATGAAAAATTCATGAACATTTGATACAAGAAATCATTGGTTAAAAAGTCTACAAAACTTAGAGGGGAAAGGTTAGAGGGGAAAGGTTAGTTAACCCCCTGCACTCTGATGTCAAAAAAGGCGAAGTTTTCTGCAGTCAATATTTCCCATAATGCTGTTTGATATTTAACCAAATATATCTTGTTTGACAGAGCTCACTGTGCCCTGTCAAACAAGATAGAATTTATTAAATACATAGTTAAACAAGAGAAAAACAGAGTGATTGGAGAAAATTCTGTTGCACTACCAGAGTGCTAGAGACTGAATATCCTCAAATTTGACTTATTTTAACAGCAACAGATTTCCTGCCCTGGGTGGGAATATCCTTCAACAGCATGCAAGAAGTTAAAGGCTGTCTAGCTGCTGTCCCTCAAAAGATTAAAATCTATAGAATTGGAAGATTCAAGGGGAAAACACAGTGGTTGAGTGATCAGGGTAATGAAATACTGAGGAGTTAATCTGTCTGCATTGTTACATTAGTGATATCAAGAACAATAACAATTATCTATTCAACAATGATACACGTCATGACAGTGACAGCAGAAATTACCTTGACAAATGAACTGCAGTACTCAAGTCCAGTGGGATCCATCTTTGCAGTATGACAGTATCATCATAAACAAATAATTTTTGTTCTAATCACCTTGTGGGGGCACAGTGACACTGTGTACTAAGGCATACTGCACGTCAGTGGTGCACTTACCTTCAACCATTGCTAAACCTGCTTGTGGGGAGTTAGTACGTTGGTAAGTCTGACTGTTGCTTGCAATTGCTCGATGGTGCTCTCTGGGTACTTCAGATTCCTCCACTCATAAGCCTGTGCAACAAAAGGTGTCTATGGCTGTGAAATGTGTAATTAAACCCCAAAATATAAATAAATCACCTTGTTTTCTTGTATTCTTTATTCATACTATTCTGTGAGTCCCTGTGCAAGGCACTTAACCCCGACTGCCTACATGGGGGCATGATGACGCTGTGTACTAAGGCGTACTGCACATCGATGGTGAACATGTCTTCAACCCATCTAGCCCTGCCTGTGCCACAGTGCAGAGTTCAGAGTTCCAGTGTTGGAGAGCTGACAGCTGCTCATCGTTGCTCAGTGGTTCTCTCCGGGTACTCCGGCTTCCTCCATCCGTAAAACAGTCACCGACATAATATGACCCTGGCTGTTAAAATGTTGTTAAACCCTAATAAATAAATAAATAAATAAATAACAACATACTATACTGTTCAATATTTTGTGGCAATATACAATCGCATCACCAAGGGGGATTTGGGGGAGGGGGAGTATCCCCCCCCTCCCCACTTGGGACATTTTCATCTGGAGTGTTAAATATCAATTCACTCTTGCTTGTAATTATGCACTTTCAAATGAGACTAGATTTCATACTTGGACTTATATCACATGCACAGTCGCTCATACAAATGGATGTCTGTTGTACCCGATTCGGGCTGTTGGTGGGGGGGGGGGGGGGGGGGGGTGCAGCATGACTAATTTAAAGTATCAAAACAGTACATGTTAATTAAATAAGATAACATGTCTTCTACATGTATATTGTATTTATCCACAAATTGTTTTTTTTTTATTTATTTATTTATTGGTGTTTACAGTCACATACTTATGCACAATCGCTAATCGTAACCGTGACAGTTTTACGGGTGGAGGAAGCTGGAGAGAACCACCGAGCATCAACGAGCAAATGGCAGCTCCTCAACATTCTAACTCTGTTCAAGCTCCAACTCAAGCAGGGTTACAGTGGTTGAAGACATGTTCACCATCGACGTGCAGTACGCCTTAGTACACAGCGTCATCGTGCCCCCATGTAGGGAACTGGGATAAAGTGCCTTTCCCAAGGACACAACATGGGTCATCCCAAACGGGGATCAAACTCGGGACCTCTTGCATAGAAGTCCAACAGTCTACCACTGAGTCACCGCGCTACACCCACAAATTGATTTAAAAGAAGTCTTGAGTTTTTTAATTATAATCCAAACTGACTAATATTCCAATGACATCATCAAGGCCTGGCTTCGATGAAGCCATGCCTTGATGATGTTGTTGGAATATTTGATCTGTTGGAGCTTGAGCCATGAGTTGTGATAAATCAGGTTTTTACTGTACCTCCCCCCCTCCCCCCCCCCCCCCCCTCCCCCAGTCTATCATCTTCAATGATGTCATTGGAAATATGAATTCAAAAATTTATTCTGTGGATAATTTTGCATTTAAATATATGAAAAATTTTAATTAGGTACCAGCATTTTTCAATTCAATTTGGAATGTTGGGAATTGGACCACTGCTTGTTTACTATGGTGGACTAGTTCTGTTTACTGGCAAAATAGTTAGCACCTGGTAACCAGTTCCTGTTTGGAAACATGGAAATCTTATAAAGTGGGTAGTATGGGTATAAGTGATTGGCCAAATATGACTTCATACTTGTGTTGTGGTCTTGATATAGCCATAGATACTGAAATGACCTTACACACCAACAAACAACATTTTTTGCCAAAGCCCGTATATGGTTTCAAATCACACTGATATGGGAAAGGATGGGGGATTTTTTTTTACAAAAAAAGATAGATGCTGGTCATTTCAAAGGAGTGGGGGTGGGGGTGCTGGACTAGATCTTCTATGTTGGGGAGGTCTACCCATTGTCAGAGAAGCTGCCTCTTTTATTCAAATTTATTGTGCCCTTGTTGGGGAATGCCCAACTCCTTCCCTACACCAGGGAGCACAAGCCCCACCCCCTTTGTCAGAGAAATCCTGGTGCCAAAACTGATTGGAATGTGGATTCAGTACTAATGCCAATATCTCACTTGATGAGAGGTCCATGCAGATGAACTTATCAGAACTTTTTGTTGTCTAGAACCAGCATCAATGGGATTCGAACCTCGGGCTACAGTACCCATTTCCTAACCCTGAATGTTTTTACCATCATATTGAATGAACAACCCCTAATAAGGTCAGAAATAACTCTTGTCAGTATTTACTTTCACATTGAGAACCTTCCCTATGTCAAAGATGCAAGAATTGACAGTCCCTGAAGGTTATTTTGCAGTAATTGTCTGTGAGAGCAGCATATTCTATGCCAAGAGGTCTGTGGAGTGAATGCTTTTCAACAATCAATGTAGGTGGAACAGAGGCTCTTCTCTCTTTTGTAAATACTTTTCCTTCTTGACATGAAAACTTTTCAAATATTTATAAATTGGGATGGAGTGGAAATTTGGGAGGGATGAGGAGATTTACAAAATTAATTTCTTCTTTAATTATTATAGTTATTTTTTACTTGTAAATAGTGTATGCATATGGAGTATATGATATTGCTTGTTTGCCTTATTGTCTCTTACACCGGGCATAATGATAAGAGGAATTCCACTTAGTTTCCAATCTGGTTGAGCCTTTATCTCTTAGTCCTCCTACTCAAAAATAGTGTAGGGCAGAGTGTGTACTATCCTCCATCCTCCCCTTCCACTTTTTGAGAAATCTTAATTTCCAGATTAGCAGTTCTGTATTAACTCTTTTACTGACTAGAAAGAGGATGACAGTTGCAAAAAAATGTTCATGAAAAAACAAACATTTTCTTTCTTGTCTCCAAACATATCTTATGACCTCTCATTGGAACAAGCTCATCGAGATCGTTCCAATGAGAGGTCATAAGCTATCATTTGAAAGTAATAACTGAGAAAATACTAAAGTTTTATTGGAGAGTTTTGTAAATAGCCCTGTCCAGTTATAAGTGTTACTTAATGATAAAGGGTAAGCAGGGTTGTATAGTACAGCGAAGCTCTGTTAATTGAATAGCCACTTCCACTTTACCAGTAAAAATTATTCAATAAACAAGCATATTCAATTAACAGGGATTTGATCGCATTCCTGTATTTTAGAGATAAACTTGGCATTTATTCTATTCTATCTTGTTTGACAGAGATCAAACAAGATATAAAAAGATTAAATGCTTGTATCAGATGTACTGAATCCAAATCTGCTGTATAAATGGGGAGTGTGTGATTCAGTTACTCAGTCCAGCAAGAAAATCAAGTTTTTATTATCTCCCCTGATATTCATTGCATTTAGAAATTTTCCACACGTGGGCGAGGCTACACAACCGGGGATGGGTCGTCTCACTAGTAGGTCTAAAAAGGAATTTGGTGATGGCCAGGGTAATTTCTTTCCATATTCCAAGATTATTTATTCAATTTACAGGAGATAACTCTATAACCAACATGCAATTAAAAAGTGGAATTTGTGCTGGAGGTATGGTAAATGATTTTGTGTTTTAGAAGCTATATTCATTTAACAGGGTTATTCAATTGAGAGATATTAAATTAAGTGGGCTCCACTGTATCATGAATGAAAAAAAGAAACGGAGAAATTTCCTTGCAGTTATTCCTTCACACACATGTACATTGTTAATTACGGTCATTTATAATAACTTGGATGTAGTTAGTACAGGTTCTGCACTTGTCAAGGATTCTACTGACATTGTACTCTCTACTTTATTTATATATTTTGTTGTTATGTATTGACATTTTATTGTGAATGACATGGCTTAGATTGATGGTGCTTCCTGAAAAAAATATGAATATCCAATGTTTTAATGCAGTTTCATAGTCGTTTCTTTGTATTTCTACTGTATTTGGGGTGCTTTTTTGCCTGTAAAATGTCTTTTGAAAATATTGTATGAAATAAATTAATTTCATATCTTTCAGATTTGTTTTGTGTTGTTTGAACCCTTTCCCGCTAATGTCCTGAATGGCATCGCCTTATGCACAATGTCAACAGGGACCACACCACAGCTCTTTCGTCGTACTGCAGCCAGCCCGTTCCAGACTTTCATGCTGCTGCTGAAAGGAAGGAGAACCAAGTAATCATGAGAACTTCATCTAAAAAGCTAGATTCCACCCATCGTTGTTGATGGTATGAAATGGTCTAGTGGTTTAGGTGTTGGACTCCTGATTGCCAGGCGGAGTTGCTGTCACAGAACTCAGGTATTTTAGTGAACAAGCTGAATTGTCGGGGTTAACTGAAATTCGAAGTTCTCACGCCTTTCCCTCACTTCCACTACATCAGCAGAATTGGTAGGTCTGGAACATTACAATCATAACTGCCATTGACAGGTCATTTTTTATTTAATTTTTTTCATTTCCTTTCCTGCCGATATGTTTCAAATAAATACGCGTGAGAGAATGTTCTGAGAGTGTGTGTGTGTTGTCGTACGTCGAGGGCAGACAAGAAGTTAGGGAAGTATGCGCGCTGTACAAGCGCCCTGTTTGAAGTGATTTCACACTCGGCAGTGGAATATCAACGATAATGATAAAATGCACCGCCTTGAGTAACAAGTAGAAGAGACGTTTCAGCTGCATTACGTCGTATAGCCAGTGAAGCTCGACATCATGGTCACCATCAAACAACATCAGTTTTGTGTAAAGAGCTAACAAAGCTCTTTGAACCTTCAGAACATTGTAGTAAGTCATGCAGTGCTTTTAGGAAATGAGCTCCTTGAGCTACAGAACATTGAAGTCAGTGTGCAGTGGTTTTAGAAAGTGCAAAGAAGTACCGCTCCCGCTTAACAAACAACGAAGATCAGTTATATCAGTCAATCTTCATATTTTTCCACATACGGAGCAAAATCGGATCACCACGCCCATCAACTGGCGCCGAAGATTCAACAAGTGAAAAAGGCCTTTGAATTTGTCTTTTAGGACTTTATTCAAACGAGGAATGTGAGTTCTATGAATGTTTGTGAGTTGTTTTGTTTATTACATTATTCAACATATTAATTCCTTTCAGGTTAGACAGTAGTTTAATTAATTTTTATGAGTTTTACATGAGCTTCGTTTTATAGGAAACACAAGCACACAGAAAGTGCACCTCGGAAAGGACCTGAACCCCAAACATTTAGCTCCTTATGTGTTAAACAAAGTCGCATCTTGTGACAGTTGTTGAGGGTTTGACCCCCGACAGGGGATCAGAAACCAACATTTTAAATTCCTCTAAAACATGATTGTGTCTTTCAAAACACACACACATAACATCCACACACACACGCACATCTTACGCGCAAAGAAATTGTTATTTCCCTCCAAGATTGATGTACACATTAGCTCGCAAAGATATTATACCTTACAAAGAGATTGTTATAACACACTCACAAAGTGATTGATACACCCCACCCACACTTGCAAATAGAAACAGATTGTTATTCCTACACTCGCAAAGAGGTAGTTATACTCCCTTCACAAAAAGGTTGTTATACCCCCTCCCACCACTAGCAAATAGGTTGTTATATCCACACTACATCATATAGCAGCCTGTTTTACAAAGAGATTGTTATACTCCCCCACAAAAAATTAATATATCACCCCCACTCTCGAAAAGATGTTACATCTCCCCCCTCGAAGGGATTCTCGGGGAGATTGAGACGCATACTGGATTATGCTTTCGACAGTGTATGCCTGTCTGCCTATCCATCCACCCTAAATCATGAACGCGAAATAACATCGCCAAAAGCTTTGTGATTCTAAAAAAATTTAGTATGTCCTTTCCCATTGAATGTCAAAATGTATATTACTGCGCAATGCAAAATTACGATACTGGGGGATTTCATTTTAGAGTTATTCCCCTTTATTTGTTGAAAAATAATACAAAATGTTGCAAAATGTCACTAAGTGTCTCCGTGTCGAGTGGATGTAACCGGTGTGTGGAGGTAAAATAGCGCGAGTTAGTTGTGTACCGTGGACCTAGTTCTCCTGCAACGCATGAACGACACAAAGAGTGCGATTCACCAACCGTGGACACCCTTGATTAACCAAGGATGTCCTCGTTCTGCCTGATTTTCCGCCCTACATTCACACCAATTAAAAGTGCGCACACCTATACATTGAAATTTGAACTTTTACGAGCAAACTGATGACACCCATACAGAATGGGTGTTAGAATTATTTGTGTATAACCGTCACTATATTATATATAATTAATAGTTTGAACTTTTGAAACAAAATCAGCTAAGAGAAATTTAGTTAGACACTGATTTTAGGCGTGATTTAGGGGCTTCAGTACTGCATTACCCAACTGGAGCATTCTGAACCTCTGTTCGATTTTCCTCAGCCCTCTAAACTGACTTTACATCCGGTCCTTCCAACAAACCGCCATGGCACACGACAGCGTTCTCCTCCGGTAACGATTAAACCGACGCATGTGCACGGGCAAACTGACGCCAGTTCACCAAAATACTCCTAAAAACTAAAAACGCACGTGAAAGTAAAACATTACCGAAAATTTGTTCCGCGATCAAATTGTGACAGGTTTTATTCCCAGACCAAAAATAACCCTGAACTGTTTTCTGCCCTGTAACGCGCCCTTTAAACGCCCCATTTACATAGCCAAAATTTGTCCTTGGAATATTTATTTATTCTGAGAACAAAAATATTCGGAGAATAATTTTCCTAGAAGAAAAATGCTCGGAGAATAATTTTCCTCATGTAAATGGGGTTCAAGAGGGCATAAAAAACTGAAATGAATATTTATAACATAGCCCATTTTGATGAGGAGAATTATTCCCCAAATTTTTTGATCGAGGGATATATTTTCGAAGAAAACCCAGCTTTTGAGATGCAATATTTGGCAATATTCGGGGAATAAATCAGACCATGCAGCGCGATCATGCATATCGCAGCTTGAAATATTCCAGGAATAATTCCGTTTGGTATTTCTGTTACTTTTATTTCTGAGGAAAAATAAGAACCAATATATAATAATAAGGACCAATCTAGAGTTAAAATTGTAAAATGTTCATAATGATTGTTTGGAAAATTAATATTTCACTTTTACTCACAAATTGAAGATACATGTACACACCGGGTTAGTATTAATCTATTATATAAATGGAAAACCTGTAATCCCTTCACGTTCCGTCCAGCAAGAAATTCCAGCCTGTTAGTAGCAGCTTCCTTGATATGCAATGAGCTACTTTTCCGTTGGGCGGATGGGACTTCTCGTCCTAAGACGGATATACCCGCTAGTTGTGTATAACCGTGCACTCGTGCTCCTCCGCTTATGGATGACACACAGCGTGCGATTTACCAACCATGGGCGTCCTTAATTGACCAAGGACGTCATCGTTTCACGCCGTGTCCTCTGTGTGAATGTCTAGCTTTCTGTCATACATTCACACCAATTACAGGTTCATACACCTATACAATGAATATTTGAATTTTTGATAGTAAACCGAAGACACCCACACAGAACGGGTGTTAGAATTATTTGTGTTTTTTCCGGGGGCCCAGCTCTACTGTGATACAAACAGAAGACAATGATCAGCGCATAATGAGGACACACAACAAACACTAAAATCATAAATCGGAACTGCATGTGGAAGAGGATGGGGAACCCTGATTCATCGCAAAGCATAAACCTCTTTGACTGAGTAATTGAGAAAGGATCCAATTGGAACATTCTGGACATCTTTTCGGTTTCCCACAGCCTTCCAAGCTGACTTGGCCTCCAACCATTCCAACAAACCGCCACGGCATACGGCAGCGATCTCCTTCGATAGCGACTTACTTACCCGATCACTGATGTGGCAGCAGTTACTTATTCCCAGTTGTTCCTTATTCGACATTCGTTATCAACCGATTTTATCGGTTGATAACGAATGTACAATAAGGAACTGTGAATATGTAACGGTAGTCACGCCCCCTACCCAATCCATGTTTGCGAACAAACTGACCCAAATCACCACAAATTCCCCTAACAACCAAAAGCGCACGTGGATGCAGAACATTTCCCGAAATTTGTTCCGGGGTCAAATTGCGACACATGTATACCCCAAACAGGCAATAACCTTTGATTATTTTCTGTCATGTAAAAAACCCTTATGTCAAGAGTATAAAGTTCTTCAAATGCACAAGACCGCTGCGAATCCAAATTGGGGTAGGGGTCCCCTCCTTTTGGTCAATCGAAAAATGCCAAAAAGTGGTCAACTGC
Organism: Pictodentalium vernedei; assembly: GCA_031216915.1. NCBI lineage: Eukaryota > Metazoa > Mollusca > Scaphopoda > Dentaliida > Dentaliidae > Pictodentalium > Pictodentalium vernedei. The sequence continues at coordinate 546,519,582 of CM062297.1, forward strand.
ACTCTTGTGCAAATGTTGGTTAATCTTAATGTACGACAACAGAAAGTTTTAAATCACCCCAAACATTTCGATGTAAATGACAACACTAATAAAAAACAATATATCACGTGAAACATAATTCATTTATTGATCGTTTCGAAGTAAATTCTTAGAAGAATGTCAGTGGTATCAAGTGCACGAGGAGGTCGGCTTCCAAAAAATCCTACACTTTTACTAGTCAGTATCATATATGTCCATCCCTGACTGTTAAACACGTTAGACACCTCTCCCTCGTATTGTGAATAACAGGACGAACTTGTTCCTGATCATTTGAATCCCACTCCTGGACAAGAACGATACTTTATAGCCACCCCTCCAGCGCACATACCAGCTTGATAGCTAGACACACATTCACTCAGGAGCACATTCGATTCTACCCGGTACACTGTACAGACATATCGTCCCCTGAGTTCCAATGTGTTCTATGTGCCAGTAGGCACATAGAACACATTGGAACTCAGGGGACGATATTTAACGTGTATATAAGTCACATATTATAAACAGACCTTACAATGAAATGCATAGAGTTGTCATGCAATGCTTGTTGATAGCCAATTTGAGATTTTCAAAACATTACCACTGACCTCCCTGTTGGCCGCTATGGAGGTAAGGGTGCATGTAGATCAATTTCAAATCAACATTTTATTGTGAAACTATTGGATTTCGCGTCTTGCATTGCATAAAACATTCGGCCAAATATACTTTCGAAAAAGTTGGAAAAAGAGTGTGTGTGTGTGGGGGGGGGGGGGGGGGGGTGCTTTTATACATAGTCGCCCGTCTATGCATAATCCGGACAGTCGGGCCGCACGTCCGTCCGTACAACCGTCGGACTGTACGTGTTACGTGTGCCGTTTTAGTTTCCGGATTTAACTTGAGTAGGCATCCCAATTTTTTCCTGAAACTTTCACATATAGTGTACTATGTTGAATGGCCATATCCTCATTATCTGTTTTTGAGGTCCCCTACAGTTAGTGAAAAATAGTATTATGAATTCCAGATAATAAGTTGGGGTTTGTTTTTTACAGATTTTTTTAATTAAACTTTGTTTTCAATGAAAAAATACAGCTAAAGTTCCAGTTCGGTCGTCTTCAACATTTTTGTTTCTGAGTTTTTCCCTTGACTCTGTGAAAAAGAGGAAATTGTATGTTTTCCGGACAGTAACTCAAGATGACTTTGCCGATTACCTTTTCTTTAAAATTCTGTTTGCAATTTACACTTGTTCCATCTGTCCCTGCGACTTTTTGTAGGTTTCAGTTTCATAACTTATGCATTCAGAATTGTTTAAACCTTTCACATATTGTACAAAATGACAAAGCAGAGATCAAGTTCTCATTTCATCGCATTTCGTTTTTAAGTTATTCCCCTTGAAAAATAAAATATTTTATGGTTTCTGGACAATAAGATGACTTTACCTTTATCAGTTTATTTTAATACTTTACAATTTGGAGCAGTCCAACACCTATTGCTGCATGAAATTTCGTAAAAAGGACCAAAAGGCGAATTGGATCCGATTACATACCCTCCCGGGATATCGAAATAGCAGTCCACGAGCTATCTTGTCGGTCATTGATCGATCAGATGCAAGGAAACCGCATTCGATTAGTTCGAAAAATCACAATCTTCTCCAATTGGTCCGAACTACATGCACATGGTAGGCCCGAGAGATCCTGGGCCCCCTTTGTTTCAACTAGGTTTGTCAATTGAGTGACAAAGATGATACACAAATGCCATCGAAATGCCCCCCATTTGGACTGCCATTCACCGCTTAGATGCAGGGAAGCAGCGTTTTTTTTTCTGTTCTAATAAGCAAAATTTTCTCCGGTCCCGGGCCACCTTTGGCGCATTTCCAGGTACATTTGTGTGGCCCCAGTCCCCCCCCCCCCCCCCCCCCCCCCCCCTGAGCACGTGCAGTTGTGGTTCTGTTTGTTTCGAGGTTTGAAGCATCTCTTGTATTGTTTTAAAAACGCATTTTTAACTGATTTTGAAATTCTTAATCATATTTGTCAGTGGAAATTATCAGTGTGGCTTGCTGTTCTAGTGTATCGTGACGTATCGTGACTGCTTTTTTTTATTTTCTTGTCACCCATCGCACACGTTTGTCAAAATTCTTTAATTTTTGAGAATTTTTAGAATAAAAAATAATCTTACAAGGATACGTCATTTTTTTTTGGAAAAAGGCAATGTGCTATTAATTTTGTCACCGAGAAGTAAACGTGTGCTCGACTTAGTCAAGAGACCACAAATGGAAAAAAATCCTGCTGCAAGTTAAAAATTTTATCGGAGTACACCACGAAATAATCGAACATGCCCACAAAAGACATCTGGGGCATAATACCTACATTGTGGTACAATGTAATGCTTTGTTTGGCCAACAAGCGTTCCCAAGGCAAAAAATGACCAGAATGGGTAAAGACCATCCATACTATATTACTTCCGTTCAACTGAACACACCCACAGAAAACACCCTCGCGTTGCTGAATGCTTTTCGGCCTCGTAGCACACCGAAGAAACCAAGAAGCTGGGCTCCAAACAAAGTGGACGACAGAGACATGTCACCATAACACTGTCCACCGATACCACATACCAGCATGGAAATGGTATCACAACATGGTCGTTCACGCATACTACCAAGACAACCCACGTGACAACCAGCATGCACCTGGTCATGACGTCAGTTCAAAGTCATTTATCACTACAGCATTGTGCACTGATACCACATAACAACATGGTACTGGCGTCACAACATGGCCGCTCATGCGTACTATCTTGACAAGTCGTGTGACAAACAGTATGATTTTACGTTGGATTGGGTGTTGCACCGAATTTCATTTCACATAAATGTATGAAGACGTTCAACCAATTGAGCATTTTATAATCCAAAGTTTTGAATGGGAACATTAAATGTTTCGAATCGATAATGCTATGGAAAGATCTAAGGGTGCGGCGAAAGGGGAGGGTGTGAGTTTGAAGGGTGGGGCCCACCACCGTAATTACCCGGGTGCTGTAGCGTGCCGTCCTCTTTGAGCAACTGTTTTGTATTTTATTTTTTATTTTTTGCTATTCCAGTTCCCGGCTATAGTGGTGACATCCAAACAGCTGATAGTGTTAATGCATCTGTAGACCAGAGATAAAAAGACTGGCAGTAGCAGCCAGACAGGAGACAAATGGTCTAGAAGTCAAGAGTATTCTACTCGCATAATCACTTTCACGGGATTCCTTTCTAGTTTCTAAGATATTTCTGTGGTTATAGAATTCCCTTTTTCGAGATGATTGAAGAGTCGTACGAGGAAGCACCCATTCGAACATTTGCTCGATAAGATTCGAGTCATTGGAACAATGCCTGTTCCTGTCGCTGATGGATTGACTCGTGGACTCATTTGTATGAGTTACGAAGGCCATGGGATGTCTTTGAGCCATATTGGAACAAGGAGGCATGGTCCGCGAATTATGAGCCATGGAGGCTATGGTGTGGTAGCACCATCTAGGAACCGTATAGGAGCTAAGGGTTGGGACCATAGCATGGTTTATAAGCTTGGAACAACGATCTAGCTAGGGGCCTAATAGGAGCTTGTAACCATAACTATCATCCTCAGACAATCTCCCAAAAGAACCCACCAATTATAGTACACACATAGGTATCCTCAAATATACCCGTGTGTGCTTATGAGCTATATGTTTTGAGCACATTTTGCACTTGCATCAACTACCAGTCCGCGGAACCCCTTTCTAGCACCAGACTATGCCTATAGAATTCATTTTTCATCGTATGTAGCTGTGTGATGCATGTGTTGTTGCGCACTGTGTGCTCTAACACACAAACACTAATCGGCACACCAATCATGAGCGCATGTATATTATGTGTTGCTCTGACAGCGATTCTGCCGAACCTCTTTCTGCTTCTCCTTTGGCTTCTTAGGACCAGATCCTCGTTCAGGAGGTAGACACCACTGAGTCCACTGAGGCGTTCCTGGGAGTTGAACTCGAAGAACCCCTGGCATCACATCTGCAGGGAATGTATAATATCAACAGACTGGCCAACTTACCAGAGGATACAATTAAGTCAATCCTACTTCGAAATATAGCAAAACCGTCAGAATCGTCAGAACCACCAACAGCAGCCAGGAGTAGACCTTACCAACGTAGTCAATCCTCCAACAGCACACCAACAACACCACATACGGAGATATCACCATCACATCCTCTCAAAAAGAACAGACGCAAACACAGACGGCGCTAACTGAATAACCTACAAATACAACCATTGCTGAGGGTCGAAAGGGGCTTGCCCCACACCGTCCTTGCGTGCCTTCGGCGCATGAAACCATTTGATCATCCGATCATCGTCGTCCTCACTTGAGCGATTTATCATTCTAGTTCTTGGGCCATTTCTTAAAAGAAGTGTTATTGCGCAGTATTTGATACATTCTATCAGATAATATTTAAAACAGTGACTGGTGTTTGGCCGACAGATTTTCCAAATAGTGCTTCGGGTAGCTTGTTACGTCTCAGACTAGTAAACTGAAGCACATGGTTTGGGAAAGTATCCAACAAACTCGGAGTTCGCTGGAGATGAAACAAAATAGGTTTCAAGCTCAGCACGTTTACACAAGTTCCATTATGATGAAACGACTCAACCCAAGGAACACTCAGATATGACCCCATGAACGTGATCTGAATGATGTTTCTTTTTAGACGGCATGGTTTAGGTGTACCATTTAACTGTACCAGTTGTATTGAAGGAGACAGGTTTATACATAATATTTTTATATTTCTAGCTCATCAGAGTTAAAGAATATGTAGGCTATCCATGAAATTGTAATGTTTTTGTAGTGGTTTTCTCGGGGGTAGCTGGGCCAAACAAACTTTGCATAATATCACTCGACTAGTATTGTCGACCATAGATTTAAAAACAACCCCAAAACAACAAAAAACAACACTTCATGCCAGCATGCATCAAGATGACTGTTTACTGTTTGCATCAGCTTCATTAACATATTTACAAAACGTTCACTATTATTTCTGTTATGACACAATATATCCAAATTCCAGTTCTCAGTTCATATATACCACAAAAAATCGAGAAGTGCTGGCATTGGGTTTGTAGAGGTTGTATCTCCCAACTATGAGATTAAATGACTGGGAAAAGTAGTTTTAACCCTTTGAACCCTGATGGTATATTCCATGCCAGTTTTATGGCAGCAATTAGACGAGTCCATATTCATTATTTGGGGTAGACCAATCAATATTTACAACGTGCAGCCTCGGGGCTGCACGTTGAAAATATTGATTGATCTACTCCACACATTTACTGAACAGCCATTCTATTTAATGAAGTTATGGCGTATCTTGCTCCTGGGTCGGAAAAGCGGCCTCTCGAGTTCAAAGTGTTAAAAGTGAGTTTATGATGTAGAATGTATGTGCTCCGAGAGTGTATCACAATCACAAAATATGAAGAAAAAAAACATTTGTCAACGATTTTCGCCAAACTGTTTCTGTTTACATTTCTCTCGAGTAATACTAATGATCGTCCCCTAGGCTAAATAGATTATAATGGGTGTAGACTGTCACTACTATACTACTCGGGTACTGTTGTCCCAGCCCAGCGACCGTACCCTACCCCCACACACATTGTAAAATCCCATAACATACATCAACACTGGAAACGAAACCGACTTGACGATAATGCCTAAGAGGGTGATAGGAGTAGACTGGTGTACGTAGAAAACTGTGATCCAGAAAACATCCCCAGTGCAGCAGAGTGCAAAGGGTACCTCCACTGCTGGTGACAGCCCACCCCTGCCTACACATGTGGCATCCACATACTCAAAGTCATCATCTACATTCTAATTCAATACGAAAGCGTGAAACAGATTTTTTATTGGGGGTTTAACCTCATTTTCGACAGTCAGGGTCAACTCGTGCTGGACAGTGGGGGAAGCTGGGAGAACCACCGATCGGCGGCGAGAAACTGTTGAACTCCTCAACGTACCAACTCTTTACAAGCAGGGTTAGCACTGGTTGAAGTCACAGACATCAGATATAAAAAGCCTTTTTTCCGATTTCTATGGTCGAAGGCAAGTACACCATCGATGTGTAGTACAATTTAGTACACAGTGTCACCGAGCCTCCACGTGGGCAATCGAGATTAAGTGAGTTACCCAAAGGACACAATGTAGTCACCGCGTAATGCAGATGAAGGAACCAGTAATCTGTATATACGGGTTGGATGTTAGGACAATAAAAGTTACTCTGTGTTTCTGCTTTTGTTAGCCACTGATACTAATAGGCACCATAGAGTCTTCTGAAGTTTGCATGTTGCAGTTTCAAAAAATTTTCACAAGACGCATTTTAGCTGATTTTGGATATGTTCATCAGGGATCAATGCTGCAACCGTTGATACTAAAAAAAATAACCAAATTTTACCTTGTTACTACTTTTTCCTGAGTTTAACCCTCTTACCGCCGGACTATTCCGTACATCTGTACTTTATGCTGAGAACTCAAAGTACTTTCAATAACAGTGATCTAGATTCAGCTGAATTATTAACAAGCAAGGAAGTAGGAAGCAGCTGGATGCAAAGCGCGGGGGTGGGGCAGTTGCTCCCTTACCGTGAAGCAATGCGACGAGGGAGTAAGCGCATCACAGTCCCTCGCGTGGGATTAAGTGTCTCGCCCAAGGAGGACACAACGCAATTACCGCCTGTCAGGATCGAACCTTCGACCATTCGGTTTAAATCCAATGCTGTAACCACTGAGTGCAAGGCAGTTTGAGTGTTAATCAACAAATGCTTGTTGTACAATGACAACATCTGTCGTTACAGCAGAAAAAAATTGTGAGTGGTGAAGGACGCAGTTGAGCTGCATTGTAAAGATATAAATGAAAACAGCGTGCGTGACAAATCAAAGGTTCATCAGATCTAATTAGGTACTGTACTCCAGTAATACATCCTTATCTGTTGTTTACAGGTCTATTATTGAACACTTTAATGAGCGAAAGAGCCCTGAAACATTGTTTACTGATGTGCTGTTTGAAGGGACGTGAAATGCATACCATGCCAACTTTTCAAAAAACCCAGATTGTTGAACGATACCAACCAGGGGAGCGGATCCAGGCATTGTGATCTTGAGGGGCATGAAAGCCCAGTCCGAATGGTCGTGGGGTCCGGACCGCTGATGACCTCAAAAGCTGAAGGGTTCTGCGTGCTCCTTATTGGAAAGTACTAGATCACACTGTGTATTATCCCAAAATAACCTGACCAGGCGCGAAGCCATGATTCTATAATAAGGGTGGTCTAGCCAGTTTTGGGGGAGCCAAAAATGATATCTGAAAGACCGTTGTGAGAGGCCTCTCCTGGTCCCAACTATGACTGCGGAAAGTAGGAGGAGATGCAACAACCACTGGGCTCTAGTTAGGACTAGCCCCCCCCCCCCCTCCACCCACGAGAAAATTTTGTAAAATATGAAATTTAGTGCTCTGAAAGTGAATCTGAAGTATTTGTAGCGTGTGCAGCCATTATATTGGAGACCATTTTGGGGCTCTATGTTGTGTGAAAGTTGCATTCGGCCAATGAGTTGGAGGGGAATGGGGTGCAACGAAAGTGTTTGGGAAGGGGGCAAGATCCGCGCCTAGTCCCCCGTGTCTACGCAACGGATCTTGACATAGTTTGAGTATTGATCAGCCTATTTTGTTACATGATCTCCGTATGTGTGGGCGCCTTTCTATGGGAGGGTACCCTCATAGAAAGGAACCCACACACCTATATCTCAGTGGAGTCCCATATTCCTTTGGGGCATTGTGAGAATACAATCCAGAAAGCTGTTATTGGGACTAACGAACATCTGTACAGTTGCAAAAAGTGCACATTTTTAGCTCCATATTTTACAAATTCCTCGCTGTTCTCGACTTCAAAGGGACAATTCAAGAGATAATTCATACGAGGGAATCTACGATCATAGCTTAAGTGTCAGTCGTCTGAACACGCTCTCTTGCTAATTTCAAATAAGATTGCAATGGCGCATTTGTACATATAACGTTCACCTAACCCCCCCCTCTCTCTCTCTCTCTTTCTCTCTCTCTCTCTCTCTCTCTCTCTCTTTCTCCACCCCCTCTCTCTCCCACTCTCCCCCTATTTCTGAAAAAAGTTGGAGGAGTGACAAGTGCCCCCTGTTCCTGTGTCCCTGGTCGGAACAATAGATTGTATGAGTAGTATGTCATGTAGCGTACACCCCACATTTGGATGACCTCGGTGAATGACTTTGATGTGACCTCGTGTCACGTGACCCAGCGACGCCATTTTAGATTGTCGCGGTAGCCCGCTTGAGCGGTCGTGGCGGTATTACATAGTGATACGTGGTCTCAGTGCGCATGTGCAGCGCGTGTTGTTAGGGTGGCACGTATTTCCCTGGACCATTTTGCTTACTGGAGGCCGCCATCTTGGTTTCTGTCGTGGCATATGGCTGACGTGATCCAAAACCCTCTAATAGGACGGGGGGGGGGGGGTGTTCGAAGGGTATATTCTATTGAATGGGGCTGTATCCAATTACCAAAATGAACCCGTTAATTGGTTTGCTAGTTCGGAGTCCGAAAGCATCGCATCTGCTTCTATGTAAGTAGGTATAAAATGCCGATTCTGGAGCATTTGTACACGATTTCGTACATGTACACGTACATCGATGTACACCTCCATAGGATTTAGTGTTAAAATCGTGTACAAGTACACGATTTGTCGTATTTTATGGTGCTACAGAATCCGCAAACCCACTGCCACGTTTTCTCAGATCACACATTTAACGTTGAAATACCCGTTGGCGAACGTGTATATTCTACACGTCGCTCAAGAGTGAAAAAAATGTATGGAATTTTAAGAAAAATGAGGTGGATTGTCTGCTACAGAATCCGCAAATGGGTTTCCCCCATAGGATTTAGTGTTAAATCGCGAGCAAAAAAACGTGTTGCGGATTCTGTAGCAGCGTCGAAATGTGGTTTGCGGATTCTGTAGCATCCGTATCTGTACACGATTTTAACACCGAATCCCTATGGAGGCGTACACGGAAACCCATTTGCGGATTCTACAGCAGAAAATCGACTTATGTACGGTACATGGAAAAGAGGTGCTACCGAACCCGCAAACCCACTGCCACGTTTCCCGAGGAAATAAAAAAAGTGATTGATATATATAGGAGAGAAAAAAAATATAAATAAAATAGTTATTTAAAAAATAAATATATCAAATCAAATAGATAATAAAAAAATATGTAAATCATGTGCGCTTCCCAGACTATTAGAGCAAGGTTTCTTTTAAAAATGCTGATGAGAGCCTATGCATTCTGTGTGAACGAACAACTAGGTCGCCTCTTGTTAGAATGATGCGTCGGATGTCGGGATCACCTAGACTTCGATCGCGAGAATCATTCGTGTCTGACGATGGAAAGGGAAGATATGGTCGTCAAGTATTTCGAACCGGCGTTCGAACGTGTTCAAATCGATGAAGTGATCGCATTTTGGAAGAGATTACTCTTCTGTAAGGATCGAGACAAGCCCACAGTTTCGGAAGAACTGAAATTGGCACGTAGAAGTCTGACTTTAGAAGAGAAGGGATGCGTCATGAAATTATTGTTCAATGAAGCATACGTCTAAGTTTTCTCGTTGATATAAAAATAAGGGAGAATAGAAAATAAAAAATAAATACACACATAAATTTTTTATCTAATATTAGAAAGAAAAAAAACACAAAAATGAGAACCAGAAATAAATTGCATCCGACATTAGGTGACGACGAGGACGAGAAGCCGAACGGCGTTTTGCCGACGGCACCGTCGCTAGAAGAAAAAGAAAGAGGAGAGAGGTATCGCATCGATCAAATCAGTAGAATCCAAACGTATCTAACTCGAGAGAGATTCTCGTCATTCTCTCAAGAAGAAGTATTCGCGTTTCGTGAAATTTGTCAACGCGATCGACACGACACTCATCACGATTTCCGTGTGTTTACACGTGGCCGGCATCGGATTGTTGTCGACCGTGGTCGGCAATCCGATCGTGTTGACCGTAGAAGGAGTGGCTCTCGCCACCGGATTGTTTAGCACACTCGGAAACTTTTTGAGTAGGAAATTATATCTGAAGGCGAGGAAACACGACAAGATTCGCGTCTTGGCCGACTCCAAGATCGACACGATATCTGAAATGATCTCGATGGCGTTGAAAGATGGTAGGATATCGGACGGAGAATACTTCGCGATATTGGGCGAGAAAACGAAATACGAAGCCATGAAAGAAGCCATGAGAATCAAGACTTGTCAGATCATCAAGGAAGAGATGAAGGATTCTCTCATGGAAAAGGGGAGGAAAGAGGCCAGGGAGGAATTCAGTAAGATGATAGCACTCAAGAGCAGCGATTGAAAAAAAGTATATATAATAAGAACAGAATTTTAAAAAAAAATATATTAAATTTATATATAAAATAAAAACGAAATTAATTTAAAAAACTCTTAAAATGTATTGCGTAAAGTGTAAGAGAGTTACCGAGACAAGTAATTCTCGAGAAGTACGAACTAAAAACGATAGACAGATGCTTCACAGAATTTGCGACGTGTGTGGTTCTATCAAGACTCGATTCGTCAAAAAAAAGAACGCGAGCAAAAGTAAAAGCATCGTGAATAAAATGCTCAATAATCTACCTTTCGAAATGCATCTGCCTGGTCACAGTTTCACGGGACCCGGAACGAAATTGAACAAGAGACTCAACGCCGACCTGACTCCTAAATCTTGGAGCAAACCTGTGAATAGGGTGGACGCGGCCGCGTATGATGACGATCTGTGCTACGCCGGACATCCCAACACCAAGACTCGCAACGACATCTGCGATAAAAACATGTTGGGGAAATTGAGAGGCATATCGAATCCGACCAGGAGAGAGAAGATAGAACGTTCGCTGGTCGGCAATCTGATCGGTGCGAAACGTCGATTCGGATGGGGCGTTCAAAAAAAAAAGGCGCATCTGAAAAGAAGAAGAAACGATTATTGACGAGCGAATTGGCTGAGGAGTTACACAAACCCATCGTGCGTAAATTTCGAAAGAGAAGGGTGTTCGTGAAGGGTTTGGATGATATTTGGTCTGCCAACTTGGTCTTATTTACACGTTTTAACATTTTCTTGTTTACACACATATATATATAGGAGAGAAAAATAATAATAAAAATAATTAAAACTATTTTTAGATAAAAAAAAAGCAAGCTAATTAATAAACAAAAAAAACAAAAAATCCTTTAAAAATGACAAATATACTAGATATAGCACAAAGCATAGTGAAAGATGAAAGCATTCAAGAATATGATGTTCACGAATACGAACCGGTAACCGGAACAAGTTTGAACAATGCGGGAGAGATAAGAATCAACGTCGAAACTCAAGATCTATTCATACATCCTAGCGAGAGTTACATAGTGGTGCAGGGACGTCTCACCAAGGAAGATGGGAGCGACTACGCCGACGATCACACGGTTACTCTAGCCAATAATGGCATCATGCATCTATTCAATAATATAAAATACATGCTATCCGGAGAAGAGATAGAATCTGTGTTTCATCCCGGTCAGGCCACCACGATGTTCGGACTCTTGACGTATCCTGATGATTTTTCGAAATCCAGAGGACTTAATCAGTTGTGGGTGAAAGACACCGTCGGCCCTGCTAGCGCCAGCGCCGCCTTGATATTCGACTACGTCGTCAAGACGTCCAGACCTAAAGGAACGTTTTCGTTCAGGATACCTTTGAAACACATCTTCTGATTTGTGGACGATTACAACAAGATCATGTACAGATTCAAACACAATCTGACGTTGATTCGAAAAGGAAACGACGATGCAATAGTGAGACTCACTGCGACCGATGCAGGTAGGATAACACTACACAAGATATCGTGGTTCGTTCCGCACGTGGAGCCTTCGATCGTGGAAAAAGCGCATCTCTACAAGATCATAGAATCCAAGAGTAAATTACCCGTGGGATTTAGAATGAGACAGTGCGACACGGCTAGCATTCCTCTCTCCACGAATCACTTCGATTGGAGATTGACGGTGAAATCCGCTTCCGAGAGACCACATTTTATCGTCGTTGCGTTTCAGACCGATAGGGACGGGTCTCAGGAAAAGAATGCATCGCTGTTCGATCACTGCCATTTGAGAAACATGCAAGTTTTCTGAACGCCACGAGATATCCAGCAATCGATTACAATGCATCGTTTGACAAGAACGCTTTCTGCAGACTGTACGGCGATGCCGCTGATTTTAGAAAGAAGTATCACGGTCTAGATGAATTGATGAGCAACCCTAACATATCTCCCGGCGAATACAAGTCGATGTATCCCATGTTCGTATTCGACGTCAGTAAACAGAGTGAACGACTCAAGAGTAGTGTCTTAGATATTCAGATCAAGATGCAATTCGATAGGAACGTGCCAAGAAAAACCGAAGCCTTCGCCCTGGTCCTGTCGGACAGAGAATTACAATTCGAATCAGATGGAAATAAGATGTCAATCATTCGATGAGAGACGTGTGTGAAAAAAAAAATAAAACAAAAATAAAAAAAGTAATGAGTAATTATTAAAAAAACAAAAAAAAATAAAAGTAATGAGATTTAGAGAGACTGAACATCTTTCTAAATCTCATTACTGTTTTTTGTTTTTAATACTCACACATTATTTTTTTAATTATTTTCACGCGTTCACTGTTTGTTCAAAGGATCTAGTTCGATCAGCAGGCTCACCATGGAAGTGGCGGCTTCGGGATTATTGGTTTTTGTAACGAAATTAATCCTGTCTCCGGCGTTCACTTTGAGAGGCTTGCTGAATGTGCTAACATTCGCGTGTTGATTCTCAGTCTTTCAGTGCTGTATCTCTTATCGCTCTCTACTCCATTCACCATGAGATTGACGACCACTCTGTTATTCAAATCCGTGGAAGCCAGACTCATTCGAATGATTTCACCTCCCAACAGCATGGGATATCCCACCTGACTATGTTGCGATCCACTACCTCCATTTCCGAAAGACCACTCAGCTTTTCCCTCCTCTAACGTGCCGCTCTCCTCGGCCCACACGGTGATCAATTGTCTAGCATATTTGACTTTCTCCACCACCGAAATCAGGGTGCAGGCGTCTGTCATGTTCACGGGATCCGGTAGATTCATGAGCGCGTGTCCACCCATGTGTAGTTTACCTTCCATGATGTCGCCCTTTCTCCAAACCGAGTTGTTATCCACGTACTTCCTGCTGACCGCGCTGGAATCGAATTCGGGATCGTTTCTGAGTCCGAATAAATTCTTACTGTTCATGTCGATACCACCCTCCATGGTTCCACCAGATTGTTTGTTCAGGTAGAAATCGTCCACTTGCGATTCTAGGTATTCTTGTGATCGTATCATGGCAGAATCTATGTAGCCCTTGTTGACCGTGGTTGAGTCCGCATATGTGTCATCGACCTTCGACAGATTCAATATCTTGTTGAATCCCGCATTCAGATCCGATTTCATTTCTCATCTGTCAGACTTTCTCTGTTCCAGATCTACGTAGTGTTTGGTCGCCACGTCCTTGGCATTCGTGGGAGTGGCCACATTCATTATCTTGTTAGAATTAGCATTCAATTCCGAGTGCATCGTTTTCTGAACGTATCTATTTCTCAGGTGTTCGCTGAATCTCGCGTGAGAGTCGTCCGCGTATTTCTTGGTCGCGGCATCAATGGGATCTATGGGATTTGCGATGTTCACCAAACATTTGGATTTCAGATTGAGATCGTCGGTCATGGTTTTATCCACATAATTATCTAGCATGATTCATTCGAAATCGGCGTTCCCCCTGTCGACGTATTTTTTAGTCGCAGCATCTGCAAGATCTATCGGCTCGGGAAGATTGTAGAGCTTCTTTTCATTCATGTTCAAAGGTTCCTCTCGAGGTTCATATCTCCAAATGTAACATTCGTCCAAGTTGGCAACGTCGTAACCATCGTCGACTTCGAACGTCTTCCTCTTCTTTCTTAGGTTGACTTTTTCGTCGTCACTTCTACCAAATTTATCGACTGGCATGTTGTTTTGAGATTTTTTGTTTTTAAAAAAATATATTTCAAAATGCAATTTATTAAAAAATGAATTATTTTATTTTTATTTTTCATTTTTATTCGATTAAAAATTTTTTAAATAATTTTTTATCTTTATATACTATAAAAAAAATCTCTCTAATGTAAATCTTTGAGAATGTCTTGAAACCGATCTCCTTCAGACCATCTCTTGAGAATGTAGAGACAGAGGTGACCGCAAAACACTTGATCTGGTGATTGCACTTGTTCCGTGTTGTAACAAACAATCAATTTGTTGAAATAGTTCTTTATTTCTTTTGGCAGCGAGATTCCATAGCTGTCGAAATAATAATTCTTCTTCCCGTTCTTGAACCACACCACCCAGTGAGTGCCTTCACCCGATAAATCGTCTAGATTTAAAATTCCGCATTCCGATTGTCGAGGTCTTCTCTTCGGCAAGGCATCTCTAGAAAACACGCCTAGAAAATCTTTGATTTTCAAATCCTTTGCCGCATTCGACAAATCGATGTTGGATAGGGGTTCGTTAGGTAAGACGACACCTTCTACGGATATCTCTATTTTCTTATTCATAAATGCGTATATATTTTTTTTTTTATTTATTTATTTTGTTATAATTCACTAAAATGACGTTATTTTTTTTTATTTTTCTATTTTTCTTTTTAAACTAACTCTCTCAATGTCTCTATCAATTTCTATAATCTCGAATCCATCTAATTCCTCTTGATTTTCTGGAATCCTATCATCCTTACTCATATCTGGAATCCTATCATCCTTACTCATATCTGGAATCCAATCATCCACAATCATATCGTCTCTAATTAGATCCGATATCCAATGTCCGAGTGCCAAAGTGCTTATTTTATCATCTAACACGAATCTCTTATCATCGTCGGCCGTCAGCAAAATCTTGTTGACTATTTCGGTATACAAGTCGTGATTTTCGCTTCGAATCGATTTCATAGTGTTACACACTGGACCACTTCCTAACAGACAATCTTTATACTCTTGGAAAGAGATGTTTTTCTTCACCACGCATGCTTTAACACCTTTGCATTTCTTGATCTCTTCATCTTCTAGACGATAAGCATACAGTTTGGGTCTCAAGCCCACGAATTCGACGATTTGTTTACCGCCGCTCTCGTCCTTAAATTTACCCAACACCTTCTTGTTGTCGTTCGATTGAATGTTGTACGGGTGGTCGACGGGATAATTGCTCATGTCAAACCACGTGGCCACGTCCGGAGATATATCTCGGTAGACGTCTTTCGTCTCTGTCTCGTAAACTGAACTGTCCATGTCGGTGATCAGTAGTTTGGCTTTATCACCAAATTTTCATTTGACGTAATCGTAGTGAAACTCGTACATCAATCGCTTGATGATATCTACGATGATCGGTCTGAGATAATATGGTTTGTCGAACTTCAGGTGCGTCTTTTGCATGTGAACGGCCACTAGATTTTCGTCGAATATGGTTCGGTGTTTGTAACTGGGTTTCGCCACTAATTTTTAAGCTTTTTTCTCAGACATGACGAGTCGAACGTCGGTTTTACCGTACACGCAGTTGTTCATGAGTTTGAAGAAATCTTTTTCGAAATTGTTCTCGACTCGAATTCTGAGATTCGTGTTGAGATCGATGTATTTTTTCATCCAAGGCTCTTCGTCGAATCGTATGATGCAATGTATGTCGACTAATTTCATCCCATAATCGACGTATTGTTTCAAATTCTCACTGTAGATGACGTAGTTACGTTTGTTAAATAAATTGGGAATGAGTTTTTCCTTGTCTCCTTCGTTCGGTTCCATTCGTTTGGGAGCCAGCGGATAATCATTGTGTAGATCATGTAATTCTTCCGGATAGTTCAAATCGACTTCTAAAATGCAAGGATAGTCTCTCCATTTTTGCATCTCTTCCGGTTCCGTCACCCATTCGAAATTTCCAATCGGTAAAGGATGACTCATAGCCCAACTGTACAGATTATTAGCATCCCAATACTGTATGTATTTATTCGACCATTTCGAATCAAAACCTTCTTTCATGTAGGGATTGTTAGCTTCAGAATATCTGTGGGAGATCATCGAGACGCCACCTCTCGCAGCCCTTTCGAACATGAGCAACATGTTCATGTCAGATAATAATTCCAATTGGACTTCGGTGGTCTTCAACAGAGCGTCCCACGCCAAACCGTGTGCGGTGAAATACCAAGCGGGATCCAGATCGTAATTTCGACGACAGACGTCTCGAAAATTTTCGAACACGTCTGCCAAGAGCAGAACGTCGGTCTTCAGATAGAGATCATGATAATCTCTCATGGTTTTCATATCAAATGATTTCCACACGTTTTTGGCGTGTTCGTAATTCTCGTCGGAAATGTCAGATTCGTATAATTTCAAATAAAAATCTTCTTTCGAAGGTAGTTTGATGTCGTCGAATCTCTTTAGATCGTTCATGTAATCGTAAGGATAGACTCCTTTCCTCAACATGACGTCTACTCGTTCTCCAAACTGTTCGCTCGTGATTTTAAATTTATCCTTGCTCATGTTATCGACTAATTTTTCCAGAGCGGTCGACATGAATTTAAAACTGTCATATGAAACGTATGGCTCTACGAATGAATTTCGTTTTTTCTTTCAATGTCTCTCCATCGATTACTCTTTTCTTCTCCATGAGCTTCCATTTCATGAAGGAAATGTATCTTTCTTTGCTGTTCGCGATGCAATTTAATTCTTCGTGGGAAGTGCTGAGATTTTTCACAAACAGATGACTGTCGTAACCCGAGAGATTGTGAAATATCACCGGATAGAAAACGGCGTCTCGATATTTTAAATTACACTCGCTGTGAGCCGGACCGCAATACAGACCTGTGTAATGATCGTGGTCTCTGACCTTCTTATTTTCCTCCGAATTCTCGTCGAACGATTGTCTGCACATGTGACATTCGGTGGCTCTATTATTTTCGTCCTGCTGCTCTCGCGTGATGATCATTTTCGCCAGGGTTTTGAATTTGTCGTATAACATTTGAATTTTTGATTCTATCTCTTCCACGAACCTTTGGGCCACGTCGTCGTCTTCGCACTGTTTCGTGTAGGTGAAGGGACCCATGTTGTGTTGCAAGTCGAAAGCACATTTCACATAAATGCAATAACCCGAACGTGTGTGTTTTTTATATCTTTCGACGTATCTTTGAAGAGCGTTAGGTTGCCAGGAACTCATTTTCACTGTGAAACATTCGAAATCGGCGTACACGATGAATGGTACTTTTAACCTTCTATTGTGATTTTCAAAATTTGCGATGGTGTTGGGTTTGGGCATTTCGATGGCGATACCTTGATTTTCATTGCAATATTCCTGATGTTTCGCTAACGATTTTTCACTCTTAAACATGTTCATGCAGTTGCAACATAAACATATCTTATGTTTATGTTTATTATTTTATCTCGACAGTAATCGGCTCGGATTTTTAACCCAACAATAATGACGATTGTCACCATTCGAAATCAATAATAAAATAATCGTCTTTTGTCTTTCGAGATACGAAGTCTGTCTGAGAGGATAGATCATTCGTTTTTCATCGTCATATCCCAAGACGTTCACTGCTACGGTGGGATTTTGAGCCTCAAAATGTTCGATGTGTTTTAACTCTGTTGGAAAAGTCACTCCAGTCCAGTCGAGATTTTTAGAAGTCTCCTCGTAACAAGAAACTCTATCGGAGCTCATTTTGACAGGGTATAAAGAGGAGGTGAATGCCCATTTAAAACACTGATCATCTTTATTTCTCACGTTGATCATGGAGTGTTTTTTAGCTAAGAAATACAGTAATTTCACGTAGGAAGATCCTTTCAACGAATCGTTTTCAGTTATATGAATTTTGAGTTTCAACACCTCATCGAACGTCCAATTACTACCTTCACGTTGATAATTTGCGAGAGATGTCAACATCTTGTCTTTCATCTTTTTGAAAACGTCTGATAAATCTGAACCTCGAAATACGGGTTCGACGTTAGATCTGAGAAATGCATTTGTCACGATGCTCTCGCTGGACTTCACGTCGATTTTATTCATCACGCAATGGAGTACCATCTTAATTTTTAGTCCTACGTTCATGTGTTTGCGAAACAAATCCAATACTTTTTTCTACACCCATTCCATGAACAATTTCGGATCGATTTTCTTGAACAAGGGAACCACATCGAAAGTTTTAAAAATGTCTTTGATCGCACTCTCCCATTCTAGGGCTTCGATTGGAATAGTTCCGCGACGAGTCATGCTATATATTCTTCTCCTTTCCCTTCGTTCATTGCTTGTCGAATTTCGCTCGATATATCTCATTTGTCTAGAATCTGAAGTGCATCACTCGTTTTCGTTTTAGGTTTTTTTTTCTTTTCTTTTGAAACTTGAAGTTCTTCAATGGCTTTTCATTTAGTCGTCTTCTTATTTTTCACAATCGAAATGTTTTTGTTTTTTTTCGACGTCGGCATTTCGATTCTTTTACTATCTTTTTCTTCTTCTCATTTTTCACAACCGATGCATTTTTTGACGTTGTTGCTATCGACATTTCGTTTGCCTTTTCATCGTTTCGCAAATATTCCTGTATGACTTCAATTTTTTTTGATTTAGTTCTATGATTTCTGAAATGTGGAATTTTTAATAGTTTACAAATCTCGTTTAACTGAGGTATGGTTTTCTCATTTAAATTTTCCATTTTTTTATTTGTTTGCTCCATTTGTAAGAATATTTTTTTTTTTCGAATTTTGTATTAAAATAATTTGTTAAAAAGTTTTGTTTTTTACTCTTTATATATATAAAAAAGATTTTTTTAATTCAATTTTTTCTTTAATGTTTTTTTATTCAAAACAATTTACGATCGCTTTTATTTCTTGTTTGCAAAACGAACATGTTTTCTCGTCTCTAGAATAACATTCCTTACAATAACACAAATGTGCACACGGTAGAAACAAAACATTTGCGGATTTATTTTTGCAAAGCAGACACGCGTTCACATCACTCGACTCCTTCTCAATAGATAATAACCCGTTTGCTTCTTTCATGAATCAAATTAAATCTTCTAAAGTCGAGAATTGAGATAACGTCTTGTTTGCGTAATTCAATGTATTATACAATTGTTCCTTCATGTATCCAGATTGTAAAATACCCCTTAATAATCTCTCGTTTTTATTTCTTTCCCATTCTTCGTTTTCAATTTTAATCAATCCTAATGTCTGGATCTTCTTCAAATAATCGCAATGACCTTCGGTATTATTTATGTGTTCTACCAAAGGTTTGTCATTTGGTTCCCAAGTCATTAAATGTATGTTACAACAAAAACATTTAACTTTGTCACTTTTACCCACATAAATGAAACCCGCAGCAGCTAAATCTTCGGGTTTTTGAGCAAGATGCGAAGGCCAATTTTTAAACGTTTGAAGTCTTGCACGTTCTAAACTATAATTCGGATATTCAGATTTAATCATTGTTTTTTTACCTCAAAATTGGGTTTGTAAGAATATTTTTTTCGAATTTTGTATTTAAATGATAATTTGTTAAAAAGTTTTAAAATTGTTTATATATATGTTTTAACTTTTTATTTATATATAAAGAGAAAAAAACTTTTACAAAAAAAAATTTTCACATAAAAGAAAATTAAAATTAAAAAACTTTTTTTTATATATATATAAAGAGTAAAAAAACAAAACAAAACTTTTTAAACAAATTATTAAAATACAAAATTTAAAATATACATTATTTGCAAGAATTCATAAAGCAAAAAACCAAATAATTGATCATGACAACAACACCTAAAAAATGTGAATTGAAATTGAAACGAGTTGAAACGTGTAAGAAATTCGGTTTTAAAATCAATAGATTACAACAACACGATTCCATCAAATTGAACGAGGTCGAGACGAAGGGCTTAGAGCACAAACATGACAAATATCACATGCCTTTGAAATTGGACGAAGCCACGCTCGATTTGTTTTATGAGTACCAAAGCGATCTACAGAAAATCGTCATTGCCAAAGATCGAGAATTCAACAAGGACGATTTGACGTTGTTCTATGGAAGTTACATATATCCGAATATCTCTCTCGAACTCGTGAACAAATCGGGTGGTGAGAGCGAGTTCACCGATGTAAAAAAACTCAAAAAAGTAAAGATAAACATTCAACACATTTTCGAAAAAGGAGAAGAAACGAGTGTCAACATGCTAATAACGGACTTGGAAATATAAAGAATAGAGAGATTGATTTTTAGTGAAGAAGAAGGGGGAAAAAAAAGTAATGAGATCATCTTTAGATTTCATTACTTTTTTTTTTGTTTTTTTTGTTTTCCTTCTTCACTATTACCCATATATTATAATAACGTTTCCTTTTCTCTTAAATTTCAGCGTCGATTCTTCTTTTCTTTTTTTTCTTTTTTTGTAATATGCTACGTTTTTATAACAACACATTTGTTTATCCGAATCATAATTATGAACGAATGGTGTGCATCTCTCGGTAACACTCGCATCATTACCATTCTCTTTAGAAGATAGTGGTGACGGTGGAAAACGTCTCATTCTTTTAAATTTCAACCGCCTATCCCGATCTTTATTTAACTCTTTTATTATTCCTTTCCTAAGATATCCATCATTAGCTTCTAATAGTTTTTCCACATCTGTTTCGCACTCTATCTCACGATATTCATCATTATCGTCTAATTGTTTTTCCACCTTTTTATCCATTTTATATATTATTTTATACTTTCTATGATTTATAATTTTTTTATAATAACATATTCAAAATCGGTATATTCTTAAATGGCGAATTCTCACAAACAACAAAACCCTTGCCGAGTCGCTCAACGGTCCGTCCACTCTTCAGATAGAGACCGTTTCCACTCAAAGAGTTGTCACCTCTAACGGGTTCTAAATACAATCCTTTACCGCTGTTGTCTACGTGGACGCGACACACGGCTCCTCCCTTCTTCAAAAACAGTCCGCTGCCACCCATTAATTTCTCAACTGCCAAACTTGCAAGTCCCGTGAGAGCTCCCACGCCGAGAGTCTTTCCGAGAAAGGGTAGTGCCTTTGCAGTGAAGGGTAATGCTTTTGCGGCGATTCCTGCCAATAGCGGTAGGAAACCACCTTTCATTCTCAAATTGTATCTCAGTTGAGCGGGACTCAATCTCACCGTCAACCCTCTTCCATCACGAATCGCTTTCTCCATCCTTTTGATTTGACTTCTGGTCCAAGCGATCGAATCCTGACCACCACTCGACAGATCTTCGTGAGTGAATTTGAATCTCACCACCTCGCCTTGAGTTGTTAACTCTCTCTTAAGTTTCTTCTTCTGTCCTACGGATATGTTCACGTTTTTAACCACGTATTGTGTCATAATTCTTTTTTAAAATATATTTTCTTCAATTGTTTTTTTGTTTTAATGATAATTATATATATTAAATAATGTTTGTAAAATTAATATTGCGTTTATTTTATTTTTGTTATTTATATATATACACAATATTTTTTTTTTTTGCTTTTATGTTTCTCTTATGTGAAATCGTATCGTCACCCTCTCTCCGCGAAGATCTAACAGTTCACCATTTTGATCCGTCAACGTGGTTTTGAGACTATACAACGTGTCTAAAATCACTGGTAGATAAACTAAATTTCGAGGTCGCTCCACGATCTTATAACCCGGTGACACGTTTGGAAAGAAGGAATAGATCGTCGATTGAGCGCTACCATTCACGTAGCTTCCAGAAATCACATCCATGTTCACCAGAATGCTATTGATTGTGAGAATGTCGACCATATTTTCAGATGCCGCGTGGTCTCGATACATCTTTCGATCGAATCCCAACATCTTGCCTATAGAATCATCCGTGTTGAAATCCACTCGAAAATTATCTTCCAAATCCAACATCGTCTGTAAGGTATTAGGATTGGGAGCGAGTCTGATCTTGTTGCTTCCCTTTCCATCCGTCTTCATTCACGTCTGAATGTAATTGTTCAAATCGTCTATGTTGTAACTTCCTTTGGGAATTCGAATCTCCAACCAATCCACTCTGTCAGAATACTTGAACGAGTTATTCTTTTTGGTGACGTTGGGAAAGGAATAATAAGTCTCCAGATTCACCAACGCCATCTCGTATCTTTCTCTCTATTCAATTCGATGGAAGGTTCAAGTTTCATAGCGAATCGAGTCGAATCGCCACTCACCACGATTTGAATGGATTGTTTTGCAGCCGTATTCTCGGCTATCCGTTCTAACAATTCTCCTTGTTCGAACATTATATTTTAATTTTATTTTTATTTTTTTCAAAACTAATTATTTGAAGATTTATTATTTTCTAATTTTTTTTGTTTTCACGCTATATCTTATTATCATCAGAAACATAAAACTTGTCGAATCCGCACCGATATTTTCCGCGATTAAATTCGCTAGTCAAATCAATCACGACGAAATTGTAAAGTCCTCCATCCCAAACCCTCTTGCAGAATCTCCTGAATTCCGTCACGCTCATGTCGTTTGCGACGTGATTGCCATAGATGTGATTAAGATTCTTGAGATCTTGGCGAAAGAGACATAGAAAATTAGTGTTCTCCCTTATCGTCTGTCTGGGCAATCGAAAATAATTTTGCGACAGGTAGAAACAGTCCACATTGCTGTGTCAGCCCCTAACGTAATACGATTCGCATCGGTTCTGTCTCTCCAAAAGCAGATCGTCGAAAATCATGAGATTCTTATCTTCCGATTTCAATTCTCTAGGATCCGGAACATCACTAGCGTTCTCATAAAATCGACATTCGACGTTCGAAGATGCATTTCTCTTCATTAATTCCATCACTGCACCGTCCAAAATGGTCGAAAGAGGAGCCTCACTTTTGTCAAATTCCTCCCTACTGTCAAAGATTCTGGCTATGACGTCCTTGGACAATCTACGATCCATGCACTCTCGAAGCAATCTGTATTCGGGTTGAAACAAGCTCTTGCCAAACACAAACAATCTGTCGTAATCCAACCAGTCGGGTCGGGACAACAGATTCATCAACAGATTGGTCTTTCCACAATTCGATTTTCCCACTATCAAGCCTCTTATGCTTTTGAGAAAGAACTCGTTATTCGACCTCTTGGTCGTGGCGTCGTTCCAAGACATATCTTTAATGTTCATCTTTGTTTTATTTTTCTTTTTGTTATTTTAGATTTTTTTCAAACACAATTTTTTATGTTTTTTTCAAACTCAGTTTTAATATTGTTATTTATATTACACCGTCGCGAGTTCTCTTCAATCTGGATCCACTCGTCATTTTGGCTAAATCTTGTATGGGTACCACAGCATCCTTAAAATCTTTCCAAATTTTCGGCGTTCGCTCTAACGCAGCGTGCTTCACCGGTGGACTGATCAACTTGTCGATCAATGCGTCGGCTGCCCTCTTGCCAGCCACAGAAGCTATCCTACCACTGGCTTCAGAAGCGGCTTTCTTACCAGCATCCAAAGCCGTCTTCTTACCGACCTCAAGCGCGGTCGATGCGAGTTTTCTACCCACATCGCTCGTGAACGCTCGCATTATAGAATCGACGATGCCAGAACCGCCTTGAACGTAAGTTCTGACGTATCCCCTGTTCTTTATCACCAACATATTTTTATTTTATAATATATTTTGTTTTTCACTGATAAATCGTTTGTTGTTTAAATACTTTTATTATTCTAGTGTAAAAATTTACTGTTTTTATTATTTTATATATTTTTGTTTGTTTGTTTGTTTCTCTCTACTTATTATATACATCAATCCTTCAATTCGTTCATCAGCCTTTTATAATGGTTTTTATTCAAAACCTTCTGTCTTAACAATTCGTCAGATATAGTAACTATCTGATTATCTAACCCTGTGTTACCAGCACGTCTGCTTGCCATCAACAAACTCAGTCTCTGAGACAGAGCATCAGAATCGCTCGGAAGAAAAGTGGTTCTCACCCCTTTACCAGTCACCGATTCGACGAACTTCTTATTCAAATCCCATATGGGTTTCACCACTTTCGTCCACTTGTAACCTCTGTTGGCTTTGGGTCTCGTCTCTTTGGCATCGTTATTTCTCAGCATGGCGTGTGTCTGAACCAGAATGTTGCCGTAATTGTCGAAATCCCCAGGCTTGTCGAAAAGGAGCAATTTGCGCAGTCCATCAGTTATTTTATACTTATTCGAACCGACAATTAAATCTTCATCATCCATTTCCACTTCTGTATCGCCCACAAAAGTTCTACCGTCAGAATCCTTATAAATTCCATACAACAGATCTCTCTTACCGCCATCCTCGGACGACGCGACGCTATCAGTGGTGATAGTCGAAGCTGTATCGTCGCTCACGTCGGTTTGAATCCCTGTGGGAACGTAATCCGGTGTAGATTGAAAGGAATACCGATTTCCAAAACTACCGGGCAACGAACCCATTCTCAAAGAACTCTCTTTTATGGGTCTCAATTCTTCAACTATCTCCTTCTTTCTTCGCTCTTGAACATCCGTCACGGGTTTAAATATTTTTGTGGTTTCGCGTCTGAGTTCCATATCTCCGAGACGTCTGCTTCTGTCACCCAACTGAATGCTCTTCTTGGCACGTTCATATTCGTTTAAAATATGATCTCGACGTTTAGCATCCATCTGTAAAAACATTTTTCGTTTTTAAATTATTAATGTTCCTTTGAGTATGCTAATGTGAGTTATTTATTATTTCAAAATTAAATGTATAATTATTTTTTTATGTTTTAAGTAAATAAAAATCTTCTGTCTTTAATATAATAACTAAAAAAATTCATATCTCAACTCAGTGTTGAACTGGGAAAACTTGAAAAGTTTAAAAGTTTTAGCACATAACAAACCGGTTTCTGATTTAGCGCGTTTGAGAATAATTACGTCTGTTAAAAGGATTTCATTCATATCTCAAAATCATTTCACTCAATGTCGAATTGAGAGAGAACTTTGAAAAAAGTTTAAAAGTTTTGGCACATAAAGAAACCGGTTTCTGATTTAACACGTTTGAGAATAATTACGTCTGTTAAAAGGATTTCATTCACATCTCCGAACATTATCACGAATATATTAAAAATTTACCACTCAAACCTAATTGAGTGGAAAAATGCGTTTTATTATCTATTATTAAAACTATTATCTATTATTAAAACGATCCATTAAAACGAAAACCTTCATTCACACCACAACAAAAAACATGAGTGTCAATTACGAACTATTTTTTTTTATTTGAATGAAACATTCTATAAAGTGTTTTATTAAAATTTACTTCACAAATTTAGCAGTGACAAAACGTGAACAAACAATTTTTTACCTCTGATTTTTTTCTAATTTTTTTCTAAACTCAATTTTTTTCGTTTACATTGAACGAAAACCTTCATTCACACCAGAAACAAAAAACTGACACTCATGTTTATAGTCGACTCTTTTGAACGAAAACCTTCATTCACACCAGAAACAAAAAACTGACACTCATGTTTATAGTCGACTCTTTTGAACGAAAACCTTCATTCACACCAGAAACAAAAACTGACACTTATGTTTATAGTCGACTCTTTTGAACGAAACCCTTCATTCACACCAGAAACAAAAAACTGACACTCATGTTTATAGTCGACTCTTTGGAACTAAAACCTTCATTCACACCAGAACAAAAACATGAGTGTCAGTTTTTACTCTCATCGTGGCAGTGGGTTTGCGGGTTCGGTAGCACCTCTTTTTCATGTACCGTACATAAGTCGATTTTCTGCTGTAGAATCCGCAAATGGGTTTCCGTGTACGCCACCATAGGGATTCGGTGTTAAAATCGTGTACAGATACGGATGCTACAGAATCCGCAAACCACTTTTCGACGCTGCTACAAAATCCGCAACACGTTTTTTTGCTCGCGATTTAACACTAAATCCTATGGGGGAAACCCATTTGCGGATTCTGTAGCAGACAATCCACCTCATTTTTCTTAAAATTTCATACATTTTTTTCACTCTTGAGCGACGTGTAGAATATACACGTTCGCCAACGGGTATTTCAACGTTAAATGTGTGATCTGAGAAAACGTGGCAGTGGGTTTGCGGATTCTGTAGCACCATAAAAAACGACAAATCGTGTACTTGTACAGGATTTTAACACTAAATCCTATGGAGGTGTACATCGATGTACTTGTACATGTACGAAATCGTGTACAAATGCTCCAGAATCGGCATTTTATACCTACTTATGTATCAATGTTATTGTTTCTGTCTTTCTCGATCCTATACGATTTGTTGGGAGTATACTCCAGTAGAACAGTTGGATCAGTTTTAGCTTATTGTTACTATTTTGAGCTTTTCTAGTATGTTTTGAACATGGTTTTACTTCTTTTTATGGTTCTGGGGTACTCTCGTAGAATGGAAGAGCCTTTCATTCGAGACAGTGTTACATTCAATTATTTTTAGTCACTATACTCTAACTGCTCTCAACTCACCATTCTGTTCTACATATGCTATAACCTCGATCTGCTTTGGACTACCGATTTTCCCATAAGAGTTTCTGTTCAAATGCACAATGTGCGCAAACACAGTGAATATACAACGAAAACGTGATTCTGGAAATATAGTCGGATATTAGAACACGGGACGTGGGGTAAAGGAAATTGGTGGAATGTGTCTGTGTGCTAGTACACTATGTGTCACAAAGTGTACACATCGCATAGGCACACGCTGGATGTTCCTATAGATGTTTCTGTGATAATGCCCAATGTGCACGCAACACATGCAACACATGCAACACATCGGTACATACCACAAAAAGGGATTCTAGAAGTGTAGTCAGATACTAGAAAGGGATGCAAAGGAACGTGGGGTAAAGGAAGTTGGTGAAATGTGTCTGTGTGCTAGTACACTAGTTGTCACAATGTGTACACATCGCATACAGCAATGTGTACACATCGCATACAGTATATTACATTGCATCACTTCACTGACTCGACGAAAGAGGAAGTCTAATAAGATTTATGACATACTTGAAACTCTATCATCTGATTAATTGTTGGATAGGGCTCTCTGAGCCTTTTCCAACAATTAATCAGATGGTAGGTTTAATCTGCGCATACCAGGACGTAGATAATCATCATAGTAGATGACAATAGTCGCTTTCGGCAGCGTAAGTGTTAATGCAGTGTGTTTTCTTGAACAACTTGTATCATACTTTTAAGGAACATTTAGACACTTATGAACACTGTGTCATGGGCTGTGGTTTTGGCACAGGGAGTGAAGATGTAATACAATCCGAATGCCGACTTCTGTCAACAGCGCTGGGTGGGGTTTTGGCGGTTACGAAGGTTGTGGGTTAATGACAAAATCAGGTGTTGTCTATGATAGTAACTGTTGTCTGGTTTCTCGTCCATGTCGCCTCTCTTTCAGCTTCCACCAATCATTCCTTAGCTTACTTATTCTGCTACTACCACCAAGGTAACGGGGGGAGTGGTGTCAACGAAATCAGGGGGGCGACATCTTACAGGAGCGGACAACCAGCGACATCATGCACGCATGCCGGAATGAGACCTCATCAAGACAGAGTAATCTATAATGTTGAAGTTTAATATCCATTTCTTTCTCTTCATTTATGTTGATCTTTCCCTCTTCTTTTCTTTCTTTTATTTCTCTCATGGGAAGGCAGGAAGACAGCCAATCTGGCTATGCCTTTCCCTGCCAGTATACATTACATTAACTATGAGGATTTATTTTATTTATGTGCACTATACGAAAATTTCTTTTTGTCGAAATTTTGTTATTTTAACTAGATGTACCATATATATACTTTGTTATATTTGTAAGAAAAAGTGGAATTGTACAATAAGGGACACACACACGGTGTGTGCACAGTGGCCTATATCTATGTATGTATATTATATATATATGTAGGTATGGGTCTGTGTGTACATATCGAGTGTGTGTTTGCCCGCTTCAGTATTGAAAGTGCTAAAATACTCTGAGGTGGCCTTAAATTGTTACATTGATCATTAACTGATAGCGTTATGGATCAGTGGTTCTTACTTCATTGACCACTATTGTGAGAGACATGTAGTTTCTCGTGCTCGGCGGTGTTGACTTCGCACGAAATAATTGCGTCTGCAATATTATATTATTCTGAATCGGAGTCTAGTGGATCAGAACCGTGTGGAGCTTCCTATAGGTGAGTCGAATATTTATTTCTCCGTAGTTGTACCCTGCCGGGGCCGGTCATATTTTATGTAATTTACCGATCCTCGCCGTAAGCCGAAATATGTTATAAAAGGCTATATTAAATTGGTTCTAGGATTATTCACGATTGATCCAGGGCATCTTATTGCTGTTGCGATAGGATGCTATGGCCTAATCGTGATCTTTCGGCTTGGGGCGAGTTTCGGTGGCCCGATGGATTGTACCCCCCCCCCCCCCCTCTCCTTTTATGGCATTAGCTTGAATGTACAGACGTGAATACTGAGATAACGCTACCCTCAGTGAATATTTAGCAATATTTAGGAGGGTAGGTGGGTCACAAATAATGAAGTAACCCTTCTGCTGGGTGACATGTGAAAGTAAATATTTGGTATTGCCGTATCTTGGACTCCCCTTCTTTAGTTAAGGGTAGTAGTCATGTAGTCTGGTGTGCATATTTTAAGGCGGCATAAGTGCCAGATTGTAGGGTTTTTTCCCCTCTTTAGTAGGGGACGTAACTATTTTATGAGGAATTATGATCTCACCTTGAAGGGTGAATGAAATGAGTTGGTCTGTACAACTTGAATGTAAATCTGAATGTACTGCTGAATTGTGGGAGGGTAGAGACGATTTGGGGATTTGTGAATAAATTTGCTAATAATTTAGTGGAATTGGGGTTTTTTTGTATTTTTAATTCCTATTCTGTTTCAGAGTCCTAGTCCTAACATATATCTTAACACAAAACACGGTTTAAGGGTGGATTGGAATCATAGGAAGATGTTTGTTCCTTGGTTGACTGTTGTGGCGAGGTTCTCGGTAAGGGCTCACTTATTGTAAGTGAGTCCGGCCCGAGAACAGCGGCACAGCACGGGTGCCAGGGTAGTCTGGAATAATTTTGTAGAGGTTCTAGGTGATTGATTACGCTAACTAATTTTCGGTTTGAAATTGCGAACTTGTAACTAACCCCTCGACAACAAATCTGTGCTATGGCTAGACCTTGTTTGGCTTTGTGGCGTGGCTCTCGGCCGGAACTCACTTCATGTAAGTGAGTTCGGGGCCGAGAGACTCGACACAAAGTGAGAGCAGGGCGGGGTGGGTCGAGTTTCGCTACAGATTTCACTATACTGGCAAATAAATTATCTATCTATCTATCTGTCTGTGCTGGGAAAGTTTGATGGAAATCAAAAATACAATTTTTGGTGAGTTTTAATATTTCACGACTCATTACAAGAAAGCAAAATAAATTTACTTCCTTAATAAGTGTCCATGTATCTCTGAACACAAATTAAATTTTCAGCCATTTTTGGTATGTAACCATCACCATGACGGCAAGAATACTGAATGTTAATACCCGTAAGAAATCATGAGTGCAGTCATGATAACTTGCCATAAATGAATGACAAACGTATTCTAGTCCATATTCTATTTTAACTTCTAGCACTCTGGTAGTATTTCAAAATTCCCACCTTTGATTCCATATTGTCTACGTAGAATGAAAAATTTAAAATATATCTTGTTTGACAGAGCTGAATGAGCTCTGTCAAACAAGATATAATTTATTAAATTCTCAGCTGGATTGTGGGAAAAAATTTGCCGCTGAAATCTTTGGCATTTTGACATCAGCGTGTATAGGGTTAATAAAGTCAAGTGATCGTATATTTCTGTGCGTAGTATGTAAAAAAATCAAATCAATACAAATTTAACCCACATAGACCAAAGTTACCACCTTGAGTCAATCAATATTTCTTTTTGTTTCAAGTTTGTTTCAAACAGAATGGGCCTGTACTTGAGCGTTGCGAAGATGACCGATTGAGGGAGGGGGTGGAGATGTAGACCTGATTTGTCCCACCCAACTGCGATGGCTCAAGTCTCGACTGATAAAGCATGCCAACTTCATCAAGGCATGCCTTTGTCCAAGTCATGCCTTGATGATATAGTTGGACTATTTGTCAGTTGGAATTTGGGTTTAAAAAAAACGCAAGAGTTCTTGGAAATTTGTTTGTACATAAATAAATGCACATAATAGTCATAACCAAATTGGTCATGCTCCCCCCCCCCCGAACCACACATACACGCAGAAACCCCCATTCTCCCAACGGCTCGAGCCAGTTACCACGGCCGTGCGTGCGTGCGTGCGTGCGTGCGTGCGTGCGTGCGTGCGTGCGTGCGTGCGTGCGTGCGTGCGTGCGTGCGTGCGTGCGTGCGTGCGTGCGTGCGTGCGTGCGTGCGTGCGTGCGTGCGTGCGTGCGTGCGTGCGTGCGTGCGTGCGTGCGTGCGTGCGTGCGTGCGTGCGTGCGTGCGTGCGTGCGTGCGTGCGTGCGTGCGTGCGTGCGTGCGTGCGTGCGTGCGTGCGTGCGTGCGTGCGTGCGTGCGTGCGTGCGTGCGTGCGTGCGTGCGTGCGTGCGTGCGTGCGTGCGTGCGTGCGTGCGTGCGTGCGTGCGTGCGTGCGTGCGTGCGTGCGTGCGTGCGTGCGTGCGTGCGTGCGTGCGTGGCAGTAGCAAATCTAGTACCATAAGAATATGCACGGTTACCAGCTAGAACGAATTCATATCTAGACTCCAATCTTGACGAAGATGTAATGACTGGAAAATTAGTAAGGACGGGGAGGTAACAGGCACGACCCCACACTCCACCCCTAGTTACGATTTTGACTCTGTGAGTCAAAGAATCACAATTTTATATTTATGTTTATATCTTGCATTAGCTTTGCAGGAGTGGTAGGAGAAGGTTGGACGAGGCCCTTTCTGTTGAACCCCGCCTCGGACCCCGGATGCGATGTCATAGTCAGAGACGTCATGTGGGGCTGTGTTGTTGGGCCATGTTGTGATGTCATTACCATAGTGATACGCGGTGTCAATATACATGCGAAGCGTGTTGTTAGAGTGACACGTGGTTCCGTCGTCCATTTTGTTAACTGTAGGCCGGCAACTTTGTTACTGTGGTGGAGCGCGGTTTCTATGTGACCCAGAACTATCCAAGAGGACGATTGTGCGTTCGGAGTTTGTGTTCAGTTCACGGTGTGTGTATGTAATTTCCAACATGAACCCGACAATTTCTCCCAAACATCCGGAATCCTCGTTTGTTCATTCTTAATTTGATGACACGTGGTTACTATGGGCCTGAACGGCTTCTAATATAATACACATCATATGCAGCACATGGACACAAAGGCCAATAGGTGCCTTGGTGAAAATGCACAGTGTGCGTACAACATATCTACTTCGACGAGCTAAAGACAAAAGTAGACTTCGATTTCAAACAAATTTTTAATGAGAAACTCGGTATGGATGATGAGACCGTATCGCCGAATTATGCGCTTGTGCTTATATTGGTCTAGAAAAATAAGACTGCATATCCCAAAAGGTTCACAAGCCTTTTCCACCATTCCATATTAATTGCCAGGGCCTCAGTGCTCATCGGGACACACCCACAGGACTGCTGTTTAACATACAAGGACTTGATAATAATATGTTTGATATAATTGGGCTAACGGATGTATTTAATATTCCAGATAATGTTTCTTTTAACTTGGAAGGTTATTCATTTATTTATTTATTTATTTATTTATTTATTTATTTATTTATTTATTTATTTATTTATTTATTTATTGAATATGAACGGCACTTTCGACAGCTGGGGGTCACCTCGTATCGGACAGTTTTACGGGGGATGAAGCCGGAGTACTCGGAGAGAACCATCGAGCAACGGCGAGCAACTGTCAGACTCCTCAACGTACCAACTCCACACAGGCAGGGCTAGCATTGGTTGGAGACAGGTGCACCATCGACGTACATTACGCCTTTGTACATAGCGCCACCTTGCCCCCCACCCCCCCCCCCCCACCCCCAAGTGGGTAATCGGGATTAAGTGACTTGCCTAAGGACACAACGCAGTTATCCCTGGCGGGGATCGAACCGTGGACCACTCTGTTTGATGTTCAATGCCGTAACCCATAAGCCGTCGAGCTCCCTTGGAAAGATATCATCAATTATTAAAGAGAGCGCGTCCAAATAATGACGACGAGCGTGATGGACGTTTTTATCAGGAATCTAACGGTGAGGTTTAAAAAAGTATCGAGGTGGGGGTGGGGGCAACAAAAGTTATGACCCAAATTTTTCTCACCGATATAGGTCTTCAAAGGGGTCTGCTAGGGGTAATTGTTTACCAGGAATCTAATGGTGAGGTTTAAAAAAGTGGGGTGGGGTGGGGTCGGGGTGTAGAGAGGCACCAACAGTTATGACCAGCATGTTTTTTCACCGATATAGGTCTTCTGAATACTCTCCTCAGCCCGAGCAACGCCGGGTAACCCTGCTAGTAACAGTAAAGTGAATCAGGAGAATAAACCTGCATATATTGTAGGTGACTTTAATATAGACCTCTTAAACTCTGAAACACATATATACAAAAAGTAGCATAACAAGGCCATCTATAGTTACTTAACATTCAGCTAAATTATTGATCACATCTTAAGCAACAACATTACTTCCCCATTTCAATCAGATATAATATTAACACATGTATCTGATAATTTTAGCACCTACCACTTCGCAACAAAAAAGGGAAGATACAGAGTTCATAATGTTACGTAAGATGGTGTTGCCCGTTATAGATCTATTCTCTTAGATATCAATTCCTCTGATGTTATGGGACTCAACTGCCAAAATCAAGCATATGACACATTTCTAAATAGTTATACCTACTCTTTTGAGCGCGCATTTCCTCTGCGAAAGTTCGTCCAAACAGAAAACTTATCAAACGTCCACCATGGATGACGAGGGGTCCTTATCAGATCATCGCCCACGAATAAGACATTTTATAGTAAAAAATTACATTTATAAACAACTCCTTCCTTCATGGAAAAATAATATTTAAAAGTACAAAAAATATTGTCAAGTATTTAATAAAGTTAAGAAACAAAGTAAAACAATGTACTGCAAGAATGCACTACACACTAAAAACTAAAGTGTTAAAACTGACACTTTCAAGGTGTTAAACCCATTCTAACTCTTAGAGTTTGATTTTAACACTCAAAGTGCAATGCTTTAAGCACTTAGACATTACAA
The DNA here is from genome assembly GCA_031216915.1 of Pictodentalium vernedei. Taxonomy (NCBI): domain Eukaryota; kingdom Metazoa; phylum Mollusca; class Scaphopoda; order Dentaliida; family Dentaliidae; genus Pictodentalium; species Pictodentalium vernedei. The sequence goes on from CM062297.1 coordinate 546,552,948, forward strand.
TCGTCAGACATCTGAAACTTGAATGGATGGCACTTCCCATGTGTCTAGCATTGGTGATTCTTCCAGAATCGTCCATAATTTGATTTGCGCTTGGTGGGTACATAATTAAAAGGACACAACGCAGATGACGCGGATCAGACTCGAGAGTTCGAGCCTGATCCGCGTCATCTGCGTTGTTTCCTTTTAAGTGTCGCGACATTACACTTATCAAGTGGTATTATTGTAACACCTGTCAAGTTCTGGGATATCTACACTTGATCAACGTACTAGTTCAGCACTTAGTAAGTGTTAAATACAGCACTTCAAGTGTAGTTTTTAACACTTTAGTTTTTAGCGTGTAGGAACTCGTAAATATAATATGCGCAAAACGCGGGAAATCCTAAACAAACTGAGATAAGAGAGTAGCGAAATTACCATCCTGTTTTAATCACGGAGACAATAAACTTGAGAATCCAGGTAACATTACACATGAATTCAATAATTTCTTCAACAATATAGGTAAACGAACCAGAGAATCCATTGTGGAATCAATCAAATCATTTTCTGCACATGTGAACGAAGACGCCCCGAATAGCTCATATATTACTCCAACTGTCCATTCTGAACTTCTTACTACTGTAAAATCTATGAAACCCAGTCTTAGTAATTGTAACAGGAAGATTGTAATGGCATAACGAGTCTCCTTAAAAACACTATCGATCTATTGGTCGATCCAATAAATCACATTATAAACTCATTCCTTCAGGGAAAAGTAACTACACAAATGAAAATAGCCAAAGTAATCCCATTATATAAATCTGGTGATAAACCAAGACTTTTGTAATTATAGACCAGTTAGTATACTCCCTGTTTTCCCCAACTTTTAGAAAATCTAATGTACAAAAGACTTATCAGCTTCTTCGATAGAAATAAAATTTTATATCCTCATCAGTTGGCTTCAGAAAAAAACACTCTACTTTACAACCTTTCATGCATCTTGTTGAACATATAAAAAAGAGTTCCGATTCACTCTAGCTATCTTCCTGGACATGTCTAAAGCATTTGATACCATAATTCATGAAATTTGATTCGATAAACTTGAAAAATATGACATTAGACGACTCTGTGATTGGTTTAAGAGCTATCTCTCAAATAGAAAGCAAAATGTTAATTATGGGGAAAATAATCCGACAAAACCGAACTACGCAACAGTCCGCTGCCACCCATTAATTTCTCAACTGCCGAACTTGCAAGTCCCGTGAGAGCTCCCACGCCGAGAGTCTTTCCGAGAAAGGGTAGTGCCTTTGCAGTGAAGGGTAATGCTTTTGCGGCGATTCCTGCCAATAGCGGTAGGAAACCACCTTTCATTCTCAAATTGTATCTCAATTGAGCGGGACTCAATCTCACCGTCAACCCTCTTCCATCACGAATCGCTTTCTCCATCCTTTTGATTTGACTTCTGGTCCAAGCGATCGAATCCTGACCACCACTCGACAGATCTTCGTGAGTGAATTTGAATCTCACCACCTCGCCTTGAGTTGTTAACGCTCTCTTAAGTTTCTTCTTCTGTCCTACGGATATGTTCACGTTTTTAACCACGTATTGTGTCATAATTCTTTTTTAAAATATATTTTCTTCAATTGTTTTTTTGTTTTAATGATAATTATATATATTAAATAATGTTTGTAAAATTAATATTGCGTTTATTTTATTTTTGTTATTTATATATATACACAATATTTTTTTTTTTTTGCTTTTATGTTTCTCTTATGTGAAATCGTATCGTCACCCTCTCTCCGCGAAGATCTAACAGTTCACCATTTTGATCCGTCAACGTGGTTTTGAGACTATACAACGTGTCTAAAATCACTGGTAGATAAACTAAATTTCGAGGTTGCTCCACGATCTTATAACCCGGTGACACGTTTGGAAAGAAGGAATAGATCGTCGATTGAGCGCTACCATTCACGTAGCTTCCAGAAATCACATCCATGTTCACCAGAATGCTATTGATTGTGAGAATGTCGACCATATTTTCAGATGCCGCGTGGTCTCGATACATCTTTCGATCGAATCCCAACATCTTGCCTATAGAATCATCCGTGTTGAAATCCACTCGAAAATTATCTTCCAAATCCAACATCGTCTGTAAGGTATTAGGATTGGGAGCGAGTCTGATCTTGTTGCTTCCCTTTCCATCCGTCTTCATTCACGTCTGAATGTAATTGTTCAAATCGTCTATGTTGTAACTTCCTTTGGGAATTCGAATCTCCAACCAATCCACTCTGTCAGAATACTTGAACGAGTTATTCTTTTTGGTGACGTTGGGAAAGGAATAATACGTCTCCAGATTCACCAACGCCATCTCGTATCTTTTCTCTCTATTCAATTCGATGGAAGGTTCAAGTTTCATAGCGAATCGAGTCAAATCGCCACTCACCACGATTTGAATGGATTGTTTTGCAGCCGTATTCTCGGCTATCCGTTCTAACAATTCTCCTTGTTCGAACATTATATTTTAATTTTATTTTTATTTTTTCAAAACTAATTATTTGAAGATTTATTATTTTCTAATTTTTTTTATTTTCACGCTATATCTTATTATCATCAGAAACATAAAACTTGTTGAATCCGCACCGATATTTTCCGCGATTAAATTCGCTAGTCAAATCAATCACGACGAAATTGTAAAGTCCTCCATCCCAAACCCTCTTGCAGAATCTCCTGAATTCCGTCACGCTCATGTCGTTTGCGACGTGATTGCCATAGATGTGATTAAGATTCTTGATATCTTGGCGAAAGAGACATAGAAAATTAGTGTTCTCCCTTATCGTCTGTCTGGGCAATCGAAAATAATTTTGCGACAGGTAGAAACAGTCCACATTGCTGTGTCAACCCCTAACGTAATACGATTCGCGTCGGTTCTGTCTCTCCAAAAGCAGATCGTCGAAAATCATGAGATTCTTATCTTCCGATTTCAATTCTCTAGGATCCGGAACATCACTAGCGTTCTCATAAAATCGACATTCGACGTTCGAAGATGCATTTCTCTTCATTAATTCCATCACCGCACCGTCCAAAATGGTCGAAAGAGGAGCCTCACTTTTGTCAAATTCCTCCCTACTGTCAAAGATTCTGGCTATGGCGTCCTTGGACAATCTACGATCCATGCACTCTCGAAGCAATCTGTATTCGGGTTGAAACAAGCTCTTGCCAAACACAAACAATCTGTCGTAATCCAACCAGTCGGGTCGGGACAACAGATTCATCAACAAATTGGTCTTTCCACAATTCGATTTTCCCACTATCAAGCCTCTTATGCTTTTGAGAAAGAACTCGTTATTCGACCTCTTGGTCGCGGCGTCGTTCCAAGACATATCTTTAATGTTCATCTTTGTTTTATTTTTTTTTTTGTTATTTTAGATTTTTTTCAAACACAATTTTTTATGTTTTTTTCAAACTCAGTTTTAATATTGTTATTTATATTACACCGTCGCGAGTTCTCTTCAATCCGGATCCACTCGTCATTTTGGCTAAATCTTGTATGGGTACCACAGCATCCTTAAAATCTTTCCAAATTTTCGGCGTTCGCTCTAACGCAGCGCGCTTCACCGGTGGACTGATCAACTTGTCGATCAATGCGTCGGCTGCCCTCTTGCCAGCCACAGAAGCTATCCTACCACTGGCTTCGGAAGCGGCTTTCTTACCAGCATCCAAAGCCGTCTTTTTACCGACCTCAAGCGCGGTCGATGCGAGTTTTCTACCCACATCGCTCGTGAACGCTCGCATTATAGAATCGACGATGCCAGAACCGCCTTGAACGTAAGTTCTGACGTATCCCCTGTTCTTTATCACCAACATATTTTTATTTTATAATATATTTTGTTTTTCACTGATAAATCGTTTGTTGTTTAAATACTTTTATTATTCTAGTGTAAAAATTTACTGTTTTTATTATTTTATATATTTTTGTTTGTTTGTTTGTTTCTCTCTACTTATTATATACATCAATCCTTCAATTCGTTCATCAGCCTTTTAAAATGGTTTTTATTCAAAACCTTCTGTCTTAACAATTCGTCAGATATAGTAACTATCTGATTATCTAACCCTGTGTTACCAGCACGTCTGCTTGCCATCAACAAACTCAGTCTCTGAGACAGAGCATCAGAATCGCTCGGAAGAAAAGTGGTTCTCACCCCTTTACCAGTCACCGATTCGACGAACTTCTTATTCATATCCCATATGGGTTTCACCACTTTCGTCCACTTGTAACCTCTGTTGGCTTTGGGTCTCGTCTCTTTGGCATCGTTATTTCTCAGCATGGCGTGTGTCTGAACCAGAATGTCGCCGTAATTGTCGAAATCCCCAGGCTTGTCGAAAAGGAGCAATTTGCGCAGTCCATCAGTTATTTTATACTTATTCGAACCGACAATTAAATCTTCATCATCCATTTCCACTTCTGTATCGCCCACAAAAGTTCTACCGTCAGAATCCTTATAAATTCCATACAACAGATCTCTCTTACCGCCATCCTCGGACGACGCGACGCTATCAGTGGTGATAGTCGAAGCTGTATCGTCGCTCACGTCGGTTTGAATCCCTGTGGGAACGTAATCCGGTGTAGATTGAAAGGAATACCGATTTCCAAAACTACCGGGCAACGAACCCATTCTCAAAGAACTCTCTTTTATGGGTCTCAATTCTTCAACTATCTCCTTCTTTCTTCGCTCTTGAACATCCGTCACGGGTTTAAATATTTTTGTGGTTTCGCGTCTGAGTTCCATATCTCCGAGACGTCTGCTTCTGTCACCCGACTGAATGCTCTTATTGGCACGTTCATATTCGTTTAAAATATGATCTCGACGTTTAGCATCCATCTGTAAAAACATTTTTCGTTTTTAAATTATTAATGTTCCTTTGAGTATGCTAATGTGAGTTATTTATTATTTCAAAATTAAATGTATAATTATTTTTTTATGTTTTAAGTAAATAAAAATCTTCTGTCTTTAATATAATAACTAAAAAAATTCATATCTCAATTCAGTGTTGAACTGGGAAAACTTGAAAAGTTTAAAAGTTTTAGCACATAACAAACCGGTTTCTGATTTAGCGCGTTTGAGAATAATTACATCTGTTAAAAGGATTTCATTCATATCTCAAAATCATTTCACTCAATGTCGAATTGAGAGAGAACTTTGAAAAAAGTTTAAAAGTTTTAGCACATAAAGAAATCGGTTTCTGATTTAACACGTTTGAGAATAATTACGTCTGTTAAAAGGATTTCATTCACATCTCCGAACATTATCACGAATATATTAAAAATTTACCACTCAAACCTAATTGAGTGGAAAAATGCGTTTTATTATCTATTATTAAAACTATTATCTATTATTAAAACGATCCATTAAAACGAAAACCTTCATTCACACCACAACAAAAACATGAGTGTCAATTACGAACTATTTTTTTTTATTTGAATGAAACATTCTATAAAGTGTTTTATTAAAATTTACTTCACAAATTTAGCAGTGACAAAACGTGAACAAACAATTTTTTACCTCTGATTTTTTTCTAATTTTTTTCTAAACTCAATTTGTTTCGTTTACATTGAACGAAAACCTTCATTCACACCAGAAACAAAAAACTGACACTCATGTTTATAGTCGACTCTTTTGAACGAAAACCTTCATTCACACCAGAAACAAAAAACTGACACTCATGTTTATAGTCGACTCTTTTGAACGAAAACCTTCATTCACACCAGAAACAAAAACTGACACTTATGTTTATAGTCGACTCTTTTGAACGAAAACCTTCATTCACACCAGAAACAAAAAACTGACACTCATGTTTATAGTCGACTCTTTTGAACGAAAACCTTCATTCACACCAGAACAAAAACATGAGTGTCAGTTTTTACTCTCATCGTGGCAGTGGGTTTGCGGGTTCGGTAGCACCTCTTTTCCATGTACCGTACATAAGTCGATTTTCTGCTGTAGAATCCACAAATGGGTTTCCGTGTACGCCACCATAGGGATTCGGTGTTAAAATCGTGTACAGATACGGATGCTACAGAATCCGCAAACCACTTTTCGACGCTGCTACAAAATCCGCAACACGTTTTTTTGCTCGCGATTTAACACTAAATCCTATGGGGGAAACCCATTTGCGGATTCTGTAGCAGACAATCCACCTCATTTTTCTTAAAATTTCATACATTTTTTTCACTCTTGAGCGACGTGTAGAATATACACGTTCGCCAACGGGTATTTCAACGTTAAATGTGTGATCTGAGAAAACGTGGCAGTGGGTTTGCGGATTCTGTAGCACCATAAAAAACGACAAATCGTGTACTTGTACACGATTTTAACACTAAATCCTATGGAGGTGTACATCGATGTACTTGTACATGTACGAAATCGTGTACAAATGCTCCAGAATCGGCATTTTATACCTACTTATGTATCAATGTTATTGTTTCTGTCTTTCTCGATCCTATACGATTTGTTGGGAGTATACTCCAGTAGAACAGTTGGATCAGTTTTAGCTTATTGTTACTATTTTGAGCTTTTCTAGTATGTTTTGAACATGGTTTTACTTCTTTTTATGGTTCTGGGGTACTCTCGTAGAATGGAAGAGCCTTTCATTCGAGACAGTGTTACATTCAATTATTTTTAGTCACTATACTCTAACTGCTCTCAACTCACCATTCTGTTCTACATATGCTATAACCTCGATCTGCTTTGGACTACCGATTTTCCCATAAGAGTTTCTGTTCAAATGCACAATGTGCGCAAACACAGTGAATATACAACGAAAACGTGATTCTGGAAATATAGTCGGATATTAGAACACGGGACGTGGGGTAAAGGAAATTGGTGGAATGTGTCTGTGTGCTAGTACACTATGTGTCACAATGTGTACACATCGCATAGGCACACGCTGGATGTTCCTATAGATGTTTCTGTGATAATGCCCAATGTGCACGCAACACATGCAACACATGCAACACATCGGTACATACCACAAAAAGGGATTCTAGAAGTGTAGTCAGATACTAGAAAGGGATGCAAAGGAACGTGGGGTAAAGGAAGTTGGTGAAATGTGTCTGTGTGCTAGTACACTAGTTGTCACAATGTGTACACATCGCATACAACAATGTGTACACATCGCATACAGTATATTACATTGCATCACTTCACTGACTCGACGAAAGAGGAAGTCTAATAAGATTTATGATATACTTGAAACTCTATCATCTGATTAATTGTTGGAAAGGGCTCTCTGAGCCTTTTCCAACAATTAATCAGATGGTAGGTTTAATCTGCGCATACCAGGACGTAGATAATCATCATAGTAGATGACAATAGTCGCTTTCGGCAGCGTAAGTGTTAATGCAGTGTGTTTTCTTGAACAACTTGTATCATACTTTTAAGGAACATTTAGACACTTATGAACACTGTGTCATGGGCTGTGGTTTTGGCACAGGGAGTGAAGATGTAATACAATCCGAATGCCGACTTCTGTCAACAGCGCTGGGTGGGGTTTTGGCGGTTACGAAGGTTGTGGGTTAATGACAAAATCAGGTGTTGTCTATGATAGTAACTGTTGTCTGGTTTCTCGTCCATGTCGCCTCTCTTTCAGCTTCCACCAATCATTCCTTAGCTTACTTATTCTGCTACTACCACCAAGGTAACGGGGGGAGTGGTGTCAACGAAATCAGGGGGGCGACATCTTACAGGAGCGGACAACCAGCGACATCATGCACGCATGCCGGAATGAGACCTCATCAAGACAGAGTAATCTATAATGTTGAAGTTTAATATCCATTTCTTTCTCTTCATTTATGTTGATCTTTCCCTCTTCTTTTCTTTCTTTTATTTCTCTCATGGGAAGGCAGGAAGACAGCCAATCTGGCTATGCCTTTCCCTGCCAGTATACATTACATTAACTATGAGGATTTATTTTATTTATGTGCACTATACGAAAATTTCTTTTTGTCGAAATTTTGTTATTTTAACTAGATGTACCATATATATACTTTGTTATATTTGTAAGAAAAAGTGGAATTGTACAATAAGGGACACACACACGGTGTGTGCACAGTGGCCTATATCTATGTATGTATATTATATATATATGTAGGTACGGGTCTGTGTGTACATATCGAGTGTGTGTTTGCCCGCTTCAGTATTGAAAGTGCTAAAATACTCTGAGGTGGCCTTAAATTGTTACATTGATCATTAACTGATAGCGTTATGGATCAGTGGTTCTTACTTCATTGACCACTATTGTGAGAGACATGTAGTTTCTCGTGCTCGGCGGTGTTGACTTCGCACGAAATAATTGCGTCTGCAATATTATATTATTCTGAATCGGAGTCTAGTGGATCAGAACCGTGTGGAGCTTCCTATAGGTGAGTCGAATATTTATTTCTCCGTAGTTGTACCCTGCCGGGGCCGGTCATATTTTATGTAATTTACCGATCCTCGCCGTAAGCCGAAGTATGTTATAAAAGGCTATATTAAATTGGTTCTAGGATTATTCACGATTGATCCAGGGCATCTTATTGCTGTTGCGATAGGATGCTATGGCCTAATCGTGATCTTTCGGCTTGGGGCGAGTTTCGGTGGCCCGATGGATTGTACCCCCCCCCCCCCCCCCTCTCCTTTCATGGCATTAGCTTGAATGTACAGACGTGAATACTGAGATAACGCTACCCTCAGTGAATATTTAGCAATATTTAGGAGGGTAGGTGGGTCACAAATAATGAAGTAACCCTTCTGCTGGGTGACATGTGAAAGTAAATATTTGGTATTGCCGTATCTTGGACTCCCCTTCTTTAGTTAAGGGTAGTAGTCATGTAGTCTGGTGTGCATATTTTAAGGCGGCATAAGTGCCAGATTGTAGGGTTTTTCCCCCTCTTTAGTAGGGGACGTAACTATTTTATGAGGAATTATGATCTCACCTTGAAGGGTGAATGAAATGAGTTGGTCTGTACAACTTGAATGTAAATCTGAATGTACTGCTGAATTGTGGGAGGGTAGAGACGATTTGGGGATTTGTGAATAAATTTGCTAATAATTTAGTGGAATTGTTTTTTTTTTTGTATTTTTAATTCCTATTCTGTTTCAGAGTCCTAGTCCTAACATATATCTTAACACAAAACACGGTTTAAGGGTGGATTGGAATCATAGGAAGATGTTTGTTCCTTGGTTTACTGTTGTGGCGAGGTTCTCGGTAAGGGCTCACTTATTGTAAGTGAGTCCGGCCCGAGAACAGCGGCACAGCACGGGTGCCAGGGTAGTCTGGAATAATTTTGTAGAGGTTCTAGGTGATTGATTACGCTAACTAATTTTCGGTTTGAAATTGCGAACTTGTAACTAACCCCTCGACAACAAATCTGTGCTATGGCTAGACCTTGTTTGGCTTTGTGGCGTGGCTCTCGGCCGGAACTCACTTCATGTAAGTGAGTTCGGGGCCGAGAGACTCGACACAAAGTGAGAGCAGGGCGGGGTGGGTCGAGTTTCGCTACAGATTTCACTATACTGGCAAATAAATTATCTATCTATCTATCTGTCTGTGCTGGGAAAGTTTGATGGAAATCAAAAATACAATTTTTGGTGAGTTTTAATATTTCACGACTCATTACAAGAAAGCAAAATAAATTTACTTCCTTAATAAGTGTCCATGTATCTCTGAACACAAATTAAATTTTCAGCCATTTTTGGTATGTAACCATCACCATGACGGCAAGAATACTGAATGTTAATACCCGTAAGAAATCATGAGTGCAGTCATGATAACTTGCCATAAATGAATGACAAACGTATTCTAGTCCATATTCTATTTTAACTTCTAGCACTCTGGTAGTATTTCAAAATTCCCACCTTTGATTCCATATTGTCTACGTAGAATGAAAAATTTAAAATATATCTTGTTTGACAGAGCTGAATGAGCTCTGTCAAACAAGATATAATTTATTAAATTCTCAGCTGGATTGTGGGAAAAAATTTGCCGCTGAAATCTTTGGCATTTTGACATCAGCGTGTATAGGGTTAATAAAGTCAAGTGATCGTATATTTCTGTGCGTAGTATGTAAAAAAATCAAATCAATACAAATTTAACCCACATAGACCAAAGTTACCACCTTGAGTCAATCAATATTTCTTTTTGTTTCAAGTTTGTTTCAAACAGAATGGGCCTGTACTTGAGCGTTGCGAAGATGACCGATTGAGGGAGGGGGTGGAGATGTAGACCTGATTTGTCCCACCCAACTGCGATGGCTCAAGTCTCGACTGATAAAGCATGCCAACTTCATCAAGGCATGCCTTTGTCCAAGTCATGCCTTGATGATATAGTTGGACTATTTGTCAGTTGGAATTTGGGTTTAAAAAAAACGCAAGAGTTCTTGGAAATTTGTTTGTACATAAATAAATGCACATAATAGTCATAACCAAATTGGTCATGCTCCCCCCCCCCCCCGAACCACACATACACGCAGAAATCCCCATTCTTCCAACGGCTCGAGTCGGGTACCACGGCCGTGCGTGCGTGCGTGCGTGCGTGCGTGCGTGCGTGCGTGCGTGCGTGCGTGCGTGCGTGCGTGCGTGCGTGCGTGCGTGCGTGCGTGCGTGCGTGCGTGCGTGCGTGCGTGCGTGCGTGCGTGCGTGCGTGCGTGCGTGCGTGCGTGCGTGCGTGCGTGCGTGCGTGCGTGCGTGTGTGGCAGTAGCAAATCTAGTACCATAAGAATGTGCACGGTTACCAGCTAGAACGAATTCATATCTAGACTCCAATCTTGACGAAGATGTAATGACTGGAAAATTAGTAAGGACGGGGAGGTAACAGGCACGACCCCACACTCCACCCCTAGTTACGATTTTGACTCTGTGAGTCAAAGAATCACAATTTTATATTTATGTTTATATCTTGCATTAGCTTTGCAGGAGTGGTAGGAGAAGGTTGGACGAGGCCCTTTCTGTTGAACCCCGCCTCGGACCCCGGATGCGATGTCATAGTCAGAGACGTCATGTGGGGCTGTGTTGTTGGGCCATGTTGTGATGTCATTACCATAGTGATACGCGGTGTCAATATACATGCGAAGCGTGTTGTTAGAGTGACACGTGGTTCCGTCGTCCATTTTGTTAACTGTAGGCCGGCAACTTTGTTACTGTGGTGGAGCGCGGTTTCTATGTGACCCAGAACTATCCAAGAGGACGATTGTGCGTTCGGAGTTTGTGTTCAGTTCACGGTGTGTGTATGTAATTTCCAACATGAACCCTACAATTTCTCCCAAACATCCGGAATCCTCGTTTGTTCATTCTTAATTTGATGACACGTGGTTACTATGAGCCTGAACGGCTTCTAATATAATACACATCATATGCAGCACATGGACACAAAGGCCAATAGGTGCCTTGGTGAAAATGCACAGTGTGCGTACAACATATCTACTTCGACGAGCTAAAGACAAAAGTAGACTTCGATTTCAAACAAATTTTTAATGAGAAACTCGGTATGGATGATGAGACCGTATCGCCGAATTATGCGCTTGTGCTTATATTGGTCTAGAAAAATAAGACTGCATATCCCAAAAGGTTCACAAGCCTTTTCCACCATTCCATATTAATTGCCAGGGCCTCAGTGCTCATCGGGACACACCCACAGGACTGCTGTTTAACATACAAGGACTTGATAATAATATGTTTGATATAATTGGGCTAACGGATGTATTTAATATTCCAGATAATGTTTCTTTTAACTTGGAAGGTTATTTATTTATTTATTTATTTATTTATTTATTTATTTATTTATTTATTTATTTATTTATTTATTTATTTATTTATTTATTGAATATGAACGGCACTTTCGACAGCTGGGGGTCACCTCGTATCGGACAGTTTTACGGGGGATGAAGCCGGAGTACTCGGAGAGAACCATCGAGCAACGGCGAGCAACTGTCAGACTCCTCAACGTACCAACTCCACACAGGCAGGGCTAGCATTGGTTGGAGACAGGTGCACCATCGACGTACATTACGCCTTTGTACATAGCGCCACCTTGCCCCCACCCCCCCCCACCCCCAAGTGGGTAATCGGGATTAAGTGACTTGCCCAAGGACACAACGAAGTTATCCCTGGCGGGGATCGAACCGTGGACCACTCTGTTTGATGTTCAATGCCGTAACCCATAAGCCGTCGAGCTCCCTTGGAAAGATATCATCAATTATTAAAGAGAGCGCGTCCAAATAATGACGACGAGCGTGATGGACGTTTTTATCAGGAATCTAACGGTGAGGTTTAAAAAAGTATCGAGGTGGGGGTGGGGGCAACAAAAGTTATGACCCAAATTTTTCTCACCGATATAGGTCTTCAAAGGGGTCTGCTAGGGGTAATTGTTTACCAGGAATCTAATGGTGAGGTTTAAAAAAGTGGGGTGGGGTGGGGTCGGGGTGTAGAGAGGCACCAACAGTTATGACCAGCATGTTTTTTCACCGATATAGGTCTTCTGAATACTCTCCTCAGCCCGAGCAACGCCGGGTAACCCTGCTAGTAACAGTAAAGTGAATCAGGAGAATAAACCTGCATATATTGTAGGTGACTTTAATATAGACCTCTTAAACTCTGAAACACATATATACAAAAAGTAGCATAACAAGGCCATCTATAGTTACTTAACATTCAGCTAAATTATTGATCACATCTTAAGCAACAACATTACTTCCCCATTTCAATCAGATATAATATTAACACATGTATCTGATAATTTTAGCACCTACCACTTCGCAACAAAAAAGGGAAGATACAGAGTTCATAATGTTACGTAAGATGGTGTTGCCCGTTATAGATCTATTCTCTTCGATATCAATTCCTCTGATGTTATGGGACTCAACTGCCAAAATCAAGCATATGACACATTTCTAAATAGTTATACCTACTCTTTTGAGCGCGCATTTCCTCTGCGAAAGTTCGTCCAAACAGAAAACTTATCAAACGTCCACCATGGATGACGAGGGGTCCTTATCAGATCATCGCCCACGAATAAGACATTTTATAGTAAAAAATTACATTTATAAACAACTCCTTCCTTCATGGAAAAATAATATTTAAAAGTACAAAAAATATTGTCAAGTATTTAATAAAGTTAAGAAACAAAGTAAAACAATGTACTGCAAGAATGCACTACACACTAAAAACTAAAGTGTTAAAACTGACACTTTCAAGGTGTTAAACCCATTCTAACTCTTAGAGTTTGATTTTAACACTCAAAGTGCAATGCTTTAAGCACTTAGACATTACAATCGTCAGACATCTGAAACTTGAATGGATGGCACTTCCCATGTGTCTAGCATTGGTGATTCTTCCAGAATCGTCCATAATTTGATTTGCGCTTGGTGGGTACATAATTAAAAGGACACAACGCAGATGACGCGGATCAGACTCGAGAGTTCGAGCCTGATCCGCGTCATCTGCGTTGTTTCCTTTTAAGTGTCGCGACATTACACTTGTCAAGTGGTATTATTGTAACACCTGTCAAGTTCTGGGATATCTACACTTGATCAACGTACTAGTTCAGCACTTAGTAAGTGTTAAATACAGCACTTCAAGTGTAGTTTTTAACACTTTAGTTTTTAGCGTGTAGGAACTCGTAAATGTAATATGCGCGAAACGCGGGAAATCCTAAACAAACTGAGATAAGAGAGTAGCGAAATTACCATCCTGTTTTAATCACGGAGACAATAAACTTGAGAATCCAGGTAACATTACACATGAATTCAATAATTTCTTCAACAATATAGGTAAACGAACCAGAGAATCCATTGTGGAATCAATCAAATCATTTTCTGCACATGTGAACGAAGACGCCCCGAATAGCTCATATATTACTCCAACTGTCCATTCTGAACTTCTTACTACTGTAAAATCTATGAAACCCAGTCTTAGTAATTGTAACAGGAAGATTGTAATGGCATAACGAGTCTCCTTAAAAACACTATCGATCTATTGGTCGATCCAATAAATCACATTATAAACTCATTCCTTCAGGGAAAAGTAACTACACAAATGAAAATAGCCAAAGTAATCCCATTATATAAATCTGGTGATAAACCAAGACTTTTGTAATTATAGACCAGTTAGTATACTCCCTGTTTTCCCCAACTTTTAGAAAATCTAATGTACAAAAGACTTATCAGCTTCTTCGATAGAAATAAAATTTTATATCCTCATCAGTTGGCTTCAGAAAAAAACACTCTACTTTACAACCTTTCATGCATCTTGTTGAACATATAAAAAAGAGTTCCGATTCACTCTAGCTATCTTCCTGGACATGTCTAAAGCATTTGATACCATAATTCATGAAATTTGATTCGATAAACTTGAAAAATATGACATTAGACGACTCTGTGATTGGTTTAAGAGCTATCTCTCAAATAGAAAGCAAAATGTTAATTATGGGGAAAATAATCCGACAAAACCGAACTACGCTATGGAGTGCCTCGGGGATTTATTTTGAGCCCAATTTTATTTTTATTATATGTTAATGATCTGCTCGATTCCACTTTCTAAACCTCCTGTCCTTTGCCGATGACACTACTGCATCATTCTCCGATAAAGATATTACTCATCTGACCAATTATGTGAATAGTTAATTAAACAAATCTTGAATGGTGTTCCATTGATGTTCGAACTCCTGTTAAATGCAAAGAAATCGAAATATATTTTAATAAGTCCAACAGAAAGGGCCACTCACTTTAACCACACTATTCACATCAATTTACATAAAATAAATAGGGTGGGACAGAATGAAATTGTATCTTCTTGGAAATTTTTGGGAATTTTAACGGACGACCATCTATCTTATAAATATCACATTGACCAAATATGTATAAAAATTGCTCGAGTAAATTAGGACTTAACTCTGGAGCGCTAAATTATTTTTGGTTGTCAAAATATGTGCACATGTCTTTGCATTGTTTCAGTTTATGGGAGAGTGCCTCGGGGCACTATTTATTTATTTATTGGTGTTTAATGTCACATACTTATGCACAATGGCTGATCGTGACCGTGACAGTTTTACGGGTGGAGGAAGTCGGAGTACCCGGAGAGAACAACCGAGCATCGACGAGCAACTGTCAGCTCCTTAACAATGTAACTCTGTTCAAGCTCCGCTCAAGCAGAGTTACAGCGGTTGAAGACATGTGCACCATCGACATGCAGTGCCTTGCCCAAGGACATAACGCGGATCGCCCCGGACGGGGATCGAACTCAGGACCTCTAGCATTGAAGTCCAACAGTCTACACTGAGCCACCGCGCTCCCCCTCGAGGCACTCTCCCATAAATTACAACAAGGTAAAGCTGTATAGATGTATAGACTAAATATGTTTGCCTCCAATATAATATGAAGCACAGTACCTGCACTTTAGAATAAAGCCCAAATATGGGCTTCCAGCACTCTACCAGTTATACAACGTGGAAAAGATACTACCACACGAGGCAATGGTAACATTGTACTATGCGCTCGTCCAGGCTATTCAGCTTAAGGCACAAACAAATGGGGTTACTTAGAATATGTTAGGAAGCTTTTTCTGACAAAAGCGAAGCATTCGCATTATAAATAGCAAATGGTACAACACCCACACCGACCCCCTGTCCCTTAGAGTTTTTATCATAAAGGTAGAGGACTTATATAAGGCATAATCACTACTATTTGTTTATGATAGGCATAAAAAAATAGTCTCTCCTTCTCATTTAATTAATAACATCTTCTGGATGACAAATACAAGATCTAGAACCATAAGACAATCTTGTCCATTGGAAATAAAGCATACCAGGACGAACTTTATAGACCCAATATTTGCCTACCCCAAACTATGCATGGAATGAATTAAATTACGAGATACGTGCAGTCACCAATTGAATTGCTTTCAAGAGACAAATTTCAAACACATTTTTGGTGCATTCATGAACGCTCGCTATGGTAATCCCTATCGTTTGGATTTTAGCCAGTAGTAGAACATCACCTCTTTGTGTACTATACTCGCCCAAAAAAGAAAGTGTACATTGCAGAAATTGATCAAACTCCAAAAAAATAATTTCGTAGGTGTAAAGAGTGTTAACCTGTTCATGAATAAGTTATATTGAACACAAAAACAGCTTTCCCCGTTAAAATTGCATTAACGTTAAATGACGTGCTGCACGTTTGTGAAAAGGCATGTTTTACACGTGGAGAGTCTGAAAATTCATGCAGCAGTGTGAATCCTTGGGTATTTAAACACTAAAATAAGGCCTTCCTATCGTTCACATTCAAACTTGCGCTGCTGTTCAAACGACTCCACATTAGCATGCCAAGATTGACAATGCATCAACGTCTCCTTGCCCTGGGTATGATTAGCGCTGGCAGAACACACAGAGAGGTTGCCCATCATTTGAACTGCCACCGTAACACTGTAGACAGGCTAGTCCATCGACAAGCACAACATGATGACGTTTGAGACCGACCCCGCTCCGGGAGACCCCGAGTTACCACCCCTGCACAAGATGGGTATATCCGTGTCGTCCATCTCCGGAACCGGCAACAAACGGAAACGACGACAGCCAGGAACATCCCTAACCTGAGACGGATACATCCTCAAACAGTAATCAACCGCCTGCGAGAATACGGCTTACGTCCTCGAAGACCTGCAATTCGTCCGATTTTGACGTTACGTCATCGTCGTGTTCGACTGCAGTGGTGTAGAGTAGGGTTAGGGTTAGGGTTAGGGTTAGCCTAACCTAACCCTAACCCTACCCTAACCCTAACCCTACCCTACCCTAACCCTAACCCTACCTAACCTAACCCTAACCCTACCTAACCCTACCCTAACCCTACCCTAACCCACTTCCATGCTAACTTGTTCACTTCCATGAGGCGTAGATGCACAGCAGTAGTCGATGCAGACGGAGGTCATACCAGATATTGAGTGTGTGACTTTTGTGTTTGACCCTTAGTGTCTTTGACTCTCCATGGCACCAAGAGTATTTGTCGTAGCGTAATGAAATTTCTCGTGTTGATCTCAAATTGATTCATCTGTGATTGAATAAAATTTCCATGAATGAAAATGATATATATCTTTTTTTAGTGTTATTTTTAGCATGCACACTTTCTTTTTTGGGAGAGTATATAATAAATTAAAAATTTTATATTACTGCTAAGATAGGACCCTGTAGTCAATGTCTGGCGTGGAAATCCTTTATAATAATGGGTAGCATAGGCAATAAACAATTGGCTAAACTTGACTTTTACCTATGGTGGTCACAATTGGCCACAGGTGCATACAAGTGTTCTTAAAATCTAATGAATAAAAGAATAAATAAATAAATTATTTCGTGTGATACCCAACTGTCTTTTAAACTCGTCAGTGTATTTCCTCCTACCAAGTTCAGCCCAAATATTGTTCGAGATAGATTATACTACCCTGGTCACTGATGGAGGCTGGGAATGTGGTGGGGAGTCTGGGGAACACATCAGCCATCAAGTCCTATATTAGTCTCATATTGTTGCCATGTCCCAAGCTAGTACAAGTAATATTCAGTCCCCAAACGTTTGATTCAGAGTGTTTTGGTGACATCATTCAATTGTGTTTGTTTAGAGTGCTGTTCAGCATTTTGATGAGGCACAATAACAATTCAACAGAAGGGCAAGGCAGTACTTACTCGATGTTTAAAATTGTATAATGCCAGTACAATGTTGCAATAGAATTTATACTGGGGAAACAGAAAGGCAGCCAATCAGGCCATGCAATTCCCCAGAGTATACATATAGAATATATCCATAGTAGCTTGGAGTACCAAATGTTCACCACGAGTGGTGAAGTGGTGTTAATCGCGAGACTTCGGCGCGCGGTTAACACCACTTCACCACGAGTGGTGAACATTTGGTACACCAACCTACTTTGGGTATATTTTATTTATACCATGATCGTCAGATTTTTAAGAGTCGCTATTATTTTTTCTCGATTTTACTGACCACCAGATGTACATACGAGCGAATCTGTTTTTGTTTACACGAGCATCGGTGGACGGTACTTCCGCTGTCAATTTTATCGACGAAACGAAATGAAAAAAAGAAACTGAGCCTTTTTCGTTTTAATAACATACTATTTCGAGTTATACATGCTTTATTAACATGAGACAATGCATGTTTGTTAATTTTTGGCATCTTATGAGGTAAACCCATTTAAAAACGTAACAAATAATTACCACTTCCATTTCACTCTTCGCGAGGCGACGTGCGATAAATTTAGACAAGTTTGCATTCAGGTCGACGTCACCAAAGGTCGACGGGGATGTAGTTCTATTGTAAGTGTAAATTTTTACTATTGAAATCCCATTGCTGGCGTGTTCACCAAGGTTGGTGTGTAAAGCTAAAATTTATGTCATAGGCTTTTCATATATAGTAGAATAGGTAGCCGTGGTATAAAAATGTATTTTTATTTAACTTTGTCATCATTATTCTTGTTTACTATTGTGGATATGTTTACTGTGAAATAAAGAATCGATCGATCAATCAATCAATCAATCAATCTGCCCTATGATCAGCTTCCATTGTAGTCACCCAATAGTATAGTTTCTACGACCCCTGCAGTCTTCTACCATTACTGCCTTGTACCATTACTATTGGCCAACACTATTATGTCATGTGCTAAAGTGTCCCACTATCACTAACATATGTTACTACTATGGCCCCTTGTACCAATCGAGTCCAATTTCATGAATTATGGTATCATCAGTTGAATAAGTCTGATTACTCGAACGACTCGATTCTTGTCGAGCAAATAAGCTGTAGAGCAGTTGCTTGACCGAGTGACTCCACGTACGACTTTATGATTCGTCTTGGTATTGAGGGATACCCGCGTTTTGGAAATGTAATATTGGAGGATACATTTCACAATATACTTATCTGGGAATATCTGGTCAACCAATTTCGCAAGGTACCCCCCTTCCCCGCTAAAAAGAAAACACTAGAACAAATGTCATACAATTAAAAAATTCATTGAGTTCAAATTGTCTCACAGATAGCTTACTAATGTATATTATCCAGTGTTTGTATCCTATTTGTACAGGGTAATTGTGTTCCCAACTCCGAATTACATGCTATTACTGCAAAAGACTGTGATTATGTAATAGACGTATCGTCGTCTAACCCTTTTCAAAACTGTACCAGTGTCCGGGTCTTGCATCCCTTCTATATTATCTTGGAAGGATATATTCTTGGTATGTTCTGTACACTTGTCCAGCGGAAGAGATTGGTGGTATGTTGATGATTAATGGCGGGTAGCGTTACGCTCGACGAGGTTCAGGTAGATGAAGAGTATGACGTTTGTACGGCTCTACAATGAGAAAGTATCAGAAAATGACTAATCCCCATTTAAAAATCAAGCAAGTGATTGTAATTACTTTTCGGCTAATGACATTCGGTGGACGTAAAATCGACGTGGGATTCCCAATATTTCATATCAATTGCCAAAGTCTGAAGACTCGGGCTTCCTTTAAAAACATGTCTTACAATTTACAAACACGAATGAAGTTTTTCGACATCACAGCATAGAACTTACCAAAATATTCCAAGTTCTTCCCAGTACGTCGTTCAGTCTTAGAGGGATATGCTACGATTATTAAAAGTATAAGACCCGAGAATGAGGGTGGTCGAGAAATTGGTTTATATATTAAAGAAGGAATAGCCTATAAAGTCAGAAGTGATATTTTGGTTTCTATTCCACATGTTTTTTAATCTCTATTTATTGAAATTAAAGATAAATACAACTCCAAGGTTATTGGCGTCATATATAGATCCAACGTATCCACCTAAAGCTGATATCAAACTCTTCTTATCAAAATTAAATGAATTAACTGATGCTCTGAATGTCGAGAAAAAATGTTTATATTTTGGGAGATCTTAACCTAGACCTTCTAAAAACAACTATACACTCGAAGACGGAAGACTTTGTTGATCTCATGTCCAGTCAGCGATGTTTTACCTTATGTTACACAGCCGTTGAGAGTAACCAGTCATCCTGCTATTCTAAAAGACCTTTCCTTTCTAATATTTTTTCACGAACAGCACTAATGGGAATAATTATATCTGATGAGTCAGACCATTGTGGTGTTTTTCACATCGAAGAAACACTCAAGTGATACACCAACCGTTTCTCTGCAAAGAATTATAAACACAGAAAGAATAGCAAAATTCAAAACACTTTTCTCGCCAAGTGATCTTAACCCAGTAATGTGGTCGAAATCGAAACCTTTTTAAACATCTACATGAAAGCTTATGAAACAGCATTTCCTTTCAAACATGTTCGCTAGAATAAAAGAAAATATTAAAAAACAAATCTGGATGACAAGGAGGCTTGTCATATCCTCTAACAATAAAGAAAAATTCAACAATAAAAAACTCAATGTACTCAACGAACGCAACTCACTAAACTATAAAAAACTATTGTAGAATTTTCAAAAAGGTTACAAAAACAATGCCAAGGAATCTGTTATAGAGATTTCTAACTCGGACACAAAAAATAACATGCGAAGAACATGTCAGATTTTAAACGAAACCCTCAATAAAGGAAAATGTGGAGCCAGATTACAGAAATAAGCGTAGCCTTTGACATTGCAAAAGAACTCAAAAATATCTTTATCGACATTGGAAAAAACGATATCCGAACAGATTCAGAAACCAATTAAGTCCTACTTAGACTACATGAACAGTAATGTTCCCAACAACTTTTATTTAATACCCACCAATCATCTTCGTTGATCGTGTGTTTAAGAAGACAAGTTGTGAGTGATATCATCGCAAATATTGCGATGATATCACTCAGAACTTGTCTTCCTAAACACACGATTAACGAAGTATTGGATACTATTTATTTATTTATTGGTGTTTAAGGTCACACATTTCTGCACAATGGCTAATCATGACCACGACAGTTTTACGGGTGGAGGAAGCCAGAGTACCCGGAGAGAACCATCGAGCAACGGCGAGCAACTGTCAGCCCCCAACATACTAACTCCACACAAGCAGGGTTTGCATTGGTTGAAGACAAGTGCACCGCCGACGTGCAGTGTGCCTTAGTACACGCCACCGTGTCCTCACGTGGGCAATGGGGGTGAAGTGTCTTGCCCAAGGACACAACACGGTTGGGATTCGAACCGAGGACCTCTCGGCTTGCAGCCTGCACCTCTACCTACTGAACCACCGCGCCCCCGAAGCATTGGATACTCTCACACATATAATTATTATTTTTCTCATCAATGGCACAGTACCAGCCAAATTAAGATCGAGAAGGTGATACCATATTCAAACAATTGGCTAGCACAGTTTAACTTACAGACCTATCAGTATCACTGAGACATGTTTCAAGACTTGACATTCGATACAAAAGACTAATGGAATTCCAGTTGTTTCAAACTTTGATTATTTCTGTCATTCGTCTGTGTGGCCGCCGTAATATTATTAATCCACAGCTACGTCACTTTTCCTTTGTTCTCTCGATGTTTTATCGTACAAATATATCGGCATAATGTACTGTAAAAGGTGATAAGCCCAGATATTTGTATCGTTTCAGATATTTGGACGGTACAAATATCTGGACAAAAGACCTTTGTTTGTTGAGTTAAGTGAGATTGATTAACACAGAAAGACATTGTCGCGAGTATTGCAAACATTGAAGAGAGGAAACTCTTCCAGTCCTGTTTATATCGCTTTATCATTAATTTTCACACATTCAGAAAATATTTGATTTGCTAGGTTATGGGAGTGTGCGTGTGGTGGTGGTGGTGGTGGGGGTGGGGGTGGGGGTGGGGAGTGATTGTTTACAACAGGTGTGTAAGAAGCATTGTGCACTCGGAGGAACGGCCATAGAAGGGAACTAGCACACTGATATTTGTTATTGGTGGCCTACGAACCTCCGCGTCTGACATCGTAACTGAGAAAAACGGTGCTTATATAGGCAGCAATGATACGTAGAATACCCCAATTGGTTACCCGAGGTCACATGTCACACACCCAGCCAATCATGCATCGCAATCTTAGCCCGAGTCGCGACAAGCTATCTGGGAAATAATTCAACCAATCAGAGTGCTCCTCACATCAAAACTAGGCATGAATAACAAAATGGCGAGAACTAAAAATTTCAGTTTGAATGCACGAAAAATGGAAAATATTAAATATTTAATGACTGAATAAAGCACATTGAAAGAATATATGCTTTAAATCAGAGTATGTAGACTTCCCAAAACGATATATGGACAATTAAAAATGAACTACGTTTGGTTTACAACCCTAAATTTATGTTAAGCTGTGAACATCCAAATCACAGTACAGATTTTCTCTAAACACCGAAATAGACTTAAATAACTCTGGTAACGCTGGGTGAATTTAAAATACTGATACCACACAGGCCAAAACTTCAAACAAATAACCTTACAGAGGCTGAACGGTCCACAACTGTATGTGAACAAAATGACATGGCTGTATAAAGGCCCCCCCCCCCCCCCCAAAAAAAAAAAAAACATGACTTGTCACATTAGTAAACAGCATGTGTACCCCATTTCTTCCACTACCCAAGAGCATTGTAAGCCCGCCCCCTCCCACCCCTTCCACTCACAACCCTTAAATATTATTTTGGCATGGTATCTCTCTCTCTCTCTCTCTCTCTCTCTCTCTCTCTCTCTCTCTCTCTCGTTCCCTCTGTCTCTGTGTGTGTCTCTCTCTCTTTTGTCGATCGTTTTGTCGTTTGGCAATTGTTGAACTTGTATTTGCGAAAGTGTTAAATCGTCTATTTCATCGGTATGCCAAATTGTTTTGTTTTCAGCATCTTCTACTGCCTGTCTCAATAAAAAATCTTCCCCGTCATCACCATTCCACATGATTCCACTCTTCAGATATCGAATATTTGTTAAAAATATGGGTTTAGAAATAGATACTTTAAAATTTGTGTGTACACAGTCGTTAACTCGCGAATATTATTAAATTTGCAATTGGGATATCACATTGCTCACACAATCACTCGCACGGATGACGATGTGATGCGTGTTCAGTTTATATCAATCGTACTGTCACACTTACACTTAACATATCTATTGTATATTCAGTGGACGTTTCAGATAAGTAACAATGAGATATATCCATTTAATTTTGGGGGGCGATAAGTAATTGTAAAACGCATTTTGACCATATTTTCACTTAAAATAAATTAAGCCAATTTTTTTTGTTGACATTCCTTAATAGGAAAGGGCTGTGGATTAAAATAGATATACCACACTTTTTGTCCAATGTTCAATCCCAACCAGGTGTAACTGCGTTGTGTCTTTGGGCAGGACACTTAAACCCGAGTGAACGCGTCGGGGAAAGGTGGCGCCGTGTACTGAGACGTACTTCACGTTGCTGTTGAACTTGTCGTCAACCAATGCTAACCCTACTTGTCTGGTGTTAGTACATTAGGCAGTCAGGCAGTTGCTCACTGCTGTTCAGTGGTTCTCTCCGGGTACTCAGGCTTCAACAAACAGTAATACTGTCCGACGCGAAGTGGCCCTGGTTGTCGAAAGTGTCGTTAAACCCCAGTAAAGAAAATATCCAAAAGATATAGAACAGGTTCTAAACTTGAGCGCTGTGGAACACCACAACTCTGTTTGGCCAAGTCAGATTTGTGTTCTCAGTACATAACACACTGAGACCTGTTGGACAAGTAACTTCTAAACCAATTATTGGCGAGATCTCGGATGCCACACGTTTCCAGTTTACGTGATAGAATTTTGTGAGTTATGGTGTCTAAGGCCTTTCACAAGCCCACTAAGAATGCCAAAGTGCTGTCTTTTTCCTGTTTATTATTTCCTATTGCGGCTCTTTTAAGGAGTGGAGGACTGTGTGAATTGTGCTATGTCGTTTTCGGAATCCGTATTGGTGAGGGTATAAATAATTTTGAACCTATTTAGGAAATTTGTATGAATTAAACATATTTTTATTTGCCAATTAACAGTGCAAATTTGATTTGGGGACAAGTGCTTACCACTTAAAACAACCTGCGCTCCCGTACATTGATTGACAGTGTAGGCCTACAATTTACAATGTGACAGAGCGAATATATCCCCCCCCCCCCCCCACACCCCCAACCACCGCATTACATAGAATTTCAGCCTTAACGTGACCGAAAATCATAACCCCATCCCCACCCACCCCCAACCACCGCATTACACAGAATTTCAGCCTTAACGTGACCGAAAATCATAACAGTTAATATCTACATGTCCACAAATTACCAAAACTTCCAGTACCCGAAATCCCGCTGTAGTCCATAGTCATATTTGCAGTAATTCAAAAGTGTGACTGGGGAAGGGGCGAAGCACCATGTGGACACTCTCAAAACAGACAGGGCCACTTTGTCCTGCTGTGAGAGTGTACCCATGACGGAAGTTGACTTGTTAGTATATCTGCTAGCACATAGTTTAGTTATGGGCGCATCTAACTGCAAGACTCGAATCAGCGTGAGACGCGAATAAATTTTTGAACAGTTAAAAAAATCAATCTGTTACTGCTGTCGGATAATGTCGGACTACCATACAATATTAACTCCACTGAATTCCAATTGGGTGTAAATTTTGACAAATCACCGATAAAAGTATTGCGAACATCGAAATAGAAAGAACACACAAAGAAGTAATGTTCTGCATCCTCGATACCCTCGTAACAAAGACAAAGTAGGGAATCAGACACATAATTACCGAATTTGTCACAATTAAGGTCACTACAACCAGTTTGTAGTTTAGCTTCAGTGATGTTGTACTTCATTGTGCCTATTGCTAGGTATGATGGAGGCTTATGAGAAGGCAGTGTAATGGACCTCCTGAACTCCACAAGCGACGAGCTGTTTCGTACAGTCTCAGAGAATTTCAGTGCAGGCGGGGAAGAAAGACAAGAATAAGGAACATTAAGGAATTAATTCACTATTGAACAAAATGTTTAATTGGGGGAGGGGGTATTTCTACTGAGTGTAAACAGGATTGCTTTCGTCTTTTTTGCATTAAATGAGACCAGCCACTGATTAGGCCAATCGCTTACTTTTTCGTGTTCCAAATTCATCCTTGCTTGAACAGTAGCAGTATCACCTGAAGATTCAGTCAAACAGTGTCATCAGCAAAGAGACGAGTTATTGAATCTATTCTATCAACAATGTCATTGATGTTAACAAGAAAGAGAAACGGGCCAAGAACACCTGCCAATATTTTCATGTAGTTATAGTTACAACTATTTATGTTTACTCTCTGTTTCCTGTCTATTAAGTAGCAGTGAAACCAGCAGAACAGTGGCCCCGAAATACCATACTGTTTTAATTTGAATATAAGACCTCGATGCAACACACTCTATCGAACGCCTTCGATATGTCACTAAAAACACCACAAGTCTACAAGTGTTTATCTACTGCGTCACCGAGGTTATGATAAACCTCTAACATCTGGAAAACTGTGTGTCTGGAAGGAAGACGGATTGGAGTTCATATAATAGATTATTATCTGTAAAATACGTGAAGACTTCCTTAAAAACAACTCGTCCCATGACACAATAAAGAAATGGGTCGATTATTTTTAAATAAAGGGTTCACATCAACACACTTTCACTCAGAAGGATATACTGCCAATTCCAGGGAGTTGTCAAAGAGGAGAAATAAGGGTCTGCTAACACTGAATTTAGTTTTCTTCGGGATTCTATGTCCGATTCCATCATTGCCGCTGCTTTTATTTGTTGTTTTGAGAAATTTGAGATTGTTAGTGATGTCTTCCCGATTAAAAGAAATCTTACTAACAGATAGAGGAAATTGGTAAGTCTCACTTCCATGAGCTTTTCCATTACTTTTGAGAAAACCTGAAGTATTATCACCGGTTGAAAACTGTGCGGTATGGACTGCGGTTAATTTCCAACGGGTGAGACTCAAATATGTATCAACCTGCTGACTAATAACGACAGCCCTTCTGACAAATACAAATGACCGCTTCCGGGACATCGCCGCAGTAATGTCACGGGAGGAGTAGATATCTATTTGCCGGAAGGTGCTGACCTTTAAAGGTTATGAGGTGACAAGTATTAAAAGACTAATAATAATGTGTCTGGGACTTCTAAAATATCGGGGAATTTTCTTTCCAAGAATTGCATATGGCCCTTCTTTGTAGTCGCCAGCTCACTCCCATGGGTCGCGATTAGTTATCCGCCAGGTGTCCCACAGGCGTCTGTCCAAAACTAATGGCTTTCAACGGAAGGGAGCTAATACATGCTTGGCTGCGAGAGGATATGAATTGATGTTATGATCGGACAGACCGACTGGGGTAATAGCTATAATGTTGAACAACAAGACGATGCAAAGATTTAACAACTTTATATATAATAACTGTCAAAAATTATTTTACAACAAATATAAACATATTTTATGGTCGACCACTCATGAAATAATTACAAAGCCTTATGCATATGTACTATGTAAAAAAAGTAGGGGATATTTGATAAAAGTGAGATATATGAAGAAATATATTTATATTTTCATTAAAAAAAACAGTTGAGGCACTGCACGGTGACATCTTGTGAGTGATTTCAGCGATAGTTGGGTGTCTGATAAGCACACATTCCACGCACTGAGCTGTAGAAGACATGGACGGTCAGTCAGAGAATTTACCACATTCAGTCCAAGACCTCAGTACCTCGTAAATCCACCTCGGTTCGCGAGACAAGCGTGGATCCAACGTGGCATACTCCTCACCAAACGTCCAATACCAGCTTGACTGATGTTACTCCATTCTTCCTGCAGTGCAGCGGCAAGTTCCTGGACAGTGGTAGGGGGCTGTTGGCGTTGTCGTAAGCGCCTGTCAAGCATATCCCAGACGCGCTTGATTGGTGAAAGGTCTGTACTTTGTGCTGGCCAAGGCAGTGTAGTGATGTTCTGCTCCTGGAGGAACTCTATAGCGACACGGGCTCTGTGTGCTCTTGCATTGTCATCTTGGAAAATGAATCGACGGCCGTGACGTCGCGCAAATGGCACCACATGAGCTGCTAACATGTTGCCACGGTAGTACTGCCCTGTGATACGCCCTTGGATGACTTGTAAAGCTGTTTTGCTTGTCATGGCTATGTCTCCCCACACCATAACCGATCCACCACCAAAACGATCGTGCTGCCTAACGGTTACGTTATGGTTTCGTTCGTTCCGCTGCCGCCACATCCTGTTTCGCCTGTAGTGGAAGTCGAAAATGAACCTCTATTCATCGGAAAACATGACACAGCTCCACCGACTATTGTCCCGGCGCTGTCGTGCTACACACCAATTACGCCTTGCTGCGATGTGACGTCCAGTCAAACGTGGAATTATTTGAGGTCGTCGAGCGTACAAATTTCAGCTGTGTAGGCGATTTGGGATAGTCTGCCCACTGATTCGCTCATTTGTCGCTCGGCGCAGCTGCTGTCCAATTTCTAAGGCACTTTGATGGCGGTTACGTAATGCTGTGGTTCGGATGAAACGACCCCGGTTAGCAGTTGTCGCGCTTGGACGATCTACCGACGTCTGTCATCAGCATTACCTTTCTGACGGTAACGTGACCACAACCTGCTAATCACCGATTCAGTAATGTTGATAATTTGAGCCACTGCAGTCTGTCTGTTGCCAGCTTCCAACATGCCAACGGCACGTAAATGTTCGTCACGTGTCAGTCTTCGCATACCTCAAAAGTTACGTTTCGACCAGAAACTATTGATGAACGAGTTTATACCGAGAAAAGAACCATGAGACCTCCGAAAAAGCCCGTCCAGAAATAATGAAAATTTCTAAACGTACCCCACACACATGAACGCTGCGCTCGTGCGAAAAACCTGCACGATGTTTTCGTGGGCTGGTGACATTCATGATCCACACTAACCTTGGTAACATATAGATGTGTCCAATCACGCGTATCCAATACCATTCTCCGAAAATATCAACTTCAGTTTGGATACCCTCTACTTTTTTGAATAGTATATATATATACTACTCAAAATTTGCTAAGCAACACATATTTGACACATCATTGTGAAATTTTCTTGTGACACATTTGCGATATTTTTTGCGGATATGATTGAGGAATGTATTAAGATGGTCCCCAGTGTTTACATTAGCTCTCTTGACAGGCAGACTTTTCGTGACAGTCATGGAAAGCATGTACCCCTTGATTTTCATGATGTTTCCGTGTACTGTCTACATGTACATGAGATGTGCAGGGCATTCAGTCTTCATTTCAACACAAACCCTTGTGATTTAATGGTTGAATATGGCGAATGCCAATGTAAGAATACATTTGTCTGAAGCAGAAATGTGGTGGGCTGTAGGGATGGTGGAACAAGAGGCTACCCATCGTCAGATTGGTGAAGCCCTTGGTGTGCACCATACGCTGATCACCAGAGCTTGGGCAAGATTTCAGCAGTATGGCACACCAGTCAGACGACATGGTGGTGGCAGAGACAGGGAAACATCTGCAGCTGAAGACCGGTTTTTGATCGTTCAGGCCAACAGGAACCACTTTGACACGGCAACACAGCTTCGCAATGACCTTTAGAATGCATCCGGGGTAAATGTTTCGACGCAGACTATCCGGGCAAGGCTGCAAGAAGGTGGTCTCCGATCGAGAAGACCATGTATTCGCATTCAGCTGCCCCAGAACCACCGCCAGGCATGATATGAATGGGCCATGGATTACGTTGGATGGACCAGAGAAGATTGGCGACCTGTCCTTTTTACAGATGAGTCAAGGTGCTGCCTAGACAACACAGATAGGTGTTCTAAGGTATGGAGAAGACCAGGAGAGCGATTCCATGCAGCCAACATTGCTGAGCATGACCGCTATGGTGGAGGGTCAATAATGGTCTGTGGCGGCATCAGCTGGGATGGACGTACAGAGCTCTGTGTCCTTGACCGTGGTACATTGACTGCACAGCGGTATATTGATGAGATCCTGGATTGTATGCAGGTGCAGTGGGTGATAGATTCCTTCTGATGGACAATAATGCCCGTCCTCATGTTGCCCATGCTGTCCGGGAGTACCGACAGAGGGGTGGAATTGAGCGTATGGACTGGCCAGTCAGATCCCCTGACCCCAATCCAATCGAACATGTCTGGAATGAGTTGCAGCTTGCAATTTCAGTTCGTCCAATCCAACCAAGAAGTGTCCAGGAGCTCCTTCGGGTGTGGACCAGTGTGAGAGGGGTTCCTCTCACTAAAGGTACTACCTCTCCTCGAAGGAGGTGTGGTGTTGTCCTCCTCTGTGTCAAACTCCAGCGGCAGATGGACGCTCTTGCCTCTCGTCTGGAGAGTCCAATTGAGAGGGCAAGAGACGCAAAGAGCTGACAAAACTTTCTGTAATTTAACTGGAATATCCAAATTAGCCGTGGTGATTAATCAGATGGTGTTCACACTCTGAAGTCAGAGGTCCGAATGATGATGATGCAAAACGCCCATCAGTAGTGTGTACTCGACTTGCATGAATGAATGAATGAATGAAAGTTTCAGCGCGCCGAAGGCGCGCAGGGACGATGTGGGATTTAAATCCCTTGCGACCCGAATTACTGTATTAACTTCGTAACTTTACTGCTCATGAATCCACGAAAGTCGAAAGCGAGAGCCAATAATCTTATTTGGATTGAGTGTGCGCACTAACAGTAGGGTAGTGGGTTGAGATCCCGAGAACCTCAAATGTTTATTTATTTAAAATGCACACTTGCCCCAGCCAGGCAAGCTTGTTGCAATCCTTGCTTTATGTTTGTTGGTTTCGTGTGTAAAATAACAGAAAGAAGGTACGTTGGTCCAATTCCTCCTACGCTTCGTCTACTATTTCCATGTGTCTTCTTGATAGGAGTGTTGCAAGAAAATAAGAGAGTGTTCAATTAGAAAAGTTAGAGGTAGAGAGAGAGACAGGAATCCGCTATTGTATATTATGAATGTTGTGTGATTGATGCTAGGGATGGGGCGAGGGTTGTTTTGGAGCCCACTCCCCACGCACAGAGTTTCGGGGCAGTCCCCGCAGACTCGATCCTAGATTTCTTAGTGAGTAGCGAGGCAATCTTCACTGACTCCACTCCTCCATACCATTATTAGAGAAAAATAGAACTCCGCTGTTGTTGTATTATTGTGTAGCTTTACTTGATTGTTGCTATTGCTGGGGCGAGTGGAGGGTTTCTTTGTTGCTCACTCCCCATGCACACGCAGAGTTGCGAGGCAATCCTCACAGACTCAATCATAAAGTTTCCAAGGAGTAGCGAGGCAATCCTCACTGACTCCACGCAATGTAATTCTAATAAATAATTAGGCTTTCCCAAACGCAGTTTGGGAAAGACTCTTGTTATTCTTCTTTTTCAAAATGTTTCTTCTCTATGTTTTATTTTTATTTTTTTTTTCATTTTTAGGCTTTCCCAAACTTCGTTTGGGAAAGACTATTGTTTTTCTTAAATTTCAAAAAAAATTTCCTTGTTATTTTTTTAAAAAATTGTTTTCTTCCCCCCTAATTTTGTCTGTGGCAAAGCTTAGAAACAAGCTGTACGATTTTAACCATATTTGGCATACTTATGTAATGTCATAAAATCTTGTGAAATGCGGTATCGTCATATCTGTGAAAACGCGTATTTTCAAAATATTCTGCCAAACCCGTCAAAATTCCACCATTTTTCGAATGTCTCAAAATTGTTTACAGTTATTTAGCTCAAATTTTCCACACATTTAGAGCATAATATGATACACCACAATCACCACTAAAATCTTTCAACATTAATCCCCAGTGGCCAAAAATGACATGAATATAGATTTTTTCTTCAAAATTGACCAACTTCAAGGGCAAATTTCTCTAACTGCAAGGTTGTTGTAACCATTATTTTGATATGGCTAGATGCAACAATGATTGCGGAAGAAAGTTACTGTTTACTTTTTAATCTTAGATTTAACTCTCAAGCACAATGAGGGTGAGAATAAGAGTACCGTTTGAAAAAAATGCCAAAATTAGTCAACTTTGGTTGCTTTTTCTGTCATTTTGGAAAGGGTTAATTTCAAACACTTTTCACGTACGTATTCACAATTGACTACCGAGCATATTTGCTGTTGTAAGTTTGGTTGTGAAGTTTAACCCTATCCCATTCTGGTTGCATAAAAGTAGGTACCGTCCAAAAAAACTCAATTTTTCAGAATTTGGTAAGTTTAGGTGACGATTTACTCCATTTTTAATTGATTGAGCTCTGAATGTTTTCTATAGCTGCATGAAGCAGTCCAAGTATGACAAATTTTGTTCTATATGTTAGTAAAGTAAGTAAGTATGTAAAGCTTATTCAGCAGAATATTATAGTACAATAATTGTGAAAATCTGTAAATGTAGGTAATTAATGATATTCTGTTGGGAGAAAGCATGGCTAGATTGGCCGTCTACCTGCTGTCTCCAGTAACATAAAAATAAATGTGTTGAAAATGTGTCAGAAGAAGCTCTCTAGTTCTATAGAAAATAATTTTAATAACAGTGTTGGGATGATGGGATAAGAATAATGGGATTGGGATAATGGGATAAAAGAATAAATGGGCAGATGAGATACAAATAGATCAATAAATAAGTCATGGAAGACACCTGACCTTATCATTGATCCAACCTTCATTGGCGTCTACAATCGTTACAGTAGAGATTACTGCATGTTACGCTTGAAGAGTATGAATTTAAAATTGTCATGAAAAGTTTCTTCTTGAATGATCCTCTAGTGGGAGTTTCTCTTAAAGTTCTATCGAGCTCATTCCATATTTTCGGAAAAGCGTAGTTTGGTAACTGAGCCGAAAATTAGTCCTTGGTTTACGACACTGCAACAGGCCTACTTGCCTTGTTGCCATGCCCGTTGAATATATGTTAATATTAAAGAAGTTTTCAAACGTTTTTGGTAAATTAGAGTGGTGCCAGTCAAACATAAATAAGGATACATTTATCTTGTAGAGGTCTTTTAGTTTTAATATTCTACACTTTTTAAACAGCGGATCAGTGTGGCAATTATATTTTTTATTATTAATCAGGCGGATTGCTCGCTTTTGAAGTGAGAATAATCTGGGAGCGGCATTACTATGACCCCATATTTCGATTCCGTATTGCAGGTGACTGTGTATTAGTGAAAAGAACAGAGTTTTAAGGGCAGAGTATGGTAGGATGTGTTTTGCCTTGTTCATTACATAAAGTGCTCTCGATACTTTGGTACATATATTAGAGACGTGAGACTTATATTTGAGGTTTTTGTCCAGGAATATGCCAAGAAACTTTATCACGGACTCGCCATTTGTTTCCGCCAACGAGATTTCCTGGTTGTAGACACTCAAACGTCTATCGTTTGTACTGTATATTTTATTTGGTGGGCTGAACAGCATATACCTAGTTTTTTGGGCATTCAAAACAAGGTGGTTTGCAGTGCACCAATCTGTTAACTTAGAAATCTCGCGGTTCGCAGCACTGAAAAGCGATTCAAGACAATAGTGAGAAGAACGAACTGTAGTATCATCAGCAAAGGACAAGAGATCTAGCTGTGTGGCAGCACTAAAATCGTTTACTTAAATTAAAAAAAAAGAAGAGGGCCTAAGATTGATCCTTGCGGAACACCACATTCAGTGTTCACGAATCCAGAACTGCTTCCGTCATTAGTGACGTATTGCACTCGTCGATCTAAATAACCCTGAAACCAGTTGTTGGTAAGACCCCTAACACCATAATACTCTAGTTTTTTTCAATAAAATGGCGTGGCTAATAGTATCAAATGCCTTTGATAAGTCTAGGAATATCGATAGGGTGCAATCTTTCGATGCTTTGTCATTATTGTTTGCAATACTACGGAGGAGTTGTAGGACGGGGTGTATAGTTGAATGTTTTTTCCTAAAGCCATACTGGTGCTGGTACAGGATATCGTACTTAGTTAGGAAGCTTGTTAATCTTTCTAGAATAGTTCTCTCTAGCAGTTTTGAGAACGTGGGCAATATGCTAATAGGCCTGTAATTCTTGAAGTTCTGGGGGTCTCCTGATTTAAAGATTGGCACAATTTTGGCAATTTTCATTTTCTCCGGCACAATTCCGCTGGATAGCGATAGATTTATAATATGGGCCATAACTCCTGCAATTTCATGAATCGAATTTTTTAAAAGTAAGGTAGATAAGCCATCACAATCGGCACTCGTTTTGGGTTTCATTAAATTCGTTATTGAAATTAATTCAGCAGGTGATGTTGGTGCCATGAATAAGTTACTTGGATTTGGCCTCGTCATGTAATCTGTGTACTCTACATCGGTATTGGGGATTTGTTCAGAAGGTTTTTGGCCGATTTTTGAAAAATAATCATTGAAATGGTTCGCGATGTCGTTTGGGTCACTGATCTCATCGTTATTCACCAGGAAGTTCGTGGGAGCTAACAATTGATTGGGGGATTTATGAATTGCACTCCTTAGAATTTCCCAGGTTTTTTTCATGTCATTCTTATTGAAAAATAGGATGTTTTCGTAATACATAGCTGTACTCTTCCGCTTTACTTTGTTGAATATGACACAAAACATCTTGTATTTCATTTTATTTTGTTCAGTCGGGGTTTTTAGCTTTTTTCGGAAGAGTTTTTCTTTATTTAGGCTAGATTGTAAAAGACCTTTTGTCATCCAGGGTTGCTGCTTTATATATTTATTGTTTTGGGCTACTTTGTTAGTGGAAATGTCGTGTTGAATGCAATAAGGTATAAGTCGATAAAAATAGTGTATGCTTCATTTACGCAAATCGAGTCCAGTACTGATGAGAAATCAGTTTCGGTCAGTAGGTGTTTAAATGTTCTCCAATTACAGCTATTGAAAATACGTTTCATATTGTGTGTTTTGCTTTCTTTCTTTGTTGGATTTGATTCGCAATAAAATGTACCAAAATGGTCGGCCAGATCTGTAATCACTATCCCAATTCTGTAATTAGTTGATGGACTGTTGGACAGGATATGGTCTATTAAGGTAGCACAGTGTTCTGTTATACGAGTTGGTTTTGTGATGAGCGGAAGAAAGCCTTGGCTGATTATGGTGTCTTTTTATTCAGTTGTTTTAGGATGGGTTTGAAATTTTAACAAATCAATGTTCATGTCTCCCATAATATACGACGTTCTATGTTCCTGGTTTATTTTTTCAATAATCTGGAATAGTGAGGAAATATACCTATCGAGATCAGCTTTGGGAGGGAGGGGTATTTGGTCTATATATCACGGCAACCACAAATGATCGATGATTATGAATGAATATGAATGAATGAATAGTTTATTTCACAGCATAATATTATAACAGTGTACATTTTCTTTTAAAAAAAACTGTATAACATATATTATACTGTGGGGAGACAGCATTGTAACAGGGACTGTCTTCCCACTGTCCCCGTTTTGGGAGTAGAAGTACTCTTCACAGCAGATACAATTTCTATTACGTATACTCAAACACTTATTTTGGTCAACATCTCATGAGAATCAATGGGGAAGTTTCTAAAAGCCTAAAATAAGCTATCTGCAGAAAAAATTGACGGCCCACCATGGAACTGCCCGTAGTGCCATTAGATTTATTGGTGTTGAACCCCTTGCTCAACGTGGGTACGAAACAGCATTTCCAAAATCAGTTCTAGAGAATGATCCATTCCTCGTCTGAAGTACGCAGCGCATGACACCTCGCCAGAGCGAGCTCAACGACCTCATTCCAACGAAGGATCAAACGCCGCGCTTTCGAGACAAAAAATATGAACTTAATAAAATTTGTATGGCGATTTTTGTGAAGAGTGCTGGTCAGTTTTCGACAAAGGGCAAAGGTGAGAGTATCATATTTATAAGCACAGTGACTTAGAGTACCATGGCAAACCGAACTTTACCGTGCAATTTGAGGTCCTAGGGCCAATCAGACCAATGCTGGGCGAGACAACAGAACATCTAAATACTAGTCACAAATCATTAGGCCTGCAACCCGGACATCGAGGGTTACTACAAGTAACATTGAGAGAATAGGAACTGAGCATTTTATCTGTTAGAATCCGTTAAATTCAGTTCTGGTAGAATTTTGAATAATTGGTTCGATTTCGTTCCACATTCTCGGAAAAGAGTGTATCGGAAGATTAGCTGTAAGTAGGTATATATTGAGAATTCAAGCATCAACGTACATGTACGTGTACGTGTACACGTACATCGATGTACACCTCCATAGGATTTAGTGTTAAAATCGTGGACAGGTACACGATTTTAACGTTTTTAGGTTGATGTTAGAATCGGTTTTTCCGATTCAAACATAACTGAATTGTATCCAAGAGTGAAAAAAAACGCCTGTAGTTTTACGTACACGTACATGTACCGTTTTGATTGAAATTGGCAAATGGGTTTCCCCCATAGGATTCAGTGTTAAATCGCGAGCAAAAAACGTGTTGTCGTTTCTAAATCATCATCTTGCTGATTCTAAATAATCTGCGTCTGTACACGATTTTAACACTGAATCCCTATGGAGGCGTACACGGAAATCCATTTGCGGATTTTAGGTCGGAAATCGAATCGTGTACGGTACACGGAAAAGAGGTGATTTTGAATCTGCAAACCCACTGCCACGTTTTTGATTGATATGTAGGAGAGAAAAAAATATATAAATAATAGTTATTTAAAAAATAAACATATCAAATCGAATAGATAATAAAAAAAAATAAATACGTAAATCATGAGCGATTCTCAGACTATTAGAGTAAGGTTTCTTTTAAAAATGCTGATGAGAGCCTACGCATTCTGCGTGAGCGGACAACTAGGTCGTCTCTTGTTAGAACGATGCGTCGGATGTTGGGATCACCTAGACTTCGATCATGAGAATCATTCGTGTCTGTGGATGGAAAGGGAAGATATGGTCGTCAAGTATTTCGAACCGGCGTTCGAACGCGTTCAAATCGATGAAGTGATCGCGTTTTGGAAGAGATTACTCTTCTGTAAGGATCAAAGCAAGCCCACAGTTTCGGAAGAACTGAAATTGGTGCGTAAAAGTCTGACTTTAGAAGATAAGGGATGTGTCATGAAATTATTGTTCAATGAAGCATACGTCTAAGTTTCTCGTTGATATAAAATAAGGGAGAATAGAAAATAAAATAAATACACACATAAATTTTTTATCTAGTATTAGAAAGAAAAAAAAACAAAAATGAGAACCAGAAATAAATTGTATCCGACGTTAGATGACGACGAGGATGAGAAGCCGATCAGCGTTTTGCCGACGGCACCGTTGCTAGAAGAAAAGGAAAGAGGAGAGAGGTATCTCATCGATCAAATCAGTAGAATCCAAGACTATCTAATTCGAGAGAGAGATTCTCGTCATTCTCTCAAGAAGAAGTATTCGCGTTTCGTGAAATTCGTCAACGCAATCGACACGACACTCATCACGATTTCCATGGGTTTACACGCGGCCGGAATCGGATTGTTGTCAACCGCAGTCGGCATTCCGATTGTGTTGACCGTAGAAGGAGTGGCTCTCGCCGCCGGATTGTTTAGCACGCTCGGAAACTTTTTGAGTAGGAAATTATACCTGAAGGCGAGGAAACACGACAAGATTCGCGTCTTGGCCGACTCCTAGATCGACACGATATCCGAAATGATCTCTATGGCGTTGAAAGACGGTAGGATATCGGACGGAGAATACTTCGCGATATTGAGCGAGAAAACGAAATACGATGCCATGAAAGAAGCCGTGAGAATCAAGATTCGTAAGATCATCAAGGAAGAGATGAAGGATTCTCTCATGGAAAAGGGGAGGAAAGAGGCCAGGGAGGAATTCAGTAAGATGATAGTACTCAAGAGCAGCGATTGAAAAAAAATATATATAATAAGAACAGAATTAATTAATTATTAAATTTATATATAAAATATATAAAAAAATAAAAAAAACGAAATTAATTTAAATAACTCTTAAGAAAATGTATTGCGTAAAGTGTAAGAGAGTTACCGAGATGAGTAATTCTCGAGAAGTACGAACTAAAAACGACAGACAGATGCTTCGCGGAATTTGCAACGTGTGTGGTTCTGTCAAGACTCAGAAAAGAAGAAGAAACGATTATTGACGAGCAAATTGGCCAAGGAGTTACACAAACCCATAGTGCGTAAATTTCGAAAGGGAAGGGTGTTCTTGAAGGGTTTGGATGATATTTGGTCTGCCGACTTGGTCGACATGAGATCGTTTTCGAGGTGGAACGAGGGCGTCAAATATCTATTGACGGTCATCGACGTGTTTTCCAAATACGGTTGGATCAGAGCTTTGAAGAATAAATCGGGACCTTGCGTCGCCGAGGCTCTGAAGAGCGTGTTCGACTCGTCTTCTCGAAAACCGAGTAAATTGTGGGTGGATAAGGGAAAGGAATTCTACAACAAGCACATTCATCGATTGGTCGACCTCTACTCGATCGAAAACGAAGAGAAAGCCAGCATGGTGGAACGTTGGAATCGAACGATGAAGGAAAAGATGCACAGATACTTCACGGCGAATTCGACCAAGAAATACATATACGCTCTGAACGGTCTGGTCAAAGATTACAACAACACTCGACACAGATCGATCAAGATGACTCCCGCGGAAGCTAGCGATCCTCGAAACGAAAAACGGGTCTACGCGAATCTATATCCTGAGAGATCAAAGATCAGGAAGAAGTCTAGAACGCCGAAATTTGCGGTCGGTGATCGAGTGAGAATCTACGCTTATAAGAAGCACTTCGAAAAGGGTTATACTCCTCGATGGACCTCGGAAATCTTCGTGATAATCAAACTATTTCACACCGATCTGGTGACTTATGAAATCGAAGCTTTGGATGGAGAAGAGATCATTGGAAAGTTTTACGAACAACAATTACAGAAGACAAAGTTTTGATAAAGAAAACAATTTTTTTTTTATTCACTTTCTTTAACATTTTCTTGTTTACACACATATATATAAGAGAGAAAAATAATAAAGAATAATTAAAAACTATTTTTTAGATAAAGAAAGCAAGTTAATTAATAAACAAAAAAAACTAAAAATCCTTTAAAATGACAAATATACTAGATATAGCACAAAGCATAGTGAAAGATGAAAGTATTCAAGAATATGAGGTTCACGAATACGAACCGGTAACCGGAACGAGTTTGAACAATGCGGGAGAGATAAGAATCAACGTCGAAACTCAAGATCTGTTCATACATCCTAGCGAGAGTTACATAGTGGTGCAGGGACGTCTCACCAGTGAAGATGGGAGCGACTACGCCGACGACGACACGGTTACTCTAGCCAATAATGG
Organism: Pictodentalium vernedei; assembly: GCA_031216915.1. Lineage (NCBI taxonomy): Eukaryota > Metazoa > Mollusca > Scaphopoda > Dentaliida > Dentaliidae > Pictodentalium > Pictodentalium vernedei. The sequence goes on from CM062297.1 coordinate 546,591,258, forward strand.
CACCATGCATTTATTCAGTAATACAAAATACATGCTATCCGGACAAGAGATAGAATCTGTGTTTCATCCCGGTCAGGCCACCACGATGTTCGGACTCTTGACGTATCCTGATGATTTTTCAAAATCCAGAGGACTTAATCAGTTGTGGGTGAAAGACACCGTCGGCCCTGCTAGCGCCGGTACCACCTTGATATTCGACTACGTCGTCAAGACGTCCAGACCTAAAGGAACGTTTTCGTTCAGGATACCTTTGAAACACACCTTCGGATTTGCAGACGATTACAACAAGATCATGTACGGATTCAAACACAATCTGACGTTGATTCGAAAAGGAAACGACGACGCAATAGTGAGACTCACTGCGACCAACGCGGGTAAGATAACGCTACACAAGATATCGTGGTTCGTTCCGCACATGGAGCCTTTGATCGTGGAAAAAGCGTGTCTCTACAAGATCATAGAATCCAAGAGTAAATTACCCGTGGGATTTAGAATGAGACAGTGTGACACGGCTAGCATTCCTCCCTCCACGAATCACTTCAATTGGAGATTGATGGTGAAATCTGCTTCCGAGAGACCGTGTTTCATCGTGGTTGCGTTTCAGACCGGTAGGGACGGGTCTCAGGAAAAGAATGCGTCGCTGTTCGATCACTGCCATTTGAGAAACATGCAAGTGTTTCTGAATGCCACGAGATATCCAGCAATCGATTACAATGCGTCGTTCGACAAGAACGATCTTTGCAGACTGTACGGCGATGCCGCTGATTTTAGAAAGAAGTATCACGGTCTAGACGAATTGATGAGCAATCCTAACATATCTCCCGGCAAAGTTGATGTATCCCATGTTCGTATTCGACGTCAGTAAAACAGAGTGAACGACTCAAGAGTAGCGTCTTAGACATTCAGATCAAGATGCAATTCGATAGGAACGTTCTGAGAAAAACCGAAGCCTTTGCCCTGGTCCTGTCAGACAGAGAATTACAATTCGAATTGGATGGAAATAAGATGTCGATCATTCGCTGAGAGACAAGTGTGAAAAAAAAAAATATATAAATAAAAATTAAAAAAATTATTATAAAAATGAATGATAAAAAAAAAAAAAAAAAAAAAAGTAATGTGATCTAGAGAGATTGAACATCTTTCTAAATCTCATTACTTTTTTTTTCTTTTTTTTTTTTTGTTTTTAATAAATCACACATTATTTTTTTTTAATTCATTATTTTCCATGCATTCACTGTTTGTTCAAAGGAACTAGTTCAATCAGTAGACTCACCACGGACGTGGCGGCTTCGGGATTATTGGTTTTCGTAACAAAATTAATCCTGTCTCTGGCGTTCACTTTGAGAGGCGTGCCGAACGTGCTAACATTCGCGTGTTGATTCTCAGTCTTTTCGATGCTGTATCTCTTATCGCTCTCTACTCCATTCACCATGAGATTGACGACCGCTCTGTTATTCAAATCAGAGGAAGCCAGACTCATTCGAAGGATTTCACCTCCCAGCGGCATGGGATATCCCACCTGACCATGTTTTGATCCGCTACCTCCATTTCCGAAAGACCACTCAGCTTTTCCTTCATCTAAGGTGCCGGCCTCCTCGGTCCACACAGTGATCAATTGTCTAGCATATTTGACTTTCCCCACCACTGAAATCAGGGTGCAGGCATCCGTCATGTTCACGGGATCCGGTAGATTCGTGAGCGCGTGTTCACCCATGTCTAGTTTACCTTCCATGATGTCACCCTTTCTCCAGACTGAGTTGTCATCCACGTACTTTCTACTGACTGCGCTGGAATCAAATTCGGGATCGTGAAATTCTTACCGTTCATGTCGATCCCACCCTCCATGGTTCCGCCAGATTGTTTGTTCAGGTAGAGATCGTCCACTTGCGATTCTAGGTATTCTTGTGATCATATCATGGCAGAATCCACATAGCCCTTGTTGACCACGGTTGAGTCCGCATCCGTGTCGTCGACCTTCGACAGATTCAATATCTTGTTGAATCCCGCATTCAGATCCGATTTCATTTCTCATCTGTCAGATTTTCTCTGTTCCAGATCTACGTAGTGTTTGGTCGCCACGTCCTTGGGATTCGTGGGAGTGGCCACGTTCGTTATCTTGTTATAATTGGCGTTCAATTCCGAGTGCATCGTTTTCTGAACGTATCTATTTCTCAGGTGTTCGCTGAATCTCGCGTGAGAGTCGTCCGCGTATTTCTTGGTCATGGCATCAGTGGGATCTATGGGATTCGTGACGTTCACCAAATGTTTAGATTTCAGATCGAGATCGTCGGTCATGGTTTTATCCAGTAATTATCTAGCATAATTCGTTCGAAATCAGCGTTCCCCCTGTCAACGTATTTTTTAGTCACAGCATCTGCGAGATCTATCAGCTCGGGAAGATTGTAGAGCTTCTTATTGTTCATGTTCAAAGGTTCTTCTCGAGGTTTGTATCTCCGAACGTAACGTTCGTCCAAGTTGGCAGCATCGTAACCATCGTCGACTTCGAACGTCTTCCTCTTCTTTCTTAGGTTGACTTTTTCGACGTCACTTGTACCAAATTTATTGACTGGCATGTTGTTGTGGGATTTTTTTTGTTTTTTAGAAAAAATATATTCAAAAAGCAGTTTATTAAAAATGAACTATTTTATTTTTATTTTTCGTTTTTATTCGATTAAAATTTTTTTTAAATAATTTATCTTTATATATACTATAAAAAAAATCTCTCTCTAATGTAAATCACTGAGAATGTCTTGAAACTGATCTCCTTCAGACCATCTCTTGAGAACGTAGAGACACAGGTGACCGCAAAACACTTGATCTGGTGATTTCACTTGTTCCGTGTTGTAACGAACCATCGATTTGTTGAAATAGTTCTTTATTTCTTTTGGCGGCGAGATTCTGTAGCTGTTGAAATAATAATTTTTCTTCTTCCCATTCTTGATCCATGCCACCCAGTGAGTGCCTTCACTGATGAATCGTCTAGATTTAAAATTCCGCATTCCGATTGTCGAGGTCTTCTCTTTGGTAAGGCATCTCTGGAAAACACGCCTAGAAAATCTTTGATTTTCAAATCTTTTGCCGCATTCAACAGATCGATGTTGGATAGGGGTTCATTAGGTAAGACGGATATCTTTATTTTCTTATTCATAAATGCGTATATATTTATTTATTTTTTTTTTTTTTTATTTATTTTATTATAATTCACTAAAAATGACGTTATTTTTTTTATTTTTTTATTTTTCTTTTTAAACTAACTCTCTCGATGTCTCTATCGATTTCTATAATTTTGAATCCCTCTAATTCCTCTTGATTTTCTGGAATCCTATCATCCACAATCATATCTGGAATCTTATCATCCACAATCATATCTTGAATCCAATCATCCACATTCATATCATCTCTAATTGGATCCACAGTCCAATGTCCGAGTGCCAAAGTGCTTATTTTATCATCTAACACGAATCTCTTATCGTCGTCGGCTGTCAGCGAAATCTTGTTGACTATTTCAGTATACAAGTTATGATTTTCGCTTCGAATCGATTTCATAGTCTTATACACCGGACCACTTCCTAACAGACAATCTTTATACTCTTGGAAAGAGATGTTTTTCTTCACCACACACGCTTTAACTCCTTTGCACTTCTTGATCTCTTCATCTTCTAGACGATAAGCATACAGTTTGGGTCTCAAGCCCACGAATTCGACGATTTGTTTACCGCCACTCTCGTCCTTAAATTTACCCAACACCTTCTTGTTGTCATTCGATTGAATGTTGGACGGGTGATCGACGGGATAATTGCTCGTGTTGAACCACTCGGCCACGTCCTGAGATATATCATCTCTATCTCGTAAACTAAACTGTCCGTGTCGGTGAACAGTGAAACTCGTACATCAATCTCTTGCTGATATCTAAGATGATCGGTCTGAGATAATACGGTTTGTCGAACTTCAGGTGCATCTTTTGCATGTGAACGGCCACTAGATTTTCGTCGAATATGGTTCGGTGTTTGTAATTGGGTTTCGCCACTAATTTTTTAGCTCTTTTCTCAGACGTGACGAGTCGAACGTCGGTTCTCTTCCTGATGTTTTCCATCGATTTACCATACACGGAGTTGTTCATGAGTTTGAAGAAATCTTTTTTGAAATCGTTCTCGGCTCGAATTCTGAGATTCGTGTTGAGATCGATGTATTTTTTCATCCAAGGCTCTTTGTCAAATCGAATGATGCAATGTATGTCGACTAATTTCATCCCATAATCGACGTACTGTTTCAAATTCTCGCTGTAGACGATGTAGTTACGTTTGTTAAATAAATTGGGAATGAGTTTTTCCTTGTCTTGTCTCCTTCGTTCCGTTTCATTTGTTCAGGAGCCAGTGGATAATCATTGTGTGGATCGTGTAATTCTTCCGGATAGTTCAAATCGACTTCTGAAATGCAAGGATAGTCTCTCCATTTTTGCATCTCTTCCGGTTCCTTCACCCATTCGAAATTTCCAATCGGTAAAGGATGACTCATAGCCCAACCATACAGATTATTAGCGTCCCAATACTGTATGTATTTAGTAGACCGTTTCGAATCGAAACCTTCTTTCATGTAGGGATTGTTAGCTTTAGAATATCTGTGGGAGATCATCGAGATGCCACCTCTCGCAGCCCTTTCGAACATGAGCAACATGTTCACGTCAGATAATAATTCCAATTGGACTTCGGTGGTCTTCAACAGAGCGTCCCATGCCAGACCGGGTGCGGTGAAATACCAAGCGGGATCCAGATCGTAATTTCGATGACAGACATCTCGAAAATTTTCGAACACGTCTGCCAAGAGCAGAACGTCGGTCTTCAGATAGAGATCGTGATAATCTCTCATGGTTTTCATATCGAATGATTTCCACACGTTTTTGGTGTGTTCGTAATTCTCGTCGGAAATGTCGGATTCGTATAATTTTGAATAAAAATCTTCTTTCGAAGGTAGTGCAGTGTCTTCGAATCTCTTTAGATCGTTCATGTAATCGTAAGGATAGACTCCTTTCCTCAACATGACATCTACTCATTCTCCGAAATGTTCGCTCGTGATTTTAAATTTATCCTTGCTCATGTTATTGACTAATTTTTCCAGAGCGGTCGACATGAATTTAAAAATGTCGATGAAACGTATGCATCTATGAATGGATTTCGTTTTTTCTTCCAACGTATTTCCATCGATTACTCTTTTCTTCTCCATGAGCTTCCATTTTGTGAAGGAAATGTATCTTTCTTCGCTGTTCACGATGCAATTTAATTCTTCGTGTGAGGTGCCGAGATTTTTCACGAACAGATGACTGTCGTAACCCGAGAGATTGTGAAACATCACCGGATAGAAAGCGGCATCTCGATATTTTAAATTACACTTGCTGTGAGCCAGACCGCGATACAGACCCATGTAATGATCGTGGTCTCTGACCTTCTTATTTTCCTCCTATTTCTCGTCGAACGATTGTCTGCATATGTGACATTTGGTGGCTCTGTTATTTTCGTCCTGCTGCTTTCGCGTGATGATCATTTTTGCTGGAGTTTTAAATTTGTCGTATAACATTTGAATTTCCGATTCTAACTCTTCCACGAACCTTTCGGCCACGTCGTCATCTTCATACTGTTTCGTGTAGGTGAAGGGACCCATGTCGTGTTGCGAGTCGAAAGCGCATTTCACGTAAATGCAATAGCCCGAAGGTATGTGTTTTTGATATCTTTCGACGTAACTTTGAAGAGCGTTGGGTTGACAGGAACTCATTTTCGTGGTGAAACAATCGAAATCGGCGTACACGACGAATGGTACTTTTAACCTTCTATTGTGATTTTCAAACTTCACGATGGTGTTAGGTTTGGGTATTTCGACGGCGACACCTTGATTTTCATTGCAATATTCCTGATGTTTCGCTAACGATTTTTCGCTGTGAAACGCGTTCATGCAGTTGCAACATAAAGATATCTTTCCTTTATGTTTATTATTTTGTCTCGACAGTAATCGGCTCAGATGTTTAACCCAACAATAATGACAATTGTCACCATGCGAAATCAATAATAAAATAATCGTCTTTTCTCTTTTGAGATATGAAGACTGTCTGAGAGGATAGATCGTTCGTTTTTCGTCGTCGAATCCCAAGACGTTCACCACTATAGTGGGATTTTGAACCTCGAAACGTTCGATGTGTTTTAACTGTGTTGGAAAAGTCACTCCGGTCCAATCGAGATTTTTAGAAGTCACCTCGTAAGAAGAAACTCTTTCGATGTTCATTTTGACAGGGTATAAAGCGGAGGTGACTGCCCATTTATAACACTGATCATCTTTATTTTTCACGTTGATCACGGCGTGTTTTTTAGCTAGGAAATATGGTAATTTCACGTAGGAAGACCCTTTCAACAAATCGTTTTTAGTTATGTGAATTTCGAGTTTCAACACCTCATCGAACATCCAATTACTACCTTCATGTTGATAATTCGCGAGAGACATCAACATCTTGTCTTTCATCTTTTCGAAAACGTCCGATAAATCTGAACCTCGAAATACGGGTTCGACGTTAGATCTGAAATATGCATTTTTCACGATGCTCTCGCCGGGCTTCACATCAATTTTATTCATCACGCAATGGAGTATCATCTTAATTTTTAGTCCCACGTTCATGTATTTGCGAAACAAATCCAATACTTTTTTCTTCACCCATTCCATGAACAATTTCGGATCGATTTTCTTCAACGAGGGAACCACGTCGAAAGTTTTAAAAATGCCTTTGATCGCACTCTCCTGTTCTACGGACTTCGATTGAAATAGTTCCGTGGTGAGTTGCGCTAGATATTCTTTTCCTTTCCCTTCATCTATTGCTCATTGAATTTCGCTTTATACATCTCGTTTGCCTAGAATCTGAAGTGCATCACTCGTTTTCGTTTTAGATTTTCTTTTCTTTTCTTTGGAAACTTGAAGTTCTTCAACGGCTTTTCGTTTAGTCGTCTTCTTATTTTTCACAATCGAAACGTTTTCGTTTTTTTTCGATGTCGGCATTTCGATTCCTTTTATTATCTTTTTCTTCTCATTTTCACAACCGATGCATTTTTTGACGTTGTTGCTATCGGCATTTTGTTTGCCTTTCCATCGTTTCACAAATATTTCTGTATGACTTCAATTTTTTTTGATTTAGTTCTATGATTTCTGAAATGTGAAATTTTTAATAGTTTACAAATCTCGTTTAAATGACGTACAGTTTTCTCATTTAAATTTTCCATTTTTTGATCTGTTTGCTCCATTTGTAAGAATATTTTTTTTATCCGAATTTTGTATTTAAATAATTTGTTTATAAAGTTTTGTTTTTCTTTAATGTGAAAAATATTTTTTGATGAAATTAATCAATTTTTTTTTATGTTCCTTAACGTCAAAAAAATTGAATTAATACGAGAAAAAAGGATGTTAAAATTTAACTTTTATATATATAAAGAGAAAAAAAAACAAACTTTCTAAACAAATTATTTAAATACAAAAATTTAAAATATACATTATTTGCAAGAATTCGTAAAACAAAAAAAAACCCAAATAATCGATCATGATGACAACATCCACGACGGAATCTCGACATAAACGTTGACGTTGTTTAATAAATCGGTATTCTCCAAAAAAGCAAGAAGGAAAAAATTGTAATTTATATTTATGCGTTTCGAAAGAAAACGATACGATTTGCGATAGAAAATCGAATTGTAATACTATTAGCGAACAAAAATTAATCGACAATGTCGTTCGAACTATTAAAAAAGAAGAAGAAGGTTCAAGACAAATAGAACTCTTACGACTTTTATGCGAAGTCTCGCACGAGGTTCAAAACAAATTTCCATGAAGCAGATGCGTGTTCATGTCACCCGATTCCTTCTCAATAGATGATGATAACTGCAAGATACGAAGGCTAATTTTTAAACGTTCGAAGTCTTGCACGTTCTAAAACTCGTCTGCTTCTTTCATGAATCAAATCAAATCTTCTAAAGTCAAGAATTGAGATAATGTCTTGTTTGCGTGATTCAATGTATTGTACAATTGTTCCTTCGTGTATCCGGATTGTAAAATACCCCTTAATAAACGCTCATTTTTATTTCTTTCCCATTCTTCATCTTCAATTTTAATCAATCCCAATGACTGGATCTTCTTCAAATAATTGCAACGACCTTTGCTATTATTTATGTGTTCTAGTAAAGGTCTGTCGTGAGGTTCCCAATTCATTAAATGTATGTTGCAACAAAACATTTAACTCTGTCGCTTTTACCCACATAAATGAAACCCGCAGCGGCTAAATCTTTGGGTTTTTGAGTAAGATGCGAAGCCTAATTTTTAAACGTTTGAAGTCTTGCACGTTCTAAACTATAATTCGGATGTTTGGACTTGATCATTGTTTTTACCTCAAAATTGGGTTTGTAAGAATTTTTTTTTTCGAATTTTTGTATTAATGATAATTTGTTAAAAAGTTTTAAAAATTGTTTATAATATGTTTTAATTCCTTCAAAAAGAATTAATCAATTATATGTTCTTAACGTGAAAAAAATTGAATTAATACGAAAAAAAAAAGAAAAAAGGATGTTAAAATTTAACTTTATTTATATATAAAGAGAAACTTTTTTAACAAATTATTATTTAAATACAAAATTTAAAATATACATTATTTGCAAGAATTCATAAAAACCAAATAATCGATCATGACAACAACACCTAAAAGATGCGAATTGAAACAAGTTGAAATATACACGCTATCAGATACTTATATCTATACATTAGAACATGATCCCATCAAATTGAACGAGGTTAAGATGATGGACTTAGAGCACTGCGACAACGGATATATGATGTGTTTGAAATTGGATGAAGCCATGCTCGATTTGTTTTACGAATACCAAAGCGATCTGCTGAATAATATCATCACCAAATACAGAAAACCCCCATACAAGAACGATTTGACGATGTTCTATGGAACAAAAATATTTCCAATGATCTCACTCCAACTTGTGGATAAATCGGGTGGTGAGAGTGCGTTCACCGATGTAGAAAAACTCAAAAAAGTAAAGATAAACATTCAAGACATTTTGATAAATAGAAAAATAACGCATGTCACCATGCTAATAACAGACTTGGAAATATAAATAATAGAGAGATTGATTTTAGCAAAGAAGAAGGAAAAAAAGTAATGAGATCTAAAGGTGATCTCATTACTTTTTACCAAAAAATTTTCACATTGAAGAAAATTAAAATTAAAAAACTTTTTTTTTTTTTATATATATATAAAGAGCAAAAAAAAAACAACACTTTTTTTTAAACAAATTATTAAAATACAAAATTAAAATATACATTATTTGCAAGAATTCATAAAACAAAAAAAAACAAATAATCGATCATGACAGCAACACCTAAAAGATGCGAATTGAAATTGAAACGAGTCAAAACGCATAAGAAATTCGGTCAGAAAATCTATAGATTACAACAACAGGATCCCATCGAATTGAACGAGATCGAGATGAAGGACTTAGAGCATAAATACGACAGATATAAGATGACTTTGAAATTGGATGAAGCCATGCTCGATTTGTTTTACGACTATCAAAGCGATCTGCAGAAAATCGTCATCGCTAAAGATGAAGAATTCGACAAGGACGATTTGACATTGTTCTATGGAAGTTACATATATCCAAAAATCTCACGCGAACTCATGCAGAAATCGGGTGGTGAGAGCGAGTTCACCGATGTAAAAAAACTCAAAAGAGTAAATATAAACATTCAACACATTTTCGAAAAAGGAGAATACACGATTGTCAACATGCTAATAATGGACTTGGAAATATAAACAATAGAGAGATTGAATTTTTTGAGAAGAAGAAGGAAAAAAACGTGAAGAGATCATCTTGAAAACACGAATGTCAACATGCTAATAACGAGCTTGGAAATATAAAAAATAGAGAGATTGATTTTTAGCGAAGAAAAAGGAAAAAAAAAGTAATGAGATCATCTTTAGATCTCATTACTTTTTTTTTTTTGTTTTTCTTCTTCACTATTACCATATATTATAATAACGTTTCCTTTTTTCTTAAATTTCAGCGTCGATTCTTCTTTTCTTTTTTTTGTAATATGATACGTTTTTATAACAACACATTTGTTTATCTGAATTATAATTATGAACGAATGTTGTGCATCTCTTGGTAACACTCGCATCATTACCATTCTCTTCAGAAGGTAGTGGTGACGGTGGAAAGTGTCTCATTCTTTTCATTTCCAACCATCTATCCCGCTGTTTATCTAACTCTTTCATCAGTTCTTTCCTTAGATATCCATCATTAGCGTCTAACCATTTTTCCACATCTTTTTTTTCGCACTCTGTCTCGCGATATTCATCATTATCGTCTAATTGTTTCTCCACCTTTTTATCCATTTTATATATTATTTTATACTTTCTATGATTGATATTTTATATAATCATACAATTTTATATTATAATAACATATTCAAAATCGGTATATTCTTAAACGGCGAATTCTCACCGAGCAACAAACCCTTGCCGAGTCGCTCAACGTTCTGTCCACTCTTCAGATAGAGACCGTTTCCTCTCAAAGAGTTGCCACCTCTAATGGGTTCTAGATACAATCCTTTACCGCTGTCATCTACGTGGACGTGACACACGGCTCCTCCCTTCTTCAAAAACAGTCCGCTGCCACCCATTAATTTCTCAACTGCCGAACTAGCGAGTCCCGTGAGAGCTCCCACGCCGAGAGTCTTTCCAACAAAGGGTAGTGCCTTTGCGGCGAAGGGTAATGCTTTTGCGGCGATTTCTGCCAATAGCGGTATGAAACCACCTTTCATTCTCAAATTGTATCTCAATTGAGCGGGACTCAATCTCACCGTCAACCCTCTTCCATCGCGAATCGCTTTCTCCATCCTTTTGATTTGACTTCTGGTCCAGGCGATCGAATCCTGACCACTTCTCGTCAGATCTTCGTGAGTGAATTTGAATCTCACCGCCTCGCCTCGAGTTGTTAACACTCTCTTAAGTTTCTTCCTCTGTCCTGCAGATATGTTCACGTTTTTAATCACGTATTCTGTCATAATTCTTTTTTTTTTAAATATATTTACTTCAATTGTTTCTTGTTTAATAATAATTATTTATATTAAAATAATTTTGTAAAATTAATATTGCGTTTATTTTATTTTTGTTATCTATATATATACACAATATTTTTTTTTTTTTTGCTTTTATATTTCTCTTATGGGAAATCGTATCGTCACCCTCTCTCTGCGAAGAACTAACAGTTCACCATGTTGATCCATCAACATGGTTTTGAGACTATACAATGTGTCTAAAATCACTGGTAGATAAACTAAATTTCGAGGTCGCTCCACGATCTTATAACCTGGCGACACGTTTGGAAAAAGGAATAGATCATCGGTTGAGGGCTACCATTCACGTGGCTTCCAGCAATCACGTCCACGTTCACCAGAATGCTATGGACTGTGAGAATGTCGACCGTATTTTCAGATGCCGCGTGGCCATGATACATCTTTCGATCGAATCCCAACATCTTGCCTATAGAATCGTCTGTGTTGAAATCCACTCGAAAATTATCTTCCAAATCCAACATCGTCTGTAAGGTATTAGGATTGGGAGCAAGTCTGATCTTGTTGCTTCCCTTTCCATCTGTCTTCATTTGCGTCTGAATGTAATTGTTCAAATCGTCTATGTCGTAACTCCCTTTGGGAATTCGAATCTCCAACCAATCCACTCCGTCGGAATACTTGAACGAGTTATTCTTTTTGATGACGTTGGGAAAGGAATAATAAGTCTCCAGATTCACCAACGCCATCTCGTATCCTTTCTCTCTATTCAATTTGATGGAAGGTTCGAATTTCGTAGCGAATCGAGTCGAATCGCCAATCACCACGATTTGAATGGATTGTTTTGCAGCAGTATTCTCGGCTATCCGTTCTAACAATTCTCCATGTTTGAACATTATATTTAATTTTATTTTTTTTTATTTTTTTTCAAAAACTAATTATTTGAAGATTTATTATTTTCTAAATTTTATTTTCACGCTCTATCTTATTATCATCAGAAACATAAAACTTGTCGAATCCGCACCGATATTTTCCACGATTAAATTTGCTTATCAAATCGATCACGACGAAATTGTAAAGTTCTCCATCCCAAACCCTCTTGCAGAATCTCCTGAATTCCGCCATGCTCATATCGTTTGCGACGTGATCGCCATAGATGTGATTGAGATTCTTGAGGTCTTGGCGAAAGAGACATAGAAAATTAGCGTTCTCCCTTTTCGTCTGTCTGGGCAATCGAAAATAATTCTGCGACAGGTAGAAACAGTCCACGTTGCTGTGTCGACCCCTAACGTAATACGATTCGCATCGGTTCTGTCTCTCCAAAAGCAGATCGTCGAAAATCATGAGATTTGTATCTTCCGATTTCAATTCTCTAGGATCCGGAACGTCGCTAGCGTTCTCATAAAATCGACACTCGACGTTCGAAGATGCATTTCTCTTCATCAGCTCCATCGCCGCACCATACAAAATGGTCGAAAGTGGAGCTTCACTCTTGTCGAATTCCTCCCTACTGTCAAAGATTCTGGCTATGACGTCCTTGGGCAATCTACGATCCATGCACTCTTGAAGCAATCTGTATTCGGGTTGAAACAAGCTCTTGTCAAACATGAACAATCTGTCGTAATCCAATTTTTTTTTTTGTTATTTTAGATTCTTTCAAACACAATTTTATGTTTTTCAAACTTAGTTGTTTTAATATTATTATTTATTTATATCACACCGTCGCGAGTTCTCTTCAATCCTGATCCACTCGTCATTTTGGCTAAATCTCGTCATTTTGGTACCACAGCATCCTTAAAATCTTTCCAACTTTTCGGCGTTCGCTCTAACGCAGCTCGCTTCGCCGGCGGACTGTTCAACTTGCCGATCAACGCGTCGGCTGCCCTCTTGCCAGCCACAGAAGCTATCCTACCACTGGCTTCGGAAGCGGCTTTCTTACCAGCATCCAAAGCCGTCTTCTTACCGACCTCAAACGCAGTTGATGCGAGTTTTCTACCCGCATCGCTCGTGAACGCTCGCATTATAGAATCGACGATGCCAGAACCGCCTTGAACGTAAGTTCTGACGTATCCCCTGTTCTTTATCACCAACATATTTTATTTTTATAATATATTTTGTTTTTTCACTGGTAAATCGTTTTGTTGTTTAAATACTTTTATTATTCTAGTGTAAAAATTTACTGTTTTATTTTTGTTTGTTTGTTTGTTTCTCTCTACTTATTATATACACATCAATCCTTCAATTCGTTCATCAGCCTTTTATAATGGTTTTTATTTAAAACCTTCTGTCTTAACAATTCGTCAGATATAGTAACTATCTGATTATCTAATCCTGTGTTACCAGCCCGTCTGCTCGCCATCAACAAACTCAATCTCTGAGACAGAGCATCAGAATCGCTCGGAAGAAAAGTGGTTTTCACCCCTTTGCCAGTCACCGATTCGACGAACTTCTTATTCATATCCCATATGGGTTTCACCACTTTCGTCCATTTGTAACCTCTGTTGGCTTTGGGTCTCGTCTCTCTGGCATCGTTATTTCACTTCATGGCGTGGGTCTGAACCAGAATGTCGCCGTAATTGTCGAAATCCTGTTCCGTGTAATCACTAGGCTTGTCGTAAAGGAGCAATCTGCGCAGTCCATCAGTCAATTCGTATCTGTTCGAACCAACCATCAATTCATCATCACCAATTTCTACTTCTGTGTCACCGACAAAAGTTCTCCCCTCCGAATCCTTATAAAATCCATACAACAGATCTCTCTTACTGCCATCATCAGACGATGCGACGCTATCAGTGGTGATAGTCGAAGCTGTATCGGTGTCGGTCTCGCTCAAATCTGTTTGAATTCCCGTGGGAACGTAATCCGGTGTAGATTGAACGGAATGCCGATTTCCAAAACTACCGGGCAACGAACCCATTCGCAAAGAACTCTCTTTTATGGGTCTCAATTCTTCGACTATCTCCTTCCTGTTTCGCTCTTGACCCTCCGTCACAGGTTTAAATATTTTTGTGGCTTCGCGTTTGAGTTCAATCTCACCAAGACGTCTGCTTCTGTCAGCCGACTGAATGCCCTTTCATACTCGCCTAAAATTCGATCTCGGCGCCTAGGATCCATCTGTAAAAATATTTTTGGTTTTTAATTGTTAATGTACCTTTCAGTATGCTAATGCAAGTTATTTTATTATTTTCAAAATTAAATGTATAATTATATTTTATATTTTTAAGTTAATAAAAATCTTTCTGTCTTTAATATAATAACTAAAAATATTCACATCTCAACTCAGTATTGATTGAATTGGGAAAGTTTAAAATACGTTTTAAGCAGTACATGACAAACCGGTTTTTGATTTAACGCATTTTGAGAGTAATTTACGTTTGTTAAAAGGAATTCCATTCATATATCAAAAACCCATTCACTCAGTGTCGAATTAAGAGAGAACCTATTGATGACAGTTAAAACATTCCAGCACATAAAAGAAACTGATTTTTCTAATTTTAACGTTAAAGGAATTCATTCATTCATTCATTCATTCATTTCAAATCTCTCTGATCGTTATCATGAATATATTAAAAATTTACCACTCAAACCTAATTGAGTGGAAAATGCGTTTTATTATAACATGAAAACGATCCATTAAAACGAAAAAACCTTCATTCACGCCACAACAAAAACATAAAGCAACATTTTTCATTCAAACATTCCATTAAGTGTTTATTAAGATTACTTCACAAGAATTAATAGTGACAAACGCGAACAAACAAATTTTTTACCACTGATTCTTTTCTCTAATTGTCTCTAAACTCAATCTCCTTTCGTTACATCGAAACAAAACACGAATGTCTATTTTTACAGATCATATTTTATAGTTGACTCTTTTGAACGAATGCCTAAACTCAATTTCTCTTCGTTACATCGACACAAAACACGAATGTCTATTTTTACAGATCATATTTTATAGTCGACTCTTTTGAACGGATGCTTTTCATTCACGCAACTCCTTTTTAAAACTGACGCTCATATTTTATAGTCTACTCTTTTAAACGAAAACCTCATTCAGTCACAACAATAACATATGTTAGTTTTATTTCAGGAAACGTGACAGTGGGTTTGCGGATTCAAAATCACCTCTTTTCCGTGTACCGTACACGATTCGATTTCCGACCTAAAATCCGCAAATAGATTTCCGTATACGCCTCCATAGGGATTCAGTGTTAAAATCGTGTACAGACGCGGATTATTTAGAATCAGCAAGATGATGATTTAGAAACAACACGTTTTTTGCTCGCGATTTAACACTGAATCCTATGGGGGAAATCCATTTGCCGATTTCAGTCAAAACGGTACATGTACGTGTACGTAAAACTACAGGCGTTTTTTTCACTCTTGGATACAATTCAGTGATGTTTGAATCGGAAAAACCGATTCTAACATCACCCTAAAAACGTTAAAACCGTGTACCAGTACACGATTTTAACACTAAATCCTATGGAGGTGTACATCGATGTACGTGTACACGTACACGTACATGTATGTTGATGCTTGAATTTTCAATATATACCTACTGCTGTAAACTGAGTGCGAGGTTTGAGTGTGTATATCTTGCCTGTTTGTCTTGTCTCCATTCCAGAGGGGTTTGTGTAAAGCTTGAAGGTATCTTCGAAGCTCGTAGGCAGCCTATTATGGAACCAATCATACATAAAAAGAAGGACATCAAGTTTGTACAGGTCATTGAATTTCAACAGTTTATATTTCCTGAGCAGGGGATCGGTATGAGAGTTGTATTTTTTGTTATCTATAATACGTAGGGCTTTTTTCTGCAAATTGAATAATCTGTGTGCTGAAGGTGAGTGGCCCCAAACTTGAATGCCATATAGAATATGACAGTGCACTAAAGAGAAATATAACGTTTTAAGTGCCTCCCTTGGAAGTATATGTTTTGCTTTATTGATGCAATAAATAGCCCGTGACATTTTTGAACAAACACTAGAAATATGATGTTTGAAGGTCAAATTTTCGTCCATATTAACACCTAAGAATCTAACAAACGTTTCATCTCTAGAATTACCGGCGCATATGATATTTGTGTCGCTTATGGTGATAAGCCGGTCCTCTATATGGTATGAATCGTTTGGGGGATGAAGAAGAAGGCATTTTGTTTTCTTAGCGTTGAGCACTATCTTGTTAGCAGAGCAACAGTAGCTAATGTTACAAAGCTCGTTGTTTGTTTTTTCAATCAGATTGTCGATGTTATTATCGGAAGTACGAGTTGTAGTGTCATCTGCAAATGACAATATGCCGAGTGAAGTTGACTGGTTTATATCATTTATATATAATATAAAGAGAATGGGGCCCAGAACTGATCCTTGTGGTACGTCAGTTACTATCTCTGACAGGTCAGATGCCGTGTTTTCGATCAACACATGTTGATTTCGCCCATTGAGGTAACTTGCAAACCAGGAATTTGCATGACCTCTAATTCC
The DNA here is from genome assembly GCA_031216915.1 of Pictodentalium vernedei. Classification (NCBI taxonomy): domain Eukaryota; kingdom Metazoa; phylum Mollusca; class Scaphopoda; order Dentaliida; family Dentaliidae; genus Pictodentalium; species Pictodentalium vernedei. Next base: position 546,607,838 of record CM062297.1, read on the forward strand.
ATAATGTTCTAACTTTTTTAGTAGGATTTGGTGGTGTATAGTGTCAAAAGCTTTGGAGAAGTCCAGGAGCATTGCGAGAGTGCAGTCTTTTGTTGGTTTGTCGTTCATTATTGCAACGCTATTTAAAAGGTGCAATATGGGATGTACTGTGGAGTGACCTTTTCTAAATCCGAATTGATACTGATATATACTGTTGTGATCATTTAAAAATTTTAGCATTCTGGTGTGCATAATTTTTTCTAAGATTTTGGAGAAAACTGGTAACAGGCTTATGGGTCGATAATTGGTGAATAGTTGGGGGTCGCCAGATTTGAAGATAGGAATAACTTTAGCAGTTTTCATTTTTTGAGGAACGATCCCAGTTAAAAACGACAAGTTAATTACATGGATTACGGGGTCGGCGATTTCATTAATTATTTCGTTTATGAGTTTGGTGGAAACATCGTCACAGTCTCTACTTGATTTAGTGTTTAGGTTTTTCACGCACAGGGATACTTCTTGTGGAGTCGTTGGTGATATAAACATAGAATCGGCGATATTATCATTTAAATAGTCTTTGAAGTGATTTGAAGAGTCGGGGACATGTTCACTTAAGTTCCGTCCAATATTGGCAAAAAAAGTATTAAAACCATCTGCAATTTGTTTGGGATCAATCAGTTCATGGTTGCCTTCTATAAAACTAGGTGGGAGGGACACTTTTGATTTATTTGATTTATTTATTACTTTTTTCAGAATGATTATTTAATATCTCCACAAAGAGAGACTCAAAAACATGAGGTATGAAAATAGTGAGATCGTTGCGTATTTTGTACTTTAAAGTGTTTTTTTTATGAACAGGCCAACACCCCCTCTACAATCATTAGGGCCGGGACGCGTTTTGATCAAAAGTGGGTGGTAACCAATAAGTTCGAAGCCAACGTTGTCTTTTACCTTAAAAATTTCCGTAAGTCGTATAATATCAAAGCTCTCATTATTATTTCGAAGGTTCCCCAGAAGACTGATTAGGGAGTCCCAGTGCGCATGTATACCCCGACAATTAGTGTTGAAAAGCGATAATGGATTTTGTATGTCGGCCATTATTAAAAGTTTAACCCTTAGCAGATGTGAGACTTGCCATAAGGGTACTGTCGGAATAATTGTTATTTTCGCCAACTTCAAGGGCAAATTTCTCTAATTACAAGGTAGTTGTAACAATTATTTTAGTATGGATAGATGCAACAATGATTGTGGAAGAAAGTTATTGATTACTTCTCAATCTCAGATTTAATCCTCAAGCACAATGAGGCCGAGAATAAGAGTTAGAAAATGCCAAAATTAGCCATCTTTGGTTGCTTTTTCTATCATTTTGGAAAGGGTTAATTTCAAACACTTTTCATGTTCGTATTCACAACTGACTACCGAGTATATTTGCTGTTGTAAGTTTGGTTGTAAAGTTTAACCCTATCCCATTCTGGTTTCATAAAAGTATGTACCGTCCAAAAAACTTCCATTTTTTCAGAATTTGGTAAGTTTAGGTGACGATTTACTCCATTTTTAATTGATTGAGCTCTGAATGTTTTCCATAGCTGCATGCAGCAGCCAAAGTATGACAAATTTTGTTCTATATATTATTATTAAAAGTTTAACCCCTGGCAGATTTGAGACTTTCTATAAGGGTACTGTCGGAATAATTGTTATTTTCGCCAAAATTTACATGCAATTTCTCAGCACTGGACTCATATTTTCTCAAAACGTTTCCCATGAGAAGATATGACATTCATCCAAGAACAATTTTGCTGTTATATGTTTTATTCCAACTTTTACCCCTCACCCAGGTGTCGTGCCTTGACTTGGTGTACCCTCAACTTGAACATGTTCATTGAAATACCAAGATTCAAGATTCCGCCATGTCTCTTATCAGACACTCAGTCTGTGGAGGATGTTCACACATTTAGAGCATAATATGATACACTAAAATCACCACAGAAATATTTTAAAATTAACCCCTATTGGCCACAAATGATAGGAATATAGCATTTTATCAACGAGATTGACTAACTTCAAGCGCTAATTTCTCTAAGTGCAATGTTGTTGTAACAATTATTTTTGTATGCATAAATGCAACAATGCTTGCAGAAGAAAGTTACTGTTTAGTTTTAATCTCATCTTTAACCCTCAAGCACAATGAGGGTAAGCTTTCCATTCGTAAATGCTAAAATCAGCTAACTTCGGTTACATTTTCCTGTCATTTTGGAAAGGGTTAATTTTAGATAATTTGTTTTGCTATAGGTAGAGATGCTTAATGAACAAATCCGCTGCTGTAAGTTACGCTTTGGGGCTTAACCCAATATATGCTTTGGCCACGTAAAGAATAGTAATGCTTAACAAAAATTGATTTTCAGTGAATTTTGCAAACATCTGCACTCATTTCCTCTGATTGCAAGGTTGTTTTAGCAATTATTTTGGTATGGTTAGATGTAACAGTGATTGCAGAAGAAAGTTACTGTTTACCTTTTAATCTCAAAATTTAACCCCCAAGCACAATGAGGGTGAGAATAAGAGTACCGTTATAGAATGCCAAAAATAGCCAACTTTAGATGCTTTTTGTCTATCATTTTGGAAATGGATAATTTCAAGCACTTTGCTTAGCTATATGTAGTCTGCATTTTCACTCTGGAAAGTTGGGGAAGTCCGTAATTTGTCCAACAAATTACAATTCTCTAGTTGTAATTGTCTCTGATTTATTTTGTTTTTCTGTTAGGGGTTCGGTGTTCGTTCAGCTCTACCATTAATTCACAATCTTGGAGTGTGTTGAGGGTATTGTTATGCAGGTATTTTAATCGCGTTTCAATCGCGCTTCTGCAGAGTTGCGAGGCAGTCATCACAGACTCAATCCTAAAATTCTCAGTGAGTAGCGAGGCAATCTCACTGACTCCACGCAATTAGTTTCTATTGTATAATTTTAATTTTCTAAAACTTATTTTGTTTTTCGGTTGAGGGTTCGTTGTTCGTTCAGCTCAACCATTAGTGCACTATCTTGTAGTCTGTTAAGGGTTTTGTTTTTTAGGTCTTTTAATCGCGCTTCAATAGTTTCTATTTTTGCTAGCTCACGAAGTTCCTTTATTGGTGTCCACATGGGTGTGCATAGTGCCACGTGCAAGGCATGATTTTGAACCCTCTGTGGCTTCTGAATGTTGGTTTTGCTCAGGTCACTTGTTATTACGGCACCATATTCTCAACATATCTCGGTCATAGGATATATATGGTTACAGGTCATTCCTCACTGTGTTAGCATGATTACAATACTAATTTAACCCTTTACCCAACGTAACGGACAAAACCGCCCAGCGCTATTCACAAAAATCACTAATTAATTTTCATTATTTTTTCACTTTTTTCTCAATAACGCAGGTTATGAAGCCTCATTGGAACGAGCTCGACGAGCTCGTTCCCATGAGGGGTCATAACCTATGTTTTTGAGACAAAAAATGAAAAAAAAGTAGTTATTCTAGAATTTTGTTTGAAAGTGTCGTCTGCTTTTCAGGTTAGGTAAAGGGTTAATTCAATAGAAAAACGAGTTTATTGTTCATAAGACCGGGGAGGTGGGGGGGGGGGGGGGGTGTTTGACATGTTTAAACGCCAGCTTTCGGTAATCTGCTTTAGAAATTAATTACATTATCCTGTTAATTAAATGGTTCCCCTTGATAATGTTTAGGCATGTTAATTTAATTTAACAACTGAAGCGATTGCTTTTGTGAAGTGACCACGTCGGTGAAAAAATGAAATGCTTTGAAATCAATTGCAGATTCTAACTTTTTTAACGGATGTGCAATTATTTGAGAGGAGTGAGGGGAGGGAGCGCATCGCTAGCGATAACGCAATTAAGAGTCTGTTGACAGTAATCTTCACAAATAAATCGATAGCCTGTCACGCAGAGCAGTGGTGTGAGCTCAATGAGCAGGTTGCACCAACCCTCTGCTGGCGTTTATGATTTACCATATCTTTGGCCCAGGCAATGACACAACTCAATTCCATTCTTCACGATTCGTTACATAAATTGTTCTCAGTTGATTCATTTTGGTCACAATTTGTTTGCAATTACTTTCTCTTCAATGGGTGGCAGGTAGTCACTTACTGGCTATGCCACCTCCCACGGTACACTACCTATCGTATTTGTGCAATATGTGCATTTGTAACCACTTTACACTTTACATGTGTGTATACTGTGAATAAAAAATCTGAATCTGAATCACTGCGTTCAAGTTCAAGTTCGTTATAGAGAATTCAGCCTTTGCTCCGTTCTTTCTTCGTTCTACTTAGTTGTTTTCCGTTCCGAAGTTTTCAGTCTTCTCTGACTTTCTTCTCCCAATTTCACTTCGGTCTGCTGGTACAATACAGCAACGGTACAAGACTGCAAGGATGCTAGAAGTCTAAAACACTGGGTGACTACAGTGGCTGTTGATTATAGGACAGATTATAGTGCCTATGGTGAAGTCAGCAGTAGTAGTCTTGGAGCTATGGAGGTCGTGGGGTGGCCTAGAATGCAGGGGACAAACAGATACTCCGAACCATAACTATTCTCAATTTGATATCCTTCGATAAATATTCCTAAAACGGTATTCTCCAGTAAGCAACCTTATGTAGTACATCACCATGTCATAGGTATCCCCCAATACCAAGATGAGTCGTACGTGGAGTTACTCGTTCAAGCAAATTCTCTATAGCTCATTTGCTCGATAAGATTCGAATCGTTCGAGCAATACCTGTTCCTGCTCGACTGTCTTTCGGGTTTAAGAATCACAGAGGCCATCGTTATACACAAGTTGGATAACTCTGTGTGGGTATGTACAGAATACGGGAATTCAAGCAATCTAACATAAAACTGGGACGGGGGCAGAGGTCGGAACCAAGGGTAGTTAAGAGTAGCTAGAACAGGATGGACTGCTAGGGTTAGAGTAGCTACAATGGTGTCTGTAATAGCTAGAAAACGAGGATTCTGCTGGGAATCCGAGCCAGTAAGTCCATGTATACTCTTATACAAAGGAACAATACCCACAGAGTCCTATAACACTACGTGCTTCTGTTATAAGGGGGATTCTGGGGGGGGGGGGGGGGGGAATCCAAACCAGCAAAAGTACTCTATAAAAACACCCCTCCAGTCCTATAGCACTACTTGCTACTGTTATAAATCCTAGATAGTGACTTCGCCAAATCCGTTCGGTGATTTTTAGTCATTTTGGAGTTAACTGTCGGATTGTTTGTGGTAATCAGAGTTACTCCTGTCCAGTGGGACGCATCCTCAGAACCCCAACCCTATATCAGAAGCATTTCGGTGCCTATAGAGCTCTACATGTAACGTTTGTGGTGAGGATTCTCGGAAAAACCGAGGATTCTCGGAAAATCCGAGGATTCTGGAGTTTGGGGAACTTGTTTGGTTGTTCGTGGTAATTCTAGGAAGTAAGTTGTAACCAAGGATTTGGAAAAAATCCGAATAGCAAAAGTTCTCCCTTTGAATTGAACACACCCACACCACCCCGAACACACCCCAGGGGCCTGAAACGTGTAAGTACTACTACTCGCGTTTTGCATGACATCAGCGTCGCATCATCGCCGTTCACGCAGGCTACCATGACAACAAATGTGACATTCACAGTGTACTGCGACTATGTCATGTCCGCGACTTGGAGCGGGGTGCAACAATTCGAAGAAGTGTGCACGATATACTACTGATGGCATTTCCTTCTCAGAACGGAGTATGTGTAGCGGGGCAGATTCCTCATTCCTCTTTCTCCACAATTTACCCTCCTTAACAGTTGTATATGTGTCTAAATAGTAAATATATGAGGCCTATCTACGGCTCTGTGATTCAGTTCGCATCCAAAATTCCATGGGCAGCCGTTTTCCAACGGATATCAATAATTCTGCCGAGTGAGCAAGAGTTTTATTGACATTTTCGGATATTTATATTTAAGATCGATCCAGGGTACTAACTGAAAGGGTATTTCGTCTGGTGGTGATGAACATGAATTATTGAGAAAAAGCATGCATATTTAGGTGATTATGTGCTGAAATGGATAAGTATCTGGGAAGGAGCGCTGAAACTCATTGTGCTCTCTCCTACGCCCTTTCAGTATTCGTTCCTTTCAGTCGACGTAACTAAAAGTACGTTTATCCGAATGCAATTCCGGCAATACCAAATGTCACTGCAACACATTGTGCTCGACCACATATCTGCCCTGTGGCATTTTCTTTGAAAGAAATGTTTCAGGTGGATCGGGTGCCTTAATTTATGGCGGCAGATTAACTTTTGGACTGAAATAAGATATCGCCAATATTTTTCCAAATCAACTCGAAAATGTCAAAGCATGGGTCGTTCTTTGGATTGGGCTCAAAGAGCTCATTCTAATGAGGGACCATAAGCTATTCTATTTGGTGAAGAAAATACTTAAACAAAACCGGCCAGCGCTATTCTCAAAAATCGCCAATTAATTTTCATTATTTTTTTCATTTTTTGTCTCAAAAACATAGGTTATGACCCCTCGTTGGAACGAGCTCGTCGAGCTCGTTCCAACGAGGGGTCATAACCTATGTTTTTGAGACAAAAAATGAAAAAAATTAGTTATTCAAGAATTTTTTTTTGCAAGTGTCGTCTGCTTTCTCGCAAAGGGGTTAATATACCTAACACTCCAAGATTCTCTGGTGTTGAATTATTGGTTTAGTCTGTAATGCTATCCTTCCAATCTTCGACATTAATTGATCGATGATTTGCTTCGAATGTCTGCTCGACTCGGTTGCGAGTGGTTGAATTCGACCTACATTCAACGTGTTATTATGAAATAAAAGTAGGTTAATGTTGGATGGCGACAAGCTCTGTCAGAAGTGAAGAACTGGGGTAAACGTTGGCAGAACTTTGACAGTTGTTTTCTTTATACAGTCATTATGTTGGTGAGATCGTTACTTCCGAGGAGCAGCAATTCATACAGAGTGTTCTCCAATAAAGGTAAGAATGAAAATCTCATAACTTCACGATAAATATCGAATGAATCTCCGAACCCCATTCAGTGCAGTAAATACGGCTCAGTGAAGATAGGAAGTCAAAGTTCGTGATATGTAACCCTGTCGCTGGAGATGGGCAGTATTGGCATTTTGAGTTCGGTATCGGTTTGGGTATTTTTAAGGGGGGGGGGGGGGGGCATACCTCGGTATCGGTTCGGCGGTATTCAGTATCTGCCTTGACTGAGATTTGCTGGTATTACCAATGGGGAATTTACATCAGGAAAATACATATTAAGCTGTCCTCGTATCATTCTATTGCAGCTCCACAAATACCACTGACAATGAGCTCAACAGCGGCATTCTTTTGCGGACACAAATAATATCTACAATAATTTTGTGACTTCTTCTACCTTTAAATGCCTATTGGAGACGTGCCCTGACCATGCCATTTTCGGGAGTCCTGCTGACAATAAACAAATCATCTGGCCAGTGCTTTCTAGTCAAGTCATGGCTGCCTGATAAGGCAGCCAACACTTGGCTAGAAATACCTGTTAAGCAGCTGGACATGTACAGGTAGTAGTCTAGTGAGAATTAATGACAATTTCCCAGGCCCTAAAGGGTTAACAAAACTGAAAATAAAATCAGCCGCTTCTTTCACGAAAATGGAACCCTTCAACTGCTATCAAGCCTCAACAAGGTCTTATAAATAGTGAATGTAAGAAAATTTGAAACTTCAGACGGTTTCGGTCGGTATTAATGATTGGTTCGGTTCGGTTTTTCGTTATCCTCATGATATCGGCATCGGTTCGATTTTTCGATACATTGCCCATCTCTACCTGTCGCAACATAACGTTCAAATGAAAACGCCTTAATTGTCAATAATTTGCATGAATGGATGGTGACCTCACTGACCTGTTTTGGGAGCGCGGTGGTTCAGTGGTAGACTGTTAGACTTCTGTGCTAGAGGCCCCTAGTTCGATCCCCATCCGCGACGACCCGCGTTGTGTCCTTGGACAAGGCACTTTATCCCGGTTGCCTAAATGGGGGCATGATGACGCCGTCTACTAAGGCGTACTGCACGTCGATGGTGCACATGTCTTCAAACGTGTCGCAGAATTACGGGGTTAAATTGATGTTTGAAGTGATGGAGGAAAATTTATGTTTCTATCAGTGCTCAGCCGACAGCCAATGACTGTCGTCTGAACCCCAGTTCGAACGTAAACCTTGCCACCTTATCAATGCCCTATCCGCTTGGGACTCTTAGGATTCCTGAAGGTGCCCGTGGCTTACAACGCCAAAGGGTGATCAAAGATAATTCACTGAAAAGATTATTTATTCACATGTACGAAGAAATATAATATGAAACAAATTACTCACAAAATTATCCATAAGAATACACTAATTACGCAGATAAAAGTTTATTCTTTAGGGCCCTCGACGTCTCCCACAGCTAGCTGTGTCCGCTAGATCAACTTCACTTCATCTTCATCTTCTCATGGTTTGTGATAAATGCTAAATATCTATTCACTTCTCGTTGCTTCCTCCTCGCAGGGTTAACTTCACAGTCATTCAGGCTTAACACATAAATGTTCTGCATGTGTGACTCTATCAGCGTTCTCACAGTTCAATCAGAATTCAATCGGCGTCTACCACAGTTCACGTTCACTTTGCGCCTTGCCTGGCTCTCACGGGGTTAAGTTATTCTTCGCCTTCAGATATATACTTAACAAAGCTTACATAAAAATATTCTGCAGAGTGTTCTCAACATTACCAATTCTCGCATAGCCTAAAACTATCTTAACTCGTGAGCTATTCAAGCGCTTACTCAAGCTCTCAATACGGTCTCTAGGCCTCAACGTTACAGCTTTCACTTCTCTGGCTACTTTGCCACTACGGTTCGCAACCGTTAACAAACTACTATCGGTTCCTTACAACCCTCACATGGTTACGACAATACGCGAACTTTCAATTTCGGTGCCTATGACTCTCGACGGCCAAGGCTAATTCGGACCTTCTCTGAGCGCCCTCAGGCCAACTGCCTTTCAGAATTTTTCTTCACTCTTTTACAGTCGGAACGCAAAGTTTAAACATATTAATTCTGATTTAACAAGTGCTTTGTAATTCGATATGGATAGAGATATAAATGTGAATTTTGTTTGAGATGAAGATTTTCGACATTTCGGAGACAGGACAGATGCGTAATATGGGTGTGTGTCAAGAGCATGTGTGATGCACTGGTTCCAACAATTACAATTTAACTGGTCTTAATTACCCAGATAATGATAAAGAAGAGAATATTGTCTCTCTTACTATTGATCTGTAACGCCATGTGGCGTTCAAGCACGTGCGCCATAATGGGACATTAAATTTCATGCCCAATTAGCAGAGTTTGAAAAATCTATTTTCAGGGTCCGTCACATACCTATCTTTACGCTTTACATTTTACCCAGAAATATTATCGAAAATATTTACACTTTTATACAACAAAATTGCAACTTTTAGCTATCACCTTGACAAACCACTGTAACCCTGCTTGAGTGGAGTTTGAACAGAGTTAAAATGTTGAGGAGCTGACAGTTGCTCGTCGATGCTCGGTGGTTCTCTCCGGGTACTCCGGCTTCCTCCACCCGTAAAACTGTCACGGCCACGATTAGCCATTGTGCATAAGTATGTGACCTTAAACACCAATAAATAACTGACCTTTTTTTATGAGGTGCGAGGTGTCCCATTGATCCAAGGGCGCTGGAAGCGGGGTAGAGACGAGCCTGGGGTGACGAATGCATTGCAGATGGTGCCGTGTTGCACTCAAGGGATGATATATATATATAATGTCAATACTATCGAATGCCAAGTTACATTTTATGTTACGTTATTAACCCCTGGTCTAACATATACTCAGAGTAGAGTGCCCCCTTTTTATACCCCCACTCCTTGCCCTCCGATGCGTCCTGTGTCCTTGCATTGGTTAGCGCGTGGGTCTTCTTGTGAACAGGTCGTGAGTTCGATTACTTCCAATCACCAGGGCCATTGAGGGGAATTTCTCGCCCCGTGTGATTTAGGATACCTAGCCCGGGCCATTTGATAGCCCAGCTTATTGTGTCAAATATATGGTTTGAGTTCCGAAGAGGTGCGACGGAGTCTCGAAGAGATAGTAACCGGGACATCCGCAACTTTTGCAGTCCAAATTCGAAAAAAAAAATTCCATAAATGTCACATCACGAGCAATCTTCCACATACGGATTTCAAAAGTCACACATAATCGCTTACTGCCAAGTTAAGGTTTGAAAGTTACTTGCTGCTGATCTGAGGTTCTCTGGGAGCTTCGCCACAGGTTAACTAGTAAGGGGCACTTAAATGAAAAATACTTCTTTCAATAACTAAATGAATGTGTCAGTGGCACTGTAGCTCAACTTGACAAACTTGAACTTGGTAAGTTACAAGCGAAATGGTAAAATCGAAGATCATTGGTTCCAATGTTATTTGGTGAAACTTCAACATAAGTAGGGTGGAATGGGCGGTCCGACCGCGCCACATTTTTTGTCTCGATCGCACCTCACCAAAAACTTAGTTTTTTTCGAGCAAATCACGTTCATCACGATCGAAATCCATCGACTTGTACGATGCGACACGTTCGCCTTCAGATCGTCATTGTTTCCCGGTTTTTACAGCGGTGGACGTAGACAAGGCGTCGTGTGTTCAACGTTAAATTTCTCTAACGATCAACGTGGATCCGACTACGGATTTCGACGGAATTTTAACAAACTTTATAAAATTCCTCCTCTTAAAAATTCACTTTTAGGTGCGCTCATAACTTTTGACGACGATCGTTCTCGGGAAAATACTCACCTTTTCGCAGAGGTGACACGGACCTGCATTTTAGGTGAATTTTTCGACAGAATACCGCAAAAAAAAAACACCACCGGTGCGAATGAAATACTAGCGATCCAACGTCGATTTCCAACACAGTCCGAATCGAGCGGCAAATTTATCGGTGCGCTCGAACCGGCCATCGATGGCATACTGAGGTTTTTGGCAAGGAGAGAGAGAAAGCTTGCGGAGTTTAAAACGCGCAAGGTGCGCCCGCTCTGGACGGCGATTATGTAGATATTATGAGTTGTGAGGCGGATGATAAAAAATTGTTTTGAACAACAAAATAACAGAATTATCGATCAATGAGCATCGGCTTCATTCTATTTTCATCATAAAATTTAATAACAGTTTTTGTCATTAAAGAAAAGAAAACTGAAAAAAGTTCTTATTTTTTTACCTATATAATAAGAAGTAGAAGAAAAAAAATTTTACAATTCATAATTATCAAAAAAGTTTAACAATTCACAAAAAAATTTTTTAAAATCACAAAATAATTTTTGACAAAAATATTTTAATAATAAGAAGTAGAAAAAAAAAACAAAAAAATTATTTTTACAATTAATAATTATTATCATAAAAAGTTTAACAATTCACAAAATGTTTTTGGAAAATCACCAAAAAATTTTTGACAAAAATATTTTAATAATAAGTAGAAAAAAAAAAAAAATTTTACAATTCACAATTACTATCATTAAAAATAAAACCACACACACAAAATTTTGTCATTAAAGAAAAAAACTTGTTAAAAAAAAAATTGTTATTTTTACATATATAAGTAGAAAAAAATTAAAAAAATATTTTTTACAATTAATAATTATTATCATAAAAGAAAATAATCAGTCAGTACCTAAACAATCCGTATTAAAATTGAAGAGAGTCAAGAGATATTCGAAATATGGTAGTAAAATTTATAAACTTCAATCGCATGACACCATTGAATTGAAGGACGTGAAGACAACCGGATTGAGAGATGAATACGAAAAATATACATTGCCTTTGAAATTGAGTGAGACCACCTGGAATTTAATGTACGAATGTCAAGATGATCTATTAACCATTCTCAAGGAAAATATAAAAAATTTTGATGCAGACGATTTGTCTCTAATCTACGGGAGTAATATATATCCGAACATCTCTAAAGAAGTGGTCGATGAATTGAATCTGGTCATCGGGGAAGAACGAATGTTCGAGAGGGTGAATCTGGTTTTTCGATGGATTTATCAGTGGGGAAATGATAGCACTCGGGAAAAGGATAGCTTTAAAGTTAACATGCTCATAACGAACGCGAAAATATGATAAAAAAGATAGCGTTAGTTCATTATAGATAGATTTTAAATCTCAATTCAAAAAGCTTATTAAAGTATTTATCATGAAGTAATAGTCGTTTTTTTGTCATTAAAGAAAAAAAAAACAACACAAAAAATATATATATAATAAGAAGAAGTTTAACAATTCACAAAAAAATTTTTTGAAAAATTTAAATAAATATTATATATTAAATAAAAAAAAATGCCAAAAACAAAAAAGTATATCATGGAAAAAAAATTATATTTGTCTACCAAATCTAAGTTGAAAAAGTACTGTAGAAATCTAGGAATTAAAAATTACAACTGTTACAAAACCAAAGATCAATTGATCAAGCCATGCACGAGGAGACTTCTGATCTATCACTGGTGAAATTAAAAGCCAAAGTGCATCAGTCATTGAAACTGAAAGGTGTCAAATACATGAAAAAAGACGAATGCATAAGTCATTTGCTCGACAGAAAGGGAATGGATGAAAGATCTGCGGTAGTGAGAAAAACAACTCAAATCGCAAAAAAAGATGAGGAGATGGCGATGACAAACAACGTCAACAAACAACTGCAGAGGAAACTAAGAAGAAGATAGCCATTAAACAAAAAGTGGTAGAGCGGCAGAAGGTTTCAAAAAAGAATAATAAAAAAAATGAAAACGACATGGTTTGAGATGACGATTCGTTAGAAAAAAACCGATGGATGCAATCAAGAGAGTGGTGAATGAAAATAAGGGTATCAATGTTATAATGGATATCATGATCGAAGTGTCAAAGTCACCATTGATTTTGATAGAACGAGATGAAGCCATCAAAGGATGGTTTAAAACTTTTGATGTGAAGCCCGGTCTCGTAAAAAAAAACTCGATCCCGAATCGTTCATGGAATGGGTGAAGGGTATAGTGATGGACGTAATTCGAAAACATCTAGGTAAGAGTTTAAAAATAAGAATGATCTTGTATCGTCTAATGAAAAAGGTCGACGCGAAAATGAGTAAGATCCTGGAACGAGATGCCTATTTCTGATCTAAAAACGAGATTGTGTTCCGAGATGACGAATTAGTTGACGTTTCTAAAGTAATGAAAGACCAGATGACGGAATCTATGGCTACTTTTCAAAACAAAGGAAGTAATTGGACGTTCAAAAGGATATTGAATCTCGAGATTCACGTGGATAGACATGATCCTTTGAAAGCGTCTTCCTACATAAAATTACCTTATTTCGTATTTAAAAAACAAACCGTGATCAACATGAATAATGAAGATGATAATGAGTGTTTCAAATGGGCGATCACATCAGCCTTGTATCCTATAGAAAAAAAGGATGCTCAGAGAGTTTCTAAGTACTCAGAGACTTGTGAACATCTCGATTGGATGGGAGTGTCTTTCCCCATGTGGTTGAAAGCCATCGGAGATTTCGAAAAGCTAAATCCCACCGTGGCCGTGAATGTCTTGGGATACGAGGGAGAGGATATAAAAGGATTAGTCTATCCTCTCAGACTGACCTCGCACAAAGAGAGAGAAAAGATTGTTTACTTGTTATTAATTTCTAACTTTGACAATCAACATTATTGCTGGATTAAAAGTATGAGTAAATTGTTGTGGAAGCAGACTTCTAAACATGAGCACAAGAGATTTTTCTGCTTTAACTGCATGAATTCATTCCGAAGTCAAGAATCGTTGATGCATCATCAGGAATATTGCAGCGAAAAGCAAGGTGTTGCCATCGAAATGCCTAAACTTAACACTTACGTGGATTTTCGCAATTACAAAAAAAAAAACAAAAACAGAACCACCATTTGTCGGCTATTTCACAACGAAAATAAATTCTTGCCAGCCTGACAAGTGTATGAGTTATGCTGAAAAATATCAGAAGCACATACCTTCAGGCTATTGTTATTATGTGAAATGTTCGTTCGACGATCGAGAATCATTGGGTCCATTCATCTATACCAAACGTTCAGATGATGTCGATGTGGCTCAAAGATTCGTAGAAGAGTTAGAATCAAAAATTCAAATATTATACGACAAATTAAAAAAACCTAAAGACATGATCATCACGTCAGACCAACAGCGAGAATACAACGAAACCATCGAATGTCATATCTATAGACAATCATTTGGTAATAATTGTGGAAATAATAAAAAAAGTTAGAGATCACGATCACTACACAGGACTGTTTCGCGGTGCTGCTCACAACAAATGTAATTTAAGATTTTGAGATTCTCAATTCTATCTGGTGATATTTTCACAATCTCTCAGGTTACAACAGTCACTTGTTCGTGAAAAATATGGGTGTTAGCGAGGGGGAGTTGAGTTGCATCACGCAAAACGATGAAAAATACATTTCATTCACTAAATGTAAAGTCGTCGATAAAAAGAGAGTCATCGATGGTTTGACTGAGAAAATGAGTCCCATCTACAGAGATATGTTTCATTGATAGTTATAAATTTATGTTAACCAGTCTGGAAAAATTAGTCAACAGTTTGAATAGGGAGAAATTTAAAATCATGAGTAAACATTTTAATGATCGACGAGAATTGGTGGACATTATGTTGAGGAAAGGTGTCTATCCTTACGATTACATGAACAATCTTGAGAAATTCGACGATGTTGCTCTACCTCCCAAAGAAGATTTTTATTCAAAATTATACCAGTCTCATATTTCCGATGATGATTACGAACATGCGCAAAAAGTGTGGACATTATTTGACATGAAATCCATGAGAGAATGTCACGACCTCTATTTGAAAACTGACGTGCTTCTCTTGGCTGATGTATTCGAAAATTGTCAACGAGTGTGTCATCGACATTACGACCTAGATCCAGCTTGGCATTTCACTGCACCTGGACTCACTTGGTATGCTCTCTTGAAAACGACCGAGGTTTGATTGGAATTATTAACAGATGAAGACATGTTGCTCATGTTCGAAAAGGCTGTGAAGGGTGGTGTCTCTATAATTTTCACTAGATATGCTAAAGCTAATAATCCTTACATGGGAAAAGATTTCGATTTGGAAAAACTGAGTAAATACATACAGTATTGGGATGCTAATAATTTGTACAGTTGGGCCATGAGTCATTCTTTACCGATCGGAAATTTCAAATGGGTTGAAACGTTGGAAGAAAAAGAAAAATGGAGAGACTATCCTTGTATTCTAGAGGTTGATTTGGACTATCTGGAAACGTTACATGATTTACACAACGATTATCCACTAGCTCCTGAACGAGTAGAAGTGAACGGCATCGAAAAACTCATTCCTAATTTAAATCACAAACGCAAGTATGTGGTCTGCTGCAAAAATCTGAAACATTACATCGATCGCGGGATGAAATTGATTGATGTGCATCGAATCATTCGATTCGACGAGGAGCCTTGGATGAAAAAATCCATGATCTCAACACGAATTTAAGAATGCAGGCCGAGAGCGACTTCGAAAAGGATTTCTTTAAACTCATGAACAATTGCGTGTTTGGGAAATCTATGGAAAACATTAGGAATAGAACTAACGTTCAACTCATCACATCTGAAAAGAAGTCTAGAAAATTAATCAAGAAACCCAATTATGAATATAGAACCATATTCGATGGAAATCTAGTGGCCGTGCACATGCAAAAGATGCATCTAAGGTTCGATAAACCCTGTTATTTCAGAGCGATCATCTTAGACATTAGCAAGCAGTTGATGTATGAGTTTCAAGCTAAACTATTGTTCACTGACACGGACAGTCTAGCTTACGAAATAGAGACTAGGGACATCTATGAGGACATAACAGCAGACGTGAATGAATGGTTCGACATGAGTAATTATCCCGATGATCACCCATCTAAGATTCCAAAGGGTGTCAATAAAACGGTGTTGGGTAAATTTAAAGACGAGCGCGGTGGAAGACAAATCACCGAATTCGTGGGTTTGAGACCTAAATTGTACGCCTATCTCCTCGATGGTGAAGAGATCAAGAGATGTAAAGGCATTCAAGCATGTGTGATGAATAAAAACATCACTTTCGAAGAGTATAAAGACTGTCTTTTCGAAAATTTGATGATGCATAAAAAGATGGCTATGATTGAAAGCGAAATGCATGAGATATACACCAAAGAAATCAATAAGATTGCATTGATGGCTGATGACGATAAGAGAATTATATGCGAGGATAAAATACACACTTCGCACTCGGACATTATTATTCTGCGATATTTCAACAAAATCAAGAGGATGATGAATGGAGTACATCTGAAGACATCGAAATGTTGTAAGTTTAAAAAAACTCGCGAGTTTATAAATTAAAAAAAAGAATAGAAAAAAATAATAAATAAAAAACAAAATAAAGAAAAAAAACATATTATGAATAATAAGAAAATAAAACACATATCCAGAAGGTGTTGTCTTACCCAACGAACCCCTATCCAACAGTGATCTATCGAAAGCGGTGAAAGTTTTAAAAATCAAACATTTTCGAGGTGTGTTTTCTAGAGATGCCTTGCCAAGAAAAAAAGACTACGATTTGGAGTGTGGAATTTTAAATCTGGACAATATCGGAGGTGGGGGTACGCATTGGGTCACATGGTTTTCGAATTGGAATAAAAATTATTATTTTGATAGCTACGGAATCTCACCACTGATAGAAATAAGGAACTATTTAACCTCAGTTATTTACAATACCGAACAAGTGCAAGTGCCGGATCGAGTGTTTTGCAGTCATCTATGCCTCTACATTCTCAAGAGATGGTCAGAAGGAGATCACTTTCAAGATATTCTCAATGATTTACATTAAAGAAAATTGTTTTTGGGATACATATATAGAGAGAGAGATTGTTTTGGGGATTTATATATATATATAACAGAAGTGCCGAATTCTGTATTCTGTACCATAAAAAACTAATTCTGGGAGATACCGAGTAATTTCGTGTGGACTGTGCCAGTTCCATGGACGCTTGATCTGCTAGCATGTCTTTTCTTTTTTTGGAGGGGGGGGGGGGGGGGTATCGGTAGTCGAGTGGTCTATGGCGCTGGTCCAGTTTCGCTAGGCAATTGGTGCCGCAGGGGGGGGGGTTGAAAAAATTTGCAAAACACTGATGTTGGGGTGGGTGGGTGGGTGGTCAAGGAGAACAAATTTTTTTTTTTCCGATGCTTGCAAATTTTTGGGCAAAATTATATACCATAATCAGTGAAGTATCATTCAAGAACCAATAAAAAGACACTCAAGTTATCGAGGGTACCTACCATGGGTTATATACCATTATAAAACTGTTATTGCGGCTGAGCTATGATTCGGCGTATAATGATACAATGTATGACATATTGAATAATGCAAGTTAAAATGCATCACTAATTGCAATTATCAAACACTGCACTCTAAGGATAAGTTATCTTGAGGGTGTTCCATTTGATTAAATTTCTAATATGTTCACCCTGGTAAGATTGGCTGGCTTAGATGAGGAGCAAAGACAATTATGTGAAGTCAGGAACAGTTACAGATTTCAGCTGCAGGAACAGTTCTGTACAACGGTGTATCCAGACCTATTACGAAAACACCAATGACTCTTATTGCCATTGTAGGAAGTATGTAACACAAAAACTACTAAACATTGAACCTGATTGAACTACTAATATTATTTATTGAAAAGAATTGCTTAGCACAATATCTACAGCTAAGTTGCTTCTCATCCATTTTCTATTTAGTTACCTGCTGTCATCTGCACAAATTAAAAAACACATACATAGAGCTGCATACTCCTACATAGAGATTTGTTTGCTACATCAACACCCTTCACTTCGATATTGAAGTATACTTTCTCATCCGCAATTATCTCTCTTCATGTCAGTCCATGATGGTTCATGCATGTAGTCAAAAATCAACAATTTATATGATATTTTACAAAGCTCTCTGAACTCTGTCGAATACCATATATATTGTTGGTTTCTACAACATGTCTGAACACATGGAGAGATAACTATAGGTAAAAAGTTAATGATATGACATTCAAGAGTGGTAATGAATTACAATAGAACATGCCTTAAGAGACCGATGTCTTTGGAGACCATGTTTTATATGGACATACCAGCTTTACTCTGTATTTGATTTGTTATGGGAGATCATCTGCCTTAAGAGACCACTTTGGTCTGATAAAACGGATGTTCTTTCAAGACCTGTCCTACTGTATATGGCCAATCACTCAATACTGTATGATAAAATTGGTTATGGTGCAGTATGGTGGGAAGGATGATGCAGAAGCATCTATTTAGTGGGGGTGGGTGGTTCAGATAACCCCGGAAAAAAAATTGTAAAACTGGAAAAAAATTACATGGGGTGGGTGGATAGGTCCTCCGACCAATCAAAAACAAAAAATCGGCATTGGTGTCTGCAAATTTTTTCCTAAACCCCCCCCCCCCCCCCCGGGTGCTGCAGAAGTGTACTCTCATCAAGGCAGTGCTTCGATCCCCATCGGCATCAGAGTCTTTCAGTCTAGAGAGAGAGATATATATAAATACAAAAATTTTTGGTTGCATTAATTAAAATAATAAAGAAAATATATAATTTTAAATAATAAAAAAAAAAAAAAAACCAAAACATGACAGTTGATAAATTCGGTCGCGCTGACGATAATGAAGGTTCCTCTAAAAAGAAAAGAAGAACCGCAGTCGAAATTGTTGGTAGCATTGCCAACTTGGACGAACGATATGTTCAAAGATACGAACCTGGACAAGAACCTTTAAATTTAAACAATAAGAAAATCCACAATCTTCCCAAACCGATCGATCAGTCAGAGGCCACGACTAAAAAATATGTCGAGAGAGGAGACGAAAATTTTCGGCAGATGATGAGAGATAATTGCTTGAATAAAGCCATGACGGATGATCTCAGCTTGAAATCTAAACGAGTGGTGAACGTAGTGGATCCTAGAAATTCGACCGATGTTGCCACTAAAAGATATGCAAATGACTCTCAAGCGAGATTTAGTAAACATCTGAGAGATCGCTACATTCCTAAAGTGATGCAGTCCGTATTGAACGTGAATTCTAACAAGATAATTAATGTACCTGATCCCACGAATCCCAACGATGCAACAACCGAACAATACATAGACTTGGAACTGAGAAAGAATAACGTTAATAAGCTAGAAATGAAACAGATCTGGATGCGGGATTCAATAAGATATTGAATCTATCCCAGATCGATGATGCAGATGAAGACTCGATGGCGATCAACAAAGGCTACGTGGATTCTGCCATACAGGATTCTCAATCCTATCTGGAATCTCAAGTCGATGACTTATATCTGAAGAAACAATCCGGAAGAAAAATGGAGGCCGCAATCAACATGAATGGTTACAAACTATTCAGTCTCGACAACGACCCAGTATACGATTCCAGCACAGTCTGCAGGAAGTTTTTGGAAGAAAATACAGTCTGGAGAAAAGGTGATATCATGGAAGGCAAATTAGACATGGGAGGGCACGCACTCACGAATCTTCCGGATCCCACCCACATGACGGATGCCTGCAATCTGATCTCCGTCATGGAAAAGATAAAATTCGCCAGACAATTGATCACCATCTGGGCTGAGGAGAGTGGTACGTTAGATGCAGAAAAAGCCAAATGGTCTTTCGGAAACGTAGGTAATGGATCGTTGCATGGTCTGATAGGACATCCCATGCCTGTGGGAGGCGATATCATTCAAATGAGTCAGACTTCTACGGACTTGAGTGAAAAAGTAATCGTCAATCTCGTGGTGAACAGTGTAGAATGTGATAAGAGGTACAGAGTCCAAAAGATGAAGGAACAACACTCGAACACTAACGTCTTAGGTACAACTCTCAAGGTGTAGATGGGGGATAGGATAAATTTCAAGATGAAAACCAATAATTCCCAAGCTGCCACTTCAGTGGTCTCTCTGTTGATCGAACTGGATCCTCTGAACAAACAGTGAGTACAAAAAAAAAATTGAAAATAATCACTTTTTTGTGATGTAGTGGAGACAACTCAATAATTTTTTTTTTTAAATTCATGATTAAATCAATTTTTTTACATATAAAAAAAACAATAATAAAAAAAATGAACAATGATAAAAAAATTAATACAATATTTCAAAAAAGAAGAAGAGTATGTGATTGACAATCATTTCAGAAAGAAATCTGCTTTTGAAAAATCGTGCGAAAACGCATTTTATAAAATGAAACATCTGGAAACCATGTGCGTGGGTGAAGGAAATTTAATGTTCGTGAAGAGAGCCCTGCAATCTTTTGTCAAACATTCCAAGCGAAAGATTGCAGAAATAAAACAGAGGAAAAAGATCGATGGGTTTTCGTGAGCGAAAGAGGAGAATTCGAAGTTCCTCTGGAAAGTAAAAATAATGAAAAATTGTTCGATCCGTTTCCAAACACATATTCGATTTTCAAGACAGATTGGTCAAACGCAAATGATTCTTAACTCTTGAAAACCTGAGAAGCAAGAAAGATAAATTGCGTTTGATATCGTGTTTTGCGTCTTATTAAGGAGAAAATGTAAAAGACGTTTCTAGGTTCAACAAACTCTTACAGACATTATTTTTGCTTAAAAAATTAAGCAAACAGCAAGAGAAAAAAAATATTTCGTAAAGTTATAAACCATTTCAAAATCTTGTGAAGGAGACAACTCAAAAAAATGTAATTGGATTTTAAAAGAAACAATAAATCAATCTCTCAAAATCCAATTATATATATTTTTTTATTACTTTCTATTTTGTTTTGGTTTGACATTCCAAACTTGCATAAATTGTTATTTGTTTTGGTTTAACATTCTTAAAACTCTCGTCCATGTCTAAACCAAGATCCCTCATAGCAATAATAAATTCTTCAAAAGCAGTTTCTCCTCTATACGTTAACGTATCTAGTAAATGTCTCACGCAATCTTTCATGGTTGTTCCCTGTTTTTTTAATTCATTCTACCATTCCCAAAGTCAATATTACAGGTGTTGTCATTTCCAACCGATCTAATATATTTAATAAATTGCTCTCATCTATGTTATCTACCAAATGCATTCGATTTCGTCTCAACCATTCTCTATCTTGATTATTCATTTTTTAGGGTTTTTTATTATTATTTTTTATTTTTTGTTGTTGATATTTTATCAATATTTCTTTTTTTTGGGGGGGGGGGGGGTATTTTTAATTTCTATTTTTGTATATATATTATATCATCGAATGATAGACATTTTTTGCCCATCCGATTCGAATTCTAACTCTCTATCAGATAGCACTAGAGCAAAAGCCTCGGTTCTCCTCGCCACATTCTTATCAAACTGCATCTTGATCTGAATGTCTAAGATGCTACTCTTGAGTCACTCGCTCTGTTTACTAACATTGAATACGAACAGGGAATACATTGATTTGTATTCGGTGGGAGTGATGTTAGGATTACCCATCAATTCGTCCAGTCGATGATATTTCTTTCTGAAATCTGCGGCGTCACCATATAGTCTGCAGAAATCGTTCTTATTGAAAGAGGCATTGTAATCAATGGCCGGATATCTCGTGGCATTTAGAAATGCCTGCATGTTTCTCAAGTTACAATGATCGAATAGGGAAGGATTTTTCTCTTGAGACCCATCCCTATCAGTTTGAAATGCCACTACGATGATTCGTGCTCTTTCTGAAGCAGATTTCACGGTCAATCTCCAATCAAAGTGATTGCTAGACGGTGGAATACTAGCTGTGTCACACTCTGTCTCATTCTGAATCCCACTGGTAATTTACTCTTCGATTCTATGATCTTGTAGAGACATACTTTCTTCACGACTGAAGGTAATATGTGCGGAACAAACCAAGATATCTTGTTCAGATGTATCTTACCCACATCGGTCGCAGCAGGTCTCATGATGGCTTCGTCATTTCCTTTTCAAATCAACGTCAGATTGTGTTTGAATCCATAGAGAATCTTATCGTAATCTTCTGCGAATCCGAATATGTGTTTCAGAGGTATCCTGAACAAAAACGTTCCTTTGGGTCTCGATGTCTTGACGTAGTTGAATCTCAGGATGGCACCGGTATTGGCTGCACTCATGTTGACAACGGTGTCTTTCATCCACAATTGATTGAGTCCTTTAGATTTTGAAAAATCGTCCGGATATGTCAAGAGTCTGTACATCATGGTGGCTTGTCCGGGATGAAACGTGGATTCTATCTCTTGTCCTGAGAGCATGTATTTTATATTACTGAACAGATGCATCATACCATTATTGGCTAGAGTGACCACGTCATCATCATCATAATCGCTACCATCTTCCTTGGTGAGATGCCCCTGTATCACTATTTAACTGGGATGAACAAACAGATCTTGAGTTTTGATGTTGATTCTTATTTCACCGGCATTGTTTAGACTGGTTCCAGTCACTGGTTCATACTCGTGAACTTCATATTCTTGAATGCTTTCGTCTCTCAATATACCTTTAGTTATATCTAATATATTTGTCGTGTTTGTTTTTTGTTGTCTGTGTGTGTTAATTCACTTTTTTTATTATTAATTGTTTTTCTTTTAATTATTAATTTTATTTATTATTTTGTTTCTCCTTTTAACTATATATATGCAAAAAAAAAATAAAAGTGAAGGGTTGGTTTTTCAAAAGTCGTCTTCTGCAATTCTTGTTCGTAAAATGTTCCAATGATTTCTCTGCTGTCATCTTCATCATCCTCTAACACTTCTATTTTGTAAGCCACAGGATCTGTGTAAAATATTCTAATGATCTTAAAGATTTCTTCGGTCCATCGAGGGGTTTAACCTTTTACGAAGAGTGACTTATAACAAGTGATTCTCACTCGATAGCCGACTGCAAATTTCGGTGATTTGGACTCCTTCTTGATCTTGATCCTTTCAGATAGAGATTAGCGAAGATGCGTTTTTCATTTTGAGGATCGCTAGCTTCCGTGGGAGTCATCTTGATCGGTCTATGTCACATGTTGTTGTATTCTTCAACCAGTTCATCTAGAACGTTGATATATTTCTTGGTCTTATTAGCCGTGAAATACTTGTACATTTTTTCCTTCATGGTTCTATTCCAACGTTCGATTACGTTAGCTTTCCCTTCGTTTTTGACGGAATAGAGGTCGACCAATGGATGAAAGTGACTGTTGTAAAATTCCTTCCCTTTGTCCACCCACAATTTATCCGGTTTTCAAGAAGACCATGCAAATATGCTCTTCCGATTTTATCTTCAGAGGTCTCATCCATCTGTATTTCGAAAACATGTCAATGACCGTCAGTATGTATTTAATGCCCTTGTTCCATTTCGAACGTGATTTCATTGCGACCAGATCGGCCGACCAAATCTGATCTAGACCTTTTACGAATACCCTTCTCATTCTAAATTTACATGTGATGGGTTTGTGTAGTCCGTTCGCCAATGCATTTGGTAATAATGTTTTCTGGACATTTTTTTTATGATCTCATCCAAATCGATGCTTGGTACCGATCACTTTACCGACCAAGGAATGTTCGAGTCTCTCTCTCCTAGTGGGATTTGG
Organism: Pictodentalium vernedei; assembly: GCA_031216915.1. NCBI lineage: Eukaryota > Metazoa > Mollusca > Scaphopoda > Dentaliida > Dentaliidae > Pictodentalium > Pictodentalium vernedei. Next base: position 546,631,476 of record CM062297.1, read on the forward strand.
AATATTTTTCAAAGTCGTCAACATGTTTTTTTTGCAGATTCGATTATGATTCTCGACGTTGGGATGTTTAGAGTAGCACAGATCGTGAGTGTAAGCGGCTGAATCCACCCTATTGATGGGTTTGCTCCAAGATTTAGGTGTGAGATCTCAATTCAATCTCTTATTTAATTTTGTGCCAGGTCCTGTGAATTGATGTCCTGGCAGATGCATTTCAATGGGTAGATTATTAATCAGTTTATTTGTCAGACCAGCACCGCATTTGGCGAATTGCGTTTTTGTCGAACCGCACATTTTACACATTCCATGAAGCATGGGACTTTTATTTTTTGTCAGTACTTTTTTAAAGTTAACCGTATCAGTAACTCTCTTGCATTTGACACAATACATTTTGGGTTTTGGGGGTTTTTTCGTATATATATTTTAATTATTTATTTTTTTTAAATTTATATATTATTTTTCTTCATCATTTATATATACATTTTTTTCAATCGATTGCTTCTGGAATCTTTTTGGGATCCAATAATTTACAAAACGATTGTCTCGCTTCTTCCCTACCTTTTTCCACGAGAGAATCCTTCAATTCTTCCTTGAGAATCTGACGACTCTTGACTCTTATCTTCGCTTTCATGACTTCGTATTTTTGTTTTTCATTGAATATGTCAACGAATTCACCGTCTGAAATCCTACCATCTTTCAATGCCATAGAGATCTTATCCGACATGGAATCGATCTTTCCATCTGCAAAAATGCTGATGTTTTCATGTTTCTTGGCCTTCACGGATAATTTCTTAGCGAGAAATTTTCCGATCGTACTGACGAATCCGGAAGTCAAAGCCAATCCTTCTATGGCCAACATGACTGGAAGATCAATGAGGGCAGTCGACAGTAGACTGATTCCGGCAACATTCAAACCCATAGAGATCATGATGAGAGTCAAATCCACACAACTCACAAATTTCTCTAATCTCGAATATTTCTTATTGAGCGAACAATGAGAATCTCTCTCTTGAGTCAGGTATGATTGAATTCTATGGATTTGTTCAATTCGATACCTCTGCACCTCGTTGTCTCTACTTTCTGGTGGTAGAAGAGGTGCCGTAGGCTCCACTTTCTCTAACGATGGATAGATGTTTTTACTTAGAAGTTCCATTTTCATTTTATTTTTATTATCTATTATTATTTTTATGTATTTGTTTTATTATTTTCACCTCCTTATTATTTAACGAAAATTTGTTTTTTTTAATGTTTTCTTCCCTTAAACAAGGAATTCATAAAAAAGCGATTCCTGTCGGAAAATTTATGGTCTTCTCTTTCCAACAAATATTCAAAAACGCATTTTCTATCTTCGTTGGTGAGACTTCAACACTTCTGATCTAGTGGGCATGGGTTTTCCAAAGCCAAACACTAATTGATTCCAACATTCGATCACATGGGACATATTCCAATGCGGGCATGAAATATGTGGTGACGATGTCTTTCCATTCCATTGTGAGACACGAATGATCAATGCGATTAAATTTTTTCTCCTCTCGACAACCGAGGCACCTTTCACGCATTACACGATAAAATTGTTATTTCACACAGATCGCGTAGGCTCTACACAATGCCCTTCGAAGAAACCAAGCTCTCAATTCCATGGAATCGTTCGTCATAATTTTTATATATAAAAAAATGTTGTATTCTTATTATTTATTTTTTTCTGTTATTTTGTTTTTAGTATTATTTTTTTTATATTTTTTCTCTTTTATATATGTTTCGTTTTTTTTTTAATAACAACATATCTTTTCATCTCATCATCAAACGAATGAACGAATACTTCTCGTCTATTACGATCACGCATATTATTATTGGAAAGAGATGACAGTTTTAGCTCAACTTTGGCGAAGCCAAATTTGAGGTAATGTCATGGTTCGTCGTCCGTCTGGCCGTCTGGCACGCCATATACACATCTCGGGCTAGAGGCCATATTTATGAACCGATCTTTATGAAACTTCTTGGGTACCTTTGTTATCACCGTGAGATGAGAAAGAGTGTTTTTGGTTCCGGTCTGAAATTCAAGATGGCCGCTGGCAGCCATTTTGTACAAAATCAGGTTCAATCAGATTTTTGCCCAGAATTTCCATATGAAAGCTCTGATTTGAATAATTTTTTGTATGAATGTTTAGTACCATGGGATACATCACATATAATATGTTTTTTTTTCTCGTGCGTAAATTATGCAAATTAGACTAACTTTGATTTATTTAGTGTTACTTCCAGCACTGTAAGTGCAAATGCCAATACAGCACAGGCTAGAGGTAGTATTTATGAACCAATCTTTCTGAAACTTCTTGGGTACCTTTGTTATCACTGTGGGACAAGAACGAGTGTTTTGGGGTCCGGTCTGAAATTCAAGATGGACGCTGGCAGCTATTTTGTACAAAATTAGGTGCAATCAGGTTTTTGCGCAGAACTTCCATATGAAAGCGCTGATTTGAATATTTTTTGTGTGAATGTTTTGTACCATGCGATACATCACATATAATACGGATTTTTTTCTCGTGCATAAATTATGCCAATTAGACTAACTTTGATCTATTGCACTGTAACTGCAAATGCCAATATGGCTCGGGCTAGAGCCCGTATTTATGAACCGATCTTTACGAAACTTCTTGGGTACCTTTGTTATCACCGTGGGACGAGAACGAGTGGTTTTGGGTGCGGTCCGAAATTCAAGATGGCCACCAGCAGCCATTTTGTACTTTAGTTAGTGCAATTTTTGTACAGAACTTCTGTATGAAAGTTTTTATTGAGACAAAAAATGAAAACCATCCGTTATTAGTTATTCAAGAGTTTTTTTTTTTGCAAGAGTCGTCTGCTTTTCATGTTTCGAAAAGGGTTAACAAAGTTAGGACTAAGAGTCAATTAGGGAATCAGCCATACAGACTCCTGCCAGAATGCAGTAAAAAATAAATAATTGGATTAGAATGGATTGATTTTTTTTGTCATTTTTAGCTTACTCCTATGGTACAAATAAGGGAAATAATTTAAACATATTTTATTTACATCAAATCAGGGGAATGAGGTTGGGCATATCTTAGGCCATCATTCATACTTTCATGGACATTGAACTGTTCTGGGTGAGTGTTTTAAGATTTCTGAAGCCTTATCTTGCAAACAGGAAGTGAAACTAACCTTTCTGGGTAATACAAAGTTGTAACAAGTACCTGGAATCACTGATAGAATCAAACTAAAGAACGAACTATACTTCTTTCCATAGCTCTTCTGATGTTTATCAAATCAATTCGTAATTTCAATGGGAAAGCGGGAGTGGGTGTCTGAAAATGGCAGTAGAAAAATTGAATTAGGTGGTAGGTGGGTGTAAAAAAGGGCTAAACCGAATGAAAGTGTCAATGGCACTGTAGCTTAACTTGACTGTGTGTTGTGCTTGATGAAAAGGATAATGTTCAATATTTATGAAGGGATTTTGAAATGCGACAAGAATTGTGATAATTGAGAATATGTTAATTTCTGTTCCCTGTATGCTATGTTTTCAATAAAAATAATTTGAGGTGTATACTGTACTAAAGAATTGAGGGATAGGTTAATATGACCCTCACAGTTAATGTATGTCAACCAGAGTTACCAATTTACAGTGAAATTATTCCAAAGCGAGTAATAATAATAATAACACTTTGGCCAGCCGCTGATTTGTCGCGGTTCTCGGACGAGAAGGCCTTGGTTACCCCTGTGCTCCCAACTGCCTCCCTATCCCCATGCTTCTCCTCTCATTCCAACACTCGGAGACGAACTGCTTGTTGACACCCGTTGCCCTATTCTTCCCAATCTCTCCGATTAGCATATTGACCCTATCCTTTGAGTCACCCCCTAACCACATGCCCTTCATTCCCCCATTCCACTTCCCCATTATACTCCCAGTGAATCTTATTCTTTTCGACTGGTACTTTGGACATTCTAGAAGAAAGTGTTCCAGGGTCTCCACTATTCCCAAATTACACATCTGGCACTCCTTTTCACCGTCTTTCCTAATTTTTCCTCTCAGCCCCAGGGACGGCGACCTCATCTTGAACAACAGTGACCCCCAAAGGTGCCATCAAGGTACTCTTCAAAACCTGGCTTCTCTTTATCACGCAGGCCACCCAAAGTCCTCTTTGATTTGACCCCCTCTCGCCAATTACAGTTACAATTCTCCATGACCCTTTCTCTGACGATTGTTTTACCCTGGTTTGCCCCAACGTCCAGGTCCGAGATCTCCAATGAGTAGTTCTCTACTAGCTCCCTCACTTGTACCATCCACCCCGTCTTGATATTTGAGTTGAAAATTCTTAGGAACATTACTTTACACCATCGGCTGTCGGGAAGATTTAGCAAATAATTAAGATAACCGAGTTTCAACAGGTCTATCATGTCCTTGATCCTCATCCACCCAAGCTCACCCCTGATTGCTTCTAGCGCTGCGGCATAACTCGACCCCGTTGTCCATCGGCCTGCATCGTTCTGCAGGGTTTCCAAGCTCTTTACGGCCGCCTGGTTTAGGGGTACCACTTCCGTACCGTATGTTATACTTGGCAGACCCACCATTTCCCAAATGGTTTTCCCCACGAAAACCTTATTGAAACTGTTTCTCCCTATAAGTTTCATTTGGTTACGGACTCGCTTCCCCTTCAGAATCAATTTATTGGTGTGGTTTCGGTAGATGCCTCTTCCTGTAATGTTTATATTTACCCCCCCCCCCCCCCCCCCCATACTCGTAATCACCTGTCTCCGCTAAACTGAGAAGTTTGCTGCTACCTTCCGGAATGCAGAACTCACCCACTCTCCACCTTCGAGTGGAGTCCGCTTTGCGACCCACAGGGATAACTTTGCTCTTGCTTTCATTAAGTTCCAAAGTTCAAGTCTCCATTTGCTCCCATATTTCCCAACAATTCCCAGCATTTTCGTTAGCCCCTCTTCGCTTTCTGACACTAGCACCATATCGTCTGCAAAAAATAGCCCTGGGATCTTCAAGTCCCCAACTGCTACCCCCCTCCTCGCTATGCAGGAGTTCATCTCCTAAATCTTTGATCTACAATGCAAACAGGATTGGCGAAAGGATACACCCCTGTTTTAGGCCTATCTCCATAGGCACACGTTTTGTTGTAATGTTTCCAAGGCTAAGTTCACTCTGTACGTCTTTATATAATGCTTTCATAATTCCAACAAACTCGCCTCCTAAGCCCAGAGCCTCCAGCTTGCGCCACATACCCTCTGACACCCAAAAAGGCCATAAACAACTTTTTCTTTTTTGATTTCGCGGATTCTATCATTTGGGATAGCGTGGAAAGATGGTCAGTAACTCGCCTTCCCTTCCTGAAGCCATTCTGGATTTCTCCCCAAAAACCCTTCTCTTCAATCACCCCCTCTAGTCTCCCATACAGGACTTTACAGAAAACTTTTCCAATGTTGCTACTGACAGAGATCACCTTCTTTATATTTTCATTAAGTTTAAAATTTATTAAGTTAAACTTTGTTCAGTTCAAAGGTGATCTGAATTTTAATTCGAGAATACAACCCATTAAACTGAATTTTTCCAATAGGGAAGGGGAATACCCTCGAGTGTCGATGTTAAAACACGGAATCCAAATTTTACGGACTCAAATAGGAATCCCATTTTACAGAATCCCTTTTTAAGAATCCCTTTTTCGAAAACGGCTATGGCTATGGAATCCCTTTTTCTGAAATGAGTCTAAGAGTCGTTCGAGGAGTCACTCGAACGAGCAATTGCTCGTTAGCTCATTTGCTCGGTGGGATTCGAGTCGTTCGAGCAGCATGTCGAGTCACTCGATCGAGCAATTACTCGATAGATCATTTGACAAAAAAGGGATTCTCCAGAAGGCACCCCAATTTCGGCACCCCTTTTTGGAAAACATATGGCCTTCGGCACCCCTTTTTTCTGAAATGAGTCCAAGAGTCGTTCGAGGAGTCACTCGAACGAGCAATTACTCGATAGCTCATTTGCTCGATGAGCTTCGAGTCGTTCGAGCAATATACCGAGTCACTCGATCGAGCAATTGCTCTTAGGCTCATTTGTTCGATGAGGTTCGAGTCGATCGAGCAATTGCCCATGGAGCAATTACTCTCTTGCTCTTTAGCTTATAAGGGATATTTGGGATAAGTATGCCTTGTGAAATAGGTAATAGTATCCTCAGAGAAGTATCCTATAAAAGGTATCCTCGATAGGTATCCTCAAATAATACAACGCCGGGCCATAGGTATCCTCAAATACTGAAATGAGTCGAAGAGTCGTTCGAGGAGTCACTCGAACGAGCAATTACTCGATAGCTCATTTGCTCGACGGACTTCGAGTCATTCGAGCAATATGCCGAGTCACTCGGTAGAGCAATTGCTCTAAGGCTCATTTGCTCGATAGCTTATTGGCTTTGAGAATGATATTGGCTTTGGGAATGATATTGGCTTTTGTTGTACAGAAGGGAGATAACTCTGCATACAGGTTATGGGAAATCAAGCAATCTGATTGGTTAGTTATAATTTATATAAATGATCTAGATAAATGAAACAACAAGAGTACTTGGAATAGGGTCAGAACTAACAAGAATAGACTAGAATAGCTAAATATAGTAATAATAAGCAAAGCTGTTCCAGTTAATAGGCTCTTCTACGCTATTGGAGTATACTCTAGAACAAAGAAACCGGGCCAGATAGACTAAAAGTATTGCATATATAGATAGAAGCAGAGAATTGTGGGTAATGACCAAAGGAACGTGTCTTTTAATGGGAACAACGTCATGGGATAGGGATCCAAAAAGGGAATCTGGGCGAATTCAAAGCCAGAACATTACTCCTGTTCAATCGAACGCACCCCTTATACCCCCTTAGTACTATGGCACTACGTGTTTAGTCAATAAAACCAATAACATGGGAAATCCGTATCAAATAAAGTCAATTTCGGTGATTTTGGGTGGATTTTGGTGATTTGGAGGGATTGTCGGGTTGTTTGTGGTAATCAGATTTACTCTTCTACAAAGGAACACACCCCCGAACATACCTCTGTCTTGTTAGAAGCCATTGGTAACATAGCAATCACGTGCTACCATAGAAACCAAGATGGCGGCCTCCAGTATACAAAATGGACGACGGAAACACATATCACCCTAACAACACGCGCTGCGCATGCGCACTCACACCACGTATCACTATGGAGATGACGTCACAAGATGGCCGCTCACGCAGGTTTACCATGACAACACAACATGGCGCCACTACGTCACGTGACTATGACGTCACATGAGATCCGGCAATGAGATCCGGCAACTAACCCCTGTAGGGGAACATGGCATACTACCGTAAACCGGGGTGTATAGGGACTGCGGTGTGAGTAGGGACAGTAAACTGAAAAGTTGTTTCATGTTTTGTAAACATGCCTAGATATATATTTTTTATTCTTTATGTATTATTTACGGATGGGTCTATGACTGAAGAAAACTCATCAAGATAGAATAATAGTTTTGACACATATCAAGTGTAGTGATAGAGCCAAGAACAAGGGACGTAATTTCTGAAAAATTTTGGAAGGGGTGAAAACTTTGTATGTCCAGAGCTAAGTATAGCAGATATGGGCTCCTGAAACATTTGATACCTCAACCACAGGTGTCACAAAGGTAAATTTCCGATATCAATGAATTCCTGCATTACGTTGTTCTAATATTCTAATATGAGTTTTTTCTATTTTTCAAGTGTTTGTTAAAGTTTTCGAGGGGTGAATAGGGACAGACATGCCGTGAAACTATAAACCAAAGCTGGGTGGAAAAATCTATCGTAAGCACGACAAAGATGCTTTGAATGCTGTATTAGCTGCTGTGAAGGGGGTATGTCATTTCGAAAGGCCGAGTAAAAGTTGAATATCCCCAAAACTGTTCTATACAGAAATAAAAAATAACTCGAAAACAGGGTGGGCAGACTGAACTGGATAAATCTACTGAAGATCACTTAGTTAAGGGGTTGAAGACTTCAGCAGAGTGGGGCTATCCTATGGATCAGTATGACGTCAGAATAATTGTGAAAGGCTATCTGGACCGGCGCGGCATAACATCAAAAAAATTTAAAAACAATATGCCGAGTGGGGATTAGGTGCGTTCATTCCTGAAAAGGAATAAAGATGAAATAGCACAAAGAATGTGCCAGAACATAAAACGGTCAAGGGCCGGGGTTTCACCAGAGACAATTAATGACTATTTTGACAATCTGTCTGAAACACTAAAGGATGTACCAATCCAAGCCCCCCTCCTTGCTCAATGTTGACTTATTGTGAATCTAGTCTGCCAAAATATCAGTTCATTTTGCCTTATCATTGTTCAATTTGTTTTTTAAAAACCTGTAAAATTTCCCTATTATCCCCAAGCAAGGGTAGAAAAGAGACAGCTATATGAATGGCAGACTGTCCCTATTCACCCCACAACGAGGGGTGAATAGGGACAGCTGTTTATTAAAAAAAATATATACTTAAATAATCAACATAAACTAAAACTATTGATGGATCTCAAGTATCACAACGGGGTCATAGTTCAGTATTAGGAAATCCCCAAATTTTGTATCCTAACATAGTTTAAAAATATATAAATGTTCAAAAGTGTCCCTATACACCCCGGTTTACGGTACTGTCCTAATAAGACTGCTATTTCGCACTCTCCGATTATCGTTTTTAATCTTATTTACTTTATTTCGTGCTTGTTGGTATTCTTCCTTTGCAAATGTGGCCTCGTTGCTTTCCGCCCCCTTAAGTTTTCTACTTCTCCCGTATGCAGCACATTTAGCTTTTCTTCCCTTTATGGCCTTTTTCAGTTCTTCATTCACTCTGTTCCCAAGTTCCCGTGTTGGCACCCTGATCTTTCCTACACTTGCCTTCCCTGCCTCCACTAGGCTCGAAACTATGGCGTCGGCCATCTTCTGGACATTGCCCCTCTTGGGTACGGTTGCACGCTTTGGTTTCAGTTTTTCATTGAACTTCGCCCAGTCGGCATCCTTGTTGAGTTCCCAAATCTCCTTAAAGCTTCCTTTGCTTTTTACTAGATTTTTGGCCCTGATCGTCACTGTAATCAAGTTGTGATCACTATCCACCTCCATTTTTCCCTCATCATCCACTTCTACCCCTATGACCTCCCTCCATAAATTAATATCTGTGAGAATGTAGTCGATTATTGATTTTCTGTCGTTCCTCTCCCAGGCCCATTTCCCCTTACACCTCGCGTCCCTGTTCAGAATCTTCAGACCGAGCTCGTTTGTGAAGTTCAACAGTTTCCTTCCATCCCTGTTTACTTTCTTGTCCCCACCCTCTATGCCTTCTTCCTTATCACCTATGTGGCAATTAAAGTCACCCATCAGAATTATACCGAGCCCCTTGTTTTGTAGCTCTGTGATATTGGCCCTTAGCGTTGAGTATATCGAGTCATTCCACTCGGGGTTGCTTCCCTCCACCGCACAGTACACAACCCCAAGGGCAATACTTTTGTTTCTCAGACTGATCCTTACCCATCCAATTTCTTTCGATACATCAGCCGAGGTGCTGACCTCTTCCAGGTCTGTGATCAGCGACGGTTTTAAATCCTCTTTAATGTACATGCCTACCCCTCCCCCTTTTTTCTGGCCTTCCGTTCATCCTACACCTATCCACACGCACCCCTTACTTGGTCTACCCGTTCCTCGTGTCTTATCCACGTTTCGCTTAAGCCCATGACGTCAAACTCCTCTGCCTCGATCAATGTAGCAATTTCACTTACTTTCCGGTGGAGACCCTGGATATTGCTATAACCCACTTTCAGGGTATCAAGATTCATTATCTTCCGCCTACTGGTCCCATTATTATCTAGTCCCTGTATGTTTGTATATCCTATTTTGTGTACCTGTGCTTTCCTTGGGATGCTATTCCTATTGAAGTGGATTTTTGGTCCCTTTTCCTTATCCCCCTTATCCCCTTTTTTACAACTATGGTTCGTAACACATTTCCTGTGTTCATTTCTCCATTCTCTGTTCCCCCTCCCCTCCCTATACCAAAATAGGCTCCACCACCTGCATCATATTTCTTCCTAAAACCTCTGTACCCGTTGGGCTAAGATGGAGACCACCCCTTCCATATAGGTCCTTTCTGCCCTAAAATGATCCCCAATTGTCTACAAAGGGTATCCCAAGTTCCTTACAATACTCCCCCAACTACCTGTGCATTCTTGGCATTCAGTTGAGTTATTAAGTCCTTGTAAGTCTCAATAAGCTGAACTGATTTTCTCTCCCTGATGTTGTTGGTCCCCACGTGTACAACAACCACTGGGTCTGGGCCTGACCCCTTTACTAATCCATCCACTCTGTCCCTTAGGTCCTCCACCCTAGCCCCCGAAAAGCACAAATTGGTCCGGTTGACACTGTCGGGCCCACACATCACCCTATCTAACCCCCGCACTATACTACTCCCTGCAACCACCAACTGCCTCTTTCCTGTCTTACTACCCCTGTTACCACCTCTGTTCCCACTAGATCGGCTCGCAGTCTTCCACTCTGCCACACTAACCTCCAAGCCTACCTCCACCTCCTCAGAATTCTCGAAATTACCTAACACACTGAATCTATTTTGGACACTGCACTCCACCTTTTCCCCACACCCACTACAAGCCACCTTGTCCTCGTTTAACACCTTCCTAACCTTTCGTCTAGCTCCTGCCCTGGCAGACTCCACATGGTCATCGCTATCTCCCTCACTATCCGATTCTAAACGAATACGCCTTTTGCCCCCCCCCCCCCCCCCCAGACTCCCACTACTAGCCCGGGAATTTGACACTCTAACCCCTACTTCTCCCCTACCCTCAACCCGACGCGCCTTCCTATTCCCAAAAGACCCACTATCCACGTCAAAAGTCCGCTTCCTACTACCCACCACCTTCCATCCCCCATCGAATGCCACCCTAACAAGGGTAGCACCAGACTTTCCTGCCTTCCCCAGTTTCTCCCTCACACCTGCACCTCTTCCTCCAACTTTACATATGCCTCTAGCAGCTGCATTAACTCTACGCAGATGGCGCACATTCCCAACTCCCCCAGCTCATGCCCATCCGCATACACCATATCACGGTGCCTACACACATCCGACCGCTGGCCGTCCGTTGGTAACTCACCAGCACCCCCTGTGCTGGCCTCAACCACTGCCCCACCTGTACACCTATACTAACCGTCTCTACACTGCTAGTCTGAACCTCTAGCGTCAAGAAACACTTACCATCCATAGCAACTATAGCCAAAATTAGAATCTTAAATTTTGAAAAACCGGTCGAAATCGTAAACAAAACAAAAAAACAAAACACCGAAAATGACCCGCGCGAAGATAGGGAACACGCCACTGATATCCGATAAAGAAACTGAGCTAAGCACTAATATAACTATCTTTTATTAAAACTCACATCTATACAACACTAAAACAATATATATATATATATATATATATATATATATATATATATATATATATATATATATATATATATATATATATATATATATATATATATACACTTCATCAAATATTTTATATAACTTCGTCAAATTGCCGTCATGCTCGGAAGTTTACTTCCTTCTAAGCGGCTTTCATTTTTGACTAATACTTATTCCGTTACGTTAAGTACCGTACCAATGTGTATCGCGTCATAGGAACGTAAAATTTAGCGTTACGCTGATCCTAATTGTTGAATGGGAATTATAAAATCAAGAACCCGTCTATAAAATCGCCGATGCATATCTTCCTTGGGTGGCAACAAGTAAAGATATGTTCCGCATTACACGTTGTTCACTGTTTTTAATTGTAAATTATGGACAAACAAGACCGTATCATATCTTCCTTAGGTGGTAACGAGTGGAGATATATACCGAGTTATTGCGCGCATTTTTTGTTCTCAGCCTAAGAATTAGAAGCATTCAATCATTTATCTCAACCTCGCCCTGGTAACAGAGGCAGAAGCGAGTTCGCAGGCAGTATTCACACATTCAACCATTCCTTGACGCGTTTGAACAATTCAGCGTCCTTTCTTAATTCTATGGCATCCGAGAAATTTGAAAAAGACAAGTACTGTCGCTGATTTCTTCTGAGGTGCAGTTCGTAGAATTAAGTGCTTAGATGCAACTATCTGATGAATAATTAAATAATTGAGTATTCCGTGTGTTCTGTACTGGACTCGTATATACTTGGTTAACTAGCATTCCCTTTTGGGGTCTGTCGGTGGCCGAGTGGTGTGCGTGGTTCGGTATAGTTTCGCTAGGCGGTTGGTGCCGAAGGAAACTCTCGCGGCGTGGGTTCGAACCCCCGCCATGCCAATGTAAACAAAACCAGCGTCCTTTCTTAATTCTATGGCATCCGAGAAATTTGAAAAAGACAAGTACTGTCGCTGATTTCTTCTGAAGTGCAGTTCGTAGAATTAAGTGCTTAGATGCAACTATCTGATGAATAATTAAATAATTGAGTATTCCGTGTGTTCTGTACTGGACTCGTATATACTTGGTTAACTAGCATTCCCTTTTTGGGGTCTGTCGGTGGCCGAGTGGTGTGCGTGGTTCGGTATAGTTTCGCTAGGCGGTTGGTGCCGAAGGAAACTCTCGCGGCGTGGGTTCGAACCCCCGCCATGCCAATATATATATATATATATATATATATATATATATATCTACAGTAACACTTGGAAGAAAAATATGGATAATTGAGCTAACTTTTGACAACTGAATTGAAAATACTCCCTGTTGGTTCGGAGATGGACACAGAGTCATACTATCAAGTTACAATGAAATCCCTTCATAAATATATCTCGTGGATTTTGCTAACGGGATCTTGGTCACATGACGGCTCCGCAATAGGGTGTAGCCGCTACGTTCAGATCACTAAACTAGGAAATTTTATACCCTATGGCAGTACATTTCGTGGTATTTCATCTGTTTCTGTGGCAATTTCTAACAGAAATTTAGTGATTTCAAACCAAATTTCACGGACTTTTCTAACTGGAGTAAAAATTTCCAGTTCTAAAATCCAAAGATACTATATTTTGAACACAATGTTATAGGGTGAAATCAGATTTTTTCAGCAGTTGGAATTTACAGATAGCACAGGTTAGTAGTTGAAAAATTCTCGCTCAAGGGCATGGATGTGAATGATTATCATCATCTCAAAATGTTCGGCAGCCAGCGGCGGTGCAATTGACGGCATCCTCCTCGAATCAAGACCCTCTCGTGGTATAGCCACGTCCCTGGGGGTAAGAAGGGGGCGAAAGATACTAATCCGAATCTGCATAACTGTAGTCTGGAACATTTACTTTCCAATCAGGGAAGCAGATAATGTTAAACACAAATAAATCAGTATCGATTGGTCTCCACTCTGTTACGGGGAAATGAGCATTGCAGATTAATTTTGTTACCATTTTTCATGTTGTTGCATGGGACAACCCCACCACTCAAAATATCGTTTGCTGATCCTTACGTACAGACAATACTGTAATGGTGAACTTAAGTGTTGGGTCGATCAGAATGTTGAAAACGATAATTACATTGCACTGACAACTCTATCAAATTAGCTTTCTCTTGTTTTTGAAGAGCAATACAATCGGAAAACTGCGCAGTCTGTCCGAAAATTGGCTCTTTCTGTTGTTGGGAAACCCGTTTTAATGCGAGGCAGGTAGTTTTTGTAAATCACAGGAGGAACTACATTCGGACTAACACCCTCCTAGAATCAGATTCAGGAGGGCAGTTACCTCTGTAGTTCATCAGTCATTTCACATTGATAGGCATTTCATTAACCCTTTGAACACCAGAGGCCATTTTCATTAAGGGGGGTGGCTACAAGGTAAATGCGTGGTTTAGACCAATCAATATTTTCAACGTGCAGCACTAATTAATTGGTCTAATCCCAAATAATAAATATGGACTCTTCCAATTGCTGCCATTGAACTGGCATGGAAGATACCACCAGGGTTCAAAGGGTTAATACCATCCCTTCGGAGATGTTAACCTTTAAAGGCCTCTATTCGGGCAGTTTTGGCCGTACCAAAATACTCGGAGCAGCACACTTTTTTTGTGGGATATGTTGCCAGTTTATTGTTTAATTTTGATAAGCAGTAAATTGACAAATACCAAACATGGGAGTGGTGAAATAAACAACGACCACAAAATATAGGAAAGTGTAATCTGAACGATGCCATGCCCACTAATTACCCTCCTCCACACTTTCCCCCAACTCGGCGCTACGCGGTAGAATACGGCCGAAGGGTTGAGACAGTCGCCGCGCTTCGTGCGATAACTACCCCAGTACTTCAGTGGAAGACATATCCCGTTTCGTTCCTGGACTTTGACAAATACAAATTTTGTGGTCCCAGATTATGTACTTGGACATACAATCAGGAAGTAGTCCTGCAATCATTAGTCAAACTAGCCGGATTTCCCGCTCCGAGAGCTTCGACATATTGGCGACTATTTTCCGTATGCGGAGAGATCCATTTCTATTTTCGTCTCAAGATTCGAGTTTGTCCAGTCAACCTCCATCATGGCGAATCATATCTAATCGATCGCCTGAAAATTAGAACGTATAAGCATGTTGACATTTTATCTTTCAATGAAAAATATATTGTGTACGATTTGTTTCGAGATATCCTCTGCAACTCCTGACAATTTCAGCCTCGCAGCGCGAACCGCAGTAGTATGTCATGTACGCGGACAGGGGTCAGTTGGAGGATCTCATGGATGATCTCATGTGATGTCATAGTCACGTGACCAAGTGGCGCCATATTGTGTTGTCATGGTAACCCGCGTGAGCGGCCAACTTGTGACGTCATCCCATATTGATACATGGTGTGAGTGCGCATGCGCAGCGCGTGTTGTTAGGGTGATACATGTTTCCGTCGTCCATTTTGTATACTGGAGGCCGCAATCTTGGTTTCTATGGTAGCGCGTGAGAGAGAACTTTTCAGACAAAATAGATGGTGCAATGACAGATGAAGAAGTATTGAAGAAAGTGAAGTCTGGTGAACTGTTTGGTTTGGTTTGGTTGAATGTGATATACCTGATCACCTGAAAGAGTACTTTGAAGAGATGACACCTATCTTCAAGAATACAGATATTTCCATAGATGATATTGGTGAACGCATGAAGTCCTTTGCTGAGAAGAATGGAATGATGAAGAAACCCCGTAGAAGTTTGGTCGGAAGCTACGTAACAGAAAAAAATGTTGTTTGCGACCCACTACTCAATCCATGTGACTTTAATAAAGTTAAAGAGAAACAACAAAACCCTAACCGCGACGCCTTTTATCATAATATTAATGATGATAATAAGAAAAATAGATTAAACTAGACTTTATGATTCTGGAGAATCATGGCTTTTCCCGATGAGATTCCATGATTCTTCATGACCCCACAGTGTCTGATGAATTGTTTTTAACTGTCTCACTGAAGTTCCTCCATTGATTTTAAGAGAAAGGTGAATATAGTAGTCTCAAATGACTCAGTTTGATAAAACATTGTTTACGTAAAAACCATCATTAACGGTGGAGGGGTTAATATCAATATTGTCGTCCTACGAGTCAATGTCCGACAAAAGGAGTTATGTTTGTTTGACACATACCCACTGAGTGCTGTGTCTGTTTGAAAATGGTCCATTTTATCTCAAATGTATCAAAAATATTGATGTCTGGTCCTGTATCAATTATCTCCTATTAGACCACAGTTGTTAGGCATTATTATGTCATTTTTTCACACCTTGTAGAGCTCACCTATCACATGTCTGTTAATAGCAGAAGTAAATTTCTCTCCAATTAGTTTTTCCCCGTAGGATTAGTTTTATTTATTACAATGAAGATATCCATACATACAACGACAAACATGAAGTTATTACATTCATAAATAGGAAGTGTTGTTTGTACATATGTGCAGATAAAATATACCCTGGGACGGAGAAGGGGAGTATAGCCGTCTTACAAACTAGTATATATCTAGCCCCACTGCCGGGGAAATCTTGGCGCCATGCACCACTGCATTTGATAACCGGCTTACAGAGTAGTAAATATACCTGCCCCCCCCCCCCCCCCCACCTTCCCATGTTGGGGACCTCCATCTTTTATTGTAAGGTTCCTTAGGCATAACATAGCGTCAGTAAGATGGATATATACTGCCACGTCGCCACCCTGGGGCGGAGGAGGGGCAGTGTATAGCCGTTTTACAGACTAGTATATACCTGGACCCACTGTCGGGGAAATGCTATAGTGTCAACACTATTTGATATTATAAGTAACTGATCCCATTGCAGCTAACGTTATTTACTGCTTTCTTATCATGCAGTGGCGGGGCGCGGTGGCATTGTGGTAGCCGGTTCTCGTCAGATCACCGAAGTAAAGCAACGTTGAGCCTGGTTTATCATTGGATGGGTGGCCGTCTGAGCGATCAATTCGGACTCCCATGCTGTGTCCTTGGGCAAGGCACTTAACTCTGATTGTCTATATGGGGGCATGATGCCGCCATGTACTAAGGCGTACTGCACGTCGACGGTACGCATGTCTTCAACCAATCTAACCCTGCCTGTGCTGCAGTTCGGAGTTACGATGTTGGGAAGCTGGCAGCTGCTCGTCGTTGCTGGGTGGTTCTCTCCAGGTACTGTGGCTTCCTCCACCCGTAAAACTGTCACGGTCATGATTAGCCATTGTGCATAAGTATATGCCCTTAAACACCAATAAATAAATAATAAATGATATCATGCAGGGCAGTGTGGAATACGAGGGGAGGCGTACCTTTCAATGTGTGTTTGGTTGGAGAAAGAGGCAGGGAGGATGTGGTAACCTTGGTAATTTTGTTTGGATAAATCGACCGCTGGCGTGGGACACCGTGGAATTGACCGATGAAGCGGAACACAGTGAGAGTGGAACTTATGGGCAGTTATTCTTGATAATAAATAACTATACACTTACTTTTGAGTTCATACAAGGTGAGTATAGTAGTCTCAAATGAAAATGGCCAATATTTGTCTTGAAAACCTTTGAGAGGCTTTTAGAGAAATCTTCGGAAAATACGAATTTTTAACCTTTTGAGGGGTATCGCTCTGTAACCAGCCCTAAACGGATTAATTATTGGTTTTATAAATACCTTCATTACTTACGAAAATGATCCTCAGTGAATTTCACTTCCAATGAGGAAGGTTATGTTTATCACGCAGGTACACATTGGGTGTTATGGGTGCCCCAAAACAGCCCATTTTCTCAAAATGTCTATACTTTGCAGGCTCTGGGGGGTTAATAATTGCTTACCGGAATATTTTGTCCATGCAACTTGTAATGTCACTCAAAGACCTGCAAATGGTCAATTTTTCTTGAAAACGTGCTAGATTTTTTTGAGAAATCCACAGAAAACGGGAATTTTAAGCTTTTGAGGGGTATATCTCCTTAACTAGTCGACAATGGGTTAAGACCTCGATTTTTGAATATCCTTACTACTTACAAAAATGTTTCTCTATCAGGTTTGCGTCCAGTAAAAGAAGTTACGTTTCTCTGTGACATTTCCATTTGATGTTGTCAGTGTCCAAAAACAGACTATTTCTTCAAAATTTTTGACATTTAGCAGCCCATGGAGGGTTAACAAATACCTACCAGAATAATGTATGCAACTGGTAATGTGATACCAAGACCTATCGACGGCCATTTTCTCTTGAAACCCTACAAGATGTTTGTAAAGAAATCCAGGGAAAACGATTTTTAAGCTTTCGATGGGTATCCCTGTTAACCTCCCCAACAGGGGTTAACGCTTGGTTTTTTGAATACCCTTATTACTTACAAAAATGGTCCTCTGTGAATTCCACTTCCAACAAAGGTGATTATGTTTATCTCTCGTGTATACTTTGGGTGCTGTGCGTGTCCGAAAACAGCCTATGTCAACAAAATTACGATGCTTGGCAGCTTGTAGATGGTTAATAAACGCTCAACGGAGTATTTTGTCCCTGCAGTTTGTAATGTCACATAAAGACCTACGAATAGTCAATTTTTCTTGAACCCCTACAAGTTACTGTTAGGGAAATTCACAGAAAATGGGAATTTAAAGCTTTTAAGGGATATCTCTCTTAGCCTACCCAAAATGGGTTAAGACTTCGACTTTTGAATACCCTTACTACTTACAAAAATGTTTCTGTATAAATTGTACACTCGATAAAAGGAGGCGCTTTTCTTTGTGGTGTACCCATTGGGTGCTGTTGGTGTCCAAAACCAGCCCATTTTATCACAGTTTTGACATTGGGGAGCCCTGGGAGGGTTAACTAATGCTGAACGGAATATTTTGTCCATGCAACTTGTAATGTCGCACCAAGACCTGCGAATAGCCGATTTTTTCTTGAAAACCTACAAATGTTTTTAGAGAAATCCACAGAAAATGGGTATTTTAAGATTTTAATGGGTATCTCTCTTTAACCAGCCCAAAATGGGTTAAGACGTCGAATCTTGAATACCCTTACCACTTTCAAAAATATTTTCCGATCAATTTTGCGTCCGATAAATGAAGGCCACTTTCTCTGTGGTATACCGTTTGGGTGCTTTTGGCGTCCAAAAACAGCCCATTTTATCACAATTTTGACTTTTAGCAGCCCGTGGAGGGTTAACAAATGCTCACCGCAGTATTTTGTCCGTGCAACTTCTATTGTCACATCAAGGCCTGGGAGTGACAATTTTTTCTTGAAAATCTACAAGACTCCTTTAGAGAAATCCACGGAAAACCTGAATTTTTTAGCTTTATGGGGGTATTGCTGTTTAACCAGCCCAAAACGGGTTAACGCTTGGTTTTTTTAACACCCTTATTACTTACAAAAATGATCCTCGGTGAATTCCACTTCCAATAATGAAGTTATGTTTATCTCTCGTGTATCGTTTGGGTTCTCTGGGGGCCTGAAACCGGCCCATTTCATCAAAATTTCGATGTTTGGCAGCCTGTGGAGGGTTACCATATGCATCGCCAGATATGTCATGTGTATCAAAGGTCGTGGCACAGGCAGGTCTATCAATGATGAAGGTTTAAAAAAAATCTACAAGACGTGTTTCGAGAAAGTGCCGATAAACCCCAATTTTGACAGTTTTTTGCCAATTCTGACGAAATGAGGGTTAAATCGAAAATTCCGCTTCGGTATATTTTTAGATTTTGTGCCCCTCTATGCGTGTGCAAAATTTTGTGAAAATCGGTCCGAAAATGGCTTCGGAATCGTGCGGACAAAATGTGTGGAAAAAAAAAAAAAAAAAAAAACCCAAAAAAATAACAATCCGTAGAAAAACAATAGTCTTTTCCAGAGGGAAAAGCCTAATAAACTGAGAACGTATAGACAATTCAAGAAAGCTTACACACTAGAAACGTACTTGACAAACACCGCATCGCCCGAAGCAAAAATTAGGTTTACTCGCTTACATATCAGTAATCATTGTTTAATGATCGAAAAGGGCAACCTTCGACTCCGTAGATGAAAGATATTGCAGATCATGTGACCCTGGAGCGGTTGAAACTGAACTGCATTTCGTGATGGAATGTGCAGAATATGGGTTTACCCGGAATAACGTTTTACACAGATCAGAGCTTGAAAATCAGAACTTCTCTGTGATGAACTCAGAGGACAAATTCATATTCTTGATGGAAAATACTGACCCCAGACTGTGTAACACCATCTGTAATATGATCCTGCTTTTCTTTAAACGACGCGAGCTGAAGCTCCATCAACAGTTATGGTTGTTGGTAACGGCAATTCTATATATGGCATACTACGACAACAGTTAATACTATCATTTCGTATCAAAATATATCTATGTATTATCTTTACCTTTATCGTTATTGTTATGTAAATCATGCAATCTTCCTGTCCTTGGTGTTTTTGTTGAATAAACTTATCTTATCTTATCACAAATTCCTCACAAAGTTAATCTGGTGGCCTGTGATATGGGGAGCACATTTTAAACACCTACGCAATGATGTTAGATTATCAAAATTATAAGTCGCATGTTTCCCCCATAATGCTGCTTCGTATTTAACAAACTCATATCATGGTTCACAATGCTTACTGAGCTCTGACAAATATGATTACTTTGAGTGTGGCATCGGTCTTCTTCATCTCTCTCCACTCACACTCCCAGATTTCAACAAGTCTATAGCCCAAATCGGTGATGTACTTTGCATTGGTACGGGTGTCTTGTAGCAGTTCTTTCATGGGTTTATCTCTGACTTCATTATGAAGGATAGGAAGGCCATTCTTATCCTTCATACAGGTATGTCCGTGCCAGAAGCAGCCATGGAATTGGTATACAGTCTGTGTCTCTTTGCACCAACCATCAACAGGCAACTGTATTTGACCAATCATTTTTTCAGCTCCGTTAAACTGATGTCTGATGTGGATGCCATCTCTCATCGATAAAAACTCTACTATTGTTCGGCCATTTGACCATACTTCATAGGATGTTCTGGTTTAAACTGGTTTTCTTCACGACGCCTAATACAACCCGTTGGCATCTCTTGCATTAGGCACCGAAGATATAATGCATTCGCATCAAAGCCTATAATACTTCCACATGGTTTTGCGTCTTCGTCATATTTTCTTTCTCTGATTCGGGTAACATCTTTCTTGTGGTATCGGTTGAAGATAATTGAAAGTCCACCAACGATATTATCTTTCACTAAGTGATGCAGGTCTTTGTTTTTCTGGTTAAATAACGTGAAGTAAGTGTCATCATTCATGTTCTGGAACAGGTATTTCAATGTGAGACCCGGAACACTGATATCATCTTTAAACATATCGATGTGGCGTTCTTGATAGAAAGCAAATGCTTGTCAACTGCTTCAAGAAATGGTTTTACATCTCGGTTATTATACCAGATCAGAAAATGGCGGAAAGTTGTCATCTCCAGGTCGTTCTATACATGCTGGCAGTACTGGTATTCTTCACTGGATATATTTTCTTTCTTGAGAGAACTGTAGAAGGCTTCATGGTCTGGTAGGTGGTCTTGATCCAATTTGTCCAAGCTGTCGATCCATTCATATGGTAAAAATCCCCTCGTCACGGAACAGCCAAATGCTTTCAAAAACTTGTCATAGCTGAATCCTCGAGCGACGTAGTTGCAAATATCAACAAACTTGAAAGATTCTGTCGGGACGCACATGTAGTTGTTAGATTTCTTCACTGCAAACTTGAGTGGGTTCTGTCTCTTCAGGTATGCCATCAGTTCACGCTTGACTACATTCATATCGTATTTTCCGGAGTTGAATCCGATGACGGGCATCTATTGCAGGTAGTCTTAAAATTTATTCTCCAACTTCTGTAAAGGGTGCATTTTGGATGTATCTTCTCCAGTAGCTCTGGCTTCTGCTTCCAGCGTTGTCTGAGTTTAAATAAGGTCCATGCATGATAGGTCAGTAGGTAAAAAATGCAGATTCGGTATCACTTGTACACGATTTTGTACATGTACACGTACATGGATGTACACCTCCATAGGATTCAGTGTTAAAATCGTGTACAAGTACACAAAATGTCGTTTTTTATGGTGATACAGAATCGGCAATTGGTTTTTGAGACTCTCAGATCGCACTTTTAACGTTCAAATACCCGTTTGCGAACGCGTACATTGTACATGTCGCTCAAGAGTGAAAAAAATGTATGAAATTTTAAGAAAATGAGGTCGATTTTCTGATCTAGAATCCGCAAATGGGTTTCCCCGATCAGATCGCACGTTAACCGCGCGAGCAAAAAACGTTTTGCTGATTCTGTATCAGCATCAAAAAGTGGTTTGCAGATTCTGTATCACCTAAGTAGGTATACGTTCACCAAAGGGTATTTGAACGGTTAAAGTGTGATCCGATCGGGGAAACCCATTTGCGGATTCTACATCACAAAATCGACCTCTGTACTGTACATGGAAAAAAAGTGATACTGAACCCGCAAACCACTGACACGTTTCCCGATCGTGTTTGGGACGGTATAGGGTGCGATTTGATCGGTGAAAAAAACGATTTGTCGATTCATCTCTTGAGTTTTGTGAGACGAAATCGTGATAGAATCGGTTTTGAGGAGAGGAAATAAAAAAAAGTGATTGATATATATATAGGAGAGAAAAAAAAAATAGTTATTTAAAAAAAAATAAATATATCAAATCGAATAGATAGTAAAAAATACGTAAATCATGAACGCTTCCCAGACTATTAGAGCAAGGTTTATTTTAAAAATGCTGATGAGAGCCTACGCATTCTGCGTGAACGAACAACTAGGTCGCCTCTTGTTAGAATGATGCGTCGGATGTCGGGATCACCTAGACTTCGATCACGAGAATCATTCGTGTCTGACGATGGAAAGGGAAGATATGGTCGTCAAGTATTTCGAACCGGCGTTCGAATGCATTCAAATCAACGAAGTGATCGTGTTTTGGAAGAGATTACTCTTCTTTAAGGATCGAGACAAGCCCACAGTTTCGGAAGAACTGAAATTGGCACATAGAAGTCTGGCTTTAGAAGACAAGGGATGCATCATGAAATTATTGTTCAATGAAGCATACGTCTAAGTTTTCTCGTTGATATAAAATAAGGGAGAATAGAAAATAAAATAAATACACACATAAATTTTTTATCTAATATTAGAAAGAAAAAAAACACAAAAATGAGAACCAGAAATAAATTGTATCCGACACTCATCACGATTTCCATGGGTTTACACACGGCTGGCATCGGATTGTTGTCGACCGCGGTTGGTATTCCGATCGTGTTGACCGTAGAAGGAGTGGTTCTCGCCACTGGATTGTTTAGCACACTCGGAAACTTTTTGAGTAGGAAATTATATCTGAAGGCGAGGAAACACGACAATATTCGCGTCTTGGCTGACTCCAAGATCGACATGATATCCGAAATGATCTCGATGGTGTTGAAAGATGGTAGGATATCGGACGGAGAATACTTCACGATATTGGGCGAGAAAACGAAATATGAAGCCATGAAAGAAGCCGTGAGAATCAAGACTCGTCAGATTATCAAGGAGGAGATGAAGGATTCTCTAGTGGAAAAAGGGAGGAAAGAGGCTAGGGGGGAATTCAGTAGGATGATAGAACTCAAGAGCAGTGATTGAAAAAAAATATATATATAATAAGAACAGAATTTTTTAAAAAAAATATTAAATTTATATATAAAATAAAAACGAAATTAATTTAAAATGATCAATAATTTACCTATCGAAATGCATCTGCCTGGTCACAGTTTCACGGGACCTGGAACGAAATTGAACAAGAGACTCAACGCTGATCTGACTCCTAAATCTTGGAGCAAACCTGTGAATAGGGTGGACGCGGCCGCGTATGATCATAATCTGTGCTACGTCGGACATCCTGACACCAAGACTCGCAACGATGTCTGCGATAAAAACATGTTCGCGAAATTGAGAGGTATATCGAATCCAACCAGGAGAGAGAAGATAGAACGTTCGCTGGTCGGCAATTTGATCGGTGCGAAACGTCGATTCGGATTGGGCATTGAAAAAAAAAGCGCATCTGAAAAGAAGAAGAAACGATTATTGACGAGCGAATTGGCCAAGGAGTTACACAATCCCACCGTGCGTAAATTTCGAAAGAGAAGGGTGTTCGTGAAGGGTTTGGATGATATTTGGTCTGCCGACTTGGTCGACATGAGATCGTTTTCGAGGTGGAACGAGGGTGTCAAATATCTATTGACGGTCATCGACGTGTTTTCCAAATACGGTTGGATCAGAGCTTTGAAGAATAAATTGGGACCTTGCATCACCGAGGCTCTGAAGAGCGTGTTCGACTCGTCTTCTCGAAAACCAAATAAATTGTGGGTGGATAAGGGAAAGGAATTCTACAACAAGCACGTTCATCGATTGGTCGACCTCTACTCAATCGAAAACGAAGAGAAAGCCAGTGTGGTGGAACGTTGGAATCGAACGATGAAGGAAAAGATGCATAGATACTTCACGGCGAATTCGACCAAGAAATACATATATGCTCTGAACGGTCTGGTTAAAGATTACAACAACACGTGACACAGATCGATCAAGATGACTCCCGTGGAAGCTAGCGATCCTCAAAATGAAAAACGGGTCTACGCGAATCTATATCCTGAGAGATCTAAGATTAGGAAGAAGTCTAGAACGCCGAAATTTGCGGTCGGTGATCGAGTGAGAATCTATGCTTATAAGAAGCACTTCGAAAAGGGTTATACTCCTCGATGGACCTCGGAAATCTTCGTGATAATCAAAATATTTCACACCGATCCGGTGACTTACGAAATCGAAGCTTTGGATGGAGAAGAGATCATCGGAAAGTTTTACAAACAACAATTACAGAAGACAAAGTTTTGATAAAGAAAACAAATTTCTTTTATTTACTCTCTTTAACATTTTCTTGTTTACACATATATATATAGGAGAGAAAAATAATAATAAAAAATAATTAAAACTATTTTTAGATAAAAAAAAGCAAGCTAATTAATAAACAAAAAAAAAACCTTTAAAAAATGGCAAATATACTAGATACAGCACAAAGCATAGTGAAAGATGAAAGTATTCAAGAATATGAGGTTCACGAATACGAATCGGTAACCGGAACGAGTTTGAACAATGCGGGAGAGATAAGAATCAACGTCAAAACTCAAGATCTATTCGTCCATCCCAGCGAGAGTTACATAGTGGTGCAGGGACGTCTCACCAAGGAAGATGGGAGCGACTACGCCGACGACAACACGGCTACTCTAGCCAATAATGGCATCATGCATCTATTCAGTAATATAAAATACATGCTATCCGGACAAGAGATAGAATCTGTGTTTCATCCCAGTCAGGCCACCACGATGTTCGGACTCTTGACATATCCGGATGATTTTTCGTAATCTAGAGGACTTAATCAATTGTGGGTGAAAGACACCGTCGGCCTTGCTAACGCCAGTGCCGCCGCGATATTCGACTACGTTGTCAAGACATCCAGACCTAAAGGAACGTTTTCGTTCAGGATACCTATGAAACACATCTTTGGATTCAGGGACGATTACAACAAGATCATGTACGGATTCAAACACAATCTGACGTTGATTCGAAAAGGAAACGACGACGCAATAGTGAGACTCCCTGCGACCGATGCGGGTTAGTTAACTTTACACAAGATATCGTGGTTCGTTCCGCACGTGGAACCTTCAATCATGGAAAAAGCACATCTCTACAAGATCATAGAATCCAAGAGTAAATTACCTGTGGGATTTAGAATGAGACAGCACTACACGGCTAGCATTCCACTCTCCATGAATCACTTCGATTGGAGATTGACGGTGAAATCCGCTTCCGAGAGACTGTGTTTCATCATGGTTGCATTTCAGACTGATAGGGATGGGTCTCAGGAAAAGAATGCATCGCAGTTTGATCACTGCAATTTGAGAAACATGCAAGTGTTTCTGAACGCCATGAGATATCCAGCAATCGATTACAACGCGTCATTCAACAAGAATGATTTCTGCAGACTGTACGGTGATTGCGCTGATTTTAGAAAGAAGTATCATGGTCTAGACGAATTGATGAGCAACCCTAATATATCTCCTGGCTAATACAAGTCTATGTATCCTATGTTCATATTCGGCTTCAGTGAAGAGAGTGAACGACTCAAGAGTAGCATCTTAGATATTCAGATCAAGATGCAATTAGATAGGAACGTGCCGAGAAAAACCGAAGCCTTTGCCCTGGTCCTGTTGGATAGAGAATTACAATTCGAATTGGATGGAAATAAGATGTCGATCATTCGATGAGAGACGTGTGTGAAAAAAATTTTAAAAATTAAAAAAAAGTAATGAGTAATTATTAAAAACAAAAAAAAACAAAAAAAAAATAAAAGTAATGAGATCTAGAGAGATTGAACATCTTTCTAAATCACATTACTTTTTTTTTGTTTTTAATAATCACACATTATCTTTTTTAATTAATTATTTCTACGCATTCACTGTTTGTTCAAAGGATCTAGTTTGATCAGTAGGCTCACCACAGAAGTGGCAGCTTCGGGATTATTGTTTTCGTAACAAAATTAATCCTGTCTCCGGCGTTCACTTTGAGAGGCATGCCGAATGTGCTATTTCGACGCCGTATCTCATCGCTCTCTACTCCATTCACCACGAGATTGACGACCACTCTGTTATTCAAATCCGAGGAAGCCAGTCTCATTCGAATGATTTCACCTCCCAACGGCATGGGATATCCCACCTGGCCATGTTTCGATCCACTACCTCCGTTTCCAAAAGACCACTCGGTTTTTCCCTCCTCTAAGGTGCCGGCCTCCTCGGCCCACACGGTGATCAATCGTCTAGCATATTTGACTTTCTCCACCACCGAAATCAGGGTGCAGGCATCCGTCATGTTCACGGGATCCGGTAGATTCGTGAGCGCGTGTCCACCCATGTCTAGTTTACCTTCCATGATGTCGCCCTTTCTCCAGACCGAGTTGTCATCCACGTACTTCCTGCTGACTGCGCTGGAATCAAATTCGGGATCGTGATTGAGTCCGAATAAATTCTCACCGTTCATGTTGATACCACCCTCCATGGTTCCGCCAGATTATTTGTTCAGGTAAAGATCGTCCACTTGCAATTCTATGTTTTCCTGTGATTGTATCATGGCAGAATCTATGTAGCCCTTGTTGACTGCGGTTGAGTCCGCATCCGTGTCGTCGACCTTCGACAGATTCAATATCTTGTTGAATCCCGCATTCAGATCCGATTTCATTTCTCGTCTGTCAGACTTTCTCTGTTCCAGATCTACGTAGTGTTTGGTCGCCACTTCCTTGGGATTTGTGGGAGTGGCCACGTTCGTTATCTTGTTAGAATTGGCGTTCAATTCCGAGTGCATCGTTTTCTGAACGTATCTATTTCTCAGATGGTCGCTGAATTGCACGTGAGAGTCATCTGCGTATTTCTTGGTCGCGGCATCAGTGGGATCTATGGGATTTGCGACGTTCACCAAACATTTGGATTTCAGATCGAGATCGTCGCTCATGGCTTTATCCATGTAATTATCTAGCATGATTCATTCGAAATCCGCATTCCCCCTGTCGACGTATTTTTTAGTCGCAGCATCTGCGAGATCTATTGGCTCGAGAAGATTGTAGAGCTTCTTGTCGTTCATGTTCAAAGGTTCCTCTCGAGGTTCGTATCTCTGAACGTAATGTTCATCCAAGTTGGCAACGTCGTAACCATCGTCGACTTCAAGCGTCTTCCTCTTCTTTTTTAGGTTGACTTTTTCGTCATCACTTCTACCAAATTTATCGACTGGCATGTTGTTTTGAGATTATTGTTTTAAAAATATATTTCAAATGCAGTTTATTAAAAATGAATTATTTCACTTATTTTTATTTTTCGTTTTATTTGATTAAAATTTTTTTAATAATTTTTTTTTACCTTTATATGCTATAAAAAAATCTCTCTCTAATGTAAATCATTGAGAATGTCTTCAAACCGATCTCCTTCAGACCATCTCTTGAGAACGTAAAGACACAGGTGACCGCAAAACACTTGATCTGGTGATTGCACTCGTTCCGTGTTGTAACAAACCATCGATTTGTTGAAATAGTTCTTTATTTCTTTCGGCGGTGAGATTCCGTAGCTGTCGAAATAATAATTCTTCTTCCCGTTCTTGAACCACGCCACCCAGTGAGTGCCTTCACCCAATAAATCATCTAGATTTAAAATTCCGCATTCCAATTGTCGAGGTGTTCTCTTCGGCAAGGCATCTCTGGAAAACACGCCTAAAAATCTTTGATTTTCAAATCCTTCACCGCATTCAACAGATCGATGTTGGATAGGGGTTCGTTAGATAAGACGACACCTTCTACGGATATCTCTATTTTCTTATTCATAAATGCGTATATATTTTTTTTTATTTATTTATTTTATTATAATTCACTAAAATGACGTTATTTTTTTTTTTTCTTTTTCTTTTTAAACTAATTCTATCAACTTCCATAATCTTGAATCCGTCTAATTCCTCGACTTCCATAATCTTGAATCCATTTAATTCCTCTTGATTTTCTGGAATCCTATCATCCTTAATCATATCTGGAATCCTATCATCCTCAATCATATCTGAAATCCTATGATCTAAAGTCCAATGTCTGAGTGCCAAAGTGTTTATTTTATCGTCTAACATGAATCTCTTATTGTCGTCGGCCATTAGCAAAATCTTGTTGACTATTTTGGTATACAAGTTGTGATTTTCGCTTCGAATCGATTTCATAGTCTTATACAACGGACCACTTCCTAACAGACAATCTTTATACTCTTGGAAAGAGATGTTTTTCTTCACCATGCACGCTTTAACCCCTTCGCACTTCTTGATCTCTTCATCTTCTGGACGATAAGCATACAGTTTGGGTCTCAAGCCCACGAATTTGACGATTTGTTTACCACCGCTCTCATCCTTAAATTTACCTAACACCTTCTTGTTGTCGTTTGATTGAATGTTGGACGGGTGATCGATAAGATAATTGATCATGTCGAACCATGCAGCCACGTCCGGAGATATATCTTGGTAGACATCTTTCGTCTCTATCTCGTAAACTAAACTGTCTGTGTCGGTGAACAGTAGTTTGGCTTTATGACTAATTTTTCGTTTGACGTAATCGTAGTGAAACTCGTACATCAATCGCTTGCTGATATCTAAGATGATCGGTCCAAGATAATACGGTTTGTCCAACTTCAGGTGCGTCTTTTGCATGTGAACAGCCACTAGATTTTCGTCGAATATGGTTCGGTGTTTGTAATTGGGTTTCGCCACTAATTTTTTAGCTTTTTTCTCAGATGTGACGAGTCGAACGTCGGTTCTCTTCCTGATGTTTTCCATCGATTTACCATACATGCAGTTGTTCATGAGTTTGAAGAAATCTTTTTCAAAATCGCTCTTGGCTCGAATTCTGAGATTCGTGTTGAGATCGATGTATTTTATCATCCAAGGCTCTTCGTTGAATCAAATGATGCGATGTATGTTGACTAATTTCATCCCGTAATCGACGTATTGTTTCAAATTCTCACTGTAGACGACGTAGTTATGTTTGTTAAATAAATTGGGAATGAGTTTTTCCTCATCTCCTTCGTTCGGTTCCATTCGTTCGGGAGCTAGTGGATAATCGTTGTGTAGATCGTGTAATTCTTCCGGATATTTCAAATCGATTTCTAAAATGCAAGGATAGTCTCTCCATTTTTGCATCTCTTCCTGTTTCGTTACCCATTCGAAATTTCCAATCGGTAAAGGATGACTCATAGCCCAACTGTACAAATTATTAGCGTCCCAATACTGTATGTATTTATTCAACCATTTCGAATCGAAACCTTCTTTCATGTAGGGATTGTTAGCTTCAGAATATCTGTGGGAGATCATCGAGACGCCACCTCTCACAGCTTTTTCGAACATGAGCAACATGTCCACGTTGGATAATAATTCCACTTGGACTTCAGTGGTCTTCAACAGAGCATCCCACGCCAGACCGGGTGCGGTGAAATACCAAGCCGGATCCAGATCGTAATTTCGACGACAAACGTCTTAAAAATTTTCGAACACGTCTGCCAAGAGCAGAACGTCAGTCTTTAGATAGAGATCGTGATAATCTCTCATGGTTTTCATATCGAATGATTTCCACACGTTCTTAGCGTGTTCGTAATTCTCGTGGGAAATGTTGGATTCGTATAATTTCGAATAAAAATCTTCTTTCGATGGTAGTGTGCTGTCAGCGAATGTCTTTAGGTTGTTCATGTAATCGTAAGGATAGACTCCTTTCCTCAACATAATGTCTACTCGTTCTCCAAAATGTTCGCTCACGATTTTAAATTTATCCTTGCTCATGTTATCAACTAATTTTTCCAGAGCGGTCGACATGAATTTAAAACTGTCGATGAAACGTATGCTTCTACGAATGAATTTCGTTTTTTTTTTCAATGTCTCTCCGTCGATTACTCTTTTCTTCTCCATGAACTTCCATTTCATGAAGGAAATGTATCTTTCTTCACTGTTCATGATGCAATTTAATTCTTCGTGGGAGGTGCCGAGATCTTTCACGAACAGATGACTGTCGTAACCCGAGAGATTGTGAAATATCACCGGATAGAAAATGGCATCTCGATATTTTTAATTACACTTGCTGTGAGCCAGACCGCGATACAGACCCGTGTAATGATCGTGGTCTCTAACCTTCTTATTTTCCTCTGAATTCTCATCGAATGATTGTCTGCATATGTGACATTCGGTGGCTCTGTTATTTTCGTTCTGCTGCTCTCGCGTGATGATCATTTTCGCCGGAGTTTTTAATTTATCGTATAACATTTGAATTTTCGATTCTAACTCTTCCATGAACCTTTGAGCCACGTCGTCATCTTCACACTGTTTCATGTAGGTGAAGGGACCCATGTCGTGTTGCGAGTCGAAAGCGCATTTCACGTAAATGCAATAGACTGAAGGTATGTGTTTTTGATATTTTTCAACGTAACTTTGAAGAGCATTAGGTTGGCAGGAACTCATTTTCACGGTGAAACATTCGAAATCGGCGTACACGACGAATGGTACTTTTAACCTGCTATTGTGATTTTCAAACTTCACGATGGTGTTGGGTTTGGGCATTTCGATGGTGACACCATGATTTTCATTGCAATATTCCTGATGTTTTGCTAACGATTTTTCACTGTGAAACACGTTCATGCAGTTGCAACATAAACATATCTTTCCTTCATGTTTATTATTTTGTCTCGACAGTAATCGGCTCGGATTTTTAACACAACAATAATGACGATTGTCATCATTCGAAATCAATAATAAAATAATCATCTTTTCTCTTTCGAGGTACGAAGTCTGTCTGAGAGGATAGATCGTTCGTTTTTCATCATCGTATCCCAAGATGTTCACCGCTACGGTGGGATTTTGAGCCTCAAAACGTTCAATGTGTTTTAACAGCATTGGAAAAGTCACTCCCGTCCAATCGAGATTTTTAGAAGTCTCCTCGTAATGAGAAACTCTATCGGAGTTCATTTTGACAGGGTATAAAGCGGAGGTGACTGCCCATTTAAAACACTGATCATCTTTATTTCTCACGTTGATCACAGCATTTTTTTTTAGCTAAGAAATACGGTAATTCCACGTAGGAAGACCCTTTGAATGAATCGTTTTCAGTTATATGAATTTCGAGTTTCAACACCTCATCGAACGTCCAATTACTACCTTCACATTGATAATTCGTGAGAGATGTCAACATCTTGTCTTTTATCTTTTTGAAAACATCTGATAAATCTGAACCTCGAAATACGGGTTCGACGTTAGATCGGAAAAATGTATTTGTCACGTTGCTCTCATCAGACTTCATGTCGATTTTATTCATCACGCAATGGAGTATCGTCTTAATTTTTAGTCCCACGTTCATGTGTTTGCGAAACAAATCCAATGCTTTTTTCTTCACCCGTTCCATAAACAATTTCAGATCAATTTTTTTGAACGAGGGAACCACATCGAAAGTTTTAAAAATGTCTTTCATCGCACTCTCCCATTCTACAGGCTTCATTTGGAATAGTTCTGTGATGAGTCGTGCTACATATTCTTCTCCTTTCCCTTCATTGATTGCTCGTTGAATTTCGCTCGATATATCTCGTTTGTCTAGAATCTGAAGTGCATCACTCGTTTTCGTTTTAGTTTTTCTTTTCTTTTCTTTTGAAACTTGAAGTTCTTCAATGGCTTTTCGTTTAGTCGTCTTCTTATTTTTCACAATCGAAACGTTTTTGATTTTTTTCGACGTCGGCATTTTGATTCCTTTTACTATCTTTTTCTTCTTCTCATTTTTCACAAACGATGCATTTTTTGATGTCTTTGCTATTGACATTTCGTTTGCTATTCCATCATTTCTCAAATATTCATGTATGACTTCAATTTTTTTTTATTTAGTTTTATGATTTCTGAAATGTGGAATTTTTAATAGTTTACAAATCTCGTTTAACTGAGGTATGGTTTTCTCATTTAAATTTTCCATTTTTTTATTTGTTTGCTCCATTTGTAAGAATATTTTTATTTTTTTTTCGAATTTTGTATTTAAATAATTTGTTAAAAAAGTTTTTTTTTTTTTACTCTTTATATATAAAAAAGATTTTTTTTAATTTTAATTTTTTCTTTAATGTGAAAATTTTTTTTTTTTTTTTTGATGAAATTAATCAATTTTTTATGTTCCTTAACATGAAAAAAATTGAATTAATATGAGAAAAAAAGGATGTTAAAATTTAACTTTTTATTTATATATAAAGAGAAAAAAAACTTTTACAAAAAAAATTTTTACATTAAAGAAAATTAAAAATTAAAAAAAAAAACTTTATTTATATATATAAAGAGTAAAAAAAAAAAAAAACAAACTTTTTTAACAAATTATTATTTAAATACAAAATTTAAAATATATATTATTTGCAAGAATTCATAAAACAAAAAACCAAATAATCAATCATGACAACAACACCTAAAAGATGCGAATTGAAATTGAAACGAGTCGAAACATGTAAAAAATTTGGTTTTAAAATCTATAGATTACAATGACATGATTCCATCGAATTGAACGAGGTCGAGACGAAGGGCTTAGAGCGCTACTAAAACAGATATAACATGCCTTTGAAATTGGATGAAACCATGTCGATTTGTTATACAACTATGAAAGCAATCTGCAGAATATCATCGTCGCCGAAGACAGAGAATTCGACAAGGATGATTTGTCGTTGTTCTATGGAAGTTACATATATCCAAAAATCTCACTCGAACTCATGGACAAATTGGGTGGTGAGAGCACGTTCACCGATGTAAAAAAGTTAAAAAAGTAAAGATGAACATTCAACACATTTTCAAAAAAGGAGAAAACACGAGTGTCAACATGCTAATAACGGACTTGGAAATATAAACAATAGAGAGATTGATTTTTAGCGAAGAAGAAGGAAAGAAAAAAGTAATGAGATCATCTTTAGATCTCATTACTTTTTTTTTTTTGTTTTTTTTGTTTTCCTTCTTCACTATTGCCCATATATTATAATAACGTTTCCTTTTTTCTCAAATGTCAGCGTCGATTCTTCTTTTCTTTTTTTTTGTGATATGTTATGTTTTTATAAGAACACATTTGTTTATACGAATCATAATTATGAACGAATGTTGTGCATCTCTCGGTAACACTCGCATCATTACCATTCTCTTCACAAGGTAGTGGTGACGGTGGAAAACGTCTCATTCTTTTAAATTTCAACCGCCTATCCCGATCTTTATTTAACTCTTTTATCATTTCTTTCCTAAGATATCCATCATTAGCATCTAATTGTTTTTCCACATCTTTTTCACACTCTATCTCGCGATATTCATCATTATCGTCTAATTGTTTTTCCACCTTTTTATATTATTTTTATACTTTCTATGATTTATATTTTATATTTATATAATTATATAATTTTTTTACATTATAATAACATACTCAAAATCGGTATATTCTTAAATGGTGAATTCTCACCAAACAACAAACCCTTGCCGAGTCGCTCAACGTTCTGCCCACTCTTCAGATAGAGACCATTTCCACTCAAAGAGTTGTCACCTCTAATGGGTTCTAGATACAATCCTTTTCCGCTGTCGTCTACGTGGACGCGACACACGGCTCCTCCCCTCTTCAAAAACAGTCTGCTGCCACCCATTAATTTCTCAACTGCCGAACTCGCGAGTCCCGAGAGAGCTCCCACGCTGAGAGTCTTTCCGAGAAAGGGCAATGCTTTTGTGGCAAAGGGTGATGCTTTTGCGGCGATTCCTGCCAATAGCGGTAGGAAACCGCCTTTCATTCTCAAATTGTATCTCAATTGAGCGGGACTCATTCTCACCGTCAACCCTCTTCCATCACGAATCGCTTTCTCCATCCTTTTGGTTTGACTTCTGGTCCAGGCGATCGAATCCTGACCGCCACTCGTCAGATCTTCGTGAGTGAATTTGAATCTCACCGCCTCACCTCGAGTTGTAAACGCTCTCTTAAGTTTCTTCCTCTGTCCTGCAGATATGTTCGCGTTTTTAACCACGTATTGTGTCATAATTCTTTTTTTAAAATATATTTTCTTCAATTGTCTTTTTTGTTTTAATGATAATTATATATATTAAATAATTTTTGTAAATTAATATTGCGTTATTTTATTTTGTTATTTATATATATACACAATATTTTTTTATTTTTTTTTTGCTTTTATACTTCTCTTATGTGAAATTGTATCATCACCCTCTCTCTGCGAAGATCTAACAGTTCACCATTTTGATCTGTCAACGTGGTTTTGAGACTATACAATGTGTCTAAAATCACTGGTAGATAAACTAAATTTCGAGGTCGTTCCACGATCTTATAACCCAGCGACACGTTTGGAAAAAAGGAATAGATCGTCGGTTGAGTGCTACCATTCACGTAGCTTCCAGCAATCACATCCACGTTCACCAGAATGCTATTGACTGCAAGAATGTCAACCGTATTTTCAGATGCCGCGTGCACTCGATACATCTTTCGATCGAATCCCAACATTTTGCCTATAGAATCGTCCGTTTTGAAATCCACTCGAAAATTATCTTCCAAATCCAACATTGTCTGTAAGGTATTAGGATTGGGAGCGAGTCTGATCTTGTTGCTTCCCTTTCCATCCGTCTTCATTCGCGTTTGAATGTAATTGTTCAAATCGTCTATGTTGTAACTTCATTTGGGAATTCGAATCTCCAACCAATCCACTCCGTCGGAATACTTAAACAAGTTATTTTTTTCAGTGACGTTGGGAAAGGAATAAAAAGTCTCCAGATTCACCAACGCCATCTCATATCTCTTCTCTCTATTCAATTCGATGGCAGGTTCGAATTTCGTTGCGAATCGAGTCGAATCGCCACTCACCACAATTTGAATGGATTGTTTTGCAGCCGTATTCTCGGCTATCCATTCTTACAATTCTCCTTGTTCGAACATTATATTTAATTTTATTTTTATTTTTTCAAAACTAATTATTTGAAGATTTATTATTTTCTAATTTTTTTATTTTCACGCTCTTATTATCATCAGAAACATAAAACTTGTCGAATCCGCACTGATATTTTCTGCGATTAAATTCACTAGTCAAATCGATCACGGCGAAATTGTAAAGTCCTCCATCCCAAACCCTCTTACAGAATCTCCTGAATTCCACCGCGCTCATGTTGTTTGCGATGTGATCGCTGTAGATGTGATTGAGATTCTTAAGATCTTGGAGAAAGAGACATAGAAAATTAGCGTTCTCCCTTATCGTCTGTCTGGGCAATCGAAAATAATTCTGCGACAGGTAGAAACAGTCCTCGTTGCTGTGATGACCCCTAACGTAATACGATTCGCATCGGTTCTGTCTCTCCAAAAGCAGATCGTCGAAAATCATGAGATTCTTATCTTCCGATTTCAATTCTCTAGGATCCGGAACATCGCTAGCGTTCTCATAAAATCGACACTCGACGTTCGAAGATGCATTTCTCTTCATCAATTCCATCACCGCACCATCCAAAATTGTTGAAAGAGAAGCTTCACTTTAGTCGAATTCCTCCCTACTGTCAACGATTCTGGCTATGACGTCCTTAGGCAATCTACGATCCATGCATTCTCGAAGCAATCTGTATTCGGGTTGAAACAAGCTCTTGCCAAACACAAACAATCTGTCGTAATCCAACCAGTCGGGTCGGGACAACAGATTCATCAACAGATTGGTCTTTCCACAATTCGATTTTCCCACTATCAAGCCTCTTATGCTTTTGGGAAAGAACTCATTATTCGACCTCTTAGTCGTGGCGTCGTTCCAAGACATATCTTTAATGTTCATCTTTGTTTACTTTTTTAGCTCACCTGACTTTCAGTCAGGAGAGCTATAGTGATCACTCACCGTCCGTCGTCCGTCGTCCGTCATCCGTCGTCCGTGAACATGGTGTTTGCGTCTTCTCCTCCCAAACCGCTGAACCAATTTAATTGATATTTGAGATAGTAGTTTGTTATGACATCGCAATTTGATTTTGTTCAAATCAAGTTGCCTCGCCTGTGGGTAGGGCCACACCCAAAAAGTGTGCTGAAATCTTAAAAAATCTTCTTCTCATGAACCAGCAGTAGCAGAGACTTGATATTTGGTGTGCAGCTTCCTTTTGAGGTGTAAACTCAGATTTGTTCAAGAGAAGTTTGTGGGGCTATACTTGGCATCGTTATGGGAGGGGAAAAATTTTTGGACCCGCCCAAAATTTCTATTTTCCAAACCGAGAGGCTGATTTGAACCAAATTTTATGTGAGGGCTTATTGGGTCATAAGTACCTAATTTATGCTGATTTTTTTTTTCCCGTAGCCCCATGGGAACCGCAGGAGCTAAAAATAGAAAAAAATTAAAACGCCCATATCTCCAAAACTGCACGGCACCGAGAATTTTTATTTGGTGTGAAGCTTCCTTAGGACCAACAGAAAGAATTGGTAAAAAAAAATTGCCATCGGTTTTATCATAAGGTACAGTTTCGGGACTTTGAAAAAGTGCTGAGTCAGCACTTTTTAACACTGTAGGCAATGGGAAAAACATTAAAAAATCTTCTTCTCCAGATCCAGCAGGCAGAATCTTTTGATATTTGGTATGCAACATTGTAGGGTGGATCTGATTAAAGTTTGTTCAAATCGGCCCCTGGGTTCATATTTGGGCTCAGTATAGGAGCCCGATTTTGAACTTAGTTCATTTCAGGCAAATTTCTTTAAAAATCTTCTTCTCCAGATCCAGCAGGCAGAATCTTTTGATATTTGGTATGCAACATTGTGGGGTGGATCTGATTCAAGTTTGTTCAAATCGGCCCCTTGGGTTTATATTTGGGCTCAGTATAGGAGCCCAAATTTGAACTTAGTGCATTTCAGGCAAATTTCTTTGAAAATCTTCTTCTCAAGATCCAGCAAGCAGAATCTTTTCATATTGGGTATGCAACATTGTGGGGTGGATCTGATTCAAGTTTGTTCAAATCGGCTCCCTGGGTTTATATTTGGGCTCAGTATAGGAGCCCAAATTCGAACTTAGTGCTTTTCAGGCAAATTTCTTAAAAAATCTTCTTCCCCAGATCCAGCAGGCAGAATCTTTTGATATTTGGTATGCAACATTGTGGGGTGGATCTGATTCCAGTTTGTTCAAATCGGCCACCTGGATTCATATTTGGGCTCACTATAGAAGCCCAAATTCGAACTTAGTGCATTTCAGGCAAATTTCTTTGAAAATCTTCTTCTCAAGATCCAGCAGGCAGAATCTTGTGATATTTGGTATGCAGCATCCTTAGGGGGGTGAGATTCAAGTTTGTTCAAGCCATGTCCCTAGGTCCATATTTGGGCTCACTGTGGGAGCTTGAATTGTAACTTTGTTCGAAATGAGGAATTTTCTTAAAAAATCTTCTTCTTCAGATCCAGCAGTCGGAATGGTTTGATATGTGGTGAGTAGCATCCTTGGGGGGGGGGGGGGGGGGGGGGTAGGGGGGATTCAAGTGTGTTAAAGCCAAGTCCATGGGTCCATATTTGGGCTCCCTGTGGGAGCCCAAATTATAACTTAGTCAATATGAGGAATTTTTCTTTAAAAATCTTCTTCTTCAGATTCAGCAGTTGGAATGTTTTGATATTTGGCATGGAGCAACCTTAGGGGGCTGAGATTCACGTTTGTTCAAGCCAAGTCCCTTGGTTCATATTTGGGCTCACTATGGGAGCCTGAATGACAACTTAGTTCAAAATGAGGAATTTTCTTTAAAAATCTTCAGATCCAGCAGATGAATGCATTTGATATTTTTTATGCAGCATCCTTAGGGGGGTAAGATTCAAGTTTGTTCAAGCCATGTCCCTAGGTCCATATTTGGGCTGATTGTGGGAGCTCGAATTGTAACTTGGTTCAAAATGAGGAATTTTCTTTAAAAATCTTCTTCTTCAGATCCAGCAGTCTGAATGTTTTGATATTTGGTGTGCAGAATCCTTAGGGGTGTGAGATTCAGGTTTGTTAAAGCCAAGTCCCTGGGTTCATATATGGGCTCCCTGTGGGAGCCCGAATTATGACTTAGTTCAATATGAGGAATATTCTTTAAAAATCTTTTTTTTAGATCCACTGGTCAGAATATTTGGATATTTGGTTTCAGCTTTTCTTAGGAGGAGCAGATGCAACTTGTGGAAATCAATTCTCCGGGTTGATATTTAGGCTACCATGTCAGGTGAGCGCCCTCAGGCCCCCTGGGGCCTCTTGTTTTTTTTTGTTATTTTAGATTTTTTCAAACACAATTTTTTATGTTTTTTCAAACTCAGTTTTTAATATTATTATTTATTTATATTACACCGTCGTGAGTTCTCTTCAATCCAGATCCACTCGTCATTTTGGCTAAATCTTGTATGGGTACCACAGCATCCTTAAAATATTTCCAACTTTTCGGCGTTCGCTTTAACGTAGCTCGCTTCGCCGGTGGACTGATCAACTTGTCGATCAACGCGTCGGCTGCCCTCTTGCCAGCCACAGAAGCTATCCTACCACTGGCTTCGGAAGCGGTTTTCTTACCAGCATCCAAAGCCGTCTTCTTACCAACCTCAAACGCGGTCGATGCGAGTTTTCTACCTGCATCACTCGTGAACACTCACATTATAGAATTGACGATGCCAGAACCACCTTGAACATAAGTTCTAACGTATCCCCTGTTCTTTATCACCAACATATTTTTATTTATAATATATATTTTGTTTTCACTGGTAAATCGTTTGTTGTTTGAATACTTTTTATTATTCTAGTGTAAAATTTACTATTTTTATTTTATATATTTTGTTTGTTTGTTTGTTTCTCTCTACTTATTATATACATCAATCCTTCAATTCGTTCATCAGCCTTTTATAATGTTTTTTTTTCAAAACCTTCTGTCGTAACAATTCATCACATATGCTAACTATCTCATTATCTAATCCTGTGTTACCAGCGCGTCTACTTGCCATCAACAATCTCAATCTCTGAACCAGAGCGTCAGAATCGCTCGGAAGAAAAGTAGTTCTCACTCCTTTTCCGGTTCTCGACTCGTCAAATTTCTTATTCATATCCCATATGGGTTTCACCACTTTCGTCCACTTGTAACCTCTGTTGGCTTTGGGTCTCGTCTCTCTGGCATCGTTATTTCTCTTCATGGCGTGGGTCTGAACCAGAATGTCACCATAATTGTCGAAATCCTGTTCCGTGTAACTCCAGGCTTGTCGAAAAGGAGCAATTTGCGCAGTCCATCAGTTATTTTATACTTATTCGAACCGACAATTAAATCTTCATCATCCATTTCCACTTCTGTGTCACCCACAAAAGTTCTACCGTCCGAATCCTTATAAATTCCATACAACAGATCTCTCTTACCACCATCCTCAGACGACGCAACACTACCAGTGGTGATAGTCGAAGCTGTATCATCCCTCTCGCTCACGTCGGTTTCGATTCTCATGGGAACGTAATCCGGTGTAGATTGAAAGGAAAACTGTTTTGTAAAACTACCGGGCAACGAACCCATTCTCAAAGAACTCTCTTTTATGGGTCTCAATTCTTCAACTATCTCCTTCTTTCTTCGCTCTTGAACCTCCGTCACAGGTTTAAATATTTTTGTGGCCTCACGTTTGAGTTCCATCTCTCCAAGACGTCTGCTTCTGTCAGCCAATTGAATGCTCTTCTTGGCAAGTTCATATTCATTTAAAAGCTGATCTCGGCATTTAGCATCCATCTGTAAAAACATTTTTTTCGTTTTTAAATTATTAATATTTCCTTTGAGTATGCTAATGTGAGTTATTTATTATTTTCAAAATTAAATGTATAATTCTTTTTATGTTTTAAGTAAATAAAAATCTTCTGTCTTTAATATAATAACTAAAAATCAGTTGAGGAAAAACATTTTACATGATAAACCTCTATAAATGCGTTTTGCCTCTGAACGCGTTAAAATCGCATAACAGATTATTCACTCAATGACAAACTGGAGAACTTTGAAAAGTTTAAAAGTTTTAGTGAATAAGAAGCCAGTTTCTGATTTAACGCGTTTGAGAATAATTACATCCGTTAAAAGGGTCCTTTCATGTCTCCGAACATTATCACGAATATATTAAAAATTATTTACCACTTAAACCTAATTAAGTGGAAAATGCGCCTTTATTATCTATTATTAAAACGATCCATTAAACGAAAAACCTTCATTCACACCAAAATAAACATGAGTGTCAGTTTACCTATTAAAATTCACTCAAGTGAAAAAAGTTTTATAATAGAATTTTATTTGAATGAAACAATTCTACGAACTATTTTTTATTTGAATGAAACAATTCTATAAAGTGTTTTATTAAAATTTATTTCACAAAATTTATTTCACAAAATTTATTTCACAAAATTCCTAATTTTATTGGAAACGTGGCAGTGGTTTTCGGGTTCAGTATCACCTTTTTTCCATGTACCGCACAGAGGTCGATTTTCTGATGTAGAATCCGCAAATGGGTTTCCCCGATCGGATCGCACTTTAACCGTTCAAATACCCGTTGGTGAACGTAGGTGATACAGATGATACAGAATCCGCAAACCACTTTTTGATGCTGATACAGAATCCGCAAAACGTTTTTTGCTCGCGCGGTTAACGTGCGATCCGATCGGGGAAACCCATTTGCGGATTCTAGATCAGAAAATCGACCTCATTTTCTTAAAATTTCATACATTTCTTTCACTCTTGAGCGACGTGTACAATGTACGCGTTCGCCAACGGGTATTTGAACGTTAAAAGTGCGATCTGAGAGTCTCAAAAACCAATTGCCGATTCTGTATCACCATAAAAAACGACATTTTGTGTACTTGTACACGATTTTAACACTGAATCTTATGGAGGTGTACATCCATGTACGTGTACATGTCCAAAATCGTGTACAAGTGATACCGAATCCGCATTTTTTACCTACTTAGGTCTGCATCAGTTGGTGGCAATGGGATGAAATATCTGTGAGGTATGTCATCATTTCTTCAACAAGTTCTTGAGAACTTCTGTTGGTAATAAAACACTTTGGTTCTTGGTATTCTGGAACATTACTACATATGCTCACACTCAATGGTCGGTGTTCTGCTTCCCATATCAGTTTATCACTGTCGATAGGTAGACTGGATTTGACAAAGTAACTTTCAAAATCAAAGGTTGCACGGTATGGATAAAACTTCTTCTCTTCGGGCACTTCTATTCCTTCATCTTCTAACAGATCAAATACGGACTGGGATGGATGGTATACACCGCCAACATACTGGTAATTTACTTCTTTACTTCATCTGAACATGTTTTCTCGTGGCGATTTAATTTCTTCACAGTGTGCCATAATCTGCCGCATTTGCGGCATTCAAAGGATTTGCAGTATTGGTCTATATCAATGATGTAGCTAAAATGGTTTCTGTATACGTTCACATACATGGTATTCTCAAACTTTCTGTGAGATCTCTGGTCTAATTTGGCAACAATTTGGTCATCATCACTCTTGACAAGTTCATATACTTGGATATTAACTTCAAAACATTTCTCCAAGTCGGGTAATTCGGCGAAAGTGACTCCACGGAATTCATTCTTTGGCTTCTTCGTATATTTGCTGTACATGGCATCTGTTGTATAGTTGAGGTTGTCTGTTGTGGAACCACTCCATAAAGCTAAACATCGGAAGATACACAGGTTGTCATCGTATCGTAGGTAAACTTGTGATGTTTATCTTTCACCAAAGCATTTACTGCTTTGTTCTCGAGAATATAATCGGGAAAATCTTCTACCATTCCAATTGGGTGGTCTTTCAACTTATTCACATAAAAGGTGACGTTCGTAACTCTCTCCACAAGCCATTTGGTGTTGGGTCGTTTTAACTTGGCCCTTTCCTGGATATCTTCTTCTATGACATCATCAAGGAATTCTTCAAAGTCTTCTTGGCAGCATACTAGTTGTGGAACATCAAGTACCCGGGCGTTGTTTTGTGATGGATGGTAATACTTCAGTTCATTCGTTTCATTGTATCTCAGGATAAATCCAAAACTAAGATTAATTTTAAATCTTAGGTGTTGTGGCAGAAATACGGTAGTCATCAATTCACCATTCATCGTCTTAGTGTTCACATCGTTGATCCGGTAGTTATACTGGTCCTAGACTCTCCTGTTCATCATATGGCGAGTTCTAATAGAACTCCAGTTATCTTCGTATACATTAAAAACTCCATCAGTCTCTTCTTCAGACATCATATTCTTGTCAAAATCAATAGGGTCAACATCATAACGGGTGGTCGTCATGGTCCGTGGTTGTTTGGTTGGTCCTCTCTTCGGTTCATCGGTCTTCCTTTTAGCTGGTAAAGGAACTGGTCGATGGGCAATGCTCTTGTGTAGGTTTAAAGGAGTAGTTGGTTAAACTCCTGGCCGCATTCCATACATGTATAGATCTCCAAACATTTCTTAAGGTGTTGATCTAGCTTTTGCTTCGAAACATAACTCTTGTTACAATTCTTCTCTCCATGGGTATTTCTGCGATGGCGATCTCCATTCGTTCTTGTAGTAAAGGTCTTCCCATACTCTTCACAGGCATAAACATCAGTCCTGGTAACGGCAGTAGCAGCACCAGACTCCATCTTCATAAAACGTTTGCGAAGGCAAAATTGCTATAGAAAACTCTCTAGCGATGTGTTCAGTTCGAAGGATCGAAACAGAATGACGCGACGTTACTCTTCTCCGGAATTTATATCTACGTGACGGACGTGTTCTTAGGGTGATACATGTAGATAAGGAGTCATTTAAAGAAATTGCTAAATATAAACTCTAACAATTAGTTAGGGGGTCAGTTAAGGATGTTACTAAAAATAGAGCGTTTATAAAAATATAGTTCCAAGTAGAAGCAGAGGATTCTGGGTAAACTTGTCCTATAGCACTACGTGCTATTCTTAAACAATTTATTGGAAAAAAACGTCATGGGAAAATCGGACCCAGAAAATTACTACAGTTCAATTGAACACAACCCCAGGGGCCCATAGGTACTATAGCACTATGTGCTACTATTAAAATCTACGGTTTCGCGGTCCTAAATAGGATTCTTGAAGAATCCGTAGTAAATAAAGTCGTTTTTGGTGATTTAGAGGGATTGTCGGGCTGTTTGTGGCAATTCTACGAATCGGGAAATTACTCCTGTTCAATCGAACACACCCTCTGCACATACCCCTGTCTTGTTGTAGGCCTTTGAGTAACATAGCAACCACGTGATACCATAGAAACCAAGATGGCGGCCTCCAGTATACAAAATGGACGACAGAAACATGTATCACCCTAACAACACGCGCTGTGCATGCGCACTCACTCCATGTATCAATATGGGGATGACGTCACAAGATGGCCGCACACGCTGGTTACCATGACAACACAACATGGCGCCACTGGGTCACGTGACTATGACGTCACATGAGATCATCCATGAGATCATCCAACTGGCCCCTGTCCGGGTACATGACATACTACTAACCGCCTCGAAGGAGTTGCGATTATGGTATCACTGTACTAAATATTTGGTTGAGAATTATATGCCTTAATATGTTGAACTCGGGTGTGATGCAATATTCAAAAATAAGACTCCTAGAAAAAAAAACCTATTGTTTGATAAAACTGTTTACCTTTTACCCATCGTAGCGGCCAAAACCGGCCAGC
Organism: Pictodentalium vernedei; assembly: GCA_031216915.1. NCBI lineage: Eukaryota > Metazoa > Mollusca > Scaphopoda > Dentaliida > Dentaliidae > Pictodentalium > Pictodentalium vernedei. The sequence continues at coordinate 546,675,206 of CM062297.1, forward strand.
GCTATTCACAAAATTCACCATTCAATTTTTATTACTTTTTCATGTTTTTGTCACAAAAATATAGCTTATTACCTCTCACTGGAACGAGCTTATCGAGCTCGTTCCAATGAGCGGTCATAAGCTATGTTTTTGTCGCAACAAATCAAAAAATTTAATGCTTCGAGAATTTTATTTGCAAGTGTCGTCTGCTTTTCGTGTTAGGTACGGGTTTAAAGCATTTTATTAGGTTTTTACATCAATGCTGAATACTCCACAAGAAACAGGAGATGATCTGAGTATTTTCTGGGTCTAAAAAATGCAGTTAACTCTGTGTGTTTTTGTTGAAAATTCCCAGAAAAAAGTTGGGTCCAAGGACGGTACTTCACTTCCTGTTGAAATATTTCTCTTATTTGCTGAACGACCCCCTGTTGTCTGGTCAGAGGAAGTTGTGTGTACTTTCTGGAGGTATTTGAATATCTCATTTTAAATTATGCGATCACATATTTTCACTTAATTTTTATAATGGTCGCCTATGGGAAAATATTTAGTAATGTGATACCTTACACACCCCAGGTACATAGAAAACACTTCGCATTGCACTAGTGCTAGATTTCCTTGGCTGTGGTTTCATGTCAACTCTTTCAGAGCGACGGAGCCAGGGGGCGCGCGCCCCTCCACTTTTTTCCACAGATATGTTTCGCATTTACACGATGAGTTAAAATGGGCGCATGCACACGTGTCCATATACAAACATTCCTGTAACATTAGTTGCAAACCCAAACAATATTTGGCCAAAGAATCCCACTCTCTCGGTCGCTTCGGTCCGTTTCTTCTACTTCAACTATCTTCCAACCCGAATGCAGAACGTCACAGGTACCAATGCCACGAATTGAAAAACGCCAAGCAATATGGCCACTAAGAGGAAATGTAGCACCAGTTGAACCCTCCTACCAGAAGAATCCAACCACGAAAGACAGGGACTGTCTCAACAAGGCTGAGATAAATTATGAGCTCCAAAACAAAGCACTAGACAGGTTGAGAAGATATACAGATCAACTACGATTTCTAGCCTATGCTAATCAACAGCAAACCAAAAATATGGTAAAGACAGCCGACAGCTGACGTGACACCATCTTATCTATGACATAATCAAACAGTGTACATGGTCTTTATCATCTTAAGCTTCTTATAAACAAAGGAGCCCTTTATCATAATACCTTTATCTATGACATAATCAAACATACCAGTTGCCCTTTATCTATTTGCATAACTATACAACGTGACACTATCATATCTTCTTATAAACAAAGATTCTCTCTATCTTAATCACCATTATCTATGCATTGACAAAGACCAGGTGTTATCTATCATAATTCCTTTATGATATGTCTAAACAAAACCAGTTAGTCTTTATGTCTAAAGCATTTTGTATGCCGTTACATGTACATGTCCTTGACAACATTTACCTTAGAGATATTTACCAAGAAATAAAGTTACGGGAGGGGCAGGGAGGGGATAGGGGGATGGTGACACTCTTTTGTTAGTACTCATTGGGTACCTCAGTTCGAATGTCCCCCAGCTTTGGGCTAGCCTTTGAAAGGAGGGAGGAACAGTCCAGGGCTTTGGTGGGGAGGGACTGGGCTTTTGGAAGGGAAGCCCACATACAGGGAAAACCAAAACAATGTGGGGAAAGCCTAAATAGGTTATACATATCCCGGGTCCTAAAATGGGCTTTGGGAAGGGATAGCCTAAAAAAATAGGGTACATACAGGGCGGGTAGGGTGAGGGGGCGCCTAAAAATAACCTAGGCCTAGTGTGGAGAGGGGAGGGTAGAGGGGGCTGGGAGGCCTAATGGATTTGAGCACCGCGGTCAATGACCTCGGTCATGGTCTGACCCCGGGGTCCTGGTAAAGAGGGCAGATCTCTGCATCCTATACTACTCATGTAATTCAGCTGTGAGCCAGTCGAAAGTTACTCTTTCTGCAGTTACTCTACCACTAGGGAACAAAATTTTACACAAAGTACTTTAATAGATGCTGATGTGGCGTTAACCCCCCTATAAATAAATAATTTGCACAAACTTGTACAACTAACGTTAGCTTATAAACAGGTAACGCATTGTTATGGCTAACCCGTCGTTCAAGGAAGACACTTTGTTGAAAAAAAGAACTCAACTTGTACTCTCTAAAACCGGTTGGGTTAAAAATCAGCCCACATCCACTGGGTTGAGTGAATATGAATCCTGTTGGATTCATATGGGGGGGGGGGGGGGGGGGGGGGGGCTCTACAGCTATTGCCCTGCAATAGTAGGAGTAAAAGATAGTAGTTTCCAGGATAACACTGTAGTGATAGTGTGACTGAAGTGGGGTTGTACATCATCGTCTAGCTAATTGTAGTGACACTGAGAGCCAATAGACGAGCCAGTTTTCCAATGATAGAAGTTAACCAACAGTAATATCCCCAAGACTTGTCCCCCAAAACAGTGATCCTCACCAGTTTCCAGTTGTCCCCATCACTCCCTGAAGGGTGATCCCCACTAATCCTCAATTGTCTTCACTAGTTCTCAAACATCGGGCCCCAGTGATCCCCCAATTCCTGTATGTGCCCGTGTGTTGCATGTGTTTTTGCGCACATTAGGAGACGGTATAACCACATGTGACACAATCGCAGGAACCATACAAGATTTCCTGCAAGACGTTGGACTATGTAGGAAGTGAAACGGGGCTAAGGTGAAGGCGTCAATCTTGTTGGAATAGAAACGGTGTTGTGACAGAATACGTTAAATGTGATAGTATAGTTTGAAGTTGAGAATGGTTATACAATACAGCAGTCATAAGTAGAGAGTGGTGGTTGTAGTACTATGCAGGACTGTCTAATGATAGCGATAGCCAACACTGGGGATAATAAATATCCACACATTTTCACACTAAAGGTGAATCAGCCTAAATCCCTCGCACCCAGAATTACTATCAACACACCGAAAATATGGCGTTGCACCGTAACAGCCTGTCAACTATCATTTTTATACCCCCTTAAATCAAAAGTATTTTTCCAGGGGTAGAGCCATAGCAATGAAATGAGATTATTGTTAATCACTGAGGTTGCCAACTAGGGGGGGGGGGGGGGGTCCAAATCTGTCGGCCCACCGAAACTCGCCCTATGCCGATGTTCATCGATTAGGCCGAGGCATCTTATAGCAAAATAAGATGTCTCGGGATAATCGTGAATAAATTTTAAACGCTTAATTAATAAAGCTTCAACAAATGAATGTTTCGGCCCACGGCGAGGATCGGAAGACTGTATAATCTAGTGACCGGCCCTGGGGGGGGGGGGGGGGGGGGGGATTTTGGATGTTAAGTACATCCGAAAACCCGGAGGAGACAAAATCAAAACGTCTAACCTCGTTGAAAGTCCAAATTATTCTCTCGGAATTGGAATACAAACCAATACACAATATCTTCTCGGTCACAGAAAACCCGTGCGCGCTTACCAATAATGAACCGCATGAGTTATTTCACTCCATGAACACCAAGTGTGTCGACCAGCCGAAGTGATTAACCCATTTTTCTTTCTCTTGCCAATATAGAAATTTAAGGCTACTAACAAAGTGACTTAATGCATTTAACATTGAAGCGATCAATCCGCCTTCATACATTCAGATATATATACACACACATACACTCATATATATAGGCATGTGTGTACATATCATATGTATGGTAATTTCGTTTATTATATATATTTTTTTAGCTCAACTTGACAAAGTCAAGCTGAGCTATTGCCATCACTTCTCGTCCGTCGGCGTACGTACGTACGTACGTTAGTACGTTAGTACGTTAGTACGTACGTCCACAATTTCCTTTGGCACACCTCACAGGTCGCATTTATGATCAGATTACTTTGAAATTTGGTATGCTTGTTTGAGGTGACCTCTAGATGGGAGCTATCGATTTTCTTCAATTTCCGTCAAAAATGTCGCCGCGGCCAACGTTCTTAGAACTTAGTTTAGTCAAACCACAATATTTCCCTTTGGCACACCCTACAGGGCACATTTATGATTTGATTGCTTTGAAACCTGGTATGCTTATTTAGGGTGACCTCTAGATGGGAGCTATCGATTTTCTTCAATTTCCGGCAAAAAATTTTGCCACGGCCAACGTTCGTAAAACTTAGTTTAGTCAGACCTCAATATTTCCCTTTGGCACACCCTACAGGGCACATTTATGATCAGATTGCTTTGAAACCTGGTATGTTTGTTTGGGAAGACCTCTAGATGGGAGCTATCGATTTTCTTCAATTTCTGGCAAAAAATGTTGCCGCGGCCAACGTTCTTAGAACTTAGTTTAGTCAGAAGACTCAATATTTCCCTTTGGCACATCCTACAGGGTACATTTATGATCGAATTGCTTTGAAACCTGGCATGCTTGTTTGGGGTGACCTCTAGATGGGAGCTATCGATTTTCTGCAATTTCCGTCAAAAAATGTTGCCGCGGCCAACGTTCTTAGAACTTAGTTTAGTCAAACCACAATATTTCCCTTTGGCACACCCTACAGGGCACATTTATGATTTGATTCCTTTGAAACCTGGTATGCTTATTTAGGGTGACCTCTAGATGGGAGCTATTGATTTTCTTCAATTTCTGGCAAAAAATGTTGCCACGGCCAACGTTCGTAGAACTTAGTTTAGTCAGACCTCAATATTTCCCTTTGGCACACCCTACAGGGCCCATTTATGATCAGATTGCTTTGAATCCTGGTATGCTTGTTTGGGGAGACCACTAGATGGGAGCTAACGATTTTCTTCAATTTCTGTCAAAAAATGTTGCCGCGGCCAACGTTCTTAGAACTTAGTTTAGTCAGAAGACTCAATATTTCCCTTTGGCACACCCTACAGGGTACACTTATGATCGGATTGCTTTGAAACCTGGCATGCTTGTTTGGGGTGACCTCTAGATGGGAGCTATCGATTTTCTTCAATTTCCATCAAAAAATGTTGCCGCAGCCAACATTCTTAGAACTTAGTTTAGTCAGACCACAATATTTCCCTTTGGCTCACCCTACAGGGCTCATTTATGATTAGATTGCTTTGAAACCTGGTATGCTTATTTATGGTGACCTCTAGATGGGAGCTATCGATTTTCTTCCATTTCCGTCAAAAATGGTTGCCACGGCCAACGTTCTTAGAATTTAGTCTAGTCAGACCACAATATTTCCCTTTTGTACACCCAACAGGGCACATTTATGATCGGATTGCTTTGAAACCTGGCATGCTTATTTGGGGAGGCCTCTAGATGGGAGCTATCGATTTTCTTCGGTTTCTGTCAAAAAATGTTGCCTCTGGCAAAAAAAATAACATTGGTACCAATGATCTTCAATTTTGCCATTTCATTTATAACTTACCAAGTTCAAGTTTGTCAAGGTGAGCTACAGTGTCATTGACACTTTCATTTTACATTACCCCCACCCCAAAATTCAACGTCCCCGTTGAAAAAACAAACAGGGAGAGTTATTTACAGCCCTCCGAAGAAGAAAGGAAAAAAAAAACATATATAAAAAAAAAACAAAAACAGCAGAAATAAAAAAAAAACATCTAGTATTGAGTTTTAGTCAATGTTGGTTGGTTCCCCGTGGTACAACCACAATTTTAAATACTTTCACATTAGATAATGCTCTATTACGATAGGGTTCCTTTCAGGACCAAATGTTATAGCATTAGGCCGAAATAGGTCCCCGACCAGTACTAAGTACTGCCAGAAGCCGACTAAGTCATGCCGCAGGAGATGTAAATCGTCAGAATGGACCTATTCAAGCATAATCGACAACCTTTTTTTTTTTTTAATTTTATGGTCCTATCCAGAACCCCAGCATAAAACATCGATCAACATTGATACAAATAACGTGTATAAATATTTGAAGGGACGCTATGTATTCATAAGAATTAAGTTCTTTCAGAACTTATGTACTATTATGTGATCGTTATTCTATCAATTATGAAACAACGTTCTTTTAGAACTTATTTACTATTATAGGCGTTATGCCTTTAACTACAACATCAAGCTCCCATAGATCTCATATGTTTATTTAAAGCGTCATGCTTTTAACTGTATAATTAATTACTCAATGTGAACCTAGTTCCTCCAAAACTGAGGCAAGATGTCTTGCGTAAAGATGCTGACCTGCATTATTCAAATGTACTCCATCTTTTGCAAAATGAACACGGGACACTTTGAATAGTGGCTTGTAAAAAAATTCAGGACCCTCAAGAGCTCTATAAAACTCGCAAACAGTCGCTCATCTCAGTTCATATAAGGTGATAGACACCTTATGTTTCAAACAGGGAAATAGTCCCAATAAAACAATAAAGTTAACGCCAAAGCGTTTAAGGGAGTCTAAAAGTCCCTCTACTTCTCTTTTAAAAACTTCTAAATTGAAAGTGTCACAATCAATGTTATTTTCGCCGATTTGAATCACGACAGTCTCTATATCAACAACCCGAATCCTCTCAAAATGATGCACTTTGGCTCCAGAGATTCCATGGAATATTGTTGAACGTAGTCGTGCCGGAATTCTTCCTTTCCAACTTCCAATTCTTTTGACAAACGAGAGTCCCATAACCATTTCCATTATGCTAGAAGGAGAACAATGACACAGAGAACAGTATCTGATTTTCACAAACAACATTCTCTCCGCAAAAAGATTATACATCTCTTTACATGTAAATGTAATGGGGAACCAGCTCAAAAACAAACAAACAAAAAAAAATTCCATCTTCATAAATTTCCGTGAGATAGTTCTTTCGACCAAGCTGACCTGTTTATTAATTTAGATTGCTACCACGGACACGTCGCTTACGAAAATCCAATTATACTTAGATGGTACCGTCTTTAACTTACATAACTCTAATATTCTGAAGAATAGCCTATAATATAACTCGCACCACCCTCGTCAAACACGCGCACAAAAAAAAACCCATACAACGAATCCCAACCCTCTCGCGCACCGAATCACAAAAATGAACCGGTCAGCGGGCTCAAGAACGACCTTGACGGGTGAAAAAAGGAGACAACCACACTTGTATTTGTCATTTCTTGCAACCGATCTAAAACAAACAACCCCCCCCCCCCCCCCCCCCCCCCAGTTTCCCGGAACCACATATCAAAAGCGGCAATCCCCAACACCGGGGAAGTGACGCAATTTAAAATAATACAATACAAGCCAAACACAGCTCATATAATACTGACGAGCCAATGGCTCATCTAACCAAATATCTACAAAACATGAAATTTTGGTTCTACATTAAATACCTATCGAAGGCAGTTCTATATCGAAGGCGGGTTTGTAAGCGCTAAATCAAAACTCAAATCTATACAATAGCTATCGCACTTAACGCAAAATATACACCCCAGGTCTACGCGAACTGCCACCCTAATCCCCAAATATCAAGTGGGTTGTCAAAAAAAAAAAAAAAAAACGGAAAAGAGAGAGAAAAAAAAAGAATATAATTAAAAAAAAAAAAAAATTCCTGAGAATCTAGTCGGCGCGGTCGCCGGAGGGTCCGACCACGCCTACTAGTTGGACCTTCATCGAGGAACACCTCCTCCTCCCCAGGACTCTCCACCGAGGACCGGTCTACTATATTTTCACTAGGACCATCAGGAGTGGGACACATGGGGGCACCCAAATCTGAATTAACCACTTCTGACATACGTGTGTAACATTTCTTCAGTCTGTTGAAATGTACCACTGGTGGTTTACCACCCCCGACGCGAAACACGAGGTAATTTGCGTCCGAGAGTTTGCTTTTTATTATGTAGGGACCAACCCAAAATTTCGCAAATTTTGAGGTTTGTCCTTTATTTACTCTAGGTAAGTAAAGCCAAACCTTATCCCCAACAGTCAAAGGTTTGCCGAAAAATCGTTTATCATAGATTGTCTTCCTTCTCTTAATTTCTGAATCACATTTCCGCAAAACTAATTGGAAAATGTGGGCCAGACGACCCTCTAAATCACTTACATACTGAGAGGGAGCACAATCTCTATCAGGAATCTTACCAGCAATTAACTCTGTAGGTAAAGTAATTTCTCTACCAAACATGATACTAAAGGGGGTGAACCCAGTAGTCTCATGTTTGGCGCTTCTATAAGCCATCATGGTGAATGGAAGATAATACTCCCAGTCACCATGATTATCTTCTACAAAGCAGGCTAACATAGCCGCTAAGGTTCTATTAAACCTCTCAACTTGTCCGTCACTTTGAGGCATATATGGAGAGGTACGAGTCTTCTTAATCTCAAAATAGCGACAAACTTCTTGAAATAGATCCGACTCAAAATTCGATCCCTGATCTGAATGTATAAATTTCGGCATACCATACCGACTAATCCACTCTCGAATCACAACATTGGCTACTGTAATTGCCCTTTGATTCGGAATAGCAAAAGCCTCCGTCCATTTGGAAAAATAATCTGATATGACCGATTTATAAATATTACCATGAACGGACTCGATTAATGGCCCTAAAATGTCTAAAGCAATTCGTTCCATGGGCTCCAATACTTTATCTGTTACCAAAGGAGCTCGACTGGCCTTGCCAGGCGGTTTACGACGCTGACAACTCGGACAGGACTGTACCCAGAGTTCTATGTCACGACGCATGCCTACCCAGAAAAACCGTTCTCGAATTTTCGAATATGTTTTATGGACGCCCAAATGTGCACCCACTAAAGAGTCATGATGCTCCTTACACACTTGACTTCTTAAGTCTTTTGGGACCACCCACAAAAATTTACTGGGGGCCCCTATTTGTGTCCATTCTCGAAAAAGAATGCCATCTTCCACAGAAAATTGTTCCCACTGACTCACATACTTTGAAGTTCCGAGGGCTCTCCTTTTAACTTTTCAAGACTAGGTTTTTCTCCTTTTAACTTAATTTCCAGAATTTTTTTATAACGGGATCAACCCGCTGATTTTCCTTAGTCAATTTAATTCCAGATTCAAACTCTACAATGTTAATATCGTTTTTATTACAGGATGGAATCCTACTCAGGGCGTCTGCATTTTTATGCTGTTCACCACGACGATGAACTGTCGTGAAATCGAACCCACTGAGGTATTCCAGCCAACGCGCCACCTGCCCAACAGGTTCCTTAAAATTGAACAACCACTGCAAGGACCCATGGTCGGTTCGCAGTGTAAAATGCTTATCAATAAGAAAATGTCTAAAATGTTTGACACTCTTAATTACGGCTAATAATTCTTTCCGGGTAACACTATAATTTTTTTCGTGCTGGGAATGGGCTTTACTAAAATAAGCTATTACTCGCTCCTTGCCCTCTATAATTTGAGACAAAACTGAGCCAGAGGCGAAATCACTTGAATCCATGTCTAAAATAAATTCATGCTCAAAATTCGGGTAAGCCAAAATTGGGCTTTGACACAATTTGCCTTTTAACACATCAAAAGCTTCTTGTTGGGCCTCGCCCCAGACAAACTTCTCGCTCTTACGAGTTAAAGGGCTAGCCAAAGTGGAAAAATGGGGTACAAACGTCTGATAATATGCAGATAACCCGACAAAACTCCATAGATCTTTCAGACAAGTTGGAACAGGACAATCTATTACACGCGCAATTTTCGCCGGGTCAGTTGACAAGCCCGACGCGGAAACAATGTGACCTAAATATGAAACCTGACGTCTGAACAACGCTCACTTAGAGGGTTTCAGTTTAAACCCTGCAGACCTTATTCTGCTAAAAACCTCTTGCAATCGTTCAATATGCTCCTGGAATAACCGCGCATATATAATGACATCATCAAGATATATGAGACATGTTTTCCAGTGTAACCCTCTTAGCACGAGCTCCATGAGCCTCTCGAAGGACCATGGCACCGCGCAAAGACCAAAGGGGAGCACCGTAAACTGGTAAAGCCCAACTCCAGTAGTAAAGGCCGTTTTCTCCTGGGCATCAGGGGTAAGTTCCATTTGCCAGTACCCCGATACCAAATCCAACGTGGAAAACCACTGAGCCCCCGCCATACCCTCTAGACTCTCATCAATATGGGGTAAGGGGTATGCATCTTTCTTTGGAATGGCGTTTAATTTCCGGTAGTCCACGCAAAAGCGAAGACTACCATCTTTCTTTTTAACTAAAATTATGGGAGCCGCCCACGGACTAGAAGAGGGCTGAATTACCCCCTGCTTGAGCATAGAATCTATCTGCTGTTCTACCTCACGCCTTTTATGAAAAGGAGCCGATACGCCCGCTGTTTAATGGGAGGGCAGTCGCCCATGCATATATCATGCTGGATGATATCCATACGGCCCAAATCACCTTGAAACTGGATAAATACATCACGGTTCTTTTCTAATAACTCATTGGCCTGTTCCACTTGGGCTCCAGACAACACCTCTGGGTCAAAAGTTTGTGACAATGAGAACTTCCCATCCTCTGAAGGGGAGGTCTCATTGGGTTGTTCATCTAAAATTTCAATATTCTCTAGAACAGCCACAGGTTCACCACTTTTTAACTTTTGTGGGGTCTGAGAAACATTTATTAATCTAACAGGAACTTCCGGTTGACTAACATCAACAATACTTCGCCCCAGCATTAATCCATGATGGTTTTTCATAAACCCTGAGTCGGGTTCATACAAACTCTGTCCAATTGGTGGGCCGTCAACACGACCCTTCACGATAACTTCCGAAAAGGGAAGTACTGTCAATCCCTCAATCAGCAATACATGAATTTTATTATTATTTTCCTTCAAAAACTCAAGGGAAAATTTAACTCCTAAAATCGTAATAGTTTTGTCTGGTAAGGAGATCACTGAATTAGTTCTATTCATAAAATCAATTCCCAGGATTGCATCAAATGAAAAATCAGTCACAAAAAAATTTTGTACACATTCATACTTACCAACAGTAACAGGCAACTCAATTATCCCTTTCAAATCAAGGGGCTGCCCATTCGCCCCCCACAACACTACGAGGGGTCTCTCTTACGCGAGACTGCTCGATACCCAAAATCTCATGTAACACTTTGGTACTGATTAAACTCACCGCCGAACCCGTATCCAATAGGAACTTAACATTTTCATTCAAGACTTTAATAGTCAGATAACTATGACCGATACTCTCAGATGGGAGGGTCATTTCTATCATAGACTGAGGTTCGACCCCTACCCCAGTCTTTATTCGTTTAAATCCTGTTTATTGTCAAACTCAGAATTGTGCGACCAATCACCTTTACCTCTACCTCCATTCCTACCTCTACCCCCTCTATTTCCGTAACCACCTCGGCCACGACAACCTCGAAAAAATTATTGCTGTCCTGACCTCGATCCTGCCTGAAAACTTCCTCCCTCAACTTATTCTGTTCAATTTGAATCTCTCTCAACTGTCCTTGTAAGCTTTCCACCGCCTGGGTTAATGCACCAATTCCGCTCGAAACCTCCGATTCCCCAACCACACTAACCGAAGAAGGTACCTCTACCTTCTTATATGATTCTTCACCCAAAGCAGTCCGTACTGCCGCATCAAGGGTCTCAGGCTTAGCCCTCAACACTTGCATCCTAACTTCATTGTCCGTCAGCGCCGAAATAAAGCTATCCTTCGCCAAATCGTCCCTAACATCTAGGGGAACCCCTGGATACGCCTTTCTTACTAAGCGCCTAATATTTCCCGCTAACTCAGGCAAAGTCTCCCGCTGTGACCTACGTCAAGATCTTAATTGGGCCCTATATATTGCAGTACCCTTAAATAGATCAAAACGATGTCGCAAACTCTGCATAACTCTATGTGAACTGGCTTTAATTTCCGGGTTCAAATCTTCATAAAACTGTAAGGCGGCGCCCCTCAAGGACACCACTAAAAACTGACGAGCTCGGTCTTCAGACCACTGGTTAATCCCAACACATTTCTCAAAATGGGATAACCAATCAGCTACACTGGTGGTTCCATTAAAGGTATCCGGCGTAACAATTGGCTTACGCGGATAAGCTTGATTACCGTCACTATCATCCGACTGCAAAACTCTCGCTCCAAGCTGAGTTCTAGGCAAACTCAATACTTTCTGCTTCTCCCCAAAAATCTTATTATTTTGAACCACCCTGGGCGCTTTCGCCGGATCAACCGCGCGCTCAGCAAAAGCTCGACGTGGAGTGGAATCTGCCGAAACTGCCCCAGACGTATTAATCATTTCAGTGTAATCTCCGGTTTGATTACATAACTCGACAATAGAATTCTGAAATTCATCACTCAACTGTTGACATTTCAAAATAGTCGAATCAACCTTACTAAGTTTTCTCCCAGGAGTAGGATCAGGAGTAGGGGGAACATTCCGAAATTCCCTTGGCCTAGCACCTCTGGTCGTTATATCAGCGGTCAGAGCTTCCGAGGCATACATATAATCATCCAACTCATGACTGATTCCAGTTGCCATCTTTAAGAAATATAGCTTCACCCCAATATGACAATTTACCACAATGACTCGACTGCAGCACTATAACAACCCTGTCCTCAAGCACCACAGAATCGAAATAAAATAATAAATTTTCTTGTCAATCCACATCGATCGCGTTGATTTAAAATTTATCTTGTCCATCCAAATCAATCAAGTCAATTCAAATTTAATCCAGTCCAACCAATCAGTCAAATCGATTTAAAATTTATCCTGTCGGCGACGCCAAAAATCTGTAACGAAATTGACCCACCCCGCCTTGCTCTCCCCCCTGCGCCGATGCTCTCGGCCCGAACCCACTCACATGAAATGAGTTCTGGCCGACAGCCTCGCCACAAAAGTCAACCAAAGTCTAGCCAAGACACAGATTTGTTGTCGAGGGGTTAGATACAAGTTCGTCTTTCCAAACCGAGATTGATTACCTTAATTAATTACCAAGGACCTGTGTAAAATTGTCCCACGCCGCCTTGGCACTCCTCTCGCGCCGATGCTCTCGGCCCGAACTCAATTACATGAAATGGGTTCCCCCCGAGAGCCTCGCCGCAAAAGTCAACCAAGGACTAGTCATACATATCTGTAATCTTAAGGGACAAGATTCAATTCCACTTTGAACCGCGTTTATTGGCCTCATAGATCAGAGCAGGGTTTCATAGAAAGGGCTATATCCTAGAAAGGAATAACAACAAGTGGCGAATTTGAATGTCTATATACATTGTCCATTTATATATTTACAAACTCTCCCAGATTGTATAAAAGGAGTCGGGGATATTTTCATTAACATTTCCACAAGAATCGCACAAATATCTATTTTCCAACAGCGGCTACTTTGAACCTTCTATACTCATATAAAAAAAAATAAATTACACTTCTACCTCGCCATAGATTGCACTTTCACCCCCCAAAAAATTCTAGGCAATCTTCCTAACAGGCCGGACTTATCAATTCAATCATCCGAGTCCTCTTCCCCGGCGGAGGAGTTTACATACCAAATAAATGTATAAATATTCACAATTGCTCCTACCCTAGTCTAAAGAAGGGGAGCACATCACAGGCTGGAATCTAAAGTTCCAACAACCCAACACTCTTCCCCGGCGGAAGGGTTAGGCTACCAATCATAAATATCCACACATTTTCACACTAAAGGTGAATCAGCCTAAATCCCTCGCACCCAGAATTACTATCAACACACCGAAAATATGCCGTTGCACCGTAACAGCCTATCTGTCAACTATCATTTTTATACCCCCTTAAATCAAAAGTATTTTTCCAGGGGTAGAGCCATAGCAATGAAATGAGATTATTGTTAATCACTGAGGTTGCCAATTGGGGGGGGGGGGGGGTCCAAATCTGTCGGCCCACCGAAACTCTCCCTATGCCGATGTTCATCGATTAGGCCGAGGCATCTTATAGCAAAATAAGATGTCTCGGGATAATCGTGAATAAATTTTAAACGCTTAATAGTAGGTAATAAAGGCGTATTCAAGGACACGTGTACATTTTTTTGTACATGTACACGTACATCGATGTACACCTCCATAGGATTTAGTGTTAAAATCGTGTACAAGTACACGAAAATGTCGTTTTTTATGGTGTCCCAGAATCCGTTTGCGGATTCTGGGACAACTGGATTCTATATACACGTCGCTCAAGAGTGAAAAAATGTATGAAATTTTAAGAAAAATGAGGTCGACTGTCTGGTCTAGAATCCGCAAATGGGTTTCCCCCATAGGATTCAGTGTTAAAATCGTGTGCAAAAACGTGTTGCGGATTCTGGGCCAGCATCAAAAAACGGTTTGCGGATTCTGGGCCATCTGTATCTGTACACGATTTTAACACTGAATCCAATGGAGGTGTACATGGAAACCCATTCGCGGATTGTACATAAAAAATCGGCCTATGTACGGTACATGGAAAAAAGGTGGCTCTGAACCCGCAAAACCACTGCCACGTTTCCCGATCGTGTTTGGGACGGTATAGGAGGAAACGAAAAAAGTGACTGATATATATAGGAAAGAAAAAAAATATAAATAAATAGTTATTTTAAAAATAAATATATCAAATCGAATAGATAATAAAAAATACGTAAATCATGAGCGCTTCCCAGACTATTAGAGCAAGGTTTCTTTTTAAAATGCTGATGAGAGCCTACGCATTCTGTGTGAACGAACAACTAAGTCGCCTCTTGTTAGAACGATGCATCGGATGTCAGGATCACCTAGACTTCAATCACGAGAATCATTCGTGTCTGATGATGGAAAGGGAAGATATGGTCGTCAAGTATTTCGAACCGGCGTTCGAACGCGTTCAAATCGACGAAGTGATCGCGTTTTGGAAGAGATTGCTCTTCTGTAAGGATCGAGACAAGCCCACAGTTTCAGAATAACTGAAATTGGCGCGTAGAAGTCTGACTTTAGAAGACAAGGGATGCATCATGAAATTATTGTTCAATGAAGCATACGTCTAAGTTTTCTCGTTGATATAAAATAAGGAGAATAGAAAATAAAAATAAATACACACATAAATTTTTTTATATAATATTAGAAAGAAAAAAAACACAAAAAATGAGAACCAAAAATAAATTGTATCCGACATTAGATGACGACGAGGACGAGAAGGCGAACGGCGTTTTGCCGATGGCACCATCGCTGGAAGAAAAAGAAAGAGGAGAGAGGTATAGCATCGATCAAATCAGTAGAATCCAAGCGTATCTGACTCGAGAGAGAGATTCTCGCCATTCTCTCAAGAAGAAGTACTCACGTTTCTTGAAATTCGTCAACGCAGTCGACATGACACTCATCACGATTTACATGGGTTTACACATGGCCGGCATCGGATTGTTGTTGACTGTAGAAGGAGTGGCTATCACTGCCGGATTGTTTAGCACGCTCAGAAACTTTTTGAGTAGGAAATTATATCTGAAGGCGAGGAAACACGACAAGATTTGCGTCTTGGCCGACTCCAAGATAGACACGATATCCGAAATGATCTCGATGGCGTTGAAAGATGGTAGGATATCAGACGGAGAATACTTCACGATATTGGGTGAGAAAACGAAATATGAAGCCATGAAAGAAGCCGTGAGAATCAAGACTCGTCAGATCATCAAGGAAGAGATGAAGGATTCTCTCGTGGAAAAAGGGAGGAAAGAGGCCAGGGAGGAATTCAGTAGGATGATAGAACTCAAGAACAGCGATTGAAAAAAAAAATATATATAATAAGAACAGAATTTTAAAAAAAAAATATTAAATTTATATATAAAATAAAAACGAAATTAATTTAAATAACTCTCAAAAAAATGTATTGCGTAAAGTGTAAGAGAGTTACAGAGACGAGTAATTCTCGAGAAGTACGAACTAAAAACAACAGACAGATGCTTCACGGAATTTGTGACGTGTGTGGTTCTATCAAAACTTGATTCGTCAAAAAAAAGAACGCGAGCAAAGGTAAAGGCATCGAGAATAAAATGATCAATAATCTACCTTTCAAAATGCATCTGCCAGGTCACAGTTTCACGGGACCTAGAACGAAATTGAACAAGAGACTCAACGCCAAACTGACTCCTAAATCTTGGAGCAAACCTGTGAATAGGGTGGACGCGGCCGCATATGATCACAATCTGTGCTACGCCAGACATCCCGACACCAAGACTCGCAATGATGTCTGCGATAAAAACATGTTGGGGAAATTGAGAGGCATATCGAATCCGACCAGGAGAGAGAAGATAGAACGTTCACTGGTCGGCAATCTGATCGGTGCGAAACGTCAATTCGGATGGGGCATTCAAAAAAAAAAGTGCATCTGAAAAGAAGAAGAAACGATTATTGACGAGCGAATTGGCCGAGGAGTTACACAAACCCATCGTGCGTAAATTTAGAAAGAGAAGGGTGTTCGTGAAGGGTTTGGATGATATTTGGTCTGCCGACTTGGTTGACATGAGATCATTTTCGAGGTGGAACGAGGGTGTCAAATATCTATTGACGGTCATCGACGTGTTTTCCAAATACGGTTGGATCAGAGCTTTGAAGAATAAATTGGGACCTTGCATCGCCGAGGCTCTGAAGAGCGTGTTCGACTCGTCTTCTCGAAAACCGAATAAATTGTGGGTGGATAAGGGAAAGGAATTCTACAACAAGCACGTTCATCGACTGGTTGACCTCTACTCAATTGAAAACGAAGAGAAAGCCAGCGTGGTGGAACGTTGGAATCGAACGATGAAGGAAAAGATGCATAGATACTTCACGGCGAATTCGACCAAGAAATGCATATACGCTCTGAACAGTCTGGTCAAAGATTACAACAACACGCGACACAGATCGATCAAGATGACTCCCGCGGAAGCTAGCGATCCTCGAAACAAAAAATGCGTCTACGCGAATCTATATCCTGAGAGATCTAAGATCAGGAAGAAGTCTGGAATGCCGAAATTTGTGGTGGGCGATCGAGTGAGAATCTACGCTTATAGGAAGCACTTCGAAAAGGGTTATACTCCTCGATGGACCTCGGAAATCTTCGTGATAATCAAAATATTTCACACCGATCCGGTGACTTACGAAATCGAAGCTTTGGATGGAGAAGAGATCATCGGAAAGTTTTACGAACAACAATTACAGAAGACAAAGTTTTGATAAAGAAAACAAAATTTTTTTATTTACTCTCTTTAACATTTTCTTGTTTACACATATATATATAGGAGAGAAAAATAATAATAAAAAATAATTAAAACTACTTTTAGATAAAAAAAAAAGCAAGCTAATTAATAAACATAAAAAACAAAAACCCTTTAAAAAATGGCAAATATACTAGATATAGCACAAAGCATAGTGAAAGATGTAAGTATTCAAGAAGATGAGGTTCACGAATATGAACCGGTAACCAGAACGAGTTTGAACAATGCAGGAGAGATAAGAATCAATGTCGAAACTCAAGATCTATTCGTTCATCCTAGCGAGAGTTACATAGTGGTGCAGGGACGTCTCACCAAGGAAGATGGGAGCGACTACGCCGACGACGACACGGTTACTCTAGCCAATAATGGAATCATGCATCTATTCAGTAATATAAAATACATGCTATCCAGACAAGAGATAGAATCTGTGTTTCATCCCGGTCAGGCCACCACGATGTTCGGACTCTTGATGTATCCTGATGATTTTTCAAAATCCAGAGGACTTAATCAGTTGTGGATGAAAGACACCGTCGGCCCTGTTAGCGTCGGCGCCACCGCGATATTCGACTACGTCGTCAAGACGTCCAGACCTAAAGGAACGTTTTCATTCAGGATACCTTTGAAACACATCTTTGGATTCACGGACGATTACAACAAGATCATGTACGGATTCAAACACAATCTGACATTGATTCAAAAAGGAAACAAGGATGCAATAGTGAGACTCCCTGCGGCCGATGCGGGTAAGTTAACTCTACAGAAGATATCGTGGTTCGTTCCACACGTGGAGCCTTCAGTCTTGGAAAAAACGTGTCTCTACAAGATCATAGAATCCAGGAGTAAATTACCGATTTAGAATGAGACAGTGCGACACGGCTAGCATTCCACCCTCCACGAATCACTTCGATTGGAGATTGATGGTGAAATCCGCTTCTGAGAGACTGCGTTTCATCGTGGTTGCGTTTCAGACTGATAAGGATGGGTCTCAGGAAAAGAATGCGTGGCTGTTCGATCACTGCCATTTGAGAAACAAGTGTTTCTGAATGCCACGAGATATCCAGCAATCGATTACAATGTGTCGTTCGACAAGAACGATTTCTGCAGACTGTACGTCGATGCTGCTGATTTTAGAAAGAAGTATCACAGTCTAGATGAATTGATGAGCAACCCTAACATATCTCCCGGCGAATACAAGTCGATGTATCCCATGTTTGTGTTCGACGTCAGTAAAAAGAGTGAACGACTCAAGAGTAGCATCTTACACATTCAGATCAAGATGCAATTCGATAGGAACGTGCCGAGAAAAACCGAAGCCTTCACCCTAGTCTTGTTGGATAGAGAATTACAATTCGAATTGGATGGAAATAAGATGTCGATCATTTGATGAGAGACGTGTGTGGAAAAAAAAATATATAAATAAAAATTTTAAAAATTATTATAAAAATGAATGATAAAGAAAGAGAATACTTAAGAAGAAACAGACGTGTTTTGATTAAAAATATTTTGCAAGATTCGTTAGCAATAATTCTAGACACTTTAGTCGAAACAGAACCTTTGATATTGACTGATTATATGAGACGTGAAATCAAAAGTAAAATCTTGATAGAAGATAAGACCAGAAAACTTTTAGACACGTTGACGTATAGAGGACCGACTGCTTTTCGAGAATTTATAAAAGCTCTTCGAAATGCTAAAATAGATGTCGACGCGTGTTTCTAGATAGGTGATCCAATTTCACGAGATGAAACATTATGAGAAATAACGTATTAAAAAAAAAAATATAAGTAATGAGATCTAGAGAGATTGATCTTTCTAAATCTCATTACTTTTTTTTTTTGTTTTTAATAATCACACATTATTTTTTTTAATTAATTATTTCCACACATTCACTGTTTGTTCAAAGGATCTAGTTCGATCAGTAGGCTCACCACGGAAGTGGCGGCTTCAGGATTATTGGTTTTCATAACGAAATTAATCCTGTCTCCGGCGTTCACTTTGAGAGGTGTGCCGAACGTGCTAACATTCGAGTGTTGATTCTCAGTCTTTTCGACGCTGTATCTCTTATCACTCTCTACTCCATTCACCACGAGATTGACGACCACTCTGTTATTCAAATCTGAGGAAGCCAGACTCATTCAAATGATTTCACCTCTTAATGGCATGGGATATCCCACCTGACCATGTTTCGATCCACTACCTCCGTTTCCGAAAGACCACTCGGTTTTTCCCTCCTCTAACATGCCGGCCTCCTCAGCCCACACGGTGATCAATTTTCTAGCATATTTGAGTCTTTCCACCACCGAAATCAGGGTGCAGGCGTCCATCATGTTCACGGGATCCGGTAGATTCGTGAGCGCGTGTCCGCCCATGTCTAGTTTACCTTCCATGATATCACCCTTTCTCCAGACCGAGTTGTCATCCACGTACTTCCTGCTGACCGCGCTGGAATCGAATTCAGGATCGTGATTGAGTCTGAATAAATTCTCACCATTCATGCTGATACCACCCTCCATGGTTCTGCCAGATTGTTTGTTCAGGTAGAGATCATCCACTTGCGATTCTACGTATTCTTGTGATCGTATCACGGCAGAATCTATGTAGCCCTTGTTGACCGCGGTTGAGTCTGCATCCGTGTCGTCGACCTTCAACAGATTCAATATCTTGTTGAATCCCGCATTCAGATCCGATTTCATTTCTCGTCCGTCAGACTTTCTCTGTTCCAGATCTACGTAGTGTTTGGTCGCCACGTCCTTGGGATTCGTGGGAGTGGCCACGTTCGTTATCTTGTTAGAATTGGCGTTCAATTCCAAGTGCATCGTTTTCTAAACAGATCTAATTCTCAGGTGTTCGCTGAATCGCGTGTGAGAGTCGTCCGCATATTTCTTGGTCGTGGCATCGGTGGGATCTATGGGATTTGCTACGTTCACCAAACATTTAGATTTCAGATTGAGATCGTCGGTCATGGCTTTATCCACGTAATTATCTAGCATGATTCGTTTGAAATCTGCGTTCCCCCTGTCGACATATTTTTTAGTCACAGCATCTGCGAGATCTATCGGCTCTGGAAGATTGTAGAGCTTATTATCATTCATGTTCAAAGGTTCCTCTCGAGGTTCGTATCTCCACACGTAATGTTCGTCCAAGTTGGCAACGTCATAACCATTGTTGACTTCGAGCGTCTTCCTCTTCTTTTTGGGTCGACTTTCATCGTCACTTCTACCAAATTTATCGACTGGCATGTTGTTTTGAGATTTTTGTTTTTAAAAATATATTTCAAACGCAGTTTATTAAAAAAATGAATTATTTCACTTATTTTATTTTTCGTTTTTATTCGATTAAATTTTTTAAAATATTTTTTTATCTTTATATACTATAAAAAAAAATCTCTCTCTAATGTAAATCATTGAGAATGTCTTGAAACCGATCTCCTTCAGACCATCTCTTGAGAACGTAGAGACACAAGTGACCGCAAAACACTTGATCTGGTGATTGCACTCGTTCCGTGTTGTAACAAACTTTCGATTTGTTGAAATAGTTCTTTATTTCTTTCGGCGGTGAGATTCCGCAGCTGTCAAAATAATATTTCTTCTTCTTCCCGTTCTTGAACCACGCCACCCAGTGAGTGCCTTCACCCGATAAATCGTCTAGATTTAAAATTCCGCATTCCAATTGTCGAGGTCTTCTCTTCGTCAAGGCATCTCTGGAAAATATGCCTAGAAAATCTTTGATTTTCAAATCCTTCACCGCATTCGACAGATCGATGTTGGATAGGGGTTCATTCCGATTGTCGAGGACTTCTCTTCGGCAAGGCATCTTTGGAAAACACGCCTAGAAAATCTTTGATTTTCAAATCCTTCGCCGCATTCGACAGATCGATGTTGGATAGGGGATCATTAGGTAAGACGACACCTTCTACGGATATCTCTATTTTCTTATTCATAAATGCGTATATTTTTTTTTATTTATTATTTTATTATAATTAACTAAAATGACGTTATTTCTTTAAAAAAAAATTTCTTTTTCTTTTTAAACTAACTCTATCGACTTCCATAATCTTGAATCCGTCTAATTCCTTGACTTCCATAATCTTGAATCCGTTTAATTCCTCTTGATTTTCTGGAATCCTATCATCCTTAATCATATCTGGAATCTTATCATCCACAATCATATCTGAAATCCTATCGTCTAAAATTAGATCCAAAGTCCAATGTCCGTGTGCTAAAGTGCTTATTTTATCATCTAACATGAATCTCTTATCATCGTCAGCCGTCAGTGAAATCTTGTTGACTATTTCGGTATACAAGTCATGGTTTTCGCTTCGAATCGATTTCATAGTCTTATACACCGGACCACTTCCTAACAGACAATCTTTATACTCTTGGAAAGAGATGTTTTTCTTCACCACGCATGCTTTAACCCCTTTGCACTTCTTGATCTCTTCATCTTCTAGACGATAAGCATACAGTTAGGGTCTCAAGCCCACGAATTCAAGGATTTGCTTACTGCCGCTCTCATCCTTAAATTTACCTAACACCTTCTTGTTGTCATTCGATTGAATGTTGGATGGGTGATCGACGGGATAATTGCTCATGTCGAACCACGTGGCTACGTCTGGAGATATATCTCGGTAGACATCTTTCGTCTCTATCTCGTAAACTAAACTGTCCATGTCAGTGAACAGTAGTTTGGCTTTATCACCAAATTTTCGTTTGACGTAATCGTAGTGAAACTCGTACATCAATCGCTTTCTGATATCTAAGATGATCGGTCCGAGATAATACAGTTTGTCGAACTTCAGGTGCAACTTTTGCATGTGAACGGCCACTAGATTTTCGTCGAATATGGTTCGGTGTTTGTAATTGGGTTTTGCCACTAATTTTTTAGCTCTTTTCTCAGAAGTGACGAGTCGAACGTCGGTTCTCTTCCTAATGTTTTCCATCGATTTACCGTACACGCAGTTGTTCATGAGTTTGAAGAAATCTTCTTCGAAATCATTCTAAGCTCGAATTCTGAGATTCGTGTTGAGATCGATGTATTTTTTCATCCAAGGCTCTTCATCGAATTGAATGACGCGATGTATGTAGACTAATTTCATCCCATATTGTTTCAAATTCTCACTGTAGACGATGTAGTTACGTTTGTTAGATAAATTGGGAATGAGTTTTTCCTCATCTCCTTTGTTCGGTTCCATTCGTTCGGGAGCCAGTGGATAATCGTTGCGTAGATCGTGTAATTCTTCCGGATAGTTCAAATCGACTTCTAAAATGCAAGGATAGTCTCTCCATTTTTGCATCTCTTCCTGTTCCGTTACCCATTCGAAATTTCCAATCAGTAAAGGATGACTCATAGCCCAACCGTACAGATTATTAGCATCCCAATACTGTATGTATTTATTCGACCATTTCGAATTGAAACCTTCTTTCATGTAGGGATTGTTAACTTCAGAATATCTGTGGGAGATCATCGAGACGCCACCTCTCGCAGCCCTTTCGAACATGAGCAACATGTTCACGTCAGATAATAATTCCAATTGGACTTCGGTGGTCTTCAACAGAGCGTCCCACGCCAGACCGGGTGCGGTGAAATACCAAGCGGGATCCAGATCGTAATTTCGATACAGACGTCTCGAAAATTTTCGAACACGTCTGCCAAAAGCAGAACGTCAGTCTTCAGATAGAGATCGTGATAATCTCTCATGGTTTTCATATCGAATGATTTCCACACGTTTTTGGTGTGTTCGTAATTCTCATCGGAAATGTCGGATTCGTATAATTTTGAATAAAAATCTTCTTTCGAAGGTAGTGTGGTGTCGTCGAATCTCTTTAGATCGTTCATGTAATCATAAGGATAGACTCCTTTCCTCAACATGACGTCTACTCATTCTCCGAAATGTTAACTCGTGATTTTAAATTTATCCTTGCTCATGTTATCGACTAATTTTTCCAGAGCGGTCGACATGAATTTAAAACTGTCGATGAAACATATGCTTCTACGAATGGATTTCGTTTTTTCTTCCAACGTCTCTCCATCGATTACTCTTTTCTCCTCCATGAGCTTCCATTTCGTGAAGGAAATGTATCTTTCTTCACTGTTCGCGATGCAATTTAATTCTTCATGGGAGGTGCCGAGATTTTTTACGAACAGATGACTGTCGTAACCCGAGAGATTGTGAAATATCACCAGATAGAAAATGGCGTCTCGATATTTTAAATTACACTTGCTGTGAGCCGGACCGCGATACAGACCCATGTAATGATCATGGTCTCTGACCTTCTTATTTTCCTCTGAATTCTCGTCGAACGATTGTCTGCATATGTGACATTCGGTGGCTCTGTTATTTTCGTCCTGCTGCTCTCATGTGATGATCATTTTCACCGGAGTTTTGAATTTGTCGTATAACATTTGAATTTTCGATTCTAACTATTCCACGAACCTTTGAGCCATGTCGTCGTCTTTGCACTGTTTCGTGTAGGTGAAGGGATCCGTGTCGTGTTGCGAGTCGAAAGCACATTTCATGTAAATGCAATAACCCAAAGGCATGTGTTTTTGATATCTTTCGACGTAACTTTGAAGAGCATTAGGTTGGCAGGAACTCATTTTCATGGTGAAACATTCGAAATCGGCATACACAACGAATGGTACTTTTAACCTTCTATTGCGATTTTCAAACTTCACGATGGTGTTGGGTTTGGGCATTTCAATGGCGACACCTTGATTTTCAGTGCAATATTCCTGATGTTCCGCTAACGATTTTTTGCTGCAAAACGCATTCATGCAGTTGCAACATAAACATATCTTTCCTTTATGTTTATTATTTTGTCTCGACAGTAATCAGCTCGGATGTTTAACCCAACAATAATGACGATTGTCACCATTCGAAATCAATAATAAAATAATTGTCCTTTCTCTTTCGAGATACGAAGTCTGTCTGAGAGGATAGATCATTTGTTTTTCATCATCGTATCCCAAGACGTTCACCGCTATGGTGGGATTTTGAGCCTCGAAACGTTCGATGTGTTTTAACTGCATTGGAAAAGTCACTCCAGTCCAATCGAGATTTTTAGAAGTCTCCTCGTAATGAAAAACTCTCTCAGAATGCATTTTGACAGGGTATAAAGCAGAAGTGACTGCCCATTTAAAACGCTGATCATCTTTATTTCTCACATTGATCACGGAGTGTTTTTTAGCTAAGAAATACGGTAATTCCACGTAGGAAGATCCTTTCAACGAATCGTTTTTAGTTATATGAATTTCGAGTTTCAACACCTCATCCAACGTCCAATTACTACCTTCATGTTGATAATTCGTGAGAGACGTCAACATCTTGTCTTTCATCTTTTCAAAAACATCCGATAAATCTGAACCTCGAAGTACGGGTTCAACGTTAGATCTGAAATATGCATTTTTCACGATGCTCTCGCCAGACTTCACATCGATTTTATTCATCTCGCAATGGAGTATCATCTTAATTTTTTGTCCCACGTTCATGTGTTCGCGAAACAAATCCAATATTTTTTTCTTCACACGTTCCATAAACAATTTCGGATCGATTTTCTTGACTGAGGGAACCACGTCGAAAGTTTTTAAAATGCCTTTGATCGCACTCTCCTGTTCTACGGGCTTTGATTGGAATAGTTCCATGACGAGTCATGCTACATATTCTTCTCCTTTTCCTTCGTCAATTGCTCGTTGAATTTTGCTCGATATATCTCGTTTATCTAGAATTTGAAGTACATCACTCGTTTTCGTTTTAGTTTGTTTGTTTTTTTCTTTTGAAACTTGAAGTTTTTCAACGGCTTTTCGTTTAGTCATCTTCTTATTTTTCACAATCGAAACGTTTTTGGTTTTTCTCAACGTCGGCATTTCGATTCCTTTTACTATCTTTTTCTTCTTCTCATTTTTCACAACCGATGCATTTTTTGACGTTGTTGCTATCAACATTTTGTTTGCCTTTCCATCATTTCGAAAATATTCCTGAATGACTTCAATTTTTTTTTATTCAGTTCTATGATTTCTGAAATGTGGAATTTTTAATAGTTTACAAATCTCGTTTAACTGAGGTACGGTTTTCTCATTTAAATTTTCTATTTTTTTATTTGTTTGCTCCATTTGTAAGAATATTTTTTTTTCGAATTTTGTATTTAAATAATTTGTTAAAAAAGTTTGTTTTTTTTACTCTTTATATATATATACAAAAGATTTTTTTTTTTTAATTTTAATTTTCTTTAATGTAAAATTTTTTTTTGATGAAATTAATCAATTTTTTATGTTCCTTAACGTGAAAAAAAATTGAATTAATACGAGAAAAAAGGATGTTAAAATTTTAACTTTTTATTTATATATAAAGAGAAAAAAACTTTTACAAAAAAAAATGTTTACATTAAAGAAAATTAAAATTTAAAAAAAAACTTTTTTTATATATATATAAAGAGTAAAAAAAAAACAAACTTTTTTTAACAAATTATGTAAATACAAAATTTAAAATATATAGTATTTGCAAGAATTCATAAAACAAAAAACTAAATAATCAATCATGACAACAACACCTAAAAGATGCGAATTGAAATTGAAATGAGTCGAAACATATAAGAAATTCAGTTATAAAATCTATAGATTACAATGACATGACTCCATCAAATTGAATGAGGTCGAGACGAAGGGCTTAGAGCATAAACATGACAAATATAGCAGGCCTTTGAAATTGGACGATGCCATGCTCAATTTGTTTTACGAGTACCAAAGCGATCTGCAGAATATCATCGTCACTGAAGACAGAGAATTCGACAAGGACGATTTGTCGTTGTTCTATGGAAGTTACATATATCCAAAAATCTCACTCGAACTTGTGGACAAATCGGGTGGTGTGAGCGCGTTCACCGATATAAAAAAACTTTAAAAAGTAAAGATAAACATTCAACACATTTTCGAAAAAGGAGAACACACGAGTGTCAACATGCTAATAACGGACTTGGAAATATAAACAATGGAGAGATTGATTTTTAGCGAAGAAGGGAAAAAAAAGTAATGAGATCATCTTTAGATCTCATTACTTTTTTTTGTTTTCCTTCTTCACTATTGCCCATATATTATAATAACGTTTCCTTTTTTCTCAAATTTCAGCGTCGATTCTTCTTTTCTTTTTTCTTTTTTGTGATATGCTACGTTTTTATAAGAACACATTTGTTTATCCGAATCATAATTATGAACGAATGTTGTGCATCTCTCGGTAACACTCGCATCATTACCATTCTCTTCAGAAGATAGTGGTAATGGTGGAAAATGTCTCATTCTTTTAAATTTCAACCACATATCCCGATCTTTATTTAACTCTTTTATCAGTTCTTTCCTAAGATATCCATCATTAGCGTCTAATCATTTTTTTAACATCTTTTTCACACTCTATCTCACGATATTCATCATTATCGTCAAATTGTTTTTCCACCTTTTTATCCATTTTATATTATTTTATACTTTCTATGATTTATATTTTATATTTATATAATTATATAATTTTTTTACATTATAATAACATATTCAAAATCAGTATATTCTTAAATGGTGAATTCTCACGAAACAACAAACCCTTGCCGAGTCACTCAACGTTCCGTCCACTCTTCAGATAGAGACCGTTTCCACTTAAAGAGTTGTCACCTCTAACAGGTTCTAGATACAATCCTTTACTGCTGTCGTCTACGTGGGCGCGACACACGGCTCCTCCCTTCTTCAAAAACAGTCTGCTGCCACCCATTAATTTCTCAACTGCCGAACTCGCGAGTCCCGTGAGAGCTCCCACGCCAAGAGTCTTTCCGAGAAAGGGTAATGCCTTTGCGGCGAAGGGTAATGCTTTTGCGGCGATTCCTGCCAATAGCGGTGGGAAACTGCCTTTCATTGTCAAATTGTATCTCAATTGAGCGGGACTCAATCTCACTGTCAACCCTCTTCCATCACAAATCGCTTTTTCCATCCTTTTGATTTGACTTCTGGTCCAGGCGATCGAATCCTGACCACCACTCGTCAGATCTTCATGAATGAATTTGAATCTCACCGCCTCGCCTCGAGTTGTTAACACTCTCTTAAGTTTCTTCCTCTGTCCTGCGGATATGTTCATGTTTTTAACCACGTATTGTGTCATAATTCTTTTTTTAAAATATATTTTCCTCAATTGTTTTTTTTTGTTTTAATGATAATTATATATATTAAATAATTTTTGTAAAATTAATATTGCGTTTATTTTATTTTTGTTATTTATATATATACACAATATTTTTTTTTTTTTCGTTTATATTTCTCTTATGTGAAATCGTATCGTCACCCTTTCTCCGTGAAGATCTAACAGTTCACCATTTTGATTCATCAACGTGGTTTTGAGACTATACAACGTGTCTAAAATCACTGGTAGATAAACTAAATTTCGAGGTCATTCCACGATCTTATAACCCGGCGACACGTTTGGAAAGAAGGAATAGATCATTGGTTGAGCGCTCCCATTCATGTAGCTTCCAGCAATCACATCCACGTTCACCAGAATGCTATTGACTGCGAGAATGTCGACCGTATTTTCAGATGCCACGTGGCCTTAATACATCTTTCAATCGAATCCCAGCATCTTGCCTATAGAATCGTCTGTATTGAAATCCACTTGAAAATTATCTTCCAAATCCAACATCGTCTGTAAGGTATTAGGATTGGGAGCGAGTCTGATCTTGTTGCTTCCCTTTCCATCCGTCTTCATTCGCGTCTGAATGTAATTGTTCAAATCGTCTATGTCGTAACTTCCTTTGGGAATTCAAATCTCCAACCAATCCACTCCGTCAGAATACTTAAACAAGTTATTCTTTTCGGTGATGTTGGGAAAGGAATAATAAGTCTCCAGATTCACCAACGCCATCTCGTATCTTTTATCTCTATTCAATTCGATGGAAGGTTCGAATTTCGTTGCAAATCGAGTCGAATCGCCACTCACCACGATTTGAATGGATTGTTTTGCAGCCGTATTATCGGCTATCCGTTCTAACAATTCTCCTTGTTCGAACATTATATTTAATTTTATTTTTTCAAAAACTAATTATTTGAAGATTTATTATTTTCTAATTTTTTTTTATTTTCACACTCTATCTTATTATCATCAGAAACATAAAACTTGTCGAATCCGCACCGATATTTTCTGCGATGAAATTCGCTAGTCAAATCGATCACGACGAAATTGTAAAGTCCTCCATCCCAAACCCTCTTGCAGAATCTCCTGAATTCTGCCGCGTCATGTCGTGATCGCTGTAGATGTGATTGAGATTCTTGAGATCTTGGCGAAAGAGACATAGAAAATTAGCATTCTCCCTTATCATCTGCCTGGGCAATCGAAAATAATTCTGCGACAGGTAGAAACAGTCCACGTTTCTGAAACGACCCCTAACTTAATACGCTTCGCATCAGTTCTGTCTCTCCAAAAGCAGATCGTCGAAAATCATGAGATTCTTATCTTCCGATTTCAATTCTCTAGGATCCAGAACGTCACTAGCATTCTCATAAAATCGACACTCGATGTTCAAAGATGCATTTCTCTTCATCAATTCCATCGCCGCACCGTCCAAAATGGTCGAAAGAGAAGCTTCACTTTTGTCGAATTCGTCCCTACTGTCAAAGATTCTGGCTATGACGTCCTTGTGCAATCTACGATCCATGCACTCTCGAAGCAATCTGTATTCGGGTTGAAACAAGCACTTGCCAAACACAAACAATCTGTCGTAATCCAACCAGTCGGATCAGGACAACAGATTCATCAACAGATTGGTCTTTCCACAATTCAATTTTCCCACTATCAAACCTCTTATGCTTTTGGGAAAGAACTCATTATTCAACCTCTTAGTCGCGGCGTCGTTCCAAGACATATCTTTAATGTTCATCTTTGTTTTATTTTTTTTTTGTTATTTTAGATTTTTTCAAACACAATTTTTTATGTTTTTTTTCAAACTCAGTTTTTAATATTACTATTTATTTATATTACACCGTCGCGAGTTCTCTTCAATCCAGATCCACTCGTCATTTTGGCTAAATCTTGTATGGGTACCACAGCATCCTTAAAATCTTTCCAACTTTTCGGCGTTTGCTCTAACGTAGCTCGCTTCGCCGGTGGACTGATCAACTTGTTGATCAATGCGTCGGCTGCCCTCTTGTCAGCCACAGAATCTATCCTACCACTGGCATCGGACGCAGCTTTCTTACCAGCATCCAAAGCCATCTTCTTACCGACCTCAAACGTGGTCGATGCGAGTTTTCTACCCGCATCACTCGTGAACGCTCGCATTATAGAATCGATGATGCCAGAACCGCCTTGAACGTAAGTTCTAACGTATCCCCTGTTCTTTATCACCAACATATTTTATTTTATAATATATATTTTGTTTTCACTGGTAAATCGTTTGTTGTTTAAATACTTTTTATTATTCTAGTGTAAAATTTACTGTTTTTATTTTATATATTTTTGTTTGTTTATTTGTTTCTCTCTACTTATTATATACATCAATCCTTCAATTCGTTCATCAGCCTTTTATAATGGTTTTTATTCAAAACCTTCTGTCTTAACAATTCGTCGCATATGCTAACTATCTCATTATCTAATCCTGTGTTACCAGCGCGTCTACTTGCCATCAACAATCTCAATCTCTGAAACAGAGCGTCAGAATCACTCGGAAGAAAAGTGTTTTTCACCCCTTTACCAGTCGCCGATTCGGCGAACTTCTTATGCGAATTCCATATAGGTTTCACCACTTTCGTCCACTTGTAACCTCTGCTGACTTTAGGTCTCGTCTCTCTGTCATCGTTATTTCTCTTCATGGCGTTGGTCTAAACAAGAATGTCGCCGAATTGTTCTAATCATGTTCCGTGTAATCACTAGGCTTGTTGTAAAGGAGCAATTTGCACAGTCCGGAAGTTAATTCGTACCTATTCGAACTGACGGTTAATTCATCATCATCTATTTCCACTTCTGTGTCGCCCACAAAAGTTCTACCGTCCGAATCCTTATAAAATCCATACAACAGATCTCTCTTACCACCATCCTCGGACAACGCGACGCTATCAGTGGTGATAGTCGAAGCTCTATCATCGCTCTCACTCACGTCGGTTTCAATTCTCATAGGAACGTAATCCGGTGTAGATGAAACGAATACTGGTTTGTAAAACTACCGGGCAACGAACCCATTCTCAAAGAACCCTCTTTTATAGGTCTCAATTCTTCAACTATCTCCTTCATGCTTCGCTCTTGAACCTCCGCCGCGGGTTTAAATATTTTTGTGGTCTCGCATTTGAGTTCAATCTCCCCAAGGCGTCTGCTTCTGTCAGCCGATTGAATGTCCTTCTTGGCACGCTCATATTCATTTAAAAGCTGATCTCGGCGTTTAGCATCCATCTGTAAAAACATTTTTTTTCGTTTTTTAAATTATTAATGTTTCCTTTGAGTATGCTAATGTGAGTTATTTATTATTTTCAAAAGTAAATGTATAATTATTTTTTATGTTTTAAGTAAATAAATTCTTCTATCTTTAATATAATAACTAAAACCAGTTGAGGAAAAACATTTTACATGATAAACCTCTATAAATGCGTTTTGCCTCTGAACGCATTAAAATCGCATCACAGATTATTCGCTCAATGGCGAACTGGAGAACTTTGAAAAGTTTGAAAGTTTTAGTACATAAGAAACCTGTTTCTGATTTAACGCGTTTGAGAATAATTACATCTGATAATCAAAATCACAAGTAAACACATCAGTAATGTAACGCTTTCAAACAAACGCATTTAAATCATATCAATTAATCTTTTGAACTGTTTCCGCTTTCATCTATAGAATAGTTTTTTTCAGTTAAACTATTTAACTGACAATTGATGCTCATTTGAATAAAAACCCGTAATATATTTCGAGCGTGACAAATGGCGTTCTCAGTAACGTTTATACAGTAGGGATTTTCCAAAAAACTTAGGGGTTTCTTTTCTGTTGAGTTTGGAAAATCCCACTATGGGTATTCCCCCCACTTACGTCAGAAATGGGAGTGTCCAATAGTAGTCTGTTAAGTTTGGAAAAATCCACTATGGGTATTCCCCCTACTTACGATCGGAAAACGTGGCAGTGGTTTTGCGGGCTCAGAGCCACCTTTTTTCCATGTATCGTACATAGGTCGATTTTTGATGTACAATCCGCAAATGGGTTTCCCTGTACACCTCCATAGGATTCAGTGTTAAAATCGTGTACAGATACAGATGGCCCAGAATCCGCAAACCGTTTTTTGATGCTGGCCCAGAATCCGCAACACGTTTTTTGCTCACGATTTTAACACTGAATCCTATGGGGGAAACCCATTTGCGGATTCTAGATCAGACAATCGACCTCATTTTCTTAAAATTTCATACATTTTTTTCACTCTTGAGCGACGTGTATATAGAATGCAGTTGTCCCAGAATCCGCAAACGGATTCTGGGACACCATGAAAAACGACATTTTCGTGTACTTGTACACGATTTTAATACTAAATCCTATGGAGGTGTACATCGATGTACGTGTACATGTACAAAAAAATGTACACGTGTCCTTGAATCCGCCTTTATTACCTACTCTTAATTAATAAAGCTTCAACAAATGAATGTTTCGGCCCACGGCGAGGATCGGAAGACTGTATAATCTAGTGACCGGCCCTGGCGGGGGGGGGGGGGGGGGGGGGGGGGTGGGGGTGGAATTTTGGATGTTAGTACATCTGAAAACCCGGAGGAGACAAAATCAAAACGTGTTACCTCGTTGAAAGTCCAAATTATTCTCTCGGAATTGGAATACAAACCAATACACAATATCTTCTCGGTCACAGAAAACCCGTGCGCGCTTACCAATAATGAACCGCATGAGTTATTTCACTCCGATAAACACCAAGTGTGTCGACCAGCCGAAGTGATTAACCCATTTTTCTTTCTCTTGCCAATATAGAACTTTAAGGCCACTAACAAAGTGACTTAATGCATTTAACATTGAAGCGATCAATCCGCCTTCATACATTCAGATATATACACACACATACACTCATATATATAGGCATGTGTGCACATATCATATGTATGGTAATTTCTTTTATTATATATATTTTTTTTTACAAAACCCAGATGGAGGCCTCCATCTTACAAAATGGACAACAGAAACACGTTTCAGTAGAACGCGCTGCGCATGAGCAGTGACACTACGTATCACAATGGCTTAAACGCCACAAGGTGACCGGTCACGCGCACTACGGCGACATCTCATATCACTTATCACGTGACTATGACGTCACTTCCGATGTCATCCACCGATGTCATTTGGAATTGGGTCGTTTGGCTCTTAACATGCTACTTTTGTAGAAGGTAAAGGGGTTTCTACGTAAAAGTAGTTTTTTCGGTTCGACATTGTAACAAAGTATATTGTATGGTACCGTTCGCAAGAACACAGTCTACTTCACTTGGGCGGATCTGTTTTGCATTTGCAAGGAGAATCGGTAATAATTCAATCCTACGACACATATTTAACCCTAAGTCACCATACGGCCGCTGACAGCTCCTTTTATATGGCTCCGAAAAAGTTGTCCAAGTGTATTCTTCCTTGAGAACTTTACCAGTAGGATGAATTTCCTTGTGTTTACATCATTGTTCACTGCCAGTATCGGCATCCAACAATAATGTAGAGACACTGTTAATTTATTAGCTCACCAGACTGCAAGTCAATGTGAGCTAGTGCCATCACTTGGCGTCCGTATTCCATCGTCTGTCGTCCGTCGTCCGTTAACTTTTGCAAACTTGGCTTCTCCTTCACGGCCATTCATCCAAATTCAAACATATATTGCACAAACCATCCCTGGAGTATACTCTTTCTATTTTGTTCAAATGAAGCGGCTGCCTCCTTCGGGCGCTGGTCAATGATGCCTAAGCCTAAAAATCTTTAAAAATCTTCTCATGTACCACCAGAGAGATTGCCTTGATATATGGCATGGAACACTTTTTGGTGTTGAAAATTAAAGTTTGTTCAAGGGAAGTTGGTAGATCAATATTTGGGCTCTCTGTGGGCACATATCCACTCTGCCCAAAATTTCTATTTCAATAACCGATTGGGCCGATTTGAGCCAAATTTGGCATGCAGTATATGTGGGTCCAAAGTACTTGACTGATGCCCCAATTTTTTTTTGCCACCCCGTTGCAAAATAGAAAAAAAATTCAAATGCCCATATTTCCCATATAAAAAAATAGAAAAAAATTCAAATGCCCATATTTCCCATATTTCCCAAACTACACGGAACAGAGAACTGTTATTTAGTATGATGCATCCTTTTTGTCAGTAGAATGGATTAAAAAAAATGGCCATCGGTTCTGTCAGGGTGTTCTGTATATATATATATATATATGTCAGAATATTTGCAAAAATTGGAAAAAAATATTTCTTCACAGCTGCTGATCAGAATCTTTTGATATTTGGTATATGCATCCAAAGGACGGTCAAATACAAGTGTGTTCAAATCGAGCCCCTCGGTTCATATTTGGGCTGAACACAGGAGCCCAAATAATTAACTTAGGGCGCTATGGGGAATAAGCTTTAAAAATCTTCTTCTTCAGATCAAACAGTCAGATTCTTTTGATATTTGGTATGCAGCATCTCTAGGGGGTTGGATTCAAGTTTGTTCAAACGGGTTCCCTGGATGAATATTTAGGCTCTTTATTGGAGCCCAAATTTTAACTTAGTGCAATATGAGAAAATTACTTGAAAAATCTTTTTTTACAGATCTGCTAGTGAGAATCCTTTCATATTTGGTATGTGACATCTCTGGAGGTGTAAGATTCGAATTTGTTCAAATCGAGTCTCTGGGTTAATATTTGGGCTTCCTATGGGAGCCCAAATATTTACTTAGTGCAGTATGGAGAATTATCGTTTAAAATCATCTCCTTCAGATCCAGCAGTCAGATTCTTTTGATATTTGGTGAACATCACCTCTGGGAGGGTTAGATTGAAAGTTGTTCAAATAAGGTCCCTGGGTTAATATTTGGTCTTTTTATTGAAGCCCAAAGTTTAACTTAGAGCAATGTGAGAAAATTTCTTGAAAAATCTCCTTCAGGTCCACCAGTGAGAATCCTTTCATATTTGGTATGTAACATCTCTAGGGGTGTCAAATTCAAATTTTGTTCAAATCGAGTCACTTGTAGTTTCTTGTCTTTTTTTAATTTTTTTTTTTATTTATTTATTTTTTTTGTTGTTGTTGTGGGGGGCTAGAGAGAATCACAGTAGTTGAAAACAAAACAAAAATTTCGTTCGGTTGTTGTTTTTTTTAATACTTCACAGAAAACAGCTTGATAGGACGCTTTTCTAGGACCAGCAGAAATGAATGGTCAAAAAAGTTGCCTTAGGTTGTGTCATAGCAAATCAAAAAATTGCTCTTGCTGCTGATCACTTACTGATACACTCATCTCTTTTGACAATGTGAGCTAGATGAGCGTTTTAGGCTCACTTGGGCCTCTGGTTTATTTATTTCGTAGGGTTCAACGACACTTTCGACAGACAGCCAGGCTCATCTCTTGTCTGGCAGTTTTAAGGGTGGAGGAAGCCGGATTAGCCAAGAAACACTGTTAAGTCATCTGCAGCTGAGTAAATGCATTTACGGTAGTTACTACTATACAATTAATCTGAGGACTTATGAGTAAATTAGAACTGTATGATCAGATAATTGCTGATCATGCACAACATTTTGTTGTTCATTATGTCTCTTTTCTTGTATATACCAGTTGCTGATATTGCAATGCCCTTTCCTGAAATCTTCCAGACTCCTGACCCTCTATCCGCCCCACAACTCAACTAAATTTCGTGAGCAATGACATTTGCGCGCACTGGATACAAATTACCAGTCTTGTTGTGAGTTGGTCTTGGATGTTTTTTCTCAGATACGATGAATAAAACGCTTCTTTGTTAAGCCTGATATATATCATTTGCATGTCAGATATCATTACGTTTTTCAAAGAGAACTTTTCTGATTAGAAGTTTTTCATCGGGGAAAATGACAAGATGAGTAAACTGAACTTCGAACTGCAAATAAACGCGAGAAAATCTCGAGTGCAAACAAACTACATCGATTTAAATCTTTGCACCGTCTTTGTGAGTGCGAATAAACATTTGCCTCAGTTTGATGGTCGATTATCAACTCCTTGTTTGTTAAAAATTCGCAAAATAAAAACTATAGCACGATACACTAACCGACAACCACGCATATAATATTTACAAGACAACTTACCATGATTATATAATTTAAATATCTGGGGTCATCACTTGTCCAAGTAACAACAGACTTATTTACAAGAAAAACTGTTAGCAAATCGTTATTTTGGACATATTAATCTCATCTCAACATGAGGGGATCCATTACACTGGTATGCTGAACCCACATCATATTTGCTTCAATCACGAATTAACCTCAGAAACAGACGAAGCTCTGACTAATGAGGTCACTAATGTTACAACTGATAATGTAACAACTCTGCATAATGTTTCACCAACGCATAATGTTATAAAAATGTTGTAAACAACCGATAATGTTATAAACTCCGCATAATGAAAAAAACTTTTTCTAACGCATAATGTTATAAAAATCAACGCGTATTGTTACAGTTTTTTTCAACGCATAATGTTAAACAAATTAACGGATAATATCATAACTTTACGCATACTCAGCACGGTCACCACTATTTCAGAGGAACTCCAACTTGAAGTCGCGTTGCTGCCAGTTACCATCTTAAACACGTATGTAGTATATGAGATTGTTTTGTTTTTTTTGCCCGGTTGGGGGAATCTCAGTGAGAAACGCCGCCCGGGGACTTATTCTGAGGGGACCTAGTACGTGACCTACATTCAGGTAGCCCAAGTAATCCTCCATCTCCTGACGTAATCACCATGATGATACGCGCGCACGTTTTTCGCGTGTGTCAGGTTTGGGAAATGACCAGTTTGGGGGAATTTTTTGAGCTGGGTCAGAATCTAGCGAGATTTCTCTCCATTTAAATCATGATGTGAGGAGAAGGGGGCAGTATGTTATCCGGAGGATATGTTTACCGACGCGAGTAGTTTCCTCTTCCAGGAAAGTAGTATATCATAGCCGTCTGCCCCTTTTGGGTGGTCAAATACCTCAATGTTTGCCTATTTTGAGTGACTAAATCCCAGTTTTCGCGTGCCTCTCTCGTTATGCCAATATTATTGATTTATTTTGCTAAAAGTTTTTTTAAAAGTGAAGATTGAACAAAAAGAGGTGAAGTTGGACGTGACAGTGATAGTGGAGGTTGTGGAGATGATGGAGATGGTGGAAAAGGTGGGGGAGGTGAGAGTGCAGGTGGTGGAGTCACTTGGAGCAGGGCTTACCAAGAGGAGAGGGCGGGGGTAGGATGAGGCGGATAGGATTGGGGATTAGGGGGATTGAAAGAGGGGGATAGGGATTAGCGTTGAGGACTTTAAATAAACTCGTATAGTGAGTAATTTATAGTGTTATGGCATCAGTTTCAAGGGGCTGTGATGCGACATTTTGTTGATTTATGCTGATCTAAAGATAATAGTGCACATCGTATTGAAGATGGTTATGTGTATGGATTGTGTGCTGCGAACAGACAGCCTCGGCCACAAGATTTTCTCTGCCTCTAATTTCCTGTAACAATAAATTATCCCCAAGCAATTCTATGTTGTATTTATTCACACTGGAGAAACTTAAACGCAAGTGGAGGTAGCTGTCAAACATTAAATTTAATTTTGTTGTTATAATCAGATGTTTGCTCTTCAAGCCAAGTTAAGACAAACCCTTTTTACCTTGCAAGGAAATAAAGTACAAATTATTCAGTTTAATGCTTTTAACCCTCTCAAGACTTCAATGCGGGTTCCAAAGATTTTATTTCAGTGAGAATAATGTTAATCCTTTCCATAAAACTGCACTGAATAATTGTTGAAACCTATCACAAAACTGTCAGGATGCCGGTAAAAGATGCAATACTGACATGGTCGACTGTACTGTTAACTGTGTTAATGCTATGACTGTTTAAACTCCATTTATTAGAGGCGTTCTATAGTCTTTCTCTATGCACGGCTCAGTCTCATTGAGAGTGCAGGAAACCTTGGTACCAAAGTGTCATTAAGAGAATGTCTTTGATTGGTGCTGCTTCATCCCTCCGGTGCACAAAAGCAGGTACTGTCAGCTGAGAAACTCCAGTTCATAGCTTTGCCATGCTGACTACATTCAGTACTCTCAAAGTACTGCTAGTGCGGACGATTACTCCCACTGAACTCTCTTAAAAAGCTAAACCCTCCTAAAGAGCTCATGTATGCTAGATTTTTGGATTAGTTTTAATTAGCTCTGTTAGGCTAATTGGACTAAAGAGCTTATAAGCTGTTTTTTAGCTCAACTTTGACATAGTCAAATTTGAGGTTATGTCATGTCCCGTCGTCCGCCTGTCCGTCTGTCCGTCGTCAACAATTCAATACGGCACGGGTTAGAGGCCGTATTTATGAACCGATCTTTACGAAATTTCTTGGATACCTTTGTTATCACCGTGGGACGAGAACGAGTGTTTTGGGGTGCGGTCCAGAATTCAAGATGGCCGCCAGAAGCCATTTTGTACCGAAATTTGTGCAATCAGTTTTTTTGTACAGAACTTCTGTATGAAAGTTCTGATTTGAATAATTTTTTGTATGAATGTTTAGTAACATGGAATACATCACATATAATACGGGTTTTTTTCTCGTGCTGAAATTATGCAAATTAGATGAACTTTGATTTATTCAGTGCTACTTGTACACAGTAAATGCACATGTCAATACGGCTCGGGCTAGGGACTGTGTTTATGAACCGATCTTCACGAAACTTCTTGGGTACCTTTGTTATCACCTTGGGACGAGAACGAGTGTTTTGGGGTGCGGTCCAAAATTCAAGATGGCTGCCGGTGGCCATTTTGTACCGAAATTAGGTACATTCAGTTTTTTGTACAGGACTTCTATACGGCTTGGGCTGGAGGCCGTATTTATGAACCGATCTTTAAGAAACTTCTTGGTTACCTTTTTTATCACCGTGGGGCGAGATCGAGTGTTTTTTGGGTGCAGTCCGAAATTCAAGATGGCCGCCGGCAGCTATTTTGTACAGAAATTAGTGAAATCAGTTTTTTTGTACAGAACTTCTGTATGAAAGTTCTGATTTGAATAAATCTTTGTATGAATGTTTATTAACATGGAATACATTACATATAATACGGGTTTTTTTTCTCGTGCAGAAATTATGCAAATTAGATGAACTTTGATTTATTCAGCACTACTTATACACAGTAAGTGCACTTGTCAATAGGGCTCGGGCTAGAGGCTGTATTTATGAACCGATCTTCACGAAACTTCTTGGGGTTCTTTGTTGTCACCTTGGGACGAGAACGAGTGTTTTTGGGTGCGGTCTGAAATTCAAGATGGCTGGCGGCGGCCATTTTATACCAAAATTAGGTGCAATCAGTTTTTTGTACAGACCTTCTAGGACTATATTTGTTATCATCATGGGACGGTAACGAGTGCTTTTGGGCTTGGCTGTGTTAATATTTGGTGTTGTTTGGGGAGGGTAAACATTATTAGCACAACCCAGTTTTTTGTTTCCAATGAGAAAAATAAAACTTTCTCACCCGTGGGAACCCTATGAGCTAAAGATAAAAAATTCAAAAACCTGTATTGGACAAATATTTATTAATTAGTAGGAATCAACCGTAAAAGGGTTTGAATCAAACAGGCCAAAACAATTGCTAACATTTGGCTTATGATGCACCATACAAGGATCCCATTGTAACATTAACCCCATGGAGATTTTTTTTCTAGTTTAGCATCTAACTGTCACCACCTTTACAATACTTCACCTGTACATTTGTTACAGGCTATGGTCAGTATTTATGTACAGACCTTTACAATACTTTACATGTACCTTTGTTATCGGGTCATTACCTAGATGTGTGTCATTGCTGTGTCACATACTATACATGTGCATGTCTTACACAAGTTGAGCTATAGTGTCATTGACACTTTCATTATTATAATAAATTAATAATTTTGGTATATCGCTCTGGAAGAGCTATAGCTCTCCTGTAGAGCTATAGCTCCTTTAAGTTGTACCTTGGTTTGTATTAAAATGTTTCTCTCATCTGGAATGTAGAATAATAGTTTGATTTTTATATGAAAATGCATAATATGAATAACATGTTTTAGACCAATAAAACCATATCATCCGTGAAATTTTAACTAGTCTTCAAATTCAGCTTCAAATCTCAGTATTGTCCTTTAATTTAACCCCTAGACAACACTTGAGAATCGGTCCTGATTAACCCCTCCTGGTCACTGCCAACCACTTAAGAACTCCAGGGCTCTGTTAGCTTATTTATTCTCAATCATAACTCAAAATCGACGGGTTTCAAGAAGCAATGGTGATGCGTGGCTTTCTCGAAACACCTATCACAATTCTAAATTAATAAAATGGAATATTTGAATGGTCTCTTTTTAACCCTCTTAATATTTCAATCCAAGTCCAAATGCTTTCGTTTAACCCTTTACCCAACGTAACGGCCAAAACCGGCCAGCGCTATTCTCAAAAATCGCCAATTAATTTTCATTATTTTTTTCGTTTTTTGTCTCAAAAACATAGGTTATGACCCCTCGTTGGAACGAGCTCGTCGAGCTCGTTCCAACGAGGGGTCATAACCTATGTTTTTGAGACAAAAAATGAAAAAAATTAGTTATTCAAGAATTATTTTTGCAAGTGTCGTCTGCTTCCTACGTTAGGTAAAGGGTTAACTGATGACAGCAGAACGTTTTGTACGTTTTCTGTCACATTGCCCCTCTGTTCACAACCGCATTCTTGAGACATAACCATCTTCTTATTTCCCGCACGGCGTGTTTAGGGCCCTAGATGAATTTTAAGGCATTTTAAATGGATCAGACACCCGTGCGTGATGGTGATGAGGTTACGACATTGGACTTCAAAGAGAAAGGTTCATGGTACTAACGTCGCCATGTGTATCTGCGTTGTGTACTTTGCAAAGCACGTCAGCCCGATTGCTGTGTACTTTTTAAATGACTTCCTTTTAAACCTCTCAATAATGCATTCTTAACTCTTTGTCCAAAGTAACGGCAAAAACCGGCCAGTGTTATTCACAGAAATTCCCATTCAATTTTCATTATTTTGTCATTTTGGCTTGACAAACATAGCTTATGACCCCCCCCCCCCCCCCCCCCACACACACACACACACACACATTGGACCCTCTCAAGATCTTAATATGGGTCCCAAAAAAATTATTTTATGCAGTGTGAGAGTAAAGATAACCCTTCCCATTCTCACAATATTGCTCTAAACACACACGGCCATCAATGGGACCTCGGTATATTGCCAATCCCAATAAGCCTTCAGATAGGTTCTTAGGAGTCTTTAAGGCCTTTTTACGTTTAAATTCTAACATTACTGTATTATTTCACTTCCAATATATTTTCCAGAGGTACTATGTACCTTAACATTTTCTAGCTAACATAAATATTCGTTATCATCTACAAATATGGCAGATCCGGAGTTGGTGTGGCCAATATTTTTAAAGTGATTTATGCTCATACTTCAGGCTTGGTATGACCTATAGACATGGGACCTACATCGAATGAGTTGAACGCGCTGGGGTTTAACATATGGTCCACATCAATGCGGTCCACAAAGGTCATTAAGTACGTTTTTTTTAAGAACTATTGGGAATTGCATTTTATAACAACTCATGTAATTCTGAAGATTATACACATATGTCATCATTCAAATAAGTGGCAGAGCCAGTAATGTCGATTTCTGATTTCTTGATCCAACCCTTTAAATGCTGTGCACATATATGCATTTTGCGGTTTCTTTTAAACATTGTTCTGATTCCTTTATGAATATATGTAAACACTGTTAACGAAAATCCATTTCTGATTTGTTCAAAAATATTTTAGTTCCGAAAATAAGTCTCTATAAATTCTCTTTCTATATAGTTTTTTCCTGATTCTTTAACTCTTTTCACATAAATCTGAATTTACTGGATGCAGTAAATTCTGTTTCTCTAGTTTGTCTGTGTGAAACATACAGACTGTTGTTTTTGTATGGTTTCTTTTTCTTTCTTTTTAGCTCACATGACCTCAAGTCAGTGGGAGCTATTGCCATCACTTTTGTCCGGCATCCGTCCGTCGTCCATCGCCCGTTAACTTTTTGCAAACTTGACATCCTCTTCACCTCCACTGAGCCAAATTAAAACACATATTTCACAGACCATCTGTGGTGTATACCCTTTCTATTTTGCTTAGATGAAGCAGCTGCCATATTTGGGGTCTGGTTTATGCCCCAAAAGATTAAAAACCTTTAAAAATCTTCTTCTCATGAACCACCAGAGGGAATGCCTTGATATTTGGTCTGGAACATCCTTTGGTGTAGAAGATTAAAGTTTGTTCAAGGGAAGTTGATAGATCATTATCTGGGCTCTCTGTGGGGCATATCCATTTTTGGCTCTTCCCAAAAATTATATTTCAAGAACCGGCAATTTCAACCAAATTCATGTAGTATAAGTGGGTCCTAAGTAATTGTTTGATGCCCCCCCCCCCCAAAAAAAAAAAAATTTCACAGCCCTGTGGCAACCCCAGGGACTAAAAACAGAAAAAATTTAAAAGCCCATATATCCCAAACCACAAGGCACAGATAACCTTTATTTGGTATGGTGCATCCTTAGGAACAGAATAAGGGATTGGTTTAAAAAAATTGCCACCGGTTCAATCAGGGTGCCCAGTAGAGGGTATTGGAAAAATGATGAGTCACCATTTTTGCAGCAGTTTATCTTGGAGAGAATGTTTAATTCACTGAGAATCTTGATTGACATATTGTTCTTAAATCAACTAACTTGCTACTTGAAAAATATTCTAATCCTCTTATTTTAATCAGAAAGTTGTTGGGAAAATTTATGACTTCAGTTTGTTTTCCAAAGATTTTATTTCATGTTGAACCCTTTCAGTGCTGGAAACCCTTTCGTTGCTGTACATGTTTTTTTCTGGTCTTTGGAAAAAAATTGATCTGATTCCTTTATGAATATCTTTAATTTAACCCTCTCATGACTTCAGTGTATTTTTCCAAAGATTTTATTTCATGTTGAACTCTTTCACTGCAGTGCACATATGTTTTTTCTGCTTTCTTGGAAATATTTATCTGATTCCTGTATGCATATCTTTAAAATAACCCTCTCAAGACTGCAATGTGGGTTCTAAAAAATTTATTGATGCCATGATTAAACACTTTCAGTGCTGTGAACATATATGTTTTTTTCTGGTTCCTTGGAAAAAACATTGATCTGATTTCTGTATAAATATCTTTAATTTAACCCTCTCATGACTTCAGTGTGTTTTTCAAAGATTTTATTTTATGTTGAACCCTTTCAATTCTGTGCAAATATATATGTTTTTTCTGGTTTCTTGGAAACATTAATCTGATTCCTGTATGGATGTCTTTAATTTAACCCTCTCAAGACTTCAGTAAGGCTTTCAAGGATTTTATTGATGCCTTGATCAAACCTTTTCAATGCTGTGCAAGTATATGTTTTTTCTGGTTTCTTGGAAAAAAATTCTCTACTTCCTGTATGAATATCTTTAATTTAACCCCCTCAAGGCTTCAAAGTGGGTTCCAAAGATTTTATTTCATGTATTGTTAATGAAAACCTATTTCTGATTTCTTTAAAAAATATTTTACCCTCCAAAATAAGCCTCCATAAATTCTCTTTCTTTTTTGTTTGTTTTTAATGCTTTAACCATTTTCACACAGACTTGAATTTACTGGTGGCAGTAAAATTCTGTTTCTCTAGTTTGAAATCTTTCTTATTCATTAAAATCACATTCATTCATTGGCACAGACCATCATTGGAATAAACCTTTTCTCCTTTGTTCAAATGAAGCTGCTGCCATCTTCAGGCTGGTGGAATTTACTCTTCTGATTTCCCCCCCAAATTACTATATCCCTTAGGATGGGGTTAATGCTCCATACGCCTAATATGCTTTTACAATCATCTTTTTATAAGCCACTTGCAATAATGCTTAGATTTCTTGTTTGGAACTTACTTTAGTGATGCAGATTCACTTTTTTTTCAAAGAAACTCAGTAAGTCAAATTTTGGGCTCCCAAATATTGCGCTACACTCATTTCTATTTTCAGATTCAATGGGCAGATGTGAACCATATTTGTCATGTAGTATATAACTGGGTCATAAGTATTTCATTTATTCCGGATTTTCTTCTTTTTTTTTTTTAGGTGTGGGGGAGGGGGAGGGGTGGTGATTAGAGAGAACCACAGAAGTTGAAAACAAAACAAAAATTCACAGAACAGAGCTTGCTAGAAAGCTTTCCCAGGACCAGCAGATATGAATGGCCAAAAAAGTTGCCTTTGGTTGTGTCATAGCAAATCAAAAAATCGCTCTTGCTGCTGATCACTTACTGATACACTCATCTCTTTTGACAACTTGAGCCAGGTGAGCGTCTTAGGCTCACTTGAGCCTCTGGTTTTATTAGTTCACCGAAGGGAGCTTAACTTATCACTTGCCGTCCGTCGTCGTCCGTCGTCGTCGTCGTCGTACGCCGCCGTCCATCGCCGTCCGTCGCCGACGCCGTCGTCCGTCGTCGTCGTCGTCCGTCGTCGTCGTCGTCCATCGTCGTCCGTCGTGAACTTTACATTATCGACTTCTCACAAACGACTCGACCAAATTGAACAAAATTTGGTGTACATGTTCCTTATCATATGTCAATTCAAGTTTGTACAAATAAACTTGCCGCGCCCACAGTGGGCACCAGAAGGTGCATGACTTTGATAGCACCCATAATTTTTTTTAAAAAATTCAAAAAAATCTTCTTCGGATCCACCAGTCAAAATCTTTTCATATTTGTTATACAACATCTCTGGGGTGGGGGTGGGGGGGGGGGGCAGATTCAAGTTTGTTCAAATCGAGTTCCTGGGTTAAGATTTGGGCTCTCTATTGGAACCCAAAGTTTAACTTGGCGCAATTCAAGGAACTTTCTTTAAAAATCTTCTTCTTCAGATCCACCAGTTAGAATCCTTTCATGTCAAGTATACAACATCTGGAAAGGAGGGGGGGGGTGATAGTGGGGGTGGGGGTGGGGAGTCAGATTCAAGTTTGTTCAAATCCAGTCCCTGGATTAATAATTGGGCTCCCTGTAGGAGCCCAAATTTAAATTACTGAAATATGAGGAAATTTCTTTAAAAATCTTCTTCTTCACATCCAGCAGTCAGAATGCTTTCATATTTGGTATACATCATCTCGAGATGGGGTCAGATTTAAGTTTGTTCAAATCGTGTC
This sequence comes from Pictodentalium vernedei, assembly GCA_031216915.1. Classification (NCBI taxonomy): domain Eukaryota; kingdom Metazoa; phylum Mollusca; class Scaphopoda; order Dentaliida; family Dentaliidae; genus Pictodentalium; species Pictodentalium vernedei. The sequence goes on from CM062297.1 coordinate 546,719,705, forward strand.
CCTGAATTAGAATTTGGGTTCTCTATTGGAGCCCAAATTTTAACTTGGTGCAATTTGAGGAAATTTCTTTAAAAATCTTCTTCTTCAGATCCACCAGTCAGAATCCTTTCATGTTTGGTATACAACATCTATAGGGGAGGGGGGGGGGGGGGGGTCAGATTCAAATTGGTTCAAATCGAGTCACTGGGTTAATATTTGGGCTCCCTATGGAGCCCAAATTTTAACTTTGTGCAATACGTGGAATATTCTTTAAAAATCTTCTTCTTCAGATTCACCAGTCCGAATCCTCTCATATTTGGTATACATCATCTCTTGGGAGGGGGGGGGGGGAGGGGCAGATTCAAGTTTGTTCAAATTGAGTTTCTTGGTTAATATTTGGGTTCCCTATGGGAGCCTGAATTTTAACTTAGTGCAATATGAGAAAATTTCTTTAAAATCTTCTTCTTCAGATCCACCAGTCAGAATCTTTTAACATTTGGTATACATCATCTCTAGGAGGGGACAGAGATTCAAGTTTGTTCAAATCGGGCCCCTGGGTTGAAAATTTTGGGTCTGGTTCGGACTTAGAAATTTTTTACCAAAATTTGAAGAAAAAAATTGGGGGGGGGATTTTTTATGCGTTTTGTTCAATTTTGAGACGACCCCCCCCCCCCCCCCCCCCGACCCCCCCCCCCCCCCCCCCCCCCCACACAAAAAAAAAAAAGTTTAGTCTGAAAATTTTGGGTCTGACTTTGGACCAAATTTCGGAATTTTCTTTTGATTTTTTATGCGGTTTGTTCAATTTTGAGATGAAAAAAAGATTTTAGCCTGAAAATTTTGGGCCTGGTTCCGACTTGGAAATTTTGGACCAAAATTTGGAGAACACACTTTCGTTTTTTATGCGTTTTGTTCAATTTTGGGATGAAAAAAAAATGTTTAGCCTGAAAATTTTGAGTTGGGTTCGGACTCCGAAATTTTGGACCAATATTCGGACATTTTGGGGCCAATATTCGGACATTTTGGGGGGGGGGGATTTTTATGCGTTTTGTTCCTTTTTGAGACGAAAAAAAATTTTTATAGCCTGAAAAATTTTGGGTCATGTTCCAACTTGTTTTTAAAATCTTCGTTAGACCCTGTAATCAGAATGCTTTCATATTTGGTATATAACATCTCTAAGAGGGTTAGATTCAAGTTTGTTCAATCCTAGTCCATGGGTTATTAATTTGGGCCACCTATGGGAGCCTGAATTTTAACTAAGTGCAGTATGAGGGAATTTCTTTTAAAATCTTCTTCAGATCCACCAGTCAGAATCCTTTCATATTTGGTGTACAACATCTTTTGGTTGTTCAAATCGAGTCCCTGGGTTAATATTTTGGCTCCCTATTTGAGCCCAAAGTTTAACTTAGTGCAAAGTGAGCTGATTTCTTTAAAAACCTTCTTCATATCCACGTCAGAATTCTTTCCTATTTGGTGTATGACATCTCAATGGGGATCAGATTCACGTTTGTTCAGTTTGAGTCCTTGCCGTAATATTTGGGCTCTATGAACAGGGTGGGTGGCAGGAGGGGGGGGGGGCATGTAAGGTTCAGGTTGTTCAAATCCATTCCTTAGTGTTTTCCCATAAAATTTGCCTCTCATGACTTCATTCCTTTGTAGTGTTGATGAACCATGTCTAAGTGAATGTGACCCCAAATACTTCTTTGAACCACTTTGGCCAGTGAGCGATTAAGGTCCCTTGGGGCCTCTTGTTTTTCTCGTTCTTTTTCTTATTCCCCTGTCTTCTGTCTTCTATGCACTTCTTTCTCCGCACGATAACTCGAAAACGAATCGCCCTATCTCGGCTGATTTTTGGCATACCGATAGACAGTCACAAGTTCTCGGCCACCTATGTTTTTCACATTCCTGGGGCATCGGGGTGTCCGTAGGGTAGTTTTGAAAGTGGGTTACGCCCATATCTCAGGCATGGTATGGCCTGTGGACCTGGGACCAACACCAAATGCGTCGACACTTGATGGAGATTCAAAATATGGGTCAAGGTCACCCCGGGTTCATTGAGTGTATTTTTCAGAATTGCTGGAAATTACTTTTTGACCCCCCCCCCCCCCCTCCCCTCCTAATGCGTTCCCGAAGTTCATACATGCATTTTTACACGAAAAAGGTGGGCGCGGCCAAACATTTGAAGTGGGTCATGCTCATATCTCAAGCATGGTATAGCGTATGAACCTGGGACTAACAGCAAATGGGTCGAAACTCAATGAAGGTTCAAAATACGGATCATGGTCACTGAGGTCACACAGGGGTCATTGAGTGCATTTTTCAGAATTGCTTGAAATCACATTTTTTGCCCCCTAATGCATTCCTGAACTTCATATATCCATTTTTATACTTAAAAATGAGGGCGTGGTCCAACATTTTGAAAGGTGGGTCATGCTCACATCTCAAGCATGGTATGGCATATGGTCCTGGGACCAACATCAAATGAGTCAAAACGTAATGGAGGTTCAAAATATGTGTGAAAGTCACTGAGGTCACCCAGGGATCATTGAGTGCATTTTTTCAGAATTGCTGGAAATCACATTTTTTACCCGTAATGCACTCTCGAAGTTCATACATGCATTTTTACACGATAAAAAGTGGGCGTGGCAAAAAGTTTGAAAATGGGTCACGCTCATATCTCAAGCATGGTATGATTTATGGACGTGGGACCAACAGCAAATGAGTCAAAACTTAACGGAGGTTCAAAATATTGGTCAAGGTCACTGAGGTCACCCATGCGTCATTGAGTGCATTTTCAGAATTGCTGGAAACCCCCCCTCCCAATGCATTCCTGGACTTCATATATCCATTTTTATACAAAAAAATGGGCATGGACAAAAAAATTGAAAGTGGGTCACGCTCATATCTCAAGCATGGTATGGCGTATGGACCTGTGGCCAACGGCAAATCAGTCGAAACTCAATGGAGGTTCAAAATATAGGTCCAGATTACCCAGGGGTCATTTAGTGCATTCTTCAGAATTGCTGGAAATCACAATTTTTTAACCCGCTAATGCATTCCTGAAGTTCATACATGTATTTTTACATGAAAAATAGTCAAAAATATCCATTGCTGATTCCTTTATAGAACATATTTAATGCTATGCACAGAAGTTATTTCCTGTTCCTTGAAAATTGTATCTGAATCCTGTATGGAAATCTTTAAATGCTGTTTATGAAAACCTATTTCTGAATTCTTTAAAGATATTTGAGTCCTGAAAATAAGTCTCCATAAATTCCTTTTCTATATAATTTAGTTCTAATGCTTTCACCATTTTCACACAGACTCCAATTTACTGGGTGCAGTAAATTATGTTCTCCTGTTGGTGTATAATTTGTGTATAAGTGTGTGAAGTTTATGGAATTTCAGGCTTGAGATTTCCACAGTAAATTCGTTTGACGTTACTTGCAAAGCATCTTAGGTTTACAAACCCTATACATATACTAAGAAGGCGACACCACACATGCTGTGTTGTAAAGTATTAAAAGTGGGATGTTAACCCCGGCTTTGTGACCTTAGTATGACTTGTGTTGTCTTCCCTTCCTCTCAGGTAATTACAGCTCTGCTGAAAAATTAATATCTGTTGTTTTCAAAGCATTTCATTTTCTCGTCGCAGTGCTAAAGACACAAACGCAATCGCTTGAATTGTTTTAATTAACAGGTCTAAACTTTGCCAGGCGCAATCGTTTCAATTAACAGATAAATGACATTTATTTCCAAAGCAGATTACCGCAAGCTAGCGTCCAAACATGTCAATCATGTCCCCGTGTGTCAGCTCTGATGAACAATAAAGTCCCTTTTCTATTTAATTAAATTAGTATTGCAATCGTGGCAACACAGTGAGGTGTGAATAGGAACAGCATAAATTCACCGGTTCAGGAAGGTCAGACAGATACCACGGATGAACGCACGGGAATACGAATATGTAGTGCACAGTTGCGATAGGTGGTGCCATTCGGGCCAATTAGGTTTATCCAAGGAACAGGAAAAATCGGAAAATCTTTAGGTATCTTGAAGAATATATTTATTACTAACAGTGGACGAGTATCTTAACAGAAATATCTTTTACAATCTTTTTTGAATGATTGTCAGAGGCTTGCTACAATAATTAGACGGGAAAGAAACAGCGCAAGGCTCGAACTTTATTATATATCTGAACTAATTTTATGCACTAGACGATAGACTAGACACCGAATTAAGGAAGTGAATAATTAAATAATTATTTGGGTGACAGATTACATAACCAATAAGGACATGTGAAGTGCGCGTTTTCTGTGAATGCTCTACTTGAGGTCATATTTTCAATACATGTATTTAGCCTAGGGTTTTGCAATTGTATCATAAATGGTGGACCATAAAATGTGTTCATATTCTCTGTAAGATAATTTGTGACATTTGTTATACATAAAGTTGTTGACCTTCACCCCGTCTTGTTATTCAATATCATTGACGACCTGAGTGACCTGTCGACCGGGCTAATTCATCCATCAACGTTAAATTCATTCGCCTCATTGCCAAGCACACACCAGCTCGCTTCCGTTGGAAGCAATTAGTTATAAACGAAGCGTCTACGGGGGGCCTCGTCGATGACTAATGATGACCTTCAGGAGTGAACTGGCAATTATAAAGAAGGACGACATTGAATCCAAGAAAGGAGAATTTCCCCAGACCTTTTATTACATCGTTTATTATTCATAACCATTTGCTGGTCAGCGTTTTCCTGCCAATAAATATCTGCTCCTCCAGTGACATTACTGCTGTGTTGTCCTGGAAGCGGTGATTATTGAAGAAGGATACGGTATACCGTCGTTAGTCGGTCACTAGGATGATAATTATTTGAACCTCACCCAGAGACGGCGGAAGTTCGTTAAAAGTGGAGGGGCGCACATTGTCAAGGCTACCATGGTTTGGCTCAGTGGGAGAAACAATTACAAACGTATATTGGTAAATGTACAGTGACACACTATTGTGTCTCGTCCAGATGAGCATGTCGCGGTGTGGTCATTGCCCTGTCCATTTCTTCTATTTCAATCATCTTCCAACCTGAAGGCTAGCCTTCGGGTTGGAATATGGTCGAAGTAGAAGAAACGGACCGAAACAACTGAAGGTGGGATTCCTTTGCCAAATGTTGTTTGGATCTGCAAATAATATATTACAGAAATACCTGTATATTGGCACGGTTGCATGCGCCCATTTTAACTCATTGTGTAACCACGCAACATGTCTGTGGAAAAAAGTGGAGTGACACGTGTCCCCTGTGATCCCCTGGTTCCGCCGCCCCTGACCTCACATCCGGTCGAAATTACCCAGAAAGTGCCGATAACTCGTCCGGTGATATTAGCATGTAACTCGTGTCAACCTTTTCCATATCTTAGAACTGGAAGAGGTGTGAGTAAATTAGCCTCTACTAGCACTCTTGAAGAGCAACAGAATTTTCTCCAGTCACTCTGTTTTTCTCTTGTTTAACTGTGTTTAACTGTGAATTTAACCAATTATATCTTGTTAGACAGAGCTCATTCTAGACACCACCGGGAATCTGATGCAAATCACAGGACATGCACATTATCATGATAATTCATTTATCTAACAATTCTGTAACATAAACAGATTAAATCTTAAACTAGAGAAACAGAATTTTCTGCATCCAGTAAATTCAAGTCTGTGTGAAAAATCTATATATAAAGAGACTTTATGGAGGCTTATTTTCGGGACTAAAATATTTTTAAACAAATCAGAAATGGATTTTCATTAACAGTGTTTACAGATATTCATACAGGAATCAGAACATTTTTTCTGAGAAACCGGAAAAGGCATATATACTCTCCCAAAAAAGAAAGTGTGCATGCTAAAAAATAACACTAAAAAAAGATATATATCATTTTCATTCATGGAAATTTTATTCAATCACAGATGAATCAATTTGTGATCAACACGAGAAATTTCATTACGCTACGACGAATACTCTTGGTGCCATGGAGAGTCAAAGACACTTAGGGCCAGACACAAAAGTCACACACTCAATATCTGGTATGACCTTCGTCTGCATCGACTACTGCTGTGCATCTACGCCTCATGGAAGCGAACAAGTTAGCATGGAAGTGTTGTGAGATGTTGTTCCATACTCTGATAAGCTGTCTTTGGAGTTCCACAAGCGATGACGGTGCATGGGGAAGCCGGCGTAGCTGACGTTTCATTTCGTCCCATACGTGCTCAATGGGTGAGATATCGGGCGAATTTGCGGGCTAGGGAAGAACATCCACTTGTTGTTGCTGCAGATACTGTTGAACAACACGAGCTGCGTGGGGTCGGGCGTTGTCCTGCTGTAGAATGACGCCGGGGCCGTGACGCTGCAGAAATGGGACAACAACAGGTGTAAGCACTTCATCACGCTATCTGGCTGCATTGAGATTGCCATCAATAATGACCAGCTCAGTTCTGTTACGGGAAGTGATGCCACCCCACACCATGAGAGACCCTCCCACATAACGGGTTCGCTCTACGACACATGGATCTGCGTAGCGTTCGTTTCGACGTATGTACACTCTCTGGCGGCCATCTGATGATGAAAGATGGAAACGACATTCATCTGTGAATAAAACACGTCGCCACCAGTGTAAGGGATGCCTGAGATGTTGTCTACACCACTGCAGTCGAGCACGACGATGACGTAACGTCAAAATCGGACGAATTGCAGGTCTTCGAGGACGTAAGCCGTATTCTCTCAGCCGGTTGATTACTGTTTGAGTATGTATCCGTCTCAGGTTAGGGATGTTCCTGGCTGTCGTCATTGCCGTTTGTTGCCGGTTCCGGAGATGGACGACACGGATATACCGATCTTGTGCAGGGGTGGTAACTCGGGGTCTCCCGGAGCGGGGTCGGTCTCGAACGTCATCAGGCTGTGCATGTCGATGGACTAGCCTGTCTACAGTGTTACGGTGGCAGTTCAAATGCTGGGCAACCTCTCTGTGTGTTCTGCCAGCTCTAATCATACCCAGGGCAAGGAGACGTTGATTCATTGTCAATCTTGGCATGCTAATGTGGAGTCGTTTTAACAGCAGCGCAAGTTTGAATGTGAACGATAGGAAGGCCTTACTTTAGTGTTTAAATACCCAAGGATTCACACTGCTGCATGAATTTTCAGACTCTCCACGTGCAAAACATGCCTTTTCACAAACGTGCAGCATGTCATTTAACGTTAATGCAATTGTAACGGGGAAAGCTGTTTTTGTGTTCAATATAACTTATTCATGAACAGGTTAACACTCTTTACACCTACGAAATCATTTTTTTGGAGTTTGATCAATTTCTGCAATGCACACTTTCTTTTTTGGGCGAGTATATGTGCACAGCATTTGAAGGGTCGGATCAAGAAATCAGAAATAAACATTACTGGCTCTGCCACTTATTTGATTGATGACATACGTGTATAATCTTCAGAATTACATGAATTGTTATAAAACGCAATTCCTAACAGTTCTGAAAAATACGCACTTAATGACCTCTGTGGACCGCATTGAGGTGCACCATATTTTAAACCCCAGCAAGTTGAACTAATTCCCATGTCTATAGGTCATACCAAGCCTGAAGTATGAGCATAAATCACTTTAAAAATATTGGCTCCACCAACTCCGGATCTGTCATATTTGTAGATGACAGCGAATATTCATATTAGCTAGAAAATGTTAAGGTACATGGTACCTCTGGAAAAGATATTGCAAATGAAATAATTCAGTAATGTTGGAATAAAAACGTAAAAAGGCCTTAAAGGCCCGCAAGAGCCTTTCTGAAGGATTATTGGCATTGGCAAAATACCGAGGTCCCATCGATGGTCATGTGTGTTTAGAGCAACATTGTGAGAATGGAAAGGGTTATCTTTCCTCTCGATTTGCATAAAATAATATTTTTGCGACCCATATTAAGATCTTGAGAGAGATAAAATACTCATTTTAAATACTCCATTTTAACCCTTTAATAACGAGCTCATTCCAATGAGGGGTCATAAGCTATGTTTTTCAAGCAAAAATGAAAAAAATAATGAAAATTGAATGGGAATTTCTGTGAATAACGCTGGCCGGTTTCCGCCGTTACGTTGGGTAAAGGGTTAAGAATGTCTTATTGGGAGGGTTAAAACCAAGCGATTTAAAAAGTATACAGCGTCACCGACTCACCGTGCCCCTTCGCGGCAATCGGGATTACGTGTGTCAAGATCGATTCGAATTTGTCCGAGTTAAGGGTTAATGGTCAGGGATTGTAAATAATTAATTTGATACGTTTGCTTGTAAAAGCCGCAAATGACACTGGGCACAAATTATTGTTGACTAATTAATTAACTGCTTGACCAGGTGGGTGTTTATCTCTCGTTGAGAGGACTAATGGTTCCCCGCCGCGACGTTTAAAACTACTATGTAACTTATCCCTAATAGTAATTCGTTACTGCCAGCCGCAGATGGTGTTCTACACTATGTGGCCCTCAAATAAGTGTCATCCCCGTAGTTCTAAATGTCAGACTCACGAGCTAACAAAGAGATATCTCATCTATCTTAATAACGGTGTCCTATATCACAGAGGAACCGACTTAATGATTAATTAGACACGAAAATGCTATATAATGAGAGACTGATCATCGGTAGTCAGTCGACCTCGGATTGAGTCAGTAATCCGACGGAAAGAGGGTTCGGAGCTCTAGCCATTGGGGCTGTCATTTGTAGAGATAAATTACGGAGACTAAGCGGGCTCCGTTAAAGTAGGCGAGCGGTCGCCAGGCTGAGTGACGCCACGCATAGGCGAAGTGTTGAGTAGTAAAGAGCTGTCGAGAGCTCGAACAATTAACTTAATCGAAGCTGTTGAGAGCTCGAATATTTGATTTAAGTTAAGAGCTTAGAGTGAGCTTAGTTGAGACATGCAAATTAGATGCATGAACTTTATTTGTTTAAACGGTATACGGAGATTGGTGTAAACGGAGATTGGTGTAGACGGCGAGTTGTTAAATCCGTGAAATGAAGTGACTATGATATCGAATGTGTAAAATTTAGTTAGACAGAGTTGGTTGCAGTTGGCTGGCAATTCATAGTATTTGGAGGTTGAGCGGCGTAAAATAGACAATACGTTCTGTACGCAATTGCTTGAGAAGTGAAGAAGAGGAAACCCAGGAGTGAGGAACAACCAGAAACATCTAGACAACAGCATCGAACACGGGGTACCCCGGAAAGAGCTCAAACTTTATGGGGGAAATTCATATGTGCTTTGTTTGTGTACAGTGTATATTTGTGGATTGTTCGTTGATGCGTATGCATAGTGTTATTTTTATTTCCATTAAATTATACTCAAATGATCCACCGTCGGTTATCTTTTTAAATAACAAGTCACGGACACCTTAAGATGACGAATCTGCCCCAACAAAAACCACAACACCGCGAGGCCGAGAGACGTATGTTCACTCTCTGAGTACGGCCGAGCTCTAGAGTGATCATAAATCTCACATATCTGTCCCCAACGTGTTGTGACAACGTGCCTTGCCAAGGACACAACATAGATACACCTGGCGACGTTAGTACCATGAACCTCTCTCTTTGAAGTCCAACGTCGTAACCTCATCACCATCACGCGCCTGTCTGATCCATTTAAAAGGTCTTAAAATGCATCTAGAGCCATAAGAAGCCAGGCGGGAAATAACAAAAAATGGTGGGATCTCAAGAATGGCGGTTGTGAACAGAGGGGCAATGTGGCAGAAAACGAACAAAACGTTCTGCTGGCATCAGTTAAATGAAAGCATTTGTACTCACAATGAAGTATTAAGAGGGTTAAAAAGAGACCATTTAAATATTCCATTTTATTAAATTATAATTGTGATAGGTGTTTCGAGAAAGCCACTCACCGCTATTGCTTCTTGAAACCCGTCGATCTTGAGTTATAATTGAGAATAAATAACGTAACAGAACGCAGGAGTTCCTAAGTGGTTGGCAGTGACCAGTAGGGGTTAACCAGGACCAATTCTCAAGTGATGTCTAGGGGTTAAATTAAAGGACAATACTCAGATTTGAAGTTGGACTTGGCCACTAAGGGTTAAAAGATATTTTCAGCTAATAGAACAACGAAGACTAGTTAAACTTTCACGGATGATTTGGTTTAATTGGTCTAAAACATGTTGTTCATATTATGCATTTTAATGTAAAAATGAAACTATTATTCTACATTTCAGATGAGAGAAACATTTTAATACAGACCAAGGAACAGCTTAAAGGAGCTATAGCTCTACAAGAGAACTATAGCCCTTCCAGGGCTGTAGACCAAAAATATTAATTTATTATAATAAAAATTAGGTTATAAGCTCTTTAGCCCAATTGGCCTAACAGGGGTAATTAAAACTAACCCCAAAATATAGCATATATGAGCTGTTTAGGAGAGTTTAGCTCTTTGAGATGGTTCAGTGGGAGTGGTCGTCCGCACTAGCAGTACTTTGAGAGTAGTGAATGTAGTCAGCTTGGCAAACTATGAACTGGAGTTTCTCGACTAACAGTACCCGCTTTTGTACACCGGAGGGATGAAACAGCACCAATCAGAGACTTTCTCTTAATGGCTCTTTGGCACCAAGGTTTTTTGCACTCTCAATGAGACTGAGCCGAGCACAGTTTTATGGACAGGGTTAACATTATTCTTACTGAAATAAAATCTTTGAACCCACATTGAAGTCTTGAGAGGGTTAAAAGCATTAACCCGAATAATTAGTCTGGGTGAAACTTCTTCTTCTTTTTCTTCTTATTCTCCTGTCTTCTGTCTTCTCATCACTTTTTTGACCGCAAAATAAATCGAAAACGAATTGCCCTATCTCGTTGATTTCTTGCATACTGACAGAGAGTCACATGTTCTCGGCATCTAATGTTTTTCAGATTCCTGGTACATTAGGGGTTCTGTGGAGGTGTTTTGAAAGTGAGTCATGCCCATATCTATGAACTATGGACCTGGGACCGACACTCGATGGAGGTTCAAAATATGGGTCAAGGTCACGGACGTAGTTGGTGGAGCCAATATTTGTAAAGTAGTTTATGCTCATACTTCAGGCTTGGTATGACCCATAGACATGGATCCTATACCGAATGAGTTGAAACTTGCTGGAGGTTCAAAATGTGACTCACCTCAATGCGGTCAACAGAGGTCATTAAGACCATATTTTCTGACCTATTAGGAATTGAATTTTATACCAACTAATGCAATTCTGAAGATTATACATGTATCTCATCATTCAAATAAAAGGCAGAGCCAGTAATGGTCAATTTCTGATTCCTTGATCGAACCCTTTAAATGGTGTGCACATATATGCATTTTCTGGTTTCTTAGAAAAATTGTTCTGATTCCTTTGTGAATATCTGTAAATACTGTTAACGAAAACCCATTTCTGATTTGTTAAAAACTATTTTAGTCCCGAAAATAAGCCTCCATAAATTCTTTTTCTATATAGTTTTTTCCTGATGCTTTAACCCTTTTCACACAGACTTGAATTTACTGGATGCAGTTCTCTAGTTTGTACTTTATTTCCTTGTAAAGCAAAGGGTTTCTCTTAACTTGGTTTGAAGAGCAGACATCTGATTATAATAACAAGATTACATTTAATGTTTGACAGCTACCTCCACTTGTGTTTACGTTTCTCCAGTGTGAATAAATACAACATAGAATTGATTGGGGATAATTTACCGTTACAGGAAATTAAAGGCGGTGAAAACCTTGTGGCCGACTGGGCCATACACAATGGCCCCAGCGACCTGAAAAACATCGGGTGCCGAGAACTTTTGACTGTCTGTCAGTATCCCAAAAATCAGCGAGATAGGACAATTCGTTTTTGAGTTATCGTGAGGACAAGGAAGTGCATAGAAGACAGGCGAACAAGAAGAAGAAGAGGGAAGAAGAAGAAGAAGAAGAAGAAGAAGAAGAAGAAGAAGAAGAAGAAGAAGAAGAAGAAAAAGAAACCGTACAAAAACAGTAGTCTGTGTGTTTCACACAGACTAATTATTAATACAGCTTTGGGACATAATGTTGGGCGAGAAAAAGTTTTTAAAAAAAACCCATATTTTTGGAACAATATTGTTTAGTACTTTAACAAACAATGAGTAACGACGTCACCGCAAATTTTCAAAGTTGCGCTGTAAAATTATTCATTCTCATTTTCACTTTCCATGATGGTACGCTTGAATTTACAAGTGTGTTATATTTAATTGTGCAGTTTCTATTTATTGTGGGGAGGGTGGGGGAGGGGGAGGGTGGGGGAGGGGGAGGGGGGGGCATTGGCTATTAATAGTTCTGTCGCTAATTGTAAGAAATTTTGTTTTGTTTTGTTTTGTAAGCGATCAGCTGAGTCGACCACTGAAACGCACTTAGAATGTATTCATGCACCTATTATGACAGCCCGTTGCGTTCCCGGAAACGTGTCGTCTGTATGATACGGAATCAGAATGAATCGTCTATATGATACGGAATCGGAACACATAATGTGATACGTACCGTTTCTCGTGGTTTTCAAGCCAAAATGTGTATGATTGTTAAATAAAAAATATGTGAAGTGAGTTCTCTCAGTTTTCTTTGTGATTTAAAAATGAAACCGTTGTGGCCTGTTCAAAACCATTTTTTTAGCTCAACTTTGGCGAAGCCAAATTTGAGCTTATGCCATAGCCAGTCGTCCGTCTGTCCGTCAACAATTCAATACGGCTCGGGCTAGAGACCGTATTTATGAACCGATCTTTACGAAACTTCTTGGGTACCTTTGTTATGACCGTGGGACGAGAACGAGTGTTTTTGGGTCCGATCCAAAATTCAAGTTGGCCGCTCGCAGCCATTTTGTACAAAATTAGGTGCAATCAGATTTTTGCACAGAACTTCCATATGAAAGCGCTGATTTGAATAATTTTTTGTGTGAATGTTTAGTACCATGGGATACATCACATATAATACGGGGTTTTTTTTCGTGCGTAAATTATGCAATTTAGACTAACTTTGATGTATTTAGTGTCACTTTCAGCACTGTAAGTGCAAATGCCAATACGGCTAGGGCTAGATGCCGTATTCATGAACCGATCTTTACGAAACTTCTTGGGTACCTTTGGTATCACCGTGGGACGAGAACGAGTGTTTTGGGGTCCGGTCCGAAATTCAAGGTGGCCGATGGCAGCCATTTTGTACAAAATTAGGTGCAATCAGATTTTTGCACAGAACTTCCATATGAAAGCTCTGAATTGAATAATTTTTTGTGTGAATGTTTAGTACCATGGGATACATCACATATAATACGTTTTTTTTTTCTTGTGCAGAAATTATGCAAATTAGATGAACTTTGATTTTTTCAGTGCTACTTATACACTGTAAGTGCACATGTCAATACGGCTCGTGCTAGAGGCTGTATTTATCAACCGATCTTCACGAAACGTCTTGGGTACCTTTGTTATCACCTTGGGACGAGAACGAGTGTTTCTGGGTGCGGTCCAAAATCCAAGATGGCTGCCAGTGGCCATTTTGTACCGAAATTAGGTCTAATCAGTTTTTTGTACACAACTTCTATACGGCTCAGGCTAGAGGCCGTATTTATGAACCGATCTTTACGAAACTTTTTGGGCACCTTTGTTATCAACGTGGGATGAGAACGAGTGTTTTTGGGTGTGGTTCGAGATTCAAGATGGCCAACAGCAGCCATTTTGTTCCAAAATTAGTGCTATCAGTCTTTTGTACAGAACTTCTGTATGGAAGTTTTGATTTGAATAATTTTTTGTATGAATGTTTAGTAACATGGAATACATCACATATAGTACGGTTTTTTTCTCGTGCAGAAATTATGCAAATTAGATGAACTTTGATTTATTCAGTGCTACTTATACACTGTAAGTGCTCATGTCAATACGGCTCGGGCTAGAGGCTGTATTTATCAACCGATCTTCACGAAACTTCTTGGGTACCTTTGTTATCACCTTGGGACGAGAACGGGTGTTTCTGGGTGCTGTCCAAAATTCAAGATGGCTGCCAGTGGCCATTTTGTACCGAAATTAGGTCTAATCAGTTTTTTCTCACAACTTCTATACAGCTCGTATTTATGAACTGATCTTCACGAAACTTCTTGGGTACCTTTGTTTTCACCTTGGGACAGGAACGAGTGTGTTTTGGGTTGCCGTTGTTATCACTGTGCTATGAGAACAAATATTTTGGGGTTCAGTCAGACCCACTCTGGGACTCGAAGATTTCTTTTCTAGTTTAGCATCTGACTGTCACCCACCTTTACAATACTTTACCTATACATTTGTTACAGGCTACGGTCAGTATTTATGTACATACCGTTACAATACTTTATATGTACCTTTGTTATCAGGTCATTACCTAGATGTTTGTCATTGCTGTGTCACATACTATACATGCACATGTCTTAACAAGCTGAGCTACAGTGTCATTGACACTTTCATTTAAAATTAAAATCACGTTTTTTTAGTTGTTCGACGGTCTCTGTTTTTCAGTCTCGTAATTTTATCAACAATGTGTGAATCCGGTGATAATTTAGAGACATTGTCTTGTAGCTGCTTAAATGCTGGAAGCCCATTTTTGGGCTCTATTCACAATTGCTTGAACCATGATTGAAAGGTCTCATATCATGTGGATATACTTAATATTTTCTTACAAGCTTATTAATTTATCTGTATGAATTTGTCTTGTTACAATTTAATGGATAGTAAATTGTAACAGGGCAAAGACGTGGATAATCAGGGATTGTTTTTGGTATCTACAGGGGCCGAACCTAGGACCCTTTCCCAATGGGATTTTGGCATGATTTTAACCAATTAAAACCCCAAATTTCCCAATCTCAGTCTCAAACAAATGCCCAATTGGAGCCTCCATGGCGGGAATTTTTATCCTCCGCCGACGAAGTCGGGAGGGGATATTAAAATAGTGCCCGTCAGTCCGTCACAAACATTGTCCGGTTAACTCCTCCTACAGCTTTCAGTGGATTTTTCAGAAACTTGACCTGAAGTATCATTATCAAGTGTAGATGTTCATGTAGTCAGAAAGTTTCGATGCGACGAATTTTTGCGTGGCTACGGTCCTTGGAAGTAGCAAAATTTCTATCACAAGGGCTTGTCCGCTTAACTCCTCCTATAATTTTTATTGGATTTTTACGAAACTTCGTCTGAAGTATCAGTCTCAAGTGTGGATGTTCATGCGGTCAGGAATTTTCGATGCGACGAATTTTGCCTGGTTACGTCCCTTGGAAAGAACAAAATTTCCATCACAAAGGCCTGTCCGCTTAACTCTTCCTACATTTTCTATTGCATTTTTACGAAACTTGGTCTGAAGTATCAGTATCAAGTGTAGATGTGTATGTGGTCAGAAATTTTCGATGCGACGAATTTTGGGTGGTTACGGCCCTTGGAAAGAACAAAATCTCCCCCACAAAGCCTGTCCGCTTAACTCCTCCTACATTGTTTATTGGATTTTTACGAAACTTGGTCTGAAGTATCAGTATCAAATGTAGATGTACATGAGGTCAGGAAATTTTGATGCGACAGATTTTACGTGGTTACGGCACTTGGTAATAGCAAAATGTCCCTCTCAAATGCTGTCCGCTTAACTACTCCTGCATTTCCATTGGATTTTTACGAAACTTGGTGTGCAGTATGCGTATGATGTGTACATGTGCATATGGAAAGGACGTTTCGATTCGAATCATTTTTCAAGAGTTATAGCCCTTGTTGACTTTGAATTTACCAAAATTGCAGGTTTTTGAACGATATCTTCAGTTGCGATTAAAGAAATTAAACGATTTATCTCCCGCCGACGAAGTCTGGACGGGGATATTGAAATGGTGTTCGTCCGTCAATCCATCCGTCCGTCTGTCTGTCCGTTTATAAAAATGGGAGTTGTGGGCTTAATTTTTGACGGAAAAATTTTTCATTTTAATTCGTTCCGACAACGGTTAAAACCTCGTTTTTTCGGTAATTTTTTTTTTTTTTTTTTTGGGGGGGGGTGGGGATATAGACATGGTTACATCCCCCAACGTAATGCTTAATAGTAACTAACGCTAACTCCAACCCTGAACTGACCCTAACCCTTAATATAAACCCCGAAAAATCGCTATTTGCCTCATAAGTCTCATATCTTAGTAATTAAGCTCATAATATATCAAATAAGCTCATAATATTTCGGTAAGCTGTCCGGACAAAAAAAAAACAAACTCGTAATTCCCGTATTATAGCGCGTCCGTCCGTCCGTCCGTCCGTCCGTCCGTCCGACCAAACGTCCGTCCGTCCGTCCGTCCGTCCGTCCGTCCGTCACAAACTTTGTCCGCTTAACTCCTCCTACAGTGTTCAGTAGATTTTTACGAAACTTGGTCTGAAGTATCAGTATCAAGAGTACATGTGCCTGTGGTCAGGAATTTTCGATGCGACGAATTTTGCGTGATTATGGCCCTTGGTAATAGCCAAAACTTCCATCACAAATGCTTGTCCGCTTAACTCTTCTTGCATTTTTCATTGGATTTTTACGAAATTTGGTGTGCAGTATGAGTATGATGTGCATATGGAAAAGAAGTTTTGATTCGAATAATTTCATCAGTTATGTCCCTTGTCGACTTTGAATTTACCAAAACTGCAGGCGTTTGGAAGACATATCTTCAGTTGTGAATGAAGAAATAAAATAATATTTGCTGAGTGACATTATTGGGTATGAATGCATGTCCAGGTTGATAATGATATTACTCCTATCATAACATAAAAGTCGGCGGGGGATATGGATGTCTTCAGACTGTCTTGTCCCAGCTGCATGGCCCCCACCCGGCCCCTTTCCCCGTGAGGGCAGAGGAATCCCTGACAATTCTATTGAAGATAGATAATTTATAGACATTGTTCTTTAACTGGTTATGTGCTGGAAGTCCCTTTTTCAAAAGTGCTTGAACCGTAATTAACCCTTTGCCCAACGCACATGATATCAAAAAGTTTTAATTACTGTTTTTTTACTTTTTTAAAAAACAAATTCAACAAAACTATATCACATGACCCCTCATTAGAACGAGCTCGGTCGAATGAGGGCCACATGATATGGTTTTGTTGATTTTTTTTTAAAACATGGAACATTCTATTGAAGAAAACATGTCTTTGCACTGTTACAGTTTATGGGAGAGTGCTATAAACTGTAACAAGGGAAATCTATATAGACTAAATAAGTCTACTTTGAAGATAATATGGAGCATAACCACAGTATATGGATCCTTTAATTTGTAGTACCTGCATTTCAGGGTAAGGCCCAAATATCGGCTTCCAGCACTCTACCAGTTAAGCAGAGAGAAAATTCATTACTGGAAAAAACAACTGTAAAAGCTTTATTGCACAGGCATGGAGAGGAAAGGGGAGCAATAACTCTCAGGAAGGTAGTTGGGGTTGCGTGGCTTCGGTGGTATAAGAGATAATTGTTAGCAATACTGTGTTGTGGGCATCGTGTTGATGGTTGTTTTTGTTTCCCCTTCCATTTATCTTACTTTCACTTCTGTTTTCATTTTAACCTTCACGAAACGCAATTCACAGTCAACAATGCCGCTCTCTGATTTTTCCCACAAAAGATATATTTTGACAAGTTATTGTGGACGATCAAAAATAAAAAGGTACGGCACCAAAGTTTGTATGGTAACATTTCTTAATTTTTAAATAGTCGGCTAAGTGAAAAGTCGGCTAAGTGGAAATTAAAAGCACCATGACTTTCACAAAGCACTAAGCAAAGCAAAATTAAATGTCGTTGTTTATTGATATTGAGAATATTCAGATTTCCTGATGAAAGATTAACAGAAAAGGCTAAACTCGTACTTGTCCCAACTTTGACTCAAAGGCCGTAATATAATTTTTAATATTTTAATATGGCATGTCCTGTGAAGACGTACCACACCTGAACTTATATTACGGCCTTTGGGTCAAAGTTTGGACTACACTCGTGCAATTGTGGACATAAGAATGAATTTATGGAATACCACACACTGTTAAGACTTATCGCTCAGCACGTGTTTTTAGTCAAAAACCAGGTACACGATACCCGACCAGAAGCAACGCTCAGATTTTCTGACTTCCCCCTCCTCACTGCTATCTGGATTTGTCAGTGTCAGAGCACCTGCTGTATTACGTCTTAACTTCTGAGGGAAGTGTCCCCCCCCCAAACCCTCCCAAAAAACAAAAAAAATCTCCCGATCATGGGTTTCGTCGGGCAGAGGTTGAGCAAGAAATTATGAAATACCAAGTTGGGCAGACGTTCTTGTTTGCCCGACGAAAATATACACGCACTTTGGAATACTCAGTAGGGCAAAATAATTTTGCTTGCCTGACAAAAATATACACAGGTTGGAAAGTGCAATAAATGCCCAACCCAATATATGGTATCCAGGTTAGATAGTAACTAATAACAAATGATTTTTAGCTGAACTTGACAGTCAAGATAAGCTATTGCCATCACGCGTGCGGAAGTCTGTGAGTCTGTTACTATGTCAGTCTGTTCACATTTTCCTTTAGCGCAGGATACACCCCGAAGTTCTTGTCCGATCGTCACGACATTTCATATGCAGGTTTGAGGTCATGTCTAGATGAGAACGTCCCCTTTTGGTCGCGATTGGTCAACCGTGATGGCTGCCCGAGCCCAAAACCCGAAAACTTTTAGCACAGTTTACAGGTCGTATTTATGAAGGTATAATCCCTAGATGAGAAGATCCCTTTTGGTTATGATCTGTCAACCGTGGCGGCTGCCCAAACCCGAAACACCAAAGAGTTTAGCTCAGTCTACAGGTCGTATTTAGTATAGAGAGATTGCATTGGTAGGATGACTCCATATGATGTCTAGATGAGAACTTCCCCATTTGGTCGCGATCTGTCAACCGTGACGGCTGCCCGAGCCCAAAAACCTGAAAATGGCTACACATGCCCGAAGCCCGAAAACCTTTAGCACAGTCTACAGGCCGTATTTATGAAGGGATTTCATTGTGACTTGATGTATTTATTTATTTATTGGTGTTTTAAGGTCACATACTTATGCACAATGGCTAATCGTGACCGTGACAGTTTTACGGGTGGAGGAAGCCGGAGTACCCGGAGAGAACCACCGAGCAACGACGAGCAGCTGTCAGCTCTCCAACATCGTAACTCTGAACTCTGCACCGCAGTACAGGCAGGGTTAGATTGGTTGAAGACATGCGCACCATCGACGTGCAGTACGCCTCAGTACACAGCGTCATCGTGCCCCCATGTAGGCAATCGATGTGAAGTGTCTTGCCCAAGGACACAACGCGGTTGCCGCAGGTGGGATTCGAACCGAGGACCTCTCGGCTTGCAGCCTGCACCTCTACCGACTGAGCCACCGCGCCCCCTGTGACTTGATAGGATTACTCGTTTTGAAATAATTTCACAGTAACTTGGTAACTTTGGTTGACATACATTAACTATGGGGGCCACATTAACCCACCCCCATTTCTTTAGTACAGTCTACACCTCTACTTATTTTTATTGAAAACATAGCACACAGGCAACAGAAATTAACATATTCTAAATTATCACAATTCTTGTCGTATTTCATAATCCTCTCATAAACATATAACATTATCCTTTTCATCAAACGAAACACACAGTCAAGTTAAGCTATAGTGTCATTGACACGTTCATTATGGCCATGACCTGCTGAAAGCACCCAGATGGTCGGGGAGCTCTACCGAGCTGGTGTGCAACTGACAGCACTGTCATAAAACTCTAATAAATTCCCTACCATGTAAGTACTTTATCAATGTAAAGCATATTTGCAGCGTGTAAGTCTTTGATAAAGGCAATTAACCCTTTACCTAACACAAAAAGAAGACGATACTTGTAAACAAAATTCTATTTTCTTATCATTTTTGGCGTCAAAAAATAGCTTATTATCCCTCATTGGAACGATCTCAGCGAGCTCGTTCCAATGGGGTCCACAAGCTATGTTTTGGGGACAAGAAATGAAAAAATAATGAAAACTGAATGTTGATTTTTGTGAATACAGCTGACCTTAGCCATTTACCCAACCTAATGGCCGAAACCGGCCATCACTATTAAAAAAAAAGCACCAATCAATTTTCATTATTTTTATTTAATTTTTGTCTCAGAATATAGCTTATGACCCCTCATTGGAACGATCTCAAAGAGCTCGTTCCATTGAGGAGTCATAAGCTACGTTTTTGACGCAAAAATGAAAAAATAGTTGTTCAGGAATTTTGTTTGCAAGTGTCACTTGCCTTTCGTGTTAGGTAAAGGGTTAGGGAAAGAGTAACGTATGTTCCAAATTGTTGGGCGATAGGACTGAATCGTTGGGCACCGACATCCTACACCCCCCCCCCCCCCCCCCCCCAAAAAAAAAAAAATGCGTTTCGCTAATTACGTCCCGGCATCATGGACGGGAAGAGTTGGCTTCAGTTTTCTAAGTGTTAATGGTAATAACCGTTCTTCCATTATAAATTTTTATAGTCGAGATTTTGCGTCGTGTAATTGCTTCCAGTCAAAAAAGCGGTTATCGATATAATTTCCTATATTCCTTTCTTGGTTGAAAAGTTCATACAGATGTAATTACAATATAGTGTTGAGTAGATTTGAAAATGAAACCCAAACACAATGATCGATTGCCTTTTGGCATCAAGGTGATTATTATATTGATTTATACGCGTTGTCATGTTCTGAAATCAGGTGACACTCAGAACTTAGATCCTGGTCAGTACATCAGACCTGGGAAAATGTCCGAAAAACTGAGTCGTTGAACTGGTGAAGCATTTTAATTAACGCTTTGATCATAGATGGAATCACATATTAGTCCGGCGGCCAAAATGCCCATTTTGTGGCTATCCTTGCAATGTCGGCAAGTAAAAGGTATTTTAGTCGTTTTTGGGGATAACTGTACTTAATCCGAATCTGAATGATGTCACTCTGTAAACCTTGGTCAACGCGAGATATTCAAAATAGCGCCCAAGATGGCCGCCAGAAACTCTCAATAATTCTCTACGTACCCAAAGTCCCATATTTGTACGGAAAATTTTGTAAGCGACATCTAACCCAGCGGTGGTACATATTTTGTTTCTATATCGCCTTCCACGAAAAAGCTAGGGGGTGGACACTAAAAAGTTCTTGTGCATGTTGATTCCACGTGTCAACCTCTATCTGTGACCTTGACCTTGGTGGGTCAATCGTGAATTTTGCATGTGATACACTGTCTAGCAGTGGGCCATGTGTTGTGTAAATTTCGCCTTCCACTCAAAAGTTGTGGCCCAGACACTAAAAGATGACGTACATGTCGATTCCATGTCGTGAGTTTTGTATGCAACACACCATCTAGTGGTTGCACATACGTTGTGTAAGATCCATTGTGGTATCTCTTTCCACCAAGAAGTCATGAAGCGGACACGAACATGTTGATGCGCATGCTCATTCCATGTGTTGACCTTAGAGTGACCTTGACCTTGGCGGGTCGATCTTGAATTTTGTATCCAACACACCATCTAGTTGTGGTCCATATGTTTAAGTTTCATTGCGATATCTACTTCCACTCGAAAAAATTGTGAATGCTCATTCCATGTGTTGACCTCTATCTGTAACCTTGACCTTGGTGGGTCGGTTGTGAATTTTATACGTGACTCGCCGTCTGGTGATGGTACATATGTTATGTAAGTTTCATTATGAAATCTTTTCACATTAAAAAGTTATGCATCGGACACAAAGAATTGATGCACGTGTTCATACCATGTGCTGACCTCTATCTGTGACCTTGATCTGGGTGGGTCAGTCGTGATTTTTATATGCGGCACATCGCCTAGTGGTGGTACATATGTTATGTAAACTTCATTGCGATATCTCTTCCCATTAAGACTTAATGGCCGGGACACGAAAAAGTTTATGCGCATGCTCATTTCTTGTGTTGATCTCTATCTGTGACCTTGACCTTGATGGGTCGGACATGAATTTTGTACACGACATGCCGTCTAGTGGTGGTACATACGTTGTGTAAATTCCATTGTTATATGTAAACGAATTTATGAAAATACTATACTCTACCAAAAAAAGAAAGTGTGCATGCTAAAAAATAACACTAAAAAAGATATATATCATTTTCATTCATGGAAATTTTATTCAATCACAGATGAATCAATTTGTGATCAACACGAGAAATTTCATTACGCTACGACGAATACTCCTGCTGCCATGGAGAGTCAAAGACACTAAGGGTCAAACACAAAAGTCACACACTCAATATCTGGTATGACCTCCGTCTGCATCGACTACCGCTGTGCATCTACGCCTCATGGAAGCGAACAAGTTAGCATGGAAGTGTTGTGGGATGTTGTTCCATATTCTGATAAGCTGTCTTTGGAGTTCCACAAGCGTTGACGGTGCATGGGGAAGCCGGCGTAGCTGACGTTTCATTTCGTCTCATACGTGCTCAATGGGTGAGATATCGGGCGAATTTGCGGGCCAGGGAAGAACATCCACTTGTTGTTGCTGCAGATACTGTTGAACAACACGAGCTGCGTGGGGTCGGGCGTTGTCCTGCTGTAGAATGACGCCGGGGCCGTGACGTTGCAGAAATGGGACAACAACAGATGTAAGCACTTCATCACGATATCTGGCTGCATTGAGATTGCCATCAATAATGACCAGCTCAGTTCTGTTACGGGCAGTGATGCCACCCCACACCATGATAGACCCTCCCCCATAACGGTTTCGCTCCACGACACATGGATCTGCGTAGCGTTCGTTTCGACGTCTGTACACTCTCTGGCGGCCATCTGATGATGAAAGATGGAAACGACATTCATCTATGAATAAAACACGTCGCCACCAGCGTAAGGGATGCCTGAGATATGTTGACTACACCACTGCAGTCAAGCACGACGATGACGTAACGTCAAAATCGGACGAATTGCAGGTCTTCGAGGACGTAAGCCGTATTCTCTCAGCCGGTTGATTACTGTTTGAGGATGTATCCGTCTCAGGTTAGAGATGTTCCTGGCTGTCGTCGTTGCCGTTTGTTGCCGGTTCCGGAGATGGACGACACGGATATACCGATCTTGTGCAGGGGTGGTAACTCGGGGTCTCCCGGAGCGGGGTCGGTCTCGAACGTCATCATGTTGTGCATGTCGATGGACTAGCCTGTCTACAGTGTTACGGTGGCAGTTCAAATGCTGGGCAACCTCTCTGTGTGTTCTGCCAGCTCTAATCATACCCAGGACAAGGAGACGTTGATTCATTGTCAATCTTGGCATGCTAATGTGGAGTCGTTTTAACAGCAGCGCAAGTTTGAATGTGAACGATAGGAAGGCCTTACTTTAGTGTTTAAATACCCAAGGAGTCACACTGCTGCATGAATTTTCAGACTCTCCACGTGCAAAACATGCCTTTTCACAAACGTGCAGCACGTCATTTAACGTTAATGCAATTTTAACGGGGAAAGCTGTTTTTGTGTTCAATATAACTTATTCATGAACAGGTTAACACTCTGTACACCTACGAAATTATTTTTTTGGAGTTTGATCAATTTCTTCAATGCACACTTTCTTTTTTGGGCGAGTATATTTTAGCGAATGGGCTTATCTATCTTGCCTTTGTGGGGAGGTGAGCCTGCAGTAACTTAATCTTACATCTTATTGTGTAACCTCCCAGCCTATCAGTCTAATTCTGTTCGGATTTCAATGCTGGTATGGGATGTTTGTTCAACCTCTTTTTTTTTCATTTTTTATCACAAAAACATACCTTATGGCCACTCATTGGAACGAGCTCAACGAGCTCGTTCCAATGAGGGGTCATAAGCTGTTTTGTGATAGAAAATGAAAAAATAATGAAAATTGGAAAGTATTTTTGTGAATATCGCTGCCCGGTTTTTAGCCGTTACGTTGGGTAAAGGGTTAAAACAATTAGTGGAAGTGTGCGGCGTAATTACAAAACTATGGCTATGGTGAGTTTTCATTTCTAATTGTAATGTCATCAAACGTTCGGTCAAATCAAGTCTCAATTGCGCAACATTTCTAGCGTTGATAAAAAGAAAATACATTTTTACGGTATTTTTAAAATTCAAGCGGTCTGGAATATATCAGTTGGTCAGTTGGTCAAAAAAGCGAACCATACGCTCGCTTTTTCGATCAACTGAAATATTCCTGACGGGTGAATCTAAACATAGGTAATGGGTTATTTAAGGGTAGGACTGGTTCCAGGCTATAACAGCGTAGAATTTCTTACCGAATTAGACAAAGGCTTGAGAGCTTGCTTTTAAGGCGTTGGGATTTAGTTATTCTAGATCATTCTGACTGATTGGTGGTCCATATACCGTCTCCTTGCCATAACCACGCGGAATTAGTATTTTATTCAATCGTGTTGCTGTTCGTATATAACGTTTGTACGGAAGCGTTGAGGCGCCAGTTGAGTATTATTTTTATCTTGCACGTGCAAGTTAGCTATCTTTCATCTGCAAGTTACTACCTTGCACGTGCAGGTTAGCTATCTTGCACCTGCAAGTTACTATCTTGCACGTGCAGGTTAGCTATCTTGCACCTGCAAGTTACTATCTTGCACGTGCAGGTTAGCTATCTTGCACGTGCAGGATAGCTATCTTGCACCTGCAAGTTAGCTATCTTGCACGTGCAGGTTAGCTATCTTGCACGTGCAAGTTACTATCTTGCACGTGCAGGTTAGCTATCTTGCACGTGCAGGTTAGCTATCTTGCACGTGCAAGTTACTATCTTGCACGTGCAGGTTAGCTATCTTGCACGTGCAGGATAGCTATCTTGCACCTGCAAGTTAGCTATCTTGCACGTGCAGGTTAGCTATCTTGCACCTGCAAGTTACTATCTTGCACGTGCAGGTTAGCCATCTTGCACGTGCAGGATAGCTATCTTGCACCTGCAAGTTAGCTATCTTGCACGTGCAGGTTAGCTATCTTGCATCTGCAAGTTACTATCTTGCACGTGCAGGATAGCTATCTTGCACCTGCAAGTTACTATCTTGCACATGCAGGTTAGCTATCTTGCACCTGCAAGTCTATACTATATTTTAGAATGTCTGTATGTCTGTCTGTCTCTCTGTCTGTTTCTCTGTCTGTCTGCCTGTCCGCTATAGAAATGAATATGGGGCCATCCAGAGTGCCCAAAATGGGTCTACTAGGGGGTACTTTTTTATGGAGGAGGTCCTCGTCAGGTTTACAAAAGTGTGTGGGGTGGGGGTGGGGGCAGGGAAGGACACCGAAAGTTATGACCAAATATTTTTTCACCGATATAGGTCTTCAAAGGGGTCTACTTGGGGTAACTTTTTATCAGGAATCTAATGGTGGTGTTTAAAAAAGTGGCAGGGGTGGGGAGGGTCAAAATGGATGGATTTCACCGATATAGGTCCTCAAAGGGGTCTACTAGGGGTAACTTTTTACCATGAATCTAATGGTGGGGATTTTTAAAAAGTGCCGGGATCGAAGTGTGCCGCCCGTAGGGCGGGCTGGGTCGAAAAATACACGTCCCCTAATTTTTTTTTTTTTTTTTGGGGGGGGGGGGGTACTTTTTATGGCGGAGGTCCTCGTCAGGTTTAAAAAAATGTGCGGGGTGGGGTGGAGGCAGGGAGGGGCACCGAAAGTTAGACCAAATTTTTTTCACCGATATAGGTCTTCACAGAGGGTCTACTTGGGGTAACTTTTTATCAGGAATCTAATGGTGGTGTTTAAAAAAGTGGCGGGGGTGGGGTGCGTGGGGAGAGGCAAAATTGATGGATTTCACCGATATAGGTCCTCAAAGGGGTCTACCAGGGGTAACTTTTTACCCGGAATCTAATGGTGGGGGTTTAAAAAGTGACGGGATTGAAGGCCCCGTCCGGAGGGCTGGGCCGAGTTTGCCGCCCGTAGGGCGGGCTGGGTCGAAAAATACGCGGCCCCTATTTTTTTGTTGTTTTTTTTTGGGGGGGGGGTACTTTACATATGACCCCTAAATTTTCCCGTGCAACGCGGGGTAACCCGGCTAGTTAGTTATATTAGAGGAACGTAATTTTAGTCATATTTGAAGTTTAGTTCATCAAAATTAGTATATAAGGGTCCAACCTAGCCCCAATTTGCCGGCCCTAGGTTCGAATTTGCCGGCCCCCCCTTCCGGACTACGGAAATTCCTATCGCAGAGACAAACACTATAGGCTCATTGGCCATGTCTAGTCGCCTGGCTATGTACGTTTCGCATAGCTTGCATCGCAGGCTAGGTGTGGATGCTTTAAGTTGGGGGTGTGAATGGGACACGTCAGGCATAAAGAGTAAAAATGTTTAGAGTTGCAATGACGTCGGTGACGTCATGGTGAGCTTGCGACGTCATGACGACGTTGACCGCTGTCGATGTCCACAGAAATGGGTGACTGGCACCTGCAAGTTGCTATCTTCCACCTGCAAGTTGCTATCTTGCACGTGCAAGTTACTATCTTGCACCTGCAAGTTACTATCTTGCACTTGCGGGTTAGTTATCTTGCATTTGCAAGTTATTTATCTTGCGAGAGCCACCCCAGCCACTCTATCTCAGAAGCCCCAGCTCCCCATACTTGCCCCAGTGGCTTACATTCCCATATTTGACAGCCACCCTATCTCAGAAGACCCGACACCCCATACTCCTTCACGCCACGATTCCCTAACCCTGCCTTCTCGACCGAATACACTAATCACATCAGAGACCCGTCGACCTTATTCCACCACCCAGGCCTCCACGACCTGCGGCAGTGAACCAGGAACCCTACACCCAGCGTTCCGATTAAGAACGGCACAGCCACTCTTCCCCTTCTTCCAGTACCCCTACCCCAACAAGCTCGAACAGTCGCCTGACAGGTCAGTCGTTGCTGGTGATCACTATAATCCAGATGTAGAAGAATCTTTCGAAGAGTCGCTGAGACTAACTCTTTGATTACTAATTTTCTCCTCGAAGGCTCATTTCAGTGAATCGTTCGAAAAGCTGCTTCTGGAGCAGCTCCCCAGTCACACATCTGTATGAGTCGTCCGAGGTGTCAATTTTCGAGGGGCTGCTCTAGTGGCTCCTTGTTTCGAGCCGACAGAGTAGGACAGAATCGATCAGGGAGAAGAAGGGTCGAAAGCCTGAAAAGGGACATTCCTGTTCCTGTTAAGGGGTATTGAGACCCGGTCCAGGAGGGTCTACCCAACGGCACGGCCACCTATAGGTAGACATCGGCTATTCAAAGACCCTACGGACGTCCAGTCACTCACCTCTGTGGACATCGACTGCGGTCAACGTCGTCATGACGTCGCGAGCTCACCGTGACGTCACCGGCGTCACTGCAACTCTAACCGTTTTTCACTCTTTATGCATGACTTTTCCCATTCACACCCCCAGCATAAAGCATCCACACCTAGCCTGCGATGCAATCGATGCGAAACGTACATATCCAGGCGGCTAGACATGGCCAATGAGCCTATAGTGGTTGTCTCAGCGATAGGAATTTCCGCAGTCCGGGAGGGGGTCCGGCAAATCCGAACTTAGGTCCGGCCGGCAAATTGGGGCTAGGTTGGACCCTTATATACTACTTTTGATGAGCTCGA
Organism: Pictodentalium vernedei; assembly: GCA_031216915.1. Lineage (NCBI taxonomy): Eukaryota > Metazoa > Mollusca > Scaphopoda > Dentaliida > Dentaliidae > Pictodentalium > Pictodentalium vernedei. The sequence continues at coordinate 546,747,272 of CM062297.1, forward strand.
CTTCAAATATGACTTTATATATAACTAACTTGCAGGTGCAAGATAGATAACCTGCACCTGCAAGATAATAACTTGCAGGTGCAAGATAGCTAACCTGCACGTGCAAGATAGCTAACCTGCACGTGCAAGATAGTAACTTGCAGGTGCAAGATAGCTAACCTACACGTGCAAGATAGTAACTTGCAGGTGCAAGATAGCTAAACCTGCACGTGCAAGATAGTAACTTGCAGGTGCAAGATAGCTAACCTGCACTTGCAAGATAGTAACTTGCAGGTGCAAGATAGCTAACTTGCACGTGCAAGATAGAAATAATACTCAACTGGCGCCTCAACGCTTCCGTAACAACCTTTATTTTGACGTATAATTTATGTATATTTAATTTGAATTTATGTAATATCAGAGGTAGGAATTTCAAAGTAAACAAATTTCCCTTATTTACCTTAACTGCAAAATAATTACATTGTTAATGTTGTTATACGTTTTGGGTCCAAATACTCAATTCCCATTGGTCAGCTGGATGAAAACGTCATGACCAAATGTAATTCATTTTCCAATGAATTCATTTGGTCGAACGTTGACCCGCATTTACGGTAGAGCGCAGTTGACAGAATGTAATTCGGGCGGTGTTTGGGCGGGTTTTTTTTTTTAACTTTTAGCGCCTCTCGCAGTGAGTGATCAACTCCGCTGCTGTTTCTTTGGTGACATTTCCCAACTGTGGCATAAAGCCCGTTACTAAAATACTCGTTTCCATTTCTAAAGTTGTGAAAACTCGGAGTTGTGCGCTTTGTCTTTTGTGTGAGGGTGGTTTTTCGCCTCGTTCGTTCGTACATGCTTTATTTCCTCTTTCTGCTTTGTTGTTTGGTAAAAAGTAGTTTAAACAGTTACGGAATGTAATTATAAGAATTGAATGCAATTTTTATATTTTTTATAATTCCTTCGGGATTCATACAATTTGCACCCATTCCCACACGTTCATACTCCAATAAAGATTATAAAAATAGCATTCAATTCTTAATTCAATTTGGCAATTATTTCAAGAGTGAAGGGAAATCCGATAAAACACAAACTGTTTTTTTTTAAATCATGAGGGAGAGGCAGTCTCTGTATATGCATAACACTAGCTACATGTTTGAAAAGAACAGAAATTCACTTCAGGTGAAATAATTTCCACTGGTTTTAAAATCTGTCAAATGTTAGTAAAAATTGTGATAAATAATGACAAATGATACATCTTAGAATACTAGTGTAGGTGATACAGATATGTCACAATAAATATTGATATTTTCTAGGTATACGATTGCAGTCAACCGCAGCAGCCAGCAAGCTTGACCCTAAAGAACCAGATGGACCCAATATACGCACAGAGATACCAGGACCCAAATCCAAAAATCTTCAGAAAGAGCTGGATCCCTTCCAGGTAGTCAGGTTACATCCCTTTTCAAAATTCAAAACAATAAAAAGTTTGTGTGTGTGTGTGTTGGTGGGGGGGGGGGGGGGAGGGGGGGGGTTGCTGAAGTGTCCATTTTCTTAAAGCAGTATGCGGGAACTGCATGTTGATGTGGTAATCAACATTGTCAAATTTGTGTTTTCCTTTGGTTTCCGTCAGACAAAAGTGGTTTTCTAGAACCAATTGTTTTCAAGCTTCCTAAACATTTCACCTTTTCATACTCCTCCCCTCCCCTCAAAGTAGTTTGTCAGTCCATTGTTCTGCCTGCTAGTTCATTCATTCGACAATCCCGCTTGTTACCAGACAATATATCATTTGTACCCTTGATCCCAGAATGAGCATATTTCATACGCAGGTTGTCAATAATGAAGCAATGATTGGAATTGCATTTGGTTCCTCCAGGTTGAACGTCATGGTCACTTACTATAAATAGATTTTTGGTCTCGTTGCAATAAATTTTATTTCCTTTTGCATACGATGCTGAAACTCCATACATAAATTTCCCATCAAGCTGCTGATATACTTGCGTTTGGTTCAACATAGGTCAAAGGTCAAGGTCACTGTTACTATAAATCATTTTTTTGGTTTCCATGTTGTAACTTTATTTTCATTATGTATACAAAACTAGAATTTCAAGATCACTGTTACTATAAAAAGATTTTTGGTTTCCACTCAATACATTTAGTTTCCTTTTGCATATGAAACTACAATTTCATGCACACATTGTATAAAAGTGTTGATGATTGGAATTGCATATGGTGCCAATAAGTCGAAAGTCAAGGTCATTGTTATTATAAATAGATTTTTGGTTTACATGTAATAACTTTAGATTCCCTCTGCATGCAAAACTATAACTTCATACACCGATTGCCTGTAATGTGTCAATGATTTGGAGTGTGTTTGTGGACAATATGTCAAAGGTCACTATCATTTACCACAAACAGATTTCTCAGATCCAGCTGTAACTTTAGAGGTTTTTTGCATTTGGAGCTATAACTTCATGCTCTGATCAAGTATAAGATGTTGATGACAGGTGTTGTGTTTGGGATCAATAAGTTAACAATCAAGGTCATTGTTACTATAAATAGAATTTTGCTTACTATAAATTGAATTTTGCATTCTGTGTAATAACTTTAGTTTCCATCGGCATATAAAACTATAACTTCATAAACAGATTACTATAAGGTGTCCATGATTGTGACTATTTTTGGTATCAATGGGCCAAAGGTCAGGGCCACTGTTACTATAAATAGATTTTTGATTTTGGTTCAATAAGTTTATTTTTTGTGTGTGAAACTATGACTTCATATACAGATTGCATATATGGTGTTAATGATTGGTCTTGTGTTTGGGATCATTAGGTCAATGGTCAAGGTCACTGTTACTATAAAACGATTTATGGTTTCCATGCAATAACTAGTTTCCTAATGTCAAAACACAATATAACAACTAAACTTCATAGATTGTGTAGAATGAGTCAAAGATTAAACATTGTTTGGAGTGAAAGGATGGAAGGTAAAGGTCACTGTTACCATAAAAGGATTTTTGGTTTCCATGCAATAACTTGAGTTTCCTTCTTCATACAACACTATAACTTCAAACACAGATTGCCTGTAAGGTGTCGATGATTGAGATTGTATTTAGGGGTCAGTATGTTGAAGGTCAAGGTCACTGTGACAATGAATTGATTTTTGGTTCCTGTGCAATAACTTTAGTTTCCTTTCTGTGAATTAAATTCTGATGTCTGCACATATTGTATTGGTTAATTTGTTGCCCCATGAATGCTGAATACAGGTACAAAAAGCAAAATGAGCCATATGTTTTTTGATTTGGAAAAAGGAGTACAGAACAATGCAAAAATTACTGAAAAATAAGGATTTCTGTAGTACAGGGGAACCCTGTTAATTGAATAGCTACTTTGCCAATGAAAATTATTCAGTTAACAGGAGTATTCAATTAACAGTGATTGTGTCACTTTCTTGTGTTCTAGAGATAAACTTAGCATTTATTCTATTATATCTTGTTTGTCAGAGCTCCTTGATAAATAGATTAAATGCCTGTATTGGATATACTAAGGCCAAACAGGTCTATAAACAGAGAAAAACTTTGGAGAGTCAGGGTAATTTCTTGCAGGTTACAATATTTTTTATTCAATTAACAGGAATTTACTCTATAACCCATATTCAATTAAGAGGTCAAATTTGTACTAGATGTATGGTAAATGATTGTGTTGGGAAATTATATTCAGTTATTAACAGGGTTATTCAGTTAAGAGATATCCAATTAAGTGGACTCCACTATACTATCTTTTATGCAGCTGAAAAAAGGTATTGAATAATGCAGGACAACAATAGTTATAAACACAGTTTGTTGCCCAATAAGTTCTGATTGCAATTATGCAAAGCAATATGCTCTACACCCTTTGGGTATCAAAAGTATGAATACAAAAAAGTACAAAATTGTCTAAAACTTGTAGTTTTTCTGACAGTACTCATCTTTAAGCAGCCTGTACAGATACTGGGTTAAGTTCTACTACAAAACTTATAACAAATTTGCTTAACCCTTTGAACCCAAAAGGCCATTTTTCCAGCCCAGAATCGCGACACGACCTCAATTCAAAAAGTGAATTTGTGTGATAGACCAATCAAGATTTTCAGCGTGCAGCCTTGAGGCTGCACGTTGTAAATATTGATTGATCTTCCCTCAATTAACGAATATAGACTCTACCAGGTGGTGTCTCTGAACAGGTATGGAATATACCATCAGGGTTCAAAGGGTTAACCCTTTACCCAATGCAGACGATATCAAAATTTATTATTTTAAATATAAGTTTTTTAAATTTTTCAAAAAATTTCAACAAAACCATATCATGTGACCCCTCATTGGAACGAGCTCAATGAGCTCGTTCCAATGAGGGGTCACATGATATGGTTTTGTTGAAATATTTTGAAAAATTTAATTTTTTCAACTGCTCAATTTGCATATTACGCGGACGGATGCGGGCGATTCATTGGGTAAGGGGTTAAGTAGACTATTCAATATGCCAGAAAGCAATGAGTTTGAAGTTAATCCCCTCCAAACCGATAGAAAACTATAACCAAAGTTGATACCTCTCAAATTGTGCCCTCATTCTAGCAGTATTTAAGGTGTGTGTGCGTGTGTGTGTGTGGGGGGGGGGGGGGGGTGGGGGGGGTAAACTATAACATAAAAACTTTAATAATAACTTTATTTTATGATCATTGCTGCATCTATCTATACCAAAATCTTTGTCACAAAATGCTCACAGTGAGGAAAATTTGTCTTGAAGATCATGTTCAATTTTTTAAGAAAATCACTACATTTGAGCCATTTGTGTCCACATGTGGGTTAATGTGGAAAAAGGTATTTGGTAATTTTGTTGTATCATTCTACACTGTATATTTCCAGTAAATTTGACCTGAATGTGTCATAATTTTTACACATTTTGAGAAAAGGGTCGATATTTTGGCCCGGCTTTGTCAGAAAAACAGATTTGCCTGTAGAGCACTACAAAGTGGATCAACTTGAGGTTGGAACAAATTTGGTGTGAAAAATTTCAGGAATTTTTCTGTATTCCAGTTTTTGAGATCTAGTGGTCTCAAAATTAGCTGAAATTTTTTTTTTAAAGAGAATAAACCAAAATAATGAAAAAATAAAATAAAAAAAAATGCAATAAGAAGTGACTTACCTCTCCACGGGGGTAAGCCAAATTACTTTTGGCCTATTTTTAGCTTAACTTGACAAAGTCAAGATAAGCTATTGCCATCACATGTGCGGAAGTCTGGGAGTCTGGGAGTCTGTGAGTCTGTTCACATTTTCATTAGCACAGGCTACACCCCGCAGTTCTTGTCCAATCATCACAAAATTTTGTATGCAGGTTTGAGGTCATGTCTAGTTGAGAACATCCCCTTTCGGTCACAACCAAGACGGCTATGCGAGCCTGAAACCCCAAAACCTTTAGCACATTCTACAGGACGTTTTTATGAAGTGATTTCATTGTAACTTGGTATGATGACTCTGTATGAGGTCCAGATGAGAACATCCCCTTTTGGTCACGATCGGTCAGCTGAGATGGCTATGCGAGCCCTAAAGTTGAAAACATTTAGCACAGTCTACCGGTTGTATTTATGAAGGGATTTCATTGTAACTTGGTAGAATGACTCTGTATAATGACTGCATGAGAACATCCTATTTTGGTAGGGTTCAGTCTACCGTGACAGCCACAGGGGCACGTTACCTAGATTCCTTAAGCACAGTCTATAGCTTGCTTGAAGAAATTTCATTGCAAATCTGTAGGATGACTCAGTATAATGTCCAGATGAGAACGTCCTATTTTGGCTGTGATTGGTCAATCGTGATGGCAGCACAGGCACATGACCTTGATTTGTTTAGGACAGTCTACAGTTCATATATATGAAGCGATTTCATTGAAACTTGGAAGGATAATTCGGATTGATGTCTAGATGAGACTCTCCTGTTTTGGTCATGATCGGTCAGCCATTACCTGGTCCCGTGACCTAGACATCTTCCTTTGGAACTGTCTACTGGTCATTTTTAGGATGAAGGGGTTTCACATTTCATTGTAACTTTGTAGGATAACTTGGTATGATATCTAGATGGGACACTCCTATTTTGGTCATGATCGGTCAACCGTGACTGCCAAACCATCATGTGACCTAGATTCCTTTATCAAAGTCTACAGGTTATATTTATGAAGGGATTTCATTGTAACTTGGTAGGATGACTCGTTTTGGAATGACTTTACTATAACTTGGTAACTTTGATTGACAAACCTTAACTGTGAGGGCCACATTAACCCAGGCCTCAATTCTTTGGTGCAGTCTACACTTCAAATTATTCTTATTGAAAACATAGCATATAAGGAACAGAAATTAACATATTCTCAATTATCACAATTCTTGTCTTATTTCATAATCCTTTCATAAACATTGAACATTATCCTTTTCATCAAACACTACACACAGTCAAATTAAGCAACAGTGTCATTGACATTTTCACTAGTTATACAATTTCTGGATAAATATATTGCTTGATAGATTATTTAAATTTTGAACTATAACATAATTTTCTGTGTTTTTTTCAGGATTTTTCAGTCAAAATGGAAAGTCCAATCTTAACCCTTTACCTAACGCAGACGATATCAAAATTTATTATTTTAAATATCATTTTTTAAAATTTTTCGAAAAATTTCAACAAAACCATATCATGTGACCCCTCGCTGGAACGAGCTCGATGAGCTCGTTCCAACGAGGGGTCACATGATATGGTTTTCGTGAGATTTTTGGAAAAATAATATTTTTTCAATTGCCGAATTTGCATATTACGTGGACGGATACGGGCGATTCGTTGGGTAAAGGGTTAAGAAACATTTTATGTCCATGCACCAACTTTTGCTTGACATTACATAATTAAATGACTATTGTCCTCTTTTTATAGTTATACATTATTATGATCAAGTCAAAGTGTGCTGTTGAACTATTTCTGCTTTTATAATTATTCAATAATTTCATGAAGTTTGCTTTTGAACTTTCCTGACATTTTAACAGATTTCTTGATCCATATGAAACATTTTCAAAACAATCTCTGCCTCTTCAATAAATTTTGAACAATGTTTCAGAATAAAAAGATTTTTGGCATGGCCTTAATGTGTACTCACACCAAATCAAAGTCAATTACACCTACAGATTTTTTCATCATTACTCTAAAGGTAGTGAGGTTTGGAGATGCAGTTTGCTTCTGGGTGTGGCAGTGGTGGATGATAATTCCTCTAAATTTGTTTGTCTTTTCTTTAGTAAAGCATGGGATGAACTCATTGAATCATTCCAAAAACTGTGTTTTTCAGGCAAAAAATTAATTTTTTTAGTCATTTAAGAACTTTATGGCAAGTGTTGTCTGCTATTAGTGTTAGGGAATGGGTTAGAAATATGATAAGTGAGTATTTATAATTTTTCCGTGGTACATATATCATAAAAAAAGAATTCACTTATTCATTCTTTCATTTATTTGCATTGAAATCTGTCAAGTTCCTTTACTTTTCTTGTATTAAACTTATATTGCCCTGCAGATTTGTGTACTCAAACACTGAATGCATTGTCAAATAAAGAACCCCAGATTTTTACTCCATTGACATTGTTATTGATACTCTTATTGTGGATATTATTTATTCTGCCCTTGAATGTCTTCTCTTAGGGTCTTCTTCACATTTTGACTGATAGTAACCCTTCAACTAACAAAATCGGAAAAATACAACACTTGAATGTTCAGTGCAGTGAGTCAATGAGTTCAATTTTTTCTCTGACAGAATCCTAAAGTTTGTTTTCATATGGAATAATTACCTCTTCTTAACTCTTAACCCACTGAGTATTTTCCAAGATAATTTTTCTTCAAATCTAGTCATGGCTGCTGTAAAGCAGCCATGACTAGAGTTGATGAAAAATTAATCTAAATATAACAAAAAATCATTGGTGAAAAAATCCATTCAATTTACAGGGGAAAATATGTTAAAATATGCCCAAATTATACTTATATCAGTGACAAGAGAAACCCTGTGCAGGGCAGGAATATCCACCAACAGCATGCAAAGAGTTAAAGCAACTGATTAATTTTTCACTATCATTACTACCTTACTAGTATACACATGTACACAGCTGCAATGACTTAACGGTGTTTCTGCATTACTGTTGGCTACCTGTGTAGGCACCCAACATAGATTTAAACATGCTGCCAAGATAAATGCAGCCAACCGGTTAAGTTCTCAAGGAAGAAAACACTTGGGGGGCTACTGTTTCAAAGCAATATAAGAGTGACAGTTTGCAGTTGTATCAGTCCTTCGATTTGGGGGTGAGCTGTCTCTCTTGCATGCCATTGCACCTGCAGTTTTTACTTTTTGCGAGTAGACAACAGCGCACTTTGGTTCCATCTAGCAAGCAATTAATTCTTACATAATGAATTGGCTGCATCCACAACATAATATGCAAATTGTGCAATAGAAAAAAATTCAACAAAACCATATTATGTGACCTCCTCATTGGACCGAGCTTGTTGGTGGCTTGTTGAAATTTTTTCAAGATTTGGGGGATAAAATTAATTAAAGTAACAAATTTTGTTATTGTGTTTTCTGTGGAGTTAAAATCTGTTCATGGTAAATAGGCCAAACAATAATACAATGTGTGCATGAAAATGTGAACAATACATCATGAATTATAAGCTATAGCATTCCAAAACTTCAGACTAATCAAACTTCTCCTAGAAATGGTACATAAACAGCATAATTTGACAAACTGCAAAGGCCAGTAATGCTCTTCTTTTTTTGTACATGCATTCCGTGGAGAATCATTTGATTGACTTACAATTGCTTCATTGAAGTTGCATTTCACGTGTTACTTGTAACTTAAATAAATTTGTTATTGCTGTGAAAAAGCTTATTTTTATAAATAGGGTAATATTTTCCCAACTTACTATGCACCAGTGGAGTGAGCTTTGTGCAAATGTTGCTGATGTTTTTCGTGATAATATTTTCCCGATGTCGGACTCAACAATTGTGAACCTCACTTCACATGGTAGCAAGCTGTAAACAGCGCACCACTCATTTTCAAAATTGAAAGAGTGGGTTGTATGATTACTTAAGCATTAAAATATGAACTTTGGTCTTTAAAATCATGCATACGTAATTGACCTACAAATGTAACTTGAGTATAACAAACATATTTAGTGCAGAGTATCTTTCTTCATCTTATCATGAACATATCATTAGGATCTAAACACTGTTTCAAGAAAGCTGCTTCACTGAGAGGTGTGTCAGACATACATGTATTAAGTCTCACTATTCCAGAATGAGAATCCCTATTTTTCAGATTAAATTGAGGTTAACTGGTAGAGTGCTGGAAGCCCAAATTTGGGCTTTACTCTTAAGTGTGTATACCACAAGTTAAAGACTTCATATTCTGTGAATGTGCTTCACATTATCTTTGAAGTGAAATTATTTAGTCCGCCAGGATTTGCCTTGTTACAGTGTCCATAGACACTCTCCCATAAATTGGAACAAGGCAAATTGTCTTGTGAACAAATTTAGTTGATCAAAATTAATTTTGTACTCTTCCAGTTAAAGGAACCTGAAAATGACGAAAATTGACAGATTACTGCCATTAAAGATGAAATATTTTCCTCTTTTTCTCGCTGCTTTTTCAATATAAAAAGTGAAATCTCACTAGTTTTACTCTGAACTCTCAATATTTTACAATTCAACAGCTCAGCTCAACTTATCTGTTATATGTTATGGGAGGTGGAGGCCAGGGACGTGGGGACGTGGTTAGAGGTTTTCAATTGGGGGGGAGATATAAATTTCCAACCGGGGAAGGGACTGGGAGGGGGGTTTCCCCCTCTTGGTCCCTCTCCCTAGTTGGAAATTCACTACCACAAAAAATTTAGTAAATGAAGCCATAAAAGAGGGCATAAAATTGATTCTAGAAACTGAAATGCCAACACATATATGATAGAATTATCAGGCTGTTATTATTTGATATTATTCTGGGAATTGGATATGTGCTGAACAAATGCTCAAGCTGAGAACTTTGAACAATTCACACTGTCCTAACATTAAATCAGATCTTATGCAGGAATGATCAATTTTCGATGTTTCACCATTTTGTAACTGTGAATGATGGAATTAACTCAGGATAATAATTTTACATGATGTGATTTTCTTGAAGTGCATTTCGAGGATTTTTTTTTTATTACTATAAGTAAATGTACTATAGAAATCTCGTACTGATTGACATCATGCATACTTATGAAGCTCGATATTGCATACACTATAGTTGTAAATAGTAACAGTAGGAATTTTTGCCGATTTGAAACCAAGTTGGAATTTTGGGAAGTAAAGGAGACATCAGCATCACCAAAGAAGCTCTAAAATCCAGATAAATGAAAATTTCCAACTACTCACGACTTGCCCTCAAATTTCCAACTATAGGCCATTTTGCCAGGATGGGGGGGTGGGGGGGGGGTGTTACACCCCGACCCCAGCCCTGCCCACCCTATTGCCACATCCCTGGGTGGAGGCCCATGGAAAGGCTGTCATGAATCAGATATTTATCTTAGAATTAATTGGTTTTTCCCCGATGCAAGCTAAAATGTGTAAACTGTCATGAATCAGATATTTATCTTAGAATTAATTGATTTTTTCCCCGATGCAAGCTAAAATGTGTAAACTGATACAAATTTGTATCACCACAGTAATTTTTGTGAGCATGTGTGATCATTCGATTCAGAAAGAGAACATTTTTACTGATTACACATGTTGGGGATCATGTTTTTATAACAATAATTACATGATAAATAAATCACCAACTCAGTGAAATCAATAAGACTAGATCAATTATTGCCATGATGATATTTTCACATAGGCCTACCATGTGTTAAAAGCAGAAAAGTAAAACAAAGAAACACAGAACTGAAACACTACTATAAACTTTCGCAGTTTTAGTAGAAGTGGAACACTGAATGGGGATTATGTCATACCTAACTCAAGAACGAAATACCATGAAGTCATCATGATCTTCATTCTAAAAAAATCAATTCATAGATGCTAAATGGTTATCAAAATATATGCGGACAAGTCAAGAAAGGGAGGAAAAAGGTACGATTAATTGGTTGTTACCACCAAGTGGATTTTGGAGATGGTAAGATAAATTTATCATCACCACTATGTATTGATGGAGAAACTTGTATTAAGCCAAGATGGTGTTCATAATATTTGTTTATTTATTAAGGTTTAACGACACTTTAACAGCCAAGGTCATATCGTGTCGGTGACAGTTTTACGAGTGGAGGAAGCCGGAGTACCGGGAGAGAACCACGGAACAATGATGAGCAGCAGCCGGCTCCTCAACATTGTAACTCCATACTGTAGCACAGGCAGGGTTAGATTGGTTGGTGGACAATCAGGGTTAAGTGTCTTGCCCAAGGACACAATGTGGGAGACCGAATCGATCGCTCAGATGGTCACCCATCCAAGGACTAACCGGGCTCGGCATTGCTTAACTTCAGTGATCTGATCGGAACCAGTTACCACAATGCCACCGCACCCGCCTGGTGTTCATAATAAATATCACAGCAGACTCTTTAAGGTGAGTCGCAGTATGTAATAGGAACACCGTCAACACATAGTGGTGATAACATATATGTATTAAAATATTTATGGCTATCATGCAATATCATAGATACAAAACCTTTACTAAATTATAGTTATCACCTTGCCAACAAGGTAGGCAGGGAGATATTAAAGTTGTATCTATTCAATCAATAGACACCCCTCTGGTCCCTCAGTTCATCCATCCAATCCATCACAAAAAAGTGTCAGTTTAACTGGTAGAATGCGAAATTAATTTTGGTTGTCAAAATTCTTTTCTTGTTACAATTTATTGGAGAGTGTCTTCTTCTCAGGGACAAGTTATGCAATAACATGATAGGTCGGCAAGTTCCTTTTAAGGTGCAGATTAAAGATTATAAGTTATTGTGATGAATTGACGGAAACATGGTCTGAGGTTTGCGGCTCGGAGCTTTGAAGCATTGAGGTTGAACATACGCTCCGAGCCGCAAACCTCAGACCATGTTACCGTCAGTTCATCACAATAAAGTATATGTTCCAATAAGACAGTACCCATAGTCCAAAACCTACATCGTGAAACATGAGAGACTTTTAACGATCACAGGTTTAGTAAATAAACCTCTCGTGTACCTCATGATGGCACTGGATAAGTATTCAATAAACCAGATAAACTCATTCCATCTCAGTTCAAATTAAACAAAACTCTGCCAACTCTCATCCAATCAGAGGACGAGGATTTTACTTTTGTTGGAACATTGTTTATTATTATCTTATTTTTTAATCTCTATCTAAAGAATCTGTGGACCTTTAAATTGTCAGGTGACCTTTCATGCTCCTTGGGGACTGATCTTGTTCTTAATTGATGATACTAGCCTCTGACATTGATTCTGTGAAAGCTGAAATGAAGAGCTTTCCAAAAGTCATTGTCTCTGTATGGTATCGGCAACAAATAAATATTGGGGTGATATTTTTTTCAGCTCACTCTCAGAGTTTTATCCACTGATACTGTTGATTAACTGGTAGAGTGCTAAATTATTTTTGGTCATCAAAGCTTTTTTTCATGTCTTTGCCTTATTATAATTTAAGTGAACGTGCCAATGGGCACTCTCACATAAACTGCAACAAGACAAATCCTTATTTATTTATTTATTTATTTATTTATTTATTTATTTATTTATTTATTTATTGGTGTTTATGGTCACATCCTTATGCACAATAGCTAATCATGACCGTGACAGTTTTACGGGTAGAGGAAGCCGGAGTACCCAGAGAGAACCAATGAGCATCGACAAGCAACTGTCAGCTCCTCAACATTCTAACTCTGTTCAAGCTCCGCTCAATCAGGGTTACAGTGGTTGAAGACATGAGCACCATCGATGTGCAGTACGCCTTAGTACACAGCATCATCATGCCCCCATGCAGGCAACTGGGATAAAGTGCCTTGCCCAAGGACACAACGTGGGTCATCCCGGATGGGGATCAAACTCGTTACCTCTTGCATAGAAGTCCAACTGTCTACCACTGAGCCATCGCACTCCCAGACAAATCCTCAAAGCCTAAATAATTTCACTTCAAAGATTATAGGAAACACATCCACAGAATAAGAAGCCTTTAACTTATGGTACCCACACTTCTGAGTAAAGCCCAAATTTGGGCTTCCAGCACTCAACCAGTTAACTCATTATCATGGCGCTACTGAAAAGTGCTGAAAGCCACTTTAGTGGCTTTGCAATGTATGCACTGTAGTTTGCTCTCTTCTCAGGTGTAACAAAAAATCTTTACATGCAATTGTTTTATTACAATTTATTGGAGAGTGCCTGTAATAAAACAATTATTTATGAACAAAATCTTGTACAAATAAGGCTACTCTGGCTCAGGTAGCATGATATCTTGGAAAAAAAATACTCATGTTACAGTTTACGTGTGAAAAAACATTTATCACTCTTCCAGTTAACCCTTTACCCAATGTAATGGCCAAAACCAGCCAGCGCTATTCTAAAAAATTGCCAATTAATTTTCATTATATTTTCATTTTTTGTCTCAAAAACATAGGTTATGACCCTTCTTTGGAACGAGCTCATCGAGCTCGTTCCAATGAGGGGTCATAACCTATGTTTTTGAGACAAAAAATGAAAAAAATTAGTTATTCAAGAATTTTTTTTGCAGGTGTCGTCTACTTTTCATATTAGGTAAAGGGTTAATAAAACTCAAACTTCGATTTGCCCTCGATATGCACACATTGCATTCCTTGTCTGTGTATTTTGAGCAAAGATCTTATAAATTAAGTAAGGAAATATTTTTAAAAAATCTTTTATGACAGTTACCACATTCACCATCTCACCCCCTCCCTCCTTTCGGTGTGCACAGTGCATCCATCCAATGAGGGAGTGAAACGCTGAGCTTTGGAAAAACAAAAACTTCAAACTATTCAGAATTACATATTGTACTGATTTGAGCAGATAGTGTTAGGTAAAAAGTCAGAGTAATTCTCTTCTGTCTCGATCAATAAAATGGTTTTCTTTTAGATCAAATAAATAATTTGTTAACAACACTTTTTTCTTCTTTTTTTTAGAATACTGATGCCATTCAGTTCTTTGTTGACTACAACAAAAGTCAAGGCAATTATATTGTTGATGTTGATGGTAATGTTATGCTGGATTTGTTTACACAGATAGCATCGATCCCTATAGGTAGGTCTATACTTTCCATCCAGAAAATGCAAATAGCTCAATTGGTATTATTTTTTTCTGATAGTTTTGCATCTTCTAGTTTTTGCACTCTTTTAGAATTATGTGACCTTAAACACCAATAAATAATAATAATAATAATATCGCACTCTTTTAAGTCACTTTTTGCAGAAGACTTTTTGTGATTTGTGCAGCAGAAAGGCTCTGCCCAACTCAAAATTAGATCAAATTTAACACTATCTTTTTTTATTTAACTGGTTGAGTGGTAGAAGCCACAATCAGGGCTTTAAAAAAATGATAGTCCCAGAGCAAAAGCCAACATTTTTCTTTCTCATGTTTCTTATTCAGTCAAATGCAAATAATATTTTGTTTATATAAGTTTGTTCTATTACAAATTATTGGAGAGTGCCTGTAAGCATAAAAAATAATCTAGCCCTCAACCAGTAAAACATTAATAATGAACCACATGTGTGTGTGTAGAAGGAGGATGAAAAACAAATTTAGACCATCAAAAATAATCTAGCCCTTAACCAGTGAAACATTAATATGAACCACATGTGTGTGTGTGGAGAAGGAGGATCAAAAAAATAATTTTTGATGCCAAATCATTTTCATTTTATAGACCTAACAAAAGGTAAAAATTGCTGTAAAGCATAATTGATTTAATATCACTATTTTTTGTTGTCGCATCATGCTTTGAAAACTGTTCTGTGAAGAGAAAATTTGTTCCAGCTTTGAGAATCAACTCCCTGAACTGATTCTTAAGCGCTTAGCACAAACTTTGTATTTGTTTACATCAAATAAAATCAGGTTTGGGCTGAATTTTCTATCCTTATAGTAAGGAATTTATGAGTTTGTTTTGTTAAGATTTATGATAAATTTATGTCAAACTAAAACTGAATAACTGACAACCTAATTAGAAATGATATATATTATTAGAAATACTATTCACAATGCGAACATATTCGAATTAAGCCTTTACACAACGTAACGGCCAAAACCGGCCAGCACTATTCACAAAATTTACCATTCAATTTTTAGCCCGACTGTTTACAGTGAGGGCTATAGTAATGACTTTTGTCCGTCCGTCCGTCTGTCCGTCTGTTAACATGTAGAGTTTTGGTTAAAGTTTGTGGTTAAAGTTTTTCACTGAAGGTTCAAGTGGGTTTTTGTTTTTTTATCTTTTCTTTTTTAGTTGACATTTGGAGTTTTGGTTAAAGTTTGTGGTTAAAGTTTTTAGCTCATCTTGACAAAGTCAAGCTGAGCTAATCTCATCGCTCTCCGTCCTTCGTCAGTCATCCGTCGTCTGTCGTCCATCGTCCAACAACACCATGTTTTGGTCTTCTCCTCCAAAGCCACTGGACCAATTCAAGTGAAAGTTTGTGTGAGTGATGGTCCCAAAGGGGTATTTCATTTTTGTTCAACTCAACATGCTCAGCCCCATAGGGAGGGAGTGGGGGAAAATGCTCCAAAATATTTTTAAAATCTTCTTCTCAAGAACCAGTGTGGACAATGACTTGATATTTGCTATGGAGCTTCCATATGAGGTGTAGAATCAAGTTTGTTCAAACGAAGTTCGTGAAGTAATATTTGGGTTTGTAATAGGAGGGGTAAGATTTTTGGCCCCACTCAAAATTTCTATTTTCTGAACTGATGGTCCGGTATGAACCAAATTTGGTTTGTGGTAGTATTGGGTCATAAGTACTTGACCCATGTAAAAAAAAAAATTCCCGCATCCCCATGGGAAC